>CM071159.1:10000000-14800000 GCA_036417725.1 Clanis bilineata
TAGAGCGGAAAACGTTGCCGGTTCTTAGCGAGTATTCTTAAGTATCGTATTCTTAGTATGTAGTACAGCCTCCGTCGCGCAGCGGGCGAGTAGCCGGCTGTGAAACGTGAGGTCACGGGTTCGATTCCCGCATCGAGCCTATCGAGCTGTGCGGCCCACAGATATTTGTTTCGGGTCTGTGTGTTGTGAGACCGAAAGTCTTTCGTAGTTTCTGATACCCACGACACAAGACTTGATCTTAGTGTGGGGTCAGGACAATGTGTGTGACTTTTGGGTGTATTTATTTATTTATTTACTATGAAAAGCAAGCGAAAATTGGGTGTTCTAGTTTGCCTTTCCTACATCTTCTGGGATACAAGGGTGAGTCTATCTATGTATGTATTGGCTAGGGATATTTGGTTTCTCAACCACGAGTTCCTGGATTCAAATTGTGGTTCAGAAAATCTCAATTCGTGTTTGAATTATTAATTCAGAAAATCATACATTTTGTCCGGTGTAGCCATAGGCTTCCCTATACCATGTCATGGACGCTCATAAGCTTATCCAAGTTTTAACACACCAGTAGCATTAGCCTATTCTTTCTATAATGTAGGTGTGATGGTTGATGTTATGAATACATAAAAGGATAACTTCGTAAATAGTTTAATGTAAAACCCAACTTTTAATATAATTAGTTACTAAAATATGAGCTCACTTGCAACCACATTGTTTCACGTAAAAGTATTTACATAGTTGCATAATAACCACTGAAATTCATTGTCTTCGTTTAAATTTGCATTAGCGGAGGGTTTCATTATTATAAACTTTATATTATGCGGTAAGTCTTGTAGAATTTTTCATTACTTGCATAATGATGCGATACAGTAGTAGATGTTCCAAAGCTAAAACTAAATTCATATCTATAAACATAAAAAACATAACATAAGCTCACGCCTGTATCCCCGAAGGGGTAGGCAGAGGCGCACTAGCGAACTAGTACAGCCACGTTTCGCCGAGCTTAGTTCTGTCCCAGATGTGATAGGGGGCGAGCCTATCGCCATATCGGGCACAAATTCCAGACTCCGGGCTGATATGGAGAAATCCATAATCACTTTGCCCGACCCGGGGATCGAACCCGAGACCTCAGAACCGTAGTCGTACCGAAATACCACCACGCCACCGAGGCAGTCTTCATATCTATAAATTAAATCTAAAATGTTGTTGTACTTATATATAGATAGAATTCCTGACAAACGTTTTGAGCGCTATGAATCATTTATCATTGGCGATTGGTATCATTTGTTTTTGTGGTGTGGAGACAATATTATTGATATTATAATATTGTGGCAGTGGGCAGGGCACATAGTTCGTAGAATTGATAGCGGATGAGGCAGAAAAGTTCTCGAGTGGAGACCACGTACCGGAAAGCGCAGCGTAGGAGACATGGTATAATTCCATATAATATAAAAAAGTTTACGTAACTAAAATTCATAGGAATTCGTAAGAATTTTAATTTTGCTCACACTTAGTAGTAAATCAGTTACCAACTATCATAGATTTGTTTATGTTTTGTTCAAATGATTTGATGATTTTTCTCTCTCTTTCCATAATGGGATATTATTTACCTGAGTGAACCGGGACTTTTAAGTTGAATCCTTTCTGTAACAATCTTAAAAAATAACGTGTTGTGCCTACCCCACATTAGAGTGGGATAAACACAGGTAATAGATATTTAGGAAATTAATTTGTTTTTGAAATGTTTTCGGCTGGTTCTTGGCTCTGTGTGATCTTTTCTTTCTACCTGTCCTTATCCCGTATTAATATGGGGTCGGCGCAACTTTTCAAGCATATTGCAGAACCGATTTGGTTTAGTTTTTACGACCCGTTAGCTGCCTGACGTTAACCCCCATCTAGGGAATCCAGTATCGGGAAAACAGTGTTAGAAAAACACCACGCCCGACCTGAGAATCGAACCCAGGACCTTTCGGTTCACAGCCCATATACACTGCCACTAGACCAAGGAGGGTACTTGGTTCTGTATGATCAATAACATTATTTTATACGGTTAAGTTACAAGGCTCAAAATTGTATAAGCCTATACGAGAGTTTGGGTATATGCGACGTAAATAGTGTTGTTTAGATATATTCGACAAGGAAGCGAAGAGAGAGAGAAACAAATGCGTCTCGGCTTAGTGGATAAGAACCCTGAAATGACAGGCTTGCGATATCAACAGTAATTGGATGAGGCAAGCCGAAGATGAAGTTCAGTGACACGTATGTATTAACTATACGTAACTCTTAGGGATGTCTCCTTTTTAAAATGGTATTGAGATAATAGTAGGGAAGGAGTTTTGACAATAACTACATAACATAAGCTCACGCCTGTATCCCCGAAGGGGTAGGCAGAGGCGCACTAGCGAACTAGAACACCCACATTTTGCCGAGCGATCCAATATCACTTTGCCCGACCCGGAGATTGAACCCGAGACCTCAGAACCGTAGTCGTACCGAAATACCACCACGCCACCAAGGCAGCCTATACAATAACAGACAATAACTATAATATAAATTTTTCTTCACATAATATATTTATATACACCCACATTGCCTTAGCATTAAGTCCACCTTTATACATATGTTATAATCATCATGTATATAAAGTTTAAATAAATATAATAAATAAATAAATCTGGGCTATTTATGCTCGCTAAGTTTTTGCTTATTATTGTTGATCGAAGTACACGGCGAAAGGTGAATCTAATTCTCCACCTAATGGTAAGCGCAGTCCGGTCCAAAGTAAAATAACAATCACCAAATAACAATAAGATTAGTTATCAGCAGGTCAATTCTCTAAGGTTTTATTTGTGAAAACGACGTAGCGGCATCGTTGCGGCAACGATGTTTTCATTTTTGTATTCAGCAAGGTACAAAGCGCACGCACTAGCGCTATGCGTGATGACGGCGCTTATGTGAACTAGCTCTCTCGAGCAAGGCGTTTGTCATAAATTTATGGAAAATGGTATTCTCTAAGACCCAACAACGTTGAACGCTCCGTCGATCTCAACGATGTGCGCTGCGGGAGCTCATCGTCGATCGCAACGTTATGGCGTTTCTTAAAGAATGGACCTGCTGTAATCATTACAATTATGCCGGCTTGCATATGAGTAATATTATTTCACACTACGAAGAGGGAAGACGCGAAACGAAGGGCCTGCGGCAGGACAGGCAGATGACTGATATACGTTCCTCACCGTCAGATAATGTTACTGCTGCTATTTAGAAGGAGCTATTACGTGGCCCGCGCTTGTCTGAATGGAAAATGTGTGTCAAGCGTTTGACCGAAATTATGTCGATTATGCAATACGACCTTAACGTATATGTCGGCACATAATCATAATAGGAAATGAATTGACATAAATAAGGATAATTGTCAATATTGGGTTCAGTAGACCAGTAATTATACAATATTGAAAAGATCTTACGAGTGTTCTTGCCTCCCTCGAGATTATATCTAGGGCTATCTGTATCGTTCTAATTAGTGGAACAAAATAATTATTATTATTAATTCAGCAGCTATATAGTTCGTAATTGAATCTTGTATCATGAGTGACAGGAAATATGAGATAGATAATTTAAGTCCCACAACACTTAGACCCTAAACAAATAGGAACATAATACTAAGGCTGAGATCTATAGAGCGAACTTCGACTAAGTCTAAGCCAAAGAAACGAACTCGCTGAGAATTTGGAATTTTTAAATCGGACTTCTACTTAGTCCGAGTCATTTTTTATAATAATAAAGTTTTAAAGTTTAAAAACTTAGCTAACCGACTTCCAATTTACCGATCGTGGCCAAATTTGACGACCCTTGAAATAAGCTCTATCGAATACAAAAACAATTTTGAAAATCGGTCCACATTTGGCGGAGATATTGCGTAACATACCTAAAAAAACGACGAATTGAGGACCTCCTCCTTTTTGGGAAGTCAGTCGAAAACACTGACAGACAGACCAGGGCAAGATTTTCTTGTATATATAGATCTCTATAGATCTCAGCCTAAATATGAACTTCGGGTCGACTCTCTGGTTGAATCAGCAAGTCGGACTCTGTTTCACAAATTGCAACCCACTTGGCCGCGGCGCGGAGGTTATTCAGAAATTGAAGAGAAACATTTGACAGAATACACCGATACATTTCAAAAATACTGCCAAACTCTTGCACAAATACGGCAAAGCTCTCACTGGCGTGTTCCATCCGTTACATTTAAACAGACCCCGTTCCGAGTGCTAAAGGCCGCATTCCGCTACAGCTTTGTTGAAGTTAGTACCGTGAAAACCGTCGCGCTGGCAGTTACAAATAGAGTCGTCGGTGTATCTATTATCAAGCTTTGTTTTGTTCACTTGCCCACAGGCTTTGTATAGTTCTTTTATTCCAACATTGTTAATTATTTTAATAAATGACTGCCTCTGTGGCGTGGTGGTATTTCGGTACGACTATGGTTCTGAGGTCTCGTGTTTGATCCCCGGGTCGGGCAAAGTGATATTGGATTTTTCCATATCAGCCAGCAGTCTGGAATTTGTGCCCGATATGGCGATAGGGTCGCCCCCATCACATCTGGGACGGAACTAAGCTCGGCGAAATGTGGGTGTTGCGAACTAGAACGCCCACATTTCACCGAACTAATTTTTCCCAGATGTGGTAGGGGGTGAGCCTATCGCCATTTCAGGCATAAATTCCAGACTCCAGGCCGATTCCTGAATAGAATTCCTGAAAACCCAATATCACTTTGCCCGAAGAACAGGGATCGAGCCTGTCCATAGTGGTCTAGATATTCGAGTATTTTTCATAATCGAAACGTATTATTATATTGCCTGACTGCCTCGGTGGCGTATTTCGGTACGACTACCGTATCATAGACTACTAAAAATTCTAGCAACAAGTGAAATCATGTTCAGAGATGTGATTAATCAATTATGAAAAATAACTAACACTACCTGTCAATAAAAGCAATAAAAGAAAATTATTGAGGCAGTTGTATTATAATTCTTATATTTCTATTAACCTCAATTTGCGTGGAACAAACACAGATGTAACCCACACATTAATACGGTTAAATCCATGCTAAATCCGAAACATCGAACCGCACAATTACGATTAAGACTACAAATCAAAGTTAAGCAACAATAAACAAGTACTCTATAGTAGTACTATAAAGTGTTCAACGTTTACATATTTAGCTCACAGTAGTAAAACCAGTATTAACACAAAGTTAACCAAGTTTCATAGGTTTAATTATAAAATAAGAAACGGGGTGTTGTGAGACTGAAAGGCTATAAAATAGTTTGGACTAGGGCTGAGATCTATAGAGCGAATTTCGACTAAGTTTGAGTCAAAGAAACGACTTCAGTGAGAATTTTGAATTTTTAAATCGAACTTCGTCTTAGTCAGAGTCATTTTTTACAAGAAAATCTTTGCTAAAAAAGCCAAAGTTCGATTTAAACATTTTATATAAAACAAAGTACATCAACAGTATGATTTATAACAGTTATTTATAACAAGCACATCATCGTTCTCAATAAAATTCTAAACGCGACTATTTTCCAGCAATCTCGCTTCCAAAGATATTGGTGTGGCAAACTTTTAAAAATGTTGCGTCCCAGATTTTGAGCCTTTGTCCGAGTCACGACCACGTCCTCAGGGGAGTATTCTCAAAACAGCACTTACGGTCAGTTTACACAACGAGTCCTTACAAAGTATTTCATGTACTATAGCTTGAAGTGAGATTGCGGTTGCAGAAATATGGGCTTGTTGTTTCCCTCAGTCTCCTGGTGGTTATGTAAAGTAATTTTAATGTAAAGACTTATAAAAATGATGAGTACTTATCTTAATTTACTTCACTTTGAGTGATTATTATAATTTTACTAGTAACATTTAGAATACACTTGCGTTTATCAATGTCTAATTATAATACATAGGAGGACATTTAAATTCAATAGTCACACACATAGTCCTGACCCCACAACCTAGTATTAAACCCTAGGGTTACACCTATTTAACCTGTATCGTAGGTATCAGGACGAAGAACTTACGATTCCACTACACCCATACCCGAAACAAATCTGTGGGCAACTACAGCCAGCTACTCGCCCGCTGTGCCACGGAGGCTGAATCCAATATCCGTTCTAAATTATAGAAATGTGAATGTTGGAATAATAACACAAAACTTTGACCGATCCCAATTGAATATTAATGAGTGACTTACATCATTTATGTCGGAAACTGGTATGCAGTAATATATGAAAACTCCGTTTCCGACACGACACAGCAATAAATGTTTCACTTACAAAACTTTTATTATTATGAAGTCGTACATGTACTTTCTGGAAGCAGCATGTAGTTCTAATACTTTGCTTATGTTACCGGCATTCCGAATGGAAATTGAATGAAATATGAATGGAATAGCGAATGGCCCATTCGCTATTCCATTTCTATTCACTTCACAGTAATTATTTTAGAGAGTGTTTGATGAATAAAATTATCAAGTCTTTTAAAGGTCGGATATCCTTCTTTCTGCCTGGCGTTATCCCAGTCTTCTGCCAAGGTCTGCCTACCTACATAAACGCTTCCACTTCGCCTGGTCTTGAGCAACCTCCACAGTGAGGCCATTGGCTCTCATATCGTCCTCCAGAAGGTCCAACCAGCGCTTTTTGGGCCGTCCATGGGAACTCACCCCTTGTATGATCTGGGCCAGACACATTGTAATGGTTAAAATATGATTAAATATGATGATTTATTAGGTTTACGCGAATGTTATACGTTGAATTAAAACTAGTTAATAAAATCACTATAAGACCATATTGAATTATTTACTACTCTCAGTCTCAGTCCTCTTATATACCTACAGTTTACTGTGGGATTCATGGTAAAGGCTTAAACTTTTGTGTCATGCAATTTAATATAGATGTCAAAGCGGAATTCATTTGATTGGACTGCGGTTCTGTTTAGGGAGTTTGTCAAAGGACTTGGAGGTGGGTATCGCTGCATTCAATTATGTCACTACTTTGACATTACACTAATGTGAAAATGTATAAACTCCGCATATAATGGCGAATATGAACTCTGTATAGATACTGACAATCAGGATTCATTAATTTGAAAAGCAGTGTGATATAAGATGGGTATCGTAATACCGTTTTTGAAGTTCTTACTATGGAGGATGCTCAATACCTAGCGAGAAGAGATGAGTGTTTTAAGTAGCAAGACGGATCCTAGAATAAGGCCGAGATAATACCAGGCAGAATGAAAAAAAATACATTGTGTAAATTAGTATAAATTACGTTTGTGACAACAACTGATTATTCACTTATTGCGCTGCTGTCTGTTTAAACTAAATTTGGGTACTAAAATTAGTGTACCAGAAAACTTTAACGGCAACCGAAACTGTAATGAAATTTGCATCAACGTCTAGTCTGTTGGTTTGCTGAACTCAAAGCAGTCGTTGTTAACTCATTTGGGCTAGGTGACAATTAAATTAAGATAATCCTGCTATCATGTGAGTGTGAAATAAACAAGTATATATTTAATTTATTCTAAGTGTACCTATACAATAAATTCATTTTTTTGTCTTAATTAACAAATTAGAATAATAATAATATCAGCCCTGTAATATTACTGCCCGACTGCTGGACATGGGCCTCCTCTACTAATGACCTTAGTCTATCACGCTAGCCTAATGTGGGTTTTCCACCACGGTATCGTTCCTTGCGCCCCTGCCGTACCCTGCCCGTCGTAAGAGGCGATTTATAGGGGCCACCGAGGCGGGCGCGCAGCGGGGGGCTGTTATAGCGGCCCGTTTAGTACTTTTGTACATGCGACCCCCAGATAGACGGCAACACGGGTGGTTGGCCCCGCTTCACGTTGTTGACGCCGAGTCGTCCTTCGGCGGCAGGGGCTTATTAGCCTCCCCCACCACAATGGAGACGGGCCGCCATGGCGGCACCGCGCAGGGACGGTTCCGGTTGAAGCCTGGGCGCTTATCGCCTAGGGAAACCCGGGGCCGTTCCAATGCGCCGAAGAGGGCCACCGCGAGGTTTTAGTCGGTATTGTCGGTGTAGGGCCTACACCGACAACACCGACTAAAACCTACACTGTAGGGTGTACATAGTGTTAGGGACTCGGCCCAACGGTCGCTCGGATGATTTCCATCTCTCCCAGGCGGCTCAACATTGGTTCGTAAGATTGGCGAACCCGACATAGCCGTCGTGTCTCCCCTCAAGCGCGGCGATAGCGGTAAATCGCTTCCCACGCGAAAACAAAAAAAACCTAATGCGGGTTGGTAAACTTCACATACCTCCAAAATTCTTGATATGCATATTCTCGGATATTCATATTAAGAATTTTTCCTTTTCGGTTTCCTCACGATATTTGCCTGCACCGTTATATTAATGATATTTACATACATACATAGACTCACGCCTTTTTCCCATAGGGGTAGGCAGAGACAACGGATTTCCACTTGCTATGATCATGCAGAGAGGATGGATGAAAGGAGGTTGACAAAGCGAATATATATGGCAAGCGTGAATGGTAGAGTTGGAAGGGGAAATCTTCATCGAACTTTCTCTGACTAAGTCAGAGATATACTCGAGAAAGGTCAAGTTAAAAGTACCCTAAACCAACGTACATGCATGAAGAATGTAATGAGACTGAATGAGGCGAAAAAGGTATTAATGATATTTGATGAAAAAAGATGTCTCATCAGATGAGTGAAGGTCAATGTACTGCGGTCTTCTCTACCATAATATTTAACTGATAAACAAGTGGTTATTTTCACTTTTACATGTCCATGATTATATAATTTAATCATATTATAGAGACTACAGTCTGCAGTAGGTACTTCGTAACAAAGTCCCTCTGCTTTCAAATTTTCTTTTTATTTTATTTTATGTTATATATATTAGCAGGCATTCCACGGTGGCCACTCTATCCACATTAAACGTAGACTTCTGCAATGTCAGGGGTTTACACAGCAACCTCAACGCCGTCCATTACCATCTCGAGACGGCGCGGCCTGCCCTGCTCTTTTTAACGGAGACTCAAATATCCACCCCTGATGATGTTTCGTACCTGAATTACCCCGGTTACGTATTGGAACACTCATTCCGTCGTAAAGCTGGTGTGTGTGTCTTCATCAGGGGTGATATATGCTGTCGCCGCCTTAGGGACCTCGAGCATCGGGACCTGTCGATACTATGGCTAAAGGTGGACTACGGGGGTCGTAACCGGGTCTACGCCTGCCTTTACAGGTCTCATGCCAGTGACACGGGATCAACTCAACTATTTGAGAATGTTCAAGTGGGGACGGACCGTATTCTCGAGCAGTACCCATCCGCGGAGGTAGTGGCTCTTGGTGACTTCAACGCTCATCATAAAGAGTGGTTGGGGTCTCGGACTACTGATCTCCCGGGTTGGTCTGCGTACGAGATGGCCTTGGCCTATGGGTTCTCGCAACTGGTGACACAGCCCACCCGTGTCCCAGATATCGTGAGTCATGAGCCATCTCTGTTGGATCTTCTGCTGACCACACACCCCGACGGATACAGCGTAGTGGTTGATGCCCCTTTGGGGACATCGGCCCATTGCCTGATCCGTACGTCGGCTCCTACAAACTATCCTGGTCGCCCTTCAGCGACCGGGTCTCGTAGGGTCTGGCGATATGGTTCAGCAGACTGGGATGGGCTTCGCGAGTTCTTTGCGTCCTTCCCATGGAGGCGGTTCTGTTTCTCCTCCGATGATCCTGACACATGTGTGGACTGCGTCAGGGATGTGGTCTTAATGGGGATGGAATTGTTCATCCCTTGCACCACAATACCGGTGGGGTGTCGTACCGGCCTTGGTACAACAGTGCCTGTGCCGCCACTGCGCGCCTCAAGCAGTCTGCATATATGGCGTGGAATAACGCCATTAGGTGTCGGGATCCTATTGCCAAGGAGGAAAAGCGGAAATTCAATGCCGCCTCTAGATCCAACAAGAAGGCGATTGCCAAGGCCAAAGCGGAACATATCTGCAGGATTGGCGAGCGGCTAAAGAGCTACCCCGCTGGTAGTCGTGCTTTCTGGTCGCTTGCCAAGGCTGTACAAGATAATTTCTGCCAGTCCAGTCTCCCGCCATTGCGTAAACTCGATAACAGTCTGGCCCACAGTGCAGAGGAAAAGGCCGACCTCCTGGCTGAAACCTTTGCCTCAAACTCGGCTTTGGATGATAAGGATGCCACTCCACCAGAACTTCGGCGCTGTGAGTGCTCCATGCCTGAAATCCGCATCACACAGCGTGCGGTTAGGCGGGAGCTCAGGCTTCTTGACATCCGAAAGTCGAGTGGGCGTGACAGTATCCCCGCAGTGGTTCTTAAGACGTGCGCCCCTGAGTTGACTCCCATTCTCACGCGTCTCTACATATAACGTATACGTCTCTACGTATAAGAACAACCGGGTTCCGGCTTCGTGGAAGACCGCTCGCATACATCCTATCCCTAAAAAAGGTGACCGATCGGATCCTTCAAATTACAGGCCGATAGCTGTCACGTCCTTGCTCTCCAAGGTCATGGAGAAAATAATAAACACTCAGCTCCTGAGGTACTCCGAATGGGGTGAAATGAACTTAGTTCAGTTTAATCCATCCAAGACACAAGTTTGCGCGTTCACTGCAAAGAAGGACCCGTTTGTCATGGCGCCACAGTTCCAAGGAGTCACCCTCGCTGTCACCGAGAGTATTGGGATCCTCGGCGTAGATATTTCGAACAAAGTGCAATTTAGGAGTCATTTGGAGGGCAAAGCCAAACTGGCTAGTAGGAAATTGGGGATCCTGAACAGAGCTAGGTGATACTTCACGCGGGGATATAGATTGACGCTTTATAAAGCGCAAGTCCGTCCTCACGTGGAGTACTGTTCTCATCTCTGGGCAGGGGCCCCAAAATACCTGCTCGACCCTCTTGACTCCTTACAAAGACGCGCACTTCGAATCGTCGGCGATCCCAATCTCACGGACAAAGTGGAGGCGTTGGGGCTGCGGAGAGACTTTGGGTCTCTCTGTGTGTTCTACCGCCTCTATCACGGGGAGTGTTCCGAGGAACTGTTTAACATGGTGCCTTCGGCACCATTTTACCATCGTACCACCAGACACCGTAGTAGAGTTCATCCTTATCACCTGGGAACAATCCGTAGCAGTACGGTGCGTTTCCAGAGGTCTTTTCTACCACGTACATGCAAGCTCTGGAATGAACTCCCTGCTTCGGTGTTCCCCGAGCGCTATGACTTATCCCTCTTTAAGCGAGGTTTAAAAAGAGTACTCACTTCACGGTAGGCAGCGGCTTGGCTGTGCCCTTGGCATTGCTTAAGTGTATGGGCGACGGTCCCGCTTACCATCAGGCGGACCGCCAGCTCGTCTGCCCACTTTAACAATAAAAAAAAAAAAAATATTAGCATGCCAACAGAGTAAATTACTTAAAAAAAATATGTTTTGCGTTACAAAGTAATAAAAAAAATGAAGCCCTAGATTGCACTTCTTTGAATTAATATTCGTTAATTAAGGCAAAAGCGTCTCGAGGGAACCGTTTTAAGTAATTAAAAGATAAAAAATACAAATCTTACTTAAAATTCATTAGTAGAAAAGATAGAATTCTAAAAGCCCATTATGATCTATCAAACCTTTTTTGGATCTAAATTATCACTTATTTTTATAAAATATTGAAGCTCTCAGAATCTTTAGGTCTGTTATTTTTTTGTACAATAAGTTATTTTAAATTATTTTATACTTTTCGGTGTAAAATCAAAAGTAACAGCAGTGAAAAAGGTTGAAGTATATATATTCTATCTACCATAAAAATATTGTAGTGGCCTAGCGCTTCTTATTTGAAAGTCTTCGAAATAATTTGAGATATTTTACAAAATATACACTTGTAAAACTAATAAAGCTTTTAAGAGAAAACATACAAGTTGTTTATTTAAGTACGCCTCAGAAATCTTCCAATTGCTATTTACTTTTGGAGTGCAATAAAATACTTGATAAAATGAAAACTTTTTATTTTATATTCCAATTGTTTTAATTGCCAACTTCGAAAAATTCCCGAGAAATACGAAAATTATGTCAGAGAAATGTGATTGAAATGAAATACTTCTTTTTATTGGACCGGTAGACCTTAGTCTACCACGCTGGCCTTATGCGGGTTGGCAGACTTCACATACCTTCGAAATTCTTGTGGAGAAATTAACGGGTATGCTTTCTTACTTCAGTATGTTTCTTCACGATGTTTTCCTTCACCGTTACATCTGGTAGTAGTAACTCTCCTTAGTAGAGGAGGCCCGTGCCAAGAAGTGGGACAGTAATATGACAGGGTTAATATTATATTAGGGATTAGAAAAGCAAGTAGATCACTTATAGTAAGTGATCAAAATGCTATGATATTAAAACAATCATGAGTACGCTAAGAAAGTCACAGTAAGGTATCATTCACCGCAATTTTTTGTCAGACAGCGGTAGATATCAAACTTATTGAGCCGGTTCATATTTCGTGCTGTAGACGACTGTCTACAGCGTAGCTAGCTCCACCATTCACCATGTCACTTATTTATTAAATCGAGATATCAACATCACCATTTTTTTTTATCCGTGCACGGCAAAGTTAAATAGTTAAATAGTCACGGCAAAGCAATAGTCACACACATAGTCCTGATCCCACACTAAGATACTAGTCTTGTGTCGTGGGTATTAGAAACTACGAGTGACTTTCGGTCTCACTACACCCAAATCCGAAACAAATATCTGTGGGCCACACAGGCATTTGTGTCGGTGCGGGAATCGAATCCGCGGCCTCTCGTTACACAGCCGGCTACTCGCCTACTGCGCGACGGAGGCTGTCGGATATCCGAGGAAGATATCCGAGGCAGTGACAAAAAAGCTAGGGAGACCCTCCGAGAATTGGATGTCCGTCATCAACAAGGACCTGAAGGAAGCTGGAGTAAACAACTTGATGACCCAAAATCGACATCTTTGACGAAAAATGACAAAGAGAGCCGACTTCAAATCAAACGGGATAAGGCTAGGCAAAGAGAGAAAACAAAAAACAAATAGAAAATAGTCGAGGGAAAGAACGACAGACAAGTTAAATCTTAGTAGTTACTACATCAATATAATATAGCCTAGATGCACAGTTCTTTGCAAATATCCTCTAAAAAGTGGTCTCAGGAATAAAACAAAGAAAAAGATCACAAGTTCTAATTAAATCAACACAAATATAACAACTATGCACGTGTTATAAAGTAGCCTTTTAAGCGAAATGAGCAAGCGATCTTAAATTTCAATTTTGAAATTTAGAATTCCATCGGCGTCGGACTGAATACAAAAAAATTACCAACGTTGGTAAAAAAATCGTATACCCGAAAGTAAAGCTTATGAAGTACATAATACGTAACAAATTAGTATTTATTAAATTTATAGATTATTTATACCACTTTGCTGCAACACCTGGTAAAAATCCATACTTTTACTCAAATAATAAACGCAATGGCATGTAGTAAAACTTCACCTAATTAAAAGTCTTTATCTTTTGCCGTAAGACTTCGTTATTTACTTTCTTTGTATAAGTTTTTGTTTTTGAACCAAGTTTTTGCGTGCGCCAAGTTTCCGCTTACTTAATCTACTGTTACAATGGAGTGAGCATTTCAAACTTATAAACTCGTAATTATGCACGTGTCAGGTTTTATAAGCAAAAAGTACTGTTCCGTAATATATAACATTATATAAATGTTGTGATTTTAGACATCATTGATTTTTAAGGAAAAATGTACATGGTTATGCATGTGTCTTCTGCTTGAAGCTTTTATGAAAAATTATGAAGCTTTTAGCTTTCAATCCGTAAAATATTTTGAAATATATGAATAGGACCTGTGGTTGATAAAAATAATATGGCGATAGATACTTTTGTATTTTATGCATCCAAGTTCTTGAATAGTTGAGACGACTAAGACCATTACCAGAAATATTTAACAAAACATGTCTTCTTGACTCAAGTAATAATAAGAATTAAAGTTTGACAAAAACTGAAAACCGGCTCCAAAAATAAACACTTAAAAGTAAAAAATAACAATTTCTTACTCTAATCTTTTTAATTCTAAGTGTTTATTTTTGAGGTCGATTTTCAGTTTTTGTTAATGAATGTATCTAGAATAACTCGAAAGTTCTTTAACACTAATTCGCTAAACGTACTACATACTTATGACGCACACAGGATGACAGATAATAACCATATTCCAATATCAATTGAGACTTACTTACTTGTCCTAGGCTCCTGAGCTTCATAAAATAACGGTTTTTAATTAAATGTTCTTGATTTAAGAGGGAGTGATTTTTTCCAATTTCATTTGGAATCGCCATGCCAAATACGACGCGATGATTGCTGTCATGTTTAGGAAATGGAAACGTTAGTAAAGTAGGACAAAATGGCAAAGGTTGACACCTGAACTCCATGTAACATAAAATGTCGACGCTACCGGAACAGAGACGTGCAAAAAAATATTAAGAACGAAGTGGTAGCGTACGTGACGACACGTTTATCCTCATGAAATCGACTTACATTTTCCTGTTATAAAAATCCTTCGCTACAAACTTCATCACAAAATCGGCCTTTTTTCACTTGAATTACTATAATATAGATACAATACAAGGTTTTTTCTTTCCACCTTATCCCACGACGATATGGGGTTGGTGTTGATGCTCCATTTTATTGCACAAAGTATTCGGCTTAAATTTATGCCCGGCTGCCTGCCTTATATCAACCTTCAGAGCCAGTCCCAGCCAAACTTTTAGAAAAGCCGCTCTGCGGGACATTGGATTCCAACCAAGGATCACCCGGTCTACAGCTCACATACGCTGTCACTAAAGCGAAAAACCATTTTTATGCTGTCGCTTAATTGTGTGAAATCATACTAATTAACATTATTGTCAAGCTTCAATATTGGACTGAATTTCAACTGCATTCCGACTGCAAATTAGCAGTTTGAATACAGTTCGAATGCAGTTGATCCAACTAAATTTGAACTGCGCTTCGACCATGCAGCCCGATTGCAGTTAGTGTGCAGTTCCAAGTTCCAACGACTGCACGGTGACTGAACTGCAATAAAACTGCATCACTACGCGGGCCGAAGGGTTAGGTACAACCTATATTGAAACTGAGAGTATTATGGCTTTCCTAAATTATTCAACAATTAAATTTGCTGAATCTTAAAACTATAAAAATCTATCACTGTCTTGATCTGTCTTAAATAACCTAAATGTAGGTAGAAAGTCCTCAATCTTCTTAATGTTGCAGGAAACATTGTCTTCTGCAGTGAGACTTAGACTGAATAGGCTGATACCCTAATGGCCACAAAGATGTAATCAACCACCGTAATCGTGAGAGCAATCGGCTATTATAACTAAGCCCTTTGTCCCGAACGTTGCAACGGACTAATACCTTAAAGGCTTGTGAAATATTAATGTCTAAAACTGGTTCATTTACCTTAGGTGCAGTGATTTTTAAATTAACATGATAATGTTTTAAATAAAGTAATTTATGTTTGCTCTTTTATTTTCTACATAGAATGTATTCTATTTTGCACGAATAAAATGTTCCTAATTCAAAACTCTTTGAACAAAACCTTTTTGTAATGAGTAAACGTTCTTTAAAATCTCTGTTAAAATACTTTTCTGGCACGCGTCGCATCCTTTAACTAATGAGCGAGGTTTCGGCGAACACTCATTCCGAGGCGGAAAGATTTTAAAGGATAGTGTTTTTTGCTTAAACGTTGGGTATGGTCTCAAAGGAAATACTTCAGTCGGTTAAAGCATACACATCTGTGCAATAAAAATAGATTTGAGCGACAATATTATGTCTTTACTACAGATTAGTTGTTTTAAAATGTTAGTATGCTCCACTAACATTAACACTAAGGTGATAATTAATCAAATTCATAGAACTAAAGACAATTTTATAGATTCTATGATAGAAGAGTATTAAGTACTAAGTATAATCAAAATTATTAGTAACCATCAAAGATAGTTGGGTAAAAATAGGCAACAGTTTGAGTCGCTGATGATGACGATGAACCGTTTAGTTGTGTGTGTAATATTCACTTAACATTAACCATTAACTCAAAATAATGTTGCATTTAAGTAAAATGAATAAGGAGTAAGGACCAATTCTTTAATATTGACCTTAGAGACCTTCGTCATTTGTATGAAAAAAAAGCTCTAATATTCACGCAATTACATAATAAATAAGATAATAGACGTATTCGATGGTAAATTCAGATCATTGTTAGCGTTGACTGATTTATATCAACTAACAAATGTACATAAGGTTTAACCAATGACTAAAGAAAAATAAGAGGACGAGGCATAATTACAAAAAAAACAAGCTTGAACGAAACCAAAATAGCGACTTTGCAAAAGAACAATCACAAGTTTAAAAACTTAACAGGCTGACTTCGAATCCGATCGTGACCAAATTCATATGGGACCACCCTTGAAATAAGGTCTATCGAACACAAAAATAATTTTGAAAATCGGTCCACGTTTGGCGGAGATATCGCGTAATATACATAAAAAAACACGAATTGAGGACCTTCTCCTTTTTGGAAGTCGGTCGAAAATCCCATTAATATCATTAGGTATCTATTTCATATTCCGAAATTGGTATTATTGTAAATAAAACTCTGTATTTATAATAAAATCAATAAATATTTATACGTTATATAACTCTAATGACACGATGAAACGAAATGAAATGAACTTACATGCAAATACATAGATCGCGAAACTAAAATGGCGGAACCAGCTTTAAAGTAAACACGTATTTTTCGTAGTTATGCCGGGTCCTCTTATTTTTTCCTTAGTCATTGGGTTTAATACATTCATTATTTACGAAGGGACTCTTAGTTCAACCGGAAGTCACACCAATCCCCGGGGCCTTACGTAAGGGACGAACGCCGGATTTGGGTTTCTTTATTAGTAATAAATAATTGTCCTGCATTTTACAATTCAGTAAAGGATTAATTTAATATTGGAGACAATTGTGCCAAAATATGTCCGGAAAGATATTGGCTTTTCGTCGATGAAATATTCTCTGATTAGGTTAAAGGGTATTGTGAAATGATTTTGCGTTGTCGATGAATTTAATGAATTATTTGAGATGAATTCTTAGATTAATAACTCAATTCTTTGGATGAATTATAATTTTATTTTATTGAAATATATACGTAAACTTTAGTCAGATTAAGCACTCTCTATCGCTAATGTTGTTATTATTTATGGCGTTTAAATAACCTTGTTAATTTTAATGATCTAAAAAGTATTTGTGAAAAAATTCAACGTTTTCGAAGAGAAAAATAGAAAATATAATATTAATTACATTTTACAAAACAAATAAATTATAGGTAAAAAAAGGAAAAGAAAATTCTTTTACACAATAAAATATTTTGACAGCCTCCGTGGCGCAGCGTGCGAGCAGTGGGCTGTTAAGCGAGAGGCCGCGGGTTCGATCCCCGCACTGAGACAAATATTTGTGTGACCTACAGATATTTGTTTCGGGTCTGGGTGTTGTGAGACCGAAAGTTTCTCGTAGTTCCTGATTCTCACGACACAAGAGTCGATCTTAGTGTGGGGTCAGGACTATGTGTGTGACTGTTGTATTAAAAAAAAACATCAAGGCCTAGAGTCTAGGGGATTATATTATAAACTAAACATCTGATAAAATCCTCTGAATTCGTGACAATCAATATGTACAACACCATTACCAAAATATATTCCATTCAAGTGAGCGATAAAATCTGGCCAAGGCAGTGTTATCGTGTTCTGTATTAAAACATCTCGAGTAAATTCGGTCTAAACAATTCTCGATACTCAGGTCAGAGTGTAATTTATCAAAGCGATTTGACGTCAAGGTTCTAAGAAAATTACCTATTACACCGCAAACATTTATCTTCGTTCTCCGTCGTTCATCACAGTATTCTATTAGCTGCTTTTATTTCAGCTTGGCTTTAATCAACATTATTTTCACTTAGGCCTATTACATCTGGCCACACTTACTCGTCTTTCACTAGACGATAGTGTTTGCTAGCTTCAACGGCAGGAGATGTTAGATAACGCCTCTTTTCTAAGTTACTTATCTTTGCTAAGTAGTTTGAGAAAAAAAAATTAAGAAAATAATTTACTTATCATAATTATACATTAAACCCCTTACTTATAAAAATATTTAAGCGCTGCTTATCTTTATACCATAGGTTGTCCCTTTCATTTTTAAACAATGTAACGCAAGGAAAAAAGTGACAGGTTATTCGTAACCATTTGCTCAGCTAAAACTGCTGTTTTAATTAAGGCCCTAAATGCTTTGACATAGTAAATGTATGTTTTACTGGTTTTAATTATCAACGTGTTTATATGGCCTTCCACGCTATAATGAGGTAAACAAAAGCGATTTGAAGGTTTTTGTTTGTTTAGGATGTATAAAAAGTCAATAATTTTATTAGAATGTTACAACTATTCATAACATAACATAAGCTAACGCCTGTATCCCCGAAGGGGTAGGCAGAGGCGCACTAGCGAACTAGAACATCCACATTTCGTCGAGCTTAGTTCCGTCCCAGATGTGATAGGGGGCGAGCCTATCGCCATATCGGGCACAATTTCCAGACTCCGGGCTGATATGGAAAAATCCAATATCACTTTGCCCGACCCGGGATCGAACCCGAGACCTCAGGACGGTAGTCGTACCGAAATACCACCACGCCACCGAGGCAGTCCTACAACTATTAGTTACTTGTAATAATAATCAGTACACATAACCTAAGTTTATCGTCCATCTATGATTAATTTTAGTCATCTCTAACGCCAAAGATTAGGAGGCACATATAAACCTATATAATCATGTACATAAAGCGGTAATAAGCTAAACGATATTTAACACTTCATTATAAGTCTTGACAATTGTCTAATCCATTTGTGAATAGCAGGATTGCAGAGTTTTCGTGAAGCTAAGCACAAAAACCTAAATAAATGAGATAATTTTTCAGAACAATTTAAACAACTTGAGCTAAGATCTCGAGTGTATTATTTTATAATCTTCTAGATTACGTTATGTAAACGTACCCTTGGGGTTTTACACGTTGATCACAAAGATTTGATGTTTAATCTTATAATTTCATTATGTTATATGATTTTTAATCGCAATGGAAATTTTTAGGGGTATAATAATGCGATGTTCTTGGTATGTATGAAGTAATTATAATAAATAATATAAATAAAATAATACCCAACAGTCACACACATAGTCCTGACCCTACACTAAGAGCGAGTCTTGTGTCGTGGATATCAGGAACCTAGAGAGACTTTCGGTCTCAAAACACGTACACCCTAAACAAATATCTGAATATTAAACGTGGCGTATACGATGTATACTAAGTTTATCAGTATAATTAACGCTCAATTTATTTATGTACAGCTAAAGTAGTAAATTGTTATAACGGACGTAAAGAAAAATATGGACACCATCTCGCCTATAGTGGCTATAGTTAAACGGTCGCCAGAGAAGTCAGGCACACAAACGCGTCTGTACAAAAGTGTCCTACGCACACACACGCCGTTACGTGTCGATAGATCGAATGGGCCGAAAATTCGCTTCATTTTCAATGTTCCTAGCGCTTGCTTCACTTTTTCCTTTACATCTGTGATGTAGATATTAACAGCCGCTTTCTAATAAATATGTATATAAAGCATGTTGCATGTTTTACATATGTGTAAGAAGTTTGATTCAAATCCGTGGAGTGTGCAAGACTTAAACCAAAATTGTTATTTAACCCACTCCGTTTCAAGAAGGCGGCGCTAGAGTTTTGGCAACCGTAACTCTCAATCCTTATGAAGTTTTTCATTCATCATCATCAGCCATAGGACGTCCACTGCTGAACATAGGCCTCCTCCAAAGATTTCCAGATTGACCTATTGGACAGTTTTTCATTATATTTCCAAAAAGATGGAGCAACTTCAGTTGTGAATTTCGGCAATCGATTACAATTTTAGTTAAATAGGTGCGCAAATAAATTCACAAATCACAACTAGTAGGCAGTTTCACAAGCAGAAGCCTTGTTGCATCAACTGTGTTAACTGTCATGTTGGCAATTTCTTCAACCATAAACCATCACGCGTTAAACGGCTGTTCAAACAGTGCCTAATATTATACGATTAATGCTACGCCGTTAATAATAAGACATAAATAGGTACATTTATTCTGTAAAATCTTAGCAAGCACGTTAGCGTTCTTCACTATTAAATGGCGCGTTGCAGAATGCTGAACCTTAATAAACATAACCAAATTGCTATCGGAAACTCCACTCGGCTGAACTTCCACATTTCTCAAATCGCATTTCATATTACTTTAAATCATAGTGAGCATCGAATTCCTTACATATGTTGTAAGGCAGTGGAACTGAATGCACGAGTATTTGGTGTTACGTTTTCCGACAACATCTCGTTTTAAATCCAAATTGAATTTCTTAAGCGCTTTAAGTTAACAGGTTACCGAGTGCCTGTCCATACTAATGTGCGCAAATCGCGTTGCATTTGGCATAGTTTTTGTGAAGAAAAGAATCGAGTGTTAGGTCACCTTATAGCAAGTGATTGTAGATAACCAAGGAATGATGTGTCTCAAATTAAAATATAGGGATCGGGAAAAGAAGGGGGATTTGGACCACCGGATATCTCTCGATCTCTCGACTCATCGATCGAAACGCAACAACTTGTTGCGATATTTTGCTGGTGTTTTCGATCGACTTCCACAGGAGGTCTTCAATTCGTCTGTATTTTTTTATGTATGTTACTCGATATCTCCGCCAAATGTGGACCGATTTTCAAAATTCTTTTTGTGTTCGACAGAGCTTATTTCAAGGGTGGTCCCATATATGTGGTCACGATCGGTAAATTGGAAGTCGGTCAGTTAAGTTTTTAAACTTGTGATTATTAAGAGAGTAGTAACAAACCAGACGAGGCAGCCCATTTATACTGTAGAAATAACTCTGTACAGCGTGGATCTACCGTTCATTCGCATTAAGAAAGAAGCTAAATATCCACAAAATGGATCCGACACGACATTTAAAAAAGTCGTAAAAATAAAACCGCATAACTACATTTGTTGCTCTCGTTCATCACAGTTGCCAAGTGGGGTAGCAACTCCACTCATGAATCACGTGTATCCAGGAATCGCGACGTCAACCACGCTGAACTTTCATGTGAAATTATTACCTAAATAAATGTTCGCACTCAAACTATTTCATGGTTCATCTAAACTTGGTCTTAGACGAGTTTCTACTAACAAAAATGTTGTGGTTGACCTGAATGTGATGGTAGCTTTCCATTTTTTTTATAGATTAGGACTGGCTCATAATCAGAAAATGTATCTAATAATTATTTATAAAAAAATATTTTTGTAAAATAGTTTTTCCTGAATTATTGACACCATAAAGAGATAATGGGTCGCCTCGTACATCGAAAAGGATTTAAATAATATGAGCCTTATAATATTACTGTTCCATTGCTGGGCACGGGCCCCCCCTATACCTGATAGGGGTTAGGCCTTAGTCTACCACGCTGGCCTAATGTGGGTTGGTAGACTTCACATACCTTCGAAAGTTTTGTGCAGAAATTCTCGGGTATGTAGGTTTCCTCACGATGTTTTCCTTCGCCGTTATAGCAAGCGATAATTCACAATAAAAAACACTTAACATAGAAAAGTCAGAGGTGTATGCTCCTTTTGGGGTTGGTCTCAAACCTCTGACACTCGTTTCGGTAGTCCGTACCATTTCCAATCGAGCTATCGTTGCTTTACTACAAGGAAAAGGATTAATCAAAATTAAAGCCTAATACAAGGAAATGTAAAACGTAGGACGTGGCACAGCGGACAGTTACCTAATTAAGAGCTGAACAGATATCAGTTTTTTAAAGAGTCACTCTTTTTCATTTATGCTTGTTGTCATTACATATCTATGACTTTCTAATCTATAGGCTTTATTGACATTTTATGGTAGTGTTTTGTAATTTGTGTTTAATGCGATAAAGTACGTCGCATGGTAAACATCACGTACGCACCAGTTTTAGTGCCATTTCACTGTAATCCCATCCGATTAGTGCCAGGGATTCCTAATTTATAACACCATTAGAATGATACGCGACCGACCGACGCATTTAATTGAATGTTGGCTAATTTTTGACAAACAATTGTTTTAGCATAAAAGTAGATTTGTGTTATAGAACTCGCAGCAAACATTGTGACCTGTGCTAATGTTCATGGTCATTACTACCATTTACCACCAGGTGAACGACCATTAAAATTGACCATTTATTACCACCAAATATATAGAGCTACATTTACTCCACCAATCCGAATCAAAGCGATTCATTTTAATTAAAACTATCAGTTTGCTATTCCAATCATACGATGTTTGTCAGCTATACCGGCATTGTTTTGCGATAACAGGTATATATGATGGAATACATCAATTAAAACGTCGAAATGTTTAGCGTCATCAAAAGATTGATAGTATTTGATATTATGCGATTCATAAATATTAATTTATGTCGAACAGAGCATCCTTCCTGCAGTGACTAAGGACTTTGGGCACCCGAGGCGGACTGTTTCGGTTTCCCCTTTTATACTAACAATATTACAAAATCAAAAGTCAAAATATTTATTGAATCCATAAAATGGTTAAACATCATTAACCTTCCGTCAAATTTTGTCTCTACCGCCAGTTCGGAAGGCCGTTCCGCCAGAAAAGAACGGGCAAGAAACTCTGGCGTTGCTGTTTTTAACACCAGTTTACAATCTGTTAGTAATAAAGTGTAGTACTACATAAAAGAGACCTTAAATTAGAGCAGCTAGACTATGATTACAATAGATACATATAGGAAAAAGTAACATATAAGATAACTTACTGAGCGACCCCCATAGCCACGGCAAGTTGAGTTAAATCAGGCATAATAATCCAGAGAGACCAGTCTCCACAAGCATCATCCGTTCCCAAGTATGATGCATGGTGTCAGACATTGACCCCTTCAATCATGTTGCAAGGAAATGATCGACCCGACACATGCCGCCACCACAAGACTAAACTGACTACGAAGAAGAAAAGTGATTTTTTTTGCATTTTTGTTCAATTGAATAGGCTCAAAAACCACTGAACCAATTATCAAAATTATTTTAATTATGGAAAGCTACATTATTAGCTAGTAACATACGCTACATTTATCCCTGCCTGCTTGCCTGTATCTTTCTTACCTACATATACATAATTAACCTTTTGAAAGGTTTTTGGAAAATATAAATACATATGTTTTAATGTATGAATATCACAATGTAAATCTTTTAATCGTTATAAACAGAGGATGCTTTAATATGACGTTGAGGCATTATTTGAGATAGTTATTATAGGGTCTGTGATACACTTGGTTAAACTTTAAATACATAAACAAAGATTTCTTATTCCGAAAAATTGGTTTATCAATATCTATGTTCAGCAGTGGACGTCTTCTGTCTGAAGATGATCACGTTGTAACATAACATAAGCTAACGCCTGTATCCTCGAAGGGGTAGGCAGAGGCGCACTAGCGAACTAGCACACCCACATTTCGCCGAGCTTAGTTCCGTCCCAGATGTGATAGGGGGCGAGCCTATCGTCATATCGGGTACAAATTCCAGACGCCGGGCTGATATGGAAAAATTCAATATCACTGCCCGACCCGGGGATCGAACCCGCGACCCCGTAGTCGTACCGAAATACCACCACGCGACCGAGGCAGTCGTATCGTAGGCAGGCAGATCACGTTGTGTAGTAAATAAATGTGTTATTCCGTCACGATAAATTCTACTTACAAAATATGACCTATGAAATATTAAGACGTGGTCATGATCATACAAACTACTCGTATATATAAATTGCAATTTTACGTCCGCAATATAAACAAATGCAAGATAAAGTTCCCAAAGGTAATACAAATCAATAGCTCTCTTTGAACAAACTGACATTGCACAAGCAGAAAGTATGTTTGCTACGTGCCACAAGAGCAAGTGAGCACAATTTAGCCGTTTTCAAATGCGTTCTCAATAGTTACATAAATTCTCACGGCGGATTCTACTTGGATAAAATGTTGTATTATAAGAATTTAATAATGGAGAAGGATCTTAATTCGTATTACCTTTCTCGGTGTTCATCATCATCATCGTCAACATCACTGCTGGCTTAATGTAGGCAAATTTTTATTCGACTTCGAAAATGAGGAGTTTATTAACTGGTCTATATTTTTTAAAATAACTTAATAAAGAAAAGATGTAATCCATTCCTTTGTATTTTTATATATGTACATTGTGTGTTACGCGATATCTCCGGTAAATGTGGAACCAAATTTTTTTTGGTTGATATACCTTAATAAGGGTTACATAAACATGAAGTCATTTTTTAATTCTTTAGTATACAACAGCATAGACTTCTCAATTGTGTCATGGTGTGTTTTTTAGAATTTACAAATCCACAAAAGGTATAAAATTTAATAAAACTTGGAAAAACTAACTCTTTGGAGTCGTTTTATTTTCGTTTGCATCGCGTTTGAACTCCGATGACCGAATAAAAGCTCAAAGAAACTTCAAACTTTTGTTTAATTGTATTAAAGTTTGCATTTTTAGTTGGATATAGAACTTTTTATAGGATTACAACTAAAATCCATACGATTGAGGGACAGCACTTTGATTTCATAGTCAGTTTATGTATGATTGTATATATTTACATAGCTATATATTTTATAAATCTGTGAATAACAAAATCCATCTTATATTTACGAATCGTGCATGTTGACTTGGGAGTCTGTGAAATATGTATATTTTATTATTGCACGTAAAAAGAAACGCAAATGTGGAAAAGAATCTTGGTAGTTGGCACCTTTGATCCGAAAACATTATATTATTCAGAAGTCAAGCAAGGAGTACAGCGCGTGTTGTGCCTAGAGCCAAAACATCGAGCCCGTAGGCCACATCACCTCGAAATTCGAGGCACGTTTTCATATCGGCAAGTGTGACTGGTAACGTGCAATCGCGTTCATTTTAGGATAGACAAAAATCTTGTATAATTCTTTTTTCATTCTTTTTTGTCTGCATCGGTGGCGTAGTGGTATTGCGTGCGGTACGACTATTGTTCTCTGGTCTCGGGTTTGATCCCCGGTTCTTTCGGGCAATATTGTTTTTTTTTAATATCAGCCCGGAGTCTGGAATTTGTACCTGATATGCTCGCCCTGTATCACATCTGGGACGGTACTAAGCTCGGCGTAATGTAGGTGTTTTATTTTGCTAGTGCGCCTCTGCCTACCCCTTAACGGATACAGACGTGAGCTTGAGCCGGCATGATTCTGTCGACTACTGATAAACCCATTGATTGTCAGTGGTCCTTAGTATTTTTCGACTGCATTACGCTTACCATCAGGTGCAGTGTGTCACTATGCCGTGCCCGGATAAAAAATTAATAAATAATAAATTGTTAGGGTAGACAATGTATATTTGTCTATTTGGACCGCACGCCACTGAGTGTGAGTGGATCGGAGTGCGTCGACCCACCAAGACGTCAGTGTTCCCTACTCCGCTCGTATCTTAAACGTTTTGTCGAGACGATATCGTTTCTTAGCTCTTTATCTTTTGAGCCAAGGCGGTCGAGCCGTATAAAATATCATTTTATATATCTTTATTTCATGAAAACAGTTCGCCGGTAGAAGTTTTCGGACATATATCGTTTGTGGATTACTATTTGGAAGTTCACGCGGTGTTGTTTTGGGAGCTTTTTGCTATAATATTTTTTATCTGGCATTGGTTTGGTTTCCAGCGTTTATTTTGGTAGTTCACGCCTAGTATTGATCTGTTTTTAGTAGGGAATTTTTGCATTGCAAATTGGTTTCAGGACATTATGATTTAAGGTGATCATTAATGTTTTCGTCACATGCCTACAATTTATGAAGTCGATATAATGGTTTTTGGATTATTGATTTATGATTTGGAATAGGCCAATATTTCATGCTGATATTTTACCCTTATGCTCTATTAAAAGTAATAGCGACTATTCGTCCTGAGGTCTCGGATTGGATCCCCGGGTCGGGCAAAGTGGTATTGGATTTTTCAGTATTAGCCTGAAGTCTGGAATTTGTGGCCGATATGACGATAGGCTCGGCCCCTATCACATCTGGGAAGGAACTAGCACGACGAAATGTGGGTGGTCTAGTTCGCTAGTGGGCTTCTGTCTACGCCTTCGGGGATGCAGCCGTGAGTTTACGCTACTCAGTGAGGTTTTAACAGCTATGTGTCCATAACTATCTATTTATGGAGGCAACGTATCCGTCACCCCACCCTAAAATAATCGTCTCTTCATATAGTGGCAGGATTTTATTCTGGTTTTATTACATTTGTTCCTCCAAAGCGATAAAACACGAATAGGATTTTTTACTATAAATTTTTATGATGATGACTGTTATGGCCTCATCTACAGTTTGCAACTATTGATGTCATAAAGTTTAGATCAAAAATAAATAAGTATACTTAACTACTATACGTAAAATATGTTATTTATTTACGATAATAATATTATTTTGTGCTTGAGTCGAGAGACAAATGCAGAAGGCAGTGTTACTGCACACGGCACGCAGTGTGAGGAGGTTCCTCCCTCTGGGGTCCTAACAGCCTGTGACTTGGGTCCTGAGCTTTGCCATTGTAGATGAATTTTATATTTTTAAACGTATTTTCTATATTTAGAGGTATGTATTTAAAAATGAAAAATAACGAACCGTCTTCAAAACTTAGCTGATCGTGACCAAATTTATATAGGACCACCCTTGAAAATCGGTCCACATTTGGTGGAGATATCGCGTAACATACATAAAAAAACGAAAACAGGACCTTCTCCTTTTTGGAAGTCGGTTGAAAATATCGATATCTAAACTCTTTTTAATTTCAGATTATTTCTAAAGTTTGTTAACAACGGTATTTATCCGGCATTGATTCTCGATTCCCAATTAATTTGTTAGAAGTTGTAAACATTATTTCCTTCAACACGGATATTAATTTCATGGTTTATTACAAATTGCGTAAACTCGATAAGTTTACTGATTCGAATTAATTGTTCAACGTTATTCAAACACGTTATTTCATGGCTACCTAGAATTCTAATTAAGTGGAATATTCAAGGGTTTCATTTCTCCAACATAGTTCGTATATAACGCTATAAATTATATTATTTCGTCTCAAGATCACGTGAAACCATTATTAGGTATCATCAACTTAGACAAAAGATGATAGGGTATCAATAGTATAATTGATATAGAATTCAATAATCATAGCGAGGAAGCAAATAACTCGTTTAAAAACAGATTATGTTTAAAAATATTGAAAGGCATAAAACCAAAACATCGTTCCATTTAAATTCTATTTACTTACCATTTATCTAAAATGGGACTTAGATATTGTGTCCTCAAAAAAACAAAATTAGAAATACTTAAATCAATAACCTTTCACCTGCAAAGTGCAAACTCACTATATTTCAAACTGTTCAAAGCTGGTTTAAAGCAGAAAATGCATGGCGCTTTTGTTAGGAATTCAATTTAATTTAGGTGGGATAATTTCAACTATTTTTAAAGTCATAAAAGTGATATAAATCAGAAATACGAACGTGGACAGTTAGTCCGTTTATGTCTGAAATTTTCACAAACATTCTCCACGGGAAAAATAACGTGAGAAAGAACGTCCAGCCAGTTCTATGAGTAACACAGGAATATTTTTGGACGGACTTACTAAACTGCTATAATATAATTTTCGAATGTGTATTATAGAGGTATTAAAATTTGCCTCGTTAGCTATCAGGATATCAATTAACGAAGTTACGTGAGCACAAAACTCGAAAACAATATAACCCACTTCTAATTTTAGGCTGAGATCAATAGAGCGAACTTCGACTTAGTCTAAGTCGAAGTCACGAACTCAGGGGAAGTAATTGTTAAATCGAACTTTGACTTAGTCAGGGTTATTTTTTACAAGAAAAACAGACTGACAGACAGATTAAGCAAAGATTTTCTTGTAAAAAATGACTTGGACTTAGTAAATATCCTCACTGAGTTCGTGACTTTGACTTAGACTTAATCGAAGTTCGGTCTATAGATCTCAGCCTTAATATAATCCACTTCTAATTTTAGTCTAATTTAAAACTAGCGAATACTACCTAACATTTAAGAAATGATTGATTCTCCCAATATCACTTAGGTACTTTTACGTATGTGGAAAATTCTGGTAGAAGTGACGCGCTATAAATATATTGCTGACAATAAATCCTTATTTATTCTTATTGTAGAAATTCTTGCGGTTGAAACCGCTTTTAGCAAATTGCAAGTCAACCTTGAATAAAGGTAAAAAGATGAAAGATAAAAGATGTAAGTCAGGTTATACTACAAACAATTGTCTTTAAATGTACTGTTAGGATAAGCGACGAAAATGTGGATTACCTTGTCTGGTACATTTCAGACAGCATAGATGTTTATTTTTTAAACCTTGAACACCGCAGTAGAGATATTTGAGTTCTGCTTCGTGTAAATGTCTTTTAATCTTCAACGTTAGTACAACATGCGTATCAACAACCACGGTTAACTCTGCGTTGAAAGTATGTAGTTTGAGATTTTGTAAATTGTTAATTCGGTAAGTTTACTTTGTGGTAGGTAACCTTTTAACAGACTTTTACTCTTTTAGTTCCACCGTCGTCGGTATTCACTGTGGGGTGAGCGCACTAGATCACGCATGGTTCAGAAGAGAATTGGATTTTAGTTTTTACGATCGGCTGCCTGCCTGAGGACAACGCCAAATGCATGTTATTTTGTGTTAACTTGTTACAATATAAATTATTAAATAAAGTATTTATTTAAAAGTTTATTGTGTACATCCAGAGTAGTATAATCACAATTTTTAAACACATGAAATCTATAATTTGAATTGACTATGATATAGCGAAAGGCAGTTCCTCTACCATTATAATTTGAGGTAATAAGTCCATGACATTGTACTCGTTCTACTTCTACTTAAACTTTCGAGGATAAACTCTAGACCTATTAATATAATCATCATCATCATCATCATCATCATCAGCCATAGGACGTCCACCGCTGAAAACAGGCCTACCCAAAGATTTCCAGATCGACCTGTTGGAAGCGGCCTGCATCCAGCGAATAATAAAATAATAAAAAGTCTAAATTAAAATGGTTTTGGAAATAATTTATTTTATCAAAACGTATAAAATTACTTATTATATTTTAATTCTTCGTTAGTATTCCTTTGCTGTAGTTCTGAATTAAGCTTCGAGATTATACAAGTGTTGTTAATACCGCTCTTACTTCGGTTACATTTCCTGTGATCCGCTTTCTTTGTATGTGTAGGATTAGTGGTTTGTGTCAACAGCTCTTTATCCTTTTTGTGGGATTATAATGTTATTTGTTATTCTCTTTAAATACGAAAGAACTTTGAAGAACATACTTAATTTATTTATGGTATGTAATGGTATGTTGGTGTGACAGGGAAGAGGCCTATGTCCGGCAGTGGATAATATAGGGTTGATATGATGATGATGATGATGATGTAATGGTAGACTATGTCGCCTCTATGGTCTAGTGGCAGCACATATAGGCTGTGGACCGGGAGGTCTTGGGTTCGATTCCCAGGTCAAGAAAAGATAATTTTCTAATTTAATTTTTCGGGACTGGATCCCCTAGAGGGGGTTGACGTCAGGCAGGCAGGTAATAAAAACTAAGCCAAATCATTTTTGCAACATGCTTGAATGTGTGTTGCGCCGATCCTACATTAAGGTGGGATAAGGGCAGGTAGAAACAGAATGGTAAACTATATAATAGTATCTAATGACTGCTTCGGTGTCGTAGTTGTATTGCGCTGAGGTTTTGGGTTTGATCACTGGTCGAGCAAAATTATATCGAATTTCTCTATTCAGTATCAGGAATTAGTGCCCGATGTGTGCCCTTTCGAAACTGGCCACTTTGAGTAAATTTAATAATATTTTTGAAAGTTCGATAACTTAAATTCGAGTATTCGAGAGGACAAAGAAAATATTCGATAAAAGAAATGTATCGGATTCATTTTAATTATCTTGACTTCAGCTGGCAGAATTTAATTAAATAATTCATAGGTTATTGGAGAGAGGAGTAGTATTCTACAGTATCATATATCTCAGTGTATTGCCAATTTAATATTGAGCCATGGATATTATTGACGGATATATTTCAATGGATTGTGCTATCATTGTTTATTCTGAGTGAAACATATACTAGGAAACCATATCCATCTACAGAATTGATACCTTCTAGATACAAGGTAGTATCAGCAAAATTCGCAATACATATATTATTTATTGGTCTAGGTCGTATTGTTCAAAGAAAATTGAATTGGATATATCCCATCCTACTTATCGATACATATAAATAAAATTTCGTATGTCTGTCTGTCTGTTTGTTCCGGCTAATCTCTGAAATGGCTGGACCGATTTTGACGGGACTTTATTGGCAGGTAGCTGATGTAATAAGGAGTAACTTAGGCTACGTTTATTTTAGGCATAATAAAAAAAACTAAAAAATTAAAGAATCGGCTGTTAGGCGGAACGAAGTTCGCCGGGTCAGCTAGTTATACCATAAGGGCGAAAGTTTGTGAGGATGTATAGATGTTTGTTACTTTTTCACGCTAGAGCGGCTGACCGAATCGGAATAAGATTTGGCGCAGATATAGATTATAGTCTGGAATAGCACATAGGCTACTTTTTATCCTGGAAAATAGTACGGTCCCTGTGGGATAGATCCCTAATAAAATTCCAAGTGACATGTAAAGGTGCCCCTCGTAGCAGTAATTACTGGATAAGGATTTGAATTTGAACAGTACAGTTTTAATATCTGTATAAAAGCTACATAGATATCTAAGATATAAATAAATAAATAATAAATAACACCCAACAGTCACACACATAGTCCTGACCCCACACTAAGATCGAGTCTTGTGTAACTACGAGAGACTTTTGGTCTCACAACACCCAGACCCAGAACAAATATCTGTGGGCCACACAAACATTTGTCTCGATGCGGGGATCGAACTCGCGACCTCTCGCTTCACAGCCGACTACTCGCCCGCTGCGCCACAGAGGCTGTCAAACACATATACATGCAAGTAATAACAATGTTCCGGCCGACTCGACTCAGTTTTCAAACCTATTTGATCGACTGAGTATAAGTAAGTAGGCAGGGTGAACGACGTTTGAAGCGAGGAACTTTGAGGAAGTATGCCAAGTCATGGCAGCTTTTCTTGGATCGAATGTGCTGATCCGAATAATTGGCGTACTTCGATGTTGTTTACGTAGCTTTATCGGTATTGTTGAATAAACAAAGAGGCATTACTAGTGCCTACACCTATTTGGATAACTCTGTACCTAAATGTGATATCAATAGTAACTTAATTAACAAGATAAAATAATAAATAATAAATAAATAAATACACCCAACAGACATACACATAGTCCTGACCCCACACTAGGTGTAACCTGTATCGTGGGTATCAGAAACTACGAGAGACTCTCGGTCTCACAACACCCAGACCCGAAACAAATATCTATGGGCCACACAGACATTTTTCTCGGTGCGGGAATCGAACCTGCGACTTCACGTTTCATAGCCGGCTACTCACCCGCTGCGCCACGGAGGCTGTCAAATAAGTTTTTGTACGGTATAGTGTTAATCTAGATTCATACATGAGAGTAATTCCGTAGAGATTTTAGATTGTGTTGCATTTAAATGGCTCATTACGTATTTGCTTTAACATCAGAGGGCCGCACGACTGGGTAGTCGTTTAGTAGTAAACGATTTCCATTGTCCATAAACATTGAAAACTTAATACCTAATAACATACATAATGCCAACAGAATTACTTATTACTTGAGCTCAAGTCATACATCTAAGATGTACAGCTGTACAATGTAATTACTACTACAATTAATTGAGCGTTAATTGTGGTGATAAAATTACTATACATCGTATACAGTACGTTAAATATACATCTTTCGTTTCGGAATACATCTTGAGTTCGTCCCTTTGATATTTGTGCCAAATTCCATATTAAGCATCTGGCCCGCTCCGAAATGGGAATAGTGAAATGAACTGTCACTTTAATTAGGAACTATTTACTAGCTTCCGTACTCGGTTTGCTATTGCGTTGCATACTAAAATAGGCACTTCAATTGAATTGCACCGAGACTGGTCCAAATGTCAGAGCTACTCTAGTAGCTCGACAATAATAAGAGCTCGACCAAGAGATTTTTGGACATTTCTCGTTAGCGTTTACGTAATATGATTTTCATAAGAAACATTATTTTCCCACGTAACCGCTAGAGGTGTTAGGGTGATTTTCATATATTCTTCGGAGTCGCTAACAAGAAATGTCAAAAACTCATGTTTGAGTTACCTGCCACTTTCTTTCAACCTGCCCTTATCCCACCTTAATGTGGGGTCGACGCAACACACTTTTTCAAGCATATTGTAGCAAGGATTTGGCTAAGTTTTTAGAACGGCTGCCTGCCTTATGTCAACCTCTTCTGGGGGATCCAGTCCCGGGTCCAGTCCAATTTAAAACTAGAAAATTAGCTTTGTCCGAAATCGAACCCATGACCTCCCGGTCCACAGCCCATACATATATGCTGTCACTAGACCAAGGAGGCATCTGTAAGGATATTGAGGTACATGCTAGTAGGGTATTTAAATAGTTCCTATCTTAGAAACAAAAAAATTCTATATTCTTTCGATCTCTATTGCGGGCTCTGCGCAACATACAAATTATAAGCCTATTGTAGAAAGATTTCCGCTTATTTTTTTACAACCGGTTGCCTGCTTGTGGCCCTGGTAGAAATATTTTTGACAATGGAATTCGTATCGAGCTCGATTATATGATATTTGTATGAAATACTAACCAAATGTGTATACGCAATTCGATTGACAAAGACAAAAATATTCCTGCTAGGGCCGCTGCCGACAAACTCCATCTGAGGATTTCGAAAGAAAAGCCATTTTATGCGGCAAAATCACGAAGTAAGATCGAGACCTCCAACAAATCGTGTGAGACGGGGAATATCTTTATCGTGCATAATGCACACGCGCCAAAGTGTTCCATCACGGTGTACGGAGTTTAGTACTGATACCTTCACGGGGATAATGATGTATGAAAAAGATGTACACAATCTCGTTGGTGGAAAAATAAATATCTTAAACTATTTAAAAATTGATGTACTTTGGCTGGCTTGGTGGTGTAGTTGTTTGCGAGCGCGGTACGACTAACGTCTTGAAGTGTCGGGTTCGATCCCCGAGTTGGGCAGATATCCAGTTTTCTATTCAGTCTTTCTTTCTACCTGCCCGAATCCCACCTTAATGTGGGGTCGGCGCAACATAATTTTTCAAGCATGTTACAGAAAGAATTTGGCTTAGTTTTTAAGACCGGCCTGTCTGACGTCAACCCCCTCTGAAGGATTAAATTCCGAGCCATTTAAATTAGAAAATTCGCTTTACCCGACCTGGGACTCAAAGCCAGGACCTCCTGGCCCACATCCCACATATGCTGTCACTAGACCAAGGAAGCGACTACTTAGTATCAGTTCAAAATCTGGAATTTGTGCCCGATATGGCGATAAGTTCGCCCACTATCACATCGGTGTTCTAGTTAGCTAGTGGGCCTCTGCCTATCCCTTCGGGGATACAGGCGTGAACTTATGCATGTATGAAAAATTATGTATTTTACTCGAAGTAACAATTAATATTAATTCACCCGGCATATTTGGTAGGTTGCGTCCTTCCATAAGCGTTAGGCTGCGGACACGAACTCAGCGGCGGCGGCGGCGCGGCAACGTATTGCTGGACCGGTTGTTGCACCGCTCGCCGCGCCGCTACCTTCGAGTCCTGTTCCATTTAAATTTATGCATTGGAAGTTGGAACACGCCGCTCACCCGACGCGACGCCGCCGCCGCTCTGCGCCCGCTGAGTTCGAGACCGCGGCCTTAGTCCGTTGGCACGATTCCAGCCGTTTAGTTCGTGACCAGAGCCCCTTACACCAGCCTGCTTCCTCATACAATTCTTAAATTTAATTTTAGTGATAAATGGATTAAAACCCGTCTCCGAGAATGAAATAAGACGTGATTTAGCTAAAGTGATTTTAATATTCAAATATCGCAAACAAATTTAGTAAGGTTTGATGTTTTATTGAAAAGTTTGACGACGAGTTTGAAGCGCGACCTTTGCAAACCTTTTCATCAGTTCCGTTTGATGTTTAATTGTATTTTCATGTCTATAAATAAATGCTAGCAAATATTTCATGGAGTAAAAATGTGTTTAATCGAAACGATAAAAAATCACAAGTTTAAAAACTTAACTGACCGACTTCCAATTTACAGATTGTGACCAAATTTATATGGGACCACCCTTGAAATAAGCTCTATCGAATACAAAAGAATTTTGAAAATCGGTCTACATTTGACGGAGATATCGAGTTACATAGGTACATTAAAAAAAATACCGACGAATTGAGGACCTCCTCCTTTTGTTGAAGTCGGTCGATTAAAAGTTTGGTCTAATATTTAAGAAGAACTTTCTTTCGATTTGTCTCCCACTCCAAAATGAGTTCTAGAATGTTGTAGAAAAGATTTGGTTTAGTTTTTAAGTGCTTGTAATTAACCCACTCTACACATAACATAAGCTCACGCCTGTATTCCCGAAGGGGTAGGCAGAGGCGTACTAGCGAACTAGAACACCCACATATCGCCGAGCTTAGTTCCGTCCCAGATGTGATAGGGGGCGAGCCTATCGCCATTTTGGGCACAAATTCCAGACTCCGGGCTGATATGGAAAAAATCCAATATCACTTTGCCCGACCCGGGGATCGAACCCGAGACCTCAGAACCGTAGTCGTACCGAAATACCACCACGCCACGGAGGCAGTCAAAGCTAAAGTCTAACTTACTCTATGAGGTCCAATAAACTGCCACCAGAGCAAGGCGACGATTAAAGTTGAACTGGACCAACGAAAGTAAAACAGTTATTATCTCTTCGGAGATACAGGCGTGAGCTTATGTTATGTTCAACTTCCTAAATGTTTTAGAACTTAATGCATAAAAGGCTCTAGACATTCCAAATAACACATTGCTGTTGATTTTGCTAGAATGATTAACTTCTGTCATTATTTCGTGTAATATATCATTTTAATGTAGGATGAAACTTGGAAGGCAAAGCGGAAGTAATGGTATTGCCGCAACGAGCCATTGTCATATTTCCAGTATTTTCCTAGGAAAATCTTTGGTTCTTACTTTCATGTACCAACTACAGACTGCCACGGTGGCTTTATTGTATTTCGGTACGACGAGCATCGTAGAGCCTCAGATTTGATCCCGGCTCTGGCAAAGTGATATGGTATTTTTCAATTCAGCATTAGGCCGGAGTCTGGAATTTGTACCCGAGGTAAATGGCATCAAAAAAGAGAGGCCTATACCCAGCAGTGGGATGAGATGGGCTGTGGAAAGGCTGTAGATGATGATGATGATGATGATGGTGATAGGCTTGCTCCTTATCACAAATTCACAATTGGGTTATAAGCTCGGCGGAATGTGGCTGCTCTAGTTTGCTATTGAGCTTATGAATGTTATTCGACTCCAATGTGAGGATGCGGAAAACATTTATTTTTAAGCATGTATTATTTTTACGACGGGGTGCTTTTCTGACGGCATCCCTTTCTGTGATACAAGATCACGGAATGATTGTGATATTACATACATAGTTACATAATTTTACGCCTGTATCCTCGAAGGGGTGGGCAGAGCCCAACTAGAGTACTCACAATTCGCCGAGCTCAGTTCCATTACAGAAGTGATAGGGGACCAGTCTATTGTCATATTAAATTGACACAAAGTGATATCTGGCATACGAACCCTGAACCTCCTGGTTCCGATTAACGCTGAAAATAAATTAAGTACATAACGACAAACATTTTTTTTTTACGTATTCTGTATACTCGCATTGTGTTTAAGTATTTTCTATTCCATTTGATTTCAACGAGTATGGATTTCACCTAAAAATTGACTAGAATTCACAAACATGCAACAGAAATACGGTCTCGGCAAATGTTAACTGAAGCGTCGAATATATGAAAATTTTCTCAATAAATAAACTTTTCAAAGGTTCCACACGATCTCACACGATGTAAGAGTCGTGATAGTATCAGATAGCAATTGCTGGAATAACTTTGCTCTACGCGATGTTATGGAGCATCTGGAAATTTATTTTACACCCGAATTTTCTATTCCAACCTGTGGAGAATTTACATACATTTACATACACGTTAAAATTCTTTGCATACACTATTACGCCTGTCATCTCTGAAGGGTAATTGTAATAGGTGGGCCCACTTTTTGTTAAGCTTATTTCGGTCCAACGATGTGATGGGGGCGACCCTATCGTCATAGCATAGCTATCAGCATGCTCTTTGGCTATCAGCAGCAGCTCGAGCAGGAACATTTTTGACAATCGAATTCAAATCGGGCTCGATGCGGGTTTGTGTTTATATGTAATTTTAACCAAATGTCATGAGTGAGCGCTAACTCGATACAATTCGATTGTCAAAAATATTCCTGCTATCAGGCATTTTTAGACTCCGGACTCGGAATTCGGATAGTGATGAGAAAACTGCTATTCTTGATATTTTATATGGATACTGGACGGATATCGGGAATTGAAAACCATATTCTTTATTAACGTAATTCTTTCTTTCTACCTGACCTTATCCCATTTTAATGTGGGGTCGGCGCAACACACTTTTTAAAGCATGTCGCAGAAATTATTTGGCTAAGTTTTTACGACCGGCTGACTGCCTGACATCAACCCCCTCTGAGGGGTCCAGTCCCGGGCAAATTAAATTAGAAAATTCGCTTTTCCCGACCTGGGAATCGAACCGTTATAACGTTATTAACGTAATTATTAACATCAAATAATATAGGTGGTTCTTGGGATAACACATATCGAACAGAAAAAGAATCTTGAAAAGGTGGGACAAGAACAAGTGAAATGAAAGAAAAGTATTTGTTATTAGAATAACAATATTACCAGTACCAATTACCCACGCCCACACGTACTAATTCTTGTTTCCAACAACATCTGTATACAATAAAGTTAATCAAATATATTACACAAGGTTTAATGTGATCAGTACCTGTAAATAATGTTCTAAATACAGCTGATCGAACACGTAGTCTACGAGTTTTATGTTATGAATGTATTATTTTCGCGCTTCTATTTTATGTTTGATAAGGCTACAGAAACCTTACAATGTCTTACTTGATTTTTTTTTTAATAGCAGAGATTGGCAAACGAGCAGATGGGTCACCAGATGGTAAGTGATCTCTACCGCACATAGACACCCAAGACACAAAAGGAATCATGGGTGCGTTGCCAACCTAAAAGGAGGGAATGGAAGGGGAGGGAAGGTGGATTGGGAAAGGGAGTGGGGAAATGGGCCACCGGAAATCTCACTCACCGAACGAAACGCAACAAGAGGCTGCCACTTTACGTCGGTTTTCTATGAGACAGTGGTATCTAACCGGTCGAACCGGCCCATTCGTGCTATAGACGTTACTGTCTACAGCGTGGCTCTACCACTCAGGAAAAATTTGTGGGGTTTAGAATACTTACGAATATTTATTATGATATTTATGATGATAGCTCAGTTGGGAATGGTACGGACTGCCGAGAAGAGTGTCGGAGGTTCGAGACCAACCCCAAAATGGAGCATACACTTCTGACTTTCTATGTTAAGTGTTTTCATTGTGAAATATCGCTTGCTATAACGGTGAAGGAAAACATCGTGAGGAAACATGCATACCCGAGAATTTGTCCACAAGAAATTCGAAGGTATGTGAAGTCTACCAACCCGCATTAGGCCAGCGTGGTAGACAAAGGCCTAACCCCTCTCATGAGTAGAGGAGGCCCGTGCCCAGCAGTGGGACAGTAATATTACAGGGCTAATATTATTAATATTATTAATATTATTATTATAAATACATATAATAGTCACACACCCCACAAACATAGATGGGACAACGGCACGAAACTTGGGATCCAAAAGTTGTGACCTCGTGGGTTATAAATCACTCAGTATTTGAAATATACGCGCGCAAAGTCGTGCCAGCGAAATAATGTTTAGACAATAAAATGGTCTTACGTGATTCTTGAACATTTACTGAATATTCTACGGTGTAAATTGAAATAAACGCCCTCGCATTGTAATAAGTGGTAGATGGCGTAACTAACGTTTGAGATAAAAAAAAAAATATGGAAACTTGCTTGATCGATCGTGGGTGTCAGAAACTTCAAGAAACTTTCCGTGTTGACACAGACCCGAGCTTGAAAAATAGAAGTGATATTGCTAATTGACGAATTATTATGTTTATAATACACTGAATAGAAATGAAGCACACGTACATTTAATAATATTTATGGTACATATAATTGAATTCGGTTGGATATTGCAATGATACAAATACTTTGTGGCACATTTTGCATATTAAGTAGTTGATTTATGAAATATATCGTTTGATTTATTCAGTCACGCATATTGAATTGTGAAATAATTAATTTGTGCCTACAAAGATCGTTTCCGATTGTTGTTCCGATCAATATTTGAATTGCTAATTCAGTAACTCTTTTTAAAATTCATGATGTGTCCCATCACCAGTGTAAAGTGTTTTGTTACATGACAAATAAATACATTTGTATCACAATTTGTGGCTTCATTTCAAATTCGTACGTACATATCTAGAATGACAGCGATATAATAATAATAAATAAATAATAAATACACCCATCAGTCACATACCTAGTCCTGACCCCACACTAGGTATAACCTGTATCGTGGGTATATAACCATCACATTATGGCGAGATATCCAGCGGATCCATCCATAAGAACACAGTGGTCTTCTGAATATGGAATTCCTCCCAGACGGCTGAACATTTGGTGATAAGACCGATGCAGCGATGAGGCAATCGACCATAATATCAACCATAACACTTTTCACGGAGGTGAATCAGTAGCGATAACAGCTTTTTCTACCAGAACAAAAAGGCAATTCATGCGGAACGGACATAGGAACATTTGGATATAGGATTTTAACCCTAAGATTTCTACCGTTTTCTTAAGTACATTGCCTGCTGTCATTATATTATACAGTGATAAGATGACTCAATAGCCGATGGAGAAGCTCTATTAAATACATTATCGTCTCTACTTCTCTAGTAAGATAATTATTGTTGCTTTGCAGCTTTATGTCAAGATGAAAGGAATGAGATTCAAACAATTGAGCGATGTAACATGAAGATAAAATGCAAAGTAAACATTTGTAACAAATATCAGCTCCTTTTTGATTCGTGACAAGTATCAGAATAAACAGTGTTTATCTTTGATGTTTGCTTACGTTAAACAAATCGAAGAGTTTACTTCCTTTCACATCATTTACATTTTTCTTACATCAAAAGGAAATCATTTTTTGTCAGATATAGAAGTTATTTGCTGTTACGTTGTTTAAAAATCATTAAGTGGATGGTTACTACGGAATACGGTAACGAACTTGACTTCGTTTTGTTTTAATTTACCTTGTATTGAAGTACTTTATACAAGGACATGGAAAGATAGGTAGAGATAAATAAATAAATACACCCAACAGTCACACACATAGTCCTGACCCCACAACTAGGTGTAACCCGTATCATGAGTATCGGAAACTACGAGAGACAATCGGTCTCACAACACCCAGACCTAAAACAAATATCTATGGACCACATAGACATTTGTATCGGTGCGGGCATCGAACCCTTGACATCACGTTTCACAGCCAGCTGCTCGCTTGTCGCGCCACGGAGGCTGTCGAGGAGACATCCTTTAATATTAGAATTAATATCTGACATATGAACTGATTCATCAACAAAATGACATACACTTAATATCAGCATTCACCCCTAAAATTGGTTCATGTATTCATCAAAAGACACAAGACGTATGAGCAAAATCATCTAACTCGTGACATGACAAATATGGCAGGGTGACAGTAATGACGTCATATGTCACTCTGCACGCGTCTCGCATCCTGCGTGATAAGAAATGGGCTTATCTCGCAGACACATTGAGCCAATATTCGGCTGCAATCCAAGAGGTAACATATCACGCAGGTTATTATACCATTGATTATACTTCACACGAGAAAATGTATTATGTTCCGCAATTTGATTTCATACATACGGTCACAACTATATCCCTGACGAGGTAGGCAGAGGTGCACTAGCGAACTAGAACACCAACATTTCGTCAAACTTAGTTCTGTCCCAGATGTGATAGGGGGCGAGCCTGTCGCCATATCGGGCACAAATTCCAGACTCCAGATTGATATTGAATTGAAAAAAAACTATATCACTGAAGAGCTATATTCCAAAACGTACTATGTTAATTTTTTGCCCTTCATTCAGTGTGTGCTTATATCTATACTAATTTTATTATATCTTTCTTATCTACCTCCAGTTAATAATTAAAATTAAGATTAGATGTCAAAAAAATGTTAATAATTAGACGCATAAATGAATCTATCTCTTTTTGTTTATTCTAAATTTCAAAACACTTTGGAATAAAGCTCTTGTCCGACCCAATGATCGAACCCGCGACCTCAGGAGTCATAGGATACAACTAGGCCACCGAGGCAGTCTGATGCTGAGTAGAAAATCCAATATCACTTTGCCTGACTCGGGGATCGAACGGAGACCCCGGACGGTAGTCGCACCGCGCAATATGACTACGCCTCTGAGGCAGTCTCCGCAATTTCATGGTTTAGTTTAAACCACGGGAAGTGAATTTATGTCCTTTTTTACTGTGAAAGGTGGAATATGATGCTCTTTTAAAACCATTTAAACCATTTAAACCATTTATTTGCCACAAACAATACATATAGAGGTATATAGCAAAAAACATAATTAACATTAGTACCTATATCTACATATATTATTGAGTGGCGAGGGACCAACTCAGTGCATGCACTGTTTTTCAGTTGGCTCCTCCCAGTTTGTACATACATTTTTATTAGTATTTCGACTCATGCTACGCAAATGATTATGAATGTTGCCGACTGCCTCGGTGGCGTGGTTGTATTTCGGTACGACTACTGTCCTGATATCGTCTGGAATTTGTGCCCGATATGGCGATAGGCTCGCCCCCTATCACATCTGGGACGGAACTAAGCTCGACAAAATGTGGGTGTACTAGTTGGCTAGTGCGCCTCTGCCTACACTTTCGGGGATACAGACGTGAGCTTATGTTACGTTATGTTTTTAATGAATGTTGATCGATATCAGTGGAGTGTTTTTTGATGCTCTGTTAGCGGAATGCGTTTGTTAAATAAAACCACTTGTTATCTGTTTTTAACTGCAGGCGCATCGAAAATATTTTTGAACAACGGAGTTGTAATTAAATATTGTTGTAATAAAAGGATTGTATATTTTTAGTATCGAAGGTATGTGTATCATTTGTGTTTTGTTTTTAGCAGAAACGGGCAAACGGGCAGGTGGGTCACCTGATAGTAAGTGATCTTCTGTGAAGATTCTCCACCGCCCATAGGCACAAAAAGAATTATGGATGTTTTGCCAGCCTTAAAAGAGGGGAACCAGGATGAAGGAGGAAAAAGGGAGGGGGGTATTTGGAATCCGGAAATCTTATTCACCAAACGAAACGCAGCAGCGAACTACCACTTTCGTCGGTTTTCTGTGTGACAGTGATATCAAACCGGTCGAGCCGCCCATTCGTGTTGTAGACGTAATTGTCTACAGCGTGGCTCTACCCCTCAAATGGCGGTTCGTAAATCGTAACGGAATTAATTCTAGTCATATTTTGTTACTTTTTGAGCTCAGCATTTTATTTTATGAAGAGAGAATTACTTTTATAGACATAATATAATGAAGATTGATTAACTCGATATTTTCATGATTAAAGTTTGACAAAGACTGAAAAACCGACTTCAAAACTGAACACTTAAAAGTAAAAACAACAACAATATCCCTTTCTTTTTTCTCTGGACTCGGTGCCTTTTCATTTGATCTGATTCGGCTCCAGCTTCGGACTCTAAACTCGTTATTATATTTTGAGTATGTGTCGTCTTAAAGGTTTCTTTTAAATGTGAAATAATAACAATATTTTCCCTAAACTTCTGGTTTATTACCTCCTCCAGAGTATTTGGTAACACCTGTTACGATTTCAAGTTTTTAATTCCAAGTGGCCTGCGAAGTTTATGTAACGTAATGAGACAGTCGTAGTAATAAGGCTCAGTCTTATGAAATACGCGCTATTCTGTTTGCCTTCATTTTTGTTGGTCACCGTCACGCAAGTCCAGCTTGCGTTTATTTTTCATTACGTCGTTCGCCTCATTCCGCGCTCTTAATTAAACGCGGGTAAATTATGACCCACTTAACGCACAAGTTTAAACACGATATCATTGCGTTTCGATGTACACACGCGCGGGCTCTACTAATATTTTATGTAAACGTCTCCCCTATGCAGTAATGGACGCCGTCATCCACTTAATGGACTCGTTATGCCGAGATTAACTGTTGCTAGGAAATTGGGTCTTTACTCTTAATGGATGAATCTTGAAAATGCGAAGTTAGCATCTTTCGCGGGTCGAGACGTGCGCTCAGAATTGCTCTGAAGTAATTGGATGATGCAGTGGTATTCGCATAATTGATCTAGCTTTTTATTGACGTACGTGCACTCATAAGCAGAAAATTCGCTTGTCTCTTAGCTCTTGTCTCCATATTGCTCTCGTTTATGTGTTTATGTCAAGCGATTCAATTTGATTGATGATACTCTTTGAAGTTTATACATTCATTCTTTTCAGCTACGCTTCTTCATTAAAAAAGAAGCGTAGCTCAAAATGAACAGGATTTATTCTTTCTTATCATCATCATCAGCCTATGTCCAGCAGTGGACGTCCTGTAGCTGATTCTTTCTTATATTGTCAGTTTTGTTTGCTTACTTCGGTGGTCAAGATAATCTAACAAACAGATCTGTTATGATTTCTACCTGCCCTTATCTCACCTCAATATGTGGTCGGCGTAACACATTTTCAGCTTGTTGCAGAAAGGATTCTGCTTAGTTTTTAGGACCTGGCAGTCCAGTTCTATGTCAGTCTAGGCGAATGGTGTTAGAATAACACCCATCCGTCTTGAGAATTGAACCCAGTACCCCCGGTTCACAGCCTAAAATATACGCTGTCAGTAGACCAAAGGTGACCTATGTTGTAGATTAGTAACCATATTCCATTATCATATTAAACAATTCATTGTTACGAAGCGACAAATAGTTTGCAGAAACGCACATCATTATGCGAATGAAGATGCGAACTACATTTGTACAGAGGTGCAGAATTTACGAACTTAAATTTTGTATTCCCAGACTAAAACGCTTTAAAGAGGATTGTGTGAATTCTTACTAAAATATCTTTACATTTGCAACGTATAACACTGTAAATAAAACTGGTGTCAATGTTCTGCAAAAAGCAGCAGACAAATGAGAGAAGACAAATGTATTTTTTATGTTCGAGATGTCTTTGATACGAATGACTGCACTATAATTCACAACAAATAAATAAAATAAATAAAAATGTTTATTGGTCACGTAGGCATATAAAAGCACTTATGACAGGTCAACAAACAAGGTCTAGGTGCATTTATATAAACACTGTCAATTTAGAAGATTTGACATAGATTTTACAACCGGCGATTTGAGTGGTAGAGCCACGCTGTAGACAGTAACGTCTACAGCACGAATGGGCCGGCTCGACTGGTTGGATACCACTGTCTCACAGGAAACCGACGTAAAGTGGCAGCTTGCTGTCGTGTTTCGTTCGGTGAGTGAGATTACCGGTGGCCCATTTCCCCATTCCCTTTCCCTCCCCTTCCATTCCCTCCTTTTAGGTTGGCAACGCACTCATGATTCTTTTTGTGTCTTGGGTGTCTATGGGCGGTGGAGATCACTTACCATCAGGTGACCCATCTGTTTGTTTGCCAGTTTCTGCTATAAAAAAAAACCGGCCGCCTGCCTGACGTCAACCCCCTCTGAGGGATCCATTCCCGGGAAAATAAAATTGGAAAATTTAGTGCTATTAAAATATATAAAATAAAAATAAACTCAATTTTACCTACAGCTCATTCCTTTTATTTTAAATTGATATTTTTGGGTTAATTGAGATCTACCGAAGTGTTGCAAGTCTCGATTTATCTCAAATCTCCATTTAAATATACGAATAATATATAGATTAATGAGTGACGGGCGGCTCGGCTTCCGGAGGCCGAGCTGCCCGTCACTCATTAACAGCCGGTTTCAATAAACAATCTCAGTTCGAATGTGCAGATAGATTACAAAAATTTGCCAATAAGAACACAGTTTGAACATGACAACATAACATAACATAACATAAGCTCACGCCTGTGTCCCCGAAGGGGTAGGCAGAGGCGCACTAGCGAACTAGAACACCCACATTTCGCCGAGCTTAGTTTCGTCCCAGATGTGATAGGGGGCGAGCCTATCGCCATATCGGGCACAAATTCCAGACTCCGGGCTGATATGGAAAAATCCAATATAACTTTGCCCGACCTGGGGATCGAACCCGAGACCTCAGAACCGTAGTCGTACCGAAATACCACCACGCCACCGAGGCAGTTGAACCGTTTGAACATGACTCCGTCAAATGACTTGATTTGATTGGTTCATAATCGCCATCTGTCTGCACTCTAAACTGAGATCGTTTATTGAAACCGGCCGTTAATCTAGTTTAGGACTATACATTGGTACTGCAAGTCGCTCTAGAAGCTTGACATCTCTATCGTCCACTATTATCTTTTATTCGTAGATCACTACCATCGATACATTAATTACCTAGATGCACAGTTGACGCTCGGAAAATGGAACAGCAAAGAAGTGCTTAAGCACTCGTTTTGCCTACAGTCGGACGTTGATAGAATTCTAAATTCCAAATTCAAATTAAAGAACGCTTGCTCATTTCGTTTAAAAACCTATTTTATAACACGTGCTTAGGGTTATATTTGAGTTGATTTAATTACAACTTGTGATCGTTTTCTTTGTTTTATTTCTGAGACCTTTACACTTTTTAGGAGGATATTTGCAAAGAACTGTGCATCTAGGGAATAATATATTGACGCTCTAGAAGCTTGCCATCTCTATCGTCCACTATTATCTTTTATTCGTATATCTACACGTGAACAATCGAACAATGCAGACTAATTGGTTTCGGACGGACTAGCAGAAACATGATCCCGTGGCCGAGCACCGAATCCCTTGTTGGACGAAATGGCGTCGCTCACGGGCCTTCCAATTACTGTCTGTAGGATAACGAAACGTGCCGAAGACAAAGTGGGTTGAAAACGATTGATCTATGGAATCTTCAGACCCAACGTTTAGTAATTAATACAGGCATTATGTTGAAGATTTAATTACAAATAGTAAAACATATCTATACTCATATTATAAAGCTGAAGAGTTTGTTTGTTTGATTGAACTCGCTAATCTCAGGAACAACTGGTTTGAATTTAAAAATTCTTTTTTGTGTTGGATAGCCCAATTATCGTGGATGGCTATAGGCTATATAACATCATGCTATGACCAATAGGAGCAGAAATGAAAAATGTTGAAAAGCGGGGAAGTTTATATCTCATAAACTACTGGTTCGAATTGTAAATAAATACAATTAATAACTACACACATAGTCCTGACCCCACGCTAGGTATAACCAGTATGGTGGGCATTAAGAACTACGAGAGTATTTCGGTCTCACAACATCCAGACCCGAAACAATATCTGTGGGCCACACAAACATTTGTCTCGGTGCGGTAATCGAACCCGCGGCCTCTCACTTCACAATCGACTACTCGTCTACTGCACCACCGAGGCTGTCTAAATATATACAGAGGCTTACATCTGTATACCCAAAGGGGTAGGCAAAGGCGAACTAGGACATCCACTATGCAACTCAATATAATATTTACTTGATTTTACTTATAATTACTCCTGGGACGGAAATAAGCTTGGCGCAACGATGTTCTACGCCTACCCCTTCGGGAATACGGGTAAATGATATAGGCTTAATAAGATTATGTGTGTATACTAATGCGCGATATGGAAAGAGCTATGCTCGGTATTTCTCTACGTGATAAAATCAGGAATGAGGAGATCCGTAGAAGAACGAAAGTCACCGACAATGCCCAGAAGATTAGCACGTTGAAGTGGCAGTGGGCAGGGCACATAGCTCGTAGAACTGATAGCCGATGGGGCAGAAAAGTTCTCGAGTGGGAACTACGTACCGGCAAGCGCAGCGTACGCAACGTCCACCTACAAGGTGGACCGACGACCTGATAAAGGTCGCAGGAAGTCGCTGGATGCAGGCCGCTTCCAACAGGTCGATCTGGAAAGCTTTGGGGGAGGCCTATATTCCGCAGTGGACGTCCTATGGCTGATGATGATGATGTGTATACTAATACAAAAACCGTAACTACTAGATGGATTTAAATGGTAATAGATTGGCAGATTAACCAGGCAGTGTTTTAAATTATTATAAACCCAATAATAAGTTTATGCAATTAATAGTTTTCATATGCTTTCTAAAGAGATTATTTTTATTATTTTCTAGATAAAGGCTAATAAAATAGCGTCGAAAGGAATTATTTCAAAATTAATCACGTTCTGGAACATTTTATTGCCCGATAGCTTAAGGTTAATTTACTTATAATCTCATCCATATCTCATGGCATTATCAGAATAATTGGGCTGTTATAAGACCAATAAAATTAAATCGTTAGCCTCGATCCAAATATTAACTGATTTTATTACTTTAACCAACACTGAGTTTATTTAACCAATGATAGGTTGTGAAAATTTATGAGCTAAGCTCAATGTTACAAAGCTACCGACAGGATAATAAAATATTGTTGAGACTCATTGGTAGTGAAACTCGAGGATTGATATTGATTAACAATACAGCCAATTAAAAACGTGACTGTGATCACAAATTATAAAACTTTTTTTTTATAACAGAAATTGGCAAACGAGCAGATGGGTCACCTGATGGTAAGTGATCTCCACCGCCCATAGACACCCAAGACACAAAAAGAATCATGGGTGCGTTGCCAACCAAAAGGAGGAAATGTAAGGGGGGAGAAAAGAGATTGGGAAAGGGAGGGGGGAAATGGGCCACCGGAAATCTCACTCACCGAACGAAACGCGAGCAAGCTGCCACTTTACGTCAGTTTTCTGTGAAACTCTTTTATGATACGCTTTTGATACAGCTAAATTAGTAGTACGAATTTGACTACCTTGCTGAGTGGTCGTGACATTTGTATGATTCAATTAAAGATATCGTAGCTTAATTTTTTTTACCTGTTAGATTCGAATTGTTTTTCGATAATTTGAGCTAAGTACCTCAGACCACTCGTCACATGATAAACTCTATCCATAAACGGCAGAAACACATCTCTGTTTTCAATGGAAAATACAGATAAAGCAAAATAACTGTTGAAATTTTGGATCGTATGTAACCCGAAGCAAGCAAAAATTGGCTTTATACATAATAAATAGTACAGGCAAGTCAACGGGTCAGAGCGGAGCTGGCGTGCGCCCAAACATCTTGATATGTGGCGATGACCTTCCTGTCGTATTCAAAGCACTGCGAAGCCGCTGATTTAATAGTGAAATCTTTCATTATGTACAAACGGCTTGCGGCCTGAGCAGGGAAATTTCTGACAACCGTAAATGTATTTCAGATCGATGCGCGTCTATGAAATTTGTATGAAATATTAACCAAACGTCATCAGTGCGCAGCGAACTCGAATACATTTACATTTACATTAGTTTTTCGTGCTCGGGCTACTGTTGTTTCTGAAAGCACTCAAAGCAGTTTTAATATTGTCCAGAATCACTGATTGTGACCGACAAACGTGTTGAAGGTATATTAATATGATCTCCTTCACCCAAAAAACCCATAACATGGTAAGTAGTTAAGTACCTACAATAATAGCTAATGGTGATTTGGAAATTGCCTCATTTTGAACAGAAGCTCGATATACGTTTTTTTCGGTATTTCACGCCAACGACTACGTAAAAGATTTGTATGACAACAAAAACCCGAACGTCTATATCGGTTACGTGGGGAACTGATGTTTTTCATACAAATTATTTTACGTGAAATGTTAATTGGCATCGTATCGGTAATGTCCATTATAATATATTGCATTTACTATAGATGTAACATGAAGAAAGTGGGGATAAAATAGTAATATAGTAAAGTAATACTAATAGTAGTATAGTAATATAGTAAAGTTCATGTTGTAGGCAAAACTATCTATAGCGTGCCCCCACCATTGAGTTTTCTTCAAGCTAAATTAACATAACATAACATAAGCTCATGCCTGTATCCCCGAAGGGGTAGGCAGAGGCGCACTAGCCAACAAGTACACCCACATTTCGCCGAGCTTAGTTTTGTCCCACATGTGATAGGGGGGCGAGCCTATCGCCATATGAGGCACAAATTGGTAAATTGCTGTAGAGAAATGATTTACAAGATTACAACTACTTTGAAAGATAACAGCTACAGTTTATTTATTTAATGGTTATTGAGACAAACGATAATATTATTCGGTTTAGCATTGAAACCGATTTATAACATGTTTTATTCAAATTTATGATCATATTTTCCGAAAATAATCTCGCTTTTATCATGTCTAGTTTTATTTGCATACCAAGACATACGATATACAGTACATTATGGCTTTTTCTTACATAATAAGCCTCCATAAATAGTATTTATGTAAAACTAAACTGAAGTAACAAATAATTTTATTTCCTCTGTCAGACCATTGGACGACTTGAGTCTTTATGCTAAGGTCAGTATTAAAGAACGAAACTGAGACATAATTCTAGTTTTAAAGCGAATATCTGTGGATCACACAAATATTTGTCTCAATGCGGGAGTCGAACCCGCCTCTCGCTTCACAGAGGACTACTCGCCCACTGCGCCACGCCTTGCTGTCAAATTATATGATGCTGACGATATTTTGTCAGTTGTCTTCATTTGTTTCATCACATCATCATTATCATCAGCCATAAGTTACCCACAGCTGAACATAGGCCTCCCCCAAAGGTTTCCAGATCGACCTGTTGGAAGAGACCAGCATTCATGTAACAGGTAAGTTTAAATAATGACACTCTTTTCTTTTTATAACGATAGTTCGAAAAAATATAGAAACTCACGCCTTTACTCGCTGCTTATCGGAGGGGAAATAGAGAACCAGAACACCCATGTATCGCCGAGCTTATTTCCGTCCCAGATGTGAAAGGGGTGCGCCTATAAAAATATATAGGTATTCACATCTGTGCATTATATTATTATTTCAGCAATATTTTATCAACAGCTTGATATGAGACAGCTTACATTTTGCGGGAAATATTCAAATTGAATACTGTAATATGCTTTAAGTATTATACAATATTACAAAGGTTCTCACTTATACAAACATAATTACGGGATTAGTAAATTATAATAAATTAATATTAAAACACCATTTGCGTGACTTGTACGAACATTTCAGAAAATGAGTTTCTGCTCGTTTGAAGCAATATAATGAAACATGTTGGGAGAACTTAAAGGTAATTACAAAATTAAATTCCACTTTTGTTTTGAATTGAAAGGATTTTATCTGTATTAGGTTAGGCGCTTTATTAAACGACTACAAAAGGATATTTTAAATTCGGCCTACATCCAACAATGGTCGGTGGTTACCATCACTTCTTATAGCAGTATTATTATAATCTTACTTGTACCGATTCCCATACAAAACAAAGAAGAACGATTATAATAATACTGCTATAAGAGGTGGTGGTAACCCTGCTGGAAATCTTTGGGGGAGGCCTATGTCCACTAGTGGACATCCTGTGGCTGATGATGATAATGATGATGATAATGATGATGATGATACCAAGTATTATTTTTCTGAAATTGATTAATTCCTAAAATGTGTCATGTGTATAAACTTCAAGTAAAACGTAACAATGCCTAAAACAAGTCTTAAGTCTCAACTAACGTAAGTTGCGTCTTTGCAAAGCTGTTACTGAGTACAAGTATAAGAAGACTGTAAGTAGCTTACAAGCAACTACTGTCTACTAATAATTAAAAGTAACTTCAGAGACTCTTGATTGGGGGTTGTGTCAGGCGCATGCAGAAGGCAGTGATGTTGGACAAGGCATTCTGAAGAAGTTTCTCACTTGTGAAGTTGTGAGGTCTTAATTGTCGGAGACTGGAATCTTGATCCTCGTCATTGAAGGAAGCAGTTTTATTTATATCATCATTAGCCATAGGACGTCCAATGCTGAACATAGGCCTCCCTCAAAGATAGCAGATGGGGCAGAAAAGTTTTCGAGTGGAGACCACGTAGCGGCAAGCGCAGCGTAGGACGTCCACCTACAAGGTAGACCGACGACCTGATAAAGGTCGCAGGAAGTCGCTGGATGCAGGCGGCTTCCAACAGGTCGATCTGGAAGCAGTTTTATATATTATATATTAAATAAACAAATAAAATATTTTGTGGACCAGGAGGTCGTGGGTTCGATTCCCAGGTCGGGCAAAGCAAATTTTTTTATATAATTTGCCCGGGACTAGATCCCTAATAGGGGGTTGACGTCAGGTTGGCAGCCGGTCGTAAAACATAGTCAAATCATTTCTGCAACATGCTTGAAAAGTAAGTATGTTGCGCCGACCCCACATTTAGGCATTATTAGGTCGGGAAGAAAGAAAATAAATAAATAAAAAAAAAACTTTCTTATTCTTTATTGTTAAAAATCTTCGCAAATTTAAAAATAACTTGTTAATAAAGCGTGAGATTAATAATTAATTATTAAACTATGGTATAAAATATTTACTGATTATTAAAATTATTACAATCGGTATCGGAATCTTGTGCGAAGCGTGAATAGTATTGAATGACTTCTGAATTAATGTTTGTTCAAAAACTGTTGTTAAAATTAAGTACATTTTTGTAGTTAGTCGTTCTTCTTAAAGTAGGTTTAAAGTTTTATCACAGCGTGGCATCAGCCAGTTAGGTTATAAAACGCGTCCCAGGATTTAAGAGACTGCATATAGTCGTGGTTAAACGCCAGTCAAGAATAAATGGCAAGCAATTCGACGTCTATTTTCCAACAATAGGTTTGCAATGTTCTAACATAAATTTTGAGCGAACCGTATCGAAATGGGAATGTAGTCAGTCGCCTCGTTGGTTTAGTTTATGGGCTGTTAACCGGGAGATCCTGGGTTCGATTCCCAGGTCGGGTCGGTTTTTCCAACATGATTTGCCCGGGACAGAATCCCTCAGAGGGGTGTTGACGTCAGGCAGCCTATCGTAAAAACAAAGCCGAATCCTTTATGTATGTTTGGAAAAGTGCGTCGCGTCGACCCCTAAATTAATAGCAGATGGAAAGATCTAAATATGAATCTAAAGCACAGTATAACTTCCTTTCTATCTGCCCTTATCCCACCTTAATGTGGGGTCGACTCAACACACTTTTTCAAGCATGTTGCAGAAATGATTTGGCTAAGTTTTTACGACAGGCTGCCTGCCTGACATCAATCCCCTCTGGGGACAATAGCACAGAATAACGAATAGTACTTAAAGTAAGTCATTGTTTGATGTTACTAAATGTAATTGGACAATAACCGAGTTTTTGTTTACAACTGCTAAACTTTACCGCGGGCTATTTTAAAATCTTGAAATATAACTTTTTCCACAAAGAATGTAGGGCGGTTTGTAGTCTCTCAAACTTAAAACATTTTATCGGTAACACTTGCTTTCTGATTTGGCGTTTAACAATATTGTGACTTATGCTATGAATATAGAGTTGTAAACGGAATGGTAAAGGTTATATAGATCGATTGGACACAAGGGGTCCGTTTGAGACATGTATTGCGGCTTGATACAAACGTTGTGTGAGAGGGTAATGCATGGCAACTGACGATGCATTTAAGAGTTATGTTTGTTAATTAATAGTAGATTCTATCCGAGTGCAAATGAGTCGTTATTAAATATAATATTCATTGACATTCATTATCATCATCATCAGCCACAGGACGTTCACTCCCGGACAAAGGCCTCCCCAAAGATTTCCAGATCGACCTGTTGGAAGCGGCCTATATTTAATTCACGACTCCTTAAAATGTTTGTGAACACATAATAGGTCTTATTCATAAAAACTGAGTGGAGCTTAGAAAACGTTCCATAATGAAAACATGGCAAATTTCGATCAGCTGTTTCAAGTATGAAGTTTTTTTTTTATAGGCTTAAAATGCATTTTAACTAATATACATAGGTTTATACTTTCATAACATAACAATATAACATAAGCTCACGTCTGTATTCCCGAAAGGGTAGGCGTGGCGCATTAGCCAACTAGTACATCCACATTTCGCCGAGCTTAGTTCCGTCCCAGATGTGATAAGGGGCGAGCCTATCGCCATATCGGGCACCAATTCCAGACTCCGGGCTGATATGGAGCAATCCAATATCACTTTGCCCCACCCGGGTATCGAACCAGAGACCTCAGGATGGTAGTCGTATCGAAATTCGACCACGCCACCGAAGTAGTCAAAGTTTCAAAATACTTCATATAAAAGTTACCAAGCTGTTGAAAAATCGGTCTTAAGACAAATAATGAAAGCGGGTGTTTTTTAATACATTTTGCCCGGAACTAGATCCCTCAGAGGGGGTTTGCGCCGGTCGTACAAAACTACACCGAATCCTTACTGAGACATTATAGTGGGATAAAGACAGGTTGAAAGAAATATTTTAACTAGAAAATTGGTGTTAGACCTCGCAAGTTACTATCGATGACTTATAGTGATCTTTATAGCAGAGTATACGGAAGGAGAGTAGACCAAGAAGCGACTTCAAAATTCCATCTATACAACTTTTCTAAGATCCACAAGCGCTGAAACTTAGGAGGGAAATAAAATATTTAAAAGCACTTGAAATCTCAGTTGAATGTTCGAAGGTATTATGTAAGAACATACATTACTCTCCAACAAAGTGCTCTGATAGGCTACTGCAAAAGGAAATGCTCCACTACTTGTTTCGTTTTAGTTGCAGAATAATTTAAAGAATCTGTATTTTATTCTTGATATTCGATATGAAAATGAAAAGCCTAGGCAGTCTAAAAGCTTTGAGAAATATTTATTTTGATTCATAAGCTCACGCCTGTATCTTCCAAGGGGTAGGCAGAGGCGCACTAGCGAACTAGAACACCCACATTTCGCCGAGCTTAGTTCCGTCCCAGATGTGATAGGGGGCGAGCCTATAGTCATATCGGGCACAAATTCCAGACTCCGGGCTGATATGGAAAAATCCAATATCATTTTGCCCGACCCGGGATCGAACCCGAGACTTCAGAACCGAAATACCACCACGCCACCGAGGCAGCCTTATTTTTTTTTTTTTTTATTCAAAGACTAGTATTCATAGCCTAAGTAGACTTTTATATAAGCCACGAATAAACTATAGTTCTCGCTAGAGATTGACCACCATCGTATGACGTATAATAAAAAAATAGTAACAAAGTTCAACACAATCACAAACAGTCATAAGTGGTTGATGGTGGTACTGAAGTTTGAGATCAATTTATCTGTATGGAAACTTGCTTGATAGCCCCTCTATAGTTAGTAATATTAAATCTCTTTGGTTATGGAATATATACTAAAGGCAGAAGGAATTTTATTTTTGCGAAAACAGAATAAGTGTATTTAAGTAAAAAGTATCTATTGTACTTAGTAGACAAGTAAGGGCGACTTGCACCACTATTACTAACCTACAGTTAGCCTTAACCTCAAGTTGAATTGAAATAGAAATATATGAAGGACATGTAATTCATTACATGTAATTAATTAAATGTCATCATTTATTATCTGTAATTGCATGTAGTACATTACATGTAATGAATTACATGCCCTTCATATATTTCATTTTCAATTTAACTTGAGGTTAGGACTAACTGTAGGTTAGTAATAGTGGTGCAAGTCGCCCTAAGAGTAATTGTTGTGTAATAGCAGAAACGAGCCATCAACGAATAAAATTTTTCTGCCTTTTCTCGCTAACGACGACTTAAAAGATGTATATACCGCAGCGCCTCTATTATTTGGAGGGTAATATTTGCCATACAAATATTTTACGTCGTCGTTTGCGGGAATAGTCAAAAATCATGGTAGAGCTGTAGAAACCAATTGGTACGAATAAAAAACAACGACGTTATCCATACGTATTCGCATACAATAATGACAATTTATTAATTTGAAATATAAAATGTCATGAGCATGCATTGACTTTTATTGAAATATGTAGCCTGAAGCTATTCGAGCTATGGCCTCAGTTGCACGCGCCTTGAAATAAAAACTTTTACCATAGTAATAAATACCCAGGAGCCCTAGCATGAATAATTTCGACAATCGAATTCGAATCGATGTATATAAATAAGTTAATGTAAATAATACATAAATAAGTTAATGTAAAATGGGCAGTAAATAAACTCGGGATTGAATATAAATAATCGAATAGATTATGTCTGTCTATTAACCACGGGTGTAGATATAACTTTCAAATGAGGGGGTGTCTGACTGTTCTGCATAGCCCCCCGTTGACAATGCATGTTTTGATGATTAGGGGGAAGTTGTGGGTTTATTAATGACCTTACATCTTAAACTGCCTCGGTGGCGTGGTTCGTACATAGGTCTCGGGTTTGATCCCCGGATCGGGCAAAGTCATATTGGATTTTTCCATATCAGCCCGGAGTCTGGAATTTGTGCCCGATATGGCGATAGGCTCGCCCCCTATTACATCTGAGACGGCACTAAGCTCAGCGAAATGTAGGTGGTCTATTTTGCTAGGGTGCCCCTGCCTACCCTTTTGGTGATACAGGCGTGAGCTTATGTTATGTTACATCTTAAAGCGTAGGTATATAAAATACGGGTAAAATTTTGTGTACCGGTGACAATTGGCGTAGGCTAAGAGGGGTGTTCGGACCCCCTAAACCTATTCCATATATAGATCCATACTATAATCACATTAGGCCAAAGTGGTGAACTACCTAAGGCCATGGAACTGTATTGTTCAGATTTATTTCTTTTTACCCACCCTCACCTTAATGTGGGGTCGGCGCAACACACTTTTTCAAGCTTGCAGAAAGAATTTGGATTTGTTTTTACGACCGGCTGCCTGCCTGATGTCAATCTCCTCTGAGCGTTTCAGTCCCGGGCAAATTAAATTAGAAAATTCGCTTTGCCCGACCTGGGAATGGAACCCAGGACCTCCCGGTCCAGAGCCAATATATGCTGCCACTAGACCAAGGAGGTATTGTTCAGAGTTAATTTTATGTATTATTTTATTTGTATAACAGAAGCTTAACACCGAGGCAGTTTGTATAAATCCCTCTTAAATCTTTGTCACCGCTTTAAATATTTGCAGAGTATGTACATTTTACGGATTATGTGCGGTTTTTCTCTTTGTTAGTGTTTACAATGAATGGTTTGATTCAATTACGTTACTTATACTGGTTTCTACGAAGAAATAGCTAATAGAATTACGACTTAATTCAATGTAAGACTATTGAGGTTTTTTTTAAACATTTTATGTGGTTTTAAATGCGCTTAGTGAATGTTTTAAATTATCATTGTTTTATATGTATTATTTTGAAGTTAAGAGCAAAACAAACAAAACTACAATGACGTATATATAATAGTCTTGCTGCCTCGTTGGCGTAGTGGTATTGCGTGCGTGGTACGACTGTCGTCTTGAGAAAGAGAAAAACAAAACACAAAATATATACTCAGAGCTTCCTCTTTTATGATATTAGTGGAAATACAGCCAGCCGATGGTCATGATGCAGCGGCCGGCTGTGAAACGAGAGGCCACGGGTTCGATACCCGTAGTGAGACAAATATTTATCACCCACAGATATTTGTTACAGGTTGTGAGACCAAAAGTCTCTCGTCGTTTTTTTTATCCAGGCACGGCAAAGTGACTACACTGCACTTGAGGGTAAGCGTAGTGCAGTCAAAAAAACTAGCGACCACTGACAAACAATGGGTCATAATCATGCGGCCTATTTGTGCTTCTTCACACTCCGGATCCGAAGAGGGAAGAAGCAAATCGAGGGGCTTGCGACAAGACAAGCGGATGACTGATGCAGATACAAGAATACCATCATACCCGTCTCAAAAAACTATCAAATCATGCTGCAAGCCCCTCGAGAGAACCGGAAGTACACTGGCTGATCCTGGAACGCGAACCATACACGGAGTGTGGGTCACTATGGCAGGTTTTAGCACCATGTGTTCGGTGGTCGCCATCCGGTCGGATACGAATATCCTACCACCAGCAGTTGCCGCGATACAGGTTATACAGAATGTGGGGTCAGTATGTGTGTCTGTAGGGTGTATTTATTTCATTTATTTATTTAAATCTAATAAACTTGATCCTCTTCATTCATAATGTTAAGAACTTCACTCATTAATATCACGTAGTATGGTTAAAGTAATTAGTTTGACCCACTTCTTCTAAATAAACACCCGGGAAGGGAGCAAAGGTAATCCAATCAGTTTATTATAGGAGTTCATCGATGTTTGACCCTGGAGCATTTATTACTAATAAACTATCAGTTTCAACGTTAGCTAAGACGTTCTGAACTTTGGACTTGGTAGTTAGTTTCTTCATCGGCCAATTCTATTTCAATATTCTATCATAATTGTAGTATCGTAATCGTATCGTATCGAAGTTTTATCCTAAATTATCATCATCGTCATCAGCCACAGGACGTCCACTACACTGGGCATAGTCCTCCAGCAAAGATTATAAGAATATCTTTATTGTTTGAGTGGTAGAGCCAGCTGTAGACAGTAACGTCTTCGGCACGAATGGGCCGGCTCGACCAGTTTGATACCACTGTCTCACAGAAAAACTGACGTAAAGTTGCTCGCTGTTGCGTTTCATATGGGAAGAGATTTCCGGTAGCCCAATTCCCTCGTCCCTTTCCCAATCTCTATTTCCCTTATGTTTGGTTAGCAACGCATCCTTGACTGTTCTTGCATCTTGGGTGTCTATGGGCGGAGGAGATTACTTACTATCAGGTGATCCAACTGCTCGTCTACCAGTCTGTTATAAAAAAATCATTCTCAATTTCTTGACCACTCACTTCAATATAAAATAACTAGCTTGAGAACTCTCTCGAAGTCAGTGCTCTTGTCTTATTTTGTTCTTAGTAATAACAGTCAGAGCCAGTTTTTCAACAACTTTATTGGATGCTCAGTTGATTTGTACTTGTTAACTTTCTTGGCAACTGAAGTTATTAAGGCAAATATGAATAATGAAAATATTCTTGATAATCAAAACGAGATGTTGAGGAACGGTGGCCAACGATATAATTAAGATTGATAAAGCATTTAATTTTTTATAAGCCCGTATTTTTAGTACCTGTTACAATTTAGTGATGGGAAATTGAAATATTTTAGTAGTGGCAGCTTACATGGGCTGTGGATCGAGAGATCCTGGGTTGGAAACTCAGGTGAGGAAAAACTGATTTTCAAGCAATGATAGGTACACATTGATTCCGTAAAGTATTACAAAAGTTCTAGATGATATAAACCGATCAAGGAGTAGTAGTTGATATGAATGTCCTTGTCATAAATTGAGAGTTATGGCTTAAAACTAATTTAACTTGGACGCTGCTCACAATCAATAGATCGCGTACTAAAGTTACGATCGACGACGAAAAATACTCCCAAAGTTTTTGTTTCTACTTCACTCTAGTAAAACTGTTGTTTTATGGAAGATAAACTTTTTGATCCATATATTGTTTTTAACGTCTCCATGGTAGTTTTTTTATGAGAGTTAAAGAGAAGGTGAGCAAATAGGATCGGTGACTAAGTTTATTAATTTTTCTGTTCCGACCATTGGAAAGGAAACAATGGAAAAGTTCAATCCGTTTTAATTTAAATTAGATGGTTTTGAATCTGACAATGACGGTACATTAATCCGTTTGTTTAAATCCAAGTTGCCTTGTTGGGTTGGGTTTTTGCCAAGCAATAAGGAGTTTCGACAACTTACAGCCAACTTTATCGATGTTTCTTCCATTTATCTTCGCTGTACTCCAAACTTTATATTACAGTAATTTATGTATTCGAAAAAAGTATCTATATTCTTTAATATAAAGGATTTAATTTAGGTTCGTTGAATAGTAAATTTTATTACTAAGATTACTTAATACAAATGTCGAATGGCTTGGAAAAATAAATTCATGAGAATCCTTCGTGAAAGTTGGTTTGTACATATTTTGATTTATGTTCCCAAAGTGCGCGGGTATTTGAATCAGTAAAAGTGATAACAAATCGCTAAAGTTTTGCGGCGAGCCATACAAACTGTGAAACTTTTGAACTGTGCCAACAGCGGGCGTGCAAAAACATTGTGACATTTTAAACATTTAAAAAAATCGTACATAATGCAACCATTTTTCTTCTTATTTATTTAGTTCCTACGAGTTTTGACTCATTTTATTCATTTAGATTAAGTTTAGATTAAGCTTTTGATACCTTTTGATTACATTTAGAACATTCTTCAATATAGATTTGATATTCAATAAAATAATCAATTAAGTGATCAAGTATCAATTTAGTTTTTACATAACATAACATAACATAAGCTCACGCCTGTATCCCCTAATGGTAGGCAGAGGCGCATTAGCGAACTAGAACACCCACATTTCGCCGAGCATAGTTCCGCCCCAGATGTGATAGACAGCGAGCCTATTGCCATATCGGGCACAAATCCAGACTCCGGGCTGATATGGAAAAATCCAATATCACTTTGCCCGACTCGGGGATCGAACCCGAGACCTCAGAACCGTAGTCGTACCGAAATACCACCACGCCACCGAGGCGGGAGTATTTACAGGGTTAAAATATTTAAATCAAGTTGTTACAGTAGATTGTTTCTTTTAATGGTACACATTGTAATTAATATTCTCTTACGTTGTATGCAAGTTCTTAATGTTCCATTCGGTACGCGACCATTATGTGTACTTACATTCCTTGAAACTCACCAACGCGGCAGCGCTTCGTACAGCACAATGTACATTTGATTCTCAAATAACAAGCGTTACTCCCCATCGTAGTTATTACCCCGGGACTAAGTACATTTTGCTTATTGACTGGGACTTGTATTGTTGCCAAGTTTCTTCGCTTGTTCTAAACATTGCTAAATTGGAAATTGTTTGCTGTACAGTTCTGAACAGTCAGTAAATACGTCACCAATATCAAACTCCGCATTAACTTCAACGAATTTTTTGCTCCAATTTCTTTAGGATGTTTACGAGCACGCTTTTACATAATCAAAATTGGATCAAGGCTATTTGATTAATCGATTATCAATTCATTCCGAGCGGTGAAGAAACGCGATTTTATCAGCAAATGTTTATTCCATGATGACATTTTGAATTTCCGCTAAGCGTGACAAAGCGGGACGTTGCGTGCCACTGTTATCTTCCTTGATTTGACGAAGCCAGCTTTTGTCATTCAATTTGCGCTCTAAACTCCATTTGTGCGAGGCTACGTACGATTCATCGCTTATAACGGTTGAGCTCCCTCGATACTTCATTCTCTCGCTCGTTTTTCATTCTCGATTTTGAACTTACTGCAAAGTGTCTTAAGACATATTTAGATTTAAGTTCCCCTAGTTCTTGTTCAATTTGTTATTTGTACAGAAAATAACAACTATTATTCAGAGAGTTTTCATCTGGCGCAATCTTCTAGCGTTATTGCGCTGTGTTCTGAAGTCTCTGCTGAATGTTTGTGCACAAATAACGAAATGTGATTGAATTAGATTTATTAAAGCGGATGGAATGAGATTCCTGAAGTTTATGGAAAATGATAATACCATTTTAAAAATTTACATTTACCATTTTATGAGCGGAAAGACGTTGTGTGTTTGAATATGTCTTCATTGTGTTTCATCTAGGTCATCTTAGTGTGGAATAAGAACGATACTGGAAAACTAAGGCGTAAGAAAACTAGTTTACTTTGTCACGTACTATTAAATGTATTTGCGAAAACTTACAATGTAGATATTCTTTCTAGAAATACTTGGCGAAATGCGCTCGGTATTTTTTTACTTTTAATACTAGAGGAAGACACTGGCATTGAGCAAGTGGGTCACCAAGTGTAGATGATTAATGACATGTATGAACACCCACCAGACGTTTTGTCATCTCTCATGCTACATCTTTAGCTTTTCACAAAGCAATATAACATACTCAAGAGATAATACCTATACTTACAAAGGGATATGAAGGGAATAGACAAGTGCTATTGATAGTGTCAGACTATTCGTACGGGTAGTTTGAGATAAATACATAAATATAGAATGGCTAATGTAATGTGTAAAATATAGTGTGTGGGTTTTACCTTCAACGATAAATAAACAAGTCAGAGCAAACTCTAAGGAAGTCGCTGGATGCAGGCCGCTTCCAATAGGACGATCTGGAAATCTTTGGGGGAGACCTATGTTCAGCAGTGGACGTCCTATGGCTGATGATGATGATGAAGCTCTAAGTGCCTTCTAAAAGAGCAGACTATAAGTGCGTTTTAGCTGTGATGGGAAACGAGCGTGTCAGCATATTGGGCACAAATTCCAGTCCCATACGTGTGACTCTTCGAACCGAAACGTTACGTTTGTGATTGCTCGATTTAGGAATATTTTAATAACATAACATAACATAAGCTCACGCCTGTATCCCCGAAGGGATAGGCAGAGGCGCACTAACGAACTAGAACACCCACATTTCGCCGAGCTTAGTTCCGTCCCAGATGTGATAGGAGGATAGCCTATCGCCATATCGGGCACAAATTCCTTCGATACTTATTAATAATATTTTAATCTCATAATCAATCGAAGTGTTTGCCTCTAAATCAATGAGGCGAGCAACTACCTTTTCATTTCTTATAATAAATCAAATGTAAACACATATCATGTACACAATTTCGCAGAAGGACGTATTTGTGCGACCTAATTGAAGTTTATGGACGTCTGAAAGCGGAGACGTCTTGAGAATAGAACGGAAAAGTTAATAAAGAAAAATATAAGAATCAAGTGCTCCCTCTCACGTCCGCTTAAATCAAAACATATGTTTACAACTTGTCTCTACGACGTGCTTACGACAAAGGTTTGTACACTGTATGTACGTCTTACGTGAAGGCTCTTTTGGGACTGAAATGGCTCTTTTGGGTCACTTCAAACCACGTGCACAGGCAGATTTAGATTAGGGAAGACAAAAATCTTGCATAATTATTTTCTTCAATTATGCTTGCTTTACTATAACCATCATGATAATTCTCACATCGATTTAAAATAATACACCCAGCGCTATTTGAAATACTGTTTTTGGTGATATTTTTTTTCTTTCATTATATTTTAACAAATTGTCAGGGTATGTCAGATAACGTCTCTTTGTCTATATGAAATGCACCCTACTGCTTAAAACGTGTAGGTAATCAAACTTTAAGTTGTGAGTTGCGTAATGATTTTTGTCGCAAATACATTTTTAGTATAATAGAAATAGGGGCTTTGATTTGGGTCAGAAAGAGTAAATCTAGTAATTTGGTTGATAAGGTCTATTTCATTATGCCCCGCAGTCTAAACAGATTGACTGATTTTAAGATATGAGATGTCATTGAATACATTTCAGGGGGGTTACCACCACCTCTTATAGTAATGTTATTACAATCTTGCTTGTTCCGATTCCCGTACAAAAAAACGTAATAAGATTATAATAATATAGCAGAGAGGTGGTGGTAACCCCCAAGTTGTAAGTCACATCGGCTACAAACCACCAAACTTTATCTAATAACATTCAAGTGTTAACATAATTATTCTTTTCAAGCTTATCGTTGAGCTTATGTTGCATATTTTAAAAAGAAAAGAGGACAATGTATCAAAATAGACTATTTGGAAATGTTAATACTGGTACTTTTGAATTGTATAAAGATGAAGATATATTGTCATGAGGGATTGAATTGAGAATTAATCTTTCAAATAAATAAATAAATAAACCCAATAGTCACACACCTAGTCCTGACCCGACACTAGGTATAACCTTTATCGTGGGTGTCAGAGACTATGAGAGACTTTCGGTCTCACAACACCCAGACTTGAAACAAATATCTGTGGGTCACACAAACATCTGTCTCAATGCGGGAATCGAACTCGCGGCCCCTCGCTTCACAGCCAGCTACTCGCCCACTGCGCCACGGAGGCTGTAAAAATATATTTATTAAAACTACAAACAATCTTTTAATTATATTATTTAGAAAACATGGAAATAAGGATATTGTGGATGGAGTTTACACAAGTTACAGAGATCTTGTTTTAGTTTATAATTACGCAACAGCAAGCTGCTCCGATCCGTCTGTTTTCTGAGAGACAGTGGTATCAAACCGGTCGAGCCGGCCCATTCGTGCTGTAGATGTAACTATCTGCAGCGCGGCTCTACCATTCAGTTCTAAACAATGTAATAGGTTGAAATAAAACTATTTTTAGGGATTCTATCACGATTTGGTTTTAATTTTATTCCCGACGTTTCGTAGGCTTTGCAGTCTTTGTGGTCACGGGTTGGACTGAGTTGTTATTTGTCCAAGAATGTTAGTATTACAAAATCTACCTTCAAAAAGTTAACCGTTTATGTTTCGATCTACGCAGTACGAGCTGATAGAATCCGTAAAAATAGTTTTATTTCAATGAATAGCATTCGCGTAAACTTAAGAAATCAAAATGTAATAGGTATTATGTAATTATTGATTTAGAAACACTATTAGAGCTTAATAGACCTTAAAAATATTTACTTAAATATTATTCATCATGAAGAGTTAAAACTGTCGTCGCTCGACTCGGAGTGCGATTAAGATAAAATCGTAGGCAATTAATATTCAAGGCATTTTCATTGTCGCATTGAAATTAAAATTATCTTCAGGGATCTAGAAATGTTTTATTATTTACTTAATACTGGAATAGATTTAGACCCAGTTAATTTACAGACATAACTAACTATTCTTATTATTTAAGGGTCGCTGCTTGGCAAGTATTGGCAGCTTGAGATGTGGCAGGCTGTTGTTATTCTTACTACCTCTAAATGTTCAATATAACTGTGTAAAATGTTTCTAATCATAATTATTATTTTGTGTATTTATTTGGTAATTACTGACTGCTTCGATGGTTGTATTTCTGAGGTGTCGCGTTCGATCCCCGGGTTAGGCAAAGTGATATTGGATTTTTGTTTATCAGCCTGGAGTTTTGTACTCGATATGGGCGATAGGGTCGCCCGCTATCACATCTGGGACGGAACTAAACTCGGCGAAATGTGGGTGTTCATTAGTGCGCTTCTGCCTACCTCTTCAGAGGTACAGGCATGAGCTTGTAATTGAAATTTGCTTTGCCCGACCTGGGAATCGAACCCTCACACACTCATATCACATCGAACCCTCGAACACAGCCTCTACATGCTGCCACTAGACCAAGGAGGCAAAGATACTCCTTACAATATGATAATAAATTATAATTCGGTATACCGAAACGATCAAAACTTTTATCCTGCTGGACTGGTTTATTTCCAGATGACACCATTTTGTGAAAGGTTCGATAATTTTGAAATAGGTTTAGGTAGGTACTCCGTCTCTTAAGAGATTGTTTTCAACTGAAAACAATTGTCCTAAAAATAGTGTATATGCGCATAAATAATCTTAAGATACTATTTATTTGGGACAAATAAACACATCGCAAGACACAAATATAACAGTTTCGTAGACCAGTGTAAGTGGCCACGGAGTACAGACCTTTTTCGGGATTTACGGTAACTTCGTCCTGTATATTTCATTAGAGTCCATTATAAACTTTGTCATGCACCTTTTTGGATTTATTCTGGCTTATCCCCGCAAGCCTTGCTTTATGATGAGTAATAATATTTAAGTAGCTAGATAGAGTTCCAATAAAACGTCCTTCACCATTTGACTAAATAAATTAATAATTAAAATATCAGTGGCGCAGTGGGCGAGCAGCCGGCTGTGAAGCGAGAGGCCGCGGGTTCGATTCCCGCATGGAGACAAATGTTTGTGTGGTCCACTGATAATTGTTTCAGGTCCGGGTATTGTGAGACCGAAAGTCTCTCATAGTTTCTGATACCCACAATACAGGTTATACCTAGTGTGGGGTCAGGACTAGGTGTGTCACTTATTTATTATTATTTATTTATAAAACTTTATAAGCTCCCGCCTACCTCGAAGGAGTAGAAAGAGGTAACTAGCGAACTAGAGCACCTACATTTCGCTGATCTCATTGCTGTCCCAGATGTATGGTGAACCATAAAATGAACCATAGAAAGAAACGGTTAAAAGTATTTCTATAAAGTACTGTTCAGTATTTTTTTATAAAAAAATATTATAAATAAATACTACACAAAATCTTTAGTTTATACACCTCCGCTCATCTGCTGATTATTTTAACTCCTCGAGAAGGTTGTCTGGAAGAGATGGCTTTAAGCGATAGGACGCCTATTATAACATTTTATAGTTTAAGGTCCTTGTTTGTACTGTTTCCTAATTGGGTACTTGACTGTGTTTGATTTTGTACACATATTTATATGTTATAGCAAATAAAACAAAAAAGAAACCCTTCTGTAAAAACTGCATCGGAATTGATTGAAAAATGAGGCAGTCATTCATATTTTAAATTCTGGAGTGGGGGCATATTGGTGATATGTTGCTATACCTTTTCAACGCACGTACCCTTATGGCGGTAACGTAATCTTACTAACACTTCTCTCCCGCAGTTTGAAGGTTACACCAAACTTCAAAGGCTTATAACTTTTTTATTTTTGAGAATATTTCAATATTTCTTTCTGTTCTTTATTTTAGACGACGTAAATTTCATATAACATTAATAAAAAAATAATTACTCAAGTACCCAATTATGGTGTAGAGTAACTATCTATGCCCTATTCCCAAACTAGTTAAGTAAACAATTATTATAATCACGCGACTTTCCCATTTGAAAACAGTTTATAACATTGTATGATTAATTCATTGTACTTAAGCGAAATTCTTAGTTGATGTAACGAAAGTTCATATTAAAGTAGTGGAAACTTTGTGTATGGGAGTTTCATTATGCACATATTCGTGGGAACTTTGTCAATCTTGTGGATACGCGTGACGGCTTACATGAAATTGTAGTACTTTATTAACAATTTATGTGGTGTTATTTTACTTTATTATGCATTTTAGAAGAATGAGGTTCTTAAATCATTAGTATTTTATGAACAACATGAACAAATTTTCAATTTCAAGGTCCTTTTTACGTTCGACAGACTTAGCTGTAAGAGTAGCCTTTCTTTCTTTCTACCTGCCCTTATCCCACCTTAATGTGGGGACGGCGCAACACACTTTCAAGCATGTTGCTGAAAGGATTTGGCTTATCTACGACCGACTGCCTGCCTGACGTCAATCTTCTCCGAGGGATCCAGTCCAGTCAAAATTAAATTAGAAAAATCTCTTTTCCCGACCTGGGAATCGAACCCAGGAACTCCCGGTTCATAGCCCATATATGCTGCCACTAGACCAAAGAGGCGACACCTAACAGTAAGAGTAGCATCATATTAAAAAAAAATATATTTTTTTTAAGTGTTTTCGCTCAGAAATACTGTTGTCTTCAACCTTATAAAATACTTTGTCAAGCAAGTAGCAACCAAGTAATGAAGCAGCATCCGGTATAAGTGCTGAGGGCTTAAGTCAAAAGTGGAGTAATTAATTTGAAACCTAACTTCATTTATTTGGTTTTATGTTAAAAATATCGTACGTTTGGTCATATTTACAGAATTATCTCATTTTTCATGTGAACTGGAATAAAATCTTAGGTATTTATTATTATTTTTTTTTTAAATACACCCAACAGATAGTCACACGCATAGTCCTGACCCCACACTAAGATCGAGTCTTGTGTCGTGGGTATCAGGAGCCACGAGAGAAGCACGGTCTCACAACACCCAGACCCGAAACAACTAACTGAGGGCCACACAGACATTTGTCTCGGTTCGGGAATCGAACCCGCGACCTCACGTTTCCCAGCCGGGTACTCGCCTGCTGCGCCACGGAGGCTGTCTTGACTATGACACTAGTACTATAAATATGATATTTAATGGCGCATTTAACGTATAGCTTTTGAATCATATGCCAGTAAGCAGTAAGTAGTAAGCAGGCGGGTAAAACCGCATTGCTCAATAATCACAAGTTTAAAAACTTAACTGACCGACTTCCAATTTACCGATCGTGCCAAATTTATATGGGCTTACCCTTAAAATAAGCTCTATCGAACACAAAAAGAATTTTTAAAATCGGTCCACATTTGGCGGAGATATCAAGTAACATACTAACATAAAAATACCGACCTTTTGTGGAAGTCGGTCGAAAAATAATTGGAATGAAACTAATTTTTACTGATTTTATTGAGAATTTGTTTTATTATTAGTTCCGACGTTTCGAAAGTTTTACAGCCTTCATATTAACTGATCGGACTTAAAATCTCAAGAACATTCGCAAAAACTAGTGACATTTCAATACGTAACCACGGACGTAAAAAAGGAAGGCCACCATCTCGCCTATAGCTAAACGGACGCCACAGGGGAACAACGCACACAAACGCGCCAGTACAAAAGTGCCCTACGCACACATTAACGCTCATAACACGCTCAGTCGCCGCCATTGCGTGTCGATAGATCGAATGGGCCAAAAACCCCGCTTCACTTTTAATTTTCCTAGCGCTCAGTCCATCTTTTTTAACATCCATGTACGTAACATTCGCGTAAACTCAAGAAGAGTCTTGTCTACGAATAAAAGTTTAGCAGAATTCAGTTCGCATATCTTTTTATACACCTACATTTATTTCTTTAGTTAAGTTGTAATGAATATTAGGGGTGCATCGTAATGTGGAACAGAAGTTCGCTGAGACGAGACAAAGTTCTAGAATATACTATTTTAAAACTTAAAGTTTTGTAATTAGGCGGAGATTAAGTGTCCTTATTGTTAGATCTATTCTTCGTGCAACTTAGCTTTAGCAAACGATCCCGCTTTAACAGATAAAGAAAAGTTCAATGTTCGCCTGTTTTGTCTAACTTAATATTGTCTGCTGTATTTGATATTTTTAATTTCTTTTCAGCTGCAGTTCTCGAGGAAGAAATCTTTCAACTAGAAATGACGATCTCAAGATGTAATATGGAAGTCCTAGTACCTAATATTAAAATTCAGAAGATATTTTTTTATGGTTAATGATATATTTTAAATGGTTTGGCTATAGATACTTTTTTGTTTAATAGGTTAAAATATGACTTAAGAAACTGTTAATAAAGTCAGGCTGAGATCTATAGACCGGAATTCGATTAAGTCTGAGTCAAAGAAACGAACTCAATGAGTACTTTGAATTAATCCGAGTTATCCTTTACAAGAAAATTTTTGCTTAGTCTGTCTGTCAGTCTGTTTAAAAAAAAAGTCGGACTAAGTCGAAGTTCTATTCAAAAATTACAAATCCTCACCGAGTTCGTTACTTTGACTTAAATTTAGTCGAAATTCGCTCTATAGATCTCAGCCATAGTTTTACCAATAACACTGAAATGATCATATTTTTTTCAGCGAAGCAGCGATAGCTCAGTTGGGTATAGACGGACTGCCGAGACGAATGTCGGAGGTTCGAGACCAACACCAAAAAAGGAGCATATACCTCTGACTTTCTATGTTAAGTATGATTTCATACTTTTTCACATTGTGAAATATCGCTTGCTATAACGGTGAAGGAAAACATCGTGAGGAAACCGGCATACCCGAGAATTTCTCAGTACGTGAAGTCTACCAACCCGCATTAGGCCAGCGTGGTAGACTAAGGCCTAACCCCTCTCATTAGTAGAGGAGGCCCGTGCCCAACCGTGGGACAGTAATATTACAGGGCTAATATTATTTTTTATTGAATTTAAACAAATTGTTGTAAACCATTTCAGTTTTCGAATAAAAGCTGTCGTAAATCTAAGTTCCCAGGTAGGTAGAATTGCTTAGTTAGTAAATTGTAATCTTTGGTTAGTTACCTGTGGAAATGGAATTTAAAATGAGTTGAGACGAAGCACCTCTGTACACCCGAGTCACGGACCCCGAGAGTAAGTAAACTCGGTAAGATCACTGACACAAAATTACTTCAATTTAACAGTTATTATAGCTGTTATGTTATGTTAAAATATAAATCATTTCAGATTGAAGAAGGTTCGATTTCAGCCAAAAGTACATAGGTATAATCGGGGAGAAAGTTTTTATATGATAATAAATCCTGACATTATGCTTCTGTTCTTACCCTACTTCGTCTGACATAGAATAAAAAAAAACTTAATGGACCGACTTCAAAATTTATCCGATCGTGACAAAATTTCTATAGCTTAATAAGTTCAGTCGAACACAAAAAGAATCTTGGAAATCGGTCCACATTTGACGGAGTTATCGCGTAACATACATAAAAAATACAGACGAATTGAGTACCTTCTCTTTTTTTGAAGTCGGTCGAAAACCCAATATCACTTTTCCCGACCCGACGATCGAACCTGAGCAGGACGGTAATCGTAACGAACACTCAATACACCTACGCCACCGAGCAGTTATAGTCGTAACTGACAATGTTCCAAATAATCACAAATTTAAGAACTTAACGGATCGACTTCAAATCCAATCGTGACCAATTTTATATGGTACCAACCTTGAAATAAGCTTTATTGAACACAAAAAAAAAAATCGAAAAATCGGTCCACATTCGGCGGAGATATCGCGTAACATATATAAAAAAAATACAGACGAATTGAGGACCTCCTCCTTTTTGAAAGTCGGTCGATAAAATATATTTGCGAGATGCTCTTACTGCTACCGATGGAATCATTTACTGAGCATTTAACTCTTTATAATCTCACACATTTTGTTTGTTAGTCCCAAACGCGTACTTTGCGAATGTAATTACGCGCCAATTAATTATGGAAATGGGAAGGCGGATTATTATGTTCGTAAATTGCTCCGACATACACGTATGGGATCAGTGAGTAAAATAAATTGTAAATCTTGAATCAGGATTTTCTCATGGTACTTGGTAGAGCGTGTAAATAGCCCTACCAGTATTTAATATGGGCCAAGGGGCCCGATCACCCAAACCACCCAGTACTCCTCAAGGTGAGAACCGACAAAAGGTATCGGTCTGGGTGGGATAAATAATAGACTCACCAACCTCGCAGCACAGATCCAGGCATACACCTCCCTGATCCTCTCGAAGCTCCTCAATTACAGCCTCAAAATGACACACGGGCGATGCGCCGGTTAGCGCTCCATAAAGCGATGAGGTTTTGAGTACAGGAACTTGAGACGTCCACGGCCAAGGGGCTCCAATGAAGCGTCAATAGCGATTTGCAGAGAATAACGTGAATTAAGTGTATTATTAAAGAAATTAATTATGTTGACATGTCGTGTGAAAAAATGTATGTAGTAAGTGGTGAAGTTTAGAATGGAATGTCATAGAAAAGCGTAACTAAATTCAAATATGAATGAGATTTGGCGCATGCCAGTATAACCATTAAGGCATACACCAAAGAGTCCGCAACCAAGGAGATCTACCTCCTAGATCGCGCCGCGTAAGTTGGAGAGCATGATCCGCCCAGAGCTCACCAAAGTCGGTGGCTCACCCTTTGGATAAACGAAGTGGCTCTACCAGTACTTTTTATCCTGACACAAGAAATAAAACTATTTTATTCGGATTCTGTCACGATTTTTTTTAATAAGTTTATTTCAATGTATAACATTCGCGTAAACTTAAGAAATCAGCGGGTTTAGCTAAGTGACTTTTGAGCTAGTCGAATAGGACAGTCAAATAGAATAAATGTATGGAAATGACATAAGTGTACGCCATATGCGGCGTACTCATATGTCATTCCCATACATTTATTATTCTATTCGATTAGCGCATAAGCCACTTGTCTAAGCCCGCATTACTGACATAACATTTTATTTCAAGAGCCGAACCACGGGAAACAGCTGGTTGTTGATTTGTTTAGTTTATGTTGTTACTAAATACTAACCTTTGATATTCTAGTTGGTATAAGGAGGAACGATTGATCAAAGTTTTAGCAAAATCATTCCCGAATCTAATCCGGAAATTGAATCTGTCGAACTTCAGCAAGTTGTAAATTTTGAGTTTTGAAACCCGTGCTGATGTCATCGCAATACGTTCAATTAATACATTTATTGATTGTCGCCTACTTCAACTTAGTGGCACACTAGATCTAGTGAGAGTACGCTGCATATACGTATGTCCTGTGAACCGAGAGGTCCTGGGTTCACATCTCATGTTGGGAAAAGCGGGTTTTCTAACACAATTTGCTAGAGACTGGGTTTTCTAAAATGAGAATCCGTCAGGCTGGCAACCGACCGTAAAAAAACGGATTATAACAATAAGCCGAATCATTACTGCGTTTTGCTTCATAAGGGCAAGTAAACTAAACATTGGTAATTATTAGGTTTAACTTACAGCTACACTGCCGCGAAAACAGTATCTGCCAAATTATGAGTTACTCTCTATTTGTGTATCTTTTATGCGTATCCATCATTCATCCAAAATATCCGAATTCACATAAAAAAACATTTATGATATCCATAGATTTAAGCGCGCGAACTAAACAAATGTGACAAAAAGCAGCTGTTTATTAACATATAATTTTTTTCTATTACTTCCAACGACAACGCGCTTCAAAGTTCAAACTTCGAACTACGTACGATTAAAGATAAACGATCGGTAACAATTCAGTATGCTGAGCGCTTATTCGATGCTTGAAATGCTTTCGGGCAAATAGTACTTTTCTGAACAAGATTATACGGCCTAATAGTATTAACTTCGCGGTCGCTTTATGCGCTCTAAACGGCGGATTAACGATACAGGAAATTCGTTCATACACTTCCATTCTTGAGGTTCCTTTCGCAATTGTATAGCCATTATTGTGTTGTGAACATTGCTATGGAATAAAATCCTCTATAGAATTAAGTAATAACGTATTATTCAGTGGCTAAGAGGAGAGAGAAAAAATTAAAAAGAGGAACCGATGCTGCATTTTTATCTAATAAAATAAAATAAATAAATAAATACACCCAACAGTCACACACCTAGTCCTGACCCCACACTAGGTATAACCTGTATCGTGGGTGTCAGAGACTATGAGGCTTTCGGTCTCACAACACCCAGAATTGAAACAAATATCTGTGGGCCACACAAACATTTGTCTCAATGCGGGAATCGAACCCGCAGCCTCTCGCTTCACAGCCGGCTACTCGCACGCTGCACCACGGAGGCTGTCAATTGCACCTGTTTAGGCCTCCCCCAAAGATTTTCAGATCGACCTGTTGGAAGCGGCCTGCCTCCAGCAACTTTGTGGGAGGCCTATGTTCAGCAGTGGACGTCTTGAGGCTGAAGATGATGATGATGCGCCTTTTTATTAAGCTATAGATAAATGTACGGTAGGAATCGTCTTATATAAACCTTTCATTGGTATTATTGATGCAGTTAATAGTCGCCTCTTTGGTCTAGTGGCAGCATACATGGGCTGTGGACCGGGAGGTCGTGGGTCCGATTCCCAGGTCGTGGAAAGCTAATTTTCTAATTTAACTGACCCGGGACTGGATTCCTCAGAGGAGGATGACGTCAGGCATGCAGCCGGTCGTAAACACTTAGTCAAATCCTTTCTGCAAGATGCTTGAAGAAGTGTATTGCGCCGACCCCACATTAAAGTGGGATAAGGGCAGGTACAACGAAAGATTATTGATGCAGTTAATACAGAGACTTTATTAAGGAATTGATTTACCTAATATTTTAAGAGATTTACCACGCCGTAGACAGTTTTGTCTACGGGACAGAACCATTTGTCCCGGTTAGGTTCGATCAGATTGATACCACAGAAAACCGCCCAAAAATGGAAGCTCACTGTTGTGTTCCGTTCGTTGAGTAAGATTTCCGGTATATCTTTCCAACGCCCCACTCCCTAATCTTAATTCGTTTTATGTTGGCATTTAATGTTTTTCTTACTAAATATAATTTTAGTATGTAATAAAAGCAGTATAGCAGTAGCAGCAATAGCTCAGTTGGGAATGGTACCGACTGTCGAGACAAGTGTCCAGAGAGACAAGTGACCAACCCCACAATGGAGCATACACCTCTGACTTTTCTATGTTAAGTGTATTTTAATTGTGAATGTGAATGTGAACGGTACGGTGAAGGAAAACATCGTGAGGAAACCTGCATACCAGATAATTTCTTCACAGGAATTTCTAAGGTAAGTGAAGTCTACCAACCCGCATTAGGCCAGCGTGGTAGACTAAGGTCTAACCCCTCTCATTAGTAGAGGAGGCCCGTGCCCAGCAGTAGGACAGTAAAATTACAGGGCTAATATTATTATTTTATTATTATTATGTAATAAAATAAAGAATCATTATTAATATGCTTTAGAAGGTTCATTAATAAAACCAGTCATCTATACATTAATTATTATCGAATTGTAACCACAAATACCTCTCTAATTATGATACAATGATGCACACTACTAATTAGTGTCTACTAATTAATATACTGCGCTGATTTTGACTTAAGAATAGAACTATTTCCGTGTGTGTAACTATGCATCGGTGGATTGTATCGTCTATTGATTATTGATATATATAGGTAATTGTAAATGACATCATTCACGGTATTGGTTTTAATACATTATTTCTTTCTTTCCAAGTAGGGGCTTACTTGTGACCGGAGATTAGTTATGCTAAAAGTTTAACAAAAATTGAAAAATTCTTGCTCTCTTTGGAGTCGGTGCTGAGGCCGAAGCAGAAAAGGCACCGACTCCAAAGAGAGTAAGAAATTGTTGTTATTTTTTACTTTTAATCTTAGTTTTTGAAGTGGGTTTTTAGGTGTTGTTAAACTTTAATTATTATTTATGTATTGTTAGTGTTCAGTAACCTGTAATATTGAAAGAATTATCCACCAACTCCTAATAGTTAAGGAGTTATATTTCCATCATCGGCTCAGCAACATGAGATGATGAGTACCAGACGCAAATACTACAATAGTTTTAGAAAATATATAAAACACTTAGAGGTTCCTATAAAATTTGAGGGTTGCCTTCTATTTTTCTAAGATCTCATCATCAGATCCTGACTTGGTGCCAATGAGACCACCTAGGAAGTATACCCTTTTAAATAAAAAAATAATTTCTCAAATCGGCCCAGGCGTCTTCGAGTAATCGGGGAACATACATAATAAAATATACCTGTAATTTCTTGGTACATTGAGGTACTTTTATACATTTTCAGCTTCCTTTGTCAATGGTCCGGAATTTGTACCTATTTCGTATGGAAGTATCCTTAGAGAAATCCGGAAATCTAATCGAATTGTCAGAATCATAATAATCATACATAAAAAAATATACAGATTACGAATGGTCCTTTCTGAGTCTTTTGATTTCCTTAGTCTCATTCGAAGTTATATTAACAGAAATAGAGGAAGTTATCTCTTTATACAATTGACTAAGATACAGTTGAATCACATAAAAGACAGTAACTAGCTAGTTTTACCGGAAGGGACTGGTAGAAATTGCTTTCATCGGTAGACAATAACATAGGATGAGATCCTAAACAATAGCCTTTTAATTAGTTTACTTTATACGCGGACGAGCTCTGGGATTTTGTTTCCCTATAAAAAAACGAAGTAGTAAATCAAATATTTTACCAAGGTAAATTATAAGGCCAATTTTGGTATAGCAGATAATTTTTATTTAACGAATAATTCTGAACATAGGCCTCCCCCAAAGATTTCCAGATCGACCTGTTGGAAGCGGCCTGCATCCAGCGACTTCCTGCGACGGCCTATGTTTAGCAGTGGACGTCCTATGGTTGATGATGAATAATTCTGAGGTTTTGAGAATTAGGTTAGATTAGATAATCGCCGTTTAATGTATACCATAGACATAGTACATTGTAAAACAATTAATAGTTATTTTATAAAATATCTGTCAAAGCTTCAAAATTATCCTTGACTTAAAAGTTATCTGGCTTTTAGAAAATCAGCCCTTATTTTTTGTTTTCTATGTTACTACACATTGTTCCGAACGGTGGATAAAAAAATGGGAAAAAGATGTACATACCTATATGCCCTGTTTCTGAAGTAGGAAGATGCTTCAATCCTTGTTCACGAATATCTCAAAGGGAGTGAAAACTTAAGTGTAATAAATGAGCGCGTATCATAATTCAAAACCGTACCAATCAGTTTTAGTCGCAGAGTTGGGAGAAAATTAAACATTATCGCGTTGAATACTACACTTTAATTACTAGTAACTTAACTGGGCTCAAATTATTTTGCGGTTAATCACTGTTGATAAACTTGGCAAGGCAATTTGCTTTACGCACAAAGTTGGAAATAAATTAGATAGTTTTGTACATCTTCCCGTAATAGGCAGTAATATAAAGTTCCTACTGAATTACCATTGATTAACTATGCAATTTATAGAAGGTGTTATAATATTAAAGTATATCGTTTCTGAAAGTCGCTGTAGATAGACCGCTTCCAAAAGTTTGGTCTGGAAATCATTGGGGGAGGCCTATATTCACTAGTGGCTACTGGCATTCCAACCAATGCGAAAATGAGTTTGATAAGTATCTACATTTGTGCACATGGGCATTTCCGTCGTTAAGTATAGGCAATGGTAATGACTCATATATCCACGGTAATGACAAACCCTTAATGGTATTATAATTAATAATTGTTATCAATGTATACACTTTATCATTCTCATGGATTATTAATACTTATACGTGTCTCATGTCTTGTACGTTCATGCCATGCTATGCAGAGGATAGTACAGGTGATGGCTGAAGTTATATACATAGATAATATTTATTAATTATAATACTATTATAGGTTTGTCATTGCCGTGGTCATATGTGTCATTACCATTACAATGGTAATTACTTTTTTCGCGGAAATGCCCATATATCTATGTGCTAAAATACATTTTTTTTGTGAGATTGTGGGACATCAGAAGTGCTTAGTCGCCCGAATATATCTTATATTTATATTTTTCATACAGATTCGTTTTACGCAGTCGCTAGCGAGAAATATTAATGGTTGAGCCTCTGTTCATAGGTTTACCATCAGGCGACTGGCATGCTTATCTCGTCATCCAGTTGCAATATACAAAAGTGATATCGAAACGATTGAGAGGGCCATACATGCTATAATAACTATTTACAGCATGGCTCTACCACTCAAAACAGTAAACATCTCAATAAATATGTATAAAATTAATGCATACTTTTTTACTTCTGAGGGTTTTGTTTGATCTCAAGAATATTAAAATGAAAAAGGTTCTTGTCCCTATTTTATTTATGATTATTTATTTTGTCTCGCATTTTGTTTGCATACTAAGATTGGCTGGCTAGTCATCTAAATTATTATGCATTCTGGGGGCAAGACCCTTGCACTTAGACATACCCTTTGTAAAGTTCTTTTAGAAAAAGATTTTTTTTTTTTTTTTTTTATTCCTGTGTTACTCTGTGGGGGTGAAATGTGTCGCTGTTTAGTGTTATGTTGTCGCTGGTGGGTTTCCGGCAAGGAGACTGGACTTCGCTATTTGATACGGTAGTGCGTTCCTTGCCGGTTGTATTGAACATGTCGGTATATTTGTTGTGTTTGTTGTTTAATGTGTATTGTGTGTGTCACGAGTGATGTGATTGTAGCAGCAAAAGTAACTGGTTAACTGCTTATACCGTGGGCTGCGGGCGGTGCGGCATACTGCGTTGGGGAATAGGTGAACCTAGGCTCCGGACTGGCCGGTCCCCGCCGCGGTACACCGCACGGCGCCTTCATGGTTATTATTTAACAAAATGTGTTCCGATGTATGTACATAGTTTGAGAGGCGGTGCAATCTTAATGTAACAATTTGCATTATACTTATACATAGGCAGTTCGTACACTTAGGCATTAACATAAGTTAAGAATTACAAGACAAAGCAAACAAGTCAAAAGTAAGAGATAAAAAAAAAAAATGAACTTAACCTGAATTAAATAAATTTATATTAAATGTGAACACAAACTCAATACTGTATTTTGTGCTTTTTGTGCAAACTCAGTGTCTAAGTTAATATGTAGGACAAGTTTGTAAATTATTTTTTGAATATAATTTAAATTAATTGTTTTTGTTATCATTTGAAACAAAACAACTGCCTCGGTGGCGTGGTGGTGTTTTAGTACGACTACGGTTCTGAGGTCTCGGGTTCGATCCCCGGGTCGGTCAAAGTGATATTAGATTTTTCCATATCAGCCCGGAGTCTGGAATTTGTACCCGATATGGCGATAGGCTCGCCTCCTATCACATCTGGGACGGAACTAAGCTCGGCGAAATGTGGGTGTTCTAGTTCGCTAGTGCACATCTGCCTACCCCTTTGGGGATACAGGCGTGAACTTATGTTTATGTTTATTTTAAATTCATTGTTTTTGTTGTCATTTGAAACAAAATAATATAAATTATCACGAATATACTAATTTTTTTATAGCAGAGACAGGTAAACAAGCACGTGGGTTGCCTGATGGTTGGTGATCATTTATTTTTGTCACAAATTAATGTGTGTACACGATTTATTTACATTATTTTCTCTCTTATAGGTTTCCAAGGGTCGAAATGTGGGTGCTCTAGTTTACCCTTGCCTATCCCTTCGTGGATACTGTCGTGAGCTTATGCTAAGTTATGCTTTATGCCCCTTACTTATAAAAATATTTCAGCGCTGCTTATCATTAACCATAGGGTGGCCCTTTCATATTTAAACAATGTAACGCAAGGAAAAAAGTGACAGGCTATTCTTCGCGAAAATATTTTAATAAGTAAGGCTCTATTATTTTAAGTGCTTGCACAAAAAAACCATTTCATAATTTTAATATTGTCGCAGCAATATCATCTTATTGAAGTTATTTTAGTACAAAATCATAATTAAACAAATTACATTCCACTTAGTACGCGTGGGTTCATCGTGATTATGTAATTTCTTGGAACTTCTGTTTTGATAGGACACTTAATTTTCATAATTGCTTTTCGTCCAGCAAGATTATGGCCTGTTACGTCATTCATCTCTTTGTCTTCACAATGTTGGAATTAATTTTAACTCTCTTTTAGGGTAAAAGAAAAAGCAAAATATAACCCTCAGAAGCTCACTTGGACACCCGGCCTGTACCCATGTCTGTATGTCTGTCAAATATTTTTTGTCATTGTATTATTTTAATGATTTATTTTCGTAATATTTTGCTCGTTCTGTTGAAATCAAGGAACATAAAATGCATTTAATAACAACTTTGTTAATTTTACACCACAATTTTATAAGTACAAATAAAATCCCATTTTTTTATTAATAAATAGGAACACGATTGGTCTGGAATTGTGTTTCATGTTTTATTCCTTTGCTTTTATAAAATATCATTATTTGTAAAATAACAACTGTTTTCCACTAATATTCAAAGACGATATTTCGATACTTCTGCCAGTTCCGAGTTTGCAAAATAAATTCTAAAGATTTATTAATGATTTCTATGTCCAATGCAGAAATATTGTTGAGACGACTTACGTCACAATATGCTCCTTGGATTTTGATATCAGTGACGCGAATCACTTCAAGTGCGACTTAAGGACTTGCCGACTTGTTCTAGACGTCGTTACGTCGAAGTCGAGGTCTTAGAAAAAGCGAGCTACATTTTTTCAAGTTGTGTAAAAACATTGCAATGATTCCAACTTTTCTTTTCTTTGGTTAGTGTAAATATCAAGTGTCTGAGAGGCTGCCTCGGTGGTGCGGCGTAGTGATATTTCGGGCGCTGTAGGCGTCCTAAGGTCTCGGGTTCAATCCCCGGATCGTGCAGTGATATTGAATATTTCAGTATCATCCTAGATTCAGTCAGGACATGACAGGCAGACTGGAATTTGTGTCCGATATGGCGACCGGCTTGCCTCCTATCACATCTGGGACGGAACTAAACTCGGTGAAATGTGGGTATTCTAGTTCGCTAGTGCACCTCAATCTACCCTTTCGGGGATACAAGCGTAAGCATTTGTAAATATAAAGTTTATAATATATAGTTCTGTGATGTGACTGAGAGTTAGGGTAAGATATGGTGTGGTGAGAGAGCGGTGTGGATTGAAAGAGGAAATAATAACGAGGTTTAAGAAAGGAATGTTGCGGTGGTTTGGGCATGTAGAAGAGATGGATGAAAGGAGGTTGACAAAGCGAATATATATGGCAAGTGTGAATGGTAGAGTTGGAAGGGGAAGACCTCATCGAATATTCTCTGACCAAGTCAGAGATTTACTCGAGAAAGGTCAAGTTAAAAGTACCCTAAACCGACGTGCATGCATGAAGAATGTTATGACTAAGAACTGAATGAGGCGAAAGAGGTGTGTAAGGATCGTAGCAAGTGGAAATCCGTTGTCTCTGCCTACCCCTATGGGAAAAGGCGTGAGTCTATATATGTATCTATGTAAGTTTATAATAATCTATATATTTATTATCTTTAAAATTAGCCATGCTGTAGACAATTCTGCCTACATATTTTCCGAAAAACTACGTGGACAAAATACATAATCGTACATACATATACTTATGTTGGCATATTTGTTCAGAAGCCCACACAGAATAACATATTAGAAAATTATGCAATTCCGACAATACATACATACGGGTCGAATTGATAACCTCGTTTTTGTAGTCGGCTCAAAACAAGTTTTGTCATAAGTTAAAAATTAATGCCATTTTATTGAAGTAGCTCGTGGCCGTTAGATAAAACTTCATATTTTATCCAAATGTATACAATTCTAGGCTTGTTATTACATAGTGCTCAGCAGACCATGAAAACTGGCTCGGACCAGATTAAATCGTCCGACCGTGTCTTTGATTCACTCTCTCTAAAAATATTTTTTGATGTATAGCAGCAAATTGCTTCTACGACTTTCTTAGGATACGTTTATACTAAACTGGAGCCAAAGGGTAACAATAAATGTATAAGTCTACATTGGCGTGAAGAGTTTTATGTTCCTAACAAGGCGTAGTCTAGAATGCGGACAAGATATCTTTATAAGTAAATACATACACTACATAAATAAATATATACTAGTATCATGGGTTATGAGAAATTACGAGAGACTCTCAGTCGGTTTCACAACACCCAGACCCGAAACAAATATTTCTGGGTCACAAACATTTGTCACGGGGCGATAACCGAACCCGCTGCCTCTCACCTCACATCTGGCTATCCACAACATAAGAGCTTTAAGGGTTAGAATGGACACAGTTCTTTTGGCACTGTTTTCCTTTCCTTATGTTATAGCTTAGAATTATCTTAATATTTAATAACAATTTTGATATAGGGCCTGTTCAATACCAATTCCCATTCATAATTGGGCCGTGTTGTGCAGAAATGATCCAATCCAAAAAACCTTTTTTTACATCAATTTGGTCTAAGAATCGTTTCTAATAGTTTAGATCATGTTGGCATCAATAGAACAACATTTTTTTGTGGGTTGGATCATTTCTGCACAACACGGTCCAATTTATTTTAATTTTTTGCAGTATTTTACGATGTCCTGTGTAACTTAACAAACAAGTTTAAGAATTCCTTTCCTTGTTCGAGCGCAGCAAGTTCTTACTACGAGTTGTAACAGTTTGTCTTAGTTGAAGTTTTAAAAATAATTTTCTTATGTAATACCACAATAATACTGAGTTCCTAGTGGAAAATATTTTCTTATACTCTCGGTGGCGTAGTACGTCTACCGTCTTGAGGTCTCGGTTCGAATTCCGGGTCGAGCGAAATCATATTAACTTTTTCTATTCAGCCCGGAGTCTGCCCTTGTATTAGAAAGTTCATGTTAACGGTCATTAGATAGAGCTTTCCTTGATCACGATAAATCAGTATTCACAAAGCAACCAAAAATTTGACCCTGATTTAAGCAATATGTAACGCGTCTGTTAACGGATAATAGCACAAAAATCGAAAATAAATCATTCCCCGAATAACATTAGTTTATTTCCCGATATTTTTTCTAAAACGTGCTTTTATATTATTACTGTATAAAGTATTTGCGAGAGTACTGCTCGTGACATAAAAGTAAATACAAATAAAATAGACATCCTAAAATGTTTTTGGAACACAACTTTTTCATTAGATTGCCCAGGGTGCGAACAAATTCTTCTTCTTCTTCTTTATTTAAAAAATATGGCCTCCATCGAAGGTTGATGATTTTGCCAACGACAGTGTTTAATAAATCCATTACTCTGTGAACAAATTCTAGTTTTGTCGTTTATTTTCGGAAATCTCGTATCAGGTAGTCTTAGGTAGTGAAGTATCACTACCCACAATTTGTTGTCCCCATTAATTTTATTTTGAATCCTGCCTTAAATTATACCTATATTTGCTAATGTTTTGTCACGGACGTAAAAAAAAAGATGGACGGAGCGCTAGGAACATTGAAAGTGAAGCAGGGTTTTCGGCCCATTCGATCTATCGACACGTAATGGCGGCGACTGAGCGTGTTATGAGTGTTAATGTGTGCGTAGAGCACTTTTGTATAGGCGTGTTTGTGTGCGGTTTCTTTGTGGCGTCCATTTAATTATAGACGAGATGGTGTCCTTCTTTTTATACATATGTCCGTGTGTTTTGCTTTATTTTGTTAGACTTGTTATTCACTCGTATTTTTTGTGACCCGTACCAAAATAACCACGTAACGTGTCTGCGTGAACTGTTCGTACAAAATACGTAAAAGGGAAACCACTTAAGGGTTCCTCAAGAGTAGGGTCTCAAAAAGTACTTCGACCTTTGTTGGGAAAGGAAAACAAAATATACAAAACTCTATTGCAAGCAAATACTGGTACAATACTAAAAGTAATAGTAACAAATATGTAAGGTTAGGGAAGGGTCTGCTCTTATAATTTGTCCTTCATTCACCCAAGGTCAAGGCAAAGGACCTCCGAAATGACAGTACATATTTTGATAGCCGCCTGCTGACGTCATCTCGGTCGTATAATTTTTCCTAACGAATAACCTCGTTGTCCCCTTCACAAGCTAAATATACGTTGATGTAGTGTACCATAACTATAAAAGTATACTCGTATGTATGAATAAACACACTTTAATCACTCAAATTGCGTCAGTTTATTGTATCATGTATACATTTTAATTTAATAGGCTAAAACCTATTACGATAGAGCCTGTTTCTTAGGCTGAGATTTATAGAGCGAACTTCAACTAAGTCTAAGTCAAAGAAACGAACTCAGTGTGGATTTGGGATTGCTAAATCGAACTTTGATTTAGTTCGAGTCATTTTTTACAAGAAACAGCCTGACAGACAGACGAAGCAAATATTTTCTTGTAAAAAATGACTAACTAAGTCAAATTCCTCGCTGAGTTCGTTTCTTTGACTTGGACTTAGTCGAAGTTCGCTCTATAGATCTCAGCCTTATTCTAACGGTGTCGATGGCGTTGTATTGCGTGCGCGTTACGACTGCGGTCCTGAGGTCTCGGGTTCGATCCCCGGGTTGGGTAGTGATATTGGGTTTTTCTATTTATTATCAGCCCGGAGTCTAAATTTGTGCAACTGGGACGGAAATTAGTGCGGCGAAATGTGGGCGTTCTAGTTGTCTAGTTCGCCTCTGGCTACCCCTTCGGGGTTACAGGCGTGAAACTATATTAGAATGACAACGTAAATTGTTCGTATGACGAACACCTGAAAGTCTCTAGCGATTATATTATAGAGAATAAATGTTTTTCATACATAATATTATTTTACGTAGTCCTTAGCGGGAAATGACAAAAACTCATAGTTGAGCTACTATTTTTTCCCCTCGAACATACGAGTATGATAAATCCTTCCATTAAAATAGGGCCTTAATATCTCAAACTATACTATTATAAACGTTGAATCTCCGGCCCCATGTCAGGGGCTATAATTCGCACACGCTAATAAATAGCAACGTAAACAAAACTGATCAAAATTCAAGTCCCAACACAACCCCATTCGAGACGCGGAATTGAATTTCAAATAGGTACACTAACTGCTGCGGCAGTGCTAAATTAATATTCTGTTATTTTGACTGCTCGAGGAAACTCCGGCAAATTGTGATGCGGTCAAATTGTAGCTATCGTCTGTTAATACGGAACAGATGGCGAAGCATGTGCTACTTCAGCTACTTGCCTTGGCCTCGTAATCATTGTAAAACGTTGGAATAGATATTCCTGTTACTTTCTTATAGCACGGACTGGCAAGCAAGTAGTTGGATAGCCTGATGGTAAGTGATCTCTATAGACAAACAAGACACAAAAAGAATCATGGGTGCGTTGCTAACCTAAAAGGAGGAAATGGAAGGGGAGGGAAAAAGGGACTGGGAAAGGAAGGGGGGAAATGGGCCACCGAAAATTTCACTCACCGAACGAAACGTAACTGCTAGCTGCCACTTTCGGTTTAAAACAATGCAGTGGTATCAAACCGGTTGAGGCTGCCCATTTGTGGTGTAGAATTTACTGTCTTTACTCTACAGCGTCGCTCTATCACTTGGAAAAATACTACTTAACTAAAACGTTTTAATTTGAAACGTACTAAAGTAAATTAAATAATTGAAAAGAGGACGAACAAGGAACGATTGCGGTCCCTCGTCAGATTAAAGTGAGAGATACGGGGCTTACGGCTAGCGGGCGCCATACAAAATGTAAGTGGCCAAAACTGCTCCAATTTCCTCCTTTTCTAACGCAATAACAGTAAAAACGTGAGCTCTGTTCTGATGGGAGGGAAATAATTAGCTGATAAAGATTTGCTGTTTCGTGTAGTCGTTTGTGTTATGAAGGAAGTTGTTGAAACATTAAAGGAAATTAGTCAATGTTAATGCATTGTACATCGGCATGCAATCGTAGTAACAAAGCGCTGATGAAATTATTAGCATTATTGTAGTAAGCATGAGTGGTTTACATCTATAAAAACCAGATATACCAATTTTTGTGCCTGACATGGCGATAGGCTCGCCCCGTATCACATCTGGGACGGAACTAAGCTCGGAGAAATGTGGGTGTTCTAGTTCGCTAGTGCGTCTCTACAAAGGGGGACAGGCGTGAGCAAGTGAGCTTATGTAGTGCATTATTTTTTGCAGAGACTGGCAAACGAGCGCGTGAGTAATCGGATAGTAATTGATCGCCATCGTCCATAGACTACCATGTTTATAAAAGAATCAGGAGAGCTGTGCCAACCTTAAAGAAGGGGAATTTAGAATGGTTAGAAGAAGGGGAAGTGAGGACACCGGAAATCTCAATCGCTGAACGAAACCCAACAGCGATCTGCCACTTTACGACAGTTTTCAGTGAGATATTTGTATTAAATCGGTCGAACCCATTCGTGCTGTGGTTCTCCAAGGCGTGAATCTACCACTCAAAAATCTAATGTGTTGATTGTGGAATAAAAATGAGACCTTCCTCGTTTAAATTATTATTTTTAATGTGATACATAATTACTCCTTTCGTCTCAGAGGTCTAGTGGCAGCATATGGGTTATGGGCATATGGGTTGTGGACCGGGAAGTCTTGGGTTCGATTCCAAAGTCAGGCAAAGCGATTTTTCTAATTTGACTTGCTCAGGACTGGATCCACCGAAGGGTCCTCCTTCTTCATTTATCCCTAAGGGCAGGTAGAAAAAAAGTTACTCATACTCCAATATTATTAAAATAACATGATTTTTTATCAAATCCTAAAGTTATTTGTAATATTCTATTCCTTCCGAAACAAAGAAAAGAACGGTCGCAAGTGGACAGCACGGGGGCGCCGGGAGGACACCAAACAGGGGACGGGTGAACAGCGCGAGGACATCTGGTTGATGGCGTTATAGTTTGTAAATAATATGCTCGAGCAGGAAAATTGGAGCTCGCTGCGCATTGATCACATTTGGTTAATATTTCATACAAATTTCATAGACGCGCAACGAGCTCGAATACATTTACGATTGTCAGAAATTTTCCTACTCGAGCCGCTGTTCCGTTGCTGGTTGGGTGTAGAGGCAAAGTCACAGACGACCTTTATGTAAAATCACGCCATTTAATGGGCTATACAAAACACCGCGTGTGGCCGCGTGTTTCCTACACTCAATTTACTACATTTGGATTCATGTCACGAACCAAATATGCTTGGTACTTCGAAATAGTAAATAATTTGTTGACACAAATGCGAGCTATGTACGTTCCGTCTTGTTAATACTGGTACGTTAATTTACGTAATGATCTGATTGAATGATAATTAGTATAAGGTGGGATATTGCAAATTGTAAATAATTGATGTCTTAGGTTAATTCCCCGGGTCGGGTAAAAAGTGATACTGGGTTTTTCTTTTTGGTCTAAGAATCTCTCTGGAGCCCAGAGTCTAGAATTTGTACCCGACATGGTGATATCCCTTATTTACTTATAACAAGGACAACAAATGGTTACATGTTAAGAATATATGTATAATATATAATCACAAGTTTAATAACTTAACGGACTGACTTCAAATCCGATAGTAACCAAATTTATATGGGACTACCCTTGAAATAAGCACCAACACAAAAAGAATTTTGAAAATCGGTCCACATTTGGCGGAGATATCGCGTAACATATGTATGTTGTAAAATTTATGTATTTTTTATGTAAAAAATACAGACGAATTGAGGACCTCCTCCTTTTTGGAAGTCGATCGATAAACTAATCTTAAATTAAACGAATACTTAAACATGCAACCCATAGCATTGGCCATCGGAAATCTTACTCAATTGTACTCTACAGATTAAACCCAAAGAACGCTGATGTGTTTCTCTGATCCCTTATGAGTGAAGGGCGGCTCGGCTTCCGGAGGCCGAGACACTTATGTAACATATATACATATGCGCCGCCTCCAACGGGTTAAGCCGAAGATGATGGTCTGGTAAGCAGCCGCAGCCACCGTGAGAGACACACGGCAGGCCCAAACATGGTTTGAAAATCTTGAGCATAAAACCAGAAAAAGCATGTATCAGTGTCAGTGTGTATCACGCTACCACATAGATATATTATTTACCTAGATGCACAGTTGACACTCGGAAAATGGGACAGCAAAGAAGTGCTTAAGCACTCCTTTTGCATACAGTCGGACGCCGACAGAATTCTAAATTTCAAAATTCTTTAAGAACGCTTGCTCATTTTATTTAAAAAGCTACTTTATAACACTTGCATAGGGTTATATTTGTTTTGATGTAATTAGAAGTTGTGATCTTTTTCTTTGTTTTATTCCTGAGACCACTTTTTAGGAGGATATTTGCAAAGAACTGTGCATCTAGGGTATATTATATTGATGCGCTACCACCTCAGATCTCAAGTTATGTAAGTTGAGGCGGTCCTATAACTAACACTAAGGGCGACTAGCACCTTCGCAATAAGTCTCTATTTATCCGAAAACTTGATTTAAAGATAGAAGAGAGCTGTAGGATAAATCTAAATTTTTATAGCAGAGATTGGCAAACGAGCAGATGGGTCACCTGATGATAAGTGATCTCCACCGCCCATAGATACCCAAGACACAAAAAGAATCATGGGTGCGTTGCCAATCTAAAAGGAGGGAATGGAAGGGGAGGGAAAAGGAATTGGGAAAGGGAATGGGGAAATGGGCCACCGGAAATCTCACTCACCGAACGAAACGCGACAGCAAGCTGGCAGTTTACGTCGGTTTTCTGAGAGACCGTGGTATCTAACCGGTCGAGCCGGCCCAATGGTGCTGTAGACGTTGCTGTCTACAGAGTGGCTCTACCACTCGAATCCGATATCTCATACGGATGCGGTAGTTACACAGCGCATGCATTACAAACCACTGGAGGACTCCATCAAGCAAATACTTTATATTATTTTGTCAATTTGTGGACATACATTTTTCAAGTACACAAATATAATGTAATAAGTTGTTTAGTAATGTAGCCTCGCTTAAGTCAAAGGTCGACGAGTTATGTGTTTTTCTAAACTGAAGAAATATTTACTAAGGGCGACTTGCAGCTCTGTTATGAAACTAGAGTTAGACGTAAACTCGATTTATCCTACAGTGAATTCCTATATTTAAGGACGAATTGCACCGATATTACTAAACCGACAGTTAAAACTAAACTCGAGTTCACTTCTATCTTTAAATCAAGATTTGGAATAAATAGAAATTTATCGCGGAGCTGCAGGTGGCCCTAAATCGAGATTTGGGATAGATTGAGATTTATCTAAGTGCTGCAAGTCGTCCTTAATCTTCACGTCTAAAACGCAGTATCTACAAAAACATCGTTATTACCGAAAATACTTAGAAATTATAAACAACCATAAAAAAAATGGCGTCTCTATGAACAGGATTATGACTCAAAATTGGTCCATAAAAAAACTTTTACCGAACTTTCCTTTTAGTTGAAAAATAACCCCTGATTATGCCATTGTGAAGTTGTATAGAATATGGCAGTTTGTGCGATCGACGTAGCTAAATCGCTGTTTAACCTCACCAGCACGTATAGGTAACATCGGAATATCACGCCTCGGTTGTTATTTTTTATGTTGACGTACACATCTGTGCCAGAATACGCTATTTTACTACCGTTCCATAATATTCCATAAAGGTATTGAGTTATCGATATAAAGCGAAAGATGCTAATAATCTATTTCATGCTACTTCGAAGTTTGTCTCATAAATGTATGTTTACCAATAACTCTGAGGTTCGTGGTCGATTTGAACGATTATTTTTTTGTTTGAAAGTGTATTTAGTTATCGATTTAGTTTATCGATCGAAGATGGTACCATATATTATAAACAATAATATACGGTACCATCTTCGAAGTAGGGAGCCTCTGCCTACCCCTTCGGGTCTGCAGGCGTGAGCTTGTTATATTAAATAAATAATAAATAACACCCAACAGTCACACACATAGCCCTGACCCCACACAAAGATTGAATCTTGTATCGTGGGTATCAGGAACTATGAGAGACTTTCGGTTTCACAACACCCAGGCCCGAAACAAATATCTGTGGGCCACAGAAACATTTGTCTCGGAGCGGGGATCGAACCCGCGACCTCTCGCTTTACAGCTGCTTACTTGCTCGCTTCGCCACGGAGGCTGTCAAAAATCTGTTATAAAGGTAAATATTTGATTGAACGGAGAATTTCTTGACAAACTACGTAGCACAAACGTCGCGATTTTGTTATTATGTTAAAATTTCCATGCAATAGCAAAAAAATCTACAAAAGAAATAAAGTTTAAAAACTTAAGACCGACAAAATTGAATAATATCATTAATTTCTAATCCCTTTGGAGTCCGTGATCTGAAGAGGCCCATGCATCTTGCAAAAAATATTCGTATATTTTTTCTACCTGTCCGTATCCCACATTGATGTGGGACCACTGTTTTAGGCATGATGCATGACAGGACTTGGCTTATTTTTTACGACCGGCTGCCTATCTGATGCCAACCCCTCTCTAGAGGATATAGTCCAAGGCAAATAAAATAAGAAAAAAATAAATTATTCAATAAACTATGCAAAAATGATTACAGGTGTCGCAAATCGCAGCTAAAATATTATTTAAATTGATTCAAACGCTAGTATGCTTGATTCTACTATTTTATGTGGTAAGTTCGCACTAATAGTAAGTTATTGATCTCCATCCAAAGTTCCATATTCTAGTCCATAATAACTTTCGAGCTTTCAACGACTTTTAGCGTCTTTTTATCAGTAATGATGGAACACGATCGTAACATAAATCTCGCAATTCTAATGCAACGATCACAGACATACAAAAAAAAGAGGACATCGTCTCGCCAATAGTTAATGCGAATGCCAAACGCGTCTCTACAAAAGTGCCTTATGCACATATTAACACTCAGTCGCCGCTATTACGTGTCTATAGATTGGATCAGAAGAAAACCCTGCTTCACTTTTAATGTTCCTAGCGCTACGTCCAACTTTTTTCTACGTCCGTGGCAACGATCGACTGTTGTGAATACTCACATAAGTAATGTGACAGACTCAAATTCATAAGAAAGTGCGGCATAAAGAATTCTTATTTAGATTCGAAACAAAATCAAGATTCTATATACAGCAAAATCACATCATTATTCCTAACAACTATTCCTGTTTGTTCACTTTCTTATGACCCATTTGTATCCCATGATACGACAGGGGGTGGTGAACCACGCCAGAAAAACTTTAATCCTATATTTTTCGAATCTAAAATGTAAACAATAAGGCGATGAACAAGGGAGTATGTACTGTAGTATTCGAAAATTAGAAATGTATAGACCTCCTCTTAGATTTCGATGATGGCGACCTTAGAACACTCTGTTAAGGATTATTCCTATCATGAGCCCGTATATGGCTCGCTAGACCAAACTTGGTTTTATATACCCTAAGTAGGAGTAGGTAGAAGTGTATAAGTGGCCACCAGAATTATGTTGGCCTGCATTAATGCTTCACATTAGAAAGAAGAAACCGGAGAGCCTGCGACAGGATGGACAGGACAAGCGGATGACAGATCTAGCAGAAAGAGATGCCCCTTTAGCTGCAAGATATTACAGATATCTTGGCTAATCCTGGAAGGCGATAAAATTTCGATGTATCTTAATACTCATGAAATATCTTTCTTGACATTCTTGACACTGAGATTAGATGCTATGCTATTTTATAAATTTAATTTAATTTACTCTTATAACTAATCCCGTATTACAAACAAACAATATTGTGTTAAATATTATAAAAATTGTAACCTTGTAATAAAATTGTCCCATTGGTGGCCTCCTCTACTTATCAGAGGTATTGGACCTTAGTCATATTTTTAATACAACATATTTTTTTTACCCGAAAATAGTTCTGTATCAGTAATAAGATCCAATATAATAATATTGTGCGACATACTCGTCAATATTGGTCCTTTCTTCTCATACATGTTTTAGTACTTTCCGTTTCGAAGACGAGTGAGTGACATGGTAGGTAATAAATATTTTATTATGTTGTGTATTACTGTTTCAAACTTTTGCGTAACAACCTATACTGTTTCGTAAAAATGCGAACCCCTGGCGCGTGGAAACACTTAGGCCCACTTGCACCACTATTACTGACTCCATATCTATATCTATCTATTATCTCCCTGTTCCAATAAACAATCTCAGTTCGAATGTGAAGATAGATTACAAAAATTAGCCAATAAGAACACAGTTTTAACATGACTCCGTCAAATGACTTGATTTGATCAGTTCATAATCGCGATCTATCTGCACTCTAAACTGAGATCGTTTATTGAAACCGGCCGTTACAGTTAGTCCTAACCTCAAGTTAAATTGAAAAAGAAATATGAATGACATGTTATTCATTACATGTAATTAATTAAATGCCGTCACTTAGATGTATTATCTGTAATTACATGTAGTACATACATGTAATAAATTACATGTCATTCATATATTTCTTTTTCAATTTAACTTGACGTAGGACTAACTGTAGGTTAGTAATAGTGGTGCAAGTGGGCCTTAGCAAATATGCTGAAATACATAGTTGAAACAAACTTTGAACGTTGGCGTTCGAATCTTAATCTAAACCTCTAGGAAAACACTTTTTTTCCCAAAATCTTAAACCTAAAGTGTTTTTATTAATTTTTGTTATTGCCAAAATAAACTTATATTTTCATTAATGTTTTATAAGTTTTGTATCCATAAGAAAACAAATTATCAAAAACAAGCCCCGACGTTGAACTTGTATAAAATATGTATGTAATATGGCAAAACCCAATGCGTCATTTACATGTTTTTTTCCTAAAGCAGTTATTGACTTGCTATATAATATAATTTATAAAATTATATTGCAGGAACCACATCATACGATTTTATATGCATAACTTGTTTTCCTTAGCCTTTATAAATCATTAACCTGATAATATAATCTAAATAATATTTGATTTTAAATTGTACGTATGTATCGAAGTTAACTAAAAAAATATTAGTTACACCTATTCGATTAACGTCATAATACATAGTTTTTAGAGATTTTATGATCATAAATTCATTTTAAAAATACCTAATAAATAAATAATTTTATAATCACGGACGTATAAAAAAGAAGGATAACATCTCGCCTATAGTTAAACAGACGCTACAGGAAAGCCACTCACACAAACGCGCCTGTACAAAAGTGCTCTACGCACAGATTAAGACTCATAACACGCTCAGTCGCCGCCAGTACGTGTTGATATATCAAATGGGCAAAAACCAATGACTAAAGAAAAAATAAGAGGACCCGGCATAACTACAAAAAAGAGGTGTTTACTATGAAGCCGATTCCGCCATTTTTGTTTCCCGATCTATTTGCATGTAAGTTCTCACCGTGTCTGAGAATTAAATAACGTATAAATACTTATTGATTTTATTGTAAATACGGTGTTTTACTTACAATAATACTAATTTCGAAATATGAAGAACATGCCTAACTGCTATATTAATGGGATCTGTCTTTCGAAAAGTCGCCATTTTGGTTTGGTTCCATACATTAGGAATGTTCCATTTTTTCGTAGTTATGCCCTGTCCTCTATTTTCTTTTGTCTAAGGCAAAAACCCTGCTTTACTTTCAGTGTTCCTAGCGCTCCCTCCATCTTTTTTTACGTCCATAGTTATAATGTAGAACGTCATATTTTATTTCTAATTTTCTGTAGATAGCTGTCATGGTGGAGGTTTGATATGTAACTCTATCGAACTAATACTGGCTTCTGTATTCATAACCGCAGATCGACCACAGTAATACTACTCGTACATTCCGCTCATTTGAAATTAATTACTGTAGGAAATAATCAGCCTGTATAGCAATATTATTCAACATTTATTGCGAAAAATAATTAATTGAATAATAACATTAGCCCTGTAATATTACTGTCCCACTGCTAGGCACGAGCCTCCTCTACTACTGAGAGGGGTTGGGCCTTTAAGGCGACTTGCAGCGTTATTACTAAGCTAGAGTTCCACCTTATTTCAATTTATCCAAGATAGGATCAAAAATCTTTAAATCAAGATTTGGGATAAATAGAGATTTATCGCGGAGCTGCAAGTAGACCATAGTCACGCTGGCCTAATGCGTGTTGGTAGACTTCACATACCTTCGGAATTAATTAAATAATTGTCATTTATTAAATAACTGAATGGATGCGCAGTTTACTTAATTAAGTAGGTACTATTGCCCAATCATCATCATCATCATCATCATCAGCCATAGGACGTCCACTGCTGAACATAGGCCTCCCCCAAAGATTTCCAGATCGACCTGTTGGAAGCGGCCTGCATCCAGCGACTCCCTGCGACAATAATTGCCCAATACAACTCAGAATTTTTAATTGTTACAAAGTTACTTTATTCCGTTTATTTCAAGACATAATTACGTAAGATGTTATGTTTATTAACGCTTAGTATTTTATTTGTTAGCAGACATCTTGTTAAAACTAGCACTAAATACTAATAGGCTTTGAAACTTGATCTACTAACAATGTTTATAACAAACACCAACAATGTTATATAGTGAAGAAACTTGGAAATTGCTTGTGAATATTTGCACATCATTCATAGCGGTAGAATGTATAAGAATCGGATTATTATGCTTTAGATCCCGTTATGTACCTATATAATGTATAGTTATTTTCTTACTGCAGAATATAAAAAACTTGACTGCCTCAGTGGCGAAGTTGTATTTCGATAGACTACCATCCCGAGGTTTAGGCTTCGATCCCCAGGTAGGGCTAAGTGATATTGGATTTTTCAATATCAGACCGGAGTCTGGAATTTGTGCCCGATATGGCAACAGGCTCGCCCCCTAACACATCTGGGACGGAACTAAGCTCCCAAAATGTGGTTTCGTTAGGTAGTGGTTCGTTATTGCGCCTCTGCCTATCCCTTCGGAATACAAGCGGGAGCCTATGTTATGTCTATATTCTAACAAGTAAATTATTTGATATTATTTATTTTCAATTTACCATCGTATTATCATCAATTTGAACGAGGCACGTATTCAGCAGTTGAAAATTATTTGTATCACGAGCTTTGACCTAATATTGTCCAATATATTACCACCAATAGACCCAGGAGATGATTAACTCAATTTCATATGTAAATTTTTACATTTCAACCGAATCATTGCCCATAGCAGGCACAATTTTGACAATCGAAATCGTATCAATATCGTTGCCCACAGTACCATCCACCAGCGGGTTCAGACAAGTGGTTTATGCGCTAGTCGAATAGAAAAGTAAATGTATGGGATGACATAAGAGAACGCCGCATATAGCTTACTCTTATGTCATTCCCATTCATTTATTATTCTATTCGACTAGCGCCTAAGCCACTTGTCTAAGCTCGCAGGTCGAAACTCATGGTTGGCCTACTGATGACTTTTCATACAAATTACAAATATCGTAACACGCATTGAGCTAGATCCCAATTCGATTGCTAAAATTATTCCTGCTCAATCCACATGCGTCGAATAAACTTTTTCTAATACATGATTTGGCAAATATACTTTTAGAACACAAAACACTTGATGCAAAACCTATTCAAGTTAAAGTAAGATTAGTATTTAACAGTAAGGGCCATTTAGAGCTCAGCGATAAATCTCTATTTAACTGATCTTGATTTAGAAATAGGAGTGGGCTGTAGGATAAATCGAGATAAAGTATAACTCTAGATACTAATCCATTATTAAGCTATTGCATAGCTTCTATCGCGGGCCTTGAGCGTGGAGACCGAATCCAGAAATTCCGTAACGAAAATAACCTAACACCCCTTACTCCGACCGGCACAGCGGTGATACATTTTAGTTTTGCCATCTATCGATGAATAGTAGAACTTTTAATGACTTTTTTGAAATATCACGCTTGTCTCTTTAGTTCAGCAACTCGCCTCTAGGTGGCATTGGTTGTATCCCCGTTACTGCGCATGCGTAATCCCCCTCTTCGCCCCGCAACCTGGTGACTCATGCCTGCTTAGAATTTCGGCGTTAGGGCACCTCCTCTTTGTATTTACTTCATGGTACGACTCTACGAAGTTCGCACGAATCCAGACGAGCTGCTCCGAAATCGGACGAATACGTAATCAGCTGTTTGTGAGAAAGTATATAGGTGTATTGATTTTGGATGCTATGCAATAGCTTTACCGCGGCAGTCCCTGAGTGCTACATGTCTTTTATCTATATATTACTAAATAGCGCTGCAAGTCGCCATTAATTACTCTCAACTCCACTACACAGTACAAGCAGCGAGTCTATATAAATAGCATGTATTATTCGAGCTTCTACGACGACTTTACCGTACAAGTTAGTAGTTACTACAGAAGTTACGTGCGAACTAGCCCTCTGAGCATTCCACGCTACCTTCAGATTAGGGCGATTCCATGCATAAAATTACGTGAAACGTGTTATGTTTAATGTCCAAATGGAAATAAGATATCATTAAATACAATATAAGCTCACATCTGTATCTCCGATGGGGTAGGCAGACTTGCAATATTGAACTAGAACATTCACATTTCGCCGAGATGAATTCCGTCCCAGGATGGGATAGGAGGCCTATCGCCATATCGGGCACAAATTCCAGACTTCGGGCTGATATTGATTCAAAAAAATTCAATATCACTTTGTCCGACCAAGGGATCGAACCCAATACCTCAGGACGATAGTCGTACCAATATACAATCACTGAGGCAGTCGTAATATTTAAATTATGTTATATTTTCTGTATGTATCGTTGAAGTAGTTGTGTTGCGAGGTACGATTACAACCGTCCTGAGGTCTCAGTTTCGATCCCCAGGTCGGGCAGTGATATTAGGTTTTCTATTTAAAATTTGCTGAATTGCTTCAATTTATAACGTGGTTAGCATAATTATGATATTCACTTATTTTCTATTTAATAATTAATAGCTACTAACGAAGATCAGGTTTTGTTAGTTGTATATCAACTTTTCTTATCGCTGCATGCAGGCCGCTTCCAACAGGTCGCTCTGGAAATCTTTGGTGGAGGCCTATGTTCTGCAGTGGACGTCCTATGGCTGATGATGATGATGATGATATCAACATTTCTATAATGAATGAGGGAATTTATAAAGATAGATATTCATTTGTTTTCTACAATAGAAGAACTAATCCCAGACTCATACACACAATATTGTGTTCTAAAAAGAGAAAAAATATTTCATAATATGGAAACATTGTGTAATATAGTTGAAAATATTAGTTCAAACTTTGTTGGCATTTTTATTTTTTAAAGTGTCAAATACTGTCCGTAACAAAATGTATGGATTATTGCAAACAATAATAAAATGTATGAACTTCGTTGCGATCGTTCGTTGAATCATGATACCAAATTGAACAATGTACGCGTATTTGAATTTAAAATCATGTACCACACAGACCTTTGTGTGCTAATTACAGTTTAGTTTGGCAAACCTTATTCATTTAGCGTTACTTACTTACCTTATTCATTAAATCCACATTAGGTCAGCGTGGTAGACTAAGGCCTAACCCCTCTCATTAGTCGAGGAGGCTCGTGCCCAGCAGTGGGACAGTAACATTACAGGACTCTTATTTAGATATCCTTTTATAAGAGTATATGTAGGTCTCACTTCTCTCTCGTGTAATAATTTTCCACGATGTATTTGCCAAGCCGTATTGAACTTTAAGCAAGTACTTTCGTGATTTTTAGTGGCGATCCAACGTGGAAGGACAAGTACCTCTCATGTGGACCGTGCGTCAATGCAGGCATAGTTTTTGTTGTATTTTTTATTTATATTTAAACGATATTTACATCGCAATTCAGACTACTTTAAATGTTTCGTAAGATATGTTTATCTCAAGATGTGTGGCTAGGCTAAAAAATGAATTTCATTTGTCTATCGAATGTAATCTTTTATTTCCATCTGCGCTTATATCTTAGTGTATACTACTTAATGTGATCTCGGTGCAGTATCCTTTTTTTTAAGCGTGTTGCAGAAAGTATCATCATTAATTAGCCACAGGATGTCCTCTGCTGGACGGCGAAGAAAGTCACTGGATGCAACTTGCATGCCTCTTCCAACAGGTCGATCTGAAAATCTTTAGGGGAAGCCTATGCCCAGCAGAAAGTCTTACTTTTTACCGCCCGGCCGCAAGTTTGACGTCAAGGGTAGACTCGGTCCCAGGAAAATCTTGCCACAAACACGTGTGGTCATACCTGGGATGCGAACCCAAATCCTCCCGGTTTACAGATCATAACTACCACTAGAGCAAAGAAGCGACTATAGAATTTTGTAACAATAACATATGATTGATGCATTGCTTTGTTACAACCATAGTTACTTATTATAATGTCGTTAGGATATAAATCATCCAAAGGTACATACTTCCATGAATAACCTATCTAACCTACCTAAGTTTATAGTTTTTAAACATTCATTGGCATGTGTCATCGCTATATTAGGTTTTATTTGTTTAAACTTATAAATCTCTAAACCGAAATGTTTTCGACCCGAGAATATACCGGTTTATATTATAGAAAATTTTTAATACATTTTTAAATGTAAAGTATTACATGGGTCATGGACCCCTCGACATTGATGTTTTCTTCTTTATTGGGTACTTGACTCTGAAAAGCTCACACAGGATAATCTTATAAAACTGATAGATTGACTGATTGTGGCCACTTTATTTCTACCTACCCTTGTCCGTCCTTAATGTGGGGTCCACGCAACACACTTATTCAAGCTGTTACAGAAACGATTTGGCTTAGTTTTTACGATCGGCTGCCTGCCTGACGTCCACCCCTTCTGAGGGATCCAGTCCCGGTCAAATAAATTAGAAAATTCGATAGTGTCACTAATTGGCATGGCACATTAGTAAATAATGAAGTGATAAACCAATATTCTCCAATAATAATTAATTTAACGAGGTCGCTTTTACGAAAGGTATTGGAAGTTACCTATGTGTACCACTTCGGGGAACCAAATCATTAACTAACTAGATAAAAGAGACGAAGTTTCTCTGAAGCAATTCACTTAAGCCTCCAGAGGTAGGTTGACCTTTGATTTCATATTTCGAAGACAAATAACGACATTTAAAGGCGCAGTTACACGATGCACGAAGATGAAGCTCATACGTGTATATTCTCGCGACGCGTGGCCCTCTTTCTAAAGTAGCATCTTGGTGCCTATTGTACACCATATAATAAGGTTAGGCTGTTCGTTGCCGCCTTGGTCTAGTGGAAGTGTGAACCGGGAGGTCCTGGATTTCCAAATCAGACGGGGTATTTACCTACATTATTTGCTCGGCACTGGGTACCACATCCAGGGATTGGCGCCAAGCAGTTGTAAAAAATCTAAGCCAAATCCTTTAGCAAAATGCTTGATAAGATGTATTGCGTAGACCCTAGAAAGAAGAAAGAAAGAAAGATAGATATTTGATCATATTTCTAGAATAAGAATCATCGTTCTTGACTCGACTAGATATTACGCGTCGTTGAACTGAACCATTACATATAAAAATATTTACTTGGAAAATTTTCACGAGCTAAACGTAACTGTTGCAGGAAGTCAATATCAAAGGTTAACGTGATATTATAATGTAGATGTAGGTACATACGTTTAATAATTTTGAACTTATTTGTGTCCAAGGCCTTTAACTAGATTGTATCATGGAGTACCTTAAAGGTTGGTATTTATATTAAAACTAAGTTTGACCGTATTTTGTATGGACCGAAGGGTACAGTTTTTGATTTGTCGATCCGACCTGTCGTTTCAGTCAAAATATTCTACACAACATATTTTTATGGTTAATTACAAATTGGTAAAGAAATCAAAAAGGCGGCCACTATTTTTACATTTCACCCCGAATCCATCTCTCGGAACTACGTGGTGAATAAGGTATCGATTTCAAAGTCTGTCGGAACAAAACCAATCAATTTCATATCAATAATATAATATAAGCTCACGCTTGTATCCCCGAAGAGGTAGGCAGAGGCGGACTAGCGAATTAGAACACCCACATTTCCTATAAATACCTTCAAGATAATGTCAGAATCGTGCGAAGTGAATATCCATAATCGTTGCCTTCCCTAATGGCACATGGACGTAATATTATGTATAAAACAACTAACAATAGTTTGGCATTTATAATAACAAGAATATTACACTTAAGTAGGTACCTATGTTATTTAATATGTATTGTACGCATTTAATGGAGACCCAATAAAGAATTATTCATATAAAAATGTAAAGACAAATATGCCGAGAACAATGTTCTTGGGATATTATTAGTTCCTTTTTTCTTGATAATAACCATCAAATAAAAAATATTAGAGGAAAATACTTTAACAATAATCGCAGCTTCTTCTACGTTAAAGGGAGCGTGTGCTACATTCAATAGAATATAATGGCATTTTACAATTTGTGAGAGGTAGAGCCACGCTGTAAACAGTTACGTCTACAGCACGAATGGGCTGGCTCGACCGGTTTGATACCACTGTCTCATAGAAAACCGATGTAAAGTAATAGCTTGCTGTCGCGTTTCGTTTGGAAAGTGAGATTTCCGGTGGCTCATTGCCCTCCTCCCGTCCCAAACTCTTTTCCCTCCGCTTCCATTCCCTGCTTTTAGGTTGGCAACGCACCCATGATTCTTTTTGTGTCTTGGGTACTTATGGGCGGTGGAGATCACTTACCATCAGGTGACCCATCTGCTCCTTTGCCAGTCTTTGCTATAAAAAAAACAATCTGCTTCAACTTAATTTATAACGGATCAATTCAAAAATAGATTTATAAATGTACTCTTTCATGTAATTATTAACCGCACTCAAGTTTGCAGTACTCGCCACGAAGTTCCGACCCACCTTATCTTCTTTTAAAAGTTGTATTTATTCAAGTCTCGCTATGAATAATTGGAATCTCGTCGGAATCAACTTTTTAAATCCTGACCTAAGTATAAACTCGATTATTTTAAATAGCGAATTATTCATAACGAATAAAAACCGTTACTTAGCGATTTTTAAGCCTATGACCTCCAAAGAATTTATAATATTGAAAGCAATAAGGATATTACTTTGTTAATTAAATTAATCTCGAACTATTTAGTATGTCGTATATGTTATATATTAAATCCAATAATTAATAGTTGCCTCCTTGGTCTAGTGGCAGCATATATGGGCTGTGGACCTGGAGGTTGTGGGTTCGATTCCCAGGTCGGGCAAAGCGAATTTTCTAATTTAATTTGCCCGAGACTGGATCCCTCAGAGGGGGTTGACGTCAGACAGGCAGCCGGTCGTAAAAACTTAGCCAAATTTTTCTGCAACATGCTTGAAAAGTGTGTGTCAATTTTACGTCGGTTTACTGTGAGACAGTTGTATTAAACCGGTCGAGCTGGCCCATTTGTGCTGTAGACGTAACTGTCTACAGCGTAGCTCACTCACTCAATAGTACATTATTCACCAGTTCGCCCCTTACCCCTCAATAAATATAGACGTGACCTTAAATATATTATTAAAACTACCGACCTACGACTAAGAAGTGAGATAATTAGGGCCTCTTACCTAGTAAGTTTACTATGCGAACAAAGCCCTCAAGTCTCGTGCATTTCGAATAAATTTCAAATTAGACTTAAATGTCAACAGAAAAAAGGTCAAATTGAAAAATTAAGAATTGCTCGGCAGATTGCAGAATGAAGCATAAAGCGAACACAAACCTTTTTACGTTAGCGTGGTAAGAATGGTAAGATCTAATCTACCATCATTAGCACGCAGTCGCCAAGGCCGCAGATCTTATTCATATTATGAAAAGACAGTTTTTTTGTCAGTTTGTTCCTCTTCCACACAGAAGCCTATACGTGGAAGAGTCACTCTCGCATAAAGCGGTAGTTTGCTGTAGCGTTTCGTAAAGTGAGGGGGATTATTTTTAGTTCCGAATACCCCTTCTCCTCCTAATTCCCATTTCATGCTATTATCACAGTTAGCGATTTATCTGTGTGTTCAGTTTTGTTGACATCAGTATGGGACAATAAATAAAAATAACTTGTTACTATAAGACCACGTCTCTTGCGTACTTTGGTAAGCTAATAAAATAAGAAAAAAGATAGATTGTAATTTTTGCACTACCAATGTCACCATTATTGACATAAAACAGATGGTGACATCGGTAGTAGCTGATAAAGATTTAAAAGTATTTTAAAAATGTAAAAATCTAGAAATTTCACTGTAGGCAGTGTCACGAAACAAAACCAGTCTAGGTAAATTAAGAAGTAAAATTAGCTTAGTTTTTGTTTGGAGGGTTTTTATTAGCTAACGGCCGGTTTCAATAAACAATCTCAGTTTAGAGTGCAGATGGATCGCGATTAAGAACCAATCAAATCAAGTCATTTGATGGTGGTATGTTCAAATTGTGTTCTCTTTGGGTAATTTTTGTAATCTATCTGCAAATTCGAACTGAGATTGTTTATTGAAACCGGGCGTTAAACTATTGAACAGATCATAATCGTTTAGATAGATCGACCATAACAATTTCATAGGAACTTTTGCTATTACGAAGCTCTCTCCGAGCTTGCTTTTATCCCTTAAAAGATTTCCACAGAAGCAAAGCTGGATGCTAATGCTAGTCTGATATAATTATCTTCATTAAGAGTGAGTAAAAACGCTCTCGAGTTGTTTTCAGCTCATTGCCTTGACACGGGAAAATTTATTCTTTAGATAATTTTTATTCAAATTCTCTTGGCGTGAAAAATGGATAATGTGATTTGTCCTCACATTAAGGCTTTATATATAAAGTATTTATTAATAAAATACATGTTTTTTTCACTCATACTATTTTGCATAAGAATTTCGTTGCTGAAATCACAGTAAAGTACTGAATAATCCGCAAATTAGGCATAAAATATAACTTCCATCAACGGCTTACAATAATTATTATGCACACGTCAATTTAGTATCATCGTAACAAAGGATTATAGAGCAGTTTTGTGTAACATAAAGGAATTACATCCCGACGATTACAGAAAATATTAAATTACACATACATATATAAACCATGCCAGTATCCCCGGAGGAAAAGGCAGAGGCGAAGTAGAGAACTAGAACACCCACATTTCGCCGAGCTCATTTCCGTCCCAAGTATGATAAGAGGCGAGCCAAAGGACACATTGCAGACTCAAAACTGATAGTCAAAAGAAAAACCGAATATCACTGCCCGACTAGGAGATCGAACCCAAGATCTTAGGACGGTAATCGTATCGCACAGTACACACCGAGACAGTCAAAATACTAAAATTATTCATTAAAATAACTGGATGATTAAAGAAAAATACTAGCGATAGTCTTAAGTCTTGGCTTCAAAACTTGAAGATCACGATCCTACCTAATGAGACGTGAAATGAGGAAAGCGGAGTTAAACTATATGAATTAATGTTTCCATTCTGAGCATCTGGCACGTTATAAGGATATCCCGTGAACCGAAGTGATCTACTTTGATGGAACTAATTCCTAGATTAGTCTTTCGCGTATCCTTGGATGGTGATAAATAGTTTGGATAGATCTTAGATTATACGATGAAAGCGTAAGTTAAGAATAATGGGGTTAACTTTAGCTCTAGAAGGTACAAAAAAGCTAGTTATAACTATGGGTTGAATTATATGAGTGACTAAATATATATTTTTTACGTCTGTTAAAGTACCTACTACCAAATTTATAGTAGATTCTGGTTCTTTTACTCCTTATTTAAATTTTGCGTATAATTTACCCGCATTTATATATGGAATTTCAAGAAATTCTTTCTTAGTGATTGTAGAATTGCGCTGTGAATGGAATGAAAACTGAAATCAGTTTTCTAGGGCCAAGCGATAGCAAATTAATAATTCAGTACATTTTATCTAAGGATTACGTGCTATTAGACATTCTTCCCTGTAGGCTTTGAAACGTAATAATTTGGAAAATATGATCATGTTTAAAAGTTCTCGAGTGGAGACCACGTACCGGCAAGCGCAGCGTAGGACGTCCACCTACAAGGTGGACCGACGACCTGATAAAGGTCGCAGGAAGTCGCTGAATGCAGGCCGCTTCCAACAGGTCGATCTGGAAATATTTGGGGGAGGCCTATGTTCAGCAGTGGACGTCCTATGGCTGATGATGATGATGATGATGATGATCATGTTTGAGGCATACAAGTATGTCCAGCATTTGACGTCCTGTGGCTGATGATGCTGATGATGATGACGTTGATCAAGTTTGTGTGATATGATGATAGCTAAGTTATAGCTCAGTTGGAAGTAGCACGGACTGCCAAGACGAGTGTCCAGGTTCAAAATTAATCCCAAAAAAGCATGCACCTCTCCTTTCTACGTTAAGTGCCTATTCATTATTAATTATCTCTAACTATACCGATGTAGAGAAAGATCTTGAAAAGAATTTCGAAGGTACATATGTGAAGTCTACTAACCCGCATTAGGCCACTGTGGTAGACTAAGTCCTACCCCCTCTTATCAGTAGACGGAGCCCATGTCCAGCAGTGGGACAGTAATATAATTACGGGGTTAATATTATTTGTGTAATGAAGCTGTCGACAGATTGTTGTCGTTTACGAACACCTAAAATACATTAAAATATCATGAGAGTGTTTGTAATCGGTGCAATAAACAATATGAATGTGATCGTTCTATCGCGTGCGGAATTTTGAAACATTATAATAACAGGAAGCCATGTCGAATGTAAATGGTCTAGTAAATGTTAACCACTGTGATACTGAATACAAAATTTACTGATGTATTACTGAATACGTAATTATTATTAAATAAGACGCATAATACGCATATTATGTCGTTAGCACAGAAAAACCTAATGGCAATTTCTTTAAAATAATTAATAATATACGACATATTGTTTACACCGAAGCGAATCGAACGTATCCAACGGCGAACAACTTAAATAAAAAAAGCCAAGAAGCGTCGGTAAAACACATGAATTAATTTAAAACAGCAATTAAGAAGACAACAATCGTCTTGGGTTCGATTTTTGGGTAGGGCAAAATGATATTGAGTTTCTGTACTTAGTCTGGAATGAGCGCTCGATAGGATGCGCCTATCACACCTGAGACAGAAATGAGCTCGGCGAAATGTTTAGTGCGGCGGGTGTTTTAGTTCACCTCTGCCTACCCCTTTGGGGGATACGCTGTGGGTATACGTATGTATAAAATCTCACTAGAAAGCATAAGCAATTTGCGAATATTTACTATCCGCAAATGGAAAATAATAACCAGACGCAAACGCTATTTTATTAAATTTATGTGCTGAACCTGATCGACATGAACGTGAAGAAAATATGAATTTTTACTAAAATTTTGATTTGTCGATCGAAAAACACGTAAAATAAACAAATTAATCAAAAACTGAGTTGCAAATGTAAATTTTCTCCGTATTAATAATTCATAAACATCTGCAAATGTAATAGAGTTTGGAGAACTATTTTAGGAATAGAATACATAGCTTATGTTAAAATCAATGTTTGTTCAGATAAACATCAGTGCATTAAGTTGAGATTTTGACTATTTAAAATTAATAAGTATAAAATTTGTGCTTCCATAACCTGTTAACATAATTGAGTGGTAGAGCCACGCTGTAGAAAGTTACGTCTACAGCCCGAATGTGTCGGCTTGACCGGTTTGATGCCACTGCCTCACAAAAAATCGTCGTAAAGTGGCAGCTCGCTGTCGCGTTTTGTTCGGTGAGTGAGATTTTCGGTGGCCCAATCCCCCCCCCCCTCTTTCTTCCCTAATCCCTATTACCCTCCTTTTAGGGTGGCAACGCCTCTACAATTCTTTTTATGTCTTGGGTGTCTATGGGCGATGAAGATCACTCAACATCAGGTGACCCATCAGCTCATTTGCCCATTTCAGCTATAAATACGTTACATAAAATACACAAGATTGTCCTGATTTTTTTTATCAAATTGTGAGATTTTTGACCACAAATATGCTAATAGAATATTATATTACTACTAGTAAGGTACTAATAGATCGAAAATCTTGAATTTTATTATTCTAGTCATCACTTTAATTTGAATACTAAAATCGATGCAAAGTGCAACGAACTTATTTTATTTATTTATTTTTTATACACGGTGTGAATAAAGCCAGCCAACCGGTCTATCTGTGACGATATTACTTCTAGCAAGAGAATGGCAAGGCCTGACCCAATAGGTAGTTTTTACTTCAAAGCCTTCGAAGGCGCACGCGACGCGAACGTAAATTCATTGGATTCGTTATTTTGAATTTCGATTTCATTCGAAATACGATTAGTTCAGTTTTGAATCTGTGGATTTAAAGTTTTTAATAGTGTTAATATAAAGGTTAGTATTCATTTATTATTCTTTTATAATTTCGCAGTGCAGTTATATGCCGGAGCGTTTTGTTGCGGTTAATATTTTATGATAATACAAGATATCAAACAAAAGTGGATAAAGATTAGAAATACGTAAAAATAAGCATTACATATTGTATTATGTATATTAATGTAGAGCTTCTAATCTTTGGGTGAGGCCTAGCTATGTTCTGCAGTGGACGTTATATGTCTGATGACGATGACGAACGTAAATGAATTATGATAGAAGACGATAAAGATGAATAATCAAATTTTTATGTTCTTAAAAAAAGATAAATCTAAATGATCATTGGTGACTCATTCGATTGGTTAAATGTGTCTGCTTTTCTTTGACAATTTCAGTATTATACTTATTTCAAAAAGAGCAACTTAGATATAACACATAACATAAGCTCACGCCTGTATCCCCAATGGAGTAGGTAGAGGCGCACTAGAGAACTAGAACACCAACATTTCGCTGAGCTTGGTTCCGTTTGAGATATGATAGGAGGGGGGGCGAGGAAGCCTAACGCCATAATGGATAACGGGGACAAATTCTAAGTCCACTCCACTCAGAGAATTAGATATAACATAAGCTCACGCCTGTATCCCCGAAGGGGTAGGCAGAGGCGCACTAGTGAACTAGAACACCCACATTTCGCCGAGCTTAGTTCCGTCCCAGATGTGATAGGGGGCGAGCCTATGGCCATATCGGGCACAAATTCCAGACTCTGGGCTGATATGGAAAAATCCAATATCACTTTGCCCGACCCGGGGATCGAACCCGAGACCTCAGAACCGTAGTCGTACCGAAATACCACCACGCCACCGAGGCAGTCAATTACAGTCACCGAGCAGAGAATTAGATATGTTGTTATTATTTTTCGGCAATTTCATTCGTCGCTGCAATAGCGAGACATTTTTTATTTACACAATCTATATTAACAGCAGGTATTTGATTATAAACAAAATGTTATTGAGGCAGTTTTTAAAACCTTTGTAATTTGTCGCGAAGTTTTCCTCATTTTAATTAATACAAAACTTTGATTTGATGGCAAATCACGTGTTTATGTTCATTTTATGACGAGTAGACAGATATGAGGTAAGAACAATAGAATAATCTCGTATTCTTGTCGTGAGACTGCGAACAATAGCTTGCTAAACTTGTGTGATATACAGCCTTCGTGGCACAGCGGGTGAGTAGCCGGCTGTGAAACGTGATGTCGCGGGTTCGATTCCCGCACCGAGATAAATGTCTGTGTGGTCTGTTGTGAGACCGTGCGTCTCTTGTAGTTCCTGATACCCACGACACAAGACTCGATCTTAGTGTGGGGTCAAGACTATGTGTGTGACTGTTGGATGTATTTATTATTATTATATTATGTTTTATTAAATACTAGCTTCAACCTGCAGATCTCCACGCATTTAGATAGATGTACTTATAGTGACTTTCCCTTACATATTACGTGCGCACTAAAACTATCGTTTTAAGGTATCAGGTTCGATCCCGGGTCGGTTCAAGTGATATTGAGTTTTAGTGTTCAGTATCAGCTGGGAGTCTGGTATTTGTATTCGATATGGCGATGTTTTTTTATAGCAGACTGGCAAACGAGCAGATGGGTCACCTGATGGTAAGTGATCTCCACCGCCCATAGACACCCAAGACACAAAAAGAATCATGGATGTGTTGCCAACCTAAAAAGAGGGAATGGAAGGGGAGGGAAAAATGGATTGGAAAAGGAAGGGGGAAATGGGCCACCGGAAATTTCTCACACAGAAAGAAACGCGACAGCATGCTGCCACTTTACGTCGGTTTTCTGTGAGACAGTGATATCAAACCGGTCGAGCCGGCCCATTCGTGCTGCAGACGTTTTCGTCTACAGCGTGGCTCTACCACTGAAAACGTGGTTCACCTTTATCACATCTCCGATGAAGATGAGTTCGACCAAATGTGGGTGTTCTAGTTCTCTAGTTCAGCTCTGCCTACCCCTTCGGAGATACAGCCGTGAGTACGGACCATCGGACTTATTCAGAATAACTTACATACATACATACATACATAATATCACGCCTGTATCCCATAGGGGTAGGCAGAGACTATGGATTTCCACTTCGCCCGATTCTGACACACTACTTTCGCTTCATCTACTTTCATCAATCTCTTCATACATTCGCGTCGGTTAAGGGTACTTTTTATATTTCCTTTTGTTAATATATCTTCAACTTGCCTTGAATATGTGCGATGCGGTCGACCTTTACCGACTTTTCCTTCCATACTCGTCTTGTGTATCTCTTTCGTTAATCTCCTATCATCCATCCTCTCAATATGTCCGAAACATCTCAACATCCCTTTCTCTATTCTTGTCACTACATCTTCTTTCACTCCACAAAGGTCCATCACCACATTATTCCTCACTCTATCACGCAATGTCACGCCACACATGCTCCTTAGCGCTCTCATTTCAACCGCTCTGATCTTACTTTCGTGCCTCTTCTGCCATACCCAACTTTCACTGCCATACATCAGTGTCGGCATTAACACTCCCTTATGAACAGCCAATCGTGCCTTTTTAGAGACCTTTCGGCTGCTCATAAAGTTAAAGTTTCGGCTGCTCAGAATAACTTAATGGAGCTTATAAACGTTTGATAGTGAAAACATGTCCGATTTCGATGAGCTGTTTCAAGTTTGAAGTCCTTTTTTATAGGCTTAAAATGCCGTTTAACTAATATAGGTTTATACATTCGATAAGGGTTTTATCATGAATATGGGACTACAGGAAGTCGCAGGAAGTCGCTGGATGCAGGCCGCTTCCAACAGGTCGATCTGGAGATCTTTGGGGGAGGCCTATGTTCTGCAGTGGACGTCCTATGGCTGATGATGATGATGATGATATGGGACTACAAACATATGTATGTAGATATCAATAGGAGAGTAGTGATAGTATGATACTAGATAATGTTAAATGTAGTATGAATGTCCCGACTCCGGCCGATATTAATTAAATGATAGAGCGTTGAATCGGAAGTTGCGGTCCGATAATAGAACACAGTGATTTCTCATTATGTGCAGCTAATTTATGTTTCATAATAAGGCTGTTCGCAAATGGTATGTGTAGCAAATAGTATTTATTCCCCATTGTATAAGGTTGGACACAGATTTACCATTATTTAAGTTCCTGATGTCAACCAAAACACATAATACCTTAGACAAAATAAGATAGCGGACAGGGGGGTTACCACGACCTCTTATAGCAGTATTATTATAATCGTTCTTCGTTTGTTTTGTATGGGAATCGGTACCAGTAAAATTATAATAATACTGCTATTAGAGGTGATGGTAACCCCCCTGATTCCAAATACAAAACAAACGAAGAACGATTATAATAATATTGCTATAAGAGGTGGTGGTAACCCTGCAGGGCATAACTACGAAAATATTAAGCATTCGCAATGTATGGGACGAAACTAAAATGGCGACTTTGCGAAAAAAAGATCCCATTAATATGCCAGTTAGACATCTTCTTCATATTCCGAAATTAGTATTACTGTAATAAAATACCGTATTTATAAAATCAAGAAGTATTTATTTGTTATTTAATTCTTATGACACGGTAACAAGTTACATGTAAATAGATCGCGAAACTAAAATGGCGGAACCGGCTTCATAATAAACACGTATTTTTCGTAGTTATGCCGGGTCCTCTTTTTTCTTTAGTCATTGCATAATACTGCCTATTTAATTTATTGTGATTAAATTAGAATTACTTTCTTATGAATATATTTTGCGTACATAATATAAAAAAGTTAGTATAAATTTAATATACGAAGGCCAAGGTTTAAAAACGTGTTTCAATATAAGAAAAATAAATGTGTAACAATATTTTTGAAGCGTAAAACCGAGTCAAGTTTAATGACAGTGACCTTGCACATTCAAAACTTTGTGCGTCAATATTACAAACTATAATTAAATTATTAAAATTATTCCGTCAATATTTGTGAGAAGTTACGCGATTACTTAAAAAATAGACTATCACTATTGTGTATAAAACTCGGTACAACAAACAGTAATTTAATTCTATATATAACATAAAGAAAGCTACTGTAAACATTTTAAAGGAGTAAAAAAATATGATACTACCAAAAGTAGAACTAAGAAACAATTGTTGGACTGCGGCCCGAGCAAGAAAATTTCTGACAATCGTAAATGTATTCGAGTACAATGCGCGTCTATAAAATTTGTATGAAATATTAACCAAATGTCATCAGTGCGCAGCGAGTTCGAATACATTTACGATTGTCAGAAATTTTCCTGCTCGGGCTGCTGAACTGAAGGAACAAGGACTGCCTCGGTGGCGTGGTTGTATTTCGGTACGACTACCGTCCTGAGGTCTCGGGTTCGATCCCCAGATCGGACAAAGTAATATTGGATCTTTCCATATCAGCCCGGAGTCTGGAATTTGTGCCCGATATAGCGATAGCCTCGCCCTCACATCCGAGACGGAACTAAGCTCGGCGAAATGTGGGTGTTCTATTTCGGTAGTGCGCCTCTGCCTACCCCTTCGGGATACAGACGTGAGCTTATGTATATATGTTTTTTTATAAATGACAAAGGCTACCTTTAGCAATTTTTACATATAAGAGGGCGAGGATTTATAGAAATTAGAAATAACTCTTGAAGAGACGAGAGTGCAGCGTGCTGGCAAAATACGCAGGAACACCTTTAAAAAGCATACCAGAAATATCCCAATATTAGCTCGTCGCAATTCCTAGCATCTGCGAAACGTCGTCCCCATATCCTTATACATAATTCAGCCTGTTCGAATTAACCCGCGTGGTTCTAGATATTAGCCGGTGTTCAATATCATACAACGTTAAGCGGTTAGCATACGTAATGCTTTCTTAGCACTCTTATTGTCTTATCATAAGGCCTACCTTTGAATTGGGGTAGGAATTTTGTCGCGGAATTGTATTACGGCGGAATGCCGCTGTAAATGGTAGTAACGTTGGTAATACAAATGATAAATTTTATACTCATTGTTTTTGTATATCTTGGAACAGTTATTGTTAACGCTTACGTGAAAATGGCGGCTAATGCTCAGTATCTATAATATTAATATTATAATTGGCTTGTCCGTCTTTCACGCAACATCAATCGAACCTGTAATAATATGATTTTGAAATGAAGATTATGGGTCAGTAAGTCTTGGTCATAGCAGCGATAGCTCAGTTGGGAATGGTACGGACTTCCGAGACGAGTGTCGGAGGTTCCAGACCAACCCCAAATACAAGAGCACTCACCTTTGACTTTTCTATGTTAAGTGTGTTTTCATTGTGAATTATCGCTTGCTATAAAGGTGAAGGAAAACATCGTGAGGAAACCTGCATACCTACCCAAGAAATTCTCCACAAGAATTTCGAAGGTATGTGAAGTCTACCAATCCGCATTAGGCCAACGTGGTAGACTAAAGCCTAACCACTCTCATTAGTACACAGTGCCCATCAGTGGGACAGTAATATTGCAGGCCTGATATTATTATGGCAGATAAACTGTAGGTTGCTTGAGATGGTATGGTTACATATTGAGAAAACTATAGGAGTACGTTGGTCGCAAGTGTCTGGACCAGATTGTAACAGGAGTGCGCCTCTGTGGGCAACCCAACAAATTATGACTCCATGTTTCGGAGGAAGATATGAGATGCAATGATTTACTGTAGAGGATGCTTAAGACCGGGCGAAGTGAAAGCGTTTAAGTAGGAAGGCGGATCCTGGCATTAGGCCGTGGTAATGCTAGGCAGAAAGAAAGATTATGGACAGGAAAGTGACGTATGCTACTATTTATGCCGCGTATAATATGTTGGGATTGGCGGCATCCGCTAGCAAAACAAAATAAAAAAAAAAATGTTTATTGGTCACATAGGCACATCAAATGCACTTATGACACTTATGACATAGCAAAAAAATAATAAATAAATACACCCAAAAGCCACACACTAAGATAGTCTTGCGTCGTCGGTATTAGAAACTACGAGAGACTTTCGTTCTTACAACACCAAGACCCCGAAACAAATTTCACACAAACATTTTTAAATAAAAATAAATAGGCATAAGCCCCATTTCGTCATTATTTAATATCACTTTTATTTAGTTAAATGACATCAAAATACATTTGAAGATCAACTCGACCGCCAAATGATTAGCAATTACATTAACTGAACGACTCCAAAGGCAAATGGCAATGATTAATGCTTTAATCACCAGTTGACTCATTCACTCACTGTGGTAACCACACATCAATGGAACCAGCTTTAAATACTCTCCTACTAATTATTCTGGCGTAATTTCACCTATTTATTGGTCGAAATCCTTAATTACTTCGATGTAGAATTGATAAGTAGTTTCGTATACAAACGCTTTGAATAACTTCTGATTGATTCTTGGAATGATTTTTGTTCTGAAACAAACTTTAGTTCTGTAATATTTTTATTAATCAACATTCAACATTTTGTTAATTATAGACTGCCTCGGTGGCGTAGTGGTGTTTAGGTACGACTACCGTCCTGAGGTCCCGGGTTCGATCCCCGAGTCGGGCAAAGTGATATTTGATTTTTCCTTATCAGCCCGGAGTCTGGAATTTGTTCCCGATATGGCGATAGGCTCGCCCCCTATCACATCTGGAACGGAACTAAGCTCGGCGAAATGTGGGTGTTCTAGTTCGCTAGTGCGCCTCTGCCTACCCCTTCGGAGATACAGGCGTGAGCTTATGTTATATAGAATAATGGTAGTTTTACTGTGTTAGTTTGAATAACCTTATTTCTTATTAATATCCGATTCGTATTAGATTTCTAAGAATAAATTATTTTACAAGGACTAAACTTGCATTTGTTTTAATAATTATAGCGTATGTTGTGATAAATAGGATTGAAGTTGCATAAATTAATTTGTTACAGTTTATAATAATACTTTAACAATCGCAAATTTTCAAACGTAATCGTCAATTTCATCAAAGTTTAAACAATACATACATACATAAGCTTACGCCTATATCCTCGATGGGGTAGGCAGAGGTGCACTATGTAGCGAACTAGAACACTCACATTTCGCCGAGCTTAGTTCCGTCTCAGATGTGATAAAGGGCGAACCTATGGCCATATCGGGCACAAATTCCAGACTCCGAGCTGATATGAAAAATCCAATATCACTATGCCGGACCCGGGGATCAAACCCGAGACTTCGAGACGATAGTCGTACCGCGCACGTAATACCACCACGCCACCGAGGCAGTCAGGCAGGCAACTGCTGCCATCAAACAATAGTTAACTTAAATAATCACAAGTTTAAAAACTTAACTGACCGACTTCCAATTTGCCGATCGAGATCAAATTTATATGGAACTACCCTTGAAATAAGCTCTATCGAACACAAAAATAATTTTGAATTTGAATCCACATTTGGCGGAGGTATCGAGTAACATACATAAAAAAAAAACAGACGAATTGAGGACCTCCTCCTTTTGTGGAAGTCAGTCGAAAATACATTGTAAGTACATAATTATGACATAGTTTATCATTTAAATTCTATTTCTATTATACGTTAAACAGACTAAAAAGAGTTTATTTTAAGCTTGATTTTTTCGAGTGAAAATTTTCGGGCCATATATGAAACCCACGTCGTTCTAAAATTTCATGCCAACATGAGTTTATTTCTATCCTATGAACGATTTTTTAAATTCTATCAAACTCTCACCCTCCTTCTACTTGATCATATCCCACTCTAATATGGAAAATCCGCTATGTGCGACCTGGGATCCGAACTCGGGACCTCTCGATCCATAGCATATAAGTATAATACAGTTTCTAGACCAAAGAGGTAACCAGCAGATATACTCTAACTGCCATCATATAAATTGTAAATCAAAATAAATTTCAACTATGCCAACGAGATTCAGATATAAAATGCAAAAAGTATTTTTGGTAGAAAATAGTATTCGATTTCGCTGTATCGTAGAACAAATGGCATTGGCACATTGCATGTACGACCTTAGGCAAATAGGATATACCGAGGATCGAGTGAAATCATTCAAATGGATTTGGTAATAGTCTGTCAAGGGTACTTTATAACACAATTTTAACAGCCTTACAAGTTGCAAGTATTATTATTAGTCTTTCTTTCTTTCTACCTGCCCTTATCCCACCTTAATGTGGGGTCGGCGCAACACACTTTTCCAAGCATGTTGCAAAGAGGATTTGGCTTAGTTTTTACGACCGACCGCCAGCCTGACGTCAACCCCCTATGAGGGATCCAGTCCCGGGTAAATTAAATTACAAAATTTACTTTGCCCGACCTGGGAATCGAACCCAGGACCTCCCGGTCTACAGCCCATACATGCTGCCACTAGACCAAGGAGGCGACTAAAGTAAGGCGAGAGCAAGTATTATTATTAGTAATAAATAATAATAGATATAGATATAGTTGTATACCCACGTCATATCGTCGCCCGAAAGCATACTTGTCGTATCTCGAAAAAAGTCGAATACGACATTTACATATAATTAAAAAGAGAAAAAACACGTCTAATGAACTCACTCTTGATGTTCTATGATTAAAAAAACTTTGATACGACGTTGAAAAAAAAACACTTAAAAAAAACATTATTTAAAACGTTGTAAATAGTCAAACATTTCACTTTTCAGAATTTAATAGGTACGCCTAAATCGCTTCCAGTATTTTCTAAAGACATCTAACATACGACGTACAACATAGTCAACTAGTTGAATATAGTTACTACGTTGGTTTCATATTAATTCAGAGTGATTTGATGTCCCCATGGAACTTACTTCAGAGATACAACATTTTTGCTGCTTAGGATTAAAATATCGATTGCTGTATGTCATCAAAAGTCATTGATAAACCAACTTTAGGACTATTTAACCTATTGCAAAAAATAAGTTTTGATTCAAAGAATACGCATTCTAAATATCGAATTAATATCTATTTTGGTTTAAAAGTTATGATGTTTTATAAATAGTTTTTTGGCTCTCTTGTAAAGTTGGATTTTTCAAGATACTACAAGCATGCTTTCGACTGTCGATATTATGATTACACATATGGGCCTTACTTATAAAAGCCTTTTTTGCTGAGCAAATGGTTAAGAATAACCTACCACTTTATTCCTTTCGTTACATTGTTTAAAAATGAAAGGGACAATACCTATGGTATATGGACCTATGGTATAAAGATAAGCAGCGCTTAAATATTTTTATAATTAAGGGGCATTATGGTAATATTATTTATCCTATGTTGAATGATATTTGATGACAGAACCAGATAGATAAAACACTGTACCTATAACTATGAAAGATGCAAACAACAATTATTGGGAAGGTCCAAATTTTTAAAAAGCACTCTTTTTCCACCACAATGTCGGATAAGCAGAAAGGATTTAGCTTAGTTGTTACGACCAGCTATCACGTTAATGCTCTTCTGTAGGATTTATTACCAGGAAAATCGTATTAGAAAAATTCCCCATACCACCCAGGAATCGAACCAAAGACTTCAGAATATGAATAACGAAAGTACCATGGGCTCTTTTTCCACCACAATGTCGGATAAGGAGAAAGGATTTGGCTTAGTTTTTACGACCAGCTATCACGTTAATACTCTTCACGTTAATACGACCCAGGAATCGAACCAAAGACTTCAGAATATTAACAAAACGACCACGGGCTTATTGCCAGGGCCAATGATCCATGTTAATGTTTATAGGTACATAGGTTAGGTAACGCGACACTATGAGCCTTACTTAAAACAGCATTTTTAGCTGAGCAAATGGTTACGAATAACCTGTCACTTTTGTCCTTGCGTTACATTGTTTAAAAATGAAAGGGACAACCTATGGTATAAAGATAAGTAGCGCTCAAATATTTTTATAAGTAAGGGGCTATATGTGTGTGTGGCCGCGACGTGCTTTTTGTCTGAAATTATGTAATCAACGGCAAAGCGGTCTCTGTTTGTGCCGCAAGGTTACATTACGTTCATAATTATAATAAAGATTACATTATTTCCACAATTCCGTATATAAACGTACGTTGAAAACATTATCGAACATATTATTACTTGCACGTTTTATTGCACAAAGCTATTTTAAAAATAAATATTTGTACGTTTACTGTCGAGAGCACATTTTGGCCTTAACATTTAAGTTTTCTATTTATTTTTAATCTGACGTGATTAAATGATATCTCATTAGATTAGTTGTAGAGTACTACACTGAGAGACTACCTCGGTGGCGTGGTGGTATTTCGGTACGACTACGGTGCTGAGGTCTCGGGTTCGATCCCCGGGTCGGGCAAAGTGATATTGGATTTTTCCATATCAGCCCGGAGTCTGGAATTTGTGCCCGATATGGCGATAGGCTCGCCCCCTATCACATCTGGGACGGAACTAAGCTCGGCGAAATGTGGGTGTTCTAGTTCGCTAGTGCGCCTCTGCCTACCCCTTCGGGGATACAGGCGTGAGCTTATGTTATGTTATGTTATGTAGAGTACTAAGTAGAAATTAATTTTAATATGCGTTAGAGCTAAAAGTGAAGCTATGCTTATGCGAAGTGGAAGCGTTTAAGTGGGAAGGCGGACCCTGGCAGAAGGCCGGGATAACGCCAGGCAGAAAGAAAGAAAGATGCGTTAGAGCTAGTCGATTCTAAAATTCAAAACACAAGAGCTGCCATGGTTCGTTTGTGTGAAATGTGGATTTCAGATTAACCTTTCTGCAAACCTTTTTGACCGACTTCAAAAAAGGAGAAGGTCCTCAATTCGACTGTATTTTTATGTATGTTTCGCGATATCTCTGTCAAATATGGACCGATTTTTAGGATTATTTTTGTGTTCGATAGAGCTTATTTCAAGGTTGGTTTCATATTAATTTGATCATGATCGGATTGATTAAGTCGGCCCGTTAACTTTTTAAACTTTTGGTTATTTTATCACTTGTTCGTGATACTTGCCTAAACGTGCGTTAAATTCTCTTCATCTGAATAAATAAATAAATAACCCCCAACAGTCACACACATATTCCTGATCCCAAACTAACATACAGGGTCTTATGTTGTGGGTATCAGGAACTACGAGACTTTCAGTCTCACAACACCCAGACCCGATACAAATATCTGTGAGCCACACAAACATTAGTCTAGTTGCGGGGATCGAATCCGCGGCCTCTCGTTTCACAGCCGGCTACTCGCCCATTGCGCCACGGAGGCTGTCATGAGGCTTTATTGTTCTCAATACGTAGGTATAATATCATAAAATCATAACGAACTTGTCAGTTAAGGTCACATTATAACAATGTAAAATGAGATCACTAATTAGAGACTGTTAATGAACATCAGCTCGGGTATCATCGTAAGGGATCATTTTCAATATGCTTTTAATCCATACAAATAAGTATAATTAAAGTAGATGTCTATATTTTATGTTTTATTTTTTGTAAGCATAGTTTCATAAGCAGCGATAGCTCAGTTGGGAAAGGTTCGGACTGCTAAAACGAGTGTCGGAGGTTCAAGACCAAAATGGAGAATAGGTACACCTCTGACTTTTCTATGTTATGTGTATATTCATTGTGAATTATCGCTTAATATTACAGGGCTAATATTATTATTATATTTATAGTAATATTAGCCCTGTAATATTATATTTATAGTGACTGCCTCGGTGGCGTGATGGTATTTTCGGTACGACTACGGTTCAGAGGTCTCTGGTTCGATCCCCGGGTCGGGCAAAGTGATATTATATTTCTCCATATCAGCCAGGAGTCTGGAATTTGTGCCCGATATGGCGATAGGCTCGCCCCCTATCACATCTGGGACGGAACTAAGCTCGGCGAAATGTGGGTCTTCTAGTTCGCTAGTGCGCCTCTGCCTACCCCTTCGGGGATACAGGCGCGAGCTTATATTATGTGTGTTATTTTTATAGTTTCATACTATGCCTCGATGGCGTAGTTGTACGGCGGTACGACTACCAGCCTGAGGTCTCGGGTTCAATTCCCGATCGAAAGTGATATCTGGTTTTCATATTCAGCATCAGCCCGGAGTCTGGGATTTGTACCCGATATGGCAATAGGCTCGCTCCCTATCACATCTGGAATGGAAATGAGTTAGTTGAATGTCGGTGTTCTAGTTCGCTAGTTCGTTACTGCCTACCCCTTGGCGGATATAGGCGTGAGAGTATGTATGTAGTTTCACACTATAAAATCGTGTTATAACGTGATGCATTGGTGTTCATCAGAAAGTCTTATATATTTGGTAAAGCACAGAAAGAAAAAAGAAGAAATAATAAAAAAAAAGAAAAAAAAGGAAGAAAGAAGGAAAGAAAGAATGAAAGAAAGATTTATTGCTGGTACAATACTAAACCTACAACTTAAATAAGATAACAAAAATTAGACTGAGTTGGGTAACATCGTAAAAGGGACTCACAGGCAGACATTCTAAATTAAATTTTACTCTCAGTAGGCTATAAATATAGCTAGATTCTATCTCTAAATATACTTTCAAAGGAAAGCGCGGCAAAAATGTCTATATTAGGACAAACACGACGGTATTTGCTTCAGGAGGGAAGCGAAGGTTCCAGCCACGCGCTGTTTGAAGAATGCTTTGCCGTTATATAGAAGTTACAAAAAATTCGCACTGGAATGATTTTGTCGACAAGAAGTACGTTTTAAAACTCTTGATATTATATTTTATATTATTATTTTTATTTATATTTTAGATGCTTTAGGGCCACTTGTAGCTCCGCATTATATCTCTATTTATTCCAAATCTCGATTTAAAGATAGAAGTGAGCTGTAGGATAAATCGAGATAACACTTAACTCGGTGGCGTGCAGTCAATATAGACAAAGAGACACTCTCTACCCTGACAACTTGCCAGTTAGTAAAGGAATAAAACATCTCCAAAACAGATTTTTACAATAGCAGCACTCACTCAGCTTATATTTTGAATCAACATAGGGCTAATGATTGTATTGATGATGGTTGTAGCATAGCAAGTGCTTAAGAAAATAATTATTCAAGGTTTTTTGTCTACCCTAATCTGAATGTCTGAGCACGTCGCTGATTTAACTCTACATTAGTAATAGCGCTGCAACTCGCCCTTATAAGTTAAATTTAAGACTCGATTAAATCGCAGGAAACGATATCCAAAAACGTAATGAAACTTATACCCACTGTGGTTTAGTGGGCGAGTACTGGGCTACTATATTTATTATTTTTAAAATAATTACAGACTGCCGATTCAAAAGGCAAAATTCGAAACCAGCTCGTAAAGATCAGATTTTTTCCTAGTCAATACATAACTATATACATATTTTACTGTATATAAGTATGGATGGTTTACAAGTATCTACAGAAATGATAATTCATACAAATTTATTATATAGATACTTTATATTTTTTAATATTTTATTTCAAATTACCATTGTGATAGGTGTAACATATCAAATAGAGTAACCAAAGATCACGGATACTCTCAGCTATTCAAGGCGTAATAAGTATAAAATTACGCAAAATGGACAAGTGAAAGTCGTAAGATGTCGACACGGCTGGCTCGATGTAATCTTGTACGATTTATGTAGTGCTAGGCAGTATTATATTGATGTACAACAGTCAATACAGGGGAGTAAACACGTTTATCAAGGCCGAATATGTTCACTAGAGTTTAGACCATTTAATTTGGTTTAAGTGACAGAAAGACCGTTATGTCAATGGAATATGAACGGAAAAAAACAGCTTATGACAGTAATTATCGAATCGAATATCATTCATCTTTTATTATGGTCAACCAAGACCGTTGGGGTCACTTTGAGTTAATGCTGACTTATGAGGAAATGTTTGGGTTTTTCGGAACATCGAAATTGAGCAAACGGAATCTACGTGTGAAACTGTGATAACACTTTAGAAATACTGGCTATAGTCAAAACTGACTACTATAGACAGTTGTGACTATAGCCATTATAATAGTATGCTTCACTTTTCCATGCTTATATTTTCCAGCCGACTCATTCGACTTATATTTTCATAATAAGGAAGTTTTTTATTCGTCGGATTTGTTGTTACGTGTTACCCTTCGATAAAATATATTATGTTACCCATTAAGTTTGGCAAACGTAGATTTATTTTCATGATTATTTTTGTGTTCGATAGAGCTTCCTCCAAAGGTTATTCCTTTATAAATTATCAAAAATCATCAATCATGAGGTGTTGAAATTAGTAGCTCACCATGAGTTATTTGAAATCAAGCTAGCGACTAAGAAAATAGTTTGTATGAAAAATATCAGTTCCTCACTAAACAGATAGAGGCATTCGAGTGTATGTGTAGTCGCTAGTGTAAAATGACAAAAAATCTCATGTCCGAGCTACAGTATTTAAACTAAAATAAATCTAACAACTGATTTTTTAAGTTTACGCGAATGTTATACATTGAAATAAAACTAATTTTTACGGATTCTATCACGATTTGGTTTTAATTTTTATTTCCGACGTTTCGAAGACTTACAGTCTTTGTAGTCTTTTGTGGTCCAACCCGTGACCACGAAACGAAAAAAAACGTTGGGAATAAAAATTAAAAACCAACTCGTGATAGAATCCGTAAAAAAATGTTTTATTTCAATAACTATCTAATCTAACTATCTAAAGAATATACTCAACATTTTTCTTGGAACAAAAATCTTACATATCCGCCGTTGCGATTTCTTATTCTAAAGGAAAGCATAACATTTGATAGTGATTTCTCATAGACCCTCGGCCCTTTATTCTATAATAGTCGATCCGTGCCATCAGATCCATGGCTTATTGAAATTCGGAAGGAGGCTAATTTCCATAGGTCCTTTCACGTACGGGAATTACGCGTCAAGCTCATGAATAAAGGTCTACGGATGTCGTAACACATCCACTTATAACGTGATGGAAAAGGTATACGTAATATCTGGAACTTTAATGGCTTATCCCATATCTACGCTGATATGGTTTTGAAAGGCGATCGAAATTTCAAAAGAGTATTGGACACTCTTTAAAATTAAAGCAGCTAATTTTAAAATCCGATTCCCCATGGATTTGCTCCCTTGAAGATAATTTTCGGCTTTCTCTTGTACCTCATTTAAATAAGAAAAAAGAAAGAAGAAATAACTTTTATTTGTGCATCAATACAAGGCACAAGTACGATTGATTTAAAGTAATATACTCTTAATACAATAAATTTTAATAAATAAGAAGATTAACGGGGTATACCCAATTAATCATTATGTCCTTGCAATGGACAAAAAGGCCACGGGCTCAGCATTCTCCAGGTAGGAATTTCCACCTGACACTGATATTCTGCCAGGGCCTATTAGTAAGTGAATCTCACGGACGCTTGCAAATAATATTATCAAATTCACCGATGTGAGCTCATACTCATTGTGTAAACTCTATTGAATACAAAAAAAAAGTAAATAGATATTTAGAAGTTAATCAAATATAACAAAAAGAAAATAAAAAAAGAACAGATGCGTTGATAACCTTTCTTATGAAGTCAGTTAAAAAATCTACATTATCAATAATCACAAGTTTAAAAACTCAACAGACCGACTTCAAATCTGATCGTGACCTTTATATGGGACCACTATTGAAATAAGCTCTATAGAACACAAAAAGAATTTTGAAAATCGGTCCACATTTGGCAGATATATAGCATAACATACAAAAAAAAATGCAGACGAATTGAGGACCTTCTCCGTGTTGCAAGTCAGTCGAAAAGCCGACACCAAGCAGATAGTTATGTTTCGAGCTTATGATTTAATTAAATGAATTACGAAATCGTGAAGTTCGAAGAAATTACGAAGTTTGATAACACTGATATGTGTTAAACTTAAGACTCGTCTAGAGCATAGGCTGTTCTGGCAGTTTCATCCACGGTTTTCCTCTTCAAGAAATTACTGAATCATAGACAGCAGTTGCAATAATTTCGCCATCCAAACTGTTCGCAAGTGTGTTTATATTTCAGTGCGTTTATTTTGTACTTGTGCCGGATGAAACTAGTATTGCACATCGTTACTTGCCGCAATCAACAATAGTTAAAGGTGCGATTCTGGTAACGACCGCAAAGGCAGATTGTAGTTATTGGAATAGTCGCAGGCATTACGTCATCTGCAACAATAAACAATAGACGATATAAGCTACAGGCGACTAAGGGCAAATATGTTGTAATGCATGATAGGATAATTATGAATTACGATCAATATTCGACTTGATTTATTATGTTCGTTGCTATGTCGCCTATGTTTTAGACTCTTAGACAGAGCTATATATGGATTAAGATCAAATGAGCGAGTGATCATTCTATACTCGGTCTATAAAATTAACTTTATTTATATAATGCATTCTTTTATTGTTCTATATTTGAACATAAAATTACATCTGTGAAAAACGATCGTTTATACCTGCCATTTAAGAACCTTAATAAGACGTGCTGTCGTGTGCTCTTGTTAATTGCACTTGCTGCAGCGAACTATGAGACCGTTCTTTAAGTCTTTCACTTTACTCACCAGTCTCATCGCCTCAATAGATACCGGTTGCTGTAATAGTGAATTTTGCAAGTCTTCGCACTAAATACATTTCATGGGCAACAATGTTCTTGTGAGAACAATATTGCAGTGGGACAGTAATATTACAGGGCTAATATTATTATTTATTAATAATAAAACTACTGCATTTATTATGATTGAAAATAATTTGCGCGTATATAAGTTCTCTTAAATATCTAGTTACGTTTATTTTTAATCGTAGTAAAATACGGCTCGACCGGTTAGATACCACTGTCTCACAGAAAACCGACGTAAAGTGGCAGCTTGTTGTCGCGTTTCGGTGAGTGAGATTTCCGGTGTCCCATTTCCCCACTCCCTTTCACAATCCCTTTTCCCTCCCCTTCCCTTCCCTCCCTTTAGGTTGGCAACGCAGCCATGATTCTTTTTGTGTCTTGAGTGTCTATGGACGGTGGAGATCACTTACCATCAGGTGACCCATCTGCTCGTTTGCCAATCTCTGCTATAAATATATATATATATATATAAATTTATAGTAAATGTAGGTATTGTAAAATATTGTTTCTGTTTTCAGATAAAATGCGGGCTACGTACATATTTCTAACGGTTCTAGTTTCGCAAGTTTATTCGGTAAGTTTACAATTTTAGATTTTGTCTAGTGGCTATGTATATAGGCTGTGAAAAGGGAGATTCTGGGTTCGATTTCCAGGTTGGGCGGGTTAGTTTTCTAACACCATTTATTATATTGACGTCAGGCAGGCAGGCCGTAAAACCTAAGCCAAATCCTTTCTACAACATGCTTGAAAAAGTGTGTTGCCTCGACCCTACATTAAGATGGAATAAGGGCAGGTGAAAAGAAATAAATTATAAGAAAGTTATATTTGACATTTATAATTTTGGCCAGTAACGTCTAAATTCAGCATATTTTTAATTAATTAAGTTAATTTAATCTTAATAGCATAAGGTCACATTGTCTTTCGAAAACATAATTCAGTCGTGAAACCGTTTCAATAGAATTCATCATGCGTAAAATCGAGAATAATCTAAGGTAAAATTACACAGACATTTCATTCATATTATGTCAAATGTCAAAACCTTTCTATTCTTTATTTAGGCCTATTTGCACTTCGGTTAGTACGGCAACCTTAGTACAAGTGTCAGCTAAACACTTATCCTTGAAAAATCTTAATGTGTGAAAATTGTAAGATCTCTTACTTATAAAAATATTTGAGCGCTGCTTATCTTTATACCATAGGTTGTCCCTTTCATTTTTAAACAATGTAACGCAAGAAAAAAGTGACAGGTTATTCGTAACCATTGGCTCAGCTAAAAATGCTGTTTTAAGTAAGGCCCCTAAATACGTACTAATAAATTAAACACAGCAGGTCGATTCTTTAATGTTTCATTTGTGAAAACAACGTTGCGGCATTGGTGCGGCAACCATGTTTTCATTTTTGTATTCGGCAAGGTACAAAGCACTCGCACTAGCGCTATGCGTGATGACGGTGCTTATGCGAACTCGCTCTCTCGAGCAAGGCGTTTGACATAAATGTATGGAAAATAGTATTCTCTAAGACATAACAACGTTGAACGTTCCGTCGATCTCAACGATGTGCGCTGCGTTAGCAAGGCGTCGATCGCAACGTTGTGGCGTTTCTTAAAGAATCGACCTGCTGGTCAATTGACTGTGATTCCAATGATTGATGTATTTCAATGGCCACGTGCAAAAAGCAACTTTACTGCAACTGAATTAGAGACTTATTTCTATTAATATACTCTAAATCGATCATTCAGGTTGATTTTGAGAATATTTGGAATGCCACATTACGTTTAATGTTTACATATTATAGTTACAAAAGTTCATTTTTGCCTAATAACCCAACGATACAAACAATTTTTTACTTATGCTATAACCAATAACCAATTACGCAAAGTTCATTACACGTAAATAAATCGTGGCTTAATTAATTCACGTAATTAAATTTATTAATATATAGCGCGAAAAACGACATTAATGGGCTGTAAGAAGTAAAATAAATATTGACCGTATTAACTGGAAATTATACGATGAAATAATAACTTCGCAATCGTTTTGTATTCATGAGTTTGTTTTACATTATTGTACATGATTCTGGTCGCTGTTAAGTTACTTTTCATTGTAATTAAAATCATATTGTGGTTTACTTTTCTACGATGTATTTATTTGCATGATATCTTATTACATTCTTTGACAGATATTTGTAAACCCAGCAGTAGATTTCCCCTAAGCCCAACTAAGCCTGGACCGAGGGCGACGCAGCCAGAATGTTGTGCAAACTTATCCATAAATATTACACGTAGTATTTTAAGTTTAAATCGTTGTGTTTATGTTATCAGGGCGGCATATTCACGGAGTGAAAAAGCCCTTAATATAGAATAAAAAGAAAAAAAAAAAAAGAGGGCGACTGTACCATTAGGGGCGGCCAAAATCTTAACAAAAACTTGGGCAACTTTCACTAAATTTTTTCCATTACAATAAAATTGATAACCCTCATTCTTTTTGAAGTCGGTTAAAAATAGGGCTGCAGCTTGTACCGGGCCTAGGGCGACCAGCACTGCAAATCCGCCACGGCCCAGGAACCAGGTTTCGTAGATTCACAACCGTTGTCAATGTTCCTAACCAATACATATACTTTACCACTAGACCGTGGAAGCCACATAATAGTGGTGCTATAATAATAATTCGGTGCTTCAGAGGCGCGAATTTAGAATCGTAAGTGCCTCCAAAAATAACCGTTTTCTGTCATATTCTCGCGTCGAATCTGAGATAAAATTTCTTCTCTAAAGGTTTTAAAGTAAACGAAATCGTTTCGACACAACAGAAAGGATTCGTCACGGAGGGATTGAAATCATTTAAATTGATGAGTTTAATATTTAAAATCGCGGTCTACCGATTTAATATAGTTAGTTATATAGAAAGAAAATTAATCACTAATTTCATAACTGATTACCAATGTTATTCACGAAAGATTTCGATGAAGTTATTATCTTTCATTCATGATGGCACATCACTATTCTACAGATCTCTAGTACTACCTTAATGCTAGTGTCTTTAATGTAATTAAAAACAAAGGTAAATTATGCAAAAGCATTACGAGTTATGTAATATGGCGTTATGTGTGTAGTTATTACATTGCCATTGTCTGCAACCGCCAACCATATACAATCTCGTGTAATCGCAGGATAATTTTTATTTAAAACTACGTGAACGCAGATATTTTAATTATGATTTAGTGTATTATTCTATGTACAACGTAAGTTTTAGTATACCAAAAACGGAAAGTAGTTTGATCTGAATAGATAATATTATAATCCAATACTATAGTTTTTAACATAACTTTTAAAAACTAACTACTAACTTTCCAAGTGGTAGAGCCACGCTGTAGACAGTAACGTCTATAGCACGAATGGGCCGACTCGACCAGTTAGATACCACTGTCTCACAGTAAACCAATGTAAAGTGGCAGCTTGCTGTCGCGTTTCGTTCGGTGAGTGAGATTTCCGGTGGCTCATTTCCCCACTCCCTTTCCCAATCCCCTTCCCTCCCCTTCAATTCCCACCTTTTAGGTTGGTAACGCATCCATGGTTCTTTTTGTGTCTTGGGTGTCTATGGGCGATGGAGATCACTTACCATCAGGTGACCCATATGCTCATTTGCCAATCTCTCCTATAAACAAAAAAAAAACTATGGCATATTTTGTCATAAAATCAGAGTAAAAATTCTTATAATTTAGGTACCACATTATTTCTATTTGAAATCAGCTGAACTCAGGCGCGCGAGTCTCTAGCCTACCGACATGGTACAGTTAGTACATAATCACGCTCGTGCAGTAAGGTGTTCATGAGTTCATTGTAGAAACAGGACATTTGTAGGATATCACTGTGGGAGTTTTCACTATTATTATTATATTACATTGTTTTTAACGTCGCTTCCGTGGTCTAGTGCCAGCATACGGTGGTGGTAGGTCCTAGGTTTGATTCCAAGGTCAGGCAGAGCGACTTTCCTATGCCCCGAACGGGGCTTGACGTCAGCTGGTCGTAAATACTAAGTCAAATCCTTTCTGCAAAATGCTTGAAAAAGTGTGTTGCGCCAACCTCTCATTAAGGTAGGAACAAGAAATTTTTTTTTTGACAAAATTTAATTGTAGCTATTTAGGTTTACGGTAAACAAAAATGAAAAACTCATTACACATTAGATATATTAAACATCTAAAATATCAATGGTTTGCAGTCAGATGCCATAAGTTCAGTAGTGGACGAGTGAAGGCTGATGATTTGATGGAGAAATTGTCATGTTCAAGCTACGGCCCCTTACCGACCTATTTCTTCATCGAAAGCAAAAGCGAAAGTAACGGTTAAATTTGACACTTAAATGTTTTACCGCTTTTACTGTTACTTTTGTATTTAACCTTTGATCTGTCATTTGTCAACGTATCCGTAAGGTATTACTTTTGACAGCTTACATGACGCGGCGGACAAGTAGCCCGCTGTGAAGAGAGAGGCCGGAGGTTCGATTCCCGCACCAAGACAAATGTTTATGTGACCCACAGATATTAATTTCGAATCTGGGTGTAGACAATCGGAAAGATTTACATAGTTTTTGATACCTACGACGCAAGACTCTTTTAGTGTGGGGTCAGGACTACGTATGTTACTGATCGGTGTTATATATTTTCCCTTTATTATAATTATTTAACAGTACATGAAGAAACTGGCCGTAGCCATAACATGATAAGTAAAACATAAATGTTTTCGTATTATCCTGGATGTCCACAAAGAGTAATTAAGGGCTCGTTTATGAGAGCTTTGGTTGTTATTACTGCCGGAAAGGATTCTCATTCTTGAAACAAGACAAACGACGGAAACGTCTTATAAATAATTTAGTAGGGCACTGTCCACTTCAACGTAACAATTATTATGCCCGTTCTTATATTTTTTAAGATTTTATCCGCGACCCGGTTCCTGTGAATAAATAAAGTCGTCAAGTCGTCATGGACAAACTCGACTTCGCTTTAATATGAACCAGATTTCTGTCCAAATTATTAACCGACACAAAAGGTACAAGATTCATATTTCATCTTGATTCTTTGATGAATCATAATTATTATAAATAAAATAAATAGCCATAGTCACACACGTAGTCCTGACCCCTGTGTCGTGGGTATTGGAAACTACGAATCACTTTCGGTCTCACAACACCCAGACCCGAAACAAATATCTGTGGATTACACCAACATTTCTCTCAGTACGGGAATTGAATGTCAAAGTAATCTTTTGTAACACACTTGCACATCAAAGTTGGTCCCATGTAAGTAAATAAGAAAATCTCATTCAGCGGTTATTTTTTCTTGACCTCAGGACTGTAGTCATACCGAAGAACGCATTTCATCAATAATTGATGAAATGCGTTCTTCGGTATGACTACAGTCCTGAGGTCTCGGGTTCGATCCCCGGGTCGGGCAAAGTTATATTGGATTTTTCCAATATCAGCCCGGATTCTGAAATTTGTGCCCGATATGGAGATAGGCTCGCCCCCAATCACATCTGGGACGGAACTAAGCTCGGCGAAATGTGGGTGTTCTAGTTCGCTAGTGCGCCTCTGCCTACCTCTTCAGAGATACAGGCGTGAGCTTATATATGTGTATTTACGCCTGGTGCAAGAGAAAATAATTATAAATACATTAATGTTGCAATATTTAACGTTTCTCTTTCATAACGATGATCTGTAGAGGTCAACGCTGTGTGGCATGTGAAAATACGTAATTTTGTGGTTTGCTCGTAATGTGTGTTGCAATTCAAATTACAGCATAATAGGGATGCCATTCTCATTTTAAATTGTCAGATATAAAGCATCATTTCCGGTGGCCCAATTTACCCCCTCCCTTTCCCAATCCCTATTTCCCTCCTTTTAGGTTGGCAACGCACCGATGATTCTTTTGGAGTCTTGGGTGTCTATGGGCGGTGAAGATCACTTACCATCAGTGGGCTTAGACAAGTGACTTATGCGCTAGGCGAATAGAATAAATGTATGGGAATTACATAAGAGTACGCTATATGCGGCGTGCTCTTATGTCATTCCCATACATTTATTCCATTCGACTAGCGCGTAAGCCACTTGTCTAAGCCCGCAGGTGACCTATCTGCTCGTATGTCAGTTTCTGCAATAAAAAATAATCCAAAATTATATGCATTGAAGCATTTATGAGTAGTTTTCGTAGTAAATATTTTCTTTCTACCTGTCTTTATCCCACTTTAATGTGGAATCGGCGTAACGCACTTTCTTAAGCATGTCACGGAAAGGATTTGGCTTTTTAGGAACGGCTGCCAGCCCTACGTCAACCTCCTTTTAGGGGATTCAGAACCGGGCAAATCAAATTAAGAAAACCACTTTGCTGTCCTGGAAATCGAACCCAGGCCCTCCTGGTCCACGGGCACTAGACCAAAGAGGTTTTTATACTAGATTAAAAGGCAAAATATATATTCGCCTTTCTTATCTACTCAACTACCATTTAGAATTTAATGTCGAAATTGTGGTAAGTATATTTTGTCTTTTATTTTATCTACCAACATTTTACGGAAAATATATTTTGTCTCGTTTCCGCATGGACAACGCAAATTATGGAAAAATTATATTAAGAATAAATCTTGAAACATTTATGCTAAAGAAAGGACGTTTTCATAATTTCATCAGAATTTTGGCGCCGTAAACACATTGACATCATTATCTTTTCAACGTCAAGTGCCAAGAAATAAAATATGGACCGCTGTTGGCTGACGTTACGTACGAATTATTTTCTGCTAATTTAGCACTTATGTTCCTGAATATTTATGAAGGATATAAATGTATGCAAATATCGAAGGTTCTCGGCTTAGTATGTAAAAATGTAATTTCACTCTTTGCTGAGTAGACAACTGATTTGAGGAATGTAACATATTCAACAGAACTCAACGTACTGTAAAGAACAAATATGAGGTTTTTCATATAACTATTCTTTTTAAATCGTCTGTAATGTATTGTTATATTCTAGGTCAACTTTATAATAGCATAACATAACATAAACATAAGCTCACGCCTGTATCCCCGAAGGGGTAGGCAGAGGCGCACTAGCGAACTAGAACACCCACATTTCGCCGAGCTTAGTTCCGTCCCAGATGTGATAGGGGGCGAGCCTATCGCCATATCGGGCACAAATTCCAGACTCCGGGCTGATATGGAAAAATCCAATATCACTTTGCCCGACCCGGGGATCGAACCCGAGACCTCAGAACCATAGTCGTACCGAAATACCACCACGCCACCGAGGCAGTCTTTATAATAGCTAGTTCCTTTTTATTTCTTATTATATTTATTTATATTTTATCATAAATTTATCGGATTATTCGATAGTTTGTATAATAATTGAGGTACATATAGAAGATACTTTAAATGTAAACAATTAATTTATTTAAATTAAACTGCTATAATTTTAAATAAATTACTCCGAAAACGAATTATTTAATTAACGTGAATTAATCATTTGTGTAAAGATCATTTCGAGCAATTAATTTAATTTGAATATTATATTTACGCATTCATATGAACTGAAATGAAAACGCTATTAAGGTAACTATTAAAAATTATTATTTTCCCTATATCGTGAAATAACCGCAGGCGTAGTTGCTTTAGGATTATTTTTATAGCAAAGGCTGCTTATCTTAATGCTTGAATCTTTTCGTTCAATGGTTATGCTTTATTCTAATTATAATATTATCATTTGAGTGGTAGAGCCACGCTATAGACAGTAACGTGTACAGCACGAATGGGTCGGCTTGACCGGTTTGATACCACCGTCTCACGGAAAACCAGCGTAAAGTGGCAGCTCGCTGTTGCCGATCGTTCTATGAGTGAGACTTCCGGGGGGCCAATTTCGTCCCTGTCCATATTCTCTTCAAGTTTGGCAAGCCACAAGACAGAACAAAGAAGTATCATGGATGTTTATGGGTGGTGGATATCACTTATTGTCAGGTGTCCCAACCATTTGCCAGTCCCTGGTATAAAAAAAACATTTTACTGAATGTCAAATGAAACAGTTAATATCTGATATATTTTTCTTTTTATATGCCCTTATCCTACCTTACTGTGGGGTCGAGGCAACACACTTTTCAAGCATGTTGCAGAAAGGATTTGGCAAAATTTTTACGACCTGCTGCCTGCTTGATGTCATCCCCTCTGGGGAATTAAATTAGAAAAATCTTTTTGCCCGATCTGGGAATAGAACCCACGACCTCCCGGTCCACATATATGCTGCCACTAGACCAAGTAGGCGAATTAATATCTTATATATTGTGACTTAATGTAGTTGTAATGAACGCGTTACTTCCCTATACATTTGCGTCGATTGCGCGAGCTGAATCATTAATGTCATTCAAATGGTTCGTAAGCAAGATTTTCCATTACGGAAACGTACGCTCATATTAATTTGCATGTTTGTTATGCTCCATAAGTAATGGATCCATATATGTATAAATTCACGCCTGTTATTCCGATAGGAGTAGGCAGACAATTTTTTTTTAGCAGAGGCTGGCTAACGAGAAGATGGGTTACCTGATAATGGTAAGTGATCTCCACCGCCTATAGACACCCAAGACACAAAAAGAATCATAGGTGCGTTGCCAACCTAAAAAGAGGGAATGGAAGGGGGAGGGAAAAGGGATTGGGACAGGGAGGGGGGACATGGACCACCGGAAATCTCACTCACCGGACGAAACGCGACAGCAAGCTGCCAATTTACGTCAGTTTTCTGTGAGACAGTAGTATCAAACCGCTCGAGCCGGCCCATTCGTTCTGTAGACGTTACTTTCTACAGCGTGGCTCTACCACTCAAAAAACATCATCATCATCAGCCATAGGACGTCCACTGCTGAACATAGGCCTCCCCAAAGATTTCCAGATGGACCTGTTAAACATGTTCCAATCAAAAAACGCTGTTTCTAAGTTATGAAAATAATAATAACAATAAAATAGCACGTCATATACTTAAACTTGACAGTCTCTCTCATTAGATACAATGTCCATATTTATGGATACATGTTTGTGAGTGGGTCATTAAGCAGGTCCTAAAAAAATCGTAAAAAAATTAAAAACTATTTTTTCATATCATTATGCCAGATATTGCAACAGATAATAATATATTTATCAATGAAACAAAAAAGAGCTATAAAAGCATTAATCAAACTCATAAAAACACATTAAGTACCGTCAGACTGGTCGTGATACTGAGTGACGACTTTTTGATATATTCTTTAGAAACGTTAAACTGAAAATGTGTTGGAGTATTAGCAGCTCGGGTTTACGCCTATCGATTATCGATTAATAATAATCGTTATACAGATTACGAGTTTTCATTCGAGTTTATTTTTAGTAGGATTTGACTTTTTAGGCTGAGATCTATAGAGCGAACTTCGACTAAGTCAAAGTCAAAGTCACGAACTCAGGGGGGATTTTTAATTGTTAAATCAAACTTTGACTTAGTCCGGGTCATTTTTTACAAGAAAAACTGACTGTCTGTCAGACAGACTAAGCAAAGATTTTCTTGTAAAAAATTACTCAGTCTTAGTAAAAATCCTCACTGAGTTCGTGCCTTTGACTTAGACTTGTCGAAGTTCGCTCTATAGATCTCAGCCTAAAAATATAATTCGTATCGATATCGCTGCGCATTGATGACATTTGGTAAATATTTCACACAATAGTCATACGCGCATTGGCTGTGGACCGGGAGGTCCTGGGATCGATTCCCAGGTCGGGCTAGGCAAATATTCTAATTTGATTTGCCTGGGACTGGATCCCTCATAGGAGGTTGACGCCAGGCAGGCGGCCGGTCGTAAAAACTAAGCCAAATCCTCTCTGCAACATGCTTTAAAAAGTGTGTTGCGCCAACCCCACATTAAGGTGGGATAAGGGTAGGTAGAAAGAAAGAAAGATATAGACGCGCATTGACCTTAATTTGAATTCGATTGTCATATGCTCGGGCCGCTGATATTGAATATGTAAAACATATGTATTCATTGTGTTATTTTATGATAATAAATAAGATAATTAAACAACTCTAATATGACTTCATTTTCCAGGCGCCACAATTCATCACATTCAAAGAAGGCAAGCTCGGAGTGAACTTCGGTGGCTACCACGCGGGAGTTGGGCTAGGTGGCTTATTGGGTAAATATGTATTAGATTTCTAATTAATATATATGTATTAAAATCATATTATTATGAAGAATATAAGGTCTACATACAAATATTCAATAATTTTTAATAACTTTATATCAACAATAAAAAATATTTTAGTCTAAACATAGTCTATGAATCCTGTACCGAGCACGTAATACAACTACGCCACTGAGGCAGTAATACGTAATTACTTCACAAATTATAGTAAAATCTCGAGGACTTACTTATAAAAACAGTTTAACTGAGCAAATGGTAACGTAATAGTCCGTCTCTTTTATTTTCAAACAATGTGACACAAGGGAAAAAGTGACAGACTATTCTTAGCCTTTTGCTCAGCTTAACTGTTTTTATAAGTAAGGCCCATTATGTTAATTAATGACTACAAACATAATAAAGAGAAAATTGATTGAAAATATACGAGTACGACATTTTCCTCCCAGTGGCGTGCATTTCATATAGACAAAGAGACATTGTCTACCCTGACAATTTGCTAAAATTACATAATGAAAGAAAAAAAATTCACATAGCTTTTCAAACAGCGCTGGGTGCATTATTTTAAATCGACGTGATAATGGTCATGAGAGTTTAAAGTAAATCAAGAATAATTTGAAGAAAGTAATTAAGCAATATTTTTGTCTACCCTAATATAAATGCCTGTGCACGTCACTGTGTCCTCCAGTAAATTACGAAGAGCGACGATTGACGATAGATGAGAGTCGTTATCGCGATTACATTCACCAACTGATTGCTAATTGTTCGCTGTGAACCACTATAATGGACCTTTCATTGTGTACGAGGCAAATGCGCGGTGTTTCACAAGCTATGCAAGTGCACGCAACTTATAGAGGTACATACCTAGCTCACTTAATACTGGTTATTGTATGACCTGATAATATTCTCGATGAATAGTTTTATAATGGCTTACGAAAGTAGAGGAAGACATAGCCTACTTTTAGTAAGTTGAGTGGTAGAGCCACGTTGTAGACAGTAACGTCTACAGCACGAATGGGCCGGCTCGACCGGCTCGATCGATAATGCTTAGGAAGGGCACAATTAAGTCGCTTTCAAATTATAGGTATGGAGACTGCTAAGGATTATAAGAAATATAGTACGAATCTACTATTAAAACTTCATCACTCCGCGTTGGTGAGTTGTAGAACCACGGAATACACTGTAATGCCTAGAGCACGATTGAACCGTGATGAACTCTGAGCTCGACCATATTTTCCACGTTTTTGGAGACATATCAAAATTACTGCCTCGATGGCGTGGTGGTATTTCGGTACGACTACGGTTCTGAGGTCTCGGGTTCGATCCACGGGTCGGGCAAAGTGATATTGGATTTTTCCATATCAGCCCGGAGTCTGGAATTTGTGACCGATATGGTGATAGGCTCGCCCCCTATCACATCTGGGACGGAACTAAGCTCGGCGAAATGTGGGTGTTCTAGTTCGCTGGTGCGCCTCTGCCTACCCCTTCTGGGATACAGGCGTGAGCTTATGTTATCTCAAATTTAGGATAACGGCATTTTAGCTTGAGGACGGATCCTGTTTCATAAAGTATGGCACAAATCCCTTATGAATAAACACAATCATTCGTTGGGTTCGTTCGTCATCCAAAAATAACTGCTCGCATGATTTTAATTCCGTTTCCAAAAGCAATGAGAGGGCAATGAGAGGCATTTTGTACTACACTCGGTTATACAGTGGCACGGTGTAATTGGTTACATAAAATGAATTGTTGGTTATTTGCTTGTTATGACATTTTTACTGTTCATGATTAAACAGTTATGAGAACTGTGTGGGTTTAATGATTGAAGTGATTGTACTTGTCTCTTGGGACCTAGCTGCTTTATATGATTGTTTAAATAACAGTGGCTGCGTTATGCTGCACTGTAGGTACTATTGCATAATACTGCTTCTTGGCAGATCGATCTGGGGGTCCACCACCTCTTACAGCAGTATAATCTTACTTTTTTATTTTACGGGTATCGGTACAAGTAAGATTACAATAATACTGCTATAAGAGGTGGTGGTTACCCCCCTGAAGTGATTGATTGTTCGGTGAGTGAGATTTTTGGAGATTTTCCTGTATCTGCAACATTAATTCCTTTCTTTTAGAGTCGGCAACAGTGTGTTAATGGGTCGTGGAAATCACGTATCATCATTATATTCCCGTTACTAAATATATGAGTATAATATATGACCAGACTACAACTGGAAAGAAAACTAAACTGGAACTGAAAAGGAGGGGAATAGGGAGTGGGAAAAAGAGGGGGGATTAGAACACCAGAAATCTCACTCACCGAACGAAACGCAACAGCGAGCTGCCACTTTACGTCGGTTTTTTGTGAGGCAGTTGTATCAAATACAAGCCGACCCATTTGTTCTGTAGACATTACTGTTTACAGCGTGGCTCTACCACTCAATCTATACCATGAGAACTGTAATTTTTTTCCAAATTAAAAATTTGTGCTCGTTTATAATGTAGCTTTCCATAGGTGAAAGAATTTTTAAAATTGATTCTGTAGTTTTTGAGCCTATTCATTACAAACAAAAAAATCTATTCATAATATTAGTTAAGATTATTAATGAATGGTGACAAATTTGCTTGATGCCTGAGAAACCATTAGGGCTAGTGTTCAAATCTCATGTCGAGCAACCACTTTTTCTTTTCTTTCTACTTGCCCTTATCCCACCCACCTCAATGTGGGCTCGGCGCAACACACTTTTTGAAGCATGTTGCAGAAATGATTTGGCTTAATTTTACGACCGAACCTACCTGACGTCAACACCTTCTAAAGGAATCCAGTCCTGGGCAAATTAAATTAGAAAATTTGCTTTGCTCGACCTGGGAATCGAACCCAAGACCTCCCGGTCCACAGGGCATACATACTCTAACTAGACCAAGGAGGCGACCATGTCGAGCAACAAATTAGATAATTCAAAATATCCGACACGAATTTCCCGACCTTGGAATGTATATGAGTTTTATACGAATGGACGAAAATAAGTTCAGTGAAACGTGGGTGTTTTCATTGTATCTCTACCTACGCCTTTAGGGATACGTAACTTTATCTATGTATAATCTACATACAAATCTATTAAGTTTATCAATAAATCGCAAATAAGCTAAACGAAATTCGGGTGTGCTAGTTCGCTAGTTCACCTCTGCCTACCCTTTCTGGGATACAGACGTGAGCTTTCTGTTTAAAAATATCTGAATATTAAAAAATCGACACTAAATGATACACTTAATTTTGTAGGTGGACCCGGTGGAGGTGCAGGCGGCGGCCTATTTGCTGAAGCTGGCACGCCCCATGGACAGGCAGCGAGGGCTGGTCTCGGTGGAAATGTACACCAGGGTGGTGAAGTCGCAGGTAAATTATGATTGTACTTTGGAAATTTACAACATGAAGAGTTACAAGAAGAAGTTGGCAGAGTTTTGTATGTTGGTTTGAGTTATGGGCGGGATGCATAAATATTGGCCAGTCGTAATAAACGCTTCCAAGCCTAGTGTGGGATGGAGTAAAGCGGTAACGAAGTGCCGAGGCAAAAGATATGTCGTTCGTCCAGCAAACAAGATGGGTCGAATATATTGTTTACATTGCGGGACTATCTTGAATTCTATTGACTCAAGACCGAGGCAAATGGCATGAAATAAGAGAGGCGTATAATGAGGAATGCATAAAAATCTTCTATTATTATTTCTCTACTTACTATCACTATATCAACGGAGTTATAAAGTATTATCGGCCGAATGTTCATAAACTTAAGGTCGCCTTAAGTCGTTTAATGCCGCCTTATCTGTCAAAATTGTATGGCGAAAATCAATATAAGAAGCCGTTAAAGTTGAGCAGCGTTTGACCATTCGGGCGTATATGTGCTAAAACAAAAGTACTCAAAGAAACTTAACCTATAACATAGTTTAACTCGAAACATTCTGCAACACATGCAACAATTTCTGCCAAACTACGCTCATATTTGTCATCCGCAGAAGCAAAACTTACGCGAAAAATTGCACTTTTTAAAATAAAATGGATTGCTAGTTGTAAAACAAGACGGCTGACAAATGTTAAAGAAACTAAAGTTAAATCATGCCGTTTGGAGAATACAAATTATACTTTAGGTTATTAGCGTAAATATTTAGCACAATGATAGCAGTTAAGAATTAATTGAGCATTTGCCTTTGAGCCGACATCTGATGTCGGAGGGCGAGTCTAATTATAACTGTGGGTGATGCTGCGCAATAAACTTAAATACATTTTATGCAAAGTTATACATTGATAAGCAATATAAAACCGATATTATCCGATATAAACCGTTTACGTACCTATTTTATCTATCTTCTATGATCTTGTCGTGAGAGACTTATTCATCATCGTTCATATAATATTAAAAGACTTATAAAGCTACACCGACGTCATATTCCTACAATAAATTGGAAAAAACATAAGAATGATTTTAAGGTTTCTGTAGCCGAATGGAAAATTCCTAACCATAAGTATCTCAGCATACTACATATATATACAGCATACGGAAAGCCGTATACCACAGCCATTTTGTTCAGAAACTGTGTGCACTATATATATAGTTGTTTAGATGGTAGGTGTGAGACGAGCAGGAAACAGGAACTTTAATATTACAAAACATGTCCTTATAATAATAATCCTTTGTGTCGGCTTTAAAAGCATCCGATCTTATCGTTTTTCGAATGTTTTTCCGAAGACCCAAAGTATCATTATATTTTTATTAGTGTTATTGATTTTTATGCTTTGTATTTTTGACAGGAGGACACCTCTATGCGGGTGCGACAGCTGGCGGCAATGTAGGAGCTGCAACTGGTCTACGTGGAATGGTTGCAGGAGGTGGCGCAACTGGCCAAGGATTTGCAACAGCTGAAGGATTAAGCCACCATGCTGCTGCTGGCCTGGTAAGAAGCAAAGAAGAAAGACGTAGACGGAAAGAATTTATAAAAGCGTTACGAAACTACGAAAAGAGATTCTATTGATTGGTGACGGCAGTTAATTTAATATTTTTTGGTGGTGTCATATATTTTGTGTAGTCTATAATCTAATTTTAGGCATTTAAGAATAAAATAATACCTAATACAATTTCATTTTATTAGTTTAGCTTTAAACTCAAATTACATCTTTTATCCGGTAATTAACACAATATTTTTACATTATAAGTAGCTGCTGTGTGGGACTAAATGTGTGATTACACTGAGGAATAAGGTAACAGTACCCAGTTTTCTACATGCATGCACTCTTAATAACACATCCATTCGCAATTTCACATCTCGTTTTCGGGATTCCATTTTCATTGTTCCTGCTAATTTACTGCAGACCATCACATATGCATGAAGCTTTTTAAATGTGCAACGTAGTGCAAAATTCATCTGAGTTTCTTTCGTCACTCATAGTCATTACGCATCACTGTTTAATATACGATTTATCAACGTATAACTCAAATGTTTAATTCCCAGGCGGGCGAGACAAATGTCCATGGATCAGCAGGAGTATCATATTCTGGAACAAAATCTTTTGCAGCACCAACCACTATAATCAAAGAGACTGAAGTATCAGTCTTACCAGTTGAAACTGTAAAACATACGAAAATTCATAAAGAATTTAATGTTGATGCTCTCAATGAAATAACTCCTGTAGCAGCTGCTGAAGTAGAAGCGAATGCCGGTGCAAATGTCAATTTGAATACTAATTCACAACCAACAGTCGTCGTTAAAGAAGTGAGTAAATGGATACCGCATCGTAACAGTAATAACAGGCATAGCTACGCCACTATTAATTTACAAGATATAATGAACTATGCCTTTCGAGTGCCTTCAACAGGAGTCGGCCAGACGAGATGGAGGAAGTTCAAAAACCATAGGGTTCATCAGGTTTGTCTAAAGTCTTCTGTTCTGTGTTACCAAAGGCACCAGAGGCTTTAAGACAGCTGAACTTATGAGCACTATCATAATTATTAATTTTCTTTAATGTGTGATAATCATTACCAAATTACTTAACGTGTTAACACTGAAATAAGAAGGATTAATCAGCAATTTTATGTGATAGTAAATACTATAACAATTACAGGTATACATCGAGCCTCAACCAAAAGTCATTGAGCAGCACATAATCCACACACATACTAAACCACACCACCATGTCCAAAAGACAGCTTACATTGGTGGTTTTATTGGAGCCGGAGCTGAAGCAGCGGCTCCACAGCCTGTTATACAGAAAAGAATCGACGTCGGTGCTCACAGTTCAGCTAACGCAGGCGCCGTGGCAGAAGCCAGTGCTAATGGAGGTGGTCAAGTTTCGTACACGAAAGAAGTAACAGTGTCGAATAATCCAACCTTCTTCCAAGATATTTTCAATGTAAGTATGTAGAATATAAACCATATACCTATAAGAAATAGAGATTCTCTAATTCCCTACAGTATTACTTAAATCGACTATATCGATAACCACGAGTTAAAAAACTTCAAAAGGGACTTCAAAATTTATCAAATCTTGTCCAAATTAAGATAATATGAGATCATCCTTGGAATAAACTCTATGGAACAAAAATAGATTTGATAAAAGCCGGTTACATTTGCCAGAGATATCGTGTAACATAACATAAAAAATACCGACAAATATAAAATCTCCTTTTTAATGTCTATTGAAAAAAACTTCAATCACATAAACACGTTATTCCCATTTCTGTATTGTGTTCATCCTCAAGAGGCGAGAAAATTTCACTCTACATTCTAACTTGTTCGGCAGCCTGTAAACACTTTACATTTTTCGTTCACAGATTCCTATTTCCGCGCTAAAGGCAGTAAGCAGTTTTCTCAGTAATACAGCTGGAAGTACAAATGTATCTGTACAGAAATCTGCTACGGTCCATACAGGTGCTTATGTTTCTAAGTAAATAATGATAAGATGTTTATACGGTTTTTAAATTAAAAGAAGGAACTAAAGCGATTTTTTATTATAATTTAAGAGATAATTTTCGATTAATGGGAAGATATTTAGAAGTTTTTTTAATAAAAGATGAAAAAATATAAACTGAACGCAAGGAATGTAGGTAAGAAAAATAGAGAGTCAGACAGAGAAGGAGGAAAATATAAGGTTAACTACGAATTCCAAACACAATTTCTAAAAATAATTATTGTATTTTTTAAAGTGTCGATAAAGTACTTGCGTATAAGTGACCTACGGAGAACTGTGAGGCATAAACCCAGCGTTTTCTTCGCCCTCGTAATCTTGATGATATTTTTATCTCCTTAGCTTTTACTACGTTTTTATTTTTTACGATCATCCCATTTACGTGCAAACCTTTGGCGGACTTGTTAAAAATATAAATAAATTTGCACAATATAAGGTCGCATTATCGTAATTCGTTTCATAAAATACCATATGTCGAAAAAAGACGTCGCTGACCAAAGTAGTCGGTTTACTTACATTATTTATTCTTTAAGTACTCATATATTTTATAGACATGTATAATTAAGAATACAGTTTTAGCGCTGTCAATTGAACTAAGGGCCATTTTGCAGCATTATTAATAAATACTTCATTTTATAAATTCTAGTATTAGTCCTAAATTCAATTAAACTTACATCTCTTTCATTTATTTAAATAGTCACGGGCGGCTTGGCCTCCGGTGGCCCTGCGCTTATGTAACACATGTATCGCCTCCAACGGGTTAAGTCGAGAATTAAGAGAAATCCGTCGATTTCTCTTAATTCTCGACTGAAACACTGTAAATAGTATCTTGCATCGTCATGCAAGATACTATTTACAGTGTTTATGCTTAAATCGAGTTTAAGTTAAAATAAATCAAGATTCATCTACGCGTTGGAAGTCACCTTAAGTTACAAACATTATTTTTTAACGTCATCACCCTTCTACATTAATTAATTCATTCTTATATGTCACAGATTCTGATATAATATCACCGAAACATGCATCACCTGTATCATCTTCATCATCATCCGAAGCACACATATCGGTAGAGACACCGAGTGCTTCTCAACTCATTGACGGTATATTCTCAGTAAGTTCAGTTCATAAATAAGGTTTTAGTACAAGATTACAGCACCCTTAAAATTAATTGGCTTCTTATTCCACTAACATTCACACTTTGACGCTGATTTATATCGCTTTTGTGGGGAAGGTTGTTTAAAAGACGAAAAACAATAGTGTTATTTTCGTGTGAAGTCTGGTATTTTGTTTCTATTCGTAATATTACTGCCTCGGTGACGTGGTTGTGTTTGGGTACGACTACTGTCCTGAGGTCTCGGGTTCGATCCCGGGTCGCGAAAAGTGATATTGGATTTTTCCATATCAGCCCGGAGTCTGGAATTGTGCACGAAATGGCGATAGGCTCGCCCCCTATCACATCTGGGACGGAACTAAGCTCCGCAAAATATGGGTGTTCTAGTTCGCTAGGGCACCTCTGCCTACCCCTTCGGGGATACAGGCGTAAGCTTGTGTTATGTTATGTCAAATTATCAATGTACGTTATTATTGTATGTATACGTTAGAACAAACCCTTTAATAATATTACTTTGAATATCCACGTGGCATGGCCGTGGAAGGTGGCTGGTTATCTCCTTAGTGAAGTGGCAGTGTATGTCGACTGGAGACTAGCAGGTCGATTCTCTAAGAAACGCCACAACGTTGCGATCGACGACGAGCTCCCGCAGCGCACATCGTTGAGATCGACGGAGCGTTCAACGTTGTTGGGTCTTACAGAATACCATTTTCCATACATTTATGCCAAACGCCTCGCTCGAGAGTGCTAGTTCGCATAAGCGCAGTCATCACGCATAGCGCTAGTGCGTGCGCTTTGTACCTTGCTGAATACAAAAATGAAAAAATCGTTGCCGCAACGATTTTTTCATCACGTTGTTTTCACAAATGAAACCTTAGAGAATCGACCTGCAGGCAGGCAGTCGTTCGTAAGAACATAAGCCGAATTCTTTCTGCAATATGCGCGAAAATGTGTGTTGCCCCGACTCACCTTGGAGGTATACTGGCAGGTAGAAATAAATTATATTAAGTAGTATGGAACAAATAAAAATTTCTTTACTTTCTGTCAGTATTGACCGTCTATTCATCCCACAAAGTTGTTTACAAAGTATCGATCCAAAGGAAAGTTCTAAAACATTTTTAAGGATACTAAATTTTTATCTGGCTACCCAAAAATTTACGACTTTGGCCGCTATAAAGTTATCGAGAATAAATTTTATTCCAGTTTTAAAGCCGTTAAATGACTTTGGATATGCTAAGCGATCACTTTGGTTAAAAAGTTAATAGAAAAGCAAAAACTGTTATCTCAAAGATGAAGAAAATATACATGTAATAGAAGCTTTGAGAATCCATATGCCTGGTCGTTACTTTGGATTTCGCTGTGGATAAGATGTTATTGCAATCTAAAATTAATTAAAGAGGATTATTCAAACGCGATTGTCGTAGCTTTAATGAGGTTAGATTAGTTATCATCATCATGTTAGTTATAGTTAGAATAGATTGAATCAAATGCAGTTGTTTGAAATGGATTTTGTATAATTTAATTTAGAATACAATATTTGGCGTACAGTTTTGGAGTCTCTTTTACGTTAAAATAATACACGAACCATGTGAAAAATTCACTGCATTTAGTCATCAGTCAGACTTAAACTGTTTCTAGTTTTATAGTTGAAGTTGGTTAATCGCTTTAGAAAAATGTGCTCAACCTAATTGCCTTTTTATAACACATAATCACCACATTCATCGGTTTATATCAAGAGGTTTCAACTAACATTATACTTAAGCTCATCGCTATTAACAAAAGAAGATGTACCTAAATAATTAATTTTTGCAAGTCACTGTCATTGATGATATTACTAACATGTTATTAACGAAGTAGCTTTGTGTTTTAGTCAGTAACTAAAACAATGTGTTGGGAAACTATTAAGTGTTGATTGTATTACAATTATAGCCTATTAAAAGACGCTAATATAAATAATTTTACTAAACAAATCTTAACTATCATACATACATTGAAATAAAACTATTTTTACGGATTCTATCACGAACTGATTTATAGACACACCTAACAATCCCGCACATAGTCCTGAGTCGTTGGGACCACCAGGTTCAACCTGTAGGTTTCAGAAACTACGAAGAACTCACGGTCCCACAATACCCAATAAATATCTGTGGGTGACACAAACAATGACTTTGTACGTATCAGGAATCAAATTAGGAAAAGGTGAATCAAATTAAATAATTACACAACATAACACACATAAGCTCACGCCTGTATCCCTGAAGGCGTAGGCAGAGGTGCACTAGCCAACTAGTACACCCACATTGTGCCGAGCTTAGTTCCGCCCCAGATATGATAGGGGCGAGCCTAGCGCCATATCGGGCACAAATTTCAGACTCCGGGCTGATATGGAAAAATCCAATATCACTTTGCCCGACCCGGGGATCGAACCTGAGACCTCAGAACAGTAGTCGTACCGAAATACAACCACGCCACCGAGGCAGTCATTAAATAATTAATGAGATTATATTGATGATTGACTTAAAACTTCTTTTTGTGTGTTAAGTTTGATCCGATATGTTCAATTATGTATATTGTTTATTTATTCAAATATAATAATAAAGAGCCTCTGTGGCGCAGTGAGAGGGAGAGAGTGCCGCGGCTTCGATTCCCGCACCGAAACATGTTTGTGTGTCCCACAGATATTTGTTTCAGGTCTATTGTGAGACCGGTCTTTCATAGTCTCTTACACCCATGATACACTGTGGGGTCAGGACTAGGTGTGTGACTGTTGGCTGTATTTATTCGTGATGACATAATAGAATAGAATTTATTAAAACGGACGTGGATATCAAGTTTATTTGCGTGTAAAAAGGAGTACCTAAAGGTAAATAATACTTGTCAATTATATTTTCGATGAACGAATAGATGCCTTATAACTATAAGTAATAAGTATCTATGTATTTTACTTTAGATTCCCATTAACACACTTGGTGCAGTGAACAAGTTCTTGGATAACAATGTTCCTCTAAGAAAGAGAATTCAGGTGAGTGAAATAATTCCATTCGTATTGAATGTACATGTAATCATATACACTTTAGATTCAGTCACTCTTTGGCCTAGTGGCGGTATATATGGGATGTGAATCAGGAGGTTCTGGGTTCGATTCCCAGCTCGATCGGGGTGTTTTTCTAACTTGATTTGCCGAGGGATTAAAGTTAGGCAAAGTTGTAAAAACTAAGTCAAATCCGTTTTGTATCATGCTTAAAAAGTGTCCTGCTACCCCAAATAGAGGTGGGATAACCTGGAATGAAGAGTGGTGAAAGGTCCATATAACTCGATTCCCACCGGCTTCCTTTGGTCATATTGTCCCTTTTGAAACTTTTCACCCTTCACTACTGGGAAATAATGTATAAAAGATTCAATGTAACATCAAGCATATTTAGTTACTTAGACATAACATACAAAAATACACTCGGGCATCTATATTTAAAGCTAGTTTTTAGATACTAAGATCTTATTTGAAATACAGTCCTCATCAAATCATTTGTAACAAATAGCAACTCATCTTAATACTCGTAATACGGGGTTACTATTTTTATTTTATGCTTCAATATAAGTATACTTGAGTAATAATCGTAAAATGAATATCATTTTATTATTAACACGTTTTATACATTATCATTGTATTTTACAGGTCACGCACGGAGAGTCTGAAGAACCTTCGAGGGTCAGATTAGGACCACATGCAAGAAGACGAGCTAACAAACGCGTTATACTTGAAGGCGCCGATAATAGTGGATCTAAGTGATATATGTGTACCTGATAATATGCAGTAATAAATAGCTAATCAATCTCATAATAATAATGCACTGTAATATTACTTTCCCACTGCTGGGCACGGGCCTCCTCTACTACTGAGATGGGTTAGGCTTTAGTCTACCAAGCTGATCTCACGCGGGTTGGTAGACTTCACATACCTTTGAAATTCTTAAAGTTTCCTGACCATTATAGTAAGCGATAATCTACAATGAACACACACTTAACGTAGAAAATTCAGAGGTGTGCTTTTTCGTTGGAGTACGACTTTCATCTCGTCAGTCCGTACAATTACCAACTAAGTTATCACAGCTTCAATTCTAATCAATCAATCCCATACTATGAATAAAATTCACACAATATAAATGTATACACTCCGTAGCCTCTTTAGTCTAGTGGTAGTGTATATGGGCTGTGGACCGGGAGGTCTTGGCTTCGAGTTCCAGGTCGGGCGCTTTTTTATTTCAATTTTCCCGGGATTAGATTCATCAGATGGGGGTTGACGTCAGTCGGGCAGCCGGTCGCAAAAACTAAGGCAAATCCTTTCTGCAACATGCTTGAAAGAGTTGCGCCGACCCCACATTAAGGTGGGATAAGGGTAAATAGAAAAAACAGAATATACAATTATCACACAGTCTGTACACCCAAGTCTCTATAGGCCTGGCTCTACATTAGTCTTGTATTGTAAGAATCAACATAATCAACATGGTATGGGACCCGAAATAATTATTTATAGTGGTTCGAACATTTTGTTCATGTCGGTGCGGGAATCGAACCTACGGCCTATTGTTTTGATTGCCAACTCGATTGGTTAATATAATTAAATTAAAATAGTTAATATTCCTTTGTATATGACAGGTAAGAAAAAAATATATTTTTACGTCATTTGACAAATAAATAACATGTTTTAATACCAATATTAAATAAAATATGCAGGTTCACGTGAAATAACTAATAACTTTAAATATTACAGATGGCTTTGGGACCTTATTTCCCTTTGATACTTATAAAAGTTTATGTATCCCATTGTGCGACTGTTCTAAAATTTCTATGAATAATATACCTCTAAGCTTATTTATTACAATTCCCAGTGGAAATCTTTGAGTACACTACAGATCACTTTTAGCTAAAGTATTTTAGGAGTTGTTCTTTGAGATCACGAGCAAGATTAATTACATAATACACTGTTAAAATGACGTACTGAATTCAATCAAAGTTTATAGAAAATTCATACAAGGTTTATAATTTTAATAATAATAATAGGTCTGGTCTGATATCAAAGAGCATCAACCATCTTTAGACGCTAATACACTATTAAAATGACTTTCTGAATCCAATCAAAATTTATAGAAAATTCATTTAAGGTTTTTAATTTTAGCCTGATGTCGCCTCCTTGGTCTAGTGGCAGTATATAAGCGCTGTGGACTGAGAAGTCAGGGTTCGATTCCCAAGTTGGGCAAAGCGAATTTTCTAATTTAATTTGCTGGTTCCCCAGAAGGGGTTGACGTCAGGCAGGTGGTCAGACGTAAAAATTAGCTAAATCCTTTCTGCAACATGCTTGAAAAAGTGAATTGCGCCGACCCCACACTAAGGTGGGATAAGGGCAGGCAGAAAGAAGAAAGAAAGCTGATACCAAAGAGCATCGAAATCTTCAGAGGCTCCCAACTCGTGGTTGGGTCAAGAGTGAAGTGTTACAGAAGGCAGATTTATTGGACACGACAAATATTATGAGGAGGTTCATCACTTTGGATTCCTAACGGAATTGGGTCTCACACCCAGCTATCATAGGGGAATACTTTCAAAAATATTTTTTATTGTTATATATTTAAAAAAAGGCTTTAAAAATTTGATTGGTAAAGTCCACGCTCTATGGGCCTTACTTATAAAAAACAGTTTAACTGAGCAATTGGTAAAGAATAGCCTGTCCCTTTTATTTTCAAACAATGTGACACAAGGAAAAAAGTGACAGCCTATTCTTAGATAGATGAGCAAATGGCTAACCATTTGCTCATCTAAACTGTTTTTATAAGTAAGGCCCTATAAGTCTACAGTATGATTGGGCCGGCTCGATCGGTTTAACACCACTGTCTTACAGAAAACCGATCTATAATGGCAGTTCGCTGTTGCGTTTCGTTCAGTGAGTGCGATTTGCGGTGGCTCAATTTCCTCCTCCCTATACCAATGCTCATCCCCCTTACATAACATTAGCTCACGCCTATATCCCCGAAGGGGTAGACAGAGGCGCACTAGCGAACTAGAACACCCACATTTCGCCGAGCTTTGTTCCGTCCCAGATGTGATACGGGGCGAGCCTATCGCCATATCGGGCACTAATGCTTATACTTCTTGTATTATGCTTCTTGTACCCATAGTGCTTTGGTACCATGGGTATCTATGGACGTATGAAAATCATCCATCATCAGGTGACCTGCTTTTTGCCAGTTTCTGCTATAATAAAATACTACATAGGTATGTTCAACAGCTTTATACTTAAGCCTGAACAATTTAATTACAATTTTTATTTGTCATAAAACGATGTTCCATACGAAATTAAATAAACACACGCCCCACTTTAGCACTCGTGAACAAATTTACTGGATACGATACCAAAACACCGTAAAATTTGTGCTTCCATTCTGCATGAAAATTGTACGTACAATACTTACGTCACAATAAAACACAATAAGGTAATAAAAAGCATTTTAATACCTTCGTGGGTCGTAAATCTATTGTTTGTTTAAGATACGAATTTTATTGTGCAAGATGCTCATTATGTTGTTTTTGTAAGCTATCTAGATCATTTTCCCGGTCTTAACCCCTAGTTTCTACGCCCCTTACTTATAAAAATATTTAAGCGCTGATTATCTTTATACCATAGGTTGTCCCTTTCATTTTTAAACAATGTAACGCAAGGAAAAAAGTGACAGGTTATTCTTAACCATTTGTTCAGCTAAAAAAGCTGTTTTAAGTAAGGCCCTACATGTATAACATTATTTACATACTAACTAAAAAATAAAAGTAATTTCTTTTACTTTACATAACGGATACGTTGCAAAACGATTGTCCAACGATTAGAACAACATATACGGGGTAACAGCGCGTAACTTGTGATCCAAAAGTTGTGACCTGATGGTCATAAGTCACTTAGTCGTATTTGAATGCCAGCCAAATCATGCTAGCGTAATAATGTTAAGACAATAAAATTGTCTTACTTGATTCTTGAACATTCAGAACATTCTAGTTCAGTAACACTAGAATCTAGTGTGTCAATTGTAATAAGCGCCCTCGCATTGTAATAAGTAGTAAATGTCGTTACTGACGTTTGAGATAATTTTTCTTCAAACTTGCTTCATAGCCAAGTAATATTAAATCTAAAGCTAAAATTGTCAAGTGTTACTTTGACTATTGCTATTGATGAAAAAACTGGGGGATGATCCAGATTTAGACTGTAGTTTAATGGGTCACGATATCTAAACGAGTAAGAAACATACCTACATGTTTCTTACAACCGCCTTGAATAGAAATCCCACAGGAGTGACATTTTAAGATCCGAAAGAACAACAAAAAACGTATGTTTCGTAACACCCAGAGAATTTAGTAGGCATTCAAAAGGTTTTCCCGATGGAGGATTTATCTTGCCACATTCTGTTTCACAGTCAGTCTTATCTCAACAGCTCCGTGGAATATGAAAAAGCATGAATAACGTTTAAACTTTTATATATTTTGTATTTCTCATAAAATAGTTATTACGGCAAAATTAGGGTGTTCTAGTTCGCTAGTGCACCTCTGCCTACCCTTCGGGGATACAGACGTGAGCTTATGTTGTTAGTTAATATCAATATAGTAAAGAAGAAGAAGAAAAGAAAGAAAGTTTATTTATTTATTTATTTATTAAGCAAAACCACATCATATATATCGGAGTAAATCTATGTACTTAATAAAGATAGGGCCTGGCGGATAGGTCAAAGCACAACGAATGTCGGTATAATGGAAGTTATGTGTCGCTATTGACAGAAACACAGGTTTCATCACTTCATAGTTTATTCAGTGCTTGTTTTATGAACTTGATCTATTCACCGTCAGTTCGGAATATGCTATGGGAAAGAACTGACAAGAAAACCCATAGATTTAACACGGAACATTTCACATTTCATTAGAATAGTTAATACACAGCTTAACAACGTTTGCACTAGTAACCGTAGTACATTCACAGTCAGTCACGGTAAATAATAACACTGTAAATTACTAAATACTTTGAAATAAGAGGTCGCCCATAATTTAGGCATAACGACCCTTAAACACTATGGTCTCCCGAACTATTATGTGACCTATTTGAAATCCGACAACTAAAAAGCCCCCCCCCCAAACAGTCTGCAAGCCATTATATTACCATGAATCCCTTCCTCTGCGTTCTCTACGTCAGAGTGCGGGTAGGCGATGCCAATATTTCTCCAATATCAATAAACAAGCAAATATATTTATAAAACGATTATAATAATTCCTTTTAGATTTAACCAGACCTATTGATAAGTGATCCAGCAATTAAAAGCTTTAGATAGCAATAATTAAGATCATTTCCACTTGGGCGCCATCACTACTAGGAAAACTCAACTATTAAGCAATCTGTGTACAAAATAGTTATTTAAATTACCTTTCGATTTATCTAGACCATATAAGTAGTAATTCAGCAATTATAAAGGTTTAGATCGCAACTATGACAATCACTTCCGGAGACAATAAAGTTATACAAACAAAAGTATAAAAACATGTAAATAATTACGATTACTTCATTAACTCGACGTGTAAATACTTTATACGTTTTTACGAAGTGATTGTAACAATAATATATTGACTTATGCATAGTAAATATGATAATAAATCGACGGTTTAAATTGCTGCGGCGACATATATATTAGAATAGTTGCAATTTAGCTTAGTATATAGAAATATAATGTAGTCTGATATATATGAACACTTAAGGGTTGCATGACATTGTTTAAAATATTAATAAACTTTATAAAAACTTATTAAACAGAACACAGTACAATATAGTATCATCATTATATACCTAGTTAAAGTAGGAAGATGTGAATTATTTATAGTGCAAATAATTCACATATTATCTATTTAAGAACTTCTTTTCAATTTTGTTTTTGAAAAGTTATTTTGTCAAACCAAAAAAGGACAAGCAACAACTTACATAAGATAAACATATTTAAAAATAACTTATATCTCTATAATAAAATGTTGCATGCCTTCATGGCGACAAATGTGGTCAGCTCAGCTTTATGCTGTGTTATGGTTCACACCAACCAGCGCTGGTTTTCATTTGACCACCTAGTGAATGACGACTGCCATGTCAGCTTTAACCCCTCAGAGGTAAGATTTACGTTATAATCTGTGCAAAATAAATGGTTCCGCACATACCCCAGTTGACTTGTGAATTAATCAACCCTCGTTAAGTTCCTTCACTTCTCATTCAATTAAAATAACCTAAATCATGGAGCGCAAACGTTGCCGACTCCAGCAGCCCGAGTAGGAAAATTTCTGACAACCGTAAATGTATTCGTGCTCGATGCGCGTCTATGAAATTTGTATGAAATATTAATCAAATGTCATCAGTGCGCAGCGAGTTTACATTTACATTAGTTTTTCGTGCTCGGGCTACTGTTATACCTGCGGCGGAATGGATTAAACTGCCTTCGTCGATTTCCAATGAGAGACGCGTAGATTGCGTAAAGTATACCTTTTTAAATATATTCTTTCGACTTGCCCTTCATCATCATCATCAGCCATAGGACGTCGGTCGGTCTACAACAGGAGTGATGTATAAGTTACTTGCGTCACTGATGCAGTGCCTTGATGCTACTACGTTATTCGTTAGTGTTCAGTGGTCTGAGCAGGAAAATTTCTGACAACCGTAAATGTATTCGAACTCGATGCGTGTCTATGAAATTTGTATGAAATATTAACCAAACCTCATGAGTGCGCAGCGAACTCGAATACATTTACATTTACATTGGTTTTTCGTGCTCGGGCTACTGATTTCTATCCTGAATGTACAATTAATTTTCAGTCTCAAAGGAGCGTGAAGAAATCAGTTGATTAAGAAACACAAAGCCATTTAATGCCACATATACATTAAGCAGCCCAGCGGGGTTAGTCAAGTGGCTTATGCACTAGTCGAATAGAATATATGTATGTGAATGAACACGGACGTAAAAAAAGATGGACGGAGCGCTAGGAACATTGAAAGTGAAGCAGGGTTTTTGGTTCATTCGATCTATCGACACGTAATGACCGCGGCCGGCGGCTGATTGAATAACCCGAAAACCCTGCTTCTTTTTCAATATTCCTAGCGCTCCGTCCATCTTCTTTTTACGTCCAGGGGAATGACATAAGAGTACGCTATATATATAGCGTACATACATTTACTATTCTATTCGACTAGCGCATAATCCACTTGGCTCAGCCCACTGCAGGATTACCACTACCTCTTATAGCAGTATTATTATAATCGTTCTTCGTTTGTTTTGTATGGGAATATTGACAAGTAAAATTATAATAATACTGCTATAAGAGGTGATGGTAACCCCCCTGATCTGACAATTATTTTTACGAAGCCCGCAAAAACAGCGAAGGGCCTATCAAGTTTCCGATAGGTTAACGTCTATATCTGATTTTATAGCCGTTTTATTAGCTATCTGATGGGACCGTTAGGTCATTTCTGAGCAATTAGGGTGGCGATAACTCGCTGTAAGAGATCATCATTTCGGTCATGTCTATCGTTAGAAAGTGTCGTATATTTTATGACACTAATCCTCAATTTTACTAGCTCGTAAAATATTTTCAAGGTAACTTTATGCTAATTTGATTTTGAATTAGTAATTGCACAATTTTATTAAAATTTAAGAAAACACGTGTACATTGTACAATGAATAAATCGGTATAGAATTATTGAAGACACTTGAATGATACGCAAATAATAGAAAAACCGATCAAATCCGATTTTAGTTGATTTTTTTTTTATTGACTCACACTGCGCCATCAAATCTGAACCAAAAGAAATAACATTTGACGAATATACGTGGTATGCTATGGTACGTGTACCACACTTGAAAACAAATGTCAAATCCAGGTCCTCCTTTTCAAAGTCGGCGAAAAACATATTAAATAGTCGTACTCGAGCTTAACGTTAATCAAGTTTCGTTTCAGTTCTTTAACGTAGCATTAGTTGGAACAAACCTAATTATGACTTCAGAATTATTTTCTTCATTATTTTCTGCGTAATTAACAATTCAAAGCCGGTCTATTAAAATAAAAGCTGCTGAAGGGTCTAATCTAATTAATCTTTTAGTTTTTCTAAGTGTTTTAAGTTAACAAAACGAGTTCATTTTTCAAATGTTAAAACATAAACCTAATTACAATGTTGTTCATTAATTTAATGTACGTGGATTGCATCTGCTATTAATACCATAGTAATCATGATATTAATCTTTGAGGCTTATGTTCAATAGTGGACGTCCACATGATGATGATGATGATGATGATACTGATTTCTTAAGTTTACGCGAATATTATACATTGAAATAAAATTATTTTTACGGATTCTATCACGATTAGGTTTTCATTATTATTCCCGACGTTTCGAAGGCTTTGCAGTATATACGAAATATACGTAAAAATAGTTTTATTTCGATGATGATGATGATGAATGTAATAGATAATACGTTGATAACGATAACATTTTAAACACACTTTAGAACGTCAATAGCGACGTCTATGCTGTTGTTTACTCCGTACTCCTTTATCAGGTCTTGAGGGACCACACTTGATATAAGCTCTATTGAACACAAAAATAATATCTTTTTTTTATACACCAAACAGTCATACACCTAGTCCTGATCCCACACTAGGTATAACCTGTATCGTGGGTGTCAGAGACTATGAGAGACTTTCAGTCTCACAACACCCAGACTTGAAACAAATATCTGTGGGCCATACAAACATTTTTCTCAATGCGGGAATCGAACCCGCGGCCTCTCGCTTCACAGTCGGCTACTCGCCCGCTGCGCCATGGAGGCTGTCAAATCTAGATACTCGATTCACATATAGAGGTAATAAAGATATCGTATAACATACACACATCCAGCATAGCATAGCATAAGCTCAGACCTGTATTCCCGAAGGGGTATGCAGAGGCACATTAGCGAACTAGAACACCCACATTTCGCCGAGCTTAGTTCCGTCCCAGATGTGATAGGGGACGAGCCTATCGCCATATCGGGCACAAATTCCAGACTCCGGGCTGATATGGAAAAATCCAATATCACTTTGCCCGACCCGGGGATCGAACCCGATACCTCAGAACCGTAGTCGTACCGAAATACCACCACGCCACCGAAGTTCACATACACTTATTAAGAATCGCCTCCTCCTGAATTCAGTGATACACAAATAAAAGGAACACTTGAAGATTGAATTTGAGATGGAATTTGTGCCCGATATGGCGACAGGCTCGCCCCCTATCACATCTGGGACGGTTAGCTCGTGCGTCTCTGTCTACCCCTTCGAGGACAAAGGCGTGAGCTTATGAGTTTATTACTCTTCAAAAAGCCCGATGAAAAAGAATTCGTAGATAGTCACGGGCGGCTCGGCCTCCGGTGGCCCATACGCTTATGTAACATATATATGTGCCGTGCCATTTCAACTTACTAAAAAGGATAGGTTTTTTTTATAGTTTTTATATAGGCGATATCTCTGACAAACGTGGATCGATTTTTAAGATTTCCTTAACTGATTATTGATTAATTCTAAATAATCAATAATAAATATTATCTCCAATCTCCACCGAATATTATGGGAAATAGAGGTTACGTGAGTTTATGTACTCATAATAGTAAAAATTATGAGTATTTGGAGTTGGACTTGCTGTAATACAAATAGATTTTAAAGGTCAAATATGTTAAGATCGTTAGATTCTAGAATTAGGCCTAGAATACATTTGATCTTACGCTCTACTTAAGCCCAGTCTAGACGGGTGATTGAAATGACAGCCAGACAACGTAACACGTAACCTTTATTAATAAGGTCCTGGAATTCTAACAATAACAATTGGACCGTGTTGTGCAGAAATGAGCCAACACACAAACTATTTTTTTACATCATTCATCATCATCATCAGCCACAGGACGTCCACTGCTGAACATAGGCCTCCCCCAAAGATTTCCAGATCGATCTGTTGGAAGCTGCCTGCATCCAGCGACTTCCTGCGACCTCATCTTTACTCGACTGCCTCCGTGGCGTGGTGGTATTTCGGTACGACTGCCGTCCTGAGGTCTCGGGTTCGATCCCCGGGTCGGGCAAAGTGATATTGGATTTTTCCATATCAGCCCGGAGTCTGGAATTTGTGCCCGATATGGCGATAGGCTCGCCCCCTATCACATCTGGGACGGAACTAAGCTCGGCGAAATGTGGGTGTTCTAGTTCGCTAGTGCGCCTCTGCCTACCCCTTCGGGGATACAGGCGTGAGCTTATGTTATGTTATGTTATGTTCATCTTTACATCATTATGGTCTATTAATGGTTTAGAACATGTTGGCATAAAAAAAACTTATTTTGTGGGTTGGCTCATTACTCCACAACACGGTCCAATTAATCAATACATAAGCTTGCTGGTGGTAGGATATTCGTTTCCGACCGGATGGCGACCACCGTACACATGGTGCTAAAACCTGCCATAGTCACCCTCATAGTGATACTCTTTGTGTGGTTCGCGTTCCAGGATCAACCAGTGTACTTTCAGTTGTCTCGGGGGGCTTGCGACATGATTTGATGGTTTGTTGGCACGGGTATAGCGGTCCCTGCGTCTGCATCGGTCATGCTTCTATCTTGTCGTAAGCCCCTCTTACCATCAGGTGCAGTGTAGTCACTTTGCCGTGGCCGGATTAAAAAAAAATACGTGTATAGTAATGTAAAAGTGAGTGCGTAGTTGCAAATCTACTGGCCACTTCGTGGATACAAGCATGATCTCATAGATGTATCTTTTGGTATCGCATCGTATGGTACCTATGGTGTAGGTAAATCTTATTAAGTATTTCATAATGCTTCAATCGTTTTCGAATTATTAGCACTTCTTCCATTTATTCTTATCCCATTCCACTGTGAAGGTCGGCACAAAAGACTATTCCAAGCGTGTTCTAAAAAGGATCCGCCTTAGTTTTTCATCACCGGCCACCTGTTTGACATCATCCCCTTTTAGGGGATCTAGAGCCGGGCGAATAGTCTAAATAACCATTTTACTCCACATGGGAATCAAACCTAGGACCCTTTGTTCGACAGCCTGTACCTTACCAGGGAAGCGACTAAACCAAATGCCATATAATAAATGCCAGAAATGTATACATCTATGTAGTTACAATACTTATATAGAGGTACTATCGCAGAGTCCCTTTCAACAGGTTTGGCTTTCATAAGCAAACCACATCATCGATCTGGAGATTATCAATTATGCGATCAATGCCCGTCTGGCGAGGAATGATGAGGAACGCCCAAACATTTTCCAACCCACTTGATAACTGCTCCCGAAATTAGATCAGCTCGTCTCGGGGGAGAATTAATTTTGGACCCTAATCAAAGTTGGCCCATGTTACGCGAAGTCAGTATAACTTGAGACTGTTCCCGACTGATGTGGCGTACATGATTATGAATGACCATTATTGGTTCAATATAAACTTTTATATTGAACCAATAATGGGCATATCTTATATAGCTGATATTGAAATCGTTTCCGGATATTTGGAATGAAATTTTTTCATAACTGCTCAGGATGTATACGAATTCAATTTTGAGTAGGTAATAATATTACTAGTTATAGTATAATATTAGTAGATAAAGTAGTATAAGTAATAGTAGCGCAACACATAAGCATATTGCGGAAAGGATTATGCTTCACTATTTACCATTGGCCTTATGTGACTATAACTAACAATCCCTCTGGTGGATGCAGAACGGACAAATCTTCAGTTTACATCATGATCATCATCAGCCATAATCCGTTCACCGCTGAACTGTGCTGAAGTATCTTTGGTCATTTTGTTCGATCAATACAAAAATGTGTGTAGACGACTAATCGTCTTTGGATTAGACTATGGGTGCTTGAATTTGTCAATACTGCAAATGCATTAGCAAAACTTTAATAATTCATGCTTCATTTATATTTAACAGTCTTTCAGTTTCTGTGCTAAAGTGTTCGCCAAGTTTATCATCGATGTGGCCAATATTAACATAAACTACTCATTTCAATCTAGTACAGGTGGATTGCGTTATAATTTTAATGGTAGAGCCACGCCGTAGACAGTTACGTTCACAGAACGAATGGGTTGCCTCAACTGTTTTGATATCGCAGTCCCAAAGAAAACCGACGTAAAGTGCTGTTGCGCTGCGTTCGGTTCATGTGATTTCCGGTGGCCTAAATGCTCCTCCCTTTCCTAATCCCTATTTTCCTCCTTTAAGGTTGGCAATAAATCCAAGAATCTTTTGATGTCATGGGTATCTATGGGCGATAGAGATCACTTACCATTACCAACTGCTCGTTAGTCAGTCTGTAAAAAAAATGTATGCACTAATAAAATTATATGTAATTGGCTGCTTATCGCATAAGGTGAAAAGCAGTTGAAGGTTTTATGCTTACAAACCCGAGCACATACTGCTCGAATCGAAAAAAGTACACTTCACGCCGAAATATGTCGCCACGTGATCCACGTATAAAGCCTGATTTACAGAAGAGAGGAGGCGAAAAAAGCATGACGCAGACAAGTAAGAGGTTTTTTGTTACATTCTGATGGCTGTCGTGGGAGTAATTCGTTGTAAATCCAGTTTAATTAATAGGTATTTTACTCTTAAGCGTTAGATAACATGTCACAAAATATTCATTTAAAATTATATTAAACCGCAGTAGCCAGCTTTGTAATACACATTACTCATTGCTCTCAGTTGACTGAAATAACTTAATTATGAAAGATAGGATTGCATCTACTGAATACATAATAATATAACGCTAACAGCTGTAGTACTTTTTTCATTACAAAGGGAAAAATTCATTTCGCTGCATTCATTTCGCAGATGCAAACTTTCCGTTGTTCAATTTCTTCTAAGTCAGTTCTTTGTGAACGTTTTCAAGTAACTGTGTTGCATTTAGGAGCAAGTCATTAAGAGCTATTGTTCATTATGAAATTAGCTGTGCCACAAAACTTTGCTGGCTCGCTTATCACCCGCTTTTTACTTAGTAACACCTACTTTCGCTGTAATTTCACATTGAGTTTTTGTTTTTTACGAGCCATTGTTTCGCTGCTTCGTCAAGAATTTTTCGCGAGACTGCTTCGGGGTAGTTTGTAGCTCGGTTGGATAATTATTATTGTGGTACCACTGGGTTCCATCGTGCCTCATTGGGTTCCATTGTTATTAAGACATTAATAGTGTTTATGTATACAAATAAATAAAATTGGAGTGTCTGTTTCTAATTACAAATTAACAGCTTTTCACTAAATGCATATGAAAGTATACCGTATATACTTTCAAAAAATATTTAACATAAAAATTGTTTTTTTCATATGTGTAAGTACCGACTTACACATATGAAAAAAACAATTTTTAAAATTTTTGTCTGTTCAGCTGGCCTGATTTCGACGGGATTTTACAGGTAAATATCTGTAGCCCGAGCACGAAAAACTAATGTAAATGTATCCGAGTTCGCTGCGCACTGATGACGTTTGGTTAATATTTCATACAAATTTCATAGACGCGCATCGAGCTGAAATACATTTACGGTTGTCAGAAATTTTCCTGCTCAGGCCGCTGATGTTATAAGAAGTAAGAGGTTATTTTTAATCCCGGAAATGAAATTTTAACCCGGAAAATAAATTTCCACCCCAACGGAGTCCAAGACTGTTGCCTTATTGCAAGTTTATAGGATAAATTCAAACTCCGTAAGATGTCATTTCTACTCAACTTTAGAGTTTGTCTAAAGATAGAAGAAACAACATGCCGTCTATTATTTCACATCAGCTATTCGCCCACTGCACCGTGGGACTTAAAGAAAACTGAGATGCATAAAATTAATTAAATTTTATAATTTCTTAAGTTTACGCGAATATTATACATTGAAATAAAACTATTTTTACGGAAAAAAATAAAAAACATCCTAATTCCAATAGAGAAGATGGTTGGGAGCTTGCACGAATCTGGGATCCAATTATAGGTACATCTTATTAAATCGGAACCCAAAAGACCAACTCAAGACACCGTGAGCTCGTACTGCGTAGATCGGAACACAAATAATTAACCGTTTTGATTTTGTATAATTTAAAAATGAAGGTAGATATTGTAACACTAACCATTTTTGGACAAATGACACCTCAGTCTGACCCGTGACAACGAAGACTGCAAAGCCTTCGAAACGTCGGGAATAATGATTAAAACCTAATCGTGATAGAATCCGTAAAAATAGTTTTATTTCAATAAATTTTCTAATCTATCTGGTAAATTATTAATAAGAATCTGATGGAAGGAGAGATTCCAGACTAAAGTTACTTAACTCAAAATTGATTTTAAAAAGAAACCAGTTTAAGAATTCAGAATGTTTTAAGTAGTGAGAGTCCTTGAAATTACTTAATAAGAAAATAAAAATTCAGTCTGGAAATAAATCTTATTAAGTTGAGTTCGGAAAGAATGTTGAGTGAAACTACGCGACAAATTACTGTCCAAAACTTTAACCCAGCTGATTATGGCCGTGAATAAAACTTGGAATATGGTTAGCTAATTCTTTAACTTGCGTAATGTACTTGTAATTTGCGTAATGCTTCATCGTCTTAAGGCCTTATTTGAACGAGAGCTTTCAACGCGCGTTAAAAAAGCGTTGTAATTGAATAAATTATTTCTATAGTTATTCAAATGCCAGTGTATTTAAAAGGCGACGTTTTTTAAATGCCGAGTGTTGATGATGAAAATAATCATAAAATTATAGATACAATATTCAGAATAAACTTTAATAAAATGTAATACAAATGCTGCACGTCAATGGAGTCACAGAACAGAGATGATTGACACACGAAAAACAACGTACCCTAGAATGGCATATAGGCTCAAAATTCAAATTATACTCAACAGTTGAGCAGTATGTAAAATATTGTACCTTTGAGGTCAAGACTTCTTGAGTGGTAGAGTCACTCTGTAGACAGTTACGTGTACAGCACGAATGGGCCGACTCGACTGGTTTGATAACACTGTCTCACAGAAAATCAACTTAAAGTGGCAGCTCGCTGTCGCGTTTCGTTTAATGAGTGAGATTTCCGGTGGCCCAATTCCCCCTTCCCTTTTCCAATCCCTATTTCTCTCCTTTTAGGTTGGAAACACACCCATGATTCGTTTTGTGTCTTGGGTGTCTATGGGCGGTGGAGATCACGTACCATCAGTTGACTCATCTGCTCGTTTGCTAGTCACTGCTATAAAAACAATAATGATTTTTCAAACACTCATATGAACATACATGTCGAGATGCTTTTTTAACGGACGTTGAAAAAGCTCTCGTGTGACAGAGGCCTTAATTCGTTCCTTAATTTATATCTGTATTTATTATTATAAACATTACCCTCCTTACAAAACAATTGGATAAAAGCTATTACTGATATTTTTTAAATATTAAGGACTGTTATTAGGTAGTCTAGTCTTAAAAGCTAGGGACCAGAGTCTCGCCACTGGAGGGTAATACTTTTTGATATTTAATTAATAAAATAACATAATATAAGGTCATGCCTGTATCCCCGAAGGGGTAGGCAAAGGCGCACTAGCGAACTAGAACACCCACATTTCGCCGAGCTTAGTTCTATCCCAGATTTGGCAGGGGGCGAGCCTATCGTCATAAAATTTCAGACTCCGGGCTGGTATAATAAAATCCAATATCACTTTGCTCGACCCGGGGATCGAACCCGAGACCTCAGGACGGTAGACGTACTGAAATATAATTACGCCACGGAGGCAGTCAAATTAATTAATAATAACATTCTTAAATAAAGTTTACCTATGAATATACAAAGAAATGGAGTCTAAAGATTACCAAAGTTGCACAAGTATTAAGCCGAAAGTAGCGTTTCTCATAAGAAAGAAAAACATTAAACCGTATTTCCGTTTCCTGACTAGGGAAATGAATATGTAATCAAGTTTACGTTACGGATGTTTACATAATGTCATACTCTACTTCCTAATTCTTATGAAAGTTATGAGACTCATATATTAAAAATTACACTCGTTTTATTATTTTAAATGTGGTATATTTACAAAATTAAATATTGTATAATTAATTTCATATGACTATAATTTTTTTTGTAGTTAACGCTAAAAGATTTCAATGTAATTTCGGTGTTTACCTATCGCACTGGGACTCTTACTCTATATGAATACTTATACTGACGTACTGAAGATTATATTTTGAAACAGCAATAACAATTTGTATGTTAATAATCATATATTTATAATTGAAAAGATCGGGATGCCAACCTTTCTTTCTACCTGCCTTTATCCCACCTTAATGTGGGGTCGACGCACCACACTTTTTCAAGCATGTTGCAGAATAGATTTAGCTTAGTTTTTACGACCGGCTGCCTGCCTGACGTCAATCCCCCTGAGGGATCCTGAGAAAGAAAGAAAGGTTGCTTTGCCCGACTTTGGAATCGAACCCAGGGCCTCCCGGTCCATAGCCAATATATGCTGCTACTAGACCAACGAGGCGACGATGCGACTCGGCAAACCAAGCGAGTGGCTTAAATACCTTTAATTTATTTTACTTTTATTCATTAATAGCCTCAACGAATTTCAATTATTTTAATAACATTTGTTGTTAAGGCGAAGTTGGACCTGTTCGATAATAGCTACATATACTTTAGAGTTGTAGAAGAAAAGGTGTCGGTTGTTCCTGCACCAGAGGGGAGATCTCCTTGTCAGGCGGATATCGTGCCTAACAGCCGCGGCTCCCCCGATGGTTCATCTGCGGAAGTTATATATATGCGACGTCTGCTGTAAACTTTGCCACCGTGATTTGGAATGGATGCGTTGATTGGTGGCTCCATCTGTTGTAACTACTGCCGTTGTGCGCCGACGCTCGATGCTTTAATTACTTCGGCGCGCATTGCAGAGATGTCGACACAGAATAATTGCAAGTAGGACGTTACCACTGAAGAATCATTTTACATGGTGCACTGTAAAAATGCCCTTATCCGTTGGCTACAATTCCTGAAAGGATTTAAAATTAAAAGATTATTCACGTCAGATTAGATTGGGGAACTTACGTCGACCCTTACCAGGAGGGTTTTTACAATCCAGATAAACATCCTTCAGGCGGTTGTAAAAAAGCTTTTAATTTTTTGTACTGTTACTTTGGGTCTGTTTTCTTTTGTTCGATGTACAATAAACCCCAATTACTGTTTGTGGATTACTTGAAGGCAGCAAAATGGGATAATTTATAAAACTCATTTGAAATAATTTATCTGCTTGGGTTAACAGACCAAAATACACGATTAAAGAGGGATGAAACTGGATTACTATATATAAATTTCCGCCATCACGTGCAACATTAATTATATTTTGAGATCTATGTAACATAGACTACGTAGAGCTATACTAAAGGTAGTTATGTCAAGAAATTTGCCGGCTGAAATATTCGATAGACTGTCTGAAGTTCACTTTAAAGATCATCGCCTTAGAGTGGCAACTCGCTGTTGCGTTTGGTTTGGTGAATGAGATTTCCAGCGACCCAAATCCTGCTCCCTATTATAATGCCTATTACTTTCCTTACGAACCCATGGTTGTCTTAATATTATGGATATAAGGTGAAGGAAATCACTTTTCAAACTTACCATCAAATGTTCACTTGCTAGATAGACTGGACAGAATCCAAAATTTCCATCTATTTTTTTGTTAAGCTCTGCGTAAACCAATGAATCAATATCGAATGCAACTTTTTGAGTTTTTTGGAATCCGGGCATGTCAAAGCGATGATACCGAACTTGATAACAACTAACACGTACAGTGCGTATAAAAATAGTGGAAGGTTTTTTACGTGTATGTGCGAATTTGAAACTACAGATAACGGAGCGACTTCAAAAGTTATCCGATCGTGACTAAATTTATATGGACCATGCATGGAATAAGCTCTATCGAACACAAAGAATCTTGAAAATAGGTCCATATATTTGGCAGAGATATCGCGTAACATACAAAAAAACACTAAGTATCCTCCATTTTATAAGTCGAACGAAAATTGCAAATATGTTTAAATGCGTACCTATCAGATATGGCCAGTTTTATTAAAAACCAAATCTGTGTCATATATCGTATTATTTTTTTTGAAAATCTTTTTATTCTAGCTACGAATCAGACCTCTTATTTTCCGTATGAGCAAATGTAGTCTGAAAGTGTTAGAAAAGGTGATAGGCTTGCCCCTTATAACCTCTAGGGACGAAAATAAGGTAAATAAAAAGTGGTTGCATTCATTACTCATCTGCACACACCTTTTGGACTAGTAGATCTTTGTGTATAGATACACTGTATTCAATTCGATTATGCCTTTCAATTTGAAACTCAAATCAATCACAGCTTTCGGTATGTTTGCACTGTTGATTGCCGTCAATTGAATCAACATATTATTACTTTTACTTATCATTTCGGTAATTTTGATACTAATTTAAAGTAAACTATATTCCAGGAAAGACATTACTTATATAAGAAAATGACAAACCGTAGTTAGTACATTTTAATCCTTAATATTTTATACGAAAAATTGAAAAACGTCATAGAACTATCTCTTAATAAACTTTAACAAATTACACTTGTTTTAAATCTCCAATGCACGTATCCAGCTGGTTACCACAATTTTGAAAATGCAATACACTCTTAGCAGATTGAAGTATGCAGCATAACATAGACTTAAAGCCAACAACAATTTAAAACAAACTGAAGTTCAGCAAGAGCCACTCAGATTGATAAACTTCGCGAAGTTTTGCAAAGCTCTAAAAACTCGGATCCTTAATCATAGTAAAAGCAAAACTAAGTCAAGATAAAGTAAGCCAATTGGAAACGGACCATAATCCGCACGTCCCGATCGGGATACCATGTGGTCAACTTCTCACGGACTTTGTTTAGTTTGCAATGACGTAAGAGCAGAACTAATTTGAAAAGGGGTAAAAAAGGTTGCCGCTATTACCAAAATCCAAGACGTCATCTGAATAAGTAAAGGAACTTGTATTTTGGTGACTATAAGAACTGCGAAATCCTGGGTTGAAATCTCAATTTGAAAATAAAACACTCGCTTTGTGATATTTGATCCAGATTGTTTATACGATAATATAGAATTTCCCACAACATAATCTTCCCAGCATATCAATGAATATTAGGAGGATGATTAAGAGGTTGCACCGTCTATTGGACTCCTAGATCAATGTCGTATAAAGAGCTTTCAGTTGGATAGAGAAACCGGGCCAACTGTACGCCAACACATTCGATTTGACGCGGCTCACATTCTAGCTGCAGTTGAAACTTCATCATCACCAGCAAGAGATTTAACTCCGAAAGGATTTCAGTGCATAACTTTTTGCTATATATGTACTCTTTAAATAGAGCTGTTTAATTTACACGAATTGATCACATATAATTTTGATTCTCCGTTTCGAAATGAAAGCCTTAAAGGACTTTAGTAGCAATTTCTAAAGACATACATTCGTAATGAAATCCTAATCTTATCGAAAGCATAACCTTACTTTTGCCTACTTTATCTAAAAGAGAATTAAAATATGGTTATCAAATACAATGTTGTAGGTTACAGAAAAAAAAAAACATTATTTTTATCTCTGGCAAGCTTTGAAACGAATAGGATGTCTTGAGTGGAAATAATCAATGAAAAATATATATCAATCTAAGATGAGGTCCTAGACTATAACAAAATTAATATCATTAAGAAAGAACATCAAACTTGAAACAGCTGATCGGAATCGGCCATGTTTTCACTAACCAACGTTGGAACATTTTAACGCTTTTGGACGATTATCAATGCAATTTTTATGAAACGTACTATTGTCGTCTTATTACGCTCTACTAAGTTATTATGAATAAGGGGTATAATCTAAAACCATTATCACCAAAAAATTATGAAAATCATACACAAGAGTACTCTGTATAACCACGTTCCAGAAATCCAATCTGCAGTAAGATATTATAGAGGTAGTAACCATTTACTACACGAAAGCCCCAACTGACGATAACCTACATAGAGCATCTAATATGGACAATGCACCGTTTCATGGTTTCAACGCAATATCGTGTGAAGTTAAGTCATAAATTACACGACGCTGCGACACCTCTGCGATGAATCAATCCGAAAATACCGCAGCATTGTTGTTCGTCTACTTGTCCATTACATTGTCTGGTTCGTTACTTATTTGCTGCCTTGCAGTATTTTCAGCCAAGTTTCACTTAGAATCTAGAATTGTGTCAGGATTTGCTACAAGATGTCGTTCAATTAGCGTTGGTAGCGAAAAGGTTCTATATTGACTTATTCTGTTTTAATATTATATAGTAATTATATTATGAAGCAACAGAAATTGTGATTTATAACATAATTGCTATCATGTAATCATGACAATTCGATTGTGGCACAGCAATTCCAATAACCGTGATTGGTATCAGGGTGCAGTATCGATAACAAACATTTTTGGATATATTTTGTGATTACACGTTTTTATTACTCTACATAATAATCACTACTGAGTCCTTAAATCAGTTGTTAATATTCACTTAATTTATATCCCAGAATCAGACAACCTATTAATATTGTTATTCGGGAGTGGACTGTATTCTTAAATATCGGATGCATCAGCATCGTTGTTTCATTAATAAAATTGCAAACAGAATATGACGAAATTCTCATCACATTGAATACTATTAATTACATACATGATATTACTGACGAATTTCATATTATCATTCAAAACATCATTGCGTTGTTGAATACACCGCGCCACATTAAGTACACTAATCATTCTGTCCGTGTTTCATTATTCGTTTATCGGTTTTGTATTAAAGTAATTATCGTGGAACTGACATTCTGGCCGCTTCCAACAGGTCGATCTGGAAATCTTTGGGGGAGGCCTATGTTCAGCAGTGGACGTCCTATGGCTAATGATGATGATGACATTCTGGTTTAAAATGAGTGCATTTTGTTTAAAAAAGGCAGCGCTGCACTTTGAATCATAACATAAAGATTTGACTGTGGGAAGTCATAGTGTTAGTTTTGTACTAAGGATATCAAGGTATCTCATAATTTATAGCTATCCATAAGATATGAGAATGGGACTCCATTATACAGCATAATTATATAAAACACATTTTTTTTATACTGTGGAAGATTTAAATATTCATAAACATTGATAGTATTTAATGTGTAAATTACTCTAAGACTGCTTGTTAAAGCAGTAAATCCAATTATCATGTTTTGGCGTCAACATAAATTTGGCTTGGGTTTCTAGAGCGCTAAGTCACCGGTATTTGGTGTCTCACGGCGGCTCCAATCTGGAACTACGGCAAATTCTAAGTGATTTAAAACCTGGCACTAGAACGGTCTAGTTTTCACTCTACGACGATCACGAAACCGCACCGAGCTTGAGTGGATTATAAAGCAAACCCCAACGGGACAGATGATGTCTTCGAACCATAAGGTAGTAGTTGCCTTTGTGAGATTTTGTACAATATTATACCCCTATACGTAATAGCAAATATAATGAATTAATAATCACAATTTTAAAACTTAACGGACCGACTTCGACGAAATGTATCCGATCGTGGCGAAATGTATTGGGAACACCCTTGAAATAAGCTCTATCGACTACAAACAGAAGCTTGAAAATCGGTCCACATATGGCGAAGATATCGGGTAATATAAAAAATACAGATGAATTGAGGACCTTCTTCTTTTTAGAAATCGGTCGAAAAAATTAATCGTCCCCCACTAAACAACCTCTAAAACTGCCTATAATCCCCGATACCCTTTTCTACTCCATCTTTAAACCCTGACCGTCTATTTGTAATCTTCTCATCGTGACCCAAAGACATTCAAATATATATAGACGGGACAACAGCACAAAACTTGTGATCCAAAAGTTATGACCTAGTAGTGGTCATAAGTCGCTCAGTCTAGTTGAAATATCCGGGTGCCAGGTCGGCCAGCGCAATAATATTGACAGAATAAACTTATCTTACGTGATTCTTGACCATTCACAAAACATTCTAGAGTGTAAATTGTAATAATCGTCCTCGCATTGTAATAAGTGGTTGATGGCGGTACTGAAGTTTGAGATCAAATATTTTTGTACGGAAACTTGCTTGACAGCCCTTCTTTTCGTGACCACTCCAATGAATGCAAACACGAAACTTTTGCTGTGAATAAGTAAGGAGTTGGGTACCTATTCCGTTGATTCCAGTCGTTGCAACATTAGGTAAAGTTTACTGTTAAATCTCATTGAAGTTACAAAATACTCTAAATCCGAGAGAAAAATAAAAGTCTAATCTTAAACGAGCTGATGATCTTCAAACGTCTGAAGAGATTTTCTTGAGTTAAGAACACTCTCGATTAAGTCAACTTTCAAATAAATAAACATACATAACAAGCTCACGCCTGTATCCCCGAAGGGGTAGGCAGAGGTGCACTAGCGAACTAGAACACCCACATTTCGCCGAGCTTAGTTTCGTCCCAGATGTGATAGGGGGCGAGCCTATCGCCATATCGGGCACAAATTCCAGACTCCGGGCTGATATGGAAAAATCCAATATCACTTTGCCCGACCCGGGGATCGAACCCGAGACCTCAGAACCGTAGTCGTACCGAAATACAACCACGCCACGGAGGCAGTCAAACAAATAAAAGCTATAGATAATCGGTTCATGCGTTACTCATATTGTACACATAAAGTCGCGTCTTCTGCACATGTTTATCGAAACAAAACACAAAAACATGTACCCAAAACAACGTATTCTCTTCAACGCTGTATCCTGTTAATGGAACAATGGATCATAGAGATTTTTTTTAAATACCGCGTTTTGTGTAGTTGTTTTGTGTAATGTTTTTGTGCAGGACAGGCGGCTTAACTGTTTACAGTGTGTATTTATTGAATGAAACAAAAAACTAATCTTCTTCTTCTACCTGCCCTTATCCCATCTAAATGTGGGGTCGGCGCAACACACTTTTTCAAGCATGTTGCAAATAGGATTTGGCTTAGTTTTTACGACCGGCCGCCTGCCTGACGTCAACCCCCTATGAGGGATCCAGTCCCGGCACATTAAATTAGAAAATTTGCTTTGCCCGACCTGGGAATCGAACCCAGGACCTCCCGGTCCACAGCCCATACATGCTGCCACTAGACCAAGGAGGCGACTATAAAAAACTAATACGTAAAATTATAATGGCTGTTAATTAAATGCCAATCGTATAGAATTTCCATTATAAAATCATCAAACTGTTCACTAGACAGGTAAATGTACAAGAAGTTGTTAAATATATCCACTCTTTGTTCACTACAAATATGTACTTTGTTCACGTGTCTTCAAACTCAATAGGCTTTTGTTCAATGTTCATATTTGATATGGCGCCGTGGTAATGGATTACGCTTTTAACGCAATAAATGTAACTAGATACTTGCGTTCTGCGATATCCTAAAAAGAACAATGCCTCGGAGTATGTTTTTGACATTGAGTACAGAAAATTTAGCTTGTAATATCTAAGACCAGGAATTTCTCATGTGAGCACGTTTAAAGAAACCACAGGCGTATTTAGAATTCTTGCTACCTACTTATAAGTTACAATATCGCTAATTTCATCTAAAAAAAGTTTAACAAAATACTCAAAACCGACTTCACCATTTTCACACATTTTAGTCCATATCTTCAAAACTACTGAACTGATTTTGATGAAACTTGCACTATTCCCTAAGTTGGGAGATACCTAGTCCAATAAAAAAGATCCATCGCAATCCGATTTATAGTTTTGGAGATAAACGTGGACAAACATACACTCATGAAAGGCACATCTGTTCAGAAACCCATATAGACTAATATATCGAATATTATGCAATTCTGACAATATTATACACATGCGGGTCGAATTAATAACCTCCTTTTTGAAATCGGTTATAAAAGAATCAAGGGTGCGTTGTCAATCTTAAAAGACAGATATAGGGTTTGGAAACGGGGTAATTAAGAGCCAACGGAAATCTCACCGAACGAAATAGGGAGCGGTGTTGGTACTTGTGATGTAGATATTATTGCCTACAGTGTGGCTCTACTAGGCAATGTCGTTGATTTGGCAATTTTTTTATTACCAAAAAATAATCCATAATTTGAATATATTTCATTAAAATAATTAAAGAGTGGGTCCTTGAGTTTGGAAGAAGTAGGGTAATGGAATATTTCTTATTCTATTTTAATTCTATACTAAACCTAGAATCAATTTACCGTAATGGTCTGTGATTGATGACCCGACTTGACACAGAGTTGATGTAGAAATTGATAGTTCTACTTGTGTCTATATTGTGGTTGACATCATTTCAGTTTTTTTTTATAATTACAGTCGCATAACTCCGCGATAAACGTTACTTTGTAAAGTAATATAATTATTAAATAAAAAAAATCTTTATTGGTCACGTAGGCATGTAAAAAGCACTTATGACTGGTCAACACAAGCAAATTTTTAATTAAGATACATTATCACGCTATACGTTTGAAGACAGGCAGGCAAGTACGGACATAATAACGATGGGATTGCTAAGATGGGGTGATGTGGAGAGATAGGAATAGAGTGGGTTGTAAAAAAGGGAATGACATATGGCAGGAATGGTGGCAGGGGATTGACTGGAAATACTGGAATCAGTTGCGAATGTTGCATAAGGCCCTATCCTAGCTAACCTACCATTAATATACCATAAAAAAGGTGGCGTAGTGGTATTGCGTTGTAATTTCTATTAGAGCTTTCTCCTGATTTGCCTCGGTGACGTGGTTGTATTTCGGTACGACTATCGTCCTGAACTCTCGGGTTCGATCCTCGGGTGGGGCATAGTGATATTGGATTTTTCAGTATCACCCGGAGTCTGGAATTTGTACCCGATATGGCTCGAAGGGCTCGCCCCTTACCACATCTGGGACGGAACTAAGCTCGGCGAAATCTGTGTAGGTGTTCTAGTTCGCTAGTACGCCTTTGCCTACGCCTTTGGGTATGCAGGCGTGAGCTTAGGTATGTATATTTGCTCTAGAATAAGTATCATGTATACACGTTATAGACGAATATATAAGTTAGTAATATCTTAAAAGCCTGTACCAAAGTCCTACAAAATTTAAGATAAAGTAATAAATATAAGATTCATAGCACGTGAGTTGTGCTAAGCTGGGATGAAAGTATATTGGGTTGAATATTGGCCCCAGAGGCGTCAGGTTTAATTAGATAAAACATGAGAGCCTCGGAAAGCGGATTAGGCCAATATTAGTCTAAGAATAGCTAATATTAAATCGCAATTTAGATAAAGAGGGTTCACTGAGTTAATAGAAATCTGTCCTTTACGAGACGTATGATTTCTGTGCATCATTCTTTTTTCAAAACGTATGACGAGGCCTCTTTAAGCCAGTTTTTTGTTATTTCCACGCCTCTGCCATAAAATGAAATCTATCTAAATTACAAATAATTTATCAATTAAAAATAATTCGCGCCGCTTTCGAAAACACAGTTAAATAATGAAAGATTTTATGTAAATTAATTTAAATCGTTCATTTAAATGCAAAACGAACTAATGACGGATCAATTAATTTAATTATACATTTTATTAGAGTACTTAAAACTATTTAATATTATTATAACATCTCTTGTATAATATTATTAACAGATAGGCGAGCGATCGTAAAAATCAAAAGCCGAATCCTTTCTGCACTATACTTGAAACAGTGTATTGCACCGATCCCACATTCGAGTGGGATAAAGACAGTTAAATCTTAATAATAACTATTGTTAACATGTGGCTAATTATTTTTATAATTAATAACATAACATAAGCTCACGCCTGTATCCCCGAAGGGGTAGGCAGAGGCGCACTAGCGAACTAGTACACCCATGTTTCGCCGAGCTTAGTTTCGTCCCAGATGTGATAGGGGGCGAGCCTATCGCCATATCGGGCACAAATTCCAGACTCCGGCCTGATATGGAAAAATCCAATATCACTTTGCCCGACCCGGGGATTGAACCCGAGACCTCAGAACCGTAGTCGTACCGAAATACCACCACGCCACCGAGGCAGTCATAATTAATGAGGGTGTGAAATAAAATAATGTCGGTACCATCACTTAAAATAATAATGTAGGTAGCACGGACGTAAAAAAAAGGTGGATGAAGCGCTAGGAACATCGAAAGTGAAGCAGGGTTCAGGACCCATTCGATCAGTCGCCATTAGGTGTCGATAGATCGAATGAGCCGAAACTCCTGCTTCACTTACAGTGTTCCTAGCGCTTCGTCTATCTTTTTTTACGTCCATGGTAGGTAGGTAGATAAATAGTTTCCTGTAGCCCGAGCACGAAAAACTAATGTAAATGTAAATGTATTCGAGTTCGCTGCGCACTGATGACGTTTGGTTAATATTTCATATAAATTTCATAGACGCGCATCGAGTTCGAATACTTTTACGGTTGTCAGAAATGTTCCTGCTCAGGCCACTGAAGTAGTGGGGTCACAGCTGCTATAAAAAAGCTGGACATCATATTTGAGCAAGCAGTTTGCAGTGAGAATCGTTAATTGACAGCCTCACATTTTTAAATGACAGCCTCCGTGGCGCAGCGGGCGAGCAGCCGGCTGTGAAACGTGAGCTCGCGGATTCGATTCCTGCACCGAGACAAATGTCTGTGTGGCCAACAGATATTTGTTTCGGGTCTGGGTGTTGAGACCGAAAGTCTCTCGTAGTTCCTGATAACCACGACCCGAGACTCGATCTTAGTGTGGAGTCAGGACTATGTGTGTGACTGTTGGGTGTATTTAATTTAATTTAATTTAATTGTATTTGTTTACCTATTATTTTCGACCCTACTAAATACATAGTTCCTGAGACTATAGGGGTATAATTATAAATCACAGTGCAATAAATCATATGCGTATAAGTGACATTAACGACCCTAATTATGCATCTCATAGGAAGTCCATAAATAACTTAATACGTAATTAAGGCGAGTCGGAAACCTGGAGTGCTCACCTAAAGGTAATTTCTAATGGATTGTTTGTGCAATCAATCATTCCTGTAATTTACCCAAGGTGGCATGACCCGGCTAATGGAGAAATTAAGTTCCCACGACACGGCCTATAATTCTCCCGCCGTGTTGTTTTTATTTGATAATGGATATTAGACATATTTGGGGAAATTATAACATAACATAACATAAGCCACGCCTGTATCCCCGAAGGGGTAGGCAGAAGCGCCCTAGAGAACTAGAACACACACATTTCGCCGAGCTTAGTTCAGTCCCAGATGTGATAGGGGGCGAGCCTTTCGCCATATCGGGCACAAATTCCAGACTCCGGGCTGATATGGAAAAATCCAATATCACTTTGCCCGACCCGGGGATCGAACCCGAGACCCCAGGACGGTAGTCGTACCGAAATACAACCACGCCACCGAGGCAATCACTACTTATTAATGTTAGGCTAGCCCGCTATCACATCTGGGACGGAACTAAGCTCGGCGAAATGTGGGCGTACTAGTTGGCTAGTGCGCTTCTGCCTACCCCTTCGGGGATATAGGCGTGAGCTTATGTTATGTTATTAATAAGTAGTTGCTAATAGCCCACAGCCTAAAACAATATAAGTGAATCATTTTTTTATATCGGAATTCGATTTTTACAAGAAGGAAGTTGCGATTAGAAATGTAGAAATAACGATATAATACGATGTTAAATCACAATTTAATCTGCGATTCGGGCGAGACCCTGCAATTGACTGAGCCTCACCCTTATTAACCCTACCTTCCCACGGAACTTGCCCATTGTCGATTACATTAAGAAATGTTTACAGGTAAAAGACTTGCCTATAAATTTGAGCCAGATACTTAAGTAGTTACATGTTTTATTAGTGATGTGAGTTACCTTTTCATTTACCACTAATTTCACTCTTCCACACTCTCAACAAAATTCACCGAAATCAAGTTAAAAAGTGCACTGACGTCGCGTTAAAAATTACCAAATGACAGGTTCTCGAACCAATGCAACATTAGCACACTTTTTAACTCGATTTCTGTGGAATGTTTAATCAATAAATGAAATCGAATCGTAGTCGAGATCGAATCGAGTGTCAAAAGTTACGTACTGGATATAATGAAGCCAGTTCTGCTACAACAAGAAAAAAAAACTGTTTCAAATCGCATAGCACCCAATCGTATCGCTCAGCTTGCGTACTAAGTGGGTACTATAACAGCTCAAAGTATAAATCCAAATCGAAAAGCAATAAAAAAGGACGTAAAGAATTTGAATAATTCACTGAAGCACTCTTTATATTCTATTTACTGGACAGAATGTAAACATTGCCCAGTGAATAACTCACTCTGTTTTACGAGGGTCTTCCCTCATACATCTATGCTATCATGGTCCGACAAAGCGTACTCAATAAACAACAAATGTCCATAAAATTGTTGATCTGTAAAACAATCGTGTTTGTTTTCCATTACTCCAATATTATTATTCTGGGGGAATTCGGCTCGTGTTAGGTAGTGATTCGATAGGAAACAATCTCACGAAAACTAGAAAAATCAGAACATATGATCCTGAGCGAATACGACGGCTTTGGTTGAGGGTGTTATCCTTTTCTGGAATTATGTAAGGCACACCGTTTCGAGCTTAGGGTATGCCAGTGAAACTCAATATTTTCTCGAAAGATTTGGTGCTAGGATTCTCATAAATAAGCTGTTACGTTCAGTTTATGATGACAGCGCAGTGAGAAAAGTGTCGTGAGTTTGAATTTTAGTAAAGACACAACGTTCTCATACAAATGTATATTTTATTGAAAATAGCTGTTTCTATGATAGCATAAAAGTATCCTAGAATACAATTGATTTATTGAGCATAAAAGCGTAAGCATTTCTACACACACTTTGTGGAAGACTGAACATAAGCAATAAGCTCTATCAAATAAAGATAAACGAATCGACCCGGAGTATATCTTCGGTGATTAATTCGGCCATTCATCTTCGCTAATGCCCTCAACTATTCCGTCTGATCTCCGTTGACAGCGACATAATCTCCACAAGCCGGCATCACATGCGAAGTGTCATTTGTTTTATACCGTCAACAGTCACGTGATAAGCCCATTTCACGCGTCAACTCGATAGCACTGCGTCAAATGTCAATTGCCTACGGGCTTATTAGGTTTGTAAGGTTTATTTTGTGGGAACTATTCGATTCTTACGTAGGTAGAGGCAAAAATATACAACCATGGAGGTTTTTTGACAATTCTCGCTAGCGACAACGTGAAATATTTGTATGATGAACACCTAAACGCTTCTAAGGCTGCGGACACGAACTCAGCGGCGGCGGCGGTGGCGCGGGGAGCGGCGCAGCAACGTATTGCTAGACCGGTTGTCGCGCTGCGCCGCGCGTTCGCTTCGCTGCCTTCGAGGCCAGTTCCATTTAAATATATGCATTGGGACGCGCCGCTCGCCGCGCCGCCGCTCGCCACGCCGCCGCTCGCTCTGCGCCCGCTATATTTAAGACCGCGGTCTTACGATTACGTGGGAAATTAATATTTTTCATATAAATCGTTTTAAGTAGTCGCTAGCGAGAATGTCAATAAAACTCAATGAGCTTTTAGATTGATTTCACTCTATTGCAATCGATAGTTGTTTTACACAGTTTTGTAGTAGACAGCTTGTTGAAGTAACTATAATAAGATATGCAGTACACAAGATTTAGATAAGTATGTATCTTGATAATATCTTGAAAACTATTTAGAGAAAACTTCACTACAGTAACTATTACTATAAGGCCTGTAGATCTCTCACTCACTTAACTTTCCGAAACTCTGAGTAAATATCCGAAGAGCCACCCTTTGACTGAAGGGATAATCATGATGGATGACTTGTTCGACGGAGTTTGTTGTTGAAACTTTTTTCAACTGGATAGTTCTTGAGTCCAATTTGCATGGACTTTGAAACTTTGTTGTCTTAATCACAAGGTTCCGATTTAGTTACGCGAATTTCGAGGATATTCCAGCTTATGTTTGTAGTCAACATTTATCGACGCTCGAAAGCGTAGGCAAATAGTACACACTTGACCGTGTGGCTTAAGTAAAGAACTATTGGATATTTAATAATAAAAAATAAAAAATAAAAATCTTTATTGATCACGTAGGCATGTAAAAAAAGCACTTATGACAAGTCAACACAAGTAAATTTTTAAATTAGGATTAATATAATTTACATTATATATTTGAATTAGACAACAGGCAGGCAAGTATGGACATAATAACGATGGGATGGCTGAGATAGGGTGATAAGGGGAAATAGGAATAGAGTGTAAGGGAATGGATTGTATGGGAATGACATATGGCAGGAATGGTGGCAGGGGATTGACTGGAAATACTGGAAGCAGTTGGGATTGGTGCGTGAGGCCCTATCCTAGCTAACCTACCAGCCTTTCTCTAGCTACCTACGGATGACGACCCGAAGAAGAAAGGCAGAAAGAAACTACGGGCTTATTTTTTTCATCATCAATTGTCACCATTTCTTTTTTATTTTCTTTTGTCTATTTTCCTTTTTTAAAAAATTTGATTTACAAATTGTCAATACAATTGATAATCATATTTATATGGATTCACGCATCCTCAATACCACTGGAGGTGTAATTACCAAAAGAATGATTAAAAGGTGAAATGGCATTGTAGGATGCAAAAACCCATACTAACAAAAATCCTTATATCTATATATAACACAAACAATAAGCTTAGTCATTATATGATTATTTTTATACAATTAATAATAATAATAATATTAGCCCTGTAATATTACTGTCCCACTGCAGGGCACGGGCCTCCCTACTAATAAGAGGGGTTAGGCCTTAGTCTACCACGCTGGCCTAATGCGGGTTGGTAGACTTCACATACCTTCGAATTTCTTGTGGAGAAATTCTCGGATATGCAGGTTTCCTCACGATGTTTTCCTTCACCGTTATAGCAAGCGATATTTCACAATGAAAACACACGTAACATAGAAAAGTCAGAGGTGTATGCTTTTTGGGGTTGGTCTCGAACCTCCGACACTCGTCTCGGCAGTCTGTACCACACCCAACTAAGCTATCGCTGTTATTGGATATTTATTGAATATAATTATTTTGTTAAAAATATTATGACAAAGTTAAAACTACCAAACAGTCTTCAAAAAAAATCCAAAACTGGTAGATATATCGAGCAAATGAATTAACACACTGCTTATGTAAGAACCTTAAACAGCTTTTTATTAAGGAAGCACATAACAGTTTATTTTATCGATGTTACCTTACATTTATCGCGTAAGCTTATACAATGCGCCTTCAATATCAGCATAGCTTAACCCCGCGCAAATGTCTGCGGATACGAACGATAGTAGCCCAGGATCCCTGGCAGTGTTGTCTGAATAGATATAACACAAGTTTAGCTTGCGCACACTTGTATTAACGAGGATTTCAGACATGATGTATTGATAACAAGTTTAACGCTCCGGGACGCGGCATGAGTTGAGATTGGCAAGCATTATTCGCTCACCGGCAATTCTAGATAAGATTGCATTTAGCGAACTTCGTGAACAACATTGTGCAATGCTAAGTATAGGAATGCTTTCAGCCAAAGAGTCTGGAATTTGTGCCCGATATGGCGATAGGCTCGCCTCCTATCACTTCTGGTACGGAACTAAGCGAGTCAAAATGTGGGTGTTCTAGTTCGCTAGTGCGCCTCTGCTTCCCCTGCGGGAATACAGGCGTGAGCATAGGAATGAAATGAAAGTTTTATATTACTTACTGTAGAGGGGCTGGGGGGTAAAAGTCCCCACCATTCGTATATTTTAAATTAGTTGTGGACTGTATATGATTCTTTTGCGAAAAACAATTTGCGTTGTCTGCGGGAATGTGGATAAATGTAGGTAATTGGAAAGCACTCACTTTTCGCCGCCTTGTGAAGATTTGTCCGGGGCCCCGGAACTCAGGAGCTGATGATTTGGTGTCGCGAGCGCGAGTCCAGCGGTTTTCGATCGATGGAAGACTCGTAATTCAAATTTCTGAATTCTGAGCAGTCCGCGTCAAACTGACAGTGACACTTTTGGTTCGACAGTGACGTTTACGTTCCATGTCACTGCGAGTGGAAATCTTCAGCGTGTCGTAGACGATGCAAAGGACAAAAATAGGATAGGGAATGGAGGTGCGAGGGAGAAAAGTAACAACGTTTGTTTCGCATAATTTTAGCGTTTTGCAAAGAATGAACAATATCCACCAGGGGCTATCAAGCCTCCTTGGTCTAGTTGTCGCCACCTTGTAGCACTGGATTCGAGAACTCGTCATTTGGTAATTTTTACCGTGATTGATCTTTTAACTCTATTTCGGTGACATTTTAAGTCACTAAATGATGTCGAATCGAAGTCAAATTCGAATCGAGTGTCAAGAGTCAAACTCTAGTAGCCCGAGCACGAAAAACTAATGTAAATGTAAATGTATTCGAGTTCGCTGCGCACTGATGACGGTTGGTTAATATTTCATACAAATTTCATAGACGTGCATCGAGTTCGAATACATTTACGGTTGTCAGAAATTTTCCTGCTCAGGCCGCTGGTGTAGTGTAGTCACTTTCCTGTGCTCGGATGAAAAAAATGTAGTATCAAACCGATCGAGCCAGCCCATTTGTTCTTTAGAAATTACTCGTACAAATAATGCTTATTTCTAGTATAAAAAGTAACATAACATAACATAAGGTCACGTCTGTATCCCCGAAGGGGTAGGCAAAGGCGCACTACCGAACTAGTACACCCACGTTTCGCCGAGCTTAGTTCCGTCCCAGATGTGATAGGGGGCGAGCCTATCGCCATATCAGGCACAAATTCCAGACTCCGAGCTCCAATATCACTTTGCCCGGCCCGGGGATCGAACCCGAGACCTCAGGACCGGTAGTCGTGCCGAAATACAACCACGCCACCGAGGAAGTATAAAAAGTATTGATTTATTTGTTACGCTCCGTATTACAATTGAGACAGAAATAAACTGTGTACCGTGGATGTCCTAGTTACACCTCTGCTTAAAGCTTTTAATGAGGGCCTGTCACCGTCTACAAGCAGGCCTACGAATAGAAATATTTGTTTACTTTAGTCAAAAAATATTTTATATTCGCTTTACTATTGCTAAAGTATTCGTTCCATTAGTAGAATAAACAAAGTTCTCATGTTTTGTTAACAACCGAATTGTCTAATATTTACCGATTTATCTGACAGCAAGTAAAATCAATATTGATATTATTTATAGAAAAATATTTTCTTACGTTGCTTTAAGATGACAAAAAGATAAAAGTAGTAATACGAAGAGGGAGGCGCAAACATATTTTCTTTCCAACCACTATTCTTTTCTTCTTCACGTTGGACTTGATTATGATCATGGTATTATCGATTTCTTCACTTATTTCGATTTCACTTAAAGTCGGGTATGCCGTCTGCTCGTAGATAATATACTTTTTTGTAGCAGAGATATAAAGCTTTGATTCGTCGCCTACTAGGTCTAGTGGCAGAATATTATATGGGCTGTGAACCGGGAGGTCCTGGGTTCGATTCCCAGGTCGGGCAAAGCGAATTTTCTGATTTAATTTGCCCGGGACTGGGGTTGACGTCAGGCAGGCAACCAGTCATCAAAACTAAGCCAAATCCTTTCTGCAACATGCTTGAGAGAGTGTATTACGCCAACCCCACATTAAGGTGGGATAAGGGTAGGTACTTATTATACCTACTTCATTAATAATTAAATAAAATAATTATTTACAAAATCATGCAATGCAACAATTATAATACAATTTGAGACATAAATGAATGTATTGTAGAAGGGTATATACGGGTGGAAGGGTGGAAGGGTATATACGGGTAGCCAGTAAATTAACATGAAAATCGATTTAGTCCATACATGTACGTTGTAACTCAGTGTATGTAACCGATATAGCGCTGTAATGTCGTGAGGTCTTGTATAATGTACTTGTAATAACTGTCCATTCAGAACATTCATTGTCTTAGAATAGAAGAAACACCGATCAAAATGTTAATGACTTGGAACTGAATCTTTCTTTCTTTCTTTCTGCCTGGCGTTATCCCGGCCTAATGCCAGTGACTAATGTTAATGACTTGGAATTGAATAAAATGTATTATTAAAACAGGGCTGTTTACATAAACTAATACTTGTATATCCCCAAAGGGGTAGGCAAAGGCGCACTAGAGAATTAGAACACCCACATTTTACCGAGTTTAGCTCCGTCCCAGATATGATAGGGAGCGAGCCTATCGCCACAACGGGCACAAATCCAGACTCCGGGCTAATACTGAATTGCAAAACCCAATATCACTTTGCCCGACCCGGGAATCGAGCCCGAGACCTCAGGATAAAGGACTACACCATCGAGGCAGGCAATGAGAGTTCTCACTCGCCGTATGAAATGGCCCAGCAAGGTCTCTATTCGTCCGTTTTCTACTCGTTTTTACAAGACAATAGTAATAATAATCTAGTACGCCAACTTGTTTATCCTGTAGATAAAATTGTCTACATCACTCTACTACTTAGTAGAGTGTCGCCGCCTTGGTCAAGTTGCGTTATATATGGGCTGTGGGTCGAAGGTTCTGAGTTCTATTCCCAGGTCGGGCAAAGGGATTTTTCTAATTTGATTTTCCCGGGAATGGATCCCAAAGAGGTTGCCAGGGAGACAGCCGGTCGTAAAAACTAAGCCAAATCTTTTATGCAACATGCTTTAAGTCTGGATCTGGAAATCTTTGGGGGAGGCCTATGTTCAGCAGTGGACGTCCTATGGCTGATGAGGATGATGATGATGATGCTTTAAGTCGGACAAGGACATGTAGATAGAGGTACTCTGCTTACTAAAGTTAAGTACTATTTTCTTTTATAGTTCATCATCATCATCATCATAAACAGCCATAGGACGTACACTGCTGGACATAGGCCTCCCCCAAAGATTTCCAGATTGACCTGTTGGAAGCGGCCTGCATCCAGCGACTTCCTGCGACCTTTATCAGGTCGTCGGTCCACCTTGTAGGTAGACGTCCTACGCTGCGCTTGCCGGTACGTGGTCTTATATTCTTTATATATAGAAGCTCTATTTTAAACATGCCACTGATATATAAAGCAAATACACGTACTTAAATTTTCAAACAAATCAAGTAACGCATGAGTAGTTTGTGGTAAGCCTATTCGACCTTACTTTCGAGAACACTACTTATAAACTTCCAGTTCGCCGATATTCAAAATGAATTTCGATGTCAAGTAACACAAAGGCACAAAACTTCGTAATACGATCGAGTAATTAAGTTCATGAACGTCAATCGCATGAACGTGGTTAAACTCAACTCAAAGGTTTTAAGAATCCTAAAATTTTCATAATTATCTCCAAACGTAATTTGGTGAATAACCGTAAATATTGTATTTTGCTGACTTTGTCGTCTCCTTGGTTTAGTAGTAGCATAAATCAGCGGCGGATCGGGAGGTCCTGGGCTCGATTCCCAAGTTGGGCAAAGCGATTTTTTTGAGCAAAGGGACTGGATCCCCCAGTTAGGGGTTGACGTCACGCAGGCAGGTGGTCGTAAAAACTAAGGCAAATAATTTTCTGCCACATGCTTGAAAAAGTGTGTTGCGCCGACTCCACGTTAAGGTGGGATAAGGGCGGGTACAAATAAAATAAAGATTAGTTTCTGACTTCGATTTTGTGCTTTAAAAATAGTTTTATTTCAACAAAAAATAAAATTCAATATCGGCCCACGTGTTTAAAATAGTAAACAGCTTAATAAATATATAAAATACACAGACAAATTGACAATCTCCTCCATTTTTGAAATCCGTTAAAATTATATCACCATAGAAGCCTCACACACAGAGCTACCAGCCAGGCAGGCCACACTTTGTTATCAATAAACTTTACGTCGACGAACGTCATACTCATTGTTCAGGCAGTCTGGGCACTCGTATGGCGCACATACTTTCCCCATTTTATGACACGTATTGTTATTATTATACGGACCAGTTTAGAGCTCCGCAAACGGATGTTTTGCCAAATCTTTTGTTAAACCAGCCAACATCTTGAGGAGTAAGATTGTTTGTTCCTCGTTAACGTTTTTATAGCTTGTATAAAACTCTAATGGGGCCTGAAATTATATAGAAGAGGGATACAATTATGGCTTCCGATTAGTAAACGGTTACGAGAAAATATATTGGCATTGTGTTTCAATCAAAGAGAATGTAATCACTACGTTTAGTTTCAATCAAACAGCGATGAATTGTTTGATCGAACGCAATGAGGTTCAATATGATTATATACAGGTTGTTTTATAAAGTTGATATCAAAAATACGTAAGCTCACGCCTGTATCCCCGAAGGGGTAGGCAGAGGCGCACTAGCGAACTAGAACACCCACATTTCGCCGAGCTTTGTTCCGTCCCAGATGTGATAGGGGGCGAGCCTATCGCCATATCGGGCACAAATTCCAGACTCCGGGCTGATATGGAAAAATCCAATATCACTTTGCCCGACCCGGGGATCGAACCCGAGACCTCAGAACCGTAGTCGTACCGAAATACCACCACGCCACCGAGGCAGTTTGATATCAAAAATAATTACACTTAAAGAGGGGATGGCTGGCAATCTAGCGGTAAGTTTCAAATTTCATAAGGCTCATCGTTTTTGAGTAACGGAAACTTGAATTTGTGACGAAACATCTTTTCTAGCTCATTGGGTCAGCTACAGTATGTATATTTGCAAACCACTTCATGATTTTTAGCATACACAAAGCCATTCCTATAGTAATTGCGACGACTTAAAGGTCGCATTCCGATTTTAAAACCTTCATGCTTAATAATTGATTAAAAAATAAGTTCATTTTTAATTTTTTTACTTTACCATTACGCTTTAAATCATTCTCCCGGTATGTGGAATTGTTATTAGTCAACTTTATGAAACACCCGATATAAATCTCTATCTTTCTTTCTACCTGCCTTTATCCCACCTTAATGTGGGGTCGGCGCAACACACTTTTTCCAGCATGTTGCAAAGAGGATTTGGCTTAGTTTTTAAGACCGGCCGCCCGCCTGACGTCAACCCCCTATGAGGGATATACATCTCTTTGATCGAACATAATATGTCTATAATATCTATAGAGCATGTTTATCTCCAATATGTCGCCCTTATCCTACTGCAATGTAGGATTAAAGCTTTCAAAGCATGCAGAAAAGATTCCTCACAAAACGACCGTCTGGCCGACAACCACCTTAACAAATAATAATTTACATTTAACAAAAACTGAAACCGACTTCAAAAACCAACACTTAAACTTTTAAGTTTATTACTTAATAATATCAACAATTTCTTACTCTCTCTACTCCAAAGAGAGTAAGAAATTGTTATTTTTTACAATTTCTAACTCTTTGGAGTCTCCTCCTTTTTTTGAAGACAGTTAAAAAAATCCGATCATAACCTTACTACTTGGGACTACCCTTGAAATAAGCTCTATCGAACACAAAAATAATTTTGAAAATCGGTTCACATTTGGAGATATCGGATGCGGAGATATCGCGTAACATACATATGTACATAAAAAAAATACAAACTAATTGAGAACTTCTCCTTTTTGGAAATCGGTCAGTTGGAAGTTGGAGTTGGAAGAGAACAAAGAATGCACGATAACTATTTGAAATTGCTCGTTACTGCTACTTTAAATTCAAAAGTTACAAAGTACATAAATACGAGATGCATTCTTTTCTCTTTGCATCAGTCAGCCAATTGCGTTTCGGATATGTAAACGGCTGATAAATTGCGAACGTGTGTAGTAACTATATGAGAAAATTCTTCCGATGCATTGGATTTGGAATATGCAGGTCAGAAGTTTTTAATAAAGAGCTGAACATTTTTTCATTCCGATAGTGAATTGCGGGGTTCATCTGGGGGTTTGTTTTCACAGACCGATGGCGCTAGACAATGTACCGATTGAAACGTTTAGCGATTTTTAAAGTGTTTGAGGTGATGCTGGGTATGGATTTGATATAATTGAATTTTCACTGTTATTACACAACATTACATAAGCTCACGCCGGTATCCCTGAAGGGGTAGGCAGAGGTACACTAGCGAACAAGAACACCCACATTTCGCGAAGCTTAGTTCCGTCCCAGATGAGATAGGGGGCGAGCCTATCGCCATATCTGGCACAAATTCCAGACTCCGGGCTGATATGGAAAAATCCAATATCATTTTGCCCGACCCGGGGATCGAACAAGAGACCTCAGGACGATAGTCGTACCGAAATACAACCATGCCACCGAGGCAGTCACTGTTATTACGTCAGATAAAAATTTATATTTAACCTTGAGTGGTAGAGCCACGCTGTCGACAGTTACGTCTACAGCAGGAATGGAATCCACCGGTTTGATACCACTGTGCCACAGAAAACCGACGTAAAGTAGCTTCCGGTCGCGTTTCGTTCTGTGGGTGAGATTTCCGGTGGCCCAATTTTCCCCCATCCTTTCCCTCCTTTTAGGTCGGCAAGGCACCCAAGATTATTTTTATTTCTTGGGTATCTATGGGCGGTAGAGACTTACTACCAGTTGACCCTTCTGATTATTTCCTAGTCTCTGCTATAAAAACAAACAAAACATTAATGTGAGTGGTCTCCGGACTGCCGAGACAAGTGTCGGAGGTTCGAGACCAACCTCAAAAAAAGAGCACACACCTCTGACTATTCTATGTTAAGTGTGTTTTCATTGTGAATTATCGTTTGCTATTATGGCGAAGGAAAACATCGTGCGGAAACCTGCATACCCGAGAACTCTCCATAAGAATTTCGAAGGTATGTGAAGGTTATCAATCCGCTTTAGGCCAGCATGGTAGACCCCTAGCATTAGTAGAATAGGCACGTGCCCAGCAGTGGGACAGTAATATTACAGGGTTCATATTATTATTTTGTCTAAAATAACAACTCTTTTAGAGCAGTCGAAACGCAAGTCACCTTCGTTTTGATAGCTTATAAGTGATCCCGTACACGAAGGCCGTAGTCACGTTGCCGATCCCGTCTCTCGTCTATCCCGACAACCCACTTGAATGTACGGACACGCACCCGCTGGGGGACCGACAAATTGCACCCCGCCACCCCGGGATTATTCCCGGATATACTGGCAACATATTGCCGGGATATTTCTCACCGGGACGCGTTGTGAGTGATGATGTGTCTCGGCTCGGTTTTGGCGCTTAATTACTTGCACGGGAAAAATGTTACGCGACATGTAAACGCTGGATTTATGTGTATTTGGATATTGTCTCGTCCTGATATTGGAACTTAAAGGTTTTATTTAGGAATTAAGTAAAGCTTGGTCGCCCCTTTGTCTAGTTGTATTTATGGGCTGTGCACCGGGAGGTCGTGGAATCGATTCCGAGGTCGGGCAAAACTAATTTTCTAATTTATTTGCCCGGGACTGGATACTTCAGGCAGGCAGGAAGCTGTTCGTAAAAACTTAGCCAGAAGCTAGCTGCAACATACTTAAAAAGTTATTGCGCCGAACCCATATTAAGGTGGGATAAGGGCAGGTAGAAAGAAAAAAACAGAGACTGGCATGCGAGCAGGTGGGTCTCCTGATGGTGATTTCCACCACCCATATTTCTATTGGGTATCCCCAAGACACAAAAATAATCAAGGGTGTGTAGCCAACTTAAAAGAGGAGAATAGGGATATTACTATATGTTTTTCTTCGTAAGTGTATTATTTATCGATACCATTTTGCATGTTATATTACTTTAAACACAGTTTACACTTCCTAAGTACGTTAAATTGCTAGTAGTTAAGCTCTATAGCAGCAGCCGTTAACAATTATAGAGGCAGATTGAATATTCTGCAAATAGACCGGCCACAGACACAAACTTATATAGATCACTCAAGTATATTTTCCACATGTAGAAATTGAAATAGAATACTACTTCTACCTCTAATATCTGAATTCAAAAGATCTTTGCTGCATAAAAATAACATGCTGGTACAAACTAAGTATGCATTAATACCGTACGGTGATAATAATATTGGGAATCAATAAATTTATTAGTTAAATTAAGTTTCCTTGAGTCAATCAAAATAGTTATAAGACGATACTAACTTTCTTAGCATCGTTAAAAAGTAAATCTACTATTACACAGTTGGATGATGGATGACTCAAAACTTTTATTCTATTAATGTATCGTATTATCGATATTTATCGCAAAGGTGGAATTAATGTTAGTAATGGCAGCCGGTTGTAAAAACTTAGTCAAATCCTTTCTGAAACATGCCTAAAATTGTGTTACGCCGATTCCACGTTGCAATAGTGTAAAGATAGGCAGAAATAAAGGTGGTGTAAAGGTACACAAATGTGCCCGTTTGATATTATTTTTACAGAGTATTTTCGTCATCTATTAAGATCTACGTCTCCGTCAGCTATAACTAATTTAATTACTTCTCATTCCGATTCCTATTGTAGCCTACTGGCCTATGTACACACTAGGGACCTCTCTCAACACATATGTGATGTGATGCATTGCCAGAGCAAACAAGGGCGTAATTATGTTGGCATAATCAAAAGGATTAATCTAAAATTGAGGTTGATAACTTAATATTTATTTGCACCTGCCCTTATCCGAACTCAGTGTGAGGTCAACGCAATACACTTTTTCAAGCATATTGCAGAAAGGATTCAGCTGAGTTATTACGACTTTTGTCTGTATGACGTTATACCTTCTCTGGGGGATACGGTTCTGGGCAAAACGTGTTAGAAAAACACTCTGACCAGGAAATTGAACCCAGGAACTTCAAGACCACGGCCTATGTATCATTAGACCAAGAAAACGACACAGATTATAATCTTAATCTACATTAAGGTAACTTTTGACAGTCGATTCGATTTCGACTGCCTCGGTGGCGTGGTTGTGTTTCGGTACGACTACCGTCCTGAGGTCTCGGGTTCGATACCGGGGTCGGGCAAAGTGATATTGGATTTCTCCATATCAGCCCGGAGTCTGGAATTTGTGCCCGATATGGCGATAGGCTCGCCCCCTATCACGTCTGGGACGGAACTAAGCTCGGCGAAATGTGGGTGTATTAGTTCGCTAGTGCGCCTCTGTATACCCCTTCGGGGATACAGGCTCACGCCTGTGACTCACGACTGCTTATGTTATGTTGTGATTCGATTTCGACTACGATACGAATTGCCATTTAATTTAGTGACAAAATTATACCGAAATCGAGTTCAAAAGTGCGCTATTTTTAATTTATGTTGCTAAATTATACAATTTTAGTTAATTCTTTCAAAATAATGATGTGTTATGTTATGTTGTAAACACTAATTTCATACAATTAGTATCTCTAATTATCGCGCTAAAACTAAAGCATCATGTGAATAAAAAAAGTTTTGAACGATATGCCAAGAGTTTTCATCGTAATTGAAAATTTAAGTAATGTAGCAACGCGGGCTCTTGAGTTTTGCCACTTCACAATTTTACTTATCGTTTTAACCGTTACTTTTGTGGCAGAACTCTCCAAAATGACAGAGTAATATCCCCAAAATAATAATTATTATTATTATCGTTACTTTTGCTCAAAGATTACTTTAAACTGTCATTTTCCAACGTATCAGTTATGTCAGCTGTACATCTTGATGTTGTGAAACTGGCTGAGAGGCGACAATGTCACAGTGAGTACAATAAACGAAGCTTTTGCGTCGGAAAGATTTTACTTCAGTTTATGCGTAGATCTCCTTCCAAATATTGCTAAAAGCTAACCCCCTTATACATAATAAGTTGGTAGAACATAATAAGACCGCAATAGTACGTTTCATAAAAATTGCATTCATAATCGTTCAAAAGCGTTAAAACGTTCCAACGTTGGATAGTGAAAACATGGCCGATTCCGATCAGCTGTTTCAAGTTTGATGTTCTTTCTTAATGATATTAATTTTGTTATAGTCTAGGACCCCATCTAAGATTGATATATATTTTTCATTGATTATTTCCACTCAAGATATGGCAAGCTTTGAAACAAATAGGATGTATTTGTTTCAAAGCTTGCCATAGATAAAAATAATGCTTTTTCTGTAACCAGCAACATTGTATTCGATAAACATATTTGAGTTCTGTATTAGCTAAAGTAGGCAAAAGTAGAGTTATGCTTTCGATAAGACCATGTTTACATTATAAATAAGGGGGTAAAACTAAAACTTAATTTATATTCATTGGAACATATTAAATGTGTATCACGACTATTTCGTTCTTTACTTCTCAAAGTATTTGTTTCAAACGCTAGGCTAAAGAGATTACCAAATAGTACAAATTAATTCTGAACGGCGAATTAATTAAAATGTTTCGCGCGAATAGCCTGTTCATCTAGATTTAAACTCTCAGTACGCGGAATCACTGTCTAGTTAGTTCTCTGTTATCATTATATCTTAATCCTAGTTTAATGGCAGCAGCGGCTATTTTTTTATTATCAATAAAGATACATTAATTTAGCAAACTAAGCTTTATCACTTAGGGCAATTTGCAGCACTTAGATTAATCTTGATTTATCATAAGTCTGAATAGTCTAATAGTACTGTTTATCTCTAGATAAGTAATAGCGAATACACCATATGTCGATTTTCCTACAGCACACTCCTATCTTTAAATCAAGATTTGGGATAAATAGAGATTTATCGTATAGCTACAAGTGGCCCCAAGATATGATGCCAAAACTTCAATCAAATCAAAACACACTTCAATTAACCATGCCGCGTTTGCTGTGATTTCTTATGTACATATCACTTTTAATATGGATCGCCTCGATTATTTCATTCATTTTAACTAAATATGGGCGACTTTCGGAATGTTTATCAATTAATACAATAATAAACTCAATTGTTTACATGAAAAAAATATGATTTTTATATTTGTGCCCATGGGCTTTATTTTCATGTTCCGTTATTTTTTGCCAAACAAATACATAAACAAATGAATTTTGAAATTACATATTTTTAAAATAAGTTAGATAAGTAGACCACTTAGGCTCAATTGCACCACTATTATTAACCTAGAGTTAGTCCTAACCGCAAGTTAAGTTACATGTCATTCCTACATTTTCTGTCAATTTAGCTTGCGGTTAGGACTAACCCTAGGTTAATAATAGTGGTGCAATTGAGCCTAAGATATTAAATAATTAATCGGCATAAGATACATGAGAAATCAATTACTTAATATAACGTTCTGTTGAATATGATGTCATTAGTGCAACGTTGACGCATCAACGATTTGTATTGTTCTAGTATGTGCAGGCACCGCGGCAGGCCCCGGTGGCCTTTGTATAGAAGCGGCAGTGCGTCCTAATCCATATTAAATCTAGTACAAATTAAACTCATTGAGTTACGAAATTGGTCGATCGTTTTATAATATTGTTCGTGTATGATTCTACAAAATAGCACGCCAAACAAGATTCGTGATTTTAGAAACATTATTACAAAAATCAATGATCTTGGTGTTCGTTTAATTTTGATTCTATTATTATATACTCGAGTAGTAGAACCTCATTCTAGACAGTTACAGCACAAATAGACCATCTCGATTGGATACCATGTTTCACAGAAAACCGACTTAAAGTCTGATAAGTTTCGGGCAATTTCCAGTAGCCCAAATTCTCTTTCCAGTCACTATTTCCTTCTTTTATCAACCGACTTCAAAAAAGAGAAAGTCCTCAATTCGTCTGTATTTTTTATGTATGTTACGCAATATTGACGGCCTCGGTGGCGTGGTGGTATTTCGGTACGACTATGGTTCTGAGGTCTCGGGTTCGATCTCCGGGTCGAGGATATTGATATTGGATTTTTCCATATCAGCCCAGAACCTGGAATTTGTTCCCGATATGGCGATAGGCTCGCCCCTTATCACATCTGGGAAGTAACTAAGCTCGGCGAAATGTGGGTGTTCTAGTTCGCTAGTACGCCTTTGCCTACCCCTTCGAGGATACAGGCGTGAGTTTATGTTATGTTACGTGATATCTCCACCAAATAGGTATATATAGATAGGGCTTTTTTCAAAGGGTGGATCCATATAAATTTGGTCACAATTGGATAATTTTTGATTATGGATTGCACATCCTTTATTCTTTTGTTATCGTGGTGACCTAAAAGCTCATTTGTCAGTCTGCTATAACAAATAATACATACTACAAATGTTTTTAAAGAAAAATGTAATCACATCGTAATACCTACCTAACCTACCTAAGTAGGAAGGCGGATCCTGGCAGAACGTCGGGAATAACGCCAGGCAGAAAAAAAAATTAATACCTACCGCGGCAGACCATCTTAAAAATAATATCCAATGACTAAACTCGTTCTAAACACACGGCACACGTAATTCAATACGATAATCATAACGTAAAACTATTCAAATTACATTACCATTTGAAATGGCCGACTGGTTGGCTGTTTCGCTTAACGAGTGCCGAGGAAAAATTAATATGCAAAGCTGAGCAGCTACGATCGCTCGCCCTCGTTACAACGGGGTTGCCACAAGATTATGTACTTGTACGGTCGACCTACTGTACTTATTAGTGTGCTCAATGTCTTTTCGAGATAACAGAATCTTATTTGCCCACCTATTATGTATTTTAAACAGGAACACGCTAAGAAAGAGCGTGGGGGAATTGTATGTAAATTGCTGTGTGTGGGCAAAGTGATATTGGATTTTTCAATATCAGCCCGGAGTCTGTGCCCGATATGCCGATAGGAGAGAAAGAAAGATAGAAAGAAAAAAAATGTATTTGTCCATATACAAGGCTCAAGTACAATTTATTCAAGGTAATATACTGTTACTACAATAAAATACATAAATAAAAAGATTAACGGGATATAACCAATTAATCATTGCGCCCTTGCAATGAACAAAAAGGCCACGGGCTCGCCGCCTATCACATCTAGGACGGAACTAAGCTCGGCGAAATGTGTGTGTTCTAGTTCGCTAGTGCGCCTCTGCCTACCACTTTAGGGATACATGCGTGAGCTTATGTTATGTATTGCTGTGTATTTTTGCGTTTCTTTGAAATGAGAAAGTAGTTTAGCTGGATGCTGTTGTATTGCGATATCCTTAAAAAATAAATAACTTTTACAATTTCATTACGCTAAAAATGTCAAACTTTAACTCCCAAAAGGCCAGTTTGTCGCCGTAATAAAAATAGTTTCTAGTTTCATATTCTGTTGAAACAGTAAAAGTCAAACATGTGAAGCACTAAAGTCAACCGACTATGAGGTCGTTGGATAAGTACAGTCGCATACTGCTGCCTTTTAGGCTGCGGAAATGAACTCAGCGGCGGCGGCGCGGGGAGCGGCGCGGCAAAGTATTGTTATGGTGGGTACACACCGGCCGAACGAAGGCGAACGATACCTGTTGCGTTCACATAAACAAACTTTCGCTGTTGTGAGAATGAAACAGACATGATTCGTTCGCCTTCGTTCGGTCCGTAGTGTACACGCCATCCGACCAGTCGTCGCGCTGCTCACCGCGCCGCTGCCTTAGAGCTCCATTTAAATTTATGCATTGGAACGCGCCGGTCGCCTGCTGAGTTCGAGACCGCGGCCTAAGCTACATACGCATACAAAACTGCATTCATTTATTTTTTTACTGCTCGGTGGCTGACTGCCTTGGTGGCGTAGTTCTATTTTGGTACAACTATCGTCCTGACGTCTCCGGTTCGATCTCCAGGTTGGGCATAGTTAATTTTTTTTTTCAATATCAGCCCAGAGACTGGAATTTGTGACGATATGACGTGGGGGTCGCCCACTATCTGGGTCGGAAGTTGGAACTAAGCTCGGCGGAATATGGGTGTTCTAGTTCGCAAGTGTCCCTCTGCTTATCCTTTCGGGGATAAATGCGTAAGCTTATCTCTCTCTCTCTCTTTCTGTCTCTCTGTGACTGTGGTTTTTTTTTAATTATAGGTTCAACGGCCATCCGATAGTTTTATCACGGAGCTAGAAGTGGCCCTTATTTAAAGTGTCAACATTTAAACTAATATAATTAACTTTTTTGAAATATAAACTGTTTTAACAGTTATCAACAACAAAAATTAAATAATATAATCTTCCATCAATTTTGAACACGAATTATGCTTTAGTTGATAAATTCATCAATCCATTTGTGTTACCTATAATCTCATTAAAATTACGTTTCATGTGTATTCACCCCGTTTAACGTTTCTATTTCTCCCTACTGTATAACAGCTAAAACAAAATCGAATCTTTGACAACATAGCCCCACCTCGGAAAGAACGTACTCGATTTCTTGACTTTAAAATGTTACTTAGTTTCCTTTAGAGCCCGCGGGGGTTAGAGTTAGTACATCAACTTTGCCAATTCTTTTATGCTGCTAAATAACACCTTTCTTAGACTGTATAAGGTTTAAATTTCTTCGTTTCGAAACGACCATTTAAAAAGCCAATACCTACAGTGGCTCTAACTCTTACGGGTACAAACTTTAATCTAATATCTGCCTTACGTGGCAAATTCGTGATCTTGATACCTTAACGGTAATTTTATCGTGTTTTCACTCGGGTCGTTTATTAGATTTGTTCCCTTCCGTTATATGTCCATTATTGGCTACGTGTTGATAACATAAACGCCAACGTGACCTTTGAGTTTCGGGACATTATTATTAGATGTGATTTCATTGTCCAGTTTCGAAGAAAAGGGCAAAAATGTCAAAGATTCACATTAATACATCGATAAATATTATAAGTCTATTAATACTCTTGTTAATAATCATTTTCATGAAACGATAGAAGAATTTTGTTACAAATACATTAGCAACTCTACAATGTCTTTTAACACAGTAGTTAAAGAATAAAAATATTTATATGTAATGCAGAATATTTTTAATTGAAAAGGTTTTTATATAACAAACGTATACATTTTCGGCCAGTTATACATTTAATTGTTCTAAAAATCCCTTTTTATGACTTTTATTCTGAACAATGCCGCTATGGGCACCGCTTGGGCCTTTGTTTCATAATATCCTAACTAGAAGCTAATATTTGCAGGTCGCGGCAAACTGTGCAAGTTCTTGTCCTGTGGTACAGATATTCCGGATGTATTATGGTGGGAGGGTTATAGTGTGTAAGTGGTCGCTATCTCACACAAAACCAGCTTGAAAGTTGAAATAGAAATTGCTGTTGCATTGTATGTGGTAAGTGATATTCAGAAGTTTACCATAATAATCACTAGAAAAATCTAAAGAAGACGATGGTAATAACATGCCTGCCGCGTAACCAGTTAGATTTATTATCAGCTTCGGGTTGATCACTTTGTGTTTTTATAACGTAGAAACTGTTGAGTATGATTTTCAAGCCCACTTATATTAGCTATAGTTTGTACACATATTTACATATTTTTTTAAGGTTCACGTTGATCTGATTTGATTATTGATTTTTGTATCTATCTCTCTCTCTCTACCTGTCGCCGTCCACTGCAGGACGTAGGCCTCCCCAGTTTTGTATAAAATAACCTCATGAATAGTTCATTCTTCTCTTTCTTTCTTTCTACCTGCCCTTATCCCACTTTAATGTGGGGTCGGCGCAACACACTTTTTCAAGCATGTTGCAGAAATGATTTGGCTAAGTTTTTACGACCGGCTGCCTGCCTGACGTCAACCCCCTCTGAGGGGTAGTTCATTCTTCTCTATGCCGCATTAATAATAATAGTTACTTTTGGTCCTAGTTAAAATGCAATTCAAGTACAGGTAATAGAAATGATCTTTAATAGAGGTCCAATTTATAAAGCTAAATACATAGAATTTTGAACATTGCTCTTAATATCGTTGCCAAATGTCCCCGACGATATTATAAAGGCATACTTGTTAACTAACCTTTTATTAAGGGATGTGTACCTAACCCTTCACCAACTCAAACAAGAAAACTATTTACTAGGGCAATAGGTTTTGTTTAAGCTTGATGTCTTGTGGTTTTGGTTGTACAATATTCAAATGTTGTTGTAACTATTCAGTTTACAACTACTATGTTTTTGTTTACTTACTGCTTTTAGATAAAACAAGAAATATTTTAGTGCTCGATTATGACTGATTTTGTTTATTAATTATGTTTTTTATTAGGTAATATTTATAAGGATTCTTTATGGTTTATAAAGAGAATTGTAGAAACTTGCTTACTAATTCTCATTATATAGTTCTTCCACCTGCCTTTGTCCTACTCCAATGTGAGGTTGGCATCCACTACAAGCATGTTGCAGAATGAATTGGCTTTAGTTCTTTCGCCCTCTTTCAAATTATTCACTTAAATACCTATAATCAATAAATTAGGGAAGATTCGCTCCATAAAAGCCGGCTTTGAAAATATTAAATCATACATAGTACGATACCAGTAATACTCTGCTAAAATAAACATGATCAAAGTTTGAGCTAAGTGAACAGTTCCGTAACTTTGCAAGATAACCGTGAAAGGAAACTTGTACTGCATGATATCAGGGATGTCTAATCAACCATATCAGCGCATGTGGAAAGAAATGTTCCAACATTCTTCCAAAAGTTCCAAAGTTCCAACTTTGGACCAAAGAAAATCTTTGGATAGAAAAACTGTTCAAAGTTCTTCTTTGAGAAAGATAGAAAATCTGTTCAAAGTTCTTCTTTGAGAGAGATAGAAAATCTGTTCAAAGTTCTTCTTCTCTTGCTTCCAACATTTTTACGTTCTAATCTTACTATATATATGCCTGATGCTTTCGTAATTAACTTCCAGGTACATGGCAGCATAGAGCATAAACAAATTAAAGATATTGTGTATTATTGAAAATATCTACAGCTTTTGTTGCGTTACTTGGTGCTTTTTCTCAGACTAGTGATAATCCTTATTATTTTTTAAAATATCATACTTTTATAATGTTAACTTCTTTTTGGGCTTAAAACTCATTCTTTCTTTCTACCTGCCCTTATCCCACTTTAATGTGAGGTCGGCGCAACACACTTACAACAAGCATGTTGCAGACAGGATTTGGCTTAATTTTACGACCAGCTGCCTGCCTGACGTCAACCCCCCTCTAGGACCTATAGTAAACTATTTGAATATAAAATATTTTATCAATTTGGAAATGATACACTACGGATAGAAAATGACAAGATATTTTACGACCTAGATAAGAATGCAATTAAACATAAAATCTAAGTCAACACCAACAAAATATAAGCATTAACTAATATCACAATAATATCACGCTAAACCTCTTACCTGCACAATTTGAATTTAATATCACCTTATCAGGAGAACATCTGGAAGCAATTACTAATTGTGTACGAAAATTACCGACGGATGCCTCGGTTCCACGTCTTATAGGGATTACGGAGATTAAACCAGGTCTCTTTGGCTGGCTTCAGGCTTTTATGGGCAATATCATTACATCTTAATTAATTAAGAGACGAGCAGCGCACGATCTGGTATTCATCGGTAACAGTTTAAGTCAACGTTGCTAAGCCTTGGTAGTGGCGCGCTTAATTAAGTTTGAGTGGTAAGCAGTGAAGGAACGCGTTGCGGCGCACGTTATTTCACTAAACACAGTTGGTTTTCATTGTATTCTATTAGAAGTTTTGCATTTGTTGCACTGTAAGAGAGTGTAGTTGGATGCAAACATTGTCTTTAATTTAATCTACCTAACCATATAACACTGTATTTCGTATAAAATCTATAATACACACCTACATATAACAGTGTATTTTCGACGGATTTTCAAAAAGAAGAAGGTTCGTCTGTATTTATTTGTGTATGTATATCTCCGCCGAATGTGGACCGATTTTCAAAATTCGTTTTGTGTTCGATAGAGCTTATTTCAAGGGTGGTCCTATATAAATTTGGTCATCATCGGATTTGAAGTCGGTCCGTTATTTATTATTTAGTATTTTGTTACCTAGATAAATTAAAAAGCAACAAACACCATCGCGCTTGTATTCCATACGGGTAGGGTGTAGATAAATGAATATGAATTTCCACTTCGCCCTATTCTGACATACTACTTTCGCTTCATCTACTTTTATCAATCTCGTACATTTTCATCGGCTTAGAGGTCATAGCCTCATGACATTTTAAAAGTTCTATTAAATTCTAATCAGCTAATTTTAATTTAATTAAACTAACTGGTAAAACTTAAATTTATTAAAGTTTTCTAACGCTGATATTGCTCATCATCTTTTCATTACCTCGCGTAGGTTTATTTTTATTTCGAAAATTTCTAAGAATCACGTTCAGAAATAATATTGCGTATAATAGAAAACCGTGTAACGTGCATAAATAACAGCCCGCATATGAATCTTGTTTTAAACAAATAAAGAGGAGACGTGAAATTTAATATTGCATTTTACTAAACTGCTTCACTCGTTCAAAAACAAACATCTGCCATTTAAAACCAACCTCCATTTGTTACAAGGTCGATTAATTACAGACAACCAAGTTAGTAGACAATGCGAAAGCAAATAATAGATAGAAATATGTTATGTGCACTATAATTGAATTGAAATGGTGTGTACGAATAGACACGCGGATAAATGGTGATATTCTTTTTTTAATTACATAATAAGTTTAAAAACTTAATAGACCGACTTCCAATCCGATCGTGACCAAATTTATATGGGGACTACCCTTAAAATAATCTCTATCGAACAGAAAAAGATTTTTGAAAATCGGTCCGCATTTGGCGGAGATATCGCGTAACATACATAAAAAAATACAGACGAATTGAGGACCTCCTTTTTTTAAGAATCTGTAGACATTTCAACACGTTCACGTTCTTTCTACCTTATCCCGTCCTAATGTCCTAATTAAACGCTTCCACTTCTCCTGGTCTTGAGCATCATCCACATATTCATTCCTCCTTTGGTTCTCATATCATACTCCAAAACGTCCAACCAGTACTTAAACAAAATTAAGATTTAATTTTCTTTTCTTTCATTCCGTTTCTTTAAGGATGGCAACGCAATTTTAATTTTAGTATTATTCTTTTGGTTTGGTAACACAATCCCACTGCTGGACCCGGCTATTTTTAAATGTGATTTCGTACGTAGTCACGATACACATTAAATTACGAAATTATTATGAAAAATTCTCAGATATACAGGGGGGTTACCACAACCTCTTATAGCAGTATTATTATAATTTTACTTGTCAATATTCCCATACAAAACAAACGAAGAACGATTATAATAATACTGCTATAAGAGGTCGTGGTAACCCTGCTGGTTTCCTCACGGTATTTGCCTTCATCCTTAAAGCTAGCGATAATTTTTAAAATGTCAGAGGGTGTATGCCTAAGATTAGTTTAAAATCAATGACATTCATCTCGGCAGTCCGTACCACTCCCATCGAGCTATCCGTATGAGCACTATGAGCTCCAAGAAGGTCTCATAGAATCCAAAACAACGCAAATTGGAGCCCTTATTTGTATTGCAACTTTGTTACATAACCCATGTACATAATAATTATAATGGTTAAGCTCCATTTAGATGGAGCAAATTTAATGAACTACTTAGACAAGAATGTGATAGAAAAAACTCATCATAAGATTCTTTTTTTCAGATTATATGAGTTAATCTAAATGCGCGTCATAAAACATTATATGCAATATCATATCCATAATATAAATTCAAAATTTAATTTTCAAACAACGTAACTTCACATAGTCATTAGTAAGAAACAGTCCATCAAAGTAATAGAACTATAGTATCTTAGTATTCATTTAGTGACCCAAATTGCCGTAGAATTGTCCTAATTTTATCATTTTTACGGTCATCTCATCACATACAAAGGTCGTAAGAGCGTAATAAATTGATTAGGAAGGCCACTTTCATTCGGCACGTAATATTATTATGGCCCTCATTACACCTCTATAGGACACGGTCAGCCTGTGGGCCGAAATGAGCTGAACTTAACAACAATGTCATTACCACTACTCACGCGGGCAAAATTAGTTCACGGTCCTCTGTGAAAGAAACCTAATAATATGAGCCATGTATTATATGTCTGTTCTAGTACTCCGCTCGAGATCTGTTTTGCTAATGAAAGGGTCTTAGGCTGAGATCTATAGAGCGAACTTCGACTAAGTCTAAGTCAAAGTCACGAACTCAGGGGGATTTGTAATTGTTAAATCGAACTTTGACTTAGTCCGGGGAATTTTTACAAGAAAAACAGACTGACAGACAGACTAAGCAAAGATTTTCTTATAAAAATGACTCGGCCTTAGTAAAAATCCCCACTGATTTCGTGACTTCGACTTAGTCGAAGTTCGCTCTATAGATCTCAGCCATAATCCATCACATCACTCTAATACAGGTTAATAGACTTTATGTAACTTTTAAATTCTTACTGCCTCTTTCTTCTGACTACCTTGGTGGCGTAATGGTATTGCGAGCTCGCAACGACTACTATTCTGAGGTCTCGGGTTCCATTCCCGCGACGGGTGGCATGATATTGGGTATTTTTCGACCGACTTCCACAAAAGGAGGAGGTCCTCAATCCGTCAGTATTTTTATATGTATGTTACTCGATATTTCCGGCAAATGTGGATCGATTTTAAAAATTCTTTTTGTGTTCGATAGAGCTTATTTCAAGTGTTGTCCCATATAAATTTGGTCATGATCGGTAAATTGGAAGTCGTTCAGTTAAGTTTTTAAACTTGTGATTATACTCAGTTTCTGTACTGAGTCTGGAATTTGAGCCCGATAAGGCGATAGACTCGCCCCATGACATTCGGGACGAAAATAAGTTCGGCGAAATATGGGTGTTCCAGTTCTCTAGTTCGCCGCTGTCTATACCTTACAGGAATACTAGCGTAAGCTTATGTATGGAATTCTTACGGACATCTAGGTATTTAGGTTTCATCACAATCTATTCTTTTAAAGAAGGATACCTCTAAAGGTATAGGTACTTGCCGCTGAGGCTCCGCTGAGCTAACGCCTAGAGATGCATGAAATGGAAAATTTGCTAAATATGAACAATTAACAAGTCGAAGTGAAGGTTGAAGAAGACGTTTTAAACTTGTAAGTTTGAAATGAGTTGAGTCTTTCGCTCTCCATTGTACCAGTCGTGCCTCCACTTAGGGTTGCACAGCGAGATTTAAGCATCGACTTTATTCGATATGATCATTTATTAGAATCGATTATGGGTATTTGACAATTATATAGGCTACACTATAAATTAGTCAACCGACTTCAAAAAAATGTTGTATTCATCGGAATTTTTTTATGTTACGCGATATCTCCGCTAAATGTGGACTTTTCAATATTCTTGACTGACTGCCTCGGTGGCGTGGTGGTATTTCGGTACGACTACGGTTCTGAGGTCTCGGGTTCGATCCCCGGGTCGGGCAAAGTGATATTGGATTTTTCCATATTAGCCCGGAGTCTGGAATTTGTGCCCGATATGGCGATAGGCTCGCCCCCTATCACTTCTGGGACGGAACTAAGCTCGGCGAAATGTGGGTGTTCTAGTTCGCTAGTGCGCCTCTGCCTACCCCTTCGGGGATACAGGCGTGAGCTTTTGTTTATGTTATGTTCAATATTCTTTTTGTGTTTGATAGAACTTATTCCAAGGGTGGTTCCATATAATTTGGTCACGATTAGATGAAATTTGAAGGCAATCCGTTAGGTTTTAAGCTTGAGATTATATTATTCCACAAATATATATAACGTATTATATTCTATATCACGTGCATTACCTAAAGATTTAAGAAGCCAAAACTATTCAACATATTTACTCTAATAAAGAACTGTCATTATCAATATTCTACAAATATACTAGCATCGAGTCAAACAGCAGATTATGACTTATGAGTCCCTTGCCTCGACACAGTCTAGTAGGGATCATCCCTAAAACTTTATAAGTTTTACTGTTTACATACTGTCAGTGACGAAGACAAGGGGTGCAGATGATTATGATGTAATAATATTTGCATAGTAGACGGCGTTAATACTAGAGGAAGAATTAAGTAATAGCAAGAGTTCTTGTCTTAATTCGTTGACGTACCTTATGTTATTTCAGAAATTATTTAACACTAAATCGTTTTTTTAGTCTAGTGGCAGCAAATATGGGCTGTAGACCGGGAGGTCCTGAGTTCGATTCCCAGTTTGGGAAAAGAGGATTAATTCAATTTAAGAAATTCAATTTAAGAAAACTAATTCAATTTAACCGGGACTGGATCACACAGAGGGGTTGACGTCAAGCAGGCAGCTGGTCGAAAAACTAAGCCAAATCCTTTACAGCAACATGCTTGAAAAACTGTGTTGCGCCGACCTCACATTAAAGTGGGATAAATCATTAGAGAAAGAAAGCTAAATAAAGCTTGATGTGTATCTAAATTAAAATGCGTCACTTAACACGAATTTTACTCTTAGCCAGCATTATATATTTAATTTTCCTAATCAAATAATATAGAGGAATTGATGAGAACCTTGTACTTATGACATTGATTGAACAACAAGAGAAGACCTGGTGAAATAAACAGCAGTGCATTTACGTTGAAACGCAATACGCAATCGAGCATCGAATCCAGGTCAGGGGACTTGTATTGCTTCGATTTATGATAGCCATAGTGTTAGACCACAGAGTATTAATCCCTGTTGTTTTCACCGACAATTGCATTGTCTTTGCGAAATGGGAGACAGTAATTTATTACGCTGGAACAGTAATTGTCTATAGAAATGCATGAGCAAAATGTGCCTAAAATAATGAATGACATAATTTCATGTTTCAATACTCAAGTAAGGCTCAATTGCACCACTATTATTAACCTAGAGTTAGTCCTAACCGCAAGCTAAATTGACAGAAAATGTATGAATGACATGTAACTTAACTTGCGGTTAGGACTAACTCCAGGTTAATAATAGTGGTGCAATTGAGCCTTAGTAGGATAAATAATAAGATGATCTATAATTTTTAAATTATTAATGGCGTTTTCGCACTTCAAATTGTTAATCATGTAAAATGAATAAACGCATAAACATATATGCATAAGCCTTTATTCAATAGGCGTTATCAAAGTTGGTGTTAAGCTTCAAACTGTTTTAATTAATTACAAGTGGCAAGGTGATGTATATACTGCAAGAGAACAATGCAGATCATTGTCGCAGTAATATATGAACAGAATTATAAATGCTTCGCCCAATGAACCTCGTTAACTTGATTACGCAGCGGTTTAATAATGGGTTGCTAGATATCACTTTCTCTGCGCTGCTCTCACTTTTGCCGTGCTTATTAAAAAAATATAGTTACTGTTTATATTTGTGGTGTTTTTGTTTTTATATTTCAAACTCATTATTTTTTTACTGCCTCGGTGGCGTGGTTGTATTTCGGTACGGCTGTCGTCCTGCCCGCCTAGCATGCGCGCCATGAGATATGCCGATAATCGACTGTCGAGATGTTGTCTACGTGTTGTCTACAATACTGTATGAAAATAAACGAGGACGCGTATTACTGTCCGTAAACAAATACAGAAAACCGGTTATAACAGGACAAAAAGCATAGACAAAATGTTCTCGTGGCGCGTATGCTAGGCGGGCTGGGGTCTTAGGTTTGATTCCCGTGTCGGGCAAAGTGATGCTGGATTTTTCCATATCAGCCCGGAATCTGGAATTTGTGCCCAAATAGCGATGGGCATACCCACTGTCACATCTGGGACGGCACTAAGCTTGGCGAAATGTGTGTGTTCTAGTTCGCTAGTTCACATCTGCCTACCCCTTGGGGGATACACTAGTACTGAGAACAAATGAGACACCATTTAAATGTAACGAACTATCGCTTACTACGATACCTTTCCTTACGTTATTACAATAACGTTACATTAACTTACGAATACCACTCCTAATAAAGGTTATACATATATGTATAACATAACATAAAGAAGTTAAATGTACCCTGGATCCTTGAATTGTCCCACATCCTCACTGGTTTGCGGCTTGTCCCCAACCACGACAACGCATTAAAAGATTTTATCTTAGACTCTTTTTTGAAACGAGTCAGAATCTGTCTCTAATTCCATATTCTTCTCGTAATATGGAATGATAAACGCGAAGCTGTAATTGTAATAACTTCGATTTATTACGGCAATTGCTTGAAATTTATTTGTCATTTATACCTGTTCTTGGCGTACATAATAACGCTTTATTGCTTAGAACGAATGACATATTGATCACCTCTGAATTGGATTTTCTGAACCGTGCATAAAGACGCATGTTTAATAAATTCTTTTTAGCGTCGCTTTTTCTATGCCGCGAATACTTTTCGGATTTATTCAGTTTTTTACATCAAAAATTTCGAATAAGTATTTGGCTCTAATACTCAATGAAAATCCATCTGCTACGATATTCATAAATATTATTTTCAATTTTCGTTCTATATGATGAAAATATTGAATTATTCAAATTTACGTCCTATTCGTATCTGTCTGTATAGGTATTAAGGTACTGCATTGCATAATGGTTTAAACGTAAATCTGGGATTATAAATGAAAAGTAATGTTATTATACGTGCATACACACATAGATTCACGCCTGTATCCCCGAAGGGGTAGACAGAGTCGAATTAAAAGATCCAAATTTCGCCGAGCTTATTTACGTCCCAAATGTGGTAGGGGGCGTGGCTATCGCCATACTGAGCACACATTTCAGTCTCCGGGCTGATACTGAAAAGAAAAATTCAATATCACTTTGGATCGAACCCGAGACCTCAGGACGGTAGTCGTAAGATACAACTAAGCCACGGAGGCAGTTAGTAATAATGAATAAATAAATGGTTGACAAACAAATAAATATTACCTTTTTCTGACGAATGATGTTTAGATTCTATTCCTTATACGTTCACGTCGTACCCTTATTTCTCAAAGGGCGGGTGGCGCCTACGTATATAACAATAGAAAATGCTGTGACAACCTACCTCAGATTTCCAAGCACGTAATGTTTTGCATGTCAACTCCCTGGCATACAAACATACACCACACAAAGTTTTACAGTATGTACGTTTGTATATAGCGGGTAAAGCACGTATATACAATGTATACAGAGTGCACACCTTTAATCTCTTTTAATCGACTTCGTAACAGAAGCTAGTTCTGAATGTTCCGTATGATTCAATTTGTTTATAAAACACACCGAGAATTGAGTTTAAAGTCTGTTTTATTAGCGTTTCCAAGGTTTTTAGTTTTACCTTTTAGAGTCGTTGGATTACCGCTATTATTATTTACTTTTTAATTTTTATGGCGTGCAATCTTTTCTTACTTACCTTTATCCCATCCTAATGTGCTGTCGACGCAACATACTTTATAAGCCTGTTGCAGAAAGGATTTACCTTATTTTTTACGTCCAGCTGGCTGCCTGACGTCAACATATTACATTACATTAGTGTACAATTAAGTATGTAAATAAAATAAATAGTAACATCTCTTAAGAGTAGCTTGTGATTTTTATTACAGCTTTGTCCCTAATTTATTCTACTTACGCTACTACCTACTCTTTATTTTATCTTGCTTATATCATGTACATTTTAACATACTATACAGCAGCCCGAGCAGGAAAATTTCTGACAATCGTAAATGTGTTCGTGCTCGATGCGCGTCTATGAAATTTGTATGAAATATTAATCAAATGTCATCACTGCGCAGCGAGTTTACATTTACATTAGTTTTTTGTGCTCGGGCTACAGTTTCATAATATTAAATAGAGAAACAAATGAACTAAATTCCCTGAGTGAAATTGACATGCCAGACACAACAAACATTTGACATTCTAAAACCTGGAATTTTATAGCTTGAAGTTCGTACGACACTACCGTCTGCTCATCAATAATGCAGCGAATGCTCAGAACAACCCCCGGGATCTCGCCCCTAATTAGCTCGGGTCCACACGACCACCGACTTATTACGAATGCAAAGCGTCTGTCAAACTCCGAAACAATCAAAGTAATGGCACGATTACACACTGCACGGACTCGTTAATGCTCGGTGGAAAAGTCCATTTCCTTGTTTAGCGCTTTGGTAATGGTGACCTCATATTTGCATTCGGAATCCATTAGCTACCAGTAAACGATGTGTTTTTATTCAATTTAATTTGGGCCCAAATCCTTTCGCATCCCCATTACATTTCAAGTTGACATGGTTTTGGTATGGTTTGATGGTGACCGTGATGACCACCATGGACGGTGCAATGGTAGCGATAACTTACCATGAAGGGCTGCTCATTTGTCGGTATAAAATATTCCTTTTCTTGAGTTTAATATGTATGTCGGACATCATAGACAAGGCTTTCCCCTTCTGACAATACCATTCACACCAGTATATACAAAGTACTCTGTCATTCACACTCACCATGTATATTTGAGTTGTCAAACTCTTTTGAACAATCCCTCTCTCTCTCTCTCTCATTCTCCGTCTCTTGTGTGTGAGTGTGTGTATGGACATATACCTAAATGATAAAACGATCCCTTTAATAATATAAATTATTGTATGAGTATTGAAAGGGAATCTAAAATAAATTAATAAAGACTAATTGTAACTTTTGGGTGAATTTACTTATTTATTTATAACTTAAGGTTAACCCAATATATTCTAAATCTTGTAACTCGGCTACAAGCACGATAGAAATATGATTAAGCAAATAAGTACGGTCAGCCCTTGAAGTGCAGACCGTACTTAATGGAAAAATCTTGAGTATGCGGCGATGGAGGCCATGTTATCCCAGCGTTGTCGGTTGTTGACTGGACCGCTTAATATCACGGATATCGTAAAGGCTATTATATGAAATATATTGGTTTCTCGAAAGGTAAATCAAAATATCTGTCAAATCTTATGTCATATCAAAATTATTTTCAGGAATGTGTGCTACGATCGAACGCTTTTTTACCCCACCAATTATTTTAACAACGATGAAAAGAGCAATACAGAGTGCTCTGTTAATTGAATGTTAATTTTATAATAGTTACAGAAACCACGTGACTGCCTTGGTGGCGTGGTGGTATTTCGGTACGACTACGGTTCTGAGGTCTCGGGTTCGATCCCCGGGTCGGGAAAAGTGATATTGGATTTTTTCATATCAGCCCGGAGTCTGGAATTTGTGCCCGATATGGCGATAGGCTCGCCCCCTATCACATCTGGGACGGAACTAAGCTCGGCGAAATGTGGGTATTCTAGTGCGCTAGTGCGCCTCTGCCTACCCCTTCGGTGATACAGGCGTGAGCTTATGTATGTGTATGTACAGAAACCATGTTTAGGTAAGTTCGATAACATACTTGTATGTAAAATCTTTTAATTTGTAAAATTACTCCTTATAAGACGTATTGGGTAGAGGTATAGTAGTATGTTTTTGTGAAGTAAAGGTCTTGCAAAGAAGTTTAGTCAACAGTATTACCACTGAGATTTGGCGTCAGACAAGGGACGAGAATAGTAAAGGCAGTAAACCTTAAACAAAAACTTCAACACTCTAAGTGTGTTAAAGTTTTGGGAACATGGACGTGTAGTCGGCAGCTTTTGTTTTGTTTAAGATAGCTATTTCTTCATCTACCAAGCATAAAGAAGAATAACCTATAATATACACACATAAGCTACGCTTGTATCCCCGAAGGGGTAGGCAGAGGCGCACTAGCGAACTAGAACACCCACATTCCGCCGAGCTTAGTTCCGTCCCAGATGTGATAGGGGGCAAGCCTATCGCCATATCGGGCACAAATTCCAGACTCCGGGCTGATATGGAAAAATCTAATATCACTTTGCCCGACCCGGGGATCGAACCCGAGACCTCAGAACCTTAGTCGTACCGAAATACCACCACGCCACCGAGGCACGCGAAGGCAAGGTCGAGGCAGAAGAATAAATAAAACTCTAAATAGTCACATAGTCAAGATCCAAATTAGATTAACCTGATCATGGCCGCGTGGGTATTCGTCTCTTACCCATGTATGTGACGAATAACAATTTCATTGCCATGATCGAAAAAAAATGTGGCTCACATCATAATATAGAGGTACATATTTGCCTTGGCGCACTCCTTGTACCACCCCACCAGAGGTGTCAAAGCGTGAATACATATTAAAACGCCCATTATAAGAATATTTATGTTGTAGCATAACAATTCCTCGTAACGCGTAACGACCTTAAAATTTCTGAGCCGTATCTAACTGTTCTGACAACAAAAACCTTTCTTCCTTATGTAGCTAATTTTGCGAATGATTCTGAATATCTGAAAGGCGCAATATCCATTAGCAAGCGTGAAGATGCTAACGTTTCGCGAAATTTGGGAACATATTTAAATACATAACAAGAAAATGTCTTTGATAAAACGTTCATGCTAAGTCACATAGAATTACTTCGGTGGCTTTAAAGAAATGTTCGGTGCTTTATTTTATTTGACAATAAATTGCCTCAATGGTTCTTTAAGTGTTTTTGATTTCGGAGATTTGGTTGATAATAAAGATGAGCTTTTAATCCAGTTTCCACCTATTCGTATTTTAGAGTGGACAAATGTAGGTATAACCTATATTTGAAGAATAAAATATTGAATTATATTCTACATATCTAATAGTTACCATAACGTATGTAAGTTATATTTTGCAGCAGATGTAAACCACATAACATAAGCTCACGCCTGTATCCCCGAAGGGGTAGGCAGAGGGGCACTAGCGAACTAGAACACCCACATTTCGCCGAGCTTAGTTCCGTGCCAGATGTGATAGGGGGCGGTGTAAACCGCTTTATGACGTAAATTGAAGCATAAAAGTATTCAGCAAAATATATGAAGTATTGTCTATGAGCTGAACTAGTTTTGTACCCGCTCCTAAGCTACAAACCCTAGCAATATAACCCTAGCGATAATTCAAAAAAACACAAAACTCACCCAACAAACCGCATTGTAAAATCAAACACGTCCGTATGCAGATAAAACATGATATCGCAAGAAACTGCTCGGTAGTTAAATGTGAATATAGCCACAATTTATCATTTTCCACTGACTTGCCCTCAGGCCTGGGTCGCTTTATCTGTCGCCCTTGCGACGGCACCAAAGAATTATTCTTTTCTTCCATTCCGACACAGAATGATAAGTGTAGAAGATTTTTAAACGTTTTGGAGAATCGTTGCAATATGTTGGGAATTATAAATACCTGGCTTAAAATTTCGATGACGAATTTACATACACACTCACGCTTGTGTCATATGGGGGTAAGCAGATACAATTGAGCGCCACAAGCTACGATCCTGACACATCACTTTTCACATTCATGCATTGTTTCATACATTTCCGCCTGTTGAGGATACTCCGAACTTGCCCTTTACCCAGGAGATCTATCTCGCTTTTAGGATTCCCTTAACTCAGGATTTATCTCGCTTTCCTAAATGCAAAGCCTATCCTTATTTTAATGCAAAGTTAAGGTATCTTTAAAATCATTAGTCATTTTAGTTTAAGTTCATTTAAGTTTATTTGCATAAAGCAAGCATATATCATACAATGTTTAATTATAAGACAAAGAGTGAGGTAGGTTACATGTTTTAGTCTAAAGTATCATTATGAATAAAATTAAATATCAAATAAATACGTAATTTAAAAATTCATTTAAAAATATAATCATATTAAATAATTATATTATAACATGTATCTAACATGGCATTAAATATTTCTGTAGCGCAGATATCTCTTTTGCTACATGAGTTGTAAAAACGATGAAGGCTGGCTCAGTCTTTGATAATTTATACTTCATCGAGGCGGAAATATTTTGAAGCTTGAAAGAGCAACCTTTATTTATATCTTTGTCTATTCCTATAGAGACTCTGAATTTATGGATGAACTTCCTTTACAGAGTGAATTTGTATTTTGAATCTTGGCAGGTAACGGTGAATTTTAAAATCTTCGGGATCTAGAAAATCTTGATAGAAAACTGTTGAAGATTTACTTCTGTGTACGTATCTTTCAACATAATTATTATAAACCATCGTAAGCAACAACAACTATAGCTCTGTAGCCCGAGTACGAAAACTAATGTTAATGTAAATGTATTCGAGTTCGCTGCGTACTGATGACGTTTGGTTAATATTTCATACAAATTTCATAGACGCGCATCGAGTTCGAATACATTTACGGTTGTCAGAAATTTTCCTGCTCAGGCCGCAGTTGGGAGTTGTATGGACTTCCGAGATGAGTGTCGGAGGTTCGAGACCGATCCTAAAACAAACATGTACCTCTGATTTTCCTATTTTAAGGGTGTATTCATTATGAAATATCGCTCCCTACAACGGTGAAGAAGAACATCGTGGGGAAACCTGCATACCTAAAAATGTATCCACAATAATTTCGAAGGTATGTGAAGTCTACCAATCTGCATTAGACCAGCGTGGTAGACTAAAGCCTTACCACTCTCATTAATAGAGGAGGCCCGTGCACAGTAGTAGCTGATATAAACCATCGTAATATCGTTGTCCAAAGCATAGACTGTTTGATATTTTAGGACGTGTCAAAACATGTTTGCGGTACACAAACCCTCGCATAAAGTGTTTTATAAGCAAACAAATAAGTATGGAACTCGGCTTTATTTTGTGAATTTTTCCACACTTGTATTTTATATGAGAAATAAAAGGATGCTTCCACAACTGCGGTGGAACTTTTAACTCAAAACTACGCCGTCGGTGCATCCCTTTGATAAAATCTGATATTGTTCAGAGATAAACTGGCACAAACGTAATATCTCGAATATTTTGGTTGTGATTTAAACCTTCATAATTTTGCCATGTTATATAAATTGAGAAAGAATTATTATAAAGCCATACTTTTCGGAAAATAGATCAATGTGGGTTCACGTCTGGTAGGTAGCAGGTCACAAAAATTAAAGCCGATTTTTTCTGCAACATATTTGAAAAGGTTGGTTGTGCTGACCCCACTGTGAATAATGGCAGTTAAAAGATGTCCTGACTTACATATTGATTTATTATAGAAGCCTAAGTATTAATAACTAGACTGCCTCGATGGCGAAGCTGTATTTCGGTACGACTACCGTTCTGAGGTCTTGGGTTCGATTCCCGGGTCGGGCAAAGTGATATTGGGTTTGGTCTTCCAATTCAGTATTAGTCCGGAGTCTGCAATTTGTGCCCAATATGGCGATGGCTTCGCCCCCTATTACATCTGGAACTAAGCTCGGCCAAATATGGGTGGTCTAGTACGCAGTGAAAAATCCAATATCACTTTACCCGTCCCGGGGATCGACCCCGAGACCACAGGAGGGTAGTCGTACTGATATACAACCACGCCACCGAGGCAGTCAGGCTGTTTTTTTATGTTCTAGCTATAAGTATAAGACTGCATATTTAAAGAAAGGCCTTCCTTCGACGTCGAGAAGTTTAAGTAACTTTTATTTCTAGTTTAAACTTGACGCCGCTTGACGACGAATTTGACTATGTAAATAAGATATTACAATACGTATCTGAAGTTTCTTTTAAATTCTCTGCTTTAAACTTCGCAAATTATAAAAAAGGAAACTTTTAAAGGAGCTGCCATTTTTGCCATGATAATTGAACTTTTGAAAAATTCAAACAATGTGCCTTAAACGTTATGCGACGGGATTTGCAATGCAAAAGATGCAAATCCATGTGCGCTCCCGGTAGCCTTTTCCGGAGCGAAACATCCGCAAACAGATTTTATATAGTATTAAAAAAATCCAATATTGAATTACTTATGATGTTATGGAATATGTTTTAAATTCAATTATGATATCCCATAATTTATTTCTAGACCATCCAGTTGGAAGCGCCCTGCATCTTTGGGGGATGTCCAGCAGTGGACGTCCTGTGGCTGATGATGATGATTATGATAATTTATTTTAATATAAAATGTTTAATTCACTTTAATGCTTCATTATATTCATATTCCAAAGATTGTTTTAACGTCACAACTTTTACTTCCACACATACCATAACATAACATAAGTCACGCCTGTATCCCCGAAGGGGTAGGCAGAGGCGCACTAGCGAACTAGAACTTTTACTTCCAATGATGTGATAAAGGGTGAGTATATATATGAGCCACAATTACAGACTACGGTTTGATACTGAACAGAAAAACTTAATATCACTACCCGACCCGGGGATCAAACCCCGAGATTTCAAAACGGTAGTTCCACATACATAATACAACTACGCCATCGAGGCAGTTGAATGTAAACTTTAATAATCACAAGTTTAAAAACTTAACCGACCGACTTCAAATCCGATCGTGACAAAATTTATATGGGACCACCCTTGAAATAAGCTCTATCGAACACAAAAAGAATTTTGAAAATCGGTCCACATTTGGCGGAGATATTGCGTAACATACATTAAAAAAATACAGACGAATTGAGGACCTCCTCGTTTTTGGAAGTCGTTCGAAAACTTGTTATACTCGTAATCATGAGGCATTATTTTAGCCCTGGCGGAAAACCAGTGTCAGATAGATACTTCTACTTGACGAATACTGAGCCTGTGACCATTTTAGTCATGTCTCCGGCACGGATGGTTTAAGATATGAGCACGTTCATTGTGTTGTGTGTGCTCATTTTACTAATACTATTCAACACGTAATTGGTGATTAGTAATTAACCAGTTTGTTACCTCTTACTGTATCCTGTGTAATTTTTTGTTCTCTCTCACTGTTGCCTCAGACATTTGCTGAATAAAGTTCATTTATTTCTTCTTTCTTTCTTAATCTTGCCAATAAATTTTGAATCTTCGCAGGTAACGGTGAATTTTTAAAATAAAACTCTTCGGAATCTAGGAAATCTTGATACTAATCAAATCAGGATTTGGGAGATCAACAACAATTTTGAAGATTTACATCTGTGTACGTACAAATTTTTAAATACATTATAAACTATCATAAGCAACAACAACTATAGCTCAGTTGGGAGCGGTACGGACTTCAGAGATGAGTGTCGCAGGTTCGAGAACAATCCCGAACCAATTACCTCTGATTTTTCTATTTTAAGGGTGTATTCATTATGAATTGTCGCTTCCTACAACGGCGATGGAAAAACATCGTGTGGAAACCTGCACACCTAATAATTTCTTCACAAGAAATGGTAACTCCTGGTGACAGGAGACCCTGTGTGTCATAATCAGAAGTAAAAAAAATTTACGGTCCGACTTCAAATCCGATTGTAACCAAATTTATATGGGACCAACCTTGAAAGAGGCTCTATTAAACACAAAAATAATTTTGAAAATCGGGCCACATTTGGCGGAGATATCGCGTAACATATATATAAAAAAAAATACAGACCACTTGAGGACCTTCTCCTTTATGGAAGTCGGTCGGAAATGAACATTACCCAAATGTCTGTGACAATGCGGCGTCCACCTGTGGACTACCTGCCGACAACGAGTGGATGCCGAGCGACGAGGCGGTAGGTACGGTTACGATGCCGGGTGGCTCTAATGACCAGGGGCCTGAGCAGGAAAATTTCTGACAACCGTAAATGTATTCGAACTCGATGCGCGTCTATGAAATATTAACCAAACGTCATCAGTGCGCAGCGAACTCGAACACATTTACATTTACATTAGTTTTTCGTGCTCGGGCTACTGTGACCTTTAGATCCTTTATTGCAAGAGTAGCTCTGTGGTCCAAAACGACGTACAGACCAAAAAAAAACTTTGTTAAGTTATTAATGAATGCTTAATGCCTCAAGAGACTGAAATTTAATTTAGATAAAGTTTTATATGCTGAGTGGAGTAATATTTGATTGGTAAATATTCCATTAAATTCATTTTAAATACAGACTACTTATAAAAAAGTTATTATTAATTATAATTTTTTTGTTAGCTGCTGCATATTATGATGACGTAAAATGTTTCTCACTGTACCGTTTTTTCAGTTGAACAAAATATTGTATATCAGTAAAAGAAATCACATAAGAGTAACTCGGCAGCTATTTTATTCCCGACTGGGGATTGAATCCAAGACCTCAGGATGGTAATCGTACCGCACACGAAATACAAATACGCCACCGAAGTACCCAAATCTGTGCTACAATTTGTAATATACGCATCACATGAAAGTTGAACGATTTATATGTATAATACAATTTATAGTAACATTCATTCTTTGGCAAAATTTTAATAAAAAGCAATAAAAGATGTTCGATATTTGAGACAAATAGAAATACCTCTGTCGCCTTAAACAAAATTAATATAAATATTTGCTACATAAAGAAACGGATTTCTTTGAGGGCGATAATACAATGGAACTGACAAAGGAAAGTGAAATAAAATGTTTGGTAGAGAATAATTTCCGCAGAGCAACTGTAGCGACAATGGCATCTAAGCGAACTTAATTTGCGGCGTTCGAGATGTAAATAAGGAATTGTTTAATGACCCGAATGTCCGTTTGGACATTTAAAAAGAACTCGAGGCTTGCAGTCTTCATTACTCAGACACTTATTAATTGGACGACTTTCCGCTCCCTCAGTCTGTTTATAAAATGTTACCGCTAGTGAGAAATTGCAGTCTGATTATTTTATGAAATGTTTCCGAAGAGAAGCGACTCCCTCTGTATTTGTAGAAATGGACTGTTAGAAATACCTTTTTATATATTTGGCATTTAATGGCAAATTATAAAATTATAAATCTATAATTTAGTACTTAGGTTATAGAGCGAACTTCAACTAAGTCTGAGTCAAAGAAACGAACTCAGTGAGGATTTGGAAGTTTTAAATCGAACTTCGATTATGTCTTAGCCATTTTTACAATAAAAACAGACAGACAGACATCAAAGATTTTCTTTTAAAAAATAACTCGGACTATGTCAAAGTTTGATTGAAAAAGTCCACCTACTTACTGAGTTCGTTTCTTTGACTTAAACTTAGTCGAAGTCTAAGCTTAGTCCAAGTCGCCACTAATGCATATAAAGACATGCTTAGAAATGTGTGCAATAGATAATATATAATTGTAGCGTTGTGTTCAAACAATATTTATAGCAATCATATTAATATGATACGAGGGCGCACGTCGAAAGAAAACATAGTATGAAGACAAAAGCGCATGTGCAGAAAACCTTGCGACATTTGGTCAAAATTTGGTCTCTAGTCTTAAGTTCAGCAATCAAGCATCTTACTTACTGTTTCAAAGAACTTTCTTAAAATGTTAGAAGTTTAGGTTCCTACAGATTTGAATTACAATTTTTATTCGACTGTAAAATATAAAGTTGTCACATATTATAGATAAAAAAGGCAGGCCAATGTGTAGTTATCATTATAAGTTGCTAGTCGATTAAATCTTTGTCAATAATGTATTGCACAATTTGCAAAACATCAAATAGAACAAACCCAACCGATATGTTCAAATTATTTGCCAACTTTGGAACTAAAATTACTCATTTGCATCGTATTGCAAATAGAGATATGCTTCCATGAACAAATTACTATTAGATATATAAATAAATAAATAAAACTCAACAGTCACACATATAGTCTTGACCCCCACACTAAGATACTAGTCTTGCGTCGTGGGTATCAGGAACTACGAGAGACTTTCGGTCTCACAACACCCAGACCCGTAACAACTATCTGTGGGCCACACAAACATTTGTCTCGGTGCGAGGATCGGTGCTATTCGCCTGCTGCGCCACGGAGGCTGTCAAATAATTCAAATTAGTTATTGGACACTATTTTTTGTAACCATGTTTTAAAGCTTTTGTATAATAATTATTTTTGATGTGTCACTTTGCCACTACTATAAGATCTTATATAATAATCCCTGCTTCGCTTCGTAATCCGTATTTCGTCCTATTATTTTTATGGGTATATAAGGTATAAAAATCATTTATATGGGTACACCTGACTTTTTGCTATATTTAGTGGCTTTTTATGGGCGGTGGAGGTGGTGTCGTTTACCAGTCTCTGCTATAAGACATATACTTGTCGGATGGCCAACGCTAACGTTGTTTTTAAAAACGGTGACGTCAGCATGGCTGACGTCACTTTTGATAATAAGATGATTACTCATCTTATTTATCAACAGTGAACACTGAAATTCACTAACTCCCTTTATTAAGGGTTCTCAAGAGCACCGTCTAGTCAGGGATGTGGACAGTCCGAGTGCCGGAGCACGACTGTGTCGAATTTGCTCTGAACACTCCTTTTATAGGGTGCAATATTTGCAACTACCTACTCGATACTGAATATCGAATGTCAAAGAAATAATTACAACGATTATTTTAACTTTTTAGAATCTTTTAACGATTCAGCAGTTTAACAATTGTAAAATGAATTATTAACGTGAAATAACAACGGCTTTTTAAATAAGCTAGCTATTTTGCGCCGATATACTTAATTAAATAATTGATTGTATTCACCAGTTAGCAGCGATAGCTCAGTTGGAAATGTTACGGACTGCCGAGACAAGTGTCACGTTCGAGACCCCAACCCCAAAATGGAGCACACACCTCTGACTTATCTATGTTAAGTGCGTTTTCTTTGTGAATTATGGCTTGCTATAACGGTGAATAAAAACATCGTGAGGAAAACTGCATACGCGAAAATTTCTTTACAAGAATTTCGAAGGTATGTGAAGTCTACCAATCTGCATTAGGCTAGCCTGGTAGACTAAGATCTAACCCCTCTCATTAGTAGAGGAGACCCTTGCCAAGCAATGGGACAGTAATATTACAGGTCTATTATTATATTATTCACCGGTTTAGGTATCTTTTGTTTTAGAAACCGGACATTAAAAAGTTCTACGTTAATGTTATGCTGTTTATTATTTTATCTTTATGATATCTATAATCTAAACAGTTTCAGGGGGGTTACCACCACCTATTATTGCAGTATTATTATCATCTTACTTATACCGATTCCCATACAAAACAAACGAAGAACGATTATAATAATACTGCTATAAGAGGTTATAGTAACCCTGCAGTTCCGCTTTTCTTCAATATCTTTCCTGAGATAAAAACTGTAAATCGTGATAATGATTTTCATATACTGACAAAGCGTACAAAACGGTATTTTTCTTGCTAATTTATCAAAATAAGTGCTTTATTCATCCAATTACCGTAATTCCCCAGTCGCTATCGTAGTCTCCTTTAAATTATAGAGAGCTAGGTAAAATATTAAAACCTTCTAACATTTTCTTGTTCATTTAACACTTCTTTACACTTTCAAATATATAAATATAAATCTCGTTTATATAAAACTATTCTCCTCCGATAGCGATGCTGGGGACTGAAGCGACCTACTACGGTATAATACGAACATGACTTAACGTTTTATCTTATAAAGGATCGACTTAAAAATGTATCTGACCGTGACCAATTTATAAATAAATAAAATAAATACACCCAACAATCACACACCTAGTCCTGACCTCACACTAGGTATAACCTGTATCGTGGGTGTCAGAGACTATGAGAGACTTTCGGTCTCACAACACCCAGACTTGAAACAAATATCTGTGAGCCACACAAACATTTGTCTCAATGCGGGAATCGAACCCTCTGCCTCACGCTTTGCAGCCGGCTATTCGCCTGCTGCGCCACGGAGCCTGCTGTTATATGGGAATAAGCTCTATGGACCCAAAAATAATCCCTTAAAATCGGTCTATATTTGGCGGAGATAGCGTGTAACATAAAAAAATATACAGACGAATTGAAGATTTTTGAGGTCGGTCAAAAAGTACGCCGATATCTCCAAATTACTGGAAACACTGATATTCAAAATAATGTTATTGAAATAAACAACCACACGGCAGTAAGTGGTTTACAATCTTATGAGCAAACTATAGTTACCGGACCCACAATGCGCTGCACTGAATATGAAACGAGGCAAAGCCGGAAATTGGTTTCTGATATGCTGGCTCTGGAAGCCGGACAGCGTGGCGGTACGTGTTGATATGGAAAACCATATATATAGTAGAAATTCTAGACAATTTTTTATATCCACTAAATACAAAAATTTCCGAGACATAACATAAGCTCACGCCTGTATCCTCGAAGGGGTAGGCAGAGGTGCACTAGCGAACTAGGACACCCACATTTCGCCGAGCTTAGTTCCGTCCCAGATGTGATAAGGGGCGAGCCTATCGCCATATAGGGCACAAATTCCAGACTCCGGGCTGATATGGAAAAATCCAATATCACTTTGCCCGAACCGGAGATCGAACCCGAGACCTCAGGACGATAGTAATACCGAAATACAACCACGCCACCAAGGCAGGAAAAATTTCCGAGATTATTGTCTTATAACTGACATCATGACATCAGCGGACCCAATAGGAAACTTTCTGGCAATTGTAAATGTATTCGAGTTCGATGCGCATTTATGAAATTTGTTAAAACACAAAACTAAACCTCATCAGTGCGCATCGAGCTCGAATACATTAATGATTGTCAGAAATTTTCCTGCTCGGGCCTCTTGTGATGCTTAACCCGTTGGAGGCGGCACTTAAATATGTTACATAAGTGTCTCGGCCTCCGGACGCCGAGCGGCCGGTCACTATTTAATTTGTATGTGTTTTAAATTTAATTGAATTTTAAATAAATAGTTAGATCTGATTATGTCGAAGGTATAAATTAAACTGAGGAGTTTGTGAGGAAAAAATATATAAAATACATAAAAAACGACTTCAGAATATTTAAAAGTCAACAATCACTATAATAATATCTTACTTTTTTACATCGATGAATTTTTATTTGACCTTCATAAGCCTCAGCAATAAAAAAATATGTATTTCTACGAAAACAGGATCCGATTACAAAATATTTTACATAAACTTAAAGTTGTCATAACAAACAACTTTATTCGAACGTTTTGCTACAAAATAGCTCACTTACAACGGCTTTGCGAAAATAATAAGCCTGAAGTCGTATATTTCTCCGTAAGACCTTATTCTGTTCTTAAAGTAAATTTTCAACAGTTTCCAATACGTATCGACTTTTCGATAAATTTCCTTCAAGATACGGACGAAGCTCAAGTGGGTACAAAAGTTACTATCCTATTAACAAAAGATCTTTAGTGCTTGAATGGTTAAGGAGCTTTCCTTGATCTTAATATAGTTTGTTTATGATAAGGTTACACGGAATACCACAATATATATATGTAGGTACTGGGTGTTACATAAATTGGTACCAATAACACATACAGGGAGAACGATTTAAAGCGTAATGGTAAAGTTAAAAAATAAAAAAATAATTTAATTTTTAAGCATGCGGATTTTAAAATCAGAATGCGCCCTGTAAATAGTCGCCATTAGCATAAGATTGACTTTGGGTATGTTAAAAATAATACAATTACCTCGTAGGTGGTTCAAGTTTCTATTCTTCAATAATAATGAGCCTTACGACATTTTAAAATTTACAGCTAAATTGCTAGCTATCCTCTCTGTGTAATTATTATTAATAACAACTTCATCAAATATCCTGTATAACCGCGTGGGCTGTTTGCTCGTCGGCTTTTAAAAAATCACATATACACTTAAAAATATCACAATCTGTATGAAAGCTTGACAAACTGACAGCCTTCGTGGCACAGTGGGTGATTAGCCGGCTCTGACGCGAGAAGACGGGTTTAATAAATATTTGTAACATAACATTAGCTCACGCCTGTATCCCTGAAGGAGTAGGCAGAGGTGCACTAGTGAACTAGAACACCCACATTTCGCCGAGCTTAGTTCCGTCCCAGATATGATAGGGGGCGAGCCTATCGCCATATCGGACTCAAATTCCAGACTCCAGGCTGATATGGAAAAATCAAATATCACTTTGCCCGACCCGGGGATCGAATCCGAGACCTCAGGACGATAGTCGTACCGAAATACAACCACGCCACCGAGGCAGTCATATGAATAAATATTTGTGTGGCTCACCGATATTTGTATCGGGTCTGGATTTTGTGAGACCGAAAGTCTCTCGTAGTTTGTGATACCCACGATATAGGTTAAACCTTGTGTGTAGTTAGGACTCAGGACTAGGTGTGTGACTGTTGGATATTTATAATTCTACCACGTAGATTGACATAACTATTTTTTTGGGTAAGTGAACTCCACGGCCCATAGAAATGAAACAAAATGAATCATGGGTGCGTTGCCAACCTAAAATGTGGAAATGGAAGGGGAGGGAAAAATGCATTGGGAGAGGAAGAGAGGGAAACGGGCCACCGGAAATCTCACTCACCGAACGAAACGCGACTGCAAGCTTAAAAGCCACTTTACGTCGGTTTTATGTGAGACAGTGGTATCACACCGGTCGAGCCGGCCCATTCGTGCTGTAGACGTTCCTGTCAACTGCGTGACTCTACCACTCAATTATTAATTTCAAATTAATTACTCAATTATCTATTTATAAGTAAAGTAGCAGACTTATACTGATTTCTTAGCAGACTTATATTTTAAGTGTACATTATCTATAGTCATACCTAATAACTACAAAAAAATATCTAGATGGTACAAACAATTTCTTAATACCATGATCACCCGTCAATATATTTCTATTATCAGGATTAATTATCACCAAATGACTGCAACCAATTAATTAAGTCTGAATCCTTGGATAATTGTAACTAGCACTTGACGGGCTATTAATCAAAAGCTAATCTCTTAAGAATCATCCAGCCTGCATTGGAAGCATTAATGTTATTGGATTATGACCTTTTTTTTTTTTTTTTTTATTCGAGCACGGCAAAGTGACTACACTACACCTGATGGTAAGCGTAGTGCAGTCCAAAAAAAACCAACGACCATCGATAAACATAGTTTATGAATGGTCGCCAGAGTCATGCCGGCCTGCATAAATGCTTCTTCTTCTTCTTCTTCTTGGATTATGACCTAATATCTACTTACCTACTTTCATTATAGGGTCTTGGGTTTATAATAAATAATAATAATATTAGCCCTGTAATATTACTGTCCCACTGCTGGGCACGGGCCTCCTCTACTAATGAGAGGGGTTAGGCCTTAGTCTACCACGTTGGCCTAATGCGGGTTGGCAGACTTCACATACCTTCGAAATTCCTGTGAAGAAATTCTCGGGTATGCAGGTTTCCTCACGATGTTTTCCTTCACCGTTATAGCAAGCGATATTTCACAATTAAAATACACTTAACATAGAAAAGTCAGAGGTGTATGCTCTATTTTGGGGTTGGTCTCGAACCTCCGACACTTGTCTCGGCAGTCCATACCATTCCCAACAGAGCTATCGCTGCTTTATATCGCTGCTTTTTTGCGTCTTGGAATTATTGAATATAAATAGACATAGTGGCTCGCCCCCTATCACATCTGGGACGGAACTAAGCTCAGCGAAATGTGGGTGTACTAGTTCGCTAATGCGCCTCTGCCTACTTCTTCGGGGATAAAGGCGTGAGCTTATAGTGGAGAAGATTAATTTGATGATATTTTTATAGCAGACTAGCAAACGAGCAGATGGTACCTTCCATTTTTGACCGACTTCCAAAAAGGATAAGGTCCTCAATTCGTCTGTATTTTTTATGTATATCACGCGATATCTCCACCAAATGTGGACCTATTTTCAAAATTGTTTTGTGTTCAATAGAGCTTATTTCAAGGGTGGTCTCATATAAATTTGGATACGATCGGATTTGAAGACGGTCCGTTAAGTTTTTAAACGTGTGATTATCTCCTTTTAGTTTGATTTTCTTGTCTTGGGTGTCTAAGGGCGATCGAGATCACTTACCATCTGACCCATCTGACCCATCTGCTCATTTGCTAGTCGCTGCTATAAAAAAATGTAAATTTTTCTAAATTATTATACAATTTTTTATTTCCAGATCATATTTATTTGTAAATCATCAGGGAGAGAAATTCTGGTCACTATTTTTATCAAGCAATTCAGCAAGACTATCCGCAGTATTATTGTTGAATTTATGGGGATTCCTCTGTGATTCCTAAGTAAAGCCATATCGCATATCCTTGCTAAGTTATGTGGGTCGAAATAAAAAACTACCGGCCTGCAGAAACATTTAACGCAGCCTACACGATCTCTAGAGGGTCTACAACCTTCGAATAGTAAACGTCCCACCGGTCCTATAAAAATAGTATTAAAGTAAAATCGGTCCTTTACCCTTTCAAAGTTTTGATACTGAATATTTGAGTTCGTGTTTGCAATGTATTGATCGGTAATTCGTATAAGAAATTTACATGATATTTAGTTGGGAATGGTACAGACTGCCGAGACGAGTGTCGGAGGTTCGAGGCCTTCCCCAAAATGGAACATACACCTCTGACTTTTCTGTATTAAGTGTGATTTCTTTGTGAATTATCGCTTGATATAACGGTGAAGGAAAACATCGTGAGAAAACCTGCATACCCGAAAATTTAGACCACAAGAATTTCGAAGGTATGTGAAGTCTACCAACCCGCATTAGGCTAGCGTGGTAGACTAAGGCCTAACCCCTCTCATTAGTAGAGGAGGCCCGTGCCCAGCAGTGGGACAGTAATATTACACGGCTAATATTATTATTATTTATTTATATCTAATTATTTCGTGTCGTCTAATCAGTGTTCCCTATCGTTTTTGTAAGGTTGGTCAAATTAATAATGCGAAGAGAATTAGTATTGACACTAGTGTCAAAACATTTCGGGGTTTTAACATCGATATATGGTATAATATATTGATGGGTTTTAAATTCAAATAGGTTTGCCTTTAGTGATTAACCTTCAAAAAACAGGCGTTAAGGTAAAATTTAATTTACAAACAACACGATTTTGTATTATTAATAAACAAATCGACCTATCCAAAGAATAAAGTTACATATGATATTTAATCGAAATTGCTTTTATATTTTTCTGAGCTTAAATTAACCTATATATTTAACAAATACTAGTATTTTTTTAAATTTATGACATAATAACAAGTTAAATTATGACATAACTTAAAAAAATATTCACTAGTTAAATATACAGGTCAATAAATAAGCTCAGAAAAATAAGAAAGCAATTTCGATTCATTATCACATGTAACTTTATTCTTTGGATAGGTCGAAATATATACCGCCGAATGTTCATACACTTAAGGTCGCCTTATGTCGTTTAATGCCGCCTTGTCTGTCAAAATTGTATGGCGAAAATCAATGTAAGAAGCCGTTAAAGTTGAGCAGCGTTTGACCATTCGGGCGATAGACTGTTAAAACATCAATTATTTTTATTTTCGGGTTACATGAACACCCAGGCATATTTTGACGTAATGATAATAACAAATGAATATAAAAACAAAACAATCAGAAGTAAATGACCGTGGGGCATATAACTATCTTTTTTCTTTCTACCTGCCATTGTCGACGCAACACACTTTCCAAGCATTTTGCAGAAAGGATTTGCCTTAATTTTTACGACCGGTCCCCTTCCTGACGTCAACCCTTTCTGATCCAGTCCCGGGCAAATTAAATCAGAAATTTGCTTTGCCCAATCTGGGAAATGAACAAAATTACTATCTATAAAAAATAATAATCATCATCATCAGCCATGGAACGTCCACTGCTGAACATAATAATAATAATATTTTTAACCGAAAAGTCATATCTTTCTTTCTGTAGGTTTCATTTTATATGGTTTGAATGGGAACGGGAAATCCAAAAAACACGGCACTTGAGCGCATCCGGTGCAGTTCACAAACCGAGCACATGTCGGTAACGACTAACGACTGTCCTTTTATCGCATACATTAATTAAAAACTGAAATTTCGAATTTTATCACTGTAACTTAACTGAAATGTATTAAAAACGTCTATAGATAATTTTATCTACAACATGACTGATTAAATTTTAACCAAATTATTATGTTGGTATTTTATTTTGACAGTTAAAGTGGCTTGTTCATACAAGATTAGGTATAGACAAATGGGTAGGCCACTTTTTTATGACGGAGACTGATATACGAGCATATGGGTCAGCTGATAGTAATTGATCTCCACCGCCCATAGTCACCCAAGACACAATAAAGGGTGCGTTGCCTACCTAAAAGGAGGGAAATAGGCATTGGGAAAGGGGGTAATTGGGCCACCGGAAATCTCACTCACCGAACGAAACGCGACAGCGAGCTGCCATTTATCATCGGTTTTCTGTGACACAGTGGTATCAAACCGGTCGAGCCGATCCATTCGTACTGCAGACGTCAGACATTACTGTATACAGCGTGACTTACTTACAAAATGGCTCACAGAAAAAGGTCGTGAAGTGGCAGTACACTGTTGATTCTCATACATTGTGTGAGATTTCGGGAGGACGGAGACTTAGGCTGAAATCTATAAGCGAACTTCAACTAAGTCTGAGTCAAAGAAAGGAACTCAGTGAGGATTTAGAATTTTTAAATCAAACTTCGACTTAGTCTGGTGAGTTACCATCACCTCTTATAGCAGTATTATTATAATTTTACTTGTACCGATTCCCATACAAAACAAACGAAGAACGATTATAATAATACTGCTATAAGAGGTCGTGATAACCCTGCTGAGCCATTTTTTACAAGACAGACTGACAAACAGACTAAGCAGAGATTATCTTGTGATAAATGACCCAGACTAAGAATCTAAAATATCTTGACTTATCAAAGATCGATTTAAAAAATACAAATCCTCATTGAGTTCGTTTCTTTGACTCAGACTTAGTCGAACTCCGCTCTATAAATCTCAGCCTAAAATAGCCCACCGCATATTTTGTTGCGTTTCGGAGGCAGCGACTTGGCTATTTTATTGGCATTACTTTTATTTATTTATTTTATTTATTGCGCATATAATATAATGTTACATAATCTTATAGTTATGAACATAACCCTGTTAGGGTGTTGGGAAACATGATATATCATGAAAAGTTAAAACTACACATATGTAACTATACTATACACAAAATTGCAAGCATTTACACAATATACCTATAGATAGTGAGCTTTCCGTGGTTGTATTAAGTATTTATAATATTACGTACCTATTTAATGTAACCATATTATTAACAGAGAATAAATTATCTATTTTAGTTTCTTATTTATTGTCTTTATCAGTCATGTATTTGTAGGTGACTTTACTACACGAAAATATGTATTCCTTAAAATATTATGGTTTATTAGAATCTACATATTCTTACTTAAATTTTTCTTAGCACATATTTTCACTTAAAATTATCTAATTAAACAATTACATTAAAATCATCTATTTTACATATTTACACTTAATCTACTATATACTTAATAAACTATTCTAATTATACTGATTTCTTAAGTTTACGCGAATGCTATTCATTGAAATAAAATTATTTTTACGGATTTTATCACGATTTGGTTTTAATTTTTATTCCCGTCCAACCCGTGACCACGAAGACTGCAAAGCCTTCGAAACGTCGGGAATAAAAATTAAAACCAAATCGTGATAAAATCCGTAAAAATAATTTTATTCTAATTATACTATTCCTATTATCTAATAATAATGCATATTTAATAATACCTATTTGCATTAATATATTTTGGCATGATGCATAACAGTTTGTCGATATCGATATCGCGAATCGTAGAAACTATCGACACCGGCCCATCCCTATTGCATTATATTTGCATTATATACTGGACGTGGTAAATAACGTACTGGTTACACGCCTGCCGCCACGACCCGGCTAGCGGCGCGGGCGCTGCCAGCGCTAGTTAAGATTCGCTTCGCTGTTGAATGCACGCTACTCGCTACGCTCTGAATTATTACCTCGCGCTTACTTATATGTCTTTACTGTGCCTTTTTACCTTTAATTCTAACTGTGCTATCTACCTCTTGGAACTATCTCGCTTCTAGCTTCTAGACTATTTGTGCTTGTGCTCCTGTTTTAATTGTGCCTTCTGTGCTGTGCCTTAGACAATAGAAACTGTGAACTGTGAGTTGTTTTTATTCTTACTACCTACTAACTATATTAGTGACCTCACATACCACATATTCATCAATAGTATAGTAGGTTTTATTTAATAAATATTTTTTAAATATTTTCTTAAATATTGAGATATTGATGTCTATTGGCGACAGTAATAAGTACTTGCCATCAGGCGGGCCGTCTGTCATAGTAAGCCGATAAAAAAGAAACACTTTGAAGTACAGAGTTATTTCGTGTAGTTCCAGGAAATATTATAATACTTTTGAAGAGGAATTGAAAGTCATTGTGCGTAGGCAGCTCCTCAATATAGAGGTAGATTGAATGAAGCACAATTAATCATCTTACTGTTTGAAAATCCACAACAAAGTATGCTCTATAAATATCTATTTACTATTTCCAAACAGTAATGTGATTAATTATAGTGTATCAGAATTCTTTATCGAAGAGTTTTTCTAAAGAAATTAAAAGAAAAAAATTAATAAAAATACAATTTAATATTCTGTACTTCTTTACGGACAAAACAAAAGCTATCTCCAAGAAAGGTATTACAGTATTGAAACATAATAAAAGAAGAAAAGAATTTCGTAGATACAAAAGGCGTTTCTTTAAAACTGGTATTTCAGTAAATAAAATAAGTGGACAGAATAAAATAACGTCAGTAGAAGACACTAACAGAAGACTACGCAATTTAATCCACTCGGCACGATTCACATTTACACCAACTTGTAACACCTGAACACAGGCAGTTTACCGTCCGTAACTGCATTCACAAATGTACTACTGTTGTAAAAAGGACTTAATTATGCAGTTTAAAACAAAAGCTGCGAATTAAAATTGATGTAGAAAGTGGAAATGCGGCGGATTTCGTATTGTGAGTCAACTTGGATTTATGAGGCTCGTGCAAGTATAATATTGCGATTTAATGTTGAGTAATATTCGGTATACTTCATACTCATTTGAATAGATTAAATGTGAATGGGTGTTGGTTCTCGCGAATTCGAAACCTGCACCGAGACCACGGACGTATAAAAAAGGGGACGGAGCGCTAGGAACATTGAAAGTTAAGCAGGGTTTTCTGCCGATTCGATTTATCGACACATAATGACGGCGACTGCTTAGCGCACTTTTGTAATATCCGTCCGTTTAACTATAGGTGCGACGGTGTCCTCAATTTCATACTTCCGTGACCGAGACTAATTTATATGTGTGATAAGCCAATGTTTTTTGAGTACGGATGAGAAAATCACTCGTAGTTCCTCATAACTACGACGCAGAATCTCTTAGAATGAACTCGACATTTTGTGAGTGATTTTTAGATTAATTTTTCGACCGACTTCCAAAATGGAGGAAGTCCTCAATTTGTCTGTATTTTTTATGTATGTTACGCGATATCTCCACCAAATGTGGACCGATCTTCAAAATTATTTTGTTCGATAGATCTTATTTCAAGGGTGGTCCCGTATAAATTTGGTCACGATCAGATTTGAAGTCGTTCTGTTAAGTTTTTAAACTTGTAATTATCTGTAATATCGTTTAAAATAAACAATATTAGATAAGCTATCGCGGTCCAAAATAACCTTATTTGGATCAGCGATAATTTAAAAACGGTTTATACGCAACAAACCTTTTAGATTTATGATATTATGTATATAAGGGTCTTACGGCATGGTACGCATCGCGAAGTGCCTCTCATTTTATGATTGAAACTTTCTATGACTTGGCCATTGCGACGCGGTCGTGGTCTTTTTATGAGACTTCATTTTATCTAACATTCTGGAAATACATTTTAGAATTTTCGACAAAATTCTACTGTATGTAATTGTTTATGTAGGCACAAATACCTACTTCTACATACATACATACGTAAGCTCACGCCTGTATCCCCGAAGGGGAAGGCAGAGGCGCACTAGCGAACAAAGAACACCCACATTTCGCCAAGCTTAGTTCCGTCCCAGATGTGATAGGGGGCGAGCCTATTGCCATATCGGGCACAAATTCCAGACTCCGGGCTGATATGGAAAAATCCAATATCACTTTGCCCGACCCGGGATCGAACCCGAGACCTCAGAACCGTAGTCGTACCGAAATACCACCACGCCACCGAGGCACCGAGGCACCTACTTCTAACATTTTTAAAAACGTGTTGCAACGACCCATCATAAGAGTGTTACAAATGTAGGTAAAGGAAAGTTTGGATAGATTTTGTTATCAGAAAATAAGTTGACGATGTAAAGTAACGATTGTTTTTTTCCATCATATATCTTTTAATTATCTTATCAAAATTACTTTCTTTCTTTCTACCTGACCTCACCCCACCCTAATGTAGGATCTACGCAATGCACTTTTTCAAGCATATTGCAAGGATTTAAATTAACTTTTACAACCGGCTGCCTGCCAAACATTAAATTATAAAATTCGCTTTTTCCGACTGACTGCCTCGGTGGCGCGGTGGTATTTCGGTACGACTACGGTTCTGAGGTCTCGGGTTCGATCCCCGGGTCGAGCAAAGTGATATTGGATTTTTCCATATCAGCCCGGAGTCTGGAATTTGTGCCCGATACGGCGATAGGCTCGCCCCCTATCACATCTGGGACGGAACTAAGCTCGGCGAAATGTGGGTGTTCTAGTTCGCTAGTGCGCCTCTGCCTACCCCTTCTGGGATACAGGCGTGAGCTTATGTTATGTTATGTGTTTTTTCCGACCTTGGAATCGAACCCAGGATCTCCGGTCCACAGTCCATATATGCTGTCACTAGACCAAGAAGGCGACTTTCTTATCAAGATTACATTATAAATAAATGTAAAAATAGTTCCTGAATAATGACCGAATATAACGGTATAGTTTTAATCTAAACATGGCATCTGCCGTCACTGAAGCGCAATCAAATTACTAGCCCGTTGTAAATTACAACGTGCATGGCATTTAAATGCTCTGTGGCTCTGTGGCCAAAATAGAGTTCATATCAATGACTTAGACTTAGAGGACGAGGCAAAACTACAAAAAAATTATGCTTTCCTAATATACGGAACGAAACCAAAATGGCGACTATGCGAAAGATCCATTAATATAGCAGTTAGGCATATTCTTCATATTCCGAAATAATTATTATTGTAAATAAAATAAAGTATTTATAATGAAATCAATAAGTATTTATACGTTATTTATTTCTTATGAAATGGTGACAATTTACAAATAAAAAAACGAAACTAAAATGGCGGAACCGGCTTCAAAATAAATTAAAATCTTCAAGTGGTAGAGCCACGCTGTAGACAGTAACGTCTATAGCACGAATGGGCTGGCTCGACCGGTTAGATAACACTGTCTCACAGAAAACCGACCTAAAGTGGCAGCTTGCTGTCGCGTTTCGTTCGGTGAGTGAGATTTCCGGTGGCCCATTTCCCCACTCCCTTTCCCAATCCCCTTCCATTCCTTCCTTTTAGGTTGGCAACTCACCCATGATTCTATTTGTGTCTTGGGTATCTATGGGCGGTGGAGATCACTTACCATCAGGTGATCCATTTGCTCGTTTTCCAAACTCTGCTATATAAAAAAAAATGTAAAAACGTATTTTCCGTAGGTATGCCAGGTCCTCTTATTTTTCTTTTATCATAAGTTCAAATATATTTCACACAATTCAAGTACCAGGCGTACTGCTGTTCTGTATGATGTGGTTTAAAATGCAAGTTTAAAAGGATTTTTGAGGTCCTGATAGTATTAAAAATTGTGGCCACCGGTGTGCTGATGATGCAGCTAGAGATTACGTCTCGTGTTGTGAGTAGGTATCGGTAAAAACGAAAGATTTTAAAACAAACTTTAATCTAATAACAATGTGAATATATAGAATATATAATTTGACAGCCTCCGTGGCGCAGCGGACGAGTAGCCGGCTGTGAAGCGAGAGGCCGCGGGTTCGATCCCCGCACCGAGACAAATGTTTGTATGGCCTACAGATATTTGTTTCGAGTCTGGGTGTTGTGAGACCGAAAGTCTCTCGTAGTTCCTGATACCCACGACACAAGACTCGATCTTAGTGTGGGGTCAGGACTATGTATGTGACTGTTGGGTGTTATTTATTATATTATTTATTTATTTATAGACCTTTTTGAGTGGTAGTGCCACGGTGTAGACAGTTAGTTTTACAGCACGAATGGGCCGGCTCGACCGGTTTGATACCATTTTCTCACAGAAATCCGACGTACCTTATTTCCCAATCCCTATTTCCCTCCCTTTAGGTTGGAAACGCACCCTTGATTCGTTTTGTATATTGGATGTCTATGGGCGGTGAAGATCACTTACCATCAGGTGACCCATCTGCTCGTTTGCCAGTCTCTACTATAAAAAAAATATTTGCATTTGTAATATTACTTAGATAGATTAATTATCCGAAAAAGCAGAATCTCCTAAGACAAGACTGATTATGTAATTTGTATAAGATTTGTTGTATTTAATTTGTACACCCGCATAGCAATTGCAACTGAAGAGTTTACACCCGCTGTTTTGAAGCATATTTAGACAACGCGGAACTTTGTACCAAGTTTCACTAAACTTTGTACAAAGTGATAAGTGTATCAGCCCCCTTATTTTTGTGTTTTCGCCGTATATACCTAATATTTTTAAGGTACGACTACCGTCCTGAGGTCTAGGGTTCGATCCCTGGAACTGGAAAACCTGGAGTCTAGAATATGTGTGATAGGCTCGCGCCCCCTCACATCTCGGACGGAAATAAGCTCGACGAAGTGTGGTTGGTGGTTCTAGGTCTCAAGTTCGCCTCCGTCTAACCCTTCAGGTGATACAGGCGTGACCTTTGTGTGTATAATATTTTTACTTTGAGAATTTATTTTTTATTATAATATGTATTATTTCAGTGTCGTAAGTCATCACTGGTAACACACAACTATCAAAGACTTTTGACTTTAAGCACTGAGGTATTTTGGACGAGAAGACCTTGCGTAGACGGATCGATCTAGAAATCTTTGGGGGAGGCCTATGTTCAGCAGTGGACGTCCTATGGCTGATGATGATAATGATGATGTATTATTTTGATACTGTATATGATTAAAATTTATATCAATAATCTTATACCACAAAGAATAGTAAAGTGAATAGCTTTTAGTTAAGTTCTTCGTTTCTTTTCAAAGATGCCGTGATAAACCGCTATTAAAGCTTAATATCTAGGTTAATGCATCCCATTTCCACTTTGTCAGATAACTTTTTATTGAATATACCTAGTATGTTATGTAACCGAGCTTAATGCTTATGTAATAATTTTTAGTTTTCATTATAATTTTAGCATAATAAGATTTTGGTAGATGATTGTCTATGAACCGTGCAGTATTCGCTTTTTATATTATCTATATTTGCGGATTTTAAATACTTCGTGTTTAAAGAGGTGAATTATAATAACAACATAATATTTTGTTCAAACATAAACTTAGTATGAATGCTTGTTGATATAATTAAATACAAGTTTGCGCGTTAGTTAAAATTGAACCTTCACGGGAGATATAAAATAGAAATATTTGTATATTATTCAGGCCGCGAATGAATTGATAATTTCTCTGGCAAAGTGTGAAAATTTTAAAAAGGGAATGTGATGTTTAATTTTTCATTTAACTATTTATTCAGCTGAGAATTTGGCAAAAGGTAATCGATAGAAATCGTGTTATATTAAACCTTCGCTACTACTAGCTACATTATAATTATTTAAGTCTTATGGCGTAGTACAAAAATGTTATAATGCTTCCGTAGCATAGGTACTACGATTGTAGGCGGGTGCTACGCGTCTAGTAGGCGTAGCGACGCGTTTCTTATATCGGCAGTTATACAGAAACCTTGAATAGTCCAACTATTTATCCAACACTCGACGTGTAGAGAGGTACAGTCTGTAAATTTTTGATGATGTTAGAGAATCTATTTTGATCGTTCGTGATTTGGGACAAGTCGGAGTGTCGGACCATCAAGCAATACGACATTTCACATGATAACGGAACCCGCTCTCAATGTTTATGAAATAAAAACGATGATGTTTTTCTCCAAAACATTGTTTTATATTAATTGTGTTCTTCATTCTCACTTCTTAACAGTTACGAATATTATTTTCATTGTATGTTTTTTAGATACAGAATGTTTAATTTATTAACTTCTTTGTACAGGCCAAAACTTCTAAACTAAAAATTTTATAGCTATTATTCACAAAATCCGTTATGAGAAATTCGCACCCATTGAGTAGGGATAGTTTTGAAAGCATTTTCCTTCTTTTTTATCCGGGCACGGCAAAGTAACTACACTGCACCTGGTGGTAAGCGTAGTGTAGTCCAAAAAAAACTAGCGGCCACTGACAAACAATGGGTCTATCAGTGGTCGCCAGAATCATGCCGGCCTATTCATGCTTCTTCACACTCCAAATCCGAAGAGGAAGAAGCAAATTAAGGGGCTTGCGACAAGACAGGCGGATGACCGATGCAGACACATGGATATATCCTACCACCAGCAATCCGATTCTACCCGACATTACCCTTAGTGCCAGGGCCCATCATTCCTATAGCTAAACTTGAGTATTCTTGAGTTACCCTAACCCTCGAATACTGAAATGCTACTGAAATTGAACGGCTTCTTACATTTATTTTCGCCATACAATTTTGACAGACAAGGCGTCATATGATAGACGCTCTTATATGTTTTCAGTATTTGAGCATAAGCGTATTTGAAACCTAATTAAACTTCTTTGCGACTAGCCAAACGCACTACCGCACTACAGCAGGGTTACCACGACCTCTTATAGCAGTGTTATTATAATCGTTCTTCGTTTGTTTTGTATGGGAATCGGTACAAGTAAAATTATAATAATACTGCTATAAGAGGTGATGGTAACCCCCCAGAACTGTGTTAAGACAAAAGAATTAACTCCATTGTCAGTAATTCTGCAAACAGAGTTCACAGATTTAATACTATACGTTGCACACGCTTCGCGAAATGCACTGCTCGTATAAATGGAACGATTGGATGAGGGCCAATAATGTTTTCTACAATGAAACTTTTAATTGAAATGCACATCCATATTTTTTCCAACGCGACTTTTCGTAAAAGTTTAATAAAACCACTTCACCCGTGAAATACTTAAATAAAGGACTAACAATGAGTATTACACCCGTGAGTTACTTGAAACAAGTGTTTCTAAATTATGAAAAAATTTATATTTAAGCACAAGTATAAAAAAATATATAAAAACCACGGAAGTAAAAATTAAGGACGGATCGCTAGGAATATTAAAAGTAAAGCAGGGTTTTCGGATGATTTGATCTATCGAAAAGTAATGGCGTGTGCGTAGGGCACTTTTGTACAGGCGGGTTTGTTTGCTTGGCTTCTCTGTAGTGTCTGTTTAACTATATGGTGTCCTTCTTTTCTTTACATCCGTGATAAACATTTACTAATTTTACGAATACGAATATATTTTCCTTTATGGTTACAAAAAACATTATTTATTTTAGGAAATATTATCATAATGAACGATTTTGTTTATAAATTATATAAAAGACTCTCTTAGTACCACTAATTAGGTGTTTATTGTTATGGCGTTACACTAAAATACATTTTGTCAGCTTCATTCTAGGTATAATTAAAGAACATTTATACGGATTGTCGCCAAATTTGTTACGGTTAACTAAGCCTAATAAAAACACGACCTTGGATAAGACCTAGCTGGTCCTATTTGATAAAACTCCGGGCCTACGAATTTAATTAAAATAGCTAGAGCCCTTTTAGAGCAAACAATTCAACCGTTCTTGTTCCGAAATATTCGTATATTCGTCGAATTTTGTAAAAATATTCTTTTGGCCTGTGTAGCCTTACGCTGGCACTATAGATAAAGCAAATGGAAATTCAAATATCTCCTATCTAGTTCGATAGTCATTTTTTATATTGTTGCTTATTTCATACCCTGATAGTGATTCGATGAACGTTCATAATTCTTTGCAATTTCATAACAGACCAAATTATAAATTCCAATAGTTAAGTTCATTACACGCCAATATCGTTACAGCCAAAAGTTTAATTTCAAAATTTCATTCAATAGTACTTCATCATCGCTTCACTATGGCAACAATAGTCGGCCATTGAAGCGCACTTTCTACCTTTTTCAACCGAATGTTTTAGTGGGGACGTCCTTTAACACGTTCATGCGGCGTCAGCGGTGAAGTTCGTCGAAGTGTCATTGCAGCCTAACGGACAATAGCTCGCCCTTAAATAAAGGTACTCGTCCATCAATGTGTAGCGAAGTGACAGTCAGCTTTTTGGTTGGTTTCATTGAAAATTGCTTTGTCACAGTTTACTTTAGTGGTATTTTAAACTTTGTATCTTACTACTATTATGAAAGTGAAAGTTTGTATTGATGAATGTTTGTTATTCAATCATGTCAGAACAGCTGAATAGATCTGCATTACATTAGCCATAAAGATAGATAGATTTAATCCTGGAATAAATAGCATATGATTTTTTATCCTGGAAATTACATAAATTATTCCGATTGCCTTTTTTGCTAAATTTGCGCAAAGCGATGATAAGTATTGAACGATTCAACAAATATTTAATCGAGGATTGAGTGTGGTAAAATTCGTAGAAGGATAAACTCAATAAAATATACATATATCCTAGAATACCGTTTTTACTTCCATAGAAAGATGATTCTTCGAACTTCATGTTATATTTTTATTGTAGAATTACGAGAATCTTTCTGTGGAAATGTCCCTTTATGAGTGATATGTAATCCGGCCACGTTTTCGATAATCTCACTCGGAAAGGTCTAAAATTAGATAACGGCTCAGAGCCATGTTCGTAGGTGTATATTATGAAAGCGAACAACACAAAAGGATGACCAATTCATAAGTTTTAAATACAATTGTAATATTTGTATCACGGACTTTTTTATATAAATATCCTTCTGGGAATAAGTTTTAATAAATACTCAATATTATACATTACGTTCAGGGACCTGATTCTTTGTGTGTTTAAGACAAGTTTGTAACGCACTTCTTCGCGTTGTAAAAATACTGAATGAGAAGTCATAATGAATAATTTTTCATAAGAATTTCATTATGTTAACGCGACTGCGTTAGGTTTTCATAATCATTATGGTGATAGTGATTAGTGTCGATTAAAAAAAACGCAATAAAAATTATAACATAGTACCAAATTACTAACAATTCTCGCTCTGAATTTTCTTGGGACCATTAAGCAGTTTGTGAAAAATATAATTGTAGACCAAAATTTACATTGCCGACATAAACAAAAATAACATAAAATTGTATAAAAATAAAAAGCGCCGAAACAAAACTTTATCAAACAACATTCCTATAACATACGAAGTTTACAGGCCAGTCATTTCCCCGTGGATATTTTAAACAGATTTACGGCTGGTGGTCGCGGCCAGTATTTTGTCCGTTCGTTTTTCGACGCCGGTTTAGAATGAAAAACGACTTGCACCGCGTCGGCCACAATTTGCACATTAGCCTCGCGACAGATGCCTTTGTGTGTTTCCACATGGATTTCCTTGCAGATTTCCACAGTTTCCGTCATATGGCTTACTTAAAGTTTATATTTTTTTCTTTAAGACGGCAACATTTTTCGGTCGCCTTAAAAAACGAGAAGGTCCTCAATTGTTTTTTTATGTTTGTTACGCGATATCTCCGCCAAATGTCGACCGATTCACAAGATTATTTTTGTTTTCGGTAGAGCTTATTTGGTGGTGGTGGTGGCTCAATGGTGGTCTGTATAAATTTCTACACAATCAGATTAGTTTCAAATTAGGTCCGTTAAGTTTTTTTTATTAACACACATGAAGCCAGCCCACATTATTGTAATTATTAACCATCACCTTTCGGCATTGGAAATGTCGCGATACAGCCTCCCTGCCTACTATGCAAAGTAAAAGATTGATAGCGATTTTATGGGGTGCAAATATCCCCTCCGTATTTCATCATCAGCCATAAGACGTTCACTCCTGAACATAGGCTTGCCCAAAGATTTAATTTCAAATCTCAACGTACAAAATGTAACAGCAAGCAGCCACTTATTTAGTTATATTATTTTATACAATCTATCCTTACCACTTAATAAACTTATGTACCTACTACTCTGGACCTGATGGTAAGTACATATAAATAGTTCAACACACATAACTCACATAACATAACATAAGCTCACGCCTGTATCCCCGAAGGGGTAGCCACTAGCGAACTAGCACACCCACAATTCGCAGAGCTTAGTTCCGTCCCAGATGTGAGCCTATCACCATATCGGGCACAAATTCCAGACTCTGGGCTGATATGGAAAAATCCAATATCACTTTGCCCGACCCGAAGATCGAACCCGTGACCTCAGGACGGTAGTCGTACCGAAATACAACCACGCCACCAAGTCAGTCAGGTAGTCAAAAAATATTAAATTAAATAGTTCAAATAATATCATAAACAATATCTCGCTATTTCTCATAATTTTGTCGGTGAGTTACTGGATCTGTAGTTGTCGATTGACCGCAAGTAACTTGAAAGAATAATTATTGCTGTTTATGTACCTATTTATGACTTCAAACTTCAATTATTCGAGATGAAAAGATATATAACACATTTTTATATTCCTTCCATACAGCGTCATATAAACTTTATAACAAAAGTCGACAGCCCTCGTTCATTTATAATCGAGGCCAAGATATAGTCATAAAGATGCGAAAACGGAGCGTTTTTGACGCGATAACGCCAAGAAAAGGAATCACTAGGCAGTGTTATTTTATTCGTATCTCGTAGGAGCATTTTCGGCGTCGTAATTTATCCGACCTATCTAAAGACGTCAGCTACACATAGGCCTGCTCTATTTTTGACTCGGAACCTACTTATTTTAACCTTTCATTCCTCTGTTAACACCTGAATTTTGCTTTACTTTTGTATACAAATCTTTTTCTCGCTGCCTCGGTTTTATTTTGAGTGACGATAATTCGTGCATTATCACCTGCCTAGTCCTGTAGATACTGTATATGCTTTGGACAAGGTTACAAGTTACTAGGCTCGAATCGCCGCGTTTTTTTAACACGACTGACTGTAAGACACACTGGATAGAATAAAGTCATAGGCATAGTCAAAGTGTAACGAAAGATTAAAAACGTATAATATAAGATAAACTCACGCCTGTATCCCCGAAGGCGTAGGCAGAGGCGCACTAGCGAAATACTCACATTTCGCCGAGCTTATTTCCGTCCCAGATGTGATTGCGGGCGAGCTTATCGCCATATCGGGTACAAATTTCAGACTGGGCTGATACTGAAAATTCCAATATCGCTTTACCCGACCCGGGGATCGAATCTGTGATCTCAAGACCATAGTCGTACGGCGCACGCGATACCAATACGTCACCGAGGCATTCGTATAGTATAATAAGTACGTATAACACTTTATAAATATAATCACAAGTTTAAAAACTTAACAGACCGCCTTCAAATCCGATCGTGACAAAATTTATATGGGACTACCCTTGAAATAAGCTCCACTGAACACAAAAAGAATTTTGAAAATCGGTCCTCATTTGGCGGAGATATCGCGTAACACATAAAAAACAGACGAATTGAGGACCTTACTCCTTTTGGAAGACAGTCAAAAATGTCTGATTTAATATACTTTTCAATTACTAGGCTAGCGCTATGCTACAAAGTCTCTGCCGTTGTCATAGTGTAATTCGCATAACAAACCCAACAATTAAATAAATAAATTAGTATTGGTGTGAAATATATAAGTTAAAATTAAGTAAAAGTAACATAATTAAATCAGTAATTAGTTTCATTGGTTTACCAAGCCATTTAAGTTTTAGTTGCTAATTTTACCGACAAACCACCAGGTCATCAAGCAAAATAAAATCAACTAGTTACTGGAAACCACAAATTCAAAAGTTTTAATTGAAGTTCTACGGGATTGGAGTATGTGTATCATGTTGTGAATAATAGCTATCGACCCAACCGATACTTGAGAACTTCGACGCCCCCTACTTTAGAAAGTCAAAGGGTTAAATGAAAAATGTTTACATGCCCATATTTTTGTTTGAGATTGCTTTACATCTATATTTTTCTTTTTTGAATAATATTTTCTTTACCTTTCAACAAATGTTATTATTGACTTTCTTTATTTCTACCTGCCTTTCATCATCATCAGCCATAGGACGTCCAATGCTGAACATAGGCCTCCCCCAGAGATTTCCAGATCGATCTGTTGAAAGCAGCCTGCATCCAGCGACCTGCACTTATCCCACCTTAATATGGGGTCGGCGCAACACACTTTTTCAAGCATGTTACAGAAAGGATTTGGCTTAGTTTTTACAACTGCCTGCCTGACGTCAACCCCCGTCTGGGGGGGGGGGGCAGTCCCGGGAAAATAGTGTTAGAAAAACACCACACCCGAACTGGGAATTAAACCCAGGACCTTCCGGTTCACAGCCCATGCAACCTGCCACTAGGCCAAGGAAGCGATTATCGACTACTGCTATTAATATTAAATACTAGCTGACCTGGCGAACTTCGTTTCGCCTAACAGTCGATTCTATAATTTTTTATTTTATGTCTAAAATATACATAGCCTAAGTTTCTCCTTATTACATCAGCTACCTTCCAATAAAAGTCCCGTCACATTCGATCCAGCCATTTCAAAGATTAGCCGGAATAAACAGACAGACAGACAAAAATTTAAAAAAATGTTATTTTGGTGTATATACCGTATATAGAGGTATATTCATATAGAGGTACATGTAGTAAAGAACGGTTATTTCAGTATTACAAACAGACACTCCAATTTTAGTTATATGTATAGATTGATATTATAAATTTAACCATATAATATATACAGAAAGTAGACGTGGATGTGACAAAAAAAGTACATAATTAAAGAAGCCGCATTATAACCATGTCGATTTAATTAAGTATATTGTGTGGCTTCGAAAATTACAGTAACTATACTTTTGCTTCAAGTAAACGGCGCTTTAGTTTCGCTTTAATAACATACAATTCGATAGCAAATATTTTCTTCAATATGTGTCTTACTAAATATAGAACACATAAGAGCATGCCTGTATCCCCGCAAGGGTAGATAGAGGCGCACTATTGAACTAGAACACCTACATTTTGCCGAAATAATTCCGTTTCAGATCTAATAGGAGGCGAGCCATCACCATATCATGCAAAAGACTCCGGACTGATACTGAAAAATCTTATATCACTTTGTCCGATCCGGGGATCGAACCAGAGACCTCAGGACGATACTCGTCCGTGCCTGCAATACCACTACGCCACCGAGGCAGTATAAACAAAATATTTAATAACCCTTTCATTCCACAACTCACAGGCTTTATAAACATTCAATAAACTACAGAAACCACTACCCAACATCGTTTCTGAATCGTTAATCATCTTCATACCGGAGTGCTGGCAAGCGGTAAGCCTTTGCTGCCATCTCGGTTTTGGCATATCCAATTTGCTTTTACGATGGCCGAACAATAAACGGATGCTTCTATGAATTGGTGTATATATCAAAATCAAGGCTTGTACAGACAGTGTATGAGAATGTATGTCTTTGTGCCTTAATAAATCAATTGAATTCCAATTAATTATCTGTGAATACATTCCCGTTAACTTGTGCTTGGCGTGCGAGATTCAGGCGAATGCCACCTGCGTCCAATAAATGCGGACGTAAATGATTTCTAGATGTTATAAATTATTAATTGTTTGTTATTTATATGGTATGATGGCGGTTCCTTTATGGCTATAAATTATGAGAATTAATGAGTGTCTGTATAGTTATGTGTATAGTTATACAAACTATACGTCATTCTATAAGGATAAGTGTTTTGTTTTATCCTCTCAATCATACAGCACCATCGATATATTATTTTAAGATGCACAGTTGAGGCTCGGAAAATGGGACAGCAAAGGACTGCTTAAGCACTCCTTTTGGCTTACAGTCGAACGCCGATAGAATTCTAAATTTAAAAATTCATATTTAAGAACGCTTGCTCATTTCGTTTAAATAGCTACTTTATAACACGTGCACAGGGTTATATTTGTGTTGATTTAATTAGAACATATGATCTTTTCCTTTGTTTTATTCCTGAATTAATTACTAGGTGTTATTTACTTACATTGTAAATATCTATATCACTTTATATTGATTGTAAGATAATACCTATGGCACTCGCCTTTATTCTCTGAAGTGTTAATAAATAATAATATTTTGGAATGTTTTTATTTGTAACAGAGACGTTATAAACTTTTACATAACAAAAGGACTTATTTCGTTTAATTAAGCAAAACATGTTGCCGATACAAGTTTTACATTTGAGAATAATGAAAATTGTAAATAGAATACGTATATTTTTGGGGAAAATCCGCAGCTCTCGTAACAATCAGTGCTTTGGAAATGTAACGAACACAAGCGAGGAATTGGCTAAACAATACCTTAACAAATACAAAAATAACAATAGAATTGTCTGTCGCAAAGTACTGAAGAACTTTCGATTACATATTCGAATCGAGTACGCTGCGCGATTCATGCTTTTGGTTAAAATATTATGACCACCTGCCTTGGTCACAAGCCCCTCGCTTTGCTTCTTCTTTTGCAATATTGCAATATATGCAAATTGATTGCAATACCGGATCTAGTTCTTTTTAAAGCGTGGGCAAGCTGTCGATTTTCCCGATTCTACCGCCCCCAAATTAGAGCGCCCTCCAGATTTTACCGCCTCCTAAAGCCTGCCGCCCGGGACACGTGCACCCTCTCGCCCCCTCCCGAGATCCGGCACTGTCGGAGTGTCAAGAAGTATAAATAGACTGGCAAGCTTCACAGAGGTCACTGGTTTTTTGAACTCCTCTGCGATTACTAACAAGTGTAGCGTAGTCACTGCCGAGCACGGATAAAAAAAATATACAAATGATCATCATCAGGCAAATGATGACCAATGCTGAACACTGGTCCGGGCATCTTTCGAATACGTTTTCGCGAGAAATTAGTGTTAGGCACTCACTGTCGAGCTCAAAACAATACGTAATTTAAAATATGTAGGCCTTTAAACAATGGAAGTCAAATAAATATTTGTATTTCCAGTTTGTAAATAAATAGAACGGTACAATAGAAGTAACTTTTTAAAGGCAGAAAAAATATTTCTGTTTCTACTTGTTTTATTTTATTCTTTGAAATCGAAATTCGAATGCCTATATACCTCTATATTTACTTAGATACAATGTGGAAATAATAATTCTATAACGCCACCTCGTTACTCTTTTACTTTTCTATTATTAATTTACCTGCTTCGTAAGAGTAGCTCTCTGGGTCTAAATGAGGCTTTATATCTTCCTTTGGCAACCCTCAAGTATACAAAATCTTTATAATATTGATACAACAATCATTACATTACTTATGATGTAAGACAAATAATTACTTAACCTTAGCAACTTTTTACCTACATAAAGAACCTTTGAAGCTCACAATTCGCTTCGTTTGATCTGTATACCGGTGAGGGCCCTCGATAAATTTCCTTTTGAATCTTGCCTATTCCGTGCTTTCTCTTATCTTTTAAAGTGAACTTAGGAATCTGGCTCCTGAGCGTGACGGATGGATTCTACTAAGATCCTTTAAGGAAAATCCGGGGTTTTGATTTCAACCTTTAATTTAGCAATATCAATTCTGTTAGTGGCTTGTGGCTGAAAGTAATAGAAGTCAAAATTATTACTACATAAGTTGTTGATATTCTCTTATAGAGTTCATTCCAAAAAGTAATATCAATTTAGTTTAATGATGAATATCAGCCCTATATTAGTACCCACCGGGTCTATCAATCCATTCTAATATTATAAATGTGATAGCAATTTGGTCTTTTTTATCTGTTACGTTAACACGGCTAATCTACTGAAGCGATTTCAATAAAATTTGGTATGACAATAATTCAAACCCCAGAAATAGTCATAGGCTACTTTTTGCCTCAAAAAAGTTATATTAAATAAGAGGTGAAAGTTGTTCAGCAGCCCCTAAGAATTTTTTATCCGCAATCACGCAAATCAGCTACATTTAAAAGGAGTGATTCCAGAAAAACCTAAATAAAAGTAATACCGTTATAAAGAAAATAAAACGTTAATATGTAAATACAAGCCGTGTATATTAGTTTTAGTATCTGAGTTTACTGCAACGTTGGAAGTAGACAACTGCCATTGTTCTGAGAGTCGTATCAACTAACGAGCCTAGACGAACATGCACCAGGGATGTCATACAGTTATTCAGTGTAGACTTCTATCTATATACATATGTATAACATCACTATGGAAGCATCTTATTCAAAGCATGGAAACATTGCAAGGCCGTGTCTCCTGCACTTAATATGATATTCTACAATATTTCGTCCCTTATTACATAAGCAGGAGCCAATGACGCAGGGGCAGTTCCGGCTGAAGCCGCTTCTCGCCTAGGGAAACCGGAGGCCGTCCCTAAAGCGAAGAGGGCCACCACGGAGTTTTTAGTCGGTATTGCCAGTGTAGGGTGTACATAGCATTAGGGACTCGACCCAGTGTCGCCCGAATGTTTTTCATCTCTCCCGGGCATTATGGCACTGGACTGTAAGAACGTCGAATCCGACATAACCGTTACGTGTCCCGCCAGGCGTGGCGGTAGTGGTAAAACACTTTTCCCGGCGATAACAAAAAAGAAGCCAATGAAAAACCTTGTCTTGTGTAGGTGTTTTTTGATTTTGTTTCGAAAAAACATGTGAGACTTTAGATGTACAGACTTCATTCACATTATCCCGCTTGTAATGACAGCCTCCGTGGCGGGTGAGTAGCCGGTTGTGAAGCGAGAGGCCGCGGGTTCAATTCCCTCACTGAGGCAAATATTTGTGTGACCACTAGATATTTGTTTCGGGTCCCTCAGAGGGGGCTGACGTTAGGCAGGCAGCCGGTCTTAAAAACTAAGCCAAATCTATTCTGCAACATGCTTGAAAAAGTGTGTTGTGCCGATCCCAAATTAACGATAGTAGATAGAAAGAAATAAAAAAAGGGGAAATCGAGCAAGTCGGTCACTATTTAATGGCGAGATGATCGAAAGTTGACATCGTCAGCCGTAAAAAAGTTTCTGCCTAATCTAAACAATAGCCTTTGGTGTGCTTTGGACAATTTTAAATGTGATGTTGCCCCTGAAAAGCTGATATCCATAGGCGATGTTAAGTACTTACTATTCGGTGAGTCGTCTTCATAAGAAAAAAGAATGGCGTCCCGATGTTAGGCACGTGCAGTAAAATCAGTCGTGCTGAGATTAAATGAAAAATGAATTCAAATATTACTTTAAGATGAATGAATAATATGTATTCAATGGATGGCTTTTAAGAATACTTTAAGAAAAAGGAAACTTTATACTTTTACGTTTTCTCTTCTTATTCGAGTCATCTGGTTCATAATTTATATTTTTTTGTAGTAGCTAGAAGTAACTTAACACTTTGAAAATAATTTTGTTTTGAGTTGTTTAAATATTTATTTTGTATTACTTTTACTTAATGCTTATTGCACGACCTTCCAAAGGCTTTATAATGTTCTTTTTTTTCTATTATGTAGGTACTTAAAAGGATGCTGATGTTGTTTCCTAAAGCTCTCGCAGGCTAATATTTATTTATTAAAGAATCGCATTAACTCGATAGATATGCTCATACCTGCATTCCTGAATGCTTAGGTAGAGATACAGCCAAAATACTTACCGATTCGCTAACCTTGGATACAAGGTGATCTCATGAGATTAGAGAAAAAGCCTAAAAATATTAATATTTCAGCTTAGAGAAACCAGGAAAAATGATAAAACAGCACATCTTAACTATAAAGAAGTTTCGCCATTTTAGTAAATTGGTGAAAGTTATAATTTTTATAGGTGACGTGTCTAAAGTGTAGGTGTAAATATTTTATAGTGATTTGTCACGTCCTGTAGCCGGGCTGAGTGCGGGCCCCAGATGTTTCGAAGCGAGTTACGATGACTGCTAAACTGTGCTGTGGGGTCCTTAGCAGAACTTCGTGTTCACGACTTGATGCGTCGCTCACTCGCAATACTTCACGGCAAAGTTGTTGGCATAGCTGCTTTTGTTGGAACTTACCTACTCATTAACATTGTTGGTGTTTTTTAATAAGGTGTTCACTAGAAACTAGTTATGTGGTTTGAGTTTATTTTAATCACACAATTTTATCGTCTTTTTTATTAGAGCACAGCAGTGACTAACACTACACCTCATGGTAAGTGTAATGCAGTCGAAAAACTAGCGACAATAAGTTTATCAGTGGACATCACCCACTTTAAATAAATAGGTACTACACCTATACGTAGGTACGTATATCAAGAAAGGATTTTATGATAAATGTCCGTAGCTTGCTCATAATATCCTTTTATTAAAAATATTCTTTTAGTATCTCGCCTGAACTCAATCGGCCATTAATCGAAGGAAACGGGAGTTCACAAAGCCGATAAGCGGTCCAAGTAATCATAGAAAATCATACAAAAGCTCTTCTAAGAATCGATCGTTCGGCGTTCCTTATTCGAGGAAAGCCATAAATTAATCTTTAAATATTTACAAATATAGGGACGGTTTTTTGCTCATATGATTTTCTTGATATTTGCTTGAAGTATTAAATTTACTGTATTTGATTTAATTTTATGATTTTTATTTATTTATTTCCAATTTTATTTTAAGCTTTGTAGGAACTACCTTATGAAGTTCGCTTTCCAGGACTAAATGGATGACGAATTAGTCTGCCCAAAGATTTGGAAGCAGCCTGCGACATCAATTGTATTGTTAGTTATTTATTGAAAAATCGAATACGAAGTATTTATACATTCTCGGCTGTGCTAATACTACAAGCGCTATAATATAGTTATTTTTTAAACTGATATCATAAGTAACAATACTTCTGACCTGGCCAAATTACTGTGGGATCACCAAGCTCTATCCAACACAAACATTTTGAAAACCGGTCCACATTTGGCCGAGATATCGCGTACCTTCAAAAAATACATATGAATTGAGAACCTTATCTCTTTTTTGAAGTTGGTCGAAAACGAATCACGATAAAATCCTTAAAAACGACGTAAAAATGTGCGATATAGATTTAATTTTCGGCCGACTTCCCAAAAAGGAGGAGGTCCTCAATTCGTCGTTTTTTATGTATGTTACTTGATATCTCCGCCAAATGTGGACCGATTTTCAAAATTATGTTTGTGTTTGATAGAGCTTATTTCAAGGGTGGTCCCATATAAATTTGGTCACGATCGGTAAATTGGAAGTCGGTCAGTTAAGTTTTTAAACTTGTGATTATACATTTATGTTCGCTATTTACAAAGAGAAAGAAAGAAAGAAGAAAGAAAGAAAAATAATTTATTATCACGAAAAAAATGTGACAATAAGGTGGTCATGTCAGCTTAATGCTGTGCTGCGAAGGGTGCCACAACACGGCGCTGGTTTTCAATGGCCACCTAATTTCGTTCAGTGGGTAAGATTTCCCATTTGACCTTTTATTATTCGAATCTTATATAACAATCCTTCGACAGCCTCCGTGGCTTGTCGGGCGAGTAGCCGGCTGTGAAGCGAGAGGCCGCGGGTTCGAGACAAATGTTTGTATGGCCTACAGATATTTGTTTCGAGTCTGGGTGTTGTGAGACCGAAAGTCTCTCGTACTTCCTGATACCCACGAAACAAGACTCGATCTTAGTGTGGGGTCAGGACTATGTATGTGACTGTTGGGTGTTATTTTTTTATTATTTATATTATTAGATACGTCGGAAACGATCCGAACAATGCCACATTAATGAAGTAACTATACCAAATTATTTTAATACAAAAAAAAACGTGAGGGTATAATACCTAGAACATTTTTCGGAAATCTACTTTCCCGGTAGCCCTTGAGACGGCCGGATTTGTGTCGCCATTGAAAAGGGTGCGCACTTTAGCCCTCCTTTAATCTTTGTTGACAATACTCAACCGCAAATTGGTGTAAGGATCTGATGGTTTAATCAGATTTGCTGATTGCGTGTGCTGGATAAATTCTACAGAAAATGCCGATGCTAACGAACTGTTTACCAAGAGGCTTGCGATTTTTCATTTTACTTCGGGCTTTGTCAATTTGAAATTATTTTTAATAATATTTCTGGTAGAGCCACGCTGTTGACAATCACGTCTACAGCACGAATGGGCCGGCTCGACAGGTTTGATTGGTATCAAACCTGGCGAGCCGGCCCATTTGAGACAGTGGTCTGTCTCACAGAAAACGCACATAAAGTGGTAGCTCGCTGTCGCGTTTCGATCGGTAAGATTTCAGGTAGCCCAATTCTCATTTCCTAACCCCTATTTCCTTCCCTTTAGGTTGGCAACGCACCCATGATTTTTTTGTGCCTTGGGTGTCTATGGAGGGCGGAGATCACTTGCCATCAGGTGACCCATCTGCTCGTTTGCCAGTCTCTGCTATAAAAATATACCATAAGCATAACCATAGTAGACTTTAGTCTGTAAGGGCCACTTGCAGCGCTATTAATAATCTAAAGTTAGACCTAAACTCTATTTATCGATTCGACTCATTTACCTAAGTAAACTCAACTCGATTTATTTACCTACGTAACCAATATCATAGTCAGTAATTAAGAATGCAAATTTTTAATACAATGCATATTCTAACATATTCATAAGAATATGACATTCTCCATGAGTCCTGAAGTATCAAAAATAAACGGCACTAAGTTAATCAGTAGTATTTGCTTTACTCCGGGTCGTGGTATTTGTCATAAATCTTCGTCAAAACTGTCACCTTTATAAAGAGATACAACCGTTTTTATAAGGGAAAAGGGACAGCACTAAAAAAGGATCGAGCTCATTTTGACGTACAGCCAGAATCAACGCAAAACTCTGCGGACCCAAGTTTTTATGGCACGTTGGCACGCAATACTTCCCGATATAAAATAAGTTGAAGACATTGTGATACAAAATATTCCATAACAGCTTATGGTTAAATGGTAAATGCGAGACGATATTTTGTCGCATTTTTTCGACGTTATTATGTAGGTATTTGATGATATTTTATGGAAAACGGCTCGCATGGTGTCCAATCGATATGAAATAATATGGACATCATTTTGATTTATTATACTATAATGTATCCAGAATACAATGAGGTATGTACTCATGTACATGAGGTGTGGAAGAATCACAGACAAGAATTGTAGAATGCCGAAAATTTTCTCTGCCTACCCATATGGGAAAAAGGTCAATGTATATACTTTGTATACGAAGAAACCAATAACTAAATTTTGCAGTTGGTCAATTTATGTTTGTTTAAATACAAATAAAATAATATGATAATATTAGCCCTGTAATATGTCCCTCTGCTGGGCACGAGCCTCTTCTACTAATTAGAGTTGTTAAGGCCTTAGTCTACCACGGTGGCCTAATGCGGGTTGGTAGACTTTACATACCTTTGCAATTCTTGTGAAGAAATAGTCGGGTATGCAGGTTTCCTTACGATGTTTTCCTTCATCCTTATAGCAAGAAGAAGATAATTCACAATGAAAATACACTTAACAAAGACTACTCAGAGGTATGTATATGCTCTTTATTGGTGTTGGTCTCGAACCTCCAATACTGGTCTCGGCAGTCCGTACTACTCCCAACTGAGCCACTGCTAAATACAAATACCAATTATGAATTTATGAATTTTCTTGTCTGTTGTAATTCAGTTATTTTCGACCAAAAAGTTTTATAACTAACGAACGCCCCGGGCAAAAGCCGGTTACAACTGCAGCGTTAGATCAACAACTAAAACTCAGTGCAGTTCCAAAACTTTAGGACTCAAAGGCGATAAACAAGTTAACAAGATAAAATTGTCGTTTTAAATTAAGTTGAAATATGAAAAGTGGTGGTGGTTGTAATAGGAAAAGCTGCTTCATTTTTACAAGCTTTTATTTAGTTTCACCTGTCCCGTTGTCTGTAATCAAATCTTGCAAGCGAAATTAGACCCACTTCCTGATGTTCGCTTGGATTCAAATTTGGTGTACTTATGTATCTTCGTTGACAATACAATTGTATGGTACCATGTAGCTGGTCTGATGATGGCGACAAAAGATAATATATAATTCCTATAAATTAAAATCTAAATTAAACACGACAAACCCATTGAATTTGAGCTCAAATGATTTATCTTGAGGAGCACTTTACATATCCGTAGAATATTTTAAAACATCACGCCTACTTTAAAATACTTACATACCTTCTAAAAATTTAAAAATAAATTAAACGTAAAAAAATATTTTCATAAACAAGCTTTTATCTGGGACAATGAACTAAAAAGTTAAAAATAAATTCTAGTAAGTATTTGGCGTGTAGGTAATAAATAATAAATAATAAATAAATACACCCAACAGTCACACACCTAGTCCTGACCCCACACTAGGTATACCTAAAGCTGTATCGTGGGTGTCAGAGACTATGAGAGACTTTCGGTCTCACAACACCCAAACTTGAAACAAATATATGTAGGCCACACAAACATTTGTCTCAACGCGGGAATCGAACTCGCGGCCTCTCGCTTCACAGCCGGCTACTCGCCCGCTGCGCCACGGAGGCTGTCAACTTATGTTCTTAAAAGACGTCTATAATAATGAAATAAGTATGTATTAAGTTGACGTTGAAGTAAAAAAAAAACTATAAGATAAAATCATCTAAAGGTCATCGTAAATTGTTTGTCAGTGGCCACTGTTTTTTGGACTGCACTACGTTTATGATGGTAAACGGTGTAGTATAATCACTTTACGTGCTAGTATGAAAAAAATATTATAATGCTTCAACACTTGACATCAGCGGCCTGAGCAGGAAAATTTCTGACAACCGTAAATGTATTCGAGCTCGATGCGCGTCTATGAAATTTGTATGAAATATTAACCAAACGTCATCAGTGCGCAGCGAACTCGAATACATTTACATTTACATTAGTTTTTCGTGCTCGGGCTACAGATCGCACAAATCACAATGTCTTCCCGGTGTGCATGAAGTGCCCATGCGGTGTCCACTCGCGGCCCGCACGTTGTTAATGAGCTGCTAGCATAGTTTCAACTAGCAAAAAAATAGGTAATATCGTTGTCTATTTCACTTACAAATTTAAAACGTATTGTGTACAATTTGAAATCCGGGGGTAGGCAGAGATAAACTAGAGAACAAGAACACCCGCATTTCGCCGAACTCATTTCTGTCTCAAATGTGTTAGGGGGCCATATTGGGCACAAATTCCAGACTCCGGGCCGATACTAAATTGAAAAACCCAATATCACATTGTCGGACTCGGGATCGAACCCGGGACCTCAGACTGGTAGTAATTTAATATTACAACTACGCTACCGAGGCAGTCAACTTCGTTAAATTTCGTAACCATAATAAATATGGTTTCGGATTTTTTGGAATTGAAAAAATATATTATACCTAACAAATATTGGGAAATTTGATTTCCCCGAAAACACTAGATGTATTCGATTCTACAATTTTGTTTGTACATGGCTCCAATTAGGTCGAATAATCGATACCCTTCTATATCCCTATTACAGACTTTTATACTTTTATGATTAGCATACCGGTTTGATACCACTGTCTCATAGAAAAATCGACGTAAAGTGGCCGTTTGCTGTCGCGTTTCGTTCGGTGAGTGAGATTCCCGGTGGCCCATTTCCCATTTCCCAACCCCTTTTACCTCCCCTTCCATTCCCCTTTTAGGTTGGCAACGCACTCATGATTTTTTTCGTGTCTTGGGTGTCTATGGGCGATGGAGGTCACCTTCCATCAGGTGAGCCATCTGCTCGTTTGCCAGTCTGTGCTATAAAAAAAAGGATATACAAAATAATAAACGTGTTTTTCGGAGTTAAAAGTGCCAACCCTGCTAGCACTCACGTCCACCCTATTTATAACGCAGCCAACTCTGGAGATGCTGAAGAGAGCACGTTGAAAAAATATGAGCGGAAATAGAATTTTTACTCCACGAACGGGCCAAACGCTGGCAAAAACGATTGCAATACGTCGCCTGCACGTATTGTTTTTAATGGATATCGATTCTAATTGTTGAAATATTGCTGCGCTGTGGTAGCAACATAAAAGTCAATCTTACCTAAAGAAAGAAAGAAATGTTTATTGCTACTAGTATAACATGCAACATTAACTAACATAAGATTATACATTAAGTTAAACTAAAACTAAATACAAAGAGAAGTGGTGCATGTCCATACCGTAACAACTAGGGGGCCATCTCTGCATTAAGCTATGTTGTGACGTGAGCCACAGCACAGCACTGGTTTTCAGTGGCCCTCTAATATAACGAACGGACGCAAGACAACCATTCTTGCATATGGGTACATAAAAACAATATGCTATTTGATCTTTGCATAAGGCTAGCGGTAATTTGTTCGTGAGAGATTTTTGATATAAAATATTTGTTAAAGTAATAGCGACTATTGTCGCGTAAGTTTTATAAAACCTCGTACGTTCACGCATGTAATAATAAGTAATATCATGGAAGGGCAAAGAGCTACATGGGCGGTTCTACCGTGCCCTTCATGGGCCAGATGTAGATCCGACCGCCTCAGTGGCTTGGCTACGTTTCGGTAACCTTTTTGGGGAGACCGAGGGTTTTGTCTTTGCAATTATGGACGAAGTTATCAAGACGAACAACTATAGGAAATACATCATGAAGGACGGCACGGTCGACATTTGTCGAGCATGCCACCGTCCCGGAGAATCCATCAGGCATGTTATTTCCGGTTGTTCGTATCTTGCTAACGGCGAGTATTTGCATAGGCATAACCTTGTAGCCAAGATCCTACACCAGCAACTTGCTCTTCGATATTGCCTTGTGGCTTCTGAGGTGCCTTATTATCAATATGTCCCTCAACCAGTTCTCGAAAATAGTCATGCAACGCTCTATTGGGATCGATCTGTTATCACAGACAGGACTATTGTGGCCAATAAGCCTGATATTGTGGTAGTAGATCGATTGACGCGCCGGGCGATGCTTGTTGATGTCACGATTCCGCATGATGAGAACCTTGTGAAAGCCGAAAAAGACAAAATGTCCAAATATTTAGACCTGGCACATGAGGTTACTCGCATGTGGAATGTGGATTCAACAATCATTGTTCCGATAGTCATTTCTGCCCATGGTTTAATACCACTGAGCCTCGACCAACACCTCAAGAGGCTCTCGGTTGGTGTTTGGGTCAAGAGCCAAATGCAGAAGGCAGTATTACTGGATACGGCACGAATTGTGAGGAGGTTCCTCACTCTGGGGTCCTAACCGCCGGTGGCTTGGGTCCCGAGCCTCGCCATCGGAGGGGAATATTTTTATATTTTTAAATGTATTTTTTTTTTATAGCATATATTTAAAAATGTAAAAAAAAAACTTTAAAAATAAAGAGTACTGAACAGTAATATCATATTATACAATACAAAATTGTTTAGTAAATATTTACAGACTTAATATTATAACATTAATAAACTCACCCCCGTATCTCTGCAGGGGTAGATAGAGGCGCGCTAGCGAACTGGAACACCCACTAATATTAATATTACGCAGTCCATTAAAAAAATACTCTAGTCGCATAACTATGTGGCCGCAGATTTTAATCAAGGACTAGCCGCGTTCCTCTTTATTCTACTACATTTTTTATTGCTAAAACGTGAAAGAAATAAATGGTCTTTTTGAAATAGAGGACTAATCGTGTTCGTTTTTAATCAAAAACACAAAAGGTTATCACATTTGGAATCGATGATTCGATTTTTGATCGGTACACGGTTTGGCACGCCAAGGAATGTGGCACGCACCCCACTGCAAAAATATTCTTAGCTATTTAAAAAAAGTATATATACGATGTATGAAAGCGATTTATTTGTTTTTCCATGCGTCACGGCCTTGTGAATGTGCATGAGCCTTTAAATTACTATGCCCGAAGCATCGACAATTGGCATGAAGCCAATAACTTTCTCTGATGTAAAATGGCAAGACATAACAAGACACAACATTGTATATCACATCACACACACACATAAGCTCAAGCCTGTATCCCAGGGGTAGGTAGAGGCGCACTAGCGAACTAGAACACCCACATTTCGTCGAGCTTAGTTCCGTCCCAGATGTGATAGCGGGCGAGCCTATCGCCATATCGGGCACAAACATTGTATATGACAAACATATATTATTTGGAACGCGGTAAATGTATAGGTGTTTCTTTCTGTCCGCCTGGCATTATCCCGGCCTAGTGTCAGGGTCCAACTTTCTTCTTAAACGCTTCCACTTCGCCCGGTCTTGAGCATCCTTCAAAGTGAGACCATTGGCTCTCTTATCCTCCTCCAAAACATCCAGCTAGCGGGTTTTTTGGGCCGTCCATCAAACATACACCTGCGACCGACGTACGCCCGTGGTTTCCTTAAAAGGTGACCATACTATCTTAAGTTCGTAACGTAGTCTATAAACTATATTCCCGTAGTTCATCCACTACATCATGAACACAGATATAACCGCGGATGACCACGGTTCATAAACATACGATCTTCTCATATAACATTGCACATCCATCACAGCATCTTCATTTCCCCGACGTGGATTTCCATAACATGACGGTGAATGTGTAGTTAAATTACAAAATTTCTATCCTCTTAAGTAAAAGTTCCGGCCGCATGAAGAACAATGCCCTATCTCCGTTTATTCGACACGCGCCATTAGAGGCTTTAGAGTCACCCTTTCTGGCCTGGAAAGGATTACGTTCCACCAGTACAATTGTATGGCTTTTATATGAGCTGTTGTCTTGGCAACACCTCGTTCTGCGGTATTTTAGTGTGTACGCGACTTTATAATCCGTGTTTTTGGATTGTAACGTTTATTTTCTTTTAGGGAATTTCAGCGAAGCTCCCAGTTTATATCTTTTGTCGGTGGTTACGTGCGCTTGGAAGTCTAAGGGCCTCGTTCACCACCCTCGAGTAAAGTGTCAAGTAGGCTAATCGTCAGTTAAAGTCACCCGTAACTGAACGTGTGAATTTCACGACGTTCGAGTAGCATGCATCTTGTGATTAAACTGACCAGTAAGCTACTTGCCATGTCGTCTGCCAAGTAGCGCGTTTACTTGACGGTTAAAGTTTAAAGTAGGCAGTTAATTGTACATTTTATCGTAGTTAAATAAACTATAAAATCAAATTATAGTAGTCATACCTTAATAACGATGAACGTTTTAAATGAACGTGTTAACTGTAAAATAGCCTTTCATTTAAAAAATCAAGCAGTTTCAACAAAAATTAAATGCAATGCGGGTCACGCAAAACTCGTCCTTATTGACACACGATTTAGTACCTGTGTAACTATTTATATAGCAAAAAAGGGTACGGTAGGTTTTTGTGTCATGCGGTGCAGACCCGCGACGAGTCACGACTGTTTTTTTTGCCAAAATAAGATATTTTTGACGTAATATTGAACGAATGGGACGCAGGATTTGTGATATCATTCACTTAACCAGTAAGTTGCTACTCAGAGCTCTAATTTTGCTTGTGAAATTAACAGAAGTTACTCGCAACTCTTACTTGTCAATTAACGCTAGTCAGAAAGTAACTAATCAACACTTTACTTGGAGTTGGTGAACGAGGCCCTAAAGGTACGTTTTAATGTAAGCGACAGGAGCATAGGACTACAACGCGCGACAAGTCGCATTTGTCCGGCGTTCATAATCTTGTATTAATAAAACTTTAATAATGCCGTATATTATTATGTATTTTACCTTGTTCTCGACTTCGTTCGCGTGGAAATTTATAAACAAATCTATCCTATGGGAATGGTACATTTTTATCTCATAAAAATATGTTACTTGCTGATAATGTAGCTTTCCATAGGTCTAAGAAATAACATCGGTTCGGAGGCCCGAGAAGGAAAATTTCTGACAATGGTAAATGTATTCGAGCTCGATGCACACTAATATCATTTGGTTAATATTTCATACAAATTTCATTGACGCCCATCGAGCTCGAATACATTTACGATTGTCAGAAATTTTCCTACTCGAACCGCAGTACATTTTGAGCCTATTGATTACTTGTTATCTTTTATTAACAAAAATATAAAAAGAACTTTTCTCTTTATAAGATTAAGTATAGAACATCATTAGCAGCCTTCTGAGGCAGTTTGGAAAAAAGTCAGTAGGTAACACTCTTGTTATGATATAAACACTTTTCTATTTTCGTAAAAGCTTAGAATCACCACACAATTTTCTTTTAAGATACGATTTTTTCTATTAATTTAAGGTTAGTGACACAAAACGTTCCAGGTCTTTACCCTTGGATTTCGTACATATTCGAGATGATTGCGGCCTTTGTGAATATTTACAGCGTAATTTCCTTCTATTAATCTCCTTCAAATGAGGGGTTTCGATCAATTACGTCGGCTCGTTTCGATCTCCGACCAGAAAACGTTCCAACTCCATAATAAAAACATAACATAAGCTCACGCCTGTATCCCCGAAGAGGTAGGCAGAGGCGCACTAGCGAACTAGAACACCCACATTTCGCCGAGCTTAGTTCCGTCCCAGATGTGATAGGGGGCGAGCCTATCGCCATATCGGGCACAAATTCCAGACTCCGGGCTGATATGGAAAAATCCAATATCACTGCCCGACCCGGGGATCGAACCCGAGACCTCAGAACCGTAGTCGTACCGAAATACCACCACGCCACCGAGGCAGTATAATAAAAATACTCCAGTAATATATGTAGAGTATTAACCTTAAGTTAGTAAGCAGTGATAGCTCAATTGGGAATAGTACGGACTGCCAAGACGAGTGTCGGAGGTTTTGGGGTTACCAAAAAGAGCATACACCTCTGACATTTTCTTTGCTAAGTGTATTTTTATTGTGAATTATCGCTTGCTTTAACGTGAAGGAAAACATCGTGAGGAAACCTGCATACCTGAGAAAATTCTTCACAAGAATTTCGAAGGTATGTGAAGTCTACCAACCCGCATTAGGCCTGCGTGGTAGATTAAGGCCTAACCCCTCTCAGTAGTAGAGGAAGCCCGTGCCCAACAGTGGACAGTGATATTACAGGGCTATTATTATTATTATATTATTATTAACCTTAGGGACTTGCAGCGCTGTTACTAATCTAGAGTTATATCTTGTCTCGATTTATCTTTAAATCAAGATTTGGGATAAATAGAGATTTATCGCGGAGCTGCAAATGGCCCTTAAGTTCCTATCCATGTTCATTTTAGATTTGGATAGCATTTGGACACACGCACCGGGTGAGTAGTTGATGGTATTTATATGACCAAAATTATTGTTTCAGACGACATGCATGCATGAAGAATGTTATGAGACTGAATGAGGCGAAAGAGGTATGTAAGGACCGTAGCAAGTGGAAATCCGTTGTCTCTGACTACCCCTATGGGAAAAAGGCGTGTGTCTATGTATGTATGTATGTAAGGCCCAAAGTCTCTCATAATTCTGCTAAAATATTGTCGGTGAAATTGGCAAGATTTTCCATAACTTTATTTCAATTTTTGACTGGAAATATTGAGAAAACGTATTTAGAATTACTAGTAGTTAATTTTATTAATAGTGTAAAGTCCATAGATTCCTCAACAATCACAAAACATTGTTGCGAGTGTAATGAAACATGCAAGCATTGTTAGCTTCAACGTTTTTGTTCGTAAGAGGTCTTGGCCCAGCGCACAGCACTCACACATTCACAGACATTTTACTTGTAAACCGCGCCGAGCCAAAGCTTTCAGCTATGAACAATACCGAACTCAACATGAAGGCTCAAAGCCGTGATATAATGCCTGTCTCACGGGACGTGACAATTGTGGTACCCAGTTACTATTTGTACGTTACATACATTGACACCTCAAAGCTATTCAAGGCAGGTATTTCGAAGTTCTTGGTACATGGGTATAATGCATACATATATAAGCTTACGCCTATATAGAGGTACAAATAAGGTATGAGGCGAAGTAGCGAACTCGAACGCCTATATTTCGCCGAGCTCATTTCCGTCCCATAAGTGATAGGACGAGTCCCATATGTGTTTAGTCGCCTCCTTGGTCTAGCAGCAGCATGTATGGGTGGTGGACCGGGAGGTCCTGGGTTCGATTCCCAGGTCGATCAAAGCGAATTTTCTCATTCAATTTGCCCGGGACTGAATCCCCCAAAGGGACTTGGCGTCAGACAGGCAGCCGGTCGTAAAAATGCCAAATCCTTTCTGCAACATGCTTGAAAAAGTGTCTTGCGCCTACCCCACATTAAGGTGGTATAAGGGCATGTATAAAGAAAGAATGTGACAGGATGAGTCTATCGCCATATCGGGCAAAAATTCCAGATGGAGATACTGAGTAAGTAAACACAATATCACTTTACCCGACCCGGGATCGAACCTGAGACCGCAGGACCAGGACGGTAGTAAAAATACGACGATAGTAAAGACAGTAGCATGTATATACATATCGCGGACGCAAAAAAACTTCGCCACTGAGGCAGTCCACAGTCAAAAACTCATAATGTTGTTATGTCTAAATTCTTTGTAAAACAAATTCGTAATGCTTCACTTGACAACATAGAGCCGAAAATAATTTGTTTTTTCCGGTCTTTCTGTATTTATTACGTTAGGGTGAAGGAAGCCGTTTATCCTATTGCTACTTAGATGATTTAATAAAATTGGAAAAGGATTTCTTCCTGTGTTTCGGAAAGCAGCGATCGCTCAGTTATCTAAATCCAAGAGCATGCGCCTCCATTGTCGTGTGTATTGGGGCATTTCCGCGAAAAAAAAACATCATTACCGTCATTAAGTAGGTAATGGTAATGACACAAATGACCACGGTAATGACAAACCTTTAATAGTATTATAATTAATAATTGTTATCTATGTACCCGAGAATGATCCACAACGTAAATGTTCCTATGTTTTGCAATGATATTATTCTTTTATATTTTTACTGTGTTTTGCAAAAGGAACAAATAAAACACTTACTAAAATTCATCATAGTTGTATTTACATTTACCATAAAGTATGTACATACTCAGTGCCTGTAACGGAATATTTACAATATTCGTCTGTACATTGCTTTGATACAAAATTTTGGACAAACACCGATACAATCACGAGATTTAATAAAGAATCTATGCTACTGGTGAAATTGTACCGACGTTTGCACCTATTGTATTTACAAATTGATATCATTTTTTAACCGCATTAGAAAATTGTAGACATTTATGTGCATGTAAGCTAGGCTTAAAATAACATAGTATATAGTGATAAGCGGAGAGGGTAGCGGAGCGGTTGACCGCGGAACTCGCTCGTCCGACATAACGCTTGAAGCGACAACGATGCGACGTCCACTTGAGCTGTCAGTTCGCGCCTCGTCCGGAGCCGATACACTGCTCACTTCTGGCGGAACGCAGTTGGCGACCTTTTCCTGTTGTTAAGGAAAATGTATGCCTAAATACGAAATATTTTCATAATTGATACAGGGTATTGCCCTGAGGCAACCGTTTGATGAAGTAATAAGTCACGTTTTAATATAAAAACGACGTTCAGAAAATCTCATACGTTCATATTATGTGACAAATTGCTCTTAATAAAAATATTGTATACAATACGTACATTTATGATTGGTTGGGTGAAATTAATCTTCTCTTGACATCTCCGGGATTGGTGGGCGATGCAAGCGGCATAAGCTATTGCGTGCGGTATATAACTCTGTTCCACAACTCCGGCGAACAATATCGTTGCCATTGGACCTATACCACAAAAACAGATTTTATGTTACTCTAAATTTAGTCATCTTGAACACTAATATAAGCGTAAAATCAAACTGTATAGAAATAAAATAATTCATGTATTCACTGCGAACATGAGCAAATGAATCTTGGATCTGTCTAGACAGCTGAAATTATGACATAAATGGAATTGGAGAAAGTAGTTATGACTGAAGATCGAGGTCAGCGTAGCTTTATAAACTACATATACCATCAGGAGAGGTTACATGTCATAGAAAATTACCAAGGCAATTTCATTAAGAAAATTTTGGCCAAAAATAGACTTAGTAAATCAAATAAATTACCCAAAGCATAAATTGGTACATCTTCACCACCATGCGTAGCCCATTGCCTTGGAACTGCTGCTGCGTGAACAGCATCAGCAGGGTTTGTAGATAAAGAGGTATTGAGTGGCAACGCTCTAGGCTCGGAATGACCGGGCCCCGTACCATAAAGAAGAGTTGTGTAGCGCAAACCATCGATATCTGAGACCACTGTATCGGCACCTTTACAAAAACAAAGTCTTTACAGTAAATTATGTCGATAAAATCTAATGTTGTCAATAACTAGTTGCGAAATGTCTTGAGGGACATCGTCTGATAGGAACGGAATAATAGCCCGCAAGAGGATTGACATATCTTAACATTAAAGACAAGTGGCGTATAGATTTAAAATTAAATAAATTGAGAAAATATAAATAACATCTAAGTAAATATATTTGATGTTATGCATTGGAATACAAATACTATTTCTAAATTAAATTACTATTCGGCTTGGATTGCATTATAAATTTTACTACTCGTATAGTAATAACCTAGGTGACCTATGTAAATATAATTCCAATCTAGAAGGTCGTCATAGTTGAGGCGTAGGCATACTTATTTGTACCCATTATGATAGTCTTAGGTAGTATACATTTATAGGACTAAATAATTTTTCACTAACGCAAGATTTATAACGTAAAATATTACCGAATGGGCAATTTAATATTTCAACCATATTTTTTTCAATATTTTACCTAATACAGGATGACCTCTCGGTGTTGCTTGACCACCAAACGTCATCACGTGGCCGTGATCCGCAGTCACTACGATCAAAGTTTCAGCAGGGTTGACCCTCTCTAATGCAGCTAATAGAGCAGTTTCCAACTCCAAAGTCTCGTCGAGTGCTCTATAAGGATTATTGTAGTGATGCGCGTGGTCTATCCTCCCGCCTAAGAAGTTAACCAATATCACTTTAAGCCATATGCAATAACGTTGAAAATAGTTTAACTTGCAACAACACAGTCTTCAAAAATCACTTGAAAAAGCTGATGAATGAATTAAGTATTTTAGAAATTTAAAAATAAATGGCTAATGGTCGTCGCCAAAGTAATTCTGCAAAAGTTCCTTTTTACTTGATTCCTTATAACTACAAAGTTAGAATCCATATTAAATTCACTGAGTGTGGAAAAATGTTTAATGGAAATTGATCTAAAAACGAACCTTCAATAAGAAGAAAAAATCCTTTGTCATTTTTCAGTAATATTGAAAGAGCAGCGCGAGTCATGTCGGCGAGGGAAGGGTCGTCCGCTTTGACGGCCGCGCCCGCGCCCGCTCCCTCTTCCGCATCCGCCGCCGCCCCGCGCTCCGCATTAAACTCCATGTGTGAATATTCAAACAGCCCTGCGAACAAATCCTTTACCCTCTCAAACAAGTCGACAATTTAATTATTACACCTCACACACAAAAACTCGTGATTACGTAATATGAATTAAAAATGATGGTAACTGCGTAATCCACAATTTGAAATGCAAATGCTTCTTAACGTTAGACAGGGTCAGATTAAAAAGGATTTGTGTAGGATTACACAGCAGCCGCCCACTGATCATAACGGTAAACTTGGAAAACTCCGGTAAATTCATAAACACTGCGGCAACCGACCGTCAAGTGTTTAGCTTTTCATTAAGTACCAATTTAACTTCAGCCGGTGAAATAAGGGACCGGTTTCCGACTCTCGACGTTTAAACGGCCCGTGAAAATTATTTGTACATTGGACTAATATTCTATATTTTTATTTTAGGTGGATATTTTTTATATAATATATAGTAAGTACTGAAATTGTTTTGACATAGAAAACTGTTATGCCATCAAAAACATGATTGCAAAAACGATAATGGATTTACCAATAAAAGCTAATATGTGAATTGCCACTAAGATTTATTACAAATCCAACTTTTCGGATAACAAAAAAAAATATACCTCTACCTCTACATCTAACACTCAGAAATAATAATGTACAAAAATTATCGTCTTCCATACGCCAGCAAGTATTCTTAAGTACAATTAAGGCCTTCAAAAACATTGTGTTTTTATATTCTTAGTTTAAACATTTTGCAAATATTATTTCGTGATTTCGGCGGCACAGCTTCATTATTAAGCTCACCGATAACAATCAGAAGAAGTACAATTTGTCTGTTTTCGGTATTTCTATATAACTCGACTGTGTATTTAAATAATCCCGACAGTAGCTATAACTAAAGGTCACAAATTATCGCTAGTTTGATCTTTATGGTCTCTTGGGGTTGGAATGAAGCGCGGTCGGCCCGAACTACGGACTTGATATTGTCGTAAAATAAATAATAGACGGCGCACAATCTGCCAAGAGCCAAGTTACGCATAACGGTGTGATACCGATGAAATACGTTTATAACGAAATTGAAAAGGTCAGACTGGCTTTTATAATCTAAGTGATTGTGTCACAATGAACTTTTAGATATAAGTACTTTGGCAGATATCGGTCGAGGGACGCCGGAACATTAATGCCTTTTATTTATCCTCAGGGGTTTATTAAAAGAGGCTGAAGGCCGAGAGACAGAAGAATCTGATAACGATGGTTTGAGGGACTATATAAAACGCCTTAGACTATTTTGGGTTCATTATTGAATATTCCACTTAGCCTCCTACACATATAATAAACAATAACATCAAATCGGTATCATCTCACATTTTGAAACTTTACGGATTACTTATAAAATATAATTAATGGTATCATCAGCCGGATAAATAAATCATTGATAGTCGAAGAGTTCAGTTCAGTTCCAGCAATGTATTAAATTTTAATAACCAAGACGCTATCTCATCATTAATGCACCTATATATGTACATAAAAGAGCATTCACTTTTTTAAAATGTCTAAAATATGTTGTTTAATTGCGTGTAAGAGTCACGTTTCCTCGTCTACCAGTTTTAGCTATAAAAACACATTGAAGCTTAAACCATGTTCAAAATAATCACAAGTTTAAAAACATTGGACCGACTTCAAAATTTATCCAATCGTGACCAAATGTATATGGGGCCATCCTTGAAATTATAAGCTCTATCGAAGACAATCTTGAAAATGAGTCCACATTTGGCGGCGATGTCGAGTAATATACATAAAAAACATACAAACGAATTGAGGACCTTCTCCTTTTTTGAAGTCGTATCATAAAACATTTTTAACACACTACACCAGTTGTATAACGACACAATATACAATAAAAATATTTTTGCCAAGTGTGTCTCGAATTTAAAATAAGGGTCAACCAGGCTGCTTGGGCAGTGATATTGCTGCGTAAGCCTAACCCTTAAATAAACCGACGGAAAGCACATAAAAAGGTTTTCTTTAATATTCCGGCTGGAATGTTCGCACAAAACCGGGCTTTATGAAGCAATACCTTTAAATGTACTTTTAGTTATTATAACGGCTCTCCGACATTTTAGACAACATTAAAAGATTATGTGGATTGCATATAAATGAGAGCTAGTTCCGCGTTACAGGCCTTATATTAAAAAACATCTTTCGTGGTAAAATTATACATTTAGATGGTTTTAGTTGTAATAATCGTTTTAACGGCATTTTATTTATTTATTTACAATTGTTATACACGAAGTATAAAGGCGGACTTGTTGTGTTTGTTGTGTGGACTCCATTTTCCGCAATCAGTCCATTCCAATAATAGACCATTATGCGTGAAGAAAGTAAAGGCGGACTTAATGCTACAAGCATTCTCTGCCAGTCAACCTTGGGGTGATGCAGAGAGGTACGTGACAGGAGCAAAAATGATGACAAGGGAACACAGAACTTTAAAGTTATGCCATGAATAAGTAATATGATTTAACAGTATACATTAAATGCCTATTAATACAAATTTCTTTTTTTTTTCATTTTCTTACCCGCCTCGATTCGAAGAACTACGTCGACAATAACATTTAGTTTTACTAACACAAACGACATACTTGTAACTTACACTAGGTTTATAGCGTCACTAGCCAAGGGACAAATCCTTAAGGAATCCCGGTCAGAATAATAGTGAAAGCAATTATCTTAAGGACACCCCTAAGAGGCGCGGAGATTAGTTTTACCACTGTAACGCTACGGTACGTGGACGTGGATGAAAGCATTAATTTTCCGTCCAGAAGCATGCTTGGTTTTACGGGCTTACTCCTGAGAATAATTGCCTTAGTTTTTAATTTAATACCAGATTTATTAAGTCTTAATCTGTACGAAAGACGTGATTGCATTAAAATTATGAATTTAAATGTGTCTGCTGTGGCTTCTGTGGCTGGTGTCGCAGGTAAATACATAACTTCAATCTTTCTTTCTTTCTATCTGCCCTTGTCCTACTTTAATGTAGGGTCGGCGCAACACACTTTTCAAGCATTTTGCAGAATGGATTTGTCTCTGTTTTACGACCGGCTGCCTGTCTGACGTCAACTCCCTCTGAGAGACCCAGTCCCGGGAAAATTAAATTAGATAAATTAGAAAATTCTCTTTTCCCGACCTGGAAATCGAACCCAGCACCTCCCGGTTCACAGCCCATATACACCATCACTAGACCAAAGAGACGACAGTAATATAGAGGTACATAATGTAAATCAAATATAATATAATAAACGGTGACCATAAGTATCATTATTAAACTATTAAGAAAAGAGATAAGGTCACTGTTTGAATTGCAACAATCATTTTCCACAAAATAAATCGGTTAGTATTCAGACGATTATGTTTCTGAGCATAAAATCAGTTCGAGTTCTGCTCCAATGTTTAAAACTAAAAGGAAATGATAGATTCCATTCGCGCACTTATTCAAATGCGCCGCCGGGCTTTACCGTTTGCATAGTGCTTAAAATTGAACGTTCGGGTCAAATGGTTTTGAATAACAGAACGTTCTAGAACCCGACACGTGCTTCCGAAGCCATATAACAGGTAAATGTGGAACCTTTTTCTAATATTTTATTGACGAGGTTGGTCCTATGTAATTTAGCCCTTGTACATTAATCATACAAAAGTTTACGATATCATAAATATCGTAGACCGTGAAATAAAACAATTTTTTACGGATTTGAAAGCGATTTTTTTATTTTTAATCCAGACGCAATGTTTTTAAACTTCAACCTTCAAGACAATTTATGGATATGCAGTAATAAAAATAATAATCGCGTAATAAATGTTTACTGTGACTGACTCGGTGACTTTGCGGTGTATTTCGGTACGACTGCCGTCCTGAGGTCTCGCGTCGATCCCGGGCTTGGGAAATCGATATTGGGTGTTTGGAAATTATGTCTGATATGGCGATAGGCACGCCTCCTATCACATCTGGGACGGAAATAAGCTCGGCGAAATGCAATACAGGTTTATTTATGTATGTAGATAATAAATGTTTTAAAACCTTGTTGTTGTTTTTATCCATTGTTTTCAGTCCACGCGTGTATCAAACGAAACTATAAAAATCAAAAGCTAATAGGTATAGGTAATTGCCCTTCGGCAAATAATAAGTAATATTGTCAATATACCTCTACTTTACTACTTACTACTACTACGTACGAAAACGTATTTCGTGGCAAGCTAGACGAAGGGAGGAATGAGACCTTGTTCATTTTGTATTTAATAAGCTGTCACTGCCATCATCCCTACTTTCGGCTTTATGTTTCCAATTTTCCTATGGTATGGTATTTATCGTTAAAGTCTAAAGTTTTGTTTACATGTTCTTATAAATCTAGAATGTACAATAAAAATCCATATGACTCAAATCATGTTATACATTTACAATTTTAATCCTAACCAATTTAAAACAAATTTGAAATAACTAAGATGCTAAAGTAAAGCGCTTAATTCTTATTTCGAAAATATTCCAACGCTACTTCTATAATCCTTTCCCAAATACTATCACAGGAAATTGTACTGACCTAATACATAATCCACGGTTCTTGGATCTAGTTTTGCTAGCTGCTCCCTAGAATGTATGTATTGAGCTCTCAATCGTCGACGCTTTTTCTCCCTCGCCCAATCTTCTGCAAGATTTCGTCCATCAAGTCTCCTGCCTTCTCGATTGGGATGTTCAGGGTCTGATGTGATTGTGGGTAGGAAGTGTCTTCTCCCACCTCCCATTATAACCTAAAACACACAAAAATCAAAAGGTACGTTCTATGATAATTCTTTTACTCTCGGATCCTTTCTGTCAATATTGACTATGTCAGCAACCTGCGAATCCATGAACCAACAACGGAGCTGAAACGATCTCCGAAAACAGCTAGCCTTGCTATTTCAAATCTGTGATAATGACAAAAAAGAGTATCTAATATAGGTGATAGATTTCTTCGTTGTTTACAATTAATGAAACGATTCTCGTAAATAACAATCTGAATTTCAAGATTTACACTTAATTTGTTATAATAATAGAAATGAATTCACAAAATTATGGATGATGTTGTCTGTAGGTACTAAATAAAACTGGAAATGTAAAAAACATCGTAAAAATCTCGTTACTCGTGATGTAATTCTATTTCCACGCTTCAATATTCATGAAAAGGCAGTAAAAGTCATGTCAGTTTGGAGTTATTCAATCATACTATCGTGTTTTGTGAATACAACCTACTAAATACACAACTATAAGTTTAAATTATGTTTCAGAATTATTTATTAAAGCTTCAGTAAAAAATATTATTGATAAAAAAAATCAAAAGTGTAAAGTACGATTATTAAATAATACTTTGGAGTCCCAGTTTATATTTTATTATTTCGCTTTTATTTATATTAAATACGTCTAGAGCTTAAAACACAAACACTTAGCTTACTTAGGACTACTCAACGATAGAAATCTGTGTATAACAGAAAATCTGATTACATATATCTATTTAGATAATGTTAATAAAATAATTTCTGACATCTAGAAACTCAAAGTACTATTGTATACTATAATGAATGATGCTTAAAGTATAATATTTGAGAATCATTTTATCATCCAATGAATCAGTACTAGCTGTAACTAATTATGATTTGATGCTTACATTTATATTCCTTCCTGGTTCATTCTCGACCAACTGTAGTGCTATATCCTTACAGTCTTTCCTCACCGTTGGCGGTACTCTGCTGTCATCTTCCCAGTACCTGGACGGCGCATGCGCATACAAAGCGGCTGGTGTCGCATGGGTTATACGCGCTGTTGTTACTATACCACTGGATTTACCTGATACAATTAAAGAAATAATACAGTTCGTAATTTATAAAGAGTTGGAAGAACGAATAATATGGTCTATTTGAACTGGACTAATATAAAATTGCGTTGAACTAGGATAATTATCCGTTACTTGCTGGGGGAATAATGGTCCATAGACAAAAATGTGTAGAAAACATGTTTCGTGTAGGTGTTTTTATGTAGTGTTTCGAGAAAAAACATGAGCAGGAGACATGTCTTCCGTTTGTTTCTTAATATAGTACGCTTAAATTTCCTGGTTTTATTAATAACCAATTTGCTAGGTTGCATCTATTCTGCTATAATTTCTGTTACTTAGTGCTCTGAAAACTTATTGTCTGTTTGGTCTACGAAGATATATAACTAAGTTCATAAATTATCCAGAATTCATAAAGGCCTCGACTCGATATTAATAAAATTGTTTGAAATCTCCGAGCTAAGTTATAACAATTGATCATAATGAAATATTTGCTCCGAGCCTCCGTTAACAAGACCACAAATATTAAAACTGCCAAGTAGCAACAGCAAGAACTTAGAAACAGTTACGTAAACAACCAGTAAATGGTAAATGATTACTTAGTCCACGAAAGGGTTAAAACTGAAGAGGCTAAAACGTGGTCTACATTAAGAAAACTAGAAAAACAATCTCTTCGGGATTACTTTCCAAGGATAAAAGGTTTTGTAGTACAAAAGGTTTATCTGACCTAAGTTAATAGGCAGAACTCAATTCTTTGACATCGACGCTCATTCACCATTGTAAGACTAACAATAAGGCCGGAACAAATTATGATGTACTTAAGGCGAGATCTGGTGCTAAACAAAGAAGACTAGCTTTTGTTCGCGGTTTTGTTTCTTCCTATTTACTGCTGCCATTAACCAACTTGCTTGTGGTATTCCATCATTGTTTACGGTTATTGTCTACGATCAAAAGCTGTGTATTCTAATATAATTCACACAATGAATGTTAACATAATATTTAGATTATTTTATTATTATTACCAGTGTAATACTGCCATAGTATTAGTAGTGGTGCTGCGTGCATGGAACGACTATCGTTCTGAGGTCTCGGGTTCGATCCCTGGGTCGAGCAAAGTGATATTGGAATTTTCAGTATCAGGAGTCTAGAAATTGTGACTTAGATGACAATATGCTCGCCTCCTATCACATCTGGGACGGAACTAAGCTCGGCGAAATGTGGATGTTCTAGTTCTCTTGTACGCCTCCGCCTACCGCATGGGGAGATACAGGAGTGAGCTTATGTTATGTGTTATTACTAGTCTGATAAAATTATTTGAAAACATTTTTGCACGTTGTGTTGTTCTAAATTCGGCAATTTGTTATTTCTACAAACACGGTATTTAAATATGATTTTGTATATATCGAAGTTCAATTGCAATGTAACGCTTTTGATGCAAACCTTTTGAAAATTATTAACTCAACATATTGTCTTTGTTTATAATTAAATACTAAATATGATTAAAATGATTATTATTGAATTATTAATAGCTTCCCGGTGGAGGAAGTTAAAAATAAATATTAACTAAGTAAAGAAAGAAGGTCTTTTGTAAATCTACATGTACAAAAATTCATAAGGTTAAAGGTTACATCGAAGTAGGCTGTAAAAGGTGAAAGGTAAAAAAGAATATAAAATTTCATGCAGATTGTATAAATGGATCATTACGATACATGATTAATAAAATTATATATCCCTCATTCATTAAAACACACAAACACTATTATAACCAAATCCCATAAAATAAGATCTGAGTACTGGATTTAGCTATATCCAACGTGGAGACAGCGCCAGATGTTTACTATGTCGTAACGTCCAAATGGGAGACATTTGCGAATCCCATACCAGCACTAAATAACCAGTACGATCGTGGGCAGTTTGTGTACTTAACGTTTACTGCTAAAATTCTTGAGTTGCTTGCTTTTATTTTTTTTATTTGTTTTTAGATTAAAATGGGACATTGTTAATATGACGATAACAAAGTTTCTAGCACATGTACGTGAATATAATCTTGCAAATCATACGATGAGGTGTAAACAAGATATCGTTACTGAAGTACCATTAATTCTCTGCTTGTTTAAACTTTAATTTCATTTGTAGTTTTCACTATTTTTATTATTGTTGCTGTATTTTTCAAATATACAAACATTGATGATTAATAATTTTGCATAACATAAAATAAGCTCACGCCTGTATCTCCGAAGGAGTAGGGAGAGGCGCACTAGCGAACTAGAACACCTACATTTCGCCGAGCTTAGTTCCGTCCCAGATGTGATAGGGGCCTATCGCCATATCGGACACAAATTCCAGACTCCGGGCTGATATGGAAAATTCCAATATCACTTTGCCCCACCCGGGGATCGAACCCGAGACCTCAGAAACGTAGTCGTACCGAAATACCACCACGCCACCGAGACAGAGTAATAATTTTGATTAAGTGAAATTGATATTTTGCTTGAAATCAGAATCAGCTCAGTAAACAATGGTACTATTCTTAGCTTCTAAGACTTCAGCAATATATTTGTATTCACGAAGACGTTTTGAGATAAATCTATTCATCTTACTATCTGTCTTCCTATTTGTAAATCCCTCGCGGGAACTGTCATGGATCGAGCAATTTTATTTACGTTTTACGGAACACAAATGCAGCTACAAAATATCCGCGATCTGAGTTCAACAACAATAATATTTACTTCAGCATTGTAATACACAAAGGAATGAACAGTATGTTTACAAATGTCGCTCATCATTTTTGTTCGTATAGCAACATGGTTTTGTTTTGCAAGTTATGGGGTCGTGTTTACGTTTTGAGCGTTGATTTGTTTTCCGCGATCCATCTTTTGTTCAGATATGAATAAAGACGGAATCTTTTACGTAAGTTAGTGTCATTATTGTTCGTCAGGCTTATGTAGATTTGATAAATTAACATTTTTTGATATATACTTAAATAACCTCAGCCCTTATCCCAGGTAAATCGTATTAGAAAATGCTCGACCTGGGAATCGAACACAGGGTAATTATGAAAATAGTTTGCAAAATGTCAAAAGACGCTGTGTGTAACAATTACAGTATAAGTTTCCAATGTCGATTCTTAAAGAAACAAATATTCGCAAATGTCATATTAAATGTAGTAACACAATGAAATTCATCATATTCTAGCACCACTGAAACGTATACGGAGATAACTCGTATTTCAAAATATATTACACAAAGTACATTTACGACCTTTCGTGATAACAAATCAAATTTTTCCACACGATTGAGTTTTTAGGTAACAATATTCCAGCAACATTTACACAACTTCTAACCCATCATTCACTAGAAATCGTGCGGAATTTCACGATAGACGAATAATTTAGCGTTATAACGGTAGAAATTATATCTACTGAACAAAAACTTCATCTTAAATATTTTATACCAAAATACAGTGTTACTACCTCGGTGGCGTAATGGTATTGTGTGTGTGGTACGACTACCAACCTGAGATCTCAGGTTTGATCCCCGGGGTCGGGTAAAGTGATATTAGATCTTTTCTCAGTATCAGCCCGGAGTCTGGACTTTGTGTCTTGTAAAGCCTGGGAGTTCAGTCAATTATCATCACGGTATATCGGTAATCAACAAAGAATTTTAATATAACCGTACTTTTGATGAAGTTTATGCAAATACCTATTCTCTTAGAGTCCGAAGCTAAATTTTACAGAATTTTTTACCAGGTTCCGTCCAATAACAAAAAAAATAGCGATGATAGGACTAGTAGTGAACACACACAGTATCATCAAACTCAAAGAGTTGGGTGACTTGAAGACTGAGATTCAACCTGCGATTATTGGTTCCACTTTCCACTAGTGGCTAGAATGTCATCGTTTTAACCGTCATTTAAGTTAATTAATTTATAATCTATAATTATAGCAATCAACACGAAATTGTGACAAACATTAACCCTTGTCCCAAAACAAAAGTTATAATTGTCTTAATCTTACCGGCCTCATGAGCCCAATCCACTAACGAAGTTACTTTTGAGTTGATTGTTGAGGCGCAATTGTTGAATCTTCCTCCAGCATCAAGGCCAAGGGTCTCATATCGTGCTTTCACACCACATAGAAGTGCTGTGGCGCAGGCTGAAGACTCGCCGGTCTGAGCATCAATGTTGTAGGTCTGTTAAATAATGATGACATTAATAGAGATATTGAAAAAATATAGAATCAATTACGGGAAAAGCGATATGAGTAAATGGATGTATGATCTAATAATGTCTAAGACAGAAGTTTTGCTACATAAACTACTAAGATGCCAAAAATAAATAATAACTGAAATCTGAGGAAATTGTACATGCTTTTGAAGGTTTTAAATAAATTATGCCGATTTATTAGTATTATTGACCTATCCAAAATTTTCACTATCATCATCAGCATCAGCCACACGACGTGTGTCTACTGCTGGACACTGAATATTAATTACTTGTATTTTTTCTTGGATTCGGATATTTCCATGTTTAGACGAGTTTATGACACAACAGGCCCAGTTCTTAGGATAATCAATGAGACCTACCCTTGTCATACAAATTATTATTGTAAACAATAATTTTAGAACGTAGTTTCGAAAATTATAGTTTTTACTATCATGGATCTGCTCAATATAAGAAGAAGAGAAGAGAGAAGCTGTAAACAGTCTGGAAAATAATTGCAAGAAACAAAAACAACAAATTTAAGAGAACAATAACAATATCAAACTTAAGGAATCTGATAATAAACCAAATGCGAAAGAGCCTAATGGGGTGAGCAATAATTTTAAGGTTATAATTGTAAAAGTAATAATGAAGCCTGGAACGGGCCACTCACAAAATGCCTTTTGTCGAATTTCTATGACGCTTTGTGTGATTATGGAATAAATAATTCTTAGGTCGTAACGTTTTCAGTTACAATCGATTTATATGAAGATAGCTTTTCGTAAGACATAGTCGGGAATATATTGGGAATATTATAAGCCTTTATTTACAATACTACATTTCGTTAGTCTAAGCCGCAATCTCATTTCTTTCGGTATTTTTATCTGATTTTGTATTCCTACTTATTCTTATACGACTATGTTTTTATCTACTTTTTTTATCCTAGCAATTATAGTAAGATTTTATAGGATACTATTATTACTTACCTTTGCCAAAGCTACGGCAGGAAATGTGTCCCAGACAAGATCTGTGTCCTCGCCAGATTGGCCTCGTCTTTGACCACGCAGTATTCTTGCAGCAGTCGCTGTTGTTAAGCTCATACCGTCGCCTACTACTAGAATCACGTTCCTGGCAAAAAATATTGAATAACTTGTGACTCCTATATATAATATCACATTTGTCTGTTGTAGTAATCTTTATAGTTTTGTTTTATAGCATAGAAGGCCTTGAGTTAAAAAACATATCTTGGACAAATATCAAATTAGTTGTTACAGTACATTTACAGTTATTTGTAGAATCTATAAAAGGCAAAATAAGCCCAGTTTATGTTCCAAATCTTGAATATATTTTATTGTTCAATGACTTATTGTCTTAACGATATCCATTGAATACTTAATAAGAAGAAAAAGTTGAATATTACTATCGTCCAATATATCTCTGAACATGTGCTTTGTCCATGAACTCACAATTTAGTGCTTGTTATATAAAATAAATTATTCCTGGTTTCTTTGAGCAGCGACCCATCCTCAGAAGGGTGGGCCGTCCCAAAATGTTTGTTAATAATTAGCTTGTGAACTTTGTTACATAAATGTTTACATGGCCAAGTAAATTTGGTGCTTGATGAAAATTATAATGGACGTTACAAGAAAATTAATTATTCTATTAAGTTTCATTAATTTCACTTGTTTGTTCACTTTACTTTCTTTGTATATTCTTGTTGTTCTAAATACTTCTCTTACATAATAAATTTTAACTGGATGGAAGAATCTTTTTAAAATCCTTAGTTGCTAATTAGCCTTCAGACGGGACAAGTTAAACTTGTAGACCTTTTTGTTCCTCCTACGATGTTCTTCCGGGCTTTTAAATAAAGAGTTTTCCAAGTTAAGCTCGTTCATTTTTCTTTTGAGACCAACAATCAGTTTTACTCCGAAAAAACAAGCGTGAAAACACAGTTTGATACAGTTCTTTGTTTGCTATTTTATTGTACATATTATGTATATATTTAAAGGAAAGAATGAACATCTTATAATAAATACTATGTACCTCAAACAAAGAACAAATTTTGATCTTTTGTGTATAATTATTGTAATAAAATGTTTGTTATTCAATAAAAGTAAGCCAGAACATAGAAACCAGAATATATGTATATAATTCGTAAACTAAAGAACTCTTACTTGGCCACGGGATTTTTATCGGCAGCGTATTGAAGTCGTTTTTGTAAGGTCTCCTGCGCTTGCGCGTACCAGTATTGGCGATCTGAGAACCAATATATTAATTTATAACAAAGTAAGATTTCAAAGAAATTACACAGATGTAACAATTTCATTTCTGCGGGCTTAGACAAGTAGCTTAAGCGCTAATCGAATAGAATAGTCGAATAGAATAAATGTATGGGAATGACATAAGGGTACGCTATATGCGGCGTAATCTTATGTCATTCCCATACATTTATTCTATTCGACTAGCGCATAAGCCATTTGTTTAAGCTGAGTTTCATTAGTCGACTAATCTTGGATTTTTGAAATCACTAATAAAATTAATTCTTAGTGACCACAACTAGGAACTTGCAAGTTTGTACCAGTTATATCAATTAGCCAAATTCCTTCACCAACACCAATCACACGTTAAATAACTTTATGTTTTCCCTGTCCCCCATACACATGATTATTACGAATGATTTTGATAGGTTATTTAATGTTCCCGTATACAGAGGCTTCAGGGTGCTACAGCTTGCAACTATGAAAGTCAATGAAAAAATTGAAAATTAAACGATTCCGGTCACTAAAGTTGTTCGTTTGCAAAACGGTTAAATTAATAGAAATAATAATTAAAAGGATTTTAATATCATTTTGTTTCCAGGTTAAAGCTGATGAAAATTAGATTCCATACAAACTAACCTAAACGTTAAATAAAAACGTGTGTAAATACAGTTTTCATCAGAGATAATATCATTGGATGTAATAAATCAACCTTGGTTTAAATGGAGGATTTATTCATACACCTCGACTGAAGTTTATTCTGCAAATAGTAGTCTATCGCAGTCTCTCAAGTCTAATGAAATGAAAAATGAATTCCAAATATAGAAACAGAACAGTATACTCATAATTTACTAGCAAACATCAAATACGCGAAAATAACACAGCCCTAATATTCCTCACTTTGGTCAGGTTTTATAAGTAGATTTAAAGTAATATACGCTAAATTCGATATTTAATTGAATTTGTTACTTACGTGTAGTAATACCAACCACAGCATAAGCTAATAGTGTATTTGATTATGATATTACTGTTGAAGAATAGATAAACAAAATACGCTTCATCACACTGGTATCCAGGATTATAAAAAAAGTATTAAGGATAATGCAGGAGCAAGAATTATCCGTTTATTTTAATTTAACATCTCTAAAACGATGATTATAAATAGATTGATACAGTTAAAGACGTGGAAATTAGGCACAGAGAATGACACTTTAATTCTTTTACAAAAGATATTTTTTTACAATATCGGTCAAACTATTCAGAACATACCATATGCCTCTTTAACCTCAGCCTTCTGGGGCGCTGGTGACAGTACACCTGTACTGATGGTGGACATCATGATCGCGATGCAACACCAAGCACTCATGATTCACAATCATCGGTGCTGCGGTGGTTCGCGGGCGGTTTTGAAACTGCACTCACAACATTAGTGTTCCGTACTCCGGTTGCTGCATTACCTGGAAAGATGAAACAATCAATAGGCATGATAAGAAAACTCTTCGAAACCACGTCATGCAATTTGTCGCGTAATATGGTTCAAGACTCTGTCTCGATCGAAGATGCCTTTATAGAATCTGGCATCACGTTTATCAATAAAGTTATAGTTTTTTAAAACTTCAATACCACCTACTCATCAAAATATTTAAGCTCAATATCAGCGATATCTATTAAGATACGAGATTTTTCATCCCACGTAGTGAATTGATTTACTTCACATCATTAATCTCGCTTTACAATAGATTGCTCCCCTCGTTCGTAATAAGGGCGCAGTAAATCTTTCAATTAAGTCAGAAATTAAAAAATTCCATCGGTGATGGAGAAACCATTTATTGGGTCTAACTTATAAACTCTTAGGATAATAGTAGTTACATGGATGTGATTTAAAATGAGGTGCGTCTTTAATAAAGTAGATTGAGTCAATACCTAGCTTTAGCTAAGGTTTAATAAATAATTAGATTGAAATGTTGTAAATAAAAATGGCTGAGGATTCATTATAGAGGAAAGTGATACATTAAAGTCAAAATATTAAAGTAACCAAATTAAAAATTATAAATGCCTACGCTTATATTTTTCTATTTTCGTCTCCTGGCACCTTTTTTTCTCGAAGCAACACACAGAAACACATACGCAAAACAATGATTTTTAAAGTCTCCTGCTCATAGAAAAATGGACCATAGATAAAAATGTGTAGCGAAACCATGTTTTGCAAAGAGTAACTAATAAAACCTATAGACTGTGAAATAAATTCGGAAATTATACGGTTCTTTAGAAAAGCTTTCTGTAGCCTCGAGATTAATTTAGAACCAAAATAAACATAACGAATTCCGAAGACATGGGGGTCTAATGGAATTTGTGTATTGGACAGAACAAACAACTTCCTGCCTACTTAATAATACGGGAAAGACGTAAGGGAAAGTTTAATCTCGTAGACATACAATCTGCGAGTAAATTGAGGGTGTTTTGTCGACATTTCGTCGCCGAAACGAAGTAAACTTCGGGAGATATGGTAATAGATTTCGTCAGGTACAAAATACGCGTGCGACGTACATTGTTATTTTGTTATTGACATTCAATTTGCGCGTAAGTGCTTCATTATACTTACATTTCACAAGGATCAGCTACAAGTTCCAGTAATTTAATTTTAGGTTTTGTTAGTTTCATTAAAATATTTTAACGCAGGCCTTCGTTCAGGAGTGGACATCCTGTGGCTGATGAATGAACTGATAAGCGTAATATACAAGTAGGGAAGGCGTAGGTGAACTAAAAACTAGAACACTAATACATCATACACAAATTGTGACTCTGATTAGATAAAAATAACGATATTTTTTTAAGTTTCCAACACAAAAATAAGTTGTGGTTGTCCGATTTGTAATTTGAACCCACTTCATCATGGTTTACAGCCGAAGATCAATGAAACATAGATAGAAATTATTTTACTAAAATTTAAAGTCATAAGCTAAAGATGAAGCCTCCAAAACTACCCAATTAGGGTTGATGGCACAAAAGTAATTGATTTCTTAAGTTTACGCGATTGTTATACATTGAAATAAAACTATATTTACGTATTCTATAACGATTTTTTTTTTTTATTTTTATTTCTGTCATTTCATATATTTTTATCTTCTAATAAATATAATATTTAGTAATATGGTAAAACTATAAGATTTTCGTGGTTTACTTGCTTGTTTCTAGTAGCTACTGAAATATTACGTAATGTATATTGAAAGGCATTGCTAGAATACGAAGATTGATATCAAGATGATAATATTGAAAAAATACAAGGCACAGCTCTTCACTCTCATTGAAATTTCGATGTCATCTTTATGAAGGTCGAAGCCTCAACACCAACTCAAACTAACTTCTCGAACGTCAATACTTCAAATACTGATCAAATTCATTTGGTAACAAAACAATTTTAAAGTTGTGTCCTCGTTTGATCGCAATCAGTGTTCAAAGTTCCCTGAGTCGCTAACTTCAATGTTCCACGGTTTTGTCTATTCTTGCCCCGTCTGACCCTACCGCTCCAACTTCGTCCTATGTTATCAATGTATTCAGTTTCTTTGAAATAAATTACATTTTCGCTTGTTCTCTTTAAAGGCTTTGTGAGCTTCGAATTCTACTGATTTGAAGGCTTAACAATAATTGCATCTCTTAAGCTTATATATATTTACACCTGAACTTATTCCACTTCAAAGTGGGTTTAACGTAACAGACTTTTTCAAATATTTTTAATTTTTACACTTGGCTGCCTACTTGACGACGATTCCCTCTCTGGTCCAGTCCCCAAGAAATCGTGCTAGAAAAACCGACAATGGGATTTGAATCCGCGACTTTCTAGTCCATAACCCATATATATGTTACCACTATACCAATGAGGCAATAACACATCTTATCTTTAGCAGTAAATATTATTTAAGATTCAGGAAATATATTTTGTTCGAAAACCAAATATTCAACCGGAACACGTACTACGCAGATTATATCATGATATTAATTACCTTCAAATATTTTAATTGAATTAAATGAAACCTAGTATCTGGTGCGTAATTTGACTGGCACTCGTGTTACAAGTGTGCAGCGCACATGCAGCGTCAATCAAGCGCTGTAATTAAACTACTTGTGTTAACACATTGTACGTTATATGCATCTCAATTGAGTTCGCTGAGAATTAATTAGTTCCGTACAACTAACACAAAATCAGAAGGGGGCCATGTCTGTGCCTTGAATATTTGTAAAACTCGAATACCGAGTTAGAATGGTATATATATATATAGGGAAATGTACGGGAATGACATAGGAGTATGATTTAAGCGGCGTACTCTTATGTCATTCCCATACATTTATTACTTTCGACTATTCGACTAGCGCATAAGCCACTTGTCTAAACCCGCTGATGTCAGTTGTTACCTTATTTTTGAGAATAAATATTTATACGCAGTGGAATACGTTTTGAAATACGTATTTTATTGACCATACTATAAATGTTGTATTTGTAAAGTTATATAAATAGAACCGATATTACTAGATTGACAGCCTCGGTGGCGTAGTGCTATTGCGTCCGCGGTACGACTATCGTCCTGAGGTCTCGGGTTTGATCTCGGGTCGGGCAAAGTGATATTGGATTTTTCAGCATCAGCCCGGAGTCTGGAAATTGTGCCCGATATGGCGATAGGCTCGCCCCCTGTCACATCTGGGACGGACCTAATCTCGGCGAAATGTGGGTGTTCTAGTTCGCTAGTGCGCCTCCAGTAATAGAAACTAAAAGAAAGAATATTTATTTATTTTTGATAAAACCTACGGCATAGCATATTTACAAGCGAGTACCTTGGTTAAAAACTTCATTCAGGATATTTTCAACTTTGCCGACGTCCGAAGGAATTCAAGGTGTCTTTGAAACTTTTTCTCTTTGCCAAGCGTTATTATGCAACTTACATAGTTCCACAAAGATGAAATTAAAGTTAGACGCTCGGAACTCGCTTATATTCGACGAAATTGTATAGGTTAATGTTATTACTTCTTTATTGCAGATTTTAATACATCTCTATACATAAGCTCAATGTACCTCTACATACCAATTTTCCCCCACCTCACTTTTGTTCTGTTTGATTAATTGAATTGCGGAATATAGACAATTTTGCATTCTCAGAGAATGGCTAAGCTTCATTGTTCGGCGTCAATAAATATATGCTATTGTTAATCCAGGCTAACAGGAGTTACAGTGGTGGGTGTGTGAACCTCAACAATGAGGCGTGTATCATATATACCTCTATAGCCTCGCACCTTTATCCCAGAAGGTGTAGGAAGACGTTAACTTGAAAATCTACACCACGCATTTTTATCCTAGATACAAATAACACAAACATACATAGATCCGCGCCTCTTTCCCATAAGGGAAGGTAGAGACAACAGATTTCCACTTGCTGTGATCCTTACACACCTCTTTCGCCTCATTTAGTATCGTTATTGGACACCTTGGACAGCCTCCGTGGCGCAGCGGGCGAGTAGCCGGCTGTGAAGCGAGAGGCCGCGGGTTCGATTCCCGCATTGAGACAAATGTTTGTGTGGCCCACAGATATTTGTTTCAAGTATGGGTGTTGTGAGACCGAAAGTTTCTCATAGTCTCTGATACCCACGATACAGGTTATACCTAGTGTGGGGTCAGGACTAGGTGTGTGACCGTTGGGTGTATTTATTTATTTTATTTATTATAGCAATAATATAAGGGGTTAATGTCATCGAGGGATAAAAAAATTCTTCGTAAAATATCTACGTCAACTAATTTTGTAATAACGCAGCAGCTTACTTTATATTGCCAATTTAAAATATTTCTGTATCACATAGCAATGAAACTAAATATAACAAGCCAATATTGCTTTGTGTCACGCGATACTGGGTAATTCAGTCGGGATTTTTTTAATAGTTAACGATTCCCATAGTGCTGGTAGCGTTATAAATAATGTCGAAACGTTTTCCAACGAAATATTTCTTCTACTGCTTGGCAATAATGTGAATTCTTCGCAGGACTGAATTAATTTTATGAGGCAAGAAATTGCGTCCGTAAGTTGGAAGCATAATAGTGTCATTAACATACTGATTTTGTATACCGTTACATATTCATCGCCGAAATGAATTGCCATATTTTCTGCATCTTTACATATTCCAACCTATTTTAATTGTGAATATATTATGGCGCTGATTGCCAATGCATTTAACTCTTGAATATTTATAATGTAGAGCTATATAGACATTGACAGCCTCCGTGGCGCAGAGGGCGAGCAGCCGGCTGTGAAGCGAGAGGCCGCGGGTTCGATCCCCGCACCGAGACAAATATTTATATGGCCCACAGATATTTGATTCGGTTTTGGGTGTTGTGAGTCCGTGCGTCTCTCTTAGTTCCTGATACCCACGACACAAGACTCGATCTTAGTGTGGGGTCAGGACTATGTTTGTGACAGTTGGGTGTTATTTATTTATTTATAGGTAATGGTAATAGGTAATGTAGGCAATGTTCTTTTTATTCTCGTTCTCCAAAAAAACTGTTGTTTTTGTACATAATAGGCACAAGGGTAACAGCACGCCATCTCGTCTGCAGATATTTATTTATACTTTATTGGAGATTTAAGAGTTATGACATAATACAATAGAACAGTGGCGAAAGGTCTTTGCCAAACTATTGGCTTAATAAATAGGCATTAATGAGAAGAAAATACAACATCGGCTTCCTTTGTGAAAAATATCACCCTTCGCCACTGCAATAAAATATAAAAGTCATATTACAATACCTATCGCTATATATCGGCACGAATTCTAGACTCTAGGCTAATATTGAATTTAAATTTCAATTTTACTTTGCCCGACCCGACAATCAAACTCGAGACCTCAGGACGATAGTCGTACCGAAATACAAGTATACCATCGAGGCATTGAATCAACAAAAGTCATATTTTAGTTTATACCGTTTTTATCGGAATCATAAAATCCTGAAACCTAATTAATATTTCATCACCATCAACATCGTCAGCCATAGGACGTCCACTGCTGGACATAGGCCTGATAAAGGTCGCAGGAAGCCGCTGGATGCAGGCCGCTTCCATAATGTCGATCTGGAAATATTTGGGGGAGGCCTATGTTCAGTAATTAATATTTAGGATACCCTAAGTAAATAATGTAGATCACGCACTAAACTCAAAAAAATAATTTATCACTAAATTGTTTTAGTTTTTATGCAAATAGTCACAGGATTATTAGACTAAATAAACTCATTACCTAAAGTTGAATTGACGATTGGAAGGGTAAAGTCAAACAGATAGTAAACTCATTTTGGGATGATTACCGATAACGTCCATAATCTCCGTCAGCCCGGCATTATCGTATGAAATATGCTTTAATACAGAACATTTACATTCTAGATCATTATTAGGTATTCTAGAGGTACAAGTTATATACCGGGTGAAATTGAACTCAGGGGCATCACTAAAACTTATTAATTTACTACTTATAAGGACTATCCTATCACATCTGGGACGGAACTAAGCTCGGCGAAATGTGGGTGTACTAGTTCGCTAGTGCGCCTCTGCCTACCCCTTCGGGGATACAGGCATGAGCTTGTGTTATGTTATGTTATGCAATAATAATATTTTTATATGCATAATTTTAATCCTAATGCAAACAGTAATGTATAAAAGAATGCTCGTGAATCCAATTTCACCCGGTATAAGCAACAAATCGAAGTAAAAATAATGTTGCATAATATATCTGGTTTAGAACTAATATGCAAATGATAAAAAAAGAAATTTCATTAAAATGTTATAAGTGCGTAGCGAGGTAGATGGAACAATGGATTCGATTACCTACTTCAGACCCCCAATACTTTGAAAATGTCTTGTTAGGAAAAAAAATCTATTACATTATTACGTACATCAAATTCTCTGAAACCGAATGATTACATTTCTATGTATACCAGAATATTATACTACTCACAAAAAATCTGCAGAACCTAGTAAAACCCTCACATCCCAACATTCAACTCCGAACAACACCTGTTCTATTTTTATGGCCTGTATTATCTCTAGCCATAGGGTAAACTTTGCTATAAAATTCTCCACTATCATCGAAAACTACACAACTGGACGCCATCCTCAATTTACCTTTTTGTTTGCACCTGTTACTAGGGACTCTATTTGTCTATAAAATTTTGGTACCTTTTCGATCAACTTTTATTAGATAGCATTTTAAGGTCGTTGTATATTTTATGGAATTCCTGCAATAAGAGTATTACTAGTCTGACCACTAATGGAATGAATGAATTAATTCCACGTTTGCTTTATACGAATAATGATCACACTAATATTACAAAGGCGAAAGTTTGTGAGTGTATGTGTTTGTATGTTTGTTACTTCTTCACGCTTAAACCAATTTTGATGAAATTTGATATGGAGGTAGCTGACACCATGGATTAATACATAGGCTATTATTTTATCCATGAAAATAAATTTTCACGCGAACCAAATCCAGGCCCATAGCTGATAGTCTTATACTCGTAATTTCTTATGATAGATAACTACAAAAACAAAGTTGTATGTACCCTAAAAGGAATAGTCGTTCATAAAATTATAGAAAATAATATTTGTCTTAAAACTGCAAAATAATATATTACAGGAGCAATCAATTAAATATATTACCAGAAAACTGTTGTCAGATATCTTCACGACAGTATTGTTTGTAATTATCAGCTACGTCGAATATTCGGTATGTCAAGACGTGTTCGCTTGTATTCCAGTCAACTGCAAGGGTTGATTGGAGAAACAAAGAGCCACTTCCAAATATACATTGAATGCCTCTTCCTTGTTCCGAGAACAATTGAATTAAACCGTTCCTTCACCTCTATCAATAGGGCTTTGTTAGTTGGAAAGGATAACGTTATCTCATCAAGAGCGATGGATATTTATCTGCAGACTCCGCCAATTATAGGGCTTACTGTTTTACTGTGGAACTGTCGGGTCTGTAATAAATTACATGTACACGTAAACTCCGTTTGGTGTTTATTTTCCTATTAACATAAAAAGCAATATAAGCTAATGCTTTCCGTGGTGTAGGCAGAGCAGAATTAGATAACAGGAGCATAGACATTTTTCTGAGCTTATTTCCGTCCCAGATGTGATTGGGTGAGTCTATCACTATAATATAATAAATAAAACCCCACATTAAGGTGGGATAAGGGCAGGAAAAAATACTACTGGGCAGATAAACCCAAATATTACTTTAACAAAACACAATACAATACATGAGTTCACAGTAAATACAAGTACAGTAATTAACCATAAAACGAATCTCCTAAGGATTGCCCACGGAACGTTTATTATTAAAAAGAAGCAGAGAATCATAGTCGCGGTCATAAGTTTCAATATTTCCTCATAATATGGAGCAAGGCAATCTCTCTGACATCCCAGAGGAACTGGATTGCGGGTAAATCTGTGGATTCGTTTAGTTATTCAATTATTATTGCAGCTTATTTTACGATTTATTACCCGGTACCTACGTGAGAAGCGACAAAATAGTCAGGTGGCTCCATCTATTTAATCTATTTTATAAGTGATTAAAACTTAATGGTTGGACTTCAAAACTACGATCAGCGTAACCATTTAAGGGACCACCCTTGGAATAAGGTCTATCGAACACAAAAACAATCTTGAATATCGATCCACAGTTTACGAATATATCGCGTAACATACACAAATACAAAGAATGTAGATGAATTGAGGATCTTTTCTTTTTCGACCGACTTCCAGAAAGGGGAAGGTCCTCAATTCGTCTGTTTTTTTTATGTATGTTACGCGATATCCCCGCCAAATGTGGACCGATCTTCAAAATTACTTTAGTATTCGATAGAGCTTATTTCAAGGATCCCATATAAAGTGGTCATGATCGGATTTAAAGTCGGTCCGTTAAGTTTTTAAACTTGTTACTTATTGGAAATCAGTTGAAAATATATTCTTCAATTGAAGTCCACTTTACAACGGTTTTCAAATGACCTGTGAAATGATTGAACGGCATCCGATATTTGCAGTGTAACGTGAACAACGCGCCTCAAACCGTTGGCATACTCGCCGCAAATACGCTTCGGTTTGTATCGGCGAAACATTTCCTTTTCATGCCAATCAACGTCATTTGACTTGCGACTTCGAAAAGGAGGAGTTATGTGTTTATTTTTATTCTATATTATATATCATTAAAGTATCACTTTGATTTACGTTAAGACTCGAATCATGATTACGTTCAAAAGATTCTGTAACAAAACAGTTCAGCAATTGTGCTTTCGAGTTTAGGCATGTTGAGTTAGCAATTTCCGTTTTTTTTCTGATATTATGTCTTAGGAAAGGGTAATGGGATAATTTGATTTAATATTGTAATGTAAAAGTGCTGTATAATTATTACACTACAATGTCTTTTGTTTAAATAATCTTTTGTTGTTCTATGATGACACCACGGAGGGGGCTCAGCTGAAAATTAGTGCTGTGTCTCAGCAGCGTTCACTGAGCTGGTACCCCCTCTACCGCACATCAGCAGGTGTACCTATAATATTGTAGTATATATTATAATACATTTTTGTTGATGTTGTTGTATGTGTATGTAAAAAATAAATGGTTTAAATGGTTATGGCTTTAAACGTTTAAACAGTGATGCCGGATTCCGTGGTAAAAATCAACAAGTCAACTTTTAGCGGCAGCTCACTGTAAACATAATTGAAGCTTTCGTGGACGATCATTCCAGAATAGAAACCCGGCGTTTCGTCTAATATTAATTATATCGCATGCCAACAAGAGTGCATGCTTGTGTGCGTTCTATGAAAGGATTTCTGGGTTCTTATGTATTGATAAAACCCAGCATTATACCTTTTTAAAGTTTTATTATGTAAATTCTTGGACCAACATATGAGTAAATAACTCTTTATTCATTACCGTTGCCTTACTCAAGCATGGTTTATTAATGGAGGCTTTAGTAGCAACCAAGCTTTTATATAATTCATCCATGTACGCTGCAAGGCTTAACATAATAATCTTTTACTCATTTCTAACTAAACTGGAAAATGGAATATAAGGCCTTTAATGCGCTTAGAAAAAGTGTTTTACATTTTTATTTCATATTATAACGAAGCTTAAAGATGTGACCTTAAACAGTGGGAATATAATTAGTGAAATACGCAAAAAAAATCCGCCTTATAAAATGATTTCGCAGAATTTTGCTTACCTTGACTAACATTGTTTGTACGTGGATCTTCCTTTTATGTTGTACTTAGAATGTTAAGTACAGTGATCCTTGAGTACAGAATAAACAGAGATATTTTTAGTAACTTGAGCTCCTTTTTGGTATAATATAATGAGGAATTAAATTTCTTATTACTTTGAAATAATATAACATATGAAATAATTGAAAATTACGATATTATAATTACTATGGGTACTACATACATACGTTCGCAGTGTCGCTCATTTAATATTGTTAACTGTAATAACTTAAATCCAAATAATTTGATTTGGGCTGACAAAAAGGATAACTATTTAACACAAACTCAGTGTATGAACATAGAAATTCAAATATTGTAACCAAAGCTTCTGTAATTAAGCAACCGAGTGCTGAGTTGAAAGTTGATACTCGCACAAAGTTCCTACACAAAGTTTAAAGGGTTACCAAACGTCAAATATTCCGTGGTTTAAAACAAAGCGTAAAATTCAGGTGGTAGAGCCACGCTGTAGACAGTAACGTCTATAGCACGAATGGGCCGGCTCGACCGGTTAGATACCACTGTCTCACAGAAAACCGACGTAAAGTGGCAGCTTGCTGTCGCGTTTCGTTCGGTGAGTGAGATTTCCGGTTGCCCATTTCCCCCCTTCCTTTCCCAATCCCCTTCCCTCCCCTTCCATTCCCTCCTTTTAGGTCGGCAACGCACCCATGATTTTTTTTGTCTTGGGTGTCTATGGGCGGTGGAGATCACTTACCATCAGGTGACCCATCTGCTCGTTTGCCAATCTCTGCTATAAAAAAAAAATACATAAATTGATTAAAATTGACGGTATAATTAATACCTAACTCTTAGTCGCCTTCCAGTCTAGTGGCAGCATATATGGGCTGTGGACCAATTCCCAGGTCGGGCAGTGCAAATTTTCTAATTTAATTTGCCCAGGATTGGATGACAGGATGATGGTTGATGTCAGGCAAGTGGGTCGGTCGTAAAAAACGAAGCCAAATCCTCTCTGCAACAATGCTTGTCCAAACAAAGCTTGTGTTGCACCGACCCCACATTAAGATGGGATAAGGGCAGGTAGAAAGAAAGAACCTATTTATTCTACGCGTGCGGTGAAATTCGGTAACAGTATTATTTAACTGTGTGAAATATTCACTTTGAGCAATAAATATCTAACTCATAAAATATTCCTTTAAACTCAAATCGTAATTTATCTACTATATAAAAATAAGTCGGTTTTTCCTTCCTGACGCTATAACTCCAGAACGCACGAACCGATTTCCACGGTTTTGCATTCGTTGGAAAGGTCTCGGGCTCCGTGAGGTTTATAGCAAAGAAAATTCAAGAAAAAATTCAACAGAAAAGCGGGAAAATCTTTTTTCACATACAGCGCCATCTCTGATACATAGCCATGTACTACCCTCCACCTCCACCCTCTCTCTCATACGCTACGAAGTTCGGCGGGTCGGCTAGTGGCGTATAAGAAAAAATCTTTCATAATATTTATTTTATTGATTTTACTTAACAACACCGAAATTGCTAGTAGCGCCCTCGCCATCATAGATAAGCTTCATTCCGAGTCTACAACCATTCAACATAATAAAAGGCCTGAATAAATAGCTTGGCCATTGTAAATCCAAATTCTTCCTCCACGTGATTTGAGTCAACAACCGAAGCGATATAATCTCGTATTCTCATCATGTTTGAAAGAGCATATTAATTTACCCTTAAATTTACCCTTTTCCGTCGTACCCTGTTTTGTTGAAATCTGGACGATTAAATAATAACATTTATGCTTCAGGCTTTTAGAAGGAGCAGTAATTTTATATTTGAATACTGAACTTTCTTTCTACCCCTTTCTACCCCACCTCAATGTGGGGTCGGCGCAACACACTTTTACAAGCATGTTGCAAAAAGGATTTGGCCTAGTTTTAACGACCGGCTGCCTGCCTGACGTCAACCCCGTCTGTGGGATTCAGTCCCGGATAAATTAAAATAGAAAATTCTCTTTGTACGACCTGGGAATCGAACCCAGGACCTCCCGGTCCACAGCCATGCTGCCACTAGACCAAGGAAGCGATATTTTAATACTGAACATAAGTCTTATTTTTATATTGATTTCTTAGGTTTAAGCGAATTTTATTCATTGAAATAAAATTATTTTTGCGGATTCTATCACGATTTGGTTTTAATTTTTTACCCGACATTTCGAAAGCTTTGCAGCCTTCGTGGTCACGAGTCGAAAGTCGGGCATAAAAATTCAAAATAGTCTTATTTTTTAATCAATATGCTGTGGAACAGTTATCTGTTTCCTTTGTCTTAAGATATTGGTGTGGTCCTTTGAGGTATAATTTTTGAGATTCACGATGAACGCAATCAACCATTATTGGTCACTATTCTTAGATTTCACTGTACGTGCCATTAAAATATATTAAATGAAAAACTAATTATGGAGATCCTTAGAATTAATTAGTGTTACACTGTTTAGATTTTTACTCCCTTATTCATAATAACTTACTAGAGCGTAATAAGACCGCAATAGTACGTTTCATAAAAATTTTATTCATAATTCCAACGTTCGATAGTGACAACATGGCCGATTCCGATCAGCTGTTTCAACTTTGATATTCTTTATTAATGACATTAATTTTGTTATAGTCCCTAAACTATCCTGAGGTGGTCCTAACCCCATCTAAGATTGATATATATTTTTTATTTATTGTTTCCAGTCAAAACTTCCTATTTGTTTCAAAGCTTGCCAGAGATAAAAATAAAGGTTTTTCTGTAACCAGCAACATTGTATTCGATAATCATATTTTAGTTCTTTTTTAGCTGAACTAGGCAGAAGTAGGGCTATGCGTTCGATAATTAGAATATAGCATACGGTGAACTCCCGAACGACGTTTTTGTTGCACGTTTTTGTGAGTAGATGTGAACAAAATCTTAAGGGTAATAATTCACTATAACATAATATAAACACTAACCCCCATACTTATAAAAATATTTAAGCGCTGCTTATCTTTAACCATAGGTTGTCCCTTTCATTTTTAAACAATTTATTGCAAGGATAAAAGCGACAGGCTATTCTTAGCGAAAAAAAAAACGAAAATATTTTTATAAGTAAGGCCATATCTCACTATTGAGATGAATATATGATTCAAACGCAGACAGCATTTTGTAGCAACAATTAAACGTAGAAAGTTTGTTTCTTTAATTTCAAACAATGATACGATGTAAGCAAGACTTCGCTTTTGTTCCCTTTATACCACGTTCCTTTGTCTCGTAATAAGGGCGTTGCGAAAATTTAATTCGATTATGGAACTTCTATATTCATGTTTGAGTTCGCGATAAAATTCTGTAAGCTCGCCGCATTGTAACGAGTCCTTATTTCTAATGCCCGCCCCTTATATACGCAGCGATAGCTCAGTTGGGAATGGTACGTACTACCGAGACAAGTGTCGGAGGTTCGAGACCAACCCCAGAGTGGAGCATACACCTCTGACTTTTCATGTAGTTTTGAGTGTATTTTCATCGTGAAATATCGCTTGCTATAACGGTGAAGGAAAACATCGTGAGGAAACCTGCATACCAGAGAATTTCGAAGGTATTTGAAGTCTACCAACCCGCATTAGGCCAGCGTGGTAAACTAAGGCCTAACCCCTCTCATTAGTAGAGTAGGCCCGCGTCCAGCAATGGGACAGTAATATTACACGGCTAATATTATTATATTATTATTAACCGCCCGTCAGCTCGGCCCTTTCTCTTTGGTTTAATCAATGAAATTAGCAGCGGCTTCACTGCCCACTGGCTGCACTTTAAGCAGCGACCTTAATCTCTGTTCACTTTACGTCAATTTTCTATTAGTTTCTACTCGACTGCTTCGGAAGGAGTTTCCTTTGTTTCGGGTCTGGGTGTTGAGACCGAAAGACTATCGTAGTTCCTGATTCCCACGACACAAGACTTGATCTTAGTATGGAGTCAGGACTATGTGTGTGACTGTTGGGTGTTATTTATTATTATTATTTATTACTAGTAAATAAAAATATTACCGGGTTTTTCGTACAGGGGGGTTACCACAACTTCTTATAACATTATTATTATAATCGTTCTTCGTTTGTTTTGTATGGGAATCGGTACAAGCAAAATTATAATAATACTGCTATAAGAGGTTGTGGTAACCCTCCTGTAATCTCGATTGAGTGTAACTTCTATTGAAACACTATATGACTCGGGATCATTTGCAGCGATAATAAATCTCTATTTATCTCAAATCTTGATTTAAAGATAGAAGTGAGTTGTAGGATAAATCGAGATAAGGTGTAGCGGTGTAATTATAGAGAAAAAGCTAACATGCCATTCAATAAGTTCATATAAATTTTATAAGCATTCATCCAGCTCCATTCGAATTGAATTGTCAAGACTATTTGCGCTCTGAATATTGCTTAAACTTTAAAGAAATATTCATTAACTTTAAAGTAATATCAAAGTGAATAAAAAAAACTTAAAATTCAGACAATAACATTGAATTTATATATGCTTTCATAAACACACATCATTCCGTTTATAGTGGAGTTGCCTACTGCAAAAAAGATGACAATATAGAGAACATACTTGTATTACCAAAAAAGGTAGGTTCATATACATGGTCACCTTGAGACTACACATCGTAGTCTCTTATTGAATCGATTGGTGAAATAGGAAACTCATTTTCCGCGACAAAAATAGCTTTGGTAAATTGTATTCCGCTCGACATGACGAGTTTTTGATAATAAAACAAACAATATGTTACCCGATATACGCACGGGAATTGTGTACTTATTCAGGAAATGAAACGATTCTTCGGAATGGTCGAAATATCCTTTTTTGGCAACGTTATTATGTATCACGCAATTGATTTAGTGTTTTTTTTTGTTTCTTAATGTGAGGTCAGGATTATGTGTGTGTGACTTTTGATTATTTATTTATTTTGAACATACAAACATAAGTTCATGCCTTTATCCCCGAAGGCGTAGGCAGACGTCCACTAGCAAACTAGACACCCACATTTCGCCGAGCTTACTGCCGTCCTAGATGTGATAGAAGACAAGCCTATCGCCATATCGGGCACAAATTCCAGATTCCGGGCTGTTGTGAAAAAATCAATATGACTTTACCCGACCCGGGATCGAACCCGAGACCCCAGGACGGTAGTCATACCGAAGTACAACCACGCCACCGAGGCCGTTATTTTGAAGTTAGTTGTTAAGCTTGTAGTTATAATTCTGGTTAAATACTCACGGTAGTCCATATTATTAACAATGATGTCCTACATCTTTAATGATAAAAGCTCATAAGACCCTAGTTTAGAACAGTCTACCCTTAGTAGAGATAAAACATATATCACTACCATTTTGCGGTAACTAATTCGTAAAACACGAAAGTTATGTTTCTAGTCATATTGCAAAATATGCGTGAAAACTTCCTACATCTACTTGTTTAAACTGTTTGCATATTCAAATAATAAACCGGCGAGCGCGGCGTGGCATCGGACTTCAAAAACAAAATTTCGTAATCATAAAAAGTTTAGATTGATATTTGTCCAAGCACCAGAGTTATGAATACACGCCTCAGTATTTTAAAAGGAAATAAACGAGATACAGTTTCAAATAAATGTAAAAGAAAACTCATATTGGACAGTGGACCCGTTTTGCCTAAACATTCATAAACAAAACAATCTGAAGTTTTCGTAAAACATTCTATATTCTAGTAAGAGAATTAGTCCGCCTTCCTACTTAAATGCTTCCAGTTTATGTCTTATCAATAGATACAAAATAAAAACACTAAGCAGCATGACTCAAATCAAAATAAAACATCTTTAATTAAATATTGTACATTTATTTACCGTAAAATTCTGCATTCATGGAAATGACAAATAGGTAGTTAATTAAGAGACTACCCCAAAGTGACGGGTCCAAGCGGAAAACCGACTTTTTATGTTAAACTTTGTACCCTTGACCGGGATCCAAATTCAATTAGTTAAATTAAGCGAGCGCTGTCGGTTTTCGTGTATTTTTTTAAAACTTCTGTTCCAACAGAATTTATTTTTGTAACAGACACTAATGGGGTTTTCAACTTTTAGTCGATTGGTAAAACATTTTGTAATTACATCACTGACAATTAGGTATTTTGTTTTCCGAAAAAAGTTGATTATTTTTACAGAATGATTTTATTACTGTTCAAACTACTAATAAGAAATAAAATTAAAAGTGGGCAACATTGAAATTTTTGTATAAATTAATGACTATCGCAATACGAAATTGATACCATTAGTTTTAAAGTCACAAAAGCATCAGGTCAGAAGTAACTTGATATAAACAATAATTATGTTATAACTAGCAAGATTTAAATTTTCCCAATGCTGATTTGATAGGTATATACTCCATTTAAAAAAAAATGGAACTGTGTAACGTCTGAATTATATCAATATCAATGAATTTCTGTAGGAACATAGATTTATCATCGAAATACCGTGTGCAATATGAATTTATTAAAAATACTCCAAGGATAATTTTATTTTAGTAATATAAATACTTAATTTTTTATCTGTAAGTCACGTGACTGCAAACACCAATCACGATCCATAATGTCACATTATTCATTTTTCTTGAATATTTATTCCACAAGACGAAATATCTGACCCGTTTTTTTTAGTTTGAAATCATAAATGTTATTTCCTCAATGTTTTTTATGAGCGATTTTGTATATATGATAAGGAACAAAACAGTTAAGAAATATATAATAATAAATAATTAAGAGATAGCGTTTTGGTGGCAAAGTAAATTATAAATAATAATTTTTGCGTTTTTTAAATAAATTACATTTTTTTTAAATACTTAGGATAAACTAATAAATAGCCCTGTATACTTTTTAAAAAACAGTCAAGTACCCAATTGTGGATAGTCTGTGGGGACAATATTGATACTTGCGTCCCTATTCGCTGCAACTGCTGCAACTTAATACTTTATAGATTATAAATATTTTTTACTTAGTTGTCACAAGCATAAAGACCATCACTTTTTCCCGTAAGGTCTAAGGTCATCCATGATCTGCCAAGCAGGAATGTATGGATTATTACCACCTCCATCATAAAATATACCGAGTTGGATACCCCATTGCGGATATGCATATTCATAATATTCTCCCGGCTCTATATAAAGGGCTTTATTTATGTGGTCGATATAATACCTCAAGTCAGTAAAAACCAGTATTCTGTCTTCGTTATATCTAATTTCAAAGCAGGCAATTCCCACAAGAAGATCATCTGAGAAGAATCCACCGCCATTTTGAAGACCGGAGTGTCCGTACACGTTCTTTAGGCAGATAAATTTACCCCACCATTTTGGTAGATAAATAGAACAATCGACAATGTCCGATTTTCTTGCTTTACTGTAGAAGATTTTGTAATTCTCGTAAATGTGCTCAAGATTCCAGTAGCCGGAGCCAACGTACCACACTAAAGACTTAAGCCGATAATGCTTTTCACAAAGAAACGCTCTGTAAGCGTAATGATATCTATGTGGCATCACCTTAAAAATGTACATTTGATCCAAACTGTGTATAACAGCAATGTCATGTCTAGGAACATGGGTCCCTCGTGGGCCGTGCATATGTTCCGGATTTAGACTGCGTGGAAATAATCTTTGAACTCGCCATACTCTATATCTGTAAGGTGTTATGTGTTCACCCGTACGGCCTAATGCCCAAATTCGCAAATCCCTTTGTCTGGTAAGATACGGCTCAACCCAATTTGCAGCTGAAATCAGCATTCTCCTGTTCAGAATCAACGCCGTGCTGAGTGGTACAAAATCTGTCAAGGATATACAAAGTCTATTAATTGGTTAACTTATAACTTCGAAAATCAGAAAGTTCGTATGGTTATTTGACGCGTAAGATTCCTTTAAAATAGTGGTGGGTAAAAATAAATAAAAGACATGATTGGAATTTTTCGTAACTACTAATCAGTAAGCCGGAGGAAAGTTCATCCATGCTACTGAGAACAGTGCGTCACCAAAGAACATTTTTCTACGCACTTAAACACTTACTCCCTTATTCATAATGAAATCTTGGTCTTATCGAAAGCATAACCCTACTTTTGCCTACTTTAACTAAAAGAGAACTAAAATATATTTATCGAATACAATGTTGCTGATTACAGAAAAATCATTATTTTTATCTGTGGCAAGCTTTGAAATAAATAGAAAGTCTTGCCACGAAATAATCATTAAAAATATATTTCAATCTTAGATAGAGTCCTAGACTATAACAAAATTAATGTCATTAAGAAAGAACATCAAACTTGAAACAGCTGATCGGAATCGGCCATGTTTTCACTATCGAGCGTTGGAACGTTTTAAAGCTATTGAAAGATTATGAATACAATATTTATGAAACTTACTATTGCGGTCTTATTATGCTCTACTAAGTTATTATGAATAAGGGGGTTAAACTCTGAAATGAATTCTCGTTGTCCGATATACATCGTGTCTCAGTCTCTCTGAGATTTACCACTTTAAATGAGTAATACTTGTTACTAGATAGTAATGGTTCTAATTGATGCAGGTCGCTTCCAACAGATCGATCTAGAAATAGTTAGGGGAAGTCTATGTTCAACAGTGGACGTCCTGTGGATGATAATGATGATGAATGGTTTAAATTGACACATCTCGAAACATTTTCACAATCAAATGATTCCATTAGTATATAATTGTCATAATCGCCTATCGCTACTTTAAAGAAACTGGCAAAAACTGTTAGTGCACAATTCAAGACAAGACAACATGAAATCTTACCTATAGACATACCGGCAATGCAATTACAACGCCTTCTAAGATGGAGGTCTTCCCAATTAAAATTTGGATACCAAAATTCTAAAGAATTAAACTCAGATTTCTGCCACCGAAAAAAACTTTGCCGAGGCACGCCTTCGTAGTCTGGAGGCTGTTCTGTTGTAGTCCCAATATCCCAATAGCCTAATACACTATGAACGTAGGATATGAGTAGTATTATTTCCCGCCTGTAAAAATAACAACAATCAAGGTTGCAGCACTGAGGCTTTGCTCAGTATAAATTAAGTTATAAAATTCTCTAAGTTATTCGAAATTATGGATATCGGTAGAGTGATAGGAACTATATCACTATGTTATAGTAGTAAATTATAGTGTCCATATATCAGGTTAGTTTTGAAGTTTTGCCAAAAAAAAACTATAATTATTTTGAATTTATTTGATGTTATATTCATAACCTTTCTTTATACACCGTTATAGATTTTTTTATACAGTATGGTAGGTATAATATGAATTCTCTGACAACTTCCGTGACACAGCGAGCGACTAGCCTGCTGTGAAGCGAGAGGCTACAAGTTCGGTTCCCGCACCGAGAAAAATGTTTGGCTAACCCACAGATATTTGTTTTGAGTCTGGGCCTCACAACAGACCAAACGTCTCGTCTCCTCGTCGTCTAGTTTCCTACGATATAATATGTAGGGTCAGAAATAGGTGAGTGACTCAAAGAGCATGAGTGACTGTTGAGTGTTTTCTTTTATTTTTAATTTATAATTACACCATAGTGGTTATAAAAGATGACTGATTAAACAGACTTTTTGTGTCTTGGGTGTCTATGGGCGGTGGAGATCACAAACCTTCAGGTGACCCATCTGCTTGTTTGCCAATCTCTGTTACAAAAAAAGGGTTACTCAATTACTCAATAAAGAAATAGCATAAATAAAACATGAAGAATGAGAAAATAATACTACTACTTACATCGTAAATTACTACAGCGGCATGGTCGTGTGTTAAAAAATATTGTGAAGTTTCAATGCCAACAATCTGTTATATAGTCGCATCTGAGAATCATTTACAAATATTGAATCGACATTTGACTTTATAAACAACAATATTTTCACTTTATGTGACTCGTGTTACGAAAACAATAAAGATATGTATAATCCAAAGTAACAAACAATATCTGTTGTTATTGTCCAAAGAGATTCAGTATTAATAAGTATAGAGGGGTTATCAAGTAAGTTTCCATTCAAAAAAATTGATCTCAATCGTCAGTAACGCAACAACAACATATTACATGGGAGAGCGCTTATTACAATTTACACCCTAGAATGTTTTGTAAATGTTCAACGATCATGTAAGACAATTTTATTGTCTAAACATTTTTACGCTGGCATGGCATGAAATTGCGAGCGTATTTTTTCAAATACGACTGAGTGATATGACCACGAAATATGAGGTCACAACTTTTGGATCACAGTTTCGGGCTGTTTTCCCGTCTATGTACTGCTGAATGTCTTGATTATTGTCGAACATCTAGAAACAATGCTCTTTAGAGAACAGCCTGAATTTAAATGCTACCTATGTATTATTCGAGAATAATCACAAGTTCAAAAACTTAACTGACCGGCTTCCAATTTACGGATCGTGACCAAATTTATATGGGACCACCCTTGAAATAAGCTCTAGCGAACACAAAAAGAATTTTGAAAATCGGTCCACATTCGGCGGAGATATCGAGTAACATACATAAAAAACCGACGAATTGAGGACCTCCTCCTTTTTAGGAAGTCAGTCGAAAAACATTTGAAAGGCTCCCGAATGTTCAAAGCAAATTTCGTAATCGAAGTTTTCGTTAAATTGATTTATGTAAGTTAGAAACTTCAGTTTTGAGGGCGCCGAAAATGTTTCGTTCAAAAACAGTTGTGCAAAAGTTTCGATTTTTACCGATCTGTAAACTAGACCCGCGGCGTCAATTCTCTTTGAATAACTGTTATTGTGTGCCCGTCTCTATTGCTTTACTTTACTATGATTTGGCCGGTATCCACATACTGGAATTGAATGAAAATACTGATAATATATTATTACATACATCATACATACATAAGCTCACACCTGTATCCCCGAAGTAGTAGGCATAGGTGCACTAGCGACCTAGAACACCCACATTACCCCGAGCTTAGTTCCGTCCCAGATGTGATAGGGGGCGAGCCTATCGCCATATCGGGCACTAATTCCAGACTCCGAGCTGATATGGAAAAATACAATATCACTTTGCCCGACCCGAGAATCGAACCCGAGACCTCAGAATGGTAGACGTACCGAAATACAACTACGCCACCGAGGCAGTCTATACATACATCAGTCTACACAGTCATATCTAATAATAATATATTATTATTAGTAATCTAATTGGTCGCACCGTGGAGGATACAAGACCGGGCGAAGTGGAAGCGTTTAACGTAGAATGACTTATGCGGTGATAAGGCCACAGAAAGAAAGAAAAAGTAATGTAATTAACAATCGACCACCATTGCCAAAGTATACCTAAAGTAGGAAATACTTTTCTTGAAGCCCTTTCTCACATGCCGCAGAAATGTTTATATGGAGTGTTGAAGAAAGTTGGTACCAATTACAATTCCACATACAGGAAGAATGATTTAAATCGTAATGGTAAAATTAAAAAAGAAAAATTGAACTTAATTTTATGTATTTTTATTTATTAAAGATTGCCAACAAAATTTACAACCTTACATACATAAATTCTAAGTAAAGGGAAAAACGTAAGCGCAGCGTAGGACGTCCACCTACAAGGTGTACCGACGACCTGATAAAGGTCGCAGGAAGTCGCTGGATGCAAGAGGTTGATCTGGAAATCTTTGGGGGAGGCCTATGTTCAGCAGTGGACGTCCTATGGCTGATGATGATGATGATGATGATGATGAAAGGGTAAAACATAACTAATTGCAATTTGGATTTTGGCAACAACAACTTACATACAGTAAAATCTAACATTTTAAACAATTATAAGGGAAGCAATATATTGGTTATAAATAAATAATAATAATAAATAATTATAAATGATGTTATCAGAATGCTAAGGATTATCAATATTCTCTGTGATAGTTTTCTTGTTGTGATCTTTTCATAATGATTATGCATGGAGATTTTAAAATCGGAATGTGACTATGTTAATCGTCGCAATTAGCACAGGAAAGGCTTTGTATATGCTAAAAATAATAAAGAATTACCCCATAAGTGGTTTCCAAATGTACTGCAGCTGACCCAATGGGTCAGAAAAAATATTTTCCTTACCAATTAAAGTTTCCTTTATTTAAAAACTATAAGTCTTACGAAATTTTAAACTTTACCGCTAGATTGCTAGCCATCCTTTCTTTAAGTGTAGTTATTATTGATATCAACTTTTTGAAAGCAGATATTTCCCTTTTTTACTCATTATGAAATTCTGGGCTTAACCGGACTATTATAAGAAGTCCAGCATTGAACTTATCCGAAATTCCGCCTCTTCTCAAGCGGACTCCTAACACATCGATGTGAAAGGAACTCGGGTTGGCAAATATCTCTACAAACACTTTCAATCAAAGAAAAAAAAATGCAAATGGCCTCCGTCGTTCTGTTCAAAGAAAATGTATTCTTTTACAAGAATCGCGAAAGAAATCAAGTAAATTGATATTCTGAAAATCGGAATCTATGTTATTCCTTCACACAAACAGTAGTTATTGTTCCTTTGACGCAAATAGTTTTACATTACTTTTAGGTTCCATTATTTTATTCATACCTACATATAAACATATGTACATATACTCACGTCTGTATCCCCGAAGTGGTAGGCAGACGCGACCTAGCGACCCAAAACACCCACATTTCGCCAAGCTCATTTCCGTCTCAAATTAGATAGGGGCGAGTCCAGGCATTAGCCCGGATTTCCCGGATTCAGTATTAACTGAATAGAGAAATGCATTTTCACTTTGGCCGACCCGTGGACCGAACCCAAAATTTCAAGACGGTAGTCCTGCCGCGCACCCAATAACCCACCTACTACGCCGCCGAAGTAGTAATATTATTATTATCAGTCCTGTAATATTACTATCCTACTGCTGGGCACGGGCCTCTTCTACTACTGAGAGGCGTCAGGCTTTAATTCACCATGATGGCCTAATGCGGATTGGTAGACTTCACATACCTTCAAAATTTTTGTGGAGCAATTCTCAGACGTGCAGGTTTCCTTGTTTTCCTTCATCGTTATAGCATGCGTAAAACATAATGAATACTAACATATAAAAGTCAGAGGTTATAATATGCTCTTTTGAGGTTGGTCTCGAACCTCCGACAGTCGTCTCGGCCTTACCACTCTTAACTGAGCCATCGCTACTTTATAATCAAAACCCTGTAACTATTAACTACAGGCAGCGGCTATTCTTTCAATGAAGCTAAGCTTCATTAGGTACACATTGACCGTAATCTAAAGAAACGCACGGTTGAGTGAGACTTCATTTGTTATGTAGAACGTTGTCAGCTTCCTTTTAACGATTTCTGATAAAGTTTCACAAAGTCTATGTAATTTTATTTAATAAATATGATCAAATAAATAAATTGGCTAGGTAACATATATATCGGAGGGATGTGAACTTGCAAATGACACGAATTTATTGAAAAAGTGAGTACCAGCAGTCGTATCGTAATTTTGTGGGTAATTTGAGTTGTTTTGTCAGGAAATGTCATAATCACGGTGGGGTACAATGAACGACAGACTATATAATGGCTTGCATCGTCACTTTAGTCGTAGTACAATTTCGGAATAGTTAGAGTTCAGGTCGTTACGCTGCTAGTACAAGGTTTGCTTAGGCGCGAGTTCGTATTATCTAGCCGTCGCTATGTCTAAAATAGTGGAGAACCGCTGTTGCTTACTAAGTAGTTATTTGCCTCAATAACGTACCGCGGCTCAGTGAATAGTGTAACTGGATTAATAACCGTAACCGTAATTGTCTTGTGTCGTCCTATAAAAAAATAACTAACCCATGGTGATTTCTTGTCAGTTCTTCTCCATGGGGCCTTCCGAACTGACGGTAGATTAAGAAATACAAGAAATAAACGATTAAGTGTTAATTCCTGTGTTCCCATCAAAAATAGTTCACATTATTTATTCATCATGAAAATGTCTAATGCATAATGAAAACCTCTCACAGCTGAGATTGATGCCTTATCTCAGACATATCTCCGACATATATATTAAAAAAAAAATGCTTGAAGCTCTATTTGAAAATTAATGGTAGAATGATGCTGTACATAGTTATGTCGACAACTGGAAACGGATCGACCGGTTTTAATCCAGTCTTAGAAAATCGACGTAAAGTGACAGCTTGCTGTTACGTAAGTAACTTACGGTTCGTCCAGTTTTCGGTTTTCCTGTGTACCAAATCTCCCCTCCCTTTCCCAATCTCTACTCCATTCTTTAAGGTCTGCAACACATTGTTCTTTTGGTATCATGAGTGTGTATAGGCAGTGGAAATTAATTTGCACCTGGTGACCGGTCTGCTTATATTTTAAAAGTCTTTGCACAAAAAACATTGGGAACAAGCCTATAACCAACTAGTTTGACACCTCTTTCATTCAAATTCAAATAATTTATTCTGCAAATAGGATATTTCATATCACTTTCACATTTCAATCATATATTTAAAAAATTCAAACGGCGTCGGCATTTCGTGGCTTTTCTTACAACTATTCTTTCTACCTACCCTTATCCCACCTTAATGTGGTGTCGGAGCAACACAATTTTCAAGCATGTTGCACTAATGATTTGACTTAGTTTTTACGACGGGCTGCCTGCCTGACTTAACCCCTATCTGGAGGACGCAGTCCAGGCGATATAGTGTTAGATAAACACCACGTCGACCTGGGATTCGAACCCAAGACCTCCCGGTCCACAGACCATATACACTGCCACTATACCAAAGAGGCGACAACTCTTACAACTATAGAGTTGGTAATAATAGTTCGCTCATAAAACACAATTAACAGCTATTTTGAAAGCTTCTCACGTAATTATGCCGCTTTAAGATGCACGGACGTCATTTACCGCAATTTCTTTCAATTAAAAATGTTCTAGAAGCTAGATATTTGACCTACTTTAAACAGTTAATATACGTCTTACTCGTAGTAAAGTTTGCAGCTATTTTTATTTTAAGTGTATTTTGTGAGAAATGCCTTTTAATATTTAAACAGCCGTTCACACCATTCATGGCAGCTTTTACCGTCCTCGCGCTCTTGCAAAAATAATGACACTATTTGTGTGTGATATATTAAGTTAATATATAACATATAGGCGGTTCCAACGTCATTCTATATAACACATTATATGTAGTGTTAGTTTAATTTTGATACTTGAAAATATCGGGTCTTTGGTTTAGGTAGCTCTTCACTTAGGCTGAAACCGTGCCTTTAAAATCTAGGGGCGACTTGCAGCATTGTTACTAATCTGGGGTTAGGCCTAAACTCTATTTATCCTACAGCTAATTCCTATATTTAAATCGATATTTATCTAAGTGATGCAGGTCGAGCAATGACGATTTAATTCCTTTGCAATTCAATATCGATTTCATTGCCCGGCATTGGATTTTATGCATAGTATGACGATAGACTCTCTCCCTATATCGGCGATATTTGGATGATCTAGTTCTCTAACCTGTCTTTCTGTGGATACAAGCACTTATACTTATAAATAAAAAGATACTTAAAATAAAATAAAGACTGCTCCTTCAATTAGGGCTTTAGGGGACTATACAGTGACGTGCACAAACATTAGGATCAGGGTAGAAAAAACAACTTGTAAAATTATTTTCTTCAATTTTTACATCACCATTACTGTCAATTTATTATAATTACTGTTAAAATATAATCAGAGCATTGCTTGCTACTATAAAAATTTCTATTTAGTTTGTTTTTCCTTAAATCTTATGTAAATTGTCAGGATAGACAGTGTATCTTTGTATCATCATCTTTTTCCCTTTTATAGCGAGGCTGTAAAGCGAGAGGCCGCGGGTTCGATTCCCGCTTTGAGTCAAATGTTTGTGTGGCCCACAAATATTCGTTTCAAGTCTGGGTGTTGTGAGACCGAAAGTCTCTCATAATCTCTAATACCTACGATACAGGTTATACCTTTTTTTTTTTTTTTTTTACATGGGGAAATCCTCTTGGATCCCCGTCCTTAAGACGGGGTATGCCGGACTTTTATCGGCTAAAACCCCATGGTTGTCGCCATCAGCATTATGAAGGGGCTTTGGGACCTCCTAAAGAAAAGCGCCAAAACCCCTATAGTGCAAAGCTATAATAGCGCTTCACGGGGGGAGAATTAAGTTGCTCCCCCAATAAGACACCGCGTGCCTCTAGGTAGAGGCGCCGGGGCGATTGCTACCGCCGCCTCGACGTCTACGTCTCCGAGTGAGATCGCCTCTCTCCCGATCCCGCTCCGCAGCCTCCTTCTTGACCATAACAGTCTCGCAGAAGGAGGCTACCGCTTTCCATTCATCCTCTCCTGTAAGCATAGTCGACACGACTGCTGATAAGGAGAGGTTTTGCCCGATTCGGTCAACCAAGATCCGCCGCTCCACCTCCCACGCAGCACACTCTGAGAGTGTGTGGGTTGCGGAATCTTCGTTTCTGCCGCCGCAGTGGTAGCAATTCGCCGTCGCCTCACGTCCTATCTTATTCAGATAATCACCAAAGCATCCATGCCCGGTGATCATCTGAGTAAGTCTGTAGGTCAATCGGCCTTCTTTTCGTTCCATCCAGGCTTCGAAGACCGGCAGAATTGCTTCGACGACACGTTTGTGCACGTAAGGCTCCTCAAGGAGCCTCGAACGCCATGTCACGAATGCGTACCGTCGTTCCTGCCGCCTTATTGCCACCTCGAGCGCCTTCGCTGGCCGGCCATCGCCCGCTTGGCGGCCATTGCGGATCATATTATAGACCTTTGTGTCCATGTCTGCCAGAATGTCAAGGGGTGGGAAACGCGCCAAGATTGTCGCCGCCTCAAAGGATATTGTACGATATCCTCGTACGATTCTGATGGCCATCCTGCGCTGCAGTCTATAGAACTTCGCTCTGCAGCGACGTACACACAGTCTGTGTGACCAGACAGGCGCACCGTAGAGGGCCATCGACCGTATAACTCCTGCATATAGGCGACGAACTTCCTCCATAGGTCCCCCGAGATTAGGTAAAATTCGGTGCATGGCACCTGCTACTCTCTCAACACGAGGGATAAGACGCTCGAAGTGTTCATCGAAGTTCCATCGACCATCTAGAATGAGCCCTAAGTACTTAAGGTACTTGCCCACCTGAACTTCCGATTCACCCACTCGGACACGCAAGTTGGGTGGTTCCCTACCTCGTGGTAGTTTATGGAACCATAACGCCTCAGTTTTATGGGGCGCTATTTGAAGACCCAACTCGCGTATTTTTGCGACGATGATTGCCACCCCACGTTCGGCGATCTCCACAGACTTTTCAAAATTTTCCCCGTTGGCTATTACTAATGTATCATCAGCGTAACAGATAACATTTATGCCAACGGGCAAGTCGACCCGCAGGACCGCATTATATGCGATGTTCCATAGAAGAGGTCCTAATACAGAACCTTGAGGAACACCGCAATGCATCTCCTTCCGGATTAAACGTCCATCCGGTCCATTGTACTGAATGTATCTGTCGCACAAGTACGCCCCCACTATAGCTTGCAGGTAGGACGGTATGGAATGATAATCCAGTGCCCGTCTGATAGCTACCCATGGTAAGGAATTAAAGGCGTTGACGATATCCAAACTTATCGCCAACGCTACTCCACCCTGGGATACAACCTGTTCCGACAGTGAGCGGACACGAAGAATCGCGTCAACTGTCGATCTTCCCTGCCGGAAACCATATTAACTGCTAGCCAAATCGGGTCCCTGATGTGACAGATGCTCGCTGAGACGAGCGGCAACTATTCGTTCGAATAGCTTACCAGCCTCGTCCAACAGACAAATGGGTCGATACGCCGAGGGAGAATCCGTAGATCTGCCCGCCTTCTTCAGAAGGACTAATTTAGCCTCTTTCCATGCTCTAGGGAACGTGGAATTGCGTAGGCAGCTATCAAAGAGCTGTCTCAACCTGTCCCCTAGTGCAGACAGAGCTAGTACCCAAGCCCGGCCGGGAATTCCGTCCGGACCTGGTGCCGTATTTCGCGCACCCAAGCGGCGAACGGCCTGGTTGAGCTCTTGTTCCGTCACCCTCAATGTATCAGACCAATCCGACTGCATTACCGGGGAAGCTATGGGAGACTCCTGACCAGCCGGAAATAAGGTGGTTATCACTCGTTCTAACAGTTCTGGATCTAAGGTTTCTGTTAGAGGAGGCATCCATGGTCGGAGCTTACCCAACACCATCTTATAGGGGCGCCCCCATGGATCCCTATCAAAACTTTCTAGCAGCTCATCCCAGGACCGTGACTTTGCAGTCCTAATAGCGGCCTGAACCGCCATTGTAGCCACTCGGTACTCCCTATAGGCTCTGTCTATCTCATCGGCTGTAGATTGTCTTCTTCTGCGAGCTCTGGTATACTGGCGGCGACTTCGTAAGCAGACAGTGCGCAGTTGCGCAATTTCTGCAGTCCACCAATATACAGCCCGTCGATTTATAGTCTTGATCCGAGGCATCGAAGTGTCGCATATCTTCGTCATTGCGCCTCGGAACCAATTTGCTTCATTGTCCGGATCGGACACTATTTCATTAGGATCTACAGACCAAGATGTAATGTTGGCAGCGGCTTGAAGCAAATCTCCATCCAACTGTTTTAGGGACCAACGTCGAGGTGGGCTATTATTCCTGCGACTGGGAGTAACGCCAGAACTTCGTAAGGTCACATTAAATACAATGTGGCGATGATCTGAGAGTGTGACTATTTCCTCGGCAACTCGCCATCCAGATAACAAGCTAGTCACAGAGGCAGTCGCCCATGTAAGGTCTACAACCGACTCTCCCTGCCACCGCACACATGTGCTCACAGACCCTTGGTTAATAAGTCGCAGATCAAGTCCAGCAGCCCATTCTTGTAAAATTTCTCCTCTGCGATCGTCTCTACGGTTCCCCCAAACTCTTGAATGAGCATTGAAATCCCCCAGGACGATAGCTGGACGAGGTAAACACCTACGAACACAGTTGGCGACGCCGTCTAGGTACTCCTCGTAATCAGAGATGGGCTTATTGGGAGATATATAGCAGCCTATAATAGCCAAAGTGCCCCACTGTATAGCTACAAAACCCGGTCCCTTTTCCAGCAAAGAACATGATGGAGAGTTATCCACACTGCCCCAGTAGACTGCTACGGAGCCCTGGTCATCGCCAAACCATCGAGGATGAATCGGGACAGAATAGGGCTCCGCAACAATCGCGATGGCAACGGAGCACTCCGCAATGGTTTGCAGTAGCAGGTTCTGCGCATTGCGGCAGTGATTTAGGTTGCCTTGAAGAACTTTTAGGGGCAAGAATGTGCTGTATCCATTGCCTCCTCGGTAGTCCCTTGGCTTGGAGCGGGAGGAGCCTGCTTATTGCTCCCGCTCTTTCTAGGGTTTGGACCACATTTCTTTCCTAATCGATGATCTGATGGGCACCGCATTTCAGCACCTTAGCATTGCATTGGCTTGCCCTATGACCAGGCTCGCTGCAAGCGTAGCATAGGTTACTCCTGTCCACCGTTTTATTGGGGCATTTAACACCCACATGCCCTTTTTCGAGGCACCGGAAACAATGCATAGGTCTTGGCTCAAGTACCTCGACCCTCACGCTACCCCAGCCTACACGGATGCGTTTGGCGGCGATTATTTTTTGCACCGCCGTCACAGGACATCTAACCCAACATGTACCCATTGCCGTAGATGTTCTGCGTATCTCACCTGCCTTAATATCTGTAACCGAACAATCACCTGCTTCAGCGACTGCTTCAGCCACCTCTTGTGAAGTGACGGCATCATCAAGATCCTTCAATCTTATATCCCCTGTTTTGATTGGTCGGTTTATCCTGATACTTTTTTCGTCTGAGAGGACTTCTCGCATCCGTGCCGCTAATCTCTCCGCCTTCGTGTTCGCCATTCTGGGCCTACTATCTGCATAAGAACGCCCCCAGTGAGGCTCCTTTTGTGTAATATCTCCTCGATACCGAGATCCGATAATTTGATCTCAGCTTTGATTTTCTCGGTTATTTTGCTATAACTCATGGAAGACTCATCTATGACCGTGATAGTCACAGCTGCAGTTTCCGAGATCTTAGGGGCTTTCCCTTTCTTCTTCTTATTTTTTTTTTTATGTTTAGGTACAACATTCGTTTCTTTTTCTCCATGCTGGATGTTTGAGGCCTTAACCTTCGGCTTTTTTGTGCCAACTATTTCCCAGGTAGTGTCTATTGACGTTGAAGCCAGTGGCTCTGGACGCCCGACGGGAGGTAGTTCTACCACCGGCGGATGTGTAGGACGGTTCTTTTTTGTTTTCTTCTTTTTAACGATACAGGTTATACCTAGTGTGGGGTCAGGACTAGGTGTGTGACCGTATGGATGTATTTATTTATTTATTTTATTTATTTATGGATTGCACGCCACTGTTACTATATCGACCATCTTTGGATGTAACTGAAGCATAATTTGGAATAGTTTCCAGACTCAAGCTGTCGCATGTGACAAATTACACGACAAGGCAGCTTGCACGTCGTACATCGTGTGGTTCAAAGTTGCAGGCGTCACGTGACACTAGACATTTGGCGCCGAGCATCTTCCAAATTGCTTATCTTGTCGATACAAGGACAGCTAGTTAGCATAAGATTAATCTTCTGAATGGTCAAACCGCTTTGCTATAGATACATGCTGAGGTGATTGCGTTCTTACTTTACTTTCCTACATATAATGTACGAAAGTAAAAATAAGTTTTAAAAGAAGATGCCAGTAGCAGAGTTACCACCAGCTCTTATAGCAGTATTATTATAATCTCACTTGTACCGATTCTCATACAAAACAAACGAAGAACGATTATAATAATACTGCTATAAGAGGTGGTGGTAACCCTGCAGAGGCCAGATAATGGTGATGTTGATGACATCGCCTCCTTGGTCTAGTAGTACCGTATTATGGACTGTGATCCAGTAGCTTTTGGGTCAAATTTGCAGGTTGGGCGGGATGGTTTTCTAATTATTAGGCTGAGATCTATAAAGCGAACTTCGGCTAAATCAAATAAATGAATTCAGTGAGGATTTGGTATTTTTAAATCGAACTTTGACTTAGTCCGAGTAATTTTTACAAGGAAATTTTTGCTTAGTCTGTCTGTCGGTTTGTTTTTCTTGTAAAAATGGCTCGAACTAAGTCGATTCGATTTAAAAATTCTAAATCCTCACTGAGTTCGTTTCTTTGACTCAGACTTACTTAGTACCTTAGTCCGGCACTGGATCCCCCAGAAGGGGGTTGACGTCAGGCAAATAGCTGATCGAAAAACTACGCCAAATCCTTTGGGCAACATGCTTGAAAAAGTGTATTGTGCCGACCCCACATGAAGGATAAGAGCAGAAAGAAAGAAACACAATGATGAGGATCGAAGCCGCCTCATCAGTAAATTCTAATAACATCGTAGTAAGACTGAAGATGTGAGATCCTTGAGTACAAATCCCATATCGCATAACTGGACCGTGTTACGCAGAAATGATCCACAAAATAAAAAAAAATTGATGCCATGTTCTAAACCATATTGCCGGCAAATTTTTAAAAAAATATTTTTGTGGGTTGGATCATTTCTGCGTAACACGGTCCAATTGATATATGCCATAACTTCAAAGTTAGGCTTAATAACTTCAGTACCTATAGACCTATTATAGTGTAAAGCAACTTAACAAACCAATTACCAATGTCTGTGTGGTAATAATTATTGATGGCGCAATTTATGTCTGTGACACCTGTCTGGAACATGAATTGTCCAATAAAAGTGTATTTCAAGAGGCGCAGTATTTTATCTTTAATGGTTTTCAAGATTGCTGATGGCAGGGATAGCGATCCATACAATCGTCTTGTTTTGACAAGACGATCGCATGCAGTATGCAGTAATTCCAATATTATTATCTTCTAACTTGAAATTCAGTTGGTATACAATACAATACAATACAATAACTCTTTATTGTAAAAACCTATGATTACATGACAAACAAAAAAAAATACGTAAGTGAAACTACAAACTACTTGTGGTTTTACAATGGGCGGTCTTATCGCTAAAAAAGCGATCTCTTCCAGACAAACTTTGGTATAGTATAGTAGAAGAATCTAATTTAAAAAATAAAATAAATCAAATAACACCCAACAGTCACACACATAGTCCTGACCCCATACTAAGATATTAGTCTTGTGCCGTGGGTATCAGGAACTACGACAAACTTTTGGTCTCACACCACCCAGACCCAAAACAAATATCTGTGGGCCACACAAACATTTGTCGCGGTGCGGGAATCGAACCCGCGGCCTCTCGTTTCACAACCGGCTACTCGCCCGGTACGTCACGGAGGCTGTCAATTGAATTTGTATAATACAATATTTTATACACAACATGAATAAAACAAGAAGAAACCTTATTATGAACACAGAATCGATATTAGTAAAATATGAGACCGTAAATATTTTTTTATTTATTACTAAGAAAAAGTGGGCGTATTCCTCCTGCTATCTCTATCACCAGCCTGCACCGTAACAGTTATAAAGGGACGTGACGTCACGTCTTTATCTCTGCATCTTTTTCGTCTATTGCCAGTCACCCCTCCTAGAGAATTTATAACCATTTATCTTTATAGCTTTAAACGACACAAAGATAATTAGATAGTACAATTTTAATTTGCAAAACACATCAAATCTCGTATGAGCCCCCAAATCCGCTGCATTAAATCGAAATTCCAATTTAATTGAACCTCGGCCTCAATTACATTCGAGTGGAACAAAAGGACTGACATAATCCATGGTTGTTGTCCCGGTTTTACTTGACTTCTTTATTTGTATTATAGGGATTTGAAAACACGAATTCCCTACGATGGATTGACTTGTTTTGATTACATACAAAAGATTTCTTTTTCCAATACTGAGAGTGCGTATCTCATCCATCGGAATGGTAAGAAATTGAAATATATTACTTATGTACAGAATGTTATTCGAATATAGAATATTCTTTCAAAGTCTTTCGAGTATTAAGGCGTAGATGCTCAAAGAGAAACCATTACAGCCAAAAGATTTTAAAATTCTGCAATTAGACTGACCTAATAAAATCCATCTGCGTACCAACCCCCGTTTAATTATTTAACTACAACTCAACGTTGAGATGGGGCTAAAACAACATAAAAACAGAAATAAAAAGTAATAGATCATCGTCTGTACAATTCCAACAGAAGTACGAAAACAGTGAAGGTTGATTGTCACACGCTCTGCGACAAGGACAACAATCATCCAAATCAGTTTTAGCTAATAGCCAATCTACACGAGACTTAGTTTCTTAAGTTCTTTGATAAGATTCAAGTTTCTTAAACAACAGTTTTTGTATCGCTTAATATACAGTGTAGAGACCTGAGATATCTTGGCAGAGACACACAAGTTTGTCCGCTTGCAATGCTTTTTAACTCTCATAATATGACGTAATAAAGATGCTTCCAGCGCATGCCATATTGATGATAAAAATAAAAAAATGTATGTAAGCCACTAAAGCAATTCCATGAAAAAAGCATAATGCCATTATTATTGTCCACAGGTTTCACTGAAACCGCATTTCAAGACGAATTAAAGTGGCAAATGAATAGTCCCAACTTCTCCTTATATATGATTTGGTTGAGAGATAGTTTCGCATTCCCGGTGAGCCACTGAGCTGTAGAAAAAATACGTACCTCAGTTGATCCTGGCTTATAGGAGTTTGACGGGTGTGTGACTGGAATAGTCTTTGTTCGGGTACAACCTCGCAGTTTTGACGCGAAATCTCCTTAATGTGCGTTGGGCAGGACATAATTCTTAATGTGGAGGCAATTTCGTCGAAGTTGGCACGTAACATATAACGTAATGCCCTGTAATTGAGGCTCGGCGGCTGTTACATTTTATTACACTTTTGATAGTTCTTAATAACTTCGACTCATTGTATGGAACGTATGATGATGCTTTGCAACGTTAAATACCGACCTCGTCCGTTACGATACCACAGATAACAGAAAATCAGCATAAAGTGGCAGCCAGTTGTTTCGTTCGGTGAGTGATATTTCTGGTGGCCCGATGACCTGCTTCCCTTCCCAATCCTGATTCCCCACTGTTTAGTTTAGCAATGGACCCATGATTCTTTGCTATCACGAATGTCTATGGGCGCTGAAGATCACTTTCCACCATATGAACTACCTGTGTGTGTGTGTTTGTCAGTCACATCTATAAAAAATATTTTACCATAAGTAAATGTTTGATTGTTTAAACTAAAATCTATTACTAGGTGTAAGGTGCCTTTTCACAATGCCCGCACACTCTTAACCAGATTGTACTCTCATGTGCGAATGCATCTTAATAACGACAACTATTAAGGTGTTTACCAACCAGCTCTTTACAGGGCCTCAGCTTTAATGTCGCAGACTACAGTACTTGGTGAAATCTACCGTAATTGTACACACGGTATTGTGTAACTCGACAATTTGTTGTCCACACGACGCAATCTTCTTTGTACTAATTCTTACACCAGATTTTTGCTAAAAACGTATATACAATTTTATTTAATTTATTTTATTTATTATTAACTTTCTTGCTTTCTATCTTTCCATTTATTTTAGTTCTATATACCATACAATTCTTTCTTTCTTTCTACCTGCCCTTATCCCACCTTAATGTGGGGTCGGCGCAACACACTTTTTGAAGGATGTTGCAAATAGGATTTGCCTCAGTTTTTATGACCGGCCGCCTGCCTGACGTCAACCTCATATGGGGGATCCAGTCCTGGGCAATTTAAATTAGAAAATTCCCTTTTTCTGACCTGGGAATCGAACCCAGGACCTCCCTGTCTACAGCCCATACATGCTGCCACTAAACCAAGGAGGCGACTTTAATACCATACAATTGCTTTTGTAAATGTATTTATTTTATTTCTTACAAACCCACAAATATAATTAGTAAAGTCGGTCACAAGCACTTGAAGTGTTTCTCTAAGTCTGGAATATTACTCGCAGTCAGACTTAAATAGTTTTTCTGTGTGGCTTCTCTAATTTAATAATATTAACAGGTGTTATACCTATACTTGCCAATTAAAATCTCATTAATTATTTATGTGTTTTCAACTACTTAGTATACTGGTATATCTCCTTGTTCTAGTGGCAGCATATGTGGGCTGTGAACCGGGAGGTCCTGATTCAATTCCCAGGTCGGGATTTTTAACTATCTAGTTTGGAATAAAACTATTCTTACGGATTCTATCACGATTATGTTTATTTCAATGTATAATATTCGCGTAAACTTAAGAAATCAGTATCTAGTTTGGCTTAATAGTTATCATTAACAACAAAAATAAACAATTTACTATCAAGATTTGACACGAATTATGCTTTAGTTTATATATTGATCAGTCCATTGGTGTTACAATCTCCTTAAAAATTTCGTTAATTTCTTCTTACCGATTTAAGTACATCCCGTTTTATCGTATCTAAGCGCCTTAAATGAACACGATATCATATTTACTGCATCCCTTGAGTGCCGATGATTTCGTATAGGTTATACTACATCCCTTGAGTGCCGATGATTTCGTATAGGTTATACTACATCCCTTGAGTGTCTATGATTTCGTATAGGTTATACTACGTCCCTTGAGTGCCGATGATTTCGTATAGGTTATACTACATCCCTTGAGTGCCGATGATTTCGTATAGGTACGCGGAAGACTCAGTCAAAGATCTACTGAGTTATGTTCCCATTGGTACTTTCATATTTCGTCTTACTTAAGTTTATCATCACTCATACTTTTCGAACAAACTTTCAAACATGATATGCAACTTTTAAACGTACCTTTTATATAAATATCTAGAATTTTGTTGTTTCCGTTGAGAATAAAACATAATTATCATTTTACAGTTTAAATAGTCACGGGCGGCTCGGCCTCCGGTGGCCCATACGCTTATGGAACATATATATGTGCCGCCTCTGACGGGTTAAGAAGATAATTCAATATTATAATATTAATGTTCTTTCTTATGTTTAACAAATTTAATACTGCAGATTCAAAAATTGGATAAAAAAAATTGAATAAAGAGATATTTTAACAGATAGTACCTATTTAAAAAGAGTATGCAGGTAGATAAATTGATCTCCTTATCCATTTTGTGGTAGAGCCACGCTGTAGACAGTCAGCACGAATGGGTCGGCTCGACTGGTTGGAGAAAACCACTGTCTCAAAGAAAACCGACGTAAAGTGGCAGCTTGCTATCTCGTTTTTTTCGGTGAGTGAGATTTCCGGTGGCTCATTTCCCCCTTCCATTTCCCAACCCCTTTCCCAATCCCTTTCCCAATCCCTTCCCCCCTTCTATTCCCTCCTTTTAGGTTGGAACCCACCCATAACTTTTTTTATCTTGGGTGTCTATGGGTGGAGATCACATACCATCAGGTGACTCATCTGCTCGTTTGTCAGTCTTTGCTATAAACAATTTACCAATCGTGACCAAATTTATATGGGACCACCCTTGAAATAAGCTCTATCGAACACAAAATTTTGAAAATCGGTCCACATTTGGCGGAGATATCCAGTAACATACATACCTACATAAAAAAAAATATAGACAAATTGAAGACCTCCTTCTTTTGTGGAAGTCGGTCGAAAAAGTAGGTTGAAAAGACTCATTTCAACGCATGGTGTACACGACAAGCAAGTAATGAAATAATTTATAAATATTTTGTCATTTTGTTAAATGTTAAACGGCGTTGTTACGCCTGCCTCTGTCTTGTAATTGGAGGCGTTGGCCAATTTGTTTCGACAGAACAATTTAATAAATGTTCCACTGTCAATTTTACTATAGTGCCGAAAAGCGTTTCATCCCGCAGACTGCTTAAAGTAGCTTTTGTAATGAATTTTCTGATTAAATTTCTTATCATTTTACTTTAAACAATTTTACTAAAACACGTTATGCTCCATTCTAAGATGGTATTCCTCCATGAATGGCAAGCTTATTTCTATTTTGTTGCATGTTTGTATTTATAATTTTGGCACAGAAAATATAGAAAATAAGGTAGGTATAGACCCAATGGTCTCACTATGGAGGATGTTCGAAACCGGACGTAGTGGAAGCATTTAAGTAGGAAGGCGGACCTTGGCAGAAGACGGGATAACACCAGGCAGAAAGAAAAAATTGCCAATAAAAATATATTTTATGTATTATTTACTTCCTAGGAAGTGCTCTTTTTTACTCAGCCCTTCTTTCATCCTGCCTTTATCCCATCCTATATGGGGTCTAGTTGGCGCAACATACATTTTCAAGCATGTTGTAGAAAGGCTTCGACTTAGATTTTACGACTGGCCGCCAGTCTAATGAGGAATCCAGTCTTTGAATACGATTTGTATAACAAAAGGCATCATAAAGTGTAATAATTGACTTATCTATTCGTCTTATGCCTTGTGATCTTGAGATTCAGAAGTACCAAATTACAATAAGTAATACCTACCCACAAAAAAATTTCAAGCACAAAGGGCGTCATGATACAAATCTAGTTTAATTGTATCGTCATAAGGAAACGCAGGAAAGTCATTTCTTATTGAAATTACGCCGTACGGAATCTCCGTTTAGTTTATAAGTCCGTAACTTTGTAATCAGCTGCTTCAGATACAAAATTCAACCGCGATGAAAAGTTTGAAACAAAAATACATGATCTATTGGAAATCTGTTTTCCGAATCCCTAATTCAGGAATGATGTTTATTCAATCTATAGAATTTTGAAAAACTCGCTTTATATTTAACGTGATATAAAAACACTTTGTTATTCAAAGATAATGGAACTTTCTACAATGTAGTGATGAAAAATATTAATAAAAAAAATGGGTGCGTGTACTTATGTACGCGCGTGAGAAGTTATACTTCTTATCTTATCATTAAAAAATAGTTTTTAATTGCATGCAAATAATTAATTACAATAAAATAATAGACGGATTGGAAAAGGATAATCAACAAATAAAAACATACGCAAAACAACCATTTTAGCTGTCACCTGCTCGTAGAACAATGGCCCATGGTATAAGATGCATGTTTTGTTCGTTTAGGCGCAGAATGTCCAATTCCCACATGGTCCAATTCTCAAAATGTCCAATTCGCACAATGTCCAATTCTCAAAATGTCCAATTCTCATAATGTCCAATTCGCGAAATGTCCAATTCCCAAAATGTCCAATTCGCGAAATGTCCAATTCTCAAAATGTCCAATTCCCAAAATGTCCAAATCTCAAAATGTCCAATTCGCGAAATATCCGATTCGCGAAATGTCCAATTTGCACAATGTTCAATTCGCTAAATGTCCAATTCGCTAAATGTCCAATTCTCAAAATGTCCAAAACGCGAAATGTCCAATTCGCAAAAGTCCAATTCGCAAAATGTCCAATTCTCAAAATGTCCAATTCTCAAAATGTCCAATTCTCAAAATGTCCAATTCTCAAAATGTCCAATTCGCGAAATGTCCAATCCTCAAAATGTCCAATTCGCGAAATGTCCAATTCGCACAATGTCCAATTCGCACAATGTCTAATTCGCGAAATGTCCAATTCTCAAAATGACCAAATCTCAAAATGTCCAATTCTCAAAATGTCCAATTCGCGAAATGTCTAATTTGCACAATGTTCAATTCGCTAAATGTCTAAAACGCGAAATGTCCGTTTCGCGAAATGTCCAATTCTCAAAATGTCCAATTCCCAAAATGTCCAAATCTCAAAATGTCCAATTCGCGAAATATCCGATTCGCGAAATGTCCAATTTGCACAATGTTCAATTCGCTAAATGTCCAGTGGTAGCTTTTTTTTCGAGACTTAATGAGCGGTTAAGCAGACAACTTCATACTGTAGACAACTTCATACTGTTAATTTTGTGTCACAGATGCGCGCGCATCTGAAAATTTCACTCTCATCATTTTTTCATAACGCGCCTAAAGAAGTATAACTTCAATAATAATCAATTCATTAGCCGCAATATTAGACTGGTTTAATACATATAGTGTTTGATAGAGCCACACTGTAGACAGTAATGGCTGCAGCACGAATGGGCCGGCTCGACCGGTTTAATCAGTTGGTTTCACAGGAAACCGACGTAGAGTAGCAGCTCGCTGTTGCATTCTGTTCGGTGAGTGAGATTTCCGGTGGCCCAATTCCCCCCTCACTTTCCCAATCTCTATTACCTCCTTTTCGGTTGGCGACGCCCCCATGATACATTTATGCATTGGGTGTTTATAGGCGGTGGAGGTCACTTATCTTGAGGTGACCCACCAGCTCGTTTGCTATTCACTGCTATAAAAAAAATAGATTTTAATTTCCTACATATAGAATTAACTAAACATTTCCTAAAAATGCAAGAATAAAGAAGACTTGAATTATGTTTTGAAGATCACTTTGAATACATTCTAAAACATAATTATTATTAATCGGATTTATATTGAGTTACAACACAAAGGTCCAATTATACTACAAGCCGCTTGATCACTCTGTTGTGTTACGATTATCTTCGTAGATCGACTTTATTGTGACCGTTCCGTCCGGTTTGTTACGCCCGCAGGCGAACTTATTAGCAAGCCCAATTAGTTCCATTACCTTGCTCGATTAGATTCCGTCTCGTAAACATGATAAGAATTAATCAAAATAGGTTAAATGGAATGCTAATACAAATACAATAGCGATAGGCTCACCCCCTTTTACATCTAGCCAAGAAATGAGCTCGGCCAAATGTGGGAGTTTTACTTTGCTAATTCGCCTCTGCTTAGCCCTTAAGGAATACAGTCGTGAGTATGTATGTAAAATACAAATGTGATTTCCACAAAAAACATCGCCCTTCCCACAAAGAACTGGAAAGCTATTTTTGGCTTCAGTATTAGTTGATGCAAATTCAATTCACTTCGATGTTATATTCAAACATTTTTAAAGGATTTCCATTTAAATCCATGCCTCTGATAACACTCGGAGTAATGAATTAATATTAAACACACTTTTAAGGAAATTTCATTTCGGTAATTGCGTTCTACGGTCGGACTATTCCGAGTGGCTTTCCATTTCTTAAGAAACGATTGAGAGTTCTAAGACAGATCCAATGCTTTTTGCGATTGGAAGTGCGCAAAAGCCACTTGAATTTCAATCTCTCTTAAGCCTTCTTTCGAGAATAAGAAATAAGTAACCAACAGTTTGATAAAATATTCAAAAATATCTTCAGTGATTGAGGTTAACGTGAAGTACTTATATTCGTTTATGCAATTCAATTTACTTGTTATTTGGAATAGGTTACGACCTATCTTTCTGCTAGTTTTTATCCCTGCCATAAGTTAGGAACCACAGTATTCTTAGCTCCCATTTCGCCCAATCTTGAGCATCCTCCTCAATAAGACTAATGGTTCTCATATCTTCTTCCAAAGTGTGCGTTTTGCGCCATCTTCTGGAAACGCATCCCTGACACGATCAGGTCGAGAGACTTGTGATCCACGTATCTTCAATAATAAGATCAATCACTCCTGTTTAGTGTTTTATTTTTGAGCACGCACCTCTTTTATTAAGGGGTTAGGCGTACATGCTATGCAAACCAAAATCATATTATTTTGCTCAATTTATTGTTCGATGCTTCTCGGTATATCTCAGAACATTTTATGAAAAACCAAAAATAACTTGTTTATTATTAAGTCTTTGTCATTAATATTCCTTTCATCATAACAGCTCATGCGTGTTAGCTTTTACTTAGCTATGGTATTATCCGAGACAAAAGTATTCTATATGATAATCCAGATTACGTAATATTCCGGTGAAAAAATTCGAATTAATGAGATTACCCACTCTGAAACAATGGAATAAAGAACGAACCTTGGAATCTTTGAAAATTTTCTTAATTAATTTTCAAAAAGCAATAAAAAATCATCTAGAGATTTTAGATGGAGATTACACTTTGGGATTCTTATTGATTGCTAGAAAAGAATTATACCTTAATATTTCGACATCGGTTCGTGGTGTAAGTGTCTATTGATATCCAACCAAAGTTATATTTAGAATAGGAAACTCAAACATGCAGTGCTAGGTCGACCTAGCACCGCAGAGAAAAAAGAGAATTTTACTAGAATTCAGATCTTGACTCGAGGTCTAAATTCTAGTAAAAATATCTTCTCTTTAAAAGGCAAGTACATGTAAATTTAGGTAATTGTGATTGCCGAAAAAGGTATCGTTATTATGACAATAGACAAACATGTAATCGACAAAGAAACTTGTGCCGTTATTACTGATAGTGAGTGATTAATATTTGCCTTTGTAAAAGTTATTATTGTTACAAAGTAGTTCAAAGTTACTGTATTGAAATGAGAATTTCCACAGTTGAAAGCGACTTAAGACATACCGGTAGTTTAATGAGGTTAATTCCAAAACTCGGCGCTTTCTGAGTTACTGGCACTGTCTGCTCTCGCCAACTGCGGTCGGTGCATTGTAAGCGACGACCACTTTTTATATTTCCATTTCATTCACATAATTACTTTTTCTTCGGCTTTTTGAATTAGTGTCTTAATGACGGCCATATTTATTCCAGTTCGTTAGTTTAATGATTTCGTTATAGCAAAATATAACGAAATACTTGGTGAACTTTTTAAAGTGTGTAAAAATATATAATAGGTGTATAGTTGAATGCTTGTATGCAGTTTATTTTATCGTCCTCTAATTAAAAATATGGTTAAAGCGAAATTGTTTCAGAAAGATTTCGAAAGTATTAAACTTAGACTCTGTGTAAAAACAAAATAATCCAAATTAAGAACATTACTTATATTAATCAACCAATTGATCAACAAGCAGATCAATGAATGCAATAAGCTACTAACTTTCGCAAAATATCCTGAACATATGAAACAATTTGAACCTTGATAACCTAAGGCAGGCTGAAATGAGTTTTCATCTAAAGTGATAGAGGTCAAAGCTTAGTCTCATCGGCCTCACATCCAATCTTGAATAAATTGCATTTTTAAATCAAATGTCTGTGAATTGCTTAACCTGGGAATAAAAGCATGAACCTCACAAGTATCAGAGTTCATCAGAGGTCACAAGCCAACACGGCTGTTATTACTACCCACGGTACAAACCACGTAAGATACAAAGCTAAATTTCATGAATATAAATCTACGAATTATTCCCGATTATACTTTGAATTCGGGTGAGGCTGATCATAGATTAATGAATGAGCCCAAAGGGCTTAAACTTTTAGGAAAGGTAAGCGATATTAATGTAATTATCGTTACGGATGAGAGTTTCAATTATTGAATATTAATAATGATTTACTGTGTTAATGGTAATGTTACTTCTATTATAAATGTAGAACTTGGAATGTGTGTATGTTTAGGAATATTTACCTGACGTGGATACAATTATGAACATAAGGTATCTTAATCTGTTACTACGTTCCTGTCTAATGTGATATTTTTCCAAGCAGATCCTAGAAACTTGTGACATTATAAATCCAATTTAATATTTATTTATTTATTTATTACACTTCATATACAAGAAGTATACAGGCGGACTTAATGCTAAAAAGCATTCTCTCCCATTAATATTCACTTTGGTTGAGGCTAATAACGTTATGCGATGGTCGTAAAAGAAACTACAATTCAACATTAATCAGATTACCGGAGATGAACGAAGGTCTTCATAAATTATATAAGGTGTGGGTGTGTGGAACGTAGTCCTACAATGCTGATCCAATGTACCTAATGTAATGTTCATTGAACTCATAAGTTGATAAGTCTACCTACTTCTACTAGTTTACATATTCACTAACCCTTTGCTAACACCACAAACCTTCATCAGATGCCCTAAGTATTCAAAATTGTTGTTTAATCTAACACCTATTTAACAAACACATCACGTCTTCATTGATTGAACTAATTAACGTATTCTCTCGATTCAGATTGTTTGCAAATTGATCACATTTCTATGTAGCAGTTAACTAGTTTGCTCCTGGATAGAGTATATAATTAGTTACTCATTGTTTAATGGTCGGTTCGTGATGTTTATTAGGAGTTTAAAATACATATGAGCTATCTAGAAGGCAAACTGAAGTAAAGGCCAATACGAAATTAATTATCACTAGTGCCATGTTTCCTTAGTCATATCGTATCGGTCGAATTTTCTAAAACGTTTTTTCTGATACTGGTTACTCAAAGAAGGTTGACGTCGGACAGCCAACCAGTTTTAAAAATTAAGCTGATCTGATAAGAGCAGGTGGAATTGAACTGCCTGCCTGTGGAATTGAACTGTAGGTATTACCTACTTCGGTTGTTATTAATTTTGGCGTAAACATTGATATGTCCATTGACTTAATGTTGATGATAAGATAAAATTTTAGATGGTAAGTGCATACAAAAAGATCGCTTTATAATACGCGGGGAAGTAATGAAGTTGGCTGTAGATATAAAATTTGATAAAGCAATAACTTTTTATTCGGTTTTTTACCCGTTAGCAAAAAGGAGGTTATGTTTTTGACCGGTATGTGAGTATTTAACTTATCAACTCTAAGGACTTGCAAAATCTCACTTAATATTTTGGGTGGACTGACCGAGCTATCCTTGGGGGACCTAATTTTCCGGAATAAGAAATTCCCTATGCGCCAGAGGACGTAATCTATCTCTTCGGCAAATTTAATCTAGATCCTTAGGATGGTGATTGAGCAAAGCAGCCTCAGATTTTTAATATTAGAAAATCGTTTCTCATTTCAAATACTTGACAGTCATTCTTAGGGTTCCGTATCCAATAATGGAAAACAGTTTTATAGAAACGCTTTTTGTTATACTATCAATTTTATCTTATCTATATTTTTGTTGATAATTATTACCTCGAAAATGTTAACAAACCCAAATATAAACTTTACCTACGCGACTTATGATCATTGTAACGTTTTAATTATCAACATGTTACCAAAAACTCTCCAATGTTCAGGTACAAATATTTGATTTTTGTGGACCAAAAAACAACAAAGTAAACACAATAAGATTGATTTTATCAAGCCTATTAGACAATAGACATCTGATAGACATCAGTAATGGGGAAAGGACAACAATAGTATAAGTTATCTAACAACAGTATTCATTACGGAAAATTAGTTGTCTTGTTAGTTGTTCGTAATAAATCAGGAGAAGTTTGGATGTGTGACGTGTGCCAATCCTTATTTTATGAAACACAGCATCGCAGGACGACAGCGCAGATTTATTACGGTTATACTTCGTTCTATGTACTAAATACCTAGCCACCTAGCTAATGAGTCTAAGCTCAAGCCCAAATATTCTAGGGTTTTATTAATGTTAGGTTGCAATTTCGCACATGTAAATATTTGTTTTAATTAAGATTTGGGTCAAAATGAAACGTAGTAATTAGTAAAATATATTTTTAATTTAATTTTATTTAGCAGACTGGTGAGTAATATCCTATGCACAACCATACCAAAAGAAACATGGGTGCGTTCCCGAACTCGCTATTAAACCACCGAAAAAAATAAACTCAACAGAGAGATTTTGCGTAGGTTATCTTTATCCAACCGGTCGAGCGGGCTTATCTAGAGAGTGGTTGGACCACTCAAAACCCTGATATCACTAATCAATAACCACAAAATAGACAAAAGACCTTCATTTTATTAGATAATTACAGCGGACAAAGAATGAGCTTACAAAAGCGACTTATAATACAGTTAGTGCTCTTTCCCAAGTAAAAACAGAAATTAACTCCCAGCAGACAGTGACTGCGTGGAAAAGGAAATAAACGACAGTAAAGCAAGATAGATGTCTCAGAGGCTAACTTTAAACTCTATCAGCTACAGCTTGTTCGGAGCTAGTTTATTGAGAGTTAAAGGTGAGCTCGAAGGAAACTTTGATGGCATCTCACCGCTTTGCGATATAGTGTTACTGCAAATTATGTGAGTAATAATCCTCACCTACTAATATTATAAACATGAAAGTTTGTGAGTGTGTGTGTGTGTGTGTGTGTGTATGTGTGTATGTTTGTTACTCTTTTACGCGAATTACTGTTCAGTGTATTTATTTATGGAAATAAAATCATTACACTCAGCAACTACCCTGGCACAAGTGCTAACAATATTTATATAATTTAATATTGCCAATAAAGCTAATATTGTTTCATCATAATTAAATCACAAGTTTAAAAAATCAATTGCCTTCTAAAATATTTTTTTCGTAATTACGAGCCTACGTGGACTGAACTAGCCCATGACAGAGAACAGTGGGAAAAGATGGGGGAGTCGTTTGCCCAGCAGTGGGACACAATAGGATAGAAAAGAAAAGAAAGAAAGAATTATTGCCCTTGGAATAAGCTCTATCGAACACAAAAATAATCTTGAAAATCGATTAACATTTGCGCGTTTATTTCAATAACATTTATCGCGTAACATACGAGTACATTAAAATAATACAAACGAATTGAGGCCCTTTTCCTGTTTTGAAGTCGGTTGAAAAATACAAACGAATTGATTACCTCTTTTTTAGAAGTCGGTAAAAAAATCGCATGATCATTGTTCAACCGTTATTCCGTCAGGAAATATCTGAGTGCTAAAAAAATCGATTATCCACAGTTGAATTCCACGAGGCAATTATATTTATTCGTCCCAAGATTGTGGTTCATCCAGTACTTTACATTTACGAGTCTCGGGATAGTTAGCTTGCCTTTTTAATTTTTTAACAAAACATTCCCTCTAGCGTCAACAATAAGTATAAACTTATTTACATTCAGATAATGCGTCTTGGCCATGAATATTTTTATTCTTTACGTGCAAAGTTTAAAAGTTAAATATTAGCCGTCTATTCTCTTTAACACTTAAGGTTTATAAAAGCTATTTTCTCTTACAATTGAGTTATCGTAAACTTTAAAAGTCAGTTCATGTATTGCAACTTTTTATTTTTGGAGGAATACGAATCGCTCTTTGATTTAACATTTCGCTGGTATGATAAATTTTATCTGTTTTATGGCGAGGTTTATAGAATGGCGTTAGAACAAGAGTAATTTCTGGGTTCATAAAATATTTCTATATCAAAAATAACCTTAAATCTAGATTAATTCTTGTGTGTCGTTCTATAACCTGGCTCTCAGTCCTTAGATCTAATTTATCTATTTTAGTTTATTAATGCCACAGTTTGAGCGTCGGCTAAATCTAGGCTAGTTATTATTCTATTTGAATGAGGTAGAGACGTAAATCGTATATAAAAGTTCAATGATTGCCTGAAAGTGATTGCTGTCATTGATAAGGTCGTTAATTTTATGTCTCCTTTATTCATGCTTCAATTTTATCTTAATTTATGATGTAAATAAGATTTATAAGTAAATAAATAACTCGTTTACTTCTCTAACTAGTACATGTTCGGTCATTAAACTTTCGGATAATCACCATAATGCCAGATACTCTTCGGCCATTAGCAAATATTGTTCTTAATCAGCTATGTTGTGTTGATATGATTAAGCTATTTGTATACACAAACATCGAAATATATCTACAATCAAGAATAATTAGTATGCTCAATAACCTTTAAAGGGGAATTGACATATTCAACATTATATTCTAGTAAGTTCTAGAAAGTAATCGTCTAGAATTTATATCTATATTCATGATGCAATAAAATGACGAACTTTTACAACAAATTTATAAATATTGTAACAAAAATAATATTACCTCTATTCAATTTACGAGCCACTATTTTTATGATGAATACTTGTAATGAGAATTAAATTTAAACATAATGCCCCTTACTTATAAAAATATTTAAGCGCTGTTTATCTTTAACCATAGGTTGTCCCTTTCATTTTTAAACAATGTAACGCAAGGAAAAAAGTGACAGTTTATTCTTAGCGAAAAGATAAGCGAAAATATTTTTATAAATAAAGCCCTATAATGTAGCATTAAGCCTGTACCAAAACATTACACTAAACATATACGCAAAACATGATATTTCTATTTTTTTTTTTGTCTATAGTTCATTGTTATATGAGGAGACATTAAAAACCTTGTTTTGTGTAGGTGTTTTAGTGTTTTTTTTTCCAAAAAAACATGTGCAGGAGACGCGGCTCAAGATATACGTAGAAACATTGGCCAGTGTACAATATACAGAAAGTAGATATTGGACATATAACGAATTATTTAGTGTTCTATAGTCGCCTGCACGAGACATCCTGCGAAAAGTAAAATGAGCGAAAACTTTTTGCATGGTCGACACCAAAGCTGCCGTCCGAAAATTTACCCCATTAATTTTGCCCAACGAAAATGTTTGACAAACCACTGGGCACGTCGACAATAGAGATATTTTTAAAGGCTGCGAATTCTCCTCTGCATTTATACAAGATAAATCTTATTTTTTTCTACGTAGTATATGTACATAAATACTACATACATAACATAACATAAGCTCACGCTCACGCTCCCCGAAGGGGTAGGCAGAGGCGTACTAGCGAACTAGAACACCCACATTTCGCCGAGCTTAGTTCCGTCCCAGGTGTGATAGGGGGCGAGCCTATCGCCATATCGGGCACAAATTCCAGACTCCGGGCTGATATGGAAAAATCCAATATCACTTTGCCCAACCCGGGGATCGAACCCGAGACCTCAGAACCGTAGTAGTACCGAAATACCACCACGCCACGGAGGCAGTCAGATAAATACTAAATATAAAATAAAATGTTTTTTTTTTGGATTTAGTAAAAAATATTATTATGCAATTTAGACTCTTTTTCGACCGCCTTCCAAAAAGGAAAACGTCCTCAAATCGTCTGTATTTTTTTATATATGTTACGCGATATCTCCGCCAAATGTAGACCGATTTCCAAAATTATTTTGTGTGCGAAAGAGCTTATTTCAAGGATGGGCCCATATAAATTTGGTCACGATCGGATTTGAAGTCAGTCTATTAAATTTTAAACTTGTTATTATTAGTATAACTCTGCTACTACTACTCGACTGCCTCGGTGGCGTGGTGGTATTTCGGTACAACTACGGTTCTGAGGTCTCGGGTTCGATCCCCGGGTCGGGCAAAGTGATATTGGATTTTTCCATATCAGCCCGGAGTCTGGAATTTGTGCCCGATATGGTTTTTCTCAGAGATACCCCATACATGCTCCACAACTTTAATTCTGATGAGGCGCTATTCATTTATTACGTAAAACTATTTTTGCTAGTTTTTGACTCCCTCCCCCTCTATATAAGAAAAATAATCACAAGTTTTAAACTTAACTGGCCGACTTCCAATTTACCGATCGTGACCAAATTTATATGGGACCACCCTTGAAATAAGCTCTATCGAACACAAAAATAATTTTGAAAATCTGTCTACATTTGGCGGAGATATCGGGTATCGATAACATAAAAAAAAACGACGAATTGAGGACCTCCTCCTTTTTGGGAAGCCGATAAGAATAGGCCGACCCCTCCCTCTGTTTAATATTGATTACGTAAGAATATAAAGGAAAAACTTTCATAATCCGAGCCCATCAGGGCATTCGCACTATTGTATGCGCTTTTTTAAAGTATAATATTAACTTTGTGTTACTATTATACGTTGATATAGTAAAATCAGCTGGTATAAATTGGATGCAAATAGCAAAAGATAGACAGCGATGGTCTTCTCTGGAGGAGGCCTTCACCTTCTATTAAGAGGGGTTCGTGCAATCAAATGCAAAAAATAAAATAATTTTATTTTTTTCTACTTTTTATAAATATGTAACTTTAGGCAAGAAATAAAAGGCTTTTTATTTTATTATTATTAATTATTAACTTTGCGTATTTTTATGATCTTACACAAGAACTATCAAGACTCCCTCCCGCCTCCTTGTAAGAAAAAGTAAGCCATTGTCGACCCCCTCTCTCCCTAAATCGACTTACGAAATAAATGAATGGCCCCAGAGACAACTGAATCACTGAAGGTCGGGCAACACTGACTTCTGACTATAATATATACATATAGCCCCTTACTTATAAAAATATTTAAGCGCGGCTTATATTTAACCATAGGTTGTCCCTTTCATTTTTATACAATGTAACGCAAAGAAAAAAGTAACAGGCTATTCTTAGTAAAAAGTTAAGCGAAAATGTTTTTATAAGTAAGGCCCATAGAAGAAGCTTTAGTTCTATGACTATACTGCAGTATATCTACCTACTCTTATCCTACCTCATTGTGGGATCGGCGCAACACAATTTTTCAAGCTTGTAGCAGACCGAATTTGGTTCAGTTTTTACGAACCGCTGCCTACCTGACATCCCCCCTCTCACAAAAAATCCCCCTCTCAAATTATGTTTTTTTTATCCGGGAACGGCAAAGTGACTAACTACACTGAACTTGATAGTAAGCGTAGTGCAGTCGAAAAAAAATAGCGGCCACTGACAATCAATGGGTTTATCAGTGGTCGTCAGAATCATGCCGGCTTATTTACGCTTCTTCCCACTACTAATCTAAAGGGGAAAGAAGCAAATCGAGAACTTTGCGAGAAGACAGGCGGATGACCGATGCAGATACAGGGATACCCCCATACCCATCCCAACCAACGGAAAAGAACCGGAAGTAGGTACACTGGCTGATCTTGCAACCCAAACTTTACGGAGTGTGGGTTACTATTGCAGGTTTTAGCACCATGTGGACGGTGGTGGCCATCCGATCGGATATGAATATCCTACTACCAGCAAATGTTTGGAAAACACCCGCCCGACCTGGGACAGAACCTCCCGGTTCATAGTCCATAAACGCTGCCCTCACCAAGAAGGCGATAATATACGCCTCTACTGTAGTCGTATGGATTATTTCGACGAAAAATAATGTTAATATTGTTAATTAACTATGACGATAGGCTCGGCCTCCATCACATACATTGGCGGAAACGAGTCCTGTTGATCACCATCTGTCTACGCCATCAGGAATACGGGCGTGAGCATATCATATATATTCTCCTACTAGACACCTATGTACATAACTATTATTACAATGTCTAGTCTTTCTGATTTCACGACCTCACCTGACCTTCAAATGAAAGCAATTTCGAGCGTGAGTTCATAACCAGATTTTTTGTATTAATCCTTATTATATTTCATGAATAAAATTACCGTTGAAATACGCTAACATAAAAGCACAGGGATTTAGCTTCATGACTAGAATGTGGAGTCATTTATTTTTTATTGATTTAACACTTAGATAAATGAAGGCAACCTGCGGTTTAATATTGGAAAATGATTATCTTTTCTTAGTCTTTTCATAGTATCTAGAGGTGAACAAGCATTTCATTGTGCACTCGGCCTAAATCCTCTCTTTAAAGGAACCCTTTATCTAGCTGTTGGATATTTTATAATACAGTCCAGATTTATTGTTATAAACAAAATTTAGGAGTCGGTACTTAAATAATACCCATTATTCTGCAATATTTCATCCTACCATGTCTCATAAATTACGGTTCACAATGCTTCATTGGGTTGTCGATATAATTCCCAGATGATTATCGAACGGTTACATCACTCTATAATAATCGGTCATATACCTGTCCCGTTTTAATAATCTCGAGAGGTTTATGCCATCGTAAAGAGACGCTTGTTGGGGTCTCCAGTGTCGTAGAAAAGAGACCTTACGCGCAGTAGTTTTTAGTAGGAACTGGATACGTCTCTGATGCCATGACAACTAAAAACGTGTTTTTAACATTACATTTTTTGAGAAGTGACTGCTAAATACGGTACAGCAAACTTCCACTTCACGTCGGTTTTCTATATGAAACATACATCACGGTCAAGGCGGTTAAGTAATATTCTAAACCAAATTGTCTAGAGCTCCATCATGCTTTCACTCCTTTTGTGCTGGACAACGCACATTTCTAGCATATATTTACATTTTTGGACAAATCGATGATCAGATTAACGATTCCCAAAATAACGATGCTAACACAAGAAAAATATCGAAATCTAAGCATTTCATATAGCGAATTTTAAATATGGCAGTTCAGAGCAATATTCCAATTAAAGCATTAATAATTCTAATAAGGGAAACATTTTGTTAATTGCGGATATATCTAACTCATTGGGTACGCACAAACAATTGCATATTATTTCAATTTGAAATCGGATTTTATCGCCCGTACATAATTGTGTCAATTGATTATTATAAGCTTATACTTTACATACAAGTCTGTGCTTATACTCGTATTGAGGCTATTTGGGTCATAGTCTGGGAGATTGTTCTAATTTGTGAATATAATAATAAATACAATACGTCTGACACGGTTTATTTATGTCTTCATTAAGATTACGTCACTTTTTCGACACACGCCTCACTTTTCTTATATGATAAAACCACACTGTAGACACTTATGTCTACAGCATGAATGGACCGGCTCAGCTGGATTGTCAAAATGTTTTCCGAGCATCTGCAAAATTACTCCGTATAATTACTATTTTGTGATTATTACTGTGACGACAGTAATCATTAATAATAATTACATGTACTACATGTAATTACAGATAATATATGACGACATTTCATTAATTACATGTAATAAATTAGATGTCATTCATATATTTCTTATTCAATTTAATTTGAGGTTAGAACTAACTGTAGGTTAGTAATAGTGGTGCAAGTTGCCCTTATTTGTTAAAAAAATATTATGTAATTTGCCTAAATATTGGGTAATCTTGCCGATATCTATATTATTAAGCTCACAACGAATAGAATAATTTCACGGTCTAGACGAACGTAAATTAAATAGCCGAATACTTAAACAATAAAAAATAATATTATCATAAAGAAAATACGGATTTATCTAGTTAGAAATCTGATCCAGCCAAACCGAATCCATTAACGATGTAAGTAAAGTCTGGTATCGTATTCTGCGTCATAACTCATAATAATCACATTTTTCGACCGACTGCCCAAAAAGGAGGAGGTCCTCAATTCGTCGTTTTTTTTTTAATGTACGCGATATATCCGCCAAATGTGGACCGATTTTCAAAATTCTTTTTGTGTTCGATAGAGCTTGTTTCGAGGGTGGTCCCATATAAATTATTAATGGTCACGATCGGTAAATTGGAAGTCGGTCAGTTAAGTTTTTAAACTTATGATTATTATTTTTTTATTGCAGAGATTGGCAAACGAGCAGATGTGTACTTCAGTAGCCCGAGCACGAAAAACTAATGTAAATGTAAATGTATTCGAGTTCGCTGCGCACTGATGACGTTTGGTTAATATTTCATACAAATTTCATAGACGCGCATCGAGCTGAAATACATTTACGGTTGTCAGAAATTTTCCTGCTCGGGCCGCTGATATGAGAATTGATATTTAAATACCTACTTCGCTTACAAATAGTGCGATATAAAACATTGTTTTTAATTAGGTATTTTGATTGTTTAGCTTTGTAAGCTGACATGAAGCCTAAGCAAGCAAGTTGCGGCATTTTTTCTTTCCACCTGCCCTTATCCCACCTCTACGTGGGGTCGGCGGAAAATACTTTTTCAAGCATATTGCAGAAAGGATTCGGTTTATTTTTTACTGCAACTGCCTGACTTCAACCCCCTTGTGGGGTATGCAGTCCCGAGCAAATTGATGTAGCAAAGCATCCGACTTCGAATCGAACCCGAAACCTATTTCAAAACCAATACACGCGGCCACGAGAAGCAAAGAGGAATACACTGGGAATAATCGAATGGAAGCGGACTTTCTCAAGAAAATCCCATCAATTTACATAAAACAACTAAAAGTCATGCCATAACACACTGATCGAATAAACACGTGGGAGAACTGAATAAAATCACTTTTATTTTTGTAACCCAGTTAGGAGGATGCGGACGGATTATTGAGTTTTCGAGGCCGCGGAAAATACATTTTTCTAGACATATAACATTTCTTATATTATTATAAGACAGCCTCTGTACGTAGTAGTATTACATGCGCGGAACAACTATCGTCCTGAAGTCTGGGGTTCGATCCCCGGATAGGGGAAAATGATATTGAGTTTTTCAGTATCAGTCCGGAGTCTGGAATTTGTGCTCGATATGGTAACAGGCTCGTCACCTATCACATCTGGGACGAAACTAAGCTCGGCAAAATGTGGGTGTTCTAATTCGCTAGTGCGCCTACCCCTTCTGATAATTGATACCCCCTATTATAATTTTATTACTCGAAATGTTAGTAACATCTTTGGAGCTATAGTTAAAAGTCCCATCCATAATTTCTTTGTAGTAATTTCTTCGTAGTCACCACACTTGTGTCAATAAATAATTCCTTCTTTCTTTCTTTCTATCTTTCTTTCTTTCTTTATACTTTCGAGGCAGAATAATAATAAGAAGTAATTTTATTTAAAGGTTGTTTTATTTTAAAACTGCTTAAAAATAAGTGGATCAATAAACGAAAAATCTCGAAGACTTAGGTTGACGACCAGCAGCCCGTGTAGGAAAATTTCTGACAATCATAAATGTATTCAAGCTCGCTGCGCACTCATGACATTTGGTTAATTCTTTCTACCTGCCCTTATCCCACCTTAATGTGGGGTCGGCGCCACACACTTTTTAAAGCATGTTGCAGAGTGGATTTGGCTTAGTTTTTACGATCGTCCGCCTGCCTGACGTCAATGAGGGATCCAGTCCCGGGCAAATTAAATTAGAAAATTTGCTTTGCCCGACTTGGGAATCGAAGCCAGGACCTCCCGGTCCACAGCGCATACATGCTGCCACTAGACCAAGGACCAAGGCGACCTTTGGTTATTATGATGACATTTGGTTAATATTTCATACAAATTCCATAGACGTTCATCGAGCTCGAATACATTTACAATTATCAGAGATTTTCATGCTTGGGCAGGTGTATCGAGAAATAAATCCCAGTTTTAATGAAGTACGGAAAAAAGTTTAATATTTCACGATTACAACCTCCTTTCAAAATGTTGAAATTTAATTTGTATAAGCAAACATTCGAGAAATTTGGCATGGGCGCCACGCATTCTTGTTTAGCCTGCGTGATGTCGAACATTCAACCAAGGTATTTCAAAAGCGGGATCTACATAGCAACGACGATATTTTTTATAACAGTAACTGGCAAACGAGCAGGGAGTTTGCCGTTACAACCTCTTATAGCAAGATTATTATAATCTTACTTGTACCGATTCCTATACAAAACAAACGAAGAACGATTATAATAACATAACCTAAAACACATAACATAAGCTTACGCCTGTATCCCCGAAGGGGCAGGAAGAGGCGTAGTAGCGAACTAGAACACCCAAATTTCGCCGAGCTTAGTTCCGTCCCAGATGTGATAGGGGGCGAGCCTATCGCCATATCGGGCACAGTTTCCAGACTCCGGACTGATATGGAAAAATTCAATATCACTTTGCCCGACCCGGGGATCGAACCCGAGATCTCAGAACCGTAGTCGTACCGAAATACCACCACGCCACCGAGGCAGTCGATTATAATAATACTGCTATAAGAGGTGGTGGTAACACTTCAGATAGTTCACCTGATGGTAAGCAATCTCCATCGCGCATAGACACCCCAGACACAAATGTATCATGGGTGCATTGCCAACTGAAAAGGAGAGGAATAGGTATTGGGAAAGAGAGGAGGCAATTGGGCCACCGGAATTCTCACCACGAAACGAAACGCAACAGCGGGCCGGCACTTTACATTGGTTTTCTGTGAGACAGTAGTATCAAACCGGTCGAGCCGGCCCATTCCTGCCGTAGACATTACAGTTTACAGCGTGGCTCTACCACTCATAAAATTTCGCTACAGAAGAATAGCTTTATTCAATTAAAATTACATAAGCGTATGGGCCACCGGAGGCCGAGCTGCCTGTGACTAATTAAGGGGCCGCACTTGAGTGGTAGATAATAAACAGACAGCATAAACAGATCAGCTCGATCGGTTCAATACCTCTGTCTCACACCGACGTGAAGTGGTGTGATTGATAAGTAAAATTTCCTCACCTTCTGAATCCACAATCACTTTCAAATCCTTAAACCTTACCCCCATATTCATAATAACTTAGTAGAACGTAATAGGTCTTATTACGTAAAAGGAGATAAAAAAAAAGATTTTTCTGTAACCAGCAACATTGGATAAACATATTTTAGTTGTCTTTTAGCTAAAGTAGCCAAAAATAGGGTTATGCTTTCGATAAGACCAGTATTGGATTATGAATACGGGGGTTAGTCTTTATGTTATCCACCGGAAAAACACGCATTATAAAAATCCATATCGCCAAATTATCTCAAGCTAGATTCTAATACGCACTCGAAAGTTATTCGTGCCAAGTCCTCTGAAAGCGGCCACTGTAAGTGACTCATATTTCGATCGTATTTCAAACAGCACGTAAAAGGCATCAGTCACAGTTGTCTTGAAGTGCCGAAGTCGTTAAACTGAGTAAGATAAGACTTGAAACTGGTACTAAACTAGAAATTACATTAAAATCATTGATCTATATATTGTCCATGTTAGATAGTTACTGGCTATAATTTAATTTACAAGGCCAATATGTCACAATGTGGATTATTTCTACGTGTCCTAATTCTACTCCAATGTGGCGTTGGTGTAATACGATTTTTGACGCATGAAATACTTCGGCTTAGTTTTTACGATGCGGCTGCCTGTGTATGTAAAAAAGTGTATTGTACCGTCCCCACATTTTGGGACAAACTTTTCCTAACCTGGGAATCGAACTCACAGGCCCAGAGCCTATATACGCTACCACTAGACCAAAGAGGCAACCATAAACAATAACACAAAAAAGTTTGAACTAGATTATTACATGACAGTAAACTGCGCTCGTCATTCCGGGATACAAAATGTTTCATAACTCAGTAATTTCACTGGCTTAAATGTCTCTCAAACCGAAACAAAACAGTGCTCACATACTGAAGCTTAACGACAGCAAAAAACAAAGCAGTGGTAAAACAGGTCAAAACTCATGAGTTTACAAAACGAAATATTCATACGTACATGGAATTTGTGCCCGATATGGCGATAGGCTCGCCCCCTATCACATCTGGGACGGAACTAAGCTCGGCGAAATGTGGGTGTTCTAGTTCGCTAGTACGCCTAGATGGGCCATATCGGGCACAAAATCCAGACTTCGGGCTGATACTGAATAGTAAAACTCAATATCACTTTGACCGACCCGGGAATCGAACCAAACCTCAAGACCGTAGCCATACTCAAGTTCCAATACAACTACGCCACCGAAGCAATCAAATATTCATCAAAATATATAATATCCAGAAATTCAACAGTGGATTGCCATACAATGATCTTTGTCAAGTTTATGATGACATAGAAAAGATGGCTACGATAGACGATCACATAACTGTCTGATATGGATATATCAGTAAATTATGACCATGGTGCAGATTTAAGAATGTAAAACTGCTTATTGGTTTTCATGGCTTGTTATTAATAGTTAAATATAAATAGTATTTATCATATTCTATATCACTACATTACTATTATTTGTAGATGCAACCGCGACTTCGTTCAAGTGGACTTATAATGAAAAAAATAATATTGTCGCTAAATAAATAGAGATATGAGATAGAGAATTAAATGAAATAATTATTTATCACGTAGACTAATAAATAGCTGGATGTAGGATATTCTAGTTATTTGTAATGTAAACCCAGTATTCGAGTGTATATTGACAAACTTATATTAAAACGGAATTACAATATATATCTTAAAATAATCAATCATTTGAATAGCATAATTGGATAAACAATTAATAAAATAATATAATTTAAAAATAAACAGATCTTTAAGCGTTACAGAAAAATGTTTCAAATAACCTAATAAAATTAATGATCAACAGCCAGGCTTTAACACGTATCGATTTAAATAAATTTTATAACACATTTTGTAATTAGTACAATATACTATTTCGTTTTTAAATTATTATTAAACATCATTAAAATTATGTAATGTGTTTCGACGAAGTTATTTTACCACGTATATTTGAAAGAAAACTTCCTAAACCTTTAACACAACACATCAAATTAAGTACTACTCTACTTACCTAAGAAATAAACGTTTTTGACTTAAAACACTTATTTTACGAGTTTTTATTCACTTCAATAAACAATCGTATTTAATCACACAGTTCAGTTTTAAACACTCTACAACTTTCATTTTTAGAGGCAACACGACTTATGTTCGTCATTCTATAGTGTCACTGCTCATCAAAGTTCGCGACGTAACTAAAAAGCAATTTAGAACATTTTTTGAATCGATTTTACTCGTAATACGTAACGGTTTTATGCGACGTATGATGGCAGAGTCTGCTTTCAAGAGGCTTTCGGAATAAACTGGTGTTTCTGAAGTCAGTGCTACTAGCGCGCATGCGCCAACGTCCGGACTGGTATTCTGAAAGGACACAGCAATTATTGTAAAGTTTACAATTGTGAAATTATACCAAAATAAACATTGATGCGACACAATATTTTATATTAAACAAGTTTTATAACAGGACGCACATTTACTTGCTTTTGCCCGCGGCTATGCCTGTATAAAACCTTCATCCCCTGCTACACCTCCTTTGAGAATAAATTTCCAAAAATCCTTTCTTAATACTCGCTTACGTCATAAAAGGAAGCCGTGTGTAAAATTTCACATTCCTAGTTCCAACAGTTTCGGCTGTACGCTGATCAGTCATTCATTCAGTGTCTCTTTTTATATAGATGCAATGCAATCAAAATACCTAGGTACGTATGAAGTTAAGAATCGAATATAAATAGATATCAAATGTCAACTTTGATAAAAATAATAAGGTCAATCAAGCAATGTTAAGAACAATATTGACACATGCTAGCAAACAAAGAAATAATAAAAACTGTTTCTTTCGTTCCGTTCTGATCCTTAAAAGAAATTATGGTAACTCTTAAATTAAATTCAGCTAAAATAATCATTTCAGAAACAAAGGCTCAATGGAATTGAATTTTTAAACTTGAAATGATACTGTCAAAGCAGTCGAACGAACACTTTTTTCTGTATTAACAATGCAAATCGCTCTTTTATCCAAACTCATCCAAATACTAATTATTCTTATGAATAATATCTGGATTTATACTTTAATTTCCGCCGCGCGATTGTTAGAAGCTGTTTTGTCGAAATGAGATTTAAATTGCTTTTTGTCGTGAATTCGTACGATGCTTATCAAGATATGCAGGACTGGCCGCGTGTGTGCGCGCTAATCGATTTTTTCATAACGATTATAAAAAATTTGGCCCAATTTACAAGCTGTAGAGTATAGTTTAATATTTAAATGAAATGTTTGGTACCATCTGATGGTAAGCGTTGTGCAGTACAAAAAAAACTAGCGACCACTGACAAACAATGGGTTTATTTATCAGTGATCGCCAGAATCATGCCGGCCTATTTATGCTTCCTCACACTCCATTTCCACTTTAGGAAACTATAGGAGACTTATATTATTATACATTTGTTGACTTAAATTTATGTCCGAGAATCGAACCCGCGGCTCCTCGAATCTTGTTTATAGCCCACTGTTGCACAAAAGCGGTCAATTCCTATTTTTTAATCGATTTAACTGTAATACAGCGAAAATTCAATATTACATATTCATGATAGATACGTCATACGCAATTATTCGCAAAACGATGAAGGATGGGCGGGGTTTATTGAATGAAATTCAAATTTAGAACAAATACAATATGTAACTCTTACGTCTGTGAAAATATTTTTATTCTCTTACTTGATCGCTAATGCCAACGTTTTCGTTTACATTTTAGACCGACTTCCAAAAAGGTGGAGGTCCTCAATTCGTCTATATATTTTTGTTTATGTATGTTACGCGATCGCCTCCTTGGTCTAGTGGCAGCATGTATGGGCTGTGGACCGGGAGGTCGTGGGTTCGATTCCCAGGTCGGGCAAAGCGAATTTTCTAATTTAATTTGCCCGGGACTGGACCCCTCAGAGGGGGTTGACGTCAGGCAGGCAGTCGGTCGTTAAAACTTAGCCAAATCATTTCTGCAACATGCTTGAAAAAGTGTGTTGCGCCGACCCCACATTAAAGTGGGATAAGGGCAGGTAGAAAAAAAAAAAATGTTACGCGATATCCCGCCGAATGTGGACCGATTTTAAATTATTTTTGTATTCGATAGAGCTTATTTCAAGGGTGGTCCCATATAAATTTGGTAACGATGGGATTTGAAGTCGGCCCGTTCAGTTTTTAAACTTGTGGTTATATTTTATAAGTTCATTCTTCTTAATGTGATGTCTAATAGTGATTTATCTGCATTGCCAGTCTAATTGTAATCATGAATTTTTGATTGTGAACTTCACTCAACCTTGCCGTGACGAAAAATATCCGCCCCCATTGCAGGTAGCTAGACTAGGCTAGTCAAAATAGGTTATTGTGTTAGTAAGTAGGTTAAGTGAGAATGTAATTAGGTTTTGTGCTCTCAATAGCTCCGCCTATTCACATTTGGCAGCGTCTCCACAGTCACATATCTGGAAATTTCTTAGTTCATAGATCGATTCTTGGACTTAGGGCAGTCATCTTAGGCTGAGATCTGTAGAGCGAACTTCGACTAAATCTAAGTCAAAGAAACAAACTCAGTGAGGATTTGGAATTTTTAAATCGAACTGACTGACTGCCTCGGTGGCGTAGTGGTATTTCGGTACGACTACGGTTCTGAGGTCTCGGGTTCGATCCCCGGGTTGGGCAAAGTGATATTGGATTTTTCCATATCAGCCCGGAGTCTGGAATTTGTGCCCGATATGGCGATAGGCTCGCCCCCTATCACATCTGGGACGGAACTAAGCTCGGCGAATTGTGGGTGTTCTAGTTCGCTAGTGCGCCTCTGCCTACCCCTTCGGGGATACAGGCGTGGGCTTATGTTATGTTATGTTTGTAAATCGAACTTTGACTTTGTGCAAGTCATTTTTTAGAAGAAAATATTTGCTTAGTCTGTCAGTCTGTGATTCTAGTAAAAAATGGCTCGGACTAAGTTAAAGTTCGATTTAAAAATTCCAAATCCTCACTGAGTTCGTTTTTTTTACTTTAGACTTAGTGGAAGTTCGCTCTATAAATCTCAGCTTTAGACTAGTGTGTAAGAAATGTTTTAAGTAGTCTGTTATTTATAACCTGAATATCTGTTGGCCACCAAATATTTTGGTGCGGGAATCGGACTCTGAGCTTCGCGTTGGGATCGTACGCTATCAAATTCTTATTTAATAACTAGCTGACCCGCGCAACTTCGTCTGCGTAGGAGAGAGAGGGTTGAAAGAATGAGTTGTAGGCACCTATAATCCAATAATTCTAAAGGAGGTAATGAGATGATCTACTTTGGTCCGTTTTCGTCAGTCACCCCGTCAGTCACCCAGTCAGTCAGTACCCTCGTCAGTTACCCCGTCCATCACCCCGTCAGTTACCACGTCAGTTACCCCGTCAGTCACCCCGTCCATCACCCCGTCGGTCACCCCGACAGTCACCCTGTCGGTCAACCCGTCGGTCACCCCATCTATCTGCTCGATTGTCACCCCGTCTGTCACCCGTCTGTCACCCAGTCTGTCACCCCGTCGGTCACCCCATCTATCTGCTCGATTGTCACCCCGTCTGTCACCCATCTGTCACCCAGTCTGTCACCACTTTTGTCACCCGTGTGTCACCCTGTATGTCACCCGTCTGTCACCCATCTGTCTGCTCGATTGTCACCCCGTCTGTGAAATCTCTAATATCTGGAAAATCTTTTTTCACGCACCGGCGCCATCTACTTAAAATATTGGTTTGTAGTACATGCTGTGTATCAGAGATGCCGCTGTATGTGAAAAAAGATTTTCCCGCTGTTTAAATTTTTCCTGAATTTTCTTTGCTATAAACCTCACGGAGCCCGAGACCTTTCCAACGAATGCAAAACCGTGGAAATCGGTTCGTGCGTTCTGGAGTTATAGCGTCAGGAGGGAAAACCCGACTTATTTTTATATAGTAGACTGTTTAGTAAGTTTGAATATAATATGCTTGGAATAACGAGATTGGAATTTGAAAATCGTCGTAAGCAATGATTTTTACCCGACTATCCTGGATTGCGGGTAATGGTTTTGTTTTCAGAGACTAAAGGCTGTCGAGGGTTTAGTGTTACCATAAATTACGGTTCGGTCAAGTAAATAATTAAAACCAAATCGTATAATTTCTACTGAACTGACTGCCGCGGTGGCGTGGTTGTATTTCACTACGACTACCGTCCTGGGGTCTCGGGTTCGATCCCCGGGTTGGGTAAAGTGATATGGGATTTTCCTATATCAGCCCAGAGTTTGGCATTTGTGCCCGGTAGGCTCGCCCCCTATTACATCTGGGACGAAACTAAGCTCGGCGAAATGTGGGTGTACTAGTTGGCTAGTGCGCCTCTGGCTACCCCTTCGGAGATAAAGGCGTGAGCTTATGCAATGTAATGTAATGTATAATTTATATTTCATATGCAATTGTTATACATTTAAAACTACTATGCCTACACATCATTATATTTTTATCTTAAACAATGTTTTAACGTAAAGTGAATTAAGAAAACTCATAAAGAGTACTGACAAAGGAAAATTACAGCGCTAGCGTGGGCAAAAGTAGGAGCATTGAAACACAGACTAATTTACTAGGGCCACGCAAGGATGGGGCCGTGTCAAAAGATTTATATCGTAGGGTAAAAAAACACTATGAAGAAAGATACTAAAAATAGTGATCAACTGATTTGTTTTTCTTATTTTGATTTCGTAATTTGAACCTACTGGATTCGGAATATAGTTATAATATTATAACACATAACTTTAGCTCACGCCTGTATTCCCAAAGGGGTAGACAGAGGTGCACTAGCGAACTAGAACACCCACATTTCGCCGAGCTTAATTTTGCCCCAGATGTAATAGGGGGCGAGCCTATTGCCATATCGGGCACAAATTCCAGACTAGGAGCTGATATGGAAAAATCCAATGTCACTCTGTCCGACCCGGGGACCGAACCCGAGATCTCAGGACAGTAGTCGCACCGAAATATCACCACCACGCCACCAAAGCAGTCAATAATATATGTTCAATATTATATTATAGTTGTAAGGTAGTAAATATGTAGAAAAGTGTGTTGTGTATAAGCACGTACATGACAATAGCATATCCAATAAGCTACTTGTAGTACCTGCAGAGCATTTTCAAGAGTCATATCCCACGAAATTGCAACCTCTGAAAATAGCTCCCGCCTCACGTTGAGTGTGACATAATATCCTTCTTTGAAATATGATATGTTAAAATTATTTTCATGGTGGGCATGCCGAGGCTACTGCCAATATCTGAAGAAGGATCTGTCATAGCGCTGAGGGAACACCGAAAAGAGAAGTTCGTTCCAAAGTTTGAAGGTGCGTGGGAAAAATTAACTCTGGAAACGCACTGTGCTAGTAGTAGGTGGTTCCAGGTAGAATAAATAAATAACACCCAAAAGTCACACACATAGTCCTAAGATCGATTCTTGTGTCGTGGGAATCAGAAACTACGAGAGACTTTCGGTCCCACAACACTTAGACCCGAAACAAATATATGTGGGCCGCACAAATATTTGTCTCGGTGCGGGGATCGAACCCGCGGCCTTTCGCTTCACAGCCAGTTGCTCGCTCGCTGCGCCACGGAGGCATGGAAGAACTTTTCTATTGTACTGGATATTTAGTAATTAATTTTATTTTTCTTTATTAATTTCGGTTAATTGGTAAAAAAAAATCTACCTGCTCTTATAACACCTTAATCTAGTGTCAATCTTAATCATTCACTTTTCGACGGACTTCCCAAAAAGGAGGAGGTCCTCAACTCGTCGTTTTTTTATGTATGTTACGCGATATCTCCGCCGAATGTGGACCGATCTTCAAAATTCTTTGTGTTCGATAGAGCTTCTTTCAAGTATGGTCCCATATAAATTTGGTCACGATCGGTAAATTGGAAGTCGGTCAGTTAAGTTTTTAATCTTGTGATTATTTAAGCATGTTAATGTCTTGATGAAAGGATCTGACATATTTCTTAAATAAAAAAAATGCGTGCCTAACGTCGACCTCCCTCTGAGAGATCCAGTTCAGGCCAAATAGTATTAGAAAAACCTGGGAATCGAACCCAAGACCTCCCGATTCACAGCCCGTACACGCTGCCACTAGACCAAGGAGGCGACCAATTTGATAATTAAAATAATATGGACTTTGTTAAGGCTTCATAACCAAAATTATCCATTATTAAAAGTGTCAGCAAACAAAACCCCAAAGCCCGAATACCAATCTATGCGGAAAATTTTCCTCAATTAATGAACTGGGTTAAAACCCTTCTAACTAGATATGGCTGCTAGTCGAATTATAAGGCCGCAGTTAAATTGATTGAGAGATAAATACTATAGGAATAGAGTCAAAGACGAACTGTAAGCGGCTATTAGCATTTAAATAGGTTTATTTAACATTTAGATACTGATATAAATTCTTGTAGGACTATTTTCCAGCCGCAATTCGAATTGAAAAAGGTCGTCTTGTTTATGTTAGAGGGTTTTTCGAAAGAACCTTTATCGAATAGAGGTCCTAACTCCTAAAGGAGTTCATTAATTTAGCGACCTATAAATAACTGACACTTACGACGGTGTGACCAAGAATATTTTTTACAATCAAATTCGTATCGAGCTCGCTGAACACTGATGACATTTGGTTAAAATGTTATAGAAGTCATAGACGCGCATTCGAATTCGATTGTAAAAAATATTCCATCAGCCCGAGCAGGAAAATTTCTGACAACCGTAAATGTATTCGTGCTCGATGCGCGTCTATGAAATTTGTTTGAAATATTAATCAAATGTCACCAGTGCGCAGCGAGTTTACATTTACATTAGTTTTTTGTGCTCGGGGTACAGCATAGGCCGCTGTTATTCCGACTCTCTCTTGCGAAAGTTGGGCTCCTACATTTATGGTGCCACCGCAATGTCTATTTCTACCACCTCCCATCATCATCTTTGTTAGGAACTTTGAATTAAGAATTCTGTTAATGAAACTCATCAATGTTTCTTGATGAATCTCTTAGTGATATGAGAATGGTTGCTATAACTTTTACTTAAAATGGTACTTCTACGAGTGCCTCATAATCCGTCATTTTTAATTCCATAATCTGTTATACGTCCATTTTTCCGCAGTCAGCCATTGGATAAAAGTTGTGCTGGGACTTTTAACGAGCTCTCAATGTGACATGCTACCCGTTTTACGTTTTATCCGAAAAAGGTTTATGCAGATTTATTTCGATGAACGGAAAGACCGGTAGGTTTTACCCGCGTTTACACGTCACCAGAAGCATTCGAATATTTGAATAATTCACATAATATTGCTTATATCCTAAAGTGCCTTACAGACTAGCAACTTTAGTTGCCGTATTAGACAACTTTCAATAAATTTCGACGATAGATGCCAGTGGGACCTACATAAACGTTGTCGCTAACCAAAACACGAGCGCCGCGCCGACTGTAAGGCGCCTAAGATTAAGTGAAGAGTCATAGAAACCGGTGTCTTCTAAACATATTATTTTATTGTTTGCAGGTTTTTGCCATAAATAGAAAATGGTTGACAACAACTTTACTCATTGTTTGTCAGAGGCGACCAGCTTTTGGCTTGCTTTGTACTTACCATCAGGTGTAGTGTAGTCACTTTACCAGATAGAATATAAAAACTTGATAGTTTTTGTAATTTCATCTAACTACCTTTAGTGAATCACAAAGAAATTCTATAAATAGCTCAAATTAATCACCATAAATTAGTAGAGACAAACATCTTATCTAAGAATGACTCAGCAGAATTCATCCCTTTCATAAATCTAACGAAACAATTATCACCTAACTCACATAAACATCCGTAATGACGAAGCACAAACCTACAAATATGAGAATTCCAGAAAACATAAATCTTCTGCAGCCGAACGTTTGAATATGTCGTTATTAGGCCTGGATACTGGCCAAGGTCGTTACCATTGATCTATTCCAGACCAATCTTCGACGTCTTTATGCCTCAGATGGGAAGATTTGCCGCGATAGGGTATACTTAATGGCTTTAGTTGTTGACTATAACATGGGATGAATTGGAAGACTAGATATCGAACTCGTATTTGATGTTGGTTGTGATAACGATGTTGTGAATAAATGATTAAATGACACTATTATTAAGAAATATATTTTTTATAGCAGAGACTGGCAAACGAGCAGATGGGTCCCCTGATGGTAATGGTGGAATCGCCCCTATAGTCCAGGCATAGTCCCCGCATAGTCAAGGTGAATACAATTGTTTTCTCTCTCTACCTTCTATATCTATCTTTAACTTTAATAATTATTTTATGGAGACAAAGTCGATGACATATTTTTTTAAATCAAATAATAACGTACATAACCACATGCGACAAAGTATGGGGATGAAGTCGATGACAAAATACTTCATAATAATCCAAATCAAGTAATACATCTAACAAAGGAAATCTAAATTAACCAAAGAATCCGCCAAGAGTATACTCTGAATATACAATTACACACTGACTAACGATGTTCACAAATCCAGTATTTACAATACGCATAACTCACCAACGTCATTTAGAGGAACGTGACGGTGTAAATCCTTGTACCGCTCTCCGCAGCTCCTGAAGGGGAAACTGCTATTAGTGGTTAACTGGATTTCACTTAGGGGATGTAAATAAGACGGCTGGGGCGCGGCCCTTGAGTGTAACTTGGTATGTTCTGTTTGGGCCCGCTTTATTAGCAAACCTACACGTTGGCGTAACGTTTTCGTTTTGCGGCTTTATGTTTCGCGAATTTTCTATTTATTTCTTAAAAGAGAAAATGTTTTTTTTTAATTCTTCGTTCTAACACAGAGTATGATTTTATAAGTTGTTAATAATGTAATGACATGTTTTGTTTAGGACGAAGTGATGTAACTTCGCTTGCTTTGTGAAGCAATCTAATTGAGGTGTTCTGTGGCCGCATCGCAGGATATCTGTGCACTTGTAAATAAATAAATATTCTTTAAATCGTAGGTTTAACAGTGAAAAACAATTTACAACAAAATAACCAGACATGATAATAAACTGCTGAAAAAAAAACACCAACCATCGCCAAAAAATAAGTATCATTCTGCCTTCCATAAATGCTTCTTAGAACTCTGAAGAGGGACCAAAGTTTTACAAAGTAAGAAATAACGTTCATATACTTACATCTATCAAAAACTGACAAAACAAGAATAACGATAGAAAATTAACTTAAATCACTGTAAAATCAATTAGGCAGATAGATATCTAGTTATTGTGTAATATAGCAAGAAATATAAACCATGATATTTGGAGGTTGGAGAGATGCTTATATAACAATTCCAGGGATTTCTACATCTTAGTTCTAAGAAGTCAGGCCTTACACATAAACAAGACGGTATTGCTTTTTTCTAAAATAAAACTCGCCGCTCGGGTTGACACCGTTTTGCTGGTGGTAGGATATTCGTATCCGACCGGATGGCGACCACCGTACACATGGTGCTAAAACCTGCCATAGTGACCCACACTCCGCGTGTGGTTCGCGTTCCAGGATCAGCCAGTGTACTTCCGGTTCTCTCGAGGGGCTTGCGGCATGACTTGATGGTTGGTTGAGACGGGTATGGGGGGTATCCCTGTATCTGCGTCGGTCGTCCGTCTGTCTTGTCGCAAGCCTCTCGATTTGCTTCTTCGTTCTTCGGATTCGGAGTGTGAAGAAGCATAAATAGGCCGGCATGATTCTGACGACCACTGATAAACGGTTTTTGTCAGTGGTCGCTAGTTTTTTTGGACTGCACTACGCTTACCATCAGGTGCAGTGTAGTCACTTTGCCGTGCCCGGATAAAAAAAAAAAAAAAAAAAAAAAAAACACCGAGTGTTACTATGGGAATAAAGTGGAAGTCCGACTCCCTAACGGTAGTGTGTGGATAATTTCCAGCTTGACGGATTGCAAAGTGAATAGTAAGTGAATCACCGAGAGTTACTTGTTTGGGAAAATAAATGGGTCTTGTTATAATTATTACCGTAATTTACTTTCCTTAGGGAAGAGAAGACTAAGGCTGAGATCTATAGAGCGAACTTCGACTAAGTCTAAGTCAAAGTCACAAACTCAGTGAGGATTTTGACTTAGTTCGAGCAATTTTTTATAAGAAAATATTTGCTTAGTCTGTATGTCAGTCTGTTTTTCTTGTAAAAAATTACTCGAACTGAGTCAAAGTTCTATTTAAAAATTCCAAATCCTCACCGAGTTCGATTCTTTGACTTAGACTTAGTCGGAGTGCGCTCTATAGATCTCAGCCTTAATTTATTGACATAAATGGGGGCGTAAAGAAATTTATACATATTCAAGGATTGGTATACCTACACAAGGTGTTTGTGTTTTGTAATAATTACTGTACCGATGGCAGGAAACCTTTTTGCTTTATAAACTTTTAAGTTCTATTAAAACAAGCTTTTAACATATATAAATCGCGATGTAAATGTTATTCCCATAGATATTTACATTTATATACCTGACTAACGTACGATTACGTGAAAAATAACGTACGATAATATGGTGCTATTACGTAGGAACATGGCGAAAAATAAATAAATTGACAAAAACTAAAAGCCAAAAAGTCGTGGTTCTGCTTAATTCTTTCGCAGTCCACACTCGAATAGGTGATATTAATCGACTATCATATGAATTGTTATGTCTCATAAATTGTATACATACGAGTAAAAGAACATTTATATGCATGGAGTTAGGTACGTCGTGTAAAAGCCATCATCAAACGATTTTGAACACTATAGCGCTCTTCTGTCTTTCTTATCTCGCTGCAGTGTCCTTAGACCAAGATACCGTTACCGCTAAAGAAATTGTATTGAATATTAATGTATTTCAATGGCTATTCTCGAAAATTAATTTAAGAAACTTTACAGTCTACTAAATTTAAGACTATTTAAGATACTTGACAAATCGATATTTTTTTGTAAGTACCATCGGCTATTCTAATAAAAATAAATCAGCCAAATCAATTCAGCCAAATTACAATATTGTTAATAGAAGATCTAGATATATATACGTGTATTTACGTCCTACTAAATGATAAAGGTCGCAGGAAGTCGCTGGATGCAGGCCGCTTCAAACAGGTCGATCTGGAAATCTTTGGGGAAGGCCTATGTTCAGCAGTGGACGTCCTATTGCTGATGATGATGATGATGATGATGAAATGAATAAAACTTACTAAAATTGTCGTTCAAGATCACATTGGTCAATTTATGATTAAATGTATGGTTTTTTAGGTAAACATCCTTGTCAAGTTCCTAAATAATATCACTAGCTAGCTGCCTAGCTAGGCGCTATCATAAAACCTCTTTTTGTTGATAAAGTTTGGTCGTACTTACTTATGTATAATGTAACTGATCCATCACTACATAGTATAAAACAAAGTCGCTTCCCGCTGTCTTGCGTAAATCTACGCAACGGATTTTGATGCGTTTTTTTTAATAGAGTGATTTGACAGCCTCGTGGCGCAGCGGGCGAGTAGCCGGCTGTGAAACGTGAGGTCGCGGATTCGATTCCCGCACCTAAGCAAATGTATGTGTGGCCCACAGATATTTGTTTCGGGTCTGGGTGTTATGAGACCGAAAGTCTGTCGTAGTTCCTGATACCCATGACACAAGACTTGATCTTCGTGTGGGCTCAGGACTATGTGTGTGACTATTGGGTGTATTTTATTCAAGATAAAGGTTTATATCTATAATACATGCATAATATAGTTCCACCCATACGAAGCCGGGGCAGGACGCTAGTAGTTGGATAAAATCAACACACTCGTCGCTTACACAAGAGTCTACAACGTGGAAAACTTTACAACTCCCGCTAACTCCAACATTGGAAACCTAAAAGCATTATTGAAACGATATTCCAAATTGCAGTTCCTACCATCGGAGAAACGAGGAGTAGAATAATTTAAGCTGTAACACGTTGGCACTTCACCGACTTATTGCTTTAGTTATTACGCAACTTTACTTCAGGGGGGTTACCATCACCTCTTATAGCAGTATTATTATAATTTTACTCGTACCGATTCCCATACAAAACAAACGAAGAACGATTATGATAATACTGCTATAAGAGGTCGTGGTAACCCTGCAGTCCAAAATTGCGGACTCAGACGGATTAACCATGGTTCCGGCCCTATAAAAACTGACAGTTAACCAATGTTTGTTCATGCGGAAGGGTAGTCATTTCGTGGTTCAGTGATTTTTGCTTAAGGGCATGATTTGAATGCTAATTTTACAAGATTTTAGTTTATATGAATTACTTATTAATTTCACTGCCTCGGTGGCATAGTTGTATTGCGTTCCGACGACTACCGTCTTGATGACTGGGGTTCGATCCCTTGTCATACAAATTGATAATAAGTTTTTCCATTTCAGGTGGTTTGGGCATGTAGAAAGGATGGATGAAAGGAGGTTGACAAAGCAAATATATATGGCAAGTGTGAATGGTAGAGTTGGAAGGGGAAGAACTCATCGAACATTCTCTGACCAAGTCAGAGATTTACTCGAGAAAGGTCAAGTTAAAAGTACCCTAAACCGACGTGCATGCATGAAGAATGTAATGAGACTGAATGAGGCGAAAGAGGTGTGTAAGGATCGTAGCAAATGGAAATCCGTTGTCTCTGCTTACCCCTATGGGAAAAAGGCGTGAGTATATGTATGTATGTATGTATGTTTTTCCATTTCGTAGCCGGAGTCTGGAAATTGTACCCGAAACTGCGATAGACTCGCCCACTATCACATAGGGACAGAAAGGAAATGTAGGTGGATCTAGTTTGCCAGTTCATCTCCGTCTACCCTTTCGGAGAAATAAGCGTGAGTCGGTATATGCGTGTCTGTTATTTATTTGAAGAGGGCGATATTCTAAATGTTGCGGCGACAATAAGACGAAGGCCAATTATAAAAGTCTAGACTAGCTGAGCTGGTTCTATATTATAGGTATATACATACCGAGGGACTGCCTCGGTGGCGTGGTGGTATTTCGGTACGACTACGGTTCTGAGGTCTCGGGTTCGATCCCCGGGTCGGGCAAAGTGATATTGGATTTTTCCATATCAGCCCGGAGTCTGGAATTTGTGCCCGATATGGCGATAGGCTCGCCCCCTATCACATCTGGGACGGAACTAAGCTCGGCGAAATGTGGGTGTTCTAGTTCGCTAGTACACCTCTGCCTACCCCTTCGGGGATACAGGCGTGAGCTTACGTTTTTTTTTTTAGCTTACGTATATACATATGAATCAAAGAACATATCTGATATATTTTAAGCTAGTGTATCTCTCTTTCTTTCTACCTGCCCTTATCCCACCTCAATGTGGGGTTGGCGCAACACACTTTTTCAAACATGTTGCAGAAAGGATTTGGCTAAGTTTTTACGACCGGCTGCCTGCCTGACGTCAGCGCCCTCGGGCAAATTAAATTAGAAAATTCGCTTTGCCCGACCTGGGAATCGAATCCACGACGTCCCGATCCACAACCCACTTAAGCTGCCACTAGTCCAAGGAGGCGACTAAACTAGTGTATCTGTCTGCATATTTATATTACATTTTGACTAATTTTGAGTCTAGTTTTGTATTAGAGGTAGATATTGATGAATAATTATATACGATAGCAAAGTAAAAAATAAAATAAATAATATTGTTTTTAAATCAAAATTCCAAAACAATAATACCAAACCAAAAATCATCCAATCAAACCATCGTCATATCTGTTTGCTAAAAAATGTAATCAACACGTGCCTATTCGCAAAATACGAGCAAAAAGTCAATCGGAACCACTTAAAACTTCATAACATACATTTGGAGCGAAGAATTTCTTTCTGAATATTTTAGTGAGGCAATTTTATCATTTGTCGAATACATTGCGAAGCAATCTCGCAATCGTGTGGGTACATTATTAAATTCATGTTTGCTTTTATTGTGGGGAAATTTATTCGACGAAGATATAGCTGGCCGTGGTATGGGATGTTTGATAATGTTGTTAGGAACCCTTTTTATTTGTGGTGTACTATTTCTGTAACAATAATATTCAGTAATAAAGTTGGCAGAGAAAAAAGATATTTTACGAAATGTAATATAATCCTAAACATTATAGGATTTACGCTATTGATATTTAATCACAAATAATAATTCACTTTACAGGAGAACTATAGTTTTAGTTGATGTCCATGCATATTTCTTTTTTTTATAGCAGAGACTGGCAAACGAACAGATGGGTCACCTGATGGTAAGTGATCTCCACCGCCCATTGACACCCAAGACGTAATAAGAATCATGAGTGCGTTGCCAACCTAAAAGGAGGAAATGGAAGGGGAGCGAAAAGGGATTGGGAAAGGGAGGGAGCGAAATGGGCCACTGGAAATCTCACTCACCGAACGAAATACGACAGCAAGCTGCTACTTTACGTCGGTTTTCTGTGAAACAGTGGTATCCATCCGGTCGAGCCGACCCATTCGTGCTGTAGACGTAACTGTCTTCAGCGTGGCTCTACCGCTCACTTTATACGCTATAGGTAGTCTACATTTCTATAGCAATATTATTGTTACCTTAATATACTAAATAGTTACATACAAATATGTATTTAGGACCTTCTTACAGCCTGTCATCCCCATCATAATTAATAATAGGTACACTGTTTTGTTTAAAAGCGATACAAAATGTATTAATAGAAAAGTGCTAATTTACCAAAGTGATATGAGCAATCTTTCATTCAGACATTTTTGATACTTTTTTGAGACTCATCAAAAGCATCAACCTTATAATCTCAATTTAGGAAGCTCGATAAATGAACCTTACATTTTTTCCAACCTTTTCATATTGAAGAGAACGGGACGCCATTAAAATGCGCCTGACCTCTTTTAATTCATCACCCCGTCTTTTTGTACTTTATCTATTATAAGAACGAGCAAACGGCCACAAAATCCACTCTACATAGTATTCGTGCTAATGCAAGAACATGAGATGTAAAATATATTTTTGTGCTACGGTGGGTTGTAATTATTGTGTTAGTATTTTTTTATTGCAGAGACTGGCAAACAAGCAGATGGGTCACCTGATGGTAAGTAATCTCCACTGCCCATAGACACCCAAGATATAAAAAGAAACATGGGTGCATTGCCAATTTAAAAGAAGGGAATGGAAGGGGAGGGATAAGGGATTGGGAAAGGCAGGCGGGAAAAGGAGACTTAAATGTAATAAAATGGTTAATCGGTTTAAGTTTTTGTTAAATTAATTTACATTTTGTATCGATTAGGTAAAATATTCGTATTACAAACACCCGAACGCCTCTAGCGGATAGGTGGGGAATTCATTTTTATCATACATTTTTACGTAGTCGCTGGCGAGAAACGACAACAAAACTCATGGTTGAATTACTAATGCATATGATTTCGTTGCCGAACATAAAGACTAATACGAAACGCAACAGCAAGCTGACGTAGTACGTTGATAGTTCAATTAGTGGTAACAATACGGTCGAGTCCATTCATGTAGCAAAATTATACACAGAATACTTACTCTGTGGATAATTTTAACAAGTGATAGACTTCTACCACCTGTTAAACTTTTTCCCTAACGCATAAACCGACCTTTATTCTACTTTGAGATACATTTTTTGTTACACTAAAACTTTCGAGAATATAAGACTAAGCAATCATACAAAACGTGTCAAGTGTTCAATAACTCTATTTCTCAACATAATCCCAGGTGGATGATATATTTTATTTGTCTGGTAAAGATTTGTTATGATTTTGCAAAGAAATTGAACAGTCGCTCTTCACCTCGCTTTAAGTTATTTGTATATATTCTGTAGAGTGCTAGAGCCACGCCGTAGACAGTAATGTGTACAGATGAATAGGTCGGCTTGACTGGTTGGATACCACTGTCTCACAAAAAACCGACGTGAAGTAGCAATTTGCTGTTGCATTTCGTTCGGTGAGTGAGATTTCCGATTGTCCAAGTACCCGCCCTATTCCCTTTTTTAGTAGACAACGCACTCATGATTCTTTTTGTATCCTGGGTGTCTATGGGCGGTGGAGATCACTTACCATCAGGTGACCCACCTATTCGTTTACCAGACTCTAACTTTCTTTCTGCCTGCCCTTATCCCCTTAATATAGGGTCTAATGGCAGCGTGTATGGGCTATGGATCGGGAGGTCTTGGTTTAGATTCCCAGGGTAAAGCAAATTTTCTAATTTAATTTGCCCGGGACTGGATCACTCAGTGGGTTGACGTCAGGCAGGCGGCCGGTCGTAAAAACTAAGCCAGATCTTCTCTGCAACATGCTTGAAAAAGTGCGTTGTGCCGACCCTACATTAAGGTGTTGAAAGGGCAGGTGGAAAGAAAGAATACCTCAACAGTTTCACATTGTTAATTCAACTCATAGAGCTTTACTTATAAAAACATTTTCGCTTATCTTTTCATTAAAATTAGCCTGTCACTTTTTTCCTCGCGTTACATTGTTTAAAAATGAAAGGGACAACCTATGTATTAAATCAAACACGTTTTATAGAGACAGGACGAGCGAATGAATATTTAATGTTTTTTTTAAGGTTACATACAGACATACATCAATCAATCAATCATACATCCAACAAATATGTGACGGTTTCTGTTTCTTGACACTGGATGTCACTGGATACACAGTATTTTGATAACACACAATACTATGGTTAAAAATAAGCAGCGTAAATATTTTTATAAGTAAGGGGCATAATCTCTTGCTAGTTTATAGTTATTAATTACCCAGACCGTGACGACGTAGACGTTATGGTACCCAAAAGACGGTGCCAGAATGCAAGGACACCCAGCAAAAAGATCAGAAGATGATATCTGTTTATAACATAACATGTTTTATAACATAACATGTGATATCTGTCAAACAGATATCACATGTTATGTTATGTGATATATGTTTGACACTGGGACCATACTGGACAAGGGTTGCAGTGGACAGAGTCCAATGGAAACAGTTGGGGGAGGCCTATGCCAAAAGGCACACCGAATTGAGGGATATACTGTAAACTAGAATTTAACCAGTAATTTGAGTTTGAAAACAATGTACTAACCACATGTTCGGAAATATAGGGCTAATAATAAAATAAAATAATTACACAGACCACTAAGACTTTGAACCGGGAGAGACGTAAGCGAATAATAAAAATAGCGCAATTTACCGCGTTATCCAAGTCTGAACTTGACTTTATCAGTATGGTTACTGGTAAGCATATATAGAACAAGATATCAATGTACATACATATTACATACCTACATAGTAATACAACTGCATAGATAGTGGGCTGGTGACACAAGGTTAATAGATAAATACACCCAACAGTCACACTAGGGATAACCTGTATCATATCAGAAAATACGAGAGATTTTCGATCTCACAACACCCAGACCCGAAACAAATATCTGTGGATCACACAAACATTTGTCTCGGTGCGGGAATCGAACCTGCGGCCTCTCGCTTTACAGCCGGCTACTCACCCACTGAGTCACGGAGTCTGTCTGGCTGATAATCCACGCATTTCTTATTTAATTCACGTAAGGTAGTAAATGAAAGCATTATCTTAATATCCCTATGTTATATAACACCTGACACCTGAATAATTAAAATTTAATTAAATGCAAACGCATTATACGCTTTTACTTTGGTTCATTAGTGTGCCCTGTGAGTGTGTCGGTTTACATTACTCCTGGCTGTAGGGATTTTTTCCTCAGCTATAATAATAAGCATGAATTAACAGACTCCAAAATGCCCTTGTATTTTTTATATATGTGATGCGCTATGCAACTGCCTCGGTGGCGTGGTTGTATTTCGGTGCGACTACCGCCCTGGGTCTCGGGTTCGATCCCCGGGTCGGACAAAGTGATATTGAATTTTTCCATATCAGCTCGGATTTTGGAATTTGTGCCCGATATAGCGATAGGCTCGCCCCCTATCACATCTGGGACGGAACTAAGCTCGGCGAAATGTTGGTGTACTAGTTCGCTAGTGCGCCTCTGCCTACCCCTTCGGGGATACAGGTGTGAGCTTATGTATGTATGTAGGTATGTATTTTCTTCGGAATTATTGAAAAAGTGTGTTGCAACGTGTATCGGCCCCATATTGGAATAAAATAAGATTGCAGTTGGAAGATGATATTATTGTTAATAGTATACAGGTAATTCAACTTATTAGTGCTGTAATATGTGGGATATATAAGTATAGTATACACAATTACTATACAATATGTAACAAAATTAACGCACACTCTTATTGAAATTGAAACATATAATAAAATTATAATCCATTGACTAAAAATAAGATCTTTTCATCAAATATTTGTTATAAAGACCTTTATTACTATCAGCGTAAAGTTCATTATTTTTATTTGTTATAAAATTCTGTTTACTATTTCATTTTAATTTTTAAAAAGGCCTTATCGCCTGGCACCATGTTTTGATTTGGTTTCTTGGGAAGCTTTATCAAAGGGTTTGTTGTTATTTACTTAGTTTTAATTCTCTGTGTGTTTTTTTCTCTGTGTGGTTCGCGTTCCAAGATCAGCCAGTGTACTTCCGGTTCTCTCGAGGGTCTTGCGGCATGACTTAATGGTTGGTTGAGATGGGTACGGGGGTAGTCCGTATGCTTCTTCCCTCTTCGGATTCGGAGTGTGAAAAAGTATAAATAGGCTGGCATGATTCTGACGACCACTGATAAACACAGTGTTTGTCAGTGGTCGCTAGTATTTTAGACTGCACTATGCTTACCATCAGGTGCAGTGTAGTCACTTTGCCGTTCCTGGACAAAAAAAACTTTTTTGTAGAAAAAAAAATGCCTATTTAAAAAAATATTGAAATCGATTCATAAGCCTATTCTGCACAAACTACTATCAGGGTGTACGTTAACTATGTATGTTACACTTGTATATATCACTACATGTCAATAGCACAACGCCTTTCCTGCTACTTAAATGACAATGACATGATAATAATGTCGATTAATAATTAATTATTATTTTTGCTCATATAAAAACAAAGTCATTTATGCAGACATTTTTATAAATGCCTACAAATGACTTGGTTTAGACTAATGGTGTACAAAATAACTTGTACAATTTAAATAAACTATCCATTCTAAAATGCCTACACAAAAGATAGATAGATAATAACTCTTTATTGTTGACACACACAGAATACTTAGTTAACATAATACATTATACTGATGATTGGACAAAATAACTTCTGCATTTAAATCAGTCATTTCTATAAATGCCTACAAATGACTTGGTTTATACTAGACTCAGGATTGTACAAAATAACTTGTACATTTTAAATAAACAATCCATTCTAAAAATGCCTACACAAAAGATAGATAGATAATAACTCTGTATTCTCGACACACACAGAATACTTGGTTTACATAATACATTATACTGATCATTGGACAAAATAACTTCTGCATTTAAAAACAGTCATTTCTATAAATGCCTACAAATGACTTCGTTTATACTAGACTCATGATTGTACAAAATAACTTGTATATTTTAACATTTTCTCGGCACGAAGGAACCGTAACGGCGCATTAAGCACGCTTAGTAGGTTTCCATCCCCTGTACCCCTTTTGTATTAACACTTTATACACGACATGACAAGTGACTCCAAAGATAGGTAGAGCACAACATAGAGCGATGCATTTCCTCTAAAATACGCGTTGGACGTGACAATCATTGTTTTCTTTGTACGTGGTGACTTTTCTCTAAAACAACTATGAAGTTAGGGTTACGTGATCAAGGGTAAAAATTTAGGTTTTCTCACATCTATTGTTTCTGAAAAATAAGCTCGTGGGAGTTGCATTATATGTATTCTTCACCACATCATTCATCATCAGCCACAGGACGTCCACTGCTGGACATCGGCCTCCCCCAAAGATTTCCAGATCGACTGGTTGGAAGCGGCCCGCATCCAGCGATTTCGTGCGACCTTTATTAAAAGTGTCTAATACCATATATAAATTATTAGGTGGATACCTCATATTAATAATTTGATGCGAATTAAAGACAGAGAGTTTTCATGCCATATACTATAATTTCACAGAAAACTGATACGTACATCATATCAGCGTCTTTGGATTTTAAAACCTAAGTAACTCTGGTTTGGAAACTGCAGTAAAGTTTTTCTATCTACTTCGGGCCACTTGCAGCTCCGCAATAAATCGCTATTTATCATTTTTAGGAGTGAGCTGTAAGATAAATCGAGGTAAGGCGTAATTCTAGATTAGTAATAGTGCTGCAAGTCCCCCTTAGGGCTTAAAACTCGTCTAACTCATAACATCTCGGAAATTTTATTTTGCCTTGAAACCACATTACTATGAACAGCAATTTCTTTTTCGAATAATATTGCTAACGCAATAATTGTTTACATTAAGAATTTCAGAATAGATCCCTACAAATATTTTTACATTTTAATATTAGAATGTATAGTATTGTGCGTAAATTAAACATGACAAGTTTATATGTTATTCGTTTACAGTTAAAGCGGGGCTCAGAAGCTTTTCACGTTACGCTTACGGGGCCATATGTCATGAAAATATGGTGCCAAGGCTCCACAAAAATGGGTTGTTTCAACTGTTACCGATGTAACATGTCTATTCAGTTGAATTTACACACAGGATGATAAATCACTGTACGAATTATTGTTTTATATCATATTTTTCTTTCGAAACTGCTATTAAAATGTCATCGAATAACAATAAGATTTATGTTGTAATGAGCTTAAAAACTTTTTATCGATACGCCTTTAAGCCAGTTCTAATCTCTCTTATTGCTCGTTCAAGTATTAATCAGTAATCCCCTTTAAATTGGAATAAGCTCTGACTTTCATAACAAAAAGGGAAGAGATACTAGTACTATAAAAATAGTTTATTTGCAAATTCTCGTCTTCTTGGTCTAGTGGAAGCGTTTATGGACTTTGAATCGGAAGGTCCTGGGTTTGATTTCCAGGGCGAGTGAAGAGTATCTCTTACACATTTTGTCTCGAACTGGAACCCCCAAAGGGGGTCGATGTCAGACAGCAAGTCGTGAAAGCTAAGCCGCATCCTTTCTGCAACATACTTGAAAGAGTGTGTTGCGCTAACCCCATATTGAGATTAGATAAGGGCAGGTGAAAAAAATATAATAATATTATTTCAATAATGTAGGCTTAAAAATGCAAAAGTCCACTTGGGCTATTAGTTGGACTAACTAACCAATACAGAATCAATGAAGTTTAAATCGCTATATATTAATACGAGCTCACCCGCGCAACTTCGTCTGCGTTACACAAGAGAAAGGGTTAGAAAGAGTGGGGCGTAGGCATCTGTAACACAATCCTAAAGGAGCTGAAACTTTCTTTGTTTTATCCACGAACCACTTGTGAACCATATAACAAAATTTGGTACCCCGTCAGTCACGCAGTCAATCACCCATTCGGTTACCTCATCGGCCACCCCGTCAGTCCCCTAGTCGGTCACCCCGTCAGTCACACTGTTAGTCCTGCCGTTAGTCACCCCTCAGTCACCCCGTCATTCACCCCGTCGCGTCACGTTGGTCAACACTAAAAGAATTTTTCAATTCGAACCAGTATTTCCTAAGATGAAAATTGCCCCGTTTTTGCAACATTTTTTATTTATGCGCCGCCCCTATTAGTCAAAGCGTGATGCTGTATAGCATATAGCCATCCTAGATAAATGGGCTATCCAACACAAAACTTTTTTTTCAATTCGAACAAGTAGTTTTTAAGATGTAAATTTCCCCGCTTTTGCAATATTTTTCATTTATGCTACGCTCCTGTTGGTCATAGCCTGATGTTATATGGCCTATAGCCATCCTCGATAAATGGGCTATCCAACACAAATATATGTTTTCAAATCGAACCATTAGTTCCTGAGATTAGTGCGTTTAAACAAACTAACAAACAAACTCTTCAGCTTTATAATATTAGTATAGAAGTATAGATTTTTAAACTGCCAATACTTTACTACAGATGTGAGCAAAAACAGATTTAATACATTTCTAATAAACATTATTTTTATCATGATAAATGTGGGCATGGTAGCTGTCACTGATATCGAACGTCCCTCGGGTAACATTGAATGGTAGGTAGGTATTAAACCTATTAAGCTGAAATCGCTTTAGAGACGACATTCAATAAATATGTAAATTCACCAATAACAGCGGTCACTACGTTGATGTTTGTATATTGCTGAAGGGCTGCATCTACTCTTTTACTGACTTTAAAAACATTTGAAAATTAAATGTAAGTTGCGACATCGCTTAGTAACAAACACTTTTACATTGATTAGATAATAATCTCAAGTTTAAATACTTAATGAAACCACTTCAAATCCGATCGTGACAAAATATATATGGGACCACCCTTGAAATAAGCTCTATCGAACAAACACAGAAGTTAGAAATCGGTCCACATTTGGCGAAGACTGCCTCGTCTTGTTACCTATTACAATGTAGGTATAAGGAAAACAAACTAAGCAGTAAACAGATCATACCATTCGTAATACATTGATTAAATAAATAAATAATTCATTCCCGGTAAATAGGAGCTATATATAAATAATATTTCTTACACGTGCGGTTTTTAGTTATCTAATGTGATAAGTTTCGTGTTTACGTAATGTTTATCTGTGTATGATTATGTATTAAGATGTAGAACATGCCATTTATCTCAATATTTTACGTATAAACTCGCAAAAAATGCCTCGTGTATTGCGTGCGCGGAAAGACTACCATCCTGAGATCTCGGGATTATTGGTTTTTTTACTTAGTATCAACCCGGAACTTTTGCCCGATATGGCTGGAAGCTTCCCTCTGGTACGGAGATAAGATAGAGTTTTAAAGTTTGCCTCTGTCTACTTCTTAGAGGATACAGGCGTGAGTTTGTGTATGTATGCTTGTAAGTCGCAAATGTAGCTGTTTTTATAATATCATTTTTAAACTACTGCAAAAGAAGAAGGTTCTTGAATAGGCTGTATTTTTCTTCAGTAATGCCAAAGCTAAGCCCTGGCTACCGTAAAAAGGTAAAGAATGAGGACTGGGAAGAAAAGGGGGTGTTCTGGGTTACTAAATATATCAATAACCATCAGAACCACAACAGCAAGCTGCAACAAGCAACACTTTGATTTTATGAAATAGCAATAGATAGCAATAATCCTGTCGAGCCGTGTTATTGATGCTGTAGGCAAAATTTCATCCATAATTCCAATTTAAAAACTTTTTGCTTTTATTTTGTTACTATTTTATTAAGCCACATTTTTCGTCTTATTATTAAGCCGCGTAGCCTGCACTAAAACAATACATAAAACACCTTTTTTTTTTATCGCGGGGAAAAGTGATTTACCACTGCCGCCACGCCCGGGGGGGTGGACGCGGCGGGTATGTCGGGTTCGCCGGTCTTACGACCCAGCGCCGTGATGCCCGGGAGTGATGTTAGACATGCGGGCGACGCTGGGCCGAGTCCCTAACAAATTCCCTACACCGGCAATACCGACTAAAAATCCCGCGGTGGCCTACTTCGGCGCTTGAGTGAGGCGGTCCCGGGGTATCCGGAGATAGACTCGGATTGCTACCGGAACCGCCCCTGCGTGGTGCCGCCTTGCGGCCCGTCTCCTATTTGGGGGGGCTCAGAAGCCCCCGCCGCCGACGGACGCCCTCGGCGTCTACGGCAGCACGAGGCCGACCTTTCGTGCTGCCGTCCTTCCTGGGGCCGCATGTACAATAGTACTAAAAGGGGCGCACAGCCCCCTGCTGCACACCCGCGACCCCGGAAGGCCCCTATAAGACCTACGCAAAACATGGTACCGCTACTGTTCTTTGAGCAGGAGACAGCGAATATGATTGTTTTGCGTAGGGGTTTTGTCTAAAGTTTTAGCGCAGGACACGCGGCTTTATACTTTATCGGTGGTCCAGTTGTAACAGAAACGTCTAGTAGGCAGCCCATTAAAAAAACTTAACTGAATTCTTTCTACGAAGTGTATAAAGAAGAGAAGGCAGATTCCAGTATAGACTGAGAAAATGGCATACGTGGAAGATCATTCAAAAGAAAATCTCTGTACGCTCTGTAATAGGATATGAATACGCTACGCGCGCTCTCTGGTTGCATTACTGATAATTTTTGACCTGTGATATCAAAATTCTTTTGCTTAGTAATTATTATGTTTGTATTGATGTGTATATAAATAGGTAATTAAATCATATCGCTGTCAGTTCTTCCTCTTACTCGATTGGATGTAATTGTGTGCAATATGTATGGTTTTAAACTATTTTTAATTTTGTTGTTTGCAGAGAGTGTGGTCTCGGAGGGTGAGCATAATAAATAAATTTTATTTTTACGTCTCCTAATGGAAATCTTTCAGTGTTTATTAGTAACTATAGGTATGGAATTACTGTCTAAATTAAACTTCCATAGGAACAGCTTAGAAATTCCCGAAGACCTTTAGCAATAATTAAGGCCCAAAAGGTAGATACGGGACATGTCTAGCAACTTTCTTATTGGTGATTCGAAATGTTATACTATTCCTAAGGTGGTAAAGTAGGTAATTGATCTTAACTACTATAATAACAAAAAATATTTTATTAATAATAGTCTTAACCCGTCGGAGGCGGCACATATATATGTTACATAGGCGTATGGGCCACCGGAGGCCGAGCCGCCCGTGTCTATCTACCAGCATGAGTGACTTTTTAGTTTATTTTTAAACAGTTTTTTTTAGTTCTGTATTAATATATATTATTTTCTTACTTGCTACTTATTGTACAATTTTTTTATAAAACTTTGTATAATTTTTTTCAGACTCATTTTTGGAACCATGCAGCAAACACGATATAGTCTGCTTGAGTAAAGCAACACAACAATTTCTGGAGAAGACCTGCAGAGGAATACCACAATACGACATAAGGCCTATAGATCCTTTGTTAATATCGTCGCTAGATGTAATGGCTTATGAACCCATGGGCTTGATATTCCACTTAAAGAACCTGAACGTAACAGGTCTAAAGAATCAGAAAATATCTGATTTCCAGTAAGTATTTTTATTTCATATATTTTTTTATAATAATAATATAAATAATAATATTAGCCCTGTAATATAACTGTCCCACTGCTGGGCACGGGCGTCCTCTAGTAATGAAAGGGGTTAGGCCTTAGTCTACCACGCTGGCCTAATGCGGGACGCTAGACTTCGCATACCTTCGAAATTCTTGTGGAGAAATTCTCAGGTATTATGCAGGTTTCCTCACGATGTTTTCCTTCACCGTCATAGCAAGCGAGAATTCACAACGAAAACACACTTAACATAGAAAAGTCAGAGCTGTATGCTCTTTTTTTGGGGTTGGTCTCGAACCTCCGACACTCGTCTCGGTAGTCCGTACCATTCCCAACTGAGCTATCGCTGCAATGTATTTTTTATAATTTGTAGAATTTATAAATTTTGCTAATGGTAACGAAATCAAACTATAAATACAAATATTAATTCAGTAAACATTTAATTTTATAGACCACCACTAGGGACCTTTATAAACGTCATTGAATCTACCGGTGCTTTGGAAAAGACCCACTGGGCTAAAAGAAGCCCCAAGAAAGTCAGTCTTTTGCATATTTTTCAGCAAAATAAGTTTACATTTATGATAAAAAAATAAAATGTAACCGTATTAATTGACAAGAAAATTTCGATGTTTTAGCTTATGAATTTGGATTTTAGCCAATCAAGCCTTATCAGCTGGACTTTACTTTTTGTCTTCATTATAATTATAATTGTGTTTCTGAGGAATACGAAGTTCGCATAAAGCTATTAGCGAAAGCTAGTAGATAAATTTACGTTCTAGTTTCTGAGTTCTGACTTTTATCCAATCTTGATGCTATCCCGAAAATTGAAAGGACCAGTAGGTACACATGGTGTCAAAACCTGCCCCAGTGATGCACACACCACACCAGTGCAAATCGGATTTTATCGAAGGAATTGGTAACAGGCAATTTGCTATTGATACGCATTTGCCATATTATTGCATTTCGGACAATTGCAGAATTATACTGACACCCAAACCACTTCCGGATGTCCGTTGCATCTCTTATCAATGGATATTGAATACGCTACAATTAGGTTTTTACAACGCTTATTTGATAATAATATTCAGTTCAGTAGAATTCGCGATACATCTTGACCTTTCATAACTATCTTACGAGACATCACTATTTGTACAATGATGTCAAATTGTGTTTTCGAACGAAACTTGCCGATAATAATATAGAAAATTCCTCTTGGCAACATACTTGTACCTAATACTTTCAACAGTATCTAAATATTCAAATGTTTGTGTGATCCACAGTTTGTTTGTGTCTGAGTTACTTCTATCTTATAACCACTTATCCAGCACAAAACTCTTATAGTGTGTGGGGTCAGGACTACGTGTGTGTCATTATGAGGTTTATTTTATTGTGATAAGACTGTTTTGTTGTGTAGTTTTCTAGGAATCTTATCTAAGTTTTTTGACCTATCGTGCAGTAAATTAAATAAACAGTAATTAAAGTAGAAACAATAATTATTCTTGTTGTCAGTAGCTTTGTATGAAATTGACACTGAACGAGTATTTTTATCATAGAAAATCGAAGCGTCTCCGTGGTAAATTTTAAAGATAGATTTTTACCTATGATGTTGGATTGAACTTTGTATTCGAAAACTCAATAATACCTATGATTGGAGAATCATAGGTATTATTGAGTTTTCGAATACCTTATATATAGTGGTATTCTTGATATTGAATTAAATTGATTAGATTGGATTAGATTATAATGTATGTATGTATGTATAATCGAATAATTAACATAACCTATGAAATAGGTATAATACTGGTACTATAATACAGAACATCAATTATTGGAACCGGTTAAACAGAACCAGACTAAACAAAAGATGTTAGCCAGGGCCAACGAACTTTAGTTAAAATGGAAACAAGCAAACAAAGATAAATATTTGACAGTCATGTTTCATGAATTACTAATATTTGTATGAGTTATTAGATTAGTTCGAGAATAAAGTTGAACAAAACCATAAACAGACTCCAAAAATTCACTAATGACAATAATTTCTGCCGGTTGACGTCAGGCAGGCAGCCGATCGTAAAAACTAAGCCAAATCCTTTCTGCGACTAGCTTGACAAATGTGGGATAAGGGCAGGTAGAAAGAAAGGTGCCACTGATAAAATACATCGACTATGTAGAGATAGAGAGAAAGAGAGAGTATGCAATTGTTGTGTTGGTGTTTATTAAAGAATATCTACTCCGTAGTCCTTCATATTTTAGCAAAACTTATATATTTGCTTCTAACAAAAAAGTTATTATCAAATCAAATAAAGAAAACTTAAACTATGATCATTTGACAAAACATCAAAATTCGCTTTGAGGATTCAGCAGTGAGCTTCTGTTAATATAATACTTATATTGGGACAAACACCAGTATACCTTGAATTATCAATGACCTCTTCAAATTATTATTTTATGGGATTTTCCTCATACATCCGACAGACCGACATATAGTGTACCCGAGCATATCTTTTTTTTAACTCATTAACTTTACGACCGACTTTAAAAGAAGGATTCATTCACAAGGAAGCATCAATTCGGCTGTATTTTTTTGTTGAACAAGGTACAAGGAACAAGGTACCTATATAATATAACATAAGCTCACGCCTGTATCCTCAAAGGGGTAGGCAGAGGTAAACTAGCGAACTAGAATACCCACATTTCGCCGAGCTTAGTTCCGTCCCAGATGTCATAGGGGGCGTGCCTATCGCCATATCGATCGAATCCGAGTCCTCAGGACGCTATTCGTATCGAAATACAAGTACGCCACCGAGGCAGTCTACTACCTATATAAATAGGTAGAAAAAGGCACTAACTATATAATCAGATAGTGCCTTTTTCTATAGAAGCGCCTTACAAAATATTTGCCACAATTACGCAAGATATAAACAAAGAGGTATCAGTCATCCAGTCTTGGACAAAACTCAAGCCCATAAACAGAATAGTCCACCCCTTGGTGTCATAAAAATAATTAAGTAGACTATACAAATGCGCAATAAATGTTGTCATTATATTGGCCATTGTTCATAATATTCGACTAGAGATTTCCCCGTCCCAGCACATTCCTTAATAATAATTACGATTCCTAATGAGATCTCCGTTAATTAAAATTAAGGGTGGATGTACATTTGTGTATAGAAATCTGGCGCTTTTTATATCTCCCCCCATTAAAATGGTAGATTTTTTTATAGAAATATATTATATTGTCGCTTCCTTGGTCTAATGGCAGCCATATATGGGCTGTAGACCTGAGATGGTAGAGATGACGTGAGGTTCGATACCCCGTTCGGGCAAAGCGATTTTTGTAAGTCGATTTGTCCAGGACTGAATCCCTGATTAAGTGTTTATAGAAATAAAAATAAATGTGTTGCGACGATCTTATTTTAAATGGAGTAACTTGGAAAGGTCTAATCAGCCATAATAGTATCTTAACTTCCAGAATGGATACAACAAAGAAGTCAGTACTGTTGAAGACAAAAGCAGATTTAAATATCGTCGGAGATTTCGTTGTAGAATTGAGCAAGCAATCAAAATCATTCCCGGGAGTGATGTCAATCCAAGCGAGTAAGTACTATAATGAAGTTGCTTTAGAACAATATGAAATGAAATGAAATGAAATGAGCCTTTATTGCTGTAAACTTATCAAATAACATTTTTTTTTTTTTTTTTTTTTTTTTTTTTTTTTTTTTTTTTTTGTTAGGTATTCATACAGCTTGTCTTCCGACAAAGGCCTCCTCTAAATATTTCCATTTTTCCTTGTCTTTTGCTATTCGAGTCCATACTGGACCTGCTACGTTTTGTATGTCGTCTTCCCACCTTTTAGTCTGTCTACCTCTTCTTCTTTTGCCATCCCTTGGGTACCATTCAGTTATTTGTTTTGTCCATTTCTGTTTTGTCTCCCTCAACATGTGTCCTGTCCATCGCCATTTCAGTCCCTTATACACAGATGCAACATTTTTGAATTTTGTTTTATTTTTAATTTCGGCTAATTTTACTCTCTCCACTTTTTTTACTCCTATGACGCTTCTTTCTATTCCATTTTGACAGATTTTTATTTTTCTTAATAGTTGCTCAGTTAATGACCATGTTTGGCATCCGTACGTCAAACATGGCAGTATACATTTGTTAAATACACTCCTTTTTTCTTTTATAGGCATCTCTTTGTTCTTCATAACTTCGCTAAGTGACCAATAACGTTTCCAAGTATTAGCTATCCTTCTGTCTATCTCTTTTTGCATACAGTCTTTTGTGGATATTAATTGCCCCAAATAAATATATTGTCGAACGTATTCTATTTGCTTGTCGTTAACTTTAACAATCGCTGTTTGTGCAGAATTGGTCATTATTTTAGTTTTCATTGTGTTCATTGACAGCCCTGCTTTGGCACTTTCATTAGATAATTGTTGCAGCATCAACTCTAAAGTCTTTGGGGACTCAGAAAATAAAACCAGATCGTCCGCAAAGCGTAAGTGGTGTAAGTTTTCGCCGTTTATGTTCAGGCCGTATGTAGTCCAATCTAGGTTCCTAATTATCATCTCTAGGACTGCCGAGAATAGTTTAGGTGAGATAGGGTCCCCTTGCCGGACACCTCTTTCAATAGGGAATTCGTCACCTGTCTTCTCAAGTTTTACCTTTGCGGTGCTCTTTGAGTATATCTGCTTAAGTAAACGTATGTATTTTATTTGTACTCCTTGTCTTTTTAGTGCCATCCATATGTACTCATGTTCTAGCGAGTCAAATGCTTTATTAAAGTCTACGAACCCCAAGTAGTATGTTTTATTGTATTCATTATATTTTTCAAGGATTTGTCTTAAGGCATGTATATGGTCAATGGTTGAAAATTTACTACGAAATCCGGCCTGTTCCTTTGGTTGGTTCTCATCTAATGTATTGGAAATTCTAGATAAAACTATTTTTGAAAAAACTTTATAGATGTTTGACATTAGGCTGATTGGCCTATAATTTCCTATGTCGCCTTTATCTCCTTTCTTATGTAAAAGTATTATTGTCGTTTTAGTCCAATCATCTGGAATTGTTTCCGTAGTAATAATTTCATTAAAAATGTCTGTTAATTTGGGAGCAATTACTGGCAATGTAATTTTTAGCAGTTCATTTGTAATAAGGTCAGATCCAGGTGCTTTGTCTAGTTTTTGTGTGTTAATAGCTTTTATTGTTTCCTCTACTAGTATGTCAGGAATTATTTCAACATTTAAGTATGTGTCGTTTTGTTTTGAGGGTGGATCCAAATGTTGACTATGGTACAAATTCCGATAGTAGTTAGTAGCTATTTTTAATATCTCTTGTCTTTCACTTGTACTTTTCTCATCTTTTTTCCTTAGCTTTGGCATCCAATCTTTTTTATTTTGTAGTTCCCTGATGGCCTTTTTTATTCCTCCAGTTCTTTCGATATATTTTTTCATTGTATTTAATCTTCTTATCTTTCTCTCTTTTCTTAGTTGTTCACTAATCTTCTTACTTATTTCTGCTATCTTTCGAAGGTTGTCTTTACTTTTCCCCTTTTTAATGAGTTCTTTTCGTTCTTGCAGTAAATGTTTACTTTCAGTCGATGTTATTTCTTTCTTACTCGTCGTGTTGGCTTTCCCAGTTTCAGTTTTTAGTAATTGTACTACTCTGTCATATTTGGTTTCAATAGATTCCTGTTTTCTTTCGTTCTCATTTAATCGTAGTTTTAGGTTATACAGAAACGTTTCTTTGTTGCCTGTAAAGTCTAGCGCAGTATATTTATTATTAAATTTTCTTGTTCGTTTTAGGTGTGTCCCCATTAAGGATACTCTAACCATTCTATGGTCTGTGTTAAAATTTAAATTGTGTATAATAGATATATCTTTAAAAGCTTTTACATTGTTAGATAATATATAATCAATTTCGTTCTTATAAATTCCATTTGGAGAGACCCATGTCCATTTATTCTTTGGCTTCTTTTTGTAGAAGCTATTTAGTATACATAATTTGTTCTCTAATGCAAAAGTTACTAATCTTGTTCCGTTTTTGCTTCTCGTGCCAAATCCATGTTTTCCTACGGTGTATTCTTCTCCTTTATTACAGGTTCCAATCCTTCCGTTAAAATCGCCCATGACAATAATATTTTTATGTGAGCTTTCAATTGTGGTTTGCAAATCTTCGTAGAATTTTTCAATTTTCGCTATATCTTCTTTTTTGATCGATTCGGTCGGTGCGTATACCTGAATGATAGTCCATTCTTTATCTTTGTCGCTATGTAAGGGCAGTTTTATATTGAGAATTGCGATCCTTTCTGATATTCCTCTCACTTCTTCTATTTTGTCGGAAAGGTTTCTTTTAATTAAGAACCCGACTCCATACATTCCTGCCGTCTCTCCTTTGTAATGTAGAATGTATTTTCCGTAATCTTCTATGCCTTCTCCTAGTCTTCTCATCTCGCTGATTCCTATTACATCCCATTTTATTTCTTCTAACGCTAATTCAAGTTCTTGTAGCTTCTCATGAGTTCTTAATGATCGACAATTAATAGTTGCTATATATATATCGTTATTTTTTCCGTTATTGTTATATACGATGTTTTCTATATTTAGAGGGTCTTGGTCATTTTCCCCCACGAGGACCAGTCGGCTTGGGGAGGTTTATGTATTTTACTTTGTTTAGCGGTTATATTATATGTTTGTTGTGTCTTCCGTTTACCGATGGCTAATTGCTATTGTTTTCTCTCCGTTGTGTTAGAAGAGAAAGAATTTGATCTAACCCTCATCAAATCAAAAGCATTTGTTCTGTTAGTTTTCAATGACGTTATAGTTTGCTGTTTCTTTGTTTGGTTGCTGGCTTTAGGTGATTCAGACGATTCTCTCTTTCTTTTATCTTTGTTTATATTGCTTTCTTTCACTATTATCTTATCGTATTTTAAGTATGCGATATTTCCCTTCTTCCTTTCTTCTATCAATGTAGCTTGTAACGATTTCCTCTTTTCTAGAACTTCTTTGGAATAATCTTCTGTGATATATACTTCTTTAAAGTGTTTCTTGCTTTTCATAACCTCATTTTTCTTCCAACCGTTTACAAAGGAGACGAGGGTAGGTCTTGGTTTATCTTTATTTATCCTTCCAATGCGATGTATTTTATTTATTTCATATTCTTCAACAGTGATATTTAAATCGTCTTTAAAGGTTTTCTTCATTTTTCCTAGTAATTCCTGCGTAGATTTTTCTTCTTCTTTTAGCCCAAACACTATTATATTGTTGGTTCTTTTTTCTCTTCGTAGGTACTCTATTTCCTTCTCAAGATTCCCTATTTGTATTTTTAAATCTTTATTTTCGGCTATGATTGGTTGTAATTTATCGTCCATTCTTTCCATTATTGTATTAGTAATAGAAACTGTTAATTCAGTGGTTTGTTTTTTTATTTCTATTTTCATTTTATCAAATAAAAGTTGAAATTGTTCTTCCATTTGCATTTTGGGAATTTTATTTTACGTGTAATGGAACGTATCGGAAGGTTGGTCGATTTTTAATTTCTGCCTCTGGTCACACCGGTGACAATGCCTATATGTCAATGAATCTGACAGATGTCTATTTTGTCTATGACTGACGTAGTTATAAAAATTCTAACCTTACTTTCCCGCAACAATTTGTAACTTCGCTTGATGTATTCAAACCCCAACAAAACTGCGGTTTTTATTGTTTTCAACACTCTGCAGAACTTAGTGTCTTGTTATGTGATATTGGCAGTATCCAAAGTATCTTGTTCGTATTTTTAAACACAATTTTTCGGAGTTATAGTGTAAGTGAAGTTTATGACTCGCCAACCGGAAACGGAACAATATAATTATGCCTTAAGCTAGAACAAGAAACAATATTCTGCTGATTCAATGAACTTTGGAGAGCAGTAGATTTGAAGTGGGTACGATAATAATCACAAGTTTAAAAACTTAACGGACCGACTTCAAATCCGATCGTGACCAAATTTATATGGAACCACCCTTGAAAGAAGCTCTATCGAACACAAAAATAATTTTGAAGATCGATCCACAATCGGCGGAGATATCGCGTAGCATACATTAAAAAAAATACAGACGAATTTTTGGAAATCGGTCGAAAAAGCTTAAAATTCTGATAAAGGTCGCAGAAAGTCGCTGAATGCAGGCCGCTTTCAACAGGTCGATCTGGAAATTAGTGGACGTCCTGTGGCTGATGATGATGATGATCATAAAAAAATATTAAAGATTTAATTAGTTGCTCATATTTATTTTGCTGTAAACATGGGTAAATTTGTCACGTAGATAATATAATTTTCTATGGTAGCAAATTCATATATACCTGAACAATTAATTAGTTACTACACATTAGCTTATAAACCTATAAATTTTTGTCGCGCTATAAAATCCATAACAGTAACTGCATAAAAACTTGAGTATTCATTTTATAATTCACACAGTATTAATTCTGAAAGGTAAACACCCTTGCGTTGGCGTTTTTATTATCAAGGACAATGTTTAACGACCTTACATTACATGTCATTAACATTCAAATACCACACGCTTTTAAAGTATTTTTACTAAGCCACGCCAATTCCCGTTGCCACAAATAATATTATAATATAATATTAGCCTTTTAATATACTGTGCGATTGTTGGGCACGGGTCTCCTCTACTAATGAGCGGGGTTAGGTCTTAGTCTACCACGTTGGACTAATGCGGTAAACTTCACATACCTTTGTAATTCTTATTTGGTTTACTCACGATGTTTTTCTTCACCCTTTTATCAACAGATATTTCACAATGAAAATACACTTAACATAGAAAACTCAGAGGTGTATGCTCCATTTTGAGGTTGGTCTCGAACCTCGGACACTTGTCTCGGCAGTCCGTACCATTCCCAACTGAGCTATCGCTGCTATAATAATATTAATAAGAATAAATAAAACATTAAAATAAAACATTCGAGCTACTTTGCAACTTTTTCATTTTGCTTTGTGAGATTCAAAAGATGTTCTCATAAGTTTATTGACTCGTAGCATACATCAAAGTTCTAAAGTTTCTTTCTATAAAAATATTCAATTTAAAAATCTTTTATGCTCAAATGAAATAAGTGGATTTTGAATCAAAATATTTTACAGGCATTATAGGAGCAGCACAATATGATTATGATTTGAAGAAAGATTCTAAAGGCGTGCAACATTTCGAGGTCGGTCCAGAGACATTCACTTGTGAAGCGATTGGCGAGCCAGTTGTAAATCTCAATTCAGAATTAGCAAATGCTTTATCAAAAGGTAATCAGTTTTTGTAATTGCCAAATACGAAAATACTTTAGCAGTCTGTTTCGGTCTAGTGCCAATGTTTATGGCCTGTGACCGGGAAGGTCTCGATTCCCAGATTGGGCGACTGTTTTTCTAACATAATTGGCTGGGTATGGATCCCCCAGAATGTTCCTTATGGAAGACAACGGTCAAAGTTCTAGTTAGGTAGATCGACCTTGAAAATCATTGAGCACCTACTTACTACTTAGGTAATGGCAACAATAGGGTCAATGGTCCTTATAGTATTTTGAGAATAATAATTGAGTGGTAGAGACAGTTACGTCTATAGCACTAAAGGGTCGACTCGACCGGTTTGATAGGTATGTAGGTACCACTGTCTGACAGAAAAACGACGTAAAGTGGCCGTTCGCTATAGCGTTTCGTTCGGTGAGTGAGAGTGCCCGATTCCGTCCCTTTCCTAATCCCCTCTTTTAGGTTAGTAACAAACCCATCATTCTTTTTGGTTGTTGGGCTTGTATAGGCGGTGGAGATCACTTACCATCAGGTGACCTGCTCGTTTGCCAGTCTCTGCTGTAAAAATATATGTTGTTATTAAGAACAGTAAAAAAAACACGTGAATAATTTGTGTTAAAGATGAACTTGAAATCATAGACCGAGGAGGAGAATTTATGAAAGCAAGAGGTATTTTCTATCCCTTTTTTAGCTATACATATATGAAGAAACCGGCGGAATGTATGAAACGATGCATGAATGTGGAAGAGGTAAAAGAGGTGTGTCAGGATCGTAGATTGTGACGCTCAATTGTCTCTGCCTACCACCATGGAATGCAGGCGTGATTGTATATGTATGCATATAAAGAACTGTACTTAGTCGCTCAAATATTTCTCAGATCCTGACGCGAGGACCTACAAGGCGGATTACGAGGCTCACCGTGTTGACATCCGACAAAGAGTTCTGTGCAAGATAGTTGAATTGTGTTATGTTGATGTTGTACATAACATCAGAGCATCAGCCAAAGTGTTGCCGTCATCAGCGTATTTTACTGACGTTAATTAGTTTATCCAATTTTATACTGTTACTTACCATATAAAATAAAAAAATAAAAATATTTCGTATCCTTGAATAGGTAAGTGAACCACGGCTTCGTAAGTGTTGCGTGTGAGATGTAAATAAAATCACGACTGAAACTATTTTTGGAAGAATAGGACGATGATTTTTTGATAGGTGTTCTAGTTCACTAGTGCGCCAGTGTCTACCCCTTTAGGGATACAACCGCGAACTTATGTTTATATGTTTGTGATTTCCATCTCCCATAAACGCTGAAGGATAAATTCGTTGTGTATCGCTTTAAATTACCATTTCTGTTACATTTAATCTTTTTGCTTCATCTAAGAAGCTTATAGGATTATCTCCAACTTATATATAGTTATAAAACTATGATCAAATTATTAACCTCAATTTTATACGTCACATAAGCAAAGTACAAGACTACTATATTGTCACTACACACTGGAAAAATCTAATATTCCTGGGACATTATTTCGTATTCAACTATCCTGAATGCTTATCCAGGCCGTTACTACAAATTAGATACAAAAATAATCAAACTTTTTCCATACGGACTAACTTTGATGTCACATCGCTATTTCTGGTCAAACTTTTATAATAAAAAGATGTACGTTGAATCCAAATCTGAGTTTGAAGACCTCTTTGAACCGATTGAGAACACTGGAGAATCCGCCAGCCAAATAAAATTGATTAGATCTTATGTTACCAAGTGAGTTAAGTACCCATACATTTTTAAGATAAGGCAAATTTAAGTACCCAGTCTTTGAAGTAGTGACATTATTGGATATTTCTACGAAATGCACTGAAATGTGTGACTCCAACGCGTTTCATTGGAATCATTATAAGAGATACGAACGAATATTGAGGCTTAAACAAAGATGATAGTATTTGAAGAGACGTCTGAATGCACATTTCAAATTTTAAAGAGCCATTTTGTTGAATGTTTAACTTAGCAATTCAAAAAACACTTTAAAGTATAGATCAAATGTTTGTTTTTGATTACATGAATTTGTATCAACGATTGAACTTATTTGGAATTCAGCACACACACAAAACCGTTTCATTTAAGACCTAATAACCTGAAATAATAGCAGTGGACGTCCTGTGGCTGATGGTGATGATGATGATGAACCTAAAAGAACATAATACTCGTATGATAAATTCCGAATATAGTCGCCATTCACGCGGGCAGTCCACGAACAGAAGATAGTATTACATAAGTCTTATAGGTCTATTGGCAGTATACTTTACAATTGATTTACTGGGTTTGAATTCCAAATAACGCAATCACGTTTTATATTCAAGTTATCCTGAAATTTATGGAATACATCTACCAAAATATCTATCTTTCCAGCTGACCTTAGGCGTCTTAGTGTCGGCGCAACGTAGGTACCTACTTTCTCAAGCATCTAGCAGAAAGGATTCAGCATGACGACCGGCTGCCTACCTGACCTTAACCTCCTCCTGCCTCCTATTAGGGAAAAACTACTCTTATAAACATCCAAGATCTCTTTTCGACCGACTTCCAAAAAGGAGAAGGTCCTCAATTCGTCTGTATTTTTGTATATTATACGATATCTCATGTGGACCGATTTTCAATAGATCGTGTTCGATAGAGCGTATTCTACGTGTGGTCAAGTATATATAAAAGTCATGATCGGATAAATTTTGAAGTTGGTTTGTTAAGTTTTTCCAAAACTGCATTTAATTACAATCCCACGCACATAATGCCAGACACACAGATTAATGCGCCGATCTGGTTTCTATTTAGAGAGCAACAGAGCAAGATATTGTAATAAGTATTATTTGTTTCATTTGGATGAATTTCACTCCAGACACTCTTGTTATAGATACATAACTTTGATTATGTCTAGAAGCTAATAAAACAATGTTAGCGTTACAAAATTTACTTCGACCATTCCCTTGAGGGATTATGCCGATGGATATTAACAATATATCGACTTACTTTGGACCATTACACTTACCAATATCTTTGTTTGTATTCGATATAGATTTATCAATCCAATTCCAATTTGGTTTCCAAATATAACGTTGATATTGACATACGATATTTACTTAAGCGGCTTCTTCTATACATCGCGTGATCCCGCAAATTGTTTGATATCAAGTTATTGTTATGTATGAGAGATGTATATTTACTACATTATCAAGAAAATTAATAATTGATGGTATGGCAGATATTATCCCACCCCAGTGTGGGGTCGGCGCAATAAACTGTTCCAAACATGTTGCAGATAAGATTTGGCTTAGTTTTACGACCAGCCACCTGCCTGACTTCCAAGCCCTTTATAGGTTTCAGTCCCGGACAAATTAAAAAATCGCTTCACCCGATCTGGGAATCGAAGCTACGACCTCCCGATCTACAGCTCATATATACTGCCACTAGATTAAGGAGGCGACTGCTTACCATTAAAACTTTCCATTACCAGTGATAAAAAACATACCTATCCTAGTAAGTAACTTTCTTAAAAGTAACTGTGACCAAAAAAGGATACACAAGACCAATTCTGAACAAAACTTAAATGCTCTTAGCAATAAAGTCTCCTTCAGATTTGACACCAATGCAATTGCTGCAGCAGACATCTGTAAAGTACCAGATGAAGGCGTCCAATATTGAAACATTCCTCGTACCTGATCGCGGACCGCAGTCAAAGAGCGAAGCACAAAGGGGAGACAAATGGGTTGGCGACTTGCGATTAAATGACGTGACAATTCAGAACGGCGCTGTTCACCTTGCTCCCTTCGATTTCAAAGTAGCTCGATTATCAGATTCCAACGGTTTTGTTTATGCTGGCGAATTTGTAAAATTATTTTTAAGTGGAGTGGCCTTCTATGTGTAAGGACTTCCTCCAAATTATTGTGCACTAAAAGATAGAGCCATATTGATACTGAATACAATTTCCTGCCTTAAAAAGGAAGGACAGAATATTTAGATAAATATGCAGATGATCGTACGAGGGTTGAACTTGACAATTTAAAAATCATCAATATCCTTAAGACTTATGAATCTGAAGTTTGGTAGATAGCCTCTAGGAGATATCAGTTAAGAACAAATAATGTAACGAACGGTCAGGTAGTAAGTTGATGAAACTTAAACGCGTGCGTAGCCGCGGCAATAGCTAGTTTTACTATAAAATATAATTAGTAAAGGATCATGTGCATTCCTTAACATTAAGAATTTAAAACTTGCGAAAACTTCTCATAAACCGAGATCCTAATAACTGAACTTGAGTAATTATACTCCCTTAGGCAGGTCATGCAAAACTTTTTTCAAGTAACTTCATCTTGTCTTGTACTCTATAAATCATGTCCCGCGAAAATTGCCTAACTCTTGATGAGGATGGCGAAAATCAATCAGTTTAATTGGTAATGCCCTGCTGGAAACAGTATTGTCTACACCACAGACAGAAAACTCCAAAAAATATTCCATCGTGATGTAGGTATTACTCCGACCATGATAAAGCTATACTTAGAATTATAAAAGTATTGTATAAAATAGGAAAATACTTTTTATTATACAGTGGAAGATCACATAGAATACCGATAATATTTTAAAATAATGTTCCATAAATTACTTAAATGGTACGTACAAAAAGGCAAAGAATTCTTCCGAAACGTTTTTAAAATACGGCCATTCGTTACTAAACAAAGAATGATGAACCTTTTTGTATTTATTTTACCTTCGAGAGATGCTTGCGGGTTTCCGCGAATGTTCTGTTTTACCTGATCCCATAGGAATGCTATCGAGTCCCACTTTTGAGTGGTTTTATATATATTATACGTACATGAATAAAATGGACAGGGTTGAATAAAATCGGATTATGTGATCAAAGATTACCGGACATTACCCAACTTTGTAACTATTATTTAGATATTATATTATATATTTAGCAATATACATCATAGATAGCCATGCCAGCCCATGATAGAGAGCAGTGGAAAAAGATGGGAGGATTTGCCCAGCAGTGGGACACATATCACAATAGGACACAAAAGAAAAGAAAAGGAGTATATACACTATAATCACATCTATCAAACTTGCCTTTTTCTGACCCCCCCCCCCCCCCGCCTTCTGCCAGGGTCCGCCATCCTACTTAAACGTTTCCACTTCGTCTGGTCTTAAGCATCCTCCATGGTGAGGCCTTTGGCTCTCATATCTTCCTCTAAAACGTCCAGCAAGCGCTTTTTACACCGTCCACGGAAACGCAACCCTGACACGATCTAGGCCAGACACATGCGACCGACGTACTCCTGTAGTTTTCTCAAAACGTGACCATCCCAAGCGACATTCCTGCAGTTTATCTGCCACGTCACGGACGCCAAGACTACCGCGGATATGCATCTTACGTATACGATCTAGGCGTGTAAAACTGCACATCCACCGCAGCATCTTCATTTCCGCGACGTGTATTTGCCCAACATGACGCTAAGGGCAGGCCTCGTCTTACATCCATACAGGAGCGCAGGCTGAATGATGGTTTTGAATATGAGACCTTTAAGACTCATCGGCATCTTGCAGTCGCAAGTGACGCCCGTGACTTATCACCATTTTGCCCAGGCGATAGATATTATTTGCCACGGACGAAATATCGACTGTAATTCGATTGTAATACAAAAAAGGTATAGTAGTTTGGTCTGTACAAGGCTGTATTAGGTATGTAATTTCAAAATAATTATGCTTTACTACTCTCTCACTTTATGAATGCGAAAGTGTATAGTTCTTTGTTACTCAATCACTGCCTCGGTGGCGTGGTTGTATTACGGTACGACTACTGTCCTGAGGTCTCGGATTCGAACCCCGGGTCGGGCTTTTTCCATATCAGCCCGGAGTCTGGAATTTGTGCCCGATATGACGATATGCTCGACCCCTATCACATCTGGGACGGAACTAAACTCGGCGAAATGTGGGTGTACTATTTGGATAGTGCGCTCTGCCTACCCCTTCGGGGATACAGGTGTGAGCTTATGTTACTCAACCACGCCAGAATGATAGTTTATAGTCTGGAATAGCTCGTTTGCTAAATTTTATTCCAGAAAAGTGTACGATTCCCCTGGGATAGGTTTGTTAATAAGGTCACATTCGCTCGAGCCCTTTTTCAACGCGCGTTAAAAAGCGTCACAACATGTCTGTAGGGTTACCACGACCTCTTATTATAATCGTTCTTCGTTTGTTTTGTATGGGAATATTGACTACTTGTCAATATTCTCATACAAATTATAATAATACTGCTATAAGAGGTGATGGTAACCCCCCTGTTCAGATGATTGCTTGAAAATCATTCTTGCCTTTTTTGAAATAAGGTATATTTTACATACCGCCCAAAAAAAAACTCGCGTTATATAAGCGCCGGCGTGTGAACAACTATACTAGAACTAATTTGTCCCATTACAATGGTTTTTTAAAACGCTCTTATGCGAATGGGCCTAAATGTCTACGGGAATGAAGTCGCGGGCCCTGGTAGTATATTATAATCCTTTATTAACTCTTCTTTCATCCATACTCTTAATATTAAGAACATCTTGCAGAGTTACAGCACTTGCATCACAGTTTATTTTAAAATAGGTAAACTCAGTTTTACCACAGAATAGCTTAACTATAAACCCTGTTTAACGTCTACCACGTCGTCAATTTATCTTAAATTTCGAAATCAATATACGAATGACATTTTTTTTTTATAGCAGAGATTGGCAAACGAGCAGATGGGTCACCTGATGGTAAGTGATCTCCACCAAGAACAAAAGAGAAAACACCCAAGACACAAAAATAATCATGGATGTGTTGCCAACCTGAAAGGAGGAAATGGAAGGGGAGGGAAAAAGGGATTGGGAAAGCAAGGGGGAAATGGGCCACCGGAAATCTCACTCACCGAACGAAACGCGACAGCAAGCTGCCACTTTACGTCGGTTTTCTGTGAGACAGTGGTATCAAACCGGTCGAGCCTGTCCATTCGTGCTGTAGACGTAATTGTCTACAACGTGGCTCTACCACTCAAAAATACTACAATACACTCTGACATATAAGTTAAATCAAGTTTAGGACTAACTAGATTGGTAATAGTGCTGCAATGTCCGAGTCTGACATTATTTATTTCCTTCCCGAAACTAACCAAACAACCAATAATATTTGCGACAGAATAATTATACGCCTTTACTGTATAAGTTTGCGCTCATACATCAAGTTAGGTCACCAGATGAATTATTAATAAATGAATAGACTAATGCAAACTGCCATGGACTTTAAATTTTAAACTCACCAGGGTTAATAACATCATTAATGCGACTTTATATGGCTAATATGACTGTTTAAAATTGCTCAATAATCGTTTTGCAATTCTAAATGACTTTTAGGCCTGACGTGCAATTTACTTTAAATAATAAATAGATAACATAACATAGACTCACGTCTGTATCCCCAAGGGGGTAGGCAGAGGCGCACTAGCTACCTAGAACACTCACATTTCGCCGAGCTTAATTCCGTCACAGATGTGATAGGGGGCGAAACCTATCGCCATATCGGGCACAAAGTCTCGACTCCGGGCTGATGTGGAAAAATTCAATATCACTTTGCCCGACCCGAGGATCGAACCCGAGACCTCAGCATGGTAGTCGTAGTGAAATACAACCACTCCACCGAGGCAGTAAATCAATAATTATTCTTAAAACCTAATCCATATTAATATTAAGCTTATATGCGAAAGTAACTGTTCAGTTTTCATGGTTAAACCCTTGTGCCTCTGAGCCACTTGCAGCTCTATAATAAATCTTTATTTATGCCAAATCTATGAGATCTATAGAGCGTACTATAGATCTCGTACATATTGACTAAGTCTAAGTCAAATTAACAAACTCAGTGAGGATTTGGAATTGTTAAATCGAACTTTGATTTAGTCCGACTGATTTTTTACAAGAAAAATAGACTGACAGACAGACTGAGCAAAGATTTTCTTGTAAAAATTACTCGGACTAAGTCAACATCCTCACTGAGTTTGTTTCTTTGACTTAGACTTAGTCGAAGTTCGCTCTATAGATCTCAGCCTATATTTAAAGATAGGAGTGGGCTGTACCTCTAGGATAAATTGAAATAAGGCGTAATTCTAGATTAATAATAGCACTGAAAGTTGCTTTAAACTATTTTTAACTAATGCAGCGAGATGTCGACATTCAGATGAATAAAAACATCTTTAGATCAGATCCATTAATTCAGTTGACTGTCAGGAATTTCTACAGAAGATAGTTATGCAACGCCCGTGTTTGATTAATGAATGGTTATTGTACAATATTCTATTACATATTGTGTCGCCTCCTTGGTCTAGTGGCAGCATGTATGGGCTGTGTGCCGGGAGGTCTTTGGTTCGATTCCCAGGTCAGGCGAAGCAAATTTCCTAATTTAATTTGCCCGGGACTAGATCCGTCATAGGGGGTTGACGTCAGGTAGGCGCCGATCCTAAAAACTAAGCCCCTGCAACATGCTTGAAAAAGTGTGTTGCGCTGACCCCACATTAACGTGGGATAAGGGCAGGTAGAAAGAAAAAAAGATTCTATTGCAAAGTGTGTTCGCAATCCTTATGTTAGAAATGTAAACAAATATCAACCCCGTTTTAATTATTTTTTTTAGAAACTGTTAATTTTAACCTCATACGTAAGATAACACAATATGTTATGTGATGTAAGATAAGCTCAACATTCATATGTATGGTGTATTGTTATACAAAGTTACATTAATTTCTCCCAACCCGGGGATCGAACCCGAGACCCAGGACGGTAATGGTACCACAATACAACTACACCACCGAGGCAGTCTATACTCAGTAAAATCAAAAAGACCTTGAGTACAGCTGATTACTAAGTGAAAGGTATCATTTTGATCCTGTCTTTAGTTTTTATGCCCTACCCGATATGGACTGCGGGAATTCCCATGTTGAACTATAGACATTTTATTACTAGGAACATGCTTCGCTCAAACCAGAAATTTAAAGAGTAAAAAAGAAAATTGCTACACATATTCAATTTCTTCGAAAAAAAAACATGTTTATGCTTTCAATATACAGAGTGTTGCACAAAAGTCGTATCATTATTGATTCACATATGTATCTACAGGTAGAACGATTTAAAGCGCAAAGGTAATATAAAATTAAATGTTAAAATGGAATAAAAAAATGTAACATATTTAAGTCGCCTCCATGGTCTAAATCAGCATTACATGGGTTCGATTCCCAAGTCGAGAGGGGTGTTAATCTAATACCAATTGCCCGGATTGGCTCCCCAGAAGAGGGTTAAAAGTCAGGCAGGTCGGTCGGTCGTAAATCTAAGCCGAAGACTTTCTGCAAAATGCTTGAAAAATGTATAACGGCACGTGGAAAGAATTAGGCATAGTTTATTACAAGTACACAAAATATCTAAGTAATATCAGGTGATACATAAGGAGCGACTTGCTATTATGAATCTAGAGATATAGCTTATCTCGATTTATTCTACAGCTCACGCCTATTTTTAAAGCAAGCAAGCGATTTTTTCAAGTGGTAGAGCCACGCTGTAGACAGTAACGTCTATAGCACGAATGAGCCGGCTCGACCGGGTAGATACCACTGTCTCACAGAAAACCGACGTAAAGTGGAGTTTGCTGTCACGTTTCGTTCGGTGAGTGAGATTTCCGGTGGCCCATTTCCCCACTCCCTTTCCCAATCCCCTTCCCTCCCGTTCCATTCCCTTCTTTTAGGTTGGCAACTCACCCATGACTCTTTTTGTGTCTTGGGTGTCTATGGGCGGTGGAGATCACTTACCATCAGGTGACCCATCTGCTGGTTTGCCAATCTCTGCTATAAAAAAAAATATATATCGAGGAGCTGCAAGTGCCTCTAATTCACAGTAGATTAAAATAATATTCGTATTCTGTCGGTTAATACGGGGTGACGTCACCGCTTTCCAAGAGGTTTATTCATTGCTTCCTGATATAAATACCACAATTATTTTGTTTATTTCATGTCCTGCATATCAAAAATATTTTATTTCCAGCTGTTGCACGCAGTTTCGCCCCGTCCATGATAACGTTAGTTTTGCACCTTGATAATAGGTATAGTCTAAAAAGTATGTGTACATTATAATATTATTATCATGTTATCATCATGTTAATGTATATTTTTAATAATAAAATAATTTTCAAAATAGATTTGGTAGGCCCATAAATTAGCACTTTCAAACAAAAAAACATGTATAATATTATTAGTATTACTCATATTTTTTTACATAATTTACAACGATATCTGAACGCCAAAGAAAACAACTATTATTTTCATCAATTCTTTTATCTTTTAACTATCATTGTCATAAATAATAAGAAAGAAAGAAAGAAAGAAATAAACTTTATTCAGCCAATGTCTCAGGCAACAATAAGTGGGAGAACACAAAAAAAAACAAACAAAATATGTAACACTAATAGGTAACAAATTAATAAGTTATTATAACGGTGGCAAATTCTAATGCAAACTTTACAAAGTATTTACTTCACACTTAATAAAATATTCAACATTATCACTGTACAAAAGCGTTAAAAAGACCATTAAAAAAGCCATTTGCTTTCTTCGCAATGACGCAATAACTCTTACGTTATGATAACGTCTTTCGGGTAAAATCGTCGAACTTCAATATAGCTTTTCTTTCTTTCTACCTTATCCCACTTTAATGTGGAGTCGACGCAACACACTTTTTTTATGATTTGGCTTTATTTTTACGACCGACTACCTACTTGACGCCAACCCCCGTTCAGTAGCCCGAGCACGAAAAACTAATGTAAATGTAAACTCGCTGCGCGCTGATGACATTTGATTAATATTTCATACAAATTTCATAGACGCGCATTTACGGTTGTCAGAAATTTCCTGCTCGGGTTGCAGGTGGTTCAATTCTGGGCAAATAGTGTTTGACCTCGCCTGACCTGGGAATTGAACCCAGGACTTCCAGATTCATAGCCCATATACACTGCTATTAGATGCCAAGGAGGTGATGAACTTCAATATACGTTTTGTTTTTTATTGTAACCAAAAAAAATATATATATTAGTTACGTCCATTATCGGATCGGTAGTATCTGCCTGTAAAAGATTTCGCAATTAGTATACATAAGTACACCTTTTAAGTGTGATATATGTAATTACCATGTATTATTGTAACAATTTTAGGCGGATTTAACAATAAAATAAAAATAATAAAAAAAAGAGTAATTCAGAAAACCCTGTGTAAGATGGTACGGTCATCAATTATTTGACGTTTTACAAACGAGTTTAATATTTTATTGGGTGATAAAAGTAGATAATAATGTTATCTTAACCCGTGAATTTATTGCTAAGAAACACAGCTCAATTTTTTTACTAAAACGATGAGTCTTTTTAATGTCTATGATAAAGCATTTTATAATCATTTATTATGACTAGAACGAGTTTTGATAATACCCATCTAACAGCGCAGTGGTAGATTAAAATTATTCTTTCTCCATAGCTACATAGTACATACCTACATATGTACGTCCATTATAAGTTTGCATTAGCGATTTTTGAGGAATAATTAAGTCATTCTTTCTTTCTACCTACTCTTATCCCACCTTAGTGTGGGGTCGGCGCAACACCCTTTTTCAAGCATGTCGCCGAAAGGATTTGGCTTAGTTTTTACGACCGGCTGGCTGCCTGATATCACGCCCGTTTGAGGGATCCAGTCCCGGACAAATTAAATGAGAACATTCGCTTTGCCCGACCTGGGAATCGAACCCACAGCTCATACATGTTGCCATTAGACCAAAGAGGCGACCAAGGAGGAATCATTATAAATCAAATACCTACGATCAATCAACGTTTTAGAAGATCAGAACATGCGCTGCTTCAACTTGTTCTTAATTTTGTTGCACTGTACTCTACACAATTTGATTAATAAATTACGTGAAACCAATAAAAAAAACTTGTTCCATTAGCAGATATATAATTCGTGCATGATTACATGTTACATGATGCATTTTTATTTATATTTTTACTAAATAAGCAACGTCCAAAAACGAAGGAGGCCAAGGTCGCGATAAACATAGTGCAGAATCTAGAAATATTCTATAATCACAAAAAGTAAAATTTTGAGTGGTAGAACTACGCTGTAGACAGTAACGTCTATAGCACGAAAGGGCCGGCTCAACCGGTTAGATACCACTGTCTCACAGAAAACCGACGTAACGTGGCAGTTTACTGTCGCGTTTCGTTAGGTGAGTGAGATTTCCGGTGGCCCATTTCCCCACTCCCTTTCCCAATCCCTTTTCCCTCCCCTTCCATTCCCTCCATTTAGGTTGGCAACGCACCCATGATTCTTTTTGTGTCTTGGGTGTCTATGGGCGGTGGAGATCATTTACCATCAGGTGACCCATCTGCTCGTTTGCCAATCTCTGCTATAAAAAAAAAGTAATATGTAGAGATATATTGAACTAAAACCATAGAATTATTCATCCAGCTACCAATACTATAATTTATATAATAACATTATTGCCCTTTTCTTAACACCGATGATTCTAGAGAGGCTATCTAGCAGGTTTCCATACAAAAAAATTGATCTCAAACGTCAGTAACGCCATCTACCACTTATTACAATGCGAGGACGCTTATTACAATTACACCCTAGAATATTATGAGAATGTTCAAGAATCACGTAACACAATGAAATTGTTTGTTTAAACATTATGCCCCTTACTTATAAAAATATTTAAGCGCTGCTTATCTTTATACCATAGGTTGTCCCTTTCATTTTTAAACAATGTAACGCTAGGAAAAAAGTGACAGGTTATTCTTAACCATTTGCTCAGCAAAAAGGCTTTTAAAAGTAAGGCCCTCTTACGCTAGAACGATCTTGCGCACATATTTTTCAAATAAGACTGAGTGACTTATGACCACTTGGTCACAAGTTTCGCGCTGTTGTCCCGTCTATGTACTTTTGAATGTTTTTAGTTGATGCAAAAATTTCATTATAATTCTTATTTAATTGTTACACTTACTAGCGAATTTCTGCTTCAACCTGTCAAGCAAATTTTTTAAAGTAATGCTTGACCTCGAGACAAAATGGTTCACGGCGGCCAAAACACACTTACCAGACCAGTGAAGCAGTAATGTCCTTTTTCCACATTAGTAATAAAAGTTAATTAAAAAATAATCATCATCTGTAAAACCTCATAAATCATTAAAGAATACAGTGGCGTTGGCAAAATCCAGTTTGTGGCTTTGAAAAAAAAACCTCGGTTATATATTTACCGCATCAAAAGTATTCTCACAGTCCTTTCCCGTGTGTATGTGAGATGGCATATTTAAACGTTCATTTCGTGTTTGGTGTTGTTTTGTGTTGTATTAATTTATGTAGAAGCCAGCAATATGTGTTCAGGACTAGGGACTATCAAACGAGTGAGTACTTTTAACTCTTATACCGGCTATTCAATAGATACGTCTTAGGCTGAGATCCATAGAGCAAACTTCGACTAAGTCTGAGTCAAAAACGTGGGTGTATTTTATTTAATTCGGCTTAGTTCTTATGACCGGCCTATCGAGGACATTTTCAAGGAGAATCAGTTGGTTAAAGGCTGAGTATAGCCCCTTACTTATAAAAATATTTGAGCGCTACTTATCTTTATACCATAGGTTGTCCCTTTCATTTTTAAACAATGTAACGCAAGGAAAAAACGTGACAGGTTATTCTTAATCATTTGCTCTGCTAAAAATGCTGTTTTAAGTAGGGCCCCTATAGAGCGAACTTCGACTAAGTCTGAGTCAAAGAAACGAACTCAGTGAGGATTTGGAATTTTTAAATCGAATTTTGACAGTCGGAGTAATTTTTTACAAGAAAATATTTGCTTAGTCTGTTTGTCAGTCTGTTTTTATTGTAAAAAATGGCTCTGACTAAGTCGAAGTTCAATTAAAAAAATCCAAATATTCACTGAGTTTGTTTCTTTGACTCAGACTTAGTCGAAGTTCGCTCTATAGATACAGCCTCAGTTAGATAACCATTCAAAATATTTTCAATATTAAAATGGTTACCCAATCAGTTGATATAGATAATATTTATAAATTATTCGTAAAAGTAAAGCTAAATTTGTATTTTATGTATATTAACATTTTACGTACTCGTACGTAGCCCATTTACTAATGAATACCATTTTTGGTATATGTTAGACAATCCTGTAATTGATAATATTAGTTCTCTTGATTTAATCGTATCATTTACGAGATATCCTAAATATAAGTTATAATAAGAAATCAACATAAAATATATTTGTGAAAGGGTTTATATAATAAAGGGTTTGCTTAATATTATTGACAGCCTCCGTGGCGGCTGTGAAGGGGCCGCGGCTTCGATTCCCGGACCGAAACATATCGACGCTCGAAAGCATACTTGTCGTATCTCGAAAAAATGCGAATTTAACATACATAAAAACATAGGTATAGGTATATAGAGGTATATATACATATATATTTTTAATTTATTTAACGGCTCTGGAAGAAAATCCTTTGAGCCAATCTTATGTATAGAAAATAAATATCAAAGAGCATGTTTAAACATTAGAATTGCTACAAAGTCCCAACCGTAGCGCGTATAAAACGATATAAAGATCTATAAAGGTCTTCTCTTCTTAACATTTTTTGGAAGTATACTTATTTCGGGCCTGAGTGTTGCGAGACCGAAAGTTTCTCGTAGTTTCTGATACACAGGTTTATACCCAGTAGTAGTATGGGGTCAGAAAGTCGCAGGAAGCCACTGGATGCAGGCCGCTTTCAACAGGTCGGTCTGGAAATCTTTAGGGAGGCCTATGCTCAGCAGTGGACGTCCTATGGCTGATGATGATGATGGGGTCAAAACTATGTGTATGACTGTTGGATGTTTTTTATAAGAGCTATGAAAAGAATAAATTATTATTAATGCTTTTTAGTACATCATAAAATAATTAGGCCGGTATATGTGGTAGAGCCACGCTGTAGACAGTAACGTCTATAGCACGAATGGGCCGGCTCGACCGGTTAGATACCACTGTCTCGGAGAAAACCGGCGTAAAGTGGCAGGTTGCTGTCGCGTTTCGCTCGGTGAGTGAGATTTCCGGTGGCCAATTTCCCCACTCCCTTTCCCAATCCCCTTCCCTCCCCTTCCATTCCCTCCTTTTAGGTTGGCAACGCACCTATGATTTTTTTTGTCTTGGGTGTCTATGGGCGGTGGAGATCACTTACCATCAGGTGACCCATCTGCTCGTTTGCCAATCTTTGCTATAAAAAAAAAATAAGTATCGAACTTAAATACTGTGAAACATACCAAATTGTGTCATTTACAAATTTGGCAACGATCGGAATCCCTAACAATCTGATCTAACTAGATATTAAATGCCAAGACATTTTGGAATGCAGTTTTTATAGTGCACTTCGCATTTATAGGTAGGTCATCATTTCACTTTTTTATAGCAGACTGGCAAACGAACAGTTGGGTCACCTTTTTTTTTTTTTTTTTTTGTCGCGGGGAAAAGTGTTTTACCACTGCCGCCGCGCCCGGGGGGGTGGACGCGGCGGGTATGTCGGGTTCGCCGGCCTTACGACCCAGCGCCGTGATGCCCGGGAGAGATGTTCGACATCCGGGCGACGCTGGGCCGAGTCCCTATCACTATATACACCCTACTACCGGCAATACCGACTAAAAACCCCGCGGTGGCCTTCTTCCGCGCTTGAGTGGGGCGGTCCCGGGGTATCCGGAGATAGACTCGGATTGCTACCGGAACCGCCCCTGCGCGGTGCCGCCTTGCGGCCCGTCTCCGATTTGGGGAGGGCTCAGAAGCCCCCGCCGCCGAAGGACGCCCTCGGCGTCTACGGCAGCACGAGGCTGACCGTCCGTGCTGCCGTCCGTCCCGGGGTCGCATGTACATAAGTACTAAAAGGAGCGCACAGCCCCCCGCTGCACGCCCGCGACCCCGGAAGGCCCCTATTAGTCGCTTCTTACGACAGGCAGGGGATACCGTGGTGGAATTCTCCAAACGCCCCCATTCCACAGGGCGGGAGACGCCGGTCAGTCGTCCACCCGACCCGTCCTTCGTCTCCTTTGGCGGCGGGCGGGATCGTTCTGCTCACGATCCCGCTCGGCGCTCTCCTTCTGCGAGATGACGCGCTCGCAGAAGGAGACCATCGCACAGTTGGGTCACCTGATGGTAAGTAATCTCCACCGTCCATAGACACCCAAGACACGAAAACAATTATGGGTGCGTTGCCAACCTAAACGGGGGGGAATTAAGGATTGGAAAAGGGAGGGGGGGAGTTGGGCTACCGGAAATCTCACTCACATAATGAAACGCGACAGTTAGCTGCCACTTTACGTCGGTTTTCTGTGAGATAGTGGTATCAAACCGGTTGAGCCCATTCGTGTTGTAGACGAATTGTCTATAACGTAGCTCTACCACTCAAATCTCTTATTAAACACTCTTATCATGAGTTGAGAGATAGCAATGGTACGAGGGGCCATCCTATATTAGACAGCTATCTTTCTACCTGGCCGTATCCCACCTTAATGTGGGCTCGCCGCAACACATTCTTTCAAAACTAGTGTAGAAAGGATTTGGCGTAGTTTTTACGGTCACCTGCCTGACGTCCACCCCTCTCTGGGAGATTCAATCCCGGACAAATAGTGTTAAAAAACACGACCGCCAGACCGGGGAATCGAACCCAAGACATCCCGGTTCATAACCCATATACGCTGTCACTATACCAAGAAGGCGAAGACAGCCTAAAGTATTAATTTTAAAATGTCATAGTTCAAAGATCAAATAGCAATCACATCCAATTTACAAGGTTACCTAAACACAGATTTGTGATGAACTATTTTGAAGAACTTTTTCGGATTTTAAATTAATGTCTGCGGTCACGTCGTGTTTGTTATATTACGTGTTTTACATATTTTTTGTTTTAAGTCTGGGTGTTGTGAGACCGAGTTTTTCATGGTTTCTGATACCCAAAATACAAGTTAAATCCAGCGTGGCGTCACCACCACATGTGTAACTGTTCGGTGTATATTTGTACTTTGAGGTGGTAGAGCCACGCTGTAGACAGTAACGTCTATAGCACGAATGGGCCGGCTCGACCGGTTAGATACCACTGTCTCACAGAAAACCGACGTAAAGTGGCAGCTTGCTGTCGCGTTTCGTTCGGTGAGTGAGATTTCCGGTGGCCCATTTCCCCACTCCCTTTCCCAATCCCCTTCCCTCCCCTTCCATTCGCTCCTTTTACGTCGGCAACGCACCCATGATTTTTTTGTCTTGGGTGTCTATGGGCGGTGGAGATCACTTACCATCAGGTGACCCATCTGCTCGTTTGCCAATCTCTGCTATAAAAATATATATATATATATATATATATATATATATATATATATATATATATATATATATATATATATATATATATATATATATATATATATATATATATATATATATATATATATATATATATATATATATATATATATATATATATATATATATATATATATATATATATACATATATATATATATTTGTGGGCCACACAAACATTTGCTTCAATGCGGGAATCGAATCCGCGGCCTCTCGCTTCACAGAGCCGGCTTCTCGCCCGCTGCACCACGGAGCTGTTAAATAATTCGGCTTAGCTCTTATGACCGGCGCGGCGTATCGAGTGGGAGAATCAGTTAGTTAAACGTAAAAAAACTGCGTTGCTTGTCCTGGAAACCGAACCTAGGATCTCTCAAACCAGAGCTATTTTCGCTTCCCCTAGAAAAAAGGAGGTCAAGTAGGGTTTTAAAATATTTATTTTACAGATTTGTTTTTTTTTCAATAAAGGCGTTTCAATGATTTTCTTAAAAGTTTACGTAAGTTGAGTAGCATTGTCAAAATTATTATATTTAGATCGCCTTCGTTTGTACCACATTCTTTCACATTGTTTTATTTATTTCATTGTGGAATATTCAAAGAATGTCGTGCATTTTTCATTAGGGCACAGACTGGAAATCTCTGCAGTGATATCTCAATCCTTTGACTCAAAGGGCATGTATATACAAATATTTTTTCTTCGCTTGAAGATAGTTGGACCAACGACTCTTGTGTAGGTAGGTAGGTACTTAGATCTAGGTGATTAAATTTGAAAGTATTTTATATAGAACATAATTGCACTAACGCAAGTTTACTTTGACACACTTACTGGTCCAGGTGAAGAAATTAAAATTGCACAATCTCAAAATGTAGTGTCTAAAATTAGGCAAGTGTGAGATACCTAAGTTTTTTATTCGTGTAGACTCTACTCGACTTATTAACTGTACTAGATCTGATGGTATACAGAGTGCATTAAAAAAACTAGCGACCATCGACAAGCAATGTTTTTTGGAGGTCACCATAATCATACCAACCTGCATCAAATTCATCTTATACCAAATTCATCTTTTCTATGCTTCTTGGAGAAGCAAATCGAGAAGTCTGCAACTGAACAGGTGGTACCGATGCAGGTATAGGGACATATGGATAAACTCTCATTTGGTCTCGCCTCGTGGTAGGGCCACGCTGTAGACAGCAATGCAGCACGAATGGGCCGGTTAGAATGGTTTGATGCCACTGTCTGTCTGTCTGGATTTACAAGTGGTAGAGCCACGTTGTAGACAGTAACGTCTATAGCAGGAATGGGCTGGCTCGACCGGTTAGATACCACTGTCTCACAGAAAACCGACGTAAAGTGGCAGCTTGCTGTCGCGTTTCGTTCGGTGAGTGAGATTTCCGGTGGCCTATTTCCCCACTCCCTTTCCCAATCCCCTTCCCTCCCCTTCCTTTCCCTCCTTTTAGGTTGACAACTCACCCATGATTCTTTTTGTATCTTGGGTGTCTATGGGCGGTGGAGATCACTTATCATCAGGTGACCCATCTGCTCGTTTGCCAATCTCTGCTATAAAAAAAAAAAAAAAAAAAACTGTCTCGCAAAAAACCGAGTGAAAGTGGCAGCTAGCCGTTGCGCTTCGTTCGGTGAGACATTTCCGGTGGCCCAATTCCCTTCTTCCTTTTCCAATATTTATTTCAACCTTTTTTGATTAGCAACGATTGTTCGGCTGACCTAGTGGTACTCGTATTGCTATCGCAATATGACTGCCGTCCTGAGTTCGCGGGTTCGATCCCCAATGTGGGGGATCTAGTTCGCTAGTTTACCTCTGCCTACGCCTTCAGGGATGCAGGCGTGACTCTAATATGTGTAAATGATCAAGTGGTTTTTATCATTGAATAGAATATGTTATACCCATAAGGTTAAGGTTTATCATATACATATTATATTATATTACGATAAAGGATGATAAATAATATTTTGTCTTGATGGTTGGGACGGATATGGGGGTATCCCTGTGTCTGCATCGGTTATCCGCCTGTCTTGTCGCAAGCCCCTCGATTTGTTTCTTCCCTCTTCGGATCCGGAGTGTGAAGAAGCATAAATAGGTCGGCATCATTCTGGCGACCACAGATAAACCGATTGTGTGTCAGTGGTCGCTAGTTTTTTTTGGACTGCACTACGCTCACAATCAGGTGCAGTGTAGCCACTTTGCCGTACTGGGATAAAAAAAAAAGATAATTTCAGCGACACCATCACCGCTCCCTTTTCCGCCGTGCAGAGCGGATGACATAGATTGTCTCAGACGAGGAATCAGGACCTTCTTCATACTCATGGACAGTAGACATTACGGCATGAAACCGGTGGACCCGGTTACAATCAATAGTGTCACTATTGCATTGCCCGAAGAGAGGATGGCGTTCTTACTGAGAAATGTCAACGTTACCGGCGCTAAATGGACTAAACTTCGCGAAAGGAGGTGGGCCTAAGCTTTTTATCTTGTTTTTCAAGTTAATACTCGATAGTAAAACTTTCCTTCTTTCTACCTGCCCTCATTCCACCTTAATGCGTGGTCAGCGTAATACAGTTTTTCAAGCATATCGGAGAAAGGATTTGATTTAGTATTTACGGTTGTCTGACATCAACCGCTGTCTGGGGGATCTCGTACCGGGAATATAGTGTTAGAAAACACCCCGCCCGCCCTGGGAATCGAATACCGGACCTCCCGGTTCACAGCTCATATACACTGCCACTAGAGCAGAGGCGACTCACATGATCATTTTTATTCATGCAAGGGAACAACCACGCTAACCTCTTCTCGTGATTGGTAGGATTATTCTATACCATTTTTAATAATAGTTATTAAAAACTGAGAATGCAGTATTACTTTTAGGTATTCACTATCGACCATAACCATACATACATAATATTTTATGTACCTACGTAGCAATCAGTAATTTCAAAATATCTCTCAACGGGGATGTAACTCAGTGGTAGAGTGTCTGCTTCGCATGCTGAAAGTCCTGGGTTCAAATCCCAGCATCTCCAAACACCTCGCATAGTAGGGCGACTTTTTGTTTAATATTTTTTATTTTATGATATATACTATACAGGTATTTCATAAAGTTAGTGCCAATCACAATTCCACATACAAGGAGAACGATTTTATGTGCAATGGTAAAGTTAAAAAATAAAAATGGAACTTAATTTTTTTAGTAAATTATTTAATAATGACGGGCGGCAAAGCATATAAATCGTCGCCATTTAACGTAGGAATGGCTTTGTGTATGCTAAAAATAAAAATATTGTAGTTCGCAAATGTAGGTAGTGCAGCTGACCCAATGAGCAAGCAAAATTGTTTTCGTCACAAATTCAAGTTTCCATTATTCAAAAACTATGAGCCTTACGAAATTTTAAACTTTACCGCTAGATTGCAAGCCATCCTCTCTTAAGTGTAGTTATTATTAATACCAACTTTATAAAACACCCTGTATATGGATCCATATTATAATTATAACCATGTAATATTAATTTAACTAATAATAATTTGTAGTAAAATGTCAACAGATTTAATTTGGAAGGTGGCCGAAGTGGTGTGGTGTTTATCAGTGACTTCCACGTAACAGGAGAGATTACTATGCAAACAGCTGATAGACCAGACCCATACATGGCGTTTATGACAATGGATATTCGTAAGTATATTAATTACTAGCTGACCCGGCGAACTTCGTTCGGCCTAACGGTCGATTCTTTAATTTATATATATTTTTTTTATTATATCTAAAATAAATGTAGCCTAAGTTACTTCTTATTACATCAGCCACCTGCCAATAAAAGTCCCGTCTAAATCAGTCCAGCCATTTCAGAGATTATCCGGAGCAAACAGTCAGACGAAAAAAGTAAAAAATGTTATTTTGGTGTATATACCGTATATTATATATTCATATACATGTAAAAAACGGTTATTTCAATATTACAAACAGACACTCCAATTTTATTTATATGTATAGATTATAATAGTCGGTAAAAATATCTACTTCTACCTGCGGGCCTGTCCTTATCCCACTCCATTGTGGAGTCGCATCGGTACAACCTAAGATGTTTTTACTGGCAATTTATGGCAAGACGAAAGCAAGGTAATTGCCTGACATGCACTCATCACGTTTCAACCAGTGTCGCAGCTACTCGGTTCTCTGACTATATCTATTTGCGAAATTAACGCCCGAATGATCAAACGCTCTTCAACTTTAACGGCTTCCTGCATTGATTTTCGCCATACAATTTTGACAGATAAGGCGGCCTTAAACGACATAAGGCGACCTTAACTGTATGAACATTCGGCGGTAAGTGCGGAAAAATACCTTAGTCTGGTTTTAGAAGATTGTACAAACTACATATACTGCACTGCAACTGTGAAAGAAAAAAAAACATTCCATGCGTACTACCAAAGAATTTAAACGTACTACACATAATTTTTTAAATAACTTGAATGAATTTTATTCGACATTATTGTTACGTAACTGCATTTTTTAAATTATTTCTTCGAGCCAATTTATATTTAAATGTACTAATATGTGTTTACTGTATAAACTATAATCATCACGCCGTTTTTTTGTGCAATGATATTAGTGTATGACGCATCTATTTGTAAAACGTCCTTGGTACAACATACTTTTTCAAGCATGTTGCAGTAACTTGAGATGTTAGGCGTATGGGAGAGATCAGAGAACCACCTCTTTAGTTAGGTATTAGAATAGCCTTGTTAATGAGGGTCCCTTAGTAGGTATATTGTGTAATAACCTCTATAGCTGGTACCTACATAATCTTAGAAATTCTTGTGGAAACATTTCAAAGTATCCATAGATTTATCACAATGTTGGCATAACAGATATGAATCTAACGTTGACAAACCTTTTTTATTTGTAGAAAATGTAGAAACCAACATTTCCTACGCAGTTGAAGGTCTAAGGCGCCGAGACAATGAAGATTACATTATCATCAAACAAGAGAGGATAATTCCCAGAAATAGTCGATTGCCTACATTCTTCCTTCAACCAAGTAAGTATTAAATTATGAACAATGACTTGTAAACTTGAAATCTAGTAGGCACCTACCTACTGGTCTGGTGACTGGTCAAACTCGTATTTCTGGAAATAGCAACGTTACTGCATATAACGGGTGAAATAAAATAAATTCTTATTTACCCGCTTATTCTTAACTGCTCTGGTAGGTAGGTAAATAGTAAGCAGCATAATTTTATATGTAGGTATATATCGACCTATCCAAAGAATAAAGTTACATATGATAATGAATCGAAATTGCTTTCTTATTTTTCTGAGCTTATTTATTGACCTGTATATTTAACTAGTGAATATTTTTTTAAGCTATGTCATAATTTAACTTGTTATTATGTCATAAATTTAAAAAATTACTAGTATTAGTTAAATATATAGGTTAATTTAAGCTCAGAAAAATATAAAAGCAATTTCGATTAATTATCATATGTAACTTTATTCTTTGGATAGGTCGATATAATAACATTAATACATATGTAGCTAATAATCATAGGTTCTGTGAGTAGGAGCGCCCATAATAATATAACTTAAGTAATTAGGTACCTACTACCTACCTACTCTTCGCCGGTTTCAATAAACGATCTCAGTTTAGAGTGCAGATAGATTGCGATTATGAACCAATCAAATCAAGTAATTTGACGGAGTCATGTTCAAACTGTGTTCTTATTGGCTAATTTTTGTTATCTATCCGCACATTCGAACTGAGATTGTTTACTGGAACCGGGCGTTAGTGAGATTTGATAAAGATACCAACGATAATTTATTTTTAATCATTACCTTACTTGGTTTTCTAATGTAATCAAGTACCTAGGTAGGCAGTAGTAGGTACTTTAATAAAGTTTTAGCGAGGCTACGTAGGTATCAATTCGTAAATTCTTTACTGCGTTTTCCAACATTCATTTATCATTGCTAAGTACTCCGCATAATTAATGGAATTTTTCTCTAAAATTACATTTTATTTGCGACGTACTTCAACCGACTAATGGCTTAACCCAAAAAAGTTTCTTATTTCCTCAAAGGGTTTTGTGTCGAGTTTTACAGCCAAAGGATTCGAGAATTTGCTATTTCTATGCTTGTATTTCTGGAAATTTTGGGGGAAGCCTAAGCCTATGTCCAGTAGTGGACCTTCTGTGGCTGATGATGATTTTACTTATTTATGTAACCAAATTACTTTTCAATGCAATTAGGAATTTAGATCTAATTTTATAAAATATGAAAATATTGCAAAAAAATAGGCTAAATGGCAACAGCTGAGTACTTATATATGTACTTGGTAAGCAATTAGCTTATTGAATAGTTACTAAATAATAATTATACTATGAAAAAAATATAGCGCCACCTATTGTCAGTAATCTGAAATTAGCTGTAAATTTTATTATGAAAAAGTACAGCGCCATCTGTTGTCAGTAATCTGAAACTGTCTAAATTCAAAATATAAGCCACAGTTTGTTCTAGGCGTTTAAATTCTTTGCCACAGTTATTAACGTGATCATAATTATAACCGTAAAAGGACTCCGATTTAGTTACCATACTTACCTATACAGTAAATGTACGGACCAAGTTCACAGCTCAAGAATGTGAACCATTGAATTAGTTACAATTACAGTGAATATTAACATTTATGGGCCTTACTTATAAAAACAGTTTAGCTGAGCAAATGGTAAAGAATAGCCTGTCACTTTTTTCCTTATGGCACATTGTTTGAAAATAAAAGGGACAGCCTATTCTTTACCATTTGCTCAGCTAAACTGTTTTATAAGTAAGGCCTGATATTGTCTAATAACTAAAATTATTCATTACAGATTCAGAAGCATCCATAGTAATATATGAAACACTGCAATACAAGCCATCCATATTGGACCACTTATCAGATGAGATTACAACTGCAGTGATGCACTTAGTTGTGGACAATTTTAAGCTTTTTGGTAATAAAGTACCTGTGAGGCAATATTATACATATTACTAATAATTGTTTTATTTTCCTCAAAAACACCTTAATAATAATCACAAGTTTAAAAACTTAACAGAGCGAGTTATACGATCGTGACCACCCTTGAAATAAGCTCTATCGAACACAAAAATAATTTTGAAGATCGGTCCACATTTGGCAGAGATATTGGGTACCATACATAAAAAAAACCAGATGAATTGACAACGTCCTCCTCTTTGGAAGTGGTTGAAAACGTGAATTTTCAAATACATAATATGAAAAACATGTAACATACAAAGGCTTACCCTGTAAAACCAAACGGTTAGGCTGAGGTGAACTAGAACACCCACATTGGCAAGCTTGTCTCAAGTGTCAAGAGTAAGAGGGCAGACCTCAAGAAGGTAGTTTGCAGACAGTCTATTAACCAATCAACTTCAATAAAGTCTACCTGCTAATGATGACAGGAAGTCACTCGACACAGGTTTCTAACAGGCAACCTGGAAATTATTGTGGGTGGCCTATGGACAGGAGTGACTATCATGTGGCTGAAGATCATGATGATGCAAATTTAAATTACAAGATGATGTTTTCAATTGGGTGTTTTTATGATACTTGATACCTCCTGCAAATGGGGAGATAAAAGCTCATCTTATGGATAATTTAAATGTAATTTAGTTAGCTGATAACCAACTTTTTAAACAAAGTAAATTAATACCAACTCAGTGCCATGATTTTGTACATTACTAATAATCATTGTGTATTCTGTATAGTAAAACAATCAAATATTAATCTTCTCGTTTTAATAATGAAATGGGTAAACGGATGACATATAATATTAAACAATCACATTTTCCAGTTTGACCAAAATCTTCAGCACATTTACAACCCTGCATAACTCTTAATAATACTGAATAAGTGTTCAAAATGCATCACCCATAGATTCCTCAATAAACTTTTTATAAATTGCCATAAACTTAGCAATGAATGCTTCTAAGTGAAATATTGGTTTGTTACCAAGCCTCATCCTGTGCTCATACCTTGCTGCATAACTTGCTACTTGGCATTTCATAGCCATATCACAATTACGAACTAATTCCTTTAGTAGTCCTGCAAAAATCATGTCAGGAGGGACACCATGTATTATCAACTCATATAGCTTTTGTCTAACCTCACCTAGCTTCTTTGGACTCTGCTCGGACAAAACCATTGATGCTGTCTCTTTTATAAACAACTGCCAATCTGGCTCTGGAATTTTCTGGTCTTGAGTGAATGGATATTGCTGGACTTTGCAGGCTTCGCACATTAGAAGAGCGCGTCGTAAGTTGCGATCAGCACATTTAGCAATACGTACAGCAAGTTCAGATGTCAAACTCAGTGATTCTTTCTTACATACCAACTGTAAAATTGATGCAATTTCGTTTTCTGTAGGTGCTGGAACTCTAACAGTCAAGCAACGTGACTTAATGGCTGGAATGACTCTCGATATGGAGTTGGCTATTAGAATAAGCCGACATGTCGCTACATACTTCTCCATAGTCCTACGCAAAGCATGTTGAGCATCTTTGGTTAAATCGTCAACTTCATTCAATATTACCACTTTGAACTCCCTCTGGCCAGATGAGTCGATCTGGTGTGTCTGTGCAACGTTTTTCACCAAATCCATGATAACAACGCGATCATGTATTCCAACGTCTGTAGGATTTACTTCTATGTGGTAGTTACTGCTAACGGTCATAATTTCTATTTTCTTATTTGATGGCGTAGTAAAATGCATAGTTTCCTGCCGCAGTCTTTCTACCCCAGATCCATATAGCTCTCTCAATAAACACATAATTCGAGTTTTCTTCCCGGCACCCGAGGGACCGTATACAAGGAGATGAGGAAAATCACTTTGTTGGACGAGACTCTTTAAACGCACTGCTTGATCCTTATGGAAATCTAATTTCATCAGGTCTCGGGGTCTATGTTTATCAACCCAGAGACTCATTTTCTAATTTTTAAACCAACTTTCGTTTAAAATACATAAAATAACAATAATAATATTTTTGTGCCTTGTTTTTTGACTGTTGACACTTGACTGACATTTCAAATGGCGGGATTTCTTTTCTTTTTTATTCGTTTCTATCTATTAACATGTAAGTCTTTTCAGCCGAAAACGGCGTAGAAATTAACAATAACTCTAAAAACTAAAAATAGAATCTCGTAGAATCTCTATGTTCTAAGTGTACTTGCGTATTTAAAATTCACAAAAGTCTATGAAGTACTAACACCAAACAAAAATAAATGAAATAGAATCTCGTCTTAACAAAATATCAAAAACATCAAAGGCTTCGATTATCTACAGTGCGTTCCACTAAGCGTCCACAACGATCACGCTCACGACCGCAGTTTTTCCCGTTCCACTTGCTTGTGAGCGTTACTGTCGTAAACTCAAGTGGAATGGATTATAGAGCGTTTTGAGCGTGGAGGTAAATAATACAAACGGCGAGTTAATAAAAATAATGCAAAATATTTAACAGGTTTGGTTATAATCTCTAAGCCTTGAAAATAAACGTAAATAATTATTGTTTAAATCGATTTATATTGAAAAAAAATATATATATTTTTTTTTATCCACTGCAGAAACATTCACTTCTACTAAAATATATCTTTCCGCGTGAAATAACGTAAGCTTAACGGTCGCCATTTTTGATGCATTGAGTTTTGAAAACGCCGCTAATTTTCTCAACGATCACGACGACCCACCTTTTTAGATGGGTCGTCGTGAGCTTCGCGTGAGCGTAAGTCATGAGTGACGTTTTCGTCGCGACCACAACGACCGCGGTCGTTATGTGGAACGACTAAAGGAGCATTTTGATCGTTGTGGACGCTTAGTGGAACGCACTGAAATCAAAGGTGATACAGAAAATGTGTATCGGTTCCATCTCCATGGCCTTGGCAGCAGCCTGGCAGCTAAAGATGGCGGAATGTTTAGTGCGTCAAGTATTGTAGTCGATGATTTTGTCGATAAAAACTTTTGTATTGTTTTTACAAAGCAGAACATAAATGTTCAAAACTGAATAATTTTGAACGTTTATTATTTATTACTTGCTTTTATTTGATTTATTTAAGATAATCAACATTACGTTCATTATGTAATTAAAATATTAAAGTATTATTGGCACGATTAGTTTCAGTGATGTAATAATCAGCCATCGAATGTCCACTTCTAAACATTAACTCAATTACAACATCAATCATGACAAAAATAAAAAAAAATACTAATCTCTGCTCTAAAAATCGTTATTAAAGCACACTCACGCAAAATCTCTACTTTTCTAATCATACGAATTAGAAAATTATAGTCTCTGCCTACTCTTATGGTATACAGGTGTGATAATATGTATGTAATGTTAAAAAAATACCGTGAAGTAATATAATAAAACATTAATTTATCGATATTGATAATAACGCAATGAATCAAGCCCGTCACTAGACCGCCATTCCTGTTGCTATATTTTTATAACTTTGGCCCGACAGCGTTGCTTATTGACGGATGCGGACATCTATAGGAACAAACACTTGTATATTGATCCTTCTTTACCTTAGTTGACTTCCATTAGTAAAAAAACAGATAGCATTATTTATTGCAGATTTACAGATACTCGTTATGTTGTAATAGACAAGAAGCATAGAATGATAAGATGTCATCAGTCTTTCCCGTCAACTGTCAACCAAAATGTCAAATATGAAATACGAATTGGCCAAGCCGTCAATCATCAATCATTGTTTTCGATGTGAAAGAAATAAGAATTCATAACAACATTGTCATTGATTTAAAAATATCCGGAGGTTAAAAGGCCAACAAGATATTCAAACTCGAGCAGTATCCACTCATATGCTTTGTTGAATTATGTTACAAGTATGACCACAATGTTGTTTGTAATTTTCCAAATCTGTGCTGTTTATTTGTATCGAATTGGTGCTGAAGAATTCAATTTATTCGGGGATGCTGGCCTGGCATACGCCATTGAAGTCAGCATAGGACATCCTCATCAAAAGGTAATAATAGGAAATATAAGATTTCATGAGATGAGAAATGTACCTATTTGGCAATGAAGTTTGGGTTTTGTATTTTCTATTTATTTATTTAATGTTCGTATAGTATTAATTATATTAAAAAATATAATTACATTTACTGAATAACATTATTTTTTTGAATAACATTATCCAGTTATTGAAAACTGCCCTTAACACTTGGATATTACTTACAATAAATGTTTTTATCATAGAATCATCATTTTACAGCTCCATGTTCTGGTGGACACTGGCAGTACAACTTTAGCCATAGCTTCATACCCACGTCAGGACAGTGACAAATACTTCCATGCAGACAATTCTAGCAGCATTTATAATAGTGGAAAAGAGGTATTTGAATCTTGTAAGACTTATAGGTATTAGTTATGCCTATACTTGAACCATATTATTTAACTCTTATTTTTTATTCATTACTTTCTGCCCATATCCCACTTCACCATGAGATGAGCACAACATACATTTTTAATACATAAAACGAGGATGTATTGGCTAGGACCCTTTGCCTTCTCAATATGCCTTTGCCTTTGGATGATATTGTGTTAGGAAAAGCAATCATTCAACCCAAAATGGCATTTGCAAGATACAAGATAGTCTACAACTCATATAAGATGATACTATACCTTTATACTTGTTGGCTATAATAATATTACCATTCTAATTCTTATTGTACAGGTTCATGCTACGTACTCTCAAGGCATGTGGGTTGGCAGGCTAGTGTCAGACTTTATTAAGTTCCCCTCACTACGATCTGTGCCAGAAGTGAGGTCTGATATTGCACTGATCACAAAAAGTCACAAGTTTTTCATGAACGGCTCTGGATGGCAGGTATTTTATTATAACGCAAACTAATTACACAGTATGTATACTTTGGTAATTTTACAAATAAAATGTGAATGTTAATTACAAATACATTATTAAAAAAGTATTTTTACATACACATCTTGTTCCTTAGATACTTTTTTTTATAGCAGGGATTGGCAGACGAGTAAACGGGTCACCTGATGTTAAGTGATCTCCACCGCCCATAGACACCCAAGATACAAAAAGAATCATGGTTGCGTTGCCAACCTAAAAGGAGGGAATGGAAGGGAAGGGAAAAGGGAGTGGGAAAGGGAGGGGCGAAATGAGCCACCAGAAATCTCACTCACCGAACAAAACGCAGCAAGCTGCCATTTTACGTTGGTTTTCTGCGAGGCAGTGGTATCAAACCGGTCGAGACAACCCATTCGTGATGTAGACGTACTTGTCTGCAGTGTGGCTCCACCACTCAAAAAATAGATTTAATATCTAAATTGAAAGTAGTACATATTTTAATCAGGCCTTTTTCTCTTTGCCTTTCCAGGGATTGCTAGGCCTAGCTTACTTGCCGGTTGGAGCTTGGGGTGAGAATGTGATTGTGGAATCATGGCTGGAGTCCCTGGACCGTGCTCAGAACAAGCCAATGTCATTTCAACTGAAGCTGTGTGCAGCATTGAGTGCCACAAACGCAACCCATTATGGAAGTTTTCACATATTAGGTAATTATTTTGTCATTTTGTTTATTGTAACTGATTTTGAAATATATTTTGTGTCAAAATAGCGACTTAGATTATGTTTTGTTTTCATAATAATTGTTTATGATAAACTTTATATGACATTGCAAGATGGAATTTGATGATAATTTCAATCAATCATAGTTCTGACTTCCGTTTGATAAAAAGAAATGGCATATAAAAATCCATGTGAGGAGTAGGTATGTATGTAATCTATGCCTAATGTGTAACAAGGTAAGTTTACACTTATCTGCTTTTAACTCGTAAGTTTCATTGAAATAGAACTAATTTTACGGATTCTACCATGATTTAGTTTTAATTTTTATTCCCGACGCGACGTTTAAAAGAAATTCAAAGTACAAAGTACAGAGGAACGAGAACTCGAAATCAGCGAAATAAGTAAATACATAAGCTCACGCCTGTATCCCCGAAGGGGTAGGCAGAGGTGCACTAACGAACTAGAACACCCACATTTCGCCGAGCTTAGTTTCGTCCCAGATGTGATAGGGGGCGAGCCTATCGCCATATCGGGCACAAATTCCAGACTCTGGGCTGATAGGGAAAAATCCAATATCACTTTGCCCGACCCGGGGATCAAACCCGAGACCTCAGAACCGTAGTCGTATCGAAATACCACCACGCCACGGAGGCAGTAAATAGTCTATCTATACTTATTATTTATAATGTGATTGATCTGTAAACTTTCATATTATTAAATAAATAAATATTTTTCATAGATCTCATTGAGTCTTGTGTGCTGATTGCTGAATGGGTACTTGATAATGTGAATTTTATTTTCACAGATGACGACACGGTAAATGAGAACCATAACAAGACATTCCGAACTCCAATTCTACGCAAACGTTGGTACGAAGTTGGCGTATTGGCTATAAGAGTTATGTCAAATATAAATGCAAGTGAAATAACTACCGATGTAAAGCACAATATTGACCAAGATATGTGTCAAACATTAAATAAAGAGAAGAGCATTGTTGATAGTGGCACAACTAATATTAGATTACCTAATATTTATTTTAGAAAAGTAAGTATTGAGGATTGTACCATATAACTATACACCTTATGTATGAGCTTCAATAGACATATTCGGATATTACTAGTGATGTGCCAGATGGCCATATTCGCATTCAGAAAATGAAAGAGATCTATATCTCATCTGCGGGCTTAGCAAAGTGGCTTGTGCACTATTCGAATAGAATAGTTGCATAAAATAAATGTATGGGAATGACATAAGAGTACGCTATATATAGTGTACTTTCTGTCATCCCCATACATTTACTATTTGATTAACGCATGCCAGTTGTCTAGCCCACTGATCTGTACCATTAGGTTTCTATTTATTTGAAAATAAATCTTACAAACAGCGATCAAGATAAATAAATCTATATATATAAAAATGAAACCCGTTTTCCGTTGTCACGCCATCACGCGTGAACGGCTGGACCGATTTCGCTAATTCTTTTTTTAGAATACTCATCGAAGTACGAGAATGGTTCTTACGGAGAGAAAAAAATGAAAAATTGTCTGAAAAAGTCTAAAAACAACACTTTTCTGTACTCCCATACAATCGATTCGTAATAATACTTAAAAGTCAATTTGAACTTTAATACCATACCATAAAGTTCAAGTATTAGTGGAGAGGTTCCGGGAAGGCAAAACAATTGAGTGTCGTTAGTATCTACTGGTTCGATTTGAAAAATTCATTTTGTGTTGGATAGCCCAATTATCGACGGTGGCTATAGGCTATATAACATCACGCTATGACCAATAGGAGCGGAGCAGAAATGAAAAATGTTTAAAGCCGGGGAAGTTGGTATCTCAGAAACTACTGGTTCGAATTGAAAAATTCTTTTTGTGTTGGATAGCCTATTTATCGAAGATGGCTATAGGCTATATAACATCACGCTTTGACCAATAGGAGCGGAGCAGAAATGAAAAATGTTGCCAAATCGGGAAAGTTTATATCTCAGACAGAAACTACTGGTTCGAATCGAAAAATTATTTTTGTGTTGGATAGCCCATTTATCGAGGATGGCTAGAAGCTATATAACATCACGCTATGACCAATAGGAGCGGAGCAGAAATGAAAAATGTTTAAAGACGGGGAAGTTGGTATCTCAGAAACTACTGGTTCGAATTGAAAAATTCTTTTTGTGTTGGATAGCCTATTTATCGAAGATGGCTATAGGCTATATAACATCACGCTTTGACCAATAGGAGCGGAGCAGAAATGAAAAATGTTGCCAAATCGGGAAAGTTTATATCTCAGACAGAAACTACTGGTTCGAATCGAAAAATTATTTTTGTGTTGGATAGCCCATTTATCGAGGATGGCTAGAAGCTATATAACATCACGCTATGACCAATAGGAGCGAAGCAGAAATGAAAAATGTTTTAAAGCGGGGAAGTTGATATCTCGGAAACTACTGGTTCGATGTGAAAAATTCTTTTAGTGTTGACCGACGGGTTGAATGATGGGGTGACTAAGGGATACCTGACGGGGTGACTGATGGGGTGACTGACGGGGTGACAGACGGGTTACAGACGGGGTGACAGGCGGGTGACAGACGGGGTGACAGACGGGTGACAGGCGGGGTGACAGACGGGTAACAGACGGGTTGACAGACGGGGGGACAGACGGGTGACAGACGGGGTGATAGACGGGTGACAGACAGGGTGACAGACGGGGTGACAGGCAGGGTGACAGACAGGGTGACTGATGGGGTGACAGACGGGTGTCAGGCGGGGTGACAGGCAGGGTGACAGACAGGGTGATAGGCAGGGTGACAGACAGGGTGAGTGATGGGGTGTCAGCTGATGTGACAGACGGATTACAGACGGGGTGACAGACGGGAAGACAGACGCGGTGACAGACGGGGTGACAGACGGGGTAACAGACGGGGTGACAGACGGGGTGACAGACAGGGTGACTGACGGGGTGATAGACGGGTTACAGACGGGGTGACAAACGGGGTGACAGACAGGGTGACAGACGGGGTGACAGATGTGGTGACAGGCAGGGTGACTGATGGGGTGACTGACGGGGTGACAGACGGGTTACAGACGGGGTGACAGACGGGTGACAGGCTGGGTGACAGGCGGGGTGACAGACGGGGTGATTGACGGAACCGCACCGAAGTCACGTACTATCTCTCGAAGTTTAGCAAAACATATCATTACCTTTTTAGAATTATTGTGCTATAGGTGCCTACGACTCACTCTTTCAACCCTCTCTCTCATACGCAGACGAAGTTGCGCGGGTCAGCTAGTAATAAATAAATACACCCAACAGTCACACACATAGTCCTGACCCCACACTAAGATCGAGTCTTGTGTCGTGGGTATCAGGAACTACGAGAGACGCACGGTCTCGCAACACACACACCCGAAACAAATATCTGTGGGCCACACAGACATTTGTCTTGGTGCGGGAATAGAACCCGCGACCTCACATTCCACAGCCGGCTGCTCGTCCGCTGCGCCATGTCGCTGTCGAAAGAAAAAGTTACCTATGTTAAATATAACAAAGGAAAATTATGTTTTATGTGTAAATAGATGGAAGCATAACAAAACTGTTGTAATTATTGTTTTCAGATAGTTGACGAATTACGAAGAGCCGCACAAAATTCTAGTACGTTTATATTAGACGAGTTTTGGTATCATGGAGAGGTAAACTAATTATTTTTAGCCTATCTTCCTTCTGAGGAATTTATGTGAAATAATTGTTATTTTAGCAGCAATAGCTCAGTTGGGAATGGTACAGACTGCTGAGACGAGTGTCGGAGGTTTGAGACCGACCTCAAAATCGGGCATACACTTCTGACTTTTCTATTTTAAGTGTTTTCATTGTGAATTATCGCTTGCTATAACGGTGAAGGAAATCATCGTGAGGAAACCTGCATACCCGAGAATTTCTCCACAAGAAATTTGAAGGCATGTGAAGTCTACCAACCCGCATTAGACCAGTGTGGAAGACTAAGGCCTAACCCCTCTCATTAGTAGAGGAGGCCCGTGCCCAGCAGTGGGACAGTAATATTACAGGGCTAATATAATAATAATAATTGTTGTTTTATTTTTTCACATTTTTTTTACAGGCAGCTTGCTGGCCCCAGCCGCAACAATGGTCGTTGCCCTGGCTGGCAATTGATCTTTTGGACTATGAACAAGACAATCAGTATTTTACATTAGAACTACCACCACAGGTAAGATCGTTAGTTTTTTGACACACGTTTTTAATACTATTGGGAAATTCCATTTCATTAGTATGTTGACAAAGTAAATGGAATGAAAAGCTTGAGTTAGGTTGACGTACCAGGTAGGGAAATCAAAATAAAAAAATTGAAGTTAAAACCTATAAAAATACACTCTTATACCGCACAACGTGTTGCCAACCTAGAAGGAGGGAATGGTAGGGGAGGGAAAAGGGATTGGGAAAGGGAGGAGGGAAATGGGCCACCAGAAATCTCACTCTCCGAACGAAACGCGACAGCGAGCTGCCACTTTACGGTCCGTTTTCTGTGAGACAGTGGTATCAATCCAGTCGAGCCGAATTTTTTTAATTTATTATTTTTCAGTATAAAGAGTTTTTTCTGGAGTGATATAAATCATTGCAAAAAACCTGGGATGCTTACAACGTTATTAGTTACTTTTACGAAAAGCTATCAATAGAATATTTGTAACATTTTATATTTGGCACCCTACGCTTTTAACAACGATTTACACCCTTCTGGAAAAAGTATGTAAACTATTTTTTTTTTTATAAAAGCGTGTTTTTTAGTTTTTTTAAACTATTATTTATTTTCACATTTTTTACTCTGCAAAAGCGTTATCAGTGCCTTTTTTTGTTATCCTGGTGAAGATACTAGGAAAAAATTAATGAACTATTGTACTGTCATCGGTCCATGACACGTCTGCGAAATTCCAAGTTCATCAGACATCTGGAACACGGTGAAAATCATGTTGAAAGATTCCATTACATAGATACATTGATACCTATACAAGTGAAGGTAATATAAAGCATAAGCAGAAGGTAATAAAAAATACATCCTCCGACTGCCTCGGTGGCGTGATTGTATTTCGGTACGATTACCATCCTGAGGTCTCGGGTTCGATCCCTGGGTCGGGCAAAGTGATATTAGATTTTTACATATCAGCCCGGAGTCCGGAATTTGTGTCCGATACGGCGATAGGCTCGGTCCCTATCACATCTGGGCGGAACTAAGCTCGGCGAAATGTGGGTGTTCTAGTTCGCAAGGGTGCCTCTGCCTACCCCTTCAGGTATATAGGCGTGAGCTTATGTTAAAAAATACATTGTTCCTTCATGTTTGTCCACAGAATTACATGCGTGTAGTGGCTGCACGTAACAGCAGTGCTGAAAGCGGGGTGGTTTCTGAATTTTGCTACAAGTTAGGGCTGGAAGCCGGCTCTGCAGAAACGGTGCTCGGATACACTGCTATGGAAGGGTTTCAGGTTAGTAGACCAGTGTAACTAAATATCAAAATAAAAACGTAAGTTCGTTGTGCCTTGATGTCAGATACTGACGACGTTTTTGGCGAAAAAAAAATAATGACAAGCCACGATTGAAAAAATTCGCGTTCCTTCACAATTTAAAAAATAATTACATTAACCTATGTAGATGTTGGCAGAATCATCGCAAAAGTGTGGCAACCATTTATTTTAAAAGAAGAAGAACACCCATGACGTAACAAAAAGATGCGTATCCTTTATTCGCGTTTCATTCTCAGGTGATATTCAATCGCTCGGCCACTTGGATTGGTTGGCAGTCATCAAGCTGTGGTCCAAACGCTCGAGTCACAGGCCCATACAACATTTCCACATCTCTCAAATCTCTGTGCCAATTAGCCAATCTGGAACCCGATGTGGCGGTATCGATAAAGGCCGCCCAATGGGTGTTGTGCGTTATATCGATAATAGCAGCGGCTATATTAGTGTATTTATTGACACCATGTGTAAAAGCATTCTTGACTCGACGTATGAGAAATTCGCCGCAGATTTCTCTGTCTCAAGCCGCGTTGGTTGAACAAGAGTCGACTTAGAATGGTTTTATCGACTGCAGAAATACGTTATCGATTATTATGCTTTTATGTTTAATTCAATATTGACACAAGCTATGTGTCGTGTGGGTGTGTGTAATAATACTAACAAATAAATACTAAAAGATCTGTTTTAGAGACCACGGTATTCTGATATCTATTACTAGTAATGCCTCTTAAAGAATCGATGAAAGAAAGGACATGGATTTTAAAATGCGACACTATGTGTCAAGTGTTTAAGGTATAAAAAATTTATACAGGAAATAACATTGTAGTAGATTATAAAATATTTATGGTAATTTTGAGGGAAATAAAAATAAAATTTTAATAATACATAAAACAATTCAACTGGTTTGATATAATGTCACTTCTATTGGGTTAGAACATAAAAAAAAACTATTATTGTAAGTAGGTTCATATTTTATACGTGTGAAAACAAAATAAGTCTCTCATAATTAACATATTTTGGTCGAGCTGAAGTCACGTCACAAGTCTAGTGGCATCCAAGATGTTGTTTCCTAAGAGCGACTTGCAGTACTTACTTATCTAGTTAGAGTTAGTGCTAAACTCGATTTAAGTTACATCTCATTCATACGGAGTGGTGCCGACATAACGACATTCAATCATCCCAGATATACCTTACAACGTTGGAAGGCCTTGTACCAAATATCAGTCGAATAGGTGAAATAGTTTAGCCACAGGATTGATTTTAAGTTTTCTCAATATTTGCACATGCCGTACGTTCGGAGCGACGTAAAACAGCTGATCGTAACGGTCAAAGACTTTTGTCGATAACAAACATGAACGAACTTATCCAGCGCGACATTGTTCTGAGGACCACGCGCCACGTACCTACTAAAGTTTACCTACATGTTTTTTGTGCATTATACCTATGTTACTCATTATCAAATTTAATTTCGTTATCCCTCAGAGGGGGTTCGCGTCAGGCAGGCGGCCGGTCGTAAAAACTATGCCAAAAGCTCTCTGCAACATGCTTGAAAAAGTGTGTTGCGCCGACCCCACATTAAGGTGGGATAAGGGCAGCTAGAAAAAAAAATTTCGGCGCCACACGGTATATTTAAATCTGTATTTAGCAAGTGCTGCAAGCCGCTATAAGACTTCGCAATAAGCTTTTAGCTTAAAATCGCTAACGTTTTTATGCAGTCGATATATGTAGGTTAACACTATAAAAGTTGTTTGAGTGAGCGCCAACCACCATCTTCGTACATTTTATTTGATGCGGTTGTTTCATTGGTATTATTTAATTTTAAATTGGATTATTGATTTTAATAAGTGCAATTTCAGGGGAAAATATAGTATTGACAAAATAGTAGTATTTTCTCCAATGTAGAACAAAATAAATTTCTCGTATTACTTATTTTATTTAAGTAATATTAATAAAATATGAAATAATAATACGGATCAATTTTTAATCATCCATGTTAATGACGTAGTGCAGTGACAAATATTTATCTACTTTTAATCGGTAATAAATTAAAATAAAATTGCCTTTATTAAAATCACTATTCTGATAAAACAAGCGATATCTTGCCAAAATATTTGTGCATTATTTTACTATCGTAAAAACCAAATTTCAAACTTCGTTGTGTGATAGTATTTAAAATTAGGGCATTCACAAATCATAGATCTAATGTAGTTAGATACTCTGAAAGAGTATACTTTATTTTTTTAATAAGTCTGAATAAGGTAGCTAGTTTTTAAAATAAATATTTTAATGGTGTATTATTGTAGCACATTTTCATACTAGTTCACAGAACATTTTCAGAATATAGATTTTAAGTATGTTTCCCCCAAATGCTGTAACGCTACTTAATTTTGACGGCTCCTTAAATTGTTGTGCGTCATATATGTAATTTTGACAGAATTAATAAATATAGGGCCTGAAATGCAACATGATTAGAAAAGTGTGTCGCGCCGACCCCACATTAAAGTGGGATAAGGGCATTAGAAAGAAAAAAGGGCCTGAAATGACTTAACGAGACCTCAAATATTTGAGTTGTGTTTCAGTATACGGGCTAATTGAAACTGAATGCATAAACATATTTGAATATTGTTTCCACGATAACATTACTATTCTTGTGGTTGAATGTGATAATTGAGATAACCCTTAACTAGTTTTTTTTTATGTGTGGATGTGACATTATACTCCTTATAAAACATGTAGACGCTTCTTATCTTTAAAATTAGTTTTCCTAGCGTCATATTGTTTCAAAATGAAAGGGACAAACTAATCTTAAAGGTAAAGCCGCGTCTCCTGCACTAAAACATTACACAAAACACCTTCACAAAACATGGTATTTCTAGATTTTTTGTCTATGGTCTATTATTAATAAAGAAGCAAAGCAGGAGATAATGAAAAACTCTATTTTGTGTAGGTGTTTTAGTGTTTTGTTTCGAAAAAACGTATGTAGGAGACGCGGCTTTAGTAGTGTATAAACGTTTTTAAAAGTATAGAGGTATAACGGGCTGGTTTTCATATTTGGGAATTAATTATAAAGTCGCACAATGAAAATGCACTTAATTTCCGCAAAACTCACGCGAGTGCGAATTTCGCACCAAATCTTATTTAAAGATATTTTACCTATTTATGTAGAAGTATTAAGACGAGTCATTTTGAAATATTTTTTGTGGTAGTATGATTTTACAGTGCTTTTTGTATATTTATTTTTAAGTTCTTATGTTTATAAGTATTAAGAACCATTTAGAATAATTTAGGCGTATATTGCAGCAAGTATTATTGTCGAGCTTTTTTTAGAAGTTTTAGGAGTTAGTTTTTAGGAGTTTTATTTAAACAAAAATTTGCGTAGCGGATTTTTCATATTTATTTGCGGTAAACACTTTTCTACATGGAATGTACATTACATACTTTAATATACATGATATTATTATAGTCAATTTTATAGTGTACTTAAAAGGTGTAGTCATTTTATCTTTAGTGTATGATCTTATCACATGCCATTTTTCGCTTAATAAGTTTTTTAGGTAGTTAGAACACAAAAATATTTTTTAATATGTACTCAATTTTAAGTAACATATCAATTTCGTTTTAAAATAAGATAACCGCCAATTCTTGAGATGGTTGTACAGTTTGCCAATTCAGCTATTTAGTCAAGAATTTCGACTCAGTCTAAGTTAGAGAAACGAACTCGGTGAGGATTTGATATTTTTATATCGAACTTCGACTTAGTCCGAGCCATTTTTTACAAGAAAAACAGACAGACTAAGCAAAGATCTTAAAAAATAACTCGGACCAAGTCAGAGATCAATTTAAATATTCCTAATCCTCTCTGAGTTCGTTTCTATAACTTAGACTTAGTCGAAATTCGCTCTATAAATCTCAGCCTAAATTCTAGTGACCACCGATTCAGTTGTATGTCGTGATGTGTCGTCGATGGGTCTGGGTGAGGTGTACTGTAACCTTTGCAGAGAATAATAATATAGTAATGTTAGCCCTGTAATGTTACTGTACCACTGCTGGGCACAGGCCTCCTCTACTAATGAAAGGGGTTAGGCCATAGTCCACCACGCTGGCCTAATGCGGGTTGGTAGACTTCACATACCTTCGAAATTCCTGTGAAGTCTATCACGCTGGCTTAATGCGGGTTGGTAGACTTCACATATCTTCGAAATTCCTGTGAAGAAATTCTCGGGTATGCAGGTTTGCTCACGATGGTTTCCTTCACCTTCACTTTTACATGTCAATTACGAGTATATATTGGAAAAATAATAATGGCGTCGGCATTTCCTGGCTATCCCTGAGAAGAAATGCCGAAACAAACTCAAGGGTTAAATGTAATTAAAACGCAGAATTGTATACATATAGTATTGTTCATTACAGTATTTCATCAATTCTCAGTGTCTTGTTATTATGTGTTTCGTCGTTAGAACTATTTATGCTTAACAAAATCATGAATAGAATGTGCTGAAATGATTTAAGTTTATAGCGATGATTATAGCATCCGTTGTACAACTTATTCCGATACAACACGATCGTCCAACAGTCCAACTGTTCGACTAACCTTCCATCTGTAGAGGTAGTATGTTAATATAATTTCTACATTTCATTTTAAAAAGAAACGTGTGTTTTGGACCGCATCACAATGCATACATGTATGATTTTTATATATTACCTCTTTTCTACATGTAAAATAGTATTACAGTAGTATTCTGATATATAACAATAGGAATATAAACGCAGAAAGGAGTTTAAAACGCACGACCTCGCGAAATGCACAATATATTATCGATTTTCGACCTTTAATATTTGATCATGTTAGAAAGTCTGTTTTGATTGATCGTAAGTTGGGACAGGTGGGAGTAATGTTGGTTTGCTGGACTATGGTGTTGGGCTGTTGGACGATAGTGTAGAGCCAGCATGTAAAAGCTATTTGATAGTGTATAAGAAATCGTTTGATAGTTATAACTTATAACTAACGAGTTACTGAATGTAATAAACGCTAATATTTGTGAAATCGAGCAAACTCGATTTGTTAATTTAGTACGTTTCAAATTTAATTTGCGCTTCAATAACACGTCATATCCTATATTGTTTCGGGTCTGGGTGTTGTGACGCCGAAAGTCTTTTAGTTCTTGATACTCACCAAAGGGTAAGATAAGGCTAAGATCTATAGAGCGAACTTCGACTAAGTCAGAGTCAAAAAAACGATCTCATTGAAGATTTGGAATTTATAAATCGAACTTTGAGAAACTTAACTCGAACTTAGTCCGAGTAATTTTTTTTTAAAAATGACTGACTACGTCGAAGTTCGCTATATATGTAGATCTCAGCCTTAATGTGGGGTCAGGATTGTGTGTGACTGATTTAGTATCTTCTCTATGGGTGATATGCATTTGGATAGTAATTATGTAACTGCATCTTATTTTATTTGTAAAGTACTATTACACTTAATCAATGTATGTATGTAATAAACTGACCAATCTAGGCAAAAGGGTTTTATGCTGATAGGTAATAATCAAGTGAAAAAATATATTTACAATAAATATAATACGAGACGTGTGATTTTTATTTATCACTGACTATTCTTACCCCCAACCTGTACCATTGCGTGTACCAAATTCTTAAGTCCGACTTGGCGAAGTTGAAATTAAATTAGGCCTGAGTTATTTTTACGGGTAGGTATATATTGTTATATGATAGGCCAGAATGGCACGGGGGCATGAGTCCGGCAAAACAGATATAACCGTCACATCGTCCCCCAGCAATGAGATTTAATATTACTAATTGGGTACTTGACTGTGTTTGATTTTGTACACATTTTTATATGTACTAGCAAATAAAACAAAAAAGAAACTATTCTGTAAAATCTGCATCGAAATTGGTTGAAAAATGAGTCAGTTATTCATATTTTAAATTCTGCAATGAGCAAGAGTGGGGACGTAATGGGGATCTTGCTATCCCTTTCTAACGCACGTACCGTTATGGCCCTGACGTGATTTTACTGATCCTTCTCTTTTCCGCAGTTTGAAGGTTACACCAAATTTCATGCTTGTAACTTCTTTATTTTTGAGAGTATTTCAATAATTCTTTCAGTGCTATATTTTAGATGGCGTCAGTTTCATATAACATTAATTTTTAAAAAATTGTCAATGACCCAATTGTTGAGGGCCTATCAAGCAAGCTGATCTCGAACTTTAGTAACGCCATCTACCATTTACGATGCAAGGGCGTTTATTACAATTTATACTCTAGAATATTCTGTAAATGAAAAAGAATAACGTCAGACAATTTTATGATCAAAACATTTACGTTGGCACGACCTAGCGCGCGTATGTTTCAAATGCGACTGAGTGACTTATGCCCAAGAGGTCACAACTTTTGGAATACAAGTTTCGTTCTTTTGTCCCATCTATATATCTTTGCCCAGGTGGCAGTACGGGTAAAAGGTCAAACACTTATCTCTCATGAAAACAAAAATATGAATTGACAGTCCCCATGGCACAGCGGGAGAAGTAGCCGACTGTGAAGCGAGAAATCGTGTGTTCGATGCCCGCACCGGGCCAAATGTTTGTGTGACCCACAAATATTTATTTCGGATCTGGGTGTTCCAAGACCTAAAGTCTCTCGTAGTTCCTGATACAGGTTATACCTAGTGTGGGGTCAGGATTATGTGTGTGAATGTCGGGTGTATTTATTGAGTTATTTCATTGGCTCCACTTTAGATAGTACATCTGTGTTCGCACATAATACTCCTATGTCTGTACCTACTCATGAAAACCCCAGAAAATAGTTTCGAGTTTCCGACTGCTCAGGTATGATATACTCAACTTATCAAATAGCTATGATAAGTTGTTTTCTTGGTTATAAGTACTTACGGCATGTGAGATAAACATTCCGAATTCCCCAAACATTTCAGACGTTTCACAATAAGGTCGAGGACATCTGAAAACGCAAGGTGCCTTAGTGACGCAGCTGAGATTTATCTTGTCTAGACAAACATAATGTGTCCCTTATTTTAACCAGGTATCATTCGAGTTAATGACCTTCACTGTGATTAATTAGTTTATTTTTCAACATAACATAACATTGAAATAAAACTATTTTTATAATAATAATATTAGCCCTGTAATATTACTGTCCCACTGCTGGGCACGGGCCTCCTCTACTAATGAGAGGGGTTAGGCCTTAGTCTACCACGCTGGCCTAATGCGGGTTGGTAGATTTCACATACCTTCGAAATTACTGTGAAGAAATTCTCAGGTATGCAGGTTTCCTCACGATGTTTCCCTTCACCGTTATAGCATGCGATATTTCACAATGAAAATACACTTAACATAGAAAAGTCAGAGGTGTATGCTCCATTTTGGGGTTGGTCTCGAACCTCCGACACTTGTCTCGGCAGTCCGAGATTATTATTGTCCGAGAGTATTATTTATTATCCGTAAAAACTATTTTTACGGATAATAAATAATAATAATAATACACCCAACATTCACACACCTAGTCCTGAACCCACACTAGGTATAACCTGTATCGTGGGTGTCAGAGACTATGAGAGACTTTCGGTCTTACAACACCCAGACTTGAAACAAGTATCTGTGGGTCACACAAACATTTGTCTTAATGCGGGAATCGAACCCGCGGCCTCGCCCACTGCGCCACGGAGGCTGTCATTGTCAAGGCTTTGCAGTCTTCGTGGGCACGGGTGCAAAGCTTTCGAAACGGCCGGCATAAAAATTCAAACAAATCGCGATAGAATCCGTAAAAATAGTTTTATTTCAATGTATAACATTCGCGTAAACATAACATAAGTTACAATATCCTCGAAGGGGTAGGCAGAGGCGCACTGGCGAACTAGACCAAATCAAATCAAAATTATTTATTTGTAAGCATAGGTGGTATTTTAACAGATGTTTAATTCACAATAGTACACAAGTTCTCTATGCTTCCACATTTCGCCGAGCTTAGTTCCGTCCCAGATGTGATAGGGGGCGAGTCTATCGTCATCGGACACAAATTCCAGACTCCAGGCTAATATTGAATAGCCCAATATCACTGCCCAAGGATCTAATCCGAGACCTCAGGACGTTAGTCGTACCGAAATACAACTACGCCACCGAGGCAGTCTTATTTTTCGGCCGTAGATAAACTTTGTTGACGTCGTTAGGATCCACTGGAACCTTGTCTTAGCCATCAGTCTGTACAATGTCCATCTAATTCATGGCTATCTTGTCGTCCACCATAAATGATGGAACTCCGTTTGTAACCGACTTTAAGGGAGGAGTTCTCAATTTGTATTTTTCGTCCGACTTCAAACACGGAGAAGGCCTTCAATTCGTCTGTATTTAATTTATGTATGTTACACGATATCTCCGCCAAATATGGACCGATTTACAAGATTTTTTTGTGTTTAATAGATACTATTTCAAGGGTGATCCCACATCGTGAAATTTGGTCACCATCGGATAAGTTTTCAAGTCAGTCAGTTAAGTTTTTAAATTTGTGGTCATTCATGTTTGTTACGCGATGGATATCTTCGTCAAAATGAACAATTTTCAAGATTACTTTGTGGTCAATTTGGTTAAGATCTGATGAAAGACGGATAAAGCTCAATCAAACAACATCATGGGTGTCGTGATTATGTTTTAGAAGTCTGGTTAAAGTTTTTTTTTATCAAAACCAGTGCTCGAAATGATTATTTTCATGACAGCGAACGCATTTTCCTCTGCGTTACAAGCTTTAAGGGTTCAGATAGGAAGGAAAGAACGCTGTGAGATTATTTTTTACGAAAGGGAACGCCGTTCCCATGCGTTCCCGTCAATTTCGAGCACTGATGAAAATCTTCCCAAGCAAGGAAACGTTAGTATTGAAGCACTAAAGCATCTATGATGATGCGATGAATTATCGAATGGGCCGAAAATCCTGCTTCAATTTCAATGTTTCTAGCGCTCCGTTCATATTTTTTAAGTCCGTGTATTGAAGCAAATTATTTTATAGCCGAGACCGGCAAACAAGCAGATGGGTCACCTGATGGTAAGTTATCTCCACCGCCTATAGACACACAAGCCAAAATAATCAAGGTTTGTTGCCAACCTAAAAGGTGGGGAATATGGATTCCGAGGGGGAGGGGGAAATTGGGCTTCCGGACATCTCACTGAACGAAGGGCAATAGCAAGCTGCCACTTTACGTCGGTTTTCTGTGAGACAGTGGTACCAAACGGGTCGAGTCGGCACATTCGTGCTGTAGACTGTTGTTGTTATAAATTATTTAATAAGGACTGCCTCGGTGGCGTGGTGGTATTTCGGTACGACTACGGTTCTGAGGTCTCGGGTTCGATCCCTGGGTCGGGCAAAGTGATATTGGATTTTTTCCATATCAGCCCGGAGTCTGGAATTTGTGCCCGATATGGCGATAGGCTCGCCCCCTATCACATCTGGGATGCAACTAAGCTCGGCGAAATGTGGGTGTTCTAGTTTGCTAGTGCGCCTCTGCCTACCCCTTCGGGGATACAGGCTTATGTATGTATGTATGTATATATTTAATAAGGTGATGTACCTATTTAAGAATGATTTTAAATGTTTTTGAATATATTTTCACAAATTTTATTACGTTACTGCTTGCACCATACACCGAAGAAACCAGTAGTTGAATAATTTTAATTTCCTGTCTCCGAGATGTAGTAATTTCCTTCGACTTAATAACCTAGACGGCTGAAAATTATAAGATTTATCTCATTTATGAACGTGCTGATTGGATATCTACATAACGTTTCAAAAAATAAGTGCACTAAACACTTTAAATATTGAGTCATCATCAAGCTGTTTATGATGTTATACCTAGATAGACTACTAGTTCCTCGGTGGCGTGGTAGTATTGCGTGCACGGTCGGACTATCGTCCTGAGGTCTCGGGTTCGATCCCCGGATTGGGCAAAGTGATATTCGAGTTTTTCAGTATCAGCCCGGAGTCTAGAATTTATGCCCGATATGGCGATAGGTTCGCCCCCTAACGCATCTGGGACGGAACTAAGCTCGGTGAAATGTGGGTGTTCTAGTTCGCTAGTGCGCCTCTGTCTACCGTTTACCGTTATTTGTTATGTTATAGCTAGGTACCTACTTAATTTTAGGATAGAGAAAGGGACTCAAGTCGCCTCCTTGGTCTAGTGGTAGCATGTATGGGCTGCGGACCGAGAGGTCCTGGGTTCGATTCCCAGGTCGGGCAAAGCAAATTTTCTAATTCAATTTGACCGGGACTGGATCCCTCAGAGGGGGTTATCAGGCGGTCGGTCGTAAAAACTAAGCCAAATCCTATCTGCAACATGCTTGAAAAAGTGTGTTGCGCGGACCCCAAATTGAGGTGGGATAAGGGCAGGTAGAAAGAAAAGAAAGGGACTCACCACACACAACAAACTAATACTTAATTAATTTTAATACAGTTTAATCTATTGTAAAGTATATAGCCCTGTAATATAAGGCAGTGACCGCATTTATTATCATGCTATAAAAATGTATATACCTAGGACCACGGACGTAAAAAAAATTGGACGGAGCACTAGGAACATGGAAAGTGAAGCAGCGTTTTCGGCCCATTCGATCTATCGACACGTGATGGCGCCGACTGAGCGTGTTATGAGTGTTAATGTGTGCGTTGGACACTTGTGCAGTCGCATTTGTGTGCGTGGCTTCTCTGTGGCTTCCGTTTAACTATACTCGAGATGGTGTCCTTCTTTTTTTACGTCCGTGCCTAGAATCTGTCCTAGGACCGGTGGCCACAAAAACCCCAATCACATCCAAAATATTGTACCTATAATAAGTACCTTATTATATACCTAAAGGATTTTATCTGCGATAACATAATACAAGTGGGTAAGTACGGGCACATCCTTGATATCCAGATACATTTTGGTTTCTCCCAAATCTCGGTTTAAATATAGGGATGAGCTGCTAGATAAATCGAGTTTAGATTTAACTCTAGATTAGTAATGCCGCTGCAAGTCGCCCTTAACCGGCGAAATTAATAAGATATTTTAATAGGTTCTTATTTAGATTCATTATTTTTAGGCCCAAACACTTTCATTTCGTTTAAAACATCCAAAGACGCAGTCTTGTCAGAGATCGATTAAATAATACAGATGTGAAGCGTTTTGCGTCAATTTGCATAGAAACGAGATCAGACAGAAGTCGCGAGTTGAAACTGAAATTAAATTGAGATTATACCAAGATTGGAAAGAATCGTGCCTAATGCGCCGTTGAAGGGGAATTTAATTTTCTACACGATGAAACTTACACAGTGAGTTCCTTTAGATCGCAGATCATTCAGCGATTTTACTTTGTCATGGAAATTGGTTGGTTTTTACATCGGCAAAGACGAACCTACCTGCAGAAATATCTACCTGCTACATGTGAGTGTGGTAAATACAATGTGAATTTGTTTTGTTGAACGGTTAGCAACTATGCTAACCGTTCAACAATTGCTTAAGTTTCTCATCTCTTACGTCATAAAAAGATTCCTACTATAGATTAGTATCTATGACGTAAGTGATGAGAAACTTAGGGCGACTTGCAGGGATTTCACTATAATCGCCATTTTATTAGTCCCCGACTTTGTCCTAAACTTGATTAAAATCAAATGTCATATTAGTTGTCCCGAATTCACTCGCAGCTCCGCAGTAAACCACGATGAATCTTGTAATAAACCCCATTTTGGAATCATTTCAGTTAAACGTCTTGCACGTCGTCGATTTACCCCTTATCTGGATTAAAATAAACGACAAAGTTAAATCATCGGGGCCGCCGGTTTAAATGGCTAATCACGATTATTGAATGTCAAACAACATAACATTTTCATATTATTTCTTGTTGTTTTATGTAAATAATAATAATAATAACACTCAACAGTCACAAACATAGTCCTGACCCCACACTTGTGTCGTGGGTATCAGGAACTACGAGATACTTTCGGTCTCACAACACCCAGACTCGAAACAAATATCTGTAGGTCATACAAACATTTGTCTCGGTGCGGGGATCGAATCCGCGGCCTCTCGCTTATCGGATAGCCTTATCGGCTGTGTGGTCGTCTATCACATCTGGAACGGAACTAAGCTCGGCGAAATGTGGGTGTTCTAGTTCGCTAGTGCGCCTCTGCTTACCCCTTCGGGGATACAGGCGTGAGCTTATATTATGTTTTCTACCATGTCCTATGCCTACCATGTCATGTGCCTACTCCGCGATGTTCTCCTATTTTTAGGAGATAGGGGGTTACCACCACCTCTTATAGCAGTCTTATTATAATCTTACTTGTACCGATTCCCATACAAAACAAACGAAGAACGATTATAATAATACTGCTATAAGAGGTGGTGTTAACCCTGCAGTTGTTTACGAGATGATAAATTCCGCTTGAGCTAACAAAGTGCAAAGTTACTCCTAGTTACTCCTTAATAAAAATAAATAACTAGCCTCATAGTATGTGTGTTCGTATTACATGTGAACATTTGACGACTATTCACTTAAGAGAATCTATTGAAAAATCATATAAAACAAACTAGAATTCGTTTTATGCAAAATTTTTATGATAGATGTTTTGATACGGAACTTTAGATATGAATCTAATAGAACGTAAAGAATGAGTAGAAGTAATGAAATCGCGGATTAATAATCTACACTCGGATTTCTTAAATCGAACCAGAAATGTGTATGTGCAAGACAACTAATGGGACATTTGATTTAAATGACGTTTAGGACTGAATCGTGTATTAATAAAACGGCGAATAGAGTAAGATGCAGTGTTGCAAAAGTGTAAAATTAAAACTCGTTAGATTTGGCATCTGAAAATCGGGAGATTTTTATACGGAATGAAACACAAGTAGTTTATGTTAATAATGCGTTAATTTATTTAATTATAATCAGTAAGTTACATATAATCATTTATAGTTTGATATATTGTACATTGATTAATCATTTTCGTCTTCTTACCACCTCTTACTACCTATTTTCGTGAACATTTTCTCATATTTATTAAAATTGTAACAACATTGATTGTTGTTTTCTATACATCATTTTGTGTGCAGAAGACCTACCATTGACTTAGTGGAAAGTTTAATCCGTTATTTTTGTGCGAGCTCTTCGTAACTAAGTTTTAACCTTGGATACTGCCGCCGTGCAACATAGTGAGACAATAATGTCTCACTTGGAAAGCCTTCACGCCGCGGCCGTGTACTGTCGTTCTATGTGTTATATTTCTATGACATGTGCATGCAATTCTATGAATGGACTATAATGAACGACTAAAGCAAGTATAAGTTATCCAATTTGGGAAACAACCCGAACGAAGTTATCTTCAGAGACATTTGACAGCCTCCGTAGCGCAGAGGGCGAGCAGCCGGCTATGAAGCGAGAGGCCGCGGGTTCGATCCCCGCACCGAGACAATTATTTGTATGACTCACAGATATTTGTTCCGGGTCTGGGTGTTGTGAGACCGAAAGTATCTCGTAGTTCCTGATACCCACGACACCAAACTCGATCTTAGTGTGGGGTTAGGACTATGTATGTGACAGTTGGGTGTTATTTATTTATTTTCCCTTGTATACTCACCAGACAATAATAAACTCTATTATAAGGTATTTTAGTACAATTTGCTTTAATATACCGCGAAGTTGAATGGCCGTATTTTATTGTATGTAGTATTGTCGTATAGGCCGTATTGTATTGTATTACAGGTTTCTTTTAGTTTTGCCGTATTAATAATATTATGTTCCATTTTTTATAAGAATATTATTTTACATTAGTTGAAAATCCAAAAATTCGGCAGATAGGACTGCTACATCGGGACATCGTGAGCAATGACCAAAATCAGTAAATATCCCGATAAATCGGGAAATTTTGCAACGCGGGCAAGATGCCTACACTCTTCACTACTCCAAATTCATAAGTTCCGTTTCACAAAAAATATATAACCACAATCACAATTTCGCATAAAAAAATATTTTTTGCAAATTAAAATAAAATAAATCCCAACAATCACTCATTATTTACGTTCCGTAAATTTCATATTATTATCTATAGTGCCGTCTCGCAACATCTATCATCACAATTTCGCGTATAAAGAATTGTATTTTATTTTATATGATATTTCAATAGATTCTCTTGTGTCAATAGTTGGCAAATATTTAGTTTTAATTCAGTTTGAATACATGTAATATAAACACACATACGACGAGGCTGTATATGGTTGCTTCCTTGGCCTAATTGATGAAAGGCATAATTGAAAAAAAATAATTAGTGTCAGTTGTCTGGATTACGACTTGTCAACTAGACATACGTATAATATTTCGCGATAAGGAATGGTCACTTTAGTTCGCGGCTCCTCAACGAACTAGTTCGTTCTTTTAGTTCACGTCTCGAACCAAAGAAAGGCTAAAAAAATATTATTTGCACGAATTTTAACCGACTTTAAAAAAGGAGGAGGTTATTAATTAATCGACTTCAAAAAAGGAGGAGGTGAATTAACCGACTTAAAAAAAAAGGAGGTTAACAATTCGTTGGAATCTTTTTTTATGTATGTTCCCGGATTAATTATTTTTTATTCTTTCATAATATGCTGCTGTTTTTTTTTTACTTGTACATACTTGGGGAATAGTGACGGCGTCTAAGGGACAACCCTTACCAAACGAACCCAACGATGACGGTGGCCTACTTACACAGTAGGCCACCAACACCTTTAGGTTTAAGCCAATCTTATCTGCATCACTTTTCTGAGTAACGGACTAGGTGCTGGCGAAACCTGGGTTCTTGCCTTGCAGGGTATGGGGGACAGACCAGGGACCAAATGTTTGCTATTAGATCGTTTTGCGAGGCATGCATGTTGAAAAAAAAAGCTTCTGCATATCGCTTTCCTGGATCTGCAGAAGGCTTTTAACTTTGTGTCCCGACGGGTAATCTGGTGGGCCCTAAGGTTCAAAGGGGTGCCAGAAGCTTATGTTGACGTTATCGAAGACATGTTCTTCCGATCAAAGTCTTTGATTCGGACTGCTTTTGGCGTCACCAAACCCTTCCCGTTCACTATGGAGGTTCAGCAACCACCGTGGGTGTTCATGTACGCTGATGTCTAAGACAAACAGCGTCTAGGGGCCGCTTGAAAATGGCCGACTGAAAGGAAATGTGCTAAAGATCAAGTACATGAGTTGCGTAAACGTAGTATTTTATAAATGTTTTCAAATATTTTTTATCGAAGAAAGTAAAAGAAAATATTATGATGGGTTCCCATCTGTGAGACTAAAAAGTGCTGCGCACCGTATTTGAATATAGCTTAAAAAAGTACGATATTTCCCTAGTGGTTATTGACTACGTTACGAAAACAAGACCATCATTTGGCCAGTACTTCTGTGTATATGTACGATACGTGGTCTGTCAGCGTTATTTTAAGGAAATCCAGACGACCTCAAAAGCGCTGGCTGGACTTTTTAGAGAATGATATGAGAACCAATGGTCTTACTTTGGACGATACTCAAGACTTAGATTCTATCTAACTTATCAAACGAACTAAAGAACGAGAGATCTGGGAACTAGTTCGTTCATTTCTTCTGTGGGAGCTGTCCTCCGCACTGGTTCGTTCGCGAACTATATAAGTCTATTGTCAACAATGGTAATTTCTATAATAGAGGTATAATAAAATTTTATCAAGAAATAACTTTGAAATTCGTTAACTTAAGTGAAATTTGTCATCTCGAAAACAACGCTCTCCTAGAAAATAGAATAACTAATGTACTTTGTAAAAGAAGAACATTGCGGAGTGCGAGTGTGCACAAGAAAACAAGGTACTCGTTGATGGTGATGAACTAAGTGTGGAGTTGCGCCAGTTACAAGGCGTTTGTGATGCGTGTGCCGAAACCTATCCTGCACCGAGGTGCGACGAGACATCGAGGAAAACTTGCCGACTGCCGTGCCGGGTCGGGCGTGGGTGGTATACCACCGCTTCCAAGGACTAGTTCCACACGTGCGCACACAAATATCGTGCATAATAGTGAAGTGTTGTAATTATGTGGTTTTTCAAGAGATTATGTACATACAATGTTAGTTTGTAAGGTGTATGTATGGGTTATTGATAATTATATACTCTTCGTAAAAAAACTTGAGTTTTTATATATTTTACGAATTCATCATCCTTGTTCGATACCAAATCATGTTCAGTGTAAAAAACAAAGCCATTTTTATCATAGATTTTCATTAAACAACAAGAAATAATGTGAAAAGGCTATGTTTTTTGTGTTTAAATTCTTTGGTTGTTTGTCAATAAAATCAAGATTAGCGACTTTAAACCGGCGGCCATGCCCATTTAAGTTAAACGTTTATTTAAATCGAGATGAAGGGTAAAACCACGACGTGCAAGACGTTGAACTGAAATGATGCCAAAATGGAGTTTATTTTACGATTAAACGTCGTTTATCGCCTAGCTGCAAGTCACCCTTAAGTAATTAAATTTAATGAATAAAGCAATTCATAATAAATAAATAAATAATAAATACACCCAACAGTCACATACATAGTCCTGACCCCACACTAAGATCGAGTCTTGTGTCGTGGGTATCAAGAACTACGAGGGACTTTCGGTCTCATAACACCCAGACCCGAAACAAATATCTGTGGGCCACAGAGACATTTGTCTGACAATCTTGACAATCGAACCCGCGACCTCACGTTTCACAGCCGGCTACTCGCCCGCTGCGCCACGGAGGCAATATAATGTCAGTGGTTCTTATCGGAAAGTATATTCTTGTACAGCAGTCACAATATGATGTCTTCAATTAGAATATGTACTTATTTGTATTTAGATGAGTATTTAAACCCTATGGGGTAAATGAAGGACGATTAAATAAAAGGTTAAAAAACATACATTTTAAAAGTTTAAACACGTAACATTGCTGTTATAAAACGCAGTAAAACGTAAGAATATTTTGCATGAATAAATAAATCGAATAAGGAACGACAACATTAAAAAAATAGCTGGTGGTGTACGCGGACAGCTAAGGATAAAAAAAAATAATTAGAAAATTGAAGGTCTATGCCCGAAGCGGGGCCATGGCTTAAACTCTGCATACTTATACTATTTTCGTACTATTTTTTATTTAATAATAATAAATATAATAATACCAGCCCAGTAATATTATTGTCCCACTGCTGGGCACGGGCCTCCGCTACTAATGAGAGGGGTTAGGCCATACTCTACCACGCTGGCTTAATGCGGATTGGTAGACATCACATACCTTCGAAATTCTTGTGGAGAAATTGTCGGATATGCAGGTTTCCTCATGATGTTTTCATTCACCGTAATAGCGAGGTTGGTCTCGACCTCCGACTCTCGGTCTCGGGCCCGTACCATTCCCAACTGAGCTATCGCTGTTCCTATTTTATATTTATAGAAATGTAATTATTGTAACTTAGAGGCATGGAAATGGCTTTATTATTATTATATCCTTAATAAGTAGGTACCATAAACACAGAATAAAGAAGACTCTAGATTCATAATATATATTATTTCTAAGCGCAGTCTGTGATCTTTTGCTTCTAATATTTTTCCATTAAACAATTCGAACAGCAAAGCAACCCATAAATCCATGTTGCAAAATGAACACGTGTGGACGACGTGTGGTATATTTCTCTATTGCAATATGCATATTCTCATTTCATCCGGTTTCTGTCGCCATCCTTGACCTGACTATGCAACAAAATTAAAGACGTCTTGCCCTGTCTTATGATAAGTGTTGTGGAGTATTTTTAAACTTTGTCCGACAATATCTTGGATAATTGCAGTGCAAGCATTTTGAAATAATATTTGACATGCTCGTTATATTTTATGAGCTCAAACAGGTAGAGTTACTAACATGTGGAAACGCTAGATGAGGAAATTCTTCGGAAGTTATGCACAAATATCTGTTGCCATTCTTTTTGATCGACTTTAAAAAAAGGATTCTCAATTCCTGTATTATTTTATGAGTGTTCATCGTTAGACTTTGATTTGCGTTAATTTGATATTTTTTTTTATAATTGTCAAGTTGTGGTGGGCTTTTGAAATCGTTCCTTATTTATTTTTTTGTTAATTCATTGTCCATCAGTGGCGTGTAGACCATATAGACAAAGAGACACTGTCTACCCTGTTTGCTATTTAGTACTATTTACGTAAACAAATAATAAAAACAAAAACATATTTTCAAAACAGCAACGTTTGGGTTAAATTGTCATGCGGATGATGATTCTAGTGATGGTGATGAGGTCGAAGAAAATAATTTAGCAAATGTTGTCTACCCTGAAGGAATGCCTGTGCACGTCACTGTTGTCCATGTTACATTTTTTAACCTTCGAGTTCAAAATTATTTATTTTTGGATTCGTAAGATTAATTTTCGATGGCAATGATTTTTATTCTGAGATAAAAACTCGTTTCATAGTCATTGCTTCCGTTTAAATATCGATAATTCCGATTTTATAAAAAGTATCGCTGTACTTAACAGCTTAGTTTGCTACTGATTGACGATTCCACAGTTGCAAGCAATTCGAGATGGATGTCCGCAGGTTTGAAACTCCAAGAGCAAGAACCTCTGATTTTTATGTTTCTTATTTTTCGCTTGAATGTGTTATAAAACGGCCTCGATGGCGTGGTTGTATTTCTATATGACTATAGTTCTGAGATCTCGGGTTCGATCCCCGGGCCGGGCAAAGTGGTATTGGATTTTTCAGCACGGAGTCTGGAATTTGTGCCTGATATTGCGATAGGTTCGCCCCCTATCACGTCTGGGACGGTACTAAGATAGGCGAAATGTGGGTGTTCTAGTTTGCTAGTGCGCCTCTGCCTACCCCTTCGGGGATACAGGCTTGAGCTTATGTTACGTTATTAAACCGCTTCAAAAAGGACACTAAAAGTTATTAGTGTAAATAATTTCTTGTAATAATATAATTAATTATTTAATTTTTTCTTTCTTATAATTTTTTATTCCTTTATACAGCCATGCGTTGGCTGGAATTAAAAGTGCCTCATAGCACGTTTGCGTCCCCTTCAATGATACGGACACTAGATTATAATAAAAACAAGCGATAGAATTACGATTTATGTAAATTACAATTGAATCATGTTTAATTCAAACAAGACAGGGCAATGACCTTATATAGATAAAAATGATGAAAGTCGTTAACAGAAATAGTGAAGAAATGTGAAATAAAAGCAATTTAATAAAAATATTCAAGTTTAATAAACTATTTTCCAATTTTTTTTCAATGCTATTTTATTAGCCTTGGAAAGCTTGTTCCATTTTCAAAAACTCGAGTGTCAAGGATAATTTTGTCCTTGATATTCGTCAAATAAGGAAAAAAGGAGTTATTGATACAATTTTATTATTATAATTGATTACCTTGACAGCAAACAATGCCACTTAGCAGTTTATAAATAACGGTGGACTACACGACGAATTAAATGGTTGGAAAGCTTTCGATCGGTGCGGGCATCGAAAGAGTTTAAAAAAAACACAATGAATAAGTTATTTAGTGGGTTTTGTTTTTTAATGCAATTAGCGTTAACTGTTTGTGCCAGTAAGTTTTTGTTTCATGTTAATTTTAATAATAGTTTTGTGATTACATTGTAAGATTATTTCCTCGTTGTACATAAGAACTGTAGGTATCTACAATCAACGTTAACACAAATACTTGTAGCGTATAACATGATGTTAAATAAGATCGACTTCAAATCCGATCGTGACCACATTTATATAGGACCACCCTTGAAATAAGCTCTATCGAACAAGAAAAGAATTTTGAAGATTGGTCCAGATTTGGCGGAAATATCGCGTAACATTCATAAAAATACAGACGAATCTCCTTTTTGGAAGTAGGTCGAAAAGACGTTTAAAACAACTTATAGTTTTGCGCATTAGTCGATTATCAGAAAGGGTTATACATAATAAATTAAAAACCTACTCTAAAAACCAAAAAATCAAAATGAACATTAAACATTTTAAAACCCTTCATTAAATGTTATTTCGTCACTAAAATATATTATTTACGTTACATATATCTATGTTATACTTAACTAAAACAAAAAAAGGATCTTCCAATTTTAGGTACAAAAACCTTCCCATACTGATCACCTAATACAATAATACAGTTACAATAAAATTATATACAAAATAATAATATGCCTTCGTTGAATTTTTTGAAATATAAAATGCAATTAGACAGATGCAAAAATATTTTTTGTTTTTCGAACATATTAAATATCTCACATAATATCAGAGTCGAGATGTAATAATATCGTTAAAATCTTTATATTTTTTGTTACATTACGGAACCCTAACTTATGGGTTACCTTTTAATCGTCTATGAAGAAGAAATTTTAACTCGTACAGTAGATATGTATTTTCTATGTATCATTATCAGCCATAGGACATCTACTGCTGAACATATTCTATGTATAGGTACCTACTATTATTTTTCGACCAACTTCCAAAAAGGAGGAGGTCCTCAATTCGTCTGTATTTTTTAATGTATGTTACGCGATAACTGCGCCAAATGTTTCGTGCGTCCAATTTTCAAAATTATTTTTCTATTCGATAGAGCTTATTTCAAGGGTGGTCCCATATAAACTTGGTCGCGATCGGATTTGAAGTCGGGTCTGTTAAGTTTTTATTTAATAGTTCATTGGCAGTTAAGATGAGATGAGGGATTTTTAAAAGCGACTGTTATTAATAAGTTCTAAAGTTACATTCATCATCATCATCGTCAGCTTCTGTTTGCCCACTGCTGGGCATAAGCCTCTTCTCCCTTGCGCCACTGATCTTTATTTTGCGCTATATGCATCCAAGTTTTCCTGCGGTCACTTTAATATCGTTCCCTCATCGGGCTGCTGGTCTGCCAACGGATCTTCTTCCCTCCATAGGTGCCCACTCTGTCAGGATTCTGCTCCATCTGCCGTCACCCAGTCTGGCCACATGTCCCGCCCAACGCTATTTAAGTCTTATAATCCGGTTCCCCATATCAGTGACTTTAGTTCTTCATCGGATTTCGGTATTTCTTACTCGATCCCTCAGAGTAATACCTAACATGGAGCGCTCCATAGCCCGTTGCACTACTCTAATTTTTTGTACAATTTCTTTAGTTAAAGTTACATTAGTAAGTTAAATTATGTGTAATCTGGTGTCGTTTGGCTGGCGTATAGTGTTTGCCGAAACCAAGTCTATTAACTATTCATCGAGTTAATTGCACATTTGTGTTTGTTTAAGTATGATTAATTTCAGTTTGTTTAGATTATGAGATTTAGATTATGTTTGCTCCAACTTTAATGGATGTACCGTAAAGGTGCCGAAATAATTTAGTAACTTATCACTTGTGAAATAATAATTATGATTTATTTGTTTTCACTTTATAAGGGTGGTGACAATGATAACATAACATAAGTTTACCCCTATATCTTGGAGGGGAAGGCAGTGGTGATAGGACAGGATAAGAGTACCTTAAATTACTAAAATAAAATTATTCTTGGCTTATTTTTAATAAATTCCTTTTGATGATAAATTGATGTTCCTACAGAAATTCATTAATATTTCTTACTATAGTCAAGTACACAATCGCTTGTCTCTGTGACGTTAAAGGACGAAACGTAGGTGCATTTGCATACTGTCTACCATACCAGTCCATCGACTAGGCCTACTTATGATGTAACATCATTAGTAAATCACAAGACTAGTAATCACGAGTATAAGGATGACTTCACCTTGGTCATGGTCGTCAAGAACCTATTGTGGTCGGGTGGTTACGTGTTTGCACTACTAACTCCTTTGCTGGGGTCACCGCCAGCCTCGTTACGATGTTTACGTGCTGTTGTTTTATTAAAAGGCGTATGTGGCATAAAGGCATAATATGTTGTTTTAAAAACAGCGATAGCTAGTTGGGAATAGTACGAACTGCCGAGACGAGTGTCGAACGTTCGAGACCAACCCCAAAAACCATTTACACTAGCTACGATGTCTTTCAGACCAGAACATAAAATTGCAGAATGCAATCAATCAACAATCTCATCAACAACTTCTTAGACGTGTCAATGGATAACTTTACTCAAATTGCATTTTATTTACTTAATATTAACAAATACGTCAGCTAGTAAATTTTGTAAACCTTTATGATTACTGTTAACGAAACGATTAGAATTAACTGTTATTAGCTTTATTTATGGCTCAACTATTTCTCCATCTTAATCATCTATTGCTTTTTTTTACAGCAACACCGGTTCAAAAATGCAATTTATCAGATGGCGAATGTATAAAAAGTGCGGCTCAAAGTTTTATACCAACAATAACTGCAGGAATTCCAGAATTAGGCACGGAAGGTCTCGACTCTATGCACGTGGATTTTATCAAAGTAGATCTTGCAGGACTTAAACTTACTATGAAAGATGCTGATATAGAAGGAATAAAGAACTGTATTATTGACAAAATAAGGTAAATGTATGCCACATTCTGAACACATTTGGTCTTCTTCTACCATTTCTAAGAAGTTATATACATATAACATTAGATGGGAATTCGTCTTTCTCATTCCATTTGTTTCTTCGTGTTCTATATAAATAGAATCAGTGCTTGTTGCTTGAGTAGACTCAGTTTGAACCACTATATGATTAGCATCGCCCTTACTTATTCATCATCATCATCAGCCACAGGACGTCCACATCGATCTGTTGGAATCGGCCTGCACCGAGCGACATTCTGCGACCTTTATCAGGTCGTCTGTCCACTAAAGCTGTTAATATAGCCCAGCGGATTAGTAAGCTGAAGTGGTAGTGGGCAGGGCACATAGCTCGTAGAACCGATAGTTGATGGGACATAAAAGTTCTCGAGTGGAAACCATGTACCGGCAAGCGCATCTTATAGGACTTAAACTTGCTACGGAACATGATTGATATGATCCATAATTTTAACAACTACTCAATCTTTAACAGTGTCGATATGGCCAAAAACCAAATCCAGTTAGTGTATCATACGGATATAATTTTAAAGTCAAAATATAAGGCCACGGGAAGACTTCTTATTCTACCAATCACTGGGGATGGAGATACCACCATCAAATTAAGTATGTATATTGTATAAGGATATGGATAGTGTGAATAAACCTGACCCATTCATTTAAACTGATTTTGAGACAGATAAAGTGTTTTATGCTACCTACAACCTGCAATAACAAACATAATTATGTAGTTAGCTTTATGTATATAACTATGCTTTTAACATTTTTATCATCTCAGATTATATTATCTGTTTCTTACAAAATTGGTTTGACATCATTGTTTAATATTATGATCCTCATCATAAGTAACAATTATGTACCGTTTAAGCAATATTATGGTCATTTTTATCTCTTATTTCCTATATGTGGACTTTAATTGAGTAACTTATTTCATTTATATTGTATTTAGTATCATAAACATTGATTTTTTTTCAGAAAAGTTGCAAATTCAAACATTATACCGGTTCGATATCACGAAGAATGATGATGGTAAAGACGTAATCGACCTAAAGAGTTACAAATACAACTACAGTGTTAAAGACGACGCTCATTTCCGCCTCACTAACTTGTTCAATGGGAATAAGCAACTAGGTTAGTACCGCTTTTATCATTTTCACTTGATTAGTAAGCTGATCGTGGTATGTTTCTATACCTAGATAATAGATAAATAAATACACCCAACTGTCACACACCTAGTCCTGACCTCGCACTAGGTTTAACCAGTATCGTGGGTGTCAGAGACTATGAGAAACTTTTGGTCTCACAACACCCAGACTTGAAACAAATATTTGTGGGCCACGGATGCTGACAAATTGATGATCAAATTGATGAGGAGGCTGATCATTTACAAATGTATTTTTTTTATGGCAAGACTGGCAAACGAGCAGATTGGTCACATGTTATAAAATAATTACCACCGCCCATAGACACACATACCACCACCACAACCACCACCCAAATCATGACTGCGTTTGATAGGAAAGGGAGGGGCAAATTAGTCCACCGATATCTCACTCACGCAAGAGACGCCACTTTTCGTCAGTTTTCAGTGAGGTTTTAAGTTTGATTGCAAAATTATGTGGTTTTTTTAAGGTTTGCTTGTATCCCTCGTAGAAATGTTTCCGTGACATTTTCAACCAACTTCAGATGGAAGGAGGTTCATAATTCGCCGATATTTTTTATGTATGTTACCTGATATCTCCGGCAAATGTGGACCTATTTTCGACTGATTTCAGAAAAGGAGTAAATCAATTTGTATGTATTTTTAAATGTATATAAGGCGATGTCTCCGCACAAATGTGGACCTATTTTTGACCGACTTAAAAAAAAGAGAAGGTCCTCAACTCATCTGTATTTTTATGTAACGCGATATGTGTTTTTTTGCGTTTAGTGGCAATAAACATTTTCTTTCTTTCTTTTCTTTCTTTCTTTCGGTATCTCCGCCAAATGTGGACAGATTTTCAAAATTTGTTATCATCATCTCATGTTGCTGAGCTCATGGTGGATGGTGATTCTCCGAAACGAAATTTATAGCACCGATATCGGTCGGACACGTGAGCCACATAGAATGGCAAAACGTCCGTAACGAAGTCCGCAACTGCGGATTTCTTTTTACAAACTAGGCCCCCTGTTTCGGCCTCAGCACCGACCCCAACGAAAGTAAAAAATTATTAATGTGTTCGTTTTTGAAGTCGGTTTTCAGTTTTTGTTAAACTTTAATTATTATTAAACTTGTGACTATTAAGATTCTTTTTGTGTTCGGTAGAGCTTATTCCAAGGGTATATAAGGATATATTTAGGTTTCGATCAAATAAATTTTGAAGTCGGTCCGAAGTTCCGATAGAGCATAGGGGTTCTAGGATTAGGAGCATATGATTTTGAAGTCAGTTTTAAATTACCTATAAAATGACATCCTCCTACTTTGTGGTGCGGTTGAAAATAAATGACCTGCGGCCTGAGCAGGAAAATTTCTGACAACCGTAAATGTATTCGAACTCGATGCGCATCTATGACATTTGTATAAAATATTAACCAAACTTCATCAGTGCGCAGCGAACTCGAATACATTTACATTTACATTAGTTTTTCGTGCTCGGGCTATTGGAATATCTCATTTCATTTAAACAAATTATGTACAAACATTGTTAATTTATTAAGCAAGGGATGATTAACATATCACTGTTTTTGTTATTTCAGGCGACGCAATGCTTAATTTCATGAACCAGAACTGGAAGGTGCTTACCGACGAATTTGGCACACCTGTTTTAGATCAACCCCAAAAGAAGATATTTGATGCGATAAGGGCTTATTTGAAGTCCCAGCCGTTAGAAGACATAGCTATTGTTTAATTAGTTTATTAAGTAATTTAAGTGTTTAAATCTTGATTGAGATGTGTGATTTACCAAGGAAATATAATTTAATAAGTTACCTGATAAAGGTCGTAGGAAGTCGCTGGATGCAGGCCGCTTCCAACAGGTCGATCTGGAAATCTTTGGGCGAGGCCTATGTTCAGCAGTGGACGTCCTATGGCTGATGATGATAATGATGAAGTTAGCTATAGGTATGATCCTCTAGAAGGGATTGACGTCAGACAGGTAGCCGGTCATAAAAACTAAGCCGAATCATTTCTGTAACAAGCTGCGACTCTACGTTAGAAAGGAAGGGGCAGTTAGAAGATTACCTGATGATGGGGTGATGAAACGAAGCGCTCCTTCGTAAGATGTTACAATGATTTAGATAAAACCATTTTCTGATACTAACTTCTAAAAACGAAACAAAAATTAAAGGCTAAGGGCATAACGCAAGTACTCCTTATTTTCGACCGACTTCCAAAAAGGAGAAGGTCCTCAATTCGTCCGTTTTTAATGTCTGTTACGCAATATCTCCAACAAATGTGGAGCGATTTTCAAATATTTTTTTGATATTTGTTAGATAGAGCTTATTTCAAGGGTGGTCCCATATATGTAAATTTAGTAACGATCGGGTCAAGTTGGAAGTCGGTCAGTTAAGTTTTTAAACTTGTGATTATTTTAAATGTTACGTACGTATGCAAAAAGACTCGGGACATGGTAATATTTCAATTTTATTATCATCTTATGTGTAACTAATATTAAAAATATTCTGCGTAAACGCCAGTGATAGAACATTCTTAAATTCTAATTACTTGAGCCATAAATTAAACTGAACCAAAACTCTTATTATTATTTAAAACAAAAATTAGTAATAGTCGTAATTATGACCAAGTAAATAGTATACTTGAGTAAATGTCATGACATACTTTTGCCATTTACATTACTTGATTAGATAAACGTGTGATTTGTGAAAAGACTCCCTTAAAAAGACTTAACTTTAGAATAGTTATTAAAGTATCTGTTTGAATTTTAATGTTTTTTATTGGGTTGGGGTTTTTTCCAAAATTAGCCCGAAGTCTGGAATTTGTGCCCGATATGGTGCTATCGTCCATCGCCATATCACCAAATTTCAGACTCCGGGCTGACACTGGAAAATCCTATATTACTTTTCCGACCTTGAGATCGAACCCGAGACTTTAGCAAGATAGTCGTACCGCGCACACAATTCAACTACGCCACCGAGACAGTAAATTTTTTTTATAGCAAGTCTGACAAACGAGCTTGTAGGTCACCTGATGGTAAGTGATCTACACCATTGACACCCAAGACAATAATAATCATGGGCGCGTTGCTAACCTTAAAGGACGGAAAAAGGAAAATGGGAAAAGGGCGGGGGTAATTGGATCGCCGGAAATCTCACTCACAAAACAACGAGCCACTTTACGTCGGTTTTCAGTGAAACAGTGGTATCAAGCCGGTCCATTCGTGCTGTAGACGTAACTGTCTACAGTGTTGCTCTACCGCTGAAATATACTTTGCAACCATCAATATAATATACCCTAGATCCCATCTAGATACCCACTTAAGGTGACCACTGAAAACCAGCGCTGTGTTATGATTCTGATCATAACACAGCAACATGCTGAGTTGGTCACCTTTTGTCACAAAGTACGCATGCACTATGTTTATTATATAATATATTTTTAAGTTATTATTATATTAGTTAGTTGCTTATTAGGTTATTATTTATCTATAAGTTCAATTTAGTAACTGATGTTGCATGCGTTCAGTGACAATAAACATTTCTTTCTTTCTTTCTTTTCTAGATGCACAGTTCTTTGCAAATATCCTCCTAAAAAGTGGTCTCAGGAATAAAACAAAGAAAAAGATCACAAGTTATAATCAAATCAACACAAATATAACCCTATGCACGTGTAAAAAGTAGCTTTTTAAACGAAATGAGCAAGCGTTCTTAAATTTGAATTTTGAAATTTAGAATTCCATCGGCGTCGGACTGTATGCAAAACGAGTGTTTAAGCACTCCTTTGCTGACCCATTTTCCGAGCGTCAACTGTGTATCTAGGTAAATAATATATCGATGATTACAACTATTAATAACGTGATACCTATATAGAGATACTATACATTCAAGGGTACATAGACGGCACAACAGCGCGAAACTTGAGATCCAAAGTTGTGACCTCGTAGTCATAAGTCATTTAGTCGTATTTGAAACATACGCGCACAAGGTCGTGCCAGCGTAATAATGTTTAGACTATAGAGATACAATTGCCTTAAGTGATTCTTGAACATTCAGAGAAAATTCTAGGGTGTAATTTGTAATAAGTACCCCCGAATTGTAATAAGTGATAGATGGCGTTTCTCACGTTTGAGACGTTTAAGATTTTGAATGGAAACTTGCTTGATAGTGCCTCTATAGTTAGTAGGTAATGTTAAATCTCTTTGACTAAGAACTAAAATAACATAAGCTCACGCCTGTATCCCCGAAGGGGTAGGCAGAGGCGCACTAGCGAACTAGAACACCCACATTTCGCCGAGCTTAGTTCCGTCCCAGATGTGATAGGGGGCGAGCCTATCGCCATATCGGGTACAAATTCCAGACTCCAGGCTGATATGGAAAAATCCAATATCTCTTTGCCCGACCCGGGGATCGAACCCGAGACCTCAGAATCGTAGTCGTACCGAAATACTACCACGCCACTAACATTAATGATTTTTAAACTTAAATAACTTTAATAACTACGGCATGACATATTAAGGTTGATATAATGTGTTACAAATGACCTGTGTTTAAAACTGTGTTGTTAAATTGTTTCTAGCTTGGCCTTTGCCTTTATTAAGGGTTAAACCTTGACAAAGTCATTAAATTCTTAGCAGGTTAGTTTAAACATTGTACAGTCTGTAATATAAATTATCTATTTGTCTACTATAGGTTATGATCAGTGGCGTGCATTTCATATAGACAGACATTTTCTACCCTGCCAATTTGTTAAAATTACATAATGAAAGAAAAAAAATTTACCAAAAAGAGTTTGTCGAATAGGGCAGAGTGTATTATTTTAAATCTTTGTGAGAATTATTATGATATTGAAATAGAACTATTCTTACGGATTCTATCACGATTAGGTTTTAATTATTATTCCCGACGTTTCGAAGGCTTTGCAGTCTTCGTTGTCACGGGTCAGACTGAGGTGTCATTTGTCCAAAAAAGGTTAGTGTTACAATATCTACCATCATTAAAAAATTATACAAAATCAAAAAAGGTTAATTATTTGTGTTCCGATCTATGCAGTACGAGCTCACGGTGTCTTGAGTTCACTTCTTGAGTGACAACGAAGACTGCAAAGCCTTCCAAACGTCGGGAATAATAATTAAAACCTAATCGTGATAGAATCCGTAAGAATAGTTTTATTTCAATGTATAATATTCGCGTAAACTTAAGAAATCAGTATTATTATGATAATTAAAGTAAAGCAAGAATAAATTGAAGAAAATAATTATGCAAGATTTTTGTCTACCCTAATCTAAACACCTGTGCACGTCACTGGTTATGATTGTTAAATAATATCCAGTGGCGGGTTTCGCCTAAGGCCAACTAGGCCCGGGTCTAGGGCAACTCTACCATTACGGGCGGCCAAACACGAAACAAAAACAAAGCTTGAAGCATTCGATACTCCTGGATTCGATTCTCAGGTCGGGCAGAGCGATTTTTCTTGTTGGATTTGCCCGGGACTGAACCCCCAGACAGGTTGACCTATGACAGACAGCCAGTCGTAAAAAGTTAACCAAATCGTTTCTGCAACGTGCTTGAAAAATGGGATATGGGGAGGTAGAAAGAAAGAAAATCTAAAATAATATATGCAGTGGAGAAATCCCATCGGGTATTATATATAGTAAAATACATACGGAAACATAGCCTCCACTTTTGATGACTGGTTAAAAGTTTTAACCTAAAATTATTGTAACTCTACCAGCCTCGAAATCGTCGAAGTAAGTTTGTATTTGTCTTTATTACCAAAAAAAATCTTAAGTGTTATTTATATACTTCTGTACACTAAATATAATGTTTATGCTATTTTTTATAAATGCGTCACTCGTTCTGGGAATGAAATGAGCAATCTTATTTTTTTATTATTTTTCCTAAAACCAGTTAAGCAATTTTTAGGTATTTCACAGTTTTTTTAAAGAGCTTTTGACTTAAAATGACATTGTTGTCTCTACTAAATAAACGTGGACAAGAATATAATTTACCTCTACAAAATCCTACTAATATTATAAACGTGAAAGTTTGTCAGTATGTGTGTGTGTATGTTTATTAATTATTACCCTTTTTCCGCAAAAATTAATTGATGAATATTGATGAAAATCTACAATTATATAGATTATAAATCAGAATAACACATAGGCTATGTTTTGTCAAGTATAATAAATTTCCACGCGAACGGAGTCGAGGGCAACAGCTAGTTCAACAATACAATCCCGCTATAGAGTTAGATCATTTTGCCTTTAAACAAAATAGCTAACTTGTATAGCTCAAATACCCTAAAGGTTTACTAATATTTATTCCGTGTCAATTCTTTTTATGGTAGGCTGGCTTTCCTTCGTGGAGCAGTCTAGTCCGTGGGCAGCCCGCTATGGAGCTGAAAGTCAAGTTCGCCCTTTGTACTCATATTTGTGTGGCCCAACGAATATTTATTTCAATTCCAGGATTAGGGTGTTGTTTGACAAAAAGTCTCGTAGTTCCTGACCACGACCCACGACACAACTCGTATCATGTGGGGTTTAAACTATGTATGTGACTGTTGGGTACTATTTATTCATTAAGCATATCAGTTTCTTAAACTGACAACTCACAGCGATTAATTCTCATGCTGAAACTACTTTCTCCTACAGATTATGGGCCTCCTATAAAAACCGTTTAGCTGAGCAAATGGTTAAGAATAGTCTGTCACTTCTTTCCTTGTCACATTGTTTGAAAATAATAGGGACAGACTATATTTTACCATTTGCTCAGTTAAGCTGTTTTTATAAGTAAGGCCGTATAAGCCTAGGGTTTATTTATTTATTTTTATTTTATTTTATTTATTTAGGATCGCCAAGGGGTTACAAATAAACTTAAGTAACTAACACTTATATCATTGCTCCCAGTTACAGGCAACCACAGCATGCATTATTGTGGTGTTTACACCAGACAAAAATTAACATTAAATTTTAAAATTAATTTACAGATGTTTAAAATAGGTTTTATAAAAATTAACAAAGTAATCTTAAACAATAAACCATAGTGGCTGCTTTAAAAGTTGAGCATAGTTTAGGTAGATACACATGTAATGCAAAAATAAGATAGATAATCATTGTTCCTTAAATTTGTAAAAAATCTATATTTTCTTTTTGAAGGCAAACGGATTGTTACTAAATATATCAAGATTTAAAGTCTTAGAAATATCATTGTACAACCTGGTCATTCTTGTCAAAGGTGAGTTCAGGCCGAGATTGGTTCTGTGACTACGTACATTGAACAATTTGTAGACATGTGAGCGTGGTAATCTACTCGGAGCAGATATTTTGACTCTCTACTCTAGTCTTAGTTAAGACGACGTGGTATAAAAATATTTCTAAATTTTCTAGTGTAAAGTAACACTATAACCTTTCTAATACAAAATATGTCAACTAATGATCTGTTGAAGGTTCGTTAGCCGCCAGTCAGTTCGTTAGTTCATGGTTAACAGACGGTACGAAATTTTGTCAACAAAATTACATGAAAATATGGGAACATTAGTTAGACACATACGACTGGACTGGAACGCATGCCTAGATTTTAATCAGCGAAAATGTTCACTTACTGCAGCGGTCGGCAACCTTTTGGCAGGCCCACGGGGTAGCAAAATATAGTAAAGGCGGGCCTCATTTGTGAAGAATAAGAAACTTAATGTTTTTACGTGTAATTAAAATAATAGAAAATATGAAAAAAACAAAAATGCTATTATATGTGGTTAAAATCACCGATAACGTAAAACATTCTTTTAATTTTATCGACCGACTTCCAAAAAGAAGGAGGTCCTCAATTCGTCTGTATTTTTTTATATATGTTACGCGATATCTTTTCCAAATATGGGCCGATTTTCAAAATTCTTTTTGTGTTCGATAGAGCTTATTTCAAGGGTGGACCGATATAAATTTGGTCACGATCGAATTTGAAGTCGGTCTGTTAAGTTTTTATTGAGAATCAAATGAACTATACGAGAAAGAATGAAATGGATAACAAAGCTGGTGGTAGGATATTTCTATCCGACCGGATGGCGACCACCGTACACATGGTGCTAAAACCTGCCATAGTGACCCACACTCTGCGTGTGGTTCGCGTTCCAGGATCAGCCAGTGTACCTCCGGTTCTCTCGAGAGGCTTGCGGCATAACATGATGGTTGGTTGAGACGGGTATGGGGGTATCCCTGTATCTGCATCGGACATCCGCCTGTCTTGTCGCAAGCTCTTCGATTTGCTTCTTCCCTCTTCGGAGTGCGAAGAAGCATAAATAGGCCGGCATGATTCTGACGACCACTGATAAACCCATTGTTTGTCAGTGGCCGCTAGTTTTTTTTGGACTACACTACGCTTACCATCAGGTGTAGTGTAGTCACTTTGCCGTGCCCGGATAAAAAAAAAACATACATGTAAACTAAAAAGTTTGTAGTTAAAACTGAGTTAAAAGCATTTATTTATAATCTATAATATTTTCGAGCTAGAATCTATAATATTTTAGATATTTATGACTAATTTACAAAACGATCACGGGCCGCATTTTGCCGACCGCTGACTTATTGTATTATTAGTATTCAAGTCAGGCTAACTTTATATTATTTTTTAAAATAAAAGACTGGTTAAAAATAAATAAATGGACACTGCTGTTGTGACTTACAAATAAATAAATCGTTGGTGCGTCAGTGCCTATTTCAAGTCACATATCAGCTTTGTTAAAGCTATCAATTTTATATTATGTAGGTATAATAAATAAAAAAAATACACCCAGCAGTCACATACATAGTACTGACCCCACACTAGGTATATCGCGGGTATCAGAAACTACGTGAGACTTTTGGTCTCACAATACACAGATCCGAAAGAAATATCTGATGGCCACACAAACATGTGTCTCGGTGCGGGAATCGAACCCCTCGTTTCACAGCCGACTACTCGCCCACAAAGGCCGTCACATATACGAGTATATGCTAAATTGACATCAAGCGGATCAGTAATATGTACGCAGAAACCACGAATAGCAAGCAGCTTTACATTATTTTAGAGAAGAAGGTAATTACTACCTCCTGATTTTGATTTTAATTGTTTGTCCATGGACAAAGTACTGGAGGATGGATGGACTGAAACTATTATAACATAGAGAAAACCGATAATAGTAACCAAGCAGTATGTATGAAAAATATTGTATTTAGATTCAGTGTCAAATCTACCTCTTATAGTCAGTAATATAGTAGCATCATACACCGTTTTATTTTAAACTGAACAATTATGTTCTAAGCTGTCCCATTTATATTTTATCCTTCAAGTGTCACTTAAACATATTTATCTAATTACTATAATACACCGGATGACTCGCTGCTCGTTATGACAATTTTAAATTGTTCATTATAAAATTTTATTTTCCGCGTGTTATTATAGTTACGGAGACTTTGTAAACTGAGCGAATTGTATATTAAGGTCGGTATCTGGATTTCCTGTAATAGTTCTAAGACAACTCTTGAAAAGTGTCCACGTGTGGGGTAAAAATGTTCTTAAACTTAGCATCTTTATTAGCGTTGTATATAGTCGGTACGGCGAACTCGTCAGGTTAGTGTATTAACATGTCTCCAAAATCTTTTTCCTGGTGTCTTTCTAAAATTAGCAATTTGCACATTTTATTTGATGAATAACTTTCACTTTTGGGGTATTTGAGTAACGTTTAGTAATAAGATCTCAAGAGTTTTGGTCGGTTAATATAGACAAAATTTATTTTTTTATTTTCCTTGACTCTACACCAGTCACCCATTATTTGTCACCCATTTATTTTTCACGAGCCTTTCATTAATATGTATGACTATCGTTTATCTATTTTCATTTATTTGTGCTATATGATCCTATAAGTACCAACAAAAATATCTTAAAACTTTATAGACGTGCAAGCCGAATTGAATTTGTGAAAATATTTTCCAAGCCTATTAAATTAGACTACATCATTTCAGACTAGTAATAAAAACATATTATCATGATAATATGATCGCATCGTAATATTTAAAACATGTGGTGCCTACCTATTTGAGGTAAATTAATGTATTTGATGTAAGCTTTTATTATGATTTGCTCAACAAGGGCACTGTAACAAACACAACATTTCTCGGATCATTCAAATGTTCTCTTGGTTAATAGTACTCAAATACAAAGCCTTTGAGCCGTGAATGTGAATTGGAGGGACGCATTCCAGCTTCGAGTGACTGTAGAATCTTTGAAATGTGACTTTATAGGCTGAACATACGAGTGTTCTATTGAGACGGGAGCTTCTCTTGGTGGCGTGAAGATTGAGGAGCGATTCATATCTCCTTGGTAGAGATAGATATGTATAGTATATATAGCAATGTACCCTGTCTGTTAGGTAAACTGTCAACATATGCTCATGTAAGGTCTGGTTTTTGTGAATGAAATGCTGTCAGCTATTAAGTACCACACAATTTTATAAGCGGAATAAAAAGTAGCTTTACTACAGAATGGTTAAACGCTACTCAACTTTAACGGCTTCTTACATTGATTTTCGCCGTACAATTATGTGAGATAAGGCGGCCTTAAACGATATAAGGCGACCTTAAGTGTATGAACATTCGGCGGTTAATATAGCTTCGGCCTTAAGGAGTTGTTTTATTAGCGAAATACTTACGCCTCGGTGGCGTGGTTGTATTTCGGTACGACTACCATCCTGAGGTCTCGGATTCGATCTCCGTGTCGGGCAAAGTGATAATCGATTTTTCAATATCAACCCGGAGTCTGGAATTTGTGTCCGATATGGCGATAGGCTCGCCCCCATCACATCTGAGACGGAACTAAGTTCGGCGAAATGTGGGTGTTCTAGTTCGCTAGTGCACCTCTGCCTACCCATTTGGGGATACAGGCGTGAGCTTATGTTTTTAAATTTAGTCATTTCAGAGATTAACCCTACATATCAAAACCATTTATATACTAATTCTTAACATAGACAGATACTTTGTAAGACGAATGACGCAACCTATTTTAAACATGTCATTCGGTCTTCAGTTCTGCCGGTGGAAAAATGTCACCTAGAAGATTCGAAATGTATGATACCTGCTTTTCAAAAAGCATTGCCTGTGTTCCTCGACGGTTTACCAGAACTAGGCATCGACGTAATGGATGTTATGGATATGGAGGACATACAGTTTGATCTATCTGGGTTGCAATTCAGTCTTAAAGAAGGGAAGCTTAAAGGATTGAAGGACGCAACTATCGATGATGTCAAGTAAGTGATAAAAATAAATTCAACACGGTCTAGAGGTAGAAAATTCGTTAGAACAAAATTCAATCACATTACATATTTGATTTCTAATTATACAGGTATAGAGGTATACCTCTAGAAAAAAGAAATATCTTATAAATATAAATTAAATTCAATATTTTATTCAGGTTTGTTTCTATACGCAACTTTGAATTCTAGAAAATACAAAATAGACAGCCTCCGTGGCGCAGCGGGCAAGTAGCCGGCTCTGAAGCGAGAGGTCGCGGGTTCGATTCCCGCACCGAGACAAATGTCTGTGTGGCCCACAGATACTTGTTTCGGGTCTGGGTGTTGTGAGACCGAAAATTTCTCGTAGTTCCTGATACCCACGACACAAGACTCGATCTTAGTGTGGGGTCAGGACTATGTGTGTGACTGTTGGGTGTATTTATTATTATTATTTAAATACTGTGGAAACACAAAAAATATGTGTACCTTTTGCAGATGGGACTTGCAGAAAAAGAAATTCGAAGTGCATTATCACGTCGATTGTACTATCAAAGGACACTACACCGCAGATGGTAGGATTCTAATACTACCCATTACTGGAGACGGCGACATGAAGCTAAAATTGAGTGAGTGTTATAAGGCCTATTTTATTTTGACAAAGTAGCATTAGCAATATTATTTCGGTGTTCGGGAGTAACCCTTACGACATATTAATCTGTAGGGTCATTTTTAGAGGAAATTAAAGCTTATATATAATAATTAAAGTTCGATTTCTTGTTACCAGGGCATTTCCGCGAAAAAAAATCATTACCGTCGTAATGGTAATGACTCATATGATCACGGTAATGAGAAACCCTTAATAATATTATAATTAATAATTGTTATCTATGTATATAACTTCAGACATCACCTGTACTATCCTCTGCATAGCATGGCATGAACGTACAAGACATGAGAAACGTAAAAGTATTGATAATCAATGAGAATGATAAAGTATCTGTATAGATAACAATTATTGATTATAATACTAATTAAGGTTTTGTCATTACCATAGTCTATAGTTAACGACGGTAATGACTTTTTTTTCGCGGTAATGCCCACTAGTGCAACATGTTTCTTAACAAGAGTTACGAGGTGTGATATTAAGCCATTTAATGTACGTATTAGTGGTGGACTGGAAAAAAACTGTTAACATTTTATATTGTTTCTATACATAATGTGCTTGTATTTCAGAAAATTTGAAGATCATCCTGTACGTTAGCTATGAGGTACAAAAAGGATCTGATGGCAAAGACCACATTGCGCCCAAGAAGTTGGATTACGAATTTGAAGTGATAGATAATGCGCAATTTTCTTTGACAAATTTGTTTAATGGCAACAAGGAACTTAGTAAGTATTAGTTTAATAACAAGTCAGTACCATGGTCAAAATATATTATTCCCCATAGAACCCAAAGAAATAATCATATTTGGAAACTATTCAAAGTTCGTTCTTTGGATTCTTTCTTCTTTTTTTTATAGCAGAAACGAGCAGATGGGTCACCTGATGGTAAGGGATCTCCATCGCTAAACACACCTACTACACGAAAGGAATCATACGTGCGTTGTCATTCTAAAAGGACGGAATGGAAGAAGAAAAATAGTTTTTACAACCGGTTGCCTGAGATGTAGCCCCTTACTTATGAAAATATTTAAGCGCTGCTTATCTTTATACCATAGGTTGTCCCTTTCATTTTAAAACAATGTAACGCAAGGAAAAAAGTGACAGGTTATTCTTAACCATTTGCTCAGCTAAAAATGCTGTTTTAAGTAAGGCCCTTATAGTGTGTTCTTTATTCTTATCCCAGCAATGTAACTAAACATCTACCCACTTAACAATAATATTTGATATGTTTTGATCTAATTCTATAATAGTTTTGTAATTTGGTATAATTTCATGTTGAATATGATTGCGTCGGTGGCGTGGTTGTATTTCGGACTACCGTCCTGAGGTCTCGGATTCGATCTCCGGGCCGGGCAAAATGATATTGGATTTTTTCATATAAGCCCGGAGTCTGGAATTTGTGCCCGATATGGCGATAGGCTTGCTATGATATGGGGATAGGCAAGCGTGAGCTTATGTTATGTGTGTAACTTTGTATAATAGTACACCATACATAAGTTGCCTTTGTTTTACCTACGAGGTCAGAGTTAATAGGTCTAGAAATAATGGTTTAAAAATCGTTAGATATTTGTATTATTTCTGGAATAAGGGTTGAGAACTCATTTTAGCTCTTAGGTATCCAGTCCCTTACAAATTTTGTTAGCTAGCAATCGCTTTGTCTGACCTGGGATTCAAATCCTAGATTGAAATAAAACTATTTTTACGGATTCTATCACGATTTTGGTTTTTAATTTTTATTCCCGACGTTTCGAAGGCTTTGCAGTCTTCGTGGTCACGGGTCGGACTGAGGTGTCATTTGTCCAAAAAAGCCTTCGAAACGTCGGGAATAAAAATTAAAAACCAAATCGTGATAGAATCCGTAGAAATAGTTTTATTTCAATGTATAACATTCGCGTGAACTTAAGAAATCAGTATCAAATCCTAGATCTTTCGACCTAAAGCTTATATACGCTGTCACGATATCAAAACAACAGGCTTACCTCTATCAGGCTAATATTATGGAATGGAAATAAGCTTGAAGAAATAGAGTGAAGTAGGTGTGCTCTGCCTATGCCTTCAGGGATGCCATTATTGTCTATGTGTCTTGTGTTTGTGTGTTATCCTGACTGCTTTTCTTTCTGTGGTTCTATTTTAGGTGACCCAATGTTGAAATTCTTAAATGAAAATTGGAAGCAGATCTCTTTAGAATTCGGTAAACCTCTAATGGATGCCGCGGCGAAGAAAATATTCAAGAACGTGGTCACTTTCTTCGAAAAACAAGCAATAGAAGATATCGCTGAAGTTTGATTTTTGACCTTTAAAAGCATTAAAGGCATTTTGATTGGGTTACAATTTTTTTTTTCAATAGTAAACTATTCACTCTTTTGATAATAAAATGTAGTTGTATCCATATTATATTTATGGTTAGCTTTGTATCTTAGTGAAAAATAAAAATGTAAATTTTTTGTGCTTGTTTGTTTTTGAAAGTACATCAGAATGTTTTTTTAATTTATTTTTTGGTAGTTAGATACATATCTGTCTGGGTAGCGACAATCGTATATAGTACATGTGGGGATCGCTTTCCAGGAACAACCCGTATATTCGTTTGTTTTTGGGGCTTGAGACATGATTTGTTGGTTGGTGTGTAGAGTAAATAACAACTTAGAGAAATTGCACTTTAAATTGAATGGGAAATTTTGAAAAGGGCACATGTCTGAAAGTTCAAAAGGTTTAGGAAGCGAAAGAACTATATATTTTTTTATAAAGTAGCGTACAATACCTAAAATTTATTTCCAAGTTACAAGGGTCAACTACCAATCCAGAATTTTTAGATATTAAACGCTATTATCTATATTTATTTATTGATATACCTATTATACATTTGTAGATTATTTATAGTTTGAGATGTGCCCTTTTCGAAATATTGAGTGGTAGAGCCACGCTGTAGGCAGTAACGTCTACAGCACGAATGGACCGGTTCGACTAGTTTGATACCACTGTCTCACAGAAAACCGACGTAAAGTGGTAGCTTGCTGTCGCGTTTCGTTCTGTAAGTGAGATTTCCGGTGGCCCCTTTCCACCCTCCCTTTTTTCCCTCCCCTTCCGTTCCCTCCTTTTAAGTTGGCAACGCACCCATGATTTTGTGTCTTGGGTGTCTGGGAGGTAGAGATCACTTACTATCAGGTGACCCATCTGTTCGTTTGCCAGTCTCTGCTATAAAAAAGAATGCATATTAGAATATACACGATTGATTAATACCGAAAGGGCGTTGTAAAATCGATTGTTATCCAATTTAATTGTCAACCCGGCTTGACAAAGGGTCCATTGAGGGCGACATTCCAACGTGCCTGCCAAGGGTCAACCCGATGTTCTAATCATTTGATACTCCACAATATGTGTTATGTATGCCCGAAAAGGTTTTTGTCTATAGATTAGTAATTTTGGGACTTCAACATGTTAAGGGCGGAAATTGACTTTAGCTTTCTTTCTTTCTTCCTGCCCTTATCCCACCTTAATGTGGGTGTCTATTTATGTCACCTTAATGATCTACTGGCAGCTGTGGACTGTGGACCGGAAGGTGCTGGGTTTGATTCCCAGGTCGGGCAAAGCAAATTTTCTAATTAAATTTGCCAGGGACTGGATCCCTTATTTATTTATTTATTTATTTATTTATAACATTACAACTATTTTTACAGGTGTCTATATACTTATAGGGGGTTGATGTCAGGCAGGCGGCCGGTCGTAAAAACTAAGCCAAATCCATTCAGCAACATGCTTGAAAAAGTGTGTTGCGCAGACCCCACATTAAGGTGGGATAAGGGCATGTAAAAAGAAAAGACTAAAACGTCGAATAACAAACGACAAATTATTCTGTCACCTGTTACACGGTTCCATGAAATCGATGGTATGATGTGGTTATAAAATTGAGTATGTTATTGACAGCTGGGGCGAACGGTGTGGAAAACCTGGGATAACCCTTAAATTTATGATTGCGCCCTTTTGCTTTAACGGCTTCACCGTTAAAGCAAAAGGGCAAAAAACATCGTTAGGAAACCTGCATTTCTTCACAAGAATTTTGAAGGTATGTGAAGTCTACCATCCCGCATTAGGCCAGCGTGGTAGACTAAGGCCTAACCCCTCCCATTAGTAGAGGAGGCCCGTGCCCAGCATTGGGACAATATTACAGGACTAATATTATATTATTATTATTTATTCATAATAAATTAAACTTATACTAAGACAGCCTCTGTGGCTTAGTGGTATTGCGTGCGCGGTACGACTATCGTCCTGAGGTCATGGGTTCGATCCCCGGGACGGAGAAAGTGATATTGGATTTATAGTATCAGCCCGGACAGTGGAATTTGTTCCCGATATGGCGATAGGCTCTCCCCCTATCTGGGACGGCACTAAGCTCGGCGAAATGTTGGTTGTTCTAATTCACTAGTGCGCCTCTGCCTACCCCTTCAAGGATACAGGCGTGAGCTTATGTTATGTTATGTAGATTATAATTAGACACCTAGTACTATCAAACATGAACATGCGGCGTAGAATCGTAAAAAATATTTTTATTCCTTTTATTTGCCAGCCTTGTTTGTAAAATGTCGGATTTCCCCAAAATACGCCCTATATCGTGGCACGAGTTGACATGACTGCAGTATTAATATTTTATTTTGTCGCATCAGCCCGGGAAAATCGTGAGTGTTTACAAAGATTAGGTCAATTTTGAAAAGCATATGTTTTAAATTGACAAAATTGTGGTTGTTTGAATCAGCGGGCCGACTCCCGAGCAGTGTGACCATGATTTTTTTTGACATGTAACGCTAGCGTCTACGTAAAATGATTTGAACATCAATATATTAAACCCTATTTTGCACAGTTCTTTGCAAATATCCTCCTAAAAAGTGGTCTCAGAAATAAAACAAAGAAAACGATCACAAGTTGTAATTAAATCAACACAAATATAACTCTTAGCACGTGTTATAAAGTATGTTTTTAAACGAAATGAGCAAGCGTTCTTTAATTTGAATTTTGAAATTTAGAATTCTATCAACGTACGACTGTAGGCAAAACGAGTGCTTAAGCACTTCTTTGCTGTCCCATTTTCCGAGCCTCAACTGTGCATCTAGGTAAATAATATATCGATGGATTTGAATGAAAAACGTCAATTCGCCACGTAACTACTAGAGGAGTTTGTTATACAAATATTTTACGTAACTAGTCGCTAGTGTGACATGCGAAAAACATTCATGGTCGAGCAACTAGAATATTTTTGATGATCGAATTCGTATCGAGCTCGCAGCGTACTAATGACGTTTGGTTGATATTTCATACAAATGTCATAGACACGCATCAAGCACGATATGAATTCGATTGTCAAAACGGTGGGGCAACCATGAGTTGTTTTGTAATTTCTCGCTAGCGACTCCGTAATAATTTGTATGAAAAAGTCAATTCCCCACTTAACCGTAGACTACAGCGTTCTACTACCAGTGGCGTTCGCGTGTTTTTATAAAGGTTTACGTAGTCGCTAGCGTAATATGTAAAAAACTTATGGTCGAGCTGCCGGCCACTGTTTTACGTAGCATTACATCAGATACATTAAACAGTAGTCTATGAATATTGATGAATACGTTTTAAGGGCTGAATAACATAACATAACATAACATAAGCTCACACATGTATCCCCGAAGGGGTAGGCAGAGGCGCACTAACGAACTAGAACACCCACATTTCGCCGAGCTTAGTTCCTTCCCAGATGTGATAGGGGGCGAGCCTATCGCCATATCGGGCACAAATTCCAGACTCCGGGCTGATATGGAAAAATCCAATATCACTTTGCCCGACCCGGGGATCGAACCCGAGACCTCAGAACCGTAGTCTTACCGAAATACCACCATGCCACCGAGGCAGTCAGGCAGGCAGTAAGGGCTGAATATATACGATAATTATCATCAAAATTTACCACTACATTCAAATACGATTTTTTCAAAAAACCCTATTTATAAGACACTTTTCAATAAGAATTCTATTTAATATATCTATTGATAAGGAATGATCGAAGAATTATATTGCATTTTATGATTTTGATTTAAATCGTCGCTTTATTGAATGATTCACTATAAAGCAATATTCAATTTACATTTCAATGGGCATTTATTGCGCTGTTTCGTTGTAATGCGAGAATATTCGGTTCGAAACGTTTAGAGGATTTATTATGTGCCTACCCTAATCGGACATGTGGACTATACAAACAGACTAACATTTTATATAGATAAATAGTTGGTTATGTTGTTCAAAACCAACTATCGTTGTGTGTACCTTAATAAATAATTTAATCAAAGCAAACTTAAATCAGTAGCCCGTGCACGAAAAACTAATGTAAATGTATTCGAGTTCGCTGCGCACTGATGACGTTTGGTTAATATTTCATACAAATTTCATAGACGCGCATCGAGTTCGAATACATTTACGGTTGTCAGAAATTTTCCTGCTCAGGCCGCTGTTTACAAGATTTTATTATTAGCTTTTTCCCGGGGCTCCTGTAATAAAAGGTTACTATGTCACTCAAGATCGTTGTAATTATCTAATTGTGAAAGAGTTTTTAAAATCGGTCCAAATTAGTTATATTGCTCTAGGCAGGCGGTCGTAAAAATTAAGCCGAATCCTTTTTGTAACATGCTTTTAAAAGTGTGTTACACCGACACCACATTGTGGGGCAAGGGCAGGTTGAAAAAAACAATTATATTTAGAGTTTCCTACATAGAAACTTACAAACTTTTTATAGTATTAGTATTTGTATCTATGTATACTACCAACCACAACTCAAAGTGTAATAAGTCTAAAATTACTAACTTTTATAATAAACACGAAACTAATCTCGCTCAACTTCCGAAGAGTTTGAAAGTTCTCTGATCAAGCAATCCGGCCTCGTCACCGCCCGTATACGACGGACGTTGATTAATATGCTCACCCTACCTTAAAGGCTGTGTAATTACCCTACTGATAACACTGATAGTGTGTTATCACATATCTGGTTCAGAACATCGCCTTGTGGTGTTTCCTTAGCTGGGCTTATCAAAGGTATATCAACATAATTATATGCGTAATTAGTAAACTTACTGCCTCTAGATAGACTGCCTCGATGGCGTTGTTGTATTTCGGTATGACTACCGTCCTGAGGTCTCGGGTTCGATCCCCATGTCGGGCAAAGTGGTATTCGATTTTTCGATATCAACCCGGAGTCTGGAATTTGTGCCCGATATGGCGATAGTCTCGCGGGTCACATTTGGGACGGAACTAAGCTCGGCGAAATGAGGGTGTTCTAGTTCGCTAGTGCACCTATACCTACCCCTTCGGGGATACAGGCGTGAGCTTATGTCTTTATGTCATAATTAGTCAAGCTGAATTTAGTATGTGCAAGGCCTTTGATAGAATAATTTATGATAGACCTTCTTGGATTTGAACAAAGACATTTAACAGTAAATAGATGGGACAACAGCGTGAAAGTTGTGACCTCGTTGTTATAAGTGACTCAGTCGTATTTGAAACATACATTCGACAGCCTCCGCGGCGCAGCGGGCGAGTAGGTTGTGAAGCGAGGGGTTCGATCCGAGACAAATTTTTGTGTGGCCCATAGATACTTGTTTCGGCTCTGGGTGTAGTGAGACCGAAAGTCTTTCGTAGTTCCTAATACCCACGACACAAGACTCGATCTTAGTTTGCGGTCAGGACTATGTGTGTGACTGTTGGGTGTTATTTATACACGCGTAATGCTTAGACAATAAAATTGTCTTGACCATTCACAGAATATTCTAGGGTGTAAATTGTAATAAGCGACCTCGGATTGTAATAAATGGTAGATAGTGATTGTCGTTATTGATGTTTAAGATCATTTTTTGTATGGAAACGTTCTTGATAGCCTCTTTATAGTTAGTTATATTCAATCTCTTTGGATTTAAATAAACTAATAACATGTATGTAGGTTTACCAATAATTTGTTTCGCTTTAAATATTTCCTATATACATCTAAACTCACGCCTGTATCCAGTAGGGGCAGGCAGAGATAAACTAGAGAACTAGAACACCCACATATTGTCGACCTCATTTTCGTCCCAGATTTAATAGAGGCGAGCTTTTCGTAATTTTCTTCCTATATATTTATTATATTAAAAATACAATTTATATAGGTTAATTTTCGCCATGTGGTTTAATGATTAACATCTTACATCAGGAATATGTACAGACCATACACACTTTAGGCAGACATAAATTGCATAAGAATAGTCCATTTTGTTCGACAATATTAAACAGTACAAGTGTTCTACGTGCTGGCCTCGAAATGAGTCGTAAATTAATCCTTTAAAAATTATTACTTAACAAAAAGGAAATAATAAAATAGGTCTACCAAACACAAAATGCAGATTTAAAGACAGAAAAAGTCAAGGCCGCCGTATGTATCCTGCCATCAAAAAGAGAAATACATAATAAGGTAGTTTGCATAGCCATTTGCGATTTTAGTCACCAGCGGTCTGGTTAATTAACTATTATGTACATTATAAAACGAATTTCCGCAATACAGCTTAGTTGTGGGAAATCAACCCGCATAGATATCGCATAACGTGTTTTCAGATTGAGCGAACGCATAAATCCCACATAACTAGTGATAGAAGCTAACAGTATAGAAGCGCTGATTCCACGAAACATTTATATGAAAACTCAGTCGGTTAGCAGACCGCTTGCAGCGATGCGGCAAAAGTTGCAATTGAATAACAAAATGCGTCGAGCTGGAAATTTATTTGTCAATGCTAACATCCATAAACCAGACGGTGACAACACTGATGCGGAATTGTGTCCACTGACTCTTAATTTATACGCTGATCTTATTAAGTTGAGCGTTTTTTTAATCCGATAAAGTGATAACATTACGCCTAATAGTAAACGTAGTGCAGTCCAAAAAAAACAGTGATCACTGTAAATCAATGGGTTGGGTATGGGTTTGTCAGTGGTCACCAAAATCTTGCTGGCCTATTTATGATTCTTTACACTGCGAATCCGAAGAGGGTAGAAGCAAATCGAGAGGGTTGCGACAAGATAGGCGAATGACTGCTGCAAATGACCGTTTGGGTGGATGCTGAAATAAAACAGAGAATAGATAATCTGTACATAGGGGCCTTACTTTTAAAACAGTTTAGCTGAGCAAATGGTAAAAAATAGTCAGTACTTTTTTCCTTGTGTCACATTGTTTGAAAAAAGGGACAGATTATTCTTTACCATTTGCTTAGTTAAACTGTTTTTATAAGTAAGGCCCAGGATATATGTCAGTTGGATGCCCAATAAATATTAAGATGTGTCGTTGATGTGTGTCACAGTGTGATACTCAAGTACTTAGTGGACATTCCGCTTTTAAAACATAGGTATAACCTATTATCCTATAATACTACTGTTATTTGAATTATGGCTGTTTATGGGCTAGATAAGTTTTCATGAGATATGATATTTACGCGAGCAGAACAGCGTAAAATCTAGTAGCCCTTTAAGTAAATTTATTCGCGAATTACATATTTAATGGAGCTAAAGAGCCTCATCTATACTTTGCTTATACATTTTACAAAGACATTACCGTCAGTAGAATTACATCAACTCTTTGTAAAAACGATGTAAACATGTAGAATCACTTATTTTTATTACACTTATTTGGGACAAACTTTCAGAATGACTTCGTAATGCAAATGGCAGTGAGTTTCATTCATGTAAGGTGCTTTTTGAGGCAGTAACCGATATGCAAGTATCAATATATTAAATGAAACTGTTGTGTAATGTTACATTCCGAATTATTTATTAGAAAGAAAGAATAGAAAAACAAAGCAACTTTCTCAAAATTTATTTAGCAAAGAAATTTACTATTACTGGACTACATAACAAATATACACCTAAAAATACAAGTAACAAGCAACCAAATAACAATGATACCCCATTCAGCTATAATGCTGCAAACCAGCCGAAACGTGCTGCAGTGGTGATTTTAAATGGGGGGTCAGAGTAGCATCGGCAGCGGCATATAAGATGATACTTTTGATGAAGACAGCCTCCGTGGCGCAGCGGGCGAGTAGCCGGCTGTGAAGCGAGAGGCCGCGGGTTCGATCCCCGCACAGAGACAAATGTTTGTATGGCCTACAGATATTTGTTTCGGGTCTGGGTGTTGTGAGACCGAAAGTCTCTCGTGGTTCCTGATACCCACGACACAAGATTCGATCTTAGGGTGGGGTCAGGACTATGTATGTGACTGTTGGGTGTTATTTATTATTTACTTTCATTGTTTTGTTTTAATATACAAATAAGTAGATATTTATTCTTATCACATGAGGAAAAATGCCACAAGATTTTCATAGGTCGGTAGTTTTACATAACAAGCAACTCTAAATGTAACTTTCTTATTACTTAAATCAAATTACACCGTTGATAATTTACTGGTGTTTTTTAAACAAGTCATCATTATAATAAGATATCAAATTATTTTACTATCTTTATCACAACATTTGTATTTCAACTTTACATTGAATAACCGTGGTGAAAGTTTAAGGCGTTCGTTATAAAGATAAAGAAAACCTCAGTTAAATGAAACACCAATAATCTTGATTGGAGCTTTGATTTGTTTCAACAATTGGCGGAAATCAATTGTATTATTCAACAAATTCGATTTAATTAATCAATATTCTGAATTTTAATGTTCATTTTGAATATTGGGAGTTGTGACTTATTGCATTTTGCAATTAGTGACACATCAAAGCAAATGGCGTTAGATTGCTCGCAGGTAAATTCTCCCTCATGTCATTACTTATGCATAGCAATTTGATGAAACTGAGGAAGGTTCCGTATTATATTATATATTTTATACTATAAGCAAAACTATAGTACGAACTTTGAAGTTAAAGGAAAATATTAGGAATTTATGATATTATAATATTATTTTGTTTCATATTACTGATATAATTGCTGCATTTTTATCTTATTGTACCTGCTTATTAAGGCAATTAAAATGTACGGTAGGAATCGTCTTGTATAAACATTGCACATTGGTATTATTGATGCAGTTAATAGTCGCCTCCTTGGTCTAGTGGCAGCATATATGGGCTGTGGACCGGGAGGTCGTGGGTTCGATTCCCAGATCGGGCAAAGCAAATTTTGTAATTTAATTTGCCCAGGACTGGATCCCTCAGAGGGGGTTGACGTCAAGCAGGCGGCCGGTCGTAAAAACTTAGCCAAATCATTTCTGCAACATGCTTAAAAAAGTGTGTTGCGACGACCCCACATTAAGGTGGGATAAGGGCAGGCAGAAAGAAAAGAAAAAGTAATATTATTTAGTAACAACATATTTAGTCAAAATAAATCTATCGTATACATATGTATGAGTGGTCAAATACAATTTTAAATACTAATCATGGTAAAGGTCGCTGGGAATTGAACCTAAGACCTCCTAGTTCACAGCCGATTTACGCTGCCACTAAATTGACGAGGCGATAAATCTCAGTCAAACGCATACCTAAACCATAACTTGTCTTCACACCAGACTTTAATATCGCAGACAATAATTGGACCGTGTTACGCAGAAATGATCTAACCCACAAAAAAATTTTTTTATTGATGCCAACATGTTCTAAACCATTAATATACCATATTGGCGTCAATTTTATTTTTTTAGTGGACTGCCTCCGTGGCGTGGTAGTATTTCGGTACGACTACGGTTCTGAGGTCTCGGGTTCGATCCCCGGGTCGGGCAAAGTGATATTGGATTTTTCCCTATCAGCCCGGAGTCTGGAATTTGTGCCCGATATGGCGATAGGCTCTGATGATGATGATAGGATGTGATGCCCTATCACATCTGGGACGAAACTAAGCTCGGCGAAATGTGGGTGTTCTAGTTCGCTAGTGCACCTCTGCCTACTCCTTCGGGGATACAGGCGTGAGCTTATGTTATGTTATGTATGTATGTTTATTTTTTTATTGTGGGTTGGATCATTTCTGCGTAACACAGTCCAATTATTATATATTTCTTCCATCACTTAATTTCGGCCACAGTTTTATTATTAACTTCAACACAAAATCGTTTTCATTTAAAGATACGGGAATTACATTCTCTTCACAAACTGAACCATGTATTTTAATTTAATTGGAACGCTTGACTTCCCCGTCTTACACGTCCTTATCAAAAGGAAGGGTTTGATTTGCATAAAACAATTATTAATTATATCCTATGGGACAAGGATTACGCATGACGGCATGAATATATTCGTATGTACAATATTGTTCATTATAATATAATTTAGTATTCCTGTGTGAATCGTCTCCTGGGTCTAATGGCGCATAATATGGTCCGTAGAGGAGGTGGAGGTTTGAAACCCAGGTTGACTAACGCGGTTTTTAATATTTAATACATTTGCCGATTACGGGACCGGATGCTCGAGAGGGGTTGACGTCAGGCAGACATCGATTGTAAAAATTAAGTGGAATACTTTCTGGAATTTGTGCCCGATATGGCGATAGGCTCGCCCCCTATCACATCTGGGAAGGAACTAAGCTCGGCGAAATGTGGGTGTTCTAGTTCGCTAGTGCGCCTCTGCCTACTCCTTCGGGGATACAGGCGTGAGCTTATGTTATGTTATGTACTTTCTGCAACATGCTTAAAAAAGTGCATTGCGCCGATCTCCCATTTGGAGTAGGACAAGAGAAGGACCAAAAATTATGAAAGCAAGAGAGCTGTTTCCATAATGTAATAGTATGGTAAAGTATATTTCTGTCGTACGAAATACAAAATGAAAAGAAAGAGACGACAAACACAGACCTAGTTTTTAGTAATTTAGTAAAATCGTATGCAAAGTACTACCTAATTAACTTTCTTTAATGACAAAATAAAATTACCATCAATCGCTCTGACTGAAACGGCACCGCCGCGCCGTCACGACGTAATATATTAGCCTCAGGAAATTAATAAAATTAATTTTCATTACGAATGGCAACTAGAATCCATGGAATTAATATCCAACCGAAATTGGGACAGTTCAATTTTAAACACTTTTCAACTTCGGCCATTATTCATGCGGCATGCTTCAAACTGCGCTTGTCAGTGGGCCATACAAAAAGTTCGTGGGAAATACGCATCATATAGTAACGGGGGAAATGTTAAATGAGCGGTGAAATTCGGGAATATATCGCTATTTTCATGCTGTCTGCGGCAAAACAAATATCAGATTTCAATGTGGTTAATCACCATTTATGTTTTATTGGTAACTGTTTTTTGTTGTTTATTTTCGATATCAAAATAAATCGTTTTGGTTTGAGTGGTACACTCAACATTTCTACTATAAATATGTCTACAGTAAGTCGTCTTCTTGACTGTGGCCTGCCAAGACTCAAGACCTCCCGGTCCATATATCCTGATATTATGGGCTGTGGATCGGGAGGTTTTGAGTTAGATTCGAAGCGAATTTTGTAATTTAATGTATATTATTTATATACATAAGCTCACGCCTATATCCTCGAAGGGGTAGGGCGTACTAGCGAACTAGAACACTCTCATTTCGTCCAGCTTAGTCTGTTCCAGATGTTATAGTGGGCGAGCCTATCGCCATATTGGCCACAAATTCTACACATTGGGCTGATCCGGGAATGGAACCCATGACCTCAGGACGGTGGTCGTACCGAAATACAACTACACCACCGAGGCAGTACGTCTAATTTAATAAATTAAGCCAAATACTTTCTGCAACATGCTTGAAGAAATATGTTGTGCCGAGCCCCATAAGAGGGTATAAGGGCAGGTAGAAAAAAGAAGGAATGCGACGGTTCGACCGGTTCAATACCACTGTCTTACAGAAAACCTAGTTACTTATATTATGATTCAAATCCTCGAACTCGACTGCCTCGGTGGTGTAGTTGTATTTCGGCACTACTACCGTCTTGGGGTCTCGGGTTCGATCCCCGGGTGGTTCGATCCCGGGTCGGGCAAAGTTATACTGTATTTATTAATATCAGTCCGGAGTCTGGAATTTGTCCCCGATATGGCGATAGGCTCGCCCCCAATCACATTTGGGACAGAACTAAGCTCGGCGAAATGTGGGTGTACTAGTTCGCTAGTGCGCCTCTACCTACCCCTTCGGGGCTACAGTCGTGTGCTTATGTATGTATGTGATTCAAATCCAAATCCACCCGTTTGAAAGCCCATATTTGCTGTATAAAATATTAAAGGCGTATTGCTCAAATATTGTTTTACTAATATTTTTTTTTAGCTTAATTCAATAGAAGTAATAGATATTTCGCTCACGCTCAAAACATTTTGCTTTTGTTTTTTGCTTCGTTGAGGGTCGAAATAGTTTGAGTTTTGCTTGTAAGGAATGGGTCAGCGAATGTAACTCAATTATAGTTTCTAGACTTGGTAAATGACTTGATGAAACCCTATTACTAAGTCATAAACAACGGCGTACACGATAAGTTAATATTCCGATATTAGCAAGCACTTTTTCGTACACTTTGGGATTACTTATAAGATTTTACCTATTCATGAAAACAATTATTAATAAAATAATCACAAGTTTAAAAACTTAACGGAACGACTTCAAATCTGATCGTAACAAAATTTATATGGGACCACCCCTGAAATAAGCTGTATCGAACACAAAAATAATTTTGAAAATCGGTCCACATTTGGCGGAGATATCCCCTAACATACATAAAAAAATACAGACGAATTGAAGACCTCCTCCTTTTTGGAAGTCGGTCGATAAAATAATGTACGTATTTAATAGTTTCGAAATCTTTACTATCATTTAAATCTATAAGCGAAAGATTATGCGAGCTAACGTGATTTATTAATACAAGCCTATAGTTTTGTTTCGGCATATCTTCTCAGGGATAGCTATGAAATACCAACGTCATCGTTTTAAGATATGACACGAAAAGTCATGTAAATTATCCTATTCGCAGTGTAAATTATCTGAGTTTATTTGTTAGGTTAGGTTACTATGGTGGTGGTGACTATGGCAATGTATCATAGTAGAAACCGGCTAGGAAGATCATAATTGGTCGTATATATGCAAAAAGGATGAAACCCATACAATGACACTTTTGAGATAATGAACATTAAAGTTTAAATTGTATTTGCTTATAAAGTATATATTGTGATTTTGTTGTTTTGGGACATAATTGTAAGAATATTGTTGTTCTTTTTATTGAAATATGTTTTATTGACCTTATAGAAAATATAGACCTTATAGACTAATTTCGCATACTCAGATAATTTTCGACCATACTGTGGGTTGGATCCTTTTTGCGTATCTACGTCCAATTATCATTAAGATGAGGTAAGCTGGATTATGGATTATAACAAAATATTGATCGTCACATTAAGGCTGAGATATAGATCTCAGCGAACTTCGACTAAGTCTAAGTCAAAGTCACAAACTCAGTGGGGATTTGGCATTGTTAAATCGAACGCTGACTTAAACCGGGTTATTTTTTACAAGAAAAACAAACTGACAGACAGACTAAGCAAAGATTTTCTTGTAAAAAATTACTCGCGCTTAGTAAAAATTCTCACCGAGTTCGTGACTTTGACTTAGACTTAGTCGAAGTTCGCTCTATAGATCTCAGCCTGAAACCATAGCGAACTTGATGATATCAAGTATTTGAGCTAGTTAATGCTAGTTCTAGTCCATTAACATTTGAAATATTGTAGCTATTCGGTTCTTAATACTGTGAAAATAAGGCTTAAATGGCTTGTATTAAATAATTTATTCTGATGGGCGGGCCCAGCCCACCTTACGCTCTCGGTGACCCGAGGGATTGCCGGCTTAGTACACTGTTAACTCTTATAAGCCTATTAGTGGTTGATTTGTTTGAATGAAGCGCTAACTTAATAATTTAATTAGGAATGTTTTATACTAAGACTGAGTTGTACAATACTTAATTACATACATACATACATAAGCTCACGCCTGTATCCCCGAAGGGGTAGGCAGAGGCGCACTAGCGAACTAGAACACCCACATTTCGCCGAGCTTAGTTCCGTCCCAGATGTGATAGGGGGCGAGCCTATCGCCATATCGGGCACAAATTCCAGACTCCGGGCTGGTATGGAAAAATCCAATATCACTTTGCCCGACCCGGGGATCGAACCCGAGACCTCAGAACCGTAGTCGTATCGAAATACCACCACGCCACCGAGGCAGTCAAATACTTAATTACAGTTAGCTAAATATGTGCTTGCCAAACGAATCTAATGGAAATTTGAGATTGATGTGTATGTTTCAAAGAGAATTAATATTACTAACTATAGACAGGCTATCAAGCAAGGTTCCATACAAAAAAAAAAATCTCAAACTTCAGTACCGCCATCAACCACTTATTACAATGCGAAGGCGATTATTACAATTTACAACCTAGAATGTTTTGTGAATGGTTAAGGATCACGTAAGATAAGTTTATTCTCTCAATATTATTACGCTGGCCGGCCTGACGCGCGTATATTTGAAATAAACTGAGCGACTTATGACCACTAGGTCATAACTTTTGGCTCACAAGTTTTATGCTGTTGTCCCGTCTATATACTATTGAAAATCTTTGGTATGTTTAGTGGCTAAATACGATTTTCATAAAACAAGTCAGCATAAGTCTAATTAAGATCGTGTTGATTGCAGAGTTATAGTTGACCACGATTGTCAGTTGAAACCATAATGGATTTGTTGTTATCGTTTGTGTTGTATGATTGTTCAGATTTTATTAATATCAAAGTTTAAATGTCGGTATACTGGATTCCATATTCACGGCAATAATGGTAATGAAATATTGAAGGTGTATTATCAATATTCTGATACATTTAACGTAAAAATATGTGATAATAATAGTCTTATATTTAATTGAAGTAGATTAATATTTACAAAAAGTTCATAAAACAAATTAAAATACACCCAACAGTCACACACTTAGACCTGACCTCACACTAGGTATAACCTGTATCGTGGGTATCAGATACTATGAGAGACTTCCGCTCTTACAACACCCAGGCTTGAAACAAATATCTGTGGGTCACACAAACATTTGTCTCAATGCAGGAATCGAACCCGCGGCCTTTCGCTTCACAACCGGCTACTCGCCCACTGCGCCACGGAGGCTGTCAATTGCTGAAGTTTTTGATATAACGATAATAGTAAAGCTAAAAAGCGTCAAAGAATTACTCATCCGTAACCAAAGTTAGTATCAATTTAGGTTTCCATTTCAAAACACTTTACCTACAAAGGTATGCTTTTAAATTTCGCTCTCAATACGTGCCCTTGATCTTTGAATTACAAAGAACCAATTTCAATGGAGCTATTGTTTTTCAGAAGAGGCTATACAACCTGACAACTGAGGCTTAAAAAGAGCACAAGAATTTTTACGATACATTTTAACGAAAATTCATCTACGATTTAAAAGTGTAGACTGTTAAAAGCGATGAATTGTTCATAATTTCGTTTTAATTTTACGTTTCGAACCGACTGAAAGACATTTTAACTTTTGATTTTTTTCATATTGTAATCTTTTTCCTACTAGCCTTAATCCCACTCCACTCCGTCGTAACTAGTGTTGCCAGATCTATTGTGTGAAATATCGGAACACAAGGTTAAAATGATCGGGACATAGGTTTTCAAATCGGGACGTTACCGGCCGGTTAGTATAAAAAAGAAAACGAACTATAAAAAAATAAAATGAATTTGTGCCCGATATGGCGATAGGCTCGCCCCCTATCACATCTGGGACGGAACTAAGCTCGGCGAAATGTGGGTGTTCACTAGTTCGCCAGTGCACCTCTGCCTACCCCTTCGGGGATACAGGCGTGAGCTTATGTTATGTTATGTTATCGAACTATAATAAGTTTTTTTTAAATATAACTAAATTTATGGTCGAATCTCAACATTGGCGAAGTTTCAATGCCTTTTTTAATTGCAGTTATATACCCCATCGGCGGGGGTTTATGAGCCCCCCCACAATTGGAGATGGGCCGCAAGGCGGCACCGCGCCGGGACGGTTCCGACTGAAGCCTGGGCGCTTCTCGCCTAGGGAAACCCGGAACCGTCTCTTAAGCGCCGAAAAGGGCCACCGGGGTGTTTTTGGTCGGTATTGCCAGTGTAGGGTGTACATAGAGTTAGGGACTCGACCCAGTGTCGCCCGGATGTTTTCCATCTCTCCTGGGCATTATGGCGCTGGGTCGTAAGACCGGCGACACCGACATAACCGTCACGCCTTCCCCCTCGCGTGGCGGTAGTGTTAAAACACTTTCCCCACGATAACAAAAAAAAGTTATATAGGTACCTCACATTTAGAGGATTCAATCGCGGGATTGAGTTCATAATTTAATTCTACCCACACTAGAAATATGCCCAGCCTAGTAGAAAAGAGTGCACCGTTCTCAGAGCAGTTGTCGTCGCAAAAAACCTCTCGGTGCCAGGTGTGACGTAAACCATGGTCGAGATCCTGGGAGCCTAGCGTGCAGAAGCCAACTTTTACGAGAAGATGTATCTCACAGAAGGAGAGTGCCGAGAGATCGGGAACAATCTAATCCTTTATTCTCAGATTTTTTTATTTGATCCCTTCAGCCGCCAGAGGGGGCATAGGAGGCGCGACTGTCCCTCGTTTCCCACTTTGTGGCTGGGGGCGTTTGAAAAATTTAATCTCGGTATCGCCTGCCCGTCGTAAGCTTTGACTTATAGGGGCTAACGGAGGTCATAGCAGGTGGCTGTTATAGCGCCCCCAAGATGGACACCAGTCGGTATTGCTGGTGTAGGGTGTATATAGGGTTAGGGACTCGGTCCAGTGTCGCCCAGATGTTTTCCATCTCCCCTGGGCATTACGACGCTGGGTTGTAAGACCGGCGACCCCGACATAACCGTCACGTCTCCCCCCAGATGTGGCGGCAGTGGTAAAACACTTTTACCCGCGATAACAACAAAAAAAAAGTGTAGGTGGACCGCCTTGTTCTGTCATTGACGCCAAGAAAGCCCATCGGCGGCTGGGGTTTATGAGTGCCTCTGCCACGATTGGAGACGGCCCAAAGGCGGCACCGCGTAGAAGCGATTCCAGCCAAAACATGGGCGCTTCTCGCCTAGGGAAATCCGCATTTGTTCCTATTCGCTGCCAGGCTTTTAGTCGGTATAACTAGTGCAGTATGTGTTAGGGATTCGGCCCAGTGTCGCATGGATATTTTCCATCTGTCCCGGGCATTATGGCCCTGCACCTTTTTTTCCCCGAGGAAACTTGATTTCCAAGATTTTACCACTAGTTAGCTTCGTTGAAAGTATATAAGTAAATAAACAGAAAAACTTTGACGTGACTGCCCCGTAAGCATCATGTTAGCGAAAACTACGTTGCGGAGATGAAGATGCGGCGGTGGCGGTGTATTGTCATATTTTGAGCAAACCACGGGAGCAGTCGGTCGCAAGTTTCTGGACCAATCATGCCAGGGGTGCGTTCTCGTGGACGGCCTAAAAAAGTGGCGGCTTGTCGTTTTGGTAAAAGGTATAAAAGCCAGTGGTTTCATTGTCACCTCCTTGGTCTAGTGGCAAAATATATGGGCTGTGGACCTGGAGGTCCTGGGTTCGATTCCCAGGTCGGGCAAAGCGAATTTTCTCATTTAATTTTGCCCGGGACTGGATTCCTCAGAGAGGGTTCACATCAGGCAGGCAGCCTGTCGTAAAAACTAAGCCAAATCCTTTCTATAATATACTAGAAAAAGTATGTTGCACCGACCCATCATTAAGGTGGGATAAGGGCAGGTAGAAGAAGAAGATTTTATTGTGGTGGATGATGAAGCCCGGGCGTAGTGGAAACGTTTACACAAAACAACCATTTAGATGGCAGAGCGGGACACTTTTTTATCCACGGAGAAAAATCAATTCTTTACGGATATCTCCCAACCTGGGGTCAGTGCGATGGTTATGCCCGACTCGTCGTCTTATGCTCTAGTCCACAGTGACTGTGGATTAGGACGGGTCCCTTACCAAAATACCTATACCGACACTACCGACTAAAAAACCGTTGTTGCCTTATTTAACACAAGTGAGATAGGTTCTGGAGGATGCGGAGTAACCTCTGGATTGCTGCTGGAACACACTCTGCACGTTGCCTTTCGGCCCGTCTCTTAGTTATTTTTATGCCGTCTTTGGTAAGCACGTCAAGAAGATGTTTTTGTGCAGCCGAGTTGTACATTTCAGAGGTTGCATCAATGTAATATACAAATGCAACACATCCCCCGCTGTACGGCCCTCACCCCAATCCGCAGGACTGGAGGCGCCAGTCAACGACCAGGCGCCTCGCTTTTTGTTGGCGACTGGAATCTAAGCATTCCGATCCCGTCTCTTAATTTTGAACATAACACGTTCACAGATGAAGTCATACCGCGCCACGACCGACTACCGACTATTGTAGCTACTAGCTACTACTGCCGGCACAGAGAGGCCGTTACTGGCTACAGTTCTGAGAGCGCTGCGTTCTTCATCCCAGGCTGGACACATTTTGAGAGTGTGCTGGGATGTATTCTCGGGGCAGTTGCTACAATGATGGCACACGACGAATTCTGAGAGAGAGGGCCTCTCTCCGCAGTATTGTCGAGCCTTTATCTCCTCGAAGGCTGCCTTAACCCGCGAAGACGCCTCCTCACGCCAGAAGAAAGCTGTCAAAAGAAGAGCGGGACATTTGACTCTAAAACTCGTCTTATTTTTTCCCGTTGATTGTCTGCTAGCATTGCGATCAACGGGAAAAAATAAGCTGCCATATACCGTTCCCTTTCTTGCTAATCTAAGCCCCATCCCATTTACCTGCCTGCTTGTTTCTAAATTGATAGCGTTATAACATAAATTATTATTTAAATTGAGATTGAGACCTTGATTGTTGTGACCAATAAAGATTTTATTTTATTTATTTATTGTAACAAAAAATAATTAGCACTTACTTATGCAAACGGACAGCTGAATTGAAATATAGTTTAACATACAACCGTAATATTTACCACTTTTGTCAGTAAACGAGTATGAGCGACTGTTAATTTTTTTTTTAAAGTACATGCTAAGAAGGATAGTCAGAAATCGGGACAATCGGCGTCCCGATCAAGGGTAAATCGGGACGAGTCACCAGACCCCTGAAAATCGGGACGTCCCGCGCAAATCGGGACATCTGGCAACACTAGTCGTAACACACATTTTCAAGCATGTTGCAGAAAGGTTTCGGCATATTATTTACCACCGGTTGCCTGCCTAAAGGTAACCCTGTATAGAGATTCAGTCTCAGGCAAATCGTACTACAAAAAAAGCTTCGCTTGACATGGGATTTGAATCCAGGACTTCTCGGTTCACAGCACTTATACGCTGCGACTAGACCATGGAGGAGATATTTTAATATTATGTTGTTCGAAAAAAGCTATATACGTCAGCGATGTTATATTAGAATACTTTTTATGCGCAAAATATGTAGACAATTGTTTGCAGAACGCTAATAATTTGAAGACATAAATAACATTTTTAACTTATAGAAGCAATTTCTAGAACACGGCACGTAAATATATAAGTAAAACAGGACTCGTAATCAGCTTAGCGCAAGCACTATTGGACTTATCTTCACGGTGACGGCTAGCGGTCCGCAGGGATCATCGAATATTTCAGATTTTCAGCTTCACTTCGTGCAGTCTTCACTGAAACTCCGCGGGGGTAGGACGCGCGTCGCACCCCGGAGCACAGTTCACGATACTTATATAAAATCTCCACATTATAAACTTACGGTTTATTAACACTTCGATAAACTTTAGTATGGTTGGTGGATGATTCGTTTATTGAGTAGAGGATTAAGTGATACTTAAGTGATGGTGTGGAGTTATGAATGTTGACGTGATTGGCACATGTCATCATCATGGTAAGTGGAACGAGATGAGATCAAAGTAGAATGATTAATTGCTTTCGAATTTTTTTAGCTCAACTTAACACCCTTTTAAATAAACGAGACGCGGAAAATGGACAATGATCAATGCCAAAATAAAAAGCATTAAGCAACAAAAGCAAAATTGAAACGCTAAAATTGGACAATTCTCATTTCAGACGGGGAGATAACGAAATAAAACTTTCGTGCAAGTTCCATCTCGAGTATTTTCACAAGGGTTCATCCCTTACCGAGTGATTCGTTAACGCAAGTTAACAAAGTAGAATCCGAGATTGACAAAAGGGATTTTCCGAGTCATTTTTCATTGTGAATCGTTTCGTACGAAGTTGTGATTTAATTTTTTCATTACGACCTCGTGGTAATGCAATTAATGTTTAATTTGGTTTGTTTAGGATTTACGCAGGGTTAATAAATTCTACATATGTGAATATGTTTACGCAACTTCTGTGGTGGATGTAACTTAATTAGTGAATTAAAGTGAAGTCTTCGGAATAACTTAAATTAGTATGGATGAAATTATTTAATTATTTTTGCATTAACGTAGTATTTATATGTACATAAATCAGGATAGGCATTTTTCCAGAACGTAATAACATTAACTTAAACAATGGGCGAAGATTCGTCAGAATAATTTAGATTTTAATATGCATCTTGAGTGGTAGAGCCACGTTGTAGACAGTAACGTCTACAGCACGAATGGGCCGGCACGACCGGTTTGATACCACTGTATCACAGAAAACCGACGTAAAGTGGCAGCTTGCTGTCGCGTTTCGTACGGTGGGTGAGATTTCCGTTGGCCCATATCCCTCCCTCCCTTTTCCAATATCTGTTCCCACCCCTTCCATTCTCTCTTTTTAAACTGGCAACGCACCCATGATTATTTTTGTATCTTGGGTGTCTATGGGCGGTGGAGTCCACTTATCATCAGGTGATCCATCTGCTCGTCTGCCAAAATATCTGCTATAAAAAAATGCATTGAATTTATTCATCGAGTTTCTGTATTAATATAACTTTAACCCGAAATATGGGAGTTCTAGTTCACTAGTGCGCCTCTGCCTACCCCTTCGGTGGTACAAGTGTGAGCTAATGTTATATGAATCCCATTTAACTGTAATATAAATATTTATATTTATATTAGACTGCCTCGGTGGCGTGGTGGTATTTCGGTATGACTACGGTTCTGAGGTCTCGGGTTCGATCCCCGGGTCGGGCAAAGTGATATTGGAATTTTCCATATCAGCCCGGAGTCTGGAATTTGTGCCCGATATGGCGATAGGCTCGCCCCCTATCACATCTGGGACGGAACTAAGCTCGGCGAAATGCGGGTGTTCTAGTTCGCTAGTGTGCCTCTGCCTACCCCGTCGGGGATACAGGTGTGAGCTTATGTTATGTGATGTTATATTTGTATTATATATAGATTATAACTAATATGTTGTATAACTAATATGTAATATGTTTGTGATTATATATAATATGTATATTTTACAGAACATGTTAGTTTAAATAAAATAAAATAAAATTTCAATAAATTTTAAATATACACAAATCACGCAATATTTTTCTAATTTTTGTTTTACGTTGCATCGTTGCAAAGGGCTAGTTTATCACTTAATACTGCAAACATTAGCAGCAGCGATAGCTCAGTTGGGAATGGTACGGACTGCCGAGACGAGTGTCGGAGGTTCGGGACCAACCCCAAAATAGAGCATATGTACCTCTGACTTTTCTATGTTAAGTGTATTTTTAATGTGAAATATCGCTTGCTATAACGGTGAAGAAAAACATCGTGACGAAACCTGCATGTCCGAGAATTTCTTAACAAGAGTTTCGAAGGTGTGTGAAGTCTACCAACCCGCATTAGGTCAGCGTGGTAGAGTAAGCCTAACCCCTCTCATTAGTAGAGGAGGCCCGCGCCCAGCAGTGGGACAGTAATATTACAGGGCTAATATTATTATTACTGCAGGGTTACCACAACCTCTTATAGCAGTATTATTATAATCGTTCTTCGTTTGTTTTGTATGGGAATATTGACAAGTAAGATGATAATAATACTGCTATAAGAGGTGGTGGTAACCCCCCAGCAAACATTAATATTTAGGATTTTGTGAAGTAGAATATTGTAAACATTCTTAAATGTGCTGCACCTCGAGGTTTAGTAGACTACAACATTTTCTTATACTAGCCATTGCCCGCGGTTACACCCCCGTGAGAGTCTGCCCCGTCATATTTCTGTTTTCACCCCAACCGCGGATTTGATGGCGCGGGATGAATTTCCAAAAATCATTTCTTAATGCTCACCTACGTCATAAAAGGAAGCCGCATGTAAAATTTTACGTCCCTAGTTTAAATAGTTTCGGCTGTACACTGACACGTCAGTCAGTTTGACTTTTACACAGACAATACCACGACCGAAACCTGGTTTTGCTGGTGGTTACTGTATATATTTTAATTAAGTTTTTACTCATCTGACTGGTTTATTCAAAAAGACCCTGGAGTTGAAAATACACCTCACAAACCTTCAGTACTACTCTACTGAGTAATCAGCCGAAAGCTATGTTTTTAATTGTAAATGACAGAACTAAAATTTAATGGAGAATTGGGTACTTGACTATGTTTGATTTTGTACACATGTTTATGTGTACTAGCAAATAAAAAAAAAAATAAACTCTTCAGTAAAATCTGCATCAAAATTGGTTGAAAAATGAGTCAGTAATTCATATTTTAAATTCTGCAATGAGTAAGAGTGGGGACGTAGTGGGGATATCTTGCTATCCCTTTCTAACGCACGTGCCGTTATGGCCCTGACGTGATTTTACTGATACCTTTCTTTCCCGCGGTTTGAAGTTTACACAAAATTTCAAATGCTTTTTTATTTTTGAAAATATTTTAATAATTCTTTCAGTACTATATTTTAGATGGCGTAAATTTCGTATAAAATAATTTTAAAAAATTTGTCATGTACCCCTATATAGTCTATATTCCGAAAGCTGTGTTTTAAAGTGTAAATGACAGAACCCCAAATTCCATCGAGAATAGTCTATATTTCTCTTACACCGGTATAATTAAGTTTCGCTTGCCTCTTGGCACTCCCGATGAAAGGTTCGTTTTAAACTGATTTCTCGAAATACCAGACGAAATAAATTCTGGAGACAATAGCTGGGTCTGTAAAAGCTTATTTTATTGCCGCGGCAGTTCTACTAAAATGCCATTCTAATATTGTATACTTAATATTAGGGCTACTATATCTTTTCAAATTAATATGGTTCTGTTAGTTTAGTTGTAATGGAATTAAAATAATGTAGAATATTATTTTTGCAAAGTAAATTTTCTAATTTAATTTACCCGGGACTGGATCCCTCATAGGGGGTTGACGTCAGGCAGGCGGACGGTCGTAAAAACTAAGCCAAACCCTCTTTGCAACATGCCTGAAAAAGTATGTTGCGCCGACCCCACATTAAGGTGGGATAAGGGCAAGTTAAAAAAAAATATTTTTGCTTATCTAATTATAATGTTTCATTTCACAAAATATGTTATGTTCTCGTAAATTTACGCCTGTATTATGATGTACAATTATAATTATCAACATCATCAGCCACAGGACGTCCACTGCTGAACATAGGCCTCCCCCAAATACATAACATAACATAACATAACATAACATAACATAACATAACATAACATAACATAACATAACATAACATAACATAACATAACATAACATAACATAACATAACATAACATAACATAACATAACATAACATAACATAACATAACATAACATAACATAACATAACATAACATAACATAACATAACATAACATAACATAACATAACATAACATAACATAACATAACATAACATAACATAACATAACATAACATAACATAACATAACATAACATAACATAACATAACATAACATAACATAACATAACATAACATAACATAACATAACATAACATAACATAACATAACATAACATAACATAACATAACATAACATAACATAACATAACATAACATAACATAACATAACATAACATAACATAACATAACATAACATAACATAACATAACATAACATAACATAACATAACATAACATAACATAACATAACATAACATAACATAACATAACATAACATAACATAACATAACATAACATAACATAACATAACATAACATAACATAACATAACATAACATAACATAACATAACATAACATAACATAACATAACATAACATAACATAACATAACATAACATAACATAACATAACATAACATAACATAACATAACATAACATAATCTCACGCCTGTATCCCCGAAGGGGTAGGCAGAAGCGCACTAGTGAACTAGTACACCCACATTTCGCCGAGCTTAGTTCCGTCCCAGATGTGATAGGGGGCGAGCCAATCGCCATATCGGGCACAAATTCCAGACTCCGGGCTGATATGGAAAAATCCAATATCACTTTGCCGGACCCGGGGATCGAACCCGAGACCTCAGAACCGTACTCGTACCGAAATACCACCACGCCACGGAGGCAGTCCCCAAATACAATTATATATGTAGGTAATATAGAGGTATATGTAGGTAATATAGAACCTATTGCCATAGTTAATTTGTCTTCAACTCCTTGTGCGTTTTGGGGAAAAATCCTGAGCGAGAATAGATTGCTGCGCTAACATGGGATTTCAACCCAAGATTACATCAGTTCTTTGAGCCATAATACACAGTATAGCTCTATATTGTAGTATGTAATATATAATAAAGCTGAATGAATAAAAGCTTACCATAATATACAAAACTAATACAACCGAAAGAAAACTCCATACATAAATACGATTAAAATCCTTCGAATACCAACTCAACATTGAGTCGTTAATATTAATATCCTGACAAAAATATTCAAATAGAAAAATAATACGAGGGACGACATGGCTGAAACAATAAATACATTTCTCAATTAAAACTCGCGCCGGCGGAAATTTTTGTTTGGGAGCAAAGTAATTTGAGGTCCACTGCACAGAGCTGCGTACGAGAATGAAAAATATTATATACACGCCTAGTAAGAATACATTATATGCATTTAAGGGTTCCTTATATTATTCGTTGTAGTACACTTATAGTACTACATGTTTTGAAATGCAATTCCTACGTTTTGATGTTATGTTAACAATCACGTTATAACGCCTATGATTTTAATGTTATATATAATTTTAATTATATAATTTTATTTTAGTTTATTACTACGCTGTTGAAGTCCTAGCACGGTAGTCGAAAAATACTCTTATTTTAGTTCTTAGTTCGTTTGATCTAAACTCATGGAGTCTAAACCCTCAATCATCAAATTATCGATTCTAGTTTCTCCTCTTACTTCGATAACCCATTACATCTTTCATGTAGACTACGTTATATACATGTTTGTGTAAACAAGCTACTTTGTATTGTAATATAGCAGAACAAAACATACCCACTCCATCGTAAATATCTACTATTATAACCCTAGAGACTTATAAAAGTGTATCAGTACAGAAAAATCTAGTTTCCGCCATAAACTTTATCGTGAATCGTGGTGCTCGAAAATTCTCCTCCACATTTGACTATCATAAAGGATGTTTTGTGTGTAACACGGAACCCTAAACGCAATACAATATACTCTGTGCAAATCATGACTGAAGGATGCGTAAACATTCACAGTGTGAAGGATCGTGGAAAAATGTTGCGCTCTCTAGACTGGCTACACCTTCACTGGAATTAACGTGGGATTCGGAGACTTGTCGCTACATATTGTCATTGATTATAACATCGTAGGTGACTGATCAAGTTTGTATAAACAAAAATGTGTGACGCGAGAACAGAATCGATTTTATTTATTGCTATGGGCATTGTGCGTACCTAGTGTGGGTACATAATAATATATCTTCCTCGCTCACCTGTAAGTATTGGCCAATCAGAATGGTGACGTCAATTTGTTAGCTGTGCATCCCTTTTTCCTCGTTTGATAATTGCGCCCTCCGCCTTTGAACGTCTTCTATAATAGTCAGGGGCAGCTCGGCCTCCGGTGGCCCATACGCTTATGGAACATATTTATGTGACGCCTCCGACGGGTTAAGATATGTAATAATTCAGCGAATTTATAAAATTATTTTGATTGCTAGATACCAGGTAAAGTTACTTCGTGAATTCAGTACAAATATCTGTTTTAACTTCCCTATTATATTGATTATATCTAGTAGGAAATGTAAGTAGTTTTGAGTCACGGGTGTAGTATGCGAAAAAAGGTCGGAGCTGCGCCTCAGGCGAGGTTACACGCAATCTGTTCTATCACTCTTTCTTTCCATAAGGGTTGCACTTTATAAACACCCCAAAACATACGGGTCGTCGAATATATTCAAGAGCAGTAATATCGAGTTTGACTTTTGACTAAATCTATTATTTTCATACATACATGCATAAGCACACGCCTGTTCCCCGAAGGGGTTGGCGAAGGCGCATTAGCGAACTAGAACACCCTCATTTCGCCGAGCTTAGTTCCGTCCCAGATGTGACAGGGGGAGAACCTATCGCCATATCGGGCACAAATTATTTTCATCTAGATAAGAAAACCAACTTTTACTATTGTAAAGGTTTTTTTAATTGGTTATTAATGTAATTGAAGGAAAACGCTGTTTTAGTTCTTAGGTCCAGTGGATTGATCTAAGGTGTTGCTGAATAGTCAGTCAGCGTAATGTAATATAGACGTACATATATGTAGATGTATGTAGGTCTTTTTGGTCTGTAAGTACATGTATGCAAATTGCACTAATAAATTATTATTTAAATAACACCCAACTGTCACAAACATAGTCTTGACCCCACACTAAGATACGAGTCTTGTGTCGTGAATATCGGGAATTTCGAGAGACTTTCCGTCTCACAACACCCAGACCCGAAACAAATATCTATAGGTCGTATAAACATTTGTCTCGGTGCGGGGATCGAACCCGCGGCCTCGGCTCCACAGCCGGCTACTCGCTCACTGCGCCACGGAGGCTGTCACGGAGGCTAATAGTGTTCAGAGCTAATAGTATTTGTAGAGCTCGATACGACTCGTCTGATGCCACAAGATATCATATAGTTACGTAAATTAAAATACATTTTATATTAAGCTTGTTTGCATACTTATAATACAAGAACGTTTTACTCTTTTGAGTAGGATAACATAACATAACATAAGCTCACGCCTGTATCCCCGAAGGGGTAGGCAGAGGCGCACTAGCGAACTAGAACACCCACATTTCGCAGAGCTTAGTTCCGTCCCAGATGTGATAGGGGGCGAGCCTATCGCCATATCCGGCACAAATTCCAGACTCCGGGCTAATATGGAAAAATTCAATATCACTTTGCCGGAGCCGGGGATCGAACTCGAGACCTCAGAACCGTAGTCGTACCGAAATACCACCACGCCACCGAGGATATCTGAGTAGGATAAAACATGGATTTTGCGAACCGATAACGTAAGCACATTTTTTTTGTCGTTGGAAATCGAATACAATATTTCGGTAACCAGGTATTTGCCTATATGAGGGATCAATAGATCATCGTAGCAATGGACGTGTTTAAAACATGATTGACAATATAAAGACTGCCTCGGTCGTGTGATTGTATTTCGGTACGAATACCGTCCTGAGGTTTGGGTTCGATCCCTGGGTCGGGTTAAGTGATATCGGATTTTTCCATATCAGCCCGGAGTCTGGAATTTGTGCCCGATATGGCTATAGGCTCGCCCCCTATCACATTTGGGATGGAACTAAGCTCTGCGAAATGTGGGTGTACTCGTTGGCTAGTGCGCCTCTGCCTACCTCTTCGGGGATACAGGCGTTAGCTTATGTTGTGTTATGTGACAATATAAAGCAATATTATTTTATGATGTTATGTTATGTTTTTATTTTCTGTATCACTTCGAATTAATCCCGGGCTATCGTTTCAGAACCGGCTTTTCGCCCAATGCGACAAGGTTGTTCCCCATAGCATTATTGTTCTCTTATTGTGTATCTTATACATTTCCAGACAGAATGGAAAACAAAGGCCTATTGAATACATATTTTCACCGAATAAAACAATTTTGTCTGGCACAATGTCGTCACATTGCCTATTCATCATATTCTAGGCAATATTTTTTGCGATTACGTTGTTTTTTGTTATATAACCTATTTTGTATTCTAAGACTGATTACGAGCTTCCATCTAGTATTCCTCGAAGAATAACTGATGCTCACCCGAAACAAATGGAACATTTTTTTTGGTCTGTGAATTTAACTCGAAATATTATATTATCTTGTAAAAATGACTCGGACTAAGTCAAAGTTCAATTTCAAAATTTCAAATCCTCACTGAGTTTGTTTCTTTGACTTAGAGTTAGTCGAAGTTCGCTCAATAGATCTTACCCTACGTTTCATCCTCGGCTTCTCGGCCTATCTTGAAAGTATCGTAGATATAGCTTGGACCCTATCTGTGTTAACTTCTACGACTTGCTCAGTCTTCGGTGTTAAGCCTTTCACAAAGTGTAAGTTATTCATTACATTTCCATTTTATTTGCGAGTCAGTCCCTTGTTAGAGCCGCGTTGGAAACTTTGAAAGAGTAAAAAGTGAAATAAAAAAAGTGAATCGCACGTCGACACACGAAGGCGTGCGTCCTTATCTCGATTTATCCGACAGCAGCTAACTTTAAATCAAAATTTGGGATAAATAGGGATTTATCGCGGAGCTGCAAGGGCTAGGCTTAAACTCGATTTAACTTGCATCTCATGCTTATATTTAAATCGATAGATTAGATTAATCAATATTTATCTAAGTGCTGCAAATCTCCTTAAAATATATAAAATCTGCAAACGGCTAAACCCACTCCTAAACCCAAGTTATTTTGAATGTTTGTTATAAATTCGCAACTCTACTTTCAGTTTGACTATAAAGTTCTGGATTTACGTTGCACATGCAAGTAAATGCACCATCTGGATATATTTATTTGAAACCATACCGCATAATTATCGTAGTTTACTAACAATTTTCTTAATATAACAAGTTGAGCAATTTCATATTTTACGTTCCATTTGGGAGATTGCAGCCATGTTACAATAACACTATGTAACTTTTAATGTTACTACAGAGTAAAATAGTATCTGTCCAAACATTTGGAGTAATAAAAGTGAAGAATTAGCGCTTTGTTCTTTTTACTTTTTTTTGTTTTGGATATGTATTTACAAAAAAATTAAAACATATCGTCAACTAAGTAACGAAAAGATAAGATAGATTAAAATAAAACACCCATCGTTTGTCAATATGGGTTCTTCATGGTGGTGAAACTGAGGAGAACACGAATTTCTTTTTCTTACCATACATGTATATAATATTAGGTATCTATAACTATCATCATCATCATCATATCAGCCCTATATTATCCACTGCTGGATATAGGCCTCTTCCCTGTCACAACAACATTTCTTCTGCGCTAGTCTCGTCCACGTTCTGCCTTAAACTTTAACGAAACTTTAACTTTAACTATTTCTATAACTATATCTGAATAATTTAAATACAAATTTTGAACACCCGGCATGGGTTTTAAAGTCAGAACTTCAGCGATTGATCCAGCTTAAGTTTGCTCTTAAGCAATTATGCTTCTTAACCTATGACCGATGAGTTAACTTTCTGATACATTATGATGAGACGAGAACGATAGTAAGCTATACAGGCAGTCCATAAGACCCATGAACAGTAGCAACAAAACCCGCACTTTGAATAACAAAGCACTTAGTGGCACTGCACTTCGCGCGTCATCCGGAGACATTAGATGTTAAGTCTACTTAATGCCTAGGAATTACTGGCTATAAACCCCTTCAAACCTGAATACAAAATTGCTTGTGCAATGCTTCTTAGCAGTTTAAGACTCTGAAGTGGTACCCAGAGGGACCCTCGTTTGTGAGAGTTCTGCCATTACAATATTTTTTCTAAAACATCACATAAGCTCACGCCTGTATCCCCGAAGGGGCAGGCAGAGGCGCCCTAGCGAACTAGAACACCCACATTTCGCCGAGCTTAGTTTCGTCCCAGATGTGATAGGGGGCGAGCCTATCGCCATATCGGGCAGAAATTCCAGACTCCGAGCTGATATGGAAAAATCCAATATCACTTTGCCCGACCCGGAGATCGAACCCGACACCCCAGGACGGTAGTCGCACCGAAATACAACCACGTCACCGAGGCAGTCGAAGGTCTGTCTATCTGTCAGGCAGTCTGTATTCCCGAAGGAGGTTGTTATTTGAGGTTAGGCGGGCAGCCCGTCGTAAAAACTAAGCAAACCCTTTCTGCATCAAGCTTAAAAAAGTGCGCTGCGCCAACTCCAAATTGCGGGATAAAAGCGATTAGGTTGAAAGAGAGATTTATAACTTTAAAGCTGAATAAACAATCTTAAATCACATGTAAGATCACGTTTGATCTTTTGTTAAAAACACACATTTTCGCTTTAATTTACACAGAAATGTCTTCGCACGAAAACGGCATCCAAGCGTAAAGATCGTGAATTCATGCTCGATTCATAAAACAAACAAATGAATTAAACGTTATACCGCGCGTTGAATTTGCCAAAATGAAGATAGCTTTAGCCGCTGCTCTTTGTTCTCATACAAACCTTAATCAAGATGTAACGACGTCTTGAAAAGATTTCCTTAAAATATGCGACGGTATTAAATGCTAGATGTTAAAATTGTTTGATCAAAGAATGAAGAACCTCATTGTCCTAGTGGTACATTGACTGAAAACAAACATAACATAAGCTCACGCCTGTATCCCCGAAGGGGTAGGCAGAGGTGCACTAGCGAACTAGAACACCCACATTTCTCCGAGCTTAGTTCCGTCCCAGATGTGACAGGGCGCGATCTATCGCCAGATCGGGCACAAATTCCAGACTCCGAGCTGATATAGGAAAACCCAATATCACTTTGCCCGACTCGGGGATCGAACCCGAGACCTCAGGCGGTAGTCATACCCAAATACAACTACGCCACCGAGGCAGAAAAACAAAGACATTTAAAGTATATAGATGGGGCAACAGCATGAAACTTGTGATCCTAAAGTTGTTACCTCGTGGTCATAAGTCGCTCAGTCTTATTTGAAACATACGCGGGCAAGGTCATGCTAGCGTAATAATATTTAGACAATAAAATTGTCTTAGGTGATATTTCAACATTTACAGAATATTCTAGGGTGTAAATTGGAATAAGCGCCCTGGTATTGTAATATGTGGTAGATGGCGGTAGGTACTGAAGTTTAAGATCCATATTTTGTATGGAAACTTGCTTGATAGCCCCTTTATAGTTAGTAATATTAAATCTCTTTGACTGAAAATCGTTTTTTTAGTACGTCAGTTCGCCTCTGCCGATCTTTGTAGGTTAGTAATTATATGACTGCCTCGGTGGCGTGGTGGTATTTCGGTACGACTACGGTTCTGAGGTCTCGGGTTCGATCCCCGGGTCGGGCAAAGTGATATTGGATTTTTTCATATCAGCCCGAAGTCTGGAATTTGTGCTCGATATGGCAATAGGCTCGCCCCCTATCACATCTGGGACGCAACTAAGCTCGGCGAAACGTGGGTGTTCTAGTTCGCTAGTGCGCCTCTGCCTACCCCTTCGGAGATACAGGCGTGAGCTTATATGTGTATGTATGTTTAATTATATGATAATTATTATTATGTTTGTAGACAAGATTCTTTCAATTGAGAAGTACGCTGAAATAATACGCGTAAAATAAAACCTAATTAGACTACTTATGTATTCTAACAGAATCAATCCAACTTTTTCAATTACACCGGTACAATCTATAGTATTTCCTTTTCGAGATCTTCTTCATTAACATGTTAATTGTCTTTTGGTTAGCTCTAGTTACGTGATATTTAATGAAAGTGCTTCATTCCGTAGGTTTATTGGCAACTAGAAATTGTCACATTGCACGATTCTCGAATACGAAAACAATATATTATGTATCAGGCAAAGACAGGAATAGAAATTTTAATTATGGGTAAAATATTTGTTGCTTTGAACGTTTAATTTTACAAATAAAACTGAGTACCTATATGTAACATTTCTGAAAATATTTTTATCACAACACAATGTAGAATCTAAATTATGCTTTGAATATTATATTTGCTAAATTTCAACAATACATACATACATAATCTCACTCCTGTATCCCCGAAAGGGTAGGAAGAAGCGAACTAGAACTCCCACATTTCGACTAGTTTATTCCGTCTCAGATGTGATAGGGGGCGAAACTTTCGCTATATCGGGTAAAATTCCAGAAACTAAAACTGAGTATAAAATCCAATATTACTTTACCAGAGCCGGGGATCGAATCCGAGACCTCAGGCACGGTGGTCTGCACATGCAATAAAACTACGCCACCGAGGCAGTCCAATAATGCAAATTATTGCTTGCTAATACAAGGAAATGGATTCACTCTTGCTATGTATTTGTTATTCATATGTCAATGATTGCTTGTTAAATTAAATAACTTCATTCGACGGATTTTGACAGGAAGTCTGATATGGTGTGCGTCGTTTGTTAAAATTATTTCATATTATTGTCTTTAGTTGTGTTTGTTGTTTAATGTGATATGGTTTTATGCACCAAAATTCAGCGAAGATGAACAGTATAATGTGGTAACTTTTTCATCGGAGATCTTTGATGAGTTTTGCTTGGTAACGCACAACGGCTGGTTTTGTCCGGTCGATTCACTGAGTGAAGGTCATCTAAGGGGCACCGCGCTGGAAGGAATTGCCGCCATAATCTCAGCAGGGCCTTGAGATCATCCCCATCTGGGTCTCATGGTCATTGTGAAAAATTGATAATTGCTATACTTACCTTAACATTGGCTAAATCATCGCAAATGTGTGGAAGCCATTATTTTTAAAAGAAGAAGAAGAACTTCTTTCGACGGATGGCAGAATTGCACATGAACCTCAGTATTCTGTTCGTGGAACATTTTAAGCACCTTCAAACGAGCTTAGTACTCGTAGTAGGACAGTAACACTGTGGCTTTATTAATAACATCATACAATCCAGTATTCAATTTAACATACGTGTGAACCGAAAATTTGTGTCAAGCTAAACATAATTAGCTGACGAATATGTAACAATGTTTGTTGAATAAATTGTTAGAATAAATTGGTTTTAGGGTATACACGTGGAGTAATTATCATTAATAACGTTTGGGAAATAATGTAAGTCCGGTAATCACTATAAGGGGTTTATGATTTGTTATATTATAATATAAGTAATGCTGTATAAAACCATCCATAATTTTTTCACTTTCACACATTCATATGATATTCAATACAAAATGACCCTACATTGCATTGATGTCTAAGATATATGTTAAGATTAACATTACAATAAATGACTGGACTTTAAGAAAGGCGATTTTTTTGTCATGTTTCGACATTATTTTAATACATAATATTATAATTGACATGAAAATGGTATATTATATAGAAGTGTAAAAGTGATAATCACAAAATTATCTAATTTGCAGAAGAAACTATTTGAATCAGTTGATAAAAGCAAAAGGTATTTTGTAATAGAGCAATAGGTTGAACATTGATACTTGTTATGCTTCATCTAATTGCTATTCTGATATCTAATAGGTATCAGAATAAGAAACAAAGACCGGTAAATAAAGGTAACTTAATAAGAAAATGTATTCGAATAATGTAAATATAAACATAAGTCGTACCATTAAATAGATGAACAGGATCTTGTATCTTAACAAAAACACGTCTCTAATTTTCGTCTGCTGAAACACACACCTTCTAATTGACGTTAGGTAATACATTATCCGTTTATACACGTATGAAGCCCTAAGACTTAATCCGTAATTAGATTTATTTATCAACTTTACTAATCACTTCGTCTAAGCGTGTTTAAGCTCGGCTTGAATTGTGTCACCTGCGAACACTCACAATTCAGAGGCAGTTTAAGTCCCGCCTGCTCCGCGAGAATGTCACTTGTTTCTATTCTTAGCGACGTCTGTGACAGGTCCCTCGCTTTTACCTACGCTGGTGCATCTTCACTTTTCTTGAAAATATTTTGAATGACCACTCATTCAAAACTGTCGCTCTCGTCTCAACAAAGTCTTTGCTTAATTAAATTGCATTAATTGAGTTTATTTCTTTATTTGGAGACTCTAGAACTAGTTTTTCAAGTGGAAACATCTGTCGCGTTTTATTTAATTAGAAATCTTTATATGACTAGTAAGATATTTAAACGTTTAAAATCTGTTGAGAACTATATTAGCGAGTTACAACTGCATACTATATTGGAAGATTATTATCACTGTAAATTATGGAAAAGTTTTCTTTTAAATCATAATAATATCACAGAGTACAATTACTCCACTGGGGGAATCTTGAGTGAAGTGAAGGGACTGTAAAAAACCGGAACCTGACACTAGGTTAGGATAGCGCCAGACAAGAAGAAAATCTATTATAATATATAGGTATTATGTATAACTTCTAGCAATATATGATATACATAAAACAAAAACCCATTATATCAAAATAATAATTAATGATTGTAAGTTTTGTGAGGTATTTAATTATATTTTCTTTCTGCCTGTTGTTATCCAGGCCTAATGTCAGGGTCCGCCTTCCTACTTAAACGCTTCCACTTCGCCCGGTCTTGACATTCCTCCAGACACAAATTCCTCAAAAACATACAGCCAGCGCTTTTTGGGCCGTCCACGGGGACACACTGCTGGTCCGACCGGCGAGCGACGCGACGTACTCCTATAGTTTCCTCAGAACATAACCATACCATCTCAAGCGACGTTCCTGGAGTTTATTTCAGTGAGTTATTCAATTATGTCAAAGAATTCTTTCTTTCTTTTCTATCCTATTGTTTCCCACTGCTGGGCACAGGACTCCCCCGCTCTCCCCATGTAAATGAATATTTAATTATTTTATTTGTTTATGGGATATTTCGCTTCACCCATTGTGTTACTTTGTTATATAACACATTCTAACACATCCACATCTCATGTTTCATGCATAATTATTCAACAACGCGTACACTTAAGGTGTAGGGTTATTTACCACTTTGTAATTAAGCTTCCGGCTTTGTTTAGTCCTGATATATTATGCCAATAAGGAAATAATCCCGTATTCAACCTATTCCACCTTTGAGATGGTTTAGAGGTTTGAAAGATAAACTATTTAGTGTGTTTACACTTCCTATAATGTTAAATGCCTCGGTGGCGTATTTGTATTGTGTACGCGGTGCGACTACCGACCTGGGGTCTCGGGTTTGGTGCTCTGGTTATTTGTCACGACTTATGGTGTTTTTGCCAAAGACTTTTATGTATACTACTAGACAGGCTGTTCGGTCAATTGACCGCAACTCAATATAGAGATCTGCTTATTTCCTTAACCGTCAAATGTCAAACACTCGCCGAATGTGAGTCAATTTTCCTTCTAAACAGCTTGTCTTGTAGTCACGTAGAAGTTTTATTTTTTTGCTCAGTAGCAGCTCGGTGTTTGAAATTTGTGAACGATATTGAGAGCTATCTTGGCACTACATCAGCCGTTGTAACTCCTGTACGTAAGCCAGGATTAACAAAAGCACGCATTTTTCGACACCGAGCATTCAATGAAGCGCAGCGAGTGTCTAGGAATACAAAACTGTCTTTATAGCACAACTAAATTATTCAATAATCACAAGTTTAAAAACTGAACTGACCGATTTCCATTCCATTTATATGGGAGCACCATTGAAATAAGCTCTATCGAACACAAACATTTTGAAAATCGGTCCACATTTCGCGGAGATATCGCGTAAATTACATAAAGAAAAATACAGACGAATTGATGAGCTTCTCTTTTGCGGAACTTGGTCGAAAATAAAAAAAATGCGAGGGGTTTGTGACCGATATGATGACAGGACGACCTGATAAAGGTCGCAGGAAGTCGCTGTATGCAGGCCGCTTCCAACAGGTCGATCTGGAAATCTTTGGGGGAGGCCTATGTTCAGCAGTGGACGTCCTATGGCTGATGATGATGATGATGATGATGATGATGATGATGACAGGAACGGTATCACACGGACTCATTCACATTACCACTCAGCCCGAAGAGGATAGAAATGGTTCTGCCGACGCTGCGGTCTCGGCTTTGCAGAACACTTAACATTGCAATTTTTATGCTGGCATGAACCATTGCTTGAACAATGCACAATACTCTAAATAATGTTTTATTTACTTTTCCTAAAATCTCCTCAGAATATAGTACTAAATTGAGTTATTTTCCACCGTTATTACCTATTAACAGGTGTAGTTGTTGACATTTTTTCGTCTTCGGATAAAAAAGACGTTGATAATTATCGAAACCAAAAAACAAGTTGAGATTATTTAATCTAAGCTGTACAATCTGTCAACAAAAGTAGCGTAGGACGAGTTCTTAAAATTCTATCGACACACCCAAGGGAAACTGAGGCTTTTAAGATAAAATATTGTGAAAAAGAACTCGTACTAAAAACGTTATGTTTTTATTCCCAAAAGAGAAGGCTTTTAATGCCAATCAAAATAAAAAGTTGTTTGCTTTGCAATGTTAAACTCTTGCTAGTATGCAAAAACAAAATTATCTTCTAATACGTTGAAGGAAAAGAAAAATAAAAAATCTTTTTGTTTGTTGTGTTTGTTGTTTTTATAATAACTTGTACAATTATAAATAAAAAAATAAAATGTTAAATTGTATTATGTAATCTATATACGTAAAATTGCGCTGGACGACATGTTGCCTGCGAGTGGAAAATTTTTCGGGTTAATTTATTTTTAAAAAAAGTAGTCTAAGTTACTCCGTACTACTTCAGCTATCTGCCAGTATAAGTCCCGTCAAAATCGGTCGAGCTGTTTCAGAGATTAGCAAGAACAGACAGACAAAAATTAAAAATAAAAATTTTTGACAAAGTCTTATATACTTTATATGCACTTAGTAAAAACGCTGTTAATTTGAAAATACAAACAGACACTCCAATTTTATAAATTTGTCTAGATATAGATATATAGATGACACATCATATTACATCATGGGACTGAAATAAGCTCGATTGACAAAATTTCAAACTTGATAATCAATCATTGTATATAAAGCTTAGTACCTAAATACTTAAATGTGTTTTCGTATCAAATATCTGAAAATAACAACTTGTACCGTTATCGGGAACAATATCTAATATGAACTTTTATATGATTTCCATCTCAATGGGTAAGCTTTCGCCTTTTAAATTAATTTTCTTTCAATACTCCCGTTTCCTATTTGGGAATTAGGTTTCCATAATCGGATTGATTTAGTAATAAGCATTGAGATATGGCTGAGCAATGGACTCTGCACTGATTGGTTCTTATATATTTCTTTATTTTATACCGGAAAACATAACATAAGCTCACCCCTGCATCCCCGAAGGGGCAAGCAGAGACGCACTAGCCAAGTAGTACACCCACATTTCGCCGAGCTTAGTTCCGTCCCAGATATGAATTCCAGACTCCGGGCTGATATGGAAACATCCAATATCACTTTGACCGACCCGGGGATCGAACCCGAGACCTTAGGACGGTAGTCGTACCGAAATACAACCACGCCACCGAGGCATTCATACTGTACAGTACATAGCGTAGAGTATACCGGAAAAATAAGATAAATAAGAAGTTTAGACAGCCTTCGTGGCGCAGTAGGCGAGTAGCCGGGTGTGAAGCGAGAGGCCGCGGGTTCGATTCCCGCATTGAGACAAATGTTTGTGTGGCCCACAGATATTTGTTTCAAGTCTGGGTGTTGTGAGACCGAAAGTCTCTCATAGTTTCTGACACCCACGATACAGGTTATACCAAGTGTGGGGTCAGGACTAGGTGTGTGACTCTTGGGTGTATTATTTATTATGTAAAAAATTAGGTATGTTGGATGGAATAAGGGACTGAATCAGCAAACAAGGAACGCACCTGCCAATTTGCACTCGTCCCTTTACCGGTAAGCGTACATGACCGCATCATACAGCCTCCGTGGCGCAGCGAGCGAGCAGCCGGCTGTGAAGCGAGAGGCCGCGGGTTCGATCCCCGCACCGAGAAAAATTTTTGTGCGGCCCACAGATATTTGTTACGGGTCTGGGTGTTGTGAGACCGAAAGTCTCTCGTAGTTCCTGATTCCCACTGTGTCGTGGGAAGACTCGATCTTAGTGTGGGGTTAGGATTATGTGTGTGACTGTTGGGTGTTATTCATTTATTTATTTATACATCCCATAGAGGTGGGCAGAGACTGGATTTCCACTTCTCCCGATTCTGACATACTACTTTCGTTTCATCTACTTTCACAAATCTCTTCATGCATTCGCGTCGGTTTAGGGTACTTTTATTTTACAGCATTAGCTGATGCTTATGTTTAATAGAAATAATAGAATATCGTGGATACGCTGGCCTCCTGGCAGCGTATATGGATTGTGGATCGGGAGGTCCTGGTTTCGATTTCCATGTCGAGTGAATTGTTTTTCTAACACGATTAGACTGGGATTGGATCTCCAAGAGGGGAATTGACGTCGGGCAGGCAGCCGGTCCTAAAAACTAAGCCAAATTCTTTCTGAAACAAGCTTGAGAAAGTGCGTTGCGCCGTCCCCACATTACGGGGTAAAGGTTAAAAGAAAAGTTTGAAAGAGGAAAGGATTTGGCTTCAGTTTTTACGATGCGTATATCGAGGAATTAAACTTCAGTAAAACACGTGTTGCCGACCCGAGTATCGAACACAGTACCTGCTGATCCACAGCTCATAATTTTACGCTGCCATTATACCAAGACTATTAAATTTGAAAATACCGAATTTAGACTAGTCCGCAAAAGTTCCAATAAGACTATAATCCTGCGATCATGTTCAATAGTTGTCCAACGTGTACATTACGAACTTAACTCATAAGCTGGGTACTGACCAAAGTTACGGGGTGTAATGTAACATTCGCATCGAGCATGTTACGCATCGAGCATGTTACGCTGTGTCCTAAAATCGGTGTAACATGCTCGTTTGAACTCTGTGCTCCATATTCGGCAGTCTCAATCAAGATGTCCGACGACGATGTTGTGTTGGGATCTTTGATTCTACTGAATTATTGTAGGTATAATAAATACATTCTACTATATTTTTAAATAAAATATAGAGTTTTTTCTTTGTCCCACTCCATGGTTTAAGATATAAATGTACGGCTATATATAAGAAATAAACGGAACGACGTGTGTTAGAGCATTCGTGACGACTTGTTGCGGCGTACTGACTGAATCGCGTAACACTCAAAGGAATCGCCAAAAAACCGAAAGCCTAACCGTGTGAAGCACTCAAAGCGAGCATCAAGCGCTCGTTGCTCGCTGGTTTCCACGTAACACTACGTACTGACTGCATGAATACTCGCCGTGTAACATGTTACATTACACCCCGTAACTTTGGTCAGTACCTAGCTTTAGTCCACTAATAAATAAAACTTTACTTCAAACATACTGACTAACGGTCGGTGTAATGGGAAAACTTTGAAATTAACCAATTTTGTACCGACCAACTAATTACCAAGGGATTTAATCTCAGATGCCACTATCTACACTTCTATACTAATAATATACGTAAATGCGAAAGTGGGACAGATTTCGAAGCGAACGAAGTCGCAGGAAACAGTTAGTTTTAAACATAACATGTAACATAATTAACGCACACCCTCCGACAACCCAATGGAAACATAATTATAAAGACAGCCTCCGTGGCGTAGCGAGCGAGTAGCGGGTTGTGAAGCGAGAGGCCGCGGGTTCGATCCTCGCACCGAGACAAATGTTTGTATGGCCTACAGATACATATTTGTTTGTTGTGTTGTTAAACTGAAAGTCTCTCATAGTTCCCGATTCCCACGACTCAATACTCGATCATAGTGTGGGACTATGTAAAATGATCTTTAAAACAAACATTTGTTGTAAAAACCTTTATTACTATAGGCGTAAAGTTAATTATTTTTATTTTTTATAGTATTTTTCACAATTTTATGTGCATTTTAAAAAAGGCCTCATCACCCGGCACCACGTTTTAATATCGCATGTTGGAAAGCTTTATATTACTGTTATTTATTTAGTAAAAATTAAATTTAAGAAGTAAATGCCTTTTTAAAAAAATACTAAAATTTATTGAGAAGCCTATTCTGCACAAATTACTAACAGGGTGTGCGTTAATTATGTTACACGTTGTATATGATTAACTGACTGATTCGAAAATATCAAAAATATCAAACCGTAAGACAAAACTTGGGCAAAAAATCTAACGACGTAGATAATTAAGGTAATTTTAACATGAAGTTACGATAAAAGACATTAATAATGAATAGACCTGCAGGGGTTGAATAAGCAATATTTTATTAGTTATTACATTTCGCGTGACTTACGTAACTAGTCGGGTAAAGATACGAACAAATGGGAAACTCCTGTTTTTCATCGGTTAAAAACACCTTAAAATTTGAGGATTACGACGGAAATCCCATTATGGCGTCAGAATTTAATAGAATTAGAAAATGGAAAAAGAGTTTCGATTACCGATCGAAGAGTCACAAATATTGATAAACTTAAGTGCTATAATCGCTTGGACCTGCTACTGATTTGAAACACTTAACGTTGATCGTTGACCATTAGTTTGTCCTTTCTTAATGGGCGGACAGTGTTCTAAGGCATTATGGGCGGTCATTTAGGGATAAGACAGATCGAACTAACATGTCATTTATACGAAATTCTTAATGAAAATGGACACTTATTTTGTTCTGTCGAATATTTATAGGCTATATATATGAAATTATTCAAAATAAAAGATTATCAGAAGAGGGAAAACAATTTAGTACTCTGAGTTATTTTCAAGCCGAGATATCGCGTAACATAAATTAAAAAAAAAAATAAAGACGAATTGAGGACCTTCTCCTTTTTGGGAGTTAGTCGATTATATATTCCTATAAATAAAAAATCACAATATAAAAACTCGAACTTTTAGTCTAAAACGGCAGCCCGAGCAGGAACATTTCTGACAATCATAAAATTATGTATTCGAGCTCGCTAGATGCGCGTCTTTATATATTCGCGATTGTATATATTTTATATATACAAATTTCATAGACGTATATATAAAATAAATGCGAATACTTGCCTGACTGCCTCGGTGGCGTGGTTGTATTTCGGTACGACTACGGTTCTGGGGTCCCGGGTTCGATCCCCGGGTCGGGCAAAGTGATATTGGATTTTTCCATATCAGCCCGGAGTCTGGAATTTGTGCCCGATATGGCGATAGGCTCGCCCCCTATCACATCTGGGACAGAACTAAGCTAGGCGAAATGTGGGTGTCCTAGTTCGCTAGTGCACCTCTGCCTACCCCTTCGGGGATACAGGCGTGAGCTTATGTTATGTTATGTTACGAATACATAATTTGATATTCTTGCTAATATAAAGTAATTGAACTTTAGCCATGTTGTAATTTAAGCGACGAAATGCAGGTTTCAATGACACGACAATGACAATGAATACGCACTTATGTAGAAGTGCTTTACACTTGGGATAGGTTTTAAATGTACAACTTAACTTGCGATTATATTATACTGCCTCGGTGGCGTGGTGGTATTTCGGTACAACTACGGTTCTGAGGTCTCGGGTTCGATCCCCGGGTTGGGCAAATTTATATTGGATTTTTCCATATCAGCCCGAAGTCTGGAATTGGTGCCCGATATGGCATAGGCTCACCCCCTATCACATCTGGGACGGAAATAAGCTCGGCGAAATGTGGGTGTTCTAGTTCGTTACTGCGCCTCTGCCTACCCCTTCGGGGATACAGGCGTGAGCTTATGTTATGATGTATGTTGTATATTATACTTTAAAAAAAACCTTGGCTTAAATCTTTGATAACAATCATGGGAGTGCATTAAACTGAACTGCGTTGACTCGTCAGTAAATACCAATTCTCCCTAAGCTATAGGTATTGTAACAGCAGCGATAGCTCAGTTGGGAATAGTACGGACTACCGAGACAAGTGTCGGAGGTACGAGACTTATTCCAAAATGGAGCATACACCTCTGACTTTTCTATGTTAAGTGTGTTTTCTTTGTGAACGTTTGCTGTAACGGTGAAGGAAAACATCGTGAGGAAACCTGCATACCCGAGAATTTCTAAACAAGAATTCCGAAGGTATTTGAAGTCTACCAGCTCGCATTAGGCTAGCGTGGTAGACTAAGGGCTAACCCCTTCTCATTGGTCGAGGAGGCCCGTGCCCAGCATTGGGACAGTATTATTACAGAGCTAATATTATTATATCGGTATTGTAAAAAAAATATCATACTTATAACCGTTCCAACTAAATAGACAGTTTTCTTTTGGGGTACAGTCACCCGAAATTTATCCATAGCATCAACATCAAAGCATGAGGCTTTATTTAGCAAAGGTGTCCTCCGGCATGTTGACAGAAATATCTTAAGAGACTCTACAGCGGCGTCGGCGGCGATAAGTATTTGTTTTTTGTAGTTCGGTATTACTGAAAGCCTCTTTGTGGCAGGACATTTCTTTTATAGTTCACTTTATTTGGACAGTAACGTTCTTATGTACCTACGCCTGAAGCCAGCTTTAATTAATGGCGCCGTTTGACTACAAACAAACGAATTTGTATATTATTTTATATATCTTATTTTCTGAGGCGCCTCTTTAGTCTAGAATCCATTGGCAGCGTATATGGTTTGTGGACACGCAGGTCATGGCTTCGAATTTCAGATGGAAAAGCGGTTTTCCTAACATGATTTGTCCAGGACTAGATCCCCCAGTCTAACTTGTCCTGGTTATCTTGAAACGCGCAGCTGTCTTGTCTCAAAATTCTTGAAATTCTGAGCACGTTTTCTACTGTATTGTAGTCTACTTGTAAGTATTGAACGTACATAGGTATATTGAATGTTTATATTAAAAGAAAGAATCAATAGTACATATGAATGTCAATTTGATGTAGGAAATTTTGTAATAGTGGATATCAAATTAATTATAAAAAGTATTTCGCATTATTTAAACCGAGGACACCTGATATTATTCGCAAAATTACATGCAGAGAGTTTATCGTTCGACATAGGCGAGAAAAAAAAAAAAACTGCGAATTACAAAATCGTAGTCGCAGGTTTTATTTTTTTATAGTACAGACTGGCAACCTAGCAGATGGGTGATTTCCATAGACACCTAAGACACAAAAAGAATCATGGGTGCGTTGCCAACCTAAGAGAAAGGAAATAGGGATTGAGAAAGGGAGGCAGGAATAGGGCCACCGGAAATCTCTCACCGAACGAAACGCGACAGCGAGCTGCTACTTTACGTCGACATTCTGTGAGTCAGTGGTATCCAACCGGTCGAGCCGGCCCATTCGTGCTGTAGACGTAACTGTCTACAGCGTGGCTCTACTTAAAATATAATATATTTCGTATCGTATTTCATAGAAGTCTAATGAACACGCAGTAAACTGCATTTAAATACGTAGTCGAAATTTATTCATGCTACTATCTAAATGAGGCTATAAGAATAATAAGTGCCTAGAATATACGATTAACACTCGCACAATAATAACATAACAGCTATGAATCCTATCTCTAGCGAATTGTTCGTTCAATCTGCGTAAGTAAGCCCTAATGAATATAATGGGTGGTCGTAAGAAAAAACAGAGTATTTGAAGAGTTTCAGATTATAAATATTTATTCTACTTGAAAAGAAAGTAGTTCTTTAATACATTAAGATATTATGTCAATAGCACTATCTATTTTACTACGTCTGTGTTTTTGTACTATAGAATTCAGATGAATAATATTTTGAAGGCGTTTGCGGTTGCTACATTTTATAATTAATAATTATAATATAATTATACATATCATCTTGTATTAGAATCTTATACTAACATGGCTTAAATGAGATGTGCAGGTCATGGGTTCGATTCCCAGGACGGGCAAAGCACTTTTTCTAATTTGATTTTCCCGAGACTGGAAAAAAATTTGCTTTACCCAACCTGGGGATCGAACCCAGGACCTCCCGGTCCGTAGTCCATGTATGCTGCCACTAGACCAAGGACGCGACAAAATAAAGAAGAAAGAAAGAAAGAAGTATATTAATAATAAATATATTTTTATTAAACCACGTTTCGGTGGTTTATTTAGGTCGAAGTCATTTATTTTAAAGTAACTTTTCGACAAGATAGAGAGTTAAATATAATGATCAGGTGATAATTCTCGAATAGAGATAATAAGAAAACTGTTTACTGATATGATGGTTGTGACAAAAGTATTTTTAAGATACAGCAAAGAAAATTTATAGTAAAACCCAATATGAAAATTACGTGTCTTGAAATGTCGTTTTGCGATTTTAACATTTATAATGGGACGATTTATTGCTTCAACCTCGTAAGGTTAAGGGTTAGGGTTAGGGGTTGGGGTTAACTTGGCTAAAAGTAGCTTCAAAACATAATAAAATACATTCAATTGGCAAGTTAAAGGTAAATCGTATATCGCTAACCCGGCAACTTTATACCCTCTATTCAGTGGGCACTATAAATAGGTCGAAGTGGAGGGAAATTATTTCCTTATCGGACGAAATTGATGGGTGTTGAATGTGGCACGTAGACCTCGGCACGTCCTAAGGCATCCTTCATGCCGATTGAGATATTCAAAGCTCATTTTAAGGACGTCATTACCGAGGGCTGAATGTGTTTCGTCGATGAATAGGATGTTTTATTTGGAATAATTGTCGCAGATTTTCTACTTCTAAATTGTTATTTAATTTGTCAAATGAAATAACAGTACCTACATTATATCCCAAAAATCGCCTTCCTAATTATTTTGTTATGGAAAATAGCAACTGATAATCCATACTAATCCAAAGTCCAGACTAATAATAAATGTGAAAGTTCCCCCGCCTGTAATTTTTACCATTAAACTACTCAACGATTTTAATAAAAAATGGTGTGACGTAAGCTCGAATCCTACAAGGACGTTGGGTAAGTTATATTTAAACAAAATCGGTCGGCTATAATGTTGGGCATGATAGTTGTTCAGGTGCGCCTAACAAAGTTTTATCCGCAATGACGCACGGCTGAAAGAAATGGGTACAAGAAAAAATACTATATGGCAAAAGGCCTTCCCCTGTTTAATAATACGACGAATATAACTATGATCATAATAATACATACAATAAGTAGCAGCGATAGCTCAGTTGGGAATGGTACGGACTGCCGAGACAGTTGTCGGAGGTTCGAGAATTGAGACAAACCCCAAAATGGAGCATACACCTCTTACTTTTTCATTGGGAAATATCGCTTGCTATAACAGTGAGCGAAAACATCGTGAGGAAACCTGCATACCCGAGAATTTCTTCACAGAATTTTGAAGGTATGTGAAGTCTATCAACCCGCATTAGGCCAGCGTGGTAGACTAAGGCCTAACCCCTCTCATTAGTAGAGGAGGCTCGTGCCCAGCAGTGGGGCACTAATATTTATTATTATTTTATTATTATTATTATAATAAAATAAACTGTAGGTGCACTTTTTGCACATATGTCTACTCTTCTATGGATTTAGACGCATGCATATATGGAAATGGAGTAGGTACTTTAAGATATTCCTAGTGACATCAAGGCCTAGGCTTTATGTTTATAATTATAATTATACCTTGAGAGGTTCTCCATCGGGCGTTGGGTCAAGACCCAGATACAGAAGGCAGTGTTATTGGACACGGCACGCATTGTGATGCGGTTCCTTACTCTGAGCCTCTAACCACCGGTGGCTTGGGTCTCAAGCCTCGTCATCGGGAGGGTAATTTTTATTTTTTTATATTTATAAATGTATTTTCTTTTATATTATCTATATTTAAAAATGTAAAAAAAGATTAATTTAAATAAATGAGATTATAATGGACATTCCTAGTTCAAAATTTGAAATTATATCATCTATCGTCGTCGTATTACATAAATCATTCTCAATTTCATTTACGTATTTTATGAGCACACGGTTGTCAGGTTACATTCGTAAAACGACCTGTTGACTTACATTTTCACTGAATAAATCCATCAAATTTACGAAGATCCGCTAACGGTATTCCATTTCATATAAACAGCGGATCTTTTATACTGGACGGGTGTTGGTGTCAGCAAAACTATAAATAATATGAGTGTTAACATTTTTATCAGTGTACCACGAGCTGAGGTAAAGCGCTGAAGCTCTTAAGTATAATGAATACCTATTCACGAGCGAGGGGATGTAAAGACATATTTAATTTGATTACTTGTCTCTATGGAATAATGAGTTTGAAACTTTTTATGAAAGAATTAGCGGCGTGTTTATAATCTTTTATGGCTGGTCTTCTACGTACTTTGTACTTTTGCTAAGAGAGGCTTCTCTTTTCTCTCTTCTTCTTTCGTCCATAGTCTACCCCGTAGAGTCTGCCAGTTCGTTTCGTAATAAAATTTTCTTCTATATCCGATATATGACTCATACAATATAATCTCGGATATTGGGATTCAAACTGAGTTTATTCCTGGAAATTTCTACGCAATGGAAAATTCCGTGTACGGAATTTATAACATTGTTAACAGACAAAAAGTCAAAAATAAATGATAATTTTCTCTGAAGGTCTTCATTTATATTCAAATGCCGTTGTTCATTTGATTCGAAGTCGTCAGATTAATTTTAAAGTTTTTAATTTCACACCTACCCAATTGGCATAATATCACAGATACCGTGATAAATGGAATGAAGAAACACAAAGTGTAAAATAAATAAATTACAAGCTAAAGGAGTTACGATTTAATATTATCTATTGCATATTTCGAAAATATTTTTAAAGCCACTGCAGACAATTTTGCGTATTAATTATAACTAGTTTTTCAGCTAGAATAACACACACATATGCTCACATCTGTATCTCCGAAGGGCTAGACAGAGACTAGACAACTAGAACATCCACATTTCACCGAGCTTATTTTCGTCCTAAATGTGATGTGGGCGAACTGCTCATCATCATCATCATTATCAGCCATAGGACGTCCACTGCTGGACATAGGCCTCCCCCAACGATTTCCAGATTGGCCTGTTGGATAGATGTTCATCATATCGAGCACAAATTCTAGACTCCGAGCTAATACTGTGTAGAAATAACGTCCCGGAGATCAAACCCCTCATAGTGGTATCGTATCGCACACGCAATAGACATACTCCATCGAGGTAGGCAGGCAGTCAGGGAATATCAAGATTTCCTTGAACAGGGCAATTTCATCTGTCGCTGCCGGCTGTTGTCAGATGCAGTATTAACCCAACTTAGAAACTCTGAGGTTTAACTTTAACTATACAGGTCACTGGTCAAGCCTTGTTTAGACAGAACAAGTTTATAGGACGACAGAGAGAAGAGTTAACAGAAACTTATAATGTGCCAGCAGTCATGACTCGTGACGCGTAATAATTTTTTATTTTTTTATGATGCGATCTTGTAAATGTGACTTTTAGGAAAACTCGATTTACCGGTCTCTGGTATGCAATTTTTTTATATTAGAGACAAGCAAACATGGTCTTCATCGCCCATAGACACCCAAGACTTTTTCGAAAGTCATGAGTACGGTGCTATCCTAAAAGGAGGGAAATAGAGATTGAGAAATGGAGGCGGGAATTGGGCCACCGGAGATCTCACTCACCGAACGAAACGCGACGGCAGCTGCCACTTTTCGTCAGTTTTCTGTGGGACAATGTTATTAAACTGGTCGAGCCGGCCCATTCGTGCTGAAGACATTATTGTCTACAGCGTGGTTCTACTGCCCAAAAATGTTAAATGACTAATTATTCGAAACTTTAGAATGGCAGAACCACGCTGTAGACAGTAGAGTCTACAGTACGAATGGGCCAGCTCACTGTCTCACAAAAAAATCGACGTATAGTGTCAGCTAGTTATTGCATTTCATTCGGTGAGTGAGAATGTCGGTGGACCGATTCCCCTCCTCTTCCCAATGGCTATTTCCCACCTTTAAGGTTAGCAATGAATCCATGATTATTTTGGAATCTATGTCTATGAGCAGTCCAGATCACTTACACATTAGCTGACCCACCTGCTCGTTTGCAAGTTTGCAAAAATTGCTAGATACCGTCTTCTCGGAATTCACAAAAATCCATTTATTTATTACATGAACGTTGATCCAAATAATTATGAATGAATTCAGGAAACCGAGACAGAACGTCGCAAAGAGTTATCGCTTAATGATAAGGGCGGGCTTGAATCTTCGTATGTGACGTGAATGTAGAAGATGACCTACATGATACACATTCATGTTTAGATCACGGCTCATGAATACCAAATACTGAATAGAATATCAGACTGCCTCCGTGGCGTGGTGGTATTTCAATACGACTACGGTTCTGAGGTCTCGGGTTCGATCCCCGGGTCGGGCAAAGTGATATTGGATTTTTCCCTATCAGCCCGGAGTCTGGAATTTGTGCCTGATATGGCGATAGGCTCGCCCCCTATCACATCTGGGACGAAACTAAGCTCGGCGAAATGTGGGTATTCTAGTTCGCTAGTGCACCTCTGCCTACCCCTTCGGGGATACAGGCGTGAGCTTATGTTAATGTTAATGAATAGAATATCATAAACGTAACATCCTTCACGCTAATGCGACTTCATTTATAGCATACGCGGAGACGACTGACTAATTATAGTTGAATGGATGGAAGCTTACATTTTGATTGTAACATAAGCTCCTAACACAAGCTCACGCCTGTATCGCGGAAGGTGTAGGCAGAGGTGCTCTAGCAAAGTAGAACACCCACATTACGCAGAGCTTAGTTCCCTCCCAGATGATACTAATTCTAGAGGTAGGCACGTTATTTTAGCAATCTATGAATAGACAAAAATACATAAATAAAATTATAAACACAGAAATCTATACATATAATAATTTTATTCAGTGTTAACATTTTCCTCTAAAGCACAGAAACTGCATTGAGAACTACTGCCAAAAGTTGAAAAATATCGAGAATGCAGCCATTATGGCGAGCCAAAAGTTACAGCGTCCTTGTGAAAAGGACAGTGTTACCATATTAAAGTGTTAAAATTGATCAAAACGAGCCAGTTGAACTAATTAAAGGGGTCTTGACCTCAATGTAAACGGGACAGTATGACACATTAAAATATTATTTCCTTATTTCTTCCTACTTGAGCTGCCTTTATAGCGTAATTGTATTGCATACGCGGTCGGCGGTACGCCGCACTGCCGTCCTGAGGTCTCGGGTTCAATTCCCAGTTATTTTGGGTCTTCTGCTTAGTATCATTCCATTCTATGATTCGTTTCTTCCTTCTTTGGAGCGTGAAGAATAGACATAGGCTGGAATAATTTTGGTGACTGATAAACTCATTACTGATTTCTTAAGTTTACGCGAATATTATACATTGAAATAAAACTATTCTTACGGATTCTATCACGATTATGTTTTAATTATTATTCCCGACGTTTCGAAGGCTTTGCAGTCTTCGTTGTCACGGGTCAGAGAGGAGGAGGTCCTCAATTCGTCGGTTTTTTTAATGTATATTACTCGATATCTCCGCGAAATGTGGACCGATTTTCAAAATTCTTTTTGTGTTCGATAGAGCTTATTTCAAGGGTGGTCCCGTATAAATTAGGCCACGATCGGTAAATTGGAAGTCGGTCAGTTAAGTTTTTAAACTTGTGATTATTTTTACTATACTACGTACTAAATTACCGTTAGGTATACTCTAGTCACTTTACTATAGCCAAATAGATTAAATATTACTAACTATAGAGGGCTATTAAGTAAGTTTCCATACAAAAAAATTGATCTCAAACGTCATTATCACCATCTACCTCTTATTACAATACGAGGGCTCTGATTACAATTTACACGCTAGAACCTTCAGTGAATGTTCAAGAATCACGAAAGATAATTTTATTGTCTAAAGATTATTACGCTGGTACGACCTTACGCGCGTATGTTTCAGATACGACTGAGTGGCTTATGACCACGAGGTCACAACTTTTGGGCTGAGATCTATAGAGCGAACTTCGACTAAGTCTAAGAAAAAGTCACGAACTCAGTGAGGATTTTTACTAAGTCCGAGTCATTTTTACCAGAAAATCTTTGCTTAGTCTGTTTGTCAGCCTGTTTTTCTTGTAAAAATGACCCGGACTAAGTCAAAGTTCGATTTAACAATTACAAATCCCGCCTGAGTTCGTGACTTTGACTTAGACTTAGTCGAAGTTCGTTCTATAGATCTCAGCCTTGGATTACAAGTTTCGTGCTGTTGTCTCAAATATGTACTATTGAAAGTATTTGGCTGAAGCTGAGTACAAAAATATTTTTTATTTATGGCAACAGGCTCGCCTCATACCACATCACGGGACGAAAATATGCTGGGCGGAAAGTGGTAGCACTAGTTGCATTTCTGCCTATCCCTTCGCGGACACATGGACATGATTGCTAAATATTACAAGTTTAAAAACTTAACGGACCGACTTCAAAACCGATCGTGACCAAATTTAGATGGGACCACCCTTGAAAGAAGCTCTATTGAACGCAAAAAGAATTTTGAAGATCGGTCCACATTTGACGGAGATAACGCGTAACATACATAAAAAAACCCGACGAATTGAGGACCTCCTCCTTTTTGGGAAGTCGGTCGAAAAACAGACGAATTGAGGACCTCCTCCTTTTTGGAAATCGGTCGAAAATTACGAGAACTTGCAACACTTCAGTAAACAAAATATTCCTTTTCCGAATGCCTTCGACGGTTCCTTTGACCATCCAAGCGACAGCTTCCTCGTAATGTGATATTCGGCTTAAGGATATAATCAAAGTTGGTGCGAACTTTTCCAAGAAAGTTTTCAAATTTGATGACCGGACATAATTTGTTAGACGATCGTGGTGTCTGCAGGTAAAGACGATATCGCTTCATTAAATACAAGTGTTCCGCTTGCTTAATCGCGATAAAGACTTATTTGTAAAAGCTACGAACAGTATCTTATACTTACTTGTTTTTTCACGTTTTATTTTGATTCCGATGACTTGTATTTTATTTATTTTTTGTTTCTAAGTAAACTTTTTAGAGTGGTAGAGCCACGCTGTAGACAGTAACGTCTAGAGCACGAATGGGCCGGCTCGACCGGTTAGACACCACTGTCTCACAGAAAACCGACGTAAAGTGGCAGCTTGCTGTCGCGTTTCGTTCGGTTAGTGAGATTTCCGGTGGCCCATTTCCCCCCTCCCTTTCCCAATCCCTTTCCTCTCTCCTCCCATTCCCTCCTTTTAGGTTCCATAAGCATTCCATTCCATAGGCAATGCATCCATAATTCCTTTTGTGTCTTAGGTGTTTATGGGCCGTGGAGATCACTAACCATCAGGTGACCATCGTTTTCCAATCTCTACTATAAAAAAAAAACTTTTCTTACTTAATGTGGGGTCCACGCAACATACAATTTCGAGCGAATTGCAGAATGGAGTCGATTTTGTTTTCACGACCGGTTGCCTGCCTGCCTCCTTCTGAGTAATAATTTCAGTATTTTAAATATGTAATTAAAATATTTTTAAAATTCAGCAAACTTTATTTGTTAAAAAAGCTATAAATTATTTTCATATGTGGTTGACTTTCGAATTTATAAACCTGATTTTAAGTTTTGATAGCCTTGTAGACGTAGAAAAAAATTCGAGGAATTTGCATGATTTACAGATTCGCAGAACAAGAATCTAAGTTAGATTGGTTAAGTTTTCGCCGCTTTTAGCTGTTGAAATTGGATTAAAATGATTTGGATTAGAAGTAAATTTTATTTATACGTTCATTGTATGATTTATTACCAAGGCATTAAAATTACATATTTATGTATTGTATACACTATATAGGTCAATATAAAAAAGTACGCAGAATGTAGTTGGAAATTGTTGGTATAATGCTCAAATATGGCCGGGTATATAAGGGCCGGATAAGTTAGATCACAACAATATCTCAACAAATAGGGATATCATTAACCTAATAATTAATATAAATATGGGACGTTAGTCGTACTGAAGTCTCGGGTTCGAACCCCGGGTCGGGCAAAGCGATATTGGATTTTTTCAACATCAACCCGGAGTCTGGAATTTGTGCCCAATGTGGCGATAGGCTCGCCCCCTATACCTAACAATTGGGACGGAACTAAGCTCCGCGAAATGTGGGTGTCCTAGTTCTCTAGTGCGCCTCTGCCTACCCTTTCGGGGATACAGGCACGAGCTTATGTATGTATATATGTAAATTTTAATACTATAATGTCAAAACAGATGACTGCCTCCGTGGCGCAGCGGGCGAGTAGCCGGCTGTGAAACTTGAGGTCGCGGGTTCGATTCCCACACCGAGACAAATGTCTGTGTGGCCCACAGAAATTTGTTCCGGGTCTGGTGTTGTGAGAAAGAAAGTCTCTCGGAGTTTCTGATACCCGCTATACAGGTTACACCTAGTGTGGACTGTGGGGTCAGGACTATGTGTGTGACTGTTGGGTGTATTTATTTATAAAACAATGCTCCATAACACACTGCCTCCATCAGCAGGATGAATGGCGCCTATCGATGTGCACCGACACGTAACTGTTCCACTGTATCAATTGTTGATTTGTATCGCACAATTGATGCTGACAGCGGGCCTAATGTGTGTCAAAATGGTTTACACACTCCGCTTTGTTGGTATTTTCTTCCTATATTCATAATTTCTTTGCGGTATTTGGTTGATAGTAAACAAAGAGATTTAATATTACTAACTATAGAGGCTATCAAGCAAGTTTTCATACAAATAATTGATCTCAAACGTCAGTAACGGTTTACGTGCGCTTATTACAATTTACATCCTAGTACGTTCTGTGAATGTTCAAGAATCACGTAAGACAATTTTATTGTCTAAAGATTATTACGCTGGTACAACCTTACGCGCGTATGTTTCAAATACGTTGAGTGACTTATGACCACAAGGTCATAACTTTTGGATCGTAAGTTTCATGCTGTTGTCCCGTCTAAGTATTGTTGAATATCTTTGATAGTAAATTAATATGATTGAGCATTATGTCAACATAAGATCACCGCATTAAGAGTTCATATAGTCAAAGTGAATAAGGCCTTAGAACCGTGGTTTCCTAAGCTATAAAAGATATTAGAAACTGTTATATAAATTGTAAAGTCTTTATGCATATGATGTCAAAAGTAAATTATTTCAAAATTCAAAACCAACGGCACTAGCAAGAATATTTTTGAAAAACGAATTCGTATAAAACTCGCTGCGCACTGATGACATTTGGTTAATCATCATCATCATCATCATCATCATCATCAGCCATAGGACGTCCACTGCTGAACATAGGCCTCCCCCAAAGATTTCCAGATCGACCTGTTGGAAGCGGCCTGCATCCAGCGACTTCCTGCGACCTTTATCAGGTCGTCGGTCCACCTTGCTTTTTTTTTTTTTTTTTATGTAGCCATATTGGAGGGATCTTTGCTAATGGTATACAATTGACCCCTCCAATTATTTCTTGCTACATCATAAGACATGATAAGTATGATAGTTGCAGCGAGAGAGCTAGGTTTAAATTGCTGTGACATACTTAAGTTGTTTTAATTCATAGACATAGACAGTCTATGTCATGTCACGCTCCCAACTCCCCCGCTGCATTACACAAGTTTTTGAGTGATATGACATTGGCTTGATTTGATATACAAATTATTGTACAATAATTCTTGTGAACTATTGCATTGTTGCGGCAGGGAATCTGGGTGTACGTTGCTGTGACATCAATGAGTTGTCCTTGTAGGTGGACGTCCTACGCTACGCTTGCCGGTACGTGGTCTCCACTCGAGAACTTTTCTGCCCCATCGGTTATCACTTCTATGGTTAATATTTCATACAAATTTCATAGACGCGCATCGAATACATTTACAATTGTCAGAAATTTTCCTGCTCGGGTCGTTGTACGTCGTCGACTCCTTTAACATGCAAAACCACGTGTACAAAATCTAATTTATAAGTATAAGTACATTTCAGTCTCTTCGTAACAAAACAGCCCGTCCGTCCTGTCACAACTCAGAACACTGTGATTTGATTTTCTGTCACATTACAATTCTGCCTCAAATGGTACGCGCGGCACGAATCAACTTTGTATGGGCACGAAAGTTCAGGAATTCTTCCGTGACATAAAAGATAAATATGTACCGCGTACAGTTTGTTCCGTGTATGGTAACAAATATAAAGAAACTGTATAAGAAGGTTTGGAACTTCGGCGGCGCTGTGTATTTATTTGTACTTCGAAATGTCTATAACTTGCTGTAAAGAGTAAAGTTTGTCGTGTGGAGGCGAAATAACTAAAGTCAATACTCTAGTTACTTAATAATAATAATAACCGCCGGTGGCTTGGGTCTCGAGCCTCGCCATTGGAAGGGAATATTTTTTTAGTTTTAAATGTATTTTTATTTTTATATCATATATTTAAAGTCGCCTCCTTGGTCTAGTGGCAGCATGTGTGGGATGTGGACCGGGAGGTCCTGGGTTCGATTCCCAGGTCGGGCAAAGTAAATTTTCTAATTCAATTCGCTTGGGACTGGATCCCTCATAGAGGGTTGACGTCAGGCAGGCGGCCGATCGTAAAATCTAAGACAAATCCTATCTGCAACATGCTTAAAAAAATAAGTACGTTGCGCCGACCCCACATAAGGTGGGATAAGGGCAGGTAGAAGAAGAAGAGGAGATATTTAAAAATGTAAAAAATAAATAAAAATAAAGAGTACTGAACATAATAATATTATAAGCCCTGTAATATTACTGTGCCACTGCTGGGCACGGGCCTCCTCTACTAATGAGAGGGGTTAGGTCATAGTCTACCACGCTGGTCTAATGCGGGTTAGTAGACTTCACATACCTTCGAATTTTTTGTGGAGAAATTCTCGGGTATGCAGTTTTCCTCACGATGTATGATTAACATGTAAAAGTTAACATAGAGGTGGGTCCATTTTGGGGTTGGTCTCGAACCTCCGATATTCGTCTCGGCACTCCGTACTGGGTGTCTATTCTATAAAACGTTATCGGATGAACGATATCGGACCGATACTCTACCGCACAGACTAATATAGATGTACGTGGATCAAATAAATGTCAAACACCGAAGAGTGGGCTGTCAAACGGTTTACAGCATAGCATTCTCCGAAACGAAACTTATAGCACCGATATCGGTCGCACACGTGAGACACATAGAATAGCAAAACGTCCGAAACGAAGTCCGTAACTGCGGATTTCGTTTTACAAGCTAGGCCCCCTGTTCCCAACTGAGCTATCACGACTTGTTACCTTTATTTTAGTTATTTAATAGGCATTGGTTTATTAATACTGATGCTAGTAGGATGGTAATTTAATCTGTCAATTATTATTATCTTCATTTATTTTAATTATACATATGTTACCCTAAATAATTTCATGACGTAAGTTTTATGAAGGATTGCGTCTTTGTCCCCGTAGATCGATTTGAGATATTTTATAGCAGAGACTGACGATGGAGCAGATGGTCACCTGATGGTAAGTGATCTCCACCGCCCAAAGACACCCAAGACACAAAAGAAATCATGGGTGCGTTGCCAAAATCAAGCAAATATTTCATTACATTATTTAAACGCAATACAATAGGTACAAGACAATGTAGGTGTACCAGTAAATATTTTATTGTAGGTAATATTGAACTTTAAATATACCCAGTATCCACCTATATATGTAGGTCCTTGCTAGAATTCAGTAAAAGCCTAGCAAATTCTGACCATTATTTATATGATTCATACAATCCATATCGATAGACTATAAAAATATGAAATTCAAAGTCACGGTAACCAAAACTTGAGTTGAAAAAAGCATTATTCCATAGCGAAATTACAGTCATGAATAATTTCGACAAGAATTTATCTCATCGCGCCGCTGAATCATTCGCCATTTGAATACAGATTTGTTTTCGGTACGAATAAATTTCACACCAAATTGAATAGTACCTAGTTTACACAAACGTATTAATATTACTCGTCGACGTGATACCACGACACATCACGACGTAAAAGCAATGTAGTTCCCATGAGTACAGGCCATTAGCCGCCTGTCTGCTTTCACTCTCCAATACCGCCTTTGTGACGATGAGAGACAAACGACGAGATTAAGAAACGGAAATGGACACCACTTATGGTTGGGGTATGAAGATTCGGGTTTGTTGTGGAATATTCACAAAACGAAATATGATTATGACACTCAAAAGTTTTGCTGTTTTAATATTCTAGATGAATAAAGTATTATTCGGAACTAGCTTTTGCGCGCGGCTTCGCACGCGTATTATGTAGGGCCAATGGTAAAAACTTTTGATATGTTGATCCGCCCTGTCGTTTTAGTTTAAATATTCTACAACGGGGCGACTCAGATATCGATTTGGAAATCAATCGGCCCAAAAACAAAATGGCGGTCACTTTTGACAATTTTACCACCGGCTCCGACGTTTGGAACTACGGGGCGAACTAGATATCGATTTTGAAGTCAATCGGCCCAAAAACAAAGAAAAACAAAATGGCGGCCACTTTTGACAGTTTTGATATGTATTGATGATTGATATCAAGCTGATTTGCACGTCATTATTACTATTTTTATTAGAAGCAATATATTCAGTATTTCTTTCTAAAATGTGTAAATACTAAATAATTATAATGTTATTATGTAATATTAATTGCAAAAAACATTAATCACCAAGTTATAAAACTGACTTAAAAATTCATCAGATTTGAACGTCTATGGGACCACTATTGAATTAAGCTTTATTAGAGACAAGATTTTGGAAATCGTTCCAAAGCTAGAGGTACCGGGTAACATAGATAAAAAAATACCAACGAATTGAAAATTTCTTCTTTTTGAAGTCGGTGAAAATAAATAACAATAATATCGCTTCTTCTACAACTTGGCAATATTCGAAGAGTTACAACCACAATTCCTATTTATGAAGGCACATTTAAATTGATTTCATTCAACATTCATTTCAAGACGTATTTATTACGACCACCGCATATCAGATATTGAGATATGCAAATGTTGTTATTGATTTTCCATCAAGAGTCGGCTGTTTTCCATCTTGATCGCGCCCTGCAAGAAAGACATTTGTCTTCATTACAAATGAGAATAAATGGTAACGCCTGGCGTTTGTCAAATATGCTAAAACTTCATAAATTAATATCAAAGAATATTGCTCAAGAAATATGGCATACTGTTTCCACTAGTTTACATTCTATATGAATGACTTTACTGAGTACATTATGCCAGATTTTACTGAGTACATTATGCCCCATGTCGATGTAAATTCAATATGAAAGAAATTTATACATTTCATGTTTGATTTCCTGGAAGTTAAAACAGCCTTCTACGCTTTATGTTTTTATAGGCTTAAGTACACAGACAAGCAACATCAAAAATGTCAAAGGCACAGCCAAGGCTCAGCCTACCACCGTGCTGCTTCCTGGCAATAGAGATTGGTAAGAACAAAAGTATTTAGACATCTCACTTCTGGAAACTAGCTGCAGCAGTCCATAGTCTAGTGGCAGCATATATGGACTGTGGACCGGGAGGTCGTGGGATCGATTCCCAGGTCGGACAAAGCGAATTTTCTAATTTAATTTGCCTGGGACTGGATCCCTAAGGGGGGTTAACGTCAGGCAGGCAGCCGGTCGTAAAGACTAAGCCAAGTCCTTTCGGCAACGTGCTTGAAAAAGTGTGTTGCGGCGACCCCACATTAAGGTGGGATAAGGACAGGTAGAAAGAAAGTTTTCTGGAAACTAAGTCACCGTACAAAACATAATATTCTAGCACGTCGTTTTTTCAAGAAGTGATAATACCGTCGAGACAGGCAAATTATTATATACGAAAAATATTCAACAGCGCCCTAACTCAAAAGTTCAAACCCCACTCAACTCCAAAACCTGACTGGCGGTACGTTTGCTTGAGTTTTTTTACTTTACCTCGTATCCTTGGAATAACTAGTACGGAGTCATAAAAGAATAACCAAAATAGATTCACATTATTAGATATATTACATACTTAGCATACAGATAAATTTTACTTTTGTTTTTCACTCGGTTGACAATGGGAGATCAATCTACTGGATAATTGTTATTGAATACATCTCTAAAAATGTCAAGATCCTTCTGACCCAAAACATTCTAAGTGGTTAAGTCAGTCGCAGTGATTGCCAAATAGAATCCTTTGACCCATATCAGAAACACTATTGGTGGTTTAGAAGTTTTGTCACATAACTTGGCTTTTGTCTACATTCGCTCTATAGAGACCTAAACCTACAGACGTAATGCTAGTAAACATTACTAAGTTTACTCGTTCTTAGATGTTGCCTTAAACTTAGAACGTAATCACTGATAATATTGAAAATAGCACAGTGTTTAGTGGTTTCTTATTTTGACAGCAAGTAGCAATCTATCAATGATTTTCCGTAGAGGAACGGTTTGAAAAGTGGCATAGCAAATATAGCAGAATATTAATAGAATTACTGATAGATAAGCTTCAAGCCATATAAATGTAAACATGTACATTTACTATCTAATCCGCGAATTAAAGTTCAATTAATTACCAAATGTGTAGAAACAAATATAAATTGTGGGTCAAACAAACATCTATGTACATACACTATTTGATTTGTATCTATAGTATTATTAAATTAATCTTTTTAGTAACCAATTTTTCGTTGCGTGTTGACTTTTGAAAAGAGATTTCTTATTTTGAGTAGACCAGTCGCAATAAAATGGAAAAGTGGTAAAATTTAATAAATGACATGCAATCACACTTAACTCCATCTTCGTCGCTCCGAGGCACTTACGCAGCACATGCTAGCTTTATGTTCACAAAGTGGATCGTAAAAAATACTCTTTAGCTCACTTACTTTCCAATGAATCAGCTAGTTACTCCTTTTGTTTACGTGTTCGTACTTTACCATTTCTATTTGAGGGAGACGATCTTAAAGCCACGAATGCGATCGTTGATTTTAAATGTTTAAACTTGCGCCATTTCCTTAACGCAGATATATTTGTCCCAAACTCTGAGTTTAGTGTGTTTTATTAGTGTATCATATTGTGCGAAAGCTAGACTTGTCATTTGTTATTAAAATAAATTATTCAGTGGAATTTCTGGTTCTGGTTTGGCGCCTCTTTCAGCGTGAATAATGAGGTCTTTAATAACAATAAATACATAATAGAGGTATATTGTGGCTAAGCTCACCCCGTGCTCACTGCATTTTTATCGGCTGCCTTTTTTCGACTGATTCCATTGAATTAGTCCGAGTCATTTTGTAAGATAAAATCTTTGCTTAGTCTGTCAGTTTGTATTTCTTGTAAAAAATGGCTCGGACTTAGTCAGAGTTCGATTTAAAAATTCCAGGTCCTCACTGAGTTCGTTTCTTTGACTCAGACTTAGTCGAAGTTTGCTCTATAGATGTCAGCCTAAATATCGTAATGTCGTCTATGAGTTGTGGTCGGGATGTCCAAGGTTCAAATCCTAGGTCGGGAAAAGCGGTTTTCTAACACGATTTGCTTCGGACTTAATCCCAGAGGGTGTTGACGTGAGTCGGAAAACTAAGCCCAATCATTTTTGTACCTATTCACAACGTGAACGTAACAGTTCTGTAATATAACATCTTGTATAAACAATTCAGCGAACGCTCAGTGGGACTATTTATTGAAAACCAACAAGCCCTCGTAATAGAAGTAATCGAGAAATCAGATACAATGAAATAATTCTTATCTGGAACAATTTTCTATATAAAAACCTATTCAGAACAACTGATCGTAAAGTAGCTTGTCCTATACATGTTAAATAGAGCGTGTCAAACGTTGTTTTCGAAACGAAAACGAACGTAATAATAGGCGTGTTGGTAGGTTTTTTTATTGAATTCACTATAAATAACATTATCCAATGTCTATATTCGAAATAATTTTTTCGTGAAATTATAACTATGAATAAGGGGTAACTGTCAATTAATGATGATTAGCTAAGGACGTGACGTCACCTCCCGATATATCAATTATGATCCAAGCTTAGGGAATTAGAGACAGAAAGATTTCCACTAAGCGCCTAATGTTGTTTATAACCCAAAACCAAAATAATATATGTAAATTTCTATTATATTTTTACAATTTGTAGAATTTTAAATAAAAAAAAAAACCTTATCGGCCCTGGGTTCGATTTCCAGGTCTGGCAAAACAATTTATCTAATTTGATATGCACGGAACTGGATGGTGGGGTTAAAGTCAAGCAGGAAGCGGGTCGTAAAAACAAAGCCAAATCATTTCTACAATAACTTGCAAAAATGTTTTGCGCCGATCCCACATTAAGATGGGATAAGGGCAGGTAGAAACAAAAAGATTGAATATTGTACTAATTCGGTCAGAGTTGATTACCTTCGATACTATTCTTGTATTACAAGTCGAGATACGCTGACCACCCCAGTTTGTGAAGTTTTTCCTTTATTGCCATGAAATGCGAGATAAATGGTCGCCGGTAGAGAACGGTGCGGGTTAGTGCAGTCAATATAGCCCATTAAGATAATATTTGTGGACTGTGGCGATATTTGGTACGGTTTAATGTGCATTTGTTACGATAACCAATAAACGGCATTCGAAACTTCGGTACAATGAGCTGAATGTGACATGTTTTGTGGCGTGGTGTTTTTGTAAACAGCGATTGGATTTTTCGGCGAACCGTTCGTTCTGTTAAAGTGACAATACCATTCGTTGGTGGAAGTTTATATTATATTTATATTTGTATGTATATTTGTGCAAATAAAATGATATTGTTTATAAAAAGTTTTTTGGCGCACGATTTACTTGACCACTGTTTACTGAATTTTGTTTTCTTTATTTAAATTTGTTTGTTTTTACATCAAAGATCGTACCTATGCCAATTGTAAATATGATAAAATAGCTTTTTGGATTTTGACGGGATTTCTGACAGGATGGGCGTCGCTTGTTAAAATAGTTTCATTTTAATGTCTAAAGTTGTGTTTTTTGTTTCAAAGTGATGTGGTTTTATGCACCAAACTTCAGCGAAGATGGACAGTGTAATGTGTAGTCTCTTAAATTGGTGATATTTCATTAATTAAGGGAAGGTCGTATGACAAAATCACTGCAACACGTTGGAGCCATTTTGTTTTTAAAAGATGAAGAAGAAATAGCTTTCTATTACAGTTTACTGCGACATTCTAAAGAACAAGGTAAAATAATTTGAGAAGTCATAGACCAAAACAGCACCAAAGGGGATGCCTTTTATTTGTTTATACACATTTTAATTACCCTTATCTAGCATGTTTGCTACAGCCTAAAATAGCAACTTTTTTTTTTCGCACCACAAACCATGATCTATTTTAGTTCTTGGCTTAGTGGCCAAGTTTATGCCTTAGCCAAAAGTAAATCCCTGACCTATTTCATTTATTTTTAGAGAGCTTCATGTCCATGCATCTCTGTACCTATAGGGGGATATATGTATATATAGGAGGGGCCTGTCAATGTATGTATGTGAAATGTATGCATAGGAGAATAAACATATTCTATGTATAAAGAAGATTCATTGTTGTACGGCGTGATGGTCTTATTTTATTGACAGTGGAAAAATAAACTTCATGTTGCTTATTAAATAATCTAAACACCATAATATATCAATATAAATATGGTAATATTATGTTAACAAAGGATTTCATAATAATCCTTAAGTTTTACGTGGTTACATAGAGTAAAACAAGTAAAGGGCAAAAATGCTAGACGTAATACTAAACTGCTGTTACTTAGGGCTTCTGTGTCTTGGATGTTTATGGGCAATCGAGATCACATACCATCAGGTGACCCATCTGCTCGTTTACTAGTCTGATTAAAAACAATTTTTTCCAAAAAAAATTACCAACTTACTTATTTGAATAACTAGCTAATAAACATTTCTATATACTCAGAATTATTACCGTTATAATATAAATCCTTATTTTGTGTGGTACAATGGATGAAAAAAATATAACCATGGGGATTGGTTCAATGAATCGTAACCGGAGGATGTAACTTTCTCAACGGGCGATGTGACTGAAGCCAAAATATTCTGAGGTCCGGAATATGGCTTCCGAGTCTGCTTTGTATGCTTCGAATCGACCGAGCGTACGAATTCTAATTAAAGTATCAGTTTCTGTTGGGTTTAGACAGAGAATTTTCATAACATGTTTTTATACCAAAGATTGGCCACCGAGCAATTAGGCAACTTGATGGTAAGTGATCACCGGTACCCACTGACATTATACGATACCATAAAAACATAGGCGTTGTCAACCTTAAGGTAAGGGAATTGGGATTTCGAATGAGACCTCCTTCCGTCGTATAGCAGTATTATAATAATCTTACTTCTGCGGATTATCGTCCAAAAAAACATATGAAGATTATACTGCTATAAGACGTAATAGTAACCACACTGATTTAGGCAATCGGACTTCTCCGAATGTGTTTTGATGTTTCGACTTTATAATAAATATATTCCATAAGCTCCATAAGCTCACGCCTGTATCCCCAAAGGGGTAGGCAGAGGTGCACTAGCGAACTAGAACATCCACATTTCGCCGAGCTTAGTTCCGTCCCAGATGTGACAGGGGGCGAGCCTATCGCCATATCGGGCACAAATTCTAGACTCCGGGCTAATATGGAAAAATCCAATATCACTTTGCTCACTTTATATTAACGGCCTTTATAGCAATCTATATGTATTATGATCACTGGAGAGAGTATTTTGATGAAAGATCGAGAACAAAGGGGATCTGGTACAAAATTATCCAAAGTCAACCACCTCGTCTGCCGTGGTTCATGGGAGACATATGTAGAAAACATGTTGTTATTGCACACAGACTTCGTTCCGGACACATGCCACTGAAGAAATTTGCATTCTGTATGGGAAAAGTACCGTCACCGAATTGTGAAACGTGTAATAAACCGGAAGATGTATACCATGTCTTAATGGAATGTGTCCGGAACCAAACTGAGCGGCAAAACATTCTAAGGAAGTTGGATGCTAATATTGAAGACATTGGAATGTTTCAGTCTATATTATGCAACCCGAATTCAAAGGAAGCCCTAATGGTGTATAAATTAGTCGAAACAGATAATTAGTGTTTATGATAATTTTACTTATAAATATGTGGGGGGTGCGGGTGCGCATCGAGGTGGACAGGCGTCCACGGGTGCGCATGTGCACTGACCACTATTTCTTTATTTAGAGGTGTATATTTTAAGTTGGTTGTTTATATGTCAGAGAATATTTCTTTTGTTTACAGTATAGGGCTGTCATAAACTGTGTTTAAAAGCCTTTTAAATAAATGAAAAAAATAAAATAAAAAAAAATAGCAATCTATATATGTATATAATAGATGTATATAAATATACATATTCACACAGACGACTAATTCAGGAAAAAAGCAATGGAAAAGTAGGCGACGTCGTAAGCACTAAGCTAGTTGTTAATTGTATTATACATAAACATACATACATAGACTCACGCCTGTTTCCCCGAAGAGGTAGGCAGAGGCGAATTAAGACACCCACATTTCGCCGCGCTCATTAATGTTACAGATGTGATAAGGTGTGAGCCTATCGCCATCTCGGGCACAAATACCAGACTCCGGGCTGATACTGAAACACTCGATATCACATTAGACCCGGGCATCGAACCCGAGATCTCAGGACGGTAGTCGTACCGTAATAAAACTACGCCACCGAGACTGTCGTACGCAAATTGTGATATATTTTAAAAGCAACCGAAAAATAAAGCCAAAAATATTATTTATTCACAACGAATAGCTGAAAAGATGTCAACGTCATTCGTCCACTTACTCTCCTATTTCATAAAAATAACTATTTTTATACGCTTTATTTCTTAAATGTATCTTCAACCATTGTTGAATGAGATATCTACGTAATTCGTTTTCTTTAAAATGGTAGCAATTACTATAATGTGTGTGGTTTTTGAGAGACTTTTTGACAAACAAGCAAAAACTTCGTGACTTTATTGTGGAATGCTTTTATTAAAACTTAAATTTTATTTTATTTTTAAATAGTAGTTGGCAATAAAATTAAACGGCGTATAAAATACTAACTTTTGCCGGCGGCTCGCCTCGTCTGGCAGATTTTTCTATGACCTCTTTGTTTATATTGTGCGTCATTGCTAAAATTTTGGTAAGCGCCTATAACATACTTATCAGATTTTTGGACACAAATGACTATATCCTTCCCTAGAGAGATTAAATAGACAGATAGAGCTACATTTGCATTTATCGTAATTATTATTCTTTCTTTCTACCTGCCTTTATCCCACCTTAATGCGGGGTCGACGCGACATACTTTTTAATAACGTCGCAGAAAGGATTTGGTTTAGTTTTTATGACCGGCTGCCTGACTGACTTCAACCCCCATCTGGGGGATCTAGTTCCGAGAAAATAGTGTTAGTAAAACACCACACCCGACCTAGGAATCGAACCCAAAACCTTCAATGCCCATATACACTGCCACTAGGCCAAGAAGGCGATGAGTAATTAATATTGTGGATTATTAGCATTGATAACTATTAGCATATTAGCATTGATCTGTTCACGACATAACCAAAACCACATATAACACCTATATCTAATCTTTCAAAACGTTTATGGGCCAGTGCCCATAACATACAATAGTTTGATAATAGAAACGGTCACGAATTCCCTCTATTATAAGTACTATATTTTTTATTATAACTATACTTAAAATCACATTATATTACAACGGACAAGGTACGATAGCGTATCCTTGTGGCGAAAAATCCTTTAAAAATGAAGAAAAAAAAACAACAACCATCGAATTATGCAACGTTATTATCTATATAGTCACGGGCGGCTCGGCCTCCGGTGGCCCATACGCTTATGAAACATATATGTATATTTGCCGCCTCCAACGGGCAACAATAATATTGTGACAAAAAATCTTTCGGCGCAAACAATTTCTCGTACGACATAGGACAAAGGCGTTCTTACTACACAAACAGTGGCGGCCGTAAACCGAGCAAAAAATCCTTAACAGTCGCACGCAAGTTTTCCGGTATGACGTCACAGTTGGCACGGTGCCACCTCGCCCGTCATGTGATACGGTCATACGTGTGTATTACCCCTAATATTCTGTGAACACTGAACTCAAATAATATTTTTCAGAGATAATTTGCACCGACTCTAGTGAAGTACGTCGCATTGCGTTATGCATCATGTTGTTGGGTAGCTTTTTAATAATGTTGCAATTGGATTTACGTCACTTATGTTAAAATAGAATTGTTGCTTACAAATCAAAACTCTAAACAGAGAGTCGCCCTATTGTGGATGTCACCACGGAGTTTATCACGATTTGTGTTAATTTTTAGGGCCGAAGTTTGGATTGAGGTGTGTTATTCCAAAAATGTTAGTGTTACAATATCTATTTACCTTCGTTTTTTAATTATACAAAATTAAAAAGGTTAACCGTTTATTTTCCGTTTTAACATTCACGTAACTCAAGAAATCAGCTAGTATATCCTGGTGTGTGGTTCCAACGTTGATATGTTAATCTCAAAAGTTTGTTTGTTACTTTAACTGTTACCGATAAATCAATCGATACCGAGGTTGGCTGTACTTTGTGCCGTAAAGTAACTAAGGATAGTTTTGATCCCCGGAAAATGGAAAGTTTTTGGGGATAAACAATGTAATGCGCGCCAAGCTTCGTAAAAACTGCGTGTGATATAAAGCTGCTGTCTTTAGGACCATTTACTTCAAACTAAGTCGAGGTAGATTACAATCCGAGATTACGATTCTTTTGTCGCTATATTTTTCTCATGTATAACCATAATTATTCAAGTTATTTTAGTTTAAGCTCGGCGAAATATGGGTGTACTAGATCGCTAGCACGCCTCTGCCTACCCCTTCGGGGATAAAGGCGTGAGCTTATGTATGTATGTTATTTTAGTTTAGTTAACTCGATGTTTCACTTTTAAGATTAGTTAACTGCATATCTGTTGTTTTAATTAATATGAATTCTGAATGTTTATTATGTCTTAACACGTGAACGTTTTCATTTAAACAATCATCGGCACTTATTACTACTATAGGACATTTAATGAAGCTTTAACCTCTCATACATACAATATACATTGCGCTCACACCTATCTTCGATGGCATAGGCAGACACGCACCTTCGTTTCACAGAACTAATTTCCATCCATATGATAGGAGGAAATCCACCGCCATATCGAATACCCATTCCAAGCCAAGGTAACTCTAACAAAATTTTTCGTCTAAAAAAGCTCAAACTTATACTGACTTTTCGATAAATGGCTAAAATAAAAGTACTTCCAGTTTTATTAGGTAAGTACTAAGCCTGTTTCGAAGTACTTGTCGCCGAGAATGTAGTTTCCTTAGCAGCTATTGTTGTAGTATTCACATAAGATGCAGAGGGTAATCTTGTTGCAGACCTATTTGCATCTTACTTTTCTTCGGTCTACTCTACGAACCAAATAACAAATCCATTCATCCTGCCTTACACTTCATCAAGTTATTGCCTCCCTAATGTACATATTTCTGAGAATGACATTAAAATCGGCTTGGAATGTCTGAATGTGAGCAAAGGAGCTGGTCCAGACGGTATCCCGCCAATATTTATACGACTTTGTACAAAAGCACTAATCAAACCTTTGCATATGATTTTCAGTAAATCACTCAAAGAAGGAATATTTCCCGACTTATGGAAAATCTCTTATGTCGTTCCTATACACAAGTCTGGTAATAAAGGTGACGTGTCAAATTACAGACCAATATGCCTTATTTCACAATTTGCAAAAATCTTTGAGGGCATTATTTATACAACAGTTTATTCCCATTTACACCCTTCGATAAGTGTAAGGCAGCATGGTTTCATGTCCAATCGTTCTACAACATCAAATTTACTGATATTTACAAACTTTGTAACAAGAATATTTGAAACCAGAGGCCAAGTTGATGCTATCTACACGGACTTTGCCAAAGCCTTTGACCGTGTTGACCACTCTATACTTGTTGCTAAACTCAGTCATGCTGGAATACATGGCAGTCTATTGAGATGGTTTGAGAGCTATTTACATAACCGTTCACAGCTTGTGGCATTGGCCGGATACGAGTCACCACCCTTTACACCTCTGTCTGGTATTCCTCAAGGTTCAAAACTAGGACCTCTTATGTTTTTAGTATTTATAAATGACCTTTTGGACTCCTTGAGCTGTGATTGCTTGGCCTATGCGGATGATATAAAAATTTACGTTCATGTAAAAAATCTTAGTGATTGTGTTAGACTTCAGAATGATCTCAACACGCTCAAATTGTGGTGTACCAATAACAGAATGTCCCTTAATGTAAAAAAATGTCAGTACATAACTTTCACCAATAAAATTAATTATATTGATTTTAACTATCACCTTAGTGGAACACCACTGGATAGAGTTCTAACTGTCCGTGATCTCGGTGTTATCTTGGATGCTTCTTTATCATTCCGTCAACACATATGTGATATAGTATCCCGAGCAAAGCGATCACTTGGATTCATGATTCGTATATCACGGCCGTTTCGCAATATCGAGAGTGTTATCCTGCTTTATAACACCTTAGTTAGAAGCATTCTCGAATATTGCTCTGTAATATGGTCGCCACACTATTCTACATACATAGACCTTGTGGAATCAGTCCAGGCTCGTTTTGTTAGACACCTGTGTACAAGAAATGGAGTGCGAAAGTCAATCCCTGAATACCCTGATAGACTTAAATTCTTTAATTTGCTAAGTCTCAAAGATAGACGAAACGTGACTGATTTACTCATCCTTCACAAGATTGTGAATAGTTCTATTGACGCTTTCCTCATTAATTACTTTCATTTAAGACCAAATGTCCGTGCAGTTCGCAACCCTCGTGTATTCGATATACCAACTACAACACTGAATACATCACATAATAGTCCTCTTATTCGTATGGCAAGGTTGTATAACGAAAGTTCAGGTATTCAAATTAATTTCCCCGATATATTTTCTTATAGTCTCGGTTCCTTCAGGCACTCCCTATTTAAAATATACAATAACATAAAATAATATTCTGTTGATATTACTGTTAATTTATTATCGTGATTTACAACTTAGTAACTTAGTGTAGCACCAGAAGAAAAATTCCTTTTACAAATGTCATGCATGTCTCTTACCCGTGTGATTACATTGTACCGCATAATTTAAGTGTTACCGTATAATTTTTTTTTTTTAATGTAATTTACTCTGTTGGCATGCTAATATAAATAAAATAAAATAAAAATAAAATAACATAACATAAGCACACGCCTGTAACCACGAAGGGATAGGCAGAGGCGCAGTAGCGAACTAGAACACGCAGATTTCGCCGAGATTAGTTTCGTCCTAGATGTGCTAGGAGGTGAGCCCATCGCCGTATTGGGCACAAATTCTAGACTCTGGGCTGATATGGAAACATCCAATATTACTTCTCCCGACCCGGGGATCGAACCCGATATTGCAGTACCTATTCATTTGGATTAATGTTGGTTGCGATTTGGCAACTAAGCTCGACAGCCTGCATTGAAACTTGAGTTCTACAATTTATGAAATAGAATTGGAATCCGAATAAATCACTCTCAGAATCAAAACGTCAGATTTAATTTAATTTTTTTCAGGTGTTGTGAGACCGAAAGTCTCTCGTAGTTCCTGATACCCACGACACAAGACTCGATCTTAGTGTGAAGTCAGGACTATGTATGTGACTGTTGGGTGTATAAAAAAATCCTTTCCTTGATCATTTCTCTTACCGCCGAATGTTGTGCGCCGAAGGCCGCCTTATGTCGCTTAGGGCCGCCTTATCTGTCAAAATGTATGGCGAAAATCAGTGTACGAAGACGTTAAAGTTGAGTAGCGTTTGACCATTCGGGCGTTACTGATATAACATTGAGTTAATATCAAAAGCGATATATCCACAAAGGAGTCGTCTTCACTCTGTTCATGATCCATTTTTATTTATTACCGAATAAACTTACAAAGCCAAACCGCTAGGAGCTGTATTATTTGGAACCTTCGCCACTGATAACCATAGTTACATCGTTCAAGATTACAATATAAGTTTGTTTTATACACAAAATAATTTTTATTTTCTCCGACAATACCAAATTCATTTCGTCACCCACCAGACGCCTATTTAGATACGAAATCCTTTTGTAACTAGCCATTACTCTCCAAGGTGAATGTTATTTCGCAGAAAGATAGATAATGTTAGTTCACGAAAATATTTGTTTTTGGCAATGATTTTGGTATTTGAAATATTTTAAATACATATTACCATTATTTCTTTCGTTCCAACTGCTCACACACTTTTTCAAGCATGTTGCAGAAAGGATTTGGCTTAGTTTTTACAATACATATTACCATTACCTTAGTTAATATAACACACCATTTATATTTATTTATACCAACATTTATATTTTGTACTGATAAACACATTTTAAGACAATACAATATAGTGATGTGTACCTATTATAAGTACATAGAGGTATATGATGTATATAATTAACTGTCATAATATATTGAAATAAAACTATTCTTACGGATTCTATCACGACAACAACGACTTTGACAACGAAGACTGCAAAGCCTTCGAAACGTCGGGAATAATAATTAAAACCTAATCGTGATAGAATCCGTAAGAATAGTTTTATTTTAATGTATAATATTCGCGTAAACTTAAGAAATCAGCATGTCATAATATAGTTGTTACTTATTCCCACGAGTTATCCCCGTTGTTATTATTGTAGAACGGAAAAAATCAGTTGAATTATGATTTAGGTTTGTTATACATATATACATAAGTCACGCCTGTATTCCCGAAGGGGTAGGCAGAGGTGAACTAGCGAACTAGAACACCCACATTTCCCTGAGCCTAGTTCCGTCTCAGATGTGTAGGGGGCGAGCCTATCGCCAATTATACACAAAATAACTTCAAAACGACGTTAAAGATTAATTATATGTTAAGTAGAACAATAGTTTTATCTTTATGGTAGTACTTATTTAGTATCTTGAAATTGGTGAAGAATTATCCTATAAATACTAGAGGTCTCCTTTATAGAGTTTTGGGGTCATTTTTAAAAAAAAGTCAATTTCTTACTTGATAGACCAACTTCATTGAATTTCGCGTACAAAGTTTCAATATCACATAATATAATAACAACGAAGCAGCGTTAAAAGCTCCATAAATACTCCACAGAGCAGATATATTTCAAGCGCAATAAAACTTATATAACTACTGATTACACACGTCAAGACTTATAAAAAATCTAAAGATTTATCGGTCTCTAGCGGAAAAGCCTCAATGGCTTTTATGAGACTTTTTCTTGATATTATGTTTGTCTTATTTGATTTCTTCAAGTGTTGATTTGTTTTTAGGGTGTAATCTATATATTAATATGTGAAGCGAAAACTTTGTACAGCTTTTTAAGAGAATTAGGCGAACGGATGAACGCGAAATATGACAGTTAAAGTTCATATGGAGAAGAAGTGAAGTGAAGAATCAGAAGTGCAGCTTTTTATATAAAATGCATTGGAAATACTTTACATTGATTAAGATAATTATGGTTGACTTTTGACCTTAATGCGACCACTAGTAATAGTAATTATGTATTCCTTTTTTTTTCATCCCGGTCAAAAGCTTAGAAAATATAAGGTGCCACTAAACCAAGAGACGGCAAATAATATTTTCATTCTACTATATTCAAAACAATAGCTTTTATTTATCTTTGTATTTTATTTTTTTTAGTAGAGGAGGCCCGTGCCCAGCAGTGGGACAATAATATTTTTTTTTTTTTTTTTTTTATTAACCTTTATTGTCCCACTGCTGGGCAAAGGTCTCCCTTAATTTTCTCCAGCATTCTCTGTTTATTGCTATTGCCGGCCAGTTTTTTTCGAAGCGGTCAAGGTCGTCGCGCCACCTCTTCCGGGGTCTACCTCGTCGTCGTTTACTATTTTCAGGTATCCACTCTGTAACAGACCTGGCCCATCTTTCGGGATGCATTCGGCTCACGTGGCCTTTTTTTTTTTTTTTTTTGTCGCGGGGAAAAGTGTTTTACCACTGCCGCCGCGCCCGGGGGGGTGGACGCGGCGGGTATGTCGGGTTCGCCGGCCTTACGACCCAGCGCCGTGATGCCCGGGAGAGATGGTCGACATCCGGGCGACGCTGGGCCGCGTCCCTAACAAATGCCCTACACCGGCAATACCGACTAAAAACCCCGCGGTGGCCTACTTCGGCGCATGAGTGGGGCGGTCCCGGGGTATCCTGAGATAGCCTCGGATTGCTACCGGAACCGCCCCTGCGCGGTGCCGCCTTGCGGCCCGTCTCCGATTTGGGGGGGGCTTAGAAGCCCCCGCCGCCGAAGGACGCCCTCGGCGTCTACGGCAGCACGAGGCCGACCGTCCGTGCTGCCGTCCGTCCCGGGGTCGCAAGTACAATAGTACTATAAGGGGCGCACAGCCCCCCGCTGCACGCCCGCGACCCCGGAAGGCCCCTATTAGTCGCCTCTTACGACAGGCAGGGGTTACCGTGGTGGAATTCTCCAAACGCCCCCATTCCACAGGGCGGGAGACGCCGGTCAGTCGTCCACCCGGCGCCTCCTACGTCTCCTTTGGCGGCGGGCGGCATCGCTCTGCTCACGATCCCGCTCGGCGCTCTCCTTCTGCGAGATGGCGCGCTCGCAGAAGGAGACCATCGCACGCCATGACCTCCGGCTGCCGACCATGGCGGACACCACGGCCGGCAGCGAGAGGTCTCCTCCGACGACTGCTATGAGAGCGCTGCGCTCCTCCACCCAGGCTGGGCACTCCTCAAGAGTGTGTTGGGCCGTGTCCTCGCGGCAGTTGCCACAATGGTGGCACACGGCGGACGCCTCTTTTCCGGCTATGCGACACAGGTACGCACCAAAACACCCGTGCCCCGTCAGTACCTGTGTCAGCCGGAATGTAGGCGCACCGTGGCGCCTGTCCAGCCACTGTTCGAGGACAGGTCGCACTGCCGCGACGGTCCTCAAGCCCGCACTCGGGCTCTCCAGCCTGGCATGCCACTCCTCCACGGCGGCTCTGCGAAACCTGGCCGCAATCTCCCTCGGGGCAAGTCTCTCTCGTTGTTGGGACGCCCCCTCCCGCCAGTGGAATGCTGACGAGAGCGACCGGGCGTCCAAGTCCCAAGGGAGAGTGCCGGCCAACAAGCAGGCCGCCTCGTGGGAGACCGTGCGGTAGCCCCTGATTATCCGCTGCGCCACCAGACGCTGCGGTTTGCGCAGCAAGGTAACGCAACGGGCGTTCAGGGACCCGGCCCATACGGGTGAACCGTACAGGGCCATGGACCGCACGACTCCGGCGTACAGACTTCGGCAAAGGTTACCGGGACCTTCGAGGTTCGGCAGCAGGCTCCCAAGCGCGCCCGCTGCCCGCACCAATTTCGGCGACAACTTCTCAAAGTGGGCGCGGAAGTCCCACCGGCTACTCAAAATCAACCCTAAATATTTCATCGTAGTGCCGATGGGAATCCGCACCCCCTCCACAATGATGTGGGCCCCTGAAGGTGGCCTTCGCCGAGGCCCGTGGAAGAACAGGGCCTCGGTTTTGTTCAGGGCCACCGTGAGGCCCAGTCGCCGAATCCTGCCCACCACCTGTTCGGTTCCGAACGAGGCGAGCAGGATGGCATCCTCGAAAGTAGGCTCACGTGGCCTGCCCAATACCATTTCAGCGTGGCCGTTTTGTGTCCAACATCGGCTATGGCGGTTGTTGAACGCAAGATTAATTATTATAATTATTTATTATCATTGGATTTATTATAATTTATAACTATTAATTCTTTTATTATACCTACTTTCACTTTATGTGTAAGTATACTAGGTATATAATTTGGTAAACAAAATATACATATTTATCATGAAACAATAAGGGCGACTTGCACCACTATTACTAACCTACGGTTAGTCCTAACCTCAAGTTAAATTGAAATAGAAATATATGAAGGACATGTAATTCGTTACATGTAATTAATTTAATGTCACCATATATTATCTGTAATTAGATGTAGTACATTATATGTAATGAATTACATGTCCTTCACATATTTCTATTTCAATTTAACTTGAGGTTAGGACTAACCGTTGGTTAGTAGTAGTGGTGCAAGTCGCCCTATATAAAATTATTGATTTGTCATATAATTGTTAAGAATACGATACACTTTTGATCGCGTTGCGTTCGGAGTAACTATTTAATTAGATTGACACCATTATAGTATTTTCAACAGTTCTGGGGTTTCTGATTTGATTAAATGATTAATACTAATAAAGAAATAGAGTCGAAGTCCACGTAAGGCATGAAATGCCCTAGATTATTGATTATTGTGACGGCCTTGTATTATTTTTGTTAAGCACCTATTGGCCAGACTGGTTGACGGCAGATGGAGCAGAATCCTGACAGAGTGGGCACCTATGGAAGGAAGAAGATCCATTGGCAGACCAGCAGCCTGATAGAGGAACGATATTAAAGTGACCGCAGGAAAAACTTGGATGCATTTAGTGCAAAATAAAGATCAGTGGCGCAAGGGAGAAGACGCTTACACCCAGTAGTAGGCAAACAGAAACTGACGATGATGATGATGATGATGAAGCACCTATTATAAATCTATAGTTCTGTGTTCTAGAGTATCTCATGATGCCCCTGATACGAGTTTTGATTGCTCTGAGACTCTGGCCTCTATTCTATCAACAATAATAAACAAAACAAGGATTTTCCACTTTACGGTCTACTAACATAGCTATCCATGCAAAACAAGTCGTTCCTTGTGTAACTTTCGCATTAATATTATTAGCAGGAAATGTAATGAGGTAGGTTAAAGTAAAAAATATCAATTCAAACTTCTTTCTCACTGTAAGCGTATGAACGATACTCAGTTGTTCCTACTTTTGCAATTTGCATAATATCACGCCAAATCACAACAATGTAAGACAAAATATCTCACAAAATCTCCAAGTGGACTTGTTATTTTAGCGAACTCAATAAAACATCAAATTCAAAACAAAAGGTCGCAACATCGTAGACACTTCGTCGCCGAAGACGAGCCTGATATTGGCACAGGTCAAGTAATATGAATGTTATTTTAGCCGCGGTTTGTGCATTGTTTTAAGCGATGAACACCCACATACAAAGGCTTAAGGGGTTAGGGGTTAGGTCTAGACTCTGACTGCCTCGGTGGCGTGGTTGTATTTCGGTATAACTACCGTCCTGAGGTCTCGGGTTCGATCCCCGGGTCGGGCAAAGTGATATTGGATTTTCCATATCAGCCCGGAGTCTAGAATTTGTGCCCGATATGGCGATAGGCTCGCCCCCTATCACATCTGGGACAGAACTAAGCTCGGCGAAATGTGGGTGTTCGAGTTCGCTAGTGCACCTCTGCCTACCTCTTCGGGGATACAGGCGTGAGCTTATGTTATGTTATGTCTTGACTCTAGGGGATCATAATAATAATGGGGTAGAAAAGGCATACTAAAATATCCACATTTCAACAAATTCATTTCCCTCCCAGAAGTGATAGGGGGCGAGCTTATGGATCAACATTCACATGGGCTATAGGTTACTTTTATAGATTTACTGTTCTTACATTTACACGAAATCTTATAGGTTGAGTGATACAGCCACGTTTAGACTGTCAAGTCTACAGGACGGGAGAACTAAGCTGGTACGATACCACTGTCACAAAAAGATATGAAATTGTACCGTTTTATTCGATGAGTGCGATTTCCGATTTTCCATATCTCTCATCCCGCAGTTAGGTCATAAATAATAATATTATTAGCCCTGTAATGTTACTGTCTCACTGTTGAGCATGGGTCTAATGAGAGAGGCCAGGACTTAGTCTACCACGCTGGCCTAATGCGAGTTGGCAGACTTCACATACCTTTGAAAATAAAAAAAATGAGAAATTCTCGGGTATGCAGGGTTTTTCACGATGTTTTCCTTCATCGTTATAGCAAGCAGTAGTTTACATTGAAAACATACTTAACATAGAAAAGTCAGAGGTGTATGCTCTTTTTTTGGGGTTGGTCTCGAACTTCCAACAATCGTCTTGGCAGTCCGTACCATTCCCAACTGAGCTATCGCTGCTACTAATTAGTTCATATTATCAAAAGTATTAAACAGCCCTTATTTTGTATTAGGTACTTTATATAACTGTGTATATAACAGACATTCACCGGGAATGTACCCCACGCCTTATTTTATTTTTAGGAAGCCAAAAATATAGACAATTTTAAATTACGTAATATACATAATCTACGGGATTAGGAATTGCTTGTTGCAAAGTTCATTTCTGGCTCGAACAGAGGCGAGAAAAATTAAGCAAGCTAAGGCTTTGAGGGTAACGATATCAAAATAAGAAATTATGATAATGCTATGCATAATTTTTTCCACGGCCATATTGTTGAAAGAATAAACTTTCTAACTTATTCTTGTGAAATCATATTCGAATTATTTGCAACTTAGCGCAATACTTTTGAAGTATTATTTTACATTAACATAAGCTCACGCCTGTACCCGAAAGGGTAAGTAGAGCTGCACTAGCGAACTAAAACACCCACATTTCGCCAAGCTTAATTCCGTCCCAGATGTGATAGGGGGCAAGCCCATCGCTACATCGGGACAAATTCCAGACTCCGGGCTGATATGGAATAATCCAATATCAGTTTTCCCGAGTCGGGGATCAAACCCCAGACCCCAGGACGGTAGTCGTACCGAAATACAACGGGCATGGCAAAGTGACCTCAATATTATGCTCTGTATAGAAATTAAGTTGGTAAAGGCCTTAAAATCATATCTATAGTGAGGTTATATTTATTTATTTATTATAAATTGCGAAAGTAGCTCTGCCTGTTATGTTTTCACGTTTAACCACTGAACCAACCCAAAACACCTTACACTCTATTCCTATCTCCCCATATCACTCTATCTTAGCTCCATCGTTACTATGTCCATACTTGCCTGTCTACCTTCAAATGTTTAGCATGATAATGTGATTAATATTAATCTTAATTTATAATTTGCTTGCGTAGACCTGTCATAAGGGCTTTTGTACATGCCATTAAAACGACATTAATAAAGTTTGGTATGAAGAAAGCTTGAAATCTAGAGAAAGTAGTAGGAAAGGTTTAATCTGATGACCTTTCTTCAAAAACACCTAGTAAAATATTATTCGCAATCACGCAAATCACCTTTTGCTGATATAAACGACAGATTGTAGATTTCATGTGGGTGGAACCGCCGACAAAAGCTAATTTGAATTTAACTTTGAGGATAAAGTAGGACATTTGTGAAGATCAGGCTTATCAACTTAACAATTTGCAAGTTTACTGATCGCTTTAATGTACGTAGTTGTTGTAGTAAACCAGGATTCAGATCGGATATCTTTAGTAGTAATTATCCTAAGCGTATCCTTCCTTGATCTTAATGACTCTAACCTCATTTACTGAGAATTCACACAGGACGTCCACTGCTGGGCATAGGCTCCCCATTATCAATCGCAAATAGACATTTTTCTCTTTATAAACTCACTGATTACTTATAAACTAATTATATATGTTATAACTTTCGTTAGATCTCTATTTAGAAACGCAATTAATATTTTAATCATAAACTTAGCCTCCGTTTTGTGGGTTCTTTATTAGTTAACAAAAAGGTTTTAGAATACTAATCAAGCTATAAATACATGTATATATCAAACTCTTAACTGTCTGATTACCGCTTTGACTCCTCTTATCTATAAATATTTTCACTATATTTCCAAAGTAAAACAGTTTGATATAATTAAAGAAAGGAAAGTAATTAAGTTAAATTATTATGGTTATAGTTAATCCAGATCTCAATTCTGGGAATGTTTAATTGTTATTTATGATTTTTAATGTAAATTATTACATGAATGTATAAACAATTTCTGAGTTATCATTCCTAAAGTGGAATGCTAAAATACAGAATATTTTTCCACAAATAAAGAAAAAATATAAAAAGTCGCTAGACACAGGCCGCTTCCAACAGGTCGACCTAGTAATGTTAGGGAAGGTCTATTTTGAGCAGTGGACGTCCTATGGCTCATGATGATGATGATACTAATAAAAATAATACTGCCCTAGAAGATTAATAAATAGACTACTCAATTATCGGCTTAATAATTATATACTCAGAAAAATTATATAACAAGAACAACCTTTCAACAGTTTCTTTTATTCTCTTTTTAAGTCCAACCATAGAGTTCTATTTCCTGCAGGAAATCGACGCCTTCGTCACTAATCTATAAAAAAGTGGCGTTCGAGAAATATCTAGGAAAGATTTTCCGCACGTTCTGGTCACGCACGGTTAGACTCATGTGCGACATCTTTTTTACTTTTACTAGAAAAATGGAGCAAAGATCGTCCCCGTTGAGATGCTGTAGCGTAGAGTATTATAAACTTTTATGAAGGAAAAATTGTTTCTAACATCACAATGATAAAAGTTACGTGCTTTGACACCCTTGTACACGATATGAATGCGTGATTATAATTTATAACCTAATACAGACTGCACCTATAATTATATATTAGCATTTCTTTTGAGTCATTAATTGTACATAGTATTCACAAAAATCAATTTTAAAAAAAATATTCTTAAAGATCTTAAAATACTAAGTACTAATAAGTAAGTACTTAAATAGTCACGGGTGGCTCGGGTTCCGGTGCCCCATACGCTTATGTAACATATATATGTGCCGCCTCCGACGGATTAATACCATACTGATGCAATAGAGGTTATTTATTTTGTTAGTCACATCTTTGTTTTTGATTTTTAAAAGGTATACTATGAGACGAAAGAAACTACCTCGAACCGTAGATAACACTAAATATTACACTTTAACTAGATGTAACTTCATGATACTTATTGTACTCTTCATAATTATAACCAGTGTAAATGAAAGTAAAGACCGGGAAAAGTCCCGGTTTAGAAAAGGAGACTGTCACTAAGACCATCTTGCTGCTCTATTACGTATCTAGAGTTACACCTATACTCGAATTATCCTACAGCTCATTCCTATATTTAAATCGAGGTTGGGGATAAATCGATATTAATCTTAGTGCTACAAGTCGACCTAAGGGATGAAAATTATTTTTACCTCGGTTCAGTATTTGTAGAGAGGTATCAAACAAAAAACCTTTCAGTTTGATAATAATATTGTAGTTTAACTTTTACTTATCAAGACGTGTATAACATAAATTAATTTCTTTATTCCCTTAAATTCTCTGATCTCTTGAGAAAGATTTCTGTATTCTAGCCTAACTGTAATAATTTATCACCCTAATCCTTCTTGGGGTGACAGTAAAATTGATTCAGTATCCAGCGGCTTAAGATCATTGTCCATTAGAGCTTACTTTACAATTTTACTGGGATATTCCTTTTTCTTTATAATGATTGTTTTAAATCCTCCAAGCTACAATATTTTCTGTTTATAAGAGACAAGTCCATAATTCATGACGACGTATTATTCAGAAGATCTTAAGCGGATGGCTGACTTTTTGGAATAAAAATTGAGATTGATGAAGAGCTATGATTGTGCCTTCGTAAAACTCACTATATCAGTAACTCATTTTTTTTGTGAGAGAGTAGTATAGGTACGTATCGTATCATGTCGTAACGTCAAGAATCTATCTACAGTGTAATTCCAAACACTTACTTTTAAAATATTCTCAAAAATATTGTGATGTAGAAATCAAAAGATGGACTGAGGTTTTGTTTATTGTTACAGATTTTACATTGAAGATCTATTCTGAATACAACATAATAAGATGCACCTAAACTAATGGATACCGATACCAACTGTCACTATCTCAAAAGACCAATACTAAAAAGCAACGAGGAAAATCATGAGATAGTACATTACACATGATCTAAATGTCTTATTCAAGAAGGGGCTGCGCTGCAATTCGCATGCGCCGACTATGTTCGACTCGACAAAAGGCGCATTGCTCATAGCGCCATCTCTTTCTAATAGTTCTTGCTGGATGAACGGTAAAGGGTGGCCATCGACTCTGCCAGCAGCAGGGGATATTGTGAAAGCCTTATTTATATTCGCCATGTCAATGGCCATAGTCCTTGGCAACTTGATCTTGATTTGCGTACTGAATAACAGAAGATACATCAAATATATTGATAACCAGGTAACAATTTTCTTGTTTATACTACTGTCACACCCATGTTTGAATAAATATCACATACAGTTAATATAGGTAATTCGACGCTACTTAAAAAGGAATCATCGGTTAAAATCTTATTTAATTCGTTAAAATCAAATTTTGTTCATGTTTCTGTTTTTAAAATATTACCTTTTTAATAATCAAACCAAAACGAATAAACAATTCAGTATGAAGCCAAATATAATAAATACTAGCAGCTGTTATGCATGATTTTAACTCAATTTCCAATACAATGCAATGATTTCCTAGGAGGTGTCGAATTACAAAATTTAATAACTATTGTTGCTGTATTTCTACAAATCTATGCAGGTTATTATTTAGAAATGTTCTAGTCTTAAATCATGTTGTTGTTTGTACTTCCACGCTACAAATCCACGAAATCCCTACTCCATTTATCTAAGATCGTTGTTTAAATCCAGCCCAGATACCTGCTGACCTCGCTGGCTCTAAACGACTTGTTCACTGGCATTTTGATTGCGCCGGTGGCTCTCCTGCCCGCTCTCTACAAGTGTTGGCCCTACGGAGAGATATTCTGTCAGATACAGGTATGTTAGTGCACTCGATACAAAGTAAACTTTATTGGAATTTTTATTTACATTTACTTCATGTTTTGCACTTCAATTCAGGGTTCTTTCACGGAAGTTATTTATAATAGTTATATATAACCAATGATGAAGTAATCCTGGATTATACAACATATTAGCAGGACTGCCTCGGTGGCGTGGTGGTCTTTCGGTATGACTACTGTCCTGAGGTCTCGGGTTCGATCCCTGGGTCGGGTAAAGTGATATTGGATTTTTCCATATCAGCCCGGAGTCTGCAATTTGTGCCCGATATGACGATAGGCTCACCCCCTATCACATCTGGGACGGAACTAAGCTCGGCGAAATGTGGGTGTACTAGTTGGCTAGTGCGCCTCTGCCAATCCCTTCGGGGATACAGGTGTGAGCTTATGTTATGTTATGTTTATTAGCAGGAAATAATCTTCACAAATGTAGACATTTATTTCCAATGATTATTATCTTGTCAATAGATATAAACAGCTCGATCTGGAAATCTTTGGGGGAGGCCTATGTCTTGCAGTGAATGTCCTGTGGCTGATGATAATGAGACATAAAGTCACATATAATTTGCTCAGGCTATTTTTATCTATGTCTGTGCTTTAGGTAGTATGTATGTATACCACATAACATAACATAACATAAGCTCACGCCTGTATCCCCGAAGGGGTAGGCAGAGGCGCAGTAGCGAACTAGAACACCCACATTTCGCCGAGCTTAGTTCTGTCCCGGATGTGATAGGGGGCGAGCCTATCGCCATATCGGGCACAAATTCCAGACTCCGGGCTGATATGGAAAAATCCAATATCACTTTGCCCGACCCGGGGATCGAACCCGAGACCTCAGAACCGTAGTCGTACCGTAATACCACCACGCCACCGAGGCAGTCGGCATGTATAACACGTTATATACATTAGTAGAGATATTAAATACATTAAATTAAAGTGTATAGTGTTTACCAGACATAATTTAGTTGTATCAAGCTAAGTTAGATAAGGTCTATTATTAAGCAACTAGTATGCACAACAGTTAGGAAACTTCGCAACATCGTGTTTATCAATATACTTACATATTCAGAGACGACGAAGACAGCTTATAGACAATATTAATACTTAATAAGAAATATAACTATCTAGTTATATTTAATTTATACAATGTGATGTTATATTTTAATCAGTTTCAATAAAGAACAATTAATAAATGAAGTACCAGTTTTCAAAACATGTTTTATCACTTTTCTAAAAGTGTCGGTAACAAGAGTAATGAACAAATAAAATACTTTCCATCAAAATTTAAAGAGAGTTATTTAATCCAGTTAGGACTAGAGGTAGCTCCGAAGTTGTCGCGAAACTTAGTTTAAACAAAAGGCTAAGAGAAAATGAGTAAAGTTGCTCCTACAAAAAATCTCAGACGGACTTAATCGGATATGAACACGGTTAATACCTAGTCGACATCTCTTGTTTTTCTTTTTATGGTAAAAATATTTCAATAAAACATTCGCTCATTAACTAAGTACTGTAAATAGAGGTAATTTGAGCTGTTCCATCGTAAAATATTGTATAGAATATAGAAAGATACAATAAAACAGTTTAATTTAGTGATGTACATCATTTATTAAACTTTGTAGATTACTTTATCGTAGAATCTGAGTTTTTGTGCAGTCTAAAGTCTAAACTCATTAACGTGTCACCTCTCGCTAAAAGCTTGAACTACAGTTTGCACTTAAGAAAAGGCACTCCTGCAGATTGAAACGTTAGAATCTGACTAATATTCTTGAATTTTTGAAAGTTGTATTGTTACACAGCATTTTGTATTTAAGTTACATAGTACATATTATTACATACATAGACTCACGTATGTATGTATCCCTGAAGGGATAAGCAGGGCTGAACTAGAGAACTAGAAACGCTCACATTTCGCCGAGCTCATTTCCGTCCCAGATGTGATAGAGGCGAGCTTATCGTCATAACAGGCAAAATTTTCATTGAAAGAAGGGGATCGGTATTGGAAAGAAGAGGGTGCATTGGAGCACCGGAAACCTCACTCTACTGAATGCAACCTGACAGCGAGCTGCCACTTTACGTCGGTTTTCTGTGAGTCAGTGGTATTAAACCGGTCGAGCCAATCCATTCGTAATATAGACATTACTGTCTACAGCGTGGCTCTATCACACAATAATAAATTACATAGTGTATTTTTATATAGTTGCAGAGATAAATTAATAATGAGTGAATGACTAGCAATTCTAAATGTACCTCTATAGAGGTAGATTTGAATATTACGAAAATGAACATATTAAGATGTGATATTAACATTAGAAGCAAAAATACGAACAATCCGTTTTAAAAAGTAAAAACAAGAATCATCACTAAAGACCAACAGTTTTGCCGCAAATACGTGAATGGATCAATTGTTGACGTGAACAGGCGTTCCATGAACAATAAAATCGCTGTAACTTCGAACATAATACGCTATCGGCTAATGGTTTACAGTGACCAAGCACAAACGATTAACTTCAGCTTTGTATCTATGGCTGCTGACTCGTAATTCCTCGACGAAATGTCTCTGGTATAAAGGCCCAAGCCCTTAACAGTTTCCTTGTAACATGACTTGTTATTGAGAGATTTATTGTTTTAACGAGGACTTTTGTTACAGGCGCTGCTAAGGGGAGCTGTTAGTCAACAAAGTGCCGTTATATTAGTCTGTATGGCGATCGATAGGTACTTGTATCTACTGCACCCTAATAAGTATCATAAACATTCTAGTAAAAAGGTAAGAAGGTAATGTTTTATGTGATTTATGTAGTGCTGTCCGACTTTGTTGGTGTAGAATTTTATTAACGAATCTATCCCACAAGAACCGTACATTTTCGGGATAATAAGTAGCCCACGTGCTATTCCAAACTATAATCTATCTCTGAGCCAAATGTTATCCAGATCTATCTATCAGACAAAATAATCATAATTATATATATTATTAACATTAGATATTAGTTTCTTATGCATTATCTTGTACTACAGTGTAGTTATTATAGGACTATTAAAAGACTGTCAGAAAACTGCGGCTGGTACACTGACTCCCAAGTTACAGGTATTTTACCTAGTTTGGGAGACAGGGGACTTTTCAAAAATGTAACTTGTTGTATAAATTTATATGTTTGTAATTTTCTCTCTCACTGTAATTTTTGAGCTAATAAATACTTATTATTATTATACTTACTTATTATCTGTTGAGCCGTTTTGGCATGATTGAGTAACAAAAATCCACGCATCCAAACTTTGGCATTTATAATAGTAATATCTAAGATTAAAAAGTTACTCCTCTATATTTTGTTAATTAAGTTTGTTCACAGTTTAAATTGTATATCTGGCTGTTAAAAATTGCGATAGATTAAATATTGTAGATGTAAGTCTTGTAGACGAAAAATCATTTTAGTTTATGCTCGTTATATATTTTATGGTTCGTTTTCAATGACGGTTTATGTACCTTAATAAAATTTAAGATTCCTGTTTGCCGGTAAAGGTTGAAGTCACTCACGCGTTTAATTTTATTCACACCTTCAAATATTTCCAATCCAACAAATCCAGGGTTGCGTTAAAGCTGGCTTACCGACACCTTTCTCTCTTTGAAATTTACTTTCTAGTAGCTTAGCAAGTTGGCATCCAGTAATCTCGTTCAAACATAGAGGCGACTTTGTGCATCTTTGAATATGTTTTACGCTTTGTTGGTCCGATTTGAAATGTTCCAAACACTTTTTAAATATTCCTTTATCCGTTAGTATTACATAAGCTCACGCCTGTATCCCTGAAGGGGTAGGCAGAGGCGCAGTAGCGAATTAGAACACCCGCATTTTGCCGAGCTTAGTTCCGTCCCAGATGTGATAGGGGCCGAGCCTATTGCCATATCGGGCACAAATTCCAGACTCCGGGCTGATATGGAAAAATCCAATATCACTTTGCCCGACCCAGGGATCGAACCCGAGACCTCAGAACCGTAGTCGTACCGAAATACCACCACGCCAACGAGGCATCCGTTAGTTTTGAACTGTTCAATTCAATTAAATCAGTATACATGTACCATTTCATTTGATTTTTTGAATTTGATCATTCTGAATTTGATTTCTAAATACATACATACATGTTCCTACAATATTTTTCTTTATTATGATAAGAGTACAAATTTTGTCGCCTCTTTGGTCAATTGGCAGCATATATGGGCAGTGGACCGGGAGGTCCTGGGTACGATTCCCAGGTCAGAAAAAGATAATTTTCTAATTAAATTTTCCTGGGAATGGATCCTCCAGAGGGGGTTGACGTTAGGCAGGCAGCCGGTCGTGTGTTGCGCCGACCCCACATTAAGGTGGAATAAGGGCAGATACGAGTACAAAATTGAATAGTTTAATGATGTGAATACAAGCCTCTAAGGTTGTAATCGATCGGATTTTATATATTGTATATTTAATTTAATTTTCTGTTAGCTATGTACTATATATACGTCTATATATATTTAGTAATCACATTTTTAACAATTTAGTAAATAAAATCTATACTACGCATTAATATAATGCAATTTCCACGTATACCAAATATGATCAAATTGAGATTACTAATCATTTATACAAAACGAGTATTTTTTCATAGGACTGTTATTTAGTTGCAGGAAATATAGTTTTGGACGTACTAATATTACGACAGAACTGGTCCCTTCCAAGCAACACTAAGCAATATTTATGGCTTCATATTATGTTTAGTTGACAAGCTCTTCTTTATTCTAGGGTTGTGTGTTATTCATAAGCGTTACTTGGATATTATCAGTATCGTTGTTCGCGATTATGGTACTACCCAAATCTGGGTATTACTTTAACTCAACAGGACTGATGGCTTGCGATGTATTTCACAGCAGGGTTGCATTCAGGTAATATTTGTGTAGTTATATTTGCTTGCATATTTTCAACATTTTATAAGAAAAAAAGATGATTAAAAAGAATAAATTGTTTGTCCTTTGTCCAAAAATAGAACTAATTCACACCTGCAATGTAACTTCAGATAACTGTCGTTGAGTAAAATTTACGTCTTATAACTTGAGTATCGTTTTGGGAATGTTATTACAGCTATCCTTAATTTTTACCACTTTCTTTTTCTTCTAATTACATACTTTGGATTATGCTAATATCTTTTAAACTTATCCCGGAATTATTATTATTAGGAATTTTAGAAGCACTTCATTCAAGATTCTATTTCTTTAACTTTTCAAAATCACATTATGGTTATATAATGCAATAATGATAATAATCATAGCTTCATAATCAATAATTGTCATTAGAATAGTTGTTTCGGGTCCCATAATATTTTTGACATAATCTGCGCTAGCAACTCTAGAGGTATTTTTTTTATAATATTGCAATTTTTTTTAGAATACTATCCTGCTGTGCCTATTACTTTCCAACTACAATGGCGCTGATGTACTGCTACGGTTCAGGATTTCATGTCAGCAAAACCAGGACAAAATGCGAACCAGAACCGACGAGGCCCAATGGAATTCCCGTGCCTTGTGCGAAGACGTCGCACGGAGAACACGAAATTGTGGCAAGTTTTTTTTTTATAGCAGAGACTGGCAGACAAGCATATCGGTCACATATCGGTAAGTGATCTCTACCGCCCATAGACACCCAAGACACAAAAAGAATCGTGGGTTGCGCTGCCAACCTAAATGGAGGGAAATAGGTATTGGGAAAAGGGGGTAATTGGACCACCGGAAATCTTACTCACCGAATAAAACGCGATAGCGAGCTGCCACTTTACGTCAGTTTTCTGTGAGACAGTTGTATAAAACCGGTCGAGCCGGCCCAATAATACTTGCCTACATATAATCACAAGTTTAAAAACTTAACTGACCGACTTCCAATTTACCTATCGCGACCACCCTTGAAATAAGGTCTATCGAACACAAAAAGAATTTTGAAAATCGGTCCACATTTGGCGGAGATATTGCGTAACATACATAAAAAAACCCGACGAATTGAGGACCTCCTCCTTTTTGGGAAGTCGGTCGAAAATTGACATCATAGTTATTACAATAACATAACATAAGCTCACGCCTGTATCCCCGAAGGGGTAGGCAGAGGCGCACTAGCGAACTAGAACACCCACATTTCGCCGAGCTTAGTTCCGTCCCAGATGTGATAGGGGGCGAGCCTATCGCCATATCGGGCACAAATTCCAGACTCCGGGCTGATATGGAAAAATCCAATATCACTTTGCCCGACCCGGGGATCGAACCCGAGACCTCAGAACCGTAGTCGTACCGAAATACCACCACGCCACCGATGCAGTCATCATGATTCAGTTTATGTTATTCAGGTTAAGTTATCAGATTAAGTTATTACAATAAATAAATAAATACACCCAACAGTCACATACATAGTCCTAACCCCACACTAGGTGTAACCTGTATCGCGGGTATCAGAAACTACGAGAGACTTTCGGTCTCACAACACCCACCCAATTAGATAGTATCACTACACCATGTTTAATGTATCACATAATTTGGGTCTCATTTATATGCGTAGTCTATTTTACGTTCGAGCAGAGAATTCTACACAAAAATAAGATTTATGTTTGCGTCGTGCTATTTGATAAACATTGATTCGTAAATGATAATTTTGTGACATTCAAGCGAGAATGTAATGTAAGTTCAAGGTGGATCGACGACCTGATGAAGGTCGCAGGAAGTCGCTGGATGCTGAACGATTTCAACAGGTTGATTTGGAAATCTTTGGGGGAAGCCTACGTTCAGCAGTGGACGTCCTGTGGCTGAAGATTATAATGATGTACAATAAACTCTCTCTCTCACTCGATTAATTATGTATGTTTTACTTTGCTAAAAGCATAACATGGTCAACCAGACTTTACTTTTCTTATTTATTTATTAATTCGTTACACCATCGGTTAACCATTAATGTTACATAATAAATGTATCCGAGCTGATATAGAAAAATCCAATATCACTTTCACACACTGGAATTTGTGCCCGATATGGCGATAGGCTCGCCCCTATCACAGCTAGGACGGAACTAAGCTCGGCGAAATGTGGGTGTACTAGTTCGCTAGTGCTCCTCTGCCTACCTCTTCGGGGATACAGGCGTGACTATGTTATGTTATGTTAATAAATGTATGGCATTGACTGTATCTTATGAATAAGTGAATACTTTGACATTCTGAAGTGGAATCTTATCACCCTGCATTCATCTTTATATACTTAAAGATTCTACTCTGTTTCTTAATGCCAAATAATAGTATTCTTTATACAATATATCTATCTTTACAATGTTCATACAACGTTTTTTAATAACAATTTTCTAATTAGTTCTCTCGAGATACGAAGTTCAAAGCAGGCCCTCTAAGAAGACCTTCAAATGATCGTATCACGTACAGTTAAACAAGTTAGTGTTTGCTTAGGTTCTTGCATGGGAGAGTTTGTAAACTTTAGACATATGATAAAATACCTTTCAGTTTCGTAAGAGCATTTCATAAGAATGGATTTCTACAAGATTATCACAAGTAAAAACTTAATAGACCGTCTTCAAATACTTTCGTGACCAAATTTATATAGGACTACCCTTGAAATAAGGTCTATCGAATACAAAAAAAAATTTGAAAATCGGTCCACATTTGGCGGAGATATCGCGTAACATACATAAAAAATACAGACGAATTGAGGACCTCCTCCTTTTTCGAAGTTTGTCAATAATAAGGATAAAATTGTGTAGTCTTTAGTTTATCTAAAATTACAAACGCATAATTTGTTTATAATTATTTTCTCTTTATCATAGGTTCATTTGTAATTTTGTAGCTTGTTTTATAGCTAATTCAGGGGTCCATAAACTTAATAGGAGTTAGTCTCATTTTATTAATAATTAGAATACGGAAAAGTGTCTCCACCTGTCTATAGTTCAATTGAAAATATTTAAATGGTGGAAAATACTTAATAGGAATTGGTTATTTTTCTCAACAATGTTTATAACAACAACATAAGTTCACGCCTGTATCCTCGAAGGGGTAGGCAAAACGAGGCGAACTAGAACACCCACATTTCGCCAAGCTTAGTTGCGTCCCAGATATGATGGGGGGCGAGCCTATCGCTATCATCATCATCATCATAATCATCATCATCAGTCATAGGACGTCCACTGCTGAACATTAGTTCCAAACTCCGGGCTGATACTGAATAATTCGATATCACTTCTGCCTGACCCGGGGATCGAACCCAAGACCTCAGGACAATAGCCGTATCGCGCAAGCGATACCACTACGCCACCGAGGCAGTCAGTAATAATGTTTGTGGTTGTATAAGCAGGATTCTATGTATATAGTATAATTGAAAACAATTTTCTAATATTATCTATTATTCCATAAATGTCAGAGTAAGAAAATCATAAATGAAATTAATTTATTCAGCAGAACATTTTTTTCATGGGTCGTAAATAAAATCTCATTCGCAGAATAATTGCATCAATAAAACAAACTCTCGTTGTAAAAAATTCTTTTTATTTCACTTTCTTCTTCATATCGCTATTAAATAATAATGTTCTCAATGAATGTTTCCTACAGCAATCTTAATGTTTCTGAGTTGGTCGAATTTGGTGGTTAGAAAAAACTCATTGGTAGAGTCACGCTAAAGACAAATCTACAGAACGAATGGGTCAAGTCGACCGATTGAATACCACAGATCTGTCTCACAGAAAACCGTTGTAATAGCAGACCTCTGTTGTACTTCGTTTAGTGAGACTTCAAGAGGCTCAAATACACCCTTTCCTTCCGCAATTCATATGAATCCTAATACTCCAAAACCCTTTAATACTGTCAACAAACCCGCGATTTCTTTGATATCTTGAGCCTTTCATGATTGATACATTTATATAATACTATTTTTAATATCTTTTATTGTTTTACTTTCATAATGAAATTAGTCGGTTTCATTTTCAAAATTCATTTTTCATAATGAAAAATAGCTACAATATTCAGCGATGGTTTGTTTTAGAAATTATTAATATGTATTCTTCTCTGTCTTTGTGGGAGACTTGTGTCTTAGGTGTCTATGGGCGGTGGATATCACCTACCATCAAGTGACCATTCTGCTCGTTTGCCAACCTTTGCTATAAAAAGACATGTCGAGCAATAGTCGTCCTGTGACTGACGATGATGATGATTATTATGTTTGTAGTATTAACATTAATATTTCCAGCAGATTCAAGCTCCGGTGAGACCACATAGCGTCAGTACATCAAGAACTATGGCGGCGATGTCGTTAGGTTTCATAGTTATGGTGACACCGGCCACGATACAAGAGGTTGTAGCAGCTTGCACTGGATGCAAGGTAATATTATATAGTACTACAATGCCTTTTAAATAAATCAGTATTATATATTCTAACAGAATTAAGAAAGGTTATGTACTTTATTCGTGTAGGTATATTTGTAATTTTGAGTAATTTATAACAAAAATCTAATTTATAATAACAATAATTTTGATGATTGTCTCTCTAATTTAGTATGAATTTAGTCTACAATAATATGCTTGGAAGGTTTTATAACCAAAATCCATATTAGGAATACAAATTAACTGAATATCTCGAATAAGATTAACTGTAAGATGTAGTAGAAACATTTAGTTTTTTGACCAGCCCTCCATGACAAATATTTTTGTAAGATTTCAACTTCAACTTACTTAAAAATATAAGAAAAAAGACTTTGCTGTTTGTTGCAGGTACCACCATCTTTGGATTTTATCGTAACCTGGCTGGCTTTAAGCAATAGCTTTTGGAATCCATTCCTTTATTGGCTCCTAAATGGTCATTTTAGAAGAATCAGCCACGAACTACTTCAATACTATGTAAGTGGTTCAACTGTTTCATTCCTGTCTATTGCTTAGTAGAATTTCATTCCTTTTACTAATTTTAATAATAAGTGTTAATGTCAGTTGTCATCTCTTATTAAAAGGTCTAGTCCATCTTTCGCTACTGTGACTATACAAGTGAAAGAAAGAAATAAATAAAACGATGAAGTGCTAATTAATATCCGAGAAAAAAATAACCTCATATGCATATATTTTTCTTACTCAGTCTATTATTTCAGGTATGTTGCAAGAGATCAAAATCATTTCCACACAATTATGAAAAACCAACAGGCTGTTGTGGCTCACCTGTTACGTCCGACGGGCTACATTCAAAAGGTGAATTTGAAGGTCTTGGAGAAAAATACTGGGGTGAAATATTAGAGCGAACGGTTTCATCGACATCACTGCACGCTATCCAAAAAGCTTGCCATAGAGAACATCCACTCAGATGTACTGGATCCTTCAAAGGTTATCCAAGTAACTCATGTAAACATGACCATCGATTCTTTGATGGTTACGGTCCAACAGACTATAGACAACTCGATAGATCTGCTTTCCAGATAGAATCATGTTCGCGGCAATGCAGGTTTAAGAACTCAGACTTTTGTCTCTTTAAACCTAGTTCTGGGCTAGAATGCGGACGGTCACGTTCCAACCTGAGTTTGGATGAGGGTAATTTCAATAAGATTTGTAATGGAAGGCATCCAGAATTGTGAGAGTTCCGAAACTGTCCGGTCTTCGGGCATAGAAGTAACAGTATAGGCATATATCCTGGAGTTGAACATTTCAACTCTAACATTAAGTGGAAATTCGATGACTCACCGGGTATGGATGAAGATATGCAAATTCTAGAACATAATCTTGATAGAATACGGAGTCTGAGCCATGACAGAAGTTTTAATGGATATGGTTTGAAAGAAAATGACAATTTGTTAGAAGTCGAAGTGAACGATGTGGTTGAGGACGATTCTGATGAAAATAAAGACTATAATGGATGTGTCCATGATAGTTGTGAAGATAAAAGTGAATATATAGCTGCTCATAAGGTTTCTAGAACCTCTTCCCTATCTAACAGAGAATTAGACGTTATAAAAGAGAGTTCTAGAAGTTCAAGTGATACAGAAGTAACGTTGACCCGATGACTTCCGAGGGTGACGTTTGATAAAGCTGTGAATATTGTTCACTTGGAGTTATCCCCAGAACAAAGACATAAGTGTAATCAAAGATGTATGTTGTCGGTTAAAAGAAATCCATAGTTGTGTGATGGTTTAGCAATGCGATATTTATAAGTAATGTGGACCAGTAGCTTCAGGTCTAATTTCTGTATAATATAGTAATATTAAGGAAAGATAAATTACGTTAGTACTACCCAAACAGTATTTTCATTCAACATTCAAATTATGTAAATATTGACGTAAACAAAAAAATAGTATATTGAAATCATCGATATAATAATATACCTAGATGCACAGTTCCATACAAATATCATTGTAAACAGTGTCCTCGACAGACAAAACAAATAAACATCACAAATTTAATTAAATTAACACAAATATGACCTTATAGACGCGGCATAAAGTAGCTTTTTAAATTGAATGTTCAAACGTTCTTATATTCGAAATTTTTGAATTTCTAATCGTTTTTGAATTTGACAATAATTTGACATTATTAAAAGAAACATTCTAGTCACTTGGACAAAGATTGAATGGAGTCGAATAGTTCTTGTATTTATCTGTGAGAAATTTTGACCACGTGGCGTACAATGTAGATGAGAATGGCGATATCTGTATAATAATTTTACTTACATTAAGAGATAGATAGAGTATAAATGTTTAGAAGATAACAAAGCTTATGAGTTATGAATATGAAATAAGCACTGTTTTGCCTTAGCGTGATTCATAAATAAATAAATAACACCCAACAGTCACATACATAGTCCTGGCCCCACACTAAGATCGTCCTTTGCTCTTTAGATTCTTAATAATTTCTTTTAGACTATCATTTCGTTTTCTTAATCTTTTGTTCTGCCTTTTTAAGTTTCGCACTAAATTAGATTTAAGTTTAAATTTTTGGTTGCGTTCTTTTAAATTATCTTTCAAAAATAACGTCTGAGGTGTGTTTGATTGATGAAAATTCTGATGGTATTGGTGATCCTTCATTATTTATTGGTTCAATTGCTGGTTCCTGGAAATGAATATGTTTCCAATAAATGATGTCGTAGTATTATTACTGTTGTAGTAATTATGCCTAACGACCGGTTCCAATAAATGATCTCAATCCGAGAATCCAAGATAAAAATGAAAAATTAAAAAATGAAAAATCGCGAGAATGAACCATTAAAATTATTATTTGACAGCGGAATGTTCAACTTTGTTCATGTTGGCAAATTTTTATGATCTGCACACTTTGATTGAAAACATTTATTAGAATTAGCCGCAAATTATTAAATAGTAATTTTACATGGCAGTATGTACCTAGTATATGCTTGCTATTGATGAATTCTGTATCAAATATTTTTCAACTATTACACTTGTACTGCACCCTGCCTCATTTAAACTTGTAGTTACGACAATCTAAAATAAAGTCAATAAATGTGGCAATATTTATTTTATTTATTTATAGGTACACCAACAGCATACATATTGTTAAATTAAATAGTAAACATTAGTTAAGGACAATGTAGCTGATGACAATTTATCACCTTTATTTTTGGTACAGCATTCTTTTTAATTTTCCTAATCCCTTTTTCTGTATAATATCCATCGGAATCGGCAAAATGGTCTGAACAAACCACACTTGAGTAATTGGGTTTAAAATTTTCTTCTCTCCTTTCTTCGGAAATAATTTTACGCCATTTATCTCTTACTATTTCATTTCATGGAAATCTGTAATTAATAAATAAAATTAATAAAAAAAATCATAAATATAATATATTTACAAAAAAAACGACTCCATATATTTCATTGTTCCAAATCATGATTTCGAAAGGGACAAAATATTCTATTAACTGAATTCGTTAAATTAATTATTTATACACGTTTAATACTTAATTTAACATGATTAAGGTTTTAAGAATCAAGTAAGGGAATTATACTTACTTAAAATATGAAATCCCATGTGTTTTGCGCTTTGTAATAGCATCGATATAATAATATACCTAGATGCACAGTTCCATACAAATATCATTGTAAACAATGTCCTCGACAGACAAAACAAATAAACATCACAAATTTAATTATATTAACACAAATATGACCTTATAGACGCGGCATAAAGTAGCTTTTTAAATTGAATGTTCAAACGTTCCTATATTCGAAATTTTTGAATTTCTAATCGTTTTTGAATTTGACAATAATTTGACATTATTAAAAGAAACATTCTAGTCACTTGGACAAAGATTGAATGGAGTCGAATAGTTCTTGTATTTATCTGTGAGAAATTTTGACCACGTGGCGTACAATGTAGATGAGAATGGCGATATCTGTATAATAATTTTACTTACATTAAGAGATAGATAGAGTATAAATGTTTAGAAGATAACAAAGCTTATTAGTTATGAATATGAAATAAGCACTGTTTTGCCTTAACGTGATTCATAAATAAATAAATAACACCCAACAGTCACATACATAGTCCTGGCCCCACACTAAGATCGTCCTTTGCTCTTTAGATTCTTAATCATTTCTTTTAGACTATCATTTCGTTTTCTTAATCTTTTGTTCTGCCTTTTTAAGTTTCGCACTAAATTAGATTTAAGTTTAAATTTTTGGTTGCGTTCTTTCAAATTATCTTTCAAAAATAACGTCTTAGGTGTGTTAAAGATTGATGAAAATTCTGATGGTATTGGTGATCCTTCATTATTTATTGGTTCAATTGCTGGTTCCTGGAAATGAATATGTTTCCAATAAATGATGACGCCACAATTACTGTTGTAGTAATTATGCCTAACGACCGGTTCCAATAAATGATCTCAATCCGAGAATCCAAGATAAAAATGAAAAATTAAAAAATGAAAAATCGCGAAAATGAACCATTAAAATTATTATTTGACAGAGGAATGTTCAACTTTGTTCACGTTGACAAATTTTTATGATCTGCACACTTTGATTGAAAACATTTATTAGAATTAGCCGCAAATTATTAAATAGTCATTTTACATGGCAGTATGTACCTAGTATATGCTTGCTATTGATGAATTCTGTATCAAATATTTTTCAGCTATTACACTTGTACTGCACCCTGCCTCATTTAAACTTGTAGTTACGACAATCTAAAATAAAGTCAATAAATGTGGCAATATTTATTTATTTATTTATTTATAGGTACACCAACAGCATACATATTGTTAAATTAAATAGTAAACATTAGTTAAGGACAATGTAGCTGATGAAAATTTATCACCTTTATTTTTGGTACAGCATTCTTTTTAATTTTCCTAATCCCTTTTTCTGTATAATATCACACTTGAGTAATTGGGTTTAAAATTTTCTTCTCTCCTTTCTTCGGAAATAATTTTACGCCATTTATCTCTTACTATTTCATTTCATGGAAATCTGTAATTAATAAATAAAATTAATAAGAAAAATCATAAATTTAAAATAAATATAATATATTTACAAAAAAAAAGACTCCATATATTTCATTGTTCCAAATCATGATTTCAAAAGGGACAAAATATTGTATTAACTGAATTTGTTAAATTAATTATTTACACACGTTTAATACTTAATTTAACATGATTAAGGTTTTAAGAATCAAGTAAGGGAATTATACTTACTTAAAATATGAAATCCCATGTGTTTTGCGCTTTGTAAGAGTGTTATTTTTGCACTCTTTCACAGAGCATTTAGGCATCTTCACAGACGAACGGTCAGCGCCCGACTGACAGCCAACAAGTGCTTACTTACATTTTAAGCACTCGTTGGCTGTCCCACTTTCTGAGCGTCAACTGTGCATCTAGGTATATTATTATATCGATGTGTAATAGTGTTATTTTTGCACACTTTCACAGAGCATTTAGGCATCTTCATAGGCGAACGGTCGGCGCCCGACTGACAGCAAACAAGTGCTTACTTACATTTTAAGCACTCGTTGGCTGTCCCACTTTCTGAGCGTCAACTGTGCATCTAGGTATATTATTATATCGATGATTGAAATACATAAATATTTAATACACGTACTTAAGTCATGTTTAGTGTCAGTGTAGAATATTTTGTATTTTTTGTAATAGTTGTATCTGATATATACGTAATTGATGTGTTTATTGTCTATATTTCAAAACTGTTTAAGCAATATTTCTTCTCTATTTAAAATTAGTTTCCAATTTTTGTTTCAGTTCAATATAACAGTTTTATATAAAGAAACATTTTATATTTTCGTTTCTAGTAGAAGAAATTTACATTTCTAAAAATAATTTGTTCCATTTGTAAATAATAAGACTGTATGATGGAAAAATTCTTGAAAATAATCAGAATCGCACAATACAATTTCCTTCTATACATGATAACGTAACCATTTAAAGATTGTTGATGTCTACATTAATGTCAAAGAAACAGATTGACAGAAAAATAAATTGTTTGGATATAATGTTTGTTTAATTATTCATTTAATTTTACGACTGCTACAATGTTGTGTAAAAAGAAAATGCACAAAACTGGAATAATTGAAGTACATATAAGTCTCATTAGTATATCACATAGTATCTAGTATTTTGATAACTATCTTTAAAAGTCCAGAGATTAACTTATAATGTGTCCTTTAATATGGAAAATAACTTTGCTGACCGAAAAGAATTTTAATGAGAATAGATATATTTTTTAACACAACATACACACTTTTTTAAGTAGTCTTTTTAAACTAATTTGTAAATATTAAAATCACAGTACCCAAGTATATATAGAATCTTTATTTGAAAAGTTTAAACTTGATTGAAAGTCAAGTTTATTATTATCGCAATTTAATAAAACTGAAAATACTGAGATTCTGTTAAGAGTATCTGCCATCGCATAAATCACCTTCTTTGATTTAACCCGCTTTCTTTTATTTATTCTTGAACAATAAGTATAATGGCCAGATAAGATAGCATTTTTAAATTAAATCTGATGTCATAAATGTGAGTTCGTGTAAAACTAGTATGTTTATGATATATTCCGGTTAATGTTTTTTTTACGGTCCATCCGCGGGGTTTTATTGCGTGGAACGCGTAGACTGTACTAAACTAGTTGATGTACGGGATTACATCCCGAGAGATCTGGTTTACGGACGTATGACATGTTGGTCATCAGATTTACTTACTGTTTGGATTTTATTTTTAGAGCAGCTTTAGGGTATAGGGGATGAAAATCTTATATGAATTATATATTTTAATATAGGGATATATACCTTTGGGCGTCTAGTTCCAGTTCAAAAGTTGACTTTTAGATAATGCCTTGGACATAATGTCCGTCTTTGAACAAAATTTTGTAAAAGTGTAACTAAGCTATACGACTATCCATGAACAGTTAGCAGGAACTATCCTTATTTTGGATGTAAGCAAGTATTGAGTGGATTTGTATTATTTTAGTTCTTTTGACTGCTCTCGCTTAAAACCAACGATAGTTTTGACTTCTCCATACAATTGAATCATAGTGTCACTCGCGGAAACTTCAACGATGTAAAAAAATGTGTAGAGAAAATTAAAACAGTCTTCGACTTCGTGAACTGTTAAAAAAACTCATACAAGAGGTAGGTACTGGTGTTATGATACCTACTAGGACGGACATTCTCAAACAACCGTTCTATAACCAGTGTAGGCAGTAGGTAGGATTCGTTTTCGGAGTAAAAATTAATGATCGAAAGAATACCTCCATCCTAAAACATCATCATCATCATCATCAGCCCCAGGATGTCCACTGCTGGACATAGGCCTCCCCCAAAGATTTCTAGATTGACCAGTTGGAAGCGGCCTGCATCCAGCGACTTCTTGCAACCTTTATGAGGTCGTCTGTCCACCTAACAGGTCGATGTCCAACGCTGCGCTTGCCTAAAACATCCTAAAATATACCACCAAAATATTATACCGAACATAGGACATCAGATGCAAACTTTTATAGAAGCATAAAGGAGTATTTATAAATCTTAATAAGAAATAGACGAATACAAAGATTCTAATAAAGAAAGAATTATTTTAAGACGTCTGCATAATAAGCCGTTTGGATTCAGACCAAGTGCGACACTACGTGATAACAGCTTCCTTCCAATGGATGCGTCTCTTATGAGAATTATACTACCAGTTTTGTATAATTGTTGCCAAGAAAACGAGTTTGTGGTTCTTTTTTACATAGGTTCATTGTTTTAATTACAAAACGTTATAAAGGTTTTTTTCACCATTTTATTATGCTCAAATTCATTATGTTATATCTGGTTAAAATCTTTTGCAAGAATAAATTATATTATAAGCTTCAATTTAAGTTTTTGCTTTGACTTGGGTCCAATAACACCTTCTGTATCTGGCTCTTGACCCAACGACCAATTGAAATCATCTCAAGATATTGATGCCATTTATTTGATTGTGGTCAGTATACTAGAAATCATTTTCGCAGATTTCTTAAAATATGTATATAAAACTAGCTATATTACTATAGTTACTAAGGATCATTGAACTAGGATAAGGGGAGTTTCGTAAAATGCACAAAGAACATATCTATATATCTTTACTTGTTTCCAATAGAAAATATATGATTAAATTTCTAAAAAAAATTCAAGTTTTAAAAGTCTTATAAAACCGTTTCCCTAACTATAAATCCGAGAAATTCGGCATAACATTACCGTTCATTCTTATCCAACAGTCATTATAATTTGTCACAATTTACCATTTTCTTTACCGTGCGTATTTAGCGAGGAAATGATTATAAATGGTCTTTCTACTGGAGAAATCTGTGGCTTAAAATATCTTGACGATGTTTTACTGTTCTGTATTATGTCAACGTTTCGGCCACATGGTGAATGTGTGGAACGTGCTCTGTGTATTTATGAGTTGTAATCCTTGATAGTGGCATTTCTTCTAGACCGTCTTCCTTGATATGATTAAACAGGTTTTGTTTATGTGCACCGCTTGGTAATGTATGGCATTGATCTACATTATTTAGATGCGGATCACTGCAGGGCTACCACCACGTCTTATAGCAGTATTATTATAATCGTTCTTCGTTTGATTTGTATGGGAATTGGTACAAGTAAAATTATTATAATCCTGCTATAAGAGGTTGTGGTAACTCTCCTGGTAAGTTTTTTTTTATAGTAGAGACTGGCAAACGAGCTGATGTGTCACCTGATGGTAAGTGATCTCCACCGCCCATAGACTTGATTGAAAGACACTCACACATGTCTTGGGTAGCTACACAAAAAGAATCATGGGTACGTTGTCAACCTAAAAGGAGGGAATGGAAGGGGAGGGAAAAGACATTGGGAAAGGGAGGAATTGTATTATATTTTAGTTAGATATTTTATGAACAACAAGAGAACTTACTTTGTTTTATTTTACGGGACAAGTAAGATTATAATAAAACTGCTATAAGACGTGGTGGTAACCTTCCAGGACGATGACCATGCTTACGTTTTTGTTGTTCACAAATTGATTTAATTACTTAACATACTAACTTTTTTTGCGACCACCTGCGAACGGGATACTGGTGACACCTTCAATATTTCGTTAATCATGGTTTATAGACAGTCCCTTTTAGATAAAGAGTATCGTACAGGGTATAGGGATTTTTTTTTTAGCAGAGACTGGCACACGAGCACATGGGTCACCCGATGGTAAGTGATCTCCACCGCCCATAGACATCCAAGACACAGAATGAATCATGGGTGCGTTGCCAATCTAAAAGGAAGAAATGGAAGGGGAGGGAAAAAGGGATTGGGAAAGGAAGGGGGGAAATGGGCGACCGGAAATCTCACTCACCGAACGAAATGCGACAGCAAGCTGCCACTTTACGTCGGTTTTCTGTGAGACAGTGGTATCAAACCGCTCGAGCCGGCCCATTCGTGCTGTAGACGTTACTGTCTACAGCGTAACTCTACCACTCAATTCCGTGGAGTGTGGGTATAGGTAAGAATAGGATAGTTGTATAAACTTGTCACGATTCTGTTTGTAAATCGTATGACATGGCCTCGTAAATTAGATAAGAACCATAATTATATCAATATACATATGTATATAAGTTGCTTATTAAAATTAAAACTCTCTATTTAACTAAAAAAGTTTCTATCGTTTTCTCGCTTTCATGTGAAATATTTTATCGGAATATATCTTAAAACTAAAGCGACATTCAATAATCTGACCTAATCCCACTCCAATGGGGATCGGCATATACTTTCCAAGCATGCAGATTCGGCTTATTATGACCGATTAAAATAATAGACAATATAAACAAACGTAAATGACCTTTTAAAATATTAATTTACTTTATCTTGTAATAAACACGTCCATAGTAATAATTATAATCAATTCAAATTAAAATACATCAACGAACATACCCTTGGCAAACCGTAATCAGTATAGAATTTCTTCTATCATAATTAAAGCTGGGATTACTGGGATGAAAGAGTAATAGGATACTTTAAATAACACAGTGTATTGTATAAACAATTAGACTTAAGATACCTATAAAGGTATAATTGTAATTTGTGAATAAGGTTGGTTTAACTTGAAAAGGTCATAATATCTTTTATACCGGACTGGCTGAGTTCATGGATGACTATTTGTCTACGGACACTAACATGCGTCCTCGTTTATTTTCATACAATATTATCGACAACACGTAGACAACATCTCGACAGTCATCCGATGATCGAATGATCGATCGAGATATCCCGATGGATATCTCGTGGCGCGCATGCTAGTCGGGCTGGTGGTAAGTGATCTCCCCCGCTCATACTAAACGGTTCATGGCTGCGTAAGCTTAATGAAAGTATGGATGTTTGTAGGTGATTTTAAATATTTGACAAATGGATTTAGTGCAATCCTTTACTCAGGTAAATAGGTCATCACTACTATTTTTTTAATCACGCTTTTTTATAACCGGCCACTAATTGCATGGGCGAAGCCACAAGCAAAAGATATAAGATAGAATAAATCAGTAAAACACGTAGATCATTAAACGTCCCGAACAATGTCATTTTCCCATCTTTTATCGTACTTACTTTAAATTGTTAACACCACTTAAGTAACAATAGTCTAATAAATACCTAACAGAGTAAATAGGTCTTCTTATTTATTTTATAGATTTCAGAATGTTCTCGAGGGAAAATCTTTAGTGTTGGAAAGTGTTTTTATACACTTTTTCCGTTTCTTCACCGAAAGCTTTGCTGAAAGACAGCTAATATTTCACTACTCTCTTGTAAATTTATTTAAGATTGCTTTTGCTCTGTAAGAACAAAAAGAAGTTAAGCTAATAAATTAATAATAATTATTATTATTGGATATTAATATATATGTATAGGTAGGTATAAATAGGTATCTAAGTCAAAATAATTGAATAATTTTTACAACAAAAAATAGTTTGATTTTGATAAGATAAAGTTTGGAATGGACGTCATATAGCCTATAAGTCGAACAAGCTCAAATTCTTTTTTATTCCCATAGAAAGGGAACCAGTCACTAATATGAGATAGATACGTCACTAAAATGTTAACTATTTTAAAAATGTAAAGAAAATAAGGATGTAACAGTCAGCAAATTCAGATAGGTTTCAAACTATAAAATACGTTTATGACCTGCCTATCCAAGCTTAATACTCTCAGTACTGAGTATATTGCCTGCTTTATGTCCATCATCTAGTTACAGCAGAATAGTTTCGTCACCTACAGAACTACCTATACCAATAATACATTTATAGCCGAAAATATTATTAGAACACATAACACACATAACATAAGCTCACGCCTGTATCCCCGAAGGGGTAGGCAGAGGCGCACTAGCCAACTAGTACACCCACATTTCGCCGAGCTTAGTTCCGTCCCAGATGTGATAGGGGGCGAGCCTATCGCCATATCGGGCACAAATTCCAGACTCCGGTTTTATATGGAAAAATCCAATATCACTGCCCGACCCGGGGATCGAACCCGAGACCTCAGAACCGTAATCGTACCGAAATACCACCACGCCACGGAGGCAGTCTGAATATTAGACTGAAATTTAAAAAGAAGACTGATTCTGAATATAATCAAAATTTAGAAGTAGCGAGGTTAGCTGTCTTGGTATCAGAACACGAATTAATTAAGATGTTAATTATCGAAAAAATCTGTATGGAATAGTTTATCTTAGATCAACTTTGAATAGTTATAGTAGGCTTCTGATGCGTCTTTGGTCTAGTGGCAGCATATATGAGCTGTGGGATGGGAGGTCCTGGGTCTGATTCCCAGGTCGGGCAAAGCGATGTTTCTAATTTAATTTGCCCGGGGCTGGGCTCTAGAGGAGGTTGACGTCAGGCAGGCAGCCGGTCGTAAAAATAAGGCCAAAACCTTTCTGCAACATGTTTGAAAAAGTGTGTTGTGCCAACCCCACATTAAGGTGGGACAAGGGCAGGTAAAAAGAGTAGTTGACTTCTGTAAGATTCTATCGAAGTTTAGACAGTCTAGCGCAGCAGACGGGTAGACTGTGATACGAGGTTGTGGATTCCCTCACAAAGTCAAAATCATGTTAGTGCCACAGATATTTGTTTAGGGGCTGAGTGTTCTGGTACTTTAAATCCCTCGTAGTTTCCTAATACTGACGATACAGGTTAAGCCTAATATATAGTTACGACTATGTGTGTGACTGTTGGATGTATTGATTGTCATTATTTATGCATCGATTTAATATACCATACATGCACAGTTTTTTGCAAATATCGTTATATAAAGTGGTAGTCTTAGTAAATAAAACAAAGGAAGATATCACAAATTATAACTATATCAACAAAATATAACTCTGAGCACGTGTTATAAAGTATTTAGTCTTTTAAATTAAATGAGCAAGCGTTCTTAAATTAAAATTTTGTTTAGAATTCTGTCGGCGTCCGACTGTAGGCAAAAGGAGTGCTTAAGCACTCCTTTGCCGTCCTATTTTCTGAGCATCAACTGTGCATCTAGGTATATAGGGTCTTACTTATAAAAGCCTTTTTTGCTGAGCAAATGGTTAAGAATAACCTGTCACTTTATTCCTTGCGTTACATTGTTTAAAAATGAAAGGGACAACTTATGGTATAAAGATAAGCATCGCTTAAATACTTTTATAAGTAAGGGGCATAATATATCATTGCATTTATGTGGGTAAAGTCTCTTTCTACATGACTTAGGGTTGATAATACCAGATTTAATTTCAGTAAAAAATAACAACACATCCATATTAAGTTGTTAATAAAAAATCAAGGCGCCAATAAATCTAGATAATTAATATACTGAGTGATAACTCACCATTACTAGGAAAAATTGGTCACGCTAATCATAAATTATGAATATAACTGCAATGTATTATAATTTGACTAAGCATCTGCTATATACAATGATTCTTCCACAAGATGGTCCCTTGTGAATGAGAGTTACGGATGTTGTCTCTTATAAATATTGTTTGTTTTCTTCAAGTCGCTAGTCCCTTGAGAAAATCGGCGTGATTCACGGCTAATAACATAATAAATCTCGTTTTGCGGAAGCTACATAGATTTATATTTATAATATTTTATGGGGTGGATGTGATATGGACATTGGACATTCTGTAGCTCAACCATGTATTTGCCATTTCTCGCTAGCGTATACGTAAATAATCACAAGTTTAAAAACTCAACTGACCGACTTCCAATTTACCGATCATGACCAAATTTATATGGGACCACCCTTGAAAGAATTTTATTGAACACAAAAAGAATTTTGAAGATCTGTCCACATTCGGCGGAGATATCGCGTAACATACATAAAACAAAATACCGTCGAATTGAGGACCTCTTCCTTTTTGGGAAGTCGGTCAAATATTTGTATGACAAACACTCGAACGCTTCTATCGGTGACGTGGGGAATTAATGTTTGACATGTAAATTATTTTACATAGTTGCTAGCGACAAACGCAAAAAAAACTGAAAGTAGAGCTACGGGCGACCATTACCTTTACATTTTCTTCATTTAATTGGCCTATTATTTCCAAAAATAAAAAATAGTAATATAATAATAATCACTCAGGCACTCATAGTGCAGCTATAAATATCATAATTTTATTTATTTTATGATAATCAATTTACGAATCGGTCCTTTACGGTACTTTTTCTCTCTACCTGCACTTATCCCACCTTAATAAGGGGTCGGCGCAACACACTTTTACAAACATGTTGCAGAAAAGATTTGGCTTAGTTTTTACGACCGGCTGCCTGCCTGACGTCAACCCCCTCTGAGGGATCCAGTCCCGGGCAAATTAAATTAGAAAATTCGCTTTGTCCGACAAGGGCATCAAACACAGGCCCTTCTGGTCCATAACCTATATATGCTGCCACTAGAGCAAGAAGGTGACGACGATGTATTAGCCGCCCTATAATACTCAATTATAAAAAAATCTATCTTTCCATACAGGCTAAACCCATAAGCCAAGTCCTCAACAAATCGAGTTCGCTTCGAGAAACCTGTGGAGACCCCAGGAAGATCCTGCGCTTCTGGTCGGAGCTTCGCTGGCTGGACTCTTAGCTGGCATTTACGTTACGCACAATGATCTACTTTTATGAGCCTGAGTTCAGTAAATGGAGCCCAACAACAAACAAACAAACCCATAAGCCAATTAAATACAAAATATCTACATTGACTTTATTCTAGTAACAACAGTATACAACGAAGGAAGCGCCCCACCTCACACGGACATTGGCAAGGAAGGAAACAGACTTCCAACATTACAGAAAGTAGGTTTCCAGTTGTCTACATAACAAGGAAACGTGTACGACTAACCGATACTATACTGTTTATCCACGGACGTTAAAAAATATGGACGCAGCGCTAGGAACCTTGAAAGTGAAGCAGAGTTTTGGCCCATTCGATCTATCGACACGTTATGGCAGCGATTAGGCGTGTTATGAGTTTTAATGTGTGCGTAAAGTACTTTTGTCAAGCAAGTTTGTGTGCGTGGCTTCTCTCTGGCGTCCGTTTAACTATAGGCGAGATGGTGTCCTTCTTTTTTATACGTCCGTGTGTATATTAATGCTTAAGTTGATGGCCCTTTTGTTGAGCAATAGCATTGTGCTTGGTATAGGCAGGCGTATATGAGCTGCGGATCAAGAGTTCCTAGGTTCCAATCCGAAGTCAGGCAACATGGTTTTTCAATAGGAATAATTAGAGTAGAATTTAAACTTTATGTTAACAATTTTTTTCTTCCGCCTGCCTTTATCACATTTATGTATATGCAGCGTCTGCGCAACACGCTTTTTCAGACATATTGCAGAAAGAAATCGGCTTTAGGTTTTTCCACCGCCTGACGTCAATTTTATTCCCAGTGGGATATCCAGTCCCGTGTAAAGTGTTAGAAAAACAGCCTTACCCGACCTGGGAATCGAAGCCAACACCTCCCTAGCCCAATGTACTACCACTAAAATAAGAAGGTGATCTATGTTGTCACTATTAAATAATATCTATGTTCTCTCGGTGGCGTAGTTGTATTTCGGTATGACTACCGTCCTAAGGTCTCGGGTTCGATCCCCGGGTCGGGTAAAGTGCTATTGGATTTTTCCATATCAGCCCGGAGTCTAGACTTGTGCCCGATATGGCGATAGACTCGCCCCCTATCACATCTGGGACGGAACTAAGCTCGGCGAAATGTGGATGTTCTAGTTAGCTAATGGACCTCTGCCTATTCCTTCGGGGATACAGGCGTCAGCTTATGTTATGTGTGTTAATTGATTAGACTACTAATAATTTATGTAATCTGTGAACTGAACTGAAAACTGTCTTAAATATGCAAAATTATGCAATAGCTGTATCAAGTGAAATTGTATAGTTTTATTGACCGACTTCCAAAAAGGAGAAGGTCCTCAATTTGTCTGTATTTTTTTTATGTATGATTTTCAATTTCAATTCTTTGTGTATTCGATAGAGCTTTTATCAAGGGTGGTCCCATATAAATTTGGTCATGATTGGATTGGAAGTCGGTGTGTTAAGTTTTTAAACTTGTGATTATCTATGACCTCTAGGAGATACTACTGAAGGCTCTAATGTATTTATAGATGTCTATAATCCTCGATAATCTGTATCAGATTCCAAAATTACGACTTAATCAGTACATCCTATGCTAAGCTATAATGATTAGATCAATCATCTCAGATCCCGTGGTAATAATCATTTCAAATTAGATTAGCTGTTGTAGAACTAAGGATTACTCGTATATTCTGATAGATCCCGAATTAGATGTTTACGATCTCAATTAAGACAAATTGTAATTGCTGATGTTAAATAGAAAGTAATACTATTGTAATCAATCTGGGTAGTCATGCTCGCTTAATTTATAAAAGTCGACGCTTGTGGTGGCGTCATGTGCCGGGTCGGTCACTTCCCTGCAACATGGTTGAGGCGGCCGTAGACTGGCATATGCGTCATACTCGTGAACGGGTGCTGCTTGTGTGGTCTGCTCAGACATTTATTACTTTATTACTTTTTCATTTGTATCCAATTGAAAAAGTGTGTTGTTCTGACTCCACATTAAGGTGGGATAAGGGCAGATGGAAGAAAGAATAGTGATTACGTCAAGTAATTACGTTTCATTCGTTTTAAAACCACCCACCGACGTTGGTTCCTTCGTTTACTGGTTTCGGGAGGTCCTTGGATTCGAAATGGATTTGCGGTTAAAATATATCTAAGACACAATATGATCCTCACTTAAATAAAAGGTCAGTGTTGTGTATTTTAATCCTGAGTTCGAATCCCAGGTCGGGCAAAGATTTTTTTAACACAAAAATATCTCTGGGACTGGACCCCCAGAGAGGTCCAACGTCAGATAGGTAGTCGTACAAACAAATCCGAATGAAAATGCCAAAAAACTATCACTTTGCCGTGCTCAAATAATAAATCCAATTTACGTGCGTTCTTAAAAGTATTGCTAACAGTGCGAAATATATTGGCAATGTGATTGACGTAAATTGGCACCATTACTACGTCGTTAACCGAGAATATTATCGCCTCGAACTCCCAGAATCACATTGTATGATTTACATAATATATTCTTGTATCCATTAGGGTGATCCGATATCTAATACGCAATCAACAAATCATCTATAATGACGGGTTTTCCAGCCTCGGTGGTGCAGCGGGCGAGTCGGCTGTGAAGCGAGAGGCCGCGGGTTCAATTCCCGCACCGACCCCAATGATTATGTGATCCACAGCTATTTTTTAAGGTCTGGGTATTGTAAGACCGAAAATCTCTCTTAGGCTGAGATTTATAGAGCAAACTCCGACTAAGTCTAAGTCAAAGAAACGAACTCAGTGAGGATTTGGAATTTTTAAATCGAACTTTATCTTGGTCCGAGTCATTTTTTCCAGACAATATTTGCTTAGCTTTGCTCTCTGTGGTTGTGGTTGCCTGGAAGAGATTGCTTATAGCAATAAGGCCGCCACTTGTGACACATTTTTTTTGTTGTTGTTTAGTGTTACCTGTTTTCTGTGTGTGTGTATCTAGATAGATAACATAACATAACATAAGCTCACGCCTGTATCCCCGAAGGGGTAGGCAGAGGCGCACTAGCGAACTAGAACACCCACATTTCGCCGAGCTTAGTTCGGTCCCAGATGTGATAGGGGGCGAGCCTATCGCCATATCGGGCACAAATTCCAGACTCCGGGCTGATATGGAAAAATGCAATATCACTTTGCCCGACCCGGGGATCGAACCCGAGACCTCAGAACCGTAGTCGTACCGAAATACCACCACGCCACCGAGGCAGTCTATCTAGATAGATAGTAACTCTTTATTGTCGACACACAGATAGATATCTATCTCTGTCAGTCTATTTTTCTTGAAAAAAAATGGCTCCGACTAAGTCGAATTTCTATTTAAAAATACCAAATCTTCACTGAGATCGTTTCTTTGAATTAAACTTAGTCGAAGTCCGTTCTATAGATCTCAGCCCTAGTGTTTGATACCCACGACACTGTGTCGCTAGTGTGGGGTCCGAACTATGTATGACTGTTGGTGTATTTAGTAATTTATTTATCTGAGTAACTCAATATTAAATTCCACATATTGGAATTTCACTCAATTTTCCGTGTAATGTTAAAAATAGGACAAACATTGTTGGTCCCTTTTAGATGGGATTGACTTCCAAAGTTAAGCAATTAAAAGTTATGAATAATCTCATTATAAATGTATACCATTTACCCCTTTTCATGGTTAAATGTGTTTCTTTGATAATGAAAACTTCATGAAAGTAGGAATTATTCATATATTTGGTCCTTCGAATCAGATATACAGTATAACGTACAGTATAACGTAAATAATGTACTAATTGAAATAAAACTATTCTTACGGATTCTATCACGATTATGTTAGACCCGTGACAATGAAGACTGCAAAGCCTTCGAAACGTCGGGAATAATAATTAAAACATAATCGTGATAGAATCCGTAAGAATAGTTTTATTTCAATGTATAATATTCGCGTAAACTTAAGAAATCAGTAATGTACTAATCGCATTCGAAATCGATAATATAAATTATTTATTTATTCCCATAACAAATAAACGAATTTGAAACGAAACGAACAATACCATACAAACGAATAATAAAGCCAATCCAAGTTATTTAAACTTTAAGCAAAATAATGTATAGAATCGGTCTACTTTTTATTTATTGACTCATACTGGCCAGTACAGTCAAAAATTCATTCCACTTACATTTGTTCTAAATTAAACGTTCTTGCTTTTTATCCACAGAACGCAGGCAACGCATGTTACCTATAAACATCGAGTCTTATGCAGGCGTTAACAACGTCCTACAAGTCACCAAGACGCCATTAGCCAAGTCTGGAGTCACCGAGTCATATGGCTAGTTGCCAACGCAATAACATTTCGGGCCACATAACAACACTTGGCAACAATAGGCTGTTTAACTGATAGCATGGTTGAATGAATAACTAACGGTAATAACGATAAGGGTATAGAAAGCTGCGTGATTTGTGGTTACGGTTCAGAACAAGAACCAATCATTATGTACAATTGATTAGCGAGAGAAGAGACGGAGACAAAGACCTTGTATAGATCGCGTACCAGGATCAGCCAGTGAAGGTATATCCAGTTCCCCCAGCGAATGCGATATGACTTGATGGTTGGTTGAGGCAAGTATGGGATAGAACATCCTAGTGTTACTGTGCTTGCATCGGTCATGCGCCTGCCCTCTCGCAGACCCTCGATGTGCTTCTGTGCTTTTTGGTGTGTGAAAAAGCATTTATGCCTGCTTCTTCACATGACCTGCATGGTTCTGTTGACTACCGACAAACTCATTCATCTTTCTCTAAACATATAGCTTCATACCGATAGCAGTAGCCTGACAGTAGAAATTGAAGAATTTTGGAAACGCAGTTACAACAAACTCATTGTACTTTGTCTGACATAGTGACATACATAATTATGTACATTAAAATAAAACTATTTTTACGGATTCTATAACGATTTGATTTTAATTTTTATTCGCGACGTTTCGAAGGCTTTGCAGACTTCGTGGTCACGGGTTGGACTGAGATGTCCTAGATATCGTGATAGAATCCGTAAGAATAGTTTTATTTCAATGTATAACATACGCGTAAATTATGTATGTTACTAATGAGTGTTATTTATTATATGATTGGTATCTACTATGCAAGTTAGTTATGACTAAACATTATTTTTTATTACATTGCAGTACTAGAATATACTTCTACGGATTAATACGGCTTACTATAAAGTAAAAAAAAGTCTGAAATGCTAAAAACCCTGTGGAAAAGATCGCAGTATTTATAGTGAAATAAATATTTCTTTTTTAGTGAATACCGAGTAAAACATCATTGTTTACGCATCCCCCGTCGCCTAATGAGTGTCAAGTGTCAGCGTCACCGTACGTCACCATTAGGTGACTCAGACACCGTGGCAGGGCCTCTACGAGGGGGCGTGGACCTCACTTACGTATACGAACTTCCATGTGACTTTTTGAGTGGTAGAGCCACGCTGTAGGCAGTTACGTCTACAGCACTAATGGGCTGGCTCGACCGGTTTGATAACACTGTCCCACAGAAAACCGACATAAAGCGGCAGCTGCTGTCGCGTTTTGTTCGGTGAGTGAGATTTCCGGTGGCTAAATTCCCCACTCTCTTTCCCAATCCCTTTTCCCCCCCTTCTATTCCTTTTTTTAGGTTGGCAATGCACCCCTGATTCTTTTTGTGTCGTGGATGTCTATGGGCGGTGGAAATCACTTACCATCAGGTGACCCATCTGCTCGTTTGCCATTCTCTGCTATAAAAAAGTAAGATTGTGACGTATTTGATGTAATTTTCTAGACGGTACTGATTACTTAATTCTCATAATAACTAGAAGTAACAGAACGTATAGTCGCATCTTATGTCGTAAGAACTTGCTCGCTAAGACAAAAATATTTGTATCAACACATAACAAGTAATATAAAATGTCAGTATTCGAGTACGTAATCTTGGAATGTTAGAAATGGATCCAAAACTATAATCAATTTATCGTCTACCAGCCCTTATCCTATTCAATTGGGGGGTAAGCGCAACGCTTTTCCAAGCGTGTTGTACGAAAGATTCGGCTTCAGTTTAACAACTGGCTGCCTGCCCGATTAAAATCCCCAATTCACATTTCAATTATCATATGAATTATTATAATTATTTTTACAATTCTATGATTTTATAGTAGGCGAATGTTGTTAATATCAAATTAATACTAATATGCGATAATAATTTACTTTGTTACGTTTAAACGTAACTTGAGTACGGCCCTGGTGCTACTCTAGAGAAGATAAAACCGACCCACTCGTTGTGCCCTACGAAAAAATATCACTTGTTCCGTTTGAAAATGAAAATTTATTTTTGTGCGAAATATCCCCGCTGATTCACATAACCTGAATGTCATCAACTTTGCAAAAAATATTTCATATTTGCTGTATGATTTATGCTTTCGTTTTCTAAATAATATCGTTATTAAATCTTTGTAGTAGCAGCGTGTCCCCTCCTTGGTGTACTGGCAGCATGTATGGGCTTTGGACCGGGAGGTCCTGGGTTCGATTCCCACGTCACGAACACAAAAATAATTTTGAACGTAGGTCTACATTCGGCGGAGATATCGCGTAACATACATTAATAATAAAATAGAGACGAATTGAGAACCTTTTCCTTTTTGGAAGTCGATCGAAAATATGGTACATACATAGTTAAATAATAAGGCCTTTATTCATAATAAAACCCTTATCGAAGATATAAACTCATATTGGTAAAAATGCATTTTAAGCCTATCGAAGGTTCAATAAAATTCTTTATTCATAATAGTTTACTATAGCTTCATTAACTAAAATATATTTACCGTGTCACAATGTTGCTAGTACATAGATAAAACGTGATTTTAACAAGTTTTGTCTCTGGAAAGTCATGGAACGATGGCCTAAAAAAAAAACAATCGTTCGGGCGCGACCATGGCAACCATGGCGACCAGTTTAGTTTGTTTATATATTTATTTAATTAATTTAATCAAAGTAAAACTATGTTTGTTGCATGTGAAGTGATTTTGTTTTATGCAATACCTAAACATCAACGAAGATGGGTAGATTATGGATATTTGGAAATGAAATTTAGATTTGGAGGATATTCCTTGGAGCGTATGAATGAAAGGGGGCTTCCAGTCTTTGCAAATCGTGTAAGAAAAATACCCTGTCTTCTCTGAGAATGGAATTCAGGACCGGACTTTCCAGTTCACAGCGGCTTCAACAGAACCGTCTAAAACCCATTGTATTGAAGAATAATTAGGCAACATGCGTGCATAAGTATTTTTTGTTAAATCAGATTTAATAAAATTCATCATTGTATTTTTGAAGTGTTTTATTTCTCATGATTTATTCATGTGACGCTATATTCGTGTTTAGATAATGATGATATTGAAGAAAAATATGTTTTGTTGAAATCAAGGTATGTAATTAAATACCACACGGAAAATATTAAATACTAGCTGACTTCAAACAAATCTATCCTACGGAGACCCTACATTTTCTGGAAAAAAGTAGCCTATGTGTTATTCCTTTATAAATAAATACATCCTCGAATGTTCTGTGAATGGTGAAGAATCACTTAAGACAAGTTTATTCTCTCAATATTATTACGCTGTCCGACCTAGCGCGCGTATATTTCAAATAAACTGAGCGACTTATGACCATGAGGTCATAACTTTTGCATCACATTTATTTGTCTTTTTGTCCTAGACATTTTTATTCTAGACTATAATCCATTTCTTTACCGAATTAAATTCAGATCCGTTCAACCATTCTGGTGTGAAAGAGTAACAAAACATCCATACAACCTCACAAACTATCGTGTTTATAACATTAATTGCATTTGATAGAAGTCTCTCTGAAGTCTAGAAGACTGCCTTGATGGCGTGGTGGTATTTCGGTACGACTACGGTTCTGAGGTCTCGGGTTCGATCCCCGGGTCGGGCAAAGTGATATTGGATTTTTCCGTATCAGCCCGGAGTCTGGAATTTGTGCCCAATATGGCGATAGGCTCCCCCCCTATCACATCTGGGACGGAACTAAGCTCGGCGAAATGTGGGTGTTCTAGTTCGCCAGTACGCCTGTGCCTACCACTTCGGGGATACAGGCGTGAGCTTATTTTTTAATGTTTATGATAGAAGTCGCAGGCACCCTCAAATTAATCCCAACCAAAACTGGTGGAACGTCAAATACGAATCAGTTGATCGAAATCGGCCATATTTTTTGCTATTGAAGCGTTAAAGTAGGGTGCCAGCTTCTATAAATTGCAGACATTTTATGGGAGATTTTGGGAACGTTTTAACGCTATTGAGCTATTATGAATAACAATTTTTCGGAAACGTCCTACAGCGGTATTATAGCGTCCCACTAAGTTATTATGAATAAAGGCCTAAATATTTAAAATAACCACCAGAACAAGTCATGTACAACCGCGAAAAATAAAACCAATTTACATTATTAAATAAAAAAACCTAAAATTATACAGAATAATAGCTAGAATTAAATAGCCTTAATATTCGGTAGCAAATTACATGAGTCACGTTTAAAACCGACGAAACGTGAATCGATACGTTATCAAGATTTTGAAATCCCTAAAACGTGAGTGCTACAAACACTACTTTTGCGAGAAAATGGATACTTGGTTCGTATTAACAACTATTAGAGTAGTAACTGTTACACTAAAAAGGCGTGATTGAAGAAATAGTGTGTTTTTCTTGATTTTCACATATTATAAAAGGTTTAGAATCTAGAAGTAAGACATTTGGGACAACAATCCATGTGGTGGATAGCTCAATCATATAAAATAAATAATCACTAGTTTAAACGGACCGACTTCAAAATTTATCTGATCGTGACCCAATTTCATATGGAACCACTCTTGGAATAAACTCTATCGAACACAAGAATAATCTTGAAAATAATCCGTATTTGAAGATAGGCCTCCCCCAAAGATTTCCAGATCGACCTGTTGGAAGCGGCCCGCATCCAGCGACTTTGGGGGAGACCTATGTTCAGCAGTGGACGTCCTATGACTGATGATGATATGAAGATATCCGATAAGAAATCGTCATCACTGCAATACTACACTAGATCAGTTAGTTTAAAGCCATTATCCTCCTTTAGGGCAGTTGGAGAAAAGCGAACGCAGACTACCTGCTAGTGTGACATATAAAAATAATGTAAATATCGCGTGTATGTATGTACATTGCTTAGATTTACAAAAAAACTAATTGGGGGTTTAGAAATAGTAATAGTTTTTCTTTGTTTTTGGGCCGATTGACTTCAAAATTGGTATCTGGTCGCCACGTAGTTCCAAACGTCGGAACCGGTGTCAGAATTGTCCAAAGTGACCGTCATTTTGTTTTTCTTTGTTTTTGGACCGATTTACTTCAAAATTGATATCTGGGTCGCCTCGTGGTTCCAAACGACGGAATCGATGTCAAAACTGTCAAAAGGGGCCGCCATTTTGTTTTTATTTGTTTTAGGGCCGATTGACTTCAAAATCGATATCTGAGTCGGCCCGTTGTAGAATATTTAGACTATATAAAACGACAGGGTGGATCGACAAATCAAATGTTTTTACCGTAGGCCCTATAAAATACGCGTGCGAAGCCGCGGGCAAAAGCTAGTATCAAATAAGGATGAAGTGTCGAAATGTCACCAAACTGTGGCACGGCCATCCCTAGAGTAAACTTCAACGGCATTCGATATACGAATGTTAATGTAGAAGGAATAACTTTAAATTGACTGGTGTATTGTAGCTTTGAGACTTGAATAGCGCTTATAATCGAATATTACGTACGACATTTAATAGTTAGGAGTGAATTAATTCGATTCGGTACTGTGATGGATGGAAGTAAGTGTACCTCCTGTCTGGCCGCTAAGAGAATGCATATTTGACAAAACTAGAATGAATGGGCTGTTGACGTACCCTTGCAACGGCGTAATAGATATTTGAAAAAATCACATTAACATATATATTACATAACTAGCTTTTGCCCGCGGCTCCGCACGCGTATTTTGTAGGGCCAACGGAAAAAGCTTTTGATTTGTCGATCCGCCCTGTCGTTTTAGTGTAAATATGGGCGACCCAGATATCGATTTTGAAGTCAATTGGCCCAAAATGGCGGCCACTTTTGACAGGTTTGACAGCGGTTCTGTCGTTTGGAACCACGGGGCAACTCAGATATCGATTTTGAAGTCAATCGGTCCAGAAACAAAGAAAAACAAAATGGCGGCCACTGTGCTGTAGTATCATAGATATGTACCTTCTTATATTATTTTAGACTTAATCTATGTACAACTTGTATCTTATAATAACAAGTGTATCCTATTTTACCGATCATAATAAATCTATACTCTCAAACGTTAACATCTTTTCTTTCTCTAAACAACCTTCCTTACATGGCGACCCTGCCAGGATAGATTAGATTTGCAAAACAGTTATTACCAATTTGAGTTAGAATCCGCAAGTCGAAAATGTACAGCTTTCACTTTTCGCAAACAATATCAAATGAAACGCATGCCTATGGGGCTCAAAACTAGTCCAAGCTCTTTTTCAAGAGCAATGACAGTAGCTTTATCTGGCTTAAATTATGAAAAATGTTTTCTATATTTAGATGACCTAATTATTTTTGGCAGAAATTTAGATATGCATAATAAAAATTTAATGGACGTATTTTCTAGACTGAGGGAAGTTAATTTAAAATTAAATCCCAAAAAATGTCATTTTCTGAAAAAGGAACTATTATACTTGGGTCAATAGTTAGTGCCGAAGGGGTTAGGCCAGACCCCGATAAAATTAAAGCGTTGGAAGAATACCCAATACCAACGACCAATGATGAAGTCAAACGATTTGTGGCGTTTGCAAACTATTACCGCCGTTTTATTCCAAATTTTGCCGAAATTGTAATCCCTTTAAATAAATTGTGTAAGAAAAATGTAATTTTTTCTTGGTCAAATGAGTGAAAAATTAAAAAAAAGCCTATCTACGCCTCCAGTACTGCAATATCCTGATTTCTCACAGGATAATTATTTTAAATTATATACAGATGCGTCAGGGTTAGCAATCGGCTCGATTTTATGCAACGGCGATGGTCGACCCGTCGCGTATGCCAGTCGTAATTTAAACAAAGCCGAAATTAACTATCCAACTATTGAAAAAGAAATGCTAGCTGTAGTTTGGTCAGTAAAATATTTCCGCCCCTACTTATTTGGGAAAAAGTTTAGAATATTTACTGACCACCGACCCTTAATCTATTTATTTAACATGAATAACCCATCGAGTAGACTGACAAAATTTAGGTTGGTTTTAGAAGAGTACGATTTTGATATTGAATATATAAAAGGCAATGATAACGTGGCTGCAGACGCGTTATCAAGAGCGATAGTATCTTCGGATGAACTGAAAAAGATGAATGAGGGTATTTTAAATGTCATGACGAGAGATCAAAAGAGAAGAATGACTGAAACAAAAGGTACAAACTCGGCGAACGATAACATATCCAGTAATTATCGGATTGATCAACCGAAGATTATTGAAATGCTTACCAAGCCGCCAAACTCAGTAGAACTAATTTGTCTGTCTAGCAAAGATTTTGATAAATATAGAAATAATATTGTGTCACAACAAAATGAATTGTTGGTTTTCAATCATAAGGATTTAATTCTATACACAAGTCCAATTTCACCATCAAGTATATCGCGAGCCGAATATTTGAGTGAAATGGAACGTTTTTGTAGAAAGTATAAAATAAGAGAGATTTTTATAATAAAAAATGAAAGGAATATAAAATATATCCAATGGTTAACCAGAGAAATAAATAAAAATAAAATGTGGTCCGGACCACGAATATGTTTACTAAAAAATATTGAAAGAATATTTTCTGATGACGATAAAAGAGTAATCATCAATGACTTCCATCTTCTCCCTATTAAAACACACGTAACAACCAAAGAGAACTAATTTATTCATTTGTTATTTTACTTCTTTTTATACTCATAGACAAGTAATATAAGTAGGAATATAATAGGAATGGCTTACAGTGGTTTTAGCAAATAGGTACAATATTAATTCTTATTTTGATACAATATTTTAACACCACCACTTATCAAAATAATCTAACTACTATTTAACAATAACTGCAATATATATATGTATGTATATATTTTTTTTAGATAGTATTAATGTTTTGAATTCCTAATTTTTTTACAAAATAGTTATGTTTTACACTGCTTAGACTTTTTGTTAGTATGTCCGCAGGCATCTCAGATGTTGACAAGTAAACAATTTTTACAAGATTATTCGAAACGGCTTCGCGTACAAAATGATGCCGTACATCTATATGCTTAGTACGTTTGTGAAACAAAGGATTCTCTGTCAACTTTTGAGCTCCCTGATTATCATTGTATATTATTATAGTATAAGTACAGTTAAGAACTTCTAATAATAAGTTTTTTAAATATATTGCCTCTTTACATGCCTCAGCAATGGCCATATATTCGGCTTCTGTGCTTGATAATGCTACAGTTTGCTGTTTTCTACATTCATAAGATACTACACAATTAGACAATTTAAAACAAAAACCTGTGTAGGACTTCCTATCTACAGCACAGGATGCCCAATCAGCATCTACAAAGCCTTCTAAATTACAATTATCATTTTTAAACATCAACCTACAAGACTTGGTTTTATGTAAATATTTTAAAACTCTTTTGGCATGATGCCAATGAACAGAATTAAAACATTTATTAAATTGACTCAAGTAGCTGACACTATATGAAATGTCTGGACGTGTTAATACTGACAAGTACATGAGACTTCCTATAAGTTGTTGATAAGGAAATTGTTTGTCAATATATTCTGCCTTTTCTAATTTTAAATTACATTCCATTGGAGTATCTTTAAAATTACAATCATTCATATAGAACTTTTTAAGAATATGTTTTATAAATTGTTCCTGATCAATGGAAATACAGTTATTTTTGTGTATTGTGACTCTCATTCCCAAACATCTTTTCAATTGACCTAGGTCTTTAATTTTAAAATTTGACATAAGACCCTTCTTCAAAACATCAGTCATGTTTTTGCTATTAGAAAAAATGAAAAAATCATCAACATATATAGCAATAATAATCTGCTTATTTTCACATCTTTTACTATATAAACATGGTTCTGTTTTTGACTTTGTATAACCCATTTCAATGAGACAATCATTTAATCTAGCATTCCAAGCCCTTGCAGATTGTTTAAGGCCATAGATTGCCTTTTTTAGTTTAAGAACACAATCACTTTGACAGTTTAAGCTAGGTGGAGCCTGCATGTAAACATTTTCATTTAAATATCCATTTAAAAAAGCTGTAACTACATCAAGATGTGTAATTTCAAAGTTAAATTTAACACTAATAGCAAACAATAGTCTTAGTGTCGAGTATCTGAGTACTGGTGAATATGTCTCTTTAAAATCCACACCCTGTTGCTGAGTGTAACCTTTTGCTACAAGTCTAGCCCTATATATAATATTATTATTATATCCTAGCTTTTTTTTAAATATCCACTTGCATTGTACAACTCTGTCTGCTTCTTTTTTGTTTACAATCTCCCATGCTTTGTTGTCCTTAAAGGCTTGAAGTTCATCAGACATGGCTTGTTGCCACTTCTCCTTCTCTGTACCATTTATTGCTTGATCATAAGTAATATCTTCGGCACAAGACTCCAATTCATCTGAAACACATAGATTTGTAAAACCATACCTGTCTGGAGGCTTTCTGGAACGTTTTTCCAATAGCTGAGGAACATCCTGAACAGAACTTTCATTTTCTTCTTCAGACATTGTGTGATAAGAATTTTCTTCAATTGAAGTTGTACTTATTTCTGAATCACACACATATGTGGCATCATTTTGATCTGTGAATGTCTTTTCATTTTCTATAGAATTTTCTTCCTGTTCTGATTGTTGATCTTCCTTCGTGTCATTAACCTCTATCTGAGCAATATCATTGTCCCTCTCCATTATGACTACATCTCTGCTTGTACAGATTTGTTTGGTTTCTGGATTATACAGTCTGTAACCTTTGATGTTTTCTGAATACCCCACAAGAATATGTTTCACTGCTTTCTTGTCCCATTTTAATCTTTTACTTTTGGGTACATGCATCATTACTGAGCTGCCAAAAATTCTGCAATGACTGAGATCAGGCTTCCGTCCTGTCCATATCTCAATCGGTGTCTTTTGACCTAAACCTGAGGCCGGCGATCTGTTTTTCAAATATACTGCCGTATTAACAGCCTCTGCCCAGAAATTTTTTTCCATTTTGGCATCAAACAATAAACATCGCGCTTTTTCGACAATTGTCCTGTTATACCGCTCACTGACACCATTCTGTTCTGGAGTATATGGGTTGGTCTTTTGATGAATAATTCCTGACTCTTTCAAATAGTCTTCCATCGTGTTAGAACAAAACTCCCCTCCATTGTCGGTCCTTAATATTTTAATTTTCCTTTCTTTTTGAGTTTCGACCATACACTGAAATTCCTTGAAACACCGTAGGACTTGGTTCTTCTCCTTCAGGAAGTACACGAATGCCATTCTACTAGCATCATCCACAAACAACAGAAAGTATCTCGCCTGTCCAATAGATCGAACCTCCATCGGCCCACACAGATCTGAATGAACCAAATCTAGCTCTTTCTCAGTTCTATGGTTTGTTGGTAGAAATGGTAAGCGAGTTTGTTTAGCCTCGCAACAGACTTCGCAGTTAGATTTCTTAATATTAGCCTTCATATCAAAGGATATTCCTGCTACGGTGCCATTTTTCATCTTCTGTAGGTCATGGCTGTTAATGTGTCCTAATCTTCTGTGCCATTGCTTAGCTTCAGTAGTTTGAACTACTGCTGCCAACACTTTCTCTGACTTAACTGTATTGAGTTTATACACACCGTTTTGTAAATTTGCTACTCCAATAAGTTTATTCTGTTGGTTACGGATATAACAAACATCCTTTTGGAAAGTAACTTTGTTTCCATTTGTTATTAATTGGCTTACGGACAATAAATTTGTGGTAAGACTAGGTATGTATAAAATGTTATTAACATTAATGTCAAACTGAGAATTATTCACCTTTGTAGTGATCTGTGTATCTCCGGCACCTAAAACTGGCACAGACATTTTATTTGCAACAATAATTTCCTTTGTATCATGTACTTTTCGAACTCGCAATAATCTTTCCTTGTTAGATGTCATATGAGCACTAGCACCAGAATCGATATACCAGTCTTCCGTGCTGAATTCACTATTGAAAAAAGCTGCACTAAATGCATTAATCTGCTTTTCCTTTAATTCCGGGCACTGATTTTTATAATGGCCATTTTTTCTGCATCTGTAGCATTTTATTATCTTTTTGACAGTTGGCGTAGTGTTTGACGTTGACGCTATTGACATTTTCTTCGCTTTGTCATAGTAACCAACTTTATTATTTTTCTTTGACCATAAAGCAACTTCAGTGTCAACGTTACCAACTTCGGAACTCATATCAAGTAATTTCGTTTTGATGACGTCACAGTTAATGGCGATTCCGGAATGTTCTATTGCCATTATCATCGGTGCAAATTTTTCTGGTAGCCCGGCTAATAACAATGATCCGATCCATTCTTCGGTAATCTCAAAACCAGTACCTTTTAATCTTTGTGCAGTCTCAACTATCTGACTTACGTAATTTGTCATGGATTCGCAGTTATCAAGGCGAATTGAAATTAAATTTCGAAGTAAACTGATTTTTCTTGTGAACCCGCTATCATCAAACAATTTTCGGAGTTTCTGCCACAGATCTTTGACCTTACTTTCATTCTTTATATGAACATATAGCTTGGGATCAATAGTCATGATAAGTTTCGCCTTCGCTTTTCTGTCTTCCGCTTCACTCAAATCATGTGGAATAGCTTCAATATCGATGCCTTCTAACACGAGAAAATTCTTTGCGGCGAACGCCCAATCGTCATAATTCTCCCGTCCCTTTAATTTCGGCACATTGACTAAATAACTACCCAACGACATTATTTTTTAGGTTTTAACACTGTTTTACGAATTATGATACAAAGATATTACTGTTTTTCTGCAAAAATATGGGTCTGGGCCCATAACCTATTAAAACACACGTAACAACCAAAGAGAACTAATTTATTCATTTGTTATTTTACTTCTTTTTATACTCATAGACAAGTAATATAAGTAGGAATATAATAGGAATGGCTTACAGTGGTTTTAGCAAATAGGTACAATATTAATTCTTATTTTGATACAATATTTTAACACTCCCCACCAGCGGACATGCGGGCATTAGACGCATGCTTAATAATATTAAAAAATATTATTACTGGCCGGGGATGGAACGTGACGTCACCAAATTCGTTACAAAATGTGAGAAGTGCCAGAAACAAAAGCATTCTGTGCCTACTAAAGAACCTATGGTTGTCACGACAACAGCCATGACAGCTTTTGATAAAGTTTTTCTAGATATAGTGGGCCCTTTAGATAAGGATTATTATAATAAGGTTTATATACTTACGATACAGTATGAGCTTACAAAATTCGTTGAAGCTTACCCATTAGAACATAAAGATTCTACCAGTATTGCAAAAGCATTTGTCGAAAACTTTATTCTAAGGTATGGTGTACCACGTGAGATCGCCACGGATAGAGGTTCTGAATTTATATCGTCAACCATGACTGAAGTTTGTAAGTTGCTTAATGTAAAACAGTTATCTGCTACTGCGTACCACCATGAATCTATTGGTTCACTTGAAAACACTCACAAAAATTTAAATTCATTTCTACGTATCCAAACAAATAATGAAGCTAAAACGTGGAGCACGTGGATACCATTTTGGTGTTTCGCTTACAATAATACAGTACATACTTCAACAAAATTTACACCCTTTGAACTAGTATTTGGCAAAACCTCCAATTTACCTAGTAATCTCATAAGAGAAGTCGGACCTTTGTATAATTGTGAAAATTATCCTCTAACATTGAAATATAGGTTACAACATTCACAGGAACAAGCTAGGAAAAACTTAATATTGTCTAAAGAAATAACAAAATTACGTTATGATAGTATAAGTACGTCAACCCCGTTATATACAAAAAAGATGATCTGATTTTGTTAAAAAATAAAACGGGAAACAAGTTAACCAATGTTTATAATGGTCCGTATAAAGTAGTACAAGATATGTCACCTAATGTGAAAATTTTAAAAGGTAACAAAATTGAAATTGTTCATAAAAATAATACTAAATTGTTTAAAACTTAAGCAGTGTCATATTCAACAAGATATTGTAAAAAAAAAAAAGAACCTGTAAGATGGATGGTGTGCTGTAGTATCATAGATATGTACCTTCTTATATTATTTTAGACTTAATCTATGTACAACTTGTATCTTATAATAACAAGTGTATCCTATTTTACCGATCATAATAAATCTATACTCTCAAACGTTAACATCTTTTCTTTCTCTAAACAACCTTCCTTACACCACTTTAGACAGGTCTGACAGCGGTTCTGTCGTTCGGAACCACGGGGCGACTCAGATATCGATTTTGAAGTCAATCGGCCCAAAAACAAAGAAAAACAGAATGGCGACCACTTTTGACAGGTCTGACAGCGGTTCTGTCGTTCGGAACCACGGGGCGACCCAGATATCGATTTTGAAGTCAATCGGCCCAGAAACCAAGAAAATCAAAATGGCGGCCACTTTTGACAGGTCCGACAGCGGTTCTGTCGTTCTGAACCACGGCGTGATTCAGATATCGATTTTGAAGTCATTTGGCCCAAAAACAAAGAAAAACAAAATGGCGGTCACTTTTGACAGTTCTGACAGCGGTTCTGTCGTTCGGAACAACGGGGCGACTTAGATATCGATTTTGAAGTCAATCGGCCCACAAACAAAGAAAAACAAAATGGCGGCCACTTTTGACAGTTCTGACAGCGGTGCTGTCGTTCGGAACAACGGGGCGACCCAGATATCGATTTTAAAGTCAATCGGCCCAAAAACAAAGAAAAACAAAATGGCGGCCACTTTTGACAGTTCTGACAGCGGTTCTGACGTTCGAAACCACGGGGTGACTCAGATATCGATTTTTAAGTCAATCGGCCCAAAAACAAAGAAAAACAAAATGGCGGCCACTTTTGACAGTTCTGACAGTGGTTTTGTCGTTCGGAACCACGGGGTGACTCAGATATCGATTTTGAACTCAATCGGCCCAAAAACAAAGAAACAAATTTTCAACCCCTATTTCATCCCTTTAGGGTTTGATTTTAAAAAGTAGCCCATTTGTGTCTTTAAACCCAAAATGTATCCACTATCCCATACCAAATTAAAAAAAAATCATTAAGTGGACCTAAAATCTTCATGCAAACTTTCATCCCCTATTTCAGCCCATTAGGGGTTGATTTAAAAAAGTAGCCCATTTGTGTCTTTAAACTCAAAGGTGTCCACTATTCCTTACCAAATTTCAGAAAAATCCATTAGGTGGACCTAAAATCCCCATATAAAACTTTCAACCCTTATTTCATCCCTTTAGGGGTTGATTTAAAAAAAATAAAGTACCCCATTTGTGTCATTAGGGTCAAAAGTATCCACATACCAAATTTCATCAAAATCCATTAAGCGGTTCCAAAATTCCCATACAAACTTTCATCCCCTATTTCATCCCTTTAGGGGTTGATTTAAAAAAAATAAAGTACCCTATGTCCGTCCTTGGGGTTAAAGGTACCCACATACCAAATTTCATCAAAATCGGTTCAGCGGTTTAGACGTGAAAACGCCACAGACAGACAGACAAAGTTACTTTCGCTTTTATTATTTATATATAGTATATAGTACTAGCTTTTGCCCGCGGCTCCGCACGCGTATTTTGTAGGGCCAACGGAAAAAGCTTTTGATTTGTCGATCCGCCCTGTCGTTTTAGTCTAAATATGGGCGACCCAGCTATCGATTTTGAAGTTAATTGGCCCAAAAACAAAGAAAAACAAAATGGCGGCCACTTTTGACAGGTTTGAGAGCGATTCTGTCGTTCGAAACCACAGCGCGAATCAAATATCAATTTTGAAGTCAATCGGCCCAAAAACATAGAAAAACAAAATGGCGGCCACTTTTGACAGATTTGACAGCGGTTCTGTCGTTCCGAACCACGGGGCGACCCAGATATCGATTTTGAAGTCATTCGGCCCAAAAACAAAGAAAACCAAAATGGCGGCCACTTTTGACAGGTCTGACAGCGGTTCTGTCATTGGGAACCACGGGGCGACTCAGATATCGATTTTGAAGTCAATCAGCCCAAAAACAAAGAAAACAAAATGGCGGCCACTTTTGACAGGTCTGCAAGCGGTTCTGTCATTCGGAACCACGGGGTGACTCAGATATCGATTTTGAAGTCAATCGGCCCAAAAACAAAGAAAAACAAAATGGCGGCCACTTTTGACAGGTCTGACAGCGGTTCTGTCGTTCGGAACCACGGAGCGACCCAGATATCGATTTTGAAGTCAATCGGCCCAAAAACAAAGAAAATCAAAATGGCGGCCACTTTTGACAGGTCTGACAGCGGTTCTGTCATTGGGAACCACGGGGCGACTCAGATATCGATTTTGAAGTCAATCAGCCCAAAAACAAAGAAAAACAAAATGGCGGCCACTTTTGACAGGTCTGACAGCGGTTCTGTCATTCGCAACCACGGGGTGACTCAGATATCGATTTTGAAGTCAATCGGCCCAAAAACAAAGAAAAACAAAATGGCGGCCACTTTTGACAGTTCTGACAGCGGTTCTGTCGTTCGGAACAACGGGGCGACTTAGATATCGATTTTGAAGTCAATCGGCCCACAAACAAAGAAAAACAAAATGGCGGCCACTTTTGACAGTTCTGACAGCGGTGCTGTCGTTCGGAACAACGGGGCGACCCAGATATCGATTTTAAAGTCAATCGGCCCAAAAACAAAGAAAAACAAAATGGCGGCCACTTTTGACAGGTCTGACAGCGGTTCTGTCATTCGGAACCACGGGGTGACTCAGATATCGATTTTGAAGTCAATCGGCCCAAAAACAAAGAAAAACAAAATGGCGGCCACTTTTGACAGGTCTGACAGCGGTTCTGTCGTTCGGAACCACGGAGCGACCCAGATATCGATTTTGAAGTCAATCGGCCCAAAAACAAAGAAAATCAAAATGGCGGCCACTTTTGACAGGTCTGACAGCGGTTCTGTCATTGGGAACCACGGGGCGACTCAGATATCGATTTTGAAGTCAATCAGCCCAAAAACAAAGAAAAACAAAATGGCGGCCACTTTTGACAGGTCTGACAGCGGTTCTGTCATTCGCAACCACGGGGTGACTCAGATATCGATTTTGAAGTCAATCGGCCCAAAAACAAAGAAAAACAAAATGGCGGCCACTTTTGACAGGTCTGACAGCGGTTCTGTCGTTCGGAACCACGGAGCGACCCAGATATCGATTTTGTAGTCAATCGGCCCAAAAACAAAGAAAATTAAAATGGCGGCCACTTTTGACAGGTCTGACAGCGGTTCTGTCATTGGGAACCACGGGGCAACTCAGATATCGATTTTGAAGTCAATCAGCCCAAAAACAAAGAAAAACAAAATGGCGGCCACTTTTGACAGGTCTGACAGCGGTTCTGTCATTCGCAACCACGGGGTGACTCAGATATCGATTTTGAAGTCAATCGGCCCAAAAACAAAGAAAAACAAAATGGCGGCCACTTTTGACAGGTCTGACAGCGGTTCTGTCGTTCGGAACCACGGAGCGACCCAGATATCGATTTTGAAGTCAATCGGCCCAAAAACAAAGAAAATCAAAATGGCGGCCCCTTTTGACAGGTCTGACAGCGGTTCTGTCATTGGGAACCACGGGGCGACTCAGATATCGATTTTGAAGTCAATCGGCCCAAAACAAAGAAAATCAAAATGGCGGCTACTTTTGACAGTTCTGACAGCGGTTCTGTCGTTTGGAACCACGAGGCGACTCAGATATCGATTTTGAAGTCAATCGGCCCAAAAACAAATAAAAACAAAATGGCGGCCACTTTTGACAGGTCTGACAGCGGTTCTGTCGTTCGGAACCACGGGGCGATTCAGATATCGATTTTGAAGTCAATCAGCCCATAAACAAAGAAAATTAAAATGGCGGCCACTTTTGACAGGTCTGACAGCGGTTCTGTCATTGGGAACCACGGGGCGATTCAGATATCGATTTTGAAGTCAATCAGCCCATAAACAAAGTAAACAAAATGGCGGCCACTTTTGACAGGTCTGACAGCGGTTCTGTCATTCGGAACCACGGGGTGACTCAGATATCGATTTTGAAGTCAATCGGCCCAAAAATAAAGAAAAACAAAATGGCGGCCACTTTTGACAGGTCTGACAGCGGTTCTGTCATTGGGAACCACGGGGCGACTCAGATATCGATTTTGAAGTCAATCAGCCCAAAAACAAAGAAAAACAAAATGGCGGCCACTTTTGACAGGTCTGACAGCGGTTCTGTCATTCGGAACCACGGGGTGACTCAGATATCGATTTTGAAGTCAATCGGCCCAAAAACAAAGAAAAACAAAATAGCGGCCACTTTTGACAGGTCTGACAGCGGTTCTGTCATTCGGAACCACGGAGCGACCCAGATATCGATTTTGAAATCAATCGGCCCAAAAACAAAGAAAATCAAAATGGCGGCCACTTTTGACAGGTCTGACAGCGGTTCTGTCATTGGGAACCGCGGGGTGACTCAGATATCGATTTTGAAGTCAATCGGTCCAGAAACAAAGAAACAAATTTTCAACCCCTATTTCATCCCTTTGTAGGATAATAATATATCGCACCCCATTTCTGTCCTTAGGGCTAAAACTATCCTCATACCAACTTTCTTAAAAATCCGTTCAGCGGTTTCTGGATTCCCATAAAAACTTTCATCCCCTATTTCATCTCATTAGGGGTTGATTTAAAAAAGTAACCCATTTGTGTCTTTAAACTCAAAGATATGGACTATCCCATACCAAATTTCATAAAAATCCATTAAGTGGGCCTAAAATTCCTATACAAACGTTCATCCCCTATTTCATCCCATTAGGGGTTGATTTAAAAAAGTGGCCCATTTGTATCCTTAAACTCAAAGGTATCCACTGTCCCATACCAAATTTTATAAATATCCATTAATTGGACCTAAAATCCCCATACAAACTTTTAACCCTTATTTCATCCCTATAGGGGTTGATGAAAAAAAATGAAGTACCCCATTTTAATCCCTAGGGTCAAATGTATCCTCATACCAAATTTCATCAAAATCCATTAAGCGGTTCCAAAATTCCCATACAAACTTTCATCCCCTATTTCATCCCTTTAGGGGTTGATTTAAAAAAAATAAAGTACCCTATGTCCGTTCTTGGAGTTAAAAGTACCCATATACCAAATTTCATCAAAATCGGTTCAGCGGTTTAGACGTGAAAACGCCACAGACAGACAGACAGACAGACAGACAGACAGACAGACAGACAGACAGACAGAGTTACTTTCGCTTTTATTATTTAGTAAGGAGTAAGGATGGATAAGGATATAATTTGTTTTGTATTGTGACGATGGGGTAGTTGTATTGCGTGCGTGGTACAACTACCGTCCCTGAGGTCTCGGATTCGAATCCCAAGTAACGTGATATTTGGATTTTTCACTCAGTATTTATTCTAGTCGTTCGGTGTAGTTCGGAGTCTCAAGTTTGTGCCCGATATTACGATAGGCTCGAAATATTCGAAATATGGGTGTTTTCCAGTTCTCCTCTGCCTAATCTTTCTACTCCGTGTAAGCTTATGTTGATTTGTATTGCACGTTATTTCTTTTACAAATAGGTTTTTGTGGTAAAAGTCCCGGTTTTTCGACCGTACAAGTTTTTATATCAATAACACACTGTCGCAGAAATTGAAAGTAAATATCTGTGATTTCAGGTGCTTAGATGTGTACCTATATGTCGAATCCAAATGAAGCTCTCGAAATAAATTACTATGATATTAAAGGGTTTGTCAATTTTCACTTTGAATATGTTTTTCGTAATAGGATTCTTGATATTTTTCAGCTTATACCTACTTATAAGAATATATATATTTTTTGTTAAAATTCCTTATTTTATATACTGATTTCTTAAGTTTACGTGAATGTTATACATTGTTAATGTCTGACACGTGACAACGAAGACTGCAAAGCCTTCGAAATTTCTGGAATAAAAATTAAAAACCAAATCGTGATAGAATCTGTAAAAAAGTAGTATTCCTTATTTTAAAGATTAAAACTTTCTGCTAGATTATAAAATATTCAATTCCAATTTCTAAAGAGTTACCTTTTTAAAATTATAAGGCTAATTATTTTTTTTTATATTCAATCTGCCAAGACTCGTTCCTGTCAATAATACATTACTTTATAGAATAATCATATTCCAAGTTGTAAAACGTAAGGTTACTTTAATGTTGCTCAAAACTTGTTTATCTTTACACATTGTTATATCCAAAGGGTGCTTTCCAAATCGGTTGTCTAATGGTTTATATACTCGAATATACTGAAACAGTGCTTTACTTATATGCAAAACTTAATCCATCAAACATTACCATTCCTAAGACGTATTAATTAATCCACACCAAAATACGTAGACAAACCTCTTTGAGATGATTCTCAAATATCATCAACTTAATTGGACTATAGTTAAACGTGACAACGGACGCGCTAGGGACTTGATCACTAATTGAAATGAACAAAGTTACCCATTGTTCCTTTGTTTGTTCATCTTGTGGTAGTTGACATTGCGCTACTAATGTAATGATGCTATTAGAAATTAGTACATTTTGGAATAATAATAAAACAATTGACAAAAGTTATAAAACAGATATAGTGTAGCCACTTTGCTGAACTAGGAAAAATAACCAAATTATTTTGCTGTTATTCTGAAATAAAAAATAATCATAAGTATTTTGGTACTACATATATTTTTTTAGTTCAGCTATAAAATCTACCGGTTTCGTATCTTAAAAATAACATTGCCAAGTTAGTATACACAGGAGAAAAAAACGGATTCCTTTTTTTTACAAATTGTGACGTCTTGGCTGGGTCAAGTTTCATTCGGTGCCAAATTAAACAGGAATGACAATTCCATGATACTTATAGGCATTTATAGTCTACACATATTTAGACTTAGTGTATGTAATTGGAAGCTTTATTACTTTTATTTAGAAAGACTGAGTCAATTCAGACAATTTGGTTTTTGCTGCCCAAACTTTTCAGAAACAAATGTATCAATGGTATGATGAAACCATAATATTCCATCTTGGTGTGCCAATTAAACTCGTACTCAAAATACGAGACATTTTAACTAATCTAAGCTTCCAATATCGCGTTGAAGGATAGCTATCCACTCCCAAGGCAGGGGAACCCAAGGTTCTGTCCTATCGCCTCTACTCTATACTAGTGATATCCCCAAACACCTTAAAATCAACCTCGCTCTTATTGCTGATGATGAAGCGCTCTACGTATCAGACGCCAACAGCACACTTATCCGGACTTCTTTTTTATTTTTAAAGCAGAGACTGGCAAACGAGCAGATGGGTCACCTGGTGGTAAGTGATCTCCAACGCGCATAGACACCCGAGACTCAAAAAGAATCATGAGTGCGTTGCCAACCTAAAAGGATGAAATGGAAGGGGGGGGGAAGGGATTGAGAAATTGCCTAGTTGCATATTCCTTGTATTTTGTCCTAAGTGTACAATAAAGAATAAATAAATAAAATACTTACCAACCAGCTTATCTTATTGGGAAGTTAAGCTGGTGAATTTAAATATAAACTAGAGTATTCACGTGTGGCCGATATTAATTTAAGCTCTCGTTGATTCGCGGCGAAATAAATGTCGTTTCATTCATTTGTTTGCTTTATATTCAGTTCTCGCTCTATGGATAAAATGTAAGATCTCAGTGAGTGTAAAACTCAAGGTCTCACAATACTCATACTTGAAACAAATATCTGTGGGCCACATAAACATTTGTCTCAATGCGGGACTCGAACCCGCGGCCTCTCGCTTCACAGCCGGCTACTCGTCCGTTGCGCCATAGAGGCTGTGAATTTCCTGTTGTTAAAAATACTAGGATGCCTGAATCGTATGATCTAAAAATTTATATCCAGTTTTTCATTTTCGACAGGCTTCAAAAAAGGAGAATTTTCTTAATTCGTCTGTATTTTTTATGTATGTTACGCGATATCTCCACCTAATGTGGACCGATTTTCAAGATTTTTTTTTGTGTCTGACAGAGCTTATTCCAAAGGCGGTCCCTTAGGTCACGATCAGATAAGTTTTGAGGTTGGTCTATTATGTTTTTGAATTTTAATGATATAACAATCAACATGACCATAATAATACGAAGCAAATAATAACAGCTCTGCCTCCACGGCGTGGTTGTATTTCGATACGACTACTGTCCTGAGGTCTCGGGTTCGATCCCTGGGTCGGGCAAAGTGATATTGGATTTTTCCATATCAGCTCGGCGTCTGGAATTTTTGCCCGATATGGCGATTGGCTCGCCCCCTATCACATCTGGGAGGGAACTAAGATCGGGGAAATGTGGGTGTACTAGTGCGCCTCTGCCTACCCCTTCGGGGATACAGGCGTGAGCTTATGTTATGATATGTTAAATAATAACAAGATAGGTCATAATATTGAGCTTAGTATTGCGTAAACTTTCTCCATAATTTAAAGCAGAAAAAAATATGATTGAGTATTCATGCTAACGTTGAACGAGTTTTTAGACATTTTAGATAAAGTAAATACTTTAGACAATTGTTTAGTGTTTATACTCCAGGATGTCTAGCCTTATTGACGCCAAAATATTATCTCTCTCGTAATGGACTAACATACTATTGTAATTGTCTGCTACCACTGAGGGTACTTCAGGCCACTCCCAACCCGATGACTAATTAATTGGAGAGCTACTCCAGCAACTGTTATAGAAAGTGAGCCATAACATATCCAATAAGCCTTTCCGATATACGTTCAAGATTCTTCATGTCGATGCATGAACTTATCCCACTTCTGATTTAGATTTACTTCATTTCTAGATACTTATTGGCCGACTTCCACCAAAGGAGGAGGTCATCAATTCGTCTGTATTTTTTTTATGTACATATGTTACTCGATATCTCCGATCTCCGCCAAAGGTGGACCAATTTTCAAAATTCTTTTTGTGTTCGCTTATTTCATGGGTGGTCCCATATAAATTTAGTCACGATCGGTAAATTGGAAGTCGGTCAGTTAAGTTTTTAAACTTGTGATTATTTACATTTTAGTATAAGGCTGGCAAATAAGGTTAAGGATTTCTTTTCTATCTTTATTACATGATTGAGCTTTAATACATTATAACATTATAAAAAAAAAATTAAAAAAAAGGAATTTGTGCCCGATATGGCGATAGGCTCGCCCCCTATCACATCTGGGGTGGAATAAGCTCGGAGAAATGTGGGTGTACTAGTTGGCTAGTGCGCCTCTGCCTACCCCTTCGGGGATAAAGGCGTGAGCTTATGTATGTAAAAAAAACAATGGAAAATTAATGGAATGTCTGCTTACGTGACTGATATTGATATAATTAATGAGTTTGTCACTTGTTTAGGAAATTTCTCATGGAATATTGGATTGTTGAAATGTAATGAAATATAAAAACTATTATGTTTATCGCCTTATCCTCACACTTTCATAAAACTAGTTTTTAAGAATGCCATGTTGATACGATTAAAATTAATAAAATGCCTTTAACCAAGTTTAAGAAATATGTTACGATTGAAGTGAACTAATACGTTTAATAAACTTCAAAGTTTTATAATACAACAGCCGCAATACGTGTGAATGTGAGTGAACATGACACTATACCACATTTTGGAGAGGGAATAAGGTATTGCGGTTACGTCATTGTCACCTACAGGGTGACTTTACTACATTACTAGCGTACGAGAAACAATATTTATTACTACTATTTCTAGAAACTCTAATTATTTACAAGGTAGAACTTTATTTTATTCTAGTTACTATAAACATAATACTGGATGTTTAAAGATTTATTTAAAAATTGTTTGAGACGTGTCGATGGTTATCCCGAATATTATCGGCACTAAAATTTTTATGTAAGTCAAAATATAATTTCTATATCATATATACGATACCCTAATGTGATGTGATCATGTCATAATAAAATTGAGGTGGGAAAATAAAAATGAATAGTGGTAGACCCAGGAAGAGATGGCGTGACGATCTGGATGCCTACGAGCCTACGTGGCCTGAACTAGCCCATGACAGAGAACAGTGAAAAAGATGCGGGGAGTCCTTTGCCCAGCACTGGGACACAATATAATAGAAAAGAAAGAAAGAAGTATAAAATAAATATATTGCCATTGCTTCATTTAGATTATTTTTATAGACAAGTTTATCGCACAACAAAGGTGATAGAAAACTGTTATGTGCCAGGCCGCGTGAGAATCATTTATTAATCTACTAAGTGACGTACATCACCATCATCATCAGCCAAAGATTATCAGATCGACCTGTTGGAACCGGCTGGCATCCAGCGACTTCCTGCGACCTTTATCAGTGACCTACATTTAATTCAATTTAATTTATTTAAATAATTTGAAAAGATCCTCGAATATAAACCTTACGGAATTTTATGAGCATTTTGAAAAGGGTTACTGTACTGGTGCAGGGGAAATAAAACTGAATAAAGTTCTACTAATTAAAGGGTTCATATGAGTTAAGCTTATGTTAATGAATACTAGCGTAAATTCAAGGAAATGCAGTTGAAAACTAATGCTAACTACACTCAAAGTGAATGGTGATAATGCGATGAATAACTTAAAGGGGTTATAATGGAAAAGTTATGAATATTCGAGCTATGCTTTGGAACAAGAACAAGGCTGCTGCACATCTATGTATCTAATGACGACATTGTATTTGTATTTATCACTCACTGTTGCGACTCGGTTCCCGTGGAAACTTATTTTCCTGGAAAATAAATCTAAAAAAAGTAGCCTAAATTACTCAGTGAAAATCCCGACAAAATAGGTCCAACCATTTCAGAGATTAGCCGGAATAAGCAGACAAAAATTAAAAACAATAATTATTAGATATACTTAAGTGCCGTATACATTCATATGCATTAAGTGAATAGCTGTAAATTTTAAATTACAGACACTCCAATTTTATTTATTTGTATAGAATATAGAGGTAGATATAGAATATAAGCAGCGATAGCTCAGTTGGGGATAGTAAATAGTACGGTATAGTCAATAGTACGGACTGCCGAGGCAAGTGTCGAAATTTTGAGACCAACCCCAAAATGGAGCATATACCTCTGACTTTTCTATGTTAAGTGTATTTCTTTGTGAATTATCGCTTGCTACAACCGTGAAGGAAGACATCGTAATGAAACCTGCATACCTGAGAATTTCTCCACAAAAATTTCAAAGGTATGTGAAGTCTACCAACCCGCATAAGGCCAGCGTGGTAGACTAAGGCCTAACCCCTCTAATTAGTAGAAGAGGCCCGTGCCCAGCAGTGGGACAGTAATATTACAGGGCTAATATTATTTTATAGATATACATATAAAGGGACGTGTGCAGTAGATCACCCACATTGTTAAATCTATTTCACTGTTTATCCCAGTAGGGATGATATCTGACGTACAGGTTGCAAAAGTTAGTATCAATAAGTTAAACGAACAGTCATAAGTTAAATAAACATGAACATAATATGATATGGTGTAAGAGTCAAATTAACAAAGCCAATAGGGTATCAGCACGGGGCGTAAAACGCGTTTGGTCGCCTGACTAGCTTTGCATGCAAATTTGTTTTTTAAATAACATGCCTCGAGAAATTATGCAGGATAAAAATCATCTAACGCTGCAATTTACCTCTATATGTTATAAGTTTTTAAATTTAGATACTCTTCGATCAATAAAATTGCGGTTTTTAAGGACTAAATTTCAGTGGGTCTTCTTTATTACAGCAAAGTAATTACATTTGATGGTAGGTTGTGTGGACTGTCCAAAAACACCAGCAGCTGATAGCCCTAATTGTCAATAGAATATTAAACTAAATCACAAACTGCAAATACTTTATTTCATCTTCATGTACTGTCTAAGCACAGGTACTAATTTAGGCTGATATCAATAGAGCAAACTTCTATTAAGTCTAAGTCAAAGTAACAAACTCAGTGGGGATGGAACTGTTAAATCAAACTTTGACTTAGTCTGAGTCATTTTTTACAAGAAAAACAGACTGACAGCCAGACTAAGCAAAGATTTTCTTGTACAAATGACTCGGACTAAGTCAAAATTCTCACTGACATTGTTTCTTTGACTTAGACTTAGACTTAGACTTAGTCGAAGTTCGTTCTATAGATCTCAGCCTTAGAGTCTTTCTTTCCATCTGCCCTTATCCCAACATAATGTGGGGTCGGCGCAACACACTTTTTCAACTATGTTGCAGAAAGGATTTGGTTTAGTTTTTACGACCAACTGCCTTCCTAACATCACCCCCAAAAAAAACATATATGTAAGTAACAGAACTCAAAATTGCCATAAAATAAATAATGGCAGGTGTAAAAGAAATCAATAAAAAAAAAAAAATCACCCCCTTCTAAAAGATCCAGTCCTGGGCAAATAGTGCCTGAAAATACCTTGCATGACCTGGGAATTGAACCCACGACCTCCCGGTTCACAGCCCATATACGTTGCCACTAGACCAGGGAGGCGAGTAATGTATGTATCCTTATGTATTGTAGTTTAATAACGAGAATATGGTACAGGTTGTAAAGTGTACCGGCTGCAGCACATATCTTAGATATTTTATGAGGAAGTCTTGGACAGAATCCAAATATTATACGATCTAATATTGTACTAGGTTATACGTAAATTGAAACATAATTTGCAATTATATTTATTTAATTGAAAACGTTTTAGATAGCGGTGTCAAATAAAATAACTATTAATATAATCGATCTGGAAATCTTTAGGGGAGGCCTATGTTCAGCAGTGGACGTCCTGTGGCTGATGATGATGATGATGATGATAATCATAAAAATAATAACAAATAATAATTAAATTGCATACATTTTTAATCATTTACAACATCAACATTAGTGGGGGTAAAACCAAACTGCAGCTTACATTGGAAATGAAAAATATAAGAAGGGGATGTGGATATTTAGACCTACCGTCCCTACCAAAATCTCCCTCACCGGGCGAAACTGTCATTTCATTTCGTTTCAACAGTGGTAATATTTCGGTCGATTATATCACTCGATTATATCACTCGATTATATCATACTGTAAGCAAAATTGTCTACAGCTCTACCAATTTTTAAAACATCCTTATATATACACCAGGAAATTCCAAGTTTCTAGTTAACATGACAAACTTAATTTGTTTAAGACGGAAAAGGGGAAACTACATATAAATTATCGTGGGGCGATTACACAGAGTGATACTACGTGTTCTTAAATTTACTACTTCAAACTTTAAACTTAGCGGGAAGTTATTTTAACGTTACTTTTGGTTTAAAAATTATGGACACTTTAATAACTTAGCGCGACTCGGAATTATCATTTCCTTATCTTTCTATAGTAAAAGAAAACTATAATTAACTACAGAGCATCGATAGCTCAGTTGGGGATGGTACGGACTGCCGAGACGAGTGTGAAGGTTCGTGACCAATCCCAAAAATTGAGCATACACTCCTGTGATTTTTCTATGATGTGTGTTTTCTTTGTAAAAATTGCATACCCGTGAATTTCCCCACAAGAATATCAAAGGTGCATAATTATGCGAAATCTACCAACCCGCATTAGGCCAACGTAAACTAAGGCCTAACCTCTCTCATTAAAAATCAAATTGTCACTTCTTAAAAAAAACGTAAAACTGGTTCTGGCACTGAAACGCATTTCAATGTGAAATTCATTTAGAAGTCATAAAGAAAAACTTATGACGTTTCGGCTTAGTCAATTTCCATCGAACTAACAATAATTTTCAGACATCAAACAGCAATCAATTACAACAGTATTGTCAGTTCCCCACCCACATCGTTAGTGCTTGCTATCGGATGCTTCCTTAGTCCGTAAATAGGCCATAAGAGCGTGTTTACACTGTCAAAGTGAATACGAGAGGCATCGACTTTGACTGATCGTGTTTGATGATACTTCAAGCGAAATCTATGGATAGCCGGGTTACTCGGTGTGTTACTATTTTATTTACGAAAACTTACAACTAACATGTTATGAATAAAACACCTAAAATAACAATGCTAACAAAAAGTTTTCACAGATGTAGCTTACAAAATAAAAAAAACAGGTAACATAATTATCTTTTAACTAAAATAATCACAATAATTTTTACATATAGTTTTTTTGTGCCCGATATGGCAATAGACTCACTCCCTATCACATCTGGGACGGAACTAAGCTCGGCGAAGGTGGGTGTTCTAGTTCGCTAGTGCGCCTCTGTCTACCCCACGGGGATACAGGCGTGAGCTTATGTTATGTTTATTTCTTTTTATGATAAGTAAAATATTTATGTCGATGTTAAAAATTATTGCTATCATAATTAAAATCTTTTTTTGTGGCCTGTAGCGTGCTAAAACGTTTGGACAATTTGACGAATGAGATTAAATGGCTCGATATTAAAATAATTATAAAATTAGTTTTTAAACATTTTTGTTCCGCGTTCCTATAGAGTTTAACAAATTGCATTGACCTTTATCTAGCTTTATGGCCGTATATGCAGTAAAAACTCGCATCTAAATCAAGCAGACTATTTACATACATATATGTTTTAAAGAATTAAAATCAAATATAATATGTCGCCAGCTCAATTAAATCTATTTTGAGAGATTTCGCATCATGCTACTTCATTTAATTTAAATTCATAAAAATAATTTGAAAACAATACATAGCCTTTGCGTTAAGGTACATATATACCTCTAGCTTTCTAAAATATAACAGACCTAGAGGTTAGAAGTCTTACATTTATAATATTGACTATGTTTTATAAAATGCTATTTGCAGACATTAAATATTTTTTAAAATATATTTTATGGTATCAAACAGGTTCAGGCAAATAAATTCTGCAACCTGTTTGAAAAAGTGTGTTGCCCCGTATTAAGATGGGATAAGGGCAGGTGGAAGAAAGGTATCAAGCAGGTATATTATTAATTGAAATGGAAATTATTTTGTGTCTGTCATCGTCGCTCCAAAATTTTATTGGCATAAATACATGATGTTAAATGTGCCTCCTAGTATTGTATATTAATATAAATAGAAGTGACCGCATAAGGTTACAGATGTGAACTTTATCCGAAATCTTTATAAAATTTACATTCAAAATGGTATTCATATTATCAAAAAGCATTATAATTTATTTTTTCTAACAAACAGCCACCCTCAGTTGTAAAATTAGCTACTAACCTAGTTTAGACGGTACCCAGAGTTCCGAACTCATAATGCGAAGAAATTAATGAGATTTTGGTTAAAACCATTAATATTATCGTTCTTATAGAGCAACCACATCTATGCGACAGAGATTGCACTAGCGCCTTAAAAAGTGCATTTTTTATAGCAGAGACTGGCAAACGAGCATATGGCAAGTGACCTCCACCGCCCATAGACAAAAAGAATCATGGGTACGTTTCCAACCTAAAGGGAGGGAAATAGAGATTTGGAAAGGGAGAGGGAGGGGAATTGGGCCAACGGAAATCTCACTAACCTATCGAAACGTGACAACGAGCTGCCACTTTACGTTGGTTTTCTGTAAGACAGTGGTATCAAACCGGTTGAGCCGGCGCATTCGTTCTGTAGACGTAATTGTCTACAGCGTGGCTTTGCCATTTAAAAAATATTTTAATTTTAAAGTTATACTTCTTTTGGCGCGATCATGTGAGCCGTGCGAAAAACACTAAGAATTGCGCGCGCCTACCATTACGGTAACCCAGCAGTATGAAGTTGGCTGAGAGTAAAATACGTCATTTAAATATTTTTATTCGAACATTTTATAATTTTCGGTACCAACTTAAAGCTACGCCTAGGAAGTACATCTTCTAACGCTAGTTTACGAGTCTTAGTTTAAAAATACGTGTTTACTTTGCAGCCTGTTCCGCTATTTTAGTTTCGCGATCTATTTACATGTAAGTAGTCCCGGTTTAAAAAAAATTAAATAACGTATAAATACTATAATTTACCGTATTTACGGTGTTATATTTACAATAATAATAATTTCGGAATATGAAGAAGATGCCTAATTTCTTTATTATCGAGATCTTTCTTTCGCAAAGTCGCCATTTTGGTTTCGTTCCATAATTTAGGAATACTTATTTTTCGTAGTTAAACCTCGTCCTCTTATTTTTCTATAGGTATTGGAGTTGATACTGTTGTTATTACTTTCATATTTTAGCGTTTTCTAAGCCTTAGTGCGAAAGATTTCTAATGGCACTGCTTGGTAATGTCCACACCATCGGTCAATGTCGCGTCTACTGCGGGTTTTTATTTCACTTATGAAACACTCAGTTGTTCTATTCACTGTATTATAATATTTCTGCTTATATTTCAGCTAATTACGGTCATATCGTTAGTGAATATGTTTAGTCATGAATGTGACACTGATGATTGTATTATAAGACTTATTCCCGGATTCTGACTAATCCTCATCTTTAACGGGTGTTTACATTATTTTTGACCTACAATTTTGGCAGATAATGTGGCCTCAAATGACACAAATAAATAAATAAATAACACCCAACAGTCACATACATAGTCCTGACCCCACATTAAAATCGAGTCTTGTGTCGTGGGTATCAGGAATTACGAGATACTTTCGGTCTCACAACACCCAGACCCGAAACAAATATCTGTAGGCCATACAAACATTTGTCTCGGTGCGGGAAGCGAACCCGCGGCCTCTCGATTCACAGCCGGCTACTCGCCCGCTGCGCCACGGAGGCCGTCAAATTAGGCCGTTAAATGTTTGAGTCGCGTTTCAGTATTTGAGTTTATTTAACTAATGAGATAGCGTAAAATATTTGTATGGCAAACACCCGAACGCATGTAGTAGTTACGTGGGGAATTGATGTTTTACATACAAATTATTTTAAGTACGTATTCGATAATGTGAAATGCCAAAAAAACTTTTCGTCGAGCTACAACATACGATTACGTAAGCATAAAGTATGAGTTCATACTACAAAAAATATTAATTCAGTGATTTCACAAACGTTTAAATAGATAACCTAAAAATAATTGAGGTCTGAGGCCTTGAAGTAGTCGATATTAATCAATTTTTATTTGACTTCCTTGATCATACATGACCTGCTACAACGTAATAAAATTATGCTGATATTATCATTAAGATCGTATATTATGTTATTTTTGGAAGTGGTAAAGCCACATTATAGATTTATCTACATAATTAATGAGCAGGCTTGGCCGGAGGAGACCGTATTTCACAAAAAACTAGTGTGAATGGCAAGTTGGTAAGTAATATTATAAGATTTCTAATTCCCTGTTATTTAAAGTCTATAATATTAATTCGCGAAAAGAAATCATGGATCTCTTCTCAAATTACGATTGTTTTACAACGATCAATTATGTCGAATGTTATACAAGATACATTAACACATATTCATACTAGACCAAAGTTAAAATTTCTTCTTCTATAAATAATAATGTCTTCCCTACATTTGCGATGATTTAGCCAATGTCATTGTAAATAGAGCTTTTATGTTTATCCAGATGTGGACGATTTCAAGGTCAGGCTGGAATTATGGAGGTAAGTCCTTTCAGTGCGATACTGTTCATCTTCGCTGAAGTTTGGCGCATAAAACCATATCATTTTAAAACAACAAACCTTTCTGCCGGACTTCCCGTCAAAATTAATGTTAAAGTTTAACAGACCGTGAGTTGTTAACGTTGACAGCTGGCAATTCATGTTTAGTAGGAAAAAAAATAAAATTCTAAAACTCAATTCATTCAGTGACACACGCTTTAGTTTAAAAATGATCTACCATCCAGCTCTCTTATTTGTCTGTTTTTCTTTCCATCTGGCCTTATTACAAAGGATTCGGATCGTTGAAATAAAACTAGTTCTTTCGTATTTTATCGTGTAAACCTATGAAATCAGTATGATTCGGATTCGTTTTTATATTCGGCCGCCTGTCTACCATCAATAGGATCTAATCCTGGGTAAATCGTGTAAGTAAAACCGCATTAGTCGACCTGGAATTCAAATCTGTTGATGAGGCCGATATACGCTTCCACTAGACCATGGGGGCTTTTTCATCTACGCTCTTAAAAATAATCGCGTGAACAATTGTTTGTAGGCGGAACCACATTTTTGATGAGATAGTCATCAACTTTTAGTTGTGTGAACGATGAAAATTGTTCGGCGGACTTTTAATAGCGATTTTCATTTTAATGCAAAAACCGAGTATAAGCCAATTTTAATTACCAAGCGCCTATTGTAAAGCCGATTGCTCTCGACGTGAGTTGATACTCGACGAAATTGTTTGATAAAAATCTTGTGCAACTTATCCTATATAATAAATGTGCTGTATATATATAATACGTAGATGATGGTGCAGTAGAACATAGAAACTTCGTGGCGCATCAAACGAGTAGCCGAATGTGAAGCACGAGGCCGCGGGTTCGATCCCTGCATTACGATCATTTGGATGCAGGCCACTTCCAATAGGTCGGTCTGAATATCTTTGGGGGAGGCTTAGGTCCTGCAGTGGATGTCCTGTGTCTGATGACTTTGATGTTTCTATGTACCCAGATATATTTGTGTCGGATCTGGACATTCCAAGACGATACTCTCGAACAAGAATCGTATCTGACTATGGGTCAGAACTATGTGTGTGGCTTTCTTTCTATCTGCCCTAAGCCCAACTTCACACACACTCTTCAAGTATGTCGCAGAAAGGGTTTGGCTTAGTTTTAAGTAGTTTCCATTTATCACTGTGACGTCAGCTGATATAAGAGCAAAACATAGTCTTTATACGACATTTATGAGTGGTAGAGCCACGTTGTAGACAGTAACGTCTACAGCACGAATGGGCCGGCTCGACCGGTTAGATACCACTGTCTCACAGGAAACCGACGTAAAGTGGCAGCTTGCTGTGGCGTTTCGTTCGGTGAGTGAGATTTCCGGTGGCCCATTCCCCCCCCCCCCTCTTTCCCAATCCCTATTCCCTCCCCTTCCATGTCCTCTTTTTAGGTTGGCAACGCACCCATGATTCTTATTGTGTCTTGGGTGTCTATGGGCGGTGGAGATCACTTACCATCAGGTGACCCATCTGTTCGTTTGCCAGTCTCTGCTATAAAAAAAAAAAATGGCCTGGGAAGAGAGTAATATTTTAATAATCAATTAAAAATCAATCTTTGGGGGAGGCATATGTTCAGCAGTGGACGTCCTATGGCTGATGATGATGATGATGATGATGATGATGATGATGATGATGATGATGATGATTATGATGATGATGATGATGATGATGATGATTATGAATCAATTAAACTTAACAACCCAAGGCTACATGTATACATGCCTCTTGACAAGTTTAATATGCACATTATACAATTGAATAGATATATTAAATTATTCATTTATATATTAAAAATAGGCCTTGCGTTGTACGCTTTGAAATGTCAATCATGTGAAGTATGTGTGGTGTAACTTTATCTGTGTTTTAGGCATATTTTGTCTCACATTTATGTCATGGCCTAGGACATTAGCAATAAACCAGTTGGTTATCGTATGAATAAACGTAACGTTTTTTAATGAAGTATGTAAATTCTATGTTCCGACTTCAGTTGTTGGCACAAACCATTTTAAATCATTGTTAATTTTATTAAGATAATCGACTGTATTTATTGATTAGTCAGGCCGTTTCTTACAAGTTAATCTGGAAATCTTTGGGGGAGGCTTATGTTTTGCAATAATAATAATAATAAATAACACTCAACAGTCACATATATGTACCTATAGTTCTGACCCCACACTAAGATCGAGTCTTGTGTCGTGGGTATCATGAACTATGACAGACTTTCGGTCTCACAACACCCAGACCCGAAACAAATATCTTTAGGCTATTTAAACATTTGTCTCGGTGCGGGGATCGAACCCGCGACCTCTCGCTTCACGGCCGGCTACTCGCCCGCTGCGCCACGGAGGCTGTCTAACGTCGTCGACGTCGCTGGACGTCCTGTGGCTGATGTTTTTTTTATTGACGTATTGGGCAGACCAGCTAGCAGTCCGCCTGATGGTAAGTGGTAACCGCTGTCCATAGAATTGAGCAATGCCAGGGGCACAGTCGAGCCGCTGCCTACCGTTAGGTAAGTACTCTTTTCAAACCTGACCTGACCTTTTTTTAAAGATAATGTTGTTATAGATAAATACAAGAAGAAAGAAAGAAATTTTAATTATTGTCAAAGTGTAAAGAAAGGAAACGCATGTAACATTAATTAACAATATTAAGTTAAAAACTTTACTCATAAATAAAAACAAAATAATAATTATGTTGCCTGCCTCGTTATAAACAGTCAAATCTACACCACGAATGGACCGGCTCGAAGTGTGAGCTCGTCCCACTGTTGGCTCAATTTTTTTGAAGATTTTTTTTGTGGTCGATATACTAGCTTATTCCATGGTCCATATAAATATGGTCAGGATCGGATGAATTCTGGAGTCGGCCGTTATCTTTTTAAGGTTGACAACGCAACCTGGTCTTTCGGTATCGTGGATATCTAGAGGTATATATAGGTAGTGGAAATTACCACAAAGTGACCCAAATCTTGCTTCTTCTTCTTGTAGTGCCTTTCCAACTAGTGAAGCTCTCTTGCTGGTGGCAGGATATTTGTATCCACCCGGATGGTGACCACCGTACACATGGTGCCAAAACCTGCCATATTGACCCACACTGCTTATGTGGTTCGCGTTCCAGAATGAGCCAATGTACATACTTCCCATTCTCTCGACGGGTTTGTGGCATGACTTGATGGTTGCTTGGCGCGTGTATGGGGGTAAATGTCTGCATCGGTCATCCGCCTGTCTTGTCGCAAGCCCCTCGATTTGTCTCTTCCCTCTTTGGATTTGGAGTGTGAAGACGCATGATTCTAGCGACCACTGATGAACCCATTGTTAGTCAGTGGTCATTGTTTTTTTTGTATTGCACTACACTTACCATCAGATGTAGTGCAGTCACTATGCCGTGCTCGGATAAAAAAAAATCTAGCACATTTGCCAGCCTCTTTTATTATGAAGTCATTAATCATTTTTGTATACTTCCCAACGTATTAGTATTAACGTATTTGCATTGTTTCTGAACGTTTTCAATAAAATGTTTATATTTTTTACATGTCATCGTAACTTATCAACGCTCTGGCTTTAGTGGACAATGAATTTGTTAATAGCCTTTAGAATAACAGCCGTTACAGGGTCCGCCCGGAATCTGTGCCGACAAGATTGATTAGCCATCCATTTTAATTAATTAAAAAATAAGCTCCACTGAATATTTTACGAGAATAATATTCATGCTCAAGGGGATTAAGATAATTATCTAGCGCGGTGGCTTATTTATAATACTTTGGTATTTTTCTACTTCAAAAGACATTTTTTCACAGAAATGCTTGCGTAGGTTGCTGTAGATCTGAGGGTCTAATTTCGATGAAAGCAGTAAGGATTCTTACATATTGTACATGTAGGCTGTTATTTATATGTATACTTACCCACAAAAGCAGCCCACACATGGGCGTTTACTAATAATAGCTATTTTAAAGAACTGAGATTTTTAGCGTTTCGTAATGTCTAAAATGTTTCAAAACTAAGGTGAATTTCGAAAGTACACGATTTTATCGCCGACAAAAATGTATGTGAGTATAAAATTTTTATGAATAGAGTTAAAATTGTGCAGTAACCTGGCTTAAAATTGAAATTTCCAACGTCGTCTTTCTGTTCAAGCGTAAAGACGATAGCCGAAAGATTTTCTTATAAAATATGGTATAATGCTAACGGACTATTATAAATTGATCTTGATATTGTAGCTGGAGTCTTTTAATGACATCACTTTGTAAGGACAGTGGCTTATGATCGTTAAAACTGGATGCATTCCTTCATTCCTTTGAAATAATAAAATTATAAATAACGTAAAGAAACATAAGCTTACACCTGTATTCCCGAAGGGGTAGGCAGAGGCATATTACCGAACTAGAATACTCACATTTAGTTTCGTCCTAGATGTGATAGGGTGAAAGTCTATCGCCATATCGGGCACAAATAAATAGATGGGAAGAAACCACAAAATCAACAATTGACATTTTTCTTCTAATTGCCCTTCAAGCATGTTGTAGAAAGGATTCAGCTTAGTTTATACGACCAGCTGCCTATCTGACATTAACCCCCCCTCTGGGGGATCTAGCTCAGGGCATACCGTGTTAACCGTTTTAAAAAAACTTCATTTGCAACATTTTAGAACAAGTCTATTTATATATAAAATGATATAATAATAATCTGTAGTCATTTTAAAAAAAAATGATTAAGTATACGTTTAAGAATATAAGGTTTTTATAATAATACTGCAAAATTGAAAGGCAGTTCTCAAGTCAAAACAAATTATGTCAAATTATATTGTCAGGGAAATAATTTTCCTCGATTACATTAAAACGTTACGTTATTAAGGGTGACTTGCAGCTAGGCGATAAACGACGTTTAATCGTAAAATAAACTCCATTTTGGCATCATTTCAGTTCAACGTCTTGCACGTCGTGGTTTTACCCTTCATCTCGATTTAAATAAACGTTTAACTTAAATGGGCATGGCCGCCGGTTTAAAGTCGCTAATCTTGATTTTATTGACAAACAACCAAAGAATTTAAACACAAAAAACATAACCTTTTCACATTATTTCTTGTTGTTTAATGAAAATCTATGATAAAAATGGCTTTGTTTTTTACACTGAACATGATTTGGTATCAAACAAGGATGATGAATTCGTAAAATATATAAAAACTCAAGTTTTTTTACGAAGAGTATATAATTATCAATAACCCATACATACACCTTACAAACTAACATTGTATGTACATAATCTCTTGAAAAACCACATAATTACAACACTTCACTATTATGCACGATATTTGAGTGCGCACGTGTGGCACTAGTCCTTGGAAGCGGTGGTATACCAACCACGCCCGACCCGGCACGGCAGTAAAAAGTTTTCCTCAATGTCTCGTCGCACCTCGGTGCAGGATAGGTTTCGGCACACGCATCACAAACGCCTTGTAACTGGCGCAACTCCACACTTAGTTCATCACCATCAACGAGTACCTTGTTTTCTTGTGCACGCTCGCACTCCGCAATGTTCTTCTATTACAAAGTACATTAGTTATTCTATTTTCTAGGAGAACGTTGTTTTCGAGATGACAAATTTCACTTAAGTTAACGAATTTCAAAGTTACTTCTTGATAATGTTTATTATACCTCTATTATAGAAATTACCATTGTTGACAATAGACTTATATAGTTCGCGAACGAACCAGTGCGGAGGACAGCTCCCACAGAAGAAATGAACGAACTAGTTCCCAGATCTCTCGTTCTTTAGTTCGTTTGATAAGTTAGATAGAATCTAAGTCTTGAGTATCGTCCAAAGTAAGACCATTGGTTCTCATATCATTCTCTAAAAAGTCCAGCCAGCGCTTTTGAGGTCGTCTGGATTTCCTTAAAATAACGCTGACAGACCACGTATCGTACATATACACAGAAGTACTGGCCAAATGATGGTCTTGTTTTCGTAACGTAGTTAATAACCACTAGGGAAATATCGTGCTTTTTTAAGCTATATTCAAATACGGTGCGCAGCACTTTTTAGTCTCACAGATGGGAACACATCATAATATTTTTTTTTACTTTCTTCGTTAAAAAATATTTGAAAGCATTTATAAAATACTACGTTTACGCAACTCATGTACTTGATCTTTAGCACATTTCCTTTCAGTCGGCCATTTTCAAGCGGCCCCTAGACGCTGTTTGTCTTAGACATCAGCGTACATGAACACCCACGGTGGTTGCTGAACCTCCATAGTGAACGGGAAGGGTTTGGTGACGCCAAAAGCAGTCCGAATCAAAGACTTTGATCGGAAGAACATGTCTTCGATAACGTCAACATAAGCTTCTAGCACCCCTTTGAACCTTAGGGCCCACCAGACTACCCGTCGGGACACAAAGTTAAAAGCCTTCTGCAGATCCAGGAAAGCGATATGCAGAAGCTTTTTTTTTCAACATGCATGCCTCGCAAAACGATCTAATAGCAAACATTTGGTCCCTGGTCTGTCCCCCATACCCTGCAAGGCAAGAACCCAGGTTTCGCCAGCACCTAGTCCGTTACTCAGAAAAGTGTACCACATGCAGATGAGGTTGGCTTAAACCTAAAGGTGTTGGTGGCCTACTGTGTAAGTAGGCCACCGTCATCGTTGGGTTCGTTTGGCAAGGGTTGTCCCTTAGACGCCGTCACTATTCCCCAAGTATGTACAAGTAAAAAAAAAACAGCAGCATATTATGAAAGAATAAAAAATAATTAATCCGGGAACATACATAAAAAAAGATTCCAACGAATTGTTAACCTCCTCTTTTTTAAGTCGGTTAATTCACCTCCTCCTTTTTTGAAGTCGATTAATTAATAACCTCCTCCTTTTTTAAAGTCGGTTAAAATTCGTGCAAATAATATTTTTTTAGCCTTTCTTTGGTTCGAGACGTGAACTAAAAGAACGAACTAGTTCGTTGAAGAGCCGCGAACTAAAGTGACCATTCCTTATCGCGAAATATTATACGTATGTCTAGTTGACAAGTCGTAATCCAGACAACTGACACTAATTATTTTTTTTCAATTATGCCTTTCATCAATTAGGCCAAGGAAGCAACCACATACAGCCTCGTCGTATGTGTGTTTATATTACATGTATTCAAACTGAATTAAAACTAAATATTTGCCAACTATTGACACAAGAGAATCTATTGAAATATCATATAAAATAAAATACAATTCTTTATACGCGAAATTGTGATGATAGATGTTGCGAGACGGCACTATAGATAATAATATGAAATTTACGGAACGTAAATAATGAGTGATTGTTGGGATTTATTTTATTTTAAATTGCAAAAAATATTTTTTTATGCGGAATTGTGATTGTGGTTATATATTTTTTGTGAAACGGAACTTATGAATTTGGAGTAGTGAAGAGTGTAGGCATCTTGCCCGCGTTGCAAAATTTCCCGATTTATCGGGATATTTACTGATTTTGGTCATTGCTCACGATGTCCCGATGTAGCAGTCCTATCTGCCGAAAATTTGGATTTTCAACTAATGTAAAATAATATTCTTATAAAAAATGGAACATAATATTATTAATACGGCAAAACTAAAAGAAACTTGTAATACAATACAATACGGCCTATACGACAATACTACATACAATAAAATACGGCCATTCAACTTCGCGGTATATTAAAGCAAATTGTACTAAAATACCTTATAATAGAGTTTATTATTGTCTGGTGAGTATACAAGGGAAAATAAATAAATAACACCCAACTTTCACCTACATAGTCCTAACCCCACACTAAGATCGAGTCTGGTGTCGTGGTATCAGGAACTACGAGATACTTTCGGTCTCACAACACCCAGACCCGGAACAAATATCTGTGAGTCATACAAATAATTGTCTCGGTGCGGGGATCGAACCCGCGGCCTCTCGCTTCATAGCCGGCTGCTCGCCCTCTGCGCTACGGAGGCTGTCAAATGTCTCTGAAGATAACTTCGTTCGGGTTGTTTCCCAAATTGGATAACTTATACTTGCTTTAGTCGTTCATTATAGTCCATTCATAGAATTGCATGCACATGTCATAGAAATATAACACATAGAACGACAGTACACGGCCGCGGCGTGAAGGCTTTCCAAGTGAGACATTATTGTCTCACTACGTTGCACGGCGTCAGTATCCAAGGTTAAAACTTAGTTACGAAGAGCTCGCACAAAAATATCGGATTAAACTTTCCACTAAGTCAATGGTAGGTCTTCTGCACACAAAATGATGTATAGAAAACAACAATCAATGTTGTTACAATTTTAATAAATATGAGAAAATGTTCACGAAAATAGGTAGTAAGAGGTGGTAAGAAGACGAAAATGATTAATCAATGTACAATATATCAAACTATAAATGATTATATGTAACTTACTGATTATAATTAAATAAATTAACGCATTATTAACATAAACTACTTGTGTTTCATTCCGTATAAAAAGCTCCCGATTTTCAGATGCCAAATCTAACGAGTTTTAATTTTACACTTTTGCAACACTGCATCTTACTCTATTCGCCGTTTTATTAATACATGATTCAGTCCTAAATGTCATTTAAATCAAATGTCCCATTAGTTGTCTTGCACATACACATTTCTGGTTCGATTTAAGAAATCCGAGTGTAGATTATTAATCCGCGATTTCATTACTTCTACTCATTCTTTACGTTCCATTAGATTCATATCTAAAGTTCCGTATCAAATCATCTATCATAAAAATTTTGCATAAAACGAATTCTAGTTTGTTTTATATGATTTTTCAATAGATTCTCTTAAGTTAATAGTCCTCAAATGTTCACATGTAATACGAACACACATACTACGAGGCTAGTTATTTATTTTTATTAAGGAGTAACTAGGAGTAACTTTGCACTTTGTTAGCTCAAGCGGAATTTATCATCTCGTAAACAACTGCAGGGTTAACACCACCTCTTATAGCAGTATTATTATAATCGTTCTTCGTTTGTTTTGTATGGGAATCGGTACAAGTAAGATTATAATAAGACTGCTCTAAGAGGTGGTGGTAACCCCCTATCTCCTAAAAATAGGAGAACATCGCGGAGTAGGCACATGACATGGTAGGCATAGGACATGGTAGAAAACATAATATAAGCTCACGCCTGTATCCCCGAAGGGGTAAGCAGAGCCGCACAAGCGAACTAGAACACCCACATTTCGCCGAGCTTAGTTCCGTTCCAGATGTGATAGACGACCACACAGCCGATAAGGCTATCCGATAAGCGAGAGGCCGCGGGTTCGATCCCCGCACCGAGACAAATGTTTGTATGACCTACAGATATTTGTTTCGAGTCTGGGTGTTGTGAGACCGAAAGTATCTCGTAGTTCCTGATACCCACGACACAAGTGTGGGGTCAGGACTATGTTTGTGACTGTTGAGTGTTATTATTATTATTATTTTCATAAAACAACAAGAAATAATATGAAAATGTTATGTTGTTTGACATTCAATAATCGCGATTAGCCATTTAAACCGGCGGCCCCGATGATTAACTTTGTCGTTTATTTTAATCCAGATAAGGGGTAAATCGACGACGTGCAAGACGTTAAACTGAAATGATTCTAAAATGGGGTTTATTACAAGATTCATCGTGGTTTACTGCGGAGCTGCGAGTGAATTCGGGACAACTAATATGACATTTGATTTTAATCAAGTTTAGGACAAAGTCGGGGACTAATAAAATGGCGATTATAGTGAAATCCCTGCAAGTCGCCCTAAGAAGAACACTTAACACCGATTAAGATGAATGAAAATTAAGATAATGTGAGGATTAATATGTAACAGAGAAAAAACGATTTTTTAAAAATTGTGTGTACTATGAATTTTTAAATTCGCTGTATTGTAAATGATATTCATTAATTTCATTAAATTATTTTAAAAGAAAAAAGTTTATTTATAAAACTTGGCTACAAAGTTGGAACTATTTGAATGCATTAATTTTCTTGCTCTTAATAGACAATAAATTATCGTGAACTTGTGATATAATATCAATCTCTCCTGTAAACCTAACCCTTTCAGAAACCACTCAACTCTATGATACCAATTCCAGTGCTACCGATAATCAAACAAACGTCCGAAAAGACAATATTACATTAGTGATATTAAAAACCCACTAAAACTGTACGGTCCGCTGCGGAAACTGCAGTAAAGCGAAAAATATTCGAGATCAGCATTTGCCGGGACGATTCTACTCAATTAACATTCGTCGGATATTCGACTTTTGTCGAGCTCAACTCATTATTAACCGAAGTGAATAGTTTTTCACATGCGGTACCCTCGAGAACTAGCTTCCAATTGAATTGTTCAAGGGAATAAAACCAAAAATTGCAAAGGAAAATACGGTAAGAACCTGGCTTAACGGGGTCCAAATGAAGCATTTATTATTTCAGAATGGTTTTCTATCTTAATATGAGGAGAGTAAATTTATGTATTGAAACATGTTCAATGAAGATACTATTATTTGAAGCTGATATATTTTTGTATTACGTTTTGTAATTTTAGTAATTATAATTTTTATTTCTGTCAATGTTCTGTAAATGTGAGGGATTACTGCTATCGCAATTAACATCGATAATATTGGAATTGACTGCCTCGGTGGCGTGGTAGTATTTCGGTACGACTACGGTTTTGAGGTCTCGGGTTCGATCCCCGGGTCGGGCAGGGGATATTGGATTTTTCCATATCAACCCGGAGTCTGGAATTTGTGCCCGATATGGCGATAGGCTCGCCCCCTATCACATCTTCGACGGAACTAAGCTCGGCGAAATGTGGGTGTTCTAGTTCGCCAGTACCCCTCAGCCTACCCCTTCGGGGATACAGGCGTGATTAAAATTTTGTACAAAATTAAAATATTTAAAGTTACTTTCATCTCCATTTTGTTATACAGAACTATAATTTGAAATACTCAAAGTAAATTTTAGAATTTCAAATTTGTGCTTAATTTTATTAAAAGCAGGTCTTTCTGGAAAGGAACGTAATGACATCTGCTCGGCAGATGATGGCACTGGAATCGAATTGCCTTCCTTTATTGGATTAACATCCAAGACATCAGCGTTACTTCACTTGTTACTTACAGTTACAATATATTGGTTAGCGAAGATGAAATCTTCAATTTCCTGCTCCTGAACTGCTTTAACAATGTCAACTTTACATTCAATGGGATAAAGTCGATTTCTGTTTACCGATCCGTTTTAAGGATTTGAAAGTGTGGGTCGCCAACCCAATTAGGTCACTTACTTCCGACGGGAGGTACCCACTTCTAACCAATCTCGAATGGAAACTTAAACGTGTTACTACGAAATCGGGTACGACATTTCGAGTTGGAAATTGAAGGAAAACATTAAGAAAACCATACCTACTATGTAGTTTTTGATTAATAATCCTCCACATCTAATTCATAATTCTTGTCTGGACCAGCGGCCCGAGCAGGAAAATTTCTGACAATCGTCAATGTATTCAATCTCGATGCGCATCTATGAAATTTGTATGAAATATTAACCAAAGTGCGCAGCAAGCTCGAATACATTTACGATTGTCAGAATTTTTCCGGCTCGTGCTACAGATCTTACCATGGATGCGTCCCCGTAGACGTAGAACGCTGGTTGGAAGCTTTTGAAAATTAGATGAGAGCCAATGGTCTGATGAAAAGAGGATGCTGGAGACCGGGCGAAGTGGAAGCGTTTAAGCCGGACAGAAAGAGATCCAAGTAGAATTCTTCTACCACCTCTTATCCCAATCCCATGGGATGTCGTCACGACACATTTTTCCGATAATATACAGCTTTAGGTTTTTCGATGTACTGCGTGACGACAACCTTCTTTATGGAATCCAATTTCGGATAAATTGTGTTAGAAAAATGGGAAAATTCCGACCTGGGATCTGAACCCAGCACCTACTACTGTCTACAGCCCATACACGCTACCACTAGATCTATGAATTCACTATACCCTAATAGAAAAAATGGCGACTTACAGCTCTTTTACTGATGTAGAGAAGACCTAAACTCGATTTATCCTACAGTTCAATCCTGTGTTTAAATTGAGATTTAGGATAAATCGGGATTTAACAAAGTGCTGTAAGCACTGCTGCACAAGCTGCTGCTAAATTAAAGTTCGAGGTTATTTGATTCTGAGACTGATCCTATGATGAAATATATTATAGTTTTAGCGCCATACAACACTTGCCAGTAATATGTTGTCTTCCTTCAGTAGTTTTTTCATAAAAAAGTTACTATAGCAAGTGTCTATGCTTCCGGAATAAGTTGTGGTCGTAAACATTTTGCTACGAGTTATGGGGAGCAACTTTGCCTACGCTAAAATAGTATTTTAAGACTCCTGCGATACGAGTATTACGATGACTCATAGGAGTAAAGTGGTAATTGTGAGGTGCAATTATTATTTGTGATGAAATTTACTCATTTGTTTTACGCATAACATAACAATACTTAATCAAATATTCAACAAAATTAATTTGACAATATTTCAACGGCATTCATCTGTTACACAATTAATCATTATTTATTCCTTCATAATTTTACGTATATGTATGTATTTATATTGCTAAAGGCATAGATAGGTAGGTTAAGGTTATTTCTATTATATGATCATAAGGCAATCTTATCACAAAGTATAAAATCCAAACTTGAATAAATCATGATTTTAATATTTTTAAAACATTATATACAAAAATATGATCGTACGAGTTTCAATCTGTACAAACCGAGCCACTAAACTACCATTATTTATCCTTGTTTTAATAGTGAGTTATAAATACGTAGTAACTTTATATCCAATATTAAGAATCCTTTTACCATTCCATTAAAAATGTATATTTCACTGGGACTTATCAGAAGCCCACGTGAGCATTAAAGGGTCAGAATAAAAAGCATCCGGTACCGGATTTAACGAAAGGATTTTGATAATACGCGTTCAAGTATTGAGGTACAGAACAGATCGTACATTATTTATCATTATTAATGTAATAAAAAGTTGATAATCTTTGGCATTAGGGAAATCATTATTTATTCAGTTTGTAAACGATTTGTATTTATAAATACAAAGTTGTGCTCGCAATTAATAAGTCAGAAGTGTGATAATAAAAATATTAGCCCTGTAATATTACTGTTCCACTGCTGGGCACGGGTCTCCTCTACTAATGAGAAGGGTTAGGCCGTAGTCTACCACTCTGGCCTAATGCGGGTTGGTAGAATTCACATACCTTCGTAATCATTGTGGAGAAATTCTCGAGTATGCAGGTTTCCTCCCGATGTTTTCTTTCACCTTTATAGCAAGCGATAACTCATAATGAAAAGGGAAAGAAATGTTATGAGATTTAATAATCTTGTCTAATTTAATCCTTTCCGTAACATACTCGATAAAATGTGCTGCACTAACCCCACATTAAGGTGGGATAAGAAAATAAGAAAGAAAGAATAGCGTGTTTGTATGCTCAACTTTGATAAGCAGATACAGTATCTTACGCATGATGAAAGAAAAATATTTTGGACATTGCCTACGACTTTTGCTGTGGGTTCTACCCACGTAGAACTCCTTGTTGATAAATAAAATGTTTTGCTGATGACTGCCTCAGTGGCGTATTGCATAAGTACGTGGTACGACGGCCAAGGTCTCGGATTCAATACCTACGTCGGTTTAAGTGATATTGAGTTTTCTGCTCAATATCGACTCGAGAGTCTGGCCTGGATATTTAGCAATATGGCTACAGGCTTGCCACCTATCACATCTAGGACGAAAGTTGGGAAATGTGGGTGTACTAGTTGTTTATTTCGGCTGTGCCTACAATTTCTGGCATACAGACGTAAGCTTATATTCTTTCTTTCTTTTTACCTGCCCTCATCCCACAGTAAATAAAAAGTATTTCCGTGGTGCTTTACATCTGGCCTCTCCAGTTGTTAATATCCCTATGTATGAGGCTGATGCTTCTTTAGTTTATTATATTGTCTCCTGCATTTTTACGGAGGGAAGTGGAAACCTTATAATTCCAACTCCTCCATATCTTTCTGTTTGATTAATTTCGTTGCGGGATGAAGACAATTTTGCATTCTCTGAGACTCGCCGAGCTTCATTGCTCGGCGTCGTATAATGCATGCCATTGTTGATCCGGGCTTACAGGAGTTACAGTGGCGGGTGTGTGGGCGGGACAGTCTCGTATCCCACAACAAAGTGGGGTTGACGCAACACACTTTTTCAAGTATGTCGCAGGAAGCATTTGGCTTAGTTTTTACGGCTGGCTACCTGCCTGACGTCTACCTCCTCTGAGGGGTCCAGTCTCGGGCAAAAAGACATAAGTTTATGTTATGTTTGTTAATTCAGACTTTTCATAATATTTTCCTTTACTAGCAAGGAAGAGAGATAATATAGGTAGAACAAAAATCGAACTTATTATTACTTATCATGTATGTTCACTTTTTATATTAATCATTCACAAAACTGCAAACATTTCCAAAACACTTGTATTTAATTAAAACTTTTGTTTTAAGTGCAAATGCCACTTGACTTCTTGCTAAAAGTGTTTGCTTGTTATAAGTTAGTCGAGTAGTGAGTTAACAGACGACTGACTCAGAACTTCAAAACAGTCCCCTGACTTTTGACTATGATTCGGTTTCATTTATTGATTTTAAATTCCACTGAAATAGAATTAAAAAGTGCGCTAATATAGCATTAGATTCGATAAATTGTCATTTGGTAATTTTTTACGCGACATTAGTGCACTTTTTACCTGGATTTCGGAATTTTAAGTCAGTAATTGAAATCGAGTGTCAAAAGTTACCCTACTACTTACAACTTAATGGTGTTTAGGATTTTAGGTTTTATATGGGGAGGTAAAAATATAGACGTTCTTACTCATATTTTGAAACACGCAAAATCATCTACACAAAACATAGTTTCGCTACACATTTTTGTCTATGATACATTGTTCCATAAGCAGGGACAACTGAAACATTGTTTTGTGTAGATGTTTTTGTATTTGAGTTTCGAGAACATAAGTAGAACACGTTGTCTTTTGACGTTTAAAAATGTGTTTGTTGGTCTAAAGTATTAGTACTTACCTACGCAAAAGTACGCTACCTATGTAAAATAAGGACTTAATGTATGTATTTGGATTTTATTCGATTTTGGCAGTTGACACTTTAGACCATTGTTGGAGTCTTCGGTCTAGTGGCAGCGTATGTAGGCTTTGGGCCAGGGTAGTTCTAGGTTCAAGTCGGGTATCCCATTTTACCCGGAACTGAGTCTCCAAGAGACAGAAGACAGAGCCAGTTAGGTAGGTAGCCGATCGTAAAAACTAAGCCAAATCTTTGCCACAACACATAAATAAATAAATAAATAAATAAATAAATAAATAAATAACACCCAACAGTCACATATATAGTCCTGACCCCACACTAAGATCGTGTCTTGTGTCGTGGGTATCAGGAACTACGAGAGACTTTCGGTCTCACAACACCCAGACCCGAAACAAATATCTGTAGGCCATACAAACATTTGTCTCGGTGCGGGGATCGAACCCGCGGCCTCACGCTTCACAGCCGGCTACTAGCCCACTACGCCACGGAGGCTGTCAAAACAAATTCAAACAGTTTGCACTGATTCCACTAAGTGGAAAGGAAGTTGATACAGTTTATTAACAGCCCTATTGCTTATCATCAGACGTTTGTAATCGTCTCACCATTCAAAAGAAAAGAAAACATCTAAAATCTTGAAAAAAAGCCAAAAATATCTTTAAAAAAAATTCAAATCTGTCCTTCCATTTCCTATCGGTCGCAGGCCATTAAAGAATATCAACATTGTCCATAAAAGCCAGCATTTTTCTCTTCTTTTGTTTAAATGTATCTTTAAGAAATTATGACCTGAATAAACTGTGAATAAAAGCCGAGTTAAAGCGGGTAATGCCTACAGGCTGAATGAATAGAGGTAAAAAGGCGGTTAAGCAAAACGTTTTCGGTTATTGGGACTTGGGGAGCTATAAATTATTCTAAGAATAACTTATATACGATATGAACGAGCGTGCTATTAGCAGAAAAGTAATTACTAACGGGTATTCTTTATGGACAAGATTTAATATTGTGTGTGGAGTTTGTTAAATAAGATGGCTGATGATGATAATAAATATAACGTAAGCTCACGCCTGTATTCCCGAAGGCACGGGAGAGGCGCACTAGCGTACTAAAATTTTATGGTGGCGATCCTATTGGGCTCAAATTCCAGACTCCGGGCTGATACTGAAAAAAAAAATACAATATTATTTTGCCCGACCCGTGGATCGAACCCGAGACCTCAGGACGGTAGTCGTAAATAAAAGTACGTCACCGAGGCAGACAGTCAATCAGATCATTCCAGTCTTTAGATGATTTCGAAATCATTTCTGTAAATCCCCAGTTAGGCTAATTAACTAGCAATATTCGTATCGGTAATCCGTTAAATTCCCGATAAGCCCTAAGTCATAGACCAAGCCTTAAGCCGCATTCGCATTCAGTTACATGTAAAAAAAATGCATTCCATTTTATACTCAAGTTAAAATACTAATAAATCAACTTCAAAGTTCATCTGATCGTAATCAATTTATAAATGAAACTACTCGTATAAAAAAAAAAAAAATTGAAAAATCGGTGTACATTTGCCAGAGATATCGAGTAACATACATAAAAACTACATTTCTAGTCGGTTGAAATATTTTGTGCTTCTTACCAGACACCACGTACAATATTAACTAAGGTCGAATTGCAGCATCTAGGTAAATCTTGATTACGAATTACATGTATTCTAAATCGAGGTTAGGACCAATTCTACGTTAGCAATATGCTATAAGTCGCCCTAAATTAACTAAGTACCTCTTAAATTGCAAAGCTAAAAACGGGTACTATACAAAACCGTGTGAGGAACATAAAAACTGTCAAAACAAGTGCCAAACGAACCACGGACGGAATGAAATAGGTCGCGAGCACATTCAAAACCTTTCGCCAGTAACGCCAGTACCGACTACCGACTCGCGTCATGTGGAACATCATCATTTGTCAACTGTCATGTCGCTGTTGAAAAATTTTGCAGCGAAATATTCGATGAAACAGACGCTAAACAATTGGCTGCTTGTTTGCGTTGACTACATGTTAATTTCAATAGAGAGGGGAAAGAAACACACGAGGCAAATGCGTTTATAAGCACAGTAGCTCAACCATGTGTTTTTTTGACATTTCTCGCTAGCAACTCCGTAAAATATGTATATGGAGATCAAAGACTAGACCGAAAAACAGCACAAAACTTATGATCCAAAAGTTATGACCTTGTGGTCATGACTCGCTCAGTTTATTTGAAATATATGCGCACCTGCAGGTCGATTCGCTAAGAAACGTCACAGCGTTGCGATCGACGCCTAGCTCCCGCAGCGCACATCGTTGAGATCGACGGAGCGTTCAACGTTGTTGGAGAATACCATACTCCAAACATTTATGTCAAACGCCTCGCTCGAGGGAGCTAGTTCGCATAAGCGCCGTCATGACGCATAGCGTTAGTGCGTGCGCTTTGTACCTTGCTGAATACAAAAATGAAAACATTGTAGTCGCAACGATGCCGCAACGTTGTTTTCACAAATGAAACCTTAAAGAATCGACCTGCAGGTCGGCCAGCGAAATAATATTGAGAGAATAAACTTATCTTACGTGATTCTTAACCATTCACAAAATATTCTAGTTCGTAAATTGTAATAATGTTCCTCGCATTGTAATAAGTAGTTAATCGCGGTACTGAAGTTTGAGATCAATTTTTTATAGAAACTTTTTTGATAGCCTCTCTATAGTTAGTAATATTAAATCTCTTTGAAGGAGATACACCCGAACGTCTCTAGCGGTTACATCGAGATTAGCGTTTTTCATGCAAATTATAAATTTAAAGTACGTAGTCGCTAGCGAAAAATGTAAAAAAAGCATGATTAAGCTACAGTTGTAGATTGTTTTTTTTCTAAACCAAATTTTATCTACCAATTTGTTGCAGGTTAAAAGTAAAGACAATAAAAAGAATTGATTCCCAAAAAGAAATTAACAAGAACACATTGTGTTTTAAAGATTTTGGCATAGAATGATCCTTTATTCACCTTTGTATTTTATTAAGCCTCTAGTAATTAAACTAAGGTGCTTTTAGTTGCAATATGACTCATATTAAAATTTAATATTTTTAGAGATTAAGCTATAGCTCAAACAAAAAATGCAATTATTGATAAGGTTCTCCACACTTTTTGCCTTATGATAATATTTAAATTTGTTGTTATATAAACAAATTCATGTGATTCGGAAGATATTAAGAAACATGTTTTATAATATTAAATTCGTAATTAACATTCATCAAGGTTCTAATTTCCTGAAACATTTTATGGTTAAATTTTTTGACATACTGGATTAATAAATCACTGCTAATTTGTAATTAGTAAAGCTCTTATTTATTTATTTTAGTAACTAATACTTATTACAGTAATGACATTAAAATACATTTAATGCAACACACTGAATGCATAAATACATATATTCACGAAGAAGCCATTCCTAAATTACTAAGCTCGCTAAATGTAGACAAATTGTTCTAAAGAAACAGCATTTCGACCGTATGCTGCCAATACCTCCTAACATTTTTACAAAAATATTGTTTTTGGGTTATCTTCTAGTCTTAATTTAACATGATGTAAATATTTCCTTATTAGTAATATTAAACTATTGTAAAATTAATAAACATGGATTTTGGGTGCATAAATATCATCTATATTTTTTAATATATACTGATTTCTTAAGTTTACGTGAATATTATACATTGAAATAAAACTATTCTTAGGGATTCTATCACGATTAGGTTTCCTCGCCAAAGAACACCGATTCCTCCCTAGGATGATACGCGAGGCTATTGAAATTAAAAAACATCCTAATTTCAATAGAGAAGATGGTTGGAAGCTTGCACAAACCTGGGATCCAATTATACATCTTATTAAATCGGAACCCAAAAGACCAGCTGCCAGAACTCAAGACACCGTGAGCTCGTACTGCATAAATCGGAACACAAATAATTAACCTTTTTTGATTTTGTATAATTTTTTAATGATGGTAGATATTGTAACTCTAACCTTTTTTGGACAAATGACACCTCAGTCTGACCCGTGACAACGAAGACTGCAAAGCCTTCGAAACGTCGGGAATAATAATTAAAACCTAATCGTGATAGAATCCGTAAGAATAGTTTTTTTTTTAATATATTTAGTTTTTATTCGTTTTTATTGTTAAAATTTTGAAATCGGTCCACTTTGGCGTAACATAAAAAAATACAGACGAATTGAGGACCTGCATCTTTTGAAGTCTGTGGAAAAGTAATAATAAACATTGTCGTAATCAAATCATTATAAAAATTGACGCAAGGTTATTCATTAAGAAAAAGAACAGAAAAAGATCGAATGTAATGAACAACTTCCTTTTTGGGTTGGTTAAAATGTATAATTATTTATGTGTCCATTCCGCAAATGGGACCGAGGGTTCTAAATATGGGGCTCTGGCATTTTAATTATCATCCCAGTAAGGTTACCTTTACGAATACGTTTCACATTAACATTATGTTTTTTTTTATCCGGGCACGGCAATGTGACTACACTGCACCTAATGGTAAGCGTAGTGCAGTCCAAAAATTACTATCGACCATTGACAAAAAATGGGTTTATCAGTTGTCGCCAAAATTATACCGGTCTATGTATGCTTCTTCACGCTCCGAATCCGAAGAAGGAAGAACCAAATCGAGGGGCTTACGACAAGACAGGCGGATGACCGATGCAGACACAGGGATACCCGCATACCCATCACCATCAACCATCAAGTCATGCCGCAAGCCCCTCGAGAGAGCCGGAAGTATACTGGCTGGTCCTGGAACGCGAACCACATAAGGGGTGTGGGTTTCTACACAACATAAGCTCACGCCTGTATCCCCGAAGGGGTAGGCAGAGGGGCACTAGCGAACTACAACACCCACATTTCGACGAGCTTAGTTCCGTCACAGATGTGATAGGGGGCGAGCCTATCGCCCTATCGGGCACAAATTCCAGACTCCGGGCTGATATGGAAAAATCCAATATCATTTTGCCTGACCCAGGGATCGAACCCGAGAACTCAGAACCGTAGTCGTACTGAAATACCACCACGCCACCGAGGCAGTCTGGGTGTGGGTTTCTATGGGAGGTTTTAGCACCATGTTTAGTTGCCTTCCGGTCGGATTCGAATATCCTACCAGCAACAAATGCGATTTAAATTCCCGTAACATTTGGTAAAGTATCCATAAAGAACTACAAATAGTAGAACGAAACACACCTCGTCGGTTTTAAAGATATTGTAAAGAGACTGATTTATTTGACAGTGTGGCTAGTACAAGATAATATGTTAGTATACTTATTTCAAACATACTTCCTCGGTGGCGTGGTTATATTTCGGTATGACTAACGTTCTGAGGTCTCGGGTTCTATCCCATCAGGGACGGAACTAAGCTCAGGAATCAAGCCACATCGGTAATGCATACAACATGCATAATAGATTTGATTTTCTCTCATACATTATTTACTTAGATAGGTAAGGCACGTTTTATAATATTTTTTATCGACTTCCACAAAAGGAGGAAGTTCTCAATTCGTCTTGTTTTTAATGTATGTTACGTATGTTTGATTTTCAAAATTCTTTTTGTGTTCGATAGAGCTTATTTCACCAATGGTTTCATATAAATTTGGTCAGTAAATTGGAAGACGGTCAGTTAAGTTTTTAAACTTGTGATTATTACAGTACATTTGATGACTACTTGTTTTTTTTATTTGTATTGTTATACTATTTCGACGTTTTGACTGGTAATACGTGAAAAATTTGTCAAACCAGCAATATATTCCTTCAAAATAATATTATCTCTTATAAAATCGGTTCTAAGACCATTAACTTGTCATCATCTGTTGCCTTTGGATTTAGATAATTTACAATCAACCTTACGTAATATTATGATTTCTTAGGTTTACGTGAATGTTATTCATTGAAATTAAACTATTTTTACGGATTCTATCACGATTTGGTTTTAATTTTTATGCCCCACGTTTCGAAAGCCTTGCAGCCTTCGTGGTCACGGGTCAGACTGACCGTGATATTATCCGTAAAAATAGTTCAATTTCAATTACGTAATATTCTTTAAACGTGACCCTTAAATGAATGCTGAATGTAGAAAACAACCTTCATTGTACCCAATTCATATCAATTTAGTGCAATAATATTCTCATTTGTATCAAGACATTTTGACGGAGATTCAAGATGGCGTCTTGGAAACCATTAGCGAACGAATGTGGCAGGGGTCATTTGTCGTGAGGAGTAATGGGCGTTGCTTAGGAATGTGACTGCTTCACTTGGACTGTCACAGCAATATGTTAGCTTAAGTGTTGTATTAATTATAGGGAAATTATGTGGATAACATAACGTAGGTTGAACTGGTGGATATGACGTTCGCCAGATCAGTTTTCGTCAGATCCTTGTTTCGTCAGATACGTTTTTCGTCATTTACTTCTTTCGTCTGATACGTTTTTCGTCATTTGCTTTTTCCGTCAGATTCACACCATGATATCTTGTTAATCTGACGAAAAAACGACTGACTGCCTCGGTGGCGTAGTTGTAATAATCACAAGTTTGAAAAATTTAACAGACGACGAATCCGATTATGACCAAATTTATATGTGATCTCCCTTGAAATAAGCTCTATCGATCACAAAAAGATTTTGGAAATCAGTCCACATTTGGTGGAGATATCGCGTAACATACATAAAAAAATACAGACGAATTAAGGACCATCTTCTTTTTGGAAGTCGATTGTAAAATTAGAATTAATCCACATTCATGCTGTAAGCAAAACCACGTACTGCATGCCAATCAACTTTTTTTTTTAAATAACCACACAAATAAGTTTGAATCCACATAAAGATACGAGTGTTGTGTCGTGGGTATCAAGAACTACGAAAGACTTTCGGTTTTACAACACCCAGACCTGAAAAAAATGTCTGTGGGTACACAAAATTTGTTTCGACCATTACGCCACAGAGGCTGTGAACTGCTAAGTACCAGCTACATAGAAATAAACATAAGCATATTACATTTATTCCAGATTTCTTGCACGATAGGCGGAACGAAAATATTTTTTCCTACATTGTGTTTCATTATTTTTGTGCACACTCATCAATCCTATATATTCCAGTTTCCTCAGATAATACATTCAGAATAACTTTTTGGTAGGTTAATTTAGTATATTTCTTAGTATATTGTTATCACCGCATTAGTCTAGTGTAAGTGTAAAAGGGCTGTGAACCTGGGGGTCCTGAGTTCAAATCCCAGTACAGGAAAGCATTTTTTAACACGATAAGCTAGGAGTGGATCCTTAAAAGGAGGTTGATTTCAGCCAGTTGTCCATAAAATCTAAAGCCAACTCCTATCTGCAACCTGCTTAAAAGAGTGTCTTGCACAGACCCCAGGTGGGAGTCGGAAAAGGGGGTAAAAAGAAATACTATTAATAAATGATGTATACTTGTTTTGTAGACCTGTTTTGTTTTACTGCAAAGACTGGCAAACGAGCAGATGGGTCATCTGATGGTAAGTGATCTCCACCGCCCATAGACACCCAAGACACAAAAATAACCATGGGTGCGTTGCCAAACTAAAAGGAGGGAATGGAAGTGGAGGGAAAAGGGAGGAAATGGGCCACCGGAAATCTCACTCACCGAACGAAACGCGAGAGCACGCTGCCACTTTACGTCGGTTTCTTTTGAGACAGTGGTATCAAACTTGTCGAGCCGGTTCATTTGTGCTGTAGACGTAATAGTCTATCTACAGCGTGGCTTTACCACTCAAGTAGATCCCTACTTTTATGTACAGTTTAGACAATTCCAGGAACTAGTGACCTATTAGCATTTTGTTTTTCGCAAGTCAGATAAGATAATTTAAACAAGGTCAGAATTTCATTATAACAAAACGAAATTACATCGACATAAAAATATAAACTAAAGTGCTGATTTATTATTCATTGACTAATAAATAGGTATAATCGAAACTAAATTCAAAGTTGACGAAACTCAGTACAATATTTGCAGTAGTATTAAAGCTAGTTTTTTAATGACTAGACGAGCTAGCTGCTCACCTGTAGCACGAGAACGAAAAACTAATGTAAACGTAAACTCGCTGCGCACTGATGACATTTGATTATATTTCATACAAATTTCATAGACACGCATCGAGCACGAATACATTTACGGTTGTCAGAAATTTTCCTGCTCGGGCTGCTGATGATAATGACATTATCTCTTACATTTACAAGAGATATAATTGACAGCCTCCGTGGCGCAGCTGGCGAGCAGCCGGCTGTAAAGCGAGAGGCCGTGGGTACGATCCCCGCACCGAGATAAATATTTGTGCAGCCCACAGATATTTGTTTTGGGTCTGGGTGTTGTGAGACCGAAAGTCTCTCGTAGTTCCTGATTCCCACGACACAACACTCGTCTCGGAGGTTCGAGACCAACTCCAAAAAGAACATACATTTCTGATTTATCTATGCTATAACAGTGAAGGAAAACATCCCGAGGAAACCTACAAACCTGACAATTTCTTCACAAGAATTTCAAAGGTATGTGAAGTCTACCAATATGCAACAGGCCGGCGTGGTAGACCTTAGTCTATGAGAGGCCTTAGCCTAACCTCTCTCATTGATAGATGAGGCCCGTGCCCAGCAGTGAAACAGTAATATTACAGGGATAATATTACTATTATTAATATTTATATATATACATTGAATCACGCCTGTATCCCCGAAGGGCTCGGCAGAGGCGAACTAGAGAACTAGAACCTACACATGTCGCCACGCTTAATTCCGTCCCAAATGTGATAGGAGGCAAGCCTATCGCCATGTTGGGCACAAATTACAAAGGGATGGATTTGTTAATAAACGTGAACGAAGTCACCAGCAGCTGCTATATATATCTATTTCCTTTATTCTATTATAATATTTTCCGACCTATAGCGGTCGGAATATATTTATTAGGATTTTCAAATCCACTGGTACTGTTTGTGAAACAAACAACGTATTTTAACAGATCAACATAAAACAACAATTGGATCGGCGGCGCTTTAAAGTCATCTGACGTGACTTGGGATAATTTCTTTTTGTCGCTTTACAACACCAAGTTTATATTGGCCTTACCCAACGTTACCTAATCTCCGTGATCAAATACATTTTGTTTTCAACTCGTTTCTTTGAACGTGCTTCTTCACTTAGATGCTGCTTTTAAAAATGTTAGTTTAGCCTGACAGTTCTGACAGTTGTTTAACTTTCTGATGTTACAGTTGGGAGCAGTGAGAAAAGTGTTGTATTAGATGGATTTTAACGGGAAGTCTGATAACGTGGACGTCGCTTGTTAAAATTATTTCATATTATTGTATGGAGTTGTGTTTGTTGTTTAATGTGATTTGGATTTATGCACCAAATTCAGCGAAGATGGACAGTATAATGTCGAAACTTTTTAATCGGCGATCTTTGATGAGTTTTGCTTGGTGCGTTGGTTGGCTTTGTCCGGTGGATTCGCTGAGTGAAGGTCATGTGAAGGGCATCCGCTGGAAGGAATTGCCGCCATAATCATAGCAGGATCTTGAGACTTGAGATCATCCACATCTGGGTCTCATGGTCATTGTGAAAACTTGATAATTGCTATTTTTACCTTGACATTGGCTAAATAAACGCAAATGCGTGGAAGCAATTAGTTTTAAAAGAAGAAGAAGTGTATTGTGTTCCGTTTACATAGTTGAAACTTGAAATGTGTTTATAGCGGAAATAGTTGCTTTGTTAGGACTTAGGTTATCTTATATGTTAGGTATCTTGTGTGTTGTCCCCTTAGTGCCACCGTATGTAGAATGAGAACCGGGAGGTTCTGGGTTCGATTCCCGGGTCGAGTGTTTTTCTAACATATTTAAGTCGGGACTGGATGCCCCGGAGAGTTGACGAATCCTTCCTGTAACATGCTGGAAAAAGTGTGTTGCGCCGACCCCACATTGACGTGGGATAAGGTTAAGTGGAAAGAAAATTAGGTTGTCTTTTGTCCTAAATTATTTTGTATCAACTGTGTCACAAAAAATGAAAATTCGTCTATCCACTTTGTCTAGTGACAGCATGTGTGTGTATAGTTTGTGAGTCGGAAGATTCTGAGTTCGTGTCTCAGGTAGGTCAAAGTGATTTATTAGCCGGGGCTTGTAACCCCCAGTCGTAAAAACTAAGCCGAATCCTTTCTGTAAATGTTTGAAAAAGCGTAACGCCGAAACGAACACCGTTCCATTACCTTTACTTTTAAAAAATCTTTAACCTTGAGTACAAACGATGTAAATTCTCATCATATTTCCTCAGCAACTTTCTTACGAGATTACACGAGTTTAAATTTCCAAATAATATCCATTACGGTCGGTAAACACAAACATCGAGTCAAAAATAAAAGGCTTCAGTGGCGAAGTATGAACAATATTATAACGAAAGTAATATACATATGTAGATGATTTTAGCTAGCTGTTCGAGTAGCTACTCATAGCATCAATGAAAAAAAATTGTTTTACGTTTATTAAATTCTAGAATGTTGGCAGATAGCTAACTAAAAAACAAAGCAAAATCCTGCAACATATTAGATAAAGTGTGCTGCGCCGACCCCACATTCGGGTGGGATATGGGCAGCTAGAAAGAAAGAAACAAATTCTGAAATGTAAATAGTATTTTTTTTGCATTTGCATATTTTAAACGGCAGCCGAAAGATGTGTTGTACGGAGTCATCGCCACCGAGGCTTTATACCCAGTACAGTGAAATGGCCATCTCATCGTCTTGAATATTGCAAATTCTCTTCTAGATTTTTATCCGACGAGGCTTTTCCATATTGGCAAATACGATCTTGATGGTAACCTCATTTTATCACAGTTTATTGTAGAAAAGCGTTGGAAGATCAAATAAGCGGCAACAATTTGGGGTTAATATAAATATATGTTAATAGTTGTATAGCCTCAAAAGATTCGCAGAACGAAATCTCAAAAAAGTTAAATCTTTAAAAATAGCAGTATATGTAAAACCTTTGTCAACGACGAAAGAAATGGAACGAATATTACGAGAAGAAAATATTATATACCTCTATAAAGGTTTATTTTAGCAGCCGCTTTGTGTGCTCACCTATGTGCTCTCTTGTATTTAAATTTCAAGGTATATTAACTATCTACATATGTATATTTCAGATTTATAGAAATATAATTAGTTTTCTTCTTCTACTTAGTCAGTATCTTTAATTGTTAATTTAATTTATTAACTTTACAGAAGACTTACGGACTAATTACAGTATAGGTAGCTTAAAAGTAGATCTATATCATCATCATCATCAGCCATAGGACGTCCTGATAAAAGTCGCAGGAAGTCACAGGAAGTAATAACAGTTATTACTGTTTGAGTTTATAAAAACCTATAAAGGCAGTATTACTCAGCTACATCACAAAATAACGCAAAAAAGCTCAATGAGACGTGTACATGCAAGGTTCTCTAATTTGCCTCTGCTGATCCTGTTGGAGACGCAGACGTGAGCTTAAGTCTGAATAGTCTATATCTATAGAGAGAACTTCGACTAAGCCTTGGACCAAGAAACGAAATCGGCGATATGGAATTTTTAAGTGGTGTTTGGAATTTGTGCTCGATACGGCGATAAGCTCGCCTCCTATCACATCTAGGACGGTACTAAGCTCGGTGAAATGTGAGTATTCTAGTTCGCTAGGGCGCCTCTGCCTACCCCTGCGGGGATACAGGCGTGAGCTTCTGTTATGTTAATCGATCTTTGACTAAGTGTGAGTAATTTTTTACAAGATAATCCTCGCTTAATCTGTCAGTCTGTTTTTATTGTAAAAAATGGCTCGGACTTGTTGAAGTTCGATTAAAAATTCCAAATTCGCAATGAGTTCGTTGCTTTGACTCAGACTTAGTTGAAGTTCGCTCTATAGATCTCCTAGCCTAAATCTTTCCATTGATAAACAATAAGGCATAATTTATATGTACATATCTACTTACCTACACACGAAAGTCAATACTTTACAAGAAGCAATTTACGAGTTATGATTATAAGGCAGGAAGCAATATAGAAATTTCATTTTGCTTCTAAAACATAAATAACCTTTCGCCTTTACCTCTTTCAAGTGTGCCGTATTCATATTCTAAAACCTTGTCGACAGTCACATCTAAATGTATATTACGATTATGTCGTTCAATATTACGATAGTCTAAATAAGATTTTATTGCGGTAAACTCATAAACGTTGAGTGTGTGAACTTCAAAATTCAATTCCCTGTAAATCCACGCGGCTAGAACGCTCTCACGGAAAACACATTCTGCAACGTCACTCGCGGCAAACTTAAGAACAAGTTGAGTTTAAGAAAAATAGCTTTTATTATAACTACTTAAAGAATAATAAAAATGATTTTGCAAGTTTGTTAGTGTGAATTCGTCATGGCATCGCGGGTCGTGGCTTTGTTCTTGAAAAGTCGCTTTGTTTGTCTGTTTCCTATGCCCAACAGACTTGCGGATGTGTTGTTTGATATTGTATAAACAGGTTGTGTTTAGTTTTAAAATAAAAATGGGACGCTTTTAATTTGCGCTTTCAGGTTGGCATTGTACTTGTTTTTTGGTATATTCTTTGTAATACGTTCTAGCTTTATATTGCACATTATCATATTGTTTTCGAGGAATACGAATACTCTTAAAATGATTCCTTTTTTAGGTAGAAAACGTAAAAAAACATTGTGCTATGTCGATATAAGATCACAGATCAATGGTTCATTGGTCGTGGCACCTACCTCATAATGGGATGTGATTAAGTATGGTGGTGGCGGTTGCGGTAGGTCTTTTGTTAAAAAATATGCAAATGACCTACGACTGAGTTTCTTGGTGCTTCTTCTCAGACCAGTGAGTGGGCTTTTGGCTGTCTGTCCATAGACGATATACCACATATATGGGTGTGAAGTAGTTACTTTGTACTACATTAGTATAGAGGTATATTGTTATCATGCTTTAGCTGGTCTAATTTAAGGTCTCTTTTCCGCATCTAGTGCTGTACTGTATTAGTAATTGACTGCTTACTGTATTATTACTTCCAGAGATTTTTACACGTTCTTCTCTGACGAAACAGGCAGGAGAGTTAAAATTTGACGGAATCTAAATAATGTTTAATTTTTTTTTTAATATAGTAAATGTTTTGATTTTGATAGATGACAGATGCGAATTTATGTTTAATGTGTATTGTAAATTAAACAAAACACATTAAAGTCTCCTCTTTGGTCTAGTAGCAGCATATATGGGCTGTGGACTGGGAGGTCCTGGGTTCGATTCCCAGGTCGGGAAAACAGATTTTTCTAATTTAATTTTCCCGAGACTGTAACCCTCAGAGGGGGTTGACGTCAGGCAGGTATTCGGTCATAAAAACTGAGCCAAATCCTTTCTGCAACATGATTGAAAAAGAGTGTTGCACCGACCCCACATTAAGGTCAGGAAGAAAGAAAGTGTATTGTAAATTGGACCGTGTTACGCAGAAGTGATCCAACCCACAAAAAAGAAAAAATGTTATTGATGCCAATATGTTCTAAACCATTAATAGACCATTTTTTGTTTTTAAGCTATTGCATAGCTTCTATCGCAGGCCTGAGCGTGGAGACCAAACCCAGAAATTTCGTAACGAAAATAACCTAACACCCCCACTCCGACCGGCACAGCGGTGATACTTTTTAATTTTGCCATCTATCGATGAATAGCAGAACTTTTAATGACTTTTTTGAAATATCACGCTTGTCTCTTTAGTTCAGCAACTCGCCTCTCGGTGGCATTGGTTGTATCGGCGTTACTGCGTATGCGTAATCCCCCTCTTCGTCCCGCAATCTGGTGACTCATGCCTGCTTAGAGTTTCGGCGTTAGGGCACCTCCTCTTTGTATTTACTTCATGGTACGACTCTACGAAGCTCGCACGAAACGAGACGAGCTGCTCTGAAATCGGACGAATAGGTAATCAGCTGTTTGTGAGAAAGTATATAGGTGTATTGATTTTGGATGCTATGCAATAGCTTTACCGCGGCAGTCCCCGAGTGCCACACGTTTGCTTTTTTTTTGTGGGTTGGATAATTTCTGCGTAACACGGTCCAATTATAGCTCGTGTTAACAACGGAGTAAGACATTGCGAGGCATAATTTTGCTTAAATTGAAAGGTTTGCTGTTTACATTATGCTAATCCTAATGGCCTAACCCTTCTGATGAGATGATTATGTTCAGCTATGAAGCAATATACAAACAAAATCTTGAATTATACAGACACAGGAAAAAATCAGAAGTTTGTATTCGGTTTTTTAAAGCAATTAAGTATGTTTTCTCACACAAAATTGGTGTTTTCTCACTCAAAATTGGTATCCATTCTGCTTAAGATGGCTAAAGCCAGTTATGTAGCGAAGTTAATGCGCCGTGGATCTTCCTCTCCGCGGCTGCGGTAATGGACTTGTAGATAGATGTTCAGATTTATTGCTGCAACTATTTTTATCACTTGACAGTTTGATTGCTTGTTTTTAGGGTTCCAACGCCAAATAGCAAACCCGGAATCCTTATATTTTTGACTTATAGTTAGGTACTTGGCTATAGTAATCAATATCAATGAATTTCTGTAGGAACATAGATTTATCATCGAAATAACGTGTGCAATAGGAATTTATGAAAAATGCTTGAAGGATAATTTTATTTTAATAATTTAAATGCTTAATTTTTTATCTGTGAGACGTCACTGTAAACACCAATCACGATACATGATGACATTATTCATTTTTCTTGCATATTTGTTCCACAAGGGCCTAAGACCTAAGATTCAGTCATACTGCCAGGTTATTTGGTAATTTTTTTCGTGTTTTTGTTTAAAGCTCCACCTAATTTTAACTCAGATGTGATTGTCGATCGATATCTGATCGACGAAATATTGGACCCGTTTTTTTTAGTTTGAAATAATAAATGTTTTTTTTTTATAAGGGATTTTGTATCTATGGTAAGGAATAATGTCGCCATCCGTATATACGGTTAACAGATAGTTTTGGCGGCAAACTAAATTATATATAACAATTTTTGATATTTTAACTCACCATATGAAAATAAATTACGTTTTTTTTTACATGTTTAGGATTAACTAATAAAGAGCCTTGTATACTTTTTAAAAAAATAGTCAAGTACCTACCCAATTTCCTCAGGTCCTAGATACCTTCATACCTTCATAGATGAAATTTTGATGGTATGTGTGTTTTAAATGCTAACCAATAGTAGAAATATGTGAAGAAAACTTTTTTTTTTCATATAATTGTATTATAACTTGTAGGTATTTGTGAATGTGCATAATTTATTGAATGATCAGTTATTGGAATGCAATGTGTATTAGATAAAGTAAAGTGAAATATATACTTTACATTCACAATTAACTAAATAAATTAACAAATATTTCTGTCAGGATCGGTATGTTTTTATTTAAGATTTTTATCTTTAATAAATTATTCGCAGATGTATAATTTAGATATATCACAGTTTGTGAACGTATTTTATTATTGGAATTAGAATAATTTTACAAATTAAAAGCTTTTCAATGCAAAACAAAATAGAATATATCTCCTTCCCGGAACTGTTCATGTATTCGCAATAAACATTTAGAGAATTAATAAATGTATTACTAAAAATAAATTAGTAAAATGGTATATAAATTCTCATTATGATCATAATTCACACTAGGATTCCTGCTATCTTAGACGTGAGATAACAGACTAAGGCTAATTTTACATTAACGAGGCTTAAAAAAGCATCTACACGGTAGGCAGCGGCTTGGCTATGTCTCTGGCATTGCCGATGTCTATGGGCGACGGTAACCACTTACCATCAGGTGGGCCGTCTGCTCGTCTGCCTTCGTTGGCAAATAAAAAAAAAACATTTACAATACCTCAACATAGATTACGTTTTTAGGTTATTGTAGCTAAAAATAGTTGCGTTGTGTCTATTCGTATGCCATAACATTTTTTTCGGAGATTAGCAGATGAAAGAATAGATTATTTAATTGGTATACACTACCTACTATAGAGGTATAAAAGGGAACTTGCATGTATTTTTTTTAGTTCATTGTAAAGAACTAGGTCCTCAAATAAACACAGCACAAACAAAAACATTAAAAAATATGCACAAATCAATTATCGCAAGTCAAAATATGACTTAAGAAACCCCGCGCTAAACAAGGACGTGAGGTTACCGTGTAGATATGTTAAATCTATTTCTTTAAATAACGAAGTAAAAATGAGGAAGTAGGAAGAGAAGGACCTCCGAAATCTAATTCACTTATCGCCATACTAAACACAACAACAATTTTCGTCAAAATTGGGAATAATATCCCAATTTGGAAACACTGCTCTACGATTCTTTATGCAATGACGTCACAAAATATAAATTATTTTATACAACAAATTTCATGACAGCATATTTCATGGTTTTGTTTATTGATTTATCAACACAATTTCTCGTTATAATTTTTGTGCAAGTTCCCCATTATGTTACACATATAGTCCTGATGCCACACTAGGTTTAACTTTTATTGTGGGTATCAAGAACTGTGAAGAACTTATGGTCCTACAATACCCAGATTCGAAATAAATATTTGTGGATCACACAAAAATTTGTCTTGGTTCGGGTATTATATCCACGGCCTCTGGTTTCACATCCGACACACGTCCGCTGCGTCATGGAAAAAGTCGATATCTTGCATTTCAATTATGACACATTTTTTATCGAAGGAGAAAATAATTCATAGCACGGACAAACAATGTAATCCTCAAAGGTAATTTTCATAGCGGATTTAAGTTGCCAAATGACTGTAATGTAGTCGTCAATCTGATGAAAATTATCTCATGAAATTTGTACACTACGTGGCCATTTGGAATAAATTCGCGTAGTAATGCAGAAACAGAAACAAGACTGCCTCGGTGGCGTGGTGGTATTTCGATACGACTACGGTTCTGAGGTCTCGGGTTCGATCCCCGGGTCGGGCAAAGTGATATTGGATTTTTCCATATCAGCCCGGAGTCTGGAATTTGTGCCCGATATGGCGATAGGCTCGCCCCCTATCACATCTGGGACGGAACTAAGCTCGGCGAAATGTGGGTGTTCTAGTTCGCTAGTGCGCCTCTGCCTACCCCTTCGGGGATACAGGCGTGAGCTTATGTTATGTTATGTTATGTAATGCAGAAAAGTAATAGAAAGTAATAAAAGTGAGAAGTGTCTCCCTTTGGGCCGCCATTTTACCGTCCTCACGCCCTATCGCAACGCCCGAGCACATCTGTTGGATTTAATTAATGACAAAACCTACCTTATAATACTTTTTAGGGTTACGAAACAAAAATAAACTCTTACAGTTTCGCCATATCTGCCAATTAGAACTCGAAGACGATTAGTACCCGAAACCTGTAATTTCCGTTAGTGTACATAAAATATCAATCAAATCGAGAAAGTGGTAAAATCTTTCTACCTGCCTTTATTCTACCCTAATGTGGAGTCGGCTTAATACACTTTTCAAACACGTCACATATAATGATTAGGCTTAGTTAATACCACCGGCTGCCTGTCTGACGTTAACATCTGGGGGATCCAGTCCCGGGTAAATCTAATTAGAAAACTCGATTAGCACGACCTGGGAATCGAACCCGGTATATTCCGGTCCACGGCCCATGTATACTGCTAATAGACACAAGTGGTAAAATAAAATGTTGAAGAAAACATTTTTGAGGGTAGGAGAGAAGATAGAAAAGAAATTTTCTGTTATATATCATACTCTAATCCTTTACCGCAAAAATAATCGCAGTCGCAACACTGTTAATCAGTACTTGTAAGTAACTCCATTTTTACAGCTGGTCCTAATACTCCAGAAGCGCTCGATCTTAATTAGCAAAGACGCTCGCAGCTAATTGCCAATACGTTGGCTAAGTGCCGCTATTTAGTCGCGGTGCCTTTCGATCAGACCTGGTGTATTGTAATAAAACTTATGGGTTACATCGCATGTCGAAACGATGTTAGCTTTAGATGGAAAGTTAGTAGTGCGATAGAGCTCTTATGGTTGAATTAGTTAAGAGTATGTGACATAGGCTGCTTTGCACAACGATTCCATATTTAGTTACAAATGTCATATTTTCGTACGATTTAATGTTTGATAAACATGTTTAGCAGCTGCTAAACATGTTTATCAAACATTAAATCTGACTTGCACAACAATCTTTAATAGCTATTATAGATTGTTGTGCTAGTCAGCTTTCAAAAGAGGATAGAGGACAGGGCATAACTGCGAAAACATGAAGCATTCCTAATGTATGGAACGAAACAAAAATGGCGACTTTGCGAAAGAAAGATTCCATTCATATAACAGTTAGACATCTTCTTCATATTCCGAAATTGGTGTTATTGTAAATAAAACGCCGTATTTATAATAAAAACCAATAAGTATTTATACGTTATTTAGTTCTGATGACACGGTGACAACTCACATGTAAATAGATCGCGAAACTAAAATTGCGGAATCGACTTCATAGTAAACACGTATTTTTTGTAGTTATGCCGGGTCTCCTATTTTTTCTTTAGTAATTGGCTTTAGTCATTGCTATACTATGTCGCTATATAAATTTGTTCACAATGTTTTGTCTCGCTTCTTTTTGACGTAATGTCGTTAGAAATTACAACTGTTAATGCAATCACCATGATTATAACTCTCAAATAACTTTCTTTTTCTACCTGCACTTATCTCACCTTTAAATGGGGTCGGCGCAAAACATTTTTTCAAGCATGTTGCAGAAAGGATTTGGCTTAGTTTTTACGACCAGCGTACCGGGCAAATTAAATTAGAAAATTCGCTTAGCTCGACCTGGGAATTTAACTCAGAACCTCCCGGTCCACAGATCATATATGCTGTCACTAGACCAAGGAGGCGACTCCCATATAACTATTGTACACACAAATGGCTACCGATGAAATGCTACGCACCAGACGCTAATTTATGATGCAATTGCCTATGTATTAATACAATAATAATTAATTATAAATACCGTTCTTGCTGTACGCCGAGTTCTATAATGTATCTCCCTTGGTAACAATAAGTTAACACATATGATCGTATTCTGATAAGTCGCGCTTACTCTCCTTCGAACCGCGTCTAGGAGTTACGACTGATACCATGCATGTGCTACGCGGCGTAGCACGGCGTTTGTGCGCAGGCACCTGGCAGGGATAATTTTGACAATCAAATTCGAATCGAGCTCGATACGCGTTTGTGGCATTTGAATGAAATTGTATCCAAACGTGTGACTTGTGGAGCGAGCTAATACTAGAGGTATAAATTTAGAGGTGCAAAATTATTCCTGCTCGGACTACAGTAGCTGGTCGAGATTTTTTACATTTCACGTTAGCGACTATGTAAAATAATTTGTATGATAATACTTAGTATTTTTTTCAGATGTTTTTCATATAAATATTATACGGAGTCGCTAGCGAGGTATATCATATATCCCCTGGTTGGCCTACTGGCCTGTTTTTTGGGGGATTTAACGACCAGTAGGTCGTTACTCATAAAATAGTCAAGTCTACATACCTTTAGTAGTATATAATATATGCGCCTTTTTTCAACTGCCACCACAATATATAATTATATATTTGTTTGTACTGGAACTCAATTTTATCCTAACATCAAATACTTACTATCTATAAATCTGACAAGAAGATTGCACAAACAAGCTATTAAAATATTTTTTCACACTCAATGTGCCCTACATTGAGTGTGAAAAAATATTTTAATAGCTTGTTTAGGGCTTCATCACTATTATGCAGTATTTTTATAGTAATGTCAATGGGTACGTATAATATGATTCGGATTACCTTTGAAAACTTACCAATTTTTTATAGATCATGAATACTAAACTGTTGATATTAAGACTAATCAGAAATCAGAGCAGGCTTTCCTTTTTAAAACGCTCACCTTTGCCACTGTTGTACAATTCAAGTTTATTAATAATATAATAATAATAATATTAGCCCTGTAATATTACTGTCCCACTGCTGGGCACGGGCCTCCTCTACTAATAATCCAAGTTAATTAACAAAAGTATTACTACTAAAAAAGATAAACGTAAGAATCTAACATTATAATAAAAAAATATTACGTAGTGTGTTAGTTTAAATGTTTTATAATAGTTTATACAAAAAAAGAGCATACACCTCTGACTTTTCTATGTTCAGTGTGTTGTCATTGTGAATTACTGCTTGCTATCGTTATAGCAAATCGGTGAAGGAAAACATCGTGGGGAAACCTGCAAACCCGAGAATTTCTCCACAAGAATTTAGAAGGTATCTGAAGTTTACCAATCCGCATTAGGCCAGCGTGATAATATAAGTCCTAACCCTTCTTATTAGTAGAGAAGGCCCGTGCCAAGTGTCGTGATTGAAAGACGGGTAGAGCAAGACTGTCGTTTATTATAAATCAAAATGGAAAATAGAACAAGAAACAAATAAAATTAAAAAGAATATGACAGAATACGACACCAAGCAGAGGGACAGTAATATTATAGGGCTGATATTATTAACATAACATAACATACTGAATGCCTCGGTGGCGTGGTGGTATTTCGGTATGACTACGGTTCTGAGGTCTCGGGTTCGATCCCCGGGTTGGGCAAAGTGATATTGGATTTTTCCATATCAACCCGGAGTCTGGAATTTGTGCCCGATATGGCGATGGGCTCGCCCCCTATCACATCTGGGACGGAACTAAGCTCGGCGGAATGTGGGTGTCCTAGTTCGCTAGTGCGCCTCTGCCTACTCCTTCGGGGATACAGGCGTGAGCTTATGTTATATTATTATTATTATTATTTAATAATTTATAATATTTTTAGCCCTATAATATTGTCCCCCTGTTGGGCACGGGCCTACTGAGAGGTAATCTAAAGTTAATTTAAATATTTTATAGTTTCTTAAATTTTTCTTTTTCTTCACAGTTGGGGTCAAGGTCCAGTTTGATTGAATGTGTAGGTACCACAAAGTATAGTATCCAACTTCAAAAACCTTCTCCTTCCGAGCCAGTCGGGTAGAAAGGTCTGTAGGCTGTAACTAACTACCAGGAAAACGACTTATAAATCTTCAACGCCGAAGTTAATGTTGCCTTCTTTGCTAATTGTGCTCAGTTAATAAAAGTAAGTAAAGTAAAATGTCAGCATCAATTTATTATGCCATTAAAATTTTCCTTAACGCTTATGGAAGCAAATCCTCTTAGGACTTTAACAAACTATATTTCTATCGGCTAACGTTTTACCTTATTCGTATTTTCACAATGGCATTTTTATTTTGCGGCACCTGCCGCTCTAATCCCGGGATTTCAGTCAAAATGCACGTGTCGGATTTGAATGCTGGTCCTCGAATACAATTTTATTTTCAATCGATACGGAACAGCTTTCTTTCTGCCCTTAACCCACCTTAGTGTAGGATCGGCGTACACACTTTTTCAAGCATGTTGCATAAAGGATTTGGCTAAGTTTTACGACCGGTTGCCTGCCTGACGTCAATCCCCTCTGAGGGATCCAGTCCCGGGCAAATCAAATTCGAAAATTCGCTTTGCTCAAACTGGGAATCGAACCCACGACTGCACTACACATATTTTAAATATAATTAGTTCCATAACAATATAACATAATTAAGGTCACGCTTGTATCCCTGAAGGGATAGGCAGAGGCGCACTAGCGAACCAGACCACTCACATTTCGCCGAGCTTAGTTCCGTCCCGGATGTGTTTGGGGGCGAGCCTATCGCCATTTCGGGCACAAATTCCAGATTCCGGGCTGATATTGAAAAATCCAAAATCACAGCCCGACCCGAGGATCGAACCCGAGATCATAGGACGGTAGTTGTATCGAAATACAACTATAATAAATACTTTAGCTTCTTTGTTATAACTATTTTATAGAAAAAAATCACAATTAGTTAGATAAGTTAGATTGGACCGTGTTGTGCAGAAATTATCCAACTCACAAAAAGAATCCACATAAATATGATCTATGAATGGTTTAGATCATATTGTCATCAATAAAATAAAAAAAATGTCGGTTGAATCATTTTTGTACAACACGGTCCAATTATGACAACAGAAATCACGAACCAAAGTACAGATTAATGAAAATACAGTTTATTATTATTTGTATAGTATGCTCAAAGTTCTACAAAATCACTTAAATAAAATACTTCAAACCGTACCAAAGAATTTTCAATCGAACAAAGGTGTAATCTGTAACCGTGTCTACTTACTGTCCATTTCATCCCACTGGAAAGACAATCAGAATCTTCACAACGGATGGAGTAAGGCGGTACGTCCCTCCTAGCCTTAGGTACGACTTTGTGATGGAAATAGACTTCTAAAGTACACTAGCAGGATGCTTTCCCAAGTCCTACCGTTATAAAACTGGTCTTAAAGGAGCAAATTGTTTTTGTACCCTTAGGCGGTTTGCTCTGTCTAGTGGTAAGTGGAGTTGGGAAATATTAAACGGCGTCTGTGCCTTGTAAACCAGCTGTTTATGTACATGAGAAAGGTAAAATCTTAGAATAGCTAGCTTAATAAGAATAAGTGGTTTTGAAGGCATGTTAATATACGTGGAATTTGAACAAAGAAACATTTGATGTTTGGATGAAATTAAGTATTAAGCGAGCTCAGTGTAACAAAGTAAACAATTTATGCTTAATAAAACAGCGAAAGTATGCAGATAATGTGAAATTGTTAAACAAGACACACTATTTTTTTTTACGAGCAACAAAAAAAAAACAATTTTTAATGATTTACTACGAGTCTCTTGTATTTGATAGTCATTAAAATTTTACAGATGAAAGCGATTTGCATATGAGATTTTTTTTCATATCTCATTGAATGAGACCATTTGTCCGTGGGAATATGTATAAAAATCAAATCCTTTATGAATAGAAATGCTCGCCGAGTAATTGCTGGTGATATTTGAAAAGGAACATTGTTATGGCTGCAAAGCATTACACGGTGTAAGAAATAAAATGATACAGTATTTTTCCACCAAGATTTTGATGTAATTGGGGTCGTCATAGTAATATGTTGGAATATAATTTATATTATGTTGACGTAATAATAATAATGTTTTTATTTGACATACCTCTACAAATAATGAATTATGTAACTACACAATATACTCGTAATTACATGTAAAAGTTAATATTACTAAATAATTTTGATATTGACGGATATATACCGGGTGACTTTTATTGCGTCAGGAAAAAAAATGATAGGTACATCAAGTAGAAGCCATTGGTATATTTACTTTTCATATTTTCTTGTTTTTGTCATGTAGTGTAAACTACAGTTTTTCAAAACAGGTGAATAATTTACAGTATTTTTGTATGAAAATTTTGTACAAAGCGATTATTTTGAATGTAATAAAAAAAGTTATTTGAAAAATATTGGAAATTAATAAAAGATATAATTTTTACTGATAAATTATATTTTACACCACATAGAAAAAACAGAAAAAAAATAAAAGTAAGTATGGCAACGGGTTCTACTTGTTGTACTTGTTATATACTATTTTTTTTCCTGACGCAAAAAAAGTCACCTGGTATATGGATATTAATTTGATTAAATAATTAGGAATATTGTACTTACTTAAAATGTGATGTGTTGTTTGAGAAAGATTACGTATGAACTTAGTATTATTTTCTTAAAGTACCAACATTAATTAAGTTTTTGGTGTACGGGTAACATGCAACGTACTTTATTTATTGCAGAGACTAACTAGCAAACGAGTAGGTCGGCTGTCGCCTCTGCGGTCTAGTGGCAACATATATGGGCTGTGGACTGGGAGGTCCTGGGTTCGATTCCCAAGTCGGGCAAAGTGAATTTTCTAATTTAATTTTCCCAGGACCGGATCCCTTAGAGGGTTAACGTCAGGCTGCCGGTCGTAAAAACTAAACCAAATTCTTTCTGTAACATTCTTGAAAATGTGTGTTGCGCCGACCCCACATTAAGGTGGGATAAGGGCAGGTAGAAAGAAAGAGTAGCAAACGAGCAGGTGGGTCACCTGATGAATAAGATGGTCATTAAAAGATGGTCATAAGTACTTTGCGTTGCATTAACTCCAAAAACTTATTTCTCACTTAATAACCAGAAGAGGAAATTGTTCATTCAAGCAAATTAATCATAACGGTGCTTACCTAATAAACTTGTATTTTGGGTGCCTTCATCAAAAATCGCTTCGAGAAGAAAATCCTTTCGGATGACTGCCCGAATTTAACCAAAGGAATCTTATTTCAAGATGATGGGGGATGAAAAATGTAGATGGTCCTCAAACGCGTTGCGTTCACATTTAAGTGTAGGATCCTCAATTAGAACAGGTGCGTAAGGGGATAGCTAAGATACTTGTTAGTAATAAAGTTGAAGATTGAAGGGATTTGCACTGAGGACTGTATTTATGTCGACATGGGCTCGGTGACGTAGTTGTATTTCGGTACGACTTCAGTGCTGAGGTCTCGGGTTCGACCCCCGAGCAAAATGATTATGAATTTTTCAATATCAGCCCGGAGTCTGGAATCTATGCCCGATATGGCAATAGGTTCGCCCTCTATCACATCTGTAACTGAACTAAGGTCGGCGAAATGTGGGTGTTCTAGATTGCTAGTGCGCATCTACCTACCCTTTCGGGGATACAGGCGTGAGTTTATGACGTTATGGCCTCGTTTTCATATTATTATCCTGATGTTACCTTAGCGGCAACATAATAAGATACTTTTTTTGACTTATCTTTTTTCTTTTTTTTAACATTTAAAACATAGTTATACACAATCATTGTATTTTAATATAACATCAAAAAACCCACGAGGTTTTGTAATAATGTTATCATAAGTTGACGTTACTGTTGCAAAATAGTAACAGTAGAAAGGATTTTTAAATTAAAACCTTGAAGGACAAAAAATACAGGATAAGCAAATAGTTAATGTATAGACATAAAGGTTACAATTTAGTTAAATTAATTACGATTTCAAGCAAGTTAAAGAAAATCTAAGTATATTCGTAAGTTTGTAACATAGAGTATTCCGTCTATGAATATAAATAAAATAAAATAAATACACCCAACAGGCACACACCTAGTCCTGACCCCACACTAGGTATAACCTGTATCGTGGGTGTCAGAGATTATGAGAGACTTTCTGTCTCCCAACACCCAGACTTGAAACAAATATCTGTGGGCCACACACATTTGTCTCGATGCGAAAATCGAACCCGCGGCCTCTCGCTTCACAGCGGGCTACTCGCCCGCTGCGCCACGGAGCCTGCCATAATCTATATTATCTATGAAGTTAGACAAGCAGGTGGCCCGCCTGATGATGTGTAATTACATGATCTTATGGAGAGCAAAGGAGTGAGGTTAGGAAGAAGCGGGACTTATTTGATCTAGAAATCTCAAACATCATTCAAAAAGCGTGCTAGTGACAATGTAGGTAGTAGTAGTAAAAGCGCCACAGATATGGCACACAGATGTGGCCCACAGATATTTGTTTCAAGTCTGGGTGTTGTGAGACCGAATGTCTCTCATAGTTTCTGACACCCACGATACAGGTTATACCTAGTGTGGGGTCTGGACTAGGTGTGTGACTATTGGGTGTATTTATTATTATTATTATTTGTGAAGAAAGGTGGTAAAATAAGCTTCAATATTACAATAAACTCATGAATATAAATAAAAAAATATTATTAGCCAAATATAATTCTATCAACTCATTAAAATCTCGACCCAAAAACTACAAGTATTTTTAAGCATACATTAACTTGAACGTCGAGATGTCTGCATTATGGTATCTCAAGTCATTGCTTTATTTAAGACTAAAATCTGGTCTTAATGTTACCTTTTCAGCCTATTGTGCGAGCGTTGAAGGCTCAATTCATACTGGCTTTAAAGGCTTTTAACAAGCCCAAGGAAGTAGAAGCTTTTAAACGGGAGGAAGTGAGACGGAATTGTTGCATGTTGAGGTACCAACACGAAATATATTGTGAGAAACAAAACAGAACACATTGAGATAAAATTTAATGGGGTATGTTTTGTACTAGATAGTTGTTGAAAAGTATTGTCTTGTTTTGAAATTCATTCATCAGTCATTAGGTTTGAAATTGCTATGGCAATTTATGTCTACGAACTCTAATAAACTCTTTGTGGATATATCTACAATCACTAGATAAATTATAATCATATAATGGAAAGTGGCCAAACATATAGAAGCTACATTATTCGTACTATGTTTTGTCGAAAAACATTACTATTAAGGTAGTCCCATTTTCGAACGACTTCCAAAAAGGAGAAGGTCCTCAATTCGTCAGTATTTTTTTATGTATGTTACGCGATATCTCCGCCAAATGTGAACCCATTTTCAAAATTATTTTTGTATTCGATAGAGCTTATTTCAGGGGTGGTCCCAAATAAATTTGGTCACGGTCGGATTTGAAGTTGGTCTGTTAAGTTTTTAAACTTGTGATTATCTAGTTTGAATATTTTTCAGAGTTTTAATCAATTATTGCATTTGGACTTAGACTTCTCGTATAGGCAGTAACTTCATAAGTATTTATTCTATATTTAGGAAAATAACATCTCCATTATTTAATAATCTATGTTGAATTTTTTTTTATCTCATCCTATTTTCAGCAACAAAATCATTACCTCGCATGCAACGTAGACATTCATTTCCTTATCGCAACCAGCTATATGCAATTTTTAAACGTTAAATTTGAAAGCATCCTGGGACAAACAGCATTATGTGTCCCATTCGTGGTAATCGCATCTATTTTCCCGGTGAGGCGAGCACATTGTTCCACCTTTATCTCGCCTAAATTACGTTTGGGCTCAGATATCCGTCTGTCGTCTTTGTTCCTTCCTCCGCTGTAATTGCAATTTTAGTTTTAAATCTATTGCAAAGGTAATTCACAATATTTTTTGCTTCTTTGGTTTGGAAGTGTTTCTTTCGCCAAAACAAAGTTGCCGATTAACACGTTAGTAGTTTTATAATAATGTTAATTTTGGTACCTTTCCATCCCTATATACTTTTGGATACCAACGAATTCAGCACGACCATCCTACTTTACTCGGCTAACTGGTATCCTTAAAGAAATTTTTTGCGTAAGTAAAGGATGCAAACACACACTATATGTCGTCTTCGAAAGGGAAAACAGAGGCGCAACTGGTACGCTAGCTTTTGGATAAGGTCATTTATGTTCCACTAGCTTTTGCCCGCGGCTTCGCTCGCGTATTTTGTAAGGCCAACAAATCAAATCAAATCAAAATATTTATTGAATCCATGAAATGTTACTACATTATTTAAATTCCGTCAAAGTTCCTCTACCGCCAGTTCGGAAGGCCGTTTCGCCAGAGAAGAACGGGCAAGAAACTCTGGCGTTGCTCTTTTAAATGCCAGTTGACAATAAATGCTTATAAAGTACCATATACAAAAAATATATATAAATTAGAGCAGCTAAACCACCGAGAAAATACATACAAATGAAACGGTAAAAACATTTGAATTGTCGACCCACCCTGTCGTTTTAGTCTAAATATTCTACAACGGGTTGGTCGACTCATAAAAATAAATAAACATCTTTATTGATCACGCAGGCGTGTAAAAAAGCACTTATGACAAGTCTACAACTCAGATATCGATTTTGAAGTAAATCGGTCCAAAAATAAAGAAAAATAAAATGGCGGCCACTTTTAACAGTTTCGACATCGGTTCCGTCGTTTGGAACTACGGGGCGACCCAGATATCGATTTTGAAGTCAATCGGCCCAGAAACAAAGAAATACAAAATGGTGGTCACTTTTTTATATTTCGACCCCGGATCACGAAACGACTTTAAAATGGTACATAATTCGTAAAATATTCAATATGACTCAGAAAATATGGTAACACCATCTATTGATAAATTTGAAAATCACTTTCAGGCTATAAAGAACTCCCAACAATCGCACACATAATACAAAAATATCTATATCTCATGATAGAGTTGACCGATTTGAATAAAACAAAGCCTAAATGTTATTCCAAGATGTGGACTACGATTTCCTATCCAGTTCCCTAAAATTACTTTGGTGGTTTTCATTTGATACGTGTACAAACACACAGACAGACAGACAAAAATTCTAAAAATGATAAAAATGTGTTCTATTGCTATTTCTAAACCCCCCCCCCCCCAATTAGTTTTTTTTCAAATCTATGCAATGTACAGACACGCGAAATTTACATTCTTATTATATGTATTGATGATGATGATATTGATTGATTGATGATGATTGATGATGTTGTGATAAATTAAATCATTTGTCGAATGTATAAAATTAGAATGTATAAAGCATTTAATACAACTACGCCATCAAGGCAGAAGAAACACATAGGATCGTTGAGCAGTACAATTCATAATTGGACCTTGTTTTGAAGAAATGGTCCATTCTACAAAAAAAAAAACAAAAATATTTTTTGTCTTCAATATGGTCTATTAATGGTTAAGATCATATTGGCATCAATAAAAATCATTTTTTGTGGGTTGGATCATTTCTGGACAACAACGTCCAATTGGTACTTAGTACTCACCAATGACTATCCTGGACATAAATTAGCAGTTTCTCAACTTAATTTAAAGATTAAGTCGCCTCCTTGGTCCAGTAGCAACATATATGGGCTGTGGACTGGGAGGACGTAGGATTCCCAGGTCGGGCAAAGTGAATTTTGTAATTTAATTTGCCCGGAACTGGATCTCCCAGAAGGAGTTGAGGTCAGGCAGGCAGCCGGTCGTAAAAACTTAACCAAATCCTTTCTGCAACATGCTTGAAAAAGTGTGTTGCGCCGACTTCACATTATTAGGGCAGGCAAAAAGAAAGAAAGTGCAGATATAAGTAAAAATACACATAAACACAAAACACCATGAATGCTAAAAATTACCCTATTACTTTGATAAAATTAAGGTAGGAGAAGCATTTCTGTGACAGATGTGGTGAAACCTTCAACGCGTCATTTAATTTCGCCTCAAGGTGTTCAGTAATAATTGAAGTTGCTCGGATACCGGCGGTTTCCGTGTGGATGATCTTAAATTTTAATTAAATCACAGAATGTCTTGATAGAAACTAACTTGCTCCTACTAACACTTGTTTATGGGCTCGCATGATTGGTACTCTCGCATGGTAGGTTGACAATAACATTTTTGTTTTATAACAGAGACTGGCAAACGAGCAGATGAGTCCCCTGAAGGTCAGTGATCTCTCCCACCCATAGACACCCTAGACGATACAGTCATGGGTACGATGCCAGCCTAAAAGGAGAGAAATAGGGATTTGGAAAGGGAAGGGGGTAATTGGCCAACGGAACTCACTGAAGGAAAAGCTACAGTGAGCTGCCATTTTACGTCGGTTTTCTGTGAGACAGTGGTATCAAACCGGTCAAGCCGGCCCATTTGTGCTGTAGACGTAACTGTCTGCAACGTGGCTTTCCCACTCAAAAAACTATATTCAGCTTGGTACAATGGTCGTACAGACGAGTCTATTCTTGCAAAGAACGAATGTTAATATTTGGAGGAGGCTGTGGCTGAATTCAACATCTAGGAACAAAATTTTAAAGGTAAAGAAGCTAGACAGTCACCGTGGCGCATCGGGTGAATAGCCGGCTGTGAAGCGAGAGGTCGCAGGTTTGATTCGGGTGTTGTGAGACCGAAAGTCTCTCGTAGTTTCTGACACCCACGATACAGGCTATACCTAGTATGGGGTCAGGAGACCGGACTAGGTGTGTGAACGTTAGGTGTTAACAAACATTTTAATATCTTCCCTGGTAAGATACCTTGAAGAAGCAAAACGATAGAGGTTATTTGACGAAAACAGTATTACAGTGATACATCAGCTGGTGACACACAAATAGATGTTTTTACACAACATACTGACCCTTCTGTGACATTTTACTGGTACGGCCATTCATCTGTCTAAGAGCTTGTAATACTCACATTTTTACGAGCGATGTTTACGGCTCCATGTAGGGCCGTAGCGTGAATAACTTTCGAAAACGCACTCGAAAATTGAAACATCAAAAATGTTACGCACGAATTCGATTCGAATAGTTTGTCGGAAGTATTCGTGCTACGGTGTCAGACCCGCATAACTAAATTTAATCATCTTCACTGCATTATTTGTGATGGAGATTTATTATAAGTTTTCAAGGTTCAGATAAAGTTTTTATACTTATAAAAACGAGATATATCGTGTTTAATTTTATAACGATATATGTATAAATGTTTAATATCAATTGTTAGGTAGTTAAGTTAGCATATAGTGGATTAATAAAGATAACGTTGAGCTATTTGCATAATTGTGTTACAAGACGCTATAAGGATTTCTTGTCAATATAAAAATATCCGTGTGTGTGTAATGCCACCAAAGATATACATAGTATATCTCAAACTAAGCAGTTACCTCTGACTGTGTCTTAATTAAGGATAATTATCTCAAAATAATTCATAACACATAACATAACTTGCTCACGCCTGTACGAGTCGTTAGTGCGCCTCTGCCTACCACTTCGGGGATACAGGCGTGAGCTAATGTTAGATTAATGCTTATTTTTAGATTAAGTCCTATCACAACGACAAAGGCCTTTAGTGGTCCGAACCCTAACAACAAATCCCTATTAGGCAACGTGCATGTATATCTTTTAGATTATTAAAGAACTAGGTCTCAAATAGACACACCAGAAATAAAAACATTAAAATATGCACAAATAATTTAACTATCGCAAGTCAAAATATGACTTACGAAACCCCGCGCTAAAAAAGGACGTGACGTCACCGCGTAGAAATGTTACAGCTATTTCTTTAAACACAAAGTAAAAATTAGGAAGAAGGAAGAGAAGAACCTCCTAAATCTAATTCACTAACCACCATAGTAAACATAACAATAATTTTCGGCAAAATTCGGAAAATACCCAAACTTGGAAACATTGCTCTATGATTCATTATGCAATAACGTTTCATTATAAGTAGGATATTTTGTAAAATATCAATTATCGACCCACTTCCAAAAAGGAGAAGGTTCTCAATTCGTCTGTTTTTTTGTGTATGTTGCGATATCTCCGCCAAATATGGACCGATCTTCAAAATTCTTTTTATGTTCGATAGAGCTTATTTCAAGGGTGGTCCCATATAAATTTGGTCACGATCGGATTTGAAGTCGGTCCGTTAAGTTTTAAAACTTGTCATTATTATTATCTATAATTTTGTACTACAAATTTCATGACAGCACATTTCATGGTTTTGTTAATTGATTTATCAACACAATTTCTCGTTATAATTTTCATGCAAGCTCCCATTCTTATAGCCGTGATTCCAGTGAGGAGTACCTTGACCTAAACAATTTAAAGGTTGTTTTTGTGAACCATTTGCAAATAATTGTCATAATCTTAAACAATACAAACTTGTTTAATGTTTCTATTTACAAAGCAGTAATCCAAATATATTCTTAAAACAACAAGTTATAAATCGTTGGTAATTTATATGCTTAATTTAATGATATACTTAAAGGTGTTTTGGAAATGCCTATTATTGAATTAATAGATTGTTAAATATTAATAAAACGACTTTAAATTAAGTGATATTTTAATATTAAGTAATTTATAAACAAAAGCATTTTATGAGTCTCATTAAAATTCCTGTCCGTCTTACGATAAAAATCCATGCTTCAAAAAGCTTTATACGAATAAATATTCGTTGTTATGGCCTAAGGTCGCCTTCATAGTCTAGTATCGGCATATATGGGCTGTCAACCGGGAGGTCCTGGGTTTCCAGGTACCGCCAGGTCGAGCAAAGGATTTTCCTAATTTGATTTGCCTGCCTGACGTCAACAACCACTGAGGTATCCAGTCCTGGGAAAATTGAATTAGAAAATTGGCTTTGCCCGACCTGGGAATCGAACCTAGGATCTCCCGGTCCACAGCCCATATATGCGACCACGAGACCAAGGAGGCGACTGCTTATATATACATATATATATTGCAAGAAATGTATACAAATCAACTTAACGTATAGTGGCAAAATTCGTCAAATCAAGCGATTTTCTCTGTAGGCAATTTGCCTAGATGATATCTTCGGATGTCGGAACAAAGTGCCCTAGCCAATTTGCGTTTAGATCCGGATAAGACGTCCGGACTATCTATTTTTTTCTACATATTATTTAGTACATAGTCTTTAGTCTTTCTTCTTTTTGTATGTACGTTATTTTTTGAAAGTCTTCGGTAACATGCTTGAATAATCAAGTTTAATAATTTTACGGACCGATTTCATTTTTTTTCTGATCGTGATCAAATTATATGGAACCACCCTTGGAATAAGCTCTAGCGAATACAAAAATAATCTTGAAAATTTGAAAACTTTGAAAACTTGAAAACTTTACGTCGGTTTCCTGTGAGACAGTAGTATTAAACCGGTCGAGCCGGCCTGTTCGTGCTGTAGCCTGCGCCACAGAGGTCAATAAACACAAAAAAATTGGTAATATACGGTAATCAAACCCATGGCGTCTCGCTTCATGATATACTGCTGCCAGTATATCGTGAAGCGAGATGCCATGGGTTTTATTACCGTTTATTACCAAATATATAAGTGATCCAGGAATTATTTTGCTTGTCTCGGTGGCGTGGTTTTATTTTGGTACGACTACCTTCCTGAGCTCACTTCACTTTGCCCGTCCGCGTGATCGAATCCGAGGCCCCAGGACGGTAGTCGTACCGAAATACAACTACGCCACGGAGGCAGGAATCTAAAAATAATTGAATAATTATTGATATCACTTTACTGCAATATTCCGTAGATGCACAGTTTTGAGTGCCTTATGAAAATTATTATAGTTTTGCGTTTTTTCTTTATTTCATCATCCTTAATTTCATAGCTTACAATCTAAGAGACAGAGAGAGAGAGAGAGAGATAAATAAATGTGTTTATTTTACAACTAAATGTGGCGTATCTTCAACTCTTAGGTCAGGCTGTACATTATGTATTAATTTAAAGAAACAAACTAAGAAAAAAACCATTCAGTTACGTCTACAGCACGAATGGGTCGGCTCGACCGGTTTGATACCACTGTCTCACAGAAAACCGAAGTAAAGTGGCAGCTTGCTGTCGCTTTTCGTTTGGTGAGTGAGATTTCCGGTGGCCCAATTCCCCTCCTCCCTTTCCCAATCCCTTTTCCCTCCCCTTCCATTTCCTCCTTTTAGGTTGGCAACGCACCCATGATTCTTATTGCGTCTTGGGTGTCTATGGGCGGTGGAGATCACTTACCATCAGGTGACCCATCTGCTCGTTTGCCAATCTCTGCTATAAAAAAGATAATTAAAAAACCTGTTAACAGTTCATTATATTTATTCAGGCATCAATTCGTCATAAGATACTTGTGCGAGAAGAACTCCTAAGTTTTCCACTACAGCTGCACTGAGTGACTGGCATATCGTAGGGCCGACATCAGCGACAATCTCACGCCACATTTCATTAAGCAGCTTGTTGATTTGGTCACCTGTTTTATATAAAATTCGTCAAAATACGTTTGTAAATATTTTAAAAATATTAATTATAGTATATAGAGAATTTTCCATATTTATAACATACTATATGTTCCCCCAAGTCGGATAAAAAAAGCCTATGCGGTAATCCAAGGTGTCAGCTACCTTCATACAAATTTTATCAAATTTGGCTGAGCCGTTTTAGCGTGAAGAAGTAACAAACACACACACTCACAAACTTTCATCTTTATAATATTAGTGTGATAACTTCTGATTAGAAAGCTTTTGTACGAAAGATTATCGCTTCCAAATTGTAGGTCCATTTGTAACCTACTGCGTGCCGAGTAATAAAGTTTATTAGTATAGCCTTGACGCAGCGTATATCTTAGAGTCCTGGCTTCGAATCTCAGGTTGGTCTACGCATTTTTTAACACGACTTGTGCGGGATTAGATGCCCCAGAGATCGTTGAGGTCAGACACGTCTGGTCATAAAAACTAATGCGAGGGTGTGTTGATTGGTACCCACATGGTAGTGAGCTAGGATCAAGGTCTTTATTTCGGTAAATTATCGTGTAGAAACTTTTATTAATTTCATACGTTCATGCCATAGCATGCCGTGTTGTTACATCGCTTACACCGTATGTGCCGCGAATCAGGTCATTACCCTACAACTGCGCCATACCGAGTAATATTATATAATAATATAATAAAAAAAAGCAGCGATAGCTCAGTTGGGAATGGTACGAACTGCCGAGACAAGTGTCGGAGGTTCGAGACCAACCCCAAAAACCTCTGACTTTTCTATGTTAAGTGTATTTTCACTGCCTCGGTGGCGTGGTGGTATTTCGGTACGACTACGGTTCTGAGGTCTCGGGTTCGATCCCCGGGTCGGGCAAGTGATATTGGATTTTTCCATATCAGCCCGGACTCTGGAATTTGTGCCCGATATGGCGATAGGCTCGCCCCCTATCACATCTGGGACGGAACTAAGCTCGGCGAAATGTGGGTGTTCTAGTTCGCTAGTGCGCCTCTGCCTACCCCTTCGGGGATACAGGCGTGAGCTTATGTGTATTTTCATTGTGAAATATCGCTTGCTATAACGGTGAAGGAAAACATCGTGAGGAAACCTGCATATCCGAGAATTTCTTCACAGGAATTTCGAAGGTATGTGAAGTCTACCAACCCGCATTAGGCCAGCGTGGTAGACTAAGGCCTAACCGCTCTCATTATAAGTAGAGGAGGCCCGTGCAGCAGTGGGACAGTAATATTACAGGGCTAATATTATTGTAATATTATTAATACTAAATAAATCTTTAAGAATGCGATACTAAACGAGCACTGGATAAAAAGTAAAAAATCTAACAAAACAGGTTTGTTAACTTGATAAAAAGTAGCAAATAAAAATAGTGTGCCTTGTGACTAAACATTTAAAGACGGCACTTCAAAAGCTGGTTTATTATTGGTGGAATAAGTCTTTGTGGGTATGAGTACACTAATTCGAATGAAGTGGTGGTGGGAGTTCCTAGTATTTTTGAACCGGACAAGTAGCTCAACCTTGAGTTTGTTGCACGTATTTACGCAAGCGAGGACGTAAAATACATATTTGTATGGAAAACACCCCAGTGCCTCCAGAGGTTACACGAGGAACTAAAATTGGTACCATTAGAATGACAGATTTCGACCCGTAAAAAGCTTATCGAGATAATTCGATAGTGACTTCGGTTTTTTTGGGTGGTTATACAAAAATGGCACTATATGTCTTTATTACTTAGAACACACTCTCACGGACAATACCAACACTATAGAAGTAACGTAACTCACTAGTTTAATTTGTCGTGAAATACATAAAATCTTAAATATTTAACTTTGGAGTGACTTCATTATTAATGGAAATGTATTTTTAGCTAAGAATATGTCAGTAGAGTTGCACATTTTGGTTATTTTTTTAAATTGCAACAACTAAAATTTTCGAATTAAAGATTATCGATCTTTAATCCGAAAAATTGAGAGAGCATTTGAAGCCATCCGCCATTTTTAAGATCCGCCATTACAAGGTCGTTGCTAAGACACCGTTCCGAATACGATGTCGTTATTTATACCAATAGGGATGTTCCAGCAATATATTTATCTCTTTTATTTCTTCTTGATAGAAAGGGAGGACAATACCAGCATGAAGTTGGTAAGTAACATTCTACGTAAATCGTTAATCGAACTTACTGCAGCGTGGCACGTAATTTAAATTTAGCTTATGGTACGAATGCAATCGAAAACATTTTAATGCGCGTTACAACGCTAGCGACTTAGGTTATCCATCGAAACTTTACGATACAAACTCATGGTCGAGGTATAGATATCGATCACTGCATACGTGATGGTAAATACAGGTGTCTGGTTCAGTGCCCCTAACGAGTTTTGAAAGAGATATAGCAATAAAATAGATTTATTTACGTACAAATAAAACAAAATATACAAATGTAAATTAGATAGAAAAAGACTATCGCAATTTAAAAATATGATTCTCAGACTAATGCTTCCGTTGATTTTGGTAGTGTGGACTTCTGATTTAGGCTCTAGAGTCTAGAGAGACGACAGACAGAGACATGCTTTACAGTCGGATTGCAGTTGAAATGCAGTCCGTCTACCTAGAGCCTTAGCCGAAAGCTTGTAGAAAATACGATTGTATTAATTTTTTTCCATATTTTAGTTCGTTTTAGTTTCCGAAAGTGTTGCTGTTAGTCAAATGTATAGAGAATACGAGAACCTTATATACCTTGTGTATACATAAGTTTTGAGACGAAAGAAAAGTTGCATAACTTTTTTAATATTTAACTTATATTTTTAAAATTTTCAGTAAGCATTAAGTAGATAATAATCAACAATAAAATATAACTATTATTCAAAATGGCCACCCGTGTTTTTAATACCAACGACGCGAACGTTGTCCAGTACTGCTCAAGAGACACGATGCGAGGATGATCCTCTTCACCGACGAAACAATATTTACTGTCGAAGAAAAGTTTAACCGAACAAAACAACAAAGTGTATGCCAAAAGCAGCAAGGACGTCCCAGCTTCAGCACGGAATGTCTCGCGTACCCATCATCCGGCTAGTGTTATGGTATGGTGGGGCGTTTCATATGAAGGTGTGACTCCGCTCCTTTTCTGCCAACATGGCGTCAAGGTTAAAGCTAAAAATTACCAAAATGACATTTTAGAGCCTGTTGTGAAACCCCTGACACGTACTTTACTTCACAACAAGTACTGGGTTTTCCAGCAAGACTCCGCGCCATCCCATAAGATAAAAACCACCCAAGCTTGGCTGAGGGAAAATGTACCAGCCTTCATCGCGCGCACGAATGGCCCTCCTCCAGCTCCGACCTCAACCCGCTGGATTATTCATTGTGGTCTGAATTAGAGCTCAGGGCCTGTCGAAAGTCCCACCCAAACTTGGAGTCACTGAAGTGAGCCCTCGTCCGAGAACCAAAGCGGATTCCGCTGGAAAAGGTTCGTGCCGCCATTGATGACTGGCCAATCGTCTAAGGGCCTGTATTAAAAACAAGGGTGGTCATTTTGAATAATAATTATATGTTATTGTTGATTATTATCTACTTAATGCTTACTGAAAATTTTAAAAATATTAGTTAATTATTAAAAAAGTTATGCAACTTTTATTTCGTCTCAAAACTTATGTACACCCGAGGTATATATTTTTTACATATGGTATGCGAGTAGGTGGGTCATCTGACGGTAAATGATATCCACTGATTATAGAAACCGAACTAAAAGGGGTGATTTACTAACCTTAGTGTAATAGGGATTGAGCAAAGGAAGGCGGAATTGGGCCAACGGAAATTGTTCTCATAGAACGAAACAAAATATTAAGCTACTTACATAGGATGGTATAAAACCGGTCGAGTCGGCTCATTCGTAGTAGACTGTAGATAGTCACGGGCGGCTTGGCCTCCGGTGGCCCATACGCTTATGGAACATATTTATGTGACGCCTCCGACGGGTTAAATATTACTACACAAAAAAATAGTTTTTCCAAACTGACAAAATTTGTATTATTTCTGATTTTTTTTTTTACTTTTCCCTAGCAAAATTTTACCCAAGAAATATTCAGATAATTCTTTACTTTATTTTCTCCTATCATCATCATCATCAGCCATAGGACGTCCACTGCTGAACATAGGCCTCCCCAAAGATTTTAAAATCGACCTGCTGGAAGCGGCCTGCATCCAGCGACTTATTCTACACTATTAAGCAATTAACCTCCAACAAATAGCCATTAGCAATAGCATCGATAGCCCAGTTATGTGTGGTACGGACTGCCGAAAGAAGTGTCGGAGGTTCGAAACCAACCCCAAAAAGAGAGCACACACCTCTGACTTTTCTATGTTCATTGTGAATTATCGCTTGCTATAATGGTGAAGGAAAACATCAATTTTCTACAAGAAATTTTGAAGGTATGTGTAGTCTAGCGACCCGCTTGAGGCTAGCGTGGTAGACTAAGGCCTAACACCTCTCATTAGTATTACAGGGCTAATATTAAATAGCCATTATTGCCGGTGAGTGAATAATGCTAGGGTGAGTGAATAATGCCAGTCATCGAAAATCTCGCAGTAGGTACAAACACACCATTTATCTGCGGATATGGCGACTTTATGCTCATAAATTGTCCTATTTTACTGTTATCGGTTCTCGAAATGCCCACAGCGGTACAATCAATCACAAAAGTGCGGCACTTTTTGTTTAGAAAGCACGAGAGTTAACAGTATTATGATTTATATTTACAAAATATAAAAAATGGCTTTCACGCATTCGGTATTTGCATTATTGTTAAATTAAATATAGATGCGTGTTAACAAAAGTCTTGTGATTCTTGTGGCAAAAAGAAATCGTACTCGGAACTTTTTAGGTTCATATTTTTTACAGTTTTTTGTGACTATTACTAGTGAAATCAGACTATAAAATCAGTTGTCCTCATCTCTTGGGTTCGAAACCTAAACTAAAGCAATCTTAATTTGTGTAGTCTCGTTTTGAGAGTTCAAATAGTGATCGAAATATCGATAAAGTTTTTTCTATAGCAGAGACTGGCAATCAAGCAGATGGGTCACTTGAAGATAAAGTTATGTGGGACAGTGATATCAAACCTGGTCGAGTCGGTCCATTCGTGCTGTAGACGTTACTGTCTACAGCGTAGCTGTGCCACTCATAAAGTCAACTCAACACGTTATGAGATAGAAGCAAGATATACAGATAGCGCATACTTTTCACTTTGATTACCCTACGAAATAAACAACTCTTATATTTAGTAAGGACTAGCTGACCCGCGCAACTTCGTCTGCGTATGAGAGAGAGGGTTGAAAGAGTGAGTCGTAGGCACCTATAGCACAATAATTCTAAAAAGGTAATGATATGTTTTGCTAAACTTCGAGAGATAGTACGTGACTTCGGTGCGGTTCCGTCAATCACCCCGTCTGTCACCCCGCCTGTCACCCAGCCTGTCACCCGTCTGTCACCCCGTCTGTAACCCGTCTGTCACCCCGTCAGTCACCCCATCAGTCACCCCGTCTGTTACCCCGTCTGTCACCCCGTCTGTCACCGCGTCTGTCTTCCCGTCAGTCACCCCGTCTGTAATCCGTCTGTCACATCGGCTGACACCCCATCACTCACCCTGTCTGTCACCCTGCCTGTCACCTTGTCTGTCACCCTGCCTGTCACCCCGCCTGACACCCGTCTGTCACCCCATCAGTCACCCTGTCTGTCACCCTGCCTGTCACCCCGTCTGTCACCCTGTCTGTCACCCCGTCTGTCACCCCGGCAGTCACCCCGCCTGTCACCCATCTGTCACCCCGTCTGTCACCCCGTCTGTCACCCGTCTGTCACCCCGTCTGTCAACCCGTCTGTTACCCGTCTGTCACCCCGCCTGTCACCCGTCTGTCACCCCGTCGGTCACCCCGCCTGTCACCCCATCTGTCACCCAGCCTGTCACCCATCTGTCACCCCGGCTGTCACCCGTCTGTCACCCCGTCTGTAACCCGTCTGTCACCCCGTCAGTCACCCCATCAGTCACCCCGTCAGGTATCCCTTAGTCACCCCATCATTCAACCCGTCGGTCAACACTAAAAGAATTTTTCACATCGAATCAGTAGTTTCCGAGATATCAACTTCCCCGCTTTAAAACATTTTTCATTTCTGCTCCGCTCCTATTGGTCATAGCGTGATGTTATATAGCCTATAGCCACCCTCGATAATTGGGCTAACCAACACAAAAATAATTTTTCAATTTGAACCAGTAGTTTCTGTCTGAGATATAAATTTTCCCGATTTTGCAGAATTTTTCATTTCTGCTCCGCTCCTATTGGTCATAGCGTGATGTTATATAGCCTATAGCCACCGTCGATAATTGGGCTATCCAACACAAAAAGAATTTTTCAAATCGAACCAGTAGATACTAACGACACTCAATTGTTTTGCCTTCCCGGAACCTCTCCACTAATACTTGAACTTTATGGTATGGTATTAAAGTTCAAATTGACTTTTAAGTATTATTACGAATCGATTGTATGGGAGTACAGAAAAGTGTTGTTTTTAGACTTTTTTAGACAATTTTTCATTTTTTTCTCTCCGTAAGAACCATCCTCGTACTTCGAGGAATATTCTAAAAAAAGAATTAGCGAAATCGGTCCAGCCGTTCACGCGTGATGGCGTGACAACGGAAAACGGGTTTCATTTTTATATATATACTAGCTGACCCGCGCAACTTCGTCTGCGTATGAGAGAGTGGGTTGAAAGAGTGAGTCGTAGGCACCTATAGCACAATAATTCTAAAAAGGTAATGATATGTTTTGCTAAACTTCGAGAGATAGTACGTGACTTTGGTGCGGTTCCGTCAATCACCCCGTCTGTCACCCCGCCTGTCACCTCGTCTGTCACCCCGTCTGTCAACCCGTCTGTCACCCGTCTGTCACCCGTCTGTCACCCCGCATGTCACCCAGCCTGTCACCCGTCTGTCACCCAGTCTGTAACCCGTCTGTCACCCCGTTAGTCACCCCATCAGTCACCCTGCCTGTCACCACATCTGTCACCCCGTCTGTCACCCTGTCTGTCACCCCGTTTGTCACCCCGTCTGTAACCCGTCTATCACCCCGTCAGTCACCCCATCAGTCACCCTTGTCTGTCACCCCGTCTGTCACCCCGTATGTTACCCCGTCTGTGACCCCGTCTGTCACCGCGTCTGTCACCCCGTCTGTAATCCGTCTGTCACATCGGCTGACACCCCATCACTCACCCTGTCTGTCACCCTGTCTGTCACCCCGTCTGTAACCCGTCTATCACCCCGTCAGTCACCCCATCAGTCACCCTGTCTGTCACCCCGTCTGTCACCCCGTATGTTACGCCGTCTGTGACCCCGTCTGTCACTGCGTCTGTCTTCCCGTCTGTCACCCCGTCTGTAATCCGTCTGTCACATCGGCTGACACCCCATCACTCACCCTGTCTGTCACCCTGCCTGTCACCCCGCCTGACACCCTTCTGTCACCCCATCAGTCACCCTGTCTGTCACCCTGCCTGTCACCTCGTCTGTCACCCTGTCTGTCACCCCGTCTGTCGCCCCGTCTGTCACCCCGCCTGTCACCCATCTGTCACTCCGTCTGTCACCCCGTCTGTCACCCGTCTGTCACACCGTCTGTCAACCCGTCTGTTACCAGTCTGTCACCCCGCCTGTCACCCGTCTGTCACCCCGTCGGTCATCCCGCCTGTCACCCCATCTGTCACCCAGCCTGTCAGCCATCTGTCACCCCGGCTGTCACCCGTCTGTCACCCCGCATGTCACCCGTCTGTCACCCCGTCTGTAACCCGTCTGTCACCCCGTCAGTCACCCCATCAGTCACCCCGTCAGGTATCCCTAAGTCACCCCATCATTCAACCCGTCGGTCAACACTAAAAGAATTTTTCAATTCGAACCAGTAGTTTCTGAGATACCAACTTCCCCGGCTTTAAACATTTTTCATTTCTGCTCCGCTCCTATTGGTCATAGCGTCAAAAAGAATTTTTCAAATCGAACCAGTAGATACTAACGACACTCAATTGTTTTGCCTTCCCGGAACCTCTCCACTAATACTTGAACTTTATGGTATGGTATTAAAGTTCAAATTGACTTTTAAGTATTATTACGAATCGATTGTATGGGAGTACAGAAAAGTGTTGTTTTTAGACTTTTTCAGTCAATTTTTCATTTTTTTCTCTCCGTAAGAACCATCCTCGTACTTCGAGGAATATTCTAAAAAAAGAATTAGCGAAATCGGTCCAGCCGTTCACGCGTGATGCGATGACAACGGAAAACGGGTTTCATTTTTATATATATAGATATAGATAGATTAACGATAATGCAGCGATACCTCAGTTGGGAATGGTACAAACCGCCGAGACGAGTGTCGGAGGTTCGAGACCAACCAAAAAAAAAAAAGAAAAGAAGGAGCATACACCTCTGATTTTTCTATGTTAAGTGTGTTTTCATCGTGAATTATCGCTTGCTATAACGGTGAAGGAAAATATCGTGAGGAAACCTGCATACCCGAGAATTTCTTAACAAGAATGTGTGGTAGACTAAGGCCTAACCCCTTTCATTAGTAGAGGAGGCCCGTGCCTAGCAGTGGGACAGTAATATTACAGGGCTAATATTATTTTTATTTTTTTAACTATAATGAAAAATGTCTTTTGTATTTACAAATAGGTAAATATTCCTAATCCCACTGAATATTAAAATAAATTTGATGATGCGTACCCAAATTTTTATCGTTCAACAAATTATCCAATCGGAACATGGCCCTTTCCACGTCGTACTTTATGTCGTGTTTATAGATTCTCCAATGAATATTGCCGCCAGGACTCTCCACGTGTTCATACCAAAATTTAATATGGAGCATTGTGTTTTCTGAAATTAAAAATAAAGTAATAAATATATCCTTATTACTTATCGTGTATCACTTCCTTAGTCTAGTGGCAGAGTATACAGACCTGTGAACGGGGAGATCCTGGGTTCGATTACCAGGTCAGACAGGTTGATTTTCTAATACGATTTGCCGGAACTGGAACCCTAAGGCTGAGATCTATAGAACAAACTTCAACTAAGTTAAAGCAACGAACTTAGTGAGGATTTGAAATTTGTAAATCAAAGGTTGACTTACTAAGAGTAATTGTTTTACAAGAAAGCTTTTGCGTATAGTTTCCTTGTAAAAATTGCTTGGACTAAGTCGAAGTTTGATTTAAAAATTGCAAATCCTAACTGAGTTTTTTTCTTTGACTCGGACTAAGTCGAAGTTCGCTCTACAGATCTCAGCTTTACAGTGGGGTTTATGTCAGGCAGGTAGCCGGTCATCAAAACGAAGGTGAATCATTTCTGCGACATGCTTGTTATTGTAGCGTGTTATACTGACCCCATATTGAACTAAAGTGGTCAGGTGGAAAGAAAAAGAATCATCACCATCATCATCATCAGCCATAGGACGCCCACTGCGGAATATAGCCCTCCCCCAAAGATTTCCAGATCGACCTGTTGGAAGCGGCCTGCACCCAGCGACTTCCTGCGACCTTTATCAGGTCGCCGTCCTACGCTGCGCTTAATAATAAAATAACACAAATACAAATTACTAGCTTTCCGCCTTTCCCGCGCATTTCACTCCCAAAACCTAACTCAGACAATCTGGGGGGTTACCATCACCTTTTATAGCAGTATTAATATAATTTTACTTGTCTATACTCCCATACAAAACAAACGAAGAATGATTATAATAATACTGCTATAAGAGGTCTTGGTAACCCTGCTGATACGTCTTAATAAGAAAAAAATGTATAATATATTTCTTGCAATTCATAGAATGCAAAACTTACTCAGTGTTATCGACGAATCGCCATTTGATTTTATAGGTACCACCAATACTTTACCGCTTAATTCATATGTATTTTTTACATCTAAATTCACTAATGCGTCGGCCGTAATTAGTTTCTTATCAAGATCAAATCTGGAAAAAAAATGATCGTTATTAAAAACTTACAAGACAACATGCAAATAAAAAAGAGTTCAATAATCCTACACCCTGTCTACGAGACATAATAATCTTGATGCTTTAGTGTTTAGACTATACTGTATTTCTTTGGTGATTTTTCAACCATTTTCAAAAAGGAGTAGGTTCTCAATTCGTCGTTATTTTTAAGTATGTTACACGATATCTAAGCTGCCGTCCTCAAGCTAAAAGGCCCTTAAGTGAATACACCTAATTTTGAGATGCCTCCAAAAACGTGGAAAATACTTCTTTAGAGGTTTATTAGACTGTGGCTTTTATATTTACTAGACTTAATTACTTGTTTATTTTAAGATTAAAGATGACGATAAGTCTGTGAAATCTCTAGGGACCATATTTTCTAGGTTTTTTGGACACATCTCAAAATTAGGTTTACTCACTTAACGATATTTTAGCTTGATCACGGCAGTAAGTTAATGGGGACTGGTTTTCAAGATTCCTTTTGGGTTTCATAAAACTTACCCTAACGGTTCACCCATGTAAAAAAGAGGTTTTGATACTAGCTTTTTATACGCCTATGCGTTAATCCATGATGCCAGCTACCTCCATACCAAATTTCTCAAAAAAATTGTCCAGCCGTTTGAGTGTGAAGAGGTTACAAATATACACACTCACCAACTTTTGCCTTTATAATGAGATGGCAAAGTGGTTGCGCTACATGTGGTCATAATTACAGTGTAGTAGAAATAACAGAGACCATCGACAAGCAACTAGTCACTAGATTCAACTGACAACAGAACTTATCTGGTTAGTTCGGAACTTTAGATATTCAAAGACAAGATGGCTTGAATAGTGATTGTTCGGAAATCTTAGATTATTAAAATTAAAAAAAACTTATACGATATCTTCTTTCTTTCTGTCTGGCGTTATCCCGGCCTAATGCCAGGGTCCGCCTCCCCACTTAAATGCTTCCACTTCGCCCGGTCTTGAGCATCCTCCACTGAAGGACCATTGGTTCTCATATCTTCCATCGTACGATCTGATCCAAACACTAGCAACCAACTTTCTCTTAAGGTTTCCTAAAAACTTATAAGTTATAATGAAATAGTAGCCCGATGATTACTTCCGGTTCTTTCAAGGGGCGACTTGATTTGTTGGTTGGTTGGACGGGTTATCCTTGTGCCTGCATGGGTCATCTGTTTGTCTTATCGCAAGCGCCTTGGTTTGCTTCTTCCCCCTTCAGACTCGGAGTGTAAAGAATCTTAAATAGGCCGGCATGATTCAGATGACCACTAATAAAACCATTGTCAGTGGTTACTGTTTTATTTGGATTGCACTACGCTTACCATCAGGTGAAGTGTAGTCACTTTGCCGTACCCGGATAAAAAAAGTTAATTTAATGCGAAACAAATATCTTATAAAATTATAGTACATAGAAATAGGTACATAAAAAGATAACAGTAAAAAGCATATACATTGAACTCATCCAATAACAACACTCACTTGCCTGTCCGCTCTGATACACTCTCATTTCGAATCATTCCTGTCTGTCTGTTTCTAATCAACTGTATAGTTGGAAAACGTTTTCAGATTATCAAAAATATTGTCCAAGCTACGATTGGGAATTTTAAAGTATTGTGATTCTTTCTATTTAATAATAAGGGTAGGTTCTTACCCCAATTCAAGATTGGGCTCATTTAATACACTTTTTCGTCGTGAAACAACCGTGGTAGAAAAACACCCCGCCCTACCTGGGCATCGAACCCAGGACCTTCCGGTTCACAGCCATTATTGTAATTGATAAGTGTGAATTAGACAATATTTTGTACATAATATATACTTAAGCTCACCCCTCAATCCCCGAAAGGGTAGGCAGGTGCGATCTAGCGAACTAGAACGTCTACATCTCCACCATTACTGGTCCCAGATATGTATAATTATTACGCTTACGATAAAAATCGAAAATGTTGTTTGATCAGATTGCTTAAATTCTACCACAAAGAGGACCTTACCAGTTGCAGAATTTGTATCAAAACCTTAGAACAAAAAGTTCAAAAAAGTCAAATTTCCTTTGTTCTATTTAACCTTTCCCAAATGTTGCAATGAAAACTTTGGCCTGATCACCGGGTCGGTTTTTCACACCATTACGCCTTTTGTTCGCGAGGAATCAGCGTCCTGTGCCTAATTATTTCAACGGTCTTAAGTTAAAGCGCCATCATAAAATTATTCGTAATTAAACGGCCAGCCGAAGCTAATTGTCCGTAAGTCATGACGCCGTCGTTAGTCGGGCACATAGTTCATTATAGTAAGGTTGGCATGACAAGTAGGGATTTTTCATGTTTTTTGGTGTATCTTTTTTTATCTGGGCACGGCGAAGTGACTACACTGCACCTGCTGCTAAGCGTAGTGATGTTAAACTGGCGCCCACTGACAAATAGTTTATTAGTGGTCGCCAGATTCATGCCTATTTATGCTTCTTCACACTACGAATCTGAAGTGGGATGAAGAAAATCAAGGGGCGTGCGACAAGACAGGCGGATGATTGATACATACCCCCATACCCGTCCTAACAAACCATCAAGTTGTTGGAGTGGTAGAGCCATGTTGTAGACTGTTACGTCTACGTATGTCTAGAGGTACGAATGGGTCGGCTCGACCGGTTAGATACCACTGTCTCACAGAAAACCGACGTAAAGTGCACCTTGCTGTCGCGTTTCGTTCGGTGAGTGAGATTTCCGGTGGCCCATTTCCCCCCCTCCCCTTCCCAATCCCTTTTCTCTCACCTTCCATTTCCTCTGTTTAGGTTGGCAACGCATCCATGATTCTTATTGTATCTTGGGTGTCTATGGGCGGTGGAGATCACTTTCCATCAGGTGACCCATCTGTTCGTTTGCCAGTCTCTGCTATATAAAAAAAATCAAGTTATGCCGCAAGTCTCTCAAAAATACCGGAAGTACACAGGCTGATCCTGAAGTACGAACCACACAAGGAGTGTGGATCACTATGGCAGGTTTTAGCACCATGTGTATTGTGTACGATGGTCGCCATCCGGTCAGATACGAATCTCCTGCCACCAGCAAACTTGATCTAAGTCATATAAGTAATAATTATAGAAAGTAGACTTGTTAAGGTTTTTTATTGTTTGTGTGATAGGTTTAACAAGGTATTAGACCACGATAAAGACAGCAGAAAGAAAATGTTGTGGAACCTCCGTAAATAATATTATTTCCCTTTCCAATCAGAATATTTATCCAGACGATTGATCCTTTTGTAGTTTTTCAAGCTTAGCTTCTGTAAGATCAAGAAGGATCAGTGATTGTGTTACCTTAATTATTTTTTGCAAAAGTAATGTGTATAGATATTAAAATCCTCCAGGTGGTAGAGCCACGCTGTCCAGGTGGTAGAGCCACGCTGTAGGCAGTAACGTCTATAGCACGAATGGACTGGGAATGGGCTGGGAAAACCGACGTAAAGTGGCAGCTTGCTGTCGCGTTTCGTTCGGTAAGTGAGATTTACGGTGGCTCATTTCCCCACTCCCTTTCCCAATCCCTTTCCCTCCCCTTCCATTGCCTCCTTTTTGGTTGGCAACGCACTCATGATTCTTTTTGTGTCTTGAGAGTCTATGGGCGGTGGAGATCACTTACCATCAAGTGACACGTCTGCTCGTTTGCCAATCTTTGCTATAAAAAGAAAAAATATTAATGATTTTTTTTACCGACCGTATAGTGGTAAACATACAGCTTCGCCTGTATTTAAATGCTAATATATCTATCGGATTTATTGTTTACAGTCCTTAAGCCATCATTCGCAAGGGAGCTTTTTCAACGTTCGTTAAAAAGCGTCTCAAAATGTTCATATGATTACTTTAAAATCATTCTTGCCTTGTTCCTCATAAGGTATATTCTACGTATCGCCTAAAAAACTCCGCGTTTTAAAACCGCCGTCTTTTGAATAATTATAAGTCGTTTGTTCCATTACAACGCTTTTTTAACGCACGTAGAAAAAGCTCTCGTGCAAATGAGGTCTCTGAGGCTCTCGTCCTTATGAGTCGTCGCCTCCATGGTCTAATGGCAACGTAAGTAAGCTGTGTATCTATGGATTGTGGCGATCACTTACCAGCAGATGAACATCCTGCTCATCTATATCACTAACAACAAAAACGAATTAGTATTAATACAACATAAACAAAGGTAAGCTGACGCTAATATCCCTTATAGAATAAAGGAATATGAGAAGTACTGCACCTACGTCTCATCAAGTATATTTGCATTTCTGGTTGTCCCTTCTAATCATGTGATAAATTCGTATATTGCCATACCGGGAATAAATTCGAACCCCGAACAACTTTTGGTGACGCTTCGGGACTTGGACCCGGGCTCTCATGAATTTCAACCTAAGTCCACTATCTCCAGAGCGTAGGGTCTAGACAGTTACGTAAAACTACTAGACAATATAAGGGGACGTACCCATACTACGTGACCCTTTTTTTTTATTTTTATACCCCTCCCCCCTTCGGTGACCACCCGTAGTATATGCCAAGACCGCCCCTATCTAGTTTTCACGTAGTCATTTATAAATATGGTTTTAAATCATATTTATCGAAAAAAAAAATGTACACCTGTGAGTTTAAAAAGTGCTACACGCTGAGCTCCACATTTCAATGAAGCTCGAAAAATCACGAGATTTCCCCAGAGGATTTTGACGAAACCTAAACCCCCCTTGTGACCAAGCGTGGATTTTGACGACACCCCTCCCCCCAAAACGGGTCACGTAATATGGGTACGTTGCCTAAGTATTCATAAATACATATTACTTTATCAAAAATTATTAACAACAATAATATATTTTCAAAAATAATTTAAGCAATATTATATAAAAAATTAATTGATATTACCCTAATGTAATATCTAAGTGGTTTTCTTAATTATGTGTTGATGGTGCAAAATTATTTATAATTTATAAAAGCTTTTTAATAAAAAGCAGAATTCGCAGACAAAGGTCATTCAAACACGTTCTAATTGGTCTTATTTTAAGTATATTGAAAAAACTCAGGATTTTGAATATTTCGTGGCATACTGGCTTCATAGAACATTAGTGACTACACATTTTACATAAGACAGAATATTGGTACAAGAAAAATGTAGAAAAAACTGTATTTATAAATATGTAAATCTTACTTAATGTAAATCTTTATGTAAATCTTAAGCTTGTAATGTTGTTAAATAAATTAATTGTTCTAAAAAAAGTTCATTATGTGAATTATATAATGTATCTTTATCGTATATACCCGATTTACCTGACAATAATGGTGATTTTCAAGTTATATGAGCTGATTACGCAGTAAGTATTGCACAATATTAATTAAATAATTATGTTAATCACACTCCGCGCTGGCCAATCCAATAAAATACCTGATTATCGATATATTAAGAAGTCAATAAATAATTAATTTAGAAATATATACACGGCAATAAATTCATGAAACAAATAATAAAATAACCTAAGAAAATAACTGTCTATTTTGTTGTTATCGAACTAAACTAAAACTAAACGTGATTTGACTAAAAATGTTTTAGTTTTATGTAAAGAACAGAAATGAACGAGATGGAAATGAGGTCAGAAAATTGTGGGTGTTCTAGTTCTCAAATCCATCTCTGCCTATGCCTTCGGAGATATAGGCGTGAATCTATGTATACTGTTTAAGTATGATTCTGTATAATAGTGCAGTGGGGTGTTTTCTTTGGCCATAATCACGCATTTTTGTAGAATTCAGAAAAACTTTAGTTATGTAATTGACAATATTATAATGATGAAATTATAAAGTGCATGGCTTACTTGAGGCTCTCCATATGCAGCGCCGAAAGTCCACTGAAGTAATTATCTTTGAAAACGATTTTGAATCCATTCTCATTAGGCACGTACACGACCATCTCTTCGACGTATAAGGGATCCAGCGGTGGAAGAGCTCTATCGGGATCTCCCAAAGAGAACTGGTGTATCGACTCACGCGCAGATTTTAATGCACATTCGTTCAAATTTGGATCATTTCTTGAACATGCAGTAATATATTCCGCTAAAAAGTATCAATAAAATATTGATTTTAAATGATATTAATAATATTAATACTACGATAAAGGAAAACACCGAGAAAATCATCGTACGAAACCTGCATACCCGAGAATTTGTCCACAAGAATTACGAAGGTACCTGAAATCTACCAAACCTCATTACGGCTGCGTAATAGACTAAGGCCTAAACCCCCTCATTGGTAGAGGAAACCCGTGACTAGCAGTGGGACAGTAAAATAAAATAAAAATCTTTATTAATCACGTAGGCATATAAAAGCACTTATGACATGTCAAAAAAAGCATAATTTAGATTTAAGTATTTCTTATAATATTATTATATTATATTATAGAATGCTATGAATTTGGAATCAGGGAGGCAGGTTATACAGTTAGAAGAATAGGGTCCTATGGGGAAAGGGGAATGGAGAGGTTTATGGACCATGGAAAGGGAACGGGATATGGCAGGTACGCCGACAGGGAAGCGAAGGGAATTAATAGAACTTGGTGGGATTGGATGAAAATACTACAGAGCCCTATCCTAGCTAACCTACCAACCTTTCTCTAGCTACCTACGGATGACGACTCGAAGAAGAAAGGCAGAAAGAAACTCCGGACTTATTTTTTTTTTTAGTAGTAATATTACAGGGCTAATATAATTCATCATCAGCCTACACTCGTCCACTGCCATAGGCCTCTCCCAATACACACCATTGAGCTCAATCTTTAGCTCTTTGCATTCAGTTTTTACCCGCCGCTTTCCGCAGGTCGTTACTCCACTTAGTCGCAGGAGGTTCTACCCTACGATTGCCTAGACGCCGTCTTCTTCAAAAACACGAACACCCCAGCGAATCCCAGAACCCCCCAACTCACCTTCTAATATTATGTTGTTTGTGCATGTTTAAGTAGAAATAGTCGTGAGCTTTTCCTTAATTTTTCTCAACGACGTATCAAAGCAGTGCAATGTTAAGATATTTAGGGTTGGTAAAATAATTATAATCAATGTGGTTATTGACTGCCTCGGTGGCGTGGTGGTATTTCGGTACGACTACGGTTCTGAGGTCTCGGGTTCGATCCCCGGGTCGGGCAAAGTGATATTGGATTTTTCCTTATCAGCCGGGAGTCTGGAATTTGTGCCCGATATGGCGATAGGCTCGCCCCCTATCACATCTGGGACGGAACTAAGCTCGGCGAAATGTGGGTGTTCTAGTTCGCTACTGCGCCTCTGCCTACCCCTTCGGGGATACAGGCGTGAGCTTATGTTATGTGTTATGTGGTTATTGATCTCTTCTTACTACGCTTACAATGAGGTGATTTTGAAATAGAATTTACTTGTAAATGTCTTTGAAGTCATAGTCCAACATGTGTTAATAAAATGCATACATACATAAGTTCAAGTCTGTATATCCGAAGGGGTAGGCAGAGGCGCATTAGCCAACTAGAACAGCCACATTTTGCCGATTTTACTCGTAGTTAATAAGTACGTAGTACGTTATGTAACGTTACGTTACGTAATAAAATAAATATTAATAGTAAATAATTCATACATTTTCAAATCCATCCATCTAGATTTCCAAAAATTTCTAATTCGGAATGCGCTAGAATTTGCCTCCCAGCGGCCTGAGCAGGAAAATTTCTGACATCCGTAAATGTATTCGAACTCGATGCGCGTCTATGAAATTTGTATGAAATATTAACCAAACGTCATCAGTGCGCAGCGAACTCGAATACATTTACATTAGTTTTTCGTGCTCGGGCTATTGAACATACTAGTACATAGGCTTCTTGGCGTTTGAAATTAACAAAGTGGTATTACGTATCCAGACAAGCATACGAGAGACTTACCACCGAATAATACTAGTGCTAGTACTTTAATTAAAACTTACGCAGTCCCATTGAGATGACATGACGGAGCGTGCCTAACAGAAATAGCAAAAAATGCAACATTTTAAATTCACTGTATGAATGAGGCTCGTAGTCTGCGTACTGCACTCCACAATGTTGTTCAGCATTTTATAAACAAAGTATGAAAAATTGCATGTTTGCAAAGTCTTCATTAGGGAAGTACACACCCATCAATTTTACGTCAACACGTGCATAGAAGCGCACGTGTGGCAACTTTATTTTATAAGATCTCTGAGCACTACATTGTTGTGTTCTTTACCTATTTGTTGCTGCATTTGATGCTGGCTTCTTTTATTCAGTGCAGAACCAGCAATGTAAAAGAAATTCAAAAATTGTCGTTGTAAATCACATTTTAATGGAAAGCTCCTTGAATTACTGTGTTTGATAGTGGATTTTAAGTATTACGTGTTTAAATCTAATATCTAGTGAAATTATCTCTTATGAAAGGTTATGCAATATAATTTTATCGTCGTGTACGCTATGTGTATATTTAATTCAATTGCTGTTTTATGAGACATAATACTTCTTTGATTCGTGTTATATGCATAGATGCATAGATGCATAGTTTAATCACCTATATGATTTTATGCATCTTTAAACATAACAACTACGACAATACAACCAGTTGATTACGAAATTAACACAACAGTAAATAAAATATAATAAATAAATAATAAATACACCCAACAGTCACACACCTAGTCCTGACCCCACACTAGGTATAATTTGTATCGTGGGTGTCAGATACTATGAAAGACTTTCGGTCTCACAACACCCAGACTTAAAACAAATATCTGTGGGCCACACAAACATTTGTCTCAATGCGGGAATCGAACCCGCGGCCTCTCGCTTCGCAGCCGGCTACTCGCCCGCTGCGCCACGGAGGCTGTCAATATGTGTTTGTAGTAAGCCGCGTCACACAAAACACCTACGCAAAACATGGTTTCGCTACACATTGTCCATTGACTGCCTTGGTGGCGTGTTTGTATTTCGATACGACTACCGTCCTGAGGTTTCGGGTTCGATCCCCGAGTCGGGCAAAGTTATATTGGATTTTTCCATATCAGCCTGGAGTCTGGAATTTGTGCCAGATATGGCGATAGGCTCGCCCCCTATCACATCTGGGACGGAACTAAGCCCGGCGAATTGTGGGTGTGCTTGTTGGCTAGTGCGCCTCTGCCTACCCCTTCGGGGTTACAGGCGTGAGCTTATATGTTATGTCCATTGTTCTACGAGCAGGAGACAGTGAAATCATTGTTTTGCGTATGTGTTTTTGTATTTTGTTTTTAGAAAAACATATGCAGGCGACGTGCCTTTAGCGTTACCTTCATAATGCTGCCTAAAATGCCGTTAAATGAAAAAACCTGAGATGTTTTAGAGATTTCATAGACTTATGGTTATTTTGAATCTTAAAGTAAAAGTTATTCAGCCTATTAAATATTATAGCCACAGTCTAATAAACCTCTAAGGATAATATTTTCCACGTTTTTAGAGACATCTGAAAATTTGTTTTATTTATTTAACGGCATTTTAGCTTGAGAATGGTAAAATGTATGTCATGAAATGTTCTTAATATTAATTGCCGAGGTGGTGTTACCGTGACACCGGTCGTTAACAGCAATATTTAGTAACCACCAAATACATACTTGTGCATTTTGTCAGCAGCTGCATAAAGCGCAAATCGTCTACCTGCCTTGAGTCTGTTTCCGCATCGGGTTTCCGCATATACTATCGCACCCTATCGCACAGCAATATGACTAAAAGTTCTTCACTTCATACTTCATAGAAGATACTTCAAGAAAAAAAACACTTGAGTGAAGAACATAAATGTCGGCCCGCATGACTTTGGTGACTTATATAAACTAATTGCTTATTGATGGTCCTTGGTCACTGACTTTTAGTCATATTGCCGTGCGATGTTTTGTTTTTATTGCCTGTCATTAACAGTTTTTGTGTGCTCGTATATAAAATAAAAAAACCCTGTTATATTACTGTCCCACTGCTGGGTACGGACCTCCTCTACCAATGATAGGGGTTAGGCCTTAGTCTACCACGCTAGCCTAATGGGAGTTGGTAGACTTCACATACCTTCGAAATTCTTGTGGAGAAATTCTCGGGTATGCGGGTTTCCTCACCACGTTTTCCTTCATCGTTATAGCAAGCGATATTTCGAAAAATCCAATACCACTTTGCCCGACTCGGGGATCAAACCCGAGACCTCAGGATGATAGTCGTACCGCGCACGCAATACCAATACGCCACCAAGGCTGTATGAATCATATCCAACAGCAAAACTACGTGTGGGGCAGTTGCCACGTAGCGCTGAGCTTTTGGTATACGATTAAGTACCTTGTGTCATGTGTATTAAGAACCACGAGTGTTTTCAGTCTTACAATACCTTAACTCCAACCAAACTGCATATCATACACATTCTCTGTGCGGAGACAGAAGTAATAGAATCCGCCACGCCATCTTGAGTATTTTGCCAAGCCGAAAATATCGTTTGAAATTGTGTACAGGGTCAGCCAGTGCACTGACGTAGACGACATAAATCATGAGACCGTTTTACGATTCAATATCTCTCAAGATTCGACATTATATATACCATTACGTCCATTTTATTGACGGGATTGTCAAGGTATAGCTAGTACCATACAATATAAGGTTATGCCTGCAACCCTGAAGGACTATCAGACTGTCCCGCCCACACACCCGCCAGTGTAACTCCTGTAAGCCAGGATCAACAATGGCACGCATTTTACGACACCGAGCAATGAAGCTCGGCGAGTCTCAGAGAATGCAAAATTGTCTTATCCCGCAACGAAATTAATCAAACAGAAAGATAGGGAGAAGTTGGAATTATAAGGTTTCCACTTCCCTCCGTAAAAAAAATGCACCCTGAAGAACTAGGCACAGCAAACTCGGATTTCGTCGTACTCATTTCCTCCTTTTAAGATATGGGAAGCGAATCTATCGCCTATGTCTCTCTACCCCATGGACAACATATATGTGAATTTTTAAAATTGAATCACGAATGGTGATTTTCTGACGTAAGATTTAAAACCTTCATACTATTCAGCCTACTTTATTGCTTACCTAACATACTAGACTACTGAGGCAGTCGTAAATGAATGCGGAAACTCAAACATAAATTGTTGTTTTAACTACCTCGGTGGCGAGTTTTATAGCATGTGCGGTACGACTGAAGTCTTGAGTGCAATCCCCGAGTCAGGCTGTGGGATATTGAATTTTTCAATCAGTATCAACCCGAAGTCTAAATTTTCTGTCTGTTACTACAACCATATCTCCCACTACCACATCTGGGAAAGAAATGAGCTCAGCGAAATATGGGTCTTAGGCTGAGATCTATAAAGCTGAGATTTATAAAGCGAACTTCGACTAAGTCTGAGTCAAAGAAATGAACTTGGTGATTTGGAATTTTTAAATCGAACTTCGACTTAGTCGAAGACATTTTTTATAAGAAAAACAGACTGACAGACAAACTAAGCAAAGATTTTCTTATAAAAAATGGCTTGGACTAAGTCGAAATTCGATTTACAAATTTCAAATTCTCACTGAGTTCGTTTCTTTGAATTAGACTTAGTCGAAGTTTGCTCTATAGATCTCAGCTTTAGAGTTCGCTAATTCGCCTTTACCTACCCCTTCGGGGCACAAGACCTTATGTTTATGTACATACGTATGTCAAAATTGAAAAGTTATGCGTGAAGTGAAATATTTTCGACCGTTTTCCCAAAAAGGAAGTCCTCAATTCATCCGTATTTTTATGTATGTTACGCGATATCTTGGCCAATGTGGCCCGAATTTCTAGATTATGTTTCTGTTCAATAGAACTTCAATAGAACAGTTACCTCGGTCCTCGTGGTTGTATTTCGGTACGACTACCGTCCTGAGGACTCGGGTTCGAACCCCGGGTCGGGCAAAGTGATATTGGATTTTTCCATATCAGCCCGGAATCTGGAATTTGTGCCCGATGTGGCGATAGTCTCGTCACATCTGGGTCGGAACTAAGCTCGGCGAAATGTGGGTGTACTAGTTGGCTAGTGCGCCTTTGCCTACCCCTTCGGGGATACAGGCGTGAGCTTATGTTTTTATGTGTCAATAGAACTTATTCCAAGAGTGGTCTCATATTTTGGTCACGATGAAGTTAATTTTGAAGTTAATCCGTTAATTAAGGTAAGTTTAAGCTAATTACGCTCTATATATTTCACCCTAAGAATTGCCTCTAAACAAGCATGTCTAGGCCTAGGTTGTACCAATTGCACAACATTATGTTTATTTACAATAATATAATGTGCGAGCGCCGTCGACCTTCAAAAAATATATCTCTGAGATCATAGTGCTAACCTGATTGAGCCAAGCCTAATTATATACGTTAGAAATAATTAAAGTTTATAAACAATCACAAGTTTAAAGACCGACTTCAAATCCGATTGTGAACAAATTCATATGCGACCACTCTTGAAGTAAGCTCTATCGAACACAAAAATAATCTTGAAAAATCGGGCTATTGTGGCTGAGATATCACGTAATATACACAAAAAATGTCAGACCAATTGAGGACCTTTTTTTTTAGAAGTTGGTCGAAAAGTGAATGCGTTGTTTATGAATTTCATATCAGAATTCAAATGTTGTCATGCTTAAAATTGCAGCGAGAATGTACTAATTTTATTGCACAATGCTATGTTTTGCTTCATTTATGCGTTTATTTTCATTTATGTCAAGTGGCAGCGTATAAAATGTGGACCGGGAGTGTCTGGATTCAATTTTCAAGTCGGGCAGGATGTTTTTCTAACACATTTTCCCGGACTGGATCCCTCAGATCTATAACTTTTCTGTGCAACTTGAAACTTGTATAATTGCTGTAGGATAAGGGCAAATGCAGTGACGTAACTGCAGGGTGACAAAGCCAGGCAAAATGGCACGGGCCCCTAAGAATAAGAGGCCCCCGCGCCAGCCAGAAGAAGGCATCAAACAGAAAATGTTGTGACCCAAAAGAGGGCCACGGGCATAAAGGTGCCCCTAATAAATTTGCCACGTGCCAGATAGTTACGCCAATGGAATCGAAGAAGAATAGTCGGATCACAGCCGCCATGGTCTTTTAAAAAAAGGAGTAAAACTATAGTGATAACCTGTCCCTATATAATTAAAAAATGCTACGAGACTGATCCAAGTTAAATACATGATAAATTGTTTAGGTACAATGATGGATAGAGAGTGTCTGTGTTAGCGGCCTTTAAAAATGTGTTTATTCGTGTTAACCTGGTTTAGCTAACTGATTCACGTTTTATAAAACACTATAACAAGGCTGTAACAATTGCACAATATTACATTAAGGTATACAATTTCCTACTTCGTAAACAAAAAACTTAACCAAAAATAGAATATCTGAATATGTAAATACACGCAAATCTGAAACGTTTCTTAAGACGACATTTCATTTGTAGCTTCATTACAATTCCTAATAAATGCTGTTACTAAACTGCTAATCAGGCAAAAAAGTTACGTCTAATGTTATTTATATTTTGTGACTATATTTATTATACAGAGTGTCATATATTGGGCAAGCTGGGGGACCAAATCACTTTATGGCTAGAGGCCTAAACGATCGATCGTAACACAATAAAAGTAAGAGAATAATTAGAAGTTTAAAAACTTCAAAATTTATTCGATCAAGACCATCCTTGGAAGAAGTTTTGCCAAACACAAAAATAATCTTGAAAATCGGTCCACATTTCATGGAGATACGTGTAATATAAATAAAAAGTACAGACTAATTGATGACCTTCTCCTTTATTGAACTTTTAATTTGCCAACGAAGGCAGACGTGCAGACGGCCTACCTGATGGTAAATGGTTACTATCGCCCATGGATATCGGCAATGCCAGGGGCACAGCCAAGTCGCTGCCTACCATGCAGATGTTTTTTTAAGCCTCGTTTGAAGAAGGACATGTCATAGCGCTGCGGGAACACCGAGCAGGGGACTTCATTCCAGAGTTTGCAGGTTCGTTGGAAAAATGATCTCTGGAAACGCACTGTACTAGAAGTAGGTGGTTCCAGGTAGAATGGATGAAATTTTCCTCCGATGACAGGTGCTGCGGTGGTAAAAACGATGGTATCATCTAAAAAATTCTTCAGAGCACTTCCCATGGAACAATCGGTAGACCACACGGAGAGACCCTATGTCCCACCGCATGCCTAACGGTTCCAGGTCATCCGAGAGACTAGGGTTGTCAATGATTCGAGCGGCGCGCCTCTGTATGGAATCAAATGGAAGTTACTGATATTTGGGTGCCCCAGCCCAGAGATGTGAGCAATACTCCACGTCGGTCGAAGCTGAAGATCAGATAATAAGAAATGAAACAGATACACAAGAAGAGCGTGGAGAGAAGTCTATAGGTCCACTGCTTCGAATCTATGCCAGCCAAATTGGCAACATCTAAATAGTTTTCATCTTTCCATACATTTACGTACCAGTGATAGTTGTGGAAACTTCAACGAACTAAAAAAAGTGAAAACTATCGCCGATCTCGAGAAGCAAGAAATGTCAAAAAATGTTTTCTAGAGGTATAGGCCAAGAGTAGTCTTAACCGATGATTATATGTACATGAAGATATTGTTGAAATTAGAATTCACTAATCCCAGCCTACCCCATGAGACAACCCTACCTCCAAATCCAGAAATAAAAGAATTTTCGAGTATTTTTCGATAGTCTTCGAGATATAAAATATAAGTTTTTGTTATCAAATTCTGGCTTTCCCGAGGATTTTTGCCTATAGTAATTGTTATAGTAATATGTCTCCTCCTTGGTCTAGTGGCAGCATATAAAGGCTGCGAATCGGAAGGTCCTGGGTTCGATTCCTAGGTTGAGCAAAGCTAATTTTCTAATTTAATTTGCCCGGGACTGGATCCCTTATAGGGGGTTGACGTCAGGCAGGCGGCAGGTCGTAAAAACTAAGCCAAATCATCTCTGCAACATACTTGAAACAGTGTGTTGCGCCGACCCTATATTAACGTGGGATAAGGGCAGGTTGAAAAAAAAAGTAATATGTTATAGAAATAAATCAGTCTCATTGCCTAAAATAACTTTCAAATATTTATGATATAAGTACTTCAGGAAATAAATTCTGGCACAATTTTGTAACATACTATATAACATACTAAGTAAAGTAGTTATACAGGATTCGAATATATAGCCAAACGTGTTTTGTTTACTGATTGTTATTTATAATCAACTTTAGTATGCTAATCATTAGTTTTAAAAACTAGATTAACATTCGACATCTCTCGCTTTTTCCTACAAATAAAAACATCAAATTACCTTCCGGTTTCTTAATGACCATTTATATAAAAGTAACAGAACTATGATTATTAAATATTTAAAGATAATTATTTGTAATCATTGCATTAAAAAAAGAATGTCCATCTACAATATCTACTTAAAAATATTATCTTTGAAAGTTAATTAGTAAACTTGTTAAATGGGTATAGAATGAACGGGCGAGCCCAAACTGGCTATTACCATTATTTCAATGAAAACCGACGTCAAGTGGCAGTTTTCCGTTGCAATAAGTGTTTCCTCCATGGAAAGCAATGCACTTTTTCGGGAAAATCATCGTCATTTTATAAAGATTATCAGGTGACTTATTTGCTCGTTTGTCATAAAAACGAATTTCTCTATTAACAGTAACTATATATAAACAGCCTATTGAAATCAGTTTAGCTGTATTTGTATGTTTTTTTATAGCAGTGCAGGTGAGACACCTGATCTTCACTGTCCCTAGACAAACTCTACAGCTACCCCCTTTCGCCCTTTAAAGAAGTTATTAGAAAAGGAAGAAAGAGAGCTGTGATTTGGAAGTGACAGCCAAACTTACATATTTTGATTTGTGTACAGAAAAATGTAAATACATATTGACGATATCGGCACATAAACAAATAAATAAATGTTAGAGTTCATAAACAAAAGGTTAGCTAAATGTCATGTTGCAACTAGTAAGCTGGATAAATGGTGATTATGCTTAAATGAACGCTTGATGCACTAACTGGCACCACTAAACTTTACTAAATTGGAAGTTAATGTAAATAATAATAATAATAATATTAGCCCTGTTATATTACTGTCCCACTGCTGGGCACGAGTCTCTTCTACTAATGAGAGGGGTTAGGCCTTAGTCTACCACGCTGGCCTAATGCGGGTTGCTAGACTTCACATACCTTCGAATTGCTTGTGGAGAAATTTTCGGGTATGCCGGTTTCTTCACGATCTTTTCCTTCACCGTTATAGCAAGCGATATTTCACAATGAAAACACACTTAACATAGAAAAGTCAGAGGTGTATGCACCATTTTGGGGTTGGTCTCGAACCTCCGACACTCGTCTCGGCAGTCCGTACCTCACCCAACTAAGCTATCGCTGCTTTACTGAGCTATCGCTGCTTCAAAGATCGTTGCTGCTTCTGCATGAAAGTTAATGTATAATAATATTTTCTTAAAAAAATAAACTAAAAATAATTGATGAAAAGAAAATTCTTGGAAAAAGGGTTACGTCGTGTAACAAAAACACATTTCAGAAAACATCTCCTTAAGGATGAAGCTTAAGAGTCCACTTGACAGGGGACATACATGAAAAGTGTCGCAGATGAAAAATATTCACCGTTACATCTCAACGATTAACTGAAATCAGTGCAAGCTTAAAATATGAAATTAATTTTCATCATGTAACGACTGCATTTTTTAAATCGTAATTATTGCTTTATTAAATATTTCACATTTTTCATAAAAATTGAGAGCATAATTTTTTATTAAAAAAAAATAACAGCACCTTTTATAAACATATGATATTTTCGATAGATTTTTTTTATGTTTGTTGTTATTTACAACTGGGGTGTCACTTGCTAGTGAACTTTTCTGTTCAATTTAAATATTTATGAACTAGTTACAGACTTCCGTGCTCATGAACCAGTATTCTAAGAAAAAATTCAAACGCAATATGCATTAGGTATATATTCTAAGATAGTCTACTGAATATTAATACCTATTTTAAACATTGTTTTGACACCTTATTAACTATGTTTTTAGTAATGGATTTTCTTTATACTCAACAATAAGTAGTGTTTTTAAAGCACAAATAGATACCCATTCGTACCATAGATTAATTAATACTATCAGAATTTGTGGGAATATAAAAACATTTAGCTCGCGTGATGATTCAAGTGTTGATCAATTGATATGTGAATTATGGTATCGAGATCGATCAGTTTCGACCGACTTCCAAAAAGGAGAAGGTCCTCAATTCGTCTGTATTTTTTATGCATGTTACGCGATATCTCCACCAAATGTGGACGATTTTCAAGATACTTTTTGTGTTCGAAAGAGCTTATTTCAAGGTCCCATATAAATTTGATCACGATCGGATAAGTTTTGAAGTCGGTCAGTTAAGTTTTTAAATTTGTGATTATTTTCAAAACATATATTAAATATTAAAAAATTTGCTTTGTATTTCTAAACTAATATAAAGACAACCGTTACAGATTAATTACTTTTACCGATTTTAACAATTATTTCACCTATGGAAAGCTATGTTATCATATACCATAGGCTACTTTTTAACCCGGAAAATAGTAAAGTTAGATTTGTATACAAAAAAATGCAAACGAAGTCGCGAGTAACAGTTATAAAAATAAAATAGCAACTAAACAACTTTAAAAACAATGCAAATAAGATACTATTTATTATTTATTTATACTATTTTCAAATGATTATATACAAAAACGATGTAGGTATTTGTATTGGCATTATACTTACGACGTTTTCAAAAAGTGTCATATCTCTGGCCATGATAACAAAATGCCATTGATGTTTTATTGAATTTCATCATATTACGTTTTACGACGTTTAGAGTTACGCACAGTGCGACTACGTAATTTTTTTTAAATGACAAACACCCGAATGCCTCTAACCCTTAGACAAAAGAAGATCCTCTATCTTCTTTTACAGGGTATAACTACGAAAAAATGAAGCATTCTTTGTATGGAACGAAACCAAAATGGCGACTTCGCGAAAGAAAGATCCCATTAATGTAACAGTTACGCAACTTCTTCACATTCCGTATTTAGTATTATAGTAAATAAAATACCGTATTTACAATAAAATCAATAAGTATTTATACGTTATTTAATGCCACTGACACGGTGACAACTTACATATAAATAGATCGCGAAACTAAAATGGTGAAATTGGTTTCATATTAAACACATATTTTTCGTAGTTGTTTTGGGTCCTCTTATATTTTCTTTAGTCATTGCTCTAACCGCTACGTGGAGAATTGACGTTTTTCATACAAATAATATGACGTAGTCGCTAGCGTGAAATGTCAAAATACTCATGGGCGAGCTACAGGTCATCAGTGACATAATACTGACCTATCGCAACACTATGTACCTACTTATTTAATCCTGCAGTGACTGACCGATGTCGTTGACCCAATTTCTTACACATTCGTAGAAAAAGATCACAGAAATCCATAATTTTAGAGTAGTTAAAAAAAACACTATTTCTCGTTTGCTTTTGTTTAACTTATTATGGAATTAGCAACTGTAATGACATAACATTATGCATCATTGTATGCAAGATACTCTTGAATGTAATTTAAAAGCAATTGCTGCATATTGTTGACCACCCACTTGATAATACTGTCGTACAGTCATACATTTATGTTTACTCCAGTAAGGCATTATGAAATTTATTTAGTTCTACCAGAAAGACGCTTATGATTAGAGCCTCTGTAATAAGTTATATCTTCATATACGGATTATTTATATGGAAGTTACTATTGACATAAAATATGTCTATTTACGGATTTTATCGAGATTGATTACTTTTAGCTCGTGACCATGAAGGCAGAAAATTTAAAAACGTTGGGACTAAAAATATAAACAAATTGTGATAAAATCCTTAAAAAAATGTGTAGTTCATTGTGTTAATAATCGCATAAACATTAGAAAAAATACTAATATCTCACAGAAACCTGAAAATAACAGCCTAATTATTTTTTATAGTCTGTGTGTGTGTGTGACTCGAGAGATTACTCAGGGTTCGATTCTGCCTTTCGCTGTCATTATAAGGGTATATTAAGGTATATATTAATATACCTTTCGTAAAGGAATGCATCCATGACTCCTCTGATGTTCTAAGATAGTGGCTCTGCATTCATCCAATAGACAAGTGAGCAACTCACTTCGTTTTACCTGTCTACCAGCAAATGCTATAAGAAGCTCTTTTTATGGTTTATTAAGTTTACGCGAATGGTATTTTATACATTGAAATAAAAACATTTTTACGGATTCTATCATGCTTTGGTTTTAAGTTTTATTCCCGACGTTTCGAAGGTTTTACAGTCTTCGTGGTCACGGGTTGTCAAAGTCGGGTTCTCCAAGGACAAATGACATCTCCGTCCAACCCTATACCCAAATCGTGATAGAATCCGTAAAAATAGTTTTGTTTCAAAGCTCTTTTTATCTTTGGCCCTTTACTTTTACTTATCATTTTAGGAAGAGCAAATAATTGATGTTTTAATAAAACAGGTTATTTTACAGAATTTAAAAAAAGTCACTTATAGGAAAGGTATATACATTATAATTATAACTTATTCAAATATAACAAACATTTGCAGTGCCCGTAACATCTCATTTGAAACAATCAGCAGTTATTTTTATAGTACCCAAAACCACAGATTACATCTGTTAGTTCCTTTTTGCCTAAAAACCCAAGTAGATGGAGTTATTTTAACGCGCGGCAGTGGCGAGGATGCAACAGAAGTTAAAATTTATTCCATTTTATTAAATTTTAATAGAATGCACGTAAAAACACTTTTCTATTACATACTCGCCTATGCTCTACGAGAAATTGTCTCCATCCAAATGAGGCTTAATACCTCCAGGGGAAGCGACTATCATAAGTTGAGACTTCATCAATGAGATAAGTCCTCATGGGGACGGTGTTGAGGTATTTCTGGGTGAACTCAAAAATGAATTTGCAGATTCCATCCATAACTGGGAGTCCAGTGGCGTCCAAGATCATTTTCCAGTATTGGTTCATGATGCCGACGATAGTGTCACCTGTGAAATAAAAATAGCATAAGGACGTATTTCTACAGAAAAGGCTTTTTTTTGTAACGTTGTTTTTGTTTGGTGTTTTGTTCACTCAATTTAATACTGAAGACTTTGGCTCATACCTAGGAGCTTCGCAGACGGAGCATGACTTTGATATTTTTCATATTAATAACAAAAACTAGGCAAATATAGCAAGCAATCGACTACAGTTGATTGCTAAGTCAACTAAACAAATCAATTCTTATTTATCGCAACAACTTGCATTTTGTACCGAGTGTAACAAGCTGCCAATATCAACTAGCAAATGCGTGACTTTGAGTGGGTTTGCTTCCTCCGTATCTCAGTTATAACAATTAATTTAGAGCTCTAAAATTGCAGCAACCTTAAAATGTGACTCTAGTTATTGCAACTGGCAACCGTCACCTTTGAATGTATTGCGGTAACTTGTTTGCTCCCCTACAAAACGCTTGAGAAAGAAATGGGGCTAAGACCTAAAATTATTTTTTCTACAGACACAGAATTTCACATCGACAAAATCGTAAACAGTTTTCACGTTCTTTCGTGAAAACTGTTTACGATTTTGTCGTACAAAAATGTCAATTTAAGAAGAGGAAGTATTGGAGGAACGAATTATTACTTCAATTCGTATTCGTATATAAATTTCCTCAATACAGGCATGCCTAGTGAGGAAATTAATGGAAATCATTGTCATGATACGGTTGCCAGCAAAATATGCAGTCCTAATTGTATTGTTTTAAATTATTTTACCATCTTTCGTATTTTGCTAAAATAAATTATTTTCTTCTTTTTCATTTTCAATTGGATGTACATAAGCATGCAAAATGATCTAACCCACAAAAATAAAAATAAAATGTTAAGGACAGCGATAATATGATCTTTTAATGAAATAAAATGTATGTTATGTTATGTTAAATCATCACGGCCAGCTTTAATAATATTTTGTGAATTGTATCCGTTTTACATAACTATGCCGATTTAGTGCAACAAACTAAAACAGAGTAGTATTAAACATAGAGGTAGGTCCGGAATATACCTGACCTACATATGTTTAATATTATACTGACTCCACTTTTAAATTTGAGACTGGTAGAAAAGAAGCAAAAAATTAGTACCTACTGGCATAATTTACTCTTCTACCATATCTAATTTAATACCTAAGCCTCATTTAAGTGCAGGAAAATGACACGTTCGATATAAAACTCACATTCAGTAGGCGTAATACAAATTAAAAATAAACATTTTATTACGTGGCCCTGCAGGGTTACCACCACCTCATATAGCAGTATTATTATAATCGTTCTTCGTTTGTTTTGTATGGGATTCGGTACAAGTAAAATTATAATAATACTGTTTTAAGAGGTGGTGGTAACCCCCTAGCAAAAGAGTTCTCTCAAATTATTACCATCTACGACGTACAAAAAACTTTCAGTATAAAAAAACAAAAATTAAACAGCATGATTTAATGTTTCGTTTAGTCATGTTATTAAACTAGTATGGAATTCTCAAACTAACGGAACTGAGTTACAAAATAATTTCGACTTTCTTGGCTTTTTATGGCAAATATTTTTCAGCAGTTGTCTTTTAAAGAATTGACATGATAAAATGTTATTCATAAATTACTAAAATACTGGTCAGGTCGCAGCCAAAGCAAAAGGTGACTACGTATTACAACTTTCGTACTTAGAAAACCGGGCAAGTGCATGCTGCATACTGATCCCGCACAGTATAGGGTTCCGAAGTAAGGGTTACTCATTTTATAAGACATAATTTTAAGTGTATGGTCCATAAACTCATATTACTACATGTTTTAGATAACTAACAACTTCATACATGTGATATTGAAAATAAATTGTATGATTTTTTTTCTTTTCACTTTGGTCGTCTATTACTCATGATTCATGAACTTGTAAAGCCTGCTTAGCCGCTATAGATTTCCTTTGAAATTCATGATGTATGCTACTACTGTGTTTTTTTTATCACGTATCCAAAACCAACAGTTTTGGAAATAGAGGAGGGGGGACGCGCTGCTCTACAAAAAAAAACACTTTAAAGCTTAATATTTCGCAAACAGAGCCTCCAATAGAATTTTTTTTTTTGAAAATCCTCATTGTTTTTGAAAGACCTATCAAACGATACCCCACACCATAGGATAGTCGAGAAAAAAATTCACCCCCACTTTACATGTATGGGAGGCACCCTAAAAAAGTGTTTTCAAGATTTTGTTTCACAACTTTCTTTATTTGATAGATATGTGCCAAATAACAGCTCTCTAGTACTTATAGTCTCTGAGATAAACAGTGGTCAAACAAACATACAGACAGACGGACATGGCGAAACTATAAGGGTTCCTTTTTTGCCATTTGGCTTCGGAACCCTAAAAACATAGAAAAACAACAGACAGGTATAATAATTTCTAACTTACAATCGAAAAAGAATTTTCATAATGAATTACTCTAAAATGAACTTAAAACCTTTATCTCTTTATAAAATTAGTATAGATTGTAAGGCCAAACAACATTCAACGGTGATTCTAAAATAGAACTTTGTAACTAAATACAGTCAAAATAACTCAAACTAATTTATCTCCCTGTACCTATCCTTGCTGGTCCAATTAAATGACATTTAAATTTATAAAGGCTAACTTTTTTAAATACAAATCAATATTAATACGATTTAAAAATTAAGAGTTCCAGTACGTTGCGATAACGTGTTTCAAAAAACTGGTCGCGAATCCGCAAGCTATTTTAATAGCAATCGAAGTGTATATAAAGAGGCAGGAATGATCATCTTATAACATGTGCACCCTAGTATTATTATTTTTTTATATTTTTTGTTTCTCGATATTAACAACAGTTTTCATTTTCTTCCATTTTTTTTAGTTCGTTATGCTTTTCGCTTGTAGTACTGGTAGTCAAATGTGTGAATAAGTCGAAAATTATCGACGATTTCGATAAGTGAAAACTGTACTAGGTTTACTGAGTAATTATTCGTCATTATCAGCAACAGGACGTCCACTACTGAACATAGGCCTCCCACAAAGATTTCTAGATCCACCTGTTAGAAGCGTCCTGCATCCAGCGACTTCCTGCGACCTTTATCAGGTCGTCGGTCGTCGTCGAGTAATTATTATTAGAGACCATTAACAAGTTCGAAAATTTTTTTTGAAAAAAAAAATTGTAAATGTGTTGAAAGATGTGTAGAATTTTATAAACTAATGTTACATATTATGAAGTACAATTTCGTATTCTATAAGTGCAAAAACCTTCTTTAGCTGAATTGTAAAGAAACAGTAGACGAACACGACATGGAAGATTAAATCGAAAAATTCATAGCATAAAAAAGGATAATAATAATACCTCTAATGTCGACATTTCCATAAGAAAATCACTCGATTAAATTAATCCGGCTAGCGAAAGACTATAGTTACAACAATTTCATGAATCCATGAATAATTATGTATCATAAACGGCTACATAATTATTATGAAATCATAACGGTTTTATTGCGTCGTATATTATAGTCAATACTCAATATTTATTTAAACAAACTTACTTCCGTCATTAAGTTTATCTATGCTAGTTAAAGTTTTAATGCATTCACTGACTTCAAATAGAAATTACTTAATCACAAATATAATACAACCAACGTTGGTATAAGTTATAAAGTTGGTATAACTTAGTATATAAATCATAATATAAACAGCAAACATTATTGGGGAGGATAGATCTTGGTACATAAATTAAATGTTTATTTTGATAATATTGTACAATTCTATGGTAATTTTGTATTAACTATATCATGAAAGGTCTATTTCATGATGTATATGATGATATTATTATGTATGTATCATGAAATGATGACGATATTATGAATCAACAAACATTTTTTTTAATACCATTTTTGAGGTTTTACAATTAATGCCTGCGACACCTCGCGGCTAAGTAATTTAATTTACTTACTTGCTTCCCGTTGGCCGAGATAAAGGTTGCTAGCCCCAAAGGTCGCTCCTCGTAAAATTTCAATACCGAATTTTGAGTTTAGGAAGTCACAGTTTATGAAAGAATCGGCTCCCCGTTTCTCTACTCTGAAGTTGAAATCGTACACCATCTTCAGTTTTTCTGTTGAGGAAAGTAATTGATTAGTATAAAACCTTGAATTACAATAATGACCTTGGTGATTTGATGCTTATGACTGAATTCAATAGAGTTGGGACATGACAATGATTTGTATGATCCGTACACCTTCTGATACATTATGGTAAGAATCATCACAAACATCCAGCTTTTTAAATTTAAATAGGTACCCTGTTTGTACCTCTTTTCATAATATTGAAAATGGTGTCTTAAAATGAATGAAGTGAAGTGAAGAATCTTGCATAAAATATCCTTAACTTGATTTCAGTGTTTATCAGCTCTCATGTTAGGATTCTTAACATAAATAACGATTCCAATAAAATTATCTCCAAAGTGTAAGGATTTTATATAATCAGCGCTGTCTTTTCCAAAAAGTGTATTTATGCCAGTAAAAATACATTTATTTATGAAATTCTTACCAATTTTAACTTTTCCGAGACCATCGCCGTAAATTACGTCACCATCCAATAAATTCCTAATTAGAGAACTGTTAGAGTAAGCTCTGTAATGACCTTCGACGGCGACGTCGCATATAAGTTCAACGGATGCATACCGTTTCTCAAAACTCATCCTGAAATAAAATATTAGGTAATTATTTTTGTTAATAAACGCTTAGCTTGCGATTTAGAAATATGCTTTAGAGTGTGTAAACGATATTGTTAGACTACGGTGACCTAGAAACCTTAAATACTAGAACTCATAGTTTCCTTAAAGTTGGAGGATTTTGAGGGGGAGTATCTGTGTTCGCTTATCATCGGGTCGTCCGAATGCTCATTTGCTTCCTGTTCTATAAAAGACTATCAATAAACGTATATTGAAAATGGTTGACTTTGAATATTTTCTGTTTATTGATTTTTCTCTAAGACGATTCTTTCCGAATGTAGTTACAGTTAATTATATTAAAGTGTCACAATAAACATTATAATATATTATATGCTTTTATACAAAATAGATATTTGGTTTCAATACGTTTACGAATTAACTATGGTGTGTAACTAACAGTAGTGTTTTTAATCAATTTTTAGGTTACAGATGGATAAAATGAGTAGTTCTCCAATCGCATCTAATGTAGCATTAATTGGAGAATCTTGATTATTTAATGCACGAATAAAGACCGTTTCAAATATTTGGTCATGTACGTTTTATCAAATACAATTCACTTATATCCAATTGAAATAAAAGGATAAATATATTTTACTTAGAGACGAAATTATTCCGTCTTGAAGTCAACTGACATTTAGAATTTTATAGTCAACAAAATTTTAAAAATCGCTATCTCTCTGTTGAATTTTTTGATCAATCGCAATCGTGTCGAATTTATAATCGTTGGACTTATTGGAATCTACATTTTATCTTCAATTATTATAAATGAATATTCAAAATACTAACCAAAACTTGTTGACAAGGCAAGACCTCAAGCCTTCTCCAACACCTTCAAGCAATTCTAGATCAAGCCAACCAGGTACTGCCGCGCGAAAATCTTTGATAACAACTGGGTCTACTGATGGAACACCGAGTTGTGGAAGTCCATTTCTTGCCATTTCTGATACTACTGTCTGGAAGTAATTTCTTAAACACTCATTGTCTCTGCTATGACATTTGCTGAATGGCGTAACTGAAAAATACATATAAAACTTAGCTATGACGACTTCAAACTTTAATCCACACGATAAAATTAAGTACATTTCTATTAACCCCATAATAATCTCGTAAGTCTAGAAAATCGTTGCGTTTGTGACGCATAGTAAATGCTCTTTGTCTTTAATATAAAAGTGCGTATAATTTTTATGTTACATCATCATCATCATCATCAGCCATAGGACGTCCACTGCTGAACATAGGCCTCCCCCAAAGATTTCCAGATCGACCTGTTGGAAGCGGCCTGCATCCAGCGACTTCCTTCCCTTATTATGTTACATATGTATACATAATAAGCTAACATCACTAGTTATTTAATAAGAAATATTTGTAGATTTTTTATTTTGTAACTTTTTTATAGTAAAGATGAATGTAGATTATTCATAAATAATTATGGAAAATTGAAAGGTATTTATTTATGTTATAAATAAAAAATAAATAACATCCAATATACGTTAAAGTCTATAAACACAAGACTTAAGATTAAATTTGTTTGCGTCTAACCACAAAAGCCTCAACAAGTTATTTTACTTGTTGTCATTTGATGAACAAAAGTTTTTCAACATAACATAAACATAAGCTCACGCCTGTATCGCCGAAGGGATTGGCAGAGGCGCACTAGCGAACTAGGACACCCACATTTCGCCGAGCTTAGTTCCGTCCCAGATGTGATAAGGGGCGAGCCTATCGCCATATCAGGCACAAATGACTTTACTACACTTAATGGACACCGTTAGATAATGAATTTTTTTATTGATATGAAACATTTTTTACGCATTTTTTTTCAGTTAGGTAATTTCTAATAAAAGACACATAATGTACGAAACTTTGAATTAAGGGTCCAATTAGGTTCAAGAAAACTCATCTATCATTTTCACTTATATTGCTATAGAAAAAGCGTATTTATGTGTTTTTTCCTTATCTCCTGGAAACGAAGAGAGTGCGAGCAAGTCAGCTCATGCTCAAATTTTGGCAAAAGTTGAAAATATATTGTACATCGTTTGATTGATTATTGCAATCTTGCGTTTTCGTAAAATATACTTTGAAATATTGTCGTACGACAGTGTAGCATTTATAGATTAAAATTTATTTAGGTAAATACTTTATAAATGTTTGAGTCTCTTTTGCAAAAAAAAGTGATAATACTTTAGAATTATTTTCCACAGAGTTTTGTCATATTGTTTTTAAGGAAAATATTTACAGTTTTATATTTAGGAGCATTTAAAACTCGGCCTTAATTTTAAAATAAACACGCAATAAAATAAACAAATCAGGTGTTCTAATATACACAATTTATCACTTTTAAATACTTTTGTATAATGTGTAATCAAAGTTTTGATTTTATAAGGTATTTTAAAACAAAGAAATAAAAAAAATATAAATATACAAATACTATTATTATTATTATTATTCCTGTAATTTTAATTCCCTTTTTTATAGTACTACACGCATATTCAATTATTAACACTACTTGCAAAATCCTTTAAAATATATCTTTTTACTTACCATAATAAGCCTCACTAGCAACAAACACGGAGCTCAAAATAAAAACCACTAACTGTGTAACACCCATGTTTACGTATGTCCGTGTACCTCTGTTTTAGAAAATGATTTGAACAGATAGAAACGCAGAATCCGCATGTTACTTATATATACGGCCGCAAACAAACGCGCGTATAAAAATGGACAAAAAAAAAGAAAAAAAATTGTGTCCAAGGTCGGTTTTTTATCGGAGGTGAATATTATTAGCATTATTTACGAATTTGAATAATAATAAGATATACTACTTTAAATAAAACATTGTTGAATATCTTTTTTCACCCCTCTTCTAAGTATAGGAAACCCATGCCGCGAGGAGACAGTGAATAATTTAAATTTAAACTTGTAAAAAGTAAGAGTTTTCTAGCCATCTACGTAAAAATTATAAATCTATTAGAATTTTAATTTTTATGAAGTGAATTTACTGCAAACATTTTGTAAATTTTCTTAGTTTTAAAATAACGTATTTCATTTTAAGAAAGAATTTTACTGTTTGATTCATTTTTAGAAATTTACTGTTTGATTTTATCTAATTCACTACATTATTGTTTATAGGTTTAGTTAAATTTATTTTTGTTTCATTTTAATTAGAAATCTGTATTTAAAAGAGGCTTAAAATATTTTTACGCACTACGTACTCGTTACGTACTTTTTACGTACTCGGCATTTACATCACTTTGCTGTTGGAATAAACATTTTCTCCAACTTGTAGGATAAGGACGTTGTGTTCTTGCTTTTTCCAGAATAATATTCTGCCATCCCTTAGTTTGATGATGTGCAAGCCTAACTTACTGGGTCATTTAAGGTAAATTTTTAGAATTGGAAAATTTCGAAACACAATTCGGATTGCCGAATGTATACAGAGGATGTCATATTTTTAGGACAAGTATGGTTACCAACGAACGATAGGGATACATACAAATTTCTAAAATATATCCCATAAATATTTCAACTTTGATGTATCTACCTTATCTAGGATGAAAACAAAATCATAAAAAATATAAAATTACTGCTATAATGCCTTTCTGAGTCACAAAAACGTTAAACAATCTGTTCAAACAGAATATTTTTACTATAAATAGCAAAGCAATAAATATAACAAAATCCATTATCTATTAAAATTTGTAGTATATAAAGTCAGTGGTTGTTGGAAAATGGGCGAACAGTTGCCTGTATCCACGAGAGATGCGATCCTCAAACCAGGACATAATACTCAACAAATTTCTGGAATTAGAAAATATTTTTATGACAAATCAAAACCATTCATCCCATATTTCCTAATATTCCCATATTACTCAGTCAGGATACAAATACGGAACCCTTACAACTTGATTATGTGTTATATCCATCTATTTATGTCATAGGATAGCTAGAAAGATAGATCATGTGAAATACCTGGATACACTTCAATGGCATTATGTAAATCGAGTATGGAGGTCTATGTCTTTTATTAAACTTTATATAACATAAGTATTATGCTGTTATATTAAAAATAAAGGTAATGCGTGGATAAAAATATAATAAAAAACATATACATAGATATCTTCTTTACGTCAATATTTTTAAAAACGCTTCCATAGGGACAAAATATTTTCTCGCCCCCTTCAGTTCTTACATACCTTAAGGTGTTTAACTGCAATATTATTCAGTCAACGTAAGATTAAATAAAGTTTTTTAACGAAATGTTATTCTCTGTTGCTATCATGACTCCATTGATTATAATTATTTTTGGAATGACTCACTGAATTATGCTTTTGATTAGTTTTTTACGTATTTTTTGCAACTTATTTTATTTATTTACAATGTTCCAGTTATGTAAACAAGCCGGATATGGTAAATATTGTAATTTAACCTTTATTAAAGAGATGGCGCTAGTAACACGGCATTCGTCAATATGCTGTCATGTAATAATCACAAGTTTAAAAACTTAATAGACTGATTTCATAACTTATGCGATCGTGACCAAATTTATATGGGACCACCCTTGGAATAGCTCTATCGAACACAAAAATAGTTTTGAATCGGTCCACATTTGGCGGAGATATCTCGTAACATACATAAAAATACAGACGAATTGAGGACCTTGATCTCCCTTTTGGATGTCGGTCGAAAAATAGAGACGTATTGAGAACCTTCTCCTTTTTGGCAGTCGGTCGAAAATTAAAGGGTAAAATCAAGGCTTTACATGATTAAAAACTTTCTCATTATTAAGACCTGGAACATTGTAATTAGAAACATGCTCGAAGTCATGATATTTTTATGAAATTACTAAAATTTTAAATTCATCGTTAAAATCATTGAGCTGCCATTTTGATTCAAATTCAATGTCAAAATTGTTCGTGCATGGTCTTCGGGTCTCCAATCAAAACCGAGGCTACATTGTTGGTTCGCGTCGCCACGCCTACGATTTTCTATCTTTTATGACTGTCTAAGGTCGATACATAAATCAATGTTATCATAACTGTAATTGTTGAAGTTGTGCTTTTTGCAGTTGTTTCATCAGACTAGATGTAGACAAAACCCGTGGATCTGAACATGAATTGCTTGAGAACGATGTTGAGCTAATTGATGACTATGATGATGCATCGCCCCATATCACATCTAAGATGTCCGAGATAGATGCAAATTTTCTCATATTCAGGTATTGCTGTAAGCTAACACGCAGTGTAGTTTTTAAATTCATGCCGCTAAAACGGTGGTAATTTTTTAATAATTAAATATTCTGGTATTGTCATCAATGATGTATATACGAAAGGTTGAAAAAACTTTCTAATTTATTTCAAAATATTGTAGGGAAGGCGGCGAGCAATAGATGGAGTCTACAAAACATCGAGATCATTGGTGCTCGCTTTGGGAGACATAACATTCCGCAGTGGACAGCAATAGTCTAATTTGTTATTGCAAGCTTCAAAAGTTTAGTGTGGAAGCCTTTTATAGGCAAAATGACTAATTTATTATTTTAACATTCATTATTTTTGACTCAATTTCACTGCTACCACTTCTATATGGGTTCTTTCATAAAGTTGGTATTAATATTCACTACACTTAAAGTGGAGATGGCTAGCAATGTAGCGGTAAAGTTAAAAATTTCGTAAAGCTCGTAGTTTTTGAGTAATGGAAAGTTCCATTTAGGACGAAAAAAAAAATCTGGTTCATTGGGTCAGCTGTAGTCCATTTGTAAACCATTAATTGGGGTAATTATTAACCGACTTCCAAAAAAGGAGAAGGATAACAATTAGTCGGAATCTTTTTTTTATGTATATTTCCTGATTATTCGAAGACGCCTGGGCCGATTCGAGAAATTCTTTATCTGTTTAAAAGGGTATACTTCCCAGGTAGTCCCATTGGTACCAAGTCAGGATCTGATGATGGCATCCTAGAAAAATCGAGGGCGACCCTCAAATTTTGTAGGGACCATAGTGTGTTTTATGTATTTTCTAAAACTATTCAGGTATTTGCGTCAGGTACTCATCATGTCATATTGCCGAGCTGATGATGAAAAATATAACTCCTTAACTATTAAGAGTTGGTGGATCATTATTTCAATATTACAGGCTACTTACTGAACACTTAAATAAATTAAAAATAATTAAAGTTTAACAAAACCTAAAAACCGACTTCAAAAACGAACACTTAAAAGTTAAAAATAACAACAATTTCTTACTCTCTTTTCCTTTAATCTGCTTCGGCATTAGCACCGACTCCAAAGCGATTAAGAAAATGTTGTTTTTTTAACTGACTTCATTCACTTTTAATTCTTAGTTTTTTTTATTTTTAGCATATATAAAGCTAATTGCGACAATTTACAAGTCGCATTCGGATTTTAAAATCTCCATGCTCAATACATGATAAAAACATTAATATCATTTTTTATTTTTTATTTTTTTTATTTACCATTACGCTTTATATTGGATGGGGAATCGTTATCGGTACCAACTTTGTAAAACACCCGGTACACTGCAAGTTTATAACGAATACGTTATGGAGAATTATAAAATATTGATGAAAATATTATATTCGCCCTCTATCACATCTGGGACGGAACTAAGCTCGGCGAAATGTGGGTGTTCTAGTTCGCTAGTGCGCCTCTGCCTACCCCTTCGGGGATACAGGCGTGAGCTTATGTTATTATATTTGAATTTATTTATTTTTTATTACGAGAAGTATTTTGGACGAATAAAAACATTTTCAACATGAGGCAGCGATCCAATTACAAGTAGGTAAAGCACCAAAACAAGTGTGAAAATCCTTCCTGGGGTTTTGTTTTTATGTAGATGGTCACATAGTACTTACTACTTGTGCATTTAAAATGTTACTTACACCTGATATTTTATCATTAAACAGTTAAATTAAAAAGATCATTTAGATTCAAAAGTTTCTAAAGATATCCCAGTTTCAAAATTACGCGCCATAAACAATACTCATTCGATTGGCTTGAACGTCATGCATCGCCGCCTTTGCGCCGCGCTGCCCTTGCGCGCCGCCGACGGATTCTGGCTATAAATGGCGCGTCGTAAAGCGCGATTTGTCCTATAGCGATGAATCATTTCGCCATGAGCACACGTAGAAAAGTGTTTTTCAGATATACTTTATTTTTTCTTTTCTTGACTGCCTCGGTGGCGTGGTGGTATTTCAGTACGACTACAATTCTGAGGACTCGGGTTCGATCCCCGGGTCGGGCAAAGTGATATTGAATTTTTCCATATCAGCCCGGAGTCTGGAATTTGTGCCCGATATGGCGATAGGCTCGCCCCCTTTCACATCTGGGACGGAACTAAGCTCGGCTAAATGTGGTTGTTCTAGTTCGCTAGTGCGCCTCTGCCTACCCCTTCGGGGATACAGGCGTGAGCTTATGTTTATTTTTTCTTCTTCTACCCGCAGTACAGTACTCCAATGACCTCCGTAGTACGAACTCAAAAAAAAGACTTGAAATGACGGAATGGCACAATACACATATTTTAGCCCCATTAAGAATCCAGTCTCGACCAAATTGTGTTACAAAGACACGCGTTTCTCGTTATAGGATTTGGCTCATATTTGTATACTGCCACTATAAGAATGAGGCGATATTATTAATTGATAATTTTACATAAATTGACCTGTTTTTTAATATGGGTACTGGGAAGTGAGTATGTAGTAATGTTTTAAATGCACAAATTACGTTTTGTCTGTCCGTTATGTTTTATGGTTCAATAACTGCGGCCCGAGCAGGGATATTTCAATCATATTCGTATCGAACTCGCTACACACTGATGGCATTTGGTTAATGTTTCATACAAATGTCATAGGTGCGCGTCGAGCTTCATACGAATTGGATTTTCAAAAATATTCCTGCTAGAGCCACTGAACCAATTTTATTGAAAACTATAGAGAAGGCTTCAACCCTAGAAAAGAGAGAAGTTACCTTTTATCTCAGAAAAAAGGAGTCTAAACAGGGCATGAGAGATATCTAAGAGCGCCTAACAATTTTTTTATGCAATAATGATAATCTGAAAGTAACACCGTATGAGAAAAATATATCAGAAAAATATTCCTTCCCAGTAGGGTCGAAAAAATGTTTATAGTTTTGGAGTATATATAGAAGTCTTTGAGGTATAGTTATTATTTACCTCAGTTAGTTATTAACAACTTAAAATAATTTATTTTGTCGTCAGCCTATATCTTTGATAGTAAATAAAGTTGACCTATATGTCAAAGGTACTCATTGGTGGCGTGGGACTGCCTCGGTGGCGGTGGTGGTATTTCGGTACGACTACGGTTCTGAGGTCTCGGGTTCGATCCCCGGGTCGGGCAAAGTGATATTGGATTTTTCCATATCAGCCTGGAGTCCGGAATTTGTGCCCGATATGGCGATAGGCTCGCCCCTATCACATCTGGGACGGAACTAAGCTCGGCGAAATGTGGGTGTTCTAGTTCGCTAGTGCGCCTCTGCCTACCCCTTCGGGGATACAGGCGCGAGCTTATGTTATGTTATGTTACTCATTGGTAAATAATCTGATCTGGAATCGAGCTATCGACTAGATTAAAATGTACACTAGCTTTTGTCTTGGGTGATCTAGGGTACCTACGCTTGTCTTCGTTGGATAATAACTGTAATGTTTCTTTTCGGCAATTGAAAGGAACTATTTCAAAGTAGTATCCCTTTAATTTGAATTGAAAACTCGTGTTTACAATTTTCAAAATTCAAAATTTTCAAAAGATTCGTATCTTTTCTTGAATTTTCATATCATACTTACGGAGGTACAGCTTCTCCTTCTTTCTTCCTCCTCCACTACATTCTATAATATTGCTTTTTTCTACTTCACCACACTCAAACATTATTATGAAGGATCGTCTCATCATAATAGGAATCATAAAAAATAGGAGTCTGAAGAAATTAGTGACCTAAAGGTAAACTTTGATAAGAATCATTATGCATTGTGGCATTTGTTCTTAATATTCAAAATAATATGTAGGTCGCAGGAAGTAGCTGGATGCAGGCCACTTCCAACTGGTCGATCTGGAAATCTTTGGGGGAGGCCTATGTTCAGCAGTGGACGTCCTATGGCTGATGATGATAATGATGATGATTGAAAATAATAATTTGAAATACCAAATGCTTTCTTAATAATAAAACCAAAATTATTTTATTATAAACTACAGTTTAGTACGGAACATCTTGGAGTAGTGTTCAATCGTATGGAGACGCTCTATGCTGGGTCAGCAAGTTTCCTTAAGTAAACCTTAATTAACACATCAAAATTGGAAACTGGAAAGGATACAAAATAGGATCGTTTAAATTAAATTGGCCTCAATTATTGAATACGGTCAGGTACTTATCCAGCCAGATATTCTCAATACCAGATAACTTCTTTGGTGCCACACACACACAGTCAATGACGTGCACAGGCTTTGCGATCAGGGTAGACATCATTTGCTAAATTATTCGACACTTGCACCACCACCACTACAATCATCATCAACGTGTCGATTTAAGTCAAAGTCTGCTATTTTGAAAATCTGTTTTTGGTTATGATTTTTATTATTTAAACAGTACTATACCAAATTGTCAGGGAAGATAGATAAGTCTCTTTGTTTATATGGACTGCAGGCCACTGAACATAGTAGAACCTCCATTAGTGCCATCGCACAATCTGGATGAAACTCTCCTAGTTCAAAACTCTCTGCATACTTATCTAGCCTACTTTACTTATGTATAATACGAAGTAATACAATTGTTCGTTGCAATAATTTTTAAATTTCCCCGCGTTGTATCTTCTCTTTATGATTGTAAACAGCATTTTTCTTTGTTTTAGAAATTATCGCTTACTATGTTCATCATGGGTCATACTTTTATTTGTTTGCTACTTTAGTCGTAGATATCAAAATATTAATAATATTTCGACAGTGGTCACGATGTTAAAACAGATTGTATAATCACTTACTATCAGGTTAGAAAGTAGTCAGTATACTAAATTGTCCAAAAACTATACGTTACTTAGTATCAGAAGATCGCATCTCATCGGCATTGAAATTAATGAGTTATCCTTACAAGACAAAACGTGTGTTAATTTCCATACCTATAAATATATAAATACTATCGATTTATTGTCCCATTGATAAGATGCAGAAGGGCAAACCAACAAAACGTTCAGATTCGTTATGTTACTCTAGACATCAAAGTTGCCATTGATTAACTATTATTGTAAAATCATCAGTTTATTGTGCAACATCCTCTTCTTATCTTATATAAAGTTCAAATTCAAAGCTACCCATTTTAATCTACATATTTCAACCAGTCTGCAAACTTTGATTTTAGAACTTCGATTATGAAATTCTGTTAGAATTCATTTAATGATGCGATATTATACTATTTCGATTTTAACCGACACCAGACCGAATTATCATCGACTGCAGTATTTCAAATAAACTATAAATTTAATCAGTAAGAAGGCATATATATTATGTAGGTATATATGGCTCTGCTTTATTATTTTGCTATGATTTATGAAGAATGTAAAAAGGAAGATTTTAAACTTCATAGGAACTACTACTAGGAATATGACCACTTTTAAGGTGTATTCTACATCAAAAAGCGGTACTCCTTTCGTAAACTCAACTATTGCACATGAGAAATAATGTCAATCGTTAAACTAAGTTACAAATATCATCTTCATACTTTCTTAAGATTTTTTAACTCTTATATAATTCCTCTTATTTGGGTTTTATTCCGCGTCATACGTGTGTATGTGTACTTCTCGAGATCATCTTACCAGTGTCATTAAAATATGTATTATGTATTGATGCCTGCTAATGTGGCGAAAAATGAGTGTTCCAGTTAGCTAATGCACCTCTGCCTACCCCTTCAGGGATATAGGCGTGAGTTTATGTATATGTCTATGTTTATGATAGCTGCTGGTTATTCTAGCTGATTCCGTAGTTAGTAAAGAAATTCTACTCTTTCTGATTACCATGTATTTATTCACTATAATATTTTGCGACTTGCGTTTCGCAATTCACACCTCTGTCAACTTTTGCATCTCGTTAATCTTACTTATATTAAAACGTGAAAGTTTGTATGTTGTGTATGGTTTCACGAAAAAACTACAAAATTTTGATGACACTTTAAAGTTAGGTAGATTATACATCAGAATAATATATAGGCTAATTTTATCCCGGAAAATTAATTTCCATGCGAATGGAGTCGTGGGCAACAGCTAGTAGTCAATAGGTTGGACATAATTTATCAGTTAATCATTTAAATGTTTTCCATACTTTATCGAAGAAAACAGTTTCTACACAAAAAAATCTGTAGCATTTGAACCATGGCTATATGATAGTCTGTAGAGGTATGAACCTTATTGATGGACATGGATTTCTTGTACTAGACCCAAGTGATACGCTCTGCTATCGCTGTATTTAACTACAATACTATGGCTTCAAAAGAAAAATCACATATTTTGGGAAAGGTAATACATTTATTGTCAACTTATTTACTAATGAATGCATGATTCCAATGCCCGTAGCGATGCATTTAACACAAACAACATATAATATTATAGCACCCGAACCTGCAGAACTTAATGTCCGCAAATTTTACACCAACCCTAACTTTTTCAGCAGCGTGGCCAATACTTCGATGTTAAGTTACCACGTAAGGCGAGACGTCCTCAGTGAGGAAACTTTTGACAGGAACTGCGCTGAAGTATTTCTGGGTCCAATCGAACAAGAATTTGTGGACTTTGTACATAAATTGGAGACCAGTTCCATCCATGACCAGCTTCCAGTGTTGATTCATCACTCTGGTGACAAGGTCACCTGTGGAAATATAAAAGATATAATTAGTATGAGAATTTATTATACTGTTTACTTTACGAAAGCTTATTATTAAGGGTTATCTAAATGTAATTGATCTTCTTTATCCATAGATACCACATACGAATATACCAATCAAGCATTATTTTTAGATGAAGGAAATAGGTGGTACATAGAAGAAAATGCTACAAAAACATTCTATTTCCTATTGGTTTTTTGTAAAACAGTGATACAGTGATATCAGATCCGGGGAGCTAATGCATTCGTAAATATGTAATATAGTAGAGTATGCCTTCCTGTTGGAAATTTAAAATGTTTAGTAAAAAAAATGCTACTACGGAAGCAGACATTGGGGATGAAAGTTCATGGCTATCAATAATGAAAAGAACCAAAATCAAACGATTATTACTTTGATTATTTATGTAGATAATATCAAGATTGTATCCCATATGGGTTAGCGGAAACTGTGGATTTCCACTTCTTTTGATTCTTACAAACTAAACTAATCTTTTCATGCATTTTTAACGACTCAGATTATTTACAACTTGTCCTTTAAAAAAAATCACTTTTTTTGATATAAATTCGATTCTATTGTAGATCAAACTCGTCTTGTGACACATTTGTTTCGTCAATCTCCTTTCATATATCCTCCTCTCAAGTACGAATCACGTCAATATCCTTTTATCTATTCTTATGACTACATCATATTTTTTTTACAAAGATCCATCACCACAATTTACATTGTTTCGCACTCTCTCACGCAATGTCACTGCACAAATACTTCGTAATCTTCTTCTACCACGCTCATACCACACCCCGTTGTTGTTGTTGTCATTTTAGATTAGCTGCTCTAATCTAATTAAATGAAATATTTTTTATGATTGATTGTTTGTTTATTAATATCTGATTGCAAACTGCTTATTGTTACTTTTTTCTCAAAAAGAGAGTTTCTTGCCCATTCTTCTCTGCCGAACCAGCCTTCCGAATTGGCGGTAGAGTAATATTTTTTACGGAATCTAAATAATGTGTGACATTTTATGGATTCAATAAATGATTTAATTTGATACATACTATCTGATCTTAATTAATCAATACTGTTTTGTATTTAATGTGAATATAGTATTCGATGAATTAAAGTAAAATACTTTCGATTTTGATTCGAAATTGTTTCGATCAGAGTTTTAATTGTAGGTTATTATGCTCTCTAGTAAATAATATTTTTGCTGCTATTGGGGACAACTATCTGGAATAATATAATACTTTATTTACAAATATTAATTGTAATAATTCCCTTAATTGTCTGAGCACGTTACACCACATACATGTAAATATTTTTGTTTGATAAAATCAAATCTTCATCACTGGTATTTTTGTTTAATTAAACACTAAATTGTCTACGACTTCGGCCCCGTCACCACGTGATAGTTTTTTGGACCAGGTTTTTTAGTCATACGTGATTGCGCGTAAAATTTTGATATGCATTTTTAAACAAGTTTGTACCTCATACCATCTGACACGTTTTATAAGTTACAAGGTATATTCTTTTCTAGGACTCAAGATTTCTTTACACAATGACGTCAAAATTTATTAAGCTATTGCATAGCTTCTATCGCGGGCCTGAGCGTGGAGGCCCGCGATAGAAGCGTAATCATAATCCAGAAATTCCGTAACGAAAATAACCTAACACCCGACCGGCACAGCGGTGATACTTTTTAGTTTTGCCATCTATCGATGAATAGCAAAACTTTTAATGACTTTTTTGAAATATCACGCTTGTCTCTTTAGTTCAGCAACTCGCCTCTAGGTGGCATTGGTTGTATCGGCGTTACCCACTTGAACGTTTCGCGTCATAATTTACGATAGGCACATACGTCTACTGTCAGAATTGAGAATAGCGCAGATAGCGCCAAAGCGTACGCGGCGCGATTACCCACTTAAAACGTCAGCTGTTTGTGAGAAAGTATATAGGTGTATTGATTTTGGATGCTATGCAATAGCTTTACCGCGGCAGTCCCCGAGTGCCACACGTTTGCTTTTTTTTATTTATTTTAGTTTAGTGCTTTGAGTTTAGTTTAGTATTTTAGTTTACTTTCGCATTCGTAATATTTACATTGAGATACTATTGTAATCAAACCACTCATTCACTAGTAAACATTTGTATACGAACATAATACAAGAATCAATATTAACGTAAGTACCTACATCAGATATTTATAAACATAACATAAGCTCATGTCTGTATCCCCGGAGGGGTAGGCAGAAGCGTAATAGCCATAGAATGCATGAATAGATTGATGAAAGAGGATGAAGCGAAAGTAGTATGTCAGAATCGCGCGAAGTGGAAATCCATAGTCTCCGCCTACCACTATGGGGATACAGGCTTGATATTATGTATGTATGTTATATAAACAAGTAGGAAATAATTTAATTGTAAACATTCAGTATTCACGTATTTCGCTATTATAGGCACATTTGAATGCTTTAACTTCCTGATAGAAAACATTCATATTCATGCGACAAATGTTCTCTGCGATGGTCGTTGTTAATAAACATGGTAATAAAGTAAGTTTCCGCCAAAATATTTTACAAAAATTATAAAGCTGAAGAGTTTGTTTGTTTGAATGCGTTAATCTCATAACTTCTGTAGGTAGATTCTCTAAGGTTTAATTTGTGAAAACAACGTTGTGGCATCGTTGCGGCAACGATATCATTTCTGTATTCAGCAAGGTACAAAGCGCACGCACTAGCGGTATGCGTGATGACGGCGCTTATGCGAACTAGCTCTCTCGAGCGAGGCGTTTGACATAAATGTGTGGAAGATGGTATTCTTTAAGACCCAACAACGTTGTATGAGCTCATCGTCGAATGCAACGTTGTGGCGTTTCTTAGAGAATTGACCTGCTGGTTCGAATTTAAAATTCTTTTAGCCTATTCATCAAGAAAGGATATAGGCAAAAACGGGAAAAATATATTACTTTTGAGAGCTTCGGTTGGGTTGTTGGGTGTAGTTGGGTGGGTCAGCTAGTACAACATAATAGTCAAAGTAAAGTACAAAATTATGTCAGTTTTAACGTACTTGGTAATCGCTACCAGATGAATGAACCGATGCGTATATATAAAAAAATAAAAAATAAAGGCAGTTTTAGAGATGTTCTAGATAGAAGTATGAATAAGATTAAACATGCTTAAAAAGAAGTATTTATGTACTAGTGAATATAATGGATAAATGTTTTTTTTATCTTATTTCCTGTTACGTTATATTGTTCACCATCGTAGCGTGGTTGTATTTCGGTACAACTACCGTCCTGAGGTCTCGGGTTCGATCCCCGTGTCAGGCAAAGTGACATTGATTTTTCCATATCAGCCCGGAGTCTGGAAGGGCCCGATATGGCGATAGGCTGGCCCCCTATAACATCTGGGATGGAACTGAGCTCGGCTAAATGTGGGTGTTCTATTTCGCTAGTGCGCCTCTACCTACTCCTTCGGGGATACAGGCGTGAGCTTATGTGTGTGTTGGAACTGTTGGGAAATACGTATTTATTACTATTAACACCGCCTTTGTTTATATGTATTTATTTTATAATAACAAATGTATTTTATATTTAGTATAAACATCCGGATTTATTAATATTATGTTTTAACACGGTTACACATTGCCTGAGCCATCTTAGCGAAGTAAAGGAAACAGGAAGTAGTGACGTTTGTAGGGATGTGCCACAACGTAAAAAAATATAGGTGCTTGGTAGTGATGTCCAACAGGAACAAATGAATTTTAGTTCACACGCTTTTAAAACGTGGCGTTTTTATTTTGAGTTTTTAAACAAGGCATGAATGCTATTTAAGCAATCTTAATGAATAGACATATTGGGACGCTTTTTTAACGTGCATTGAAAAAGCGTTGTAATGGACACAAGTAAGTTTTAGTTTAGTTGTTTACACGCCGGCGCTTTTAAAACGCGGCGTTTAATTGGTCAAGTGCATGCTGCATATCAGCAGCCCGAGCAGGAAAATTTCTGACAACCGTAAATGTATTCGTGCTCGATGCGCGTCTGTGAAATTTGTATGAAATATTAATCAAATGTTATCAGTGCGCAACGAGTTTACATTTACATCAGTTTTTCGGGCTACTGTAGCCCGAGCACGAAAAACTAATGTAAATGTAAATGTATTCGAGTTCGCTGCGCACTGATGACGTTTGGTTAATATTTCATACAAATTTCATAGACGCGCATCGAGTTCGAATACATTTACGGTTGTCAGAAATTTTCCTGCTCAGGCCACTGATCATGCACAGTACAGAGTTCTAAAGCGGGCTTAAATGTTACTAAAATATGATTTTAATGGCCATACTTATGAGGACTACATTGATCATAAACTTATATTTACTACTTATTTTACATAATTAACAACTTCATCTATGTAGTATTAAATAGATTTTGCACGAAACTTTTGATTTTTACTTTGGTCGACTATTAATCGTTAATTTGTAAAGCCTGTTTAAACGTGATAGTTTTCCTTTTAAATTCGTTATATGTGCAACTTCCATGATTTTTTTTTAAACCGACCGTTTAAGTGGTAGGGAGTGCGGCCACTTGACTCTAACAAAAAATGCACTTTAAAGCTTAATATTTCGTAAACTAATTCTTTAATCGAAAAATAGTTAAAGCAAACCTTCAATGTTTTTAAACGAGCTATCTAACGATACTCCACACTATGGGATAATAGAGAATAAAATCCATCCCCCAATTTACGTGTAAGGGAGGTACCCTACAGAAAACCCTACTTATTTCCAAGATTTTCTTTTACCGTTTATTTGGCGTGATTGATATGTATACCCATGCCAAATTAAAGCTATTTTTTTATTTATTTAAGGGGTTTATCGCTCATGCGATTATGTCGCCCAAATTACAGCTTTCTAGTATTGATAATCTCTGAGCTATAAAATAAAAATCTTTATTGATCACGTAGGCATGTAAAAAAGCACTTATGACAAGTCAACACAAGTAAACTTTTAAATTAAGATAAATATACGTCATTTACATTATATATTTCAATCTGAAGACAGGCAGGCAAGTATGGACATAATAACGATGGGATGGCTAAGATAGGATAATTTCTTTTTTTTGTCTTTTGTCTTTTTTCCTTTTTTTAATATTTTTTACAAATTGTCGATACAATTGATATTCATATCTATATTGATTCACGCATACTCAATACCACTGGAGGTGTAATGACCAAAAGAATGATTAAAAAGTGAAATGGCATTGTAGGATGCAAAAACCTACACTAACAAAAATCCTTATATCTATATCATAAACAATAAGTTTAGTCATTATATGATTATTTTTACACAATTTATGGCATGCACTTTCCAAATTGGTCGATCGGTCGGTCTGTTTACAATAAAAATATAATAAATATACCTAATGTCCTATATTATTATCAGATAACTATATTAATGTTAATGTTAAGCCAGTCAATGTTAAAACCGCTAAACCGCGGGGAGACAGACAGATGGACATGATGGAACTATAAGGTCCATTTTTGGCTTTGGAACCCTAAAAAGACAAGAATTATTTTCAAGTAATCGTATGAACAGACGCTTTTTTACCGCGCGTTGAAAAAGCTCTTGTGCGAATTAGTGCTTTTGTGTTTACATACACTCCGGAGTTCGGATCCAGCGCGATGGCGACAGTGGATACGATATATGAAATACGTGGACATGCTACTTGCAGCCATACTGAGAAAACATATGTGTCCACGGAAGCTGCGAGGTATTGTCTCCCCCGCCGCATGACAACAAGCTAGTTTAGTATATCCATACCCTATTTGATACGGCGAATGCACAAGCTGAATCGACTCTCGTAAAATAATTGAAAATAAAATAAAAGTGTAAAACAAGAACCCGGCTACGAATAAAGCACCGATAAAAGGTTAAACATACTTAATTACGTAATATTCTACGGATGCTTACCTACTAATGATATATTTTTGATATATCAAGTCATTATTATATTTTGAGGTTAGAATAACTTTCATCACATCACAAAAGCTCACGTTATCATACCCAAAAGGAGGTGGAAGTGATCTTGGGAACTAAATCACCCACGTGCAGACTATCGCCCTGTCCGTCTAGCATGCGCGCCGAGACATAATGGGCCTTACTTATAAGAACAGATTAGCTGAGCAAATGGCTAAGAATAGGCTGTCACTATTTCCTTTTGTCACATCGTTTGGAAATAAAAGAGACAAGCTATTATTTACCATTTGCTCAGGTAAACTATATTTATAAGTAAGCCCCTATGTTCTCCGAGAATAGTAAAATTTAAACCAATATAATTTACTAAATATGCTGCAACTTTCGTATTGACATATAGTTAGTATAGTTTTAGAAGAAAATATTGATATGCTTCTGAATATATTGGAATTAAAGATGTAATTTTTAAACTATTAGAGGTATTCTTAGTTTGTTGAATGACTTATATTAGTCGTAATGTTTATTATTAAAATTCCAATTAATATTCTATTTATGTATTATTTGTACATCATTGTTCAAAGATAATTTATAAACTAGGTATCTACCTAATTTTAGTGAGTCAGTTGTCTAAACCAGATGTTTGGAACAACACAAATATGCGGGCAGTGCAGATTTTATTAGTTTTATTTATTTGTCTGGTATTTAATATTTCCCATTTTAATTGTAATTTCATAATGAAGCTTATGACCTTGTGACAAGAAACATGTTTGCAACGAACCTGTTAGAGGGATACTGCATAATAATAATTCTATTTTTCTACTTACTTGCTTCGTGTTTGCCCAGGTAAAGATTGTCAGCGGCGAACGTGGCTTTCCGTAAAATGTCAACATCGAATTTTGAGTTTTCAAAATTGCAGTTTATGTAGTAATCATCACCCCTTTGTTCGACTTTGAAGTGGAAATCGTAAATAATCTTCATTTTTTCTGTTGAGGAAAATAAGTATTTATTAAATAAATAACTGCATAAATAACATCCAATAGCCACATTATTGTCTCCAGTTAGATTAGAAACTGCCTCGGTGGCGTGTTGATATTTCGGTACGACTACCGTTCTGAGATCTCGGGATCGATCCCCGGGTCGGGCAAAGTGATATTGGATTTTTCCATATCAGACGGAGTCTGGAATTTGTGCCGATATGTTGATAGGCGCGCCCCCAATCACATCTGGGACGGAACTAAGCTCGGCGAAATGTGGGTGTTCTTGATCGCTAGTTTGTCTCTGTCTACCTCTTCGGGGATACAGGCGTGAGCTTATGTTATAAAAACTCAAAATCGACTTAAAAAAAATCTATTATATTTGACCATCGAAAGCTCTGTCGAACAAAAGAAGAATTTTGAAAATCGGTCCCGTTTGTTCCAGATCGAATAACGTACACACAAAACCGACGAATTCAAAATTACTCCATTTAAATATAGTTAAAAACGTTATAAAGTATACATCTACAGTTCGTTAGTGATATTTATGTCTGAAGATGTCATGAGAAGCTAATTTCTTAGTTTACATAAGTCTCATTTTATATTCGAGGATTCGCACGAGAAAGATTATAATTATGTATGTAACATAAAAGAATTGGTTACTTGACCAATATTTTTTTATTAATTTTACTAGCTGACCCGCGCAACTTCGTCTGCGTATGAGAGAGAGGGTTGAAAGAGTGAGTCGTAGGCACCTAATATAGGCACAATAATTCTAAAAAGGTAATGATATGTTTTGCTAAACTTCGAGAGATAGTACGTGACTTCGGTGCGGTTCCGTCAATCACCCCGCCTGTCACCTCGTCTGTCACCCCGTCTGTCAACCCGTCTGTCACCCGTCTGTCACCCGTCTGTCACCCCGCATGTCACCCAGCCTGTCACCCGTCTGTCACCCCGTCTGTAACCCGTCTGTCACCCCGTCAGTCACCCCATCAGTCACCCTGCCTGTCACCACATCTGTCACCCCGTCAGTCACCCCATCAGTCACCCTGTCTGTCACCCCGTCTGTCACCCCGTATGTTACCCCGTCTGTGACCCCGTCTGTCACCGCGTCTGTCTCCCCGTCTGTCACCCCGTCTGTCACCCCATCTGTCACCGCGTCTGTCTTCCCGTCTGTCACCCCGTCTGTAATCCGTCTGTCACATCGGCTGACACCCCATCACTCACCCTGTCTGTCACCCTGCCTGTCACCCTGTCTGTCACCCTGCCTGTCACCCCGCCTGACACCCTTCTGTCACCCCATCAGTCACCCTGTCTGTCACCCTGCCTGTCACCCCGTCTGTCACCCTGTCTGTCACCCCGTCTGTCGCCCCGTCTGTCACCCCGCCTGTCACCCATCTGTCACCCCGTCTGTCACCCCGTCTGTCACCCGTCTGTCACCCCGTCTGTTACCAGTCTGTCACCCCGCCTGTCACCCGTCTGTCACCCCGTCGGTCACCTCGCCTGTCACCCCATCTGTCACCCAGCCTGTCACCCATCTGTCACCCCGGCTGTCACCCGTCTGTCACCCCGCATGTCACCCGTCTGTCACCCCGTCTGTAACCAGTCTGTCACCCCGTCAGTCACCCCATCAGTCACCCCGTCAGGTATCCCTTAGTCACCCCATCATTCAACCCGTCGGTCAACACTAAAAGAATTTTTCAATTCGAACCAGTAGTTTCTGAGATACCAACTTCCCCGGCTTTAAACATTTTTCATTTCTGCTCCGCTCCTATTGGTCATAGCATCAAAAAGAATTTTTCAAATCGAACCAGTAGATACTAACGACACTCAATTGTTTTGCCTTCCCGGAACCTCTCCACTAATACTTGAACTTTATGGTATGGTATTAAAGTTCAAATTGACTTTTAAGTATTATTACGAATCGATTGTATGGGAGTACAGAAAAGTGTTGTTTTTAGACTTTTTCAGACAATTTTTCATTTTTTTCTCTCCGTAAGAACCATCCTCGTACTTCGAGGAATATTCTAAAAAAAGAATTAGCGAAATCGGTCCAGCCGTTCACGCGTGATGCGATGACAACGGAAAACGGGTTTCATTTTTATATATATAGATATGAAATTAACGCCATCTAAAATATAGCACTGAAAGAATTATTGAAATATTTTTAAAGATAAAAAAGTTTTAAGCATTTGAAATTTGGTGTAACCTTCAAACTGCGGAAAAGAGAAGTATCAGTAAAATCACGTCAAGGCCATAACGGTACGTCCGTTAGAAAGACATAGCAAGATATCCCACTACGTCCCCACTCTTGCACATTGCAGAATTTAAAATATGAATTACTAACTAATTTTTCAACCGATTTCGATGCAAATACAGTAGAGTTTCCTTTTTTTTTTTTTTTTTTTTTTTATAGCAGAGATTGGCAAACGAGCAGATGGGTCACCTGATGGTAAGTGATCTTCACCGCCCATAGACACCCAAGACACAAAAAGAATCATGGGTGAGTTGTCAACCTAAAAGGAGGGAAAGGAAGGGGAGGGAAGGGGATTGGGAAAGGGAGTGGGGAAATTGGCCACCGGAAATCTCACTCACCGAACGAAATGCGACAGCAAGCTGCCACTTTACGTCGGTTTTCTGTGAGACAGTGGTATCTAACCGGTCGAGCCGGCCCATTCGTGCTATAGACGTTATTGTCTGTTCTTGTCTAGTACATATATAAATCTGTACTAAATCAAACACAGTCGAGTACCTAATTGCCTTGTCGCCTTCTTGGTCTTATATGACTACTAGCAAACCCGGCGAACTCCGTTTCGCCACCAGTTGGCTTCGTTTTATGTAACATTTCGTTTGGTGATTAAAAGATGAAGAATGAAAAATTTTATTTTTGTTTTATATTTGAAAAGGAAAAATATTGGTTTGTAGTACATGCTATGTATCAGAGATGGCGCTGTATGTGAAAAAAGATTTTCCCGCTTTTCTGTTGAAATTTTTCCTGAATTTTCTTTGCTATAAACCTCACGGAGCCTGAGATCTTTCCAATGAATGCAAAACCGTGGAAATCGGTTCGTGCGTTCTGGAGTTATAGCGTCAGGAAGGAAAACCCGACTTATTTTTATATAGTAAGATATGTAAGGGCTGTAGACCGCGAGGTCCTGGGTTCGATTCCCAGATCGGGCAAGGCGAATTTTCTAATTTAATTTGTCCACTAATGGATCCCTCAGAGGGTGTTGACGTTAGGCAGGTAGTCGGCCATATAAACTAAGCCAAATCCTTTCTGCAATATTCTAGAAACAGTGTGTTGCACTAACCCCGCATTGAGCTGGGATAAGTGCAGGTAGAAAGAAAGAAAAAAGATCAAGAAGGAAAACGGAAAAGATCGATATCTGTCGATATACCAAGTTAACAGACCGCCGCAGTTAAAAACTTAGCAGACCGCCTACAACTCCGATCGTGACCAAATAATATCACAAGTTTAAAAACTTAATTGACTGACTTCCAACTTACCGATCGTGACCAAATTTATATGACATTTGTATGAAATAACCAAATACCATCAGTGCGAGCTTGATACAGATCCGACTGTCAGTTATTCCTGCTATGACCGCAGGTATTCAAATGAGGTTTCTAAAAACTAGATTTCGTTTTTTAAGCCGGCTTCTAGTACTTATTTCGTAAATCACCGCTTCATACAAGAGAGCATTCTTTTATCGACCGACTTCCAAAAAGGAGAAGGTCCTCAATTCATCTGTATTTTTTTATGTATGTTACGCGATATCTCCGCCAAATGTGGACCGAGTTTCAAAATTCCTTTTGTGTTCTATAGAGCTTATTTCAAGGGTGATCCCATATAGGTCACGACTGAATAAGTATGAAGTCGGTCCGTTAAGTTATTAAACTTGTGATTATTAAATCATGTGTTACACATGAATATTGGGCCAATGCCCAAGAAGCAATATTTTTCACAATCGAATTCGTGTCGATCTCAATGCGCGTTTATGATAGTCGTATGAAATATTGACTAAACATTACTTCATGCTGTGTGCATACTTGTGTCGCAGGACAATTTTGATTATCGAATTCAAATCGAGTTCGGTGTGCGTTTGTGACATTTGTACTAAATTTTAACCAAACGTCATCAGTGCAAAGCGAGTTTAAAAAATATTCCTGATGCGGTTATCAAAAATATTTCTATTAGAGTTGCTGTTCAACTTTTAAATATGTACGTCTAAAACAAACATTAATTTATAAACAGCAATAATCAAAAACAAAATTAACTTTATTTCGTTGGCCTAAAAGGCACATAAAATCGTCGTTCAGAAGTATAATATACTTATTCAGAAGTTATATATATATAATAATTATAACTATCTGATCTTACAATTCTGTCATATCTGACCTTTTGAATGCATCTTAATAGTTAATAAACTTTAATATATTATTTAAATCTCAATTGGCAGCAACCTTAGAGGCAGCGTATTTAAGCTAAGTTTCATGAGGTCTTGACTTAAATCCCTGTTATGGTAATCTTTTTTTTTATTTAAAATCGCTCATAAGTTTCGTGAAGTTGGAATTCGTTATTATGATAGTTTCGTTCCTATCTCATGAGAGGTTTTTTGGACTGCGCTTACCATCAAGGGTAGTGCAGTTACTTTGCCGTTCGCAGATCTTTCTTTCTACCTTTACATGCCCTTATCCCACCTTAGTGTGGGGGTGGTGCGACCCGAGACCTCAGGACGGAAGGCGTACCAAAATACAACTACGCCACCAAAGCAGTATCTGTTATAATGCTTGTTATAATTCTATTATATTTTTGTACGAATAAAGAAATTCTTGACAAATGTCACTTTGTGTCATAGTATTCCACGTACCTAAGTGTGTAAACTTTAGGGGCCTTATTGCTAAATAAATTATTTGATTTGATAAGGCTGCAGTTGTTTTGTTAAGTCAGAATTCGGCACTTGACTATGTTTGATTTTATACACATTTGTATATGTATGCAACGGCAAAAAATAAAAATAAATAAAAGCCTGTAAAAACTGCATCGAAATTCGTTAAAAAATGAGGCAATAATTCATAGTTTAAATTCAACAATTAGCAAGAGTAGGGGCGTAATCGAGATATCTTGATATCATTTTCCAACGCACACATCGTTATGACCGTGACGTGATTATACTGATACTTCTCTATCCCGCAGTATGAAGGTTACACTAAAACTTCAAAAGCTAACTTTTAATATTTTTGAGAACATTTCAATATTTTTTTCTGTGTTATATCTTAGATGACGTAAATTTCCTACCAAATTAATAAATAAATAGTTAAGTTCTCAAATTGATGAGGAAAGTGTTTATTTACATTTCGAGATTTAAGATAATAATAATAATTAATTTAGTTGCTCTAGTATTAGTATGTAGTTCGTGAAGCGTGAATTGACTGTGCTTTCAAAATCCTTACCGAATTTCAGTGAGCCAGTGCCTTCGCCGTGAATCGTGTCGCCGTCTAATAGGTTCCTGATTAAGGAACTATTTGTGAACGCCTTGTATTTACCATTCATGGCGAGGTCGCAAATTATATCAGCAGAAACATATCGTTTTTCAAAGTTTATCCTGAAATATAACATTGTATTAATTTTCACACTATCTATACTAATATGACGTGGTTGGGGCGGGTATTAGGGGACAACCCCATCATCGCCTCGATTTCCTTCTTCTCTCTCACTGAAGTGTGGAGAAGCATAATCACAAGTTTAAAACTTAACGGACCGACTTCAGATCTGATCGTGACCAAATTTATATGGGACCACCTTTGGAGTAAGCTCTATCGAACACAAAAAGAATTTTGAAAATCGGTCCATATTTGGCGGATAACTTATGGTCCGATAAAAAACTAGCTAAATTTGTGAAATCCCATGTCAAGTGAATTTATTGGCAGAAGCGACATAAATGATATTAGCAAAGGCGAAAAGACGAAAATCGTTTTCCTTGCTTTTGTATAAAACAATATATGTTCTAGTGTAGACCCATTCGCGGAAGGCTCAAAATCTGAAGATAGTTTTCCTTGCCTAATTTTCGGCCGACTTCCACAAAAGGAGGAGGTCCTCAATTCTATGTATTTTTTTATGTATGTTACTCGATATCTCCGCCAAATAAGGACCGATTTTCAAAATTTTATGTTTGATAGAGTTTATTTCAAGGGTGGTCCTATATAAATTTGGTCATTATCGGTAAGTTGGTAGTCGGTCAATTAAGTTTTTAAACCTGTGATTATATGAAAAAAATGTTTAATTGAATTATTCTATCAATAAACTTTCATTTTATAAACTTAGAATGCATTGAATAAATCTGTTATAAAATATATATTTTTTTATAGCAGAGACAGGCAAACGAGCAGATGGGTCACCTGATGGTAAGTGATCTCTATTGCCCATAGACACCCAAAACAAGAAAATCATGGTCACCCTAAAAAGAGACAAATAGGGATTGGAGGGGAATTGGGCCACCGGAAATCTCACTTAATGATCAAAACACGACAGCAAGTTGCCACTTTACGTCGGTTTTCTGTGAGACAGTGGTATTAAACCGGTCGAGCCGGCTCATTCGTGCTGTAGTTGTAACTGTCTACAGTGTAGCTCTACCACTCAAAATATATTATAAAACCACTGACTTATAGAAACCAGTCCAAGCTTTCCGTCCCCATTCGTCACTGGTAGACGCTTTTATTTGTAATAAAAATCCTAATATAATAAATAAATAAAGAAAGAAAAACACCCAACAATCATACAAATAGTCCTAACCGCACGCTAGGTGTAACCTGTATCGTGGGTATCAGAAACTACGAGAATTTTTTTGCCTCACAACACCCAGACCAGAAACAAATATCAATGGGCAACACAAATATTTGTCTCGGTGCGGGAATCGAACCCGCGACCTCACGTTTCACAGCCGGCTACTCGCCCGCTGCGCCACGGAGGCTGTTTATAAATCCTATAAAAAACTAAGTTTACTTATAAAGACGGCAGCTGAAAGAGGCGTTGTGTTATGGCTCATTATGGCGCAATAAATTTGCCAGCTCTAACCCAAAAGTGGCGTGAACCCAACACGTGGAATACGACCTGCTATTATTACTAGTGCGCTAATAATACCATTCAGACCAGATAAAACAAGTTATCAAATAAAATAAAGCCACGTAAATTATGAATTAACACTCATAGACTATTCGTTAATAATAGCATTATCTGGGACCGCATTTGTGTAAACAAAAAACGGACAGCACGAGTAGCTTCAATTCCGCTTTTTTATTGGCCATTCCATTATAATAGGCTGTGGACCGACAGGTCCTGGGTCTTAGGTTGGGCAAAGATAATTTTCTAGTTTAATTTCCCTGAGACTGGATCCCTCAGAGGGTTGGCGTCAGACAGACAGCCCGTCGTAAAAACTAGGCCAAATAATTTCTGCAACATGCTTGAAAAATTCCTATTTATTACGCAAATACAAAAGTTTGTAGTAAACCAATTAAAATTATTAAAGCCCGCTCCCACGGACAAGTTCATGCAACTGTATCGCCATGACGATGTCCTATAATATGTTGGTCTAGTGGACGTTTGAATTGTTACATACAAAAAAGATCCTGGAAAAATTATGTTTTGGCGCATAATGGAAGCTTATCTTCTTTCTACCTGTAATGGCAGGTAGAAAGACTTTAAGACTTCATGCATAAACGTGCGTTGCGCGGACCCCACATTAAGGTGGATCTTTTTTCTATGTAACATTTCTAACGTCTACTAGAGCATCATATTTTAGGACATCGTCATGATATTCATACCGTTGCATGAATTTGTCCGTGGGAACATGCTTTAAATAATAACTTTGATTCGTTTACTACAAACTTGTGTATTTGCGTAATAAATAGGATTTCATCCAGTATCTTTAATAGATTAAGCACATCGAGCTGAGTTTAGATAAAGTATAAATATAATAATAATATCAGCCCTATCACATCTGGGACGGAACTAAGCTCGGCGAAATGTGGGTGTTCTAGTTCGCTAGTGCGCCTCTGCCTACCCCTTCGGGGATACAGGCGTGAGCTTATGTTATGTTATGTTTATCAGCCCTATTATTGCTCTACTGCTACACGCGCCATTTCTACTGTTATATTATTCTGTTGTGTTGTTAGAAGATAAATTTGTTCTCTGTAAACAACTACATTTCAAGATAAAGAAAGAGCTATAATTGATTTAGTGATAGCACGAAACACTGAGTTGACTTGAAGTAAGCCTAAGGATCAATCTCTCAAAGACGAAAATTGAGAGTATTCATTACCGTAAGTCATAATTTAGCAAATTTAATTCAAGTGAACTATTAATTTGTCTACATGCGTAAAATACTACACGACTTGAAATCTCATTCGTTTTGAACTGGATTAAAAATAAATGGTCCATTGTCAATGAGAAAATTATATTCACTTTGTGTTTTAATACATACGGTGCTATTGTATGTATTGTATTGATGAAATATTCAAATGTCTTTCCATCGAAAGCTTTTTACAAAGTCATAGCATAATAACCTAGCATTGCTGCTAAATGTATTTTAAGGGTAGTTTTCTTGTAAAATTGAAAAAACTAAGATCATAATCTAGTTCCTGGGTTTTCAAATAATTTAAAATCCGTTCTCAGGTCGCAACAACTTAACTTAGTCAACATCAAGGGTCTCTGTGAGACAAACTAGATAAATTATAAAGCTCTTAAGCACTCAAAAACTAAACTCTACTTAGCGAACTAACGCTCGTTTGTATTAAAGAACCTAAGAAAAATATATATTTGATGTTGAATCTTTTCTTAATTTTAATATATAGAACCGACACCACGCACTATAGGGGACACGTCTATTTTTGGCCTGGAAACGACTATGATGATTTAAAAAAAATCAATATGACATTTAAATATCTTTGGAAATATCTTGTCTTCAAATCTAAATAGTCTGATTAAAATTCCATTCTTCAACGAACTTCTATTAGTTGATTTATATCTCATATCCTCTATAGGATATAAGACGAAAACATTTGCATTTGTGTAGCAATTTTTTATTTCCATTTCCAAAGTTAAACAGATTTCATCATACACAATTTGAATTGTCTCGACTTTTAAAGAGGCGATAACCCCCGAGTTTGTTTCATCATTTCTTCTATGGGATAGCTATGAAATTCCGAAGCCGTAATTTTAATAGATATAATTGATATGTATGTAAAAGTTATATAAAGTAACCTATTTGCAGAATAAATGGTTTGAGTTTGAATAGAATTATATTTTGTTAAAAGTATCAACGATGAAATTTCTCTAAATTGTCTTAATACTTACCAAAAGTTATTGACAACACAACTCTTCATTCCTTTTCCGACACCGTCAAAATCGAAATCAACCCAATTATCAACTGAAACATGGTAGTTATTGATATTGATTGGATCGAGTGTCGGGATATCTGCACTTGCTATTCCATGTTTAGCAGCTTCATTAACTACTGCCTGGAAGTAATTTTTGAGGCACTCAGTGTCTTTACTGTTACATTTTCTTAGAGGCGTAACTGAAAAAATAAAAGGAAATTAGTTGAATATTTTAATGAATTACATTTTTTTTATAAAATTGCCCTATTTTTTAATTACCAGATATTAATTTCTAGTAATTAAATATTTAGGCCGTGTTTCAATTTTGAAAAAATCCCATAAAATTCCTTGAATTTTTTGGGATATTTTCTATGGCCCTTAATAGATTATTACTTACCGTAAGTAGATTCACTAATATATACGGTGCTCACGAGTAATATCACTAAATGTGCAATAGCCATGTCCACCTCTGCGTTCCGAGAGGATTTGAACAGATATAAAGCCTAGAATCTGCAAGTAGCTTTTATATTAACGTGCACAAACAACACGCATTGGCAAATGGCCGAAAATAGAAGAAATAGTATTATTACAGGCGAGGTCGGTTTTTTTCTATCAGAAGTGAATATTAGCAAATTAGCTGTGGAACCTCTTATTATTAACCTTACATATTAACTATAACTTTTCCGACAGCACCGCCCACGGAAAGATTTATTTTTGGGCGGTTTTTGTTAAACACATTCGGTTAACCTTGTTAGTGATTAAAATAATGCCAGTCCTTTAATATAAGTGTCCCATTACTGGATGCATAGACTTTATTTCTGTACTAATCATATCAATTTATATTTTATATTGCAAATCTTTTAGGACCGTTTCCCATGTAGCGAAGAAGGGCATCACGAGATTTTTAATCTTATAAGGGCGACTTGCATCACTATTACTAACCTACAGTTAGTCCTAACCTCAGGTTAAATTGAAAAAGAAATATATGAAGGACATGTAATTCATTATATGTAATTAATTAAATGTCATCATATATTATCTGTAAATACATGTAGTACGTTACATGTAAAGAATTACATGTCCTTCATATATTTCTTTTTCAATTTAACTTGAGGTTAGGACTAACTGTAGGTTAGTAATAGTGGTGCTAGTCGCCCTAAGTCGGTTATATGTTCAAATAGGACTTACGAGTAAGATACTAAGGAGAAGAGAAACAAAAAATACAATAACATCTATTTAATTACCATACATACATTCTATTCTAAGACGTAGCAAAGAAGTTGTAGTTGCTCTATAAGTTAAGTTTGGAAGAAGGTACCAAGGTAAGTATCAAGGTACCAAGAAGCTTGGTACCTAATATTGGTAGACGACTGGATAGCAACCAGCGTGTCTTCGAAACAAAGGTCACTGGTAATTCATAAAAAGTGAATCACATAACAGAGTCCGTTTGTATAGACAAGACACCAAGAACTTTAACAGAAATTATTCCGGCTATAGTCCAGGGGTGCAGTCACTCAGTTATAAGAAAAAGTCAAAAGATGTTATGTATCTAGGTTTTGTAGTTCCTAGAGTCAAGTCACCATTCTGATATTTTGTACGCTACCAGACATAGAGCTTCAACTAATGCACCTTTATTTCGTCAAGCATTTTTCAATCTCAAATATATATGACGCCCGGCAATAGATCAGTGACTTGAAGAAGTTAGTGGGTAGGTGATAGATGTGTATTACTAAATGTAGATAGTTGCTTCTCCTTGTATTATTTTAAACAAGAATGGTCAGTATTACAATATTACACACAGACATTTCAATTAAATTTGATTATATAGCTAAATAACTACGACGAAATATTATTACAATTTATGTTTATCAATGGTTGCCTAGGTGTAGAGATCCGTAGGTACTAATAGAAATAACGAAACTTTTAAAGTACGAAGAACAGAACTGACGCAGGGACCTTCACGATTATGACACGAGGAATAATACCACGACATCTTCAAGTTAATAATAATATTAGCCCTGTAATATTACTGTCCCACTGTTGGGCACGGGCCTCCTGTACTAATGAGAGGAGTTAGGCCTTAGTCTACCACGCTGGCCTAATGCGGGTTGGTAGACTTCACATACCTTGGAAATTCCTGTGAAGAAATTCTCAGGTATGCAGGTTTCCTCACGATGTTTTCCTTCACCGTTTCTATCTTCAAGTTATACATATATAAATCCTGGGAAAAGTGTTTTCGGTTGTCTCTTGGCTTAGTTAATCTACAAGTTATATGTGATTCTTGGGAAAGTATTGTAGGTTGTCTCTTGGATTAGTTAACACGTAACTATAGAGGTATATACAATTGCAAAAATAATGGCTTAAGAGGGCAGACGAACAGATAGCTTCCCTGATAGTACGTGATTACTACTGCTGTTATGCTAGGTATACATAATACAGCAAATATGATTCATACAAAATAAGCTCCTATATAAATTACGTAAGCCGATTTTTTACAATTATTAACCCCGCCCTCCCCCCGTCAGCAAAAGTAAGCAAAGATCGTACTCCCCCTTCCATGCTGACGTAGATATTGGTACATGGATTTTTCAATATATCCTGGTTTCTTAATTTTTTTAAATCCGATAAAGTAAAAAAAAATACTGCTCACATCCGATCCCCATAGTGCATACGTAATACTTGTATTTTTTATAGAAGGGACTGGAAAACAAGCAGATGGGTCACCTGATGGTAAGTGATCTCTACTGTCCATAGACACCCAAGACACTAAAAGAATCATGGTGATTTGCCAATCTAAAAGGAGGGAATGAACGCGGAGCGAAAAGGGTTTAGGTTTAGGAGCGGAAAGGGAGGGGGGGAATTCGGCCATCTCACTCACCGAATGAAATGCGACAGCAAGCGTCAAAGTCTACAGCGTGGCTCTACCACTCAAATCAAATGAACGGCCCCATAGTAATAATCCAGTCATACTGAGTTTCGTGTTTAGGCAAAAATACATATAATATAACCACTTCAACTCGGCAATCTTCGCTATGACCGTCAGCTATCACGTCATGTATTCCAGACTCAGCCTGCATACTTCACTGCACACTGCATTTATACGCCCACTTGCAGGTCTGTAGGTGTTTCCGTCGGTATTCTATAATAGGTTGCCGGGTTTCCCTACCTCGGTAGCGTAGTGATATTCCGTACGTGGTACAACTATCATCCTGAGGTCTTGGGTTCGATCCCCGGGTCGGGCAAAGTGATATTGGATTTTTCAGTACCACTATCAGCCGGGAGTCTGGAATTTATACCCGATATGGCGATAGGCTCGCCCCCTATCACATCTGGGACGGAACCAAGCTCGGGGAAATGTGGTTGTTCTAATTCGCTAGTGCACCTCTGCCTACCCCCTATAGGATACATGCGTGAGTTTATGTTTCAGAGGGAGTGGTTGTCACGTAGGCGGTCGTAATAACTAAGCCAAATCCTTGCAACCTGTATAGGGTGGAATAAGGTCAGGTCGAAAGAAAGTTCCTGTCGTCATAGGCGACTAATAGAGGCCTTTCAGGGTCGTGGGCGTGCAGGACGGGCTGTGCGTCCCTTTTGGTACTATTGTATTTGCGGCCCCGGGACGAACGGCAGCACGGACGGTTGGCCACCTGCTGGCGTAGACACCAAGGGCGTTCTTTGGTGGCAGGGGCTTCTGAGCCCCACTCGGAGTCGGTCCGCAAAGCGGCACTGCGCAGAGACGGTTCCGGTAGCAATCCGAGTTTATCCCGGATACCCCGGGGCCGCCCCATTCTAGCGTCGAAGTAGGCCACCGCGGGTTTTAGTCGGTATTGCCGGTGTCTACACCGGCATTTGGCGCCCAGCGTCGCCCGGATGTCGACTATCCCTCCCGGGCGTCACGGCGCTGGGTCGTAAGGCCGGCGAACCCGACATCCCACTCGTCGACCCCGCCCCCCGGGCGCTGCGGCAGTGATAAATCACTTTACTCTGTGACAAAAAAAGTCGAAAGAAAGTTAAATCTGGTAATAAACCAATTTGAGGTTGTTAATTCAATAAATGTCAAATCTATACTGCCTGTCATCTCACGGAATCCTCATACAGATCGAGTTCTACTTACACTTGACCGAATCGTATTTTATCGTTTGAAGGAAGTTCCTTCTTAATGCTTATACTTTACGAGTATACATATACGTATCGGGCGAGGCGTGGGGAGGCTTCCGCTTCTGACAGTCCAGCATGTTAGTTTTCAGTGAGTTTTTATATGAATTAGAGTCGTTCACCTTTGACAGAGCTCCAGCAAAACTTCAGAATAAACAAAAATAAACTCTAAAAAGTGTTCTGTAAACACATTGTACAGTGACAAAGCAAAATAACTAACAGCGCGGAAACTTTTTACCTGTATAAAAATGAAGAAAAGTTAAAACTTTAACGGACTGCCTTCAAAATGTATCCGATTATGACCAAACTGTATTAGATCACCATTAGAATAAAGTCTATCGAACACAAAAAAGATCTCAATAATCACAAGTACAAAAACATAGCGGGCCGACTTCAAAATTTATCCGATCGTGAATTTACATGAGACCACCCTTGGAATATGCTCTATAGAACTAAAAATAATGAGTAAAGAAAATACAGACGAATAGAGGACCTTCTCCTTTTCTTGAATTTGGTCGAAAATCGGTCCACCTTTGGCGGAGATGTCGCGTAATATTAAAAAAATATCCTTATTTGTATTATATCCTTCTTTTGAAATGGTCGAAAATAGGCCTACAAAATGTGTTCTTGCTGTGATAAGTCATTTGTGTTTTGGAAATACGTAAAACTTTCAGGTAGGTCAGCAGTGGCCTTCTTCTAATCTTAAATCGGTTTGGCCTTATTAATATTTAAAAATAGACATAGGATTTAATTTATTATTAGTATCACCTTAATAAGCCTACCCATTCGCAAAGTCACTAAGATCTTGAGGCAGTAATTAACCTTCTATCTGTCGTATAATAAATACTATAACCTAACCTAACCAAAAGCTCAAAAACCGGCCTCAAACGCCGCACATCCTGTTGTTAGAGGTTCTTCAGTAATCGTATTAACTTTCAACTTTCTTTTATAAAAATCCCCATCAGATCTGGATCATACAGGTTGTACCAATGCTCATCGTCAAGCGGGCACCAAGCGAGAGGCCACATTATACTAGATCTGGAAAAAAATCTATGTCCCTTGACTGGGTGATAATAATAGCCTGTTTTTGAAAATGTTTGAAAAATGTCACCCTAACGTACATTTTTAGTACCTGTCACAAATTTCCAAATTTTATGTGATTTTTTTTCAACATGATCCTAGGATCATGGACAGGATTATTTCTATCAATATCCTTGTCATCTGGATGACAACGATATTAATAGAAATAATTAATGCTAAAGATTGCTAGTTTAGGAAAAAAGAGTTTATGGGAGTTCAAATGAAATTTTCATATAACTTTGACGACCCGTATTTTAAAAATTAAGTATCGGATCCCATGGCAAGTTGTCTAAAAAATCAAGATTTAGAAAATCTGCGTTGACGTAGTGCTATTGAGTTAAACACATTTTTTTATAGCAGTGACTGTCAAACGAGCGGTGGGTACACCTGTTGGTAAGTCTCCGCTGTCCATAGCCACCCATTAGATCATGGATGTGTTGCACGCCTAAAAGGAGGGGAATGGGGATTGGGAAAGGTAGGAAGAAATTTGTTCACTGGAAATCTCATTCACCGAACGAAACGCAATAATAGCGAGCTGTTACTTAACGTCGGTTTTCTGCGAGACAGTCGTATCAAACCGGTCGAGCCGGCCCATTCGTGCTGAAGACGTAACTATGTACAACGTGGCTCTACTACTCAAAAACTTTTCGCTGAACTACATCGCTCGATATGCACAAATACTTGCCATTCTAAATACTATCCTAAGAAGAGTTACCTAGATCCGTGGGTGGGCAGTATAGTACCTATTGCATAATCTTGAATACACTACAATTCATATTATTATAATTAAGCACGAATCGGAAATACAAACGCACAAGATCCTCGGTCGAAACAAACAGGTATTTAAAATAATTTATTTGCATGAAGCAAGGTTCAATTAAACATTTTTAATCGACTTTGATATTATAACGGATGAAAAGTGATGGGGTCCCATAGATTTATTTACATTTATGCATATTTATGTAAAGCATCTTGAAATAAAACTATTCTTACGGATTCTATCACGATTAGGTTTTAATTATTATTCAGTCAGTCAGTCTGACCCGTGACAACGAAGACTGCAAAGCCTTCGAAACGTCGGGAATAATAATTAAAACCTAATCGTGATAGAATCCGTAAGAATAGTTTTATTTCAATGTATAATATTCACGTAAACTTAAGAAATCAGTAAAGCATCTTGTTTATGAGTCTACTACTGGTAATAGCTAAAATATTCTAGAACCATAAATTAATTATATTCCACAATATTTTTTTGTCAACACGTCTAAATTTGTAGATGATACTTATGGTATATTTATTCCGGATAGAGACCACCGTACATAATCATCATCATCAGCCACAGGACGTCCACTGCTGGATATAGACTTCCCCCAAAGATTTCCAGATCGCCCTGTTGAAAGCGTACACGTGGTGTTAACCATAGAGATCTTGAGTAAGTCGCGTCCCAGAATCAGCTAGTTTGGTTAGCTAGAACAGCTAGTATATATTTCCTTGTGGCTAGACTTGGTGATTAGAGGAGGTATGAAGGCGGCATAGTGCACGGTTGTTACCGGCTGCAGCCTAGGCGTTACCCGCCTGGGGAAACGCGAGGCCGTCTCGAAAGCGCCGAGGAGCGCTACCGCGGGGTTTTTAATACTTTATCGCTCCTGGACCAGCTATAAACAATGTGATTAGATAAATAAGCTACTTGTTTTCAACCGACTTCCAAAAAGGAGGAGGTCCTCAATTCGTCATTTTTTATGTATGTTACGCGATATCTCCGCCGAATGTGGACCGATTTTCAAAATTCTTTTTGTGTTCGATAGAACTTATTTCAAGGGTGGTCACATATAAATTTGGTCACGATCAGATTTGGAGTCGGTCTTTTAAGTTTTTAAACTTGTGATTATTGGACTACACTTTTATCTGGTGTTCATACACCAATAAAGCCGTTCATTTTGTCGTGAACGAATAAAAAACTCGTAGGTGATTGGGAATTCGACCGAAAGATTATTTCATTTACGGTTTCTATTTTGTTACAGCTAAACACATTTTTATGGGCGAAATCGAAAAATATTAAATATTCAAATTTTTATGAGAGTGGGTGCGGAAATTGGAGCCCACCCAACAAATAATCAAACATATAAAGCCTTAAAATAAGGAATATCTGCAAAACGCTGTTAATAAAATTCCAATCGGTCAAGTATTTCAAAACATGATAACGATTAGAGGCAAGAAGCAATAAAAAGCATTTTTATGTTTTTTCTGTTATATCTTTTAAAGTATTCATTTAAGTGTGGTGAAAAGCAAATTAATGTCCATTGAATGCCAAAGGTTATTTAATGTATACCGGGTGTTTCATAAAGTTGGTACCAATAACAATTCCACATAAAAGAAGAATGATCTAGAGCGTAATAGTTAAACAATAAAAATTGAACTTAATTTTTTTGATAAATTATTAAGAATAGGGATGTCGCCCCCTTGGTCTAATGGCAGCGTATATGGGCTGTTGACCAGGAGGTCGTGGGTTCGATTCCCAGGTCGGGCAAAGCGAATTTTCTAATTCAATTTGCCCTGGACTGGGTCCTTCAGAGGGGGTTGACGTCAGGCAGGTAGCCGGTTGTAAAAACTTTGCCAAATCCTTCCTGCAACATGCTTAAGAAAGAATGTAGCGCCGATCCGACCGACCGAATAAGGGCAGGTAGAAAGTATATATAGGAATATTAACATCGGAATGCGACCTGTATATCGTCGCAATTAGCACAGCTACATATGGCTCTGTGTATGCTAAAAATAATTAATTACCCCATAGGTATTGTGTTCATCTACAGCAGCAGACCTACTAAGCCAGAAAAAATGTTTTCGTCACAAATTTAAGTTCTCATTATTCAAAAACTATTTATGAAACAACCTGTATAAACCACTCAAAAGAAAATACAGGCTAATCTATATTTTTTGGGTTGTGAACTAAGTGTGGGGATCTTTGGACTAGAAAGGGTAAGAATATTTAAAATTGTGACATTGAAATTTTAATATTTCATTTAAAATCAACAAGTTTACAATGTGTTAAAGGAATAAATAATAATAATAAATACACCCAACAGTCACACACCTAGCCCTTTTTTTTTTTTTGTTTTCGCGGGGAAAATTGTTTTATCGCTACCGCCACGCCTGGGGGAAAACGTGACGGTTATGTCGGATTCGCCGGTCTTACGATCCAACGTTAAGCCGCCCGGGATAGATGGAAGCAACCAGGCGACCGTTGGGCCGAGTCCCTATCACTATGTACACCCTATACCGGCAATACCGACTAAAAACCCCGCGGTGGCCCTCTTCGGCGCATTGGGACGGTCCCGGGTTTCCCTAGGCGAGAAGCACCCAGGCTTCAGCCGGAACCGTCTCTGCGCGGTGCCGACTAGCGGCCCGACTCCATTGTGGGGGGGCTCATAAGCCCCCGCCGCCGAAGGACGCCCTCGGCGTCAACGACAGCATGAGGCCAACCACCCGTGCTGCCGTCCATCTCGGGGTCGCATGTACACACACCTAGCCCTGACCCCACACTAGGTATACCTGTATTGTGGGTGTCAGAAACTATAAGATACTTTTGGTCTCACAACACTCAGACTTCTAACAAGTATCTGTAGGCCACACTAACATTTGTCTCAATGCGGGAATCGAACCCGCGGCCTCTCGCTTCACAGCCGGCTACTCGCCCACTGCGCCACGGAGGCTGTCCTTAATTAAATTAAATATTGGTAAAAAATACACAACATAAAACGTAAGCACACGTCTGTGCCTCCGAAGGGGTAGGTAGAACACCCACATTTCGCCGAGCTTAGTTCCGTCCCAGATGTTATAGGGAGCGAGCCTATCGTCATATCGGGCACAAATTCTAGATTCCGGGCTGATATTTAAACAATCAAATATCACTTAGCCCGACCCAGGGATCGAACCCGAGACCTCAGGACGGTAGTCGTACCGAAATAGAACTACACCACCAGGGCAGACGATGTGTAATAAAGTACACAAAATCAAAATTATTGCCTGATGAAATAAACCTAACCTAAGTATGTGTCTAATATCGGGTACTCTTCTTTTTTCAACACCAGCTCCAAGCCGAGAGGGCATGCCCTCAAAAAGGTAACATCACGGAGTTAAAAAAAGATGGGCGGAGCCCTAGGAACATTGAAAGTGAAGCAGGGTTTTCGGCCCATTCGATCTTTCGACACGTAATAGCGTGTATGTGCGTAGCGCACTTTTGTACAGACGTGTTTGCGTGTGTGGCTTCTCTGTGGCGTCCGATTAACTAAATAGGCGGGATGGTGTCCTTGTTTTTCTTTATGTCCGTGGGTAACATACGGTTTTTGGAGCACCGACTCCCAAGTTAGTCCCAACTTAAGTACAATATTATTGTACGGATGTTTCGTTGATTTTTAAAATTTTGTATTTAAAAAAAGTGTTACAAATATTATTAACCAAACCTTTCTAACAATTGTAAATGAATAAAATATTGCATCAAAATCCGTTCTATTACTTAGGAAAACTAATCGAAAAATAGTCTGACGAGGACAGCGTGTTTCGTTTATACTATTTACCCCCACTTTTTATAAAAATCAAAAGTTCAAGTATTAAGGTATAAAGTAAAAGGAACTGCTAAATAAATTCGTAATTTTAACAGTTACTTAAATCGTTAGATACTTTTACATCTTAAATTGTCATTGGCCAACGTACCAAGTAAAAGGCGATAGGTAACTTTTACTTAAGTGTAAATTATGAGAATAGGATTACATATTAGAGTTCTTGAGCATCCCAGAAAAAATAGTCTCAGCAGAGGCGTTGAACAGCCTTCGTCTCGAATTTTGAGTGGTGTAGAGAGTAAAGTCTACAGCACGAATGGGTCGGCTCTTTTCAAGCATTTTACCGAAAGGATTTGGATAAGTTTTTACTACCGGCTGCCTGCCTAACGTAATCCATCCATCCAGTCCCGGACAAATTAATTTAGAAAATTCGCTTTGCCAGACCTAGGAATCGAACCTACGACCTCCCAGTTCACGTCCATATATGCTGCCACTACACCGAGGCGGCGAGAATAATAATCTCTATCTTATTAGATAGAACTTTATCCATATAAATTTGGTCACGATCAGATTAATTTTAAAGTCGGCCAGTTCAGCTTTTAAATTTGTCATTATTTGTATCATTCCGGGGACTATAATATGTGTTCGATGTCACATCAAATGAGCTCGCCGAAATCTGGGTCTTCTACGGCCGAATGGTCAAACGCTACTCAATCGGCTTCTCACTTTGATTTTCTTCATACAATTTTAACAAATAAGGCGGCCTTACACGACGTAAGGCGACCTTATGGCTAAGATCTATACAGCGAATTTCGAGTAAGTCTGAGTCAAACAAACGAACTCAGTGCGGATTTCGAATTTCTAAATATAACTTTGACTTAGTCCGAGTCATTCTTACAAGAAAATCTTGGCTTAGTCTGTCTGTCAGTCTGGTTTTATTGTCAAAAATGACTCGGACTAAGTGGAAGTTCGTTTAAAAATTTCAAATCCCCACTGAGTTCGTGACTGCCTCGGTGGCCTAGTTGTACTTCGGGACGACTACCGTCCTGAGGTCTTGGGTTCGATCACCGGGTCGGGCAAAGTGATATTGGATTTTTCCATATCAGCCCGGAGTCTGGAATTTGTGCCCGATATGGCGATAGGCTCGCCCCCTATCACATCTGGGACGGAACAAAGCTAGGCGAAATGTGGGTGTTCTAGTTCGCTAGGGCGCCTCTGCCTACCCCTTCAGGGATACAGGCGTGAGCTTATGTATGTATGTATGTACTGAGTTAGTTTCTTTGACTTAGACTTAGTCGAAGTTCACTCTATAAATTTCAGCCTAGGTGTATGTGCGGCGACTAGTTTGCTGGTTCCCGACAGCGTAATACTTCAAGTATACAGGTGTACGCTTTTGCAAAAAACTACCATGAAAATATTAGCAAAACACAGAATTGTTAACGTGGAATTCATTATATTTGAAATGTTCATTTTCTTAATTTTATTTCATCACTTATGTATACAACTATTATTACATTTAATAATTTAAATTCAAAGGTAAGTATGTGGGAAACCATAACAGGTATTATAGAATTGATAATTATTTTTGCAAAATTTCCAAACATAACCTGTATTTTTAATACTAGTTGATTTTAACGTTTCTTTGATGTACATATTATTAACACAAATCAATCCTTATATCTATCCACACTTTCGCGTAATTTTTACACATAACATAAGCTCACGCCTGTATCCCCGAAGGTATAACCAGAGCCGCACTAGCGAACCAGAACACCCACATTTTGCCGAGAGTTCCGTCCCAGATGTGATAGGAGGTGAGTCTATCGCCATATTGAACACAAATTCCAGACTCCGAGTTGATATGGAAAGATTTAATATTACTTTGCCCAACCCGAGGATCGAATCCGAGACATCAGGACGCTAGTCATACCGAAATACAACCACGCCACCGAGACAGTCATTTTTGGTGTAATTTTTGTAACATACTGCCGAATGTTCATACACTTAAGGTCGCCTTATGTCGTTGAAGGCCGCCTTATCTGTCAAAATTGTATGGCAAAAAACAATGTAAGAAGCCCTTAAATTTTAGTAGCGTTTGACCATTCGGGCGATAGTCTTTCTCTCTACCGGCTCTTATCCCACCTTAATTATGGGGTCGGCGCAACACACTTTTTCAATCAAGCTTTGGCTTAGTTTTTACGATCGACTGCCTGCCTGACGTCAACCCCCTTCGAGGGATCTAGCCCCGGGAAAATAGTGTTAAAAATCGCCTGATCTGAGAATCGAACGCAGGATCTCTCAGTTCACACTACATATAAATTAGTACTAGAACAAGAAGGCGACACGTAGACTAAATAATTATAGATATCCAAAGAGATGAGTTGGGTTTTACAGTGTGGCAGAGACAAAAATATGCATCGGGCTTATCTTAGTCTGTTAAAAGAGGCGATAACCCTTGAGTTTGTTTCATTTCTTCTCAGGGATAGCCACGAAACGCCGACGTCATTATTATTTTTTCAATATAATATACTCGTAACTGACATGTAAAAGTGATATAAAATATCCTATTAGCAGAATAAGGCTCAATTGCACCACTATTATTAACCTAGAGTTAGTCCTAACCGCAAGTTAAGTTACATGTCATTCATACATTTTCTGTCAATTTAGCTTGCGGTTAGGACTAACTCTAGGTTAATAATAGTGGTGCAATTGAGCCTAAATGATTTGAATTTGAATTTGAATAGTTGAGTGTCTACGTATTTATGTTATAGTTCCGATATTATCTAGGTACGTTATTTTATTATATACTACCCCGCTCTACTGATTCTTTTTTTCTCCATCAAAAAGTAGTCTCGTATTGATAAAATCGTCTATTCGTCCAAAATCTTAATTATGTTCTTTCGTGTATAAAAAGTTATCTAATCTATGTCAGAGATGAATAAATAACTCTAGGCAGGTATACTAAATTTTGTTTTTTGGATCTTTATAATGGTATGTAAAAAAGATAATTTATATTCACTTCAATATTTTCAAAGGCCCTAAAAACTAGTTAATGAATTAAATTCTTGTAGTTGTTAGATTTTATTTTTGTTATTTTTTAGACTAAGCTCAAAGTGACTTAGCAGTTTCTTTGTTAATTAACCGACTTCAATTACCTACTATTGATACAGATAGATAGATAGATAGTAACTCTTTATTGTAAACACACACAGAAAAAACAGGTAACATTAAAAAAACATTATAAACTGTGCCACAAGTGGCGGCCTTATCGCTAAAAGCGATCTCGTCCAGGCAACCATAAAATTAGAATTGCACGATATTCGCATATGGGCTTCTGAACCGATATACCAAATTTCAGAAGTGCATGTATATATGTATGTTCACGTATATCGGAGAAATAATAAATCAAAGTATCATCAAAGAATAGTGTAAATACGGACGTAAAAAAATGGACGGAGCGCTAGGAACATTGGAAGCAGGGTTTTCGACCCATTCGATCTATTGACACGTAATGGCGGCGACGGGGGGGTTACTACCACCTCTTATAGCAATACATTACAAGCATGCTTGTTCCTATTCCCGTACAAACAAAAACGTAGTAAGATTATAATAATACTGCTATAAGAGGTGGTAGTAACCCCCCAGAGCGTCTTATGAGTAGTAATGTGTGCGTAGGACACTTTTGTACAGGCGCGTTTGTGTGCGTGGCTTCTCTGAGGCGTCCGATTGACTATAGGCGAGATGGTGTCCTACTTTTTTCTACCTCCGTGGGTGTAAATTCGAAAATGAACGTCATTCTACAACCTTTAGGCTGCGGACACGAACTCAACGGGCGTAGGGCGGCGGCCGTGACGCAAAGTGTATTCTCAATCCTTTTGCCAGAAATGTAAGCAAATATCTATCCACTTAATAGTTGTGTCTAATATGTTTGATGGTTAGTAATAAGGTATAATTATGTGGCGAATGTACCTTTGTATAATAGAATACCATGCATAAGTTGCGCTTGTCTACGTATGAGGTTAGAATGAACAGCGGCCTGAGCAGAAAAAATTCTGACAACCGTAAATGTATTCGAACTCGATGCGCGTCTATGAAATTTGTATGAAATATTAACCAAACGTCATCAGTGCGCAGCGAACTCGAATAAATTTACATTTACATTAGTTTTTCGTGCTCGGGCTACAGGTTATTTAGAGATTATTTAAAATGGGGTAGATATTTGTTTTTCTGGCATAAAGACTGAGAACACTTTAGATTTGTATGGAACTGGCCTCGAAGGCAGTGGCGTACGAGCGATGTGCACGAGTCTTGCGGCGCGGCGCGTCGGCGTGCCGTTGTCCGCGCCGCCACCGCCGCCACCGCCGCCACCGTTCCACACCCGCTGACTTCATTTCCACAGCCGTAAGGCTAGAAGGTTAGAAGTGTAACTTCTAACGCCAAACTGGAACGTTCGCTACTCAACTTTAACAACTTCTTACATTGTTTTTCACTATACTATTTTGACAGACGACCTTAAATAACATAATACGACCTTAAGTGTTTCAGTATTCGGGCGTAAATTACCTATTTTGTATCGATAGCACCGAGTACAAGGAAAGATGGACAACGGGATTTTTTTATATTATAATACATTTGAATCATTTATCATAAATAAAATTCATTTTATATAATTATAACATTTTATGACATCACTTATTAATAATTCATTACAGAGATCATAACAATATTATAACTTCTCACTACTAGTTCCTGAAGTGGTGCAATCATGAACTGTATAGTTAAATAGCGACGGGCGTCTCGGTCACCGGTGGCCGTGCCGCCGGTGCCGCCTCCAACGGGTTAAAGCCATGAAATTTAAGTAAAAATTACATTTAAGTATAACAAGATTTGTTGTATAACAATATAATTCAGACCTATTAAAATCAACACAATATGAAATTTGATTTTTTTACGGCAGAGACTGGTAATGTACATCGCCCATAGACACTCGAGACACAAAAAGAATCACGGGAGCGTTGCCAACCTAAAAGAAGGGAAATAGGGATTGGGAGAGAGAGGCGGGAATTGGCTCTCTCACCGAACAAAATGCAACAGCGAACATCTGAAGATGTTTGAAGAAGCGTGGTATAAATAAGGGCAGGTAGAAAGAAAGAACGTAGAAAATGTCTAATCTTTATGTATAATATCTGATTAATCATATTGTGTGTAACATTTTTAAAAACACACGTATAGCATAACATTGCGCAATATTATAATATTGTACGTATATTGGCGCCTATACGTTTTAATATATTCTTTATAATCGCTGGCGGCAGTGCTAGCACGCATATTTATTTTTTGGCACTAAAAAACTGTTGTTTCAACAGAATACGTAATAATAATACGATTTTAGAAACGAATATGTGTACTTCAAATCCTGGGCTTCAATTTCAACTGAGCCTAGATAGTTTCATCGAAATAATCACAAGCTTATAAACTCAACGGACCGACTTCAAATCCGATCGTGACCAAATTTTAATTTATATGGGACCACCCTTAAAAGCTATATCGAAAACAAAAAGAATTTTGAAGATCGGTCCATATCCGGCGGAGATATCGCGTAACATACATAAAAAACAGACGAATTGAGGACCTTCTCCTTTTTGGAAGTCGGTCGAAAAAAATACGTAACGTATTTTAGATATTGGTATATCTAAAACTATAATTTTATAAATCATTAACTGCACCTCACCTCTGATGCGAAAGTCAGTTTGAGCAAGTACCACGGACCACCGCAATTTCTATTTTTACTGCTAAGCAACATTGTGCAAGCTTAGTATTGAAGGACTTTGTAGCCATTGTAATTAATAGACGTAAAGCATACATACATACATACATAAGCTCACGCCTTTATCCCCGAAGGGGTAGGCGGAGGCGTACTAGAGAACTAGAACACCCACATTTCGCCGAGCTTAGTTCGGTCCTAGATGTGATAGGGGGCGAGCCTATCGCCATATCGGGCACAAATTCCAGACTCCGGGCTGATATGGAAAAATCCAATATCACTTTGCACGACCCGGGGATCGAACCCGAGACCTCAGAACCGTAGTCCGAAATACCACCACGCCACCGAGGCAGTCAGTCGTACCGAAATACCACCACGCCACCGAGGCAGTCGACGTAAAGCAGTGCCACAAAATTTAGTATCTCGACCATGAGTTATTTCAACATTTCTCGCTAGCGACTACGTCAAATATTTATATGAAGAACACCCGAATGCCTCTAACGGTTTCGCCAGGAACTGACGTTATTCATAAAAAATAGTTTACGTAGTCGCTAGCGTACATATATTGTCAATAATGACAAGTTTAAAAACTTAACTGACCTACTTCCAATTTACCGATCGTGACCAAATTTATATTTGAAACCTTTGAAATAAGCTTTATTGAACACAAAAAGAATTCGGTCCACATTTGGCGGACATATCGAGTAATATACAATAAAAAAAATACAGACGAATTGAGGACCTCCTCCTTTTGTGAAAGTCCGTCGAAAACTTATGGTCGAGCTATAGGTATTCCTACGAGTCATGGGCATTACAACGAAAACGGCTTAAATAATGGTATTATTTTTTAAAGCCACATTAGTGGTGATTTTTAAATAGCTACTAACGTTATTGTTCCGAACTTTTTTTATTGAAATGAATCACCAACAAGGATCTTTTTGCTTATGGATGCGCTGCTTGTTTATGGACGTTGGTATCGCTTAACATCAGCTGAGCTTGTTCGTCTCGCTGTTTGATTACAAATACATTTTTAATTAAATAAATAAATAAATAACACCCAACAGTCACACACATAGTCCTAACCCCACACTAAGATCGAGTCTTGTGTCGTGGGTATCAGGAACTATGAAAGACTTTCGGTCTCACAACACCCAGACCCGAAACAAATATCTATAGATACAAACATTTGTCTCGGTGCGTGAATCGAACCCGCGCCCTCTCGCTTCACAGCCGGCTACTCGCCCGCTGCGCCACGGAGGCTGTGAGTTGTTGATATTGTTGTCATACTTACATGTAGAATAACATTCATTAGTAAAAAAAACACGTATTGATGATATTATTCTGTTTAATATTAAATTTACATTAATGTTTTAGAATAACAACATGTTTTGGTTCCCGTTATTGTTCTCATTTATGTTTGTGGCAAACGTTTTCACAAGCGAAATTTTCCTTCAAACCAACGACAAATAATTATACACAAGCCTCTTTTCAAATTAGACTGGGAGATAACATGTTTTGAAACATATAGTGTATTAAAATGTGTGGACTGCCTCGGTGGCGTGGTGGTATTTCCGTATGACTACGGTTCTGAGGTCTCGGGTTCGATGCCCGGGTCGGGCAAAATGATATTGGATTTTTCCATATCAGCTCGGAGTCTGGAATTTGTTCCCGATATAGCGATAGGCTCGCTTCCTATCACATCTGGGACGGAACTAAGCTCGGCGAAATGTGGGTGTTCTAGGTCGCTAGTGCGCCTCCGCCTACCCCTTCGGAGATACAGGCGTGAGCTTATGTTATGTTATGTTAAAATGTGTGGAATATTTTTGGAGCGTTTTTTTATGCTCCGGAAGTATACTTGCATTCCGTACAGTCAACCTTTATTGCATGTAAATTAGTTAAATTTAGTATCCGCTCTCATAGGTCAGGTTTATACATAATTAAGAGTGACTATGAAATCGATATTAACATGAAGGTTAAGATCATAATCTTGAACAACTTTCAGGCCACTTGTAGCGTTACAAATTAGCTTAGAATTTTAAACTAATATTGTTATCTATATATTAATAAGTGAAGCGAAATCTTTTTAAAATCAGATGAACGTGAAATTTGACACAGTTAGAATAATTTATGTGTAGAAGAAGAGCATGAAGCTGTTTTTTTCTTCGACAAATGAATCCAAATACATTGAAATAAAATATTTTTTACGGATTCTACCACGATATTACGATATCACGTTTCAAAACGTCGGGAATATAAATTAAAACCAAATCGTGATAAAATCCGTAATTTTATTTCAATGTATAACATTCACATAAACTTAAGAAATCAACCCTAATAACTTGAAAGTTAAAAATTGAATTAATTATTGTCGAATTTGATCATTGGGCAACCACTAGTAATCTTTAATATTACCAGTTACTACATACATAGGTATTTTAGAGGTAGATGGGATTAACAGAGCTGAACTCAGGAGCTAGAACAACCACACCTCGCCGAGGTCATTTCGGTTCCAGATGTGATAGAAGGCGAGCCTATCGCCACATCGGACACAAATTCCTCTGATTCTAGACTCCGGGCTGAAACTAAGTAGAAAAACTCAATATCACTTTGCCCGATCCAAGGACGGAACCCGAAGAATTCCTAAACTTCAAACTGCTCCTCTGTAAAAAAGTATGTTTTTGATATGTGTCCCTTCTGTTTTAAAGCAGCGATATTTTAATAATTTTTTAATCAAAAAATTGCCTCGGTGGCGTGGTGGTATTTCGGTACGACTACGGTTCTGAGGTCTCGGGTTCGATCCCCGGGTCGGGCAAAGTGATATTGGAGTTTTCCATATCAGCCCGTAGTCTGGAATTTGTGCCCGATATGGCGATAGGCTCGCCCCTATCACATCTGGGTCGGAACTAAGCTCGGCGAAATGTGGGTGTTCTAGTTCGCTAGTGCGCCTCTGCCTACCCCTTCGGGGATACAGGCGTGAGCTTACGTTTAATAAAAAATCAAAATCAAAATATTTATTGAATCCATAAAATTTTACTACATCATTTAGATTCCGTCAAAGTTCCTCTACTGCCAATTCGGAAGGCCGTTTCGCCAGAGAAGAACGGGCAAGAAACTCTGGCGTTGCTCTTTAAAATGCCAGTTGACAATAATTGCTTATGTAAATTGTTAAAGTACCATATACAAAAAAAAATATATACAAATTAGAGCAGCTAAGCCACCAAGAATACTATCATATAAGTAAATACAAATAATTTTTGAAATAATAGCTATGTATTAATGTTTGTTTATAATAACTTGTTTGTATGAAATAAATAAAATATACAATGGTTCACTGAGTGTCCCCATGGCCACGGTGAGTTTAGTTGAAATAATTAAAAACAGACTAGGTAGACCAATCCACATAAGCAGCACCCGTTCACGAGTATGACACATGTGCCAGCCATCGACCTCCTCAACCATGTTGCAGGGAAGTGATCGACCCGGCTCATATTCAATTCATCAAACAGGTTACCAAGACTTCTACATGGCGTTATTTAATTGACAAATAAATTTCGAGAGAATACTTATCTAAGTATTAACGTCCTATGGTTGATGATGATGATGACTTATCTAAGCACATTCAATTATCTATTGACCCTTGATTTGAATTCTTTTTTTGCTTTTAAAACTTTTCAGTAGGTATATTCGTTTCTTGTAGGTTTTTGAACTATGCAAATAATTTAACGTTGTACATTTTTTAAAAATTAGCAGCGTTCCAGCCTGTCGATTCCCAAAGTCAGCAGGTCGATTCTCTAAGGTTTCATTTGTGAAAACAACGTTGCGACATCGTTGCGGCAACGATGTTGTCATTTTTGTATTCAGCAAGGTATAAAACGCACGCAATAGCGCTATGCGTGATGACGGCGCTTATGCGAACTAGCTCTCTCGATGGAGACGTTTGACATAATGTATGGAAAATGGTATTCTCTAACCTAACAACGTTGAACGCTTCGTCGATCTCAACGATGTACACTGCGCGAGCTCGTCGTCGAATGCAACGTTGTGGCGTTTCTTCGAGAATCGACCTGCTGATAGAGTATTTTCGACTGACTTCCAAAAAGGAGAAGGTCCTCAATTCATCTGTATTAATTTATGTATATTACGCGATATCTCCGCCAAATGTGGATCGATGTTCAAAATTCATTTTGTGTTCGATAGAGCCTATTTCAAGGGTGGTCCCATATACATTTGGTCATCGAATCGATCGGATTTGAAATAGGTCCGTTAAGTTTTTAAACTTGTAATTATTGTAATAGTTAATAACAAACAACCTAGTGGGTCACCTTTATTAAGTTATTCCTGATGGTCATGACCACCTATAATATCAGATTCTTTAAGGGTAAATAAAGGAATTGCTTTTGGAAAAGTTGTTTGGGCATCTGGGAACATCACCCTGCAATCAAGTTAGAATTCCAACTCCTCCCTATCTTTCTGTTTGATTAATTTCGTTGCGGGATGAAGACAATTTTGCATTCTCTGAGACTCGCCAAGCTTCATTGCTTGGTGTCGTAAAATGCGTGCCATTGTTGATCTTGGCTTACAGGAGTTACAGTGGCGGGTGTGTGGGCGGGACAGTCTCGTAAGGTGGCTTTACTTAAAGGGCTATACTGTTAAATATTTTATAACTGCAGCCTTTGGATAGAATGTACCCAGAATGCATTCAGGACATTGGGCCTGCCTGGCTTCTGCAGTGCTTCTGGGATGTTTGCAGACGCGAATACTGATGGCTTTGCGGCAATCAGGCGCAAGCGGCATCCTTATTGCATAGACTTTGGGGCAGGTATAACAGCCTCCTGAGTTTTATTGGGCAAAAAACTGGATTGTCCTATAATTCATGCTATGAGTAAACTGCATTACAAAATAACATAGTTTGTAAGGACCGTTGTTTAAAACTAACAATACAGTTTATGGACACTTGTCTGAAATACATGGATAGATAGATATATAGATAAATCTTTATTGCACACCAAGAAAAAAAACAAATTACAAAAAGGACTAAGTAATTAATATAAAGTGTAAACAATAGGCGGTCTTATCGCTTAAAGCGATTTCTACCAGACAACCTTTATGGATTATTGTTATTATTATTAAAAATACCCAATTTGCAGGCTAGAAATGTCACTTAAAATAAGACCTAAAACGTAAGGCGTTACAGCATAATTTGAGCTCTATATTGCGTATAAAATAACATATAAAATAGTGAAACATTTGTTAACTGTCCTTACAGCATATGTATATTACATCGAGAAGTAAAATATTACCTTGAATACGAATGTAAAAAATATATTGGCCGCTGAATATTAAATGCTAACTAAATAATGTAATTTACAAACACCAGTTTTTTAGGGTTCCGAAGCCAAATGGCACAAAAGGAACCCTTATAGTTTCGCCATGTCCGTCCATCTGTCTATCTGACCGCGGTTTATATTAGTACTAGAGAGCTAATTTGGCCTGAGTATACAATTAATTATATATCAACCACGCTGAGAAAATAGTAAAATAAAATGTTGAAAAATATTTTTTAGGGTGCATTGCCTGCATGTAAAGCGGGGATGATTTTTTTTCTCAACTATCTCATGGTGACTGTGGGGTAGGTATCGTTGGATGGGTTATCCAAAACCATTTCGGGATTGTGAAAACTATTATTCTATTCGAGGCTCTGTTTGCGATATGCTTTGAAAAGCTAATTTTTGGTAGAGTGGGGCGTACCTATTTTCTAAACGGTTGGTTTTGGATACGTGAAAACATTAACAGTAGTAGCATGTATGTATAATTAATTTAAAAGGAAAACTATCGCGGATACATGAGTTTATGGAAAATATACTTAAGATTAAGTCTAATAAAATTATATTTAAATAACAGTTACCCTTACTTCGGAACCCTGTACTGTGCGTGGTCAGATATTCAGCAAGCACTTCGCCGGTTTCTTGTTTAGTCTGTGTCAATGCATATGATTTAGGTTCATTACCATTTCATTATTTTTTCTGAAGACCAACAATCAGGTCTAGGTTTCACGTTACTTATATTTTATAATTGCACCACAATTTTGATCTCTAGCCTTGCCCCAAAAATGTTTTATCATTAATTTCATTGTTTTAATTCGCCTTAAATTAAATTTTGAGCACATATTCCTCTTTTATTTGCATATGATTTATCAATTTATACACGCCCATTGCAATATGCAAATTGAAATATACTAGTACATAGTTTGGTCATACAGTTACACTTTTATTCACCCTTTTAATATCAGTCATGTATGGCGCAACATTCTATGCCAGGATTCTTAAAATTTTGACAGTGGTTTATCTATTTTGGGTAATTTGCACCGATATTACTAATATAGAAAACTAGATTCATCCTACAGCTCACTCCTATCTTTAAATCGAGATTTATCTAAGCGCTGGAAGTCACGCTAAATATTTACAGCAATGCTAATAAATCCTTTGTTTCTCAGAAAAAAATTGTTTAACTATCACAGATTTATACTTCGTTAATAAAATAACATAACACATAACATAAGCTCACGCCTGTATTCCTGAAGGGGTAGGCAGAGGCGCCCTCGCGAATTAGAACACCCACATTTCGACTTATTTCCGTCCCAGATGGCATACAGGCGTGAGCTTATGTTATGTTATGTACTCGAATTTTTTGTTTTCGATTTAGCCTACCCTATTTTATGTGTTCAATTTGCATAATAAATTACTAGGTTTATATTCTAAGCTGATAAACGATCTTAATTTAATTTTCAAGATCGATAATCTAAAAAATCGTGCAAGTGTATGCTACATATCTGATCACGCACAGTACAGGGTTCCGAAGTAAGGGTAACTTTTTTTTCTACCTGCGCTTATCCCATCTTAATGTAGGGTCGGCGCAACACACTTTTTCAAGCATGTTGCAGAGAGGATTTGGCTTAATTTTTACGACCAGACGCCTTCCTGATGTCAACCTATGAGGGATCCAGTCCCGGGCAAATTAAATTAGAAAATTTGCTTTACCCGACCTGGGAATCAAACCCAGGACCTCCCGATCCATAGCCCATACATGCTGCCACTTGACCAAGGAGGCGACAGTTACTAACTGTTACTTAAATATATTTTTATTAAACATCATTTTAAGTGTATAGTCCATAAGCTCATATTTACCACCTGTTTTAGATAACTAACAACTTCATATAAGTGATATTGAAAATAACGTTTTTTTTTTCATTTTACTTTGGTCGTCTATTATTCATTAACGTGTAAAACCTGGTTAACCGCTATAGATTTCTTTGAATTTCATGATCTATGCTACTACTGTGATTTTTTCCAAAACCATCCGTTTCGGAAATAGGGGGACGTCCCACTCTACCAAAAATATATCACTTTAAAGCTTAATATTTCGAAAACAGAGCCTCTAATCGAAAAAACTTTTGGCAAACCCTCATTGTTTTTGAAAGACCTATATACAACGATATCCCACACCATAGGATAGTCCAGAAAAAAGAAATCACCCCCACTTTACATGTATGGGAAGTACTCTAAAAAATGTTTTTTTTTCTGAATTTTATTTCACGCATATCAGAGTTTGGTAGATATGTATACTCGTGCCAAATTACAGAACTCTAGTACTTATGGTCTCTGAGATACACAGTGGGTAGACAGACAGACACGGACATGGCGAAACTATAAGGGTTCCTTTTTGTCATTTGGCTTCGGAACCCTAAAAATCAAATGAAGTTGAAGATTTAGAAATTTAGATACCGATCTTAAGATATTTGCTAAAACCATATATTAACTTTGTCTACCTAAAATCTATGAAGGTTATTTTTAGAATGCTAAATATTCATACCTGTTTTACAAATTAATATTTATCACCAGCGATTATTTAGATTTGTTGTTATGTTCAGCCTATTTAGGCATAATAACATAGCATAACATAAGCTCACGCCTGTATCCCCGAAGGGGTAGGCAGAGACGCACTAGCGAACTAGAACACCCACATTTCGCCGAGCTTAGTTCCCCGTCCCAGATGTGATAGGGGGCGAGCCTATCGCCATATCGGGCACAAATTCCAGACTCCGGGCTGATATGGAAAAATCCAATATCACTTTAATTTAGGCATAATGTAGTAAAATAAAACCAAATCGTTAATCCTATAGGACCAAACATACTGCGCGACATTCGCTACATGCTCCCATTAGACCAAGGAGGCGACTGCGGTGCCCGTCTATGAAACATTAACCAAATGTCATCAGTGGGCAGCGAGCTCGAATACAGTTACAATAATTGTCAGAAATTTTAAACGGCAAGACTAATTATTGTGCACATACATAACGCCTGTATCCCCGACGGGGTAGGCAGAGGCGCACTAGCCAACTAGTACACACACATTTCGCCGAGCTTAGTTCCATCCCAGATGTGATAGGGGGCGAGCCTGTCGCCATATCGGGCACATATTCCAGACTCCGGGCTGATATGGAAAAATCCAATATCACTTTGCCCGACCCGGTATACTTAATCCTGTGGTTGTTGCCACATTAGACTATGCTGAGTAGTCAACTATGTATCTTTTTTTTTGTTTTCGCGGATAAAACGATTTATCACTACCAATCCACCCCAGGGAAAGTGAACTGGTTAAGGTAGACTCGCCGGTCTTACGACCCAGCATGCAGCCGCTCGTGAAAGATAGTAAACATCCAGACGGCCGCCAGGCCGAGTCCCTAAGACTATTTACACCCTACACCGGCAATACCAACCAAAACCTGCGGTGGCCTTCTTCGGCACATTAGGGTCAGCCCCGGGATTCCCAAGACGAGAGGCGCCTCGGCTTTCGCTGGAGGCGCCTTTGCGCATTACCGCCTTGCGGCGCATTCTCATTTTAGGAGGGCTCAGAAGCCCCCCATGCACTAAGAGTCACCCTTGGCTTCAACTGTAACAACGAGGACAACCACCCGTGCTGCCGTACATCTCGGAATCAAATAATATACAGAGTATAAGCAAGCGCTAAGACAGCCGCTGTGTGCGCCCATGATCGCAGGGGGGTTACCACCACCTCTTATAGCAGTATTATTATGATCTTACTTGTATCGATTCTAGTGTTGCCAGATGTCCCGATTTGCGCGGGACGTCCCGAATTTCAGGGGTCTGGTGACCCGTCCCGATTTACCCTTAATCGGGACGCCGAATGTCCCGATTTCTGACTATCCTTCTTAGGATGTACTTTAGTAAAAAATTTTAACAGCTCATACTCGCTTACCGATAAGGTAGTAAATATTACGGTGGTGTGTTAAACCATTTTTCGATTCAGGTGTCCGTTTTCATAATATTAAGCTAAGTGCTAATTATTTTATGTTACAATAAATAAATGAAATAAAAAACTTTATTGGTCACAACAAACAAGATTTAGGTACATGTAAATAATCACTTATGTTCTAACGCTATCAATTTAGAAACAAGCAGGCAGATAATGACACAATATCAAAGATGGGGCTTATATAAGGGGTTGTGATTTGCAATAAAGGGAATGGTATATGGAAGCTATAATGCTAGCAGGGTATCAACGGGAAAAAAATGAGAAGAGTGTTAAAGTCAAATGTCCCCCTCTTCTTTCATCAGCTTTTCTCTGGCGGGAGGAGGCGTCTCCACGCGGGTTGAGGCTGGCACCGAGAAGATAAAGGCGCGACAATACTGCGGAGAGAGGCCCTCCGTAGTACTGTCATGGAGGAATGGCTAACCAGGCTAGAAAGCGCGAAGTGCGAGCTGGAGGACCATCGCGGTAGTGCGTCCTGTCTTTAAAGAATAGCGACAGTCGCCACGGCGCACTGACATTTTGTTTGACGCACGCGCTGACTGGGTGCATCGGTTGGTTTTTGTCCGATAGGATAGGAAGAATTTGTCGCTTGCCACCATTGGGGCATCTGCCACGAAGATACGTCCCAGCACACTCTCGAATTGCGCCCAGCCTGGGAAGAAGAACGCAGCGCTCTCAGCGCTGTACCCGGTAACGGCTTCTCTCTGTCGGCAATAGTAGCTACCATGGTCGGTAGTCAGAGATCGTGGCGCGGTATGGCCTCCTTCTGTGTATGTGTTATGTTGCACATCGAGAGCTCTGGACGGGATTGGGAATGCTTGGATTCCATTCGCCAAACAAGAAAGGAGGCACCTGTTCGTTGCCTGGCGCCTCCAGTCCTGCAGATTGGCATCAGGGTCGTACAGCGGGGGATGTGCGGCATTTGTATATTACATTAATGCCACTCAAGGGTGCATCTCAGGAGATTTACAGCATGCTGCCACGAAAACAATGTGTATCGTGCTTGTCAAAGGCGGCATAATTTTCTGGGGCGTTCCCGCCCCAAAGAGACGGACCGAAAGGCAACGTACAAAGTTTTCGTACAAAGTACAAAGGTTCCGTCAGCAATCTAGAGGTTACTCCGCATCCTTCGACATCATTTCAAATGCGCTGAAGGTACTCACGGGTTTTTTAGTCAGTAGTTTCGGTATAGGTATTTTGGTTACGAACCCGTCTTCGGAAGGCCGACGAGTCGGGCATAACCATCCTACTGCCCCCAGGCTGGGAGACATCCGTAAAGGGTGAATTTTTCCCCGTGGATAAAAAAGTGTCCCGTTTTGCCAGCTAAATGGTTGTTTTGTGTAAATGTTTCCACTTCACCCGGTCTTGAGCATCCAATGAAACAATGAAACCATTACCTCTTATACTTTTGGCCCTATAAGTCTTTCGACTTAAACTTACGACGGGCAGGCGAAACTGGGATGAATTTTTTCTAAAGCCCCCAACCACAGAGTGGGAGACGAGGGTCAGTCGCGCCTCCTATGCCTCCTCTGGCGGCTGGAGGGATCAGATTAAATAAAATCAGAGAATCAAGATTAGATCGATCCCGATCTCACTGTGCGAGTGCGAGTTGGACTCGCGCACCGAGGGTTTCGTACAAAAACAAAAACCTGTAGGAACATTATAAAGAATTTTGCAATTTTTCCTTTATCTGTACTATAAGACGTTGCTTCGTACTAAATTTCAAGATTCTGAGTTCAGAGGAAGTACCCTGTAGGTTTTCATTCCCTTGCGAGTGACAAAAATTTGCGGCATAAACGGCTGCATCTTTTGATTGCGTTGGCTTAGAAGATTTTTTCACAGCTCCAACGGACAGTATTAGACTTGAATATTTGATATGAATTTCAGCTTGATACCTTCACGCGTTCTTGAAAAAAAGGGTCTTGACAGACAGACAAACGGACAACGAAGTGATCCTTTAAGGGTTCCGTTTTTTTCTTTTGAGTATGGAACTCTAAAAAATACCTATTATTGTTTGATTTCTTTGTTATACTAACCGGCCGGTAACGTCCCGATTTCAAAACCTATGTCCCGATCATTTTAACCTTGTGTTCCGATATTTCACAAAATAAATCTGGCAACACTAATCGATTCCCATACAAAACAAACGAAGAATGATTATAATAATACTGCTATAAGAGGTCGTGGTAACCCTGCAGATAGACAACTATGTACCTGCCACAGTCACGGCTTACTATTACTATGCTATAAATATTAATCACTTTGTAATTTCATTTTAGTGCTTGTGACAAATAAAGTGTTTTTCTTTTTTTCTTTTTGTCTATTCTTTATGGTATTTTATCAAATTGATTAAATGGAAACGTTCGTGCTGTAGGCGTGTGTATCGGGTTCTACTATTCAAAAGCTGCCTACAGCGTGGCTTTATCACTAAACATTTTGATAATTGCTATTCAATAAATTTGAAATTCATTATTCAGAAAAGTCAGAGGTACATTCTCTCAAAACTGGTTTCAATCTGCTCCGCTTATCATAGCATTATAACGTCCGATAGTTCAACTATCAATAGACCATAATTATATTGTTTATATTAACATTTTATTTCCTTTCTACTTTATCCCACTTTAAAGTGGGGTCGGCGCAATACACCATTTGGTTTTAGTTTTTCGACTGACACTCTGCCAATGTCAACGCTTATGTTAAATTATAATTTTAGCCTTAACATAGAAAAGTCAGACGTACATGTTTTTTTTGTTATTATTGTTATTGCGTTTTGCTGGTGGTAGGATATTGGCGACCACCGTACATGTGGTGCTAAAACCTGTCATAGTGACCCACACTCCTTGTGTGGTTCGAATTCCAGGATTAGCTAGTGTACTTCCGATTTTCTCGAGGGGCTTGCGGCATGACTTGATGGTTGGTTGGAATGGCTGTGGGGGTATCGCTATATCTGCATTAGTCATCCACCTGTCTTGTCGCAAACGCCTCGATTTGCTTTTTGCCCTAGGAATTCGGAGTGTGAAGAAGCATAAATAGTCTGGCATGATTCTGGCGACTACTAATAAACCCATTGTTTCGCAGTGATTGCAAATTTTGGACTGCACTAAGCTTACCATCAGGTACAGTGTAGTAACTTTGCTGTGCCCGGATAAAAAACAAAATGCTCTTTTCGGAGTTGGTATCAAACTTCAGACTTTGTCTCGGCAGTGAGCTCCTCTCCTGACTGAGCTATCGCTGTTGCAATATTATATATGTAGGTAAGTGTACATAATTCAATCAGCAAGACGTATGCAATGAGTATTCAACCGTGAAATGCATAAATTACCACGATGATGACAAGAGCGAAGACCACTTTTAGGATGTAGTTTTTTCTAGTATCATAAAGTAACTTAACCCGACTCTTCAGGTTAAGTTTCCGAATCAGCAGCGGATCCGTATATCCATAGTTTTGCACGTTTTCACATTTGTAAAATAAAAAAATAAATGCTAAGAATATCCATTTATGGAATTTTATTTTTCTATCATCACTTTTTCTATCATGTTGCAGAAAGAATTTGGCGTAGTTTTTACGACCAGCTGCCTGCCTGACGTTAACCCTCTCTGAAGGATCCAGTCTAGTCCAGTATTATGTTTAATGATGTCCAATAAAATCATATTTCAGTAACATTTTGCTCTACTTCGGACCACTTTACTGTTCATAAAGATATGCAGACTTGGACAGATTTTTCACAACTGTTTAAGTTATGTTCGATTTTGTTCGAATTTGATACATGCACTACATGCCTACCTTTAATTAATATTATGTTTATTCCCTATTCAGTAAATAAAGTTGAAAGAAAATATATTATATGGTACCATATGCCTAAACATATTGAGAAGTAATTGTAAGTGTAAAATTATAAGTGTGCCAAAATTCCTACTACTTCGTAAGTAAAACTTTACATATTCGTGATAATCTTTATTGGATACTGATTTCCGAAGTTTACGCGAATTTACATTGAAATAAAACTATTTTTCGGATTCTATCACGATTTGTTTTAATTTTTATGTCTGACGTTTCGAAAGCCTTAAAAAATAAAAGAAAATCGTGATAGAATCCGTAAAAATAGTTTCATTTCAACCTCTATTGGATTTAAGATTGTTATTCAACTTCTGTTTATTTGTACACCACTGGTTAGTCATAATAATAAATAAATGTGTGTGTGTGCGTGAATTATAATAGTCTATTAAAGTAAAATAATAATAAACAAATATAATATATACATTATATTTCTCCCTCTCTCACTATTTTTGCCGTGCCCAACAGGGTCCATAATTATGTATTAGTTTTTAACACCAATGTAAACAATTATGGAGAGCAATAAAATTGAATTGAATTGAATTGAATTAAATAAATAATATAGACTTGACATCTCAAACATTTTCTACTAATGTGAATATTGCACCATAATGAGGTATTTTAATATATTTATACTAGAATTGTTAGAAACAGTTTTATAACATTACGTAACTCGATTGATCACCATCGCAAAGAATCAGATCTTGTTATGGACAGACTTTTTGCCACAAAACCTGTTGCAACTAGTCAGCCATGTCTTTATGAGAAAAAAAAATATGAATAAACAAACAAATGAATAACATTTCCATAATCATTTCGCGTTTAATAGCACTGGTTACTATATATAAATATCGAATTCAAAATGTCGTGGTGAACCCACGATTAATATATAACTTAAACAGATATAAATATGGAGGACAGGTATTCAATAACGTATAAAATTATGCAAAGTACATAATAATACATTCTTTACAAAATACGTAGTCGTTTGAGAAGTTAAACAGTAACGATTTATTTCCGTGCACAATTATGTACTACATTCATATATAAGCTGTGTTGCAAATCACACTATCATACCTACTAATATATATAGTTTCTTTAGAGTTTCTTTTTAGGGTTCCGGAGCCATATGGCAAAAAAGAAACCCTTATAGTTTCGCCATGTCCGTCCGTCTGTCTGTCTGTCTGACCAGTGTTTATCTCAGAGACTATAAGTACTAGAGGGCTGTAATTCGGCACGAGTATACATATCTATCAAACTAAAAAATTCGTGGAATAAAATCTTGAAAAATATTTTTTTAGGGTGCCTCCTCTACATTTAAAGGGGGGAGGGGGTAATTTTTTCTGGACTATCCTATGGTGTGGCGTATCATTGGATAGGTATTTAAAAACAATGCGGGTTTGCAAACACTTTTTTTCAATTGGAGGCTCTGTTTGCGAAATATTAAGCTTTTAATTGAATTTTTTTGGTAGATTAGAGCGTCCCCCCCTCTATTTCCGAAACGGTTGATTTTGGATACGTGACAAAATCACAGTAGTAGTATATATCATGAACTTCAAAGGAAAACTATAGCGGCTAAGCTGGCTTTACAAGTTAATGAGTAATGGACAACCAAAGGAAAAAGAAAAAGAAATCGTACAAGTTATTTTCAATATCACTTATATGAAGTTGTTAGTTATATAAAACAGTTAGTATATATGAGTGTATGGACCATACACTTAAAATGACGTCCAATAAAATTATATTTAAGTGACAGTTACGCTTACTTCGGAACCCTGTACTGTGCGTGATCAGATATACAGCATGCACTTACTTGCCCGGTTTTTAATTTTATGAGTGAGTGTCAACAATAAATAATTTCTATCTATCTATCTAATATTATAAAGGTGAGTATTATGTTTGTGAGTGTGTTTGTATATTTGTTATTTCTTCACACTCAATCTATGGGCCATATGGGTTGGATCAATTTTGATGAAAGAACTATGTCCTGATTAGACCTGTCACATTTTGACGTGAGATAATCTGTATATTGTTGTTTTATATCATAATAGTTAGCTAGGATTTTGACGGGAAGTCTGACAGGGTGGGCGTCGCTTGTTAAAATTATTTCATATTATTCTCTAGAGCTGTGTTTGTTGGTTTTAAGTGTTGTGGTTTAATGCATCAAACTTCAGTGAAGATGGACAGTATAATGTGGAAAATTTTTAACCGGTGATCTTCGATGAGATTTGCTTGGTGCGTTGGTTGGCTTTGTTCGGTCGATTCGCCGAGTGAAGGTCATCTGAGGGGCACTGGACTGGAAGGAATTACCGCCATAATCCCAGCAAGGCCTTGAGATCATCCACATCTGGGTCTCATGGTCATTGTGAAAACATTGTGAAAACATAATTGCTCTATTTACCTTGACATTGGCTAAATCACCGCATATGCGTGGAAGCCATTATTTTTAAAAGAAGAAGAAGAATAGTTAGCTATTTTTCTGCTAAGAACATAATTATAACAAAATTAGTTATGTGGAAAAAAGAAAATGAATTTTAAGCGCTGCACTAACCCGCTAAATTCGAGTTCATTAGCGTTTTTTTACTATGTGCTTATTTCTTGTATCTTAACAATTGTTGTGGTATTTTATCAGTTTTAATACCTAATTCCATTTAGGATGCTAAATATATCGACCATTAAAGTTATTTTGAGAATGTAAAACATTTTTTATTTTGTGTAGTTTGGATGTTCAGTCGCCATGACTGGGGTTTAGTGACCTAGGATAAGTGCGTAATTACTGATAAACCTAGTGTGAATTGGTTATCTATATATTTATATGTGAAGCGAAAGGTTTGAATGACAGCCTTCGTGGCGCAGTGGGCGTGTAGCCGGCTGTGAAGCGAGAGGCCGCGGGTTCGATTCCCGCACCGAGACATATATTTGTATGGCCTACAGATATTTGTTTCGGGTCTGGGTATTGTGAGACCGAACGTCTTTCGTAGTTCCTGGTAACCACGACACAAGACTCGTATCTTAGTGTGGGGTCAGGACTATGTATGTGACTGTTGGGTGTTATTTTTTGTTATTTATTTATTTATTTGTACACAGAATTGCGTGAACGGATGATTGTGACACACAGTTAAAGTATATGGAGAAGAAGTTCGTTAGTTATTATTTTATGTAAAATTCATTAGAAATACATTTAATTGATAAAAATAAACATTACACACAGTACTGCTTGAATGACACACACATATATACTATGGTATTTCTTTAAGGAGATATGGTCGAACCACTGGACGTTCACTAGTAATTATAATTGACTGAAAATAGTTGAAAACCAGTGTCATATTTATCCAATAGATCTATTAATTTTAATAAAATATTTTATTGTTTTTAATAAAATTATTCAAAATTGATCTTTATCGTTAATCTTCGGATATTTTGGGACTGTTATGATTAATAAGTTAGAATGGCTAACAAATTACTATGAATTCAAAAACCTGTATAAGTAATATTAATATCCATAATTGGAAACAACACGGAGACTATATTTCTGTAATATCTATTTGACAATACTAAAGTTTTGCATATGGAAAATACAATAATAGCGCTTTTTATCCCTTGATTTCGTTGCAGCTTTAAATAAATAATGGCATATCAATCAACAGCCAGATTATTCAAAAGGATTATTTTGTTGATTTGACAGACATATACATTATCTTTTTTATCCGAACACGATAGAGTGACTGCACTACACTACACCTGCGACTCCAACGGGAAAATTACTGACAATCATATAGTATTCGATTCGAATCGTAAATGTTTTCGAGCTCGATGTCCGTCTATGAAAACTACGAAAATTTAACTAAATGACATCAGTTTTGTTTTCCTGCTCGGGCCGCTGATAATGCGCGCAGTGTAGTCGAAAACCCTGCGACCACCTTTTCTTTCTATCTGCCACTGCACCAGGTATTAAGGCAAGGCATTATCCCTTAATATGCGGCCGTCGCAACACACGTTTTCAAGCATGTTGCAGAAAGGATTTGGCTAAGTTTTTACGACCAGCTGCCTGCCTGACTGTCAAGCCCCTCCGGGGATCCAGTCCCGGGCAAATTAAATTAGAAATTTCGCTTTGTCCTACCTGGGAATCGAACCCACGTCCTTCCGGTCCACATCCCATATATGCTGCCAATAGACCAAGGAGACGACAAAACGCTGCGACCGACAAACAATATTTTTCTCGGGGATCACCAGAATCATGTCGGGCTATTTATACCACATCACACTGTGAAGAGAGAAGTAACAAATCGATGGTTTGGGACAAAATGACCACTGCCGACACAAGAATGTAACCCAATAATCACCCCAATAAATTATAAAGACATATCGCAAGCCCCATTAATCTGCCAACAAGTCAAAAATTAAATAATAATAATAAATAACACCCAACTGTCACATAGTCCTGACCCAACACTAAGATCGAGTCTTGTGTCGTGAGTATCAGGAACTACGAGAGACTTTCGGTCTCACAACACCGAGACCCGAAACAAATATCTGTGGGCCACACTAATATTTGTCTCGGTACGGGGATCGAACCCGCGGCCTCTCGCTTCGCAGCCGGCTGCTCGCCCGCTGCGCCACGGAGGCTGTCAATATAAGAGTGATCTTGCTATTAGTAGCCTACGTGGACTGAACTAGCCCATAACAGAGAACAGTGGAAAAATATGGTGGAGTCCTTTGCCCTGCAGTGCGACACAATATGATAGAAAAGATAAAAATGATAAGATCTTGCAATTTAAAAAAAAATCTAAAATAAATAAATTCGCGGTATCAAGTAGATGTACGAGGCATTTCAAATGTACCTAAAACATGTTTTAAATTGATAAAACACAGTTTCATATTGTTGTATTTAAATATAATAATAATAATGTAGTATTAGGTAGCTTGATATTAATATCATGAATTGTATGTTCTACGCTAGGACTTGCACCCTTTTGACACTTTATTTTCTTTTCTGCATATATTTATTTTAGTTAATTACAGAATCGTATGAACATATTACCGCATCCGATATACTGTTTCCCGTATAAAGTAGATATAAGTAAGATATAAGTAGGTATAGTAGTATATAAGTAAGACCATAATAATACTGCTATGAGACGTGGTAGCCCCCAAGTTTCCACAAGAGGCGCTCCTAGTCAAGTATATGAGGAAAATGAAAAGTCCTCTGAAAGTTGATACTGTTTTCATTGTGTCTTGGAATCTTGAAATTCTTATTTCTAGATGTGACCCCAATATGGGTCGTTTGTTTGTTTTCTTTCATCATGATCAGCCATAGGACGTCCACTAATGAAGATAGGCCTCCCCAAAGATTTCCAGATCGACTGGTTACTGTTTATCTTCAAAAAATTCTAGGTCACTTCTAATAATTATACTCGACCAAGGACGTATAAAAAAGTAGGACACACACCATCTTGCTTATAGTTAAACGGGCGCCACAGAGCAGCCACGCACACATTAACATTCATAACACGATCAGTCGCCGTCATTACGTATCGATAGATCGAATGGGCGAAAATCCTGCTTTACTTTCAATGTTCCTAGCGCTCCATTCATCTTGTTTTTACGTCCATGTACTCGAATTTATTGTGATTGTATAACTGAAACTGCACCGGCTTTAGCGCCATTAATAAGGATCGAGCAAAGTAACGCCAGGTACTATTTGATAAGCGTCTTAGTATAGTATCTATATATTTTCTTGCTACCTGCCCTTATCCTACCTTAACGTGGGTTCACATACACTCTTTCAAGCATGTTGCAGAAAGGATTTAGTGTAGTTTTCACAGTTGGTTGCCTGCCTGATGTCGACCACCCTCTGGGGTATCTTCATAGTCCCGGTAAATCAAATCAGAATAATCACAAGTTTAAAAACTCAACTGACCGACTTCCAATTTACCGATCGTGACCAAATTTAGATGTGACCACCCTTGAAATAAGCTCTATCGACCACAAAAAGAATTTTGAAAATCGGTTTTTTGGAGGAGATATCGCGTAACATGCATTAAAAGAAATACATACGAATTGAGGACCTCCTCCTTTTTGGGAAATCGGTTGAAAATCAATTTGCACTATGGGAATCGAATCCAGGACATCCCGGCCCACAAACCCTATATGCTGTCTTCACCTCGCCTGGCCCTGAGCATCCTCTATAGTAAGAATATTGACTCGCATATATCAACATATTATTATACTAAAAACGTTTTTTTTATTTGATCTGGGGGGTTACCCCCACCTCTTATAGCAGTATAAGGTACAAGTAAGATTATAATAATATTGCTATAAGCAGTGGTGGTAAACCCCCTCGTCTCTTATTGAATTTTTCTCATGTAATCTTGATTGGTAGAACCATTCTGTAGACTGTAACGTCTATAGCATGATCGGGACAGGTCGACCGATTTGATACCACTGTCTCATAGAAAACCGACGTAAAGTGTGATGATGCGTCCACACCGGGCCGAACGAAGGCGAACGAATTATGCCCGTTTCATTTACACAACAGCGAAAGTTTGTTTGTGTGAACGCAACAGGTATAGATTCTTTCGCCTTCGTTCCGCCATTAGATTTCCGCTGGACCAATTCCCCCTCCCTTTCCCTATCCCTATTTCTCTCCTCTTAGACTGACAACGCATCCATAATTCTTTTTGTCCCTTGGGTGTCTATGGGCGGTGGATATCATTTAACATCAGGTGACCCATGTGCTCGTTTGCCAGTCTCTGCTATAAAAATCTGGTAAATAAATATTAGCAACCACAATTAGACGTGACCAATTAGACCCAGGAAGAGATGGCGTGACGATATGGATGCCTACGAGCCTACGTGGACTGTAGCCCGAGCACGAAAAAGGAATGTAAATGTAAATGTATTCGAGTTCGCTGCGCACTGATGACGATTGGTTAATATTTCATACAAATTTCATAGACGCGCATCGAGTTCGAATACATTTACGGTTGTTAGAAATTTTCCTGCTCAGGCCGCTGAACTAGCCCATGACAGAGAACAGTGGAAAAAGATGAGGGAGTCCTTTGCCCAGCAGTGGGACACAATAAGATAGAAAAAAAAACCAATATTACGTCAGTTGCTCATATAGATTTATCAGGCATTGTAGTTTATTTTTGGATGAATAATAATTGTGATGTGATAATTATATTCATTGACCGATTTCAAAAAAGGAGATGGTCCTCAATTCGTCTCTATGTTTTTTATGTTACTCGATATTTCCGCTAAATGTGGTCCGATATTCAAGATTTTTGTGTTTGATGGAGCCTATTTTAAGGGTACATACATTAGGTAGATACATTTTGAAGTCGGTTCCTTAAGTTTTTGTTCTTCATATTCTTTCATCACGACTACTGTCCTCAATAACTATTAAATATGGAAAGAATCTGAAATCCAGCCCGATTTCCATAAATTCAACAGATATACCGCGTAACGTTACTACACAGTTTTTGAAGTCGGTTTTTGAACAGCTTTAAATAAATAAATAATAATAAATAACAACCAACTGGTTGAGCCACTTCGTGTCTCTTTTGGGGAGCGATCGACTCCGGTACTTTCTGGGTGGATCATTGTGCTCTCCAATCTTGTTGGCACGACCTAGGTATTTTAACCTCTTTGGTACCACAGCTCGTTGGTGTATGCTCTGATAATTATTACTGGCATGCACCACGTCAAATTCATATTTTTATTAACGTCATTTCTGTTCTACTCTATACTTCATATACTTAATACATTTTTCACTACATGTCAACATAACAATTTTACACTAACATTATATTAATTATATTTTTCTTTTATTCACACCGCTTTACGCATCACGACCCCTTGGACGTGGTCGTTCAATTCGCCCTTGCGAGGATCCCGCTTTTCAAACCTCCACCGCTTTGCCACGCGTAACCGGCACATCGCCAGTGGAATCTTCAGAGTGACAATTGAGGAGCTGCTGAGACCACGGAGGTGGACGCCCGGCTCTGTGCTGCAAGGTTGGTGGATCATATATTCATCTGCTCAGAACCAATACCCTAGTTCGTGCTCGCCTTGAGGGACACGGGGTGGTTCTGGGCGATCGAGTCCCTTGGCTCTTACACCAACATTTTTTGGTAGTGCTATTTTTTCACGCACTACCAACCAACAGTCACATACATATTCCTGACCCCACACTAAGATCGAGTCTTGTATCGTGGGTATCGGGAACTACGAGAGACTTTCGGTCTCACTACACCCAGACCCGAAACAAATATTTGTAGGCTATACAAACATTTGTCTCGGTGCGGGGATCGAACCCGCGGCCTCTCGATTCACAGCCGGCTACTCGCCCGCTGCGCCACGGAGGCTGTCAAACTGCTTAGAAACGACTGAACTGAAAAGAAAAGTCTTGCTACACTAGTTACTCTAGTAATGAATATAATAAAATACATTTAAAATATTTTTATGTAGTTTATTTCAAGAACAACAAGATATTTTTACATAACACCCAGAAAATATATCATCATCATCATCAGCCAGGTTTCCAGATCGACCTTTTGGAAACGGCCTGCATCCAGCGACTTCCTGCGACCTCTATCAGGTCGTCTGTCTCAAAAAATATATATATATAAATTTAATATTTAATATTTACCATAATGACGTATAACAACAATGAAACTACATCAGATTTTCAACAGAAAAACAATTTTACCACGTATTTAACGAAGCGTAGTTAATTATATAGTACCTAACACAGCTACAGCACAGCTTCTAATTAAGGATATTTTCATATCCGTATAGTTACTAAATGAAAATTTAATGACTATGCTACTAACATCTTGAATCTGAGGTTATTTCGACGTTGGAAAACTCTATTTAAATTTCGATTTTTTTCAAAAAATATAGGACATTTTACAAAAGCTTTTGGTTTATTGATTAGGATTTCGATGGTTTTTCTATACTGATTACATATGTTTTACTCAAACTTATCGGAATAATTTTCTTACACTTTTTATACATTGTGTAAAAATTCACTTTCAATAATTAGAAGTTAAAAAAAAATCCGACTTTCGACTTCAAAATTTATCCGATCGTGACCAAATTTATATACCACCCCTGTACCCCTTGTACCGATCTTCGTACAAAAAAAACGAGGTAAGATTATAACAATATTGCTATAAGAGGTGGTAGTAACCCGCCTGAAATAAGATCTATCGAACACATAAAGAATCTTGAAAATATGTCCTTTGGCGGAGATATCGCGTAACATAAAAAATACAAAAAAAAATCAGATAAAAGACAGAATTGAGGACCTTCTCCTTTTTTGGAAGTCTGTTGAAAATCGACCGAAATTTTGTGGTAATTGGTTATCTGTTGATAACTATGTAGGTAAATAAATGTATGTGTAAAATCCGGGCGGTAAATTAAAAGCCTGAAACGAAGAAAAACTATATGGTTACCAACAATAAGGTATCCTCACATGACATAGAGAATAAGGTGCTATCTCAATGGTGTGTTTATTAAGCCGCGCTTCCTGCACTAAAACATTACACAAAGCACCTAAACAAAAGGTGATTTCGCTACACATTTTTATCTATGGTCCATTGTTCTATGAGGAGAAGACAGCGAAAGACAGTGCAGGAGACGCGCTTTTAGGTATTTGTGTCCAAGGAAAACAACAAACTGTTTCCGATCAACGTCACTTGAAATTATTATATTAAGATTATTTTTCATTCATTTTACAATTCTCAGTTTTTACATTTTTTAATATTAATTTAAAAAATATTTTTACAAGTGATGTCACAAGACGTGAAGGGAAAAAACAAGAAAAGGTCACTATTTAACTACTTCAAGACCTTGCATAGGGGGTCAAGTCATCAGTAATGAAGAATTTCGCCGGGGCGTTGTCGAAAAACTTGGCGCTGTAATGACGATAGAGTTCCAAGGCCTTGTCGGCAAAAGCTCGTCCGACACTGGCGACGATGAATTTCCAGTTGGTGTTCAGAATATCGACGATTTCTTTACCTGCAAAGTTTTAAACGCTGTAGTGTACTAGATCGTATCATTAAACTTTATATAATTGTAGGCAGCCATCGTATTAATATGTCTCCTCTAATCAATCCTTCTTAACACCTATTTGGATTTCTGCTTATTCATTAATAGAAAATTTGATAAAAATCCTGCAATGACAATTGGATCAGAGGATAAGAGACCAAACTGCTGTCTCACTCAGGTCGAAAATTTTCGAACATTCAGGAAAAAAATTAATTCGAAACCTATGAAAAATCGCGGAACATGGTGATTCCGGTACCCCAAAGGGTGCACCTCTACCTTTGGATCTCCGCTTGAAAACAGTAATCTCATTACATTTCATGTGTTTCTTGATACAATATCTATATAATTTTATTTTGAGTTATACTTACTAGCTTCTCTATCGCCCACATAAAGATTGTCAGCTTCGAACTTAACTTTTCCCAGGATTTCGAAATCATATTTGGCAGACCCATAATCACATTTCAAATAGATTTCGCCGTCGCGCTTTAATGCGTAAAATGGATAATTCAGTTTAATTGTTAATTTTTCTGTAAAAGAAATGTATTTTTTTATTAATTTGAATAAATGCGTATTATGCAGCCGTTTTCGGGCAAACGAGCAGATGGGTCACCTGATGGTAAGTGATCTCCCGCCCATAGACACCCAATACACAAAAATAATCATGGGTGCTTTGCCAACATAATAAGGGTTGGGAAGGGTAGGGATTTGGGACACTGACACGGAAAACTCACTCACCGAACGAAACGCGACAGCGAACCGCCACTTTGCGTCGGTTTTCTGTGAGACAGTGGTATCAAAACGGTCGAGCTGGTCCATTCATACTGTAGGACGTAACTGTCTATAATATATGGTGTATATCATACCAATTGCAACCTTGCCGTGGCCTTCGCCGCGAATGGATGAACCATTTAGGAAGGTTTCAATAATGGGGCTCAACGACGACAGTTTGTATTTTCCGTCGACTATTAAACTATCGCAAGCGATTTCATTTTTAGCTTTTTCTTTCTCAATATCCATCCTGAAACAAAATTACGATTAAAAAAATTAAATAATAATATTATCCCTGTAATAACAATTGTCCCACTGCTGGGCACGGGCCCCATCTAGTGATGAGAGGGGTTAAGCCTTAGTCTGCCACGCTGGCCTAATGCGCGTTGGTAGACTTCACATATCTTCGAAATTCTTATGGAGACATTCGCGAGTATACATGTTTCCTTACGACGTTTTCCTTCATCGTTATAGCAAGCGAAAACACAATTAACATAGAAAATTCGGAGCTGTATGCTCCATTTTGGGGTATGTCTTGAACCTCCGATAATCGTCCGACAGTCCGTACCATTCCCAATTGAGCTATCGCTAAATTACGGTTACTTTATGTGTATACCACCTTTAAAGTCGCAGTTATACATACAATATACATACACAGATCCTCTCCTGCATTCCCGGAGGCGTAGGCAGATGCAATCTAGAGAACTAGAACATTGCTAACTAGAGAACCAGCTCGTTTCCGTCCCAGATGTGACAGGAGACGTGCCTATCGCCATATTAAGCACAAGACTCTGGGCGGATACTTAATAGAAAACCCCTTATTCGTTTTCCCGGCCGGGAATCGAACCGAAAACCTCAGGCCGGTATTCCTATCATGCTTGCAATACAACTACGCCACCAAGGTAGTTTTAGTTATAGGATAATATTATTCATCTTAAATCGTTTAAAAAAATATCTACATTATGACAAGATAAAATTAGAGAAAATTTACAATATTTCGTTCAATACAAAAACCCTGATTCCTCCACTTGGGCGGTTCTAGGTTTGGTTCCCCGGTCGGGGAACTCTGCTTCCCAAACATGTTTTGCCCACAACTAAATCCCTCGAGATGGTCAATTTCAAGTAGCTGTGGAAAAAATGTGCGTCGACCCTAAAGAGTGGGATAAGTGAAGGTAGATAGCCTCCTTGATCTAGTGGCAGCGTAAGGAGGTCTTGAGTTCGATTCCCAGATCGGGCGGTTTTATTCTACCACGACCCTTGGACTGGTTCCCCAGGAACAGGTTGACGTCAGGCAGCCGGTAATAAAAAAAAAACAAATCCTTTCTGCGACATACTTGATATATTGCGCCAAACCCACTGGGGATAAGAGTATGTAGAAAAAAAAGAAGTGAAAGTGGAAAATGTTACTTACGAGTACGACTTATAATGGCAGGATGTGATCCCCGACACTGTACCGTCCACCAGAGTGATATCAACCAGGCCAGCCACAGATAAAGATATATCCTTAAGCGGTATGTTTCCAATCGGAGGTATATCGTACTCAGATATCCCAGTTTTACTGATGCTGTTTAGCATTTTTTCATAAGCATTCTTAAGACATTCGCTATCCTTTATTGAACACTTAGGAATTGTGTCCACTGAAAATAAAAATAAATTGATACAGTAAGCTTCTTGTATAAAATCTTAATATTATAAAAGCGAGATTTAAAATTAGTTTAAACCATAACGTATACCATAGACACGTGCCATTTATTCCAAGGGGGTAGATAGAGGCATAATTAGTACATATATATAGGACACACATTCCATATTCCTAGCTTATCTATACCACCTTTACCCAACCCGGAGATCGAATCAGAGCGGTCTGGTTGGTACTTGGCAGTCGTAAGAGGAAGCATACCCATATTACGTGACCCATTCTTACCATTTTTATACCCCTCCCCCCATGGTGACCACCTGTAGTATATGCCAAGACCCCCCCTCGCCTCTGTTTTCACGTAGTAATTTATAAATATGGTTTTAAATCATTTTTTGTCAAATAAAAGTTTAAAAACAAAATATTACAATGCCACTTTTGACTTTAAAAAGTGCTAAACGCTGCACGGCATATTTGAATATAGCTCGAAAAAGCACGAGATTTCCCTAAAAGATATTGACTACGTGACAAAAACCTAAGACCCGCCCCTGTGACCAAGCATGGCATTTTGTAGACCCCTCGTCCCTAAACGGGTCAGGTAATATGGGTACTTTCCTTAACATATGCAATACTACGAAGCCATTGCGGCAGTCAGTATTTATCAATTTATAACACACATAACATAAGCTCACGCCTGTATCCCCGAAGGTGTAGGCAAAGGTGTACAAACGAACTAGTACACCCACATTTCTCTCAGCTAAGTTCCGTTCTAGAAGTGATAGGGGGCGAGCCTATCGCCATATTGGACACAAATTCTAGACTCCGGGCTGATATGGAAAAATCCAATATCACTTTGCCCGACCCGAGGATTGAACCCGAGACCTCAAGACAGTAGTCATACCGATATACAACTACGCCACCGAGGCAGTTATCAATTTATCATGATCTTATAATTTTTTTATCCGGGCACGGCAAAGTCACTACACTGCACCTGATGGTAAGTGTAGTGCAGTCCAAAAAAATTTGAATCACTGACAAACAATGGGTTTATCTGTGGTCGCCAGAATCATGTCGGCATATTTATGCTTCTTCACACTCCGAATCCGACGAGGGAAGAAGCAAACCGAAGGCTTGCGACAAGACAGGCGGCGGACCGATGCAGACACAGGGATACCCCCATACCTGTTCCAACCAACCATCAAGTCATGCAGCAAGCCCCTCGAGAGAACCAGAAGTACACTGGCTGATCCTAGAACGCGAACCACACACGGAGTGTGGGTCAGTATGGCAGGTTTTATAACCATGTGTACGATGGTTGCTTTCCGGTCAGATACGAATATCCTACCACCAGCAATTACTCTTATTGTCGCATTCTATACCATATTACATAATCCAGAAGTAAAAGACTTGTAACTATTTCATATGAATATGCATTTATCATTTTTACAAATAAATAGAAGTTAATGTTTGATTAATATCTTTATAAATATTTTAATCTTACAAAATAGAACTGACTGTCTGCCTCCGTGGCGTGGTGGTATTTCGGTACGACTACGTTTCTGAGGTCTCGGGTTCGATCCCCGGATCGGGCAAAGTGATATTGAATTTTTCCATATCAGCCCGGAGTCTGGAATTTGTGCCCGATATGGCGATAGGCTCACCCCCTATCACATCTGGGACGGAATTAAGCTCGGCGAAATGTGGGTGTTCTAGTTCGCTAGTGCGCCTCTGCCTACGCCTTCGGGGATACAGGCGTGAGCTTATGTTATGTTATGTCATTACAAAATAAAACAAATAAGAATACATAAAACAAACAAACAAACTCACCAAAAGCTGTCTCCGTGAAAACGAATATGGAACAAGCACACAAAAGATAACTCTGGACAAACATTATGGCAGGTTGTACCCAGAGCTGTGCTTTGAAAACTGTAACGTTTGGACAATGCGAGGCTTATTATATAACACACAAAATTGTTCATTGGAACAATAAGTAAGGCCGGAAGAATTACACGGCATATTATTATATCTTATTCTACAGTTTACATGTTTTGATTATATAATAATAATTTATAATTAATGCGTGATGTTGAAAAAATAATATTATCTATCTTTTTCTCATCATCATGATCATGATTATGATGATAAAATGATGATGAGGATGACTTTTGCCTATTTAATGTAAACGCGTTTGATTCGTGATCAAGTAATCTGTTAAAATTATGCTTATATATTCATCAATATAATGAATATATCGATGTTTATATTGTTTTACTATTTATTGGTCGTAAAAATCAATATAAAAGTAAAACAATATAAAGCATATTTTAACCCTCATAGGGGGTTGACGTCAGGCAGGCGGCCGGTCGTAAAAACTAAGCCAAATCCTCTTTGCAACATGCTCGAAAAAGTGTGTTGCGCCGACTCCACATTAACGTGGGATAAGGGCAGTTTGAAAAAAATTGGTCGTAAAAACCAAGCCAAAGCCTCTCTACAACAGTTGAAAAAGTGTGTTGCGCCGACCCCACATTAAGGCAGGGGCATAAGGGCAGGTTGAAAAAAAAATGTTTTACTTTTATACTGGATTTTTTAAATGTCTGTATTTAAAAGATTAAAACAAACAAACATATTATTACATACCTACGTTTTATTGAGCTAACATGTACAAACAATTATGTATGCATACACTATACCTCTATAATGACTAACAGACGTACTTAATTATTACTCACAAAGTCAATGTTAAAGGAACTTAGCTTTATTGTTTACTTAATTTATGCGCAAATCCAGTTTTATTACAGTAAGAAGTATACAAATATGACAACGCGTCCATGAACTTCTAAAATTATATTTTTTATAATCTATACCATAATATATATATAATCTCAGGAACTACTGGTTCGATTTGAAAAAATCTTTTTGTGTTGGATAGCCCAATTATCGACGGTGGCTATAGGCTATATATCATCACGCTATTACCAATAGGAGCGGAGTAGAAATGAAAAATGTTTAAAACCGGGGAAGGCGATATCTCAGAAACTACTGGTTCGAATTGAAAAATTCTTTTTGTGTTGTATAGCCTATTTATCGAAGATGGCTTTAGGCTATATAACATCACGCTTTGACCAATAGGAGCGGAGCAGAAATGAAAAATGTTGCAAAATCGGGAAAATTTATATCTCGGACAGAAACTACTGGTTCGAATTGAAAAATTATTTTTGTGTTAGATAGCCCAATTATCGAGGGTGGCTATAGGCTATATAACATCACGGGGTGACCGATGTGAGGAATGATGGGGTGACTGACAGGCTGACTGATGGGGTGGCGGACGGGGTGACTGACGAGCTGAATGACGGGGTGACAGACGGGGTGACAGATGGGGTGACCGACTGGGTGACAGAAGGGGTGACCGGCGGGGTGACAGACGGGGTGACAGGCGGGGTGACAGACGGGGTGACAGAAGGGGTGACAGACGGAGTGACGGACGTGATGACAGACGGGGTGATAGACTGGGTGACAGACGGGGTGACCGACTGGGTGACAGACGGGTTGACAGACGGGTGACAGACGGGTGACAGACGAGGTGATAGACTGGGTGACAGACGCGGTGACCGACTGGGTGACAGACGGGGTGACACACGGGTGACAGACGAGGTGACAGACGGGGTGACAGACTGGTGACAGAAGGGGTGACAGACGGGGTGACGGACGTGGTGACAGACGGGGTGATAGACTGGGTGACAGACGGGGTGACCGACTGGGTGACAGACGAGGTGACAGACTGGGTGACCGACTGGGTGACAGACGAGGTGACAGACGAGGTGACAGACGGGGTGACGGACGTGGTGACAGACGGGTGACCGACTGGGTGACAGACAAGGTGTCAGACGGGGTGACAGGCGGGGTGACAGACGGTGTGACAGAGGGTGTGACTGACGGGGTAAGAGACGGGGTGACAGACGGTTTGACAGACGGTGTGACTGACGGTGTGAGAGACGGGGTGACTGACGGCCGAAGTAGATCATCCCATTACCTCCTTTAGAATTATTGGATTATAGGTACCTAAGACTCACTCTTTCAACCCTCTCTCTCATACGCAGACGAAGTTGCGCGGGTCAGCTAGTGTATTATAAATTTACCGTCGGAGACTGGGAGCGTTCCAGTTATATTGAGTGTATATTAAAGAGTAGTTTATTTCAAAAACAAATTCAGACAGGTACAAGTGGGGATGTTTTATACTTGTAACTTGTACTTGTATAGAAAAAATGAGTACAGGTATCAGGTATGTCTTGGTAGATTTGTTTAATTGTTCTGTCATGGTTATTTTAATATTATTTATTTCAAATTACACTAATAAAATATGACTGCGTCGGTGGCGTGGTGGTATTTCGGTACGACTTCGATTCTGAGGTCTCGGGTTCGATCCCCGGGTCGGGCAAAGTGATATTGGATTTTTCCATATCAGCCCGGAGTCTGGAATTTGTGCCCGATATGGCGATAGGCTCGCCCCCTATCACATCTGGGACGGAACTAAGCTCGGCGAAATGTGGGTGTTCTAGTTCGCTAGTGCGCCTCTGTCTACCCCTTCGGGGATACAGGCGTGAGCTTATGTTATGTTATGTTATGTTAATAAAATATGATAAAAAAATACAATGACCTTAATTGTCACCACGACTTTTATATTTGAAGTGATTATTATTTGGGACTGTTAAATTAAAACAATAAAGGTTGAAATAAAACTACGAAGACTGCAAAAAAAAAAGTCGGGTACAAAAATTAAATCAAATCGTGATAGAATCCGTAAAAATTGTTTTATTTAAATTTATATAACATTCGCGTAAACTTAAGAAATCAGTAAATAAGGATTCTTTGACGATGAAAACAAATACTTCTATGTATACATAAAAGTCATTGTATGAAAACTGCTCGGCGAAATGTGGGTGTTCTAGTTCGCTAGTGCGCCTCTGCCTACCCCTTCGGGGATACAGGCGTGAGCTTATGTTATGTTATGTTATGAAAACTGTTTTCATTCTTCGACGGCTCCAACATTAGATTCTGAACTACACGATTTGTTTGATATTGCGTTTCGTCTAGAGAACGTGATATTTCCAGGACGTGATATTTAATACAAGACAATTTCCTTTCCACTATATTTTAATTGTCTAGGACGGAAGAAAGAAAAAAGCAGCGATAGCTCAGTTGGAAATGTTATGGACTGCCGAGACGAGGAGATTCGAGACCAACCCCAAAAAGGAGCATACACCTCTGACTTTTCTATGTTAAGTGTGTTTAATTGTGAATTAACGCATGCTATAACGGTGAAGGAAAACATCGTAAGGAAACCCGAGAATTTCTCCATTCGAATTTCGAAAGGATGGCGAGAAATATACCAACCCGCATCAGACCCGCGTGGTAGACTAAGGCCTAATCCTTCTCATTAGTATAGGAGAACCGTGCGTAGTAGTAGGACTGCAATACTACAGGGCTGATATTATTATTTTAGGTGGAAAGACGAGCATGCGGTCTGCTTGATGGTCAGGGGCCTCTACCGCCTTGGTACTTCGGTAGAGACGAAGCACATGGAGGCCGCTACCGATCTTTTGATACTGTGAGTAAACGAGTGGGCGCCGAAATAACTTACAACTAACTTGACCAAGTCATCATATTCCGAATGCCAACATGGGCTTAAATCATCACAAGTTTAAAACTTAACGGATCGACTTCAAATCCGATGGTAACCAAATTAATATGGGACCACCCTTGAAATAAGCTCTATCGAACACAAAAAGAATTTTGAAAATCGGTCCACATTTGGCGGAAATATCATTATGTAACATACATTAAAAAAATACAGACGTATTGAGGTCCTTCTTCTCTTTGGAGGTCGGTCGAAAAAATACAGACGAATTGAGGACCTTCTCCTCTTTGGAGGTCGGTCGAAAATGCAACTTGTTCTTTTTATCAGACATTTTAGGAAAACATGTAAATAACGCGCTTCCGCATAATTTTTGTTACGCATTTCGACCTTGTTAATGATAACCTTCAACGCGCATAATTTTAACAAAAATAACCACGGTAATGATTAATTATTTTTCTTAAGTAGGTGCTTGAACTAAAGTTCCTGTCGTAATTAAAAATATAAATTCATATGGATTTTAAAATTATCTAAAGACCAATCTGTTCTTATCCCACAATGTGGGGTCGCTACCCTGCAATGTTTTCAAGTATGGTGTAAAAAGGATTTGGCTCAGCTTTTACGACCGGCTGCATGCCTGACGTCAACCCCTCTGAATGTCCCAATCCCGGACAAGTCAAATTAGAAAAACAGCTTTGCCCGACCTGGGAATTGAACCCAAGATTATCCGTTATACAGCCCATATACGTTGCCACTAGACCATGGAGGCGACACCCAATGCTGTACAGTGTAAAGCTGTTACTTTAAAATACAGCGATACTGATAATGAAATCATTTTAAACATGACGCATATTTTAATGTTTCTTAATTAAGCTTTTTGCGTGCATTGTGTAGCAGTTATTATAACTCATTAAATGAGGAATAACATGTTAAAATTCACGATTGTTATCAAATACGAAAGACGCTATCATTAATAGTTACTCAGTTCATGGAAAAATTAGTCTGAATTCGTTAGAATCTGTACCTTTAGTTTTAGGAGCGGGAGCGTAAAGGCGCGTGTCCTGCATGTTTTTATCAAAACACTACACAAAATACGGTTTCGCTACACATTTTTGTTTAAAGTCCATTGTTCCAAATAGCAGGAGAATGCCTAAACAAAAGCATTGTTTTGTGTACGTGTTTTTGTTTGTAAAAAAACATATATTTGAGTCACGTCTTTACAGGCATTATCTAAGAAGCTGTCAATATTAATATTATCATTAATGTATACTTGTCATCGCACAGTCGTCTCGAATGCCTTGGTGGCGTGGTTTTATTTGACAGCCTCCGTGGCGCAGCGGGCGAGTAGCTGGCTGTGAAGCGAGAGGCCGCGGGTTCGATCCTCGCACCGAGACAAATGTTTGTATTGCCTACAGATATTTGTTTCGGGTCTGGGTGTTGTGGGACCGAAAGTCTCTTGTAGTTTCTGATATCCACGACACAAGATTCGATCTTAGTGTGGGGTCAGGACTATGTATGGGACTGTTGGGTGTTATTTATTTATTTCGGTACGACTACCGTCCTGAGGTCTCGGGTTCGATCCTCGGGTCGGGCAAAATGATATTGGATTTTTCCATATCAGCTCGGAGTCTGCAATTTGTGCCCGATATGGCGATAGGCTCGTCCCCTATCATATCTGGGATGGAACTAAGCTTAGCAAAATGTGGGTGTACACTAGTACAGTATCCCACAGTATACACATTACTTAATTGAGCAGTATATACTACTTTTCCAAAATACTGTATTTTTGCTTTTGTTATTAGTAATTACTTTGGATTTAATACTAAGAGACTACGGTATCTAAATGAAATTGTGGGGAGTGGCGCCGTCTGCTGAGATACAGGTTTTTAACCTAGTTCGGCATACGGGTGCATTTTTTATTGTGTCAATCTTTAGCCTATTTTATTTGTTGTTATTTTGGTGTATGTATTTTTAGTCAATAAAAATATCATTAAATATTATTATTATCCCAAGTGCGCCTCTGCCTACCTCTTCGAGGATACAGGCGTGACCTTATGTTATAGACGGGACAACAGCGCGAAACTTGTGATCTAAAGTTGTGACCTCGTGGTAATAAGTCAGTCAGTCATATTTAAAACATAGGTATGCAGTAAGTCGTTCCAGCGTAATAGCCCCTTACTTATAAAAATATTTGAGCGCTGCTTAACTTTATACCATAGGTTGTCCCTTTCATTTTTAAACAATGTAACGCAAGGAAAAAAGTGACAGGTTATTCTTAACCATTTGGTCAGCTAAAATACGTTTATAAGTAAGGCCCTAGTTTTTTGTGAATGTTCAAGAATGACGTAAGACAATTTTATTGTTTAAACATAATGGGTATAGGGTGGCTATAGGGTGTGATAAGCGCCATTGCGTTATAACAAGTGGTAGATATTGTTACTGACATTCATTTGAGATCATTTTTTTGTATGGAACTTCTTTGATAGCGCCTCTATAGATAGTAATATAAAATCTCTTTGGAAACTCTCACTCTAATGTTCTATAAGGCCGCGGTCCCGAACTCAGCGGGCGCAGAGCGGCGGCTGCGTCGGCGCGGCGAGCGGCGCGTTCCAATGCATAGATTAAATGGAACTGTGAGTTTGTATATAATCAAATTCCCTGCTCTGGTGTTCCCCAAACGCTACAAAATCATTTTTTCAAGTTTTCTTCTTATTCCTTATCCTAACCTATCCTATCTATACCTATCCTATCCTAACCTAACCTAACCTAACCTAACCCAACCCAAGGTTGGCAAACAACCCATGATTTACCATCAAGTGACCCACCTACCTGTTTGCCAATTATTGCTATAAAAAGGTGTAATAATAAAAATACAATGGTATGTAAAACTATATTATGTAGTAACAAATCTATCCGTGTAGCCAGATAGATAAACTTTTCACGCTCTAGCATAAGGCGTTAGGTCATCAGAAATAAATTTTTTGGCTGGTACAGAATCAAAGAAGTTTCCAGCGAAACTGAAGTAAAACTCCAATGCTTTGTCGATGAAGGTCCGTCCGAATGTTTTCATGATGAATTTCCAATTATCGTTCAAGACAACGACCATAGCTTCAGCTGTAATGTGATAATGGATTTACATACTATAATTTATTATTTATACGAGGGATAATTCAATTTTTTTGCCAAATTGCAGCTGAATTATTTTTTATATTTATAAAAAAAATCAAATAGTCATTGAGATCTAGCATTGTAAAATGAACTAAGCTTTTACAAAGGTAAAAAGTAACTTAGTAAAAAGGTACCAAAATCTTATTTTTCCTCAGATTTATAATTTATATACAATGTCATTATAAAAGAAATCGCCTTCTTGGTCTAGTGGTAGTATATAAGGGCTGTGAACTGGGAGGTCCTGGGTTCGATTTCCAGGTCGAGCAATGCTGTTTTTCTCATTTAATTTGCCCAGTACTAGATCCCGTAGAAAGGGGTTCACGTCAGGCAAGCAGCCGGTCGTAAAAACTAAGCCAAATCATTTCTGCAACATGCATGAAAGAGTGTCTTGCGCCGACCCCACAATGGGTGGGATAAGGACAGATAGAAGGAAGATCATTATAAAATAACTATTTACAAAAAAATATATTGTGTATATTAAATTATTAATGAACGATTAATATTATCACAGGCCAATAGAAACTACTAAATAAATTTTTTGTTGTGTCGTAATAGATAGTTAAGTCATTTACGGCCGGTTTCAATAAACGATCTCAGTTTAGAGTGCAGATAGATCGCGATTATGAACCAATCAAATCAAGTCATTTGACGGAGTCATGTTCAAGCTGTGTTCTTATTAGCTAATTTTTGTAATCTATCTGCTCATTCGAACCGAGATTGTTTCTTGAAACCGGGCGTTAGTAGTCATGGACATGCTGTAAAATCTCTACTTCTGAATTCAGTTATCTTGTCTAAGCCAAACCATGTGACTGTACTCCTTACACCACCTCATATAATAATTAAATACAGAATAAGAGACAGTACCGGATCCAGGTTTTTCAAAGCGGGGTCAAGCTGCCAATTTGTCCGATTCACCAGCCCCCAAATGAGGGCGCCCCCTAGTTTATGCCGCCTCCCAAATCCTACCGCCCGGGGCACGTGCAATCTCTCGCCCCCCTAGATCAGGTAGGAGATATCCTTACTTATATCTTCGGTGCCCACATAAATGTTGTCAGCGAAGAACGTGGTCCTGCCTTGTATGTCGTAGTCGTATTTGATGTCATCGTACAGGCATTTAATGTAGATCTCGCCGTCGTCACGTTTTTGTGCGTAGAACGGGAAAACGATGATTAACTTGAGTTTTTCTGAAAAGTCAAATATTGATTTCGAAGCAATCAAATGGCTAGCGGCCGGTTTCATTAAAATATCTCTATCTGAGTGTATCATACAAACGTCTCCATACTTCAAGAGCTTAAAATCAAAGGAAAGGTTATCGTCGTGCAAATACGAGTCCTCAAATATTTTGGTCACGTCATCTGTAACCAGGACACTATGGAGCATTTGATTGTCTAAGGCTGTGTGGAAGGGAAACGATGTCGCACAGCCGCCGATCTCCAACGCGCTGGACAGATACTATCAAAGCTGCTACACAAAGTTCCATTTTGGAATGCTCGCGCAACGCCATCAATCGAAGTCGGTGGCGACGCATTGTAAAGGCTTCTGCAGGACGATTCTCTAAGAAACGCCACAACGTTGCGTTCGACGACGAGCTCTCGCAGCGCACATCGTTGAGATCGACGGAGCGTTCAACGTTGTTGGATCTTAGAGAATACCATTTTCTATACATTTATGTCAAACTCCTCGTTCGAGAGAGCTAGTTTGCATAAGCGCCGTCATCACGCATAGCGCTAGTGTGTGCGCTTTGTACCTTGCTGAATACAAAAATGAAAACATCGTTGCCGCAACGATGCCGCAACGTTGTTTTCACAAATGAAAGAGAGGTTAGAGAATCGACCTGCTGTTTCCAAGGACTAAAAATAATGATTGACAACCCAACACCGCTCATCATGAAACCACGACCACTCTGTCGAGAGTGTACGACTGACGAAGGAAGAAGAATTCGAGTGTGAATAGATTTCGAAAATGCACCAATGAAATTACGCCATTTTCCGGCATCATATTCAATCTTTGTTCTGATTAACATTAAACAGACGGTTAGTAACTACAGAATTATAATGAAAATACCACATATCAAATTCGAAGGTACCCTTATTTTTATGATTGTCTCGTGATTCTTATTTTGATTGTTAAAATAGTGAGTGTTAGAACGGAAGTGATTATAAATATAAAATTATAGTTATATTACTTACAAACTATAACATTTCGTCGGTTTTTTTTTACGTGTTACTTACCCGATTACTCGAAGACGCCTGGGCGATTCGAGAAATTATATAAAAAGGGTTATACTTCCCAGGTGGTCTCATTGGCATCAAGTCAGGATCTGATAATGGCATCCCAGAAAAATAAAGGGCAACCCTCAAATTTTATAGGAACCCATAATGAGTTTTATATATTTACTGATTTCTTAAGTTTACGTGAATATTATACATTGAAATAAAACTATTCTTACGGATTCTATCACGAGGTGTCATTTTCAAATGACACCTCAGTCTGACCCGTGACAACGAAGACTGCAAAGCCTTCGAAACGTCGGGAATAATAATTAAAACCTAATCATGATAGAATCCGTAAGAATAGTTTTATTTCAATTTTTATATATTTTCTAAAACTATTCAAGTATTTGCGTCTAGTGTTCATCATATTATGTTTCTGATCTGATAATGAGCACTAAAAATTGATAAATAATAATTAAAGTTTAATAAAAACTGAAAACCGATTTCAAAACTGAACACCTAAAAGTAAATAATAACAATTTCTTACTCTCTTTGGAGTTGGTGACTATTTATTTGATTTGCTTCGGCCTGTTTTTATTTTTTAATTACATTGTTGTTATTTTTTCCTTTTAAGTATTCTGTTTTGAAGTAGATTTTCAGTTTTTGACAAACTTTAATTATGGCTCTGCATGTTCTAAGACAGTAAATTACTCGTAGTTCCTGATACCTAAAGTGTAGATTAACTTAGTGTTCTTGGATGTGCGTAACTGTTAGATTTATTTGTTATTTACTCACCAATCTTGACCTTTCCAATTCCATTACCATGGACCGTGCTGCCTCCTAGAAGATTCCTGACTAAGGGACTAGACGCGATCGCCTTGTAATGGCCTTTAACAGTGATGTCACACGTTACATCTTGTGTTCCTTTCTCATCTTCTATATTAATCCTGGAATTGTGAAAATTCACTTCTAATTCATTATGTCGTACTTTATCGGAAATAGTTTGAAGACTAAAACTAGACATTGCGCTAGTTGATCTAATAGTGAATACTTAAAATTAACATTCCTACTTCATGTTTTCCCATACTTTGAAGAATTTAAACGATATCTTCGAATCAGTTACACGAATTTCTACTAAATTAATATCACATTTTTTTTATAGCTGAGACTGGCAAACGCGCTGATGGGTCACCTGATGGTAAGTGATCTCCAACCTGATAGGAGGGAATGGAAGGGGAAGGAAAAGGGATTGGAAAAGGGAGGGGTGGGGGAAATCACCGAACGAAACGTGACAGCAAGCTGCCACTTTACGTGGGTTTTCTGTGAGGCAGTAGTGTCAAACCGGTCGAGCCGGCCCATTCGTGCTGTAGACGTAACTGTCTACAGCATGGCTCTACCAGTGGCTCTCTCCATCACTACAGTATGCGTACTGCCCATACTCACAGGCATCATCATACTCGTAACAATACTTATGTTGCTCGAAGGGCACTCGTGTAGATTCCAAAAATATTTACTCATTGTTTTATCTGATACATATACGATCGGTACGATAATATTTTTGTCTTTAGTTTTCTGACAAATCATAACGTTTTATTTGTCGTTTTAAAAAAAATCAATGAGCGCGAGCAAGGCAAATCGTATTCAAAAGTGCCATAATATACCTCTAAGTTAAAAAATTTAAAACATTTAGTCACCTTTAAATGTTTTATATATTATAAAACTAAAATTTTCCTTGCATATTCTCAAATTATTCGTAAACATTTGTTTGAAGGAAAACCTTTAATATGCTATTTAAAGCACAAAAAAACTATAAAAATTGGTCCCAACAGGTTCGTATTTTAGCAATAATTTAGGTAAATATTTAGGTTATTTTTTATGAACGTTATTGACGTCAGACAGGCACTAAAGCCGAATGTTTCCTGTAACACGCTTGCAAAAAACTTGCTAGCTTGTGTTGCGCAGAGCACACAATATAGGGTGATAAAGAGAAGTAAAAGAAGAGTACATAATAGTATTAATTTCTGCTGTACGTTGATACGTCAGTCAGTCAGTCATGTGGATACGCTCAAAGGAATTATTTGTAATTTGTTCTTTATCAGTAACTGATTGTAAATTGTTTTATTTAAAGAGCCACGCAGGTTCTTGTCTGTTCTTCTCTGGTAAACCAGCTTTCCGAACTGGCGGTAGAAGAGAATTTCAACCATGACTTGATTTGAATTAAAAATATTTTTGAATAAACAAAGCCGACTCTAAAACCCGATACGCGACGCGTTGTTTATTACCATTTGAGGATTTTCCGCGTAGGTATCTACCTAATTATCATAATATTACCTTATCGTTGGTGTCAACTCTAAGGGCTACTTGCTATTACTAATCTAGAGTTGCACGTTATCTAGATTTATCCTACAACTCGCTCCCATCTTTAAATTAAGATTTGGGATAGAGATTTATCGCGAAACTGCAAGTGGGTTTAAAGCATACTAAAATAATTATAAAATTCTATATCTTAAAATATCCGCGACTCTGTCGTGATTGAATGACAAGGTTGACCAAGACTGTATTTTATCATCAATCAAAATAGAACACAAGTAACAAATACAATTAAAAATAATACAGAATACGAAGCTTTGGTCCTCTCTATTTGTAAATGCTCCGCCGTGGACACCAGATGCTTTAAAAAGAAAATTAAATTGTTGAAGCCATATCTTCTATACTTCGGCACGGCTAGCCGGTTTCCCTTCCAGGTATAACTTTACCGGAGACCGTGCATGTTCCATTACTATTGCTAATAAGTAAAAGGACAAACTGAATAAAATTTTGATACAATTTTACAAACACCGCTGTCACTATGTCGTGATTGTATGACATCCATCTAGTCTGTGGTTTATTCGCCGTGCCCGTGGGATTCACTCGGCAATCGAAATAGTACGTTTTATTAGTTTTATTAAAAAATTACATTGAGGTAACCTTATTGTGGTTTGTTGTGGATTAGCTGTTCTAATCTAATCTAATTTAATGAAGTGTTTTTTTTTAATTTGTTGTTTATTATGTTATTGGAAACTGCTTATTTAAAAAAAAAAATAGCAACGTCAGAGTTTCTTGCCCGTTCTTCTCTGGCGAACCAGCCTTCCGAACTGGCGGTAGAGTACATTCTTGACGGAAACTAAGCAATGTGTGACGTTTTATGGATTCAATAATTGATTTATTTTGGTGATAGTGCGACGTAAACTTACTCAAATTTGTTGAAAACGCAATCCTTTATTCCTGTTGCTACACCTTCCACAAGGGTGATATCTAGTAAGTTGGTAATGCTCACTGAAACATTTTGCAGCTTCATGGGGTCGACAACTGGTATGTTTAATTCTGGGATGCCAGTTTTGCCAATGTCCTTCACTATAGTTTCAAACAAATCTATGATACACTCATTGTCTGCTAGTTTGCATTTCGGGAGCGAATCGATTGCTGTAAGAAATAGGAATTAATAAATTATACTATATTATAATATTAGCTCTGTAATATTACTGTCCTACTGCTGGGCACGGGCCTCCTCTACTAATGAGTAGGGTTAGATCGTAGACTACCACGATGGCCTAATGCGTGGTGGTAGACTTCACATAACTTCAAAATTCTTGTTGAGAAATTCTCGGGTATGCAGGTTTCCTCACGATGTCTTCTATCACCGATATAACAAGCGATAGATAATTCACGATGAAAACATCAGGGCGGTAGTCATACCGAGCAAATTCAACTACGCCACCGAGGCAGCCTATATTACATACATTATCATATCACAAACTTTGTTGGCGATCTATCAACCGGGAATAGACAAGGGTGGGGAGCAGGGAGCTTTGTTATTATCCATGTTTAAATCTGCGTATGATGGAAGTTTCTAAACCAATATTTCCCCTCGCTTTTTAAAAGGAAACTGATAAACAAAATTAATAACAAACAAATATCGATATTGCATGCAATCATATTTACATTTAGTAGTAGTAAACTAAATGACAACGCGACGTCATCTACGTCTTGTACCTGTAAATTTTTAAGTGTGCCTTCCAATTATAGTCAATATTAACGTTGCTTTCTTTCTTTATTGCTTTTTTCTTACATGGAAATATAGTATGTATATTATATTGAAGAATGATGTGGTGACTAGGATTGAGAAAGGGATGCTGAGGTGGTTTGGACATGTAGAAAGGATGGATGAAAGGCGACTTACGAAAGGTATTTATCGTGCTAAAGTGAATGGCAGGGCCAGAAGAGGGCGCCCGACACGATCCTATATGGATCAAATAAGCGATCTCCTTCGTAAAGGGCAAGTTCGGAGTACTCTCAACCGGCGGAAATGTATGAAACGATGCATGAATGTGGATGAGGCAAAAGAGGTGTGTCAGGATCGTAGCTTGTGGCGCTCAATTGTCTCTGCCTACCCCTATGGGATACAGGCGTGAGTGTGTATGTATGTATGTATGTAAATATAGTATATCGCTCGCCCCTTATTACATCTGTGACGGAACTAAGCTCGGCGAAATGTGGGTGTTCTAGTTCGCGAGTACGTATCTGCCTACCCCTCGGGGATACAGGCGTGAGCTTATATTGTATGTGTAATATTTACGTTTAGCAGCAATAAACTAAATGACACCGTCACATATAAATATCTGTATATATAAAAGGCAATATAGTTCTTTCTACCTGCCCTTATCCCACCTTAATGTGGGGTCAGCGCAACACACTTTTTCAAGCATGTTGCAGAGAGGATATGGATTAGTTTTTACGACCGGCCGCCTGCCTGACGTCAACCCCCTATGAAGGATCCAAACCGGTCAAATTAAATTAGAAAAATTGCATGCCCGACCTGGGAATTGAACCCAGGGCCCAGACATGCTGCCACTAGACCAAGGAGGCGACATAAAAGGCAATATAGTATGTACATAAAAACATTAAGACATTTACCAACAGCGGACTCGGAAAGTATAACGTTGCACATAAACAACACGGCGATACTTTTGATAAACATTTTGTTTTGCACGTCCGATACCCAGCGAATGTTATTAAAAATTGTATGTATTAAGGATATTATACTTCGATTAAATATGACATAATAACGCAGGTATGCCGAAGGTTCAAACAGGTTTACACTTTTGTTTTATAGCAGAGATTGGCAAACGAGCAGATGGGTCACCTGTGATCTCCACCGCCCATTGACACCCAAAAACAAAACGAATCATGGGTGCGTTGCCAACCTAAAATGAGGCAATGTAAGAGAAGGGAAAAGGGATCGGGGAAATGGGCCACCGGAAATCTTACTCACCGAATGAAACGCGACAGCAAGCTGCCACTTTACGTCGGTTTTCTGTGAGACAGTGGTATCAAACCGATCGAGCGACGTCACTGTCTACAGCGTGGCTCTACCACTCCAAAAATACAATACTCAAAATCCTTTTCTTCATAAATATATTTTTATGTATGTCCCACACAGTTGACGTCTACAATACGCCGTGAACAAAACTACGCCTTTAGAAACCGTATACATAACCTATACCCAAACCTACATCTTTGCCATACAATTTTGCTAGGCGGATTTAATTTAGAAATTAGGGCCACTTGCAGCTTCGCAATAAATCTCTATTTACCCCAAATCTTAATTCATAGATTGGAGTAAGCTGTAGAATTAATAGAGATAAAGCGTAACTCTAGATTAGTAACAGCGCTGCAAGTCGCCCTAATGTACTAAACACATGGAATTACTTATCAATCCCGTAGTGGCACAATTTTTGACCAGATAAAGCCATATATAAAACAGTAATATCGATCTATTCATCTCAGTTACTTTATATTTTGAAAAGTGTTTTGTTACAGTACAGTTTTCAATTTCTGAAAGATACAATACAAAAGAACCGTCTACATAGTCGGTCGGAAGGATAGCCGACAATCCTTCAAAAGTTTTTCCAGAAGTTTTCAACTTGCGAAGCCAGACGTAAGGAAATCTACAAAAAGTGTAGCTGGAAAATACATTAAGTGAATGTATTTGGAGATTGAAAACATTGACTTTGTTTCTGTTATTTAAAATGACGTGCACAGGTATTTTATTAGGGTAGACAAAAACACAGTTTCACATAGTTCTTTTTATGGCAGTATTTTATAAGTAGCATTGCTATTATTTTTGCCTAGGCGTAAGAGTTACCATCATCAGGCGAGTGTCAAACTCATATAATCATTCAATAATAAAACTTTTATTCATACTTTTTTTTTTGCAATTGAAATACATTATGCCATTGTCAAGTTAGGTAAATTGTTTTCCTACATCTAAATTTTCGCAAGAGCAATGAAGTCGGATGTGTTCAATTTCAAGGTCTTGCTGGAGTTTTGGCGTCAATTCCTTCCAGTTTGATGTTTTTTAGACGATTTTCTCGCAGCGGAGGAATCGAACATGGTCGGCCCATCCACCCGACAAAAAGCATCCAAAATCACTTATTTCAAAGCTTCCACATACTATCCATCTTCCTTGATGTTTATTGCTTAGATACACATCACATTTAAACCAAAAACACAACTTTTGACTAAAATATGAAATCATTAAAACAAGCGATCACTCGCACCGTCAGAATTCCCGCCAAAACTCTTCTTATTCATACTTCTGTCATATTATAATGTATTTTATGATAACCGACAAATAATAAATGTCGTGAAATGAGTTAATTAATATAAGGTATCAAGTTCCATTGCTAACCATCTTTCATTTAAAAGTTGTATCATCATTGTATCAGATGTGGATAATCTCAAGATCCTGCTGGGATTAGGGCAGCAATTCCTTCCAGTGCGATGTCCCTCAGATGACTTTCACTCAGCTAATCGACCGAACAAAACAAGCCAACACACCAAGCAATACTCAATCAAAGATCCCTGGTTAAAAAGTTTCCTGATTATACTGTCCATTTTTGCCGAATTTTGGTGCATAAAACCATATCACATAAAACAACAAACACAACTCCAGAAAATAAGTAATATGGATTAATTTTAACAAGTGACGCTCACTCTGTCATTCTCGTCAAAATCCAGATGTAATAATAAAAATACAATGGTATGTAAAACTATATTATTTTATAACAAATCTACCCAAATAGCCAGATATATAAACCTTTCACGCTCTAGCGTAAGGTGTTAGGTCATCAGAAATAAAGTTTTTGGCAGGTACAGAATCAAAGAAGTTTCCAGCGAAAGTGAAGTAAAACTCCATTGCTTTGTCGACGAAGGCCCGTCCGAATGTTGTCATGACAAACTTCCAATTCTCGTTCAAAAAAGCAACGACGGCTTTACCTGTAATGTGATATGGTTTAACAATTTATTATTTACGGTATTTTATTTTTTATATTACTACTAGACGGGATAGAATTTGCGCTCAAAGTTTCGGTCAATTCTCCGCTACTCACTATAGAATTCGAAACAGCTTGTCTGGTAAATACATAGAAGTATTACAATCTGTAATATATTGAAGTTTTACGGTGGGTATGTATTTATTTTATTAAATTGCAGCACGATGATTTTATTTTATATTCATAAAAACAAATCTAATCATTGAAATCCAGCATTGTAAATAAATATCGTAAATATTAACGAATGATATTATAAAATATCATTGATATGAACCAAGCTTTTGTTACAACTAAAAAGGTATAAAAATCTTATTTTGTCTCAGATTAATAATATATATACCACATTTCAGTGGTAGAGCCACGCTGTAGATTATAAATAACACCCAACGACTCTTGTGTCGTGGGTATCAGGAACTACGAGAGACTTTCGGTCTCACAACACTCAGACTCAAAACAAATATATGTGGGCCACACAAACATTTGTACGGGGATCGAACCCGCGGTCTCTCGTTTCACAGCTGGCTACTCGCCCACTGCGCCACGGTGGATTGTGTCGTAATAGATAGTTTGATAATTAAGTTGGCATGGACATGCGGTAATATTTCTTCTTCTAAATTCAGTTATCATGTATATGTGACTGTACTAACTAAACAACGTCGTAAAGAATTTAAATACAAAGTAAGAGATATGCTTACTTATATCTTCGGTGCCTACATAAAGGTTGTCAGCGAAGAACGTGGTTTTTCCTTGGATGTCGTAGTCGTATTTGATATCATCGTACAGGCATTTAATGTAGATCTCACCGTCGTCACGTTTTTGTGCGTAGAAGGGGAAATCGAAGTTCAACTTTAGTTTTTCTGAAAAATCAAATTATTAATTTAGAAGCAAGCAAAATGGCTGGCGGCCAATAGAAGCTCTCCATTCGTGTGTGTGGATAGATTGCGAAAATCCACTAATCAACTTACACCATTCTACGACGTCATATTCAAACTTTGTTCTGATGGCTACATTTAGTGATCTATCTGCACTCTCGGATTAAGATCGTTTATTGGAACCGACTGTTGGTAACTATAGAATTTTAAAGAAAATACCACGTATCTAATTAAAAGGTATAGTTTAAAATTGACAATAAATTAAATACTTATTATAATCATGTGGGTAACCATCCATTATTCAAACTTTGGTAGTAAATTAACGCGCAGTAACATTTTATTTAAACTGGTACATTGGGGTCCTCGAAGTCATCCCATAAATGTCAAAGATATCGTGGAGTTACATAATAGCAGTCACTGGGATGTGAGCTGAGTCGAGATCGATAATTCGTAAGTATCCCATTATATTTTAAAACATGTCGATAAAATGATTATTGTGATACGTGACAAAAAGTATCTAATAATAATTCTAAACTAGATAGCTTCTGTAGCATAGCACTCAGTAAACAAGGTTGCAACTGTGCGATAAGAAACTGCAAGTTCAATCCCTGTCCCGAGATAATTCATATTCATGAGATCAATAATTTTTGTTTTATTTTCTAAGATTGTAAATTACTCGTAGTTGTACTAGTTCATGATACCAACAGTGTAGATTATTGTAGTGTTCAGGAGAATGTACGTGACCGTTTGATTTATTTGTGATTCACTCACCAATCTTGACCTTTCCAGTACCGTCACCATGGACAGTGCTGCCTCCTAGAAGATTTTTGATTAAGGGACTAGACGCGGTCGCCCTGTAGTGGCCTTTAACAGTGATGTCACACGTTATCTCTTGTGTTCCTTTCTCATCTTCTATATTAATTCTAGAATTATTAAAATTGACCTGTTATTCATTATATACATACTTTATCTTTGAACATTTTACAGGCTAAAACAAGCCTAGAAATTGTGATTGTTGAAATCCTGCTCTCTGTGGCTTGCTTGTATTTCGGTACGCCGACCGCCCTGAGGTCACGGGTTCGGTCCCGGGTCAGGCAAAGTGATATTGGAATTTTCCATATCAGCCCGGAGTCTGGAATTTGTGCCCGATATGACGATAGGCTCGCCCCCTATCACATCTGGTACCGAACTAAGCTCGGCGAAATGTGGGTGTTCTGGTTCGCTAGTGCACATCTGCCTACCCCTTCACGGATACAGGCGTGAGCCTATGTAAAACATCTAATAGTGAATGCTCAAAATTAACACTCCGCCGAATGTTCATACACTTAAGGTCGCCTTATGTCGTTAAAGGCCGCCTTATCTTTCAAATTTGTATGGCGAAAATCAATGTAAGAAGCCATTAAAGTTGAGTAGCGTTTGACAATTCGTGCGTATATCTTCCTATACTTGAATGATATACTAACAGCAGTAATAAAATATTGTTCGAGTGCATCCTTTACATTCCAAAAGCATTGATTTATTGTTTACATACATCGGTTACTTACCTCTAGATATATGGTCTGTACAATAATATTTCTGACAAATCATAACGATTTCTTAAGTTTACGCGAATGTTATACATTGAAATAAAACTATTTTTACGGATTTTATTACGATTAGGTATTTATTTTTTATTCCCGACGTTTCGAAGGCTTTGCAGTCTTCGTTGTCACGGTCTGACCCGACCGTCTGAAATTAAAAACTTCATCGTGATAAAATCCTTAAAAATAGTTTTATTTCAAATCATAACGATTTTATTATCAAAAAAATTAAATGAGCGCGAGCAAGGGCAAATCATATTTAAAAAATAACATAACAAGTACATTATTATAAACATTAAAGTCACTTCGAAGTAAACATAATCGTATATAAGTAAAAATAAACATAAGCTCACGCCTCTATCCCCAAAGGGGTAGGTAGAGGCATACTAGCGAACTAGAACACCCACATTGCGCCGAGCTTTGTTTCGTCTTAGATGTGATAGGGGGGCGAGCCTATCGCCATATCGGGCACAAATTCCAGACTCCGGGCTGATACTGAAAATCCAATATCACTGCTAGACCCGGAGATCGAACCTGAGACCTTAAGGCGATAGTCATACTATGCACGCAATACCACCACGCCACCGAGGCAGTCACTTCGAAGTACTTCTATTTATATGTTATTTATTAGAAGGAAAAAGGTTTAATTGCATGTTTTTCAATCACTTGTACATTTGGTAGAAGGAAAACCTTAATATGATATTTAAAGCACAAAAAATCTATAAAAAATGATCCCAACGAGTTCGTATTTTTGGGAATGATATTTTTTATTATTGCTTTTTTTTATTATTAAAATTATCTTTTAGCTGTAGGTACCTATAGTTATCGAAGTGTTTTCCAACAAAACATTTACTGGTAAGTAAACATTTAAGGTGGACCGACGACCTGATAAAGGTCGCAGGAAGTCGCTGGATGCAGGCCGCTTCCAACAGGTCGATCTGGAAATCTTTGGGGGAGGCCTATGTTCAGCAGTGGACGTCCTATGGCTGATGATGATGATGATGATGAAACATTTGGGCTGAGATGTATAGACCGAACTTCGACTAAGTCTAAGTCAAAGAAACGAACTCGGTAAGTATTTTTACTTAGTCCGAGTCATTTTTACAAGAAATCCTTTGCTTAGTCTACCTGTCAGTCTATTTTTCTTGTAAGAAATGACTCGGACTAAGTCAAAGTTCGATTTAACAATTCCAAATCCTCACTGAGTTCGTAACTTTCACTTAGACTTAGTCGAAGTTTGCTCTATAGATCTCAGCCTTAGTCTTGCAGCAGTATTACTAATATAGAGTTAAACCTAATGTCGATTTATCCTACACCTCACACCTATCTTTGAATCAAGATTTGGGATAATTAGAGATTTATCGCGAAGCTGCAAGTAGTGTATACGTTAGATCCACATCTGAGTTTAGTACATAAACTTATGTCACCTCCTTGGATTAGTGGCAGTATATATTGCTTATAAATTGGCACATCCTGGGTTAAAACCCCAGGTCAGGCAAAGCGGTTTTTCTTACTCTTGTACTCTAAACTGCATCCCCCAGGGACGGGTGACGTAAATATTATAGCCAATTGTTTTCTGCAACATCCTTGCATGATACGCTGACTCTACCGTGGAGTGTTATAAGAGGAAGTAAAAGAAGATTACATAATACATTCATAGACTCACGACTCTTTCTCATAGTTGAACATAAACTCATAACATAAGCCCACGCCTGTATCCCCGAAGGGGTAGGCAGAGGCGCACTAGCGAACTAGAACACCCACATTTCGCCTAGCTTAGTTCAGTCCCAGATGTGATAGGGGGCGAGCCTATCGCCATATCGGGCACAAATTCCAGACTCCGGGCTGATATGGAAAAATCCAATATCACTTTGCCCGACCCGGGGATCGAACCTCAGAACAGTAGTCGTACCAAAATACCACCACGCCACCGACGCAGTTGAAATGATAGTTATTATACCATAACATAAAAAATAGCTTTTAAGTGATATTTAAATTGGCAATAAAAAACCATCAGAGCTGATAAAAACATTAATTACTGAGCTAAAATTAATTATCTATTGCAATATAAAAAATAACGCAAATTAGGTACTCTTAATTTAGGTATGTTTTTTGTCCATATTGATGTAACTTCAGTCAGATATTTTAATTATCATAATGAATAACAAGACGCCAATGATACTTAAAGGTTTCATATAAAAGACAAGCTCTGTACTTTGGGTATGGATGTGAGATGTGGCCTATTTGTCGTAGATATGAAAATGCGGTGGATGTGCAATGTTACACTTTTGGACCAAATACGTAACATATACATCCGCTGTAGTCGTTATATCCGTGACGTGGAGATTGCAGGTTTTTGAGTTTTTTTTATAGCAAAGACTGGCAAGCGAGCAGATGTGTCTCCTGATGGTAAGTGATCTCCACCGCCCATAGACACCCAAGACACAAAAAGAATCATGGATACGTTGCCAACCTAAAAGGAGGAAATGGAAGGAGAGGAAAAAGGGATTGGTAAAGGGAGGGGGGAAATGAGCCACCGGAAATCTCACTCACCGAGCGAAACACGACAGCAAGCTGCCACTTTACGTCGGTTTACAGATCTAGGGATCTACTAATACTGAACCAGATTGTGCCAGAGGTGCGTGGTCTCTGTGGATGGTGGTGGTGGAAAAAACGATGGCTAGACGTTATCGAAGATGATACGAAAATCAATGGTCTCACTATGGAGGATGCTCAAGAAAGAGAAGAGAAGACCGGGCAAAATAGAAAGGCGGATCCTTGCACAAGGCCGGGGTTCATCATCATCATCATCACCAGCCGGAATTATGCCACGTAAAAAGAAAACAATGAAAGAATATGCATTTTTATCTATCTAAGTTTATGTTTCCTACAAACAATTTACACCATTTTTTTATATTAGCGATTTCCAGGAAAAACAGTTAACTCGTCGATTTATAAATTGCCTATAATTTAGTCTGGTTATTAAGGCCTTTATATCTCCTTTGTCTAAGCCAGAAAATGCAGGACGTAATGTTACAAAAGGTGGTAAAAGGTAATGCATGACATCAGTATATCCATAATATCAATATTCTTTCTTTCTTTCTACCTGCCCTTACCCCACCTTAATGTGGGATCGGCGCAACACACTTTTTCAATAATGTTACAGATAAGATTGGGCTTAGATTTTACGACCGGCTGCCGGGATCTAGTCCCGGGAAAATAGTGTTAGAAAAACACCACACCCGACCTGGGAATCGAACCCAGGACCTCATAATTCACATCCCATATACACTCACTAGACCAAGGAGACGACAAAAATCGATATTATAATAATATCAATAGAAGCAGATAAAAGTTAATATGTTTTCTATTTTTATGCAAGGTCTAATTTATTACTGTATTAAGTCATTAACATTAAAAAAATAGATAACTTTGTAAGTTATTTTTACTAGTTTTCCTTGACCAAACTATATAGATTGATTGACGTAATTATAATTATATAATATTGGGATGCATGAGTAACTATCATAAGCAAGGTTATGGAAGTATTAGCCTTTGCGGGCAACAAGCAACCACGTATTTTTATAAACATTATTTTAATAACTATACTGATTTACTTTAAAATAATTAATCTAGAATTATGAGCATCTTTTTTAATATCAACACTTGCAATCACTGTCTTACATGATGATCATGCTACTGCATATTATAATTTATGGAAAGAAAAACCACGCATTTGTTTTTGTGTGGAACCCTCCTCAATACCATTCTGGTATTATGGATTGACCACCCGGTCAAGACTATGAGTTTGTAGGGTAAATTTAGTTGTAGATAACAGTTAAAAATACTTTAAAATAGTCGTTTGATTCGACGCTGACAAAAATGCAAATAGTAGTGCTCATATAATAGTAGAACCAGTAGTAGTTCAAAATTGGCAGCTCGCTGTCATTTTGGATTTCCACAATATCTAAATACATTTATCTTTCGGCAACAGTGGGTCTCACCTATTAATCTAATTCCCTAAAACAGAAACACTACCAAACTATAACGGCCATTTACCAACTTTATAATGGGATATGCATCAAACAATTTCGACTTATAAAGTGGCCGCAAACTAAATAAATCGATATTATATTTTATAATCACAAGTTTAAAAACTTAACGGAACGACTTCAAAACTTATCCTATCGTGACCACATTTATATGGAACCACCATTTGAATAAGCTCTATCGAACACAAAAAATAATCTTAAAAATTAGTCTACATTTTGCGGAAATATCGCGTAACATACCTACATTAAAAAATACAGACGAATTGAGGACCTTCTCCTTTTCTCGTCAGTCGAAAATAATTTCTATGAAAAACGTCAATTCTCCATATAACCGCTAGAGGCGTTCGAATATTTGTCAACAAATATTTTACATAGTCGCTAGCGTGAAATGCGAAACCAACTCGAGCTGGTCGGGCTACAGTAAAATTTTGAAAATCTAAATCAAATCAAATCAAAATATTTATTGAATCCATAGAATGTTAAAGATCATTAAGATTCCGTTAAATTTTAACTCTACCGCCTGTTCGGAAGGCTGTTTCGCCAGAGAAGAACGGGCAAGAAACTCAGACGTTGCTTTTTTTAACACCAATTTACAGTCAGTTACTAATACAATACAGCACCAGATACAAAAATAACTTAAATTAGAGGTAGAGCAGCTAAAATCATGTCGAGCTCGCTGCACACAAATGACGTTTGGTTAAAATTTCATACAAATATCGTAAACGCGCATCATTTTCGTTCGATTCGAATTCCATAGTCAAAAACATTCCTGTATGAAAAATATTAATTCCTAAATTCGCTAGAAGCGTTCTGGTGTTTTTCGACCGACTTCAAAAAAGGAAAAGGTCCTCAATTCGTCTGTATTTTTTATGTATGTTACGCGATATCTCCGCCAAATGTGGACCGATTTTCAATCCAATTCTTAATAGCGCTTATTTTCATTTCATACGTAGTCGCTACCGAGACTTACATAAGCTGACGCCTGTATCCCCGAAGGTGTAGGCAAAGGCTCATTATCCAACTAGTACACACTAATTTTGGCTTAGCTTAGTTCCGTCCCAGATGTAATAGGGGGCGAGCCTATCGCCATCAACCACGCCACCGAGGCAGGCACCGCTACCGAGAAATGTCAACGTAACTCATGGTTGGCCTACTACTGGGGCTGCTGTCGTCGGATCACCTAGTGCAACGTAAACTTACTCAAATTTGTTGAAAACGCAATCCTTCACTCCTGTTGCTTCTCCTTCAACAAGAGTGATGTCTAGGAAATTGGCAATGCCCACAGAAACATTGAGCAGCTTAATGGGATCGATAACTGGTATCTTCAACTCTGAAATGCCAGTTTTGCCAATGTCCCTTAATATTGTTTGGTACAAATCTCTCATGCACTCATTGTCTGCTAGTTTGCATTTCGGGAGCGAATCGAGTGCTGAAAAAAATAAAATAAAATAAATAAATATACCCAACAGTCACACACATATGTAGTTCTGACCCTACATTAAGATCGAGTCTTGTGTCGTGGGCATCAGGAACTACGAGAGACTTTCGGTCTCACAACACCCAGACATAAAACAAATATCTGTGGGCCACACAGACATTTGTCTCGGTGCGGAAATCAAACCCGCGACCTCACGTTTCACAGCCGGCTATTCGCCCGCTGCGCCACGAAGATATTATATAAGAGATTTTAAATTACTAGCAAATTAGAAGGAAAAAGTTGTAGAAAATAGTCGCCACCTATAGCAGCGTATATACTCTGTGGACTGGAGGGTCCTGAGTTTGGATCCTAGGTCGGACAACGTAGTTTTATCAAATTAATTTCCAGGGATTGAATCCCCCAGAGAGATTTAATATCAGGCAGCCAGTTTATAAACTAAGCCGATTTCTTTCTGCTACATGCTTCAATATTTTTGTTGCACTGACATTGAAACGGGAAAGGCCTGTAGAAGATTAAGTTAGTATTATAACGTAATAATGTTGATATCCATTGAATTTACCAAAATTTTCAACTAAGAAATTGATAAACAGGAAAAATCCAAAGCCGATGCAAGCAATAATATTTACATTTAAAATATCCGTACAAATACAGAAGCCATAAACTAAATGACAACGTCACATGAAAATATACAATGTAATATATGTATATAAAAATATTTGGACATTTACCAATAGCGGACTCGGAAAGTATAACGTTGCACATAAACAACACGGCGATACTTTTGAAAAACATTTTGTTTTACACGTCCGACACCCAGCAAATGTTATTAAAAATTGTATGTATTAAGGATATACTTCGGTTAAATATCATATAACAACGCAATTATGGCCAAGGTTTAAACAGGTTTACACTTGCGGCCAATTATATCGTGTAAGAAAAAAGGTATTAAAAATAATATAGTTCTGTAACTAGACAATATTTCTCGACAGTTCTATTCTATAATTATTTATTTTGTAGATTGTATAGAGAAGAAATACTCCAGTGTTGATCTTACTTTCATAATGTAAATTAAAATAACACCCAACAACACACATAGTCCTGACCATAAGATACGAGTCGGGTGTCGTGGGTATCAGGAACTACGAGACACTTTTGGTCTCACAACACCCAGACCTGAAACAAATATTTGTGGGTCACACAAACATTTGTATCGGTGCGGGAATCGAACCCGCGGCTTCTCGCTCCACAACCGGCTTCACATCCGATGCGCCACGGAGGCTAGACTATATATTATTATAGTTATAGTTAATAATCATTAGTTATGATATATCAAGACGAATGATTATAGGATGTATGAGTTACCCTTACGCAAGATAGGTAAGCATGTATTTTTGCATAAAGATATAGGTTATAAAGGCCAAAAAATAATAAGTGATGTATCTTGGGAATATAACACATTTTTTTTACCAAAACCTCTTAGGAACCATTTGAAAGATATTTATTTATTTCATTTAATCATTGAGGGCCTTACTTATAAAAGCATTTTTAGCTGATCAAATGGTTAAGAATAACCTGACACTTTTTTCTGTGCGTTACATAGTTTAAAAATGACAAAGACAACCTATGGTATGAAGATAAGCAGCACTCAAATATTTTTATAAGTAAGGGGCATAGATCACTAGGTAACACTTATGAACGTCATGTTATAATTATTGTACTATTACTAATTAAATCCATATGTCGTTTATAAATTCACTAATCGCATATTATTATGTATTGGTATGGATATTAATATTAATTCGAATAAACTGTATTAAAAGATATTTCTCGCATTATTGGACCTTACTTACAAAAACAGTTTAACTGAGCAAATGGTATACCATTTGCTATTATAATAGCCTGTCCCTTTTATTCTCAAAGTATGTGACCCAAGGGAAAAAGTGACAGTCTATTCTCTTAGCCTTTGCTCAGCTAAATTATTTTTTAAAGTAAGGCCCATAGTGTCCGCCAATAATAAATATCTCTACTATTTTTTGTTTTTAATCGAAAAGCTTGTACAAAATTTGATTTGTCACAGACTACGCCCTAAGTTTTAAAGCTGTGTTTTACGTAATATTTTAATAGGTATAGTTAAGTATATTAACATAATATCTCGCCTGTATTCCATAGGTGTAGACAGACTATGGATTTCCACTTCGCCCGTCATGCTACATTCGCTTCATCCACCTTCACCAGTTTTCATGCATAACATAACATAAGCTCACGCCAGTATCCCCGAAGGGGTAGGCAGAGGCGCAATAGCGAACTAGAACAACATTTCGCCGAGCTTAGTTCCGTCCTAGATGTGATAGGGGGCGAGCCTATCGCCATATCGGGCACAAATTCCAGACTCCGTGCCGATATGGAAAAATCCAATATCACTTTACCCGACCCGGGGATCGAACCCGAGACCTTAGAACCGTAGTCGTACCGAAATACCACCACCGCCACCGAAGCAGTTTTCATGAATTCTCGTCATTTAAAAATATTCCTGTCCTTAATTTTGCAATTCAGCAATATAATGTAGTTTTATGCAGCCGACTGTACTTCTATTTAGATGAGTTCATTCTTTACCACCACATACATAATCGCTTATTTATAACCACATAATAACTTAGGAAGTTGTTAAAAACAATACATATTTCAACAAAGTAAAGGCCTTAACTACTTTTATTTCAAAGGCTTTGATTGCTATCTTTCTACTGGAAGTAAACTACATAAACCGAAATGATGATTATATTTTTTATTGCAAGCAAATGTAAGAAACTATCCTTGTACGAAGTAACTCAATCAAAAACTATACATTTTCGTGTTAAGGTGATGCTCGTATTGCATCGTAAACAAAAATATTAAGCTAATCTTCGATGCGGTGCGTTAAAATAACATTTATATGATAATCACAAGTTTAAAAACTTAACAGACAAACTTCAAATCTGATCGCAACCAAATTTATATGGGACGACCCTTGAAATAAGCTTTATCGAATACAAAAAGAATTTTGAAAATCGGTCCACATTTAGTGGAGATATCGCGTAACATACATAAAAAAAATACAAACGAATTGAGAACCAGCTGTTGTCCGCTACTCCGTTTGCGTGTTATTTTTCTGGGATAAAAAGCCCTTAGTCTGTGTGTTAATCCAGGGTGTCAGCTTCCTGCATACCAAAATTGGTCGAGCTGTTTCAGCGTGAATAAGTGACATACAAACACACTCACAATCGTTCGTTTTCGACCAACTTCCAAAGAGGTTCTCAATTCGTCTGTATTTTTTTATGTATGTTACGCGATATCTCCACTAAATGTGGACTGATTTTCAAAATTCTTTTTTTAGTGGATAAAGCTTACTTCAAAGGTGGTCCCATGTAAATTTAGTCACGATCGAATTTGAAGTTGGTCTGTTAAGTTTTTAAACTTGTGATTATATATTATCAGTATCATAGTTGGATGTACTTAATATCTTTATGCGCCGACCTTGTACAAATTATAATAAAATGTTCTCCGACGTAGACCTATTTCATGAGTCTATTACATCTTATAAAAAAGCATTGGTTAGTATCTTAATAATGTATATCAGTGATGATTTATTAATATAATATCTAACTTCATAGGCGATCATTTATATATTACCTTTATTTATTGTTTAGTTTCTTTTTATGTTTTTGTTTGTGTCCACTCTCTTCTGTTAATTATTATTTTTCTGTGGAGACTTTATTGGATTATGTATTACTTAAAAGTGTTAATGTTGTATGTATTATTGTTCTGTCTGCTTCCTAAATAAAAAAAAATAGTGTGATTAGTGCGATCATGGCAGTCAAATTACACATACTCGTAACAAGATGTAAGGCGCCACGATAGGTCTTATCTGATCGGAATGAGGTATAATGTGAGGTCTACCTTATGTTTAAACTTGTAATCATCATAATTATTTTACGATGCACTTTAAATTATGGTGGTATATAAATAAGTAACTTGACTGCCTCGGTGGCGTAGTTGTATTTCGGTACGACTACCGTCCTGAGGTCTCGAGTTCGATCCCCGGGTCGGGCAAAGTGATATTGGATTTTTCCATATTAGCCCGGAGCCTGGAATTTTTGCCCGATATGTAGATAAGCTCGCCCCCTATCACATCTGGGACGGAACTAAGCTCGGCGAAATGTGGGTGTACTAGTTGGCTAGTGCCCCTTTGCCTACCCCTTCTGGGATACAGGTGTGAGCTTATGTTATGTTATAAATAAATAACAAGTAATCTCTATCTAAAAGTAATGTCAGCAACTTAGTAATAAGCCGGCATGATTCTGGCGATCACTTATAAACCCTTTATCAGTGGTTGCTAGTTTTTTTTTTGGACTGCACTGCGTATACTAACAGGTGCAGTATAGTCACTTTTCCGTGTCCCGATAAAAAAAAATATCAAAAAAAAGAAACATCATATCAAAATTTAAAATATTCCATAATATATTTTTAAGTGGCACAGGTTCCTATGTAGACAATATTGGTCTAAAGCATAATGATAATCAATTAGACTTAGATGACTTGTGCAATGGCCACTCGGTGCTTTGTTATTTGAAGTACAGCTGTGCTATTGATCGGTGCGGTTTATCTATCGTTTATAACCGAAAAACTGAACCCCTCTCTCTTTCTCAACTCTTGTCCTTCTACAACAGGCAAGAGCTTGGCTAGTTTTCTCATCGTCTTCCCTTGTAACCCAATTAAACAAACAAACAAGCTACATAAAAAAACGTAAATACCAAAAAAGCAGCGATTGCTCAGTTGGGAATGGTATGGACTGCCGAGATGAGTGTCGGAGGTTCGAGACCAACCCCAAAATCGAGCATACACTTCTGACTTTTCTATGTTAAGTGTGTTTTCTTTGTGAATTATTGCGTGCTATAACGGTGAAGGAAAACATGGTGACGAAACTTGCATATCCAAGAATTCCTCCACAAGAATTTCAAAGATATGTGAAGTCTACCAACCCGCATTAGGCCAGCGTGGTAGACTAAGGCCTAACCCCTCTTATAAGTAGAGGAGGCCCGTGCCCAGCAGTGGGGCATATTACAGGGCTGATATTATACCTACATTATTATTATAACAAGCTCAATTATATACATTTAATTTTATGAACTTGACATTGTAGGATGATATTGATAAGTACAGTAGATTTCCGATGACATTCCCATACAAGGCTCTTGGCCTGTTTCGTGGGGGTCAGTCAAACCATTACTAACGAAGTAAATGGGTTCCATAGGTGAGAAAAAAATAAATGATATTAGTTATAGGTATATAATAATTCAATTAAATATGTATATAATAAAAAACCGTCCACGCGCGTATCCAATAACGCAGTGAACTGTGGATGGTTCCGTATAATAGATGGATGTATTATGAGCTTATGAGCTTAAATTAACCTACATATTTAACTAGTAAAATATTTCTTTAAATTTATGACGTAACAAGTTAAGATATGACATAACTTTAAGTTGACGCGAATGTTGTACATTGAAATAAAACTACGACTAAAATAAAAATAAATATGAGTATAAGTTGAATGTATTGTAGTATTAAACTAACGCCCGGTTCCAATAAACAATCTCAGTTCGAATGTGCAGATATATTACAAAAATTAGCCAATAAGAACACAGTTTGAACATGACTTCATCAAATTACTTGATTTGATTGGTTCATAATCGCGATCTATCTGTACTCCAAACTGAGATCGTTTATTGAAACCGGCCGTAAGTCTGTACCTAACACAGATGTACGACTATATGGATATAAATAATAATAATTTAATAATATGGCAGTACTACCTTGAAATTATTTAAAATTATCTTTGTTAGATAATTTTTTGTTGTATATTGCAGTAGTAAGATACATGCACTCTCTGTGCTTCTTTCCCAGATCCGCCTTGCATAGGCAAGGCCTATGGAAGAACGGAGTCTCATACTAAAGTACTCGTTCTTTAATACTATGTTCGTACATGTGGGTACGGGTTTATTATATACAGTCGCGTTTCGTCTATCAGATCGTCTATTTGAGTGGTAGAGCCACGCTGAAGACGCACAGTTACGTCTACAGCACGAATGGTCCGGCTCAACCGGTTTGATACCACTGTCTCACAGAAAACCGACGTAAAGTGGCAGCTTGCTGTCGCGTTTCGTTCAATGAGTGAAATTGCTGGTTGCCCGATTCCCCGCTTCCATTCCCTTCTTTTAGGTTGGCAACGCACCCATGATTTTCGTATCTTGAATATCTATGGGCGGTAGATATCACTTTTCATCTGGTGTCCCACCTTCTCGTTTGCCAGTCTCTGCCATAAAAAAATATCAGGCGACATGACCAACCTGCCTAAAAAATATATGCTATAAGTTACAACTTTACACATCTTTGCTATACCAATTTGCTAGGCATAATTTAATTAAGATACTAATCATAAAACAAAATACGTGGTACTGTCATACAACCACGCCACCAAGGCAGTCAACTACCGTCCTGAGGTCTCAGGTTCGATCCTCGCGTCGGCCAAAGTGATATTGGATTTTTCCATATCAGCCCAGAGTCTGGAATTTGTGCCCGATATGGCGGTAGGCTCGCCCCCTATTACATCTGGGATGAAACTAAGTTCGGCAAAATGTGGGTGTACTAGTTGGCTCTGCCTACCTGTGCCTCTGCCTACCCCTTCGGGGATACAGGCTTGCGGTTATGTATGTATGTATGTATGTACTTGTGATTAGTTGATTAATATCAAGTATCAAGTTTAGAACTGGGTCGACGTCAGGCAGGCAGCCACACAGGTCGTTAAAAACATAGCCAAATCATTTCTGTAACATGCTTGAAAAAGTATGTTGCGCCAACCCCACATTAGGGTGAGATAAGGGCAGGTAGAAAGAAAAGAATATCAAGTATGAAGTTTCATTGCTAATCTTTCTTTGTAGAGTTGTATCATAAATTTATACTCACATGTGTAAGATATTTCTAGCACCAATTTGCAGTAATTTTGCCGCAAATAATAGTTGTAGTCCTTGTAGTTATTATAAAACATGATTTAATCATTAAACTACAGCCTTATCTCAGTAATCCAAGGTCTTAAACAAGTCGGTCAACGGTTACTGCATTTAGAATGGCAAGCTTTATGGTGCATAAAGACGGACAAATAAACTAAATGTTCAACGAAACGAATATAATTTACTCATAGTTGTTGTGGACTGACCTTCTAAAGATACGAAAATATAGATTGTTGTTATTATAATTAATTATGTTATGTGATAACACGCCAGATGCAAGCTTGCTATAGATTGATTTGGAAAAAATTTGCCGCTTTCAATAGGTCGATCTGGAAATCTTTGGGGGAGGCCTATATATCTCCAGTAGTGGACGTGGAGTGATGATGATGACGATTATCTGGAAATCTTTGGACGTCTTGTGGTTGAAGATGATTATGCGATACCTCCACCACCAAAGATAAAGGTTTTAGATAAGTTCACGCTTGTACCCCCGAAGGGGTAGGCAGAGGCGCACTAGCGAATTAAAAACCCACATTTCGCCGAGCTTAGTTCCGTCCCAGATGTGAGTCTATTGCCATATCGGGCACAAATTATAGACCCTGGACATCAAAAATCCAATATGACAGCCCAACTCGGGTTCGCAGGACGGTAGTCGTACCGAAATACAACTACGCCACCGAGGTAGTCTATTTTATTATTTATATTTTCGGTACTCATCAACTTTTATTCACCTCCTTGGTCTAGTGGCAGCATTTATTGACTAGACTCCCATCAGGGTTCCAGGTCAGGCAAAGCGATTTTTCTAATTTAATTTGACTGAAACTGGATCCCTCAGAGGGGGGTTAACATCAGGCAGCCAGCCAGACGTAAAAATTAAGTCAAATCGTTTCTGTAACCTGCATGAAAAAGTGTGTTGCGCCGACCCTACATTGGTGAGACAGGGGAACGTAAGTTATTTGATAACATTTAATCTACATGTGGTCTCAAAGACTGGTTAATCCTAAATCTGGTTAATATCTGTTATTATATTACTGTTATTATATTATTATATTACGTCCGAAGTTGAACATTCAATCCTTAACTATTAGGCCGCGGTCTCAAACTCAGCGGGTGTAGAGCGGCGGTGGCGGCGTGGCGAGCGGCGCGTTCCAATGCATAGATTTAAATGGAACTGGCCTCGAAGGCTGCGGCTCCGAGAGCGGAACGACAACCGGTCTAGCAATACGTTGCCGCGCCGCTCCCCTCGCCTTCGCCGCCGCCGCTGAGTTCGTGTCCGCAGCCTAACGGACAGCATTTGAGGTTTAACCATGAGCTTCTTATCGTTTCTCGTTAGCGACTGCGACTGTCTATTAACTATTTCTCACTGCTGCATTTCATATTATTAACAACAGATTAGGTACAATGTGAAGGATGCTCTCCATTGACGTTCGAAGCAACCATCGAAACTACACTTTTAGCTACTCTGTGGTATTGTTTTGACGCGTTGGAGATGTGATGTTGGACGGCTTTCCGCACAAAAGTGACAATATTAAACGAGGTACAAATGAAGACCAGACTTTTGTCGATCGTCCAACTGAGAATATTAAAGTTCTTCGGGCACATTTCCAGGCATGAGGACTCTATAGAAAGCTTGTGGTCCAAAGTAAGGAAGAAGGAAAGAAAGAAAGAGGCAGCTCCCCTACTCGCTGGATTGATACTATCAGAAGGACGACATGGTCCTCCATGACAGAGTGTATGGGCAATGCTACCAACCGCCAAACGTGAAAAAGAATTACAAGATCTATTGTCGCCGCCACGGAGACTGATGACGTTGACGACCTACCATGTACCACCATCTCGACAACCACGAACACTCTGTCAAGAGTGCACCACTGAGAAGAGGTATTTAAATAAATTTTTAAACTTGTGATTATTTTAGTACATTACTCTCCTTCCGGGGCAGTCGGTTAAGAGGTAACAAATGTTGCACATTTAATTGTAATCCTACTTAAAATTCCAGTTGGCACGTCAGCCTGCATGATGAATAGTTTGAGCAATGTAATGTGCAATAAGTAATTCAAAAGGAATACAGATTTTCTTGTCCTGCTTTATCAATTTGTTATTTTTTTATTATTATTATTATAAATTTTATTATTATTATTTTAAGCAGTCGCCTCCTTTGTCTAGTCGGGTTCGATTCCCAGGTCGGAAAAAGAGAATATTCTAATTTAATTTTCCCAGGACTGGATCCCATAGGGGGGGTTGACGTCAGGCGGACAGCCGGTCGTAAAAACTTAGCCAAATCCTGCCTGCAACATGCTTTAAGAATTTGTTGTCAAGTCAACAGTACATTTGCAAACCACCTACGGGGTAATTAATTATTTTTAGCATACACAAAGCCATTCCTTTGCTAATTGCGATTTGCAGTTCGCATTCTGATTTTAAAATTGATAAAAAAAAATAAGTTAAATTTTTATTTTTTTACTTTACCATTACGATTTAAATCGTTCCCCCTGTATGTGAAATTGTTATTGGTACCAACTTTATGAAACACCCGGTGTAGAGCAAATTCTTTATTTTGCTATTATCAAAACATCAAAGCAACTCATTGTATACATACTTGCTACCGATACATACGCTTATTACGACATATTACGCTCTAATAACCAACAAAAACATGGTAAGGAAACACACGTAGTATTAAATAGTAATTTCTACTGATCGAGCAATTTGTGTCAAGCACTAATACTGGTAATACAGAATGCTGTCGAGTAAATACTTTGAGTAATTATTATTGTATCGAGTATAGTATCCACAGCACGAATAGGCCGGCTCAACCGGTTTGATACCACTGTCTCACAAAAAACCGACGTAGAGTGGCAGCTAGCTGTTTCGTTTCTTTCGGTGAGTGAGATTTCCGGTGTTCCCCACTCCTCATAGCCCTCCTTTTCGGTTGGCAACGTACGGATGATGCATTTGTGTCTTGGATGTCTATTGGTGGTGGAGATCTCTTACCATCAGGTGACCCAACTGCTAGTTTGCCAATCGTCGCTATAAAAAAATAAATAAAGCATTGTGTAAATCTGATCACAATTTGAATTTAAAAGCACATAATAACGTCAAAGGAAAATCGGTTTTCATTAGAAAAACGTTTGAATTACAAGATTGGAGTTTAGAGACTTTTAGAAATTTCTAAATATATTTATTTTAAAAATACTTCAATTGTATTTATAAAGATTGCTTTATATTTTACAATTATGAATATATTCAATTATTTAGTCTATTCAGTCCACGTACATACTTAGAGATGCAAGAGCCATGCTATGTTTATAATTTGTAAACTTAATTAAAAATATTAGAGTCACCTGCTGGTGACACAGGAATGATTTGTTTATATTTTTCTTCGGCTTAGTAATTAAGCCATTTACTAAAATAATTTTTAATTACGTATGATTATTGCAATTTCACAACAATACGAATGGGGAACTTGCACGAAAATTATAACGAGACATTGGGTTGATAAATCAATAAACAAAACCTTGAAATGCGCTATGATGGAAATTGTAGTATAAAATAATTGATATTTTACAAAATATCTTAATTAGAAATAACGTATAATGGAACGTTATTTCAAAACCCAAGTGACGTCGTTGCATTGAGCAGTGTTTCCAGGTTAGGGTATTTTTACCAATTTTGCGCAAAACTGTTATTGTGTTTATTTTGGTGATTGTTGAATGAGATTTCGGAGGTCGTCCTCTTTAAAAATTCTTTTTCTTGTAATTTTCCCACCGCTCCGCTCAGGATCCCAAGTGCAACTTATTTTTACTTCGTTATTTATTTAAATAGCTTCAACATTTTTGGGGAAATTTTTGTTCGGTATGGGGAAATTTTATACGATTGGCAATTATACTGGTTTAAACGGCATTACAGGCAAAATCGCTAGCCGTCAATGTCAACTGAGATGTCAACAAAAAGCAATTTCTAAGCGGTGGCGTCACGTCCTTTTTTAACGCGGGGTTTTGTAAGTCAATTTTTGGCTGGCGATAAGGCCAGTCCCGGGCAAATTAAATAAGAAAATTCAATATGCCCGACCTGGGAATCGAACCCAGGACTTCCCGGTACACAGCCCATATGTGCTGCCACTAGACCATGGAGGCGTCTGTTATTAAAAATAATACACAATAATATGGCCTTACAAAAATGCCCATGCTATAAAGATAATTCCCATACCGAAAATAATTCCCATCGTCAGTAAAGATATTAACCTAAAACGTAAAGTATCCATACAAAATACACGTATATAAAATTTTAACATTTGCACTGATGTTCTGCGTGATGTGATACCATGAACGACCTTGCCAACTTGACCCAACTTTCCACCAGTGTCACGCAAATGCAATCATTCAATCCATACATTCGCAGAATACGCGCATGCTAGCACACATTTCGTGTAACGGATTAGAGCGCAGTGTTGCGTGGAAACCAGGCTTCACATTGGCAAAGAGCTCGAAGAATTTATGCAACCGAAAATAAGAAAGAACTTGTTTAGATTTACATAAGCGTTGGTGGAGCTTGGAGCTGCAGGGGTCAGTCCGCGGGAACCAACTCTGGTGCATTGTCGTGCATTGAAGTGTAATCAGGATGTGTGAGAGACATGTTTTTGTTTACGTTTTGCTGCTTGCTTTCGTCAGCGATTGCACCGCCAAATTGGCACGTAAGTGTATTGATAAATAATTATAACATTCTTATAGCGTTCATGCTGGCAATCGGATAAGGGTTTCCTTTAAAAACACATTTAAAAACGGTATTGTTACAATTTAGAAACAATGTTTTAACGATAGCCGAAAATATAAATCAAACAAATGAAATTTATACCACGTTTTATGTGAAAGCTATGTAAATTATTGTTGATTATATTGTCATTGCAAATTTATTCAATTACCATATAATAACCAGAACATGTTGGTTATGATTTGAATATGGAAGATTTTTATATAGCATAATATATGATATTACATTACTAATGAAAGCATAGTTAATTTAATATACAGTGCTTACCAGAGTACCTACTCAATAGGTATGCTTTAATACCTTAGTATCTACTAATAGAGATATTACCTTATTATTATACCTTATATATTATTATTAATAGAGTGGAGTGAGCTGTAGAATAATTCGAGTTTAGGTTTAACTCTATGTACATTAGTAATAGCACTGCAAGTAGCCATAAAGGCCAATAATATCGGCTACTAAGTAATTAGTAATTTTTAAACGAGCTAACTTACAATAATGTACAAATATATATACTACAGTCTACACGATTCATTTGATATAACATTTATAACATATTATTGTGAAATAGAGAATTGGAACTACCTCGAAAGCCAGTAGGTATTGCCGGCGAATCGAACTTAGTAAAAGTAGGTAAATGTTTCGAATCGTAGAATCCATTATACGTATAATTTCTACATCCATTGCGTTATAGTGTTTGTAAGATTATTTTGCTCTCTTCGAGAAGAATGTTAAACATCGTTTTGTTAGCGTGGTGCGTGAGTCTTATATACATTATTTTCTTGTATTTAATTATGCCTAAAAAAGAAAAAGGTCGACCTGATAAAGGTCGCAGGAAGTCGCTGGATGCAGGCCGCTTCCAACAGGTCGATCTGGAAATCTTTGGGGGAGGCCTATGTTCAGCAGTGGACGTCGTATGGCTGATGATGATGATGGATTATGCCTAAAATTATTTGGCCCATGCATGATTCTGCCTATCGTTGAGGGACGCAATGTCTAGTGGTCGCCATTTTATTGGAACTGCGTGGTCCTTACCACCAGGATCTCCCATTGAGTTTTTTGTGGTTACTTTGTTCACACAAAAATCTCACTCAGGGCTTATTTTACAAAGTCAATTATTTTTTACCAGAAGAATAACATCGCATGTTGGTAGTTAATGTATGAAACATCTCTCAACACAGCAAAACTATCTCATAATACTAATATCTGACTATTAAAAAAATCGTGCCTGAATCTTTTCTTTCTACCTGCCCTTATTCTACTTTAATTTGTCAATCCCCTCTGAGGGATCCAGTCCTGGGAAAATTAAATTAGAAAATTTGCATACCTGGAAATCGAACCCAAAACCTCTCGGTCCACATCCCATAGATGCTGCCACTAGACTAAGGAGGCGACCGGCCCTGAATAATATAAAAAATATAGTACATTATGTATAATGTATGATGAAACTACGCTTCATAAGCAACAGTTATTTGACTAACATAGTTGCATTCCAAAACAATAAATAAATAAATACACCCAACAGTCACACACCTAGTCCTGACCCCACACTAGGTATAACCTGTATCGTGGGTGTCAGAAACTATGAGAGACTTTCGGTCTCACAACACCCAGACTTGAAACAAATATCTGTGGCCACACATACATTTGTCTCAAGGCGGGAATCGAACCCGCGGCCTCTCGCTTCACAGCCGGCTACTCGCCCGCTGCGCCACGGAGGCTGTCAATAATAATACATTCATTTTATTAGATAAAGAAAAATACAGTCAACCGTTGTGCAACTCTTAGACAAATTTCATTTTAATCAATACCGTTTACGACGAATGTATGAAATCAATAACTAATACGAATTGCTCTATGAAAAGCATGTAACACGAATATTTGCTTTTTTTAATTTATTTTTATATTGGATTTTCCATATCAGCCCGGAATTTGGAATTTGTGCCCGATATGGCGATAGGCTCGCCCCCTATCACATCTGGGACGAAACTAAGCTCGGCGAAATATGGGTGTTCTAATTCGCTAGTGCACCTCTGCCTACCCCTTCGGGGATACAGGCGTGAGCTTATGTTATGTTATGTTTAAATTTATTTTCCTATTGTGTTTATTTATTTATTAAAGAACCATTTACTCAGATTACAATATTATCCTTAAAGCTAATTATTTTCGTACATTATTCTTATTGCATCCTTATAGTAAGAGATGGTTACAACATGACTAAAATAAACGAAACAATTCATCAAGAGAAAAAAAAGTGTCTCATTACAATTTCAATGGTACATAACTAAGAATGTGTGTTTTATTAGTGTTTTTATAACAATGAGACTTTTATAATATTAGCCCTGTAATATTACTGTCCCACTGCTGGGCACGGGCCTCCTCTACTAATGAGAGGGGTTAGGCCTTAGTCTACCACGCTGGCCTAATGCGGATTGGCAGATTTCACATACCTTCGAAATTCCTGTGAAGAAATTCTCGGGTATGCAGGTTTCCTCACGATGTTTTCCTTCACCGTTATAGCAAGCGATATTTCACAATGAAAATACACTTAACATAGAAAAGTCAGAGGTGTATATGCTCCATTTTGGGGTTGGTTTCGAACCTCCGAGAATACAATGAGACTTTTACACCTATATTATATACTAATATCATAAATGCGAATGTTTAGATAGATGTATGTTTGTTACTTAATCACGCCAGAACGGCTGAACGGATCTGGATGAAATTTGGCATTGTCTGAAATAGCTACATATGTTTTTATCCCGGAAAAATTTACGGTTCTGTGGGATTTACACGCGAGTAAAGCCAGGGGTATCACGTTCTTTATAAAATCTAATTAGGCTCCCAGCCTCGTTCCGCTTACTATATTTATGAGCTTTCTTTCTACTTGTCTTTATCCCACCGTAATGTGGGGTCGTTACAATACACTTTTTCAAGCATGTTGCAGAAATTATTTGGCTTAGTTTTTACGACCGGTTGCCTACCTGACGTCAACCCCTACTGAGGGATGACTATATTTATCAGTAAACAAACAAAAACAATTCATCATCATCATCAACAGCCACATCAGCCAAAGGACGTCCACTGCTGGACATAGGACTCCCCAAAGATTTCCAGCTCGGCCTATTGGAAGCGGCCTGTATCCAGCGACTTATAGAGCCTTACTTAAAACTGCATTTTTAGCTGAGCAAATGGTTACGAATAACCTGTCACTTTTTCCTTGCGTTACTTTGTTTAAAAATGAAAGGGACAGCCTATGGTATAAAGATAAGCAGCGCTCAAATATTGTTACAAGTAAGGGGCATAATGTGTAAATACGTTATGTAATATTTAATACCAGCACATCTTAGTCAGTCTCTCTAGGTCAAGGTTTCTGTTTCATAAACGTAAACTATAAGTCGGTGTCGACAGAATTGCCAAGAGCAAGTTCCGTGACCAGATAATTTCGCTTTACGCTATAATAGCCGAAAAATCCGGTGTCTATGGTAACGTCTTGTATTATTCTAAACGTGTTTACGTCTATAAAAAATTTACCGACAAAAAAAAGGGGTTACCAATTCTTAAGATTTTTTATGTATGTAGGCCCAGGCCTCAAGAAACTATTTTTTTGTTTTATAGGATATACTTCCCAGGTCGTCTGTTGGCACCAAGTTAGGATCTGATGATGGGATCCCAGAAAAATCGAGGGCAACCCTCAAATTTTATAGGAACGCATAGTGTTTTATATATTTTCTAAAAGTATTCAAGTATTTGCGCCTGAAAGTCATCAACTCATGTCGCTGAGCAGTAGCCCGAGCACGAAAAACTAATGTAAATGTATTCGAGTTCGCTGGGCACTGATGACGTTTAGTTAATATTTCATACAAATTTCATAGACGCGCATCGAGCTGAAATACATTTACGGTTGTCAGAAATTTTCCTGCTCATGCCGCTTATAATGGAAAATATAACTACTTAATTACTAGGAGTTGGTGGTAATTCTTAAACAACCCCTAGCACGATCATTTTTCAAATGAATATGAAATCACATTTAATCATGTGGTATGCAATTATTATAATGACATAAGGACTATATAGTATAATCGTTTGCCTATCTCTATCTGATTATAAAACAATCATATGATAAATAACGATAAGTGATAACCTCATATTTTTGGGTCAAAGCTAATTTTACACGCAATGCAATTAAACATCGTAATTTGACTAATTACATCGTTATCATATCCCCTAGTCAGCTGAAGTGACGAATTGCTTATAATTCAAAGGCGTGGAATATGAGTTATTAGCTGTTGCCCGTGACTCCGTTCGCGTAGAAATGTTTTTAGAGATAAAATTTCTTTTCCAGAGTAATAAATAGCCTATGGTATTAATTCAGGGTATCAGCTATCTCTATACCAAATGTCATCAAAATTTGTCCAGCAGTTTGAGCGTGAAGAAGAAACAAACAAACAACACACTCAAAAACTTTCGCCTTTATAATATTAGTGTGATGCTCACAAACATGGACGTAATTTTGCTAGAATATAATACAAGTACAATTTATACCTTTCTACATAAGCTAACGCCTGTATCCCCGAAGGGGTAGGCAGAGGCGCACTAGCGAACTAAAAGTTAAAACACCCACATTTCGCCGAGCTTAGTTCCATCCCAGATGTGATAGGGGGCGAGCCTATCGCCATATCGGGCACAAATTTTAGGCTCCGGGCTAATATGAAAAAGTCCAATATCACTTTAGACTTTTTTGTTATCATAATGATTACAAACAAAACAGTTTTTAAAAGGTATTATTATAGTATGTATTTTGTTGAAAAATCAATCAACTCTAACTGTTACTAATTAGTAAAATGTTATTTTTTAATTTATTTGCATTATTATTTCTCAAGTAACTAGTTTGGTTGGGCAATTAGATAACAATGCCTATTCACTTTCTATATTTAGCTCAATTAATGAGAATTAATGGTATTAGTTGAGTCTGACATGATTGATTATAAAGCCATAGCTATGGCGATAATAAATTACTAGCAGTTTAAAATAATACGGAGAGACTGTAATAAAGTAAATTTTCTGATATTTTATACTAATATATTTCATTAAATGGAGTAAACTGACAGATCGAGTTTTGTTGATAATGTACTATGACAATAATTCCAGTAGATACGCAGTAACCGAGCATTCAGTAATTTACTATAACTATAATTCAGTAGGCATGCAATAGTAATCATGCATAAGGCAAAAATTACGATTTTAAGTTGGATTTTGGATTATGAAAGAATAAAATGATTCAATAATATGAAATCATTGAATAACCTTGATCTTTTTTTCGCAGCACTATTTAAATTTGATGAAAAATTAGTAACATTCGAAATGTCATTTTACTCCGTGTAATGAAAAATCGGGGTACAAACAAAATCTATAAGGATTATTGGTACTTCACGTTTTGCAGCGAAAACAAACCCAGATGGCACCGAATAGACCGATTGTTTCCAACTGAATGATTGTAAACAATCATAATTACGATCAAACATTGGATTCGCTTATTGTTCTCGATTTCTCACTGAGAGTTTACCACTATCCTTGAGAGTTATAATTGTCTAAAGTTTAAGAGACATATTCCTGACCCCATATGAAATTCGAGTCTTGTGTTGTTGGTATTAAGAACTACAAGAGTTTGGTCTCACAACACCCATACTCCCTAAAAATTATTATTAATAATAATAATATTAGCCCTGTAATATTACTGTCCCACCGCTGGGCACGGGCTTCCCCTACTAATTAGAGGGGTTAGGCATTTTTTTACCATGCTGGCCTAATGCGGGTTGGTAGAGTACATATACCTTTAAAATTCTTGTGGGAAATTCTTGGGTATGCAGGTTTCCTCACGATATCTTCCTTCACCGTTATAGCAAGCGATAATTCACAAAGAAAACACACTTAACTTATTATAATGTCAGAGGTGTATGCTCGATTTTTGGATTGGTCTCGAACTCTGACACTCATCTCAGCAGTCCGTACCATTCTCAACTGAACTACCGCTGCTTAAAATGGTAAAAATTAATACTTATCTAAAATAAATACCTACTTTTGAGATACACACAAATATTTTGTCTTTAGATCAAACCGACGAAAAACCCACCCACCCACGTCTTCTTGCTACACATCTGATCGATTCTAATATACGAATTTATCGAGAAACTAAAACTTTGACTTACAAAAAGAAACTTTACCATTATACTTTATTTCTACCTGCCCTTATCCCACCTTAATGTAGGGTCGGCGCAACACACTTTTTCAAGCATGTTGCATGTTTGTCTTCGTTTTTACGACCGGCTGCCTGCCTGACGTCAATGACATCTAGGGAAAAATCCGGGAAAAATTGCGTTACAACAACACAGAGAATCAAATTCAGGACTATTTTAATTGAATACATTTAATCTAGTTTCTTGAATAATTCTCGTCTTGTCTTGTACAGTATGCCACTTATTTCGGCCTGCATTACTCACTTACCTGTCAAACCAGACAACTAGACCGCCTTTAACTGGGTCAGATATAAGCAGGGAACGATGCTGAGACTGGGTTCTTACATTTTAATCTAATGGATAAATGCTCCATTCACTATTTAAGTACTCAGTTTAGGTTGTAAGTGAATTTATTATCTAAATGATAACGATTTTTAATTAAATTTTATAACACCCCAAAATTACACACAGTCTGCGGCCCGAGCAGGAAAATTTCTGACCATCGTAAATATATTGCAATGCGCGTCTATGAAATTTGTATGAAATAAGTATTAACTAAATGTCATCGGTGCGCAGCGAGCTCAAATACATTTACGATTGTCAGAAATTTTCCTGCCCGGGCCGCAGCCCTACTTTAAAATAAGAGTATAGTCATGGATATCAGGAACTAAGTGATTTTCCGTCTCACAACACCCAAACCCGAAACAAATATCTCCGGGCCACACAAACAGCCTGCCACTCGCCCGCTGCACCACAGAGGCTGTCAATACATTGATAAAAATGTAAAGTCCAAAACATTCGAGGAATTATTTATTAATTAATAATTAATCTTTTTTTAGAAAAAATTTATTGTCCAGTTTTACTGCGAATATAACGTATTCTTTTAACAGCGTTGTACTCTTACATACAAAATTCAGATTTAATTTATAGTGTTTTTACTTTCGTAAGTATAATAAACAAACTATATAACCCAGAACTAATTCAATGACAAATAAGAAATAGAGATTATTACATAGCCAGTAATTTTTCTCGCCAGTAAGAAAAAGTTTGCGACTTGCGACCGTAAACGAATTGTAGGCTATTTAATGCCTATACGACCGCAATATCATAATATTTATTTACTGTAACAAAAACTCCATGTCTACGTAAAATATAGGCGTTTGGTATCGTAAAAGAATTTCTTATAGCAGTTATGTTTGAGTTATTAAATTAAACAAGATAAATAATGCTCGTAAGTACATTACTGTGTAAACATCTTTTATGTTTACAAGTTTTATGTCCAAACATTACCTCAGCGTGGATACTTCGCTTAATGTTACGACTACTCGTTGACACAAGGCCTCCAAATATTCTTTGTCTAAACGAGGACTTTTAAATAAATAACCGAGGGAAAAGATTTTTAAACTGATATTACAATGATGTCCATGAAAATGTTTATGATAAATGCCATGATATGAGTTATATTTGAAACTTTTGAAGTAAATCACAAAGACTTTAACAATTCGAATATTTGAAACAAAGTTTCAAAGAGTTTTCTTACAATGACTAGTGATGTTTTTGTAATGTCGTATTATGATTGTAGATAAAACTAAGATAATAAAAGAAAATTTAATACGGGACTGAATATAATCTTCGGTATGAAGTGAACCAAGGCAAAATTATTATACAAGTAGATTTTAAATAGGCTTCCTTTCTACCTGCCCTTATTCCCTCTTAGTGTGGGTTCGGCGCAATATACTTTTTCAAGCATGTTGCAGAAATGATTTGGCTTAGTTCTGTCTACCAGATGTCTGTCTGACGTTAACACCTTCTGGGAGATTCGAGTAGATTTTAAATACTATTTATAAAAAAATAAAATATTTTGTGATTTTTCATCATGGGTTTATCTGTGCGATGTCCTTATTACTCTTAATAATCACTTTATCATAAAATAGTAACTACAGAAATTATCTTTCGAAGAACATATCAATAAAATGTTAATGTTGTAAATTAATAGATTAATAAAATGTTGTAAATTAATCAATAAAATCTCTCGTTTTTCTAACTTTATTTGTTTGGATAACTAATGTCGATTTATGTCACATTTACAGCGGATTTCATTCATCCATGCAACAATACAGATCCGGCGTGCCTAATACAGGCGACGAAAGATGCTATACCTGAATTCTCAAAAGGTTTACCTCACCTTGGAGTGCCCTCACTGGACCCGTTCATGATTGAAGAGCTGCCTATTCAACTGCCCGGCATCAAGGTCACTTTCTATGGGGGCAAGGCTACTGGCTTGAGAAAGTGTGAAGTATTGAACGTCGAGTAAGTTTAACTATTTATTTGCTTTTATAGTAAAGGTTTGTATTGCTAATTTGATATAAAAATTAATCTGGAATATCTCATACAGATTAATGTAAATATTTTCGTTGTTTTTGTTAACATACGACGGCAGGGAAATATACCAATGGATCTATAAATTAAGGTATCCGGGGGCAGCCAAGTCGTAATATTAACGTACCCGTAATAATTTTGTATTATCAAGAACCAAGTTGATTTACAAATATTTTGATGTTTTTATCCCATTGCATCTCGTTTATAATACTTTTTTTTTTATTTGAATAAGCAACTTTAATTTTTTTCCTAATTCCTCCCGCATTTGTGTATGATAAATACTGTTGCCGGACCTTCAGGAGATATTAATTATTGTACTCAGTTTCGTTTTAATGAGAATAAACACAGTAATCGATTAGAAACCGGCCTTGAACGTGAAGCAAAAACGCCTTTGTAAACGGATAACGTTAATAGAGAATATTTTGTTACAACTTTCTTTACGCTTTAACAAGATCAGCATAGTTTGACGCTATTAACGCCAAAAACTGTTAATCATTTTAATTAAGTTTCGCAAAAGACCTTTGAAGGTTATCGAGTCGATTGGTAATTAAATCTATCAAAATTTAGTTTCACAAAACTCCGAGCCTGTTGCCTTTTGCTTTGTTTGACAAACGATAGCTTAGAGAGCTGGACTACCTAAATATTAAAATATTGCGGAACAATCGGCCATGATTAAAAGACCTATTATTTATGCTGTATTTTGTAACGCTAGCAGGTCTTCTTTAATTTGTCGAGTAATTGCTTACCACAGAAGCGATTAGTGAGAACCTTGCCGCAATAATGCGGTTTTATTCTCACGGTTACTGTACAATATGCATGTTGACGAAACCTTTTGTATTACACTTGGCAACCTAAAGAGCGTAGGAAATGCTTCAAGGATAGAACGGCTACGTGAATATTATGCGTTAGCCCTTGCAAGCCGCGTTTTACTTTATTTGTATAGTATTATGAATAATGTTAGCTCTATGGTTTTCATCGATTTATGAGTATGATTAGAAGTACACCTTTAGCTAACTCCTCTTTGCTCATTTCGTTGCGGAGTAATTGAATTAATATAATATTGAGAACAAATATTTTAATGAAGTGACAGAATTATGAATGCGTTTCGACTTTCGACCGTAAAGAAAGGGAATTAGGGAGCGGATGACTTGTGAGTTTGTGTGTAGGCAAAACATAAACGAATCCCTATGCGATGAGGGCGCCTCCGCGCGGTTAAATTAGCAACAGTGCCACCGTGGCATTTAATCACTGAATAGAATACTGAACAGCGAATAATAAACGTCATATTTCATGCACGTAATTGTTTAAAACCGATATAATACGTCGAGCCCCCGTGACCGTATTTTGAATATCATTTTAGGATATTGGTTTTAATGAAAGAGTGTCCCATTTTCCAACTCTTTGGAAATCCCACTTTCATAGTTGATATTGTGTTTATTTTTTTATTATTCAAGAACCATCAACATAGATTACAATATTATCCTTAAAGCTAATTATTTACAGAACATTATTCTTATTGCATCCTTAACAATAGATGGTTACAGCATGACCAAACTTAGACACTAAACAAAAACTGATCGAGAGAATAAAGAAAAGTGTCACAAACCGCAATACAATCTCAATTAATACTTAATTAATAACGTATGTGTTGTATCCAATATTGTTACAAGCGGAGTTCTTCCAATGTTTTAGCAAAGGAATTAAACTTATTTTTTACTTGTTTAAGATTAACTAAATTATTAACGAATTTCTTTACATTTCAGGGCCTATTTAGAAAAGAACATGTTCATGCTAGAAGTTCGATGTAACATCACAATCAAGGGCAAGTACACGGCAGTTGGAAGGTTACTGCTGTTCCCTATCAACGGAGAAGGAGACGCTAAGATCAAAATTGGTATCGTCATTTACTTTCCCACTATAAGCAAATTATCTAGGCCGTGCTGAAAGTACTGAGGCGCGAAAACAAATAATTTTGACAATCGAATTAGAATCGAGCTCGTTGTTTGAATGCGCGTTATTTGTATGAAATTTTAACAAAATAGTATCAATACGTAGTTAGCTATATACGAATTCGAAAGTGAAATTGGTTCCTAGTCGGGCGTTTGTATCTTAGTCCTTTTACACTTTGTGCAGTTTCTATTATAGTCAACTCTTCGCCTGTCAAGTCCCGTCACATAAGTGTTTAAAACCAATATAGCTCTCTTACCACTCCTATGTTATGACCTTCTGCTAATAGGAATCGAATGACTAGATAAGCATGAACCATTCATCAATGAACAAGAATCAGAGTCAATTTCATTAGATTTCTTACTTTAGACAAAATTAATGTTTATAAATAGTTCCTGTTACGACACAAGACATAAATCTTACTGTGCAGTAGAACTGCATGCAATTGTTGAATGTTATTTATTTTTCAGTGAATTCTGTAATCAAGCTGGACATTAAGACCAAATATTACAAAGACGCCGACAACCGCGACCACTTTGGCATCAAAAGCTACAAGTACACGTTCGATTATGGTGAAAGGATCTTCTACACCATCACAAACCTGTTCAAAGGAAATCCTGAATTAAGTAAGATATACCTTTTATATTTGAATTCTACTATATATTAAGGCCTAAATCCTCTCTTTAGCAGAGGAGGCCTATGCCAGAGGAGGCTCGTGCCCAGCAATGGGAAAGTAATATTACAACTTACAAGATTAATACTATTCATAACTTTAACTTCCAGTATTATATGATATCCGAAGTCTTAAACCTTAAAAATAATGATTGAAGAAAATTACACAACAATGGTTCAGAAGACTTGAAAAAGACTATAATTGATTACCTTCATTCTATAGAATCATAAGTTTTTCGTAATGTGAATTGAGATAAATAATGTAAGGTGGTCCAGAGGTCAGACCAGGAAATTTTCCGACAATCGTAAATGTATTCGAACTCGATGCGCGTCTATGAAATTTGTATGAAATATTAACCAAATGTCATCAGTGCGCATCTAGCTCGAATACATTTACGATTGTTAGAAATTTTCCTGCTCGGGCCACTGTTGATAGACGACGCAGGAAGTCACTCGATGCTGGCCGCTTCCAACAGAGTGAAATGGAAATCTTGGGGAGGCTTTTGTTGAATAATGGATATCCTGTAGCTAGAGATTATAATGTACCTCTACATTGAGAGCACGAATTCTGTTGCTCAACCAACTTGATACCATTGTCTCAGAAGAAACCGATATAAAGTGGTAGCTTACCTTTCTTCAGCGCAATCGTTATTTCCCTCCTTTTTACAGGCGGTGAAAAATCACTAACCATCAGATGACCCATCTGCTAATTTGCCAGTTTCTATATGCTATAAATTAAAGTGAATGTTTATGTTTTTGCAGGTAACACAGTGTTACAATTTCTAAACGAAAACTGGAGAGTGGTTACAGAAGAATTCGGAAAACCTGTTGTGGACTACGCCATCAATGTAACAGTACATACAGCTAAGAAATTCTTTAACGCTGTACCATATGATGAATTGCTTAATGTTCCCATACCAAAATATTGATATATAAAACATTAGTGTATAAAGAAAAAGTATTATGAAAAGAATGAGGCTGGTTCGGCTATTGTTAGAGTATTGCTCGTGTATCAAAATTATAATTCATGTATTCAAAGCCTATATTGATTGACGCTTTGAAGATCAAAAGAAACAACGAGTGGTAGAATTTTGAGTATTGCTGAATTTAAAGGGAAAATTGTAACAATAGATGTATTATGATAGTAGAGAATAGTATCAAATATATAATGTAAATATGTAACGATATACTTATAATGTTTTAAGTAGAGATGTAACTATAGATATTTCTAACTTCATTCATCTACTCAGTAAACATTACTTATGTTAGGTGCTTATTATTAAGCATAATTAGGCACAATTACTTACTAAGCAAAGTGCCTTTTTGAGATGACAATTAGATGAGCATAATTAATTAAAAACTTCGATAAAATTAACTTGAAACAACATGTTTGAAGAGCAAGAAAGGTCAAATTTAAATAATTCAACTAATTATATTATTATTTATGAATGTGACATGTGAAAATAATGTATAAAAATCAACGAAGAACAACGTCGCATTTGCAAAATCAATTCTAATTCAACATTAAACGACTAGAGCGAAATTTTATATTATAAATAATGTTGTAAATACTATTTAAATTACTATAAATTCTTTAAAGTTACTATTTGAGATGAAACTATTTTTTTTTCTAAGAATTGAAATGTTTGCGCTTTTACTTATGCAGTTGTTTTGTCGAATTTAATATCAATCCACCTAGTTAACCTATTCTAAGAATGTTCTATGTAAAATACTATAATAATATTAGCCCTGTAATATTACTGTCACACTGCTGGGTACGGGCCTCCTCTACCAATGAGAGGGGTTAGGCCTTACGCCCGAATGGTCAAACGCTAATCAACTTTAACGGCTTCTTAAATTGATTTTCGCCATACAATTTTGACAGATAAGGTGGCCTTAAACGACATAAGGCGACCTTAAGTGTATGTACACTCGGCGGTTAGTCTACTACGCTGGCCTAATGCGGGTTGGTACACTTCGCATACCTTCGAAATTCTTGTGGAGAATTTTCTCAGGTATACAGGATTCCTCACGATGTTTTCCTTCGCATTAAATCAAGCGATAATTCACAATAAAAATACACTTAACACTGCCAAATGCCAAAGGTGTATATTCTTTTTAGGGGTTGGTCTCGAACCTCCGACACTCATCTTGGCAGTATGTACCAATCCCAGCTGACCTATCGCTGTTTATATGGAAAAAACTAATTATGAATATTTATTTTTTAAGCTTAGATGTTAATAATTTATGAATACATTATTATAAGCTAATAGCTACATTATGTCCACCTGTAGGTTAAATATGTTTATAACATGCAATAAAGATATAATTATAAATATTTTTTTCTACCTGCCCTTATCCCACTTTAATATGGGGTCGGCGCAACACACTTTTTCAAGCATGTTGCAGAAACGATTTGGCTAAGTTTTTACGACCGGCTGACGTCAACCCCCTCTGAGGAATCCAGTTCCGGGCAAAAATTAATTAGAAAATTCGCTTTGCCCGACCTGAGAATTGAATCCGGGACGTCCCGGTCCACAGCCCATAATAGCCGCCACTAGACCAAGGAGGCAAAAAAAAAGGAAAATAAATAATCACAAGTTTAAAAACTTAACGGACCGACTTCAAATCTGATCGTGACCAAATTTATGGGACCACCCTTGAAAGAAGCTCTATCGAACACAAAAATAATTTTGAAAATCGGTCCACATTTGGCGGAGATATCGAGTAACATACATTATAAAAATACAGACGAATTGAGGACCTCCTCCTTTTGTGGAAGTCGGTAGAAAATGTTTCTATTATAGGTAACTAATATTTTTTCATTCGAAAAGGCTTTGATGCTACTTACAATATGTGGTTTATTTATTTGTGGACAATAAATGGACTGAGCTAAGATTAATGTCTATGAGGAATCACATACATTAAAAATGCCACCTCATCTATTACTTAGGCTACAATCCTTTAATGCGTGACCGTCGTGCAAGGGATCCCAGGATCTGAAGAAAGGAACAAAAACATGTAGACTTACTGCAAGATCAGAAGCCCGAGCACGAAAAACGAATGTAAATGTAAACTCGCTGCGCACTGATGACATTTGATTAATATTTCATACAAATTTCATAGACGCGCATCGAGCACGAATACATTTACAGTTGTCAGAATTTTTCCTGCTCGGGCTGCAGAAGTACGGTCGAAACTCAAACTCACGTTTTTATATTACTAGTACTACTCTTTGAGTGGTAGAGCCACGCTGTAGACAGTTACGTCTACAGCATGAATTGGCCGGCTCGACCGGTTTGATACCACTGTCTCACAGAAAACCGACGTAAAGTGGCAGCTCGTTGTCGCGTTTCATTCGATAAGTGAGATTTCCGATGGCCCAATTTCGCCTTTCTTCTTTCCCAATCCCTTTTCCATTCCCTCGTTTTAGGTTGGCAACGCGCCCATGTTTCTTCTCGTGTCGTGGGTGTCTATGGGCGGTGGAGTCCACTTACCATCAGGTGACCCATCTGCTCGTTTGCCAGTCTCTGCTATAAAAAAAACTAGGTCTTGTAAACAATCGTAAGTTTAAAAACGGCCTAACTTCTACACTTATCCGATTGTGACGAAATTAATAATAAGCTGTATCGAACACAAAAATAAACTTGAAGATCCGTCTACATTTGGCGGAGATATCGCGTAACATACATAAAAAAACAGCCGAATTGAAGACCTTATTTTTGGAAGTTGATTGATAAGTACTGTAAACCGCATGACTAAGAAATTGAGGCTGAATAGATATAAAACCCAAGACCTCAGTACGGTAATCGTACCCCCAACACAACTACGCCACCGAGGCAGCCATTTTTAATAATTTGCTTTGCAAACTCTATCCTACCTCTTTACTAGCATATACACGTACTTATAGTAATTCTATCAACCTGATAAAAAGCAATTTTTTGTTCATTTAATAAAAATAATTTATAGTGGTTAGATAAATTTCATAAATTATATTTATAGGCCATATTTCATCCAGCAGAGCAAAGCCGAAAGCCTTTCTCGTAATATAAGAGGGACTACGACTAGCATAAATATAGGTCGATCTTAGAATTGCACATTCGATACACGACGCATAGTTTCGTTATGATATTTTTTTGTAGCACTAGAAGCTTAAGAGGCACGTCGTGAACCTGTTTTTTTTTTCAAAACTAAACACAGATTCACATACGCAAAACAATGATTTTCGGTGTCTCCTGGTGATAAAACAATGGACCAAAGGTAAAAATGTGTAGCGAAACCATGTTTTGCGTAGGTGTTTTGTTAGCCATGAACACTTTTCGACAGGCAAACTATTATAGACGTGCTTGTAAATAATTGATATTTGATTTAAAAAAAGTATCATCTGGTTATCAGCTGGGTTACTAGTTACTACCACCTCTTATAGCAGTATTATTATAATCGTTCTTCATTCGTTTTTTATGGGAATCGGTACAAGTAAAATTATAATACTACTGCTATAAGAGGTTGTGGTAACCCGCCAGATGCGTGAATGTACCACGGGTTCTTAGGCCACTAAGTAAGTTAATATTACTTGGTGACATCGGTAACGCCTGATAAAAGTATAATAGCATTTACTTTAAAATGTACCTACAGATTTTTAAAGCAAACATTTGCTACCCGCTGTTTGGTTTCTTATTGATCTGGAACGTCCATAGATAGTAGATACCCTGGATACAATGAAATCCATGAAGACGTTGCCAAGTTTAGAGTTAGAGAATAGGGATTGGGAAAAGGAGAGAGACATTTGTCCATCGAACAAAATTCAACAGAGAGTTGCCATTTTGCGTCGCGTCGGTTTGCTATATATCAAACTGGTCGAGTTGACATATTCCTACTGTAGATATAACTGTCTACAGCGTCGCCTTACACTCAATTTTCACTTAAGAGCTCCTTAAAACACCACGCACAATAATAAGTACAACCTTGAGTGCCGTATAGAATATCAAGGTGATACTATTTCCTTTATATCTCTTCAAATTATTTCATTACGTTTAGAAACCACACAGTTACCACATAGTTAAATCTCTATTAAAATGCTTTGGTAACCTCGCACTTAAAGTTAGAGCAGAAAGGTTTTATTTAATAGCGGAGATAGCCAAAACATAGCTAGATTTACTTTTAAAATTTAAATAAATGTAAGTAGCTTAAATAATAATGAAAACGTGCAAAAATTAACCGATTTCATACATCTCACGCCTGTATCCCCGAAGGGGTAGGCAAAGGCGGACTAACGAACTAGAACACCCACATTTCGCCGAGCTTAGTTCCGTTCCAGATGTGATAGGAGGCGAGCCTATCGCCATACGGGCACAAGTTCTAGACTCCGGACTGAAAAATAGTCATATCGTGCACGCAATACTACCACGTCACCAAGGCAATCCGATCTCAATAAAGCTTTAATACGCAAAACAAAAGATAGTCAACACCACCATAGCCACTCCGAAGTAAAAAGATAAATCTATATAGATTTATTTTTTACATTTATCGATTTCATTAGTAGTAATATTTTAGAATTCGGGTAAGGCCAGTGATGTTCCGGCATCGAAATATAATGGCGGGTACACACCAACCGAACGAACGTTCGCGAATCGTCGCCTGTTGCGTTCACACAAACAATTATCTTTTGCTGTTGTGTGAATGAAACAGGCATAGATTCTTTCGTCTCCGTTCGGCCGGTGTGTGCCCGCCATAACTCACAAAACGGCAGTACACGGCCTCAGCGTGAAGCAGTTCCAAGTGAGACGATATTGTCTCACTGCATCGCACGACGCGGCGTGTCAGTGTCCAAGGTCAAAACTTAGCATAAATAGCTCTCACAAATGTAATTCTATTATGACGAACTACGCTGTCAAAGGATATCACAACGTGTCTAACATACACCAGCATAATGTAAAGATCACATTTCACATTTAAGTAATTGCTGATATGTTTTAATATTAGGTAAAACATTCTTCTTCTTCTTCTTTTAAAAATATTGCCTTCACGCATATGCGGTGATTTAGCCAATGTCAAGTTAAATAGTGCAACTATGTTTTCTCAATGACCATGAAACCCAGATGTAGATGGTCTCAAGGCCCTGCTGGGATTATGGCGGTAATTCCTTCCAGTCCAGTGCCCCTCAGATGATCTCCACTCGGCGAATCGACCGAACAAAGCCAGCCAACGTACCAAGCAAAACTCATCGAAGATCTCCGGTTAAAAATTTTCCACATTATACTCTCCATCTTCACTGAAGTTTGATGCATTAAACCACAACACTTAAAACCAACAAACACAGCTCTATAGAATAATATGAAATAATTTTAACAAGCGACGCTCACCCGTCAAAATCCAGGTAAAACATTCATCAAAACTAGAAATAAAATCGTAGATTTGACATACGCAATTACATTAAGAATGTTGCCAACTATGGGAAAAAAATTTAACATTTTTTTTTAAATATTACTACTATTGGGAAACATGACATTACTATTGAAGCCTCCTTGGTCTAGTGGCAGTGTATGGGCTGTGAACCGGGAGGTCCTGAGTTCGATTCCCAGAACGGGTGTTGTGTTTTTCAAACACTATGTTCCCGGGACTAGACCTTTAATATGGGAGTTGACGTCAGGCAGGCCGGTCACAAAAAATAAGCCACACCCTTTCTGCAACATGCTTGTAAAAATATGTTGCGCCGACCCCACATTAAGGTGGGGAAGTGCAGGTAGAGAGAAAAAGATTGGGAATAATGATATTGGTAATTTTGTAACTTGTTAATTTTTCAAGTTGGTCCAAAGCAATACAAATTATAGTTTTGAGTATAAGATAAGTGTATCATCAGAACACTGTCGATATCCCTATTTGTTTGAATTTGTTTCTTTTTCTTTGTTTTATTTATTAAGACAACTGAGACTACTTTAACGATGATATTTGCAAAGAACTTTGCATCTAGGATATATTATACCGATGTTTTTTACGCTATACTCTAATCGCAGACCATCGTCTGTGTAATAATTATTGAAACAAGTTTTGATAGACTTCCTTGAAAAAACTAATTGCTTTAAATCCATTCTAAAAGTCATAGTGTAGTAAATTATAAAACTTTATTAAAGAATATTAATAATAACTATTAATTTGAAGAGTGCCCCGGCGCGGTGGCGTAGTTGTATTGTGGGCGCAGTATGACTACCGTTCTGATGTCTCGGGTTCAACTCCCGGTCGATCCTTTGCTCGACCCGGGAATCGTGAACTATCACTTTTGATATTGAGGGAGCGAGCCTATCGCCATATCGGGCACAGATTTCAGACTCCGGGCTGATACGGAAAAATCCAATATCACTTTGCCCGACCCGGGATCGAACCCGAGACCTTAGGACAGTAGTCGTACCGAAATACAACCACGTCACCGAGGCAGTTCGGGATTATAGGCATGATTTTTTTATGTATATGTATGTAACTGTTAATTTATAAATAACGTAATATTTTATCATCTCGATACTGTATGCTGATAGCATAATTATTAAACTGCCTTCATGATAATACAAACTACGAAAATCATTAAGATTAAGTAAATATGAATTTTATGTATTTTTCATTACTATATAATATTTACTTTGATTCGTATAATCAATTAGAATATTTTCTAAGCGTCACATTAATAGGCAAGCGCAGCGTTGGACGTCCACCTTTCACGTTAGGTTACAGACGACCAGATAAAGGTCGCAGGAAGTCGCTGGATGCAGGCCGCTTCTAACAGGTCGATCTGGAAATCTTCGGGGGAGGTCTATGTCCAGCAGTAGACGTCCTATGATGATGTCATATAAAAATAAACGTAAATCGTTTTGTTCGGGCCACTTGCAGCTCCGCGATAAATATCAATTTATTCCAAATCTTAATTTAAAGATAGGAGTGAGCTGTGGGATAAATCGAGATAAGGTGTAACTCTAGATTGGCAATAGCGCTGCAAATCGCCATAAATGGTAAAGTCACGGTTTAGACTATTTATCTTCTTGTTCCGAGTTGGTGTGAAGTAAGATTTCCTAAATAATATTTGTATCCCTTCGTTTCCGGAGTAGGAAATGATTTGGCTATAATATGGTACTACATATGTGGTGCTGCAATATTGCTAATGTCTGAAGACCTTTTGTCACCGGCTATTACACTAAAAATCCTGTGCTCGACGCTAGAATAATGACGAATCATCAGAATTTCATACGATATTTGACAGGCCGTCGATAATCTCAAGGCGATTACTTTTTTTTCTAATTAGCTGAATAGGTACAGGCGGACCGTCTGCTTGTCTATTCTCAAGCCAATAAATATACGCACTATTAAACATATTTATGTGAATCCATTATAGAAATCATCTACATGGGTACCTTGCTATCAATTAAAAAGAAGAAAAAATAAAAGGACCTGGCATAACTACGAAAAATAGGTGATTACTTTGAAGCCGGTTCCGCCATTTTAGTTTCGCGATTTATTTACATGTGTTTACATGTAAGTTGTCACTGTGTCATAATAATTAAATAACGTATAGATACTTATTGATTTTATTATAAATACGGTGTTTTATTTACAATAATTCTAATTTGGGTATGTGAAGAAGATGCCTAACTGCTATATTAATGAGATCTTTCTTTCGCAAATTCGCTATTTTGGTATTGTTCCATACATTAGGAATGCTTCATTATTTCGTAGTTATGCCTCGTCCTCTATCTTCTTTTATCTAAATTAGCTATCAATCTAAACTAAATGGCATCGATTCATTTTCAATGACGACAATTATTTACGCAAAGGTCATTCCATGTTGTACGAATAAAAACTAATAACAAGACTAAAGCCTCATAAAAAAATACTATGCATAATATCTAATACATAAAAGCTTGTAATAAACTTGAAATAATAATGAAATACGTTTTTAATCTGCTTATTTCGAATTGTATCGATTTTAAACTTAAATTAACTTAACAAGCTAACAAGTATACACTGGAAAAATAATTACGAATGATAGGTACTAAATAAGTTTATAATTTGTATAATTTTAAAATGAAGGTAGAAATTGTAAAACTATTTTTTTTTTAATTTTCCCTTTCGGGATGGCAAAGGGATCTAGCCCATACAGCCTCATCTTATGTGCTTCTTACGTCTTCATTTGCTTATATCTAATTTTTCACAAGTGCAATGAAATCGGATGTGTTCGATTTCAAGGCCCTGCTGGAGTTTTGGCGTCAATTCCTTACAGTTTGGTGCTTTTCTGACGATTTTCTCGCAGCGGAGGAGTCGAACATGGTTGACTCATCCACACGACAAAAAGCGTCCAAAATCACTTATTTCAAATCTTTCATACACCGTCCATCTTCGTTAAGGTTTATCGCATAAATTCACACCACATTTAAACAACAAACACAACTTTAGACTAGACTATAAAACCATTTAAACAAGCGACCACCCGCACCGTCAGAATTCCCTCCAAAACTCCTTGTAAAACTAACAATTGACTGAACTAATTGACACCTCAGTGTGAGCCGTGACCATGAAGGCTGTAAAGCCTATGATCTAGTAAATAAATAAATAACAAATAAATAACACCCAACAGTCACATACATAGTCCTGACCCCACACTAAGATCGAGTCTTGTGTCGTGGGTATCAGGAACTACGAGAGACGCACGGTCTCACAACACCCAGACCCGAAACAAATATCTGTAGGCCATACAAACATTTGTCTCGGTGCGGGGATCGAACCCGCGGCCTCTCGCTTCACAGCCGGCTACTCGCCCGCCGCGCCACGGAGGCTGTCAAACTGTGGTCATAACTCGCTCAGTTTATTTGAAATATACGCGCGCCAGGTCGGCCAGCGAAATAATATTGAGAGAATAAACTTATCTTACGTGATGCTTAACCATTCACAAAATATTCTAGGGTGTAAATTGTAATAATCGCCCTTGCAATGTAATTAGTAGTTGATGCCGCCATCAACTACTACTGAAGATTGAGATCAATTTCTTTGTATGGAAACTTGCTGGATAGCCCCTCTATAGTAAGTGATATTAAATCTCTTTGGCTGTCTGCTACGTTTCGTTCAACAAGTGACCATCCCCTTCAAAATATTTTTTCCTTTCCTTGGTTGGCATCTCACCTACGATTCTTTTAATATGTCGGATGTCTATAAGTACTGGAGATCACTTACCATCAAGTGACTCATCTGTTCGTTTACCAGTCTCTGTAATTATAGAAATATTTAATTAAGATAGCTGATTTTTACGTAATGAAAATATTGAAGAATCATTAATTATGAAAAATTACATACATAAGCTCACGCCTGTATTCCCGAAGTGGTAGGCAAAGGTGCACTAGCGAACTAGAACACCCAAATTTTGCCGAGCGTAGTTCCGTCCCAGATGTGATAGGAGGCGGGCCTATCGCCATATAGGGCACTGACGGACTCTGGGCTGATACTGAGTTGAAAATCCCAATATCACGTAATATCCGGCCTGGGAATCGAACCCTAGACCTCAGTACAGATGATGTACCGCGCAGTACGCACCCAAAACGACTATGCCACCAAGGCGATGGAAAAAAAAAAAAAATCAACACTTAATAGTAAAAAATAACAACAATTTCTTACTCTCTTTAGAGTCGGTGCTCAGGCAGAAGCAGATTAAATAAAAAGGCACTGACTCCAAAGTGATTAAGACATTGTTGTTATTTTTTACTTATAAGTGTTCATTTTTGAAGTCGGTTTTCAGTTTTTGTTAAACTTTAATTACTATTTATCTATTTTTAGTGCTCATTCGGATCAAATCAGCCCAGGCGTCTTCGAGGGAATCGGGGGAACATACATAAAAAATTCCGGCGAATTGAGTACTTGACTATTTTTTTTTATTAATTTTATATGAAACTGAGGCCATCTAAAATATAGCACTGAAAGAATTATTAAAATATTATCAAAAATAAAGAAGTTATAAGCATTTTAAATTTGGTGTAACCTTCAAACTGCGGAAAAGAGAAGTATCAGTAAAACACGTCAGGGCCATAACGGTACGTGCGTTGGAAAGGGATAGCAAGATATCCCCACTACGTCCCCACTCTTGCTCATTGCAGAATTTAAAATATGAATAACTGACTCATTTTTCATTTTCAATTTCGATGCAGATTTTACAGAAGTTTTTTTTTGTTTTATTTGCTAGTACATTTAAAATGTGTACAAAATCAAACATAGTCAACTACCCAGTTAACCTCCTCCTTTTTTTGAAGTCGGTTAAAAACATGATTACTATTTACAAGGAACACATAAGAAGACAACATAAACTACCATTTTATAATTTGTAACCAAAACAGTTTTTTAGTACTTGGCTCTTAAGTAATTGCAATACATTTTGGCATTTACTATGATTACCATAGTAAATACCAAAATATATCGCAATTATCTGATCCGTGACCACGAACACTGCAAAGCCTTCGAAACGTCGGGCATAAAAATTAAAACAAACCGTGATGTTAATCACTGTTAGCTATAATATCTACCTGATTCATACACGGAACAAAAACCTTAGATTTTTTAACTCTGTGGCGATACATTAGTCCAAGGATTTTGCTTAATAAATATAGGTTGGTCACATACTATTGTTTCTCAGTGGTCGATCGTTTTCAACCAACTTAAAAAAACCAGGAGCTACTAATTTGTCTGTATGTTTTTTATTATGTATGATACGCGATATTTACGCCAAAAATGAACCGACTTTCATGATTATTTTCGAGTACGATATAACTTATTCCAAGAGCAGCGATAGCAGTTGGGAGTGGTATGGACTGCCGAAACGAGTGTCGCAGGTTCGAGACCAACCCCAATAAAGAGCATACACCGCTGATTTTTTTCTGTTAAGTGTATTTTCATTGTGAACTATCCCTTGCTGTCACGGTGAAGGTAAACATCGTGAGGAAATCTGCATACCCGATAATTTCTTCACAAGAATTTCAAAGGTATGTGAAGTCTACAAACCCGCATCAGGTCAGCGTGCAGTAGCGAAGGGTCCATACAACCCGATTCCTCCGGCTTCCCTAATCCAGATGATATATAGGTATTATCTAGTAGAGAAAGTAGCACTGGCTTCCCTTATAAAATGTTTCACTCTTCGCCACTCCCAGCGTGGTAGACTAAGGCCTAACCCGTCTCATTAGTAGAGTAGGCCCGTGCCCAGCAGTGGGACAGTAATATTACAGGTCGAATATTATTATTATTAAGAGTGGTTCCATATAAATTTGGTCACGATCGGATACATTTTAAATGTCTGTTAAGTTTTTTTTGGTCTGCACTTAATATCAGGTGTAGTATAGTAACTTTACCGGGCGCGGATAAAAAAAAGTAATAAATCAAAAATATATTAACATTTTATTACAAAACTATGTCAAGGTCTTCCTACAAATTCATTAACCATGGTTAAGTATTATAAACTTCCTTGCCTATATATAATCACTGGTTATACACTGTTTAAGTACAATTGCTTCCTGAGTCCAATGCCTAATTAACCATTAGCGGTTCTGTCATATTAATTACACTTTCCTGTATTTTTTAAAGATTATTTTTCAATATCTAAAGGCGCGTCTCCTCCACTAAAATATGACACAAAACTTGGTTTCGATACCCATTTTTGTCAAAAGTTTAAATGAGCAGGAGACAGTGAAAATATTGTTTTGAGTAGGTGTTTTTGCCTTTTTTGTGATGACTGCCTCGGTGGCATGGTTGTATTTTGATACGACTACAATCCTGAGGTCTCGGGTTCGATCCCCGGGTCGGGCAAAGTGATATTGGATTTATCCATATCAGCTCGGAGTCTGGAATTTGTGCCCGATATGGCGATAGGCTCGCCCCCTATCACATCTGAGACAGAACTAAGCTCGGCGAAATGTGGGTGTTCTAGTTCGCTCCGCGCCTCTGCCTACCCCTTCGGGGATACATTATGTTATGTTATGTAGGTGTTTTTATGTTTGGCTTCGAGAAGAACATGTGCAGGAGCCGCGGTTTAATATCAACTTACTTATTATCAGTAATTAAGGAACAGGATACTATGACCCCTCACATAGCGGCAAAACCAATTATTTCATTTTCCTTAGGAAAACTACATGCAACTATGTAACGGATGCCTTCTCTATTATTATCTCGTGTAATCAATACCGATTATAATAAAATAGAAGAATCATTATGAATTAAGCAAGTACGTGATAAAATAGGGTTCGGAGGTTGAAGTCGAGTGAAGAAAAATTATTATAGAATATTATGTGATGACTATTCTTATTTTACCGACGACCTGATAAAAGTCGCAGGAAGTCGCTGGATGCAGGCCGCTTCCAACAGGTCGATCTGAAATCTTTGGGGGAGGCCTATGTTCAGCAGTGGACGTCCTATGGCTGATGATGATGATGATGATGATGATTATGTGACGGTTAGTAAGGTGATTTGATTAGATTTGCTTGTGGTAGGATATTCGTATGCGACCGGATGGTGACCACCGTACACATGGTGCTAAAACCTGCCATAGTGACCAACACTCCTTATGTGGTTCGCGTTCCAGGATCAGCCAGTGCACTTTCAGTTCTCTATAGGCGCTAGCGACATGACTTGATGGTTGGTTGGGATGAGCATGGGGGAATCCCTTTGTCTGCATCGATCATGCACCTGTATTGTCGTATGTCGATTTGCTTCTTCCCTCTTCGGATTCGGAGTGTTCGAAACATAAATTGTCCGGCATGATTCTGGCGACCACGTGTAAAACCCATTGTTTGTCAGTAGTCACTAGTTTGTTTGGATTGCACTGCGCTTACCATCAGATGCAGTGTAATCTCTTTGTTGTTCCCGGATAAACAAATAAATAAAAGGCGTATATTACGAAAGCAGAATAAACAAGCCAATTAATCAAGGATTATATTTGAGGGGAGTACATTTTATTACATTTTTAGTAGGTTTTGAATAGTAGAGCCACGCTGTAGACAGTAACGTCTACAGCACGATTGGACCGGTTCGACCGGTTTGATACCACTGTCTCACAGATAACAGACGTATAAGATAAAGAAGAGGCCATCAGTGACACTATTGTTAAATAATCTTTTTAAACCGCTATGTTGGTAATGTTTAATTATTTTTTAGATCTTCACTTGATTAAATTAGATATAGAGGTAGTATACTGTACCTGGGTTCGATTCCCGGGTCGGGCAAAGCGACTTTTCTAATTTTATTTGCCGGGGGCTAAATCCCTCAGAGGGGGTTGACGTCAGGCTGGAAGTCGGTCGTAAAACCTAAACCAAATCCTATCTGCAACATGCTTGAAAAAGTGTGTTGCGCTGACCCCACACTGAGTTGGGAATAGGGCAGGTAGAAAGAAAAAACACGGGACTTTACGTCATTTGCCTTTACTATAGCGTAAACCTTTTTTTTTATTGTTAACAAATTAAGATGTGAACTCGCTAAGAATATATTATTGTCGTAAATTCATAATAGGTGCGATATGGTGATGGGTTTACATTGTATATATACATATAAGCTATGCATAAATACTCGCATATATATATTGTCACATGTGTCATACATAGTACGGCGAGTGTTTGACCACTAAGGAATAGAGCAGACCTTTATAGTGAGTTGCAGTCAATTAACGGAACTTAATGCGCAAATTCTATGTACAGAACAGCCTGTCTAGTAGTCTAGAAGTCTTTGGAAATACAAGGTTATGTAAAAGTCAACCTACATCGAAACACGCATCAGATGTCAAACTGAAAAAGTTTTAATTATTTTTTTTATTCAACTTCAATCGCCTGTCCATGACGACGAAGCAAAATCATAATTTCAATTTTAATTTAAATCTTACATATCATCTTTTTTTGGTTCCATCGATTGTCAATGATTTTGCCAACAACAAGATAGGAAAAGAAAAGGAATATCTTGACCATTGACCACACATGAGTAGAACTGTCAGCTTTCTTTGCGTATCGCACAATGTGTCAAGTACTTAAGTTTCAAGAATGCCAAACATCTCTTCTTTCGAATCCTTATTTCTACTTTCCCGTTCATGATTGGCTACGTCTTAGCTGCCCTTGGCATTGCTATTGTCCATGAATGATAGTATCTTTGGGGGGACCTATGTTCAGCAGTGAACGTCCTATGGCTGATGATGATGGTAACCACTTACTATCTATCATAATAGGGGTTATTTTAACAGCGATTGCAAATTCACATTATTCTTCTAGCAATATAGGCTTAATATTGGCTAAAGACTGAGGAGAATTTGTTTTTTAATTTTGAGAAGGCCAGTGGTCTTACTATGAAGGATATTCAAGATAGTGCGAAGTGAAAGTGTTTTATTAGACACCAACAGTTAAAGAAAGAAAAGAAGGCAGACAAAATTAAAAGTTAAAGATTCGAGAATTAAGATAAAATATATCCGGCTTCTCTCTGCACTTCGACATTGGATGGCATTTTAATAATAATTATATCAGCGGCCCGAGCAGGAAAATTTCTGACCACCGTAAAAGTATTCGAACTCGATACGCGGCTATGAAATTTGTATGAAATATTAACCAAACGTCATCGTCCTTTGTCGATGGGTCTAAAAAACTCGAAAAGTTAAAGATTTCCTCTGCCAACGACATGCATGAGGCTCCGTCCACTACGCTGTACGTATTGGTAAACTTAACGTGCCTTTAAAATATTTACAGGGATTTTAAGGTCTACAAGTTTCCTCGTTTTGTTTTCCTTCCCCGTTTAATAGAGCATTGATTAAATAAACATTACACACGTAAGTATAAGTGTTTAAACTAAAGATTTTACAGCTATTGAAATTTATAATCAACTAGCTGACCCGCGCCACTTCGTCTGCGTAGGAGAGAGAGGGTTGAAAGAATGAGTCGTAGGCACCTATAATCCAATAATTCTAAAGGAGGTAATGGGATCATCTACTTCGGTCCGGTTTCGTCAGTCATCCCGTCAGTCATCCAGTCAGTGCCCCCGTCAGTCACCTCGTCCATCACCCTGTCGGTTACCCCGTCAGTCACCCCGTCCATCACCCCGTCGGTCACCCCGACAGTCACCCTGTCGGTCAACCCGTCGGTCACCTAGTCTGTCATCCGTCTGTCACCAGTCTGTCACCCCGTCTGTCACCTGTATGTCACCCAGTCGGTCATCCCATCTGTCTGCCCGATTGTCACCCCGTCTGTCACCCGTCTGTCGCCCAGTCTGTCACCTGTGTGTCACCCGTCTGTCACCCCGTCTGACACCCGTCTGTCAGCCGTCTGTGACCCCGTCTGTCACCCGTCTGTCATACGTCTGTCACCCCGTCTGTCATCCATCTGTCACCCGTCTGTCACTCCGTCTGTCACCCCATCAGTCACCCCGTCAGTCACCTCGTCAGTCACCCCGTCCGCCACCCCATCAGTCAGCCTATCAGTCACCCCGTCATTCCTCACGTCAGTCACCCCGTCAGTCATCCCATCAGTCACCCCGTCAGTAACCCCATCAATCACCCCGTCAGTCACCCTTTAGGTCATAGCGTGATGTTATATAACCTATAGCCGTCCTCGATAAATGGGATATCCAACATAAAAAGTGTTGGCAACACCAACACAAAATTGTTTTATTTTTCTGTAATTGCAATACTACATAAAAAGAAATACACGAAGCTGCATGCAGAAACCACCGTCGTGAGTTTTAATTTTAAAACCAGCCCCTATAGTGGCTATACGGGACACCTCAAGTCTCCAACAAAAAGAATTTTTCAATTGACAAATATTGACATTAATATTTATACGATACTAACGACACTCAATTGTTTTGCCTTCCCGGAACCTCTCCACTAACACTTGAACTTTATGGTATGGTATTAAAGTTCAAATTAGCTTTTTAGTATTATTACGAATCGATTGTATGGGAGTATAGAAAAGTGTTGTTTTTAGACTTTTTCAGACAATTTTTCAATGTTTTCTCTCGTATGTAATGTAAGAACCATCCTCGTACTTCGAGGAATATTCTAAAAAAAGAATGAGCGAAATCGGTCAAGCCGTTTTCATGTTATGTCGTGACAACGGAAAACGGGTTTCATTTTTATATATATAGACTAGCTGACCCGCGCAACTTCGTCTGCGTATGAGAGAGAAGGTTGAAAGAGTGAGTCGTAGGCGCCTATAATCCAATAATTCTAAAGGAGGTAATGGGATGATCTACTTCGGCCGGCAGTCCCCCGTCTCTCACCCCGTCAGTCACACCGTCTGTCACACCGTCTGTCACCCCGTCTCTTACCCCATCCGTCACACTGTCTGTCACCCCGCCTGTCAACCCGTCTGTCACCCGTCTGTCACCCAGTCGGGCACCCCGTCTGTCACCCAGTCTGTGACCCGCCTGTCACCCCGTCTATCACCACTTCCGTCACCCCGTCTGTCAGCCCGTCTGTCACCCCGTCTGTCACCCCGCTTGTCACCCCGTCTGTCACCCAGTCGGTCACCCATTCCGTCACCCCTTCTGTCACCCGTCTGTCACCTCGTCTGTCACTCTTCTGTCACCCGTCTGTCACCCCGTCTGTCACCCAGTCGGTCACCCATTCCGTCACCCCGTCCGTCACCAGTCTGTCACCCGTCTGTCACCCCGTCTGTCACCCCGTCTGTCACTCTTCTGTCACCCGTCTGTCACCCAGTCGGTCACCCCATCTGTCATCCCGTCAGTCACCTCGTCAGTCACCCCGTCCGCCACCCCATGAGTCAGCCTGTCAGTTATTACTTATTATTTTTGACAATATTTCAATGTTTCTTTCTGTTCTATATTTTAAACGATGTAAACATATAATTTGCACAATACACGTGATTGATTTGATGGTAAATGTTAGGAAACGAATAACTATTTTTTTTTACTTTTTTTCACAATTTCATAGTGAACACAATATCGGTTTGTCACATGAAATTAACTGAGCAGAGAACAATGAGTAGCTGTCAAACAATGTATCACGTACCGGCGCCATCTACTTAAAATATTGGTTTGTAGTACATGCTATGTATCAGAGATGGCGCTGTATGTGAAAAAAGATTTTCCCGCTTTTCTGTTGAAATTTTTCCTGAATTTTCTTTGCTATAAACCTCACGGAGCCCGAGACCTTTCCAACGAATGCAAAACCGTGGAAATCGGTTCGTGCGTTCTGGAGTTATGGCGTCAGACGGGAAAACCCGACTTATTTTTATATAGTAGATTATAATCTATTTTATTTCGCCAAAAAAAATATAACATAACATAAGCTCACGCCTGTATCCCCGAAGGGGTAGGCAGAGGTGCTCTAGCGGACTAGAACACCCACATTTCGACGAGCTTAGTTCCGTCCCAGATGTGATAGGGGGCGAGCCTATCGCCATATCGGTCACAAATTCCAGACTCCGGGCTGATATGGAAAAATCCAATATCACTTTGTCCGACCCGGGGATCGAACCCGAGACATCAGGACGGTAGTCGTATCGAAATACAACCACGCCACCGAGGCAGTCAATAATGTTTAATACTGATTTCTTAAGTTTACGCGAATGCTATTCATTGAAATAAAATTACTTTTACGGATTTTATCACGATTTGGTCCAACCCGTTGGACTGTACCACGACTGTGACTGGACCACGAAGACTGCAAAGCCTTCGAAACGTCGAGAATAAAAATTAAAACCAAATCGTGATAAAATCCGTAAAAGTAATTTTATTTCAATAATGTTTAAATTGAAATGATTATTCCTTCGTATCTCAATAATGTAAAGATTATCTTGTAGATTAAGAACCTTAACGGCTTAGAAGAGAAAAACATTAAAGGATTATTTTTTGTCACAATAATTATATCAGGTATGCTATTCAATAAATATAACTTTTCAAAATAAAAATAATATAAATAACAAAAATCCCTTACTTTAATCATATTTAAAACCTTAAACTACCTAGTCGAGACCCGCTTCTCCCAAAAGGCCGTTATTACCATATCGAATCTCGATCAACGAGTAATCGATAGATACGTTTTACCTCTGACATAAGCACGACGTTTCAGTAAATTCATAAAGTAATTGCGATAATTCCACCTTAGGTGCGTAACCGGTTGTCCGTTTACAATGCCGATGCCGGTGTTCTCGATTGTGTTAGTCGATATATAGCTGCTATTCTCGACACCGCATCCAGTTGTGAATCCAACCTTAATTGTTAAACATATCTATTACCAAAATGAATGTACACGCCGCTGTGTGTAGTGTACTGCTGAGTTTCGTATTATTTTTCTGCCGAAATGGATATGCGAAATTAGCCCGTAAGTACATTTATTTTTATTTAGATTTTCATTAAACATCTAATAAAATTATAAACGTGAAAATTTGTGAGTGTGTATGTATGTTTGTTACTCTTTCACTCAAACACTACTGGATGGATTTTGATGAAACTGTACAGTTCTAAATATGTAGGTACATATTAGAATAACATATAGGCTACTTTTATACCGGAAAATAAATTAATTTATTGTGGAAAATTAATTTCCACGCGAACGGAGTCGCGGGCAACCGCTAGTAAGCTACTAGTTAAAATACGATACATTTTTATTCTGATATATTTATAAGGAGCACGAATTTATTTATAACCCAACACAGGCGGGCCAATCAAATAATTTTAACCAGAATTGACCTGAAAATTAAGTTGCGGGCCTTGACGTGCCTTTAACGGACACTCTTAAAAATGCAAGTGTTTATATTTATAAAAGTAACCGGCTACATAGTGATATTAAAATCGCGGATCAGTTGGTAATATTAAACTAAAACAATTACACGATATCGTGACTGACATAGCTCCTTTAGATAAAACAATATAGAGCTTTGTCTCGAGATTGTTTCGACGTCATCCCGTGAAATACTAAAAAAAAATTTAAGTATATTTGAAAAATATTTGAAAAATTTCGTGTTGAAGTGTGATAGGGCGCGAGCCTATCGCCATATCGAGCACAAATTCCAGACTCCGAGCTGATACGGAAAAATCCGATATCACTTTGCCCAACCCGGGAATCGAACCCGAGACCTTGGGATGATAGCTGTACCGCGCACGCATAACCAGTCAGTCAGGCTTTTTAACGAACGTTGAAAAGCCCTCGTGCGAAAGACGCCTAAAAGTAACCTGCATCCATATGCTATTGAAATAAAAACAAATCGTAAACATGCTTACAATACACAACAATTGTTTTTAACCTTCAATATAGTTCCTACTGACCGTGATTTGAAATAAAATGCAATATGTAATTATGACAACATTTGATTTCGTAATAATTTTTATATAACTTAAAGTTTACGTAACTTTTTAAATGTATTTGGATTAAGGTCGCTGCTGCAGTTCAAGGCTAGAAATTAAGTAATATCCACTGATGATTTAACCGCATATTGTTTTGGTTACGTTTTTTATGCATAATAACATTAACAGTAACATCACCAAACGTCAACATCATCCATATTATATCATACAAGGAGAGTGGTGACAGTTTCATGTCGTAATTATAAACATTCATATACAATTAAGCGTAAAAGTTGAACAAAACTTCAAAATAAACTTAACATTAGTAATGAAGTAATTTAGGGAGACTTGTAGCGCTTTTACCAATCTTGAGTTTGTCCTAATTTCAATTTATCCTACAGCTCATTCATATATTTAAATTGAGATTTCAGATATTTAAGATTTATCGAAGTGCTGCAAGACGCCCTTAGATAATTTTCTTACATGCACGACTCTTCAGTGTACATTTTTGAAGTCGGTTTTTCATGTTTTGGTAAAGTATTATTTTTACGTGCATTGTCCCACTGCTGGGCACCGGTCTCCTCTAGTAATGAGAGGGGTTAGGTCTTAGTCGGCCTGGCCTGATGCGGGTTGGTAGACTACACATACATTTAAAATTCTTGTGGGAAAATTCTTGGGTATGCAGGTTTCCTCACGATGTTTTCCTTCACCGTTAAAGCAAGCGATCATTCAGCGCTTCTAGTATAATTTCAGTCTTCGGGGTGAATTTTCTTACATCTATTATAGCCATAATTACTCATACCTTTTTATTTTATCAAATTATATTTTTCCAATAATCTTACGCAAAAGATTTCCCAACGACTTCAACGGCCTGTGCGTGAATATTTATCATAACCGAATTCGAATCGATAGAGACATAATTTTGATTATTTTATACGAACACCATAAGCGCTGCGCACATTCACATTCGAATTTGATCGTACTCGAATCGTCTCACAATATCCATAATATCTTATTCAAATAAATAAATTCACTTAAAAACATGGTTACTAAACAGAAAATAGGTATAATTTCGCCGTCAGTAAAATTGTTGACATGTAATTTTCAACACAATAAGCAGCAAACTGATTACATACCTACTCCAATATCCTTGACTTTGTGCCATAAAGACATAATGGCATCGCTGCTTGATGTTTATAATTATCCGTGTTGACTGTGTGGTCATTCATTTATTGAACAAGCAACAATATTGGCATCTTCATGTTAATATACGACGTACGGCCTCGGAAAGGACAATGTGTTTACTCAAAAATGCGCCAAAAATATGATTTTCATAACATAAGCTCACGCCTGTATCCCCGAAGGGGTAGGCAGAGGCGCACTAGCCAACTAGTACACCCACATTTCTCACATCTCATCATCTCATCTCACAGAAAACCGACGTAAAGTGGCAGCTTGCTGTCGTGTTTCGTTCGGTGAGTGAGATTTCCGGTGGCCCATTTCCCCACTCCCTTTCCCAATCCCCTTCCCTCCCATTCCATTCCCTTCTTTTAGGTTGGCAACTCACCCATGATTCTTTTTGTGTCTTGGGTGTCTATGGGCGGTGGAGATCACTTACCATCAGGTGACCCATCTGCTCGTTTGCCAAACTCTGTTATATAAAAAAAAAAAATATCTGGTACAAATTCCAGACTCCGGACTGGAAAAATTCAATATGACTTTGCCCGACCCGGGGATCGGACCCGAGACCTCAGGACGGTAGTCGTACCGCGCACGCAATACCAGTACGCTACAGAGGCAGTCAATAATAATGATTAGATGAATAACAAATAATGTTGATAATAACAAATAAGAATGCCGAACGTCTTTGAATCGGTTTAGAATGCGCATTCCGAAGCATACGTCGTTACGGAACCCTAAATATCTTTGGTTAAAGGAAATTACAACTTCCTTACGTCTAAGTATCACGCCAACATAATTGTGTGATACTATGGTTAGATAAGACATCGTGGTTTAAGATATTGTTCGCTGTATGGCGAAACGCGAAAGGCAATGGGGCGCGATGGCGAAGGCGAAAGAATCTATACCTGTTGCGTTCACATAAACAAACTTTCGCTGTTGTGGGAATGAAACAGGCATGATTCGCTCGCCTTCGTTCGGCCCGGTGTGTACGCGCCATTACACTAGTCTTGTAATTATTAACGTAACGAACACGAACGAGAGAGAAAAGAGTAATCACTTTTTCATCTCTCAACGTTCGTCAAGCTATACCTCTAGTCTTCTGAACTCAAATGTTATTTTCGACCGATTTCAAAAAAGGAGAAGGTCCTCAATTCATCTGTATGTTTTTTATGTGTGTTACTCGATGGCTCCGCCAAATGTGGACCGATTTTCTTTTTGTGTTTATCATCATCATCAGGCAGACAGTATATTTATGTAAGTATCATTATCATCAGCATCATCATCAGCCACAAGACGTCTACTGCTGGACATAGGCCGCCCCCAAAGATTTCCAGATCGAGTTGGAAGCGGCCTGCATCCAGCGACTTCCTGCGACCTTTATCAGTTTTACTTTTTGTGTTCGATAGAGCTTATTTTAAGTGTAAGTATACCATAATTCTAATAAAATGTTTTATTCTCATTCCAGCCGACTACATTCATCCATGCGACGCTACGACCAAAGAATGTTTGGTCAAAGCTACACAAGATGCAATACCTGAGTTCGTGAAGGGAATTCCTAAACTAGGCGTAGCTTCCCTTGATCCATTCGTCATAGAGAAACTTGCCATTCCTCTAAACGGACTCAAAGTCACGTTCTATCAAGGAAAAGTGTCCGGCTTCAAGAATTGTATCGTCGATAACGTCATGTAAGTGAATTGACTCATTTTTTCGTCCCAACGGGATGTGCCCTAATCGGCTTATTCCGACAATTGTAATGAAAGCCCCACGTATGTTTGTTTATACCTCGGCAATAAGGCGAATTTATTTTTATGGTTTCATAAAATTGAATTTGTTGATACCAACTTCACGGGGTTTAATTAGGGGGAAACAAATAAAGGAGATGTTCCAGAAATGTATGGAGCCTGGGCTGATCCATGTACGTGTTAGACAAAATGCTCAATAAAAATGGAATTATGTTTTTGATATTCATTTTTTAGTCTGTTGCTTGGTTAAGTTGATGAAAAAATATAAATCATTGAGGGGTAACAACACAGAAGTATTAAAACATGGTGGCCGACGTCCGTAAATTAAATGTCAGTTTGACATTTGACTTATAAACAGTTATTTAATGTCAATATTGAGATCTTGAATGTTTTTAAAATAAATTTAAAAAAACGCTAATAATAAACAGTGTTGGTTATGTAGGTATTTATTGATTGTATCAATACCGATAGTGAAAGTTATAAACAATATAATGATGTAATGTTGGGAAGTGTGCAAATCAAAAAATTTAAGATTTTTATTCTATGGATCTTTATTTTCTACATCATATTCAAATTCCATCCAGGAATGTGTCGGAGCTTCAATATCATCTTGGTGCCGAGCCCAATCTAAATACCATACAATGGTTATAGTACAGGCACAGCAACCCACAGTCCGACAAATGTGTAAATTGACAGTTATTAGAAATAAGGGATTAAAATACGGATCGCCAGTACCTACCACATCTATATAAATATTTAAATAGAATATGAGTTGTCCTACTAATATTATAGACGTGAAAGTTTGTGAGTGTATGTGTGTTTGTTACGCTTTCATGCAAAAACTACTGGATGGATTTTGATGAAACTTTATAGTTATATAGATTATACTTCTAAATAACACATAGGCTACTTTTTATCTCGTAAAATAAATTTCCACGCGAAAGGAGTCGCGGGCAACGGCTATTGAAATATTTTATGTTAGAGATTCATTATCATTCGATGCAAGCAAGGTAAATCTAAAACCTCTAGTAACTATAATCTTGATTTGCAGTCAGGTCAAGGGAAGCTTGCTCTTAAAGCACGTTTTAGATCTGAGGTTATTATACTCACAAAATCTTTCAAAATGTTATCTAATTATTTATTACGACAGCTTAAAATTAATCGCATTAAAATTATAAATATGTTGTACGTGTATACGACATCCTTTAAAACCTAAATATATGTGTTAAATGTACATTTAAAACATAATATATTTTGGTTTTAAGTCATTGCTACTCAGTTTGAATAAGATAATGTAACTAGTCTAACTAATGCTACTAATAACATAAACGTGGAAGTTTGTAAGTATGTTTGAAACTCTTTCACGCAAAAACTACCGGATAGATTTCGATGAAACTTTAGTTACATAGATTATACGTCAGAATAACACAACAATAAAAACCTGCCTAATGTGATGATAACAACCGCAATATCGAAAATATTAAAAGTCGGTTAAAACGTATTTGTAATGGTTAAAACAATAGATATCATATTAAATGGAAATTCTCCATTGATAAGGGAATTTACAAAACCATTTTCTTGGTATAAGGAAAAGAGAAACGAAATAATTATACTTATCTTTTACCTATATTATCAGAATAGGATTTTAATGACACCAATAGATATGTTTTTGATGAAAGTTGATGTCAAAACGTAAATGTGGAAGATGTCGAATACTTTTTGCGATTTGAACGGCCCAAGAAAAAAAAGAAAGAAAGAATGATCCATATAGTAGTGTTTGCATGAAAGAGTAAAGCCGCGTCTCCTGCGCATGTTTTGAACCGACTTCAAAAAAGAAGGAGGTTAACAATTCGTCGGTTTTTTTTATTATGTTCCCCGATTACTCGAAGACACCTGGACTGATTCGAGAAATTATTTTTTGTTTTAAAGGGTTCTCAGGTGGTCCCATTGGCACCAATTCAGGATCTGATGATGGAATGCCAGAAAAATCAAGGGCATGCCACAAATTTTATAAGGACGCATGATGTGTTTTATATATTTTCTAAAACTATTCAATTATATTACTACTAATAATTTCATGTTGCTGAGCTGATGATGGAAATATAACTCCTTAACTATTAGGACTTGGTGGATATCTTTCAATATTATAGGCTCGTATATACGGCTACTTATTTTCTTTGAACTATTCAGGTGAGCTGATGATGGAAGGTAAAACTCCTTGCTAGTTAGGAGGTAGGGGATAATTCTTAAAGTACCGTATAGAAAATTATTTCGGTGATTACATTGGGAGTATTAATTTTATGCTACTGAATACTAATGAGCACTAAAAATTTATAGATAATAATTAAAGTTTAACAAAAAATGAAAACCGATATCAAAACTGTCAGATACCTCCATACCAAATTTCATCAAAACTGGTCCAGCCGTTTGAGCGTGAAGAAGTTTCAAACATACTCAACACTCATACAACAAACTTTCGTCTTTATAATATTAGTGTGATATGGTCTAACTGTCCTAAAAGGAAGGCGGGTCCTGGTATTAGAACGAAATCACGCCATACAGAAATTAAAGAAACGAAATAAATATTGTCAATGACATAATGTCTCCTGAAGAACCCTAATACATAAATGATAAAGCGATTTAATAATGAAGTCATCTTTGTAATCAGTATCTATAATTTTTATTATAAGACGAGAGTCAAGGGCATACTAACTACCTATAATCAACAAATATTCACACTAACAGCATATTATTATTACCTATGAATAATATGTTTTACAGCCAGTAATGTTATTATAATCTATTAGTATAATGTTGTAAAATTATATCTTTATTACCTCGTGGAATATAGAATAACACCCAACAGTCACACACCTAGTCCTGACCTCACACTAAGATACTAGTCTTATGTCGTGATACCCACGACATAAGACTTGTATCTTACTGTGGGGTCGGGACTATGTATGTGTTATTTATTATTTATTTCCTTTTACAACTTTAGGATGTTTAAATTTTAAATCTCGATTATACATGTACTATTTCCGCACATTACTTTAAAGACTAATTTTATTGTACCAATTGATTTTAGATCTGAGCTCGAGAAGCGTCACTTCGTGTTGGAATTCCACTGCAACCTGACGATCAAAGGACAATACGATGCCGTCGGCAGGCTTCTATTGTTCCCCATTAATGGAGAAGGAGACGCCAAAATAAAACTAAGTGAGCTTCATTATATTTATTATTCTTCGTGAGTTTGGTATTGACAGGCTGAGACATTGTTTGTGAAGCCAAATTAATTATCAGAAAAATTGTACGGTCTATCGATGTGTAAAAAACAAATAGCCGTTTGAGGAAAAATTTCATCGAAAATTGGAATTAAACTAATATACGTATCGATAATTCATGTATTTTTAGAATCTGGGTATTGAAATCAAGGTTATTGATTTCTTATAAGCCCATAGCTATTCTACTGGGCCTATTACGTATATCAAATTGCATAGAATATTTAAATTTTCATCTAGAACAGTCTAATCAATGTTCGTCTAATGAAACACCCTGCAACAAGATTTACGCCTTGAATTATCCATAATCCGGCATGAGATCTCAATTTAAATATACAAGTTTTCACTCTCAATTTAATGGGTATAAATCTGTCACTGTCTTTACGATTTATAATTTACTCTTTAGAATTTACTTCCTACATAAAGTTGTTAGGAAAATTAAACAAAGTATTTTTTTCTTTAAATAACGAAATATAGTCTTAGTAGATAGTACTATGTATGGTCGCCTCCTTGGTCTAGTGGCAGCATATATGGGCTGTAGACCGCGAGGTTGTGGGTTCGATTCCCAGGTCGGGCAAAGAGAATTTCCAAAGTTAATTTGCCCAGGACTGGGTCCCTCAGAGGGGGTTGATGTCAGGCAGGCATCCGGTCGTAAAACCTTCGCCAAATCATTTCTGCAACATGCTTGGAAGAGTGTGTTGCGCCGACCCCACATTAAGGTGGGATAAGGGCAGGTAGAAAGAAAATAGTCTGAGTAGGTAGTATTATTATTGTCATTATTTATTCTATAATAATTCAATACAGTTCCCAATTCGTGTTAAATTGTTACAATGCAACAGTATTTTGTAAATATTAAAATTATATCGAAAGTATCAGATTACCGTTTTAATCACAATTATATCGTTAAGATATAGCTAATTATTTATACTTAAACCTCTGCTAAAGATATTATCTGATATTTTACAGCAAATCTGAGGATGAAAGTGGACATAAACACCAAATACATTAAAGACAACAAAGGAGTCAATCACTTCGCCCTCAAGAACTACAAGTACTCATTCGACTACGGAGACCGTGTATCATTTGATCTCCAGAATCTCTTCAAGGAGAGCAAAGAACTGAGTAAGTATTTATTGCACTTATTTGATGATAAGATGAATAGGTCACTAGCCGGTTGGTATCACTCCTAGCCATAAACTGTACTAACACCACTGCAACAACTACACTCAACACTGAATGAAAAAGTTCTCCACTGTTACTGCAATATTCTCCACTACACATGTCACCTTGAGACATTCAGTGTGAATCTCATTATAGAAGCCTCATTTTATCTACTGCTGGACATAGGCCTCTTCTTTGTCACACTCGCATTTCCTTTCCTGCGTCAGTTTCATCCGCATCTTTGATGATGTCATCCATCTGACTGTTCGACTAAGTAGAGGTATAATCATTCTCATATTGTTCAGTAATTCCATTGGCTTTAATGTCCTACAAACTGAAACTCAAATAGTGAGACCACCGACTAAGCAGCAGCTTTATGCGATAGACAAATCGGTGAGACTGACCAAACGTCTTTTAGCATATACGAATATACCAAATAGCACAATAACTTCACAATTTATTTAATTTAAAAAATCCAGTGATGTAAAGTTGTACTGTTGATTTTACGTTTCCCATCATGAGCTCTATTTTTACCACTATTACAATATCTTTATGTGGTTATTTTTTTAGATGAAATAACGTTCATTATTGTACCAAGTTTGTAATTTTTTCATGTTGCATTTGGTCGCAGAAAATCAAATAGTTTTATCCTTGTTTATGTGATTAGTTTAAATGTTTATATTAAATTTTTCTGAAGGAAACTCATACAAAACCGGTACAATTTGATGATCTTTAGATCATGATTGAAATTTAAAGCGAACAATTGTTCAATCTCCAGAATCATCCTTTCCATACGTGTCTGGAATGCGATACATTTTTCAATGCCTTTATCAGGAAAGTAAAGTCAATAAACAAACAACAATGGCTCAGTACCGCTTCTTTCAACGTCAGGGTTTCATTTTCCTTATTAAATAACCTCGAATTATTGTAGAAGGATTTATCATCATTTTTATTGAATAAATGTAGCAATTGACTATTATTTGTCATTTCAGGTGAAACAGTATTAACCTTCTTAAACGAGAATTGGAAGACTGTCGCCGAAGAATTCGGTAAACCTATCGTGGACTATGCAGTAGACTTAGCCATTAGGACAATTGAAAAATTCTTCCTTGCAGTTCCTTACGAAGAACTCATCAATGTTCCATTACCTAAGTAAAACACTAACTACAAATTCAATATAGTTATAGAGTAGAATAGTAGCTGTAGTTTTATTTTCACAACTCCTATTATAACTGTGGAGTAACTTACTACGTTAGGTGTGACGTTTAAACTCAAACTAAGTCGAAGGAAACTTAACTACGAGTATCACGCCTCCAACTGTGAAGTAACATGTTAAAGTTATCTACGTGTAGTTTACCCAAAGAGTATAAGTTAAATGATCTAAACAAACTTTCAATCTATTACACACTATATTTATTTAAGATCGAAATAATATTTATCAGACTAAATCTTAAAAAAGCAACAACTTAAATGAAAAGTCTTATGATGCCGTTGGATGTGAATACGCAAAATGTATGAAGTAATATTCTAAAGCTGGTACGTGGCTACCTAGTGTTTATAAGTCTGCAGATATAACCTATAAATGCTAACAATGCAGCACCAACACACCAAACTTGTCTCGGTTTGCTAGCAATAAGTCATTCTGCAGGTCGATTCTCTAAGAAACGCCACAACGTTGCGATCGACGACGAGCTCGCGCAGTGCACATCGTTGAGATCGACGAAGCGTTCAACGTTGTTAGGTCTTAGAGAATACCATTTTCCATACATTTATGTCAACCACCTAGCTCGAGAGAGCTAGTTCGCATAATCGCCGTCATCACGCATAGCGCTATTGCGTGCGCTTTGTACCTTGCTGAATACAAAAATGACAACGTCGTTGCCGCAACGATGCCGCAACATTGTTTTCACAAATGAAACCTTAGAGAATCGACCTGCTGTTCCTAAGACCGTTAAATTCATCACCCATCACATTTAATAAACTGAGATGAAAATAATCTCCGTGATTTTTCTCTCCCAATTCATTTGTCTTAGTTAGCCGACGACGGTCACGCCCTTCCAACGTTGTGCGATCTAACACGATCCCATCCCTATTACATGTGACATGTTATTTTTTACGTCGCCTTTCGTTTGTCACGATCCAGTTAATATCGTTTGATGGAATGCGTCTTGTTGGAGCGACGTTTGCTCTTAATTACTATTTTTTGCCTTTAATTACTATTTCTACCATTTTTCTAACTTGGCGAATACAAAATATGTAATCTTTATGATTGATGGTGGTTAGACACTGGTTTTAGCATTATTTTAATACCGTCTGGTAAAATTTTACACTCGAGACAGACATCAGTTTAATTTTAGTTTTAATAGAAGATATATAAATACTAACTTTTTTAAATTCTTAGAACTCAATTATTATTTAGTGATTTATTAAAAAGTAAGTTTTTTTTCTCACAAATGTAAAATTTTAACAAATAGAGCCATGACTTTTAGAAATAAATAATTGTAAACGATTTGACCATCACGACTTTATATTTGTCAGACTACGAAATCTACCATTACCGAAAATAAATCAATAACACTACTAATTAAACTTATGGTATACTGAGAATATAATTCGAATTAATATAAAAAGCACTATCAGATTCAAGATTTTGTCTAAATCTAAAGCTTATCAATTACAGCGCCACCAAAACAGTACAATAATGTTTGGTGACTTCCAAGTTGTCTAGTTCCTCAGTTGTACGGAGTTGCAACTTGTTCCACTTCTCGGTAACATTTCCACTGCATTGTTACTGGAAATAGATTCGTAGCACGCCTGGTTATCTCTGGTGGGCTAGTCGGCATTTAATTAAGAGTTTCCAACTTGTGTCCGGGGAAATGAACAAGTCTAGCAGACTTTTACAGAGTGTTTATGTGACTTGGATTGTTTAATATTCAACTAGTTTTAATCGCTTGGTTTTTAATTGAGTGATGTTTTAAATTTTTACTCGTTTTATATTTGTATTGAATACACATCACCATCACAAGCCATAGACTGACAGATTTAAGTCTCTCCCAAAGGTTTCTAGACAGGCCCGTTGGAAATTTGTTTTTATAAAATAAATTTCTCCATCTTTGTTTCTTTCTTTCTACCTGATCTTATCCCACCTTAATGTGAGACCGGCGCCATACACTTTTACAAGTATGTTGCAGAAATCATTTACCTTAGTTTTTAGGAGTGGCTACCACAAAATTAACTATAAAACATTTATTAGCATTTTGTACAAAAATAAACATTTCTGTAATGTATGCAGAAAATATTATATTACATCCAGCTCACTGAATTTTACTTATCGTAAAATTATACCCACAAAAATTATGGTTGGCGGTGAATTAACAAACTTCGTGTTATAAAATTCATTTTTACGATGCATTAAAACTTCGACACTTCGCTACAGTGAGAGTCCAGGCTTTTGGAAGTATAGTAATCACTATTGTTTTTTACTATACCTACTGTTACTATTTCTATATATCCTGCTTTTTCATCACGCCTACGTTAACGCACTTGGCCGAAAATTAAATATGTGTCAAATTGTTTTTCACGGCTGATTACTTGACTTCATTTCGGTCAAACCATTACTTCAATGTCTTGATAAAACAAATTATTCCAGGAAATCAAAATATATTGTAAATTAAAAAATAGTAGACCCTATAACCAAACTGAATATCAATTACCTTTGTTAGTTACAGATCCAAGAATAGAATCGAGTTCATTTTCCCTTTATTTATCCTAATTATCATTATAAGCATAGCGCTTATCACAATGGTGGTGGTGGTATTACGATCTATTTTATCAAGAAAAAAATATAGTATATATATTGTTAAAACCATCTAATATTGATTGAATCTTTTTTTATTAATAGGCCCTACTATATTTAACAAAAGTTAATAAATCATAGCTATCACATGAATTTTAACACATGAAAACAACAACCAGAAACGTAAACAACTAATGAATCATGGCGACCATAAACGAACCTTACCGTTGTTTAGCAAATTATTCAAATCAACAATGATGTTAACGAGCAAAGTGCTGTTAATTAACCATCACATTTGACAATCAACCATACGTAAGCTCACGCCTGCTATGGTGGAGTATTTTTTTTATCTGGGCACGGCAAAGTGACTACACTGCACCTGAAGGTAAGCGTAGTGCAATCCCAAAAAAAACCTAGTGACCACTGACAAACTATGGGTTTATCAGTGGTTGCCAGAATCATGCCGGCCTATTAATGATTCTTCATACTCCGAATACGAAGAGGGAAGAAGCAAATCAAGGGGCTTGCGACAAGACAGGCGGATGACCGATGCAGACCAGGGATACTCCCATACGCGTCCCAACCAACAATCAAGTCATGCCGCAAGCCCCTCCAGAAAATCGTGATTTTTGGGCTATTATACTAATGGGATTCGAAGGGAATCTCGATAAACCGTGAATTATAACGATAAACGTGAATACATAATTGCACATTTTCTTACATTTTCATGATATAATACCCTCGTGGTAACTTCTATTGCCAATTCTCTATCTTTCTGTTTGATTAATTTAATTACGAGATAAAGACAGTTTCGCAGTCTCAGAGACTAGCGAAGTTCACTATTCGGTGTTGTATTATGCATGCCATTGTAGATCCTGGCTTACAGGAGTTACAGTGGCGGGTATATGGGTTGGTAATTGTTATTACCCGACATTATTTAAGTGATACAAATCAATTCCTGTTTTTTGTACACACGGGGAAAATTCCACACTTTATGGATACCTCCCAACCCGGGGACAGGGGGATGGTTATGCCGGACTCGTCTACATGCCGCCCTAGTCCACGACGAGTGTGTATTAGATTACCTACACCGACACTACCGACTAAAAAAAACATGTTTGCCTTCTTGACCAAATGTGAGACGGTCCCAGGGTATTCGGAGTAACCTCTGGATTGCTGCCGGAACCGACTCTGCACATTACCTTTCGACCCATTTTTTGTGACGGGTGTCCATCGATTTAATATATAAAACAAAGAAAAAGATCATAAATTCTAATATAAATTAATTCAAATGTGCACATGTTATAAAGTAGTTTTTTAAATGAAATGATAATGCGTTACTAAATATGAATTTTGAAATGCAGAATTCTGTCGGCGTCCACCTGTAGGGAAAAAGTCACACACCTAGTCCTGACCCCACACTAGGTATAACCTGTATGGTGGATGTCAGAAACTATGAGAGACTTTCGGTCTCACAACACCCAGACTTGAAACAAATATCTGTGGGCCACACAAACATTTGTCTCAATGCGAGAATCGAACCCGCGGCCGCTCGCTTACGCACTCCTTTTCTGAGCGTCAACTGTGCATCTAGGCATATAATATATCAATGTGGGTGCCTCACACAATTATGCCACCTTTGGTGACCACGACAGCGCGTTGTTTTTGTTCAAGGGTCGCATCAATGTAAGTAACATAGAAAGGCCACACATCCCCCGCTGTGCGTCCAAAATCAATTCCTGGTGTGAAAAACCTATTAATGTCACAGACGTAGTGGTAAGTTGTGTTAACTAATATTACTGGTAATCAAATTAAAAGTTTCACGGGCTCGCAAGTTGGGTGCGGAGTTAATGTCTTAATCGAGTTTCGGAACGTCGCGCCCAGGAATAAAAAGAATTTTCTCGTTCCGAAACACAAACACCAACTACTTTTCACAACTCCAACACGCTAGATCTTAATTGGAAAGGTTTTTGCAAGTATTCCCGTATTCTGTATGTATTGAGTGTCTAGTATTTTTAAGCGACTTTTAAAAGAGTTCATTTTTTTTCAACACCGACAGGGCAACGCGCAACTAATAGGCTGTTAAACCAAAGGCCGTGGTTTCAATTCCCGCACCAAGATAAATATTTATGTGATCAAAAGATATTTTTTTCGGGTCTGACTGTTGCGGGAACGCAAATTCCTTGTAGTTCTTGATACCCACGATACAAGTTAAACTTAGTGTGCGGTCCGGACTTTTTATAAGTGTGTTTATTGCTATTTATTTATTTTATAATGTCACATGCATGTGACTCAAAATAAATGACTCAAAAGAAAGGAATTGGAAAGTTAAGGATTTGCGCCTATGGAGATCTCATTTACCGTTAACAAACAATACTAACTAAGCTCATAAGCTCACGCCTGTATCCCCGAAGGGGTAGGCAGAGGCGCACTAGCGAACTAGAACACCCACATTTCGCCGAGCTTAGTTCCGTCCCAGATGTGATAGGGGGCGAGCCTATCGCCATATCGGCCACAAATTCCATACTCCGGGCTGATATGGATAAATCCAATATCACTTGGCCCGACCCGGGGATCGAACCCGAGACCTCAGAACCGTAGTCGTACCGAAATACCATTACGCCCACGAGGCAGCCACACAACACACACAATACTAACTAATAGTCACTTAACTTATGATTTCTCCCATGACATGTCCTTACATTATATACATGTCCAAGTAGCATGTACATATAATGTACACAGGGGGTACATATATACACTCTTATATCTCTACTTTTAAAAATATGAAGAAATATATTTGTAAATAAGCCTTTGATAACACTACTCAATTTATTGCTCACAGTCGTAGTCTAGCGATAAATGGTCCATTCAAGTGGAAATCATTTTAAAAAATGACGCCAATAAATACGATATATTATTGTCGATCTTTTCTTCATACGTTTTATTAATTTACGCTCCAGTTGCTTAGCTGGATAAAATCTTATAAAAAATGAACGACATTTTTCCATTTTCATTCAGATTTAAAAAGAACTCTTTTGTAAATTTGATAGATGAGAACAAAGTATTTATACATGCATATGTATAAATATATACATATAAAATTAAAATAAACACGTCGATGTCTCTAACTGGGAGGTAGAGATACGATAAAATTTATTTTATAACAGTCCTACCCAAGTCCTACATATATAATTTGCGAAATTGAACTTGGCTGACACGGCAATACGCACCCGTGATTCTTTTAAAGTCTCGGGTGTCAATGGGCGGTGGAGATCACTTACCATCAGGTGACCCATCTGCTCGTTTGCCAGTCTCTGCTATAAAAAAAATCTAGATTATGTATTTCAAATAAAATAACAGAAAACCATGTTTCGCGACCTAGGAATTAAACTCAGACCTTATGACTCTACGCATACAACTATGAACACAATAAAAATGTTAATATAGGTCATACTATTGTTACATAAAAAAACAGCCTCATCTTTTGCGACAACAAAGCATGTTTACCCATTTAAGAGATCACTTTCACCCTCAGACGTTTACTTTTAAAAGATTGATCGAAAGTTCCGTCGCTTTACTTACTTGGTAAGATAAAATGGGAAAGACTTTCTCTCCACCTGTCCTTATCTCACTCAAATGCGGAGTCGGCCCAATATAATTACATTATTTTACGCGGTCCGCTGCACCATATCTTTCAGTGTGTGATTAATAAAATTAAAATTAAGGGTTATATTACAGAATCTTTATCAGGTCGTAGGTCCACCTTGTAGGTCCGTCGGACGTCCAACGCTGCGCTTGCCGGTATGTGGTCACTACTCGAGAACTTTTCTGCCCCATCGGCTATCAGTTCTGCGAGCTATGTGCCCTGCCCATTGCCATTTCAACTTCCTAATCCTCTGGGCTATGTCGGTGACTTTTGTTCTTCTACGGATCTCCTCATTCCTGATTTGATCACGTAGAGAAACACCGAGCATAGCCCGCTCCATAGCTCGCTGAGTGACTGTGAGCTTTCTAATGCAGGAATTATTTAATGTGAGATTTCTAATTTTCTAAAGGTCGCAGGAAGTCGCTGGATGCAGGCCGCTTCCAACAGGTCGATCTGGAAATCTTTGGGGGAGGCCTATGTTCAGCAGTGGACGTCCTATGGCTGAAGATGATGATGATGATGATTACAGAATCTAGAGCAGCGATAACTCATAGGTACGGACTGTCGAGACGAGTGTCGGAGGTTCGAGACCAAACCCAAAATGGATCATACAACTCTGACTTTTCTGTTTTAAGTGTGTTTTCTTTGTGAATTATCGCTTGCTTTATCGGTGAAGGAAAACATCGTGAGAAAATCTGCATACCCGAGAATTTCTCCACAAGAATTTTGAAGGAATGTGAAGTCAACCAACCCGCATTAAACCAGCGTGGAAGACTAAGGCCTAACCCCTCTCATTAGTAGAGGAGGCCTGTGCCCAGCAGTGGCACAGTAATATTACAGGGCTAATTAAAAAAAAAACAGAATATACAGCCTCCGAGGCGCAGTGAGTGCGTAGCCGGGTGAGAAGCGAGAGGCCGCAGGTCCGATTCCCGCACTGAGAAAATACTTATTTCCGGTTTGCATGTTGTGAGATTGAAAAGTCTCTCATAGTTTCTGATATCAACAATGCAAGTTATACCTAGTATGGGGTCAGGACTATGTGTGTGACTGTTGGGTGTATTTATTGTTTATCGTTTATATTACAATACCCCTCATAATTACTTACTGCCTCGGTGGCGTGGTGGTATTTTGGTACGACTACGGTTCTGAGGTCTCGGGTTCGATCCCCGGGTCGGGCAAAGTGATATTGGATTTTTCCATATCAGCCCGGAGTCTGGAATTTGTGCCCGATATGGCGATAGGCTCGCCCCCTATCACATCTGGGACGGAACTAAGCTCGGCGAAATGTGGGTGTTCTAGTTCGCTAGTGCGCCTCTGCCTACCCCTTCGGGGATACAGGCGTGAGCTTATGTTATGTTATGTTATTACTTTTTACAAAGAAGAAAAATCGTGGTGACCGACCTGAGATCCGAAACCAGAAACACTCGATCTACATCCGTATACTGCCTCTAAACCAATGCGAAGGTTGTCAAAGTAGAATAATTTAATTTTCCAAAAATGCTGGCCTTCAAGCCCTTTGAAATTGGAACTCGATTCAATTTGGAATCGAAGTGGATGAGAAAAATATTCATCATATTTCAAAAATTGTACTTGGCCACCAAATCAAATGAATTGAAAAGATGAACGTTCGGGAAAGGTGCGAGAACCAGTCTTCATTAAGCTAAATGATACCGAAAATAAAAAAGATTTGGGTCGTATAATTTATAAAACCAAGGAAAGAGCAATCTTATATTTATAAAACGATTTTTTTATGCAGATTAATACTAAACGGAATTTAGAAAATTCAGCCACTAGATCAAAAAGGCGACAATATCCCATACTAACTATTAGACAAAAACAGTCAACAATATGTCGGGGGAACAAAATGTTGCGTGCTTATTCAAAAACCTTCGTGGCACGAGAAGCAGCTAGCTCAATCCCCATCCAAGGCAAATGTACAAATTTTGTCATCGTTAAAACTTTACCAGTTTTGTAAATATCTTCCTTTTTAAATCAATTATTATCGATACCACTTTTTTGAGATATCCTGTATAAAAAACTAAACTGCATTGTAAACTACAGGTTCTGTGGGATATATGGGCCATTTGACCCTCAGTTATTGGGTAATATCACCACCGAAACCACCGACGCCATTCATTAAAATAACAAAGAGAATATGTTGGGCCCAACTTATCAGCTGATCAGGGTTTTCGGTTATTTATAGTTATTGCACATACTATGATAAAGTCCTTGAGATAATTCATATTTTTGATAACAGGTATCGGGTAATATTTTTTTACACCAGACTGGGGGCGATGTCCTTTGTATGCCTAAACCTTCAGGGTAGGTTTTTGTGCCAATGAAACGTTTTTACTAAGTTTAAGTCATTCGTCTGAACCTTTTTATCTTTGAAATAGTTCTATTGTACCTACCATAGTAGACAGCTGGGGAAAGATATGTGCTAGAATCGGAACAAATGGAAATCCGTCATCTCTGTTTACCCATATGGGTAAAACGCATGAGTATGGAGATAGTTGTCTAAAATTTGCATTATACATAATTATGTGCTTCTGCATATCATATTTAATAATTTAAATTTAATTTAAGACGATTCAAAACTCTTTTTCAAAATTTTCTTTTTTCTGAATTCTGAACATTTTTGAATAATTTTATATTACATTTCTAATGCATGCCTGAATGTTACTAAGAGTAATTATAATTTGAATTAAAATACAATTAACTTTGTGGTCAGCCACAGTTATCTAATAACGCGTTTGAAAATTATGTTTATTTTACGCGACTAATTGTATTATATGTAATAATTGGTATTATTAATATAGGATTGCTTATTAAACGATTATTATTTTTATTTAAATTAAAAAATAAATATGATATTAATAAGAAACCATAATCGCAACCGATTGTATCAAATAAGCAACCAATATCATTGTCACTAAAAAGGCTAAATCTACCAATAAAAAATCGTCGCCTCCTTGGTATAGTGGCAGCATGTATGGGCTGTGGACCAGAAGGTCCTGGGTTCGATTCCTAGGCCGGGTATCGCAAATTTTCTAATTTAATTTGCCCGGGACTCGATCCCTCATAGGGGCTTGACGTCAGGCAGGACATAAAAACTAAGCCAAATCCTATCTGCAACATGCTTGATAAAGTGTGTTTAAAACCCCACATTAAGGTGGGATAAGGACAGGTAGAAAGTCCAATACTCTTCAATAACTGGTCTTTTGAACCCCAAGCTATACCTGTAGATATTAACCGAGTATCGAATACTGACAGTACTAGTAGTACTCAATCATTTAAAATATATGACTGTTTCGGTGGCGTAGCATTACGTAGTATATAGCGTTCGATTCCGGGTGGGGAAAAGTGATATTGTTATTTTTATTCAATATAAGGCTGGAGTCTGGAATTTGTGTCCAATATGGTGATAGGCTCGCCTTCTATCACATCTGGAATGATAATTAGCTCGGCGACATGTGGGTATTCTAGTTGTCCAGTTCGCCTCTGCCTGCCCTTCGGGAATACAGTCGTGAGCTTTTAATTACAAATAATAATCAAAAGTTTAAAAACTTAACGGATCGACTTCAAATCCGATCGCGACCAAAATTATGGGGCCACCTTTAAAATAAATCAAACAAAAATAATTTTGAAAATCGGTCCGCATTCGGCGGAGATATCGCGTAACATACATTAAACAAAAAAATACAAATGAATTAAGGACCTTCTCCTTTTCGGTTGGTCGAAAAATTAAGACATACATCTTTTTTTTTACACACATCTATCTACCAAAAATTAATGACGTGTGATGTAATAAACAACCGATTAATTATAGTCGGCCAGTATAGTACCATATTAATATAGGCGTAAACCTCGTCGCTCACCCTTCCTTAACTAAATAAATAATAAATAAATAAATACACCCAACAGTCACATACATAATCCTGACCCCACACTAGGTGTAACCTGTATCGCGGGTATCAGAAACTACGAGAGACTTTCGGTCTCACAACACCCAGACCCGAAACAAATATCTATGGGCCACACAGACATTTGTCTCGGTGCGGGAATCGAACCCGCGACCTCACGTTTCACAGCCGGCTACTCGCCCACTGCGCCACGGAGGCTGTCACTAATGGACTAAGTATAAATCAAAATTAACTCCCCTAATTAATCGTTGATTAAACTACAGTTTCAAAGGACAGATAACATCCGACAGTATTACAAATTACCCGGAATCAATAGCCATGAAGCGGGAAGTATGCTCAGTTGTTTTCTACCTCTATTACAAGGGCTTGCACCACACTTGGATGTTACGCGATTCGGACGTAATTAAAACTGGAAAATCAACATAATTTTTTTTTTACTTTAATAAGTAACATAAGCTCACGCCTGTATCCCCGAAGAGGTAGGCAGAGGCGCACTGGCGAACTAGAACACCCACATTTCGCCGAGCTTAGTTCCGTCCCAGATGTAGTAGGGGGCGAGCCTATCGCCATATCGGGCACAAATTCCAGACTCCGGGCTGATATGGAAAAATCCAATATCACTTTGCCCGACCCGGGGATCGAACCCGAGACCTCAGAACCGTAGTCGTACCGAAATACCACCACGCCACCGAGGCAGTCTTAGTCACTACTTTAATAAGTAGTGTTGGGAATTAAAAATATTAAATAATAGTTGGTCGTCGTTTTCATATTAGACTGGCAAATAAATATGATTTAAATTTTTTTTATAGCAGAGATTGGCAAACGAACAGATGGGTCACCTGATGGTAAGTGATCTCCACCGCCCATAGACACCCAAGACACAAAAAGAATCATGGGTGCGTTGCCAACCTAAAATGAGGGAATGGAAGGGGGCAGGAATGGGATTAGGAAAGGGATGGGGGAAATGGGCCACCGGAAATCTCACTCACCAAACGAAACGCGACAGCGAGCTGTCACTTTACGTCGGTTTTCTGTGAGACAGTGGTATCTGCCCGATCGAGCCGGCCCATTCGTGCTGTAGACGTCACTGTCTACAGCGTGGCTCTACTACTCACAAAACACATTCTGAACATATTGTTTGTATATGATTGATATTAAAGTATGATATTATAATATGATATACCATTATTTGAGTCCCGATCTTCGCCATTGGCCAGGAATTCTTTTATATTTTTAAAAGTATTTTTATTACATTTAAAAATGGAACAATCCTTTTAAATTAAGTATATTGTATATCGCCATAACATTTGTTAGCCATATTCAGTTATGGAAATATATAGATCTTTTTTTATTTTTCATATGATTATAATATGTATGTGTATGTTATAACTTGAAATTGGTCCCAATAATATATTATTTTATCCCCAAAGAGGTGAAATGAACAAGAACAAGTCTAAAAGAGACCGCATGTAATCATGATTGCTAGTAACTCTAATAAAACAATATCTTAAAAACAATGATACAAAAACAATCTAAACATAAAACTTAACGGATCGACTTCAAATCCGATCGTGACCAAATTTATATGAGACCACCCTTGAAAGAAGCTTTATCTAACACAAAAAAAATTCAAATCTCAAATCAAATCTCAGTCCATATTTGGCGGATATATCGCGTAACATACATAAAAAACAGACGAATTGAGGACCTCCTCCTTTTTGGAAATCGGAAAATGGCAACAGTTCTTGAAATGGGGGAACAGTAAAGTTGAAATGTTACCCATATAGATGTATTAAAGTCAGTAACATTGATTCTATCTTAAAACGCAAATGTTATCTTGTTTCATCATTGTTATCTTGAATATCCTAAACTGACCTTACAGTCTTGATAGATGCCTACGATTCAAAACGAATATGCCAAAGCGATATGGTAATCTTTCACTCCTATAAAATGTCAATGCCAAAACTAATTGATATTTTACTTACGCATGAATTTGTGAAGAGTATAGATTTTAAATATCTCTGCTGATTCATGAGTAGTGACAGACACATAAAAATTGAACAATGTGACAAAAATGTATAGTGATAGTGTCTAGATACTAATTCAATAGTCATCAGCAGGGCCCTTAATGTTTTGACAATATGCAAATTAATACCTTTCATATAATTTAACTGGCAGTAAACGGCCTCTAGCGTAAGCTACGACGAACTTAAGTAAACCTAAATACAGTGAAAATGAAAACTGCCACCGTTTTCCAGAAGTGTCAAAACTCTAAGCCAATTTGTAGATACTAGGCCTCCTGTACGCTCAGGCTCTCCTTCAAAGGTGCAGAGATTCTGCATTCTGAGACAGCCTCCGTGGCGCAGCGGGCGAGTAGCCGGCTGTGAAGCGAGAGGCCGCGGGTTCGATCCCCGCACTGAGACAAATGTTTGTATGGCCTACAGATATTTGTTTCGGGTCTGGGTGTTGTGAGACCGAAAGTCTCTCGTAGTTCCTGATACCCACGACACAAGACTCGATCTTAGTGTGGGGTCAGGATTATGTATGTGATTGTTGGGTGTTATTTATTATTTATTATTATTATTATTCAGCTGAGTCTTGGTCTTCTACTTAAATATTTATTTCCAGCCGGTTCGTATGTACATGCCATGTATTTTACTCAGGTTTCTATCGTTTATATCCCTCTTAGCATTTTCCAAACCTACTTATAGATGCCTATCTTAAAAAAAGTCGGTAGAAAATACTCCTGCACCCCTAGTACGAGTTAATGCTTTTCGAAAACTATGATAGTTATCGTTAATACTCCATACATTTGACTAGTAGCGCCGCTTGCGGAAACTACAATGAACTAAATAAATGTATGGAGATTTAACGATAACTATCATAGTTTTCGAGCAGCATTAACTCGTACTAGGGGTACTGTTCGGGCTACTGACAAGGTCGTATTACCTATCCACCAGACTAGGTCTGACCCGTGACCACGAAGGCTGCAAAGCTTTCGAAACGTCGGGCATAAAAATTAAAACCAAATCGTGATATAATCCGTAAAAGTAGTTTAATTTCAATCCTATTTCATTGTTTTGAAATTGCGCTTTCCAAGTTCAGACAGTAATTTCAAACTCGTGAACTAAATGTAACATAGACACGTTAATATCTTTGCATAAATTTATAAAATCGTTAAAACTAAGAAAGGTATTCATTTTTATGAAGACGCTTTATCGGGTAGACACCTGGGTTCTTCAATAGCTTTTAGTTTGATATTACTGAGCTTAATAATAAAAGTTCTTTTTGACCGACTTCCAAAAAGGAGAAGGTCCTCAATTCGTCTGTATTTTTTTATGTGATATCTCCGCCAAATGTAAACCGATTTTTTAAAATTATTTTTGTGTTCGAGGGTAGTATGTATTTTAAGGGTAGTCCCATATAAATTTGGTTACGATCGGATTTGAAGTCGGTCGGTTAAGTTTTTAAACTTATGATTATTCACCAAAACTTTCACTTTCTTAAAAACTCTTTTATATAAATAATATAATTAGTTCCACCTATCAGCCTATAAATTCTAGCTAGAATGGTCACTGTAGTACATTTGTTTGCTAGACTCTTGTATTACTACTTTTAAAAAAGAAAACAATAAAATTAAATCAAAAGTAGACTTCTCAAAATTAAATATCGTCCATGCACATGCAATTATTTTAATGTTCTTTTTTGATAGCAGAGACTGGCAAACGAGCATATGAGTCACCTAATGGTAAGTGATCTCCACCGCTCAGAGACACCCAAGACACAAAAAGACTCATGGGTGCGTTGCCAACATAACATCACATAACATAAGCTCACGCCTGTATCCCCGAAGGGGTAGGCAGAAGTGCACTAGTGAACTAGAACACCCACATTTCGCCGAGCTTAGTTCCGTCCCAGGTGTGATAGGGGGCGAGCCTATCGCCATATCGGGCACAAATTCAAGACTCCGAGCTGACATGTAAAAATCGAATATCACTTTGCCCGACACGGGGATCGAACCCGAGACCTCAGGTCGGTAGTCATACCGAAATACAACTACGTCACCGAGGCAGTCACCATAAAAGGAGGGAAATAAGGATTGGTAAAGAGAGGGCCACCGTAAATCTCACTCACCGAACGAAACGCGACAGCGAGCTGCCACTTTACGTCGGTTTTCTGTGATACAATGGTATCAAACCGGTCGAGCCGGCCCATTCGTGCTGTAGACGTACCTGTCTACAGCATGGCTCTACCACTCAAAATATGGTTTCTTTTAAGTTAACGTGGTTAATCGTTTGCTTACTCTCCCATAAAAAGAGTATTGAGGGGAGAAACTTTGAAACCCACCTGATTTAAAGAGCCTTCCCTTTGAAATATTAAAGTTTTCCCCTTGGTTCAGTAGACCCGGAATTAATGTTTCAAAATTGGATCCCTTTGCGTCTCTATAATGAATGGGGTTTCCATCACCTTTCACATCGACCAGAAGTTGCTATTTAACTTATTTAAGATCTTGAATTTTTGATGAAATAAATCAGCGCTAATTGTTTAAGTACTTCGACATCTATTGCTTAATCATTCGCGTTTTAGCCGACACGCGTTTGAACAAGAAACAGGTACCGAAAAAAGAGAGCATTATGAATGAACCAGCGCGTTCAGATATATTGTTTTCTAAATAACTACAAAACCTTGTATATAATACGATTATTGTGTCATAGCTTGCAACATATTACCGTGAATCATGTTCTAGAAGGTTGAAGTTATTCATAGTTTGATCCTCTCGTGTATTACGAAACATTATATGTTATTAGATATTAATGTTATAACTTTAATACTGTATACACGGACGTAAAAAAAGATGGACGGAGCGCTAGGAACATTGAAAGTGAAGCAGGTTTTTGGCTCATTCGATCAGTCGCCGCCATTACGTTGATCGATCGAATGAGTCGAAAACCCTGCCTCACTTTCAATGTTCCTAGCGCTCCGTCCATCTTTTTTTACGTCCGTGACTATATAAATAAAAATTACAATTTGTTTAGTTTACTTTTGAAATAAAACTATTCTTACGGATTCTATCACGATTAGGTTTTAATTATTATTCCCGACGTTTCGAAGGCTTTGCAGTCTTCGTTGTCACGGGTCAGAATGAGGTCTCATTTGTCCAATAATTAAAACCTAATCGTGATAGAATCCGTAAGAATAGTTTTATTTCAATGTATAATATTCGCGTAAACTTAAGAACTTAGTTTACTTTTACTAATAAATTCAATTGTAATCCAATTAATCTACGAGTACTTATCTAACCGCCTCGGTGGCGTGGTTGTATTTCGATACAACTACCGTCCTGAGGTCTCGGGTTCGATCCCCGGGTCGGGCAAAGTGATATTGGATTTTTCCGTATCAGCCCGGAGTCTGGAATTTGTGTCCGATATGGCGATAGGGTCACCCCCTATCACATCTGGGACGGAGCTAAGCTCGGCGAAATGTGGGTGTACTAGTTCGCTAGTGCGCCTCTACCTACCCCTTCGGGGATACAGGCGTGAGCTTATGTATGTATGTACTTATCTAACTCTTGGAAAGCCAGACCGTATAGGGCCTTACTTATAAAATCATTTTAGATGAGCAGACGGTTATGAATAGCTGTCACTTTTTTCCTTATGTCACATTGTTTGCAAATAAAAGAGACAGACTATTCTTTTTTCAGCTAAAATGTTTTTGTAAATAAACACATAGTGATTACAAAGTTAGTAATCAAATCAAATATTGGCCAGTTGTCCATATTCTACTTCAATGAGGGCTCGGCACTACACACTTTTTAAGCATGTTGCAGTAGAAAATCGGCTTAGTCTTTATGACTGGCCGCCTGCCTGACATTCACCTCCTCAGGAATCAAATGAGATATAGGTACTTAGTACTTACATTGATTATTTTTCTGGAGATCAGATTGATTCGTTTTAATTCCCAGAACTAGCAGCCTTTTTCATGAGTTTATTGATAAGAACGTAACTGTAATACTACGTAAATGCTTAATTATTGCAAAAATATAAAAAACCAGTGTAAAGATTCCAAGCCGCATGATATTAAGTAATAAAAAAAAGCTTTATTAATTATGAAATAAATGGGAACACTGTTAAAGCGTAATTAAGTCCACGGAATGTTACTGCTTAGTCTCGGTGAATTCAAATTTAAACTGACTTTAAGGCTGCGGACACGAACTCAACGGGAGCGGAGCAGCGGCGGCAGCGGCGCGGGGAGCGGGGAGCGGCGCGCCAATATATTGCTAGATCGGTCGCCGCGCCTCTCCGCGCCGCTGCCTTAGAGGCTTTTATTCTATGCATTGGAAGTGGAACTCGCCGGACCCCGCGCCGACGCCGCTGCCGCTCCGCTCCCGCTGAGTTCGAGGCCGCGGCCCAACGGGTCTAGATCGTCTAGCTTATGTTCAGCAGTGGACGTTTTGTGGTTGATAATTATGATGAAGGTGACCTCAGTTTTAAATTTTTTTTAAACGACTTCAAAGATATGATGTTCAATTCATCTGTATTTTATGCGTTACTCAATATCTCCGACAAATGTGGAGCGATTTTCATGAGCTTATTTCAAGGATGGTCATGTATTAATTTGGCGAAGATCAGCTAATTAAGGAGTATGGAGTAAACTCCTAAACAAACAAATAGCAACATCGATGTCACGATTGGGGTTCTGAAGCTTTTAAGCATCGATTTAATAAATTCTAGATGCACAGTTCTCGACCGACTTTCACAAAAGGAGGAGGTCCTCAATTCGTCTGTATTTTTATGTATGTTACTCGATATCTCCGCCGAATGTGGACCGATCTCCAAAATTATGTGTTCGATAGAGCTTATTTCAAGGGTGGGTCCATATAAATTTGGTCACGATCGGATTTGAAGTCGGTCTGTTAAGTTTTAAACTTGTGATTATTTGCAAATATCGTCATAAAAAGTGGTCTCAGGAATAAAACAAAGAAAAAGATCACAAGTTCTAATTAAATCAACATAATTATAACCCTATGAACGTGTTATAAAGTAGCTTTTTCAATGAAATGAGCAAGTGTTCTTAAATAAAAAAATTGAAATTTAGAATTCTATCGGCGTCCGACTGTATGCAAAAGGAGTGCTTAAGCACTCCACTTCTTTGCTGTCCCATTTTCCGAGGGTTAACTGTACATATAGGTATATAATATAACGATGCTTTTAAGGCATAATATTTTTCCGTAAAATAAAACAAAAGAGAAAGCAATAATAGTTCGCGGTGATTCGCAAACTGAATTACTCCATTGGACTGAAACAAAATTAGAGTTCTTTTTTCCTATTTATTTTTTATTTCGCATTTACAATATCTTACGAAGTCTTACTAGATAAAATGAAACTAAGTGTTTCTGTCATTTGTAATGACGTTTTACAAAGTATATTTAATAGTTTGTTATTTCTGAAATCCTTTTATTGACAACAACAAATATAATATGTTTTGTTATTACTGCACCTCTTATTTTAAGCAAATTTAAATTGATTATGTAGTGTCATTTAGTCTTCAGCCTATCCTCAAAATTGTTTATATTTAACATTGCTGTTATTCTTTTGTCAGGTCACAGGTGTCACCTAACAAAATAATAACAGCAATATTTCTTTACTATAACTTTTCTTTTTGAGTTAATGTGGTTATATCATTTCAGTAGTTTGTATATACCATGTTTGTTTCAGTCAATCAAAAAATATCCTATAAATATTTTTTGTTACTTACACGTTCAATGTAAGTTACTAAAAATACTCGTATGTCAATTAATTAAATAATTGAAATAGGTATATTATTATCTCTTTATTTCAATAGTGGTACCTAATATCCGATTCCATTATATTCCATTGAATTTAGAATTAAAGCTAGTTTTTATACATCAATGTCTTGTTATAAAACGAGTTTAATACTAGATTATCTTTCTTTCTTAATCTATATCTTATTCTTCTTACGTTTAGATGCCAATATCAACCTACTTTCAGGGATACTGGCATGAGATTATGTTTTTTATGTATAACCATTAAAAGCCATCTCATCACTATGAAACAGATAAGTACCAGTGCAATCATCAAAATTAAATAGCTTCCCTAATTCCGTTAAGTTGGGTACATTAGGCTAAATTGCCCATAAATCTTTGGTCATTTTCTAAAGTGTGTCTGGGGCTTAGTTGGAGGCTTCAATCTCATTGAAACTTCTCTGATAAGAGTTACTCTACTGATAAAGTATATATTTCATATAAAGCTGAGTATATCTTCTTCATATAAAACTCTAACTTTATGAAAAACAATAGTGAAGCAAGAAACTATTATGTGTATTTGAGACTATATTCCCATGACATTATATTGTTCTGTTACTAAACTTGGTCACACTAAAGTTCTTACTAATATAAATTAATATTGTTATTAAATATTTAAAAAAAGAATTTATGTAATTACAACGATTTCGCTTATTGATTAAAAACTTTTTAAAGTTATAAGTAGTTTGTACTCAAGTCTAATGAAAAATAATCCCTTTTATTTAAAATTATTTAGCACATAAAATCTGAGAATAATGAGTATTTTAGAAAGAAACTTTTTACAACCGTATCGGTTACTTGCCTCATATTTCTTTTATTCTCTGGCTCTAAGCCGGAGTATCATCATATCTTTACGTAATAATACCAGTGAAGAAAATCCCTTTAATCGTGATATTATCTAATAGAATATTTGTTTTTTTTTTTTATGAAATTCAGTAGTTCTACTAATTAGAATCATGAAATATTATCAGCAGGTAATTATTTAGGAAATATAGTATTAAACGGGTTAGGTATGAATACACTTTATAACTAAATTCATTTGCGATTGATATGGTTACATATACCTCAAATTGAGTCATTATCATAAATAATTGCTATACTTTAATGTAACGAATAAAAGAAATAGTGAACATGAACATGCACCACAATATATTTTTATAAAGATTATTAACTACTTTCTTTACCAACGATTCTGTCCATCCAAGTTGTCTGGAAGAGATCGCCGTCTGCGATAAGACCGCCCATTGTGGAACCATAAGTAGCTTAGTATTGTGTATTGTTAACAATTGGTTTTACAATAAATAGTTATTGTACTGTATTGTATTGTATATTTTTTAAAATTCTAGTCGCGATAAAATTACGAAAAAGTATTTTCTTTCTACCTATCCTTATCCCACCATAATGTAGGGTCAGCACAACACATTCAAGTACGTTGCAGAGAGCATTTGGCTTAGTTTGTCGACCGGCTGCCTGCCTGACGTCAACCCCCTCTGAGGGATCCAGTCCCTAATTAAGAAAAAATATCTAGTTTTATTTTGTAATTACAGGCTTGGTATTACATGAAGTAAGTATAAGAAACTTGTCAAGACGCTGGCCAAAGGAGATAGGCGCCTCGCCCCAGTTATCGCCGTAATTAATAGAAATATGACGCAGGTCCGTATTTCAGCAAGGATAAGTTTTATATCATCAAATTACTATAAATAAAATTACTATATCAAATTATAAAGCAGTGGTAAAGCCACCCTATAAACAATTTTTCTATTGAATTAATGGACCGGCTTGACCGCAACACTACCAGTATTTTACAGAAAACCTCCCTTTCCCGATCTCTATTCCGCTCCTTTAATCAAGGTTAGCAACGTACAGGTGATTTTTTTATATCAGGGGAGTCTATGGTCAGTGGAGATCACTTAGCACTTATTAGGTGACACAGTACTTATGTAATTGTCATTCTGCATTCGTAGGCCAATATAAAAGGCAACTAGATATATTGTTCCCTTGTAAGGATCAATTCAGACTGCAGAAAATACTATTCTTTCTGCCTGGCGTTATCCCGGCCTTCTGCCAGGGTCCGCCTTCCTACTTAAACGCTTCCACTTCGCCCGGTCTTGAGCATCCTCAGTGGTGAGGCCATTGGCTCTCATATCCTCCTCCAAAACATCCAGCCAGCGCTTTTTAAGCCGTCCACGGGAACGCAACCCTGGTACGATCTGGGCCAGACCCATGCGACCGACGTACTCCTGTGGCTTCCGCAAAACGTGTCCATACCACATACTGCAGAAAATACTATCTTTAAAGTTATTTCCACAATCTACGCAAAGTTCATTTTTACATTCTTTCTACCCGCCATTAACACACCTTAATGTCAGCGCAAAATCAATTTTTTTGCAAGTTGCGGCAAGGATTTGGCTTAGTTTTTACGAGCGGAAGACTGTCTGGTGTCGACCCTGATTGGGGGATATTTCTTATTTTCTTAACCTGGATTTTATTTTAACCCAATATTTCTGTTAAAATACATTTCGATATAATTTCCAAATGCGCCCCTGGTGGCACATGAACATGACACGCCACCGAGACCCGCTGACCCGTTTCCCTTCAACAACCTGCGACTAGTCAATTTACCTTTAAAAAATCTCAGAAAACCTCGGCCGAAAGAAAAGCAGTATGTTGACACGACACACATACATACCATAACGGGCACGCGCCCTCGTTTCATTTGCCACGGGAAAAAGCTATTCCACCCTTTCACACCTTTGCTGTTAAAGTGTAAATTGCTGTGAACATTCGAGTGGCACTTGTGTCGTTCCGGAATGTAATTTTTGGTGGAATGCTTAGGAATGGTTGAGACCTGAAGCGCGATGTTTACGGTATTCAAATTGCTGTCACATGCCGCACAGAGGGCTTACGGGTGCAGCGTCATTGTGAGGGTTTAATACAAAAGTATTTCATTCAGCGCACTACAGTCGTGCACTTTATTTTCACTTTGGTTTAATAAAGTGGGCTCCGTGCTTATGTAAGCGCGACGAATATGTTCTTTGTCTTCTGTTCGTACAAAGAAGAATTATATTCTCACAGAGTTTAGCAGTTGGCTTCGTGCTAGCTTCATTATTGTTGTAAATGTATGTTGCAATTTAAGAGTCGAATGTTTGATTTTCTCTTCCTTGTTTTTAAATAAAGTACGTAATATTTTTTTGTTTCTATACTCGTTATACTTGTTTTATGAATCTAGTTTTCATATTATTACTGATAGATATCAATTTCCTACTTCCTTTAAATTAACATTAAATTCTCTATTATTGAATTACAAAAGGAGTCGCCTCACTTGATCGTAAATACTTACCATAGCCTACGGACATCTTCAATGCCAGGGATACAGCCAAATTTCTAGGCACCATGAAAAAGAGAGACATATACATAGATAGGAAGAGGCAGGAGGTATTTTAGGCTCCCGAAATCTCAATCACTATACGAAATGCAACAGTGAGCTGCCATTTGACGTTGGTATTATGTGATGAATAGTAAAAAACTGCTTTAGCCGACCCATTCATGTTTTAGACAGAATAGGGTAAATGTCTCTGATAGAATTTGAACGAGATGTCTCAGCGTGTTTATAAAATTCTCTTGAATATTCAATTATAGGTATGTATGTACCTCTAGCATCTATCTCGTGACTCATAATTCGTGTTATCTATATCGTATATGTGCATGTCAAATTCAATGTAGTACCAAAGATTCATCATCATCATCATCATCATCAGCTATAGGACGTCCACTGCTGAACATAGGCCTCCCCCAAAGATTTCCAGATCGACCTGTTGGAAGCGGTCTGCATCCAGCGATTAAAAATGTACCAAAGATTAAAAATCAAATATTCCAATTTATTTTTAAGCAATTAAAATTTCCAATCCCGTAATTACACAGTAATGATGCCCACTAATGATGAAATATCCATAACACAACCTGGTATCTCATTTACGTGGCGTCAAACATTCGACACTTGCATTATGCGCGATTGCATTTCAAATACTATCCGGGATGCGTAGAGAGCAAGATGAATTATTCAGTCAAGTTGCATCGAATATATGCAACGGTATTTCGAACGGCAACTACATGAAGATTTGTATCTTCTAGTTCAGCTTCTTCGTTTGTGTACTATGGGCGACTTGCAGCGCTATTACTAATCTAAAGTTACACCTTATCTCGATTTGTGCTACAGCTCATTCCTATCTTTCAATGTAGATTTGGGATAAATAGAGATTTATCGCGCAGCTGCAAGTGGCCCAAAGCCTGTTTTTACTCTAATCCTTGTCTTGGTAGTTATTGATATAGTCATCATATTTCTATTATCACAATCTCGTCATCTGACGTTGCTGGTAGTAGGATATTCGTGTCTGCTCGGATGGCGACTCCTGTATATACTGTTAAAACCTACTATAGTAATGGTTGGTTAGGGCGGATATATAAATCAATGTGACAGCCGCTTGTCTTGTCTCAAGTCCCTCGATTAGCTTCTACCTTCTTCGGACTGTGAATAAGCATAAATAACCTATCCATTATATGCGTTTCTAGTTTTTCTTCAAATAAGACTTATTATACTACTACTCTACTCTTGAGAATGGACGGCAATAATATTACTCTTCTACCTTAATTTTTTTTAACATAACTCATTCCCGCAATACTCATCCCCACGTTTTCTTCTGAACGATAAAGTATACTTGATGAGTAAAGGAGAAAGGTTTCTCCAAAAACATTTACCATGTAGATTGTAGAATGAAAATAGTATATTTAATACATCCTTACAAAAATGTCCTTGCATTACGAAATCTTAAAACCGAGCATTCTACTTCCAGGACGTAGATTTTCCGGAATGTACAATGATAGTAGATTTCCTAGCAGTATGCATTTTATATGAGAATATTCTTACGTTGCTACCTATGCAGAGTTTCCATACCGAATACCAAACGGTAAAAAATCCTGTTCAGATATTACGTATGTGCTATGTGCTTATAGAAATAGGTTCATAAATATCAAATCAGTTTTTAGAGGGTTTGCATTATATTATTTCACAATTGCTAGACTCAACTACTTCTTTGTGAATAATCTGATTTTCTTCCCTCCCTAAGCACGCGGTTTAAGTATGTATTCTTTCCCAAATAAGTATTAGGGATATTTTTGGATTATCGGAGCTTTACCTTAATCTTTATTGTAGACGGTGTTCGTCTTGAATTCTTTAATGCCGAGGGATTTTAGGGGTTATACACAACAACAGCTGGAATACATTTTCAATATTATTTTTATTATACTTTTTAAAGTTTATTTTTTAAACTTCTCTCCAAGATACATAGCATCAAAAAACATGCGTTGCTTGACCCGGGATTCGAATTCAGGACTCCCCGGTCTACAGTCCATATACACTGCTAATAGATAAAGGAAGTGATTTCAAGGTAAATGAAATTATTGGCAACGAGAGAGCATCGCGTCGACAAATCCATATATCGTATGTATTATGCTGATCTGGTGCTGAAGCATTCTGATGATCTTCACATTTTCACAGTAACTTTTCAGACAATCTTGTGTTTTTTTTATTTTCATAACTAACTTCAATAATTTCTTCTCTAGATAGTTTTTTTTTATTGCAGAGATTGGCAAACGAGCAGATGTTAAGTGACCTCCACCGCCCATAGACAAGATATAAAAAGAATCATGAGTGCGTTCCCAACCTGATAGGAGGGAAACAGGGATTAGGAAAGGGAGGGGGAGGAATTTGACCACCAGAAATCTCAATCACCGAACGAAACGCGACAGCAAGCTGCAACTTTACGTCGGTTTTCTGTGAGACAGTGGTATCAAACCGGTCGAGCCGGCCCATTAATGCTGTAGTTGTAACTGTGAACAGCGTGACTCTACCACTCAAGCTTACAACTCATTTTGCTATAAATATTGAAATAAAAATATACTCGATAACTAATAATGTTTAAAATATCAAACTATCAGTTGCTACGATGTACTCCTTACATAATCCAGTAAAAGTAGTGGAACGGTCGTGATACGATTGTGCAACGTGGCTGGGCAGACTACTAAGTGCTACAAATCCTTCGACCGATGGCCCACACCCCCGTCAGTCGCCCACCGGTACTTCTCACTTATACACTCGCGTAGGAAATAACAAATACGAATAAAATGTCGTAATGGCTGTGATTGCATTATTATTGGCAATATTGCTCATAAATCGAGTCAGCCCGCTAACACGCGTAACAAAGTTGTCTTCGGAGAGTGAAGTAAACGCATTATCAGAAGGACGCGGCGCATTTTTTGCTTTGCCGAGCCAACAAATCCGGCCTACATCGGAAACGACTCCCGCGGCTTCCAGCGGAAATAATCTAAAAGCCATTGGCGGTAGCAAACCAAGTAACCCAGATGTACAGAGGGAAAATTTCCAAGCAATCTCCACAATTTACACGTTCGAAAACGGTAAAGATAAAAAATATGAAGTCGGGGGAAATATTGATCCAATTCCGTTATTTGATCAAAAAATTGGTACCGATGAAATGGAATTCTTAGAACATTTCGGAGAAAATGAAGACGTGGCGAAGCCAATGCCTTTAGTGTGGGATAATTGCTTAGAGACAATGTTCAGGGAGAGCCAAGTGAACATATTAAGAAATCCAGACATGGAAAACATTCGCAACGATGTACCCGTACATACCAAGAAATTAAATGGAAGTGTCTGGAACAAAAGGAATGTGGGTGGTAAAAATGCGGAATCGGTAAAAATATGGTTAGAAAAGTATAACGACTTGAAAAATAGTAAGACTGAGGAGCGCCGACAGCAAAAACCAGAGTATATTTTTGATAAGAAAATTACTGAAAGTACTTCGACAGTTTCTCAATCTTCTGTTCCGACTACAAAATCTTCATATTCTCCATTATCTATTTCTTCTACAACAGAGAGTACATCTACTCAAACTACTGTTCAAATAATACCTATAACAAGAGAAGTCTTCAAAGGGCCAGTTATACCAAATACCACACAAAGCCACATCATAACTGAGGATGATGTGGTAACAAGTTACACAGAGGATTGGTTCGATCCAAAGGACAGAACTAAAATAAGATTTAGCGAACTACCTCAGAAAGCAACTTATTTAATTCCCACACTGAAACTTGAGGATGGATTCCACCCATTCAGTTTTATGTCGCAATTTTTTTACTTGATATACCCATTCGACTTTCCAGTAGGTAAGTGCTAGTATTATTACATTAGCTATTCTATTCTTCTATTTGCACAGATATTACTTTAAATACCAATGATTACGTTATCAAAATACATTACTACAAATTAATTTCCTACACATAACCTGCTTCTTTTCATTTTAGAGCCTGTTTATTTATAAACTTAGTCATAATTAAAGCTTTTTGGAAGGCGAATGTGACTTTTTTATTGTAATCTTTATAAATTATTTCTATTCTGTAAATAATAAGAAGCTAGCTTATCACGATTCGGATATTATTTAATTATAAAAGCCAAACTGGTTTTCTTAAAACAACCAAAATGTTGTTATTTATCACATATCAAACTTTTATTTTTTCCTTAGTACGTTTAGCAAACATTATTCCCTACAGCGTAATATTTTAAAAGTGCGCTACTGAGGGCACAGGCAACCGACGATAATCTTGTTAGGTGTTCGGTATAATCTTATAAGGCTTTTATTCGCAAACATATCATCTATCTGTGTATAAATATCTTCAATCTGAAAACAAATTAGCTTATTCTTTCTTATTGTTTATTTGTTTAGGTTGCAGGTAAATGTTCTTGCTAATCATGTAATAAGTGCTAATTAAATTTAATGTCCATTATGTCGAATACCCGAGTACGAATTATTATTAACTACGTTATCGAATCGAGCTGAACATTCGTTTTTTAGGCCTTAGTAAGCGAGTCGTAATGCGAGTTGGTAGATCTCACATAGCTTCGAAATTCTTGTGAAAAAATTCTCGGATATAGATTTCGTTACTTTGTTTAACATTTACCGTTATAGCAGTAATAGCAAAAATATGTGATTTATATAAATCTAAATATTGACGGCCACTCTTCACTAGTTGGAGAGGCACTACAAGAAGACGAAGAAGAAACATTGGGTATGAAACAGCTGCTTCAAGGTGCGAAGTATTGATAGTTTTATTGATTTCAGGTCTCGTTAAAGACATAGTTTGGGGCGAGTTCACTTTCCCGTATTCATTTCTACAAGTAAGTATACTATTCATCTATATAATAATAATAATATCAGTCTTGTAATATTATTGTCCCACTGCTGGGCACGGGCCTCCTCTACTAATGAGAGGGGTTAAGTCTGGTCTACCACGCTGGCCTAATGCGGGTTGGTAGACTTCACATACCTTCGAATTTCTTGTGGAGAAATTCTCAGGTATGCAGGTTTCGTCACGATGTTTTCCTTCACCGTTTATGAATATTATTGTTAATATATTATTTAAACACATCGTAAAGAAAATATACTTATTTACTTTTAAAAACTTATCAAAAACAGTGGTACCTAAATATTAATTTAATCACAGTTAATACAAATTAATTATAGTGGAACGAACAGCTCATCTTTAGGAACTTTAGCAAAGAATTTGCCAATTTTGTTGTACACAATATCTACCAATTTATCGAAAATTGGTTTTCCGAATTCATCAACAAGTTGTTTCCAGTTTTCGTTTAAGAACTGCAGGACTGATTGACCTGAAAATAATATAAGGATACTTATGTAAATCGTTTTCATACAAACTTTTGGTTGCAAATTGCAACATTTCTTGGTGTTTATACAAAGTTCTAGTATCGCAGTCTTTTTTGAAGAAAAGAGATGTCATATTTTGTATATTCCAGGTGAAAATTCATCAGAAAACTGATGATTTATGAGTTGCATCTTTTTAATATTTTTTCGTAGCTTCTTTTTGGTTTTGAAAAAAACTTATTAACTTAGTAACTTATTAAATAATAGTGATTCTTTAAACAATTTTATCAAACGCTTTGAGTTTTAATTCTCAAATTATTTTACATGAATATATAGGCCCTTACTTATAAAAACATTTTTACTAAGCAAATAGTTAAGAATAGTCACTGTCACATTTTACCTTGTGTCACATTGTTTGAAAATAAAAGGGACAGATTATTCTTAACCATTTACTCAGCTAAAATGTTTTTTATAAGTAAGGCCCAATATGGATACTTACTTAATTCGGGGTTGCCTTTGAATAAATTCGTAAGAGCAAACGTCACTCTATCTTTAATGTCGTACTTGATGTCGTAGCTTTTTACTTCATGGTAAACGACGCCATCCCTCGTTACGTCATGGTATTTTATTTTTGAAGTTACCGCCACATTCACTGCAAGAATATAAATTAAATTACCTTGTTTCCGATTTAGAAACATTGATGGAAATCTATATTATTACAAATCATAGATGAAAATATAAAAAAAAAATTACAGGTCTGTCGCCTGAAGTTATTTATATATTAGTAACCTAATGTAGCACCAGAAGAAAAGTTCCTTTTACAAATGTCATGCATGTCTCTTACCCGTGTGATTACATTGTACCGCATAATTTAAGTGTTACCGTATATTTTTTTTTTTAATGTAATTTACTCTGTTGGCATGCTAATATAAATAAAATAAAATATTTAGAAATATTTTAAGTATGTATAAGTAATTAATTATTTTCACTTTCTTTCTTTCCATCTGCCCTTATATATCTCCCATGTGGTGTCGGCGTAGCACCAATTCCAAACATTTTGCAGAATAGTTTCGGCTTATAACCAACTGTCTGCCTAACGTCAACCTCCATTGGGGAATCCGGGTAAATCTTGTTAGAGCAAGACGAGTTGCCCCGTCTGGGAATCGAACCCATTACCAGCCTAGTCTATAACTAAAGACTTCTATGTATACTACTAGACTGTCTGTTCGGTACATAGAATGTGCGCACTAAGTCTCTGTTAATCGACCTCAACTCACTATAAAAATCTGCTCTTTTCCTTAGCCCTGAAACGTCAAACACTCGCCGTCATGTGCCACAATTTTACTTCGAAACAGCTTGTCTAGTAAATACATAGAAGTCTTTGTATATAACCTATAAATGCTTCGCAACTGGGCGACAATAATGATTTTTGAGACAATTTTTTTTCATTGTCAGTTCCTAATATATCTTATTTTACGTAAAAAACGTTGACAACCCTAGTTGTTTGTGTTATATCAAAATACATTATTTCAAGGTCAATGTAAATGAGAATAAGACCATGTATTATTAATTAAATGACGTTCGTATTTAAATTTTATCTGAAACTCTATTTCCTTATTATTATTATACGATATTGTCCCTATAGTATATTTTTTTAAATACCAAAAATAATAATAAATATGTAGAACAACAGCTTTTTGGTTGTGGAATATAAAAAAATATGTTGTAGATGACTGATGGATATTACAGTATTATAACACAAAATACATTAAATAGTCACGGGAGGCTCGGCCTCCGGTGGCCCATACGCTTATATAACATATAAAGGTATATGTGCCGCCTCCGACGGGGTAAACTAAAATTAATCTCTATTTGTAAAATTTAAGAAAAAAAATATTGTACCTATAGGGATTTTCCCAACTTATCCCACTCCACTATGAGGTCTGCGCAACAACAAACTTTTTCAATTATATTGCAGAAAGGATTTGGCTTAGTTGCCTGACTTACCCGTTAACGTTAACCCTTCTGTGAAAGATGAATGTACCACAATATACCAATCGTTAAACAATTACATAAACTCATGCCTATTACCCGAATAGGCAGCGGCGAATTAGCGATATAACACCCACATTCCGTCTACCTTTCCGTCTCAGATATGATAAGTGGTGAGCCTATCGCCATATCGGACACAAAGGGGACGGGGATCTATGGGCCAAAAATGTAATGAGTGGAGATATATCTCAAAAAATTTAAAAAAAAATCTATTTAAAATATAAAAAAATCAGCCCAATTCACAATCTAGAAAATGAGATATCTGCAAAATAAGTAAAGGACACTAAATATAATCGATTACTTAATCAATTAATGAATGAGTTTAAAAAATATAAATATATATAATGCTAGATCCGGACGATTAAACAAGTAAAAATAATTAAAAACATTAGAGCTAACATAATAAACACTTCTAAAAAATAAAATAGTAACTGAATAGCTTGGCGGCATGCATTCAGACCTTAGCTGGTTCCCTGTGGAACAAAAAACTATGAATTGACATTTTAATAATCGTTTTCATTTGCTTCGTTTTTGTATTGTTTTGTGCGTGTGCGTTTTGGGTATTTTCCATCGTTTTAATAATTTTCTACTAGAACAATGTTGCTCAGCCAGTATAAATGTTATGTTCCTGAGAATAATCGTCTTTGTTATCAACATTTAGTTACCGAATGGGGGTGTTCGAGAGTTCACCTCTGCCTACCCCTTCGGGGATACCTATATCCCCGAAGGGGTAGGCAGAGGTGAACTCACGCCTACGTGAGCTTATATTATTTGCATTAAAACATATCAATAGGTAAGATTTGTATTTAGAAACATCAGTTGTTTGCGTATAGTTTGCTCCATAACCTCACTTTTATTTAAGTCAAAGTGAGGCTCATAACTCTATACTTAGATGACAAAAATCGCCAAATTTTCAGTAATGATCTCATAATATATTATATATTAATTGACACTACTTTCATCCTTTTACAATCTAGGCCCAAGATTGTATGGAAGCGTTTCCGTCTCCTTTCCGAGCTAACACTGGATAATAAAAGCCAACATCAGTTTACCCGACCCGAGCATCGAACCCGAGACGGACGGTAGTAATTGTACCGCGTACGCAGTACGACGCCATCGAGGCACTTAGGTAGTTGGTATAATTAATTGAGATTTTTAATCTGTCCTTAGCATTTGTGGAGGTGTCCACGTCCTTAACATTTAATTATAAGTTTAACGGCTTTTTAAATATTTTATCTTGATTGTCAAGGATTTAAACTTAAAAACCTAAATGCATATGTTTATAATAATATTGCTCACAGTTTTCCGGTACCACTTCATTGAAGATAAATAATTTCGTAACAATAAAAATAAATAAATACTGCCTCGGTGGTGTGGTTGTATTTCTGTACGACTACCGTACCGTTTCAGAGACTGAATCCCCTACAGGAGGTTGACGTCAGGCTAGCAGCTGGACGTAAAACCTAAGCAAAATTCTTCCTACAGCATGCAACAAAGTGTGGGATAATGGCAAGTAAAAAAGTTTAACAAAAACTTAAAACCGACTTCACAGTTTTACATACATACGTACATACATACATCCATAGACTCACGCCTTTTTCCCATAGGGGTAGGCAGAGACAACGGATTTCCATTTGCTACGATCCTTACACACCTCTTTCGCCTCATTCAGTCTCATTACATTCTTCATGCATGCACGTCGGTTTAGGGTACTTTTAACTTGACCTTTCTCGAGTAAATCTCTGAAATAATAAACTTCACAGTTTTCACATATTTAAATACCATATCTTCAAAACTACTGAACGGATTTCGATGAAACTTGCATTCCCTAAGTTGGAAAACGCCTAGTCCAGTAAAAAAGATAAACATACATACATACATACTTACATATATAAAATTTGGCACATCTGTTCAGAAGCTCATATATAGACTAACATATGCGAATATCGTGCAATTCTAAAAATATAACACACATACGGGTCGAACTGATAAACTTTTTTTTGAAGTCGGGTAAAAAAGAAAAAATAACAGTGAATAACTTATTGTTCACTTACATATTTTGATCTTTGCATCCCCGTCTCCGTTTATGGTAAACGTCAAGATTTTTCCTACGGCCCGGTACTTTCCTTTGATTGTTATATTACAATGGAAGTTCAAGGCTGCGTTGCCGTCTTTGTATCTAAAACATAAACATCATATTATTCACCGGGTCTGGGTGTTGTGAGACCGGAAGTCTCGTAGTTTCTAATACTCACGATACAGGTTATTTATTTTGACAGTTAGGTACGGTATGGGTATATTTTGACAGTTAGGTACGGTATGGGTATATTTTTACAGTTAGGTACGGTATGGGTATATTTTGACAGTTAGGTACAAGTTTATTTTGATAGTTCGCGATTGTCGAAATCGACGATAGTTTGCATTTTGTCCACATATTTGCCTAGCAGCGTAACTTTGCAGAAACTACAACGAACTAAAAAATATATGGAGATACTGTAAATTACTATCGTCGATTTCGAGAATCGAGAAAAACTCATAATAAGGTCAGCCTTATTATGAGTTTTTCTAGATCTCAGGATCTATAGAGCGAACTTCGACTAAGTCTGAGACAAAGAAAACAGACGAAGCAAAGATTTTCTTGCAAAAAATGACACGGACTATGTCTAAGTTCGATTTAAATTTATTTTTTTATTTATTTGGCCACCAACAAGTGTTTACACTAATACATTAAAAATTATGACTATTACAATTATGTTACGTAAATGTAACAATTAGTTAAACCGTGGCGCAGCGAGCGAGTAGCCGGCTGTGAAGCGAGAGCTCGTGGGTTCCATTCCCGCACCAAGACAAATATCTGTATGGCCTACAGATATTTGTTTCGTGTCTGGGTGTTGTGAGACCGAAAGTCTCTCGTAGTTCCTGATACCCACGACACAAGACTCGATCTTAGTGTGGGGTCAGACTATGTATGTGACTGTTGGGTGTTATTTATTATATTATTTATTACCGTACAAAGATTTGTACGGTAAGTTATTATACATCTGTATAATATCTACTATTCAGTCCATTAATCATCTAATATACAATCATAAATAGACTTGGAAGTTTGGCAAGAGAGTCAACGTGTAGGTCTATTTTGTGACTGCAGCTGTTTAAAAATCCCAAATCCTCACTAAGTTCGTTTCTTTGACCTAGGCTTAGTCGAAGTTCGTTTTATAGAACTAAGCTTAATGGTACAGGACTATGTGTGTGACTGTTGGGTTAGGACTATGTTGGGACTGCCTCGGTGGCGTGGTTACTTGTAGTATTTCGGTACGACTACCGTCCTGAGGTCTCGGGTTCGCTCCCCGGGTCGGGCAAAGTGATATTGGATTTTTCCATATCAGCCCGGAGTCTGGAATTTCACATATCACATCTGGGACGGAACTAAGCTCGGCGAAATGTGGGTGTTCTAGTGCGTTATACCTCTGCCTCCCCCCTCGGGGATGCAGGTGTGAGTCTGTGTTTATATAAAAGTAAGTTCTTAGCCTTTAGATAATCTATGTCCCTACTATCCATAAGATAGTTTGTGGAGAATGACATGCGCTACTTATCATAAAATGGAACCAGTCAGTAAGGCCTCATTTGCACGAGAGCTTTTTAAACGCTCGTTAAAAAGCGTTGTAATGGAACAAATGAATTATAGCATATTGAAATAAAACTATTTTTCGTCGGACTCCGACCCGTGATCACGAAGACTGCAAAGCCTTCGAAACGTCGGGCATAAAAATTAAAACAAATCGTAATAGGATCCGTAAAAATAGTTTTATTTCAATGTAGAGGTATAGCATTCGCATAAACTTAAGAAATCAATTCTAGTTCTTCGAAATGCGCTTTTAAAAAGAGGCGTTTTTTGTCGCTATGTAGAATATACCTTATAAGAAACAAGGCAAGAATGATTTTCAAACACTCATATCAACAGACATGTTTAGACGTTTTTTAACGGGCGTTGAAAAAGCTCTTGTGCGCATGAGGGCAAAAAATATTTAATAACAATTTCCAAATTCCTTGTGAAAATGTCCTTGATTTTACTTTATGTAAACTTATATCGTCCAATAATCCAAAATGTAATCTCATGCATAATGTAAATTATAAGATCGACTTTGTTTCCTTGTATAAGGTCATTGTGGAAGGATACAATAGTATATACATAACATAACATGTTATATACATGTTATATAATAATATGCAGGAACTAGCTGTACCCGCGACTTCGTTCGCGTGGACGTCGGAAATAACAATGTGTCGCTAAAAATACAGGATGTTTCATAAAGTTCGTATCAATAATAACTACACTTAAATGGGGATGGCTAGCAATCTAGCGGTAAAGTTTAAAATTTCGTAAGGCTCATAGTTTTTTAATAATGCATACTTGAATTTGTGACGAAAAAATGTTTCCGGCTTATTGAGTCAGCTGCAGTACATTCGCAAACTACCTATGGAGTGATTAATTATATTTAGCATACACAAAGCCATTCCTATGCTAATTGCGACAATATACAGTCGCATTCCGATTTTAAAATCCCCATGCTTAATATTGATTAAAAAAATTAAGTTCAATTTTTATTTTTTAACTTTACCATTACACTTTAAAGTGTTCCAGATACAGATGGAATTTTTTATTAGTACCAACTTCATGAAACACCCAGTATAGAAATATAAGATTATTTTTAATGATCCATTATCCTTACACTAAAAGTTATTCCGATTATCGCTAAAATTCATGTAAGATTTAAATAGTTTTCATATCGATTTGTTAAAAGACGTAATCGATTAATCGAAAAGTCGATTTAAAATATAATAATACGTCTTAAAAATAATCGATTACGAAATATAATCGATTATCCACATCACTAGTCTGCACCACTCCCAACCCAACTAAGCTATAGCTACCTCTTAATCTGTATTATAAAATAAATACTCACGATACAGAATCGACAATACAATTTTTGAATCCATGGGCAGTGCCATTGAAAAGTTCCACTTTGAAATCTTTGGACAGCTCCACTGCCACGTAGTCTTGTTGTAGGGGGTCTATAGGATCTATGTCTAGGGAAGGCACCCCCTTAACAAATATGGGCATAACTTCCTGTATAGTACTTTTAAGACATTCGGAAGTTAGACCCGGGCACGGCTTGATGTAATCCGCTGTAATAAAGAAATTACTTGAATTAAAAAAATCCTTCTTAAAATTGAAATAAAACTATTTTTACGGATTCTATCACGATTAGGTTTTAATTATTATTTAAATTTTAAAACCTATTTAAAAACTATTGCATCTCGATAAAATGTTGACCCCTCAGAGGGGGTTGACATCAGGCAGGCAGCCGGTCGTAAAAACTTAGCCAAATCATTTCTGCAACATGCTTGAAAAAGTGTGTTGCGCCGACCCCACATTAAAGTGGGATAAGGGCAGGTAGAAAGAAAAAAAAATGTGAAAAAGAAACTCGAAAATCGGTCCACATTCTCCAGATACATACCAAAAACATACCAGATACATAAAAATATATAGCGTAGTAAGAACCTCCTTCGTTCGAAGTTAAAATATAACATAACATAAGCTCACGCCTGTATCCCCGAAGGGGTAGGCAGAGGCCACTAGCGAACTAGAACACCCACATTTCGCCGAGCTTAGTTCCGTCCCAGATGTGATAGGGGGCGAGCCTATCGCCATATCGGGCATAAATTCTATTAATTAACAAATTATTCAATATACTATATTATTTATATTATATTATATTTTAACTGTCTCGGTATAAGGGTAGACTGCGATGACTATGAATTGTTACTTCGCATGACATTTACTTTCGCTTAATCTACTTTCATCATTCTTCTCAGTACAGAGTACTTCGGACCTGTCCCCTGACTCTCGACAGTCGATTCGAATGTGACTTAGATTCGATTTCATTTAATGACTTAAAACTCCACCAAAATCGAGTTAAAAGTGCGGCTAATGTTGCATTGGATTCGAGAACTTGTTAATTGGTAATTTTTAATGTGACATTAGTACACTTTTTAATTTTCTATTTCGGTGGAATTTTAAGTCACTAAATGAAATCGAATCGAACTCAAATTCGAATCGAATGTCAAGAGTAAGCCCCTTGTTATTTAGGTCGCCAATTAGACTGTCATAGGTTCGGTGTGGTCATCCTCCGTGGACTTTTACGACCTCATTTCGTTTCACCGCCTTTTAAATTTCCAGTTATTCATCCACTCAAAGTTAACTAACAATAATTAACTACTAAATATGGTGACTGATTTTGTCATATTTTTACTTACTGATGGATACTTAACAAAATTATAGTAAAATACAAATTTCAATCTTTTTGAAAGAAGCATTTATTGACACTACCTGGGTGGCACACAAAAATGACCAGGTACAGGACGTCGATACATATTAACTGTACAGCTATTTAGGTATGTACCTAATTATTACAATTATGATTGTTATTTATTTTTATTTGTACCTGTTGTCACAAAAGGAAGGTGATGTTTTTAAACCGACATAATGAAATCATTACAAAAATATTATGTATTGAGATATAAGATCACTAAACCACAGACAGTGGCAACCAATGTAGAGATCCACAAACAAAAGAAGGTTTTAACTTTTAATACTTGGGTTTGGGTGTCCAAATCCAGATGACCACTCATCTTATTGAAATTACACCCCAGCTATAATTTTGAAAATTAGCGTATCGAAACAAACGCAAATTAATCTAACAACATATTTGGATAACAAACCATAAATCGTACATTTTATACATTAGTATCGAAATATTACGCTAATTCATTAAAAAGTTATTATTTAATAATACTAGTGCAATAATAATATTTGTGGAGTTGCAAAATAATTTCAAAGACAATATTAAATGAACATTAAATACTTTAAGTAAACATAATTGTATTTTTCTTAAATTACAAAATTATTATTCGCATTTCATTTTTTATAACTTACTCAAAAAGTTAATAATAAATAAATACACCCAACAGTCACACCTAGGACACACCTAGAAATAAGACCTAATAATAGAAATACTATTTAAATACACTTACGTGCTAATTTAGCGAAACTCCCGCATGTGTAAAATACTATAACTAGAGCCACTAATAAAACTTTTGCCATTTTTATAAAAATATATTTTAATAATTTAAATATTTTATATTAAATCTTTATAAAATAAAACTCCACACCATACCGCCGCACTCTTTTTATACACTGAATAAGAATCGGATAATCGTGCCAAATTAAGAGAACCTCAAGTCCAGAATGTTTATTTTCGTTTTGTATATACATATTCATAAGGCGGATTATAAAAAATAGACGCCTAACCACTAGTTTTACGGGCAGTTAATCAAGATACATTATACCTTATTTTATTTTTAGAATAGGGTTGTCGTTGTTATAAAAATTAAGTTAGTTATAATATGCGGAAAATATTTCATTGAGATTTTAATTCCAGTATGTTAAGTATATACATTTTTATTTTAAACAATTAAACAAAGCTTAGGAAATTCGTTATCTAATTCAAAGACGTTTAAATTATATTTTTATAATACAGAATTAATCTGGATATTTGTTTTCCAAAAAATGTCCACCTACCCTTATTCCAATGTCGGATCGGCGCAACACATCTTTTTAGGCGTGTTGTAGAAATGATTCGGCTTAGTTTCAATGATCAGCCGTCTGCCAGGCATCAACCCCCCTCTGGAGGATATAAATCGTGTAGGAAAAACATCCAACCGACCCGGGAATCGAACCCAGGACGTCCCATTTCATAGCCCATATAGGCTGCCACTAGACCAAGGAAGCGACTGAATTTTTCCGCCGATGGACCCTTAGTAGAGATGATTTACATTCATTTTATTTCTTATATCATACAGGACATCCGGAAAAAGTAACCCGGAAATAACTATTAACCTGGAAAACACTGCACCCCTTAGACAAAAGAAAATAGAGGACGGGGCATAACTACGAAAAAATGAAGCATTCCTAATGTATGGAACGAAACCAAAATGGCGACGTTTCGAAAGAATGATCCCAATGAATGAATGTTAGGCATCTTTTTCACATTCCGAAATTAGTATTATTGTAATTAAAACACAGACTGCCTTGGTGGCGTAGTTGTATTTCGGTATGACTTCCGTCCTGAGGTCTCGGGTTCGATTCCCGGGCCGGCAGTGATATTGGATTATTCCATATCAGCCTGGGGTCTGAAATTTGTGCCCAATATGGCGATAGGCTCGCCCCCTATCACATTTGGGACGTAACTAAGCTTGGCGAAATGTGGGTGTTCTAGTTCGCTAGTGCACCTCTGCCTACCCCTTCGGGGATACAGGCGTGAGCTTATGTTATGTATGTAAATAAAACACCGTATTTACAATAAAATCAATAAGTATTTATACGTTATTTAATTCTTATGACACTGTGCCAACTTATGTACATGTAAATAGATCGCGAAACAAAAATGGCGGAACTGGCTTCATAGTATACACCTATTTTTTTTAGATATGCCGGGTCCTCTTATTTTTTCTTTAGTCGTTGATGCACCCAGATACAACGCAACGATACAAACTCGTTTATTTATCTGTCTTGTGGTGACATGACAGGTCATTTTCACAACGAAAACACAAAATGGCATCCCCATAATGGAACATTATAGATCGCCAACCATTCTTACATTTAGTCTCGTTCTTAGACAAAAGAAGAATAAAGACGAGGCATAACTACGAAAAAACGGCATGCGTAATGTATGGAGCGAAACCAAAATGGGGACTTTGACTTTACTTGCCCCTATCCCACCTTAAAATGGGGTCGGCGCAACACATTTTTTCAAGCATGTTGCAGAGAGGATTTGGCTTACCGGCTGCCTGTCTGAAGTCAACCCCCTATGAGGGATCCAGTCCCGGCCAATTAATAAGAAAATTTGCTTTGCCCGGCCTGGGAATCGAACCTCCCGGTCCACAGCCCATACATGCTGCCACTAGACCAAGGAGGCAATTACATGAAAATAGATCGCGAAACTAAAATGCCGGAACCGGCTTCAAAGTAAGCACGTATTTGTCGTAGTTATGCGATGTCCTCTTATTTTTCTTTAGTCATTCTAGTTACGTCGCGTCACCAATGTCCGCAGCGACCGACATTGACATTTTAAAAGGATCGCTTCCTGCAACTCGATGCTTGGGCGTTGTCACCAAAATTATGGTGGTAATGGTCACCAAATGCATTTTATACTTAACCTTTTATTTTTATTACTCTCGTGGGTGTTACATGACTTTATTCTTATACCAATTAGAGTTGCTATCTTTACTAATATATTTCGATGATAAATCCATATTCCTACAGAAATTCATTGATATTGGTTACTATAGCCAAGTACCCAATTCATTCCGCAAACCTCTCAAGTGAATCGGATGTACCTATGTACCTACACTGGCTGATCTTCACGTGAATATGGGTCACTGTGGCAGATTTTATAGTCCGATTGCTAATTAAACGGAGTAAACTGACAGATCGAAATGTCACTTTCCAAAATAATGTTGCTTACTTTCAAAACATAGTGATTGATCTAGTTCAATTTTTATCATTCAAAGAAACAATAACTGAGCACCAGCTTGCAAAATTAGTATTTTATTGCGTATTTTTATAAATTTTAGCTTAACCCGTCGAATAAATGTCTGTGTAAATAATTTTGCGTAAATAATCACAACAGATACGCGAAATGATAACGATCAAAATTATAAATATAATTTTTATTATTTGAGAAAAATTACGATCCGCACATTCATAACTTTTGTAAGTTTTGTTTATAATGAACCATGACTATAATTGCAGTAGACTTGCTATAACTTAGCATACAGTAATTTACTATGACTATAATTTAACAGACATGCAGTACTAATCACACATTAGGCAGGAATTACGACTTTGAGTCGGACTTTAGAAAATGAAAGAATGAAATTCACTGAATTGTAATGGGGATCTTTTTACCGCTTTCACTATTTAAATTTCATAAAAAAGTGGCAACATTCGAAATGTCAGTTTACTCCGTTTAATTAGCAATCCTACTATAACATCGTGTGTCCTTGCACATTAATATACCACCATTCATATTACATATCCTTGAATATTATATCTTTATATGATCTTTATCATATGAAAATAAAGAAGTGGGAATTTTTTATTGATTTATTTCCTAGAACATTCGGAATTACTGACACAGAACACATTAACCTTTATCTGTCGTTTTAAGACAAATCGGGGTTAAAAAAGAAAAGACAGGTACCTGATAATTAAAAAGAAACGGTTTGACACACCTTGGCTTCGGTTTCAGCTAGGTAAAGCCTTTCGAGACAAAAATCTTCTGTAAATAAAACTTTTGTAAACTAATATTCTAGAAAAACTTAAAAGTCAAGGTCTTGATTATTTTTATTTGTTTAATTTTGTTTTCTTAAGTTTACGCGAATGTTATACATTGAAATAAAACTATTTTTACGGATTCTATCACGATTTGGTTTTAATTGACCCGATCCGTGACCACGAAGACTGCAAGCCTTTGAAACGTCGGGAATAAAAATTAAAACCAAATCGTGATAGAATCCTTAAAAATAGTTTTATTTCAATGTTTAATTCTTCTTCTATTTTTTAATAATATGAGTAAAAAAATACAATTGACAATATATGTAACTATTGTATAATACTACAAAATATACAAAATTAGGCCCCCAGGACTATGTATATAGAGGTACAGACGCAATCAAATACGTGGTAAAAATACGACTAAAATTAATACACATACAACGTGGTACATACACTTGCTGTCGCGTTTCGTTCGGTGAGTGAGGTTTCCGGTGGCTCAATTCCCACCTACCTTTCCCAATCCCTTTCCTCTCTCCTTTCATTCCGTCCTTTTAGGTTGGCAACATACCCATAATTATTTATGTGTCTTGGGTGTCTATGGGCGGTGGAGATCACTTACCATCAGGTGACCCATCTGCTCGTATGCCAGTTTTTGCTATAAAAAAACATTTAAATGCAAATAAAACATAATTCCAAGTAATATTGGGCAGTTGACTGCCTCGGTGGCGTGGTGGTATTTCGGTACGACTACGGTTCTGAGGTCTCGGGTTCGATCCCCGGGTCGGGCAAAGTGATATTGGATTTTTCCATATCAGCCCGGAGTCTGGAATTTGTGCCCGATATGGCGATAGGCTCGCCCTCTATCACATCTGAGACGGAACTAAGCTCGGCGAAATGTGGGTGTTCTAGTTCGCTAGTGCGCCTCTGCCTACCCCTTCGGGGATACTTGAGCTTATGTTAATGTTAATGTTATTGGGCAGTTTATCGCTATGAACAATCTTGTCCGGATACAAAGACATTTAGTATAGACATAAAAGTAAGAGAAAAAAAATTAAGGAACCGAAAATGCAAATGTAGCATGTATTCAAATTACCAATTTAAATAACGTTTTAAACACTTGTCACAATTGCTAAAACCTAACTAGTCCAATTCTGCGGGGGAACAAAAAATAATGAGTAGTATCATGCTTAGGAGATATAACTCGTGTTATTATTACAAACCGCAATTAAAATTAAACGAAAATATCATATCCTCGCTTATAGAGGCATAGAAGTGTAATAAATTATTCAAACAATAATTACCATATAACATAAGGTCACGCCTGTACCCCCGAAAGGGTAGACAGAGGTGCACTAGAGAAATAGAACACCCACATTTCTCCAAAATTAGTTCCGTCTCAAATGTGATACGCGGTAAGCCTATAGCCAAAACGGGCACAAATTTTAAACTCCGAATATTGAGTAGAGAAACCAAACCAATCCAAACCAATTGTTTTTTTTCTTGGTGTGCAATAAAGAGTTATCTATCTATCTATCTATTTTTTGTCCGACCCGAAAATCAATCCCGAAACCTCAGGACTGTAGCTAACATATGCTACCATTAGACTGACCATCATTACGGTGGCTGTTACTAAAGGTAAAATTACACTATGGCAGATTTTTTTTTATTGCAGAGACACAAACGAGCAGATGGGTCACGTGATGGTAAGTGATCTCCACCGCCCATAGTCACCCAAGATACAAAAGTATCATGGGTGCGCTACCAACCTAAAAGAAGGAGAATAGGGATTGGGAGAGAGACACCGGAAATCTTAGTCACTGAACGAAACGTGACAGCAAACTGCCACTTTACATCGGTTTTCTGTGAAACGGTGGTATCAAACCGGTCGAGCCGACCCATTCGCTGTAGACGTAACTGTCTACAACGTGGCTCTACCACTCAAGATCGTTAATGATTATTTAGAAATATTCGAGTATAATAGCTTGGCTATTACAGACTGATTACAGTAGGGATTTCGCTGCTTATTTCTCGGAGAGCACATTATTCTTTCGATAAAGACGTATTGGTCCTTCCTTAATTACATCGGCTTTTTGATGATATTTGATACTTCGGTCTTATAAAGCAACTATTTGGTGTTCCGTGTAAGATTCTTAGAAATAATTATGTGGTACCAGTTTCTGTAATAAAAATGAAAAAATATACCTTCAATGTAAAGCTTAATTACTTTTATGAGGTTTCATGTGCGCGTTAATAGGTACAAATAAACATTTATAAAAATATTGTTTGTCTTATTTTCTTAATTAATTCTGCCGTAATTTTTCCATTGTTTATTTCTACATACAAACTACAAAGTAGAATTCGTAAATATATGAGGTACAAACTTATATTTTTCCTTATTCCTCACACCTACTTATAAAGGAAATTCAAGTCATTAAAGTGTTTTTTTTTTTTACGAGCTTGGCAAGATTCTTTTTTATACCACAGACTGGTAAACGAGCAGATGGGTCACCTGATGGTAAGTGCTGTCCACCACACATAGGCACCCAAGACCCAAAAATAATCATGGGTGCGTTGCCAACCTAAAAGGAGGTAATGGAAGAGAAGAGACAAGGGATTGGGAAAGGGAGGGGGGGGAAATGGGCCACCGGAAATATCACTCGCCGAACGAAATGCGACAGCAATCTGACACTTTACGTCGGTTTTCTGTGAGACAGTGGTATCAAACCGGTTGAGCCGGCCCATTCGTGCTGTAGACGTTACAGTCTACAGTGTGGCTCTACCACTCAAGTGTAAAATATACGCATTGTCACAAAATACCTAATAGTATTTCGTAGCATAGTAAAGAAATAACGATGAGCGTCGGTACAGTAGTGATCAGAGTCATACTGAATATGGTACCTGACTATTTTTAAAAAGTATACAGGGCCATTTATTACTTTATCCTAAACATGTAAAAAATGTTGTAATTTAATTTCATATTTAGTTTAAAAAAAAATATTATATATAATTTAATTTGCCGCCAAAACGCTATATGGTAACTGAAGATTCGGGTGACGTCATTGTTCCTTACCACAGATACAAAATCGCTCATAAAAAATATTGAGGAAATAACATGTATGAATTCAAACTAAAAAAAACTGGTCAGATATTTCGTCGATCAGATATCGATCGTCAATTACATCCGCGTTGAAATTAGGTTGAGCTTTAAACAAAAATTCGAAAAAAATATACCTACCAAATAACCTGGCAGTATGAGTTTGGATCTAAGGTCTTAGGTCCTTGTGAAACAATTATGCAAGAAAAAATAGTATTGTGACATCATACATTGTGATTGGTGTTTACAGTCACGTGACTCACAGATAAAAAAATAATTATTAAAATTCCCAAAATAAAATTACCCTAGGAGTATTTTTAATAATTTCCTATTGCACACGTTAATTCGATGTCAAACCTATGTTCCTACAGAAATTCATTAATATTGGTTACTATAGTCAAGTACCCAACTGTATAAAATATGCTTATTCCCATTTCGAAGGGCTTATAGAGGTAATAGAAGAGGCGGATAACCGATGCCGGCACAGGAACGCAAGGATATACATATGTACCTCTATACCCTTATAATACCCAGCAACCATGAATCATATCGCAACCCTGTCCGGAGAACCGAATATACCTACACTATTTGATCCCAGTATGGGATCTACATAGAGTTTGGTCACTGGATGTTTAACACCGTAATGTTATGTATGTTAGTCGCTTTCCGGGCGGATATGAATATCCTACCACCAGTGATTAATGGATATTGAAATTCAATGTTAAATAATATGATTGAGAGTTTAACAAATCTAGAATAACGTAAAAACAAGTTTTGCGACTATGTTAATTGTGCTTTTTCACACAAAAGAAATTTCCTCAAGTGATTGCCTGCGTTACTAAAGTAATATTTATTTATTGTTTAGATACATGATTCCGTTTTAAACTGAAACTAGATTCCCTAAATGGGGTTAAAATCGGACAGGGCCGGCAGGTCGTAATACAAATTATTTCTACAACGACTTGAAAAGGCGGTATTATGCCATTAAAAATTATGCCTAAATACATAAGCTCTTGCCTGTATCCCCGAAGGGGTAGGAACAGGTGCACTAGCGAACTAGTACACCCTCATTTCGCCGAACTTATTTCCGTCCCAGATGTGATATGGGGCGAGCCTATCGCCATATCGGGCACAATTCCAGACTCCGGGCTGATATGGAAAAATCCAATATCATTTTGCCAGACCCGGGGATCGAACCCGAGAACTCAGGACGGTAGTCGTACCGAAATACAACCACGCCACCGAGACAATCATGCCTAAATAGATATGCCAAAGTAAATTATAAATTAATATGATATGCAAATGCAAGGTAACTTTACATCTGTAAAGTTGCGTATCTACGCACCCATGATTCATGATTTTTAGGTTTTGGGTGTCTATGGGCAGTGGAGATCAATTACTATCAGTTGACCCATCTGCTCGTTGGCCAGTCTCTATGCTAAAAATTTTCTTTCATTTTATTTTACAGGCTATCAAGGTGGAATCAACATTCCTCGCTTTCATTATAGTGTTCGCCTGCATTGCGCTCATTATTCCAGTATACCTCCTCATATTGGGCATTTTATCACTGTTCTCAAAATCTAACAGAGACGATGAACTGGAATCTGGTGCGCTATTTCCTGACGATGAAGAAACTGATTGCAATGATCGTGCTCTTGTGGTCATCACGCTGTTAATTGTTCTGCTTTCCTGGTAAGTTTCTTAAAATAAAACTATTTTTACGGATTCTATCACGATTTGGTTTTAATCAGACTGTCTGACCCGTGACCACAAAGGCTGCAAAGCTTTGGAAACGTCGGGCATAAAAATTAAAACCAAATCGTGATAGAATCCGTAAAAATAGTTTAATTCAATGAATAACATTCGCGTAAACCCAAGAAATCATTAAGTTCCTTAAATACATATATGTAGAAGGTATTATTCTACCACCATCAAACAAATATTGGATTGGGTTTAATTTCTGAAAGAACTCTCCGTAATTTTGGATTTCAATGAGGTCAGGAGTGTTAGAGGTGACTGTTGAGTATTTCACTTTCTTGATGGTCAATTTATTGCAATACTAGTAGAATACAATAACATAAGTTTAATGTCGCATATAAAAAAAACTATACTTAATCAGTATAATATAATAGAAAGGAAAGGTTTATTTCTTGTATTTTTGTTTGAAATGAGTAGGCTCAAAAACTACTGAACCGATTTTAGAAATTCTTTCAAATATGGAAAGCTACATTATCAGCGAGTAACATAGGATACTTTTTGTCTAGGAAAATATGCGGTTCTTGTGGTATATCCGCGCAAACGAAGTCGCGAGCAACAGCTAGTAAGCACGCTATGTACGAATGTATATTTTTTATAGCGTGTCCAATGTTCACGGAATTAAAATACTATACCGGCTGTATGTATGTGCGTATAAAAAAATAATTTTGTATAATTATATCTTATTACCTATGACGATAGAATATATTATTTAATTAATGTATCCGGACGGAGTATAAAAAACAAATACCTGTCGAAGACTAAAGTAAATCGACTATTGTAACTCTTCAGCAACTACCGACACCCGATCAGCATAGGTACTTTTTTTTTATCCGAACACGGCAAAGTGTACACTACACCTGCAGGTCGATTCTCTAAGAAACGCCACAACGTTGCGATCGACGACGAGCTCGCGCAGTGCACATCGTTGAGATCGACGGAGCGTTCAACGTTGTTAGGTCATAGAGAATACCATTTTCCATACATTTATGTCAAACGCCTCACTCGAGAGAGCTAGTTTACATAAGCGCCGTCATCACACATAGCGCTATTGCGTGCGCTTTGTACCTTGCTGAATACAAAAATGACAACGTCGTTGCCGCAACGATGCCGCAACGTTGTTTTTACTAATGAAACCTTAGAGAATCGACCTGCTGATGGTAAGCGTAGTGCAGTCCAAAAAAAAAACAACGACCATCGATAAACATAGTTTATGAATGGTCGCCAGAGTACTTTAGTACTTTCATCGTCAACCCTCCGCACGCGCGCTGACCAACCAACGTGTTTACCTTGACATTGTGGTCTCCCCTCGCGCACTGGAAATACGCATGAGGCATTATAGCCCAAGAGTCAGCAACACAACCAACCTCCGTGGCGTAGCGGGCCGTGAAACGTGAGGTCGCGCGTTCGATTCCCGCACCGAGACAAATGTCTGAGTGGTCCATAGATATTTGTTTCGAGTTTCGGTGTTGTGAGACCGAAAGTCTCTCGTAGTTTCTGATACCCACGATACAGGTTACACCTAGTGTGGGGTAAGTACTATGTGTGTGACTGTTGGGTGTATTTATTTAACTCTCATACTATAATTTCAAATGCAAAAAATACCGACTTCACGTAACAAGTGGACAACTCGTTGACACTGTTTTCTGTTACTAGATTAAAATTTCTTTATATTAATTTGCTAGTGGTAGGATATTCTTATCCGCGCGGATGGCGCTCACCTTACACATGGTGCTAAAACCTGCCATCACACTCCTGGTGTAGTTCGCGTTCCTGGATCAGCCAGTGTTGGTTGGGGTGGGTATGGGGGTACATCCCTTGCATTGAATTAACAGACCGACTTCACATCCGATCGTAACCAAATTTATATGGGACCACCCTTGAAATAAGTTCTATCGAATACAAAAAAAAATTTATTCATTGAAATTAATCATTTTTTTACGGATTCTATCACGATTTGGTTTTAATTTTTATGCCCGACGTTTCGAAAGCTTTGCAGCCTTCGTGGTCACGGGTCAGACCGATAGAATCCGATATAAATTTGTTTAATTTCAATGAATAACATTCACGTAAACCTAAGAAATCATTACAAAAAGAATATTGAAAATCGGTCCACATTTGGCGGAGATATCGCGTAACATACATAAAAAAATACAGACGAATTGAGGACCTTCTTCTTTGTGGAAGACGCTCGACAAGTCTCTTCGGATTCGGAGTGAGAAGAAGTATAAATGGGCCGGGATAATTCTGGTGACCACTGATGAACCTTTTGGTTGTCAGTGGTCACTGATTTTTTTGCACTGCACTAATCTTATCCTTAGGTGTAATGAAGTCACTTTGCCGTGATCCGATAAAACATTTAAGTCTTTCTTTTATTAACTGATTGCGAGGTGAGGCGGGGCAGCTCAGAGTCTGAAGACTTAGGGCCTTACTTAAAACAGCATTTTTTGGTGAGCAAATGGTTAATACCCTGTCACTTTATTCCTTGCGTTACATTGTTTAAAAATGAAAGGGACAACCTATGGTATAAAGATAAACAGCGCTTAAATATTTTTATATGTAAGGGGCCATATGGCCATATGACTATGACCTTAAATTTGAGAGGCCAGCGTTACGCTTTATGATTAAGATAGATGTACATAACTGGGCTAGTAGCATCCAAATTATACGGAATGAACATGTGCAAAAATATTGTTGCTATTTTCGTCTTTTAGTCAACAGAGGAGTGGCATGACCTTTAATATGATACTTTCTATGTTTCTTTTTATATCTTAAATTTTGCTTTGTTATTGTTAGAAATAATAAGATGAATAAGGACCATAAGTTCTAAGTGAATAAGGATAATTATTTTGCCGGAACTAGAATTTTGTCAAATGTGACAAAAACCAAACGCGAAATCAGGATAATATCGCTAAAATAATCGTTATTTGGCTAACTTATGCCATTAGGTGCCACCTTCTTCAAAATAATAGTAACTAATGTATTATGTAGTATTATTTTAGTAATAAATATGATTACACATATTAAAAACCATTATTTATTTTAATGCCTTATTTTTTTTTTATTTCCAGCGTCCTCATATCTGGGATGGAAGTGAGCAATGAGCAAGCCCATATAGCAGCATCAGAGGGCCGCAATGTCGTGAGTTGTGCCTGTTCTGATGTCGCTACTTGGCTTGCGTCATCTGCGCGGGAGATCCATCATAGTCTGGTGCCGCCTGTAGACCTTGTACTGCACGCATATAAGGAGGATTTAAAAAGTAAGATAATTATCAAAATATTAGGGCCACTTGCAGCGCCGCGATAAATCCTTATTTATCCCAAATCTTGATTTAAAGATAGGAGTGAGCTGTAGGATAAATCGAGTTTAAGTTTACATTATTAATAGCACTGCAAGTCGCCCTGGGTCATTATTCAACAAATTTTGTATAATTTTTCGGATTGAATCAAGCCTATAAATTTATCTATTAGAATAAAGACTTTCTGCAACGTATATTAGAAGAGTGCTGCCACAAAGAAAATTATAGATACCTACCAGAATACGGAATTCGATTTTAATTTATCTATATAACTTTTATATGAACTTTGTACGTTTCCTCTGACGTTCGAATTAAATTAATTAATCAAATGTAATCAGGTTTCTGTGGCTTTTTCCGCACAAAGATGAATTGAGACCTTACAAAAGAGCATATTGATAATATATTATTGTATACTCTCGAGAAGGTCAAATCAAAGTAATATAACGATTGCACAGCGTAAACTTGACCTCAGAAAGACTACAGCAAGGTGAATAAGGCATCATTTCCAATTATAATGTCTAATTTGCTAAAGATAACATCAGTATGTAAATGAGAATTACACAAATATGTAATTTTATTACAATAACTAAAGACGTGGGTATTTTGTAAATATTTTATCATCATCAGCCATATGACGTCCACTGCTGAACATAGGCTTCCCCCAAAGATTTCCAGATCGACCTGTTGGAAGCGGCCTGTATCCAGCGACTTCTTGTGACCTTTATCATATATTTTATATTATATTTATATAGGGCATTACTTATAAAAACATTTTCGCTAAGAATAACGTGTCCCTTTTTTCCTGGCATTACATTGTTTAGAAATGAAAGGGACAACCTATGGTTAAAGATAAGCAGCGCTTAAATATTTATATAAGTTAGGGCCGAATGGTCAAACAGTGCTCAGTCATCCAAGTCATTTGAGCACTTCCCAAAGTTAAGCAGCCAATAATTTTTGAGCGGCATGGTCGTACGCACTTGAGAAGACTTGGCGGAAAAATCAGCTGAGGTTCAATCATTATGCTACAGATAATAAAAGTTTGTTCTCGATTACAAAATTTTAATAAAATTATATTTTTGTTTCGTTTCACGTAGAATCATTATATTTAATTTAGTTTTTTTTAAGATATATATAAGAAATAATTGGCAGAATACACGATTCAAAAATGTTTATTTAACCTTTTTGCTGTTCATGTGCCATTCCGATCATATTTCATCTTACAATTTTTTCTGTAATGTTTATGTTATCTCTGTCTATCTTTTGTTATAGTGAAGGTAAACACATTTTTATATAATAGAAACGGAACTTAAAATGGATCTTTTTTAATATTTATCATTATGTTGTTAAAATTTTTACGACTTGGCAGAATGTTTCTTTCGTCCTTAGCCAATGATTTGTGTGGAAGAAACGAAAAAAAAAAGGAGTTTTGGCGGGAATTCTGACGGTGCGGGTGGTCGCTTGTTTTAATTATTTCATATTCTAGTCTAAAGTTGTGTTTGTGGTTTAAATATGATGTGTATCTAAGCAATAAACATCAACGAAGATGGACAGTATGTGGAAGCTTTGAAATAAGTGATTTTGGACGCTTTTTGTCGGGTGGATGTGTCGACCATGTTCGACTCCTCCGCTGCGAGAAAATCGTCTAAAAAGCATCAAACTGGAAGGAATTGACGCCAAAACTTCAGCAGGGCCTTGAATTCGAACACATCCGATTTCATGGCACTTGTGAAAAATTGGATATAAGGAAATGAAGAAAAAAAAAAAGCACTTAAGACGAGGCTGTATGGGCTAGATCCCTTTGCCTTCCCGAAAGGGAAAATTAAAAAAAAAAAAAACGAAAAAAAAAATTGGCAAATGGCGACCTGTTTGTTTATATTTATTCTCGTATTTAAATAACTGTGTTTGTTGTATGTGAAGTGATTTTGTTTTATGTAATAAACATCAACGAAGATGGAGAGATTATGGAAACTTTGAAGTTTGGATATGGAGGATATTTCTTGGAGCGTTTCAATAAAAGGAGTCTTCTCGAATTTTTCTTGCCAGGGAGTGCCGTCCGTCCCAATAAAAATATCCGCCCGATCTGAGAATGGAATTCAGGACGTCCCAGTTCACACTGGCTTCATCAGAAGCATCTAAAAATCATTATATTGGAGAGGAATTCGGCAACATGCAGTAGTGTTGAATCGGATTTAATAAAATGAATCATTGTATTTTTGAAGTGTTTTATTTGTCTTGACTTCTTCGAGTGCGCTATATTCTAGTTTAGATAATGATACTGAGGAAAAATACATTTTATTGAAATCAAGGGGTAGGTAAACACTACACGGAACACGGACATTATTAAATATAAACCTATGCCCGCCATTCCGTTCGCGTGAAATGTTATTTATTTAAACAAATCTATCCTACGGAAACCCTACATTTTTTCCGGGAAAAAAGTAGTCTGTGTGCTATTTCAGACATTAATCCATCTCTATGCCAAATTACATTCAGATCTCTTCAGCCATTCTGGTGTAAAAGAGTAACAAAACATTCATACATCTTCACAAACTTTCGTGTTTATAACATTAGTTTTATTTGAGAGTAGTCGCAGGCAATCTCAAACTAATTTCGATCAAATGCTCGTTAAGCGGGCCTTAAATAGCTGTCAAACGTTAGGCAGTTGTTGACCATACCGTTTTACGAAATAAGCGGGCCTTAAACTGGGTCCTGCTTACATTTAATGTGACGAGATAGGTTCTGTTTGACCATGCCAAATTGAAGAATAACGAGTGCTTAAATCGATAAGGCCATCCTAAATATTTAGGCAACGTTTGACCATTTGGGGGTTAGGCTCATAATACTCATGCCATATTACAAGATTCTAGTCCTAATGTCTCTGAGCTAATCCGTGATCAGATGGACGGACAAGACAAAACTGTAAAGGTTCCATACACATAACATAAGCTCACACCTTCATCCCCGGAGGGATAGGCAGAGGCGCACCAGCGACTTAGAACACCCACATTTCGCCGAGCTTAGTTCCATCCCAGATGTAATACATAGGTGGCGAGCCTATAGCCATATCGGGCACAAATTCCAGACTCTGGGCTGATACTGAAAAATCCCATATCACAATAGGGTTCCATTTTCGACTGACTTCCCAAAAAGGAGGAGGTCCTCAATTCGTCGTTTTTTTATGTATGTTACGCGATATCTCCGCCAAATGTGGACTGATTTTCAAAATTCATTTTGTGTTCTATAGAGCTTATTTCAAGGGTGGTCCCATATAAATTTGGTCTCGATAGGTAAATTGGAAGTCAGTCAGTTAAGTTTTTTAACTTGTGATTATTGCCATTTGACTTCGAAACCCTAAAAATTATAATTTAAATGTTCAAAAACGTGTCTAAAGAAAAAAAGAATAATAGCCGGAAATAAAGGAGAAGGTCCTCAATTCGTCTGTATTTTTTTTAAGTATGTTACGCGATATCTCCGCCAAATATGGACCAATTTTCAAAATTATTTTTATGTTATAGTTATAGTTATAGTTTTATTGTGCGAGCGTGTACCAACTTTAACATTCTTTGCCAACAGCATGATCTTGATCCTTTCTTGACCACTGTTGCTTCAGCGAGGAGATGTTTGAGCCTTGAATTCTTTCAACAGAATCTTTAGAAACTTTGTATTGTACCGTGCTAAATTTTAAATTTTAAATTTTAAATTTTAAATTTTAAATTTTAAATTTTAAATATTTAAATTTTTAAGCTCCTGAGGTTTAGAGTGGGTATCCCATGTACTTGATCATATTAAACTGGAAAAAAAAGAGAGAAAAAAAAAAATGCTGTTCACATTATTTAAACAAATACTATAAGCGAAAACTTGTAATCGGTGATCTGTTGTTATACTATTATAATTACTCTTTATTACTAAACTGTAAGTTTTCCATGAATATATAAATAAATAAATAAATAAATAAATGTTCGATAGAGCTTATTTCAAGGATGGTCCCATACAAATTTGGTCACGATTGGATTTGAAGTCAGTTTGTTAAGTTTTTAAACTTGTGATTGTAGTTTGTATTCTATTTTAAATTACATTCCACATTAATGTTAAACTTATTATGACTGAACTAGATAAAACTCATAGATCAGTTGATCTTTGATCTGAGTGAAAATATCTTTTTCAGATTATTTAAGCGGGACTTTTAGTTTTGCAAATTTATATTGTAAATGAGAAAGACTTAGAAAAAGATAAATACATGGACGTCATTTTATTTCTGGTTTCGTTTCCAGTTTGCGATAATCAAACATGTGAAATAAAAATATTTCGAAATGTCGCGATAAAACCGGCTTTAATGCATTGTCAAAGAGGCAGCGAAACAAATACTTTGCGAATAAATCGACATCTAAATGAAGAAGCTTTACTTTTACATTTCTATCCGCCGAATGTTCATACACTTAATGTCGCCTTATGTCGTTTAATGCCGCCTTATCTGTCAAATTTGTATGGCGAAAATCAATGTAAGAAGCCGTTAAAGTTGAGTAGCGTTTGACCATTCCGCCGTATGTGACATAATCCAAGCGACTTTTTATACAGGCTGTTTCATAAAAATGGTATTAATAATAAAGAGAGGATACACTACGGGGATATGGGAGGATACACTAGAAGAGACAGTACTTTCGCTTCATCTACTTTTTTCAAATTATTTTTACGCGACTCAATTAATTATATCCAGCAGCCTCTGTGGCGCAGTGGGCCGGTTGTGAAGCGAGAGGCCGCGGGTTTGATTCCCGCATTGAGACAAATGTTTGTGTGGCCCACAAATATTTGTTACATGTCTGGGTGTTGTGAGACCGAAAGTCTCTCATAGTTTCTGATACTCACGATACAGGTTATACCTAGTGTGGGGTCACTAGGTGTGTGACTGTTGGGTGTATTTATTTATTATTTATTTATATAACAAAAACTTGCCACGGTTTTCCTTGGCTTTCTGTTTAACACTCGCCTAAAATATAAAATGCGTATGCAAACCCTTGGCTTTAATACATTCCGACTGACTTGGGGCATTGAATTGGTGTGTGAAATTGTTCGCCGCGAATATTTTTTTGGCATCCACAATTGAATTCGGACATCGGAATTTGGTTCTGTCGAACATTCACAGCACTTACCAATCGGCTAATACAATACAAACGCTTACGATGTCAACCGCCATTGTGTAGCGAGTAACCAGCTCTAAAACGAAATGTCACGGGTTCGATTTCCGCTCCGAGACAAACTGTTATGTGAGCCATAAAATAAAATTACTAAAAATGACATAGTAGACAGACATGACTGCCTCGGTGGCGTGGTTGTATTTCGGTACGACTACCATTCTGAGGTCTCGGGTTCCATCCCCGGGTCGGGCAAAGCAAATTTTCTAATTTAATTTGCCTGGGTCTAGATCCCACATAGGGGGTTGACGTCATGCAGGCGGCCGGTCATAAAACTAAGCCAAATCCTCTCTGCAACACGCTTGGAAAAGTGTGTTGCGCCGACCCCACATTAAGGTAGGATAAGGGCAAGTAGAAATAACGTATAATATAAATAATAATATAAAATTAGTCCTGCATTTGGCCGCTTTCGTGAACCCAGGACCTCCCGGTCCACAGCTCATACATGCTGCCATTAGACCAAGGAGGCGAGGCGAAGTATTATTTATATATTTCAACGTCAGAGTTTCTTGCCCGTTCTTCTCTGGCGAAACAGCCTTCCGAACAGGCTGTAGAGTTAAAATTTGACGGAATCTAAATAATGTTTGAATATTTTATGGATTCAATAAATATTTTGATTATACCAATGCTGTAAATCAGTCGCCGCATCGCCAGAACTAACGATCCGACGGCCGGAAAAATTGTACGACACCTTTCTATCGTAACGCGAAGGACGCATATGTAGTTTCCGGGATTTAGTACCTGTGTTACAAGGTACGGTTGTTGTACCCGTTTACCCACGTTAATGTAGCGCGCAATCCTGTTTCTATGGGCTTTTAGATAAGTGTACACTGTGCTTATTTAGATATGTTTATTGTTTATAATCACAAGTTTAAAAACTTATCGGACCGACTTCAAATCTGACCATTTATATGGGACCTTTGAAATAAGCTCTATCGAACGCAAAAATAATGTTGAAAATCAGTCCACATTTGACGAAGATATTGCGTAACATAGATACGTAAAAAAGGCGAATTGAGGACCTCCTCCTTTTTGGGAAGTCGGTAGAAAATGAAGCAAGGATTCCGGCCCATTCGATCTATTGACACGTAATGGCGGCGACTGACCGCCGAATGTTCATACACTTAAGGTTGCCTTATGTCGTTTGAGGCCGCCTTATCTTGTACCTAGTCTTACCTACCTAGTACCTAGTACTTGTATCTTGTCAACATTGTATGGAGAAAATGAATGTAGGAAGCCGTTAAAGTTGAGTAGCGTTTGACCATTCGGGCGTGGGCGTGTTATGGATGTTAATGTGTGCGTAGGGCTCTTTTGTACAGTCGCGTTTGTGTACATGGCTTCTCTGTGAGGTCCGTTTAACTATAGGCGAGATGGTGTCCTTTTTTTATACGTCCGTGGCATTGCAATTGCATTTTACTTACAACATTGGAGGGATTTTGCCATATGTCGTACCATTTTAGCAAATAAAATACCTACGTACCATAAATATGTCGTTTGTTACTTTTCGACTGACTTCTCAAAAAGGAGGAGGTCCTCAATTCGTCGGTTTTTTTTATGTATGTTTATATCTCCGCCGAATGTGGACCGATCTTCAAAATTCTTTTTGTGTTCGATAGAGCTTCTTTCAAGGGTGGTCCCATATAAATTTGGTCACGATCGGTAAATTGGAAGTCGGTCAGTTAAGTTTTTAAATTTGTGATTATTGATTGAAATAAAATTATTTTTACGGATTTGTGATTATTGACTAAATGTTTTCAAACAACGCTTACTAATAATTTAAATCACCTCGTATCAGTAAAAAATCTAGGTATTTTTAAAGAATTACACTTGTCGATCCAACTGATGCGTGTCAGCCCCTTCAATCATATTTTTTTGGATTCTTTTATTCGCATTCGCACAATTGAAATTAATTTATTAAAAAGGAACTCAATTTCATGCTAATAATGGAGTTATTGAAAGTGCCAGCAGGTTCTGTGAATAAACAATAAGATAAATAATTAAATATAGTTCATTCAAAGAGAAATTAATTTATTATCATGATTTACGGTTTTCATTCGTTTCCAGATGTTGAAATGCTGCTGGGCGAGCCTATTCAACAGGCCATTGCTGCCGAGAGTGGAATCGATTTGGTATTCGATTCTTTAACTGATATTATAACAGGTAATTTATATTTATATATCCATACCATAAATCTTTGTGCGAGAATTTGTGGAAAAAATCTATCACATTTGGGAAAATGGGAATTGGTGAAAAGAATCTATCACATCTGGGACGGAACTAAGCTCAGCGAAATGTGGGTGTACTAGTTGGCTAGTGCGCCTCTGCCTACCGCTTCGGGGATACAGGCGTGAACTTATGTTATGTTATGTTACCTAAAGCTATCTGATCTACACTAATAAAATTATGAAGATTGATCGCGAATTTCAAAAAATACTGGACTGATAATAATGTTTTGTATTTAGTCGAATCGAATCAAAAGAATATAATATTTTTATCATGTATTCGATTAGTAATATTATAATTCTAGGACTACTACCACAGATTATCCAATAGTAGTTACTATGTAACTACTACTATGATTATCGTATTATAATTGCAGTCAGTTTAAGATGGCCAATCTAGTACATATGAAAGCCACATATAACTGATTCAACAACGCCTAATCGCTGGATCTAGTTGAAATTTTGATAGTAAACTACAGTGACATAAAAAATAATAAAAAGGATATAATAACACACATAACTTAAGGCCACGCCTGTATCCCCGAAGGCGTAGGCATAGACGCACTAGCGAACCAGAACACTCACATTTCACCCAGCTTAGGCATAAATTCCAGACTCCGGGCGGATACTGAAAAATCCAATATCACTTTGCCCGACCCGGGGATTGAACCCGAGACCTCAGTACAATTTTTCAATATTCCATCCTTAAACTGATTACAAAGTTCGCATTGGCTAAAGCTTTATGGTCAGAATAATAAAAATATTCAACTAATTTTCTTAGTCTATTATATTACCTACATATCGCGCCATAATGTTCTAAAGTCTTAAAAAAGATTAGAACTTTCTATTTTATTTAACTTAAAACGGGTTTAAATTCAAATTCATTTATCTTCAAATCTAATCATCAAAGTTCAAAATAAAGTGTTTCTTAAGAAATATAGATCACTTGCAATCCAATTATGTCTAGTACCTACAAAATTGATACTGAAATTCAGAATTTTAGACAATGATTACGCACGTCTGTGTTTAACAACTTAGATCAATAAAGAGCAAATACGTTTCCATTACTTTAACTAAAATTAAATACTTTATAGCAACTTAATGATTATCGAATTTATCTTCTTTATTCTTTGTATCAAGCAAAGCACTCAAATGGATAAACTATTGTTTAGTAAATATTGTTTACACTGGAAATAATTTAATACAAAATTAAAGACAGCCATTTTCTCTTTGATTTGGTAAAACTTTATACTTTATACTCGTACTTGTTTATTGTTGGATCAGTTTTCTATTGCACAATATTACTCGCAGATTTAAAAAGTATTTTCCTCAAGTTAGCCAGCGGTTTTACTGTACCCTAATGTTGAAATGTATTGACCGAAAAAACCATCGGACTTCATAATAAATAAATAAAACGAGTGGCCAGACGACCTTTGCATGTAGGAGGCAAAAGAAAAACAATTTCACTGATATAGGTAGTTACATATTGGTACATAATATTATATATTGGTACATATAGTTTTATATTGGTACATAATATTATACCGTCCTGATTGATTTGTTTATTACCCTATAATAGAAGCAAAGTACGATAAGGTCATCTAATAACATGCCCCTTATAATTAGTCGCTACTTAAGGTGACATTGATCAACCTTTCCTAGATAACATCTTGTAATACTAGCTGCTTGCCTGCAATTCCGCCCATATTACACATAATTTTTCAACCCTATTTATCCGTAAGGGTCTGGTCTCAAAACGCTACAGTATGTACAGGTATATCGTCAATTCTGTCGAAGAGCATTCACACGACGTATTAATTAAATCTGACCAAAATTAGCCTATAGGAATGTTGCAACTAATTTATGTTTAAAACACATTGTTTTCTCAACAAATTTCTTCTTATTGGTTGTCTGTCTGTGTCATTATAGAAATACTTCATCATCATTATCAGCCATAGGACGTCCACTGTTGGACATAGGTCTCCCCCAAAGATTTCCAGATTGACCTGTTGGAAGCGGCCTGCATCCAATAGAAGAACGAGTCACCGACATAGCCCAAAGGATTAGCAAGTTGAAGTGGCAGTGGGCAGGGCACATAGGTCGTAGAACTAATAGCCGATGGAGCAGAAAAGTTCTCGAGTGGAGACCACGTACCGGCAAGCACAGCGTAGGACGTCCATCTACTAGGTGGACCGACGACCTGATAAGGTTGTAGGAAGTCGCTAGAAATACTTATACAATTTCAATTCTTAGCTCCAAACTATTCGGTCCTGAAATTCAACCATAAGTTTTGTTGACGTTTCTCGCTAGCGACTACGTAAAATAATTTGTATGATTAACGTTAGTTTTCCACGTGTCCGCTGAAGGCGTTCAGGTGTTTGTCATGTAAATATTTTACGTAATTGCTAGCGAGAAACATAAAAAAACATCATGGTTGAAGTACACTCTGTATATCAAAAAAGTTTGTGATGTTAAAACATACTTTGTTATTCAGAGAGCGAGGATCTTGCAAAGAAGATATCATCGTTACGTGACGTCAGCATCAAAGCAGGCTCATTGGCATCTGCGGCTTCAGATAGAATTAAGGATTTGGCCAAGCAGATAGAAATCTTGAAGAAGCAATGCATTACTAAGGATCTACCACTATGCGACACTGTGAACACCCACTCTATGGAAATGAAGATGAAGTTTGACTTGGTTTGTATTAGCGATTGTCCACAAATGGAATCGGCATGAGTAGTTCAGAGCGCTTAGTACCAGAGGCTCAACCGTGATTTTTTAAAATCTTTATCCTTAGCGACTACGTAAATGAATTGACATAAACATAACATAAGCTCACGCCTGTATCCCCTAAGGGCTAGGCAGAGGTACACTAGCGATTTAGTACACCCACAATTCAGCGAGCTTAGTTCCGTCCCAGATGTGATAGGGGGCGAGCCTATCGCCATATCGGAAATAAATTCCAGACTCTGTCTGGGCTGATACGAAAAATCCAATATTATTTGCCCGACCAGGGAATTGAAACCGAGACCTCTGGACGATAGTCGTACCGAAATACAACTACGTCACCGAGGCAGTCAATTAATTGCTAGTAATTAGTAATTACAAGAAATATTTATAATTACTAATTACTGGAATATTTTTAATTGGAAAACCGTTGTCTCTGCCTACCCCTTTGGGAAAAAGGCGTAAGTTTAAGTATGTATGTAAAAAATATTTCCTCACGTAACCGCTAGAGTTCGGGCGGTTTCAAATAAGTGTTTTACGTAGTCACTAGCAAGAAACGACAAAAAACTCATAGTTGTGCTACAGCTGCCACATTTTGCTAAATCGATGATGGTTAACGTTGTCGACATAGATTTGAAGAGCTTCACCTCTTGCAGAAAGTATGAACCAAAACGTACAGGGAAAACGAAAACTATAATCATACGAGAAGTGTCAAAACTGTGGTCTCAAAACTCAAAATAAACTCGTATTAAAAAACAAGAAAGAGCGTCTTATCTATATATAAATACGTGAAGTGAAAACGTTGTAATCGTTTTTAAGAGAATTGCTCGAACGGTAGAACGTGAAATTTGTCACAGTTGAAGTTTATACGGAGAAGAAGTGCAGAAAGAAATATTTTTATGCTTTTTTCTTAACTATGGTCGAATTTCGACTACTGGGAGGCTACACTGGTCTTTCTTAATTTACTATTCAAGATCCCATACCTACAACTACATATTTTTAGCCGAAAACACCTGCGGATTAATATAATTTAATATAGATTGGTATTAATATACCGGAAACATAACAACATTTTTAAGGTAAACAACAACAACGGTATTGACTTTTGGAATTAAAAAATTGTTTCCATCATAAATTAAAACAGTAATAGCCTTGACAAACGAATAGTGAAGGAAATATGTAACGGATTATTTTATAATGTCTTGCATGGAGTTGCTTGATGGCAGACAGATATTCGAAAATATGAGTTTAAAATATCGACTTCAGAGTTTATCTATCTGGACCAATTTTATAATGGAAGCCCTTAGAATAAGCTCTATGTAACAGAAAAGGAATTTGAAAAATCGGTCTACATTTGCCGGCGATATCGATTTCTTTCTACCTAAATGTAATGTCCTAATCCCACACTTCTTCAAGCACGTTGCAGAAAGGATTTGGCTTAGTTTTTACGACTGGTTGTCTGCCTGACGTCAACCCTACTCTGGACTTAGAGTAATTACGTATAGAGATATAGTCTCATACAAAATTCCTTCGGAAATTGAAGCCGATAACGATTCAATGTGTGAATCGTCGGCGCGTAACTACTTGCGTCGACACACACATACGCGCATGAATAGTGTTGCAACCCTTGTTTTATTCTAAACTTAAAAAAACATTTGTATAGTTTTGAACCGACTTTAAAATAAAAAGGTTCTCAATTTATCTGTATAAACATAACTTTTTATCAATTGTTCGATAGAGTTGTTTGTAATGTTCGCGTTCGCTTTGTATGTGTATGCTTGTGTATGAAAAAATATTACGATTATGAATTTATTTACGATGATGTATATTATATGTTATATTCTTTTATAGCTAAATATCGCAATTATATTTAATATTTTGAGTATATGTTACACTTCCCCTTATTTTTATTTTCTTCATATACACCCGCCTTGTCTTTTCTCTGCACCACCCAAAGGTTGACTGGTAGCGAATGCAGCTGGCATTAAGTTCGTCTGAACATATTTGTGTATAACGTGTTTGAAATAAAAAGGAGACGGTAACGCTTCCATATAATCTTGGGCCTAGATTGTAAAAGGATGAATGTAGTGTCAATTAATAGATAGTATATTATGAGATCATTACTGAAAATTTGGCGACTTTTTGTAATCTGAGAACACAGTTACGAGCCTCACTTTGACTTAAATAAAAGTGAGGTTATGGAACAAACTATACGCAAACTGATGTTTATAAGTACAAATCTTACCTATTTTAACTCCTTCATCTTAATCGATAAAGTAACCGATTTTATTTTCATAGTGTCCTTTACTTATTTTTCAGATATCTCATTTTCTAGATTGTGAATAGGGCTGATTTTTTAATATTTTGAAATAGAAAAAATGACAATTTTTTGGGCCATATTTCAACTCATTACATTTTGGCCCAAAGATCCCCGTCTCCCTTTGGTTTTTATTTGTTGGTTACAAAGATAAAAAAAAACAGAAAATCCTTTAGGTTTAATCACATTAAATGACATCAAAATCGGTACAGTGATATAACCGTCAAAACGCAAAAAAACACACTTTCCGATCAGAGTTGCCCAAATAGTCAACGCCATCTCTTATTTGGCACGCGTATTTTATTGTGATAAGTGTTATTTGACATCAACCATTGATAAAAGGTAGCACTTTATTAGATAAAGGTCCTGTTCATTGCAATAACAGACCAAAAATAAGATATGGCGCTGACTATTTGGGCAACTCTAGTTGCCTGGATGTTTGACGGGATAATAACAATAATTATTATCATCGTAATATAAAGTGACCAAAGGAGACGAGGATCTTTGGGCCAAAATGTAATGAGTTAAGATATGGCTAAAAAAATTGTAAATTTTTTCTATTTCATAATATAAAAAATCTGCTCAATTCACAATCTAAAAATTAGATATCTGAAAAATAAGTAAAGGACACTAAATAGAATCGATTACTTAATCGATTAAGATGAATGAGTTAAAAAAAAATATCAATATATATAATGTAAAAATAAATAAAAAGATTAGAACTAACATTTGCCCAGCAGTGGGATGATATGGGCTAATAAGATAAGAAGAACTAACATAATAAACAGTTCTATAAAATAAAATAGTAACTGAATAGCTTGGCGGCATGCATTCAGACCTGTGCTGGTTCCCTGTGGAACAAAAAACTATGAATTGACATTTTTAATAATCTTTGTATTATTTTGTGCGTGTGCGTTTTGGGTGATTTCCATCGTTTTAATCATTTTCTACTAGACCAATGTTGTTCAGCCAGTATAAATATTATGTTCCTAAGAATAATCGTGTTTGTGACCAACATTTAGTTATCGAATGTAGATTTTCGAGTTCGCCTCTGCCTACCCCTTCGGGGTTATAGGCGTGAGCTTATGTTATCTACATTAAAACATATCAATAGGTAAGATTTGTACTTATAAACATCAGTTGTTTGCGTATAGTTTATTCCATAACCTCACTTTTAATTAAGTCAAAGTGAGGCTCTTAACTCTGTTCTCAGATTACAAAAAATCGCCAAATTTTTAGTAATTATCTCATAATATAGTATCTATTAAGAGCGCATGGTACCTCAGCTCAAATTCAAATTTTGCACCCGCTACCTGTCACTGCTAGAGTGCGCTATCGTACGTTGTCTCGCTCATACACTAATGGCGTCATAGGATGTCAAGCGGTGTTGATAAGACAAACAAGTGACGTAGCGTGGCGGGCCCGCATTTACGACGCATTAGGACAATTTATTTACAAAAACATAAGCTCACGCCTGTACCGCCGAAAGAGTAGGCAGAGGTGCACTAGCGACTAGAACACCCACATTTCGCCGAGCTTAGTTCCGTCCGAGATGCGATAGGGGCCGAACCTATTGCCATATAGCGCTCAAATTCTAGACTCTGGGCTGATATTGAAAACATGCAATATCACTTTGCCCGAACCAGGGGTCGAAACCAAGACCTCAGGATGGTAGTCGTACTTAAATACAACTAAACCACAGGTAAAGTTTACACACATAGTAACACACAATCGAGGCACAATTTATTTTAGTACAATTAAAAAACTTTTCAATGGCGTGTCAGCGCTGACGCTGTCTGTCGGGCTTAGAAAGTTATGTTTGAGCCATGGATCATCGAACCATCAGGTAACTTTTCTTACAAGATAACTTTGGTTTAGGTGTCCTCTTAACCAGTCACACAGCCCACTTGTGCTATAAGTTCTCCTTGCTGGAACTTCCGTTGACAAACCTGTAGAGAAACGGATGTCAATGTTCCTCCACTGGATGGGGACAGTTTCTTGTCAGATAGGTTTAAGCGGCTCCTCCAGTGTTTGATGTTTAGCGGTGGTATATAGAGTTAGTCCCAATATATGTAGAAAACTAAAAGGAGACTACAGGATTCGTAATAATAAACAACTTTTATATTTGCAAAATTGTCAATATACCTGATGTTTCATAGATATTGCCATTCAAAGATTTTATAAATAATCCGTGTACTTAACCAAAATAATTTAATATTCGTCAGTTCTTTGCGTTCTTTCTATGGAGAAAACTCTTATTTCTTACCCGATGATCCTCACACCTCTACGGACTAAGTCAAAGATGTGGATATTGGGAATTAAATGATTCACTGCCAATACCAGAATTCCAATTCACAGCTAGTATAACAATGTCGGCGCCGTCACTGCACGTCTTAAACAGCCCGCGTAATTGGCGTGAAATGTCACCTTTTAGGCTTGGAGCCCTATATCTAAGGAAGGGAAAGAAAATTTACGTACAGCTTTCGAATCCAACAGGAGGGCCAAGGGAAAATACCTATGCAAAATTGAAGGGCGACAGAAAAGCTATCTCGGAAATCGAGCTTTTGGTGACTTGTCATCGCAATGTAAAGCAGTTTCTACTAGCTTAATCTGCAGTCACTGCGTAAACTTGATAACCACAGTAAAATAACACTCATCTTTGAGTTGAACCCTTTGCCTCAAATTCGATTTTGTACAATGGTGGAGCCACGCTACTGGACGTTGCACCGGCGCAGCGTGTGTGGAGTACTACATGAATCCATATCAACCTGTATGCGGCCAGGCGAGAGCCTGAATCTTGGACATTCGAAAGTCGAGCATGGCTGATCGTATTCCCGTGGTGGTTCTTAAGACGTCCGCGGCTGAGTTAACCCTCGTTCTCAGGAGTTTCCTCAATTTTTCATATAAGAGTTCCGACTCTGAAGAATTTTTGACATCCATCTATGTTGAAGACTGCGCACACCAATCGGAAATCCTAATAGAGTGACCGGTCGGACCTTTCCAATTATAGTCTCCATCACGTCCTTTTTTTCCAAAACTAGCAATTAATTAATACATGGCTCCTGAAGTATTTATAACTCGCCTCATTGATCTATTCACTATTGGTAGCGTATATCGGGTGTGAACACTATGAGGTCCTGGAATCCATTTCCAGATCGGGCAGGCGTTTTTGACTTTATGGGTGGGTCATTACACAGGTAGCCCATTGTAAAAACTAGGCCAAACACCTCTGCAACATGCTTTAACAATGTGTTGCATCGACTCCATACTGAGGTGGAATAAACGTACGCCTACATAATATCACGCCTGTATCCCATAGGGGTAGGTAGAGACTATAGATTTACACTTTGCCCGATTCTGACATACTACTTTCGCTTCATCTAATATCATGAATCTCTTAATCTTTATGCATTAGAGTCTGTTTTGTTTTTTATCTGTTCTTTAGTCAATATATCATCAATTTGCCCAATATAAGTGCGATGCGGTCGCCCTATAACGACTTTTCCATGCACACTCGTCTTGTGTCACTGTTTCGACCATCTCCTATCATCTATCCTCTCAATATGTCTGAATCATCTCAACATCCCTTTCTATTTCTTATCACTACATCTTCTTTCACTCGGCAGAGATCCAACACCACTTTATTCCACACTCTATCACGCGACACATGCTCCTTCATGCTCTCATTTCCACCACCCTGCGGGCTTAGCCAAGTAGCTTATGCGCTAGTCGAATAGAATAGTAAATATATGGGAATGAGATAAGAGTACGCTATATATAATAAATGTATAGGAATGACATAAGAGTCCACCAGTAAGCCCACTGATCTTACTTTCATGCCTGTTCTGTCACACCCAACTTTCACTCTCATTTATAAGTGTGGGCACTAACACTTCTTTATGAACGGCCAATCGTGTCTTTTTAGAGACCTTTCAGCTACTCATAAAGGTGTTCAGCGCTCCATTAACTCGATTACCTGCACATACTTGTCTTTTAATGTCGCTATCATGCTTCCCGTCACTTATAAATATACAACCCAGATATACAAAGTCTTTCACTTGTTCTACTCTCTCGTTACCTATCATAATTTTGCACTCTGTTATACTTTCATTTCTTTAAAAAAACATACTTTTCGTCTTACCTACATTAATTTTCTCCTTTCCTTTTAAATGCATCATCCATAATTATTACCATTGTCTGTAATTCGTCCCAGGCGTTCTCCAAGTCTACAAAGGCGCAAAAGACTTTTCGTTCTTTGGCTGAGAATTTTTCCGGAAAGCTTCGTAGGGAGAAGATCTAATCCGCACATCCCATACTCTTTCGAAATCCCGCTTGTACATTCTATAACTTATTATTCGTCTCATACATTACCCATTTCAATCAGAACTTTCGCATATAATTTGCCGACAACACTAAGAACGTACTCTGGATAGTCTTGCCGTGTCTCCTTATCCTTATACAACGGAACAATAAATTTAAAGATGGAATAAAGGCAGGTGAAAAAAATATATACAGGGTTAGTCGGAAAGTGTGTAGAGAGCCTTGGCCAACATAATGTACCATTATTAAATATTTCTACCGTAGATAGCGTACGTCATTTTAATCTTTCTTTCTACCTGCCCATAACCCACTTTCATGAGTGGTTGGTGCAACACCCTATTTCAAGCATATTGTAGAAAGGATTTGGCTAAGATTTTAGTTTAACCAGCTACCTGCCTGACGTCAACCCCCTCCGGAGGATCCAGTCCCGGGCAAATTAAATTAGAAAATTCGCTTTACCCGACCTGGGAATCGAACCCACGACCTCCCGGTCCACAGCCCATATATACTGCCACTAGACCAAGGAGGCCACGAGCGTACCTCATCTTAATAGTAGGACATTTTTTATTTCATATAAAAAGTAAACTACCTATCCCACGATTACATATCGGCAAAATACGTGCCGCTTACGCAATGCGCGCGCCCCCACACTGTAATTTTAACTAAGATATAGTTACTATGCGTCTTTTAATTATTATTATCTAGGACTTATACAGCACATTGTCACTAGATAATCATCGATTTAGTAACAAAATCATGAAGTTACCACATTAATAGCCACTTAAATAATGATTACAGATTAAACTAATTATTGAAATAAAACAATCTTGGTAGCTTAGATGTTGGTAGCACGCCCCGCGAAACATGTTTCTGTCTGGCTTTATCCCGGCCTTCTGCCAAGGGCCGTCTTCCTACTTCAACGCTTCCACTTCACACGGTGCTGAACGTCCTCCATAGTGAGGCTTGGCTCTCATATCTAGGAAGATATCTCCAGAACGCTTTGTGGGCCGTTCACGACCGTCCACCTACCGGAACAAATGCAACACTTATTTAAAATATAGCCTATACAAGTATTTGAATATTATTTTTATTATTACAATTTTAATTTTGTTTTATATATTCATATTTTATTTGTTTTTATTCATTATAAATATAAGAAATAAATATAAATATAAAATTTATTAGTTCTCAAATGGAAATTACAAAAGCGAACTTACAGCTATTACAGTAATTAACAACTATAATAAGCCAATTAAAACAAACTGAGAAAACAAGTGACTATCTATAAAACATTAACTGTTAACCTCCACACTAGGAATAAACCTGTCTCATGGGGGTCTTCAAGAGTGTGCTTTTAGAGTTCTCAAATATTGTTCAATTAGCCATTACATACAAAAGAAATTAAAGTGGTGTGTGTGTGTGTGTGTGTATATGGAGATATTACATTATATATATATATATAGCCTCATGTATATCTCCATATGCTGGGCAAATGATGTATTGCACTGGACCTGTTCCGTTCTAAAGACGCGTCGTTTTAAAAGTAAGGGGTAAGCGAGCGAGTTAATTACTTCTTTGTGCTGTTTTAGTATTATGTCACATATTATTAAAGATTTTTGTTTCTTAAGATTTCGTACTTATAAAAATTATGTTGAGTTTAATGGTTAACAACACTAGTAATGACGACGAACACTATGCCTCTGCATTATCTGAATCTGGCAATATCAGTGATGAGAGTTGCCATAGTGTTTCATCGCTTCGTGATAACCTTGAGAGTCAGTTTTCGGACGTATCTAAGAATTTTAATATCGGTCATATTAATGCGAAAACTGCCTCGACTGCCTCGGTGGCGTGGTTGTGGTTGGGTACGACTGCCGTCCTGAGGTCTCGGGTTCGATCCCCGGGTCGAACAAAGTTATATTGGATTTTTCCATATCGGCCCGGAGTCTGGAATTTGTGCCCGATATGGCGAAAGGCTCGCCCCCTATCATATCTGGGACGTAACTAAGCTCGACGAAATGTGGGTGTATTAGTTTGCTAGTGCGCCTCTGTCTACCCCTTCGGGGATACACGCGTGAGCTTATGTTATGTTTATGTTTTATGTTTATGTAAAGCAAAAAGTATTCCGGCCCATTTATCCGATATGTCGGCATGCCTAGATCATAAAAACCTTTACTTTACACCTCCGCTTATCTGCTGATCCTTTAACCCCTTCAGAAGGTTATCTGGAAGAGATCGCTTCAAGCGATAAGACAGCCTATTGTAACATTTTATAGTTTAAAGTTCTGTCTGTACTGTTTACTTAATCCTTACTATGGTGTTAAAGAGTTATCTATCTATCTAATCGTTCGCGAATGACAATATCTATGAAAGTATTAGGTATATTATAATTTTTACTGATATATTCTTGTTCATTATTATGAGTTCTGTAGTATCCTTTCAGTTTCTTACAAATATTACGACAAACTTTGTATATTATACGAAATCAAAGTTAACAGGAATACACCGTGTGGCACCAACATAACTTAAATTTCGTCGCAAAAATATAATTATGCGGTAATATGCACGGGCCAACCTAGATGTATATAAACTTCAGTAAGTATACGGCGTGACGTCAAATCGCGCGTTTGTCAACGACAAAAGTATTAAACCGCTAATATCAACTGTTTAAGGTTGCTCCGAACGTACATTATGTGCAAAAATTTAGAAAACTAAAAAATCAATCCTATGGTTATTTTATTTATTCGTCTTATTTTTTGTACAAGCCCTTGCAACATTAAAAGGTACATATATATATATATATATATATATATATATAGGGGACGATTAAGTGTCGGTAGGTCAGCGTCAATCATTATGTAAAAAGCTTAAATTACACTATATTTTTTTAATGGAAGACCCAAGCTGTTGACAGTTACGTCTACAACATGAATGGGCCGGCTCGACCTGTTGGATACCACTGTCTCACAGAAAACCGATGTAAAATGGCAGCACGCTGTTGCATATCGTACGGTGAGTTATATTTCCGGTGGTCCAATTCCAATCTCTTTATCAATCCCTTTTCCCCTCCTTTTAGGTTAGCAATATACCCATGATATTTTTTGTAATGGGTGTCTCTATCTATGGGCGGTGGAGATGACTTACCCTGACCCACGAGCAATCGTGTTACTGCTATATAAATACTTTATATTTAATTTTTTAATATACATATACCTAATAATTTTATGTAGGATTTAAAAATAAAACTTTGTTTGGCAATATCTGTGAAAGTATTAAGTATATTGAAAAAATTGCAAGAATAAAAGTTGTTTATTATTACGAATACAGTATCCTTTCAGCTTCGTACATAATAATTTATGTTCTAACTAACCGTGTGTAATAGTAGAGAGCCCGTGACATTTGCTATACTTACGCCGCTGACACGCGACTGGATTTCTAATCTACTAAATATTCAGGTAAATGGAAACCTAGAAAATACTGACTTATTTATTAGAATATTCTCGTTATCATCATTATAATCACCTACAATACGTTGTTTAATTGATGAAGTATCCCAGATATATAAATTATATTTATTTATTTTGCTGACAGCAAGCGACACAACCTCCCCGTCTGACAGCCGAAGCGGGAATGTGTGCGGGCCGGGCGGCAGGGCGGTCTTGACTAAAACGGTGCGCAAAACGCGGAAATTTAGATAATTGGATCTTACAATAAAAAGACAAATTATTTTCAAAATCCAAAACACATAACCTATGCGTATTATTTAACTAAGTTACTATACAAAATTTCACCATCTTATTTGAAGTATGTAATGAGTAATCCGGGATATTAATTCGGTTTAGAGGTAACTTTGCAATTTTTTTCTATCGAGAAAATTTTAAGGAATCGTGTTTTCGCCACACATGTTCACTCACATAAGCCCTCAACTTTATCATATATTTATTACAAAGTAAAAGCTGCAGTATTGTTGATTTTATCCGGGTTCAAAATAAGCCATTTGAGGTAGTATGGGCCCTTAATTAACACTACTTTCATCCTTTTACAATCTAGGCCCAAGATTGTATGGAAGCATTTCCCTCTCCTTTCATTATTCCTAATAGTATTTAAAAAATGGGTAAATTGGTTGGCATTATTGGCAACATTCATAATGATTCATAACGTAAATAGCGTCTGTCACTTTTACAATTTTATTTGTAGTTTTGATGAATGTTTAACTTAATATTAAAACATGTCAGCAATTAATTACTTGTGAAATGTTATCTTTATATTTTCTTGGTGCTTGTTCATTGTATTGTGACACCCTTTGATAGCGCAGTTCGTCATAATATAATTAAATTTGTGGGAGCTCTTCATACTAAGACTTGTCCTAGGACACTGACACGCCGCGCCGTGCGGCGTTGGGGGTCCAAAACGACTCACCCGGAACGCCTTCATGCCGTGGCCGTGTACTGCGGTTCTATGTATGATATTTCTATGACCCTGGAGTATTCAGTCCTAAGCAAATCGAATTAGAAAAATTGCTTTGTTCGACCGGGGAATCAATCCCAGGACCTCCGCGTCCACAGCCCATATGTTGCCATGAGACGAAGGAGGCGACTAACGAGTAACATACATAACCAAAACAAATACCAACGAATTGAGAACCTCCTCTTTTTGAATTCGGTTCAAAACGAACTTTTAAAAACATCACCCTTAAAAAATATTATTTTTCACAATTAACGCCATTGCTTCGTTTTCCCTGACTAATCATATTTATGTACCCACTTGTTAAAAAAATGGACGCCGTTTGTTATTCATTATGTTTTTTCAAGAGTTTGATGCATTAGTTGCAGTATTCTTTTTTTAGTTTTATAACAGCAAAAGGTTAAAATCATGAACCTTGAATAACAACTTAGTACTTTATTGATACCTAAGTTATTATGATATAATCGGACGTACAAACGACATTTACAGCATAATAGTTATAATCCAGACACAAACGATAAATTATTTACATATAGTCGATGTAGGTAAAATCGTCTGGCGTCTAGAATTTATTTTCTTATTTTATATCCAAAGACTGCGCCATCGTTGGCGTGGTGGTATTTTGGTACGACTACGGTTCTGAGGTCTCGGGTTCGATCCCCGGGTCGGGCAAAGTGACATTGGATTTTTCCATATCAGTTCGGAGTCTGGAATTTGTGCCCGATATGGCGATAGGCTCGCCCCCTATCACATCTGGGACGGAACTAAGCTCGGCGAAATGTGGGTGTTCTAGTTCGCTAGTGCGCCTCTGCCTACCCCTTCGGGGATACAGGCGTGAGCTTATGTATGTATATCCAAAGACATTCAAAAATACATACGGGAAAACGGTGAGAAACTTGTGAACCCAAAGTTGTGACCTCGTGGTCATAAGTCACTCAGTTGTATTTGAAAAATACGTGCGCAAGGTCGTGTCAGCGTAATAATGTTTAGCAAATGAAATAGTCTTACGAAATTCTTGAACATTCACAGAACATTCTAGGGAATAAAATGTAATAAGCGCCCCCGCTTTGTAGTGGTGGATTGCGACTAATGTTTGAAATCAATTATTATTTGTATAGAAATTTGCTTGATAGCCCCTCTATAATAAGTAATATTAAATAGTCACGGGCGGCTTGGCCTCCGGTGCCCCATACGCTTATGTAACATATATATGTGCCGCCTCCGACGGGTTAAATATCTTTGTTTATAACATAGCCATCTCTCTATATATATGCCCTTATTCTACCTTATTGTGGGGTCGGCACAACACACTTTTTCAAGCATGTTGCAGAAAGAATTTGGCTTAGTGTTCACGTTCTACAGCTCCAGAAGAGGCTTCATGTCAGGTTAGATGTATAAGTAGAGTGTTTTCAAGTATTAAGAAAGAAGCAAGCGGAACACAAATACATGTCGACTAGGTGTCCGAATAAAGCTAGCTGAGCTGACGTAATCAATGTTTGCTTCTATCTTCGGGGATACTGGATACAACGTGAGCTTATGTAAATAAGAAAATAAATTCGCCAAACCATGGGTACGTGTTGCATCCTCAGGTGTTATATTTCTATGGTTGCATTTTTATATGTGTATGTAGATGATGAGGATGATGATGATGATGATGATGATGATGATGATGATGATGATGATGATGATGATGATGATGATGATCATGATGATGATGATGATGATGATTAGTCTTTAGAGTTTAGGCACTTGGTGAGTTTATGTCATCATCATCATCATCAGCCATAGGACGTCCACTGCTGAACAAAAGCCTCCCCCAAAGATTTCCAGATCGACCTGTTGGATGCGGCCTGCACCCAGCGACTTCCTGCAACCTTTATCAGGTCGTCGGTCCACCTTGTGTGGAATAGAACTTTTATGTAATAGGTATTAATTTAAAAGAGGAATTTTTGAAATACTTTATAATATGGATTTTTATTGCAATTTATTTTTCTAGCTTTTTAAAGCTTTATAGTCTTCATGGTCACGGATCGGCATGTCATCAGCGGGCTTAGCCAAGTGGCTTATGCGCTAGTCGAATAGAATATTAAGTGAATGGGAATGACATAAGAGTACGCCATATATAGCGTACTCTTATGTCATTCCCATTCATTTAGTATTATATTCTATTCACAGGTCAGTCCGACAGTACGACATACAAATAAATTACAATAGAATCCGAATAAACTAGTTTTATTCCAATGTATAACATTTGCGTAGACTTAAGAAATCATTATAAACAGCCATTTGTTTTGTTAACAGATCCTTCATGAAAAACAACTTCTGGAGCTTCGAACTCTTGGCGTCGAAAACTTAACTCGAGCCATAGCTACGGCTAGGAAGCAGTTCAGAACTTTACCCTCAGCTATACTAACGCAAACAGCTAATGTGCGGGAAGGTAATAATTTTTCGACCGACAATTGATCGTTCTTTCAAGCCTTATCAGTTATAGAGCATGAATTCATCTTTACTTTTCGACCAACTACAAAAAAGGAGAAAGTCCTCAATCCGTCTGTATTTACGACCGATTTCCAAAAAGGAGAAGGTCCTCAATTGGTCTATATTTTTTTATATATGTTACTACGATATCTTCGCCAAATGTAGCCCGATTTTTAAAATTATTTTTATGTCGGATAGATCTTATTTTAGGGGTAGTCCCATATACATTTGGTCAAGATCGGACAAATTTTTAAATCGGTCCGTTAAGTTTTTAAACTTGTGATTATTACTATTATCGTATGTGTGATATAAATAGATTTTTATATCATTTATTAGTACCTACTAAAACAAATCTTTTGCCTAACAAAGTTATTTTCAGGAGCCCAATGTTTCCTTCCAAATCTCCTTTTGTCAGCACAGTATCTGTGAGATGTCTGCTGTTATGAGAGATGGAGATCACTTACTCCAGTTTTTAAATGAGTTATCAAATTAATATTGAATTAATAGATTGTTATTTTGTTACCGTTGTTGAAATACTTTGGAATTCTAAAGTCAAGGGTCTGATCATTCTTTTAGCGATTAATTTTGGCTTGACATGACATATTATTATAACATACGTTCGGTTAATATTTGATCTACTTCGGAAAAACAGAGCTAAGTTGCTATGTTTCTATCAAAAACAAAAATATATTTTGTATGTTAATTTTAGATATCCTTAAAGATATGGAGAGGAGAAAAGAGATGGTCCACACTTCTGCCAAAATACTGACCGATGTAGTTCGTCACCTTACTTCAGGGTTGCATTGTTTGTCAAGGCAATTAGAAATAGGGCTAAAAAGGATTCAAGTATATGAATTTGGCAGATGGATTATTATGTTGGGTATGCTTTATTATACCGACTATCAATGAATAAAGATTTTTCTTTTGTTTTGTTTATTATGAATATTGCCTGCCTCGACTGCTTCGGTGGCGTGGTGGTATTTCGGTACGACTACGGTTCTGAGGTCTCGGGTTCGATCCCCGGGCAAAGTGATATTGGATTTTTCCATATCAGCCCGGAGTCTGGAATTTGTGCCCGACATGGCGATAGGCTCGCCTCCTATCACATCTAGGACTGAACTAAGCTCGGCGAAATGTGGGTGTTCTAGATCGCTAGTGCGCCTCTGCCTACCCCTTCGGGGATACAGGCGTGCGCTTATGTTATGTTATGTTGTGTTATGTATTATGAATATTGATGGAATCTTCCAAATTAAAGCAAGACAAGTGACTGAATAGAAATATACACATACTAGCTTTTGTCCACGGCTACGCCCGAGATTCTGTCCCGTCGTATTTCCATTTTCTCCATATAAACATTCATCTCCCTTAACACCCCTTTGGGGAATGAATTTCCAAAAATCCTGTCTTAGTGCTCGCTTACGTCATAAATGGAAGCTGCGGGTAAAAATGCACGTTCCTAGTTCCAATAGTTCCAGCTGTACGCTGATACGTCAGTCATAGTCAGTCAGTTTCTCCTTTGTGACCCACTTCAAAAAAGGAGACGGTCCTCAATTCGTCTGCATATATATTTTTTAATTTATGTTATTATGTTATGTTAGTCGATATTTCCACTAAAATATGTGAACCGATTTTCAACATTCTTTTTGTGTTCGATAGAGCTTATTTCAAGGGTGGTCTCATATAAATTTTGTCACAATCGGATACATTTTGACGTCAGTCCCTTATGTTTTTAAACTTGTGATTATAATTATATTATACTAAATATCTTTTACTAGAGATATGGCGCCTAACTAAAAGGAATAATAGCAATAATCTTTCCAATTGCCTTTATTCCACTCCAATATGGTATAAATATATTGCAGAAAGGATTTGGTTTAGTTTTTACGAACCCCCTCTAGAGATAAATAATTGTAAGTGTAAAAATGTAATGGATTGTTACATTTTCCAGCGTGCACTGCAATATTTGGCTTCGTAATGCTGCTTATTCTCTTAGCAATGTTATGCGGCTGTGGAAACGCCAAAACTCACGGTAGAAGTACCTTAAAAGTGTGAGTATTATATCTAGTACTGGTACTCTATAAGTCCAAATATATTTAAAGATATATAAAGTAACTATAAATACCCACAAATTGGAAATTTACGGGCATTGGGTACTTGACTATAGTAACCAATATCAATGAATTTCTATGGAACATAGATTTATCATCTAAAAAACGTATGCAATAGGAATTCATAAAAATTACTCCAAGGATAATCTTATTTTCGTAATTTAAAAACTTATTTTTTTATCTGTGAGTCACTTGGCGGTAAACACCAATCACGATGCATGTTGTCTAATTACTCATTTTTCTTGTTTATTTGCTCCACAAGGGCCTAAGACTTAAGATCCAAAGTCATACTGCCAGGTTATTTGATTTTTTCCATATTTTTATTTAAATCTCAACTTAATTTCAACGCGGATGTGACCGAGGATCGACATCTGATCGATGAAATATCTGACCCGTTTTTTTTTTAGTTTGAATTCATAAATGTTATTTTTTTTTTTTTTTTTTTTTTATAGCAGAGACTGGCAAACGAACAGATGGGTCACCTGATGGTAAGTGATCTCCACCGCCCATAGACACCCAAGACAGAATAAGAATCATGGGTGCGTTGCCAACCTAAAAAGAGGACATGGAAGGGGAGGGAATAGGGATTGGGAAAGAGGGGGGGGGGGGAACGGGCCACCGGAAATCTCACTCACCGAACGAAACGCGACAGCAAGCTGCCACTTTACGTCGGTTTCCTGTGATTTCCACAATATATGTATTTTTTAAAAAGCGATTTTGTATCTATGGTAAAAAACAATGACGACACCCGTAGCTACAGTAAACAGCTAGCGTGTTGGCGGCAAACTCAATTATTAAATAAATTACAAAATATTTTTAGACATGTTTAGGATAAACTAGTAAATAGCCCTGTATACTTTTAAAAAAATAGTCAAGTAACCAATTGCAATTATAATGCGGAGAAAAGTGTGTCCCAGATGAATTTTATGTGAATTCTTATACATTATTACATTACCAAACACGTTGATTTAAAAAGAATGTATGCAAGACCATGAAATTTTGGTGAAAAGTGACATACTCGTAACTGTAAACAAAATAATTATCATCATCAGCCCTAGGGCGACTTGATAAAGGGCGCAGGAAGTTGCTGAATGCAGGCAGTTTCCAACAGGTCGATCTAGAAATATCTGGGGAGGTCTATGTTCAGCAGTGAACGTCCTGTGGCTGAAAATTAATAATATGTATGTCAAAATACAACATTGACACTAATTAGCTAATCTTACTTCTGCTGCTGCTATAAATGCGAAAGTTTGGTTATTAGTGTTTGTTACTCAATCATGAACGACTGCCTCGGTGGCGTGGTTGTATTTCGGTACGACTACCGTCCTGGGGCCTCGGTTTCGATCCCCGAGTCGGGCAAAGTGATATTGAATTGTTTCATATCAGGGCGGAGTCTGGAATTTGTGCCCGATAAGGCGATAGGTTCGCCCCCTATCACATCTGGGACGAAAATAAGCTCGGCGAAATGTAGGTGTTCTAGTTCGCTAGTGCGCCTGTCCCTACCCCTTCGGGGATACAGGTGTGAGCTTATGTTCATAAACGATTGAACGAATTTGGATGATTATACAAAGATACTTTTTATCCTCAAAAAAATATACGAACACACACTTGGACGAAGTCACGACCAAAAGCTAATTAATCAATAATATTTTATCCTCTTTCCCATGTGCAAGACGTGTTATTAATAAGTATAAGCCTACAGCAACGAATAAAAGTACGTGTGGTATGTTTAAGTAAAAGAAATAAAACGTATGTGTTATATTGGTTCTTATAGCAGGCAGACAAATACTAAGCGGAAAATGTCGACATATTTTTATATCTTTTTTCAGATCCGCATTATGGCTTTGTTTTACATCCTTGATATTATGGGGGGTGGTATCCGCTATATTTCTTATTTCGGGACATGCGGAAGTAAGTCATACTGTTGCGGAATTACAGCAATTTTGGAAGTAAATTACACACACAGTAATCAAAGGGAGCAAAAAATACGTTTTAAACTCCTTTGTGACGTGGCTTGAGTAAATCGCTTTTGTGTGTATTGCTCTAGATTTCTTTGAAGGCGCTTAAGCAGTCATGTTTCGTAGACTTTTAGCAAACCGTGTTTTTGAAGTCTCGCTAACGATTTTCCACTGTGAATGTGTTTACCTTACATGCATAGTAATTTGTTTTCCATACCTTCACTGTAACTTAGTCTGGCAAATATTTTTATTGTAACGTACCTATTACCTATTTACTAATTATTGTATTAGATTTTATGGCACTACAAGTGGATTTATTCTCTCTTTAGTTACTAGTTCGCAAAATGCTTGACTAATATAATATAATTTTATTTATTTTATTTTAGACAACATACAGTCATATACATCTATAACTTAAATTTAATTAAACCTACGTTTACAACTCACAGACTTTGAGTGCCAATACTTATTACAATTTATATTGAAAATAACATGAGGATCAATAAGGATTAGAAACCTTACAGCGGACAATATAGTGTTAGTTATAACAATTAAATCATATTTCCAAACATAAGTGGTTATAGTTCAGTGTTAGAAACAACGAGTTTATAATTCACTTATATAAAAATTATTTTAAGTTTTTGTTAAATTTTAGTAATGTGTTGTTAAATATATCAATGTGAGACATTTTAATATAACTTAATTTCTGTAAATCAATGAACATTCGTGTTTAATACTTAATTTATCTGATTAGGCATACCTAGTATTTATCGGGTGGGCCGTGTAGTATGTCTTAGCCGACATATTATAGTTTAAAGGTTAAAAAAATGACATTTTAATAGTAGGTACCGAAAACAAGTAACATTTAAAAAAAACACTGCTTCTTTCAATAACAGGTATTAAAGTCTAGACTAATTTCTAATGGTAGTTTTACTTATATTATGTCGCACAAGAAACGAGATAAACTATCATGTAGTAAAGATGAAATCCCAATTCAGCAAAAAACTCACATAAATAATATGACAACATAATAATATTAATTATTTAACTAAACTAGTGGCCGCCCATTGGTCGAAATTCAACCATAATAAAAATTGCTTTATGCACTTCTTCTCCATATAAAGACTGCCTGGGTGGCGTGGTGGTATTTCGGTACGACTACGGTTCTGAGGTCTCGGGTTCGATCCCCGGGTCGGGGGCAAAGTGATATTGGATTTTTCAATATCAGCCCGGAGTCTGGAATTTGTGCCCGATATATTTGTGGCGATAGGCTCGCCCCCTATCACATCTGGGACGGAACTAAGCTCGGCGAAATGTGGGTGTTCTAGTTCGCTAGTACGCCTCTGCCTACCCCTTCTGGGAAACAGGCGTGAGCTTGTGTTTTGTTCTCCATATAAACTTTCCATATTATAAATTAACAGTCTAACTTCTCCATATTATAAATTAACAGTATGTTTTACGTTCATCCGTTCGCTTAAAAAGGTGTACAAAGTTTTCGCTTCACGTTTTAATATTAGATTACATTCATTTAATTTAAGAATGTCTAGGGATGAACGCTATCGACTATAAGCTTAGATTATAATGATAAAATCAATTTCAGGTATACGTATGTCACGCTTTATGGGACAGTCCGCAGTATAATACACTCACAGCTCTATTGGATCGACCATCACCACTTCTGGTTAATAACCATGGAATTTTCGATACACTATTCAAAGAATTGGAAAATGTTACAATTGATGTATCTGTGAAAGATGTTTTAAGGTATATTTTATTAAATATTATTGTTATGACTGCCTCGGTGGCGTGGTTGTATTTTGGTACGATATTGGATTTATCTATATTAGCCCGGAGTCTGGAATATGTGCCCGATATGGCGATAGGTGGCGGGCGTGAGCTTATGTTATGTTATATTTAATTTTTACTCATCAACTTTACAAAAATCAAAAATGTTTACAAAGGAGTAAAGCTATACTGTAGGCGGTTTAATGAACAGTTTTAATAACTCAGATGGACAAAGTATATCATACATATTTGTGATCTCATATAGGTACGACCCATGTACCTATACAATATTACATAAAACCCATATAAACAGCAAAATATTCACGTTTAGAATAAAAGTGATAAGGATGGAGGATGACGTCAGGGGCAGCTGGTCATAAAACTAAGCCAAATCCTTTCTGCAAGAAAGAAAGGAGAGTAACAGTCATAAGTACTTTTCCTTATAGCATTTCAATACAAATTCCATACAAATAAAACATGAAGTTCACGTAACTATAATAAATTTTTTTCTGTTCAGGGATTGCGAAAGAGACAGGCCGGCTTACGTAGTTTTTCAACTGGACAAAGTACTTGACGTCAACAAAGAGACATCTTATTTCGAATGGGGCGAACTGCAGGCGGATTTGGGAAGACTCGCTTCGGTATTAGACGTGGGGATGTTGAAGACAATATCAGTTAACTTCAGTAAATTATTGAACGAAATGCTTGTCGTGTCGGATGTCAACTTGGCAAAGTATAGGTAAGTTACTAAAAACGTTTAATAGGTATTATCGGACTGCTCTTAAATTATACAGATATGTATATAATGAAAGTGAACATATAATAGCAAACTAGATAACTAATAATTAATAAGACAAACATTGGACAAGAAATACAAATAAGTATTTACATGGGCTCCGGTATATTTATTTTATTTACAATCTTCATTGTACAGCAGAAACATACATAGTTGTGAACTAAAAAAAATTAAAAAAATTATAATCGTTTACAATTGGCGGTCTTATCGCTCGAGGCATTCTTTTACAGGCAAACATCACATGGGTTTGTCAATTACAAAAAAATTAGATCTTAAAAAATTGAGTAGTTACTTGTTTACATTTCTAGTACCAGACTGAGGATACACCTTAATCCTATATTTCAGAATGGATTATAATGTACCCGTAGTAGGAAAAGACCTTCCGTCACTTGTGGATCAACTCGAAAATGTAGCCGCTCAGCTGTCTGACTTAACAACAGCTGGAAGATTAGAAACTTTAGGTAAGTTACAAGTCTTATATCATCGGTATTAAAAACTACGAGAGGCGTTTAATCTAACAACACTCAGACGAACTTATAATTGTGGATTTCACGGACATTTGGATCAGTGCGGATAGAATAGCCTCCACGTTGGACAAACTGCTTAACTGCTGCTTAACAACAGCGCTGACTACGTCTAACCTTTACAACTTTTTTAAATTGTAATTTCCAATTTTAGTAAAATCATCTGTATCTAGATATTTATGTAAGGAACCCTTTTACAGCATCAAGAACTCAGAGACTCTACCTCACGAACATCAAACCATTGGAGCAACTACGAGCTGATGTGGTATTCAAGCTAACAGAACTAGAACTTCAGCTAATGCCATTTCGAAGGAAACTGAACATCTCTTTGAGCCACATCCACACAGCTCAGTTTTATATCGACAATCAAGGAGATGTTATTGCTCAAAAGGTATAAAGTAAATCTCATTAACATTAAATACAATTATTATATTACAGAGCAATACCTTATTTATCAGAAATTGAGCAAACCAATCCAATAGGCGCTTGAATTGTATAACGAAATTAGCTTTGCTTTAAAAATTTGGAACGAAATCTTTTAACGATGCTGTTTAACTATACAAAATATTGTTTTTGCTAAATTAGTTCATTCAATTAACTATGGTCTTCGTCTACTTACCCTTATCATAGTGTGCTACGGATTTGACAAAACACACTTATTCAAGCACATTGGAAAAAGGAGTCGGCTTCAACTTTTAGGACTTGCCTAACGTTAATCTCATCTGCCGGAATCAAATTAAATAAGTCGGTCACAAATAACAATATTATCTGCGACATCAGCCACAGAAGGTCCACTGAAACATAGGTCTCCCTAGGACTTCCAGACTGATCTGTGGCATAATATCTTATGTTAAATTTGTTGTCAATTGTATGTGACTCGTTTTTCTAACGTCAATTGCTGGAGACCTGCAACAAATTCCTGATTTATTAATGACCATAATTGGCAGACTGACTAGATGAGCCTCGGAGATTCGAGAACAATCCCCGAAAAGGGCACCTCTGACTTTTCTGTTTCGTTTGTTTTCATCATAAATTATCGCATGCTATAACGGCGGAGGAAAACATCCTGAGAAAGCATGAGAATTTTCCCATAAGAATTGGCGTGGTAGACTTAGGGCTTACCCGCCTTATTTGTGGAGGAGTCCCGGAACCTACAGTGGGACAGTAACATTACAAGGCTAATAATTTTACTAACCATATTAAACCGTAGAAAAGTCAATGTCATGATTTGTTCCAGAAAGTGTCAACGTATGTGTCTCGTTTAATATCTCACGCGGCTGGTTGGCGGACTCACGTCCTCGTGTCAGCAGGGAAGCACGCCGCACGATGTAGACCATTGTTCGCAGTGTACGCAGCTATACGGTCCCTGCTTTGCAGCAATTACATCGCTTCATTGGTAAGATGATCATTTTGATGTTTTTTTTTATCAAAGCTGGCGCCCTTAGAGACAGCAGTATAAAATTGTTTTTTTTTTCATTCTTGACACGGGCTTTTAAATAATAAATTTTATCTTCACGGGAAAATAATCTCTCAACTATAAAGTTCCAAACATGTCTCCAGAATTGTTCTAAAATCTAATCTACTTGAGGAGAATATGTACAATATTTATATGTCTGTAACAATATTACTGTACCTCAAAGGCAAACAACATCAAGTGCTAAAATACAAATTTTACAGGAGAGGGGAAAATGTGCGCCAAAAAGCCGTGAATCCAATACTGGTCAATTTGATTAAAAGTTACAGATTTTTTTGATGTATTCAACATTTTGTGTTTTATACCATAGATCTAGTTGCTATGGGATAAAACACAAAAAAGTTTCTAGATCTAGTTTTTGCGCATCTATGGGTAAAAAACAAGATTTTGAAAAAAAATGGAGTAACTATTGTATCCTTTTGAGGTACACAATATCTTTATTTCTAATGTTTCAGCATGGTTGGTGGTTTTGTGGCGTTGTTCTTGGCCTTCTGTGGTGCAGTGTACTGACTCCTCTTTGCGTAAAACTATGGCGTTCTTATGGGAAGAAGATTAGAGCTCATGATGCTATGACACTCGCCAATTTAACTGGGTAAATAATCAATATATGGACAAACCGTTAACTCTAATAATAATAGACTATAAATATAAATGAAATTAAAAACATGATCATGTCTTAGGTAACACAGAGTATAATAAAGTAGTAATAATAACCTCGTTCCTTTCCAGTCAACAAGAAACTCCTACGACGGCTTTGTGCGATGGTAGTAATTGGAATACACCTGGGTAAGTGAAATATAAATAAAATAAATAAATACACCCAACAGTCACACACCTAGTCCTGACCCCACACTCGGTATACCGAGTGTGGGGTTATAACCTGTATCGTGGGTGTCAAAGACTATAAGAGACTTTCAGTCTCACAAACTCACAATACCCAGACTTGAAACAAATATCTGTGGGCCACACAAACATTTGTCTCAATGCGGGAATCGAACCCGCGGCCTCTCGCTTCACAGCCAGTTACTCGCCCGCTGCGCCACGGAGGCTGTCTAATTATAAATTGACTGATAACATTTATCTAGTTAATTTTAGATAAATGTATAAATTAAAGTTTTTGATAAATAGTTTTAAAATAAAAAGGAAAATTAAATAAATTCAATAAAATGAAGTGGGAGTCTGGAATTTGACCGACATGGTGATAGGCAAGCTCCCTATCACATCTGGGACGGAAATAACTTCGGCAAAATGTGGGTGTTCTAGTTCATATCTGCCTAACACTTCGGGAATACAGGCGTGAGCTTATGTTATGTAATACAGATACTTAGTTAAAAGTAAAGACGAATACATCCTCTAGAACTGATAAAGCTTGAAGCAACGATCGTTGTCCCAAAAATTATTACCTTCCCGCACATTAGTATGTATGTATAAAATGCAGTTGAACTGCACATAATGAAACTTATTGAGTGCAAAGTGAATGGTCTGAGGTGAGAGGACAAACTCAAACTTACATCAGATTACATCGACATTATCTGATGTAGATGAACTTTAAGATACGGTAACACTTGCACGTGATTGTATCGTTTTTGATAGGCGCCAAATTTAAATTCTCTTAGGTATTATATTATGGGACAATAATATACTTTAATTAGATTAATGGCAACGAAATTGTGATTTTTGCAATCTAGTATCCACAATCTGATATACAATTCTACACATAAAGTTTGTCGTGCTATTTACTGGACAGTAGACAGTTTATTTAAAGTCATTGCTGCAGATTCCTTATTGAGTAACTTTTCATTAACTTGACCTTTCTTTCTTTTCACCAGTCCTTATTCCTCTTAATATGGCATCATCGAAGTCTACCTATTCATTTTTCCGACATCATTGGCATTTCACTGACATTGCCAAACTACATAGATTACCACTTACCATCAGGTGGCCCACCTGGGAGTTACCATCACCTCTTATAGCAGTATTATTATAATTTTACTTGTACCGATTCCCATACAAAACAAACCAAGAACGATTATAATAATACTGCCTTAAGAGGTCGTGGTAACCCTGCTGATCATCTGTAAGTCATTAAAAAAAACTGTTCGCTACTTGTAATCGTTCGACTTCCAAAAAGTATATTATAAGTTTTGAAGTCGTTCTGTTAAGTTTTTAAACTTGTGATTATTTTCTTTTCCAGGCCACCACCGCCTCCAAGAAGTGATAGTTGGTGATAGAATAATTGGAAATAAATTGGATATAGTGAGCACAAAAGCCATGTTATTTGTATTAATCATCAAAAAAGAATCTTATGCGCAGATGAATGCAGAAGAAGATAAGAGTATTGTGCATCAAATAAAACATTTAAATAAGGTCAATTTATTTTATTTAGTCGAGATATCCAAGTGTTGTACATCAAAGTTAGTTGCTGGAAGCTCTGACTAGACGTTTTGAAAGCAGTTATGAGAACCAATGATCTTCTATGGAGGATGGAGGAACACAAAAATAATTTTGAAAATCGGTCCACATTTGGCGGATATATCGCGTAATATACATAAAAAAACAGACGAATTGAAGACCTTCAACTTTTTTGAAGTCAGTCGATAAAAACAGTCAAACTATTCACATAACATAAGCTCACGCCTGTATCCCCGAAGGGGTAGGCAGAGGCGCACTAGCGAACTAGAACACCCACATTTCGCCGAGCTTAGTTCCGTCCCAGATGTGATAGGGGGCGAGCCTATCGCCATATCGGACACAAATTCCAGACTCCGAGCTGATATGGAAAAATCCAATATCACTTTGCCCGACCCGGGGATCGAACCCGAGACCTCAGAACCGTAGTCGTACCGAAATACCACCACGCCACCGAGGCAGTCAAACTATTCAAGTTGATAATATGGTAGCAGCATGTTTCGCTAATGGATAACAAACTAAGAACCTGGGTTGATGGTTCTTCTCAGCTTAATTTGACAATGTGTATTCAAATAACAGCGTAAATGTTGGAAGTCAAAACTTTACGAATATAAAACATACAGCGCAGGAAGCTTAATATTTAAAAAAACTTGCGGCTATCACAAAATTATATCAAATAGGTACACGTAGTTACGTGGACCCGTGACATGGAAATGTAGAAATATTATTGGTAGACAAGCGTAATGCCAATCAATGAATGAATTAATAAACACCGAAATACGGCTGTGGCAGAAATAGTTGATGGTAAGGAAATCACAATCACCACATAGACCATTTTTACCCTTGAAAAATGTAAGGTTCCTGAGTAATACATTTGTTAGTTTTCCACGCGAATGAAGTCACGTGCGTTAGAGATTATTAAACAAATTAACGATAAGTCCTCTTAAGGAAATTGACGTCAGGCCTGTTGTTGGTCGAAAAACTAAACCGAATCATTATTGTGACATGTTTGAGAAAGTATTATGTCGACACCACATTAGAATGAGTTAAGGCCTGGTGATAAGAAATGAAGTCCTCACAATAAAATAGCTCGAAGCAATAATCACCCAAATAAAAAATTATGCATCTTGTTGCAATTGCAAATCGGATCAGTATGACCCGATATGGCAGAACTTTATGGCCTAGCATTAATATTTATGACTTGTTCTGCGTTCATACACCAAACAGATTAAGAAATGCCCCACCTTTATATATTCTCTTTTAGATACTCAAGTACCAGCGCAATATTTCTTCCAACAAATATGGTCATTACCTAATTAATTGAAATTTATTTTTCTTGTTCAAGCACTTGCTTGATCTGAATTTATAATCTGTTAGATATTAAGTGTAACTTAACTATAAACGCCGACATCAATACTCGAACTGCAGTGCGTAATGCGTTAAATGGTATTCATAGAAAACTTTCAGTTCATGTAATGAATTAAATGTCATCCATTTAATTTTTTTTTTACTTGAGGTTAGGACTAATGGTGCCAGTCGCCCATAAGAAACATAATATTAGCTTAACGAACCCAAGCATCCGTAATATCCACATGTTTTTAAGCAAAGATTGGTAAACGAGCAGGTTGGTCACCTGATGGTGAGTTATGTCCACTGACTGAAAGAATCATGGGAGCGTTGCCTACTTTAAAGCCCTTTCAATATGAATAAATAGAAATAGGGTAAGGGACGGGGAATTGGGCCCACCGGGAATCTCATTTACCGAATGAAACGCTACAGCAAGCTGCCTCTTACGTCGACTTTCTATGAGGCAGTGGTGTTACATTCATGAAGACGTTACTGTCCACAGAGGCTCTATCGCTCAAACATAAAAAAGAGATGTTCAGATCATAAAAATATATTCCTATTTTTATGCAGAATTGAAATATTCGGTACTTTTAAAGATAAAAATTGCTTGCTTTGAGGAATATAAGAATATTTTTGTACATCCACCTACACAGCCCACGTGGATTACTACCTAAGTGATACAAAAACAACTTTTTATAGCAATAAATTGGTATTTATGAAATAGTATCCAAACAAGCAGATCGATAAACGGTAGCGGAAGATGTAAAATATTATTACAAAAATATCTAATCTGTTAAGGTCAGAACACATTAGATACATTATGTAAGCTTAATATAATTTTCTCAAGCACATTCAATCGGCGAAAATGTATGAACTACATATATGTATATGCACGAACCGAGGGAGATACATGGTTTAAGCTTTTAAAAATTAAATTTTAATTATATTTTTTCTTTCTACCTGCCCTTATCCCACCTTAATGTGGGGTCGGCGCACCACACTTTTTCAAGCATGTTGCAGATAGGATTTGGCTTAGTTTATACGACCGGTCGCCTGCCTGACGTCAACCCCCTATGAGGGATCCAGTCCCGGATACATTAAATTAAAAAAAATACTTTGCCCGACCTGGGAATCGAACCCAGGATCTCCCGGTCCACAGCCCATACATGCTGCCAGTAGACTAAGGAGGCGACTATTATATTGTACCTATTGACCTGTAAATACTATTATATTATTATAACAATTACACTATTCAATAACGCCCGGTTCCAATAAACAATCTCAGTTCGAATGAGCAGATAGATTACAAAAATTAGCCAATAAGAACACAGTTTGAACATGACTCCGTCAAATGACTTGATTTGATTGGTTCATAATCGCGATCTACATATCTGCACTCTGAACTGGGATCGTTTATTGAAACCGACCGCAAATGAAGACCGAGCTTTAAACCATGGCATTGAGCCAAAAACATTTACGAATTACGGGATGTGATTTAAGACATTACCTTTGCTCGCGTTTGTTTACGCTATTTCATTTGAAATCAGCGATGAGGAAATAAAAACCAATCGTATTGCTCCAATCGCCGAATAAATCATTTGATATTTCGTATACCTACATGAAACGAAATCTATAGCGTTTGTAGATCTTTCGGCTCTATATTTCATTTTTTGCCGTGTATGCGTAATAGTCATGGGCGTTATAACGAAAGCCGTTTAAATAATAGTATTATTTTTTAAAGCTACAATAGCGGTGATTTAGAAATAACGTTATTGTTCGTAGTTATTTTTTGTATGGTAAGTCACATTTTTTTAAATTCGTATGACACTACTAAACTTACTGCGTGGTGTTACCTTTTTTGTTCGTTCTCACTTTTTTTTGCTCGCTCAGTTCATATAACGTGTTCATATAACTTACTCAACTTAGAAACTTGGTATGATGACATTTTTTTTGCTCGCACACTTAAATAGCGTTTAAAAATAATAGCCTTCTAAAAAAGCCTAAGTTTCATAACCTAAAGACAAAAAGCAGCCATTATTTCCATCGTTAATGCGTAATGAAAAGATTAAAGGTAGGTATATTATGATACCGGAATAGACAATAGTGTAGTTGTCTAACAGTTCAACTGTTCTTCCAACCCTGTATGTGGACAGTGCAGTAAATGGTACGTATATTAAGATGATGTTAGAATCTATACTACCTCGGTGGCGTAGCGGTATTGCTTGCGTGGTACGGCTGTCGTGCTGAGGTCCCAGGTTTGTTATTCAGTATCAGCCCGGAGTCTAGATTTTGTGCCCCATATGGCGATAGGCTCCCCCCATCACATCTGGGACGGAACTAAGCTCGGCGAAATGTCGGTGTTCTGGTTCGTTACAATCGGCTTATGTATGTTAGAATCCGCTTTCATCGATTGTTTTTGCGAAAAACTGAAGTGTTCAATGTTAGACGGTCACGTAGTGTCGGCATATCTTATTACTGTCACATAAATCAAGACTAATATTTAGCGCTCAACGTGGACTGTGCCTATTTAGATAGTTGAGTTGTGGATAAAAATATTCCGTAAATCGCACCCAGTCCGTCAGTATAGCTACATAGTAATTTCTATTTTATAATATTTAACTTGCTTCTAAAATACAAAATATCTGTATTATACAGTGTGTCTGTGTGTGTGTCTGTGCGCGCGCACGTGTGTGTGTGCGTGTGTGTGTGTGTGTGTGTGTGTGTGTGTGTGTGTGTGTGTGTGTGTGTGTGTGTGTGTGTGTGTGTGTGTGTGTGTGTGTGTGTGTGTGTGTGTGTGTGTGTGTGTGTGCGTGCACGCACGCGCGCGTTTATGTCTATTGTAATGTGTATGTATTATTATTTAAATATCCAGCTTTAAATAATACAACATACTTATTGAATTAAGAGTACATATATCCCATATCAAGAAATTAGTAAACACGAATAAATTCTTGTGCACATAATCCTTACCGACTTCAATCTAGATAGCATACATTTTGTATGGGTTCAGTAATGAACCAGACTTAATTTCGTAATAATTAGGTACACAGTAAGCCCTAAAATTAACGCAGTTATCGAGTTAAGCAAACTAATTTTAAATGCAAAGTAACAGTTATTAATAAAATTATAGGGAATGTAGGAGCCAAGGGTTTGTATATTGAGGATGCATAACATAATTACTAAAAGATGTTTTTTTTCGCATGTGATGTCGCAAGAAGTCGCTGGATGCAGGCCGCTTCCAACAGGTCGATCTGGAATCTTTGGAGGAAGCCTATGTTCAGCAGTGGATGTCCTATGGCTGATGATGTTTTTTAAGCAGTGGACGTCCTGTGGCTGATAATGATGATGAGGTTTTTTTTATCCGAGCACGGAAAAGTTATATTACGCGTACTTGATGGTAAGAGCAGCGCAGTCCAAAAAACCAGCGACCAATAAACAATGGGTTCATTAAATGCCACCAGAATCATGCTGTTCTATTTATGCTTCTTCACACTCTGAAGACGGAAGAAGCAAATTGACTAAGAAGTAGTGGAGAAGTGAGAGTAAGAAAGCAAATTATAGAAGCTTTTTATTGAATTAGAAGCAATTTTTTTGCTTCACTAGCCACAATCTATATTTATTTTTTTTCTACCTGGCCTTCATCATTATCATCATCAGCCACGGGACGTCTACTGTTGGACATATATATCTTGAAATCTTTGGAGGAAGCCTATGTCCAGCAGTGGACCTGGCCTTATCCTAACTAATGTGGGGTCGGCACAATACAATTTCTAAGCATGTTGCAGAAAGGATTTAGCTTAGTTTTACAACCGGCTGCCTGCCCGACATCAAGAGGATCCAGTCTCGAGCAAATTTGCAAAAATCGCTTTGCCTGGTAATGAGTATCAGACCAAGGAGGCGGCTAATCTATAAGATTCGTCTGTAATAACTATTCCGCAACTGCGCACGGGCTTCCTCTAATGTTAATTGCTACTTATGGTGGTTGTGACAATTTAGAAATTGAAATATCCTCTTCAGTTTATTTCGGATAATTAATTGATTAATTGACGATTGAAATATTGTTAATCATCATGAAGAACAAATCCTCTCCAACATGCTTAAAAACGTGTGTTGCGCCGACCCCACATTAAGGTGGAATAATGGCAGGTAGAAAGAAAGATCATGAAGAACAAATCTACCATCATCATTAAATACACCAAGGACGTATTAATATCTATAAGACACTTGTATCACAATTACTAGCGAACCGGATCAATGTACTAACAATAATAGATTTAATCTATACGATTATGTCGCAACTCTCTTCTTAAGGCCAAGCGAAATGTTCTTGTGACTCTACTGGATCATTACTCTTATATTTCGCAACGACACTAATAATTGTAGCATGTTGTTTTTAATCCATAAGTGCCCTGATTTTATTTAATGTGATTTTTATGCATGGATATTGAGTCAAGGCAACTTAGAAGTAGTTATCATTAGAAAGGTATAAAAATTACCCTCTCACCTATTACCTTTTATCCGACTTTGGCAAAGTAACCGAAGTAAAGTGGCAGCTTGCTGTCGCGTTTTGTTCGGTGAGTCCGATTTCCGGCTCCACTTCCATTCCCTCCTTTTAGGAAGTTAAAAATTATAATCATATCACTGGTTTTAAAAGTCGTTTTAATAGGTAATGATATAAATAAACACGAATGTTTTGACACATAAAATAAAAACATCAGCCTATGAACGAAGTCTTCCATCAGTGGTGTGAGTTTCAACGGGAATAGTCGTACTTTCTTTTAATTTGGGATAAAAAAAACTCACAGTTTCACGTGCTATCTTTTGTATCCAAAGTTACAGTCATATTGTTTTCAGACTGTCTCCGAAGAGAGGTAAAGTATTCGTTAACTATGATCTTAGGCTGGTCAAGCCAGCCCATTTATTTTATGGACAAAATTATCTTCACTGCGGTTCTAAAACTTAATTTAATTTAACACCAAAATAATCTCTACTTGTAATAAATTAGCTACGTCAATATCTAAAACCGCAGTAATTCAAACTGTCATTCCCATTATGTTGCGTTGAAGCGTCTGTGGTTTTTAGAAACATCTGTTCGAAAATGATTTCATATTAGTACTTCCTACGTTTTTGCTCTTTAAATAAAATTCTCTAATAGTGAACTGATTAATTGATGAATATAATATTAACTATTTAAACTATACTTGAGACTCATCTTAAAGATATTGGTAAAATTAAAAGATTTTACTTAAATCGTGTTAGCGAAAAATTTTATCCATTCCAAGTTTAAAACAGATCTTGAATAATATGGGAACATTCTTGGAGTAAGCTGTCGTAAAAGATAGACAAAAATAATCTTGAAAAAGGTGCACATTTGCGGAAGATATTTGGGAAAATACATAAAAAAATATCATCAAATTAAATATAGTCAACCTTAAAGCTAACAAAATGGTTTTCGTTAAATGAAATGACATTATTAGGCCTCGTTTGTTCAGTAGTCGCTACCATTCGCACCAAAGTTACAACATCAATAAATATTTTGAAATGCAAATGACACTAAGTGTATTCATAGTGTACCATTTTACATAACATTATGCATATAGGATGCCCGTTAGTAACTATGTCTTGTATTTCGACCTAGTTTTTAACAAGTCGTAAGCCTAATATGTATTTATAAGTAGCGATACTTATTCTGGTTTTCGACGGACTTCCAAAAAGGAGAAGGTCCTCAATTCGTGTGTATTTTTGTTTTTTATGTATGTTACGCGATATCTCCGCCAAATGTGAACCGATTTTCAAAATTCTTTTTGTGTTCCATAGAGCTTATTTCAAGGGTGGTCCATATAAATTTGGTCACAATCAGATTGAAGTCGGTCTGTTAAGTTTTTAAACTTGTGATACAAGTCGTAAGTGTAATATGTATTTATAAGTAGCGATATTTATTTTGGTTTTTATTACTCATGGTTATGATTAATGCAATTCATTATCACTCTTTTAGATAGAAATAAAAATGATAAATAACCTTGAATCTATCACCATTATTTGAATACTAATATAAAAGAGCTGCAGGACTACCTCGTTTCGTAATTGTTTTACGTGCATACCATCCTGACGGCGAGCTGTCACGTTTCGTTCGGTGAGTGAGATTTCTGGTGGCCCAGTTTCCTTCGCCCTTTCCCAATCCCTATTTCCCGCCTTTTTGGTTGGCAACGCACCCATGATTCTTTTTGAGACTTGGGTGTCTATGGGCGGTGGCTTACCATCAAGTGACCCATCAGCTCGTTGGCAGTCTGTGCTATAAAAAAAACTACTTTAACCCGCAATCCAAGCTTTAACCCTTATCCGCTATAGCATTACTTGCTCAACCTCAATTACAAAGAGAATTTTACTTTGAAGTTTTAGATCGTAAAACAGCCTACATTTACAGCACATATTTCTAAATTTCACAACGGAATAAGATTAGTTTTATGAACATTTTGATCAGGATTAACGCAATTGGAATGTTAAAGTTCCAAGCTATCTGTATTAGATATACGAAAACAAGGTGTTTGCAATTACAAAACAGCTTTATTTGCAAAATTAGATTTATTATATTTAATTAAGAATATACATACAATTAATGGAAAGATTAGTAAAAGACTACCGGCTGCCTGACTTACGTCAAGTGGCATCAACGTCCTTTGGAGGATCCAGTCCTGGGAAAATAGTGTTAAAAAACATCACGCCTGGCCTAGGAATCGAACCAAGGACCACTATAGCAACCCGTGCTGGTAACAAATACATGAAATAAAACTTGCTCTTAATCGCACTTACACTAGTAGGTAACATAACATAACATAAGCTCACGCCTGTATCCCCGAAGGGTAGGCAGAGGTGCACTTGCGAACTAGGACACCCACATTTCGCCGAGCTTAATTCCGTCCCAGATGTGAAAGGGGGCGAGGATATCGCCATATCGGGCACAAATTCCAGACTCCGGGCTGATATGGAAAAATCCAATATTATTTTGTCCGACCCGGGGATCGAACCCGAGACCTCAGGACGCTAGTTATACAACCACGCCACCGAGGCAGTCTAGTAGGTACTAGGTATATAGTTCAAAAAGAACGCCTCACTAATGGACTGACCAAGATAATACAGTGATTACTATTAGAAATTACAGCAAAATAACATAGGAAATGTTAATGATATTATAACTTATATTATAAGTTGCTGTAAGTTCCGTCATTCATCATGTTAAGAAACATGCCAAGCTTTCGTAATGTAATTTTGCCTTTTAATATTACTTGTGGATAAACTGTTTTACTATATTATCAAGTCATTGAACTAATTTCACCAAATAAGAACATCTTGACTATTTTTTAAATTAATTTTATATGTAACTAGCTGACCCGCGCAACTTCGTCTGCGTAGGAGAGAGAGGGTTGAAAGAATGAGTCGTAGGCACCTATAATCCAATAATTCTAAAGGAGGTAATGAGATGATCTACTTCGGTCCGGTTTCGTCAGTCACCCCGTCAGTCACCCACTCAGTACCCTCGTCAGTTACCCCGTCCATCACCCCGTCAGTTACCCCGTCAGTCACCCCGTCCATCACCCCGTCGGTCACCCCGACAGTCACCCTGTCGGTCAAGCCATCGGTCACCTCATCTTTCTGCTCGATTGTCACCCCGTCTGTCACCCGTATGTCACCCAGTCTGTCACTCCGTCTGTCACCCGTGTGTCACCCGTCTGTCACCCTGTATGTCACTCGTCTGTCACCCGTCTGTGAACCCGTCTGTCACCCGTCTGTCACCCATCTGTCACTCGTCTGCCATACGTCTGTCACCCCGTCTGTCACCCGTCTGTCACCCGTCTGTCACCCGTCTGTGAACCCGTCTGTCACCCGTCTGTCACCCATCTGTCACTCGTCTGCCATACGTCTGTCACCCAGTCTGTCATCCGTCTGTCACCCCGTCTGTCACTCCGTCTGTGACCCCGTCGGTCACCCCGTCAGTCACCTCGTCAGTCATCTCGTCAGTCACCCCGTCCGCCACCCCATCAGTCACCCTGTCAGTCACCCCATCAATCACCTCGTCAGTCAGCCCTTAGGTCATAGTGTGATGTTATATAGCCAATAGCCATCCTCGATAAATAGACTATCCCACAAAAAAATATTTTTTCAATTCGAACCAGTAGTTTCTGAGATATCAACTTCCCCGCTTCTTAACATTTTTCATTTTTGCTCCGCTCCCATTCGGGACGCCGCGCCGGGTCAGAGTGACGTTACCATCGTATAAATATTGACAAATATTGACGTCACTCAATTGTTTTGCCTTCCCGGAACCTTTCCACTAAAATTTGAACTTTATCGTATGGAATTAAAGTTCAAATTGACTTTTAAGTATTATTACGAATCGATTGTATGGGAGTTTAGAAAAGTGTTGTTTTTAGACTTTTTAGGCAATTTTTAATTTTATTCTCTCCGTAAGAACCATCCTCGTACTTCGAGGAATATTCTAAAAAAAGAATTAACGAAATCGGTCCAGCCGTTCACGCGTGATGCCGTGACAACGGAAAACGGGTTTCATTTTTATATATATAGATTTAGGTCAACTAAAATATAGAACAGAAAGAAATATTGAAATATTCTTAAAAATAAAATAGTTTGGTATAACCTTCAAACTGCGGGAAAGAGAAGTATCAGTATAATCACGTCACTGCCATAACGGTACTTGCGATGGAAAGGGATAGCAAAATATCTCCACTATGACCCCACTTCAGTAATTAGAATATGAATTACTCCCGCATTTTTCAACCATATCAAAAAAACGTGCATAAAATCAAACAAAGTCATTACCCAATTGTTTCGTCAGCGGCGAAGGATAAAAATTTGCAAAAAGGAAGCTGATGTTGCTTTTCGTTTTAGTTAAACATATTTATTAGGCAAAGATAAGCCGCTAAGATCCATGTTACATGAACCCTTCGCCACTGTTCTCAGTTACGTATTTACCTAAATTCTTCATCCAACCAACCTTATCCCATTCCAATCACGGTAGACACAAAAAAAATTAAGCATGTTAAACGTGTTGCAGAAAGGCTTTGACTTTTAAATACGAGTATTTCTAGGTCGTCGTATGTAACGTTTGTCTTATCCAAATAACATCAAAACAACATTCCTTTCGCGGATATTGATTTACATAGTAATTTATGTCCGTATTCTATTACTTCCAAATGGTAAATCAACCCGCAGCGCCTATTCCCCAAATAGGTGAATGTCGAAACACGCATAAACAACCACCGCAAATTAATATTCATATTTCCATTTACACCGAACTCGCTATAATTTTTGTATCGAAATACCAATAATTTTCTTGTCGCTACTTGGAAATACCAATAGTGTATAAGGCAGTTGTCTCACCACGAGCGAGGAAGCGACTAACTATCGATTATTTTCTCACTCACGAAACGACCAAGAGATAAACATATTAGAGATAGTTAATAGCTGACTGTTTGTACTGCCGGCGAGGTCTTGCTCCAACTCGTTTTTAGTTTCTAGCTCTACTCGCTCCTCGCTCATCGTTGGCGATGGGACAAGTGCCTAAACCTTGCGGATGAATGCTCGATAGAACTTATTAATGTATTCATTGATTACACCTTTAATTATTGTATGTACTAGTGTGATTAATTAACCGCGCGGATATTCCACGAGACCGAACAGTTTTCGGGGTTAAAAAGCCAATAGCACTCAGGAATAACGTAGTTTTCTACAGGTGAAATTTTTTTTAAAATCGGTTTAGTAGTTTAAGAGATTATTTTAAACATACAAACTCACAAACTTACAAACTTTACCTCTTTATAATATTACGAGTTAGGGACCTAAAAAGATAAATGCCTATACCACCGTAAAGGCAAAGCATCCATGATTCCTCTTGTATTATAGATGTTTATATACGATAGTAAATTAACATCAGGTGACCCACTCGCTCGGTTCCCGCCCTCTTGCATAAGAAAGTTAAACATCGCGATTTAGTTTAGTTCGGTAGTTTGAGTTTACTTTAGTTTTCCAGTCGTAAAAAAATAGAATTCCTTACATATGCGTACATACATTTGCATGATTATGCCCTTATGAGACCTTTGCACAGTAATTTACGGTAAAGACGTGTGAAAAAATCTAAAGTTCATAATATCGCAACATTGTATGGATAATGTCGATCCTTGGCACAGAATGTTAAGCCAATTAAAGAGTTGATGATATTATCATAATTTTTACACCCACCTTGTTTCGTTCTTTGAATTGAATGGATAAAAATAGAGATTTTGTTCAAACTGTTACTATCATTCTCAGATGAGCGAACCACCAGGCGATAAGCGGTTACTGCGGACCACAAATACAATGCCAATACAGCCAAATCCGTGGCCTACCGTTTAGTTAAGCTAGTTGGCTAACAAAAGACGTATTGAGAAAAAAAAACAGCTACCATTGATTGGCCACAACAATCTTTAGTTCCTCCAGAAACATACATACATACACACTCACGCCTTCATCCCATGGGGGTACGCAAAGACAGTTGAGCGCAAAAATATTTTATAAGATCTCTAGAACGCTTTTACAAAAAGCGTATACAATACATAATTAATTTTACTTTATAAAGGTAATTTCAATAAAAAAACAACACTTTTGACGTCTTGACAAAACCAAATCCTTAATCACAATTTCTCTACTTATAAAAATTATCACTATACCTCTACTGTGCAAGTTGTTACGTCGGGATCGAAATTAGTCATACTTTGGAATGGATTACTATAATTCTATCGGAGTACATAATGCATATCAGCAGCTGTTCGCCTAAGGCGAGGCGTTTTCACAATCGATGACGTATAAGGTCGTTTATGTAGTAAGTTAGTAACTGTATGTTGTAAAGTCGAATAAACGGTTAACGTTGCATTATATATTGTTGAAAGTATGAAATGCACTTTAACTTTTACTGTGTTTTTGGACGTCCACCTACAAGGTGGACCGACGACCTGATAAAGGTCGCAGGAAGTCGCAGGATGCAGGCCAGTTCCAACAGGTCAATCTGGAAATCTTTGGAGGAGGCCTATGTCCAGCAGTGGACGTCCTATGGCTAATGATGATGATGATGGTGTGTTTTTAAATTATTTCGGTCTTAAAATAGCTTTTTATAATTTTAGGCTTCTTCAGTATTAACATCATGTAAAAAATATACGTAATAATATGTTAAAATATTATGCCAAATCACACTACTAGACCGGCTGAACGGTACATATAGCCCCTTACTTATAAAAATATTTAAGCGCTGCTTATCTTTAACCGTACGTTGTCCTTTTCATTTTTAAACAATGTAACGCAAGGAGAAAAGTGAGAGGCTATTCTTAGCGAAAAGATAAGCGAATTTTTTTTATAAGTAAGGCCCATTATGTGCGCACTAAGTTTCGGTCAAATGACCGCAACTGACTATGGACATCAGTCTTTTGCTTAGCCTTAAACACTCGCGCGCTCATGTGTCACAATTTTACTTTTAAAGAGCTTGTCTTACTAGACAAGCTATACGTAGCAATACGTAGAAGTTTTTGCCACATCATGCATATAACATTGCCATAGGTAACAGGTGGCGTGGTTGTATTTCGGTACGACTACGGTCCTGATGTCTCGGGTTCGATCCCCGGGTCGGGCAAAGTGATATTGGATTTTTCTATAGCAGCCCGGAGTCTGGAATTTGTGCCCGATATGGCGATAGGCTCGCCCCCTATCACATCTGGGACGGAACTAAGCTCGGCGAAATGTGGGTGTTCTAGTTCGCAAGTGCACCTCTGCCTACCCTTTCGGGGATACAGGCGTGAGCTTATGTTTATGTTTATAAGTAACAGACGTGTAACTAGTTTCTATTTTACTTTATCATCATTAAGTAACAAAGCAGAGTACCTAATAATCTTTCTTTCTACCTGCCCTTATCCCACCTTAATGTGAGGTCGGCACAACACACTTTTTCAAGTATATTGCAGAGATGATTTGGCTTAGTTTTTATGACCGACCGCCTGCCTGACGTCAACCCCCTATGAGAGATCCATTCCCGGGCAAATTAAATTAGAAAATTTGCTTCGCTCGCCCTGGAAATCGAACCCAGGACCTCCCGGTCCATAGCCTATACATGCTGCCACCAAACCAAGGAGGCGACTGAGAGTAGACTACCTAATAATAACTACTTTAATTTTCAATACACAACAATAATCATTATCACCCAAAACGAAACACTTTATAGTCGACAATCTGTTAGTTTGTTTACATTTATAATAATAGATGAGTAAACGAAGCCTTGAACTGTCTTATACACACGCGGTTACAAACTTTAATAGATTAGGTGTGTGCTAGACGCGTCTGCTAGCCACGAATGAGGAAAACATATTTTGTGGACACGGTATTAACATATAGGTGTAAATAAAATAAGATGTTATAATCACAAGTTTAAAAACTTAACGGATCGACTTCAAAATTTATCCGATGGTGACCAAATTAATATGGAACCACCCTTGGAATAAGCTCTATCGAACACAATAATCTTGAAATTCGGTCCACATTTGGCGAAGACCGGAGAACATACATACATAAAAAATACAAACGTATTGAGAACCTTCTCCTTTTTTGAACTCGGTCGAAAATGAACATTAAACTTTAAACGGTAAAGCCAGACATGAATAGAGGGAAAGGCACGGCTATTTTCCATAAAATAATACGTACATAATGCTCATTAAACTTATGCTTATGTATCGACTTATGTGCCCATATTAGGCCTTACTTATAAAAGCCTTTTATGCTGAACAAATGGTTAAGAATAACCTGTCACTTTTTTCCTTGCGTTACATTGTTTAAAAATGAAAGGGACAACCAATGGTATAAAGATAAGCAGCGCTTAAATATTTTTATAAGTAAGGGGCATAGAGTTCGATAAATAATTAAATAAATAATGTTTAACATTCCGTTTTAATTTAATTAATATGCTTAAAATACTACTTACAAAATCTCTAATATATTTAATAAAAGAATAAGTTTAAAATCTTTACAATTCAATTAATGTAAGTTTTCTGTTCTAATGCCGTTGTTTTCTTTTAATGCCACTTAAAAGTTTACATCAAAGGGCTTACGTGCTAAGAGAAAGGTGTGTTTTTATCCGCTTGCGAAGTTCCTGTCACAAACAAGAGGCTTATGCTAATGCCCTCGTGTCTGGTTTATTAAGCAACAACGATTTATTGTAGAAAATGTTGTCATCACAACTACAGGTATTTTTAAAAGCAATCATGGCCTGCATTAGTAGTAGCTCAAAACATTGCAAGACCAAAACAAGGCAACACTTTAAAAGCTCGTTATGTTATGTCACAGATGATGTCATTTTTTATTCTCTACACATTATGTTCAAAAATATTTTATACTAGCTGACCCGCGCAACTTCGTCTGCGTATGAGAGAGGGTTGAAAGAGTGAGTCGTAGGCACCTTATGATTATGATTATGATAGCCTTTATTTATTTCCTATAAAAATCTTATTAAAGCAAAAAAAAAAAATACAAATTATGCGTTCTTAACCTTAGATGTTAGTAAGCGATTTAATATAATGTAAGTATTTTTTAAAAATATAAGTGTGGACATATACATATTATTACCGTACCATATATATACATACACACACATATACATATACATATATACACACACATACATACATACATACATACATACATACACACATACATACATACATATACATACACATATAAACATATATATATACATATATATATATATATATATATATATATATATATATATATATATATATATATATATATATATATATATATATATATATATATATATATATATATACATATATGCACAATAATTCTAAAAAGGTAATGACATGTTTTGCTAAACTTCGAGAGATAGTACGTGACTTCGGTGCGGTTCCGTCAATCACCCCGTCTGTCACCCCGCCTGTCACCCAGCCTGTCACCCCTCTGTCACCCCGTCTGTAACCCGTCTGTCACCCCGTCAGTCACCCCATCAGTCACCCTGCCTGTCACCACATCTGTCACCCCGTCTGTCACCCTGTCTGTCACCCCGTTTGTCACCCCGTCTGTAACCCGTCTATCACCCCGTCAGTCACCCTGCCAGTCACCCCGTCTGTCACCCCGTCTGTTACCCCGTCTGTCACCCCGTCTGTCACCGCGTCTGTCTTCCCGTCTGTCACCCCGTCTGTAATCCATCTGTCACATCGGCTGACACCCCATCACTCACCCTGTCTGTCACCCTGCCTGTCACCCTGTCTGTCACCCTGCCTGTCACCCCGCCTGACACCCGTCTGTCATCCCATCAGTCACCCTGTCTGTCACCCTGCCTGTCACCCCGTCTGTCACCCTGTCTGTCACCCCGTCTGTCACCCCGTCTGTCACCCCGCCTGTCACCCATCTGTCACCCCGTCTGTCACCCCGTCTGTCACCCGTCTGTCACCCCGTCTGTCAACCCGTCTGTTACCCGTCTGTCACCCCGCCTGTCACCCGTCTGTCACCCCGTCGGTCACCCCGCCTGTCACCCCATCTGTCACCCAGCCTGTCACCCATCTGTCACCCCGGCTGTCACCCGTCTGTCACCCAGCATGTCACCCGTCTGTAACCCGTCTGTCACCCCGTCAGTCACCCCGTCAGTCACCCTGCCTGTCACCACATCTGTCACCCCGTCTGTCACCCTGTCTGTCACCCCGTTTGTCACCCCGTCTGTAACCCGTCTATCACCCCGTCAGTCACCCTGTCAGTCACCCCGTCTGTCACCCCGTCTGTTACCCCGTCTGTCACCCCGTCTGTCACCGCGTCTGTCTTCCCGTCTGTCACCCCGTCTGTAATCCATCTGTCACATCGGCTGACACCCCATCACTCCACCCCGTCAGGTATCCCTTAGTCACCCCATCATTCAACCCGTCGGTCAACACTAAAAGAATTTTTCACATCGAACCAGTAGTTTCCGAGATATCAACTTCCCCGCTTTAAAACATTTTTCATTTCTGCTCCGCTCCTATTGGTCATAGCGTGATGTTATATAGCTTCTAGCCATCCTCGATAAATGGGCTATCCAACACAAAAATAATTTTTCGATTCGAAACAGTAGTTTCTGTCTGAGATATAAACTTTCCCGATTTGGCAACATTTTTCATTTCTGCTCCGCTCCTATTGGTCAAAGCGTGATGTTATATAGCCTATAGCCATCCTCGATAAATAGGCTATCCAACACAAAAAAAAAATTCAATTCGAACCAGTAGTTTCTGAGATACCAACTTCCCCGGCTTTAAACATTTTTCATTTCTGCTCCGCTCCTATTGGTCATAGCGTGATGTTATATAGCCTATAGCCACCGTCGATAATTGGGCTATCCAACACAAAAAGAATTTTTCAAATCGAACCAGTAGATACTAACGACACTCAATTGTTTTGCCTTCCCGGAACCTCTCCACTAATACTTGAACTTTATGGTATGGTATTAAAGTTCAAATTGACTTTTAAGTATTATTACGAATCGATTGTATGGGAGTACAGAAAAGTGTTGTTTTTAGACTTTTTCAGACAATTTTTCATTTTTTTCTCTCCGTAAGAACCATCCTCGTACTTCGATGAGTATTCTAAAAAAAGAATTAGCGAAATCGGTCCAGCCGTTCACGCGTGATGGCGTGACAACGGAAAACGGGTTTCATTTTTATATATATAGATTTACGCAATCTAAATCCAAAGAACTGACATAATGAAGACAGATAATACCTCTAACAATGGGCATTACTAAAAAAAAAACATTTTCGTTTAACTTTTCGCTAAGAATAGCCTGTCACTTTTTTACCTTGCTTCATATTGTTTAAAAATGAGAGTACAACCTATGGTTAAATATAAGCAGCGCTTAAATATTTTTATAAGTAAGGGGGATAATGACAGACATAGTACCATAGACGGATCTATAAAACCATGTAATATTAATATCACCGCATCCAAAAATCATCAAACATCTCAGTAATATAATGAAACCGAATGGAGATGAGTAGGCCGCGCCTTGAACTCCATAAGGCTAGTAACCTACAAACCGTGATCGACTCTGGCGCATCTCCGCATGTTGCATTATGAATCAACGTTAGAGGCTAGGTCGATGAACCCACGTACATCTTTAGTTATGAATGAAGTTTAACTTGATTCGACAATAAGCAACAAACTTCTATAAAATATTCAACAAAACATAATCCGTCATAAAGAAAGAGCTTGCCAGGTGGCGTATTGCGTGCGCGGGATGACTATCGTCTGAATACTTTGGTTCGATCCCGGGTCGGGTAAAATTATAAATTGTTTTTTCTAATCAGTATAAGCCCGGGATCTGTATGGCGATAGGCTCGCCCCCACAAGTCCAGAGCAAAAATGGGCTCCGCGAAATAAATGTTCTTCTAATTCGCTAGTTCGCCCATGACTACCTCTTCGGGGATATAATTTATAATATTCGCAGTATTTAAAACATCTACAGACACTAATCTGTTGTTAATAAGAATAAATAGACAAATCTTAGGCTATTCCTATGAAATTCATATCGTACTTGCGTTACACAACTAGACGGGTTTGTCTGACCTTTCACCACAAAAGTCTAGGCGATCTAGATCCGTAACTAGATACGCATGAGCCCGCCCGGCTGTTGCGAAATCATTCAACTATTCCCGATTGCCTTCTATTCTATATTAGAATAACAATATTAAATGTAATATTAATTTAAATTTTATTCATATTATTCATTGTTGAGTGTGTTCTATTGTAAACTTTGTTGTTACTGATTAAACAATAAAAAAAAATATCATGTCTAATATTATAGGAAAAAGATGAATTAATTATGCAATAATCTATTATATCTGTTAAGTCCAGTTAAGTTAAGTCCACATATAATTACAAATTAAATAAAATCTATTCATAGCCGAGAATATTATAATTACTATAGTTATGAAGCTATAAATTAAAAATACAATCGAACTTTTACATTAAATAAAAAACTGTTCTAATTAATTTGTTGAACAACCCAAAAAGATAACTCAAACAAGAATGCTTCTTTATTGACACAAATTTAGTATTGAGAACGGTCATAGTTTTATTACTGTTTTGTTCCGCATTTTTGCTCTTTTTTCCCAAATAGAAATAACATTCAAATAAAAATAAAAGAAGGTATAATATTATTTTTGTGATAAATCGAATCTAATAATTTTACGAGAATAATTTATCGTTCATCAATGATTAGCAACACTCAGATAAATCTTGATCTATCTTAAAGCTAGATTTAAATATACAAATGATATACCTATAAGTTAAATCGAGTTAAGGACAAACTCTAAATTAGTTATAGTGCTGCAAGTCACCCTTAGGGCCACTTGCAGCTCCGCGATAAATCCCTATTTATCCTAAATCTTGATTTAAAGCCAGTAATAGCCCTGCAAGTCGCCCTCAGTGTCGCACATGTTACAAGTTACAAGGCAAATGGTGTCACGTAGCACCAACCTCACATTGGACGGGGTTGATGTGGAAAATCTGGACTGCCTCCGTGGCGTGGTGGTATTTCGATACGACTACGGTTCTGAGGTCTCGGGTTCGATCCCCGGGTCGGGCAAAGTGATATTGGATTTTTCCCTATCAGCCCGGAGTCTGGAATTTGTGCCCGATATGGCGATAGGCTCGCCCCCTATCACATCTGGGACGAAACTAAGCTCGGCGAAATGTGGGTGTTCTAGTTCGCTAGTGCACCTCTGCCTACCCCTTCGGGGATACAGGCGTGAGCTTATTATTTTTTTTTTTATGTGGAAAATCTGCTTTTGACATTAATGTACGCGTAGGTTAAAATGTCTCATTCTATCCAATTAGTCCTCATTCACACGGGAGCTTTTTCAACGGGCGTTAAAAAAGCGTCTTAACATGTCTATTCATATGAGTGCTTGAAAATCATTTTTGTCTTGTTTCTAGTAAGGTATATTCTATATACCGCCCAACGCCCGGCATTTAAAAAACGCCGCGTTTTAAAAGCGTCGGGGTTTGAATAACTATACAAGAACTCATAGTTCCATTTCAATGTTTTTGAAAAAGCTCTTGTGCGAATGCAACTGCGTGCTATTTTCCTCGTGCATTTGTGCTCCCTTACACGACATAGGGCGTTTATCAATATTATACATCTTTTCTTTATTGCGTAGGGACAAAAGGGCACCAGGGTCCAGTGTGTGGACGCCAACTGTCGAAAGTGCAACAACCTACAACCCGGCAATTCTATGCAACAGTTCCTAGTAATACATCATCTTTGTAGATACGTCAACTTAGTAATAAAAATATAGCGAGCTAATGTCTGTGACATTCTTGGACGCCTCCTTTTTCAGGCTTGTTGCAGAAATGATTTGGCTTAGTTTTTACGACCAGCTGCCTGCCTGACGTCAACTCTCATCAAGGGGATCCAGTCCCGGGACAATAGTGTTAGAAAAACCCATACCCGACCGAACCGATAATCGAACCGAGGACCTCCCGGTCCACAGATCATATTCACTAGACCAAGGAGGGACTAGGCTTGTTTGCCAGTCTCTGTAATAAAAAAAACAATATTTCTCGTAGTTTGAAGTTGTATTGCCTGCCTCGGTGGCGTGGTTGTATTTCGGTACGACTATCGTCTTCAGGTCTCGGGTTCGATCCCCGGGTCGGGCAAAGTGATATTGGATTTTTCCATATCAGCCTGAAGTCTGGAATTTGTGCCCGATATGGCGATAGGCTCGCCCCCTAGCACATCTGGGACGGAACTAAGTTCGGCGAGATGTGGGTGTGCTCTGCCTACCCTTTCGGGGATACAGGCATGAGCTTATGTTATGAAGTTTTATATCGGCTAATAGGCAAAACCCTTTAGGTACATTTTCTTATTGGTGGTAAAAAGTTTCAAGTCATATCTCACAACGCTGCGTATGCTCCACTAGATAATTAATTCACATTTCAAACACTCGTAACTCACTGCAGGAAATTTCGAAACGAGTACGTATGACTAAAGTAAGTCATATTTGAAATGATTTAATGGTTCTTAGTTTATTTACTTACCTACCTTGAAACTGCTTTCGATGTTTGAAGAAAAATGCGTCATCTATATGGACATGCAACGAAGCAAGATATCTGTTTTTTTTATTTTTTTATTCTGTAAATAGAATATTTTATATCACTTTCACATACCAAAAACGAGTATGTATATATTGATAAAGTAAAAATGGCGTCGGCGTTTCGTGGCTATCCCTGAGAAGAAATGCCGAAACAAACTGAAGGGTTATGGCCTCTTTAAAATAGACACCGGCGGCTCGGCCTCCGGTGGCCCATACGCTTATGTAACATATATATGTGCCGCCTCCGACGGGTTAAAGTCCAGACAATACATCGCCAACAGTGTTTTGAGGACGGATGGTGTAGATTTACCAATAGCTTTTATAACATTGAAATATAACTAGTTTTTACGGATTCTATCGCGATTTGTTTTATTTCTTAAACCTAACGTTTTGAAAGCTTCACAGCCTTCGTGATCACGGGTTGGACTGTCCGTCAGTTTTATTTTAATGAATAAGAGTCGCGTAAACCTAAGAAAATTTTTATACCACTTCAATGTGAGATCAGCGCAATATACTTTTTTAAGCATGTTGCAGAAACAAGTTTTTGCAATCGGTCACTTGCCGGGTCCTAGAAGTTCTTATACCGGGAAAAGCCTGTTAGTAAAACCGGGTTACCCAGCCTGAGATTCGAACCCAGAACCTTCCTGTAAGTAGAATAAAGCTTACGTTAAAATGAGTGAATGATTTTAGTACTTATATAAAAATGTATCAAAACAACAAAAAGCTATTTCTTATGCTGACGCTATTTACGCCCATACAAACTTGCAAGTGGAAGGAATTTTGGATCGTACTTAAAAAGGAGTGCAAATTGCAGATAGCGACTAAAATAGATAAACAGTGGATAAGTTTTATGCTATAACCATATACGGTATTTACCTGGATGATTACTATCAAGGCATTTAAACGTACCTACCTATTGTTAAAATAATAGAACTTTGAGATAAATTAAGTCTAAGAACGCACGTTTAAGTTTAAGAGGCACTTAAGGCTCGCGGTAATACTGTATGGTGGTAGCGTGTGGTGAAAGACGAAGTTGTAGGCAGGTGTAGGAAGAAATGAAGTCGTAAGCACAAGTAGAAAGTTTATTACACACACGGAAGAAATAGTTCACACCACAAAGTAGAAAACCATAAAGTTTAGAAATAGAAGGAGTAGAAAAGAGTACAGGTGATAGAACGTAAAGATGAGCGACAGTTAACAGCAATTAGCAAGATTCGCGAGTTGGTATGCGCAAGCGCAGGTTAGCAGGCAACACGGGCTTCGCGGCAAAAGGTGTGTTCCGACTGGGGACTACCGTGTCGTGAGCGCGGCAGCCGACGCGGCTCGTTCGGCTTCCTCGCCCCGCGCACCGTGTCGTCGCATAGAAAACCGGTCGAGCGACCGAGGTGGTGGAGCGTTTCCAATGCACAACAAACTCGTAAAATAATATCGACATTAATAAATCACATTATATTATATGTTTTGTCTTAGTGTAATTTAAGTAGTTTAAGGTTTGTACATTTGTCATTTTTATTTAGATAATTAAGTTTACGTGAAATAAATAATAAATTGTAATTCGTTGTAAATGTGTAGATATTAGATTTGTAAATACGTCGATATGTAAATATGTAATTGTGTAAATATGTAAATATATGAGAATGTAAATATGTGGCAATGTGAATACATGATTTAATGTAATATGTAAACGAGTACGCCACATCACTCCCCCCCAGAGACCGTCACTACGGGCGATAAAAATCAGGAAAACGAACTATACGACCAGAACGCGTTCTTCTGATGTCGTCCTGAACTGGGTCTGGTAGGGAGTTGGAATGGGAATTGGAAGTGGGAGTAGAAGTGGGATTGGGACATGGGTTAACCAATATATAGGCCGGTTTTAGGCGGTCTATTGATACTGTAACACTCTTCCCTTTGACCTGTATTTTAAAGGTTTTGTCACCTCTCTCCATAACCTCATAGGGACTGGTATAAGGTGGCTGTAAAGCGCCACGAGAAGTATCGTCCCTTAAAAATACGTGGCTCGACGTAGCTAAGTCTTTGTGGATGAAAATTTTGGCTTTATTGTGACGCGCAGCTGGGACGGGTTGGAGTTTTTCTGCGAATTGGCGTAGGCGAGTGGTAAAGTCCGATATATCGGTGGAGTGAGGGACTGAAGTGTGAAAGAATTCTCCAGGCAACCGTAAGGGCTCACCATACACTAATTCCGCAGAAGACGATTGAAGATCGTCTTTAAACGCGGTTCTAATGCCCAATAGCACCAAAGGTAATGTGTCAACCCAATTGGAGTCTGCGTGGCACATTATCGCTGCCTTCAACTGGCGGTGGAATCGTTCTACTAGGCCGTTGCAAGCTGGGTGATACGCGGTTGTTCTGCGGTGTTTGAATCCGATCATTCTTCCAAGGTATTGGAAGAGTGATGATTCAAATTGTCGACCGCGATCAGTGACAATATCGGTTGGACATCCGAATCTGGATATCCAAGATATTAACGCCTTCCCAACCGTCTCGGCAGTTATATCTGTCATGGGTATGACTTCTGGCCAGCGAGTAAAACGATCCACCGCTGTGAGACAATAGCGATAGCCCTGTGAAATAGGCAAAGGGCCAATAATATCCACGTGGATAAAGGCAAATCGCGCGCGAGGTAGATCGAAGGTGCCCAATTGAGATGACACATGGCGATGGACCTTGGCGCGTTGACATGCCAAACATTGACGGGACCACTCTCGACAGTCTTTGCGCGCTCCAGGCCAGACGAATCGTTCGGCAACTAATTTAGCCGTTGCGTTAGCGCCTGGGTGGCTAAGACTATGAAGACTGTCAAAGAGTTGTCTCCTCAATGGCTCGGGGACGAAAGGTCTGGGTGAAGGAGTGCTGACGTCACAATAAAGCTCTGTGCGAGAATTAGGAATCCTCAACTTTTCCAGGCGGAGTGAAGATTCTTCTCTCAGAAGCTGAGCCAACTCTGTGTCACACGCTTGAGATGAGGCCAGCACGTCTAAATCGACTGGCATCTGCAGTTCATCGACACGTGACAATGGGTCAGCGACGACGTTGGATTTCCCCGAGATGTGTCTAATGTCAGTGGTGAACTGCGAGATGAAGTCGAGGTGACGATACTGCCTAGGCGAACAGTTAGACTTCCTTTCGTTGAAGGCGTAACTGAGCGGCTTGTGGTCAGTAAAAACTACAAAATGTCTTGCCTCCAGCATATGACGAAAGTATTTTATGCTCTCGTATATGGCTAAAAGCTCGCGGTCGTATGGCGAATATTTTTGTTGAGAGGGGCTCAACTTCCGCGAGAAGAATGCCAGAGGTTCCCAGACATTATTTTTTAGTTGCTGCAAAACTGCACCCATTGCCAGGTCGGACGCATCTGTTACCAGAGCGAGTTCGGCCCGACAATCTGGGTGTGCCAGTAGTGCAGCATTGGCGAGACTCTCCTTACACTTATCAAATGCAAGGAGGGCCTCACCTGAGATGTCAACTGGGTGAGAAGCTCTGACGCAGCCAGCAAGTAAGGCGTTTAAGGCAGCTTGGATGGAAGCAGAATGGGGAAGAAACCTTCTGTAAAAGTTGAGCATTCCTAAAAATCGTCTTAGTTGCCTAACTGTTTTGGGTACCGGAAAATCGTTGATGGCCTGGACCTTAGATTCCAAAGGTTTGGTGCCGGATGCGGAGATGCGATAACCTAAAAATGTTACCTCCGATGCACCGAAGACGCACTTAGATGTGTTGACGAGGACGCCGTACTCCTTCATACGGCTAAACAACTGATGGAGGTGAGCTTCATGTTCAGCTTCATCCTTGGAGAAGATGACGAAGTCGTCAAGGAAGCAGTAACAGAAGTCGAGTCCTCTCGTCATCTCGTCAACAAACCTCTGGAATGTTTGGCCCGCATTTCTTAACCCAAAGGTCATAAACGGGAATTCATACAGGCCAAAAGGAGTAGTGATCGCAGTTTTAGGGATATCATCTTTGAAAACAGGGATCTGGTTGTAGGCTTTCATCAAGTCGATAGTGGAGAAGACGGTACAACCAGAAATGGAATGGGCGAAGTCATGGATGTGCCTAATAGGATAACGGTCTGGGATTGTCCGAGAATTTAGCATCCTATAATCGCCACATGGCCGCCAGCCATTATCCTTCTTAGGCGCTAGGTGCAAGGGAGAAGCCCAGGGACTTTCAGAAGGACGCGCTGTGCCGTTACTGAGCATAAGCTCAAATTCCTGTTTCGCGATCTTTAACTTGTCCGGTGCCAATCTTCTGGGGGTACACGATACAGGAGGGCCGGGTGTGGTCCTAATGTGATGTACCGTGTCGTGCCTTGGAAACACCGGCGTGCCAGAGGGACGTGTAATTTCCGGAAACTTGTCCAAAATGCCATGGAAACGCGTGTCGCCTGTTGGAACCTTAACAGAGAAAGAATTACATTTAGCTATGCAAGCATATGCAGACAATGTAGTTGTATTGTCAATTAGGCGTTGATTCCGGCAATCTACTATTAAATTATAAAAGCTGAGGAAATCAACGCCTATTATTGGCTTGGTAACATTAGCTACAATAAAGCGCCAAGCAAAATTACGCCTTAAGCCTAAATTTAAGTTTAGCTGCACGAATCCGAAGGTTTCTATAGTCGACCCATTGGCTGCAGTCAGGTCGAAGTCAGTCTTGGCTCGACGATCCCGTAGTGCAGAACGAGGGTAGACGCACAGGTCGCTGCCGGTGTCCACCAGGAACTGGATCTTTGTGTTGAGGTCGGTAACGAAGAGGCGACCAGCATGGGATGGGCAATCGTTTGTCGCCACTAGCGACTGCCCACGGAGTTTCCCGGTTTGGAGGAGTCGCACGGCTTTAAGCACTTGTGAGCCTGTGCCCCGAATTTAGCGTGGTACCAGCACAAGGGGTACCTCTGGTAGCTGGAATTAGATCGGCTCCTCTGTCGCGATGAAGAATACCGTCGTTGCTTCGGTCTTGAGCGGTTCGCGGAATAACACGACGCACGGGTATTCTCGACGTGCTGGGTAGTGAGGTGCTGCACTGTCTTCGTCAGTTCGTCGATCGTCTCCGATAAGGCGAAGAGCAATTTTGTGTCTTCGGGCGAGAATGGGGGTACTTCATTTGGAGTTTGCTTCCCCTCATTATGATCGCGGTCAGTGGAAAAGCGCACTCTACGCGCTTGCCGCGTGGTCATATTCGAGTCGATTCTAGAAGCACCGGTTATGCCCGATTCTTCACTACCGTCACTCATATTATATTTGGTACCTGGGTATCCTGGTCCTCGTGTCCTTTTGGGGTCACCAGTTATGGTGGTAGCGTGTGGTGAAAGACGAAGTTGTAGGCAGGTGTAGGAAGAAATGAAGTCGTAAGCACAAGTAGAAAGTTTATTACACACACGGAAGAAATAGTTCACACCACAAAGTAGAAAACCATAAAGTTTAGAAATAGAAGGAGTAGAAAAGAGTACAGGTGATAGAACGTAAAGATGAGCGACAGTTAACAGCAATTAGCAAGATTCGCGAGTTGGTATGCGCAAGCGCAGGTTAGCAGGCAACACGGGCTTCGCGGCAAAAGGTGTGTTCCGACTGGGGACTACCGTGTCGTGAGCGCGGCAGCCGACGCGGCTCGTTCGGCTTCCTCGCCCCGCGCACCGTGTCGTCGCATAGAAAACCGGTCGAGCGACCGAGGTGGTGGAGCGTTTCCAATGCACAACAAACTCGTAAAATAATATCGACATTAATAAATCACATTATATTATATGTTTTGTCTTAGTGTAATTTAAGTAGTTTAAGGTTTGTACATTTGTCATTTTTATTTAGATAATTAAGTTTACGTGAAATAAATAATAAATTGTAATTCGTTGTAAATGTGTAGATATTAGATTTGTAAATACGTCGATATGTAAATATGTAATTGTGTAAATATGTAAATATATGAGAATGTAAATATGTGGCAATGTGAATACATGATTTAATGTAATATGTAAACGAGTACGCCACAACTGAAATAAATTCAATTAAGCGTACAAGACGGGCGAACTGCTTTTATTCATGAGGTAATATTTAGAATCCTAATCAAATGCAAATACGGCTCCATAAAAATATATTCCAATTAATCTTATAAAACATGGAGATCGTTATAAATAAAAGTATTTTTAAAAGCAGGCCTGACTAATGACACACAGACACCTGTGGGCTTAGCCAAATGGCAAATGCGCTAGTCCAATAGAATAGTAAATGTATGGGAATGACATAAGAGAACGTTATATATAGCGTACTATGACGTCATTTCCATACATTTATTCTATTCGACTAGCGCATAAGCCACTTAGCTAAGCCACCATAATTTCCACCGCCCATGGACAAACATGATTCCCAAAGGATCACGGGTGCATCGCCAAAGGGAGGAAATTGGGCAGTGACGTTCACAAACATTCTGATCAGGGTAGACAAAAACTTATAAAATTATTTTCTTCAACTCTTACATCACCGTTACTGTCTAAATTATTATAATTCGAACTCGCGGTAGGGCACCTATGCGATGGACTGACCATGTGAAGTCATTGCTGAACATCTTCCTTAACGAATGCACCCGAAGAGCTGCTGTTCGTGACGAGTGGCGACGAATCCTTAATCGTGCCACAAATCCCGGATAGACCAGGACCACTCTTTCAAGAGTGTAGCGACTAGGAAGAAGAATTAAATTATAATTAGGTCACTGCTTGCTACTTTAATCATTTGAATTTGTTTTTATTTTTCATTAATTTTTATGTACATAGCAAATTGTCAGGGTAGACAGTGTCTCTTTGTCTATATGGAATGCACGCCACTGGAATTGGGAAGGGGATTTTTCATTTAACAAAACGTTACAGAGAAATTAGTATCAAACTAGTGAAGCGGATCCATTCGTGCTCTGTAGCCCGAGCACGAAAAAGTAATGTAAATGTAAATGTATTCGAGTTCGCTGCGCACTGATGACGTTTGGTTAATATTTCACACAAATTTCATAGACGCGCATCGAGTTCGAATTCATTTATGGTTGTCAGAAATTTTCCTGCTCAGGCCGCTGGACTTAACCATCTACAGTGTGGCTCTACCGCTCAAAGTTAATTGTTTCTGTATATAGGTCACGGCTCGCGACTAGGGATATTTTCGGCACTTTGTCGATTGCTTAATATAGTATATAGTTTCGGAACTTTGTGACTTTATAATCAATAAGCATGAACAGCTTAGTATGATATATGTCGAAAATTATTTCGAATAAGGTCTCGTATATCTGCAGGTCGATTCTATAAGGTTTCATTTGTGAAAACAACGTTGGGGCATCGTTGCGGCAACGATGTTTTCATTTTTGTATTCAGCAAGGTACAAAGCGCACGTACTAGCGCTATGCGTGATGACTTATGCGAACTAGATCTCTCGAGCGAAGCGTTTGACATAATTGTATGGAAAATAGTATTCTCTAAGGCCCAACAACGTTGCACGCTTCGTCAATCTCAACGATGTGCGCTACGGGAGTCGTCGTCGATCGCAACGTTGTGGCGTTTCTTAGAGAATCGACCTGCTGATATTAGAGGTAGATCACGCACAACATATCTCACAAGCCGTTGTGCAACTAGAACAAAAATAAAACGAGTTTATTGGGCACTTCACGCGTGTCGAAATCGACGAATCCCTCTTTTGTAACGCTTAGACACGTAAATCACGTACACGAGTGCGAAATTAAAAATAAAGTAAAGACGTAAAAGATATTACTTGGAACAATCTGAGCAAGCCTATTTCTGATAAAGATTTTATGTAGATATCATAAGCTCACGACTGTATTCCCGAAGGGGCAGGCAGCAGCAACCTAACGAACTAGAACACCCACATTTCGCCGAGCTTAGTTCCATCCCAGATGCGATAGGGGGCGAGCCTATCGCCATATCGGGCACAAATTCCAGACTCCAGGCTGATATGGAAAAATCCAATATCACTTTGCCCGACCCGGGGATCGAACCCGAGACCACAGAGCCGTAGTCGTACCGAAATACCACCACGCCAACGAGGCAGGCATGGTTTAATCTGTCATTGATCTTACGGCCCTTAGGCTCAATTGCACCACTATTATTAACCTAGAGTTAGTCCTAACCGCAAGTTAAGTTACATGTCATTCATACATTTTCTGTCAATTTAGCTTGCGGTTAGGACTAACTCTAGGTTAATAATAGTGATGCAATTGAGCCTTAGTGACGTAAAATTCCACCGAAATCGAGTTAAGAAGTGCGCTAATGTCGCATTGGATTCGAGAACTTATAATTTCGCAATTTTTAACGCGACATTATTGCATTTTTCACACTAAATGAAACCGAATCGTAGTGGAAATCGAATCGAATGTCAAAACTGAGGGAGAGTCTCGGAGAAAGAAATTAATGACTTTATATCTTTACCCATCGATATATTATATACCTAAATGCACAATAAAAAAATTAAGCACTCCTTTTGCATACAGTCGGACGCGGATAGAATTCTAAATTTCAAAATTCAAATTTAAGAACGCTTGCTCATTTCGTTTAAAAAGCTACTTTATAACACGTGCATAGGATTATAATTGTGTTGATTTAATTAGAACTTGTGATCTTTTTCTTTGTTTTATTGCTGAGACCATTTTTATGCCGATATTTGCAAAGAACTGTGCATCTAGGATATATTAAATCGATGCCTTTACCTCATATATCTTTTTGTAGCCGAAGGAAGTCAGTTTCCAATATAACAAGAATCCATGGACTTTCGTCACAACGCCCAACCTGAATTTAATAGCCAGGCTGCATTCCGGCCTACCTTCAAAATGTATTTGGCAACGCTAACTCTGAGAAAATTTCCTCACTGTATACTAAACAATCTATGTAAGGCTAACATAAGGCTAATGACCCCTGACAATGACACTCCAATAATATTATTAAAGTTAAACGTTACATAACAGCCTCCGTGGTGCAGCGAGCGAGTAGTCCGCTGTGAAGCGAGTGGCCGCGAGTTCGATTCCCGCATTGAGACAAATGTTTGTATGGCCCACAGATATTTGTTTCAAACCTGGGTGTTGTGAGACCGAAAGTCTCTCATAGTCTCTGACACCCGCAATTATACCTGACAGGTTATACCTAGTGTGGGGTCAGGACTAGGTGTGTGACTGTTGGGTGTATTTATTTATTTATAACATCTTGACCGTATTCAAATACAAGACAATTTAAATGTTTTTAAAGTTACATTTAATAACCTTTTAAGTACACATGTAAATTAGGTACTTAAACTTAATTCAAAATAATTTTAATGGTAAAATATGTCAACATAGAGCCTTCAATGTTTAAAAATAGAATTAATAATCACAAGTTTAAAAACTTTACGGACCCACTTCAAAACTTATCTGATCACGACAAAATGTATATGGAACTACCCTTGGATTAAGTTCTATCGAGCACAAAAAGAATTTTGAATATTGGTCCACATTTGGCGAAGATATCGCGTCACATATGTACATTAAAAAATTTACAGACAAATTAAGGACCTTCACCGTTTTTTGAAGTCAATAAAAAAAAATTAAACAAGGCGAATAAATATTTCTGATACATTAAATCCCTTATACACTCACGCCTTTATCTCGAAGTAGTAGGCTAAGGCGAATTAGTGAACTATTTTATAACAACTATATTTCGCCGAGCTCACTTCCATCGAGATGTGATGAGGTTAGGGGGAGACCTTATCTACTCTGATACTGACTAGTAAAACACATTTAATATTTAAATTACCTTTAATTTGTTTCTACCTGCCCTTATCTCACTTCAATATGCAGTCAGCATAAAACACACAAGCATATTGCAAAAAGGATTCGGAATATTAAGGCGGTTTAGTTACGTCCATCTACCTGCCAGACGATAACTCCTCCTAGGGATAATAAATACATACAGTAGAAAATCTTTAATAAATGTCCTGTCCTCACAATAGATTTAACCTCTATCGTGGGTATTAGAAACTAACAAATTATTAGAAACAACACCCAAAAACCGAGACAAATCTGCCTCAGTCAGACTTACAGAAACATTTATCTCAGAGCGGGAATCCAACTCGCAGTCCGTTGTTTCACAGCCGACTCCTCGACCGCTGCGCCAAGGAGATTGTTTAATCTCCATTGGGACGATTTACGAAATCATCATCAACAGCCACAGGACGTTCAATGCTATCACCATCATCATCAACATCATCAGCCACAGGTTGTTCACTGCTATCCTCATCATCATCATCATCAGCCACAAGACGCCCGCTGCTATCATCATCATCATCATCAGCCACAGGACGTCCACTGCTGAAGATAGGCCTCCCCCAAAGATTTCCAGATCGACCTGTTGGAAGCGGCCTCCACAATTACTTCACTTCATTGCTATACAATTTTGAAATTATGCGTGACACACTTATGAGAATATCAGACTAATTATTTCGAACCTCAATTTCTTAGAAGTCGGTTGAAAAATATAATAATGACTAAATGAATGTGACTGGAGTCATTTATCTAATTCTCGCAGCAAGTGTTACTCAAGACATAAAGTCTAAATTGTAGTGTTAATTGGTGCAATTTTTCAAGCTAATTATAAAGAGACGTTGTAACGATTAACTTGTCTGCAGCTAGGAATATAACTTAATTAGCAAATTATTTCTTTAATCAAGATATTAAACTACTGTTACAAGTTTAATTTTAATAAAATATGAGAAGAGTGACGTAAAATGAATTTCATTTGTAGAAAGAACCGGTGTACGTTTTATTGAGTCATGTCTTAATAAATGTTCAAATTGTATTCCATTTGTAACTTAAGAACGAAAATCAAATACAAAAAGCTGATAATCTTCAAACAGCTAAACAGATTGTCTTGACACCATGGCTTGTACACTCCCGATCAATTGACCATTCAAACAAAATAAAGTAAATTTAAAAATTAGTTTATTCGTTTTAGACTGCCTCGGTGGTGTGGTTATATTTCGGTACGACTACCGTCCTGAGGTCTCGGTTTCGATCTCCGGTCAAGCATTGACAGTCAGTCTGGAATTTGTGCCCGATATGGCAATAAGCTCTCCCCCTATCCCATCAGGGACGGAACTAATGTGGATTAAATGTGGATGTACTAGTTCACTAGTGCGCTACTGCCTACTCCTCTGGGGATATATGCGTGAGCTTATGTGTATGAGTTTATTCGTTTAGGATGTACGTTGCCACAAACAGACAAGTATACACAGCTATGTGATATAATTTAACACATATCTCAAAAGAAAGAAAGATAGACTAAATTGATTCTAAATCTATACGTTCAACTCATAACACTTCTTTCTTTGGGCGGGGTTAAAGAACTGGACTTACGATCAAGTAACTTATCTTAACAGCTCAGCGGTCTTAGATAAGTGGCTTATGCGCTAGTCGAATAGAATAGTCGAACAGAATAAATGTATGGGAATGACATAAGAGTAAGCTATATGCGACGTACTCTTATATCATTCCCATACGTTTATTCTATTCGACTAGCGCATAAATCACTTGTCTAAGCCCGCACAGATGCCTACAGAATTATCATGAGAAACCTGATATTTTTTTAGTTAGGCTGACAAATCACATGTGCTAAGTGCTCAAAAAGGAGCCCGAAACCTAGAACCAAGAAAAACGTAAATAAATGCATTATATATGTACATACTGTACTCACGCCTGTATCTTAAAAGAGTAGGCAGAGGCGAACTAGAGAACTAGAACACACAATATCTTAAAGTATATAATTACATAAGCTGTAAGTTGATTCAATTAATATCATCAACGAACTCTATAATATATGACATGAATTTACACATTTTCATTGATCAAATACTTTACAGACAATTAAAATAAGCCACTGACCGCAACCTCACAATTCTTAGCATACCGCCAAATGATTTCCTTAAAACATTCTTCATACGAAAGCAATACTTAACCAACACTTCAAATACAAATAAATTTGATTTCAAAATATCCTTCACAAGGAAACTCTATCAAAACATTAATTCTTTTGGAAAAATTCAAATGTACAGTTCTGCCTTTGGTGGAAGTTTTAACGAAGTTTAAGCAATTTTTGCGTTTTCTTTACAGTTTCAAATCAATTTATTTATGGAATGAAATACTTTTATCAGGAATCTCTTCTTTTTAGCTATTTCCTGGAAACAACTGAGACAGGATCAATTGACATAATTGCATATCATTTTATGTAAAGAAAGTACCATGCTTGATATATTATTTGCATTGCTATTGATATATTAGAATATACAATTTGTTTGTTGATTGCACGCATTGCAAGTAATATTAAAGGACCAAATCATATCAGATAAAGTATTTCACAAATTCCAGACTCCGGGCTGATATTGAAAAAAACAATATTACTTAGCCCGAACCGGGAACAAATCCGAAACCTTAGGACGGTAGTCCCACCGAAATACAACTACGCCACCGAGGCAGCACCTGTTACATGAATATTTAGAAAAAAGCTCGGCGAAATTGACAGCCTCCGTGGCGCAACGGGCAAGTAGCCGGCTGTGAAGCCAGAGGCCACGGGTTCGATCCCCGCACCGAGACAAATGATTGTGTGGCCTTACATATTTGTTTCGAGTCTGGGTGTTGTGAGACCGAAAGTAGTTTCTGACACCCACGACACAAGACTAGTATCTTATAGTGTGGGGTCAGGACTATGTGTGTGACTGTTGGGTGTTATTTATTATTATTAATTTCTGTGCGCAGTTTGACCTTTGCTCACTCTATCAAAGATACAGGCGTGAGACGTAACCTTACGTTACGTTAAATTCTGGACCAGACTTCGCCGAAGGACACGTTTCCTCTGATCAAACCTTTATTGGTTTTTGTTTAAAGCTAAGCAATATTAGCAAACGCTTTCTTAGTCTAGTAGCAGTGAAAAGTGGGTGTTTTTCTACGACGATCTCGGGACTGTATATCTCAGAGGAAAGTTGATTTCTGTTGGCAGTTGGTCGTGGAAATGCAGCTAACTCCTTTCTGCAGTATGCTTGAAATTATATAAAATTGTGTTGCGTCGACGCCACGTTGAGATGGGGTAAAGGCAGGTGAAAAAAAACAGGTTTAGCAAGTTAAAACCATTATTCCCGACAAAAACTTAGCTTTTACTAAAATCTAAAAATGAAAATTGTAGACCGTTGCGTGTTGAATATCATGTTATATCATAGTTTCAAACTTTTTCTATTCAATAATGACGACAATTTATAGTCAACTAGTTCCATAAAGGTTACTAGAAATAAATGGTACAGGATTGTATCGATCTTTACGAATTTAACACAAATATATAGAGAAAAACCGAGGCAGGCCGGTTTGTATGTCTATAATCGTAAATCAGCCACGACCAAACGGATATAAACTAGTCCACCTAATTAAAAAGAATGGGCAAAAAGTGTAATTTGTAACGTCCGCTACAAAGTACCTTCATTTAGTAAAATTTATGGAGCAGCTATTTATTTTGGTGACCTTTATAATGATCACTAACTGAAGTCCCTTAATAGGGTTATAATGTTTATTAATTAAAATATTTGCTAAAATAATATACCTTAATAATATAAGTCGCCTCCTTGGTTTAGTGCCAGCATATATGGGCTGTGGACCGGGAGGTCCTGGGTTCGATACCTATTTTTTTAATAGCAAAATATAATTATGTAATCAGTTTACGCTTCGTTAATTGATTGATTGTAAAAAGTAAAATTGAGTACTGCAAAATCTATTTTTTTTATTGCAGAGATTAGCAAACGAACAGATGGGTCACCTGATAAGTGATCTTCACCGCCCATTGACACCCAAGACACAAAAAGAATCATGGGTGTGTTGCCAATCTAAAAGGAGGGAAAAGGGATTGGTAAAGGGAAGGGGGGAAATGTTCCACCAGAAATCTCACTCACCGAACGAAACGCGACAGCAGGCTGCCACTTTACGTCGGTTTTCTGTGAGACAGTGGTATCAATCCGGTCGAGCTGCGTAAGACGTAACTGTCTACAGCGTGGCTCTACCACTCAAACTAGGTTGGGCCAAGGGAATTTTCTTATAATCGTTCTTCGTTTGTTATGTATGGATTCCCATATTATGATCTTACTTGTACGGATTCTCGTACAAGTAAGATCATAATAATACTGCTATAAGAGGTGGTGGTAACCCCCCAGGTCGAAAAACAAGAATATAATGTTTAGGTATCAGGGATTTGTATTTAAATAGGGATATCCCTAGTTTAAGTATATTATGACATTCATAAGCTCACGCCTGTATGCCCGAAGGGGTAGGCAGAGGCGCACTAGCGAACTAGAACACTCACACTTCGCCGAGCTTAATTCAGTCCCAGATGTGATAGGGGGCGAGCCTATCGCCATATCGGGCACAAATTCCAGACTCCGGCCTGATATGGAAAAATCCAATATCACTTTGCCCGACCCGGGGATCGAACCCGAGACCTTAGACCGTAGTCGTACTGAAATACCACCACGCCACCGAGGCAGAAGTAATAATGAAGCTGGTATAAATTGTTGACTCCGCCCATACGAGCCTATTTCTGACTAAAACAGTCCAAGGCATTACAGTCGACGGCGCAAGTTCGACCACATGTCGCATTATAATAATACATTGTAACGCGAACAGCTAACAAGCTACCTTTCGTACACGATGGAGACTATTAATAACTAAAATTAAATGTCACTAAAGTTTCATTTAGATAGATACATAGTCACTCTTTATTGTAAACACACAGAAAAACAGGTAACATTAAATAACATTAAAAAAAGCTGTGCCACAATTGGCGGCCTTATCGCTAAAAGCGATCTCTTCCAGGCAACCATTAATTCATTTGCTTGTTATATGTGTATTTGATTTATTATATTGGATAATTATATTCCTATTGGTCTAGAGTAGCGTACACAAGATGAGAACCATGAATTGTGAGTTAAAATCCGAAGTATTTTTTTCCACATATAATTCCCCAAGGTTCCCCAAGATATTAATTTGTGTCCCAAACTCGCCCCCCATCACATGATTATGCTGTACTAATTGTGTCTCTGCCTGCTGTTATTGAAGTTGGAGTTTCAAAATGTACTGCTTTGAGAGGTATGAAGTTTTATGTTCAGTTACCTGGTTGCAAAATCCTAACAAGATATTTTATCTAAGGATGGGACCAGGGGGAAAGAGACAGAAAGCATAAATACATTATAGTTACTTCTCTCCCGTTTGTCAAATTTTCTACCTAAAAAAACATTTTTGTACTTCATACCATTAATATTGTAAGACTAATTACAAAAGTTAGGCATTGAAATTCTAATTTAACTTCAATTTCGTAGTTTTAGTTAAATGTTATTAAATTTTAAATTCACTTCGAAATTGCCTAAAGAATGTTGAAGTTTTTATGAATACAATATGCCAATTAATAAAACTATTAGCCCGTGAAAATGAAAACGTTACAATTTATAATTATTATAGTCCGGAAATTATGGTCCGCGTTGTAACAATATCTGTGTTAATTTTATAAGTTTCTCGTATAATGTTATTAGAGTCCGTGTTTAATTTACTCGTATTTTACCTCTTTATTACGTGGTTACAAGTTTATAGCGCCTTAGAGTATTAGGCTGCGGACACGAACTCAGCGGCGACGGTGGCGGCGCGGAGAGCGGCGCGGAGACGGCGCGGCAACCTACCGCTATACCGGTCATACGCTGCTCTTCGCGTCGCTGCCTTCGAGGCCAGTTACATTTAAATCTATGCATTGAAACGCACCGTTCCCCGCGCCGCCGCCGCTCCAAGGCAGCTGAGCTCGTGTCCGCGTCTTTTATTCAGTATCGAGTCCTTCACATTTAGGAAACTATCAAACATCTGTGACATTATCACATATTATAAACATTGTCGTGAAATTACAGGATCATCGTTCTTTCTTTTTTCTAAATGCCCTTATCCCACTTAACGTGAGGTCGGCGCAACACAAGCATGTTGCAGAAAACGATTTCAAATTGATAATCAGATTACAAAAATTGCTTTGCCCGATCTGGGAATCGAACCAGGACCTCCTGATCCACCGCCGATATATGCTGCCACTAGATCAAGGAGTCGAATGATTATAAAATATGTATGTTACCTACTGTTATGTTTTTGTTCAATTTTATTATAATTAAAAAAGGCAAATTTTAGTAAATAAATAATAAGTACAACAAATTGTCAACGGTGAAGGAAAACATCGTGAGGAAACCTGCATACCTGAGAATTTCTTCACAGGAATTTTGAAGGTATGTGAAGTCTACCAACCCGCATCAGGCCAGCGTGGTAGACTAAGGCCTAACCCCTCTCATTGGTAGAGGAGGCCCGTGCCCAGCAGTGGGACAGTAATATTACAGGGCTAATATTATTTTTTACAACAAATTGTTGGAATTTATTTACTAGCATTTGCATGCGGCTGTGCTGAATTTGAGTGGTAGAGCCACGCTGTAGACAGTAACGTCTTTATCACGAATGAGTCGGCTCGACCGGTTGAATACCACTGCCTCACAGGAACCAACATAAAATGGCAGCTTGCTGTTGCATTTCGTTGTGAGATTTCTGGTGGCCCAATTCCCCTCTTCGTTTCACAATCCTTATTTCCCTCCATTTAGGTTGACAGCCTCCGTGGCGCAGCGGGCGAGTAGCCGGCTGTGAAGCGAGAGGCCGCGGGTTCGATTCCCGCATCGAGACAAATGTTTGTGTAGCCCACAGATATTTGTTTCAAGTCTGAGTGTTGTGAGACCGAGTCTCTCATAGTCTCCGACACCCACGATACAGGTTATACCTAGTGTGGGGTCGGGATTAGGTGTGTGACTGTTGGGTGTATTCATTATTATTATTTGTGTCTTGGGTGTCTATGGGCGGTGGAGATCACCTACCATCAGGTGACCCATCTGCTCGTTTGCCAGTCTCTGTTATAAAAAAAAACATAATCGGAGCTTAAACCTTGAGTCGCATTGACCCACATGCGTTCGAAGGCCGTCCAAATGTCAACAGGACCTTTACGGTGTGAATCGGTGCACCTGTTCAGTAAAATTATAAAACTTACCTTTACATAATTATACATGTATTTCGTAACTTTATTGTTATATCGCAGTCTTGTGTCGATAAAGGTTGTTTTTAAAGCAGATATTCCAGTTATTATAGTATTATTATGTTCAGTAGCCCGAGCACGAAAAACTAATGTAAATGTAAATGTATGCGAGTTCGCTGCGCACTGATGACGTTTGGTTAATATTTCATACAAATTTCATAGACGCGCATCGAGTTCGAATACATTTACGGTTGTCAGAAATTTTCCTGCTCAGGCCGCAGTACTCTCTATTTTGAAGTTTTATTACCGACTTCAAAAAAAGGAAGAGGTTAACAATTTCGTCGGAATCTTTTATTTTTATGTATGTTCCCCGATTACTCGAAAACGCCTGGGCCGGTTTGAGAAATTCTTTTTTTGTTTAAAAGGGTATACTTCCCAAGTGGCCCCATTGGCACCAAGTCAGGATCTGATGATGGGATCCTAGAAAAGTCGAGTGCAATCCTCAAATTTTATAGGGACCCATAGAGTGTTTTATATATTTCCTAAAACTATTCAGGTATTTGCATCTGGTACTCATCATCTCATGTTGCTGGGCTGAAAAATATAACTCCTTAACTATTAGTGAACTGTGAACTGTGAACAATGATTGTTGAATCCACATTCACATGCGAGTAACCTCATGTGCCAGGTCTAAATATTTAGACATTATTATTATTATATAAGTACTCGAAACTAAGCAGAATCAGATATTTCACTTATTGTTAGGGACCTTTCCAGTGTCGCCCGGATGTTTCCATCTCTCCCGGGCATTATGGCGCTGGGCCGTAAGACCGGCGACTCCGACATAATCGTTACGTCTCCCCCCAGATGTGGCGTGGCGGCGTAAAACTCTTTCCCGCGATAACAAAAGTCGTATTTGGAAGCTCTTTTTTTAAATTGGTTCAAATAAGATCTACAGTACCATAATGCCTGGTTTTGACGAATATTTGACATTAGTTATGCATTCTATATTTACAGCATTACTAATAAATCGATACGCTATTAAATAAACAAATCACAGCTCAAGTGAAGCTGCGAACAAAAGCTAGTATGTAAAATTCCGATGACCTATTACAATTATAAAGAATAATATACACGTGATATTTACATATATATTTGCAAAGCTGTAAATGTTGTATTACGTATCCGCATTAAGTTTTGTTTTTATTTGAATGCATTTTACGTTTCGATTGTTTATATTAGAGATATTATTCGGAATAAATTTATTCATTATAATTTATTCTGATAGTTAGCGTAGGTTAAGTCAATAGAATATAATTTGTTTTTTTTTATTTACTAATCCCCGCAACTACGACTACATTTATTTTCATAAATAAATAATCTCTAATACGGATACCGTATAACAAATTCGCGTAAATTTCGCTCCACATAAACGTATAAGCTGTATATGACAGCCTCCGTGGCGCAAAGGGCGAGTAGCCGGCTGTGAAGTGAGAGGCCTCGGGTTCGATTCGAATGTTTGTGTGGCCCACAGATATTTGTTTCAAGTCTGGGTGTTGTGAGACCGAAAGTCTCTCATAGTCTCTGACATCCACGATACAGGTTATACGTAGTGTGGGGTCTCAGGACTAGTTGTGTGACTGTTGGGTGTAAGTATTTATTTTTATTTATTTATATACGACCGAATTCGTTGAAGCCATTATTTTCTCTATAAATGCTATAACCTCGACACCTCTTTGAATAAAATGTTTCACAGAATTGCTTTTTTCTTGTTATAATTAGCAATTATTGTCCAGAAGGTGTTATTATATTTAGTAACACCATTTATGTACCCGAATGCATTGTTTCGAAGCCTTGATAGTTCACCTTAATGTGGTATGTAATTATTGTACCGCAATACAAGACAATGCGTTTGTTGTGTTCCTTCCTTTTCACAACTTTATTTTATATTGCAAAAGTTCTAAGTAGCAGCAATTAGCTTAAGTGATCAATTTGAAGCGTATTTTTTATTTAAGTAACCACTATTACTTAAGTAAACGTCCTAATGTTGACAAATGTGTGATTAAATGAGAAGGAAAATTTTATTTGACTGGAGTGCCTCGGTGAAGTGGTGGTATTGCGACTATCGTTTTGAGGTTTCGGGTTCGATACCAATGTCAGGCAAAGTGATATTGGATTTTTCAGTACCAGTCCGAAGTCTGGAATTTGTGCCCGATATGGCGATACGCTCGCCCCCTATTACACCAAACTTGGCAAAATGTGAGTGTTCTAGTCCGCTAGTGCGCCTTTGCCTACCCCTTCGGGTATACAGCCATGAGCATAAGCTTAGGAAAATATTTTATTAAATGATTTTTGCTTATTATTTGATTATACATAAAGTATAACAGTCGTACAGTGTAAAAAGTTTGCTAAAGGTTTCTAACACTTCTTAGATTTTTTGTGAAGGAAAATATTATTGGTAATAACAACTTTATGTTTGACATTTATAATTATTACTAGCTATTATTACTCACGGCTTGGACTGTCGTAATTTTCAAGATATTTTACTTATTAAATTATTATTGCTTAGGATCACTTGCAGCTCCGCGATAAATTTCTATTATCCCAAATCTTGATTTAAAGATAGGAGTGAGCTGTAGAATAAATCGAGATAAGGTGTAACTCTTGATTAGTAATAGCGCTAGATTAATAATAAAAGTGTAAATGTGTTTCTTTTAGCTTGGCCTTACTTAACGAAATTGTGACTATCAAATAATTCGTGTGATTTTTTACGTGTGACAATAACAAACATAGAATAGTAAATTAATTGTATCATAATAAGCTCATAAAGGTAAATAAATGTGATTTTACAACAATAAAGTGCTAAAATCAGCGAGCAACCACCGCAAATTAGTTCTGGAATGTATCCAACAGTATTTGAGGTGGAGAGGCCAATAATTGCGGTTTAAATGTCACCTATATGCCTATTGGAAGAGGACCAATGCAGGTTAGGCATCACGCCAGCCTTCCGTTAGCATTTATTACCCTTTGACACTTTGGCAATAGTCATTATTTTTTTAACCGACTTCCAAAAAGGAGAAAGTCCTCAATTCGTCTTTTTTTATGTATATTACGCGATATCTCCGCTAAATGCGGACCGATTTTCAAAATTCTTTTTGTGTTCGATAGAGCTTATTTCAAGGGTGGTCCCATATAAATTTGGTCCCGATCGGATTGAAAGTCGGTCGGTTAAGTTTTTAAACTTGTGATTAATACAATATGATGTATTAATGTTTATATTTTCGACCGACTTCCACAAAAGGAGGAGGTCCTCAATTCGTCTGGTATTTTTTTTATGTATGTACTTGATATCTCCGCCAAATGTGGACCGATTTTCAAAATTCTTTTTGTGTTCGATAGAGCTTATTTCAGGGTCGTCCGGTCGAGCCGGTCGTAAAAACTAAGCCAAATCCTTTCCGTAACATACTTAAAAAATTGTGTTGCGCCGAACCCTACTGCCCACATTAAGATGAGATAAGGGTACGTGGAAAGAAAGATTGCAGCCAGTGTAATTACTAGGTACTAGGACTGCCTCCGTGGCGTGGTGGTATTTCGGTAAGACATAAACGGTACATACGGTTCTGAAGTCTCGGGTTCGATCCCCGGGTCGGGCAAAGTGATATTGGATTTTTCCATATCAGCCTGGAGTCTAGAATTTGTGCCCGATATGGCGGTAGGTTCGCTCCCTATCACATCTGGGACGGAACTAAGCTCGGCGAAATAAGGGTGTACTAGTTGGCTAGTGCGCCTCTGCCTACCCCTTCGGGAATACAAGCGTGAGCTTATGTTATGTTATTATAAACATGTAATATCTCAGGATGACGAGCACTGTGTAGTGTGACAGGCTGAGATCTATAGAGCGAACTTCGACCAAGTCTAAGTCAAAGTAACGAACTCAGAAAGGATTTGGGATTGTTAAATCGAACTTTGATTTAGTTCGAGTCATTTTTTACAAGAAAAACACACTGACAGACAGACTAAGCAAAGATTTTCTTATAAAAAATGACTCTAACTAAGTCAAAATCCTCACTGAGTTCGTTACTTTAACTGACTTAGACTTAATCGAAGTTCGCTCTATAGATCTCAGCCTTTGTGCTTCGTTATTCAAAGTATGGGTTAGGGGCTATCCATAAATTGTCATACGTTAAGGGGAGGGGGTTCGACGAAATGTGACATTGTGTGACAAATGGTGGGACGGGTCCAAAAACGAATATAGTCAAGCTTTTTAAAATGTTTTGATGTTAAATTATTAAAAAATAATTTCAATGGAAATATACCTGATATCGGAACTGCTTCCCTGATGTAAAATTGCATAATATGTGACGTCACACCAGGGAGAGTCTCACAAATGTAACCAGCTGTGACAAGGACAGGAGGGGATATGACTGAGACTATGATCGGGGAGGGGTAAAAATAATGAAATTGATGTGACGTAGTTTGTGGATGGTCCTTTTTGTCGCTATTGTTCAGCTGGGGCAGTCCCTTTTTTTTTTTGTTTTCGCGGGGAAAGCGATGCTCGTCACTGGATTCCAAAAAAAATTATAATATATGTACACATACATGGCATTTTAAAAGCTTATTTTATAGCCTAAAGTCTCTAGAATCTTTGAAACTTGCATATATCCATCGTAGTGATCTAATTAAACATCATCATTATGTACATTTATATTAGAAAAAAAATGCTAAGCTTGTGATTTATGTAACTAGACACATAAAATTTTAATTTGTCTAGTTTATTTTGTTAGCAAGTTCACTGTCAATTGACACATTATGTAGCTCATTAAGTTAGTTGTATAATGTCAAGGCGATGCATCTTTCACTCGTCGTTGTCGCCCATGCCTTATAACGAGATTGACAACTGTTATTTTATGAATATCATTTACAAACCTTTATCCCAGTAGCTTTGGAACACGTTTCTTTATTGTAATAATCATAATTTTTCTCTGCATAATTTGTTCTTCGTGTTTTGGGTATTCTTTTTTCGTTACTTTGTAGCATGTTTCCTACACATGCCTAAACGATACAGTTTGAGTCAAGCAAAAAAATCACTTATTACAATATCATCATCATTATCATCAGCCATAGGACGTCCACTGTTAAACATATACCGAAGATTCTATTATACATCGCAGGAAGTCGGTGGATGCAGGTCACTTCCAACTTTCAGCAACTCTGTTAAATGAAAACCACCAATGTTCATTGATTGAACTTATTGAAAATCACTTTTATGTACTTTTAACAATTTTATGTTCTGACTGATCCAAATTTACAATGAATCACGAACCTTTACCTTCCCTAAGAAATCTACGCAATCTATTTAATACCTTGCTCCGTTTATTTTAGTGATATCTACGAGTAAATGGTTATTTTATCACTTAGCATTCCTAATAACTTGTGAGAAAATTGCAAAAATCCAATAACCGTTGCTAGTTTTTATATTAGCTATAAAAATAATTTTGCAATTACAGACTTGTAATCGTTAATACAAACTTGTTTGTTTGTTCAACTTGTGTTCATGTGTCACATCCTTTATGCATAATATGCTATGGTCAGTCTAAGTCAATGTACATTACTTGTGCACACTTTGTTACTATAAACAGCTTTTACAATAGTCTTATGTTGGTACTTAGTAGTCTTTAAGAATTAAAATCAGTATTAAAATCTTCCTTTTTACTTTTGAACGCTATATTACTGTTTTAACTAATCACTCTTCCATCTTTTTCGTCTTCGTTTTAATCTAAGATATTCAATAGTACAATCTTTACATCTCTTTGAGCTCAAACTTAAAGCAAGTACGAACAAATAAAATTGTTAAATAAAGTAAATATATTGTTAACTTACTTTTATGTTTCAATAAAAGCAAAAAAAGTAATTGATTCTGTTATTTTATTTGCACATAATTTGAAATCATGTTTTAAAAATAAAATAGACAAATATTATAGAGACGAGTCTCCAAAAAATATAAAACTAAAGTCTACATATGAATGAAGAGTTCCTCGTAAAACTATCATCATTCATCTCTGATAACGCGTCATAAAATTTCGGTTTAAAACTGAGTGACGAGGCCTCGTACCTTATTGGCAGGTTTCTATACCCCAAACATTACCACCTCGATAACACATGTCTATCTAAATAGTCCGTTTTACGCTCCTTAATAGATCACATACAGATCACCAATATTTGAGGAGGGATTAGGTAGAACCAAGTATATACGGTAAATTACTTAGAAATGGTTTCAAGCTTTACAGCTCTATAATTTAAAACGTAAATCTGCGTGTATTTAGAATATTTTGCAATGAGTTAACTTTGTAAAGGTAAACAGGAATACGTACTTACGTATTCCTGTTTACCTTTACACCTGTGCTTCAACTCAAAAAATTCCCTTTAAATATATTCAGAGTCTAGCTATTAGCAAACAGATACATTTTACAAAATGCAACTATAATTTGTGACCACTTTTAATAAACTTGTTCTACTTGCTTAATCATCATTCTAGTTTGCATGCGAAAATTTGACAACCATTCGCATGCGTTCTACACTGTATGCTGTTCAAGGTTTATTAAATCTAATATAATATTAATTTAGTGCTCGATTGTTGAATTACTTAAGAAAATTGCAACCAATCCTACTTGGCACTATTACGTGTATGCGAGCAAACTGACCAGCTGAGAAAACGGAACTTGCATACGTGGTACTGGTAGCAAAAAAACATTAAATAAATTATTTATTGGCAACCAGTCAATAAAATTCTATGTTAAGTGTGTTTTCTTTGTGAATTATCGCTTGCGGTAACGGTGAAGGAAAACATCGTGAGGAAACCTGCATATCCATACATACCCGAGAATTTCTGCTCAGAATTCAATAAAATAAATAAATACACCCAGTCACACACATAGTCCTGACCAACCTTAGGTTTAACCAGTGTCGTGAGTATCAGAAACTACGAGATTCTTCGGTCACAACATCCAAACCCGAAACAAATACGTATCTATGGTTTACTCAAACATTTGTTTCGGTGCGGGAATCGAACCCGCGGCCTCTCGCTTCACAATCGGCCACTCGCCCCCTGCGCCACAGAGGATGTCATGTAATAATTTATACTTATATCTCAGCCTATCGTCGTCCACTGCTGGACGTAGGCCTCCCGGAGTGAGCATCCCGGTCCTGCGCAGTCCGCATCCATCCACTTCCCGCCACCTTTCTCAAGTCGTCGGTCCATCGTGCAGCAGGAGGTTCTACTACGTTTGCCTAAACGCGGTCGCCACTCTAGCATCTGTCTGTTCCACTGATCATCTCTCCGTCTGCGGCCTTCACGATGCCCCACTTCCACTTCAGCGTGCTAATTCTGCGAGCAATATCCAAGAATTTTCTTCTCTGGTGGATGACTTCATTTTGAATATGTACACCAGAGAAATGCGAAGCACTGGTCGCTCCATACGACACTGAGCAATTTTGAATTTAATTAATACTTATGGTGGAGGAAATGTTAAAAACGTGTTTATGTTTTTTTTTAATAATGCTGCTTGATTCTTAAATCTAGGATTTACGTACCACTTGCAATAACATAACACATAACATAAGCTCACGCCTGTATCCCCGAAGGCAGAGGCGCACTAGCGAACTAGTACACCCACGTTTCGCCGAGCTTAGTTCCGTCCCAGATGTGATAGGGGGCGAGCCTATCGCCATATCGGGCACAAATTCCAGACTCCGGGCTGATATGGAAAAATCCAATATCACTTTGCCCGACACGGGGTTCGAACCCGAGACCTCAGAACCGTAGTCGTACCGAAATACCACCACGTCACCGAGGCAGTCACTTGCAATAATGAAAGATAAATAAAATGCAAACATTTATCTAGACAGGTGAGTGGTGACAACTGACAGAGCATACCATTTGTATGCTAGACATTTAAAGAATCAATGAAGCGAATCAAATTATTACGGCTTTATATCATCGATATAATAATATACCTAGATGCACAGTTCCATACAAATATCATTGTAAACAGTGTCCTCGACAGACAAAACAAATAAACATCACAAATTTAATTAAATTAACACAAATATGACCTTATAGACGCGGAATAAAGTAGCTTTTTAAATTGAATGTTCAAACGTTCCTGTATTCGAAATTTTTGAATTTCTAATCGTTTTTGAATTTGACAATAATTTGACATTATTAAAAGAATCATTCTAGTCACTTGGACAAAGATTGAATGGAGTCGAATAGTTCTTGTATTTATCTGTGAGAAATTTTGACCACGTGGCGTACAATGTAGATGAGAATGGTGATACCTCTATAATAATTTTACTTACATTAAGAGATAGATAGAGTATAAATGTTTAGAAGATAACAAAGCTTATGAGTTATGAATATGAAATAAGCACTGTTTTGCCGTAGCGTGATTCATAAATAAATAAATAACACCCAACAGTCACATACATAGCCCTGGCCCCACACTGAGATCGTCTTTTGCTCTTTAGATTCTTAATAATTTCTTTTAGACTATCATTTCGTTTTCTTAATCTTTTGTTCTGCCTTTTTAAGTTTCGCACTAAATTAGATTTAAGTTTAAATTTTTGGTTGCGTTCTTTCAAATTATCTTTCAAAAATAACGTCTTAGGTGTGTTAAAGATGGATGAAAATTCTGATGGTATTGGTGATCCTTCATTATTTATTGGTTCAATTGCTGGTTCCTGGAAATGAATATGTTTCGAATAAATGATGACGCCACAATTACTGTTGTAGTAATTATGCCTAACGACCGGTTCCAATAAATGATCTCAATCCGAGAATCCAAGATAAAAATGAAAAATTAAAAAATGAAAAATCGCGAGAATGAACCGTTATAATTATTATTTGACAGCGGAATGTTCAACTTTGTTCATGTTGGCATTTATGATCTGCACACTTTGATTGAAAACATTTATTAGAATTAGCCGCAAATTATTAAATAGTCATTTTACATGGCAGTATGTACCTAGTATATGCTTGCTATTGATTAATTCTGTATCAAATATTTTTCAACTATTACACTTGTACTGCACCCTCCCTCATTTAAACTTGTAGTAGCGACAATCTAAAATAAAGTCAATAAATGTGGCAATATTTATTTATTTATAGGTACAACAACAGCATACATATTGTTAAATTAAATAGTAAACATTAGTAAATAGTAGACAATGTAGCTGATGACAATTTATCACCTTTATTTTTGGTACAGCATTCTTTTTAATTTTCCTAATCCCTTTTTCTGTATAATATCCATCGGAATCGGCAAAATGGTCTGAACAAACCACACTTGAGTAATTGGGTTTAAAATTTTCTTCTCTCCTTTCTTCGGAAATAATTTTACGCCATTTATCTCTTACTATTTCATTTCATGGAAATCTGTAATTAATAAAAAAAATCATAAATTTAAAATAAATATAATATATTTCCAAAAAAAAAACGACTCCATATATTTCATTGTTCCAAATCATGCTTTCAAAAGGGACAAAATATTTTATTAACTGAATTCGTTAAATTAATTATTTATACACGTTTAATACTTAATTTAACATGATTAAGGTTTTAAGAATCAAGTAAGGGAATTATACTTACTTAAAATATGAAATCCCATGTGTTTTGCGCTTTGTAAGAGTGTTATTTTTGCACTCTTTCACAGAGCATTTAGGCATCTTCACAGACGAACGGTCGGCGCCCGACTGACAGCCAACAAGTGCTTACTTACATTTTAAGCACTCGTTGGCTGTCCCACTTTCTGAGCGTCAACTGTGCATCGAGGTATATTATTATATCGATGCTTTATATAGAAAAGTATTGTCAACAAATATTTTTCTATTTATAAAATGATTACTCTGCTACAGTTCAATAATTGACATTGACATTTCCAAAATCCATATAATTATTTCTTGATCAGTAGGTAAGTATACAAAATGTTGTAAAACATATATAATATGATAAATCACTTATCAATGTTTTAATTTTACGATGTGCTAAAATTAATTTGTGATGACGATCATATGGATGATGGAACATGTTTTTTCTCACAGTTTATATTTATTTGCTGACTGTACGCCATTGGAGGCACACGCGAGGCCGATATAAGCTCATAATTATGAACCTAATCTTGAGCGAATGGCTGTCTTGTGTTGACATTACGAAGTTTTAAAAATAGAAACAAAAATGCCCATGACCTAACTAGAACTTTCGATGTTGAAAATCATACCAATGTTTCAAGTAGAAATAAATATTTTGACTATCTTTTTAAAATTATAATAACTGATCAGTAAAAACAAGTTTGTATAAAACCTGTTTAATATATTTATCCTATGTTAAAATTATTGTACCGCTTAATATACATAATATGTATGATAACGTAAAGAGAGAACTAGAGTATTAACAAGCTCAATATAAATAATCATGTTGTTAATGTGTTGTAAGCAAGTTGCTGTACCTATTGGGCCAGATATCAATATGCTAGATAAATACGGAATTAGAATTCTAATCACCCTCTTCATAAGGCCAATTCGTAAGTATGCCGAATTAGAGGCTATAAATTTTAAAAGGCTAATTGATTCGTCTTTTAGTATGATTCGTATAATAACAATAATCTCTCTTTTATTAATAATAATAAAATAATAAATAAAAAAGTATCCTCATAATTTCCACAATACTCCAACTTAATAATAATAAAATAAAAAATAAAAACCATCCTCATAATTTCCACAATACTCTAACTTAATCATCATCATCATCAACGAAAGGACGTCCACTGCTGGATGTAGGCCTCCCCCAATAATAACTAAATAGTTTCCCAACTTAATAGTCAGCTATACATATTTTAGCACGGGTGTTAAAATATCATGTGGGTAGAGTCTGATAGTAAAATTGGTAAACAACAATAATAATCTAAAGCATAACAAACTGTAATTAAATAATTTGGTAATACTAATTACTAACAGGAAGCATTTTGCTACTCAAGTGGACAGTCAAAATTTATAACAAACCGAAGTTGTTGCGAAAGTGTAGGATTATTCTTTCGATCCGAAACGAATGAAGCACAATTAGAATGCCACAAGGCCATCTTGAAGCTGCAGCACATGCAATTGACATAACACTATCCGATTGTTCGAATGACCAGCAGGTCGATTCTCTAAGGTTTCATTTGTGAAAACAACGTTGCGGCATCGTTGCGGCAACGATGTTTTCATTTTTGTATTCAGCAAGGTACAAAGCGCACACACTAGCACTATGCGTGATGACGGCGCCTATGCTAGAGCTCTCTCGAGCGAGGGGGTTGACATAAATGTATGGAAAATGGTTCTCTAAGACCCAACAACGTTGAACGTTCCATCGATCTCAACGATGTGCGCTGCGGAAGCTCGTCGTCGATCGCAACGTTGTGGCGTTTCTTAGAGAATCGACCTGCTGTATATTGTCGACAGCCTCCGTGACGCAGCGGGCGAGTAGCCGGCTGTGAATTGAGAGGCCGCGGGTCCCCGCACCGAGACAAATATTTGTTCGGCCCACAGATATTTGTTTCGGGTCTGGGTGTTGTGAGACCGAAAGTCTCTCTCGTAATTACTGATTCCTAAGACACAAGATACGATCTTAGTGTGGGGTCAGGACTATGTGTGTGATTGTTGGGTGTTATTTATTTATTGTTTTCGTTACTTAAATTTTAAAATGATTTTTGAACGACAATCAATGACGCATATTATTTAATTTATCATTTTATGTTATTTAATTATTTAACTGTAGTTAACATCGATTTATAGCATTTTTAAGGCACGTTCTTTTATATTGGATCCATGAAAAAATTGATTGTCAAAAAGTCACTATTATTATGGCGGTCTGCGATAGACTAAATCTTCATCAGTTTGTGCTAATATTCATCGATTGTACTACCTTTAACATTAGCCGTATAGTGTGGCCGTTTATTGTGGCATGATGGTACATAAACCGACTTCAAAAAGTCGACAATAATTTGATCAAATGAAAAAGCGTCGAAATCAAAGAAAGGAGGTAAAATACGTGCATTATGAATGCTTTAATTCGACGTAAACTATATACACTAGTCGTATCGGTTTCTATGTTATATTAATCCGTTGGAGGCGGCATACATAAGTGTATGGGCCACCGGAGGTCGAGCCCCAGGTGACTATTTAAGCGTGTTTTGCATGTACCTATTGAAGTGGTAGAGCCTTGCTGTAGACAGTAACGTCTATAGCACGAATGGGCCGGCTCGACCGGTTAGATACCACTGTCTCACAGAAAACCGACGTAAAGTGGCAGCTTGCTGTCGCGTTTCGTTCGGTGAGTGAGATTTTCGGTGGCCTTTTTCCCCATTCCCTTACCCAATCCCCTTCCCTCCACTTCCATTTCCTCCTTTTAGGTTGGCAACGCATCCATGATTCTTTTTGTGTCTTGGGTGTCTATGGGCGGTGGAGATCACTTACCATCAGGTGACTCATCTGCTCGTTTGCCAATCTCTGCTATAAAAAAAACCTATTATGGGTAAAAAGTAATAGAAATATTGCAGCAGTTTACATAGCTAAAAGCATTACTCATATACCTACTTAGATTTTCTGTTTAAGATGGAGGTTAAAGTTCACCTTCAAAATGAGCCTGCTATTCTTAGCTATTATAACTTACTTTAATGGATTTTCAGTGTCAAATTAACTCGTAATGCAAGGCGGGTCGATATTTCATCTCAGGCCATGATTTCATGATGTCTTAGGTTTATTTATTATATGCTCTTCTTCTTCTTCTACCTGCCCTTATCCCACCTTATGTGGGGTCGGCGCAACATACTTTTTTTTAAGCATGTTGCAGATAGGATTTGGCTTAGTTTTTACGACCGGCCGCCTGCCTGACGCCAACCCGCTATGAGGGATCCCGTCCCGGGCAAATTAAATTACAAAATTTGCTTTGCCCGACCTGGGAATCGAACCCAGGACCTCCAGGCCCACAGCCCATACATGCTGCCACTAGACCAGGAGGCGACTATGTTATTGATTTAATATTATATCGTTTTAAATTCAACAACACAATACAATTCAATTCAATTCTGGACATAATGGGCCTTACTTATAAAACATTTTAGCTGAGCAAATGGCTAAGAATAGGCTGTCACTTTCATTTTCAAACAATGTGACACAAGGAAAAAAGTGACAGGCTATTCTTAGCCATTTGCCTAAGCTGTTTTTATAAGTAAGGCCCATAAAGCTATTCGACATAATCAATTACTCTTTTTATGCAGAAAAACAACAACATATAAGATTGCAGCGCAAGTTGCAATCTTTATTTTGAATGTCGTTATTTATTTTGTTGTTGTATTATTAATCATCTACCTCTAATACCTAACTTATGTCAGTGATTAAAATAATCCATTTTTGTGACATAATTAATGATTCCATCATGTTATAAATTACACATGTCTATACATATAAAAAGAAGTTCATTAGCTAATAATAGGCGAATCGATAAAACCAAGGACGTTTTATTATTATTTCATAATCGCTCTAGAAATTGTAATTTTTGTGTTCTCTTTTACTATATCTAACTAATTACAATTATTGTCCTTTTAGTTTTCGAGTCTATCTACTGCCCTCGTTCGATCTAGTATTATTAATGAAGTTTTATCATTGTGCCAGATAAATTGTGTAACTAGATCCTTGTCTTATAATTCAATAAAATGAGTGTGTGTGTGTGTGTGATAGTCACGGGCGGCTCGGCCTTCAGTGGCCCATACGCTTATGTAACATATGTGCCGGCTCCTACGGGTTATGAAAATATAAAAGGAATTTTTAATTTTAATTACATTTAGTTTCGATTTGATTGATTACGGGACTTAACGTTTGGTATACTTAGGGAACGTACCCATACTACGTGACCTTTTTTATACTATTTTTTTACCTCTCCCCTCCCCTCGGTGACCACCCGTAGTATATGCCAAGACCCCCCATGCCCTATGGTGTTTACGTAGTAATTTATAAATAAATAAATAAATACACCCTACAGTCACACACCTAGTCCTGACCCCACACTAGGTATAACCTGTATCGTGGATATCAAAAACTAAGAGAGACTTTCGGTCTGACAACACCCAGACTTGAAACAAATATCTGTGGGCCACACAAACATTTGTCTCAATGCGGGAATCGAACCCGCGGCCTCTCTCTTCACAGCCGGTTACTCGCCCGCTGCGCCACGGAGGTTGTCATCAAATATGGTTTTAAATAATTTTTTGGTCGAACAAAAGTAAAACAGAAAATATTATGATGTGTTGCTTTACCTGTGAGTTTAAAAAGTGCTAAACGCATCACGCCATATTTGAATATGGTGTAAAAAAGCACGAGATTTCCCTAGAAGATATTGACTACGTGACGAAAACCTAAGAACTGTGACCAAGCGTGGTATTTTGAAGGCCCCTTCTCCCCCTCTCCCCCAGAACGTGTCACGTAGTATAGGTACGTTTCCTTACTTTCTTGTTTTTCGAAGGCCTATACATGCATCCCCAATTTATTTTTGTTTCATTTATTGCGCTTACCATTAGGTGTAGTGTAGTCGGTCACTTTGCCATGCTCGGATTAAATAAGAAAAAGAAAAAGAAATTTAGGACATATTATCACAACTTTCATATATGAAATCGCTTGCTAAATAACAGATTTGTTCTCCAGCATTTTGCGTCTGTAAGATTCTTAAATTTTGATTCTTACCAAATCTCACCACTTTAATTTTCTACCTCCATACCCATATTAAAATAAACGATTAACAGTAAATCGTCCTTGTCTTAATCGTTCCGATCAATCAGATTGCCCATTTGAGGCCTTTCATATATATTCTTGGTGCGAAAGAATGACGATCGAATATAGTGCTTCGACAAAGGTTACCACTTACCACCGCATGTTTTATTGATGCGCCTCACAAGGCCTCGCCATTAAATTTTCATTGGTTTATCACCCCATATTATGTATGAGATTAGTAATTGCTTGGGGGTGGTCCATCTTTGTAGAAGCTTTTTGGAAGTAACGTTGACATTGCATGATAATATGGTCGAGATTTGAATAAAGTTTAATTGTTGTTTATCACAGCTTTAACTTAGTTTAATGTGGACTAGGCGTAACCCTTTTTCGACCGACTTCCAAAAGGAGGAGGTCCTCAATTCGTCTGCTTTTTTTGTATGTTACGCGATATCTCCGCCAAATGTGGACCGATTTTCAAAATTCTTTTTATGTTCGATAGAGCTTAATTCAAGGGTGGTCCCATATAGATTTATTTACGATTGGATTTAAAGTCGGTCTGTTATCAACTTTCTTTTTACTAGTACCTGCTGTCTAACATCAACCTTCTTTAAGGCATTTGATGATAACAAACATAACATTATGCACCTCTTTATTCCGACTAATATTAATCATCAATAATTTTATTCATAGACAGTGGTAAACAAAAACATGTCTATTCACAACGTCAAGAACAAAAGATACAATCTCATTCAAGCCTCATATTCAGGTCACACCTACGCACATACGGACACGCTAACTGATGCTAATATATCTGTTCTGACAGACGATGTTGCGAACACCATCGGTGAGATAACAAATTCTAAGGCCGCGGTCTCGAGCTCAGCGGGCGCAGAGCGGCAGCGGTACGGCGAGCGGCGTGTTTCAATGCATAGATTTAAATGGAACTGGCCTCGAAGGCAGCCGCGCGGCGAGCGACGCGATAACCGGTCTAGCAAATTAGCAATACGTTGCCGCGCCGCTCCCCGTGCCGCCGCTGAGTTCGTGTCCGCAGCCTCAGAGGCGTTGCATTAAAAAGTTTTGCAAGGTCGCTGTAGAGGTAACATTGTTAAAAAGCAGGAAAATGAACAAATAATGTTTAATGGTAAGCGATTTCCACTTTCACCTTGAATCATGGGTAAGATGCTGACCTTAAATGAAAGGGACGGGATTTTGGAAATTTTATTCTTTGAAATGTCTGATACTACGAATCATACAGCTAGCTGTTGCTCCACATCATCGTATTGTATAATATAGAGATACTTCACTAGAGATACTGGACTGCCTCGGTGGCGTGGTGGTATTTCGGTACGACTACGGTTCTGAGGTCTCGGGTTCGATCCCCGTGTCGGGCAAAGTGATATTGGATTTTTCCATATCAGCCCGGAGTCTGGAATTTGTGCCCGATATGGCGATAGGCTCGCCTCCTATCACATCTGGGACTGAACTAAGCTCGGCGAAATGTGGGTGTTATAGTTCGCTAGTGCGCCTCTGCCTACCCCTTCGGGGATACAGACATTAACATAAGCTGACGCCTGTATCCCCGAAGGGGTAGGCAGAGGATAGGTAGGATCGGGGATACAGGCGTGAGCTTATGTATGTATGTACTTCACTAGTCGAGTAAATACATCTGTTGACCTAATTATGTCTGGTAATAGTAAGAATAACTTATAATAATTTATAATAGGCAGCCTCCGTGGCGCAGCGGGCGAGTAGCCGGCTGTGAAACATGAGGTCGCGGGTTCGATTCCCGCACCGAGATAAATGTCTGTGTGGGCCACATATATTTGTTTCGGGTCTGGGTGTTGTGAGATCGAAAGTCTCTCGTAGTTCCTGATACCCACGACACAAGACTCGATCTTAATTTGGGCTCAGGACTATGTGTGTGACTGTTGGGTGTATTTATTTATATCCACACCGACCCGTTGGAAAGGGACTGCATTCTCCGACTTCCTGACTTTCTTAGGTCGTCTGTCCACCTAGAAATCTGAAGGAGATGTAGCAGTAGACATCCTGTGGCTATATAATTAGTTATTAAATGTTTATAATCATTCAGTTATGAATAAGTCATGTCATAAAGTCACTTCGTCATCGATCTTTTTAATCCCCAATAAAATTATCGCCGCTCTAGGTGTGGCCATTTTGTCATCGCAATAAACGACCATATTACGATACGAGCAAGTAATTAAAACAAAACTTTTATTACGCTGCATGTATGGGCAAATTAAGCTGTATATTTTAATAAAAATCATTCAGTATTACACAACTAGTGTTACCACCTTTCTTTATTCAGACATATTGGCGACATAAGAGCAGACCACCCAACCAACTATTAATCATAAATATTAACCGTATATCAATCCATACAAAACGCTATGAATAAAACATAATCGATTGTGTATAAACGCAGATAAACTCTCTCAATTGTGAATAAATACAAATACAATGAATATTAACAAGCACGAAATATAATTACCTATACCAATTATGCTAAAGAGCGAAGACCATTCAAATAACATCCATCGCTGTCTTATAACAGAGTCATGTCTATAAAATCATAGCAGAGTCATCAACATACTCGTGAAAAAAGTTATGCTCTGATTCACCGTCTCTTATAATTAATATTCGTCTTCGACTCAACCCTGCACCTGGCACGAACAATTACAACTAAAAATGCCAACGAAGAATTCTGCGCGTTTTACGCAATTTCTTTTAATAAAATTACAAACTTATAATAATAAATACACCCAACAATCACCCACAATGGCATACATAGTTCTGACCCTACACAGATTTAACCTGTATCGTGGGTATCAGAAACTACGTGAGACTTGCGGTCTCATAACATCCAGACACGAAACAAATATATGTGAGTCACACAAAGGATTGCTCGGTGCGGGAATCGAACCCGCGGCCTCTCGCTTCACAACCGGCTTCTTGCCCGCTGCGCCACGGTGGCTGTTAATTTGTACGAATACATTTTACTCATAATAGTCCAACAATGGACACAATCTGACATAAAAAGCAAAAGGTATGCTGAGGTTTTCGCTACGATCAATTCCCTATTCAGAGTCATTAAAATGGGTGTTATTTTTTTTTGTTATATTCATACAGACTTATAATTTACCCTTTTAAATTAAAGTATCTGTAAATTATTTTCAGGCGACCATTCTTTGCGTATTGGCGGTTGTAAGAGCGGGAGTCATCGGCACAGACTATTCACTAGCAACTGCAGTTTCTTACTGTTCCATTTCTACGCCAACAATCAAAACTATTGAATCTCCAAAACTGGAAAAGGTCCTCAGTTCTCCTCTCATCTTCAGCAATGTTATACGCCAGCGCCGTTTTACAAATCTATTCAGTATCAGGAAACTGTCAAATTACACACTGTCTAAAGGACGTAGGGAATGAATTAGTAAGACAGCGCCCAGTGAACTGTTACAGCATCAGAATAATGATATCATTAAATATTAAGGGAGATCTGCACAATCAATACTCAGTTCTTTTTATTTATTTACATAGGTTCTTGAGGGTTACAGTGAATTGAATTACTTAGTGCAAAACTATATAAAAAAACTCAACGGACTGATTTCAAAACTTATTCGATCGGAACCAATATATGTGACCACCCATGGAATAAGCTCTATCGAACACAAAAAGAATCTTGAAAATCGGTCGACATTTGGCGGAGATATCGCGTATCAGTATACAAAAAAATGCAGATGAATTGAGACGAAATCGGTCGAAAAGAAAAGCTTCCTTTCGATAATATAAAATTCGTATAAACAAAATGGATAGTGCTCCAACTGCTTCGAATAATAGGATATTTTTGACAAAAAATCGACGAGACTACACGTATTTATATGAAATAACCAGTTGCACTTGAAAATCTTACATGATCAGAAAGTATGTAGGTATTAAGCTGCTAAACATTGAATGCAGCCATAACGAATCTATTTGTATGAATGTTTGGGTGTTTACGAATTTGGAGGTTTATTATTCCATATTTTCTATCATCAGCGGCCCAAGCAGGAATATTTTTGACAATAAAATTCCTATCGTACTACTACTAATAAAGCTTAGGTCATGTTCATACAAATATCATAGACGTTCATCGGTCTCGATACAAATTCGACTGTCAAAAATATTCCTACTTAGGCCACTCTACGGCTTTGGATATAACCTGGCTCACAGAAGTACCACGGCCTAGATTAGTACATATGATACTTTTATTCTAATCTTTCAAGTCAGGCAGCAGCAAAAGCTAGTGTAGATAGATAGATAGATAAAGTTTATTTTGGCTACATAGACGTACACACATGGCCATTTACAATTCAGAACACAGAAGGTAATATAAAAATATACATTGGAAAGACATGTAAATATAAATAGATACATTGTAGCCATAATAAGGCCCCAGCTCTACTATGTGCTTTGTCCCATAAGAACAAAGCGCTGGTAATTCTGCTGGTACCTGGTTTACAATAATAATGTAACTAATGAATGAGTACCAGATGACACTATATTATACATAGACTCAAAAGACAGAAAAAGCGCACTATTATACTAGGATACATAGAACCCAAACATTAGAATAATTTACAAAAAAGGTAACTACGCATTACGAATAGATACATAGTTCTAGAACAAACTAGGTAAATAAAGCAGTCTACGTTACAGACAAAATGTTATTCTCCAGATAAAAAGCTGTTAGTTGTTTCTTAAAGTATAGTGTCATAGCGTATTCGTGTCATGTAAATTATGATTTAAATATAGGACTTAAATTACGATGACCGAGTTCGGAGAGTAATTGCTCTTTCCACTATGGTGCGTCATTACCGACAAAGGTAAACCTGGGTTTAAGGTTGGCCACTTGTTTGACTGCTACGTAGATCCATTGCTTATTATGTTGTTCACCAAGGCAAAATATATCCAGATATATCGATATGACTACGTGGCACTGTATAAAAAGCCCAAAAAATCATGAAGAATTCGTCATTCCCATCGAGTACTGTTACGAGTGAAAATGTCTCCAAAGGTAAAACAAAGTTCTATAAAGTATTACAGTGTATCATTCATATTCTAATCCTTGAAATTATATTTTGGTAAATTGGAGAAAAATATTCTTTTAAGAGTAGAGGAATATTTTTGAAAATGGCCATCGTACCGAGCTCGCTGTGCATTAGTGATATTTGGTTAAAAGTATATACAAATATCATAGATACGCATCGATTTTGATATGAATTCGAACGTCGGCACTAAAAATATAAACAAAAATAAATACAAAACAAAGCGCGATAGAATCCTTCAAAACAATTTTTTGTATTTCAATGAATAAAATTTTCATAAACCTAAGAAATCATTACAAATTCGAATATCAAAAATATTCCTGCTTAGGCTGTGGAATAATTACTATAATATACGCAAAAACAGTGTCATTAAAACATATGGGTGATACATTTTTGTTACATAAATAAAGACTTTTCATTTACTCTTCTAAACTAAAGCATCTTTAAATTATTTTCAGGTGACCATTCTTCTTTGCGTATTAGCGGTTGTGAGAGCGGGAGTCATCGGCACAGACTATTCACCAGCAACTGCTGTTTCTTACTCTTCCATTTCTACGCCAACAATCAAAACTATTGAATCTCCAAAACTGGAAAAGGTCATCAGTTCACCTCTCATCTACAGCAACAGTTATACGCCAGCGCCTTTTTACGAATCAGTTTTGTCAACACAACAAAGCAAACTGAAAAACAGCGATGGTTCAGAACAAACTATATATTCAAAGTCTTTGAATACGGAATATGCTGACGTTAAGAAGTACGAAGCAAGTACTGCCGATGACAATGGCTATGCCCATCATTTCCCCACTATCTACTCTACGGGCATCCATGAAAATCCATATGTTTACCACCCATACAACTTTGCCACTCCAGTCGTCCATGCCGTATCCACTCCAACTTTAACTAAGTCGATTTCCGTTCCTGTGTACACAACACACTCAATTCCTTTAACTAAAACAAAAACGACTAAAGTCATTAGTACACCTTTATATACAAAGACTAAAATAGTGACATCGGGCCTACCAGCTTATTCGTCTCATACCCCCGTACTCGTGTCACCTGTAAAAACTGCCTTAACTTATTCTGATGCTCCTCTAGTCTCCCACATGACTTTCTCTGGTCTTGGTGCTTCCTATGGATGGTAATTATTATACTCTACTGATATGCGCGACTGACTATAGTTATTATTAATAAGTTATTAATAAGTTTATATAGGAATAAATTATTTATTTTGCAACATAATTTTACTTTTATTTTCGACCGACTCCAAAAAAGGAGAAAGTCCTCAATTCGTTTGTATTTTTTTATGTATGTTCCCCGACATCTCCGCCAAATGTGATGATTTTCAAAATTCTTTTGTGTTCTATAGAGCTTTTTTCAAGGGTGGTTCCATATAAATTTGGTCACGATCGGTAAATCGGAAGTAGGTCAATTAAGTTTTTAAACTTGTGATTATTAAGATTCGATTCAAAGAAGAGTTTAATCCTTGGAATATGTTCTGGTGGTCTCACATAAATTTGGTTACGATCGGATAAATTTTGAAGTTAGTCCGTTAAGTTTTAATCTTGTGATTATCTTTATTTATGTACATCACTTTTGGAGACCTCCACAGATGTCCTTACCTTTATCTTTAGCCAATATCAGGGAAACAAAGTTTTACACAACTTATTCATATGACTTAAGATTATATATATCGGCGCAAAATCGCAAGCTTATTTAAAAAGCCGTTGTTATTTCACGTTATTAATTCATTTTACAATTGTTAAACTGTTGAATCGTTAAAAGATTCTAAAAAGTTAAAATAATCGTTTCTTTGCCATTCGATATTCGGTATCGAGTAGGTAGTTGCAAATATTACACCCTATAAAAGGAGGGTTCAGAGCAGATTCGACACAGTCGTGCTCCGGCACTCGGACTGTCCACATCCCTGACTAGACGGTGCTGTTAAGTACCGTTAATAAAGGGAGTCAGTGAATTTTAGTGTTCACACTTGATAAATAAGATGAGTAATCATCTTATTGTCAAAAGTGACGTCAGCCATGCTGACGTCACCCGTTTTTAAAAAACAACGTTAGCGTTGGCCCTCCGACATCAGAAGTGGGATCGCTATCCCACTCATTTAACTTGAACCTTTCTGCCCTGATACTTTCAATCCGATGGATACTTTCAATCCAACGGATACTTTAAATCCCACGGATACTTTAAATCCGACTGATACTTTCAATCCGACTGATACTTTCAATCCGACTGATACTTCAATCCGACTGATACTTCAATCCGACTGATATTTCAATCCGACTGATATTTCAATCCGACTGATATTTCAATCCGACTGATATTTCAATCCGACTGATATTTCAATCCGACTGATATTTCAATCCGCCTGATATTTCAATCCGCCTGATATTTCAATCCGCCTGATATTTCAATCCGCCTGATATTTCAATCCGCCTGATATTTCAATCCGCCTGATATTTCAATCCGCCTGATATTTCAATCCGCCTGATATTTCAATCCGCCTGATATTTCAATCCGCCTGATATTTCAATCCGCCTGATATTTCAATCCGCCTGATATTTCAATCCGCCTGATAATTTCAATCCGACTGATAATTTCAATCCGAGATACTTTCAGTTCGATCGATACTTTCGAAGTAGTTTTCCAGGGCCTTTGTGGACCACGGTCAATAATAAAGGCCCAGGCCACAGCATCACCCTTCCCGTTCCTTTAGAACCCCTGTGGACCATTATCCCCGTAAGAAAAGTGCATAGATGCGTGGAGCATTCGCACTCTGACTGATTCATAAAAAGTGCATTGTGTGGAACATTTGTACAAATGTTTATAATATGGTCTGGCAAGGCTGGTCGGATACCTCCTCTAAAAACCATATAAACCAGGGCACGTGGTGCACCTAAATATCCGTATTTTGATTTGTGTGCAATTTCATCTCAGAATTCAATGCAAAAACAAGAAATTACCTGATTTATAGTCAGGATTGATCGAGACGGTGTATGTGACACTGTTGCAGTCATTTTTGAAGTCTAAATGTCAACGTCAGTGATCAACTTTAAAAATCGTAAGTGGTCAATTCGAAAAATCCTCAGTGGTCAATTCGGGAAATCGTTTTGTGAGCTAGGTAATTTTGCCCGCTGAGTTTGTTTCGCCGGGTCTTCTCAGGCAGGGCCGCGTTTGGATCCGGTGGTAGTTTTAAAAAAAATAGTCGGAATCTTAAATTCGCAATAATAAACGAGGCCTTTCAAAATGACCGTATCGGCGTACAACCACGAGCTTACAATAGGAGCACGTGCTATTTCAAATAAAAAGAAAGAAAGAAAAGAAAAAAAAAAAAAAATTTTGGTTCTACGAGTGTTGATTACGGCTGGTGCAGAGCACGCACCGCCTATCAGAATGGCCGATCGGCGCAAAATCGCAAGCTTATTTAAAAAGCCGTTGTTATTTCACGTTATTAATTCATTTTACAATTGTTAAACTGTTGAATCGTTAAAAGATTCTAAAAAGTTAAAATAATCGTTTCTTTGCCATTCGATATTCGGTATCGAGTAGGTAGTTGCAAATATTACACCCTATAAAAGGAGGGTTCAGAGCAGATTCGACACAGTCGTGCTCCGGCACTCGGACTGTCCACATCCCTGACTAGACGGTGCTGTTAAGTACCGTTAATAAAGGGAGTCAGTGAATTTTAGTGTTCACACACTTGATAAATAAGATGAGTAATCATCTTATTGTCAAAATTGACGTCAGCCATGCTGACGTCACCGTTTTTAAAAAATAACGCCAGCGTTGGCCATCCGACATATACATACTTGGTGTAATTTAGTACTTTTTTGGGCACCTTATGTATTATTACCGTTGAACTAATCACCACACATGAAATTACAAAATAACTTAAATAACACTCGCTTATACTAGCAGATAAATGTTCAATACAAAATTTTCCACCCATAGGGCGTAGCAAGTCTTCAAATAGCCGGTCATTATTAAGCAATATGTTTCAATCACCTTATTTAAGTTCCATGTGCGCATTAAGGTTGCCTACGTCTAGAGTCTAGACCGAATCAACATTCTGTGTTCCAGTTACGAACTTTGCTAAAATTACTAAACTTTTTATGCGTAGAGAAAACTAAGCTGCTGTTTTCTTAAGCCTCGTCTCCTGCATTAAAACATTACACAAATCCGTATTTTTTATCTATGTTCCATTGTTCTACGAGCAAGGGACAACAAAAATTGTTGCTTATGAGTTTTTCTGTAATGTTGCGAGGAAAACTAGAGCAGTAGACGCACCATTACGCACTTTTTTAAGATAACTAAACTCTTTATGTGTAGAGAAAACTAAACGGCTGTGTTTTCTTAGACTCGACGTCTTAAGGCAAAGATTTCTACGTATTTATACTACTAGACTGGCTGTTCGGTTCAGAATGTGCGCTCTAAATCTCTATTAGGTTTACGCGAATGTTATTCATTGGAATAAAACTATTTTTACGTATTCTATCACGATTTGGTTTTAATTTTTAACTAATTACCGACCGTCAGACCTTAGTCTGACCCGTGACCACGAAGGCTGCAAAGCTTTCGAAACGTCGGGCATAAAAATTAAAACCAAATGTGATAGAATCCGTAAAAATAGTTTTATTCCAATAAATCTCTATTAATCGACCTCAACTCACTATAGAAATCTGCTCTTTTTCATAGCCGTGAAACGTCGAACACTCGCCGTCATGTGCCACAATTTTACTTCGAAACAGTCTAGTTCGCTTGTCTAGTAAACACATAGAAGTCTTTGTCTCAAGGGCAAGGATGTAAATTCGTTTCTTTTAATTGAAAAATTATGTAGACTTGCGTCAGCGGCTTTATAATGAGTTTCTACTTTATCTACAGGCATATTTTAACGAAATATAGATATCGTATAAGGTCAACGGACAAAATCGACTATCTAAAGCTACATTAAAAACCGGCATTGAGCTATATGCAGCGTACTTAAGCTGATAACCGTGACGACTTGGGTTCGATTCCCAAGTCGGACAATCACAATTTACCTATAATCACACAAGAGCTATCCGGTTGCACCCTGTATGGCAATGGGTTCCCCATTAACACATGAAAAATGTCGATGAGATTTGGGTCGTTTTAGTGCTCTAGTTCTTATCATATATTTAACATAACATAAGCACACGCCTGTATCCCCGAAGGGATAGGCAGGGGTGCACTAGCGAACTATAGAACACTCACATTTCGCCGAACTTAGTTCCGTCCCAGATGTGATAGGGGGCGAGTCTATCGCCATATCGGGCACAAATTCCAGACCCCGGGCTGATATGGAAAAATCCAATATCACTTTGCCCGACCCGGGGAACGAACCCGAGACCTCAGGACGGTAGTCGTACTGAAATACAACCACGCTACCGAGGCGGTAATATATTTTTCTTAAACTACTCCGATAAACATTCAAATTGGTTTAAATCCTTGAATTTTGTTATCATTGTCAATTTTGACAGCCTGCGTGTGAGTAGCCGGCTGTGAAGCGAGAGGCCGCGGGTTCGATCCCCGCACCGAGACAAATATTTGTATGGCCAACAGATATTTGTTTCGGGTCTGGGTGTTGTGAGACTGAAAGTCTCTCGTGGTTCCTTATACCCACGACCTTAGTGTGGGGTCAGGACTATGTACATATGTGACTGTTGGGTGTTATTTATATTAATATTTATTGTCAATTTTACTCTATATATTGTATAAAATTCCATAGCATTTTACATAAACAGCGTCTAAAATCAATCGCCTAAGTCCAATTGTTCCGTACATTAGTTATTGATAATGCAGGCCATTATGGCCGACCGGATCGTGGTCGCTAGTCGCTCGCACGATTGATCTGTCCACGTGTGTCACAACTTACAACACGATCTAAGGGAGAGTATAGAAGAATCCGACTGAAGGATATTACGACATTTTATGGCATTTCGTAATTTTAATGGTGAGATCGTGAGAGCCTAGTATAGGATGTGACGTGTATATCCTATGACCAAAAAAGTACATACCTACAAGATTTGAATGTCACTGAATACCATTTTTTTAAAATGCTTGACGTTTTATTCATTCATCATCATCATCATCATCATCATTAGCCATAGGACGTCCACTGCTGAACATAGGCCACCCCAAAGATTATGGGTTTTTATTCATTATGGGTTCTTAACCCGTCGGACGCGGCACATATATATATATATGTTACATAGAGTATGGGCCACCGGAGGCCGAGCCGCCTGTGACTATCTACATGAGAATCGTCATTTAACTAGTCGTACTTTGTGCTTGTAAATGAAATCCAAATCTATATACATAAAATGAGATGTTTTGGCTCACCCAGAGGTTTGTCTGATCAGATCAACTTGCTGGACCTAGGAAGCTGATTAACATGCCATGGCATAGATGAACAAGAAAGGTTTTTTTATATCCTATCCCTTATTAGGGTTCATAGTATTTTTGCAAAAAAAAAGATCAGTCAGCACGAGATACTTGATATTATTCATCATCATCATCATCATCAGCCACAGGACGTTCACTGCTGGACATAGGCCTCCCCCAAAGATTTCCAGATCGACCTGCTGGAAGCGGCCTGCATCCAGCGACTTTCTGCGATCTTTATCAGGTCACATAACTCGTAGAACCGATAGCCGATGGGGCAGAAAAGTTCTCGAGTGGAGACCACGTACCGGCAAGCGCAGCGTTTATATAATTAAGGCATGGAAAATTAGTATCATGAAAAATCATACTCCGAAGTCGTGTTATGTAAAGGGGCCTTAACGTAGCTGCCTTGGCTGCCCTTAGACAAAAGCTCCATACCACACGGGTCCTACTTGCTCAATACAAGTTTGCGCGCTCGTATCAAACGTATGTGCAGCATTACACAGCGTCAAATTATGTGGCACATTTTATTACACACATAACATGCTTAATATTTGATTTGTACCATAAATAAATACACCCAACAGTCACACATATAGTCCTGACCCCACTCTAAGATCGAGACTTGTGTCGTAGGTGTAAGGAACTACGAGACTTTCGGTGTCACAACACCCAGACCAGAATAACTGACGTGTCACCTATCAAATTCAGCATCATCATCATCATCCACTAATCCGTTATACTCTTCTTCCAAATATTTCCAGATCGACCTACCACATTATGGTACGAAAAAGGTTTTAGACTGGATGAGTATCTATCTCTAATTCTGATTCTAAATAAACGAGTCCCGATCCTTCTTTCAAAGTTACGAAGTTAAAAATAATTACTTTCTTCGTATTATTTATTTTGCTTAAAACCTTTGAAGTACAGACGGTTTGACCCGTAGAATAGGGGTCAATATGAATTTAACTCACATGCGTAATATTTTGCAAACTTTTTAATTATTTTAATTCACGCGAACCCTTGGACAAAGTGTGCTATAATTTGAGCAATAGGTCAAAAACTGAACTGACCTGTCCATTTAAAAGTCTGATTATACCTGTGCACCTGCTTTACAATGAGTCACTACTCATAATGGCTTAGCCTACTTTTATCAGTCTAAGGGCCTCGTTCACCAACTCCAAGTAAAGTGTTGATTAGTTACTTTCTGACTAGCGTTAATTGACAAGTAAGAGTTCCGAGTAACTTCTGTTAATTTCACAAGCAAAATTAGAGCTCTGAGTAGCAACTTACTGGTTAAGTGAATGATATCACAAATCCTGCGTCCCATACGTTCAATATTACGTCAAAAGTATCTTATTTTGGCAAAAAAACACTCGTGACTCATCCCGGGTCCGCACCACATGACACAAAAACCTACCGGATCCTTTTTTTGCTATATAAATAGTTACACAGGTACTAAATCGTGTGTCCATAAGGTCGAGTTTTGCATGACCCCGTCCGGACATCGGTGTTCGCTTCGCCCGAATTGCAGTTTGTTTTTGTTGAAACTACTTGATTTTTTAAATGAAAGGCTATTTTACAGTTAACACGTTCATTTAAAACGTTAAACATCGTTATTAAGGTATGACTACTATAATTTGATTTTATAGTTTATCTAACTACGATAAAATGTACAATTAACTGCCTACTTTAAACTTTAACCGTCAAGTAAACGCGCTACTTGGCAGACGACGTGGCAAGTAGCTTACTGGTCAGTTTAATCACAAGATGCATGCTACTCGAACGTCGTGAAATTCACACGTTCAGTTACGGGTGACTTTAACTGACGATTAGCCTACTTGACACTTTACTCGAGGGTGGTGAACGAGGCCCTTAAACTCATAATACAGTAACTATAGAGGACCTATCAAGCAAGTTTCTATACAAAAAAATTGATCTCAAACTTCAGTACCGCCATCAACCACTGGTGAGGGTGATTATTACATTTGTGAATGGTTAAGAATCACGTAAGATAAGTTTATTCTCGCAATAATACGATGACCTGGCGCGCGTATATTTCAAACAAACTGGGCAACTTATGACCACTAGGTCATAACTTTTGGACCTGTGCTGTGTAAGTTGTCCCGTCTATATACAGTTGAATGTCTAATACAGTAATATAAAAACGTTTTTACAATACATATGTCTATTTGTTTGAACATATATTTAGGTACGACTTCTTCTCATGAAGCACTGCCTTTCTTCTGTATGTTTTAAATCAAATCAATCAAAAACTTAGTTTTACGATACTATATCTTTATCGACGATGATATATCCAATATGATCGAGAAATATACAAAACAGCTGATAAATTGAGGACTTCTTTAATTCTAAAATAGGTTAAAAAAGCAAACAAAACTGTTGGAAATTGCTAGTTGTCAAACTTAATTTAAGCTTTCCGACAACTTGTTTGTTTCAATTAGTTTTATCTATTGTACACTGTTCTACTATTGGCAGGTTTCACAAAATATAATTATCTAATCAGTTTTACGCTTTGTTAATTGTTTGATTGTAAGAAGTAAAATTTAGTACTGTTAAATCTATTCATATAAAATATTTACTATATCTAATATAATCACAAGTTTAAAAACTTAACGCACCGACTTCAAATCCGACCTTGGCCAAATTTATATGAGACCATCCTTGAAATAAGCTCTATCGAACCCAAAAATAATTTTGAAAATCGGTCCACATTTGGCGGAGTTATAGCGATCCATGCATCAAAAAAACAATACAGACGAATTGAGGACCTTCTCCTTTTTGGAAGTCGGTCAAATAGTGCGCTAATGTCGCATTAGATTCGAGAACTTGTCATTTGGTCATTTTTAACGCGACACTAGTGCACTTTATTCCTCGATTTCGGTGGAATTTTAAGTAAATAAATAAAACCGAATTGTAATAGCAATAAAATCCAGTGTCAAAAGTTGCCCTACGATGGGATGTTTAATGAGGATCGAGTGAAGGTGCTAAGCATATCGTTTTGCACGATAAAAGAGATCAATGACTACCCTCTACAGAGGCAGATCGTCCTTGGATTCACGGACGTAAAAAAAAGATGAACGGAGCGCTAGGAACATTGAAAGTGAAGCAGGGTATTCGGCCCATTCGATCAGTTGCGAAAACGCTGCTTCACTGTGAATGTTCCTAGCGCTCCGTCCATCTTTTTTCTTACGTCCGTGCTTGGATTTATGTTTATATATTTGTATTTGATAGAGCTCAATCCAAGGATAGTTTCATATAAAGATCAACACGTGATAAGGGTTTGAAGTCGGTTTTGAAGTTATTAAACATAACATAAGCTCACGCCTGTATCCCCGAAAGGGTAGGCAGAGGCGCACTAGCGAACTAGAACACCCACATTTTGCCGAGCTTAGTTCCGTCCCAGATGTGATAGGGGGCGAGCCTATCGCCATATCGGGCATAAATTCCAGACTCCGGGCTAATATGGAAATATCCAATATCACTTTGCCTGACCCGGGATCGAACCCGAGACCTCAGAACCGTAGTCGTACCGAAATACCACCACGCCACCGAGGCATTGTGTATGTGTGTACTAAAGAAATAGTACATACTCTATTGTAGATGGAGTTAACCTAAAAATCACTGAAGCTAAAGTTAACAAAACCATATTCATTTGATTAAATAAAAAATTAACCTCAATCCAGAAATTGCAGAATCATTCACAAGGGTTAATTATTCAATAGTAAAACCTAAAACCAACCCTACATTCAGCTCAAAAACCAATTTCATCATACAATACAGATCGAATCTAAGTCTAATGTGTATTTCATAATGCATACGTAACGTATGAGCGGACATGGGCTGTCCATACTGTCGGTGGCGCGACAGGGTCCAATATTCAAGCTTTGCGGTCCACATTTGGCACATAGGCGCGGTACACCGGCATACGGGGGTAATGAGACTAGTATAAAAGTCCTCGGGTACACTTAAACCGTATCACTTGCTGTAGTGGATTTTATATCACAAAATGGCCGCTAAGGTATTAAATAATAAAGTATTTTACAACTGTGCTATGTATTGGAATTTAAAACACCCAAAAAGAAATTATGTGCAATCGAAAAATTTTAGTGTTAAAAAAGTTATTTGCGTTGACGAAATACTACTGACCAATTAGAAATTAAATGTTAATGTCTTCATTACTATCACTCGCCAAAGCTAAGGACTTTCTAAGGGGTTGTGTGATGAAATCAAGTTGATTGTAATTACCGATTTACGAAAACTGCGATGACCCACATAGTTTCATTTGACATTTTAATCTTGTGTTCACAACGGATGCATGTCTCGTTAAACGTGTACTTGTAAAGTACTTGTGTAGACCTTTTAACTTATTTGCCCTACGCAAACTAATCCTTGATAACATCCAAGTAGATTCGTGTTGTCGCAACGAGATAAATAGTACCGCTTAGTACTGTCGCAACAACAACTTCATGACTCACTCGACGACATTTGTTCTTACGTGATGTTTCCTTGCAGTTTGTAGTACTCCTGTGCGCGTTGGCGACCGCCCGCGCTGGTGGCCTGTACGGCGCAGCTTATGGCGCAACATACGGCGCCTCATACGCAGCACCCATCGCCTCTTATGCGGCAGCCCCCATCATCAAGAGCTACAGCGCCCCAGCAATCTCCACATACGCGGCGCCTGCCTACTCAAGTTACGCCGCGCCCGCCGCGTACTCAAGTTATGCCGCGCCCGCCGCGTACTCAAGTTACGCTGCGCCTGCCGCCTACTCAACTTACGCCGCGGCTCCTGCATACACATCCTACGCATCAGCGCCTCTGATCAAGAGCTACGCTGCCCCTGCGTACTCTGCCGCGTATGCCGCGCCATCAGTCGCATACTCCGCTCCAATTGTGAAGGCTGTTGCACCTGCTGTGTCATCAATCTCTTCATACACCACCCAGACTGCTCACGCAGCACCTCTAGTCGCGAAGACCTTCGCCGCTCCCGTCGCCACTTACGCTGCGGCTCCCGTGGCGACGTACGCCAGCGCACCTTTGACCACATACGCCGCTCACGCCGCTCCCGTGGCCACATACGCCGCTCACGCCGCTCCCGTCGCCACGTACGCCGCTGCCGCCCCTGTGGCGAGCTACACCGCCCACGCCGCGCCTCTCGTCACTAAGACATTCGCCGCCCCCGTGGCGAGCTATGCCACCGCCGCTCCCGTCGCCACATACGCCGCCCATGCTGCTCCTCTGGCCACGTACGCTGCCGCGCCAGTTCTCAAGTCCGCCATCGGTTACTCAGCAGCGCCAGCTGTCTCCCACGTGGCATACAGCGGTCTCTCTGGCCACTACGGCTGGTGATCACCTTACCAACTATGTACAGAATCTAGTTGTTATATTTTTATACAATGCGAATAAAATTTAAAAAATCAATTTATATATTTGTTTTAGTAAATACAAACCTATTCCACCAATAGAAAATAAATATTGTAGGTGAATTAATTGAACTACTTTTATAGTATTTACAATTTTATCTGTATATTAAGCCGAGGGTATTGCGCCGCGCCTACTAGTGATGAACTTGATACACCTCTATTTACTCCTTGCGGAAACAGACTTGAACTTATTTATGAATTATCATCATCATAATCAGCCACAGGACGTCCACTGCTGGACATAGGCCACCCGCAATAACGACCTATTGGTCGCAGGAAATCGCTGGATGCAGGACGCTTCCAACAGAGCGGTTACCACCACCTCTTATAGCAGTATTATTATAATTTTACTTGTACCGATTCCCATACAAAACAAACAAAGAACGATTATAATAATACTGTTGGTGGTGGTAACCCTGCTGGTCGATCTGAAAATCATTGGGGAGGTCTATTTATAGATACACTGCAGTAACAAGAGCGTAACATTCCGGTAAATCCAGCCATACAATTATGTTAAATGGCGGAAGGAAGATAATTTTAATTACCTAAAGTAAACATCGCTTATAAAAATTTAAGTCATACGCAAAAATAACTAAGTCAGAAATTGTCATATAAAAAAATAACATTTTTAGCATATGTAAGTGAGTTTGTTTTTTAGTCGCCTCCTTGATCTAGTAGGAGCATATATGGGCTGTGAACCTAGAGATCCCGGGTTGAATTCCCAGGTCGAGCAAAGCGAATTTTCTAATTTAATTTGCCCGGGACTGGAGCGTAGACTGGACTGGAGAGGGCGTAGACCTCAGACAGACAGTTGGTTGTAAAAACTTAGCCAAATCCTTTCTGCATCATACTTGAAAAAGTGTGTTGCACCGACACCACATTGAGGTGGGATAAGGGCAGGTAGAAAGGAAGATTATCGACGTCGAAGAACACTTACGAGCTTTTCGTTTACCAGTCTGCTATAAAAAGTCCACATTGTACTGCCGATGATCGCATATTTATGAACATCCAGAATGTTAAAGGTGTCACAGGTTAAGGAAAATCATTGAATTGGGAACTGATTTTTTAAATAAATTTGACAGGTACCAGCTGGCCCAACTAATGCGCACCGTGGTTTTACCCCACCTGTCTACAGATACCCATTAAACAAGTGAATTGTTTAAAAATAAATGTATAAAAACCAAATCGAATGTTGTTTGGAATCGACACATGATGGAAACAGAGATATTTAATAAACCTAACTATAGAGGGGCTAAGTTTCCACAAAAAATAATTCATCTCAAACGTCAGTAACGCACTGCCATATATTATAATGCCACGGCGCTTTTATCACGTATGAAAATGTTATTGTCTAAACATTTACGCTGGCACGACCTTGCGCGCGTAACTATAAAACACGACTGAATGACATATGACAACGAAGTCACAACTTTTGAATCACAAGTTTCGTTCTCTTGTCCCGTCTATGTACTGTTTAACGTCTTTGAGTGGAATTTTAGTCGCAACTCGCACTTCATTTAACCCTTCAAAAATATAAACACATTTTTTTCAGCAAATAAATATTTGCAAACCATGGGATAAATTTTTTAATTTTTATAGAACTATTATAATTATACGTGCAACAAGATTATGATCATTTTATAACCATCATTGTGTGTAGAAGGTCGGTATTGAAAGCAGGAGATACAGAGCCTTGACTTTCGTCACGCAACTCTTGCGTTCTTGTGAAGTTGTGAGTGACAAACTGTAGGTTATGTGTGACAGATGAGATATCGCATCGTGGGATTTACATTGTGTGTAAACAGAACTCACGTTTTATAAAATGATACTACTATAGAAGTAGGCAGTATTCATTTTTTTTTTACAAAAATACAGTCGTATGTGTGAAAATCCGAAGCCTCTACGGACCCCTATAGGATACAAGTGTCATCTTATTTATGTAACGACACAAAAGGTTTTGTAGTTTTATAAATCAAATATTGCAAGCGACAAACATTTTGATTAGAAGAATGGGGCCAATTTCTGTATATTTGCGTCGGTTTTCTGTGATACCACTGTCTCACAGAAAACTGACGTAAAATGGCAGCTCGCTGTCGCGTTTCGTTGGGCGAGTGAGATTTCCGGTGGTCCAATTCCCTCCCTACCATTTCCATTCCTTATTTCTTTCCTTTTAGGACAGGAACGCACCCTTCATTCTTTTTGTGTCTTGGGTGTCTATGGGTGGTGGAGATCAATTACCACCAGGTGACTCATCTGACCGTTTTCCAGTATCTGCTATAAAAAAATTTAATCCTGTTACATTTTTTTTAGTAAAAAGCATAGTATATTTTTTGTATTGTATATAACATGTACTATTATTCAAATATCATTTAAACGTGATTATAATAAAAAGGTGGCCTACCCTAGGTAGGTAGTCCTAGGCATACTTATGGTGGATACCACTGTCCCACAGAAAATCAACATGAACTGGGAGCTTTTTGGTACAGCTTTTTCCAACATTTCTTCCTTCTACTTCTATAATAAACTATACTGAAATATATTGGATGGAAAAAGATATTGATGGCCACTACCTTTAAACCTTGCATATTATCTACCAGAATATTTGCAATTCAAACCAAATCGCATAATTATTGTGCCAATTGATTAATTGTAGGTTTATACATTACTGATGCGTTGTTTATACGAATTTATGTTACAAAATCTACGATCAATCTTTATTTTCTATTTTATCATAGCAAACGTAGAAATGTGTTTAATTTTTTTACATGCAACCGTCTGAGATTTATTATTGTTTAAAACAATAATTGAGGAGTTCTTATCTTCTTTGTCGTGTCGATACATCAACTTTCAAACACAAAAATGCTCTAATCGTGGTTATTCTCATTAATCTAACCATAAGCATATATATTTTTATTTATTTGTCTTATTTTTATATATTCAGCATGCTTATAGAAATGCCTCGGAAGCGTGGTTGTATTTCGGTACGACTACCGTCCTGAGGCCTCGGGTTCGATCCCCGGGTCGCGCAAAGTGATATTGGATTTTTCCATATCAGCCCGGAGTCTGGAATTTGTGCCCGATATGGCGATAGGCTCGCCCCCTATCACATCTGGGACGGAACTAAGCTCGGCGAAATGTGGGTGTTCTAGTTCGCTAGTGCACCTCTGCCTACCCCTTCGGGGATACAGGCGTGAGCTTATGTATGAGCTTATGCTAATAGAATAATTACTTTAAACTATAATTACCTACACCATAACATTAGAATATTATCCATTACCTTATGGATAAAAGCCCTTATAAACATTCGAATATCATTAATTTTCTTAAGGATGAAAGCAATATAGAAAAAAAATATACTTGTATTTGAAAGCTTGGGGCATTAATACGCTATTTGAAATCAATTAAACACATTAATGCAAATAAAAAGCAGCAATTATCGGCAGCAATAACAATTAGCAAAGATCGAAAGAGCGCACATTAAACGTAAATTATGCGTCGCACAAAGTTCATACTGTATAATACGATCATTTCACGCGATGCGATTACCAATATCACAATTTGCACCTTGTCATGAGATATTACGAGCTGTTTTATTTCAATCGAGATAGCCCGATTAAATTCACGTCACGATATTTAAATTTCGCAATGACGCATGTAGAATGATTGCAAAAGTTTATATTACCGTAGATTTGTCGCCTCTTTGCCGTTAAACTACTGAATTATTATTATAATAAATTATTATTATAACTATTATTACTTATGCTAGTCTATCCCACAGTAACAGGCTACTTTTTAATCCGGGAAAAGACTAATCACATAAGAAGAGCGGCGAGCAACTGCTAAGTAGTTAAATATAACATGGGTATATAGTGGCAGTATCTATAAGCTGTGGACTAAATTTCATTCTAAATTCAAATTTAAAATTCAGGTTGAGTAAAGCGATTTTTCTAATTCGATTTGCGGGGACTGGATTGACGTCAGACAGGCAATTGGTCCAAGCCGAATCAACGTACTTAAAAAGTGTATTGTGTCAACTCCACATTAAGGCTCAATTGCACCACTATTATTAACCTAGAGTTAGTCCTAACCGCAAGTTAAGTTACATGTCATTCATACATTTTCTGTCAATTTAGCTTGCGGTTAGGACTAACCCTAGGTTAATAATAGTGGTGCAATTGAGCCTTAGTGGAATACAAGAAAAAGAAAACGACTGTCTGCCTATCCTACAACGTTTTAATGTAAACAATGAACCGCGCACACGTAAAATACGTTACTATCAAAAATCCTTTAGTTTTATACCTTTTTATGAGGCGTTATAACAATATGCTCCACTTGTTGTCCTTGTTGATTTTACTCGATATTTTGTAGGAAACATTACAACATTATTAGGTATTTACGTAAGGTCATTTTGTATTCATATACAGTTTAATATATCTTAATTGTTTTTTTACTAATTGATTTAAATTATAATTGTGTAGACTGCCTCGGTGGCGTAGTTGGTTGCGTGCGCGGTACAACTATCCTGGGGTCTCGGGTTCGATCCCCGGTCGGGCAAGGTAATATTGAATTTTTTAGTATCAGCCCGAAGTCTGGAATTTGTACCCGATATGGCGATAGGTTCGCCCCTTGTCACATCTGGGACGGAGCAAAGCTCGACGAAATGTGGGAGTTCTAGTTGGCTAGTGTGCCTCTGCTTCGAATACCGGCGTGAGCTTATATTATGTTATCCGCGAAAACAAAGAAAAAAGTTATGTTATGTGTTATTAATTATAGGGCCTTAAAATCAAAGATTATAAATATATACTTTTTACGTAGAACAGTTACACACCACGTATTATCAGATAAAGTAATGAAGACTGAATGTGACGGGATTTTCAGTGTCTTTCCAACCAGAAACATCATAATATCTATGCTATGTACCTAAGTGTATACTATACTGTATACTATCCCATCAAAACCCCTACCACTGCAGTTCCTGTAAATAAGGAGGCAGGATCCACAAAATCACCATTTTCGAGCGAATTCCAAAAAGGAGGAGGTCCTCAATTCATCTGTTCTTTTATGTATGTTACGCGATATCTCCACCAAATGTGGACCGATTTTCAAAATTATTTTTGTGTTCGATAGAGCTTATTTCAAGGGTGGTCCCATATAATATATATAATATAATAAATTAGTTCTCAAATGGAAATTACAAAAGCGAACTTACAGCTATTACAGTAATTAACAACTATAATAAGCCAATTAAAACAAACTGAGAATACAAGTGACTATCTATAAAATATTAACTGTTAACCTCCACACTAGGAATAAACCTGTCTCGTGGGGGTCTTCAAGAGTGTGCTTTTAGAGTTCTCAAATATTGTTCAATTAGCCGTTACATACAAAAGAGGTTAAAGTGTGTGTGTGTGTGTGTGTGTGTGTGTGTGTGTGTTTGTGTGTGTGTGTGTGTGTGTGTGTGTGTGTGTGTGTGTGTGTGTGTGTGTGTGTGTGTGTGTGTGTGTGTGTGTGTGTGTGTGCGTGTTGTGTGTGTGTGGGGATGGATGTGTGTATGTGAGTGGGGATGGGTATGCGTGTGTGGGGATGGATGTGTGTATATGAGTGGGGATGGGTATGCGTGTGTGGGCGTGTGTGAATATATTTCAATTCATAATCCTTAGGAAATCTTCGGTTTCAAAGTAGTCAAGGGTAAATAACCATTTAATGACAGTCTTTTTTGCATCTTTTATAGAACATTCCTTTATATCACAACATAACACGACCTTATTATATATATGTGGCCTCATGTATATCTCCATATGCTGGGCAAATGATGTATTGCACTGGACCTGTTGCGTTCTAAAGACGCGTCGTTTCAAAAGTAAGGGGTAATCGAGCGAGTTAATTACTTCTTTATGCTGTTTTAGTATTATGTTTAACATATATATTTGACGAACGTTTAATACTGCAGCTTCATCGTACAAAATTTGTGTGGGATATCGGAAAGGTTTTTTGTAGATGACCTTTAGTATAGAGCGCTGTGCCCGTTCCAGTGTCAGCATCTTTGTCACACCAACTCCACCCCACACTGTAATACAATATCTGAGGATGGACTCACACAGCGCTGTATACACTAGGTGCAAAATTTTGATATTGGCCGCGTTACGTAGGATTTTAAAAGTATGGATTAATCGTCTGATTCTTTTAGAAACTAGTTCTATGTGCGGTTGATAAGAGAGTCTTTTGTCTATTACGATTCCCAAGTACTTAATACTGTCTTGATGTTGTAGAAAATCGCAAGTACATTTAAATGGGCTGCAGATGGGGTTATGAATTTTGAGATTTAGGGAAGGATTTGGAGCTGAGGCTTGCGTTTTGTAAAAGCACATGTAATTAGTCTTTTTAAGATTTAGGGACAGCAAACTCTGGTTAAGCCACAGTTTTATGTCTCGCATACCAATCTCTGCAGTTTTAAATACAGATTCCCAAGTTTGACCATGGAAAAGAACCACCGTGTCATCCGCATAGCAAATTATGTCGCTATTAGTTGTGGTAAGCCGGCATATGTCATTTATATAGATGATGAACAGGGTGGGACCAAGCACGCTGCCCTGTGGGACTCCGAATCTCACAGTAGACTCCCTACTGATGCAGTCCCCAACTCTGACGGATTGTCGTCTGTTCATTAGGTAACTGTTAAACCACTTAAGTGGTAACCCACGAACACCCAGGTATTCAAGTTTTAAATTATAAATTTGGTCACGGTTGGATTTGAAGTCGGTCTGCCAAGTTTTTAAACTTGTGATTATATGACATAACTACGTTGGAAGTGGGTAACTTATTTCTAGAAATTTGCCTACATTCATTGGTGACGCATATTAGTTTTGTGAAATCCACCATCTTTTTTATTAGAGAACCATCCACAACCGGAGGAAAGTTCATCCATTCTACCTGGATTCGCCTGCTTCCAGTTTTTCTACGCTCTTTTGCAACTTTGGAATGAACTCGCCTTCTCGGCGTTTTCTCAGCGTTATGGCATGTGCTTCAAACGTGGCCTAAAAATTAGTTACATGGCAGGTAGCGGCTTGGCCACTGGCATTGCCGATGTCCTTGGCCAAAGGTAACCACTTACCATTTGGTGGGTCATCTGTGCCGTACTATAATTGAAGTAGGCAATCTTATTTTTTTTTTTACAAAAGTACAGTCGTATGTGTGAAAATTCGAAACCTGCGCCGACCCCTATGAGATACAAGTGTCATCTTATTACGACACAAAAGGTTTTGTGGTTTTATAAATCATATATTGCAAGCGACAATTTTTTTTATTAGAAGCATGGGGCCAATTTTCTGTATTTTAAGTATATTCCCTTAGTACGAGTTTTTCTCGATTCTCGAAATCGACGATAATTTACTAAAAATACATTTTTTAGTTCGTTGTAGTTCGTTGTTTCCGCAAAGTGACACTGGTAGTCAAATGTATGGACAAAACGCAAACTAGCGCCGATTCCGAGAATCGAGAACTGTCAAAATAAACTCGTAGTAGGGGTACTGCTCGCCTTCGTTGGTCAATAAAAATTGTCCGCATGGGCCTGCAGGTCGATTCTATAAGGTTTCATTTGTGAAATCAACGTTGAGGCATCGTAGCGGTAACGATGTTTTCATTTTTGTATTCAGCAAGGTAAAAAGCGCACGCACTAGCGCTATACGTGATGACGGCGCTTATGCGAACTAGCTCTCTCGAACGAGGCGTTTTACAAAAATGTATGGAAAATGGTATTCTCTAAGAACCAACAAAGTTTAAACGTTCCGTCGATCTCAATGATGTGCGCTGCGGGAAGCTCGTCGTCGATCACAACATTGTGACATTTCTTAGCGAATCGTCTTGCTGGTATTCGCTCGTTTTACAACATTGATTAATACATTTATGACAGTAACACGTGTTTTCTATCGCAATCCTAATCGCAACCGATTGTATCTTATAATCAACCAATATCATTGTCACTAATAAGGCAATTAACAACGATATACCTCTATATACCCGCAGGGCTAACACACTTGTTTTACGAAACCTTTATTCACTGATCATGTTATTCGTGACTTGTTCTGAACAGGTCAACGAACTTAGAAAAAAACTGTTGCCTATTAACAGTACTTATGCAATTATGATTGTAGAAATTAAGAAGTGATTTATAATACGCTTAATCGTGTTTAGCTTTGCTTAAGAGGGCTTTGTTTTATTGAAAAATAATCATTTCATAATAAAACAAGGCGTATTTTTGGTTATGAAATTATTATTTTTAATGAAATAAACACACAGCTATCTACCTCTATAATATTAAGTAGAGGAACAATCACTAAACGCATGTATCACTCTTTTTTTAGTATTCCGTACCTCAAAAGAAAAAAAACGGAACCCTAATAGGATCACTTTGTTGTCAGACTGTTTGTCAAGACCCTTTTCTCAAAAACGCGTGGAGGTATCAAGCTGAAATATCAAATACTCAGGTCTACTGTTGCTTGAAGCTGTGAAAAAAACAATCTTCTAAGCCAACGCAATCAAAAGATACAGCCGATATATATAATTTTAATAATATATATATAATTTAATATATATAATTTTCGACACTCACAAGGAAACCAAAACCTACAGGGTACTTCCCGTGAACTCAGAACCTTGAAATTTGGTAGGAAGCAACGTCTTATAGCACAAAGGATTTTTTTTAAAATTCATTATATAATTGAAATAAAATTACTTTTACGGATTTTATCAAATCGTGATAAAATCCGTAAAAGTAATTTTATTTCAATGAATAGCATTCGCGTAAACTTAAGAATTCATTATATAACTACAGGTTTATACGGAACCCTGGCCTCGGTGCGCGAGTCCGACTCGCACTTGGCCGGTCTTTTTATCTCAACCTACGAACATAGAGGAACCAAAATATTTCAATCCTAAGCATAACATAACATAAGCTCAAGCCTTTATTTGTGTTCATATAACACTGAACCTTCAAATGGACTAAATTCTTGCTATCGTTATTGCCACGGGTTATTATGAAGACGTGAGACAAATCCCCGTGAGTCGCACGCATGACAATTATTCAAACCAGTGAACTGTCACAACTTACAAGGCTATTAATATTGTTCTACATTAAATCGACTTTGATGCAAAACTCTAAACATGAGTTACGTGAAATGGTGGGATATTAAATACTGAGATAAAAGAAACAAGGATTATTTAATGAATTTGAAGTCATTAGACCAGTAGCCCGAGCACGAAAAACTAATGTAAATGTAAATGTATTCGAGATCGCTGCGCACTGATGACGTTTGGTTAATATTTCATACAAATTTCATAGACGCGCATCGAGTTCGAATACATTTACGGTTGTCAGAAATTTTCCTGCTCAGGCCGCTGATGGTACTATGTACAGTCTTTCTGTTTCTTTATTTACGCTTGCCCTTGTCCTAGCCTGAGTATTAATTTAATTATAATGAATACTAGGATATGATTTAAGGGTCGCCTCCTTGGTCTAGTGGCAGCATGTATGGGCTGTAGACCGGGAGGTCCTGGATTCGATTCCCAGGTCGGGCAAAGTAAATTTTCTAATTTAATTTTCCCGGAACTGGATCCCTCATAGGAGGTTGACGTCAGGCTGGCGGCCGGTCGTAAAAACTAAGCCAAATCCTCTTTGTAACATGCTTAGAAAAGTGTGTTGCGCCGAACCGACATTAAGGTGGGATAAGAAAGAAACTAGGATATGATTTAAGAGATAATTAATACACCCATGTTTTTCTATTTTTTCTACGAACACAGAGGAACCTGAATATTTCAATCCCGAGTAACAAGCGACAGGAGACTGTATTACATTCCGTGTTGTATAATAGGAACAATAACACAAGCTACCTACTTCATTTAACAGAGCTTTAAAGACAGTATCCACTAGGTATTTATGTTATAATATATCTTTGTTCCTGTTCTTGTATGTGTGTGTAGAAAATAAATGGTTTAAATGGTTTAGGTATGACATATCTAATGAAACCTATAATCCACATTACTTTTAAAGTTGTTAAACAAAACGCCATCTCGCCTTCAAGATAATGTGGCCACTTTATATTTTATATTAATTTCATAATAGAGCTTTGACCAACATCTGCGTTACAATTATGCATCGTTTTAACTAAAACAGTTAAGTGACAATGACGAGGTCGCTTTGTTTCCGAGATTTGGCCAACTATATAAGCAGATATTTTTATCCAAACACGCATTCCACGCATCAAACTCAAACTAACACAATGTACGCTAAGGTAAGTTCTATTGTTTACTTAATTTTAATTATAATCATTTTGTATATTACGTAATATTACGGTTGCTTCGTGTGTACTTCAATGTATTCATTTACATAATCATTGTTATGCGGACTATTGTAAGGTGAATTGGAAATAGCTTTTTGGAACTGTTGCGAATTTACCTAGATTCATAGAGTATTCGATACATATCATATAAATTATTATAATTAGTCTTTCTTTCTATCTGCCCTTAGCCCACCTTAATGTGCGATAGGCGCACATTCTCTCAAGGTGTCGCAAATGGATTTAGGTTATGTTTACAACCAGCCGGTTGACGTCAACCCGTGGGCAATTCAGACCTGAGTAAAACGTGCTAGAAAAACTCCTTGCGCGACCTAGGAATCGAACCCAAGACCTCCCGGTTCAGAGCACGTTGCCACCAGTCCAAGAAGGAGACAAACTATTAATCATTATTTATCGACCGAATTCAATAAAAGGAGGTCCTTAACTCGTCTCTAAGTTTTTTATGTATGTATCTGCGCTAAATATGGACCGATTTTTCAAGATTCTTTCTGTGTTCGATAGAGCTTATTCCAAGCTTGGTCTCATATAAATTTGTCACTATCGGATAAATTTTGAAGTCAGTCGGTTAAGTTACTAAACTTGTTATTTATAAACTGACTGCAAAATCGTCCGTATTTTTTATGTATATTACTCGATTTGTCTGGCAAATGTGACCCGATTTCCAAGATTCATTTCGTGTTTGATAGAGATTACTACAAAGATAGTCTCATATAAAGATCAAAATGTGATGAGGGATTGAAGTCGGTTTTGAAGTTATTAAACTTTTAATTAATCATTTCAGGTCGCCGTCGTCCTGTGCCTTCTCGGTATGACAAGCGCCGGATACTTGCACAGCGCGGGACTCTATGGCCTCGGCAGCTATGGCAGCTACGGCGGCTATGGAGGCTATGGATCTCTAGGCTACTCTGGTTACGTCGCTCCCACCTACACCTACTCTGCGCCCATAGTAAAGGCGGTAGCACCGATCGTCTCCTACGCCCCAGCTGTTTCTTCTGTATCCCGCTATGACGTTCATTCATCGCCCATTATCAAGTCATACGTTGCTCCAGTAGCGTCATACGGTTACGCCCCATCTCTCTCTTATGGCGCCTATGGTCATGGCTACGGCGGCTATGGAAGTTACGGAGGAAAATACTTATGGTAATTCAACGTAAGGGCTACCTGCAGCTCCGCAATAAATCTTTATTTATCCCAAATCTTTATTTAAATATAGGAGTGAGCTGTATGATAAGTCTAGATAATGTGTAACTCTAGATTAGTAATAGCGCTGCAAGTCGCCATAAGTATAGCTTAGTATCGCTAAACACTTCTTGTGCAATATTATGATTTAAGTTGTAAGTAATGCGCGGAGTGAAATGGCTATGTGCAATAAATCAGAAATAAGTGTGATATGTACTATAAGATGTAAATAAATGTATAAACTGTTTTTAGTTGTTCACCTAATAGAAAAGTTGTCTTTTCTTGTTAATGGAATGTAAAATCACAACCTATATGAAGCATAGTTCTTTCTTTCAACCAGCGGCCTGAGCAGGAAAATTTCTGACAACCGTAAATGTATTCAAACTCGATGCGCGTCTATAAAATTTGTATGAAATATTAACCAAACGTCATCAGTGCGCAGCGAACTCGAATACATTTACATTTACATTAGTTTTTCGTGCTCGGGCTACTGTCCTTACTCTACAATATGAGGTCGACGCAAAACACTTTACAAGCATGTTGCAGAAAGGATTTGGCTTAGTTTTTAAAACCGGCTGTCTACTTGACATCATTCCCCCCTGGAGGTTCAAATGAGTAAATTGGTATATTAAAAAAAAAGTAAAGTTTATATGCTCGAGTCGCCTCCTTGGTCTCGTGGCAACATAATGGGCTGTGGACCGGGAGATCCTGTGGTCGATTCCCAGGTCGGGCAAAGAAATTATTTATGCTCTAATTTGCTAATATGATTTGCTCTGGACTGTGACCCCCAAATTGTGTGAGTTGACATACCGTCGGTCGTAGAAACTTAGCCAAATCCTTTCTGCAACATGCTTGTTGCAGCATCCCCACATTATGGTGGGATAAGGGCGGGTAGAAAGAAAGATGTAAGGCTTATATGCTATTAAGCTGTGATGATACTGAAAAGACCAAATAAGTAGTAAATTACTTATTAATAGAGAACAAGCTTTTATATTCTGTTAAATACAAAGATAATTGAAGAGTGATTGGGTCATATTCATAAGTAAGCCGAAGTAAGCACACATATACCTACGCGTTATCTTTGTAATTAGCGCGGCAAATATTTTGAAAATCTTTCTTTCTTTCTTTCTGGCGTTATTCCGGCCTAGCGCCAGGGTCCATCTTCCTATTTAAACGCTTCCATTTCTCTCGGTCTTGAGCATCTTCCATAGTGAGGCCATTGGCTCATATTTTATAAATATAGATAAATATTTTGAAAATCAAAACAATAACATTAGATTAGTACACAGCGTATATAATTATAAAAGTTTGCTGTTATATTTCTGGGTTTCCGAGGCCACGTCTCGTCATGAGATGACGTCTCATGAGTTTCGCCATGTTTGTCAGTAACATTATTAAAACTAAAACATTACACGAAAGTCCTACACAAAACATTTTTTCATTTTTATCTATGGTCCAAAGCAAAAATCATTTTTTGCGTATTTGTTTTAGTGTTATGTTTCGAGAAAAACAGGTACAGTATATGCGCTTTCAGAGCTATGTCATACGTCTTCACAGGACGGCAAAGTAATTATACTTAACCTTTATCCACCGAATGTTCAAACACTTAAGGTCGCCTTATGTCGTTTAAGATCGCCTTATCTATCAAAATTGTATGGCTAAAATCAGTGTAAGAAGTCGTTTAAGTTGAGTAGCGTTTGACCATTCGGGCGATAGTGCCTTATAGTAAACACAGTGCAGAGTAAAACACGATCACAAACAAACAATGAGGTAATCACTTAATCGATGATCATCAGACTTATGCCAGCCTACATTACCTATATTATTATTATTCTGTATCATTTATATTTAAAAATGTAAAACACAGATAAGTTGAAAATAAATAATAATAAATTCATCATCATCATCATCCACAGCCTGTAGGGTCCCACTGCTGGGCATAGGCCTCTCTCATATCATGCCATTCCTTACGATTCTGGGCCATACGCATCCAATTAATTAATAAATAAATAAATAAATTAATTAATTTTATTAAAATTAATTATGGTTAAAATTAACTACAATCTTTGAGGGAGGCCTATGTCCAGCAGTGGACGTCCTGTGGCTGATGATGATGATGATGAATTATGATTAAAAATTAACTTGTACAATATCTACTATACAGGACGTTTTATAAAATTGGTATCAATAATAAATACACTTAGGGCGACCAGCAACACTATTACTAGTTTACAGTAAGTCCTAACCTCAAGTTGAATTACATAAAATATATGAATGACATTGTCAATCATTTTATTTTTTCAATTTAATTTGAGATTAGGACATACTTTAGATTAGTAATACTGGTGCAAGTCACCCTTAAAAGAAGAATAGTTAGCAATTTAGCTATAAGTCTACAATTCGGTAAAACTAATAGTTTTTGCAAAATGAACTCATTTACAACCGGGTGCCATATTTTACAATCTTAATTTTAAACAAATATCACAGATTATTTTTCCAAATAGGTGTTTATTTTTAATATGCAGACGTTGTCACCATTAAGCTAATATTCTTATATAATATGATTAACACTAACCCTAGATCGCGTATCTGATCCAATTTTAAATAATATTTTTTTTCGAAAATAAAAATTTTACATACATACATAAGCTCACGCCTGTATCCCCGAAGGGGTAGGCAGAGGTGCACTAGCGAACTAGTACACCCACATTTCGCCGAGCTTAAATATGAGCTTAATAAAAATTTTATGGTAGTAAAAATATAATAAAATTAGGCTATTCAACAATAACTTTTTTATACCAAAGAAGTGGATTTGGTGGATTGTGGGTCACCAGACGGTAAGGCGACAACTCCCATGAATTGTGGGCTTAAGCCGCGTCTTCTGCTGTTTTCTTAAAATTACGCGAATATTATACATTGAAACTTCGAAACGTTGAATCTAAAAATAAAAATCGTGATAGAATCCGTATAAAATAGTTTTGTAACGACTATAATACAATGTAAGGACATGCATGCTTAGTTGTTAGGATGAGTAGTTCGTAGAGTACTGTGGAGTCCGGCACTGTGTTCACGCGTATTGTCTGTCTTATTAATATGTGTTCGGTCATTATAATAAACATTATTTTTGTACAAACTTTGTGGACTTATTGTGTTGCCTAAATAATTATACATACCATTGAAATTCTTGTGAAGAAATTCTCGGGTATGCAGGTTTCCTCACGATGTTTTCCTTCACCGTTATAGCAAGCGATAATTAAAAAAACAAACAGAGTTAACATAGTCAGAGGTGTACGCTCCATTTTGAGGTTGGTCTCATACCTCCGATACTCATCTCGGCAGTACGTACCATCCCAACTGAGCTATCGCTGCTTTGGAGATCACTTACCACCGCGTCTTCGCCTCCGTTTTTTTTAGGATATACATATATTCCCTGAGCAAGTTGCAACTTAGATTTCCGTAAGTAAATATGTTTTAAATAGATTAATGAGAATTATAAACAAACAAAATACTCTATTTTATAATATATATATGTACATACTCATTTATCAGATAATAAAACTGATGTGCCATCAGAGTCGTATTACCGGTACATAAAAAATTAAATAACTTTATATTGCATTCATTAGCATTTATAATAAGTACATCAGTATGGAAGATGAGCAGCCGTCGGTTATCGGTGATTTACATCTTACATCCGTGAGAATAATGTGATATTTCTTTTTTCTCTGTAATACTGGGTCCACACTACCCGAACGAACGTTTGCGAATCGATGTCTGTTGCATTTACACAACAGCGAAAGTTGGTTCGTATGAACGCAACAGCGAGCTTAGCCAAGTGACTTATGCGCTAGTCGAATAGAATAGTAAATGTACATTTACTATAAGCCCTCTGCCTCTGACTGCCTCGGTGGCGTAGTTGCATTTCGGTATGACTACCGTCTTAAGGTTTTGGGTTCGATCCCCGGGTCGGTCAAAGTGATATTGGATTTTTCCATATCAGCCCGGAGTCTGGAATTTGTGCCCGATATGGCGATAGGCTCGCCCCCTATCACATCTGGGACGGAACTAAGCTCGGCGAAATGTGGGTGTTCTAGTTCGCTAGTGCACCTCTGCCTACCCCTTCGGGGATACAGGCGTGAGCTTATGTTATGTTATGTATGTTACTATAAGCCCCCATATATAGATTCGCGAACGTTCGTCCGGTTGGTATGGACTCGGCATAACGCCAGTATTAATAACAATAGCGGTAGCTCAGTTGTGATACAGACAGATAAATTTCGCAGGTGTGCAACTGCCCCGAGAGCATGCACCAATGACTTTTGTATGAATCTGTATTCATTATGAATTATTACTTGTTTTAACGGAGGAAAACATAACGAGAAAATCTTGCCCTTAATAGCACTAGTTGGTCGTGAACTCTTGACACGTGAACTTGTCCAAATCGAGTATAGTTTTCGTCTTCTTGGTACATTTAATTTTGTTGGTTGTATTTTTCGTGGCGCTACTAGTAATATGAACGAAGAAAACATAATCACAATTTTTAAAACTTAACGGACCGACTTCAAAATATCTGATCGTGGCCAAATTATATGAGAGAGTACGCTATATGCGGCGTACTCTTATGTCATTCCCATACATTATTCTATTACTTTATTTTATTCGACTAGCGCATACGCCACTTGTCTAAGCCCGCTGCGCAGTTCTCATACATAAGTGTCCGACTTGTCGCACAATGACGACTGACCATCAGGCAATTTAATTACAACTAAACAAATGAGAGTGCGTGAACGTGCCCTGTCAGCGCTCAAAGAAAAAGGCTTAGAAATGCTACATTCCCATGTACCTAACGGATGTGCGGACACTTGCTAATAAGGATTCGTTTTATTTTTGGATCCGTCAATGGAATTATTTGAGGGAACTAAAGATATTATGCTATTTTTAAAACAAAATACTAAGAATAAACTTAGGGTATCACAACACCTAGACCCGAAACATTTTTTGTGGATCACACAAACATTTGTCTTGATGCGGGAATCTAACGTGCAGCCTCTCAGATCACAGTCGACTACTCGTCCGCTGCGTCAAGGAGACTGCAAGTTTAACAATAACCTAAAAATATGACAATAATTTGTGATACCCAAAAATAAACAGCATTAGTATAAATTAAAAACCTTCGACATTAATTAGTAATTACCTTGCTTAACATATTGATACAACCATTTATGTAGGCGTAAGTGATGATAATATCTAATAAACAACACACGCAATTATCGCCTTTTGACCAGTGCAATAACGTAGTTAATTCCATGAATTAATTTAGCCGAAAATGTAAGTGATTACACATGTTATTGCATCCAGTGTAAGTAATTCTCGTCACGCTCCGTTTTCCAAAAATCTAATAAAGCCTTGAAAAAGAATGCTTATTTCCTACGGGTTTAATATAAAAGAGTGTAAGTGCATACAAAAAAACATTCAGCTCATCACATTTGAAGAACTACAAGCAAGATGTTTGCTAAGGTAAGATGAAATTTCATGGTGCTTAACTCAAATCTTAAGTTAATATTTTATTCTGTTTGGTGTTTGTACGATCTGGAAATCTTGAAGAAGGCCTATGTTCAGCTATGAGCATTTGGTGGCCGATGATGATGATAATGATGATGATGAACATTATGGTGGTGGTGATACAAATGGTAATGTTTTTGATCATGGTATTGATATTTAATTTCAGATTATCGCTGCAGCAGTCTGTGTTATTGGCTTGGCCAATGCAGGCGGTCTTAGCCATGCTGGAAGTGCTGGTTATGGCGGATACGGTGGATACGGCGGATATGGCGGATACGGCGGTTATGGCGGATACGGTGGCTACGGCGGACTCGGTGCTGGTCTCGCCACTTCCCACACAAGTGTCACCAGAGTAATTCCCAGCCACGGCGCAGGTTACGGAGGACACTACGGCGCAGGATACTCCGGAGCTGGTCTCCTTGGCCACAACGGACTCAACGCGGGTTACGCTGGTCTCGGTGCTGGCTATGGGTCGGGATATGCTGGAGGCTATGGACATTACGGTCTCGGTGGAGGATATGCTGGCGCCCCTGCTATCTCCGAAGTGTCAGTGTACCGAGTCCATGACAACTCTCTCGCTCACGGCGCGTATGGTGGCGCTCGTGGTGTTGGTGCGTATGGACACAGTGGCTACGGTAACAAGCTGGCTTGGTAATTTCACATAGTCTCTATGTTGTCACCAAAGTAAATTGTAATATTAATTAAATGATATTCATAGTGTCCGTTTCTCACTATACATCTTTCTGATTTATGTACTATATCTACACATAAATTCTAAACTTAATAAAATAACTCAACAAATCAAATATATTTTTTTATACTCGCATCATCATCAGGGCAGTTGTAAAGTCCAAACAGCGACAGTTAAGAAATTTTGTTTCCGTTGAGGAGATACAGACAACAGCATAAAAGTACCTACGGCACAAATATATCCACCTGTACCCTTAGTAAGAGTTTTTCTCGATTAAAGAAATCGACGATAGTTTACAGTTTCTCCATACATTTTTTAATTCGTTGTAGTTTCCGCTAAGTGGCGCTGTTAGTCAAATTTATGGACAAAACGCAAACTATCGTCGTTTTCGTTAATCGAGAACTGTCAAAATAAACTCGTATTAGGGGTGCTGAAGTTATTGTTTATACACTAGATAAGTAGACTTACGTACTTCCAACGCACGAACAGAAAAGTACAAGTAGCTTCGATCTACAATTTTAAGAACATGTAAACGTTGTGTGTTTCATAAAGTTGGTACCAATAACAATTCCACATACAGGGAGGTCGATTAACGGCCGGTTTCAATAAACGATCTCAGTTTATTAGTGCAGATAGATCGCGATGACGAACCAATCAAGTCAAGTTATTTGACAGAGTCATGTTCAAGCTGTGTTCTTATTGGCTAATTTTTGTAATCTATCTGCACATTCAAACTGAGATTGTTTATTGGAACCGGTCGTTAAAGCGTAATGGTAAAGTTAAAAAAATAAAGACTTAATTTTTTGATAAATTAATAAGATATTAAAATCGGAACGCAACATGTCCATCATCTTAATTAGCATAGGAATGGCTTTGTGTATGCTAGAAATAAATTAATTACCCCATGGGTAGTTTGCAAGTGCACTGCACCTGACCCAATAAGCCAGAAAAAAATGTTTCGTCACAAATTCAAGATTCCATTATTATAAAGCTATGCCTTAAAAAATTTTAAACTTTACCGCTATATTGCTAGCCATCCCCTCTTTAAGTGTAGTTATTAATAATAACAAATAGTAATAACTTATTATTGATACCAACTTTATGAAACACCCTGAATATAACATATATAACATAACATAAACTCACGCCTGTATCTCCGAAGGGGTAGGCCGAGGCGCACTAGCGAACTAGAACACCCACATTTCGCCGAGCTTAGTTCCGTCCCAGATGTGATAGGGGGTGAGCCTATCGCCATATCGGGCACAAATTCCAGACTCCGGGTTAATATGGAAAAATTCAATATCACTTTGCCCGGCCCGGGGATCGAACCCAAGACCTTAGAACCGTAGTCGTACCGAAATACGACCACGCCACCGAGGCAGTCCCCTGAATATATATACCTATAAACGAAAATAGTAACGGACGGCTCGGCCACTGGTGGTCGAGACGCGTATGTAACATATATATTATTATGTGCCGCCTCCAACGCACACCGCTAACCTATTTCTAACATAATTTACTTATTGAAATTTTGAATTATAAGAAACGAAACATACTTTCTACATCATGAAACATAAGTTTGAATAGACGCAAAAAGTGGTCCCATATAAATTTTATTGATGCGTGTTTATTTTTTTCGCGCTCCTTTTAACATAATATGGCCAGTTGATCAAAGCGATAAATTAGTTATCTTGACTTAATTAGAGATCTTGACCTTGAGCCAGAAAGTGTGTAAAACTAATACTATCTGTAAAGATTCACAAGCAATACCAGTTTGAAGACGATCATATAAAAGCCAATGTAAGTGATCTAAAATTTATTTCACATAACAACAACGACACAAGCATGTACTCCAAGGTACTGGAATTGATTCATATTCATAATATTCAGAAAAAGCTATAATACCCTAAATGGATTTGAACTAAAATATAATTATGATTAAATTGCTTACCATTTAATAATAGTCAGTACCAAAAATAGGATACTTCAATCATAATTTATTTTATTTTAGCTAGGAATTTATTGATCCCCATTACTTCCAGGTGGTGACATTCTTATGCGCCGTGGGCATCGCGTCCGCCGGCTCCTTCCTGCACGGCAGTCCAGTGGCGTACACTGCCGCACCAGCAGCGTACACTGTCGCTCCTCCAGTTTCATACACTGCTGCTCCCCACGTCGCCTCGGTGTACTCCAGTCACGTCTCTCACGTCTCGCCACATGCCCCCGTCGTTTCCGTCACCCCCGCACCCGTGGTATCCAAGACCTACGCCTCTGGCCCAGTGGTCAGCAAAACCGTCACCCCACTTGTGACTGAGACTGTTTCAGGTTCTCCTGCGTACCACACAGTCCCTGCAGTTTCGACCTACAACGCTGTTCCTGCAGTGTCGACCTACAACACTGCTCCTGTGGTGTCCGCCTACCACACTGCTCCTGTAGTGTCGGCCTACCACACAGCTCCTGTGGTATCCGGCTACCACAGCGCGCCTGTTGTGTCGGCTGTTCGTACTGCGCCTGTTGTTTCAACCTACAGCGCCGCACCCGTGGTATCAGCCTACCACACTGCACCTGCCGTGCCCACCTACCACGCTGGTCATGCCGTGTCTGTGCCAGCCGTTTCCACCTACCACGGCACTCCAGTGCACACTTATGCTGCCGGTCCTGTATATGCGAAGAGCTTTGCTCCCGTGGCTTACTCTACTGTTGCCGGTGGTTTCTCCCAAGTCTACCCCGCCTGGAAGAAATGAACACTTTACCCTCTTTAACCAATTTCTATAGTACTGTAAAACATGGCTAGAAATATAACATAAGATTTACATGAAATTTTATTACAAACCTTAAAAACTCCTTAGATGATAATAGTAATTACTACACCCCATACCTACAGTACAGCTTCCAAACAAGTTAAATTATATGAGAAAATAATAAGAGCGAGTAAAAGATAATAAATAGGTACTATGAAATTAGGTGTTGTAATTTCTGTCAGTAAAATGATCTATACATTTACTTTCAGTACTTCAAAAATTCTTCATTACGTAGTATGTACCTCTAATTTTTGTATGGGTGTATTTTCATTAGGTACTTAGGGCGACTTGCAACTCTTAAATAAATCTCGGTTTAAATATACAAATAAGTTGTTGGATAAATCTAGTTCAGGTCTAATTTTAGATTAGTAATAGTGCTGCAAGTCGTTTTTATTATATTGATAAAGGTAAGGTCACAATTTTAGTGATTTTCCTGTTTCGATCGATCATACTTATCCATATACCGTCTAATAACCTCCAAAATATGGGCTAAGGGGACTATTATGGACTAAATCAGGACGTCCTTCTAAAATCAAGACGTCTGGTAACTCTGATACATTTTGCAAAACTCGCCACAATTACTCTTTCAGAGAAGCTTCAAGTATCCAAGGTATCAATTTACTTCATACCTACATAATTCTTCCGATGGTCTATCAATGGAACGTATTTTAACTGTCCATACAATATTTAAACAGCATTGTACTTATGGTAGAAAATAAAAACACACAAATTCGATGTTTACATATTAAATGTTAGTTAAAATGCATTTTAAACCTATAAAAAAGAACTTTAAACCTATAACAACTGATCGAAATCGAATTTTCATTATCGAACTTTTATAAGCTCCACTAACGGCCGGTCCAATAAACAATCTCAGTTTGAATGTGCAGATAGATTACAAAAATTAGATAATAACAACACAGTTTGAACATGACTGCATCAAATGACTTCATTTGGTTGGTTCTTAGTCGCGATCTATCTGCGCTCTAAACTGAGGTTGTTTATTGAAACCGACTGTAAGTTATTATAAATAAAACCGATAGTAGATAAATAAAACTGATACATTGTTAGCGAAAAATAACAATAACTTATTTCAAAAAATAGTAAAGCAACTGTGAACCGGGTGTCGTAGGTTTGATTCACAGGTCGGGTCAAGTGTTTTTGTAACACGATTTTCCTGGGACTGGCTGCCCTCCTAGGGAAGTTCACGTCAGGCAAGCAACTGGTCGAAAAATCAAGCCAAATCATTTCTGCAACACGTAAAAATGTAGATATGCAATACAGGAAAGCAGAAAAAAATATTATATTTGAAAATAGTAAGTAGAAATCTATCACGGATTCAAGGCCTATCAGTATCATATAAAATCAATGACATTTTCACTGCTATAATTATTATAATGTATAGGCATCGATATATTATGTAGGTACCTAGATGCACATTTGACGCTCGGAAAATGGAACAGCAAAGGAGTGCTTAAGCACTCCTTTTGCATACAATCAGACGCCGATAGAATTCTAAATTTCAAAATTCAAATTTAAGAACGTTAAATTAATTATTAATTAATCATTCCGTTTAAAAAGCTACTTTATAACACGTGCATAGGGTTATATTTTTTGTGTTGATTTAATTAGAACTTGTGATCTTTTTATTTGTTTTATTCCTGAGACCACTTTTAAGGAAGATATTTGCAAAGAACTGTACATCTAGGGTATATGATATTGATGATGGATGGATGGGATGGATGTGGACCGATTTTGAACATTGTTAATTATACAGTGTACTGGTGAGCTTCTGTGACGTTGCTATCTTATCAGAGGGCGATCGATTAATTAGATACGCTTGTCTTCTGCGGCCCCAGCAGGAAAATTTCCGACAGTCGTAAATGTATTTGAGGTCAATGCGTGTTTATGAAATTTGTAAGAAAAATTACCCAAATGTCAGCAGTACGCAGCGAGCTCGAATACATTTACGATTATTAGAAATGTTTCTGGTCGGGGTTCTGGAATTCGACCTAGAATGTGTTGAAAAAACTACATAGATTTCCAAAACTTTTATTTTGAGGCTATGACGATATTTTCAAATATGGGCATGTTTCAAATTGCTTATTTCTTCCAGGAGTTGAAAGAAACGTGAGCACTGGGAAGAGCAGAGTAGGCTACGGGAGCGAAGCTCTTCGTTAACACAGGAGTGAAGGTCTTGGTAACCACTGAAACAAAGGTCTTCGTAACCACTGGAGCAGCTGCAACAGTATGCACTGGAGTGACGTGGTACGTGGAAACGGCTGGCACAGACACGGTATGACCAGCGTGGTAAGTGGACACGGCAGGTGAGGCGTGGTAGGTTGAAATAACAGGTACATTATGGTAGGCCGATTCTACAGGGGCAGTGTGGTAGGTAGAGACAGATGGTGGACCTGAAATAGTCTCAGTCACAATAGGGGTGACTGTTTTGCTGACTACTGGACCGGCTGCGTAGGTCTTAGACAGTATGGGTGCGGCGGTGACGGAAACGACAGGGGCGACTGGTGAAACGTGAGAAACGTGGCTTGAGTACACTGAGGCAACGGGAGGAGCCGCAGTATATGCTACTGATGTACCAGTGTACGCCACTGGACCGCCATGCAGGAAGGAGCTTGCAGACGCGAAACTCACGGCGCACAGGAATGTTACCACCTGAAAGAAACAGGGAGTTTACTAAAATTTTCCTATAGTTGTATCTTTGTAAATTTATAACAAGGATGTTACTTATGTATTATTAGTATTCCACATAATGCGAAATTAAAACAGTTCGATTAAGCAACAACAACTATAATATTATTTGATTTATATTGTTTCTAAATGTTGTTAATAATTCCGGTACCTTGGAGAACATGCTTGTATCAGGATCGTTGTTGCTAGTTGGAATAATTTTCAGATCACTTCGACTTGTTTTTATATGTTCGTCTTAAAACTGGTCTGTGAATCTTCATAGTTGCATTTTATCTGCATGCTTTCTGTCTCAAGGTCAAGGTCTATAAAACACGCATTGTCGTTTTTTTATATTATGCGCTTGGTCTTGGTGACACGATATGATATTTTTCTTACTCATGCTTGTTGGAAAATGTATCTAGTATTTATTAACTACTTATTTTTCCCCTGATCCAAAAGAAATACTTGTGTATCAGTGTGTTGATCTGTGATATTGTAGTTCATAAGCGTATGATTTTTATTTAGTTCTTTTCTGGAAATGTGACTAGATTAGTCGCCTCCTTGCTCTAGTGATGGCATAATATATGGACTGTGGACAGGCAAGCAGCCAATCATAAAAAACTAAGCCAAATCATATCTGCAACATACCTGAAAAGTGTGTTCCGTCGACGGGTAGGTGACTTAATGCAGAGTTTTCTTAGTATTGATTCCAAAAACCTGAATAGAAAATTAGCTATTTTTGGTTTCGTTTTTAATTTTTCTCTCAGATTCTGTGACTTCAATGACATTACAATAATATAGTGACATTGATGCTGCAACATCATCTGGAATCAACAGTATATCCAACTCCTCACTAATTGACAGCAGAGATATCCTGAGAGAGGAGAGACTGTTAGAGTTATAAAGTTATAGATTTTGTAATATATTTACAACACTTGGCCATAACTGTAAGACCTCCGAAACTTTGCATAATTATTAGGCTATTAAGAAAATTACAGTACGAATAAACAAATACGGCGATATAATGTGATGTTTTACAATTAGCCATGGATAGACGATATCCCTTTAAAATACTCTTTAATATTATAATTCATTAATATGTTATATGTTAATATATCTGGAAGTTTCGAGATGACTAGTGTTTCTATGTACAATACTTAATTTGTATATTTCCTGACATAAGAATATAAGAAGGTACCTACTCTAGTTTTTGTGTACAGTGCTTGACTCTCCACTGTTATCATTAGTGGATTCTGACCCTAGACGGGTAAAATAATAATAAAAATGCTCCAGATTTTGCATACTAAACCGACGTTAAAGTTCACTTCATTTATCTACCTACCGTTATACTTTAGATAATATATAGAACAGCTTATATATTGTAGGTGCATATTGCACTTTAGGTTGATCGCGATATATCCTTAAAACTAGTCTTTTATCATCACTTTAATGTTAGCATTTAACCTTTAACGAATGAAGATGTTTCCTATTAATACATTAAATTGAAGTGACATTCAAATGAATGCAGTTGAAATTCGTAATTATAAAACCACAGGAGTGGTATCAATCAAAATATAGGTGTATTTTTTGAATAGTTAATATTTCACGGTTAATAATAAGGGTGAAATAAATTGATAACGTTAGTTATAATGAACATTTTATTGATATACATAATACACACGATCAATTAAAAATCTCATATTCAAGAACATACAGTTATTAACAATAACATACATTATGATCATTTTTATAGCAGTCTATTTTTTCCAGGCGTAGTTAAGGCCTTGTTCGTAATTTAAATGTGGAACAACTGGTACACCGGAGTAGGCAATGTTTCCATCGTAATGAGCTGAATACGTCGAATCTTGTGGCTCAGAAACATATTGAACACCTTCGTGGCCCGCGTGGAAAGGAACTTCGACACTTTGAACAACCTGTTCACCACCGTATGCTACTTGGTGTTCTGGATAGGAAACAGGAGAGGCAACTGCATATGATAATTCTGCTGTTAAAGGTGCTACTTCAACTGCGTAAGATGGTGAATGAGCGCTGTAAGAAGCTACTGATGGGGATGCAGAATAAGCTAATACAGAATCACTATCGTAACCCAATGTGCTGGATACTAAACTTGGGATGGGAGTCGAAGAGGGATACGAAACATAGCTTGGGGAAGGGTAGGTTGAATATGACACTGGACTGGAAACGTACGGTGCAGGCGCAAGTGTCGATACCCCGTCGTGGTAATTAGAAAGAGGCTGACTGTAAAAAGATTTGACTTCAGGGTGATTATGGGTATATGAATGAGAAGGATGTGATGTTACATGAATCGTCGGGCTTGAAGTAATACTATAGCTGTATGAAGGTGCTATAGTAGACTTGATATACGGTGCCGCTGACGGATAAGATTTGCCAAAACTAGATCTCGATTTGAAGCTAACAGGAGTTACAGGATGTACAGGAGCGGCTGTTGTATAAGTTGGTGTTGCCTGTGTTGTAGATACAACTTTTAAAGAACGACCAAACGAAGAAGCCGGCTGACCTACAGGAGTCGGAACATAATTTGAAACTTGTGAACGTGCACTGGATTCTTTGTTGTGGTGGGTACCGATGTTTACTTTCGAAGAGGCTGGTCTGGCTAAGTACGTATTTGAGACGGGCCATGGAGCCGAGTTACTTGTGGCTACTGGTCCAGGCGTTTGTACTTTCGGAGACGCTGGTCTGACTATGTACGTATTTGAGACGGGCTCTGAAGCTGAGTTACTTGTGACTACTGGTCCCGAAGTTTGTACTTTCGAAGAAGCTGGTGTGGCTAAGTACGTATTTGAGACGGGCTCTGAAGCTGAGTTACTTGTGACTACTGGCTCAGACGTTTTTATTTCCTTAGAGTCTGGTGTGGGTAAGTACGTATTTGCGACGGGCTCTGCAGCTGCGTTACTTGTGACTACTGGTTCAGACGTTTTTATTTCCTTAGAGTCTGGTGTGTCTAAGTACGTATTTGCGACGGGCTCTGCAGCTGATTTACTTGTTACTACTGGTTCAGACATTTTAATTTCCGTAGAGTCTTGTGTGGCTAAGTACGTATTTGCGACGGGCTCTACAGCTGAGTTACTTGTGACTACTGGTTCAGACGTTTTTACTTCCGTAGAGTCTGGTGTGGGGAAGTACGTATTTGAGACGGGCTCTGGAGATAAATAACTTGTGACTACTGGCCCAGTCGTTTCCTCTAAATCGGTGGTCATTGTTGTAGTTTGTGTGGTGAACTCATCATCCTGGGCTAACACCGCAGCTGCAGCACAGAACAATATCAATGCCTAGAAAAAAAAAATAAGTTCAAATAATTTTATTTTAACACGTGCAACATAATTTTAAACCAGATATACCTTTTTGTACATATTTCAGTCGTTGCGATGTCAAATTAATTTAAAAAATAATGTTGCATCTTCTTTTATAGCATATGGGTCAAACTGGTATTTAATCTTTGGTCGATTCATGCAAATGGAATATTATCTGACTCACTGAGAAGCGACCTTTACGGTTTGATATAGGGATTTAAATAGCTGCACGATACAAGTTTGTAAATCACGTAGCGTTTAAATGATAACAATAATACTGCAACCTCTGACACTTATCTAAACAAGTAATACTGTCGGAGGAAAATTTTAAAGGTGCGATAAAATCTTAGAATCTTTAATCTGTGGATGAAATTGTAAATGCAGATAGTTTTTATTGACACACACGGTTCAGCCCCATAAATTATATTCCAATTAAATTGCATCGGCATGGACACCGACACATAAGCTCACGCCTGTATCCCCGAAGAGGTAGGCAGAGTCGCACTAGCGAAGTAGAACACCCACATTTCGCCGAGCTTAGTTCCATCCCAGATGTAATAGGAAATGAGCCCATTTCGATTCGGAGATCGAACCCGAGACCTCGGGACGGTACTCGTACCGAAATACACCCAAAGAGAATATGAAATTCTTGTTATTATTAACTTTTATAGTATTTTTGTTTTGTTTTCGTTTATAACACGTAGATCTTAGTAAAAAAATTAAAGAAACTGGCTAATGCAAAATATAATGTGTGTTTCACGGTAGTATAAAAAAGAAGGACACCATCTCGCTAGTTAAACGGACGCAGACACAGAAAAGCCACGCACATAAACGCGCCTGTACAAAAACACCCTACGCAAAATACACGCTCAGTCACCGCCATTACGTGTCGATAAATCGAATGGGCCGAAAACCCTGCTTCACTTTCAATGTGCCTAGCACGCCGTCCATTTTTTTTACATCCGTAGCATCTTTATTCCCCGTTTATATGAGATCAGAGATGTGATAGGTCTTAATTATTATGAGTAGATAAAAATTTACATTCACCGTTTCTCGCATATGTGAGAAAATATTTTTTGCATTTAAAATAATATAATTTACTAAACATAATACATATTATTACGTTTACCTAAACATAAAATCTGCATATCTTTCTTGGCCAACCTCAATGTGGAGTCGGAACAACACACTTTATCAAGTAAGAATTCGGCTTAATTTTTACGATCGGCTGCCTACCTTACGTCAATCTCGTCTTGGGAATCCAGTCCCGGGCAAATCGCGCTAGAAAAATATGCTTGATCTGAGATTATAACCCAGGACCTTCTGGTCCACAGCCCGTTTACACTACCACTAGACCAAGGAGATATAATATTCTTCTAGAAATTCAAAGAAAACCGACTACTTAATCATAAACTTAATTTTATGGTAAATAATTTGGAAAATCTATAATATGCTACACTCTCTAATATACATAGGCTCATGCCTGTATACCTTTAGTGGTAGGCAGAGATGAACTAGAGAACTAGAACACTCACATCTCGCCCAGCTAATTTTCGTTTTATGTGATAACGGGACCGGGCATGCATATATATACACACAAATTCCTAATTTGGGCAAGCAACAAAAACCAACAAAAATGACTATTGCCAACCAGCAAGCTTATAGCAGTATTATATAATCTTACTTTTTTTGTATGGACATCGGTACAAGTAAGATTACACTATTAACCCTTGAGTTTGTTTCGGCATTTCTTTTCAGGGATAGCCACGAAATGCTGACGTCATCATTATTTTTTCAATATATACTCGTAACTGACATGTAAAAGTGCTATAAAATATCCTATTTGCAGAATAAATTATTTGAAATTTGAAATTTGAATTTGAAATATAAGAATATTGCTATAAGACGTTGTGGTAACCGCTTTGGAATTTAAACTTAGACCTCACGAGTTTCAGCCTAAATAATCTGTAACTTAAGCTATGAGCTGGATTTCTCCTTTTCGTGAGTTTTAATAACGGTGAAATCTGTGTATAGTATACCCTGCTATGAAGCTTATTGTTACTATCTACTTGCTAGACTATGCTATTAGAAACTCTGAGAAGTATTGTAGCTACGTTTTGAGTTTTGATTAGGTTTTAATCTCGTAGACAGCGGGCTTAGACAAGTGGCTTATGCGCTGTTCGAATACCTTGTATAATAAATGTATGGAAATGACATAAGAGTACGCTATTCGACTAGCGCACAAAAAACTTGTCTAAACCCGCAGGTCTACCAAGTAACCGTTTTTTGATGTTCCTTCCTTCCTTAATAGGGAGATAAAAGGGAGAAAATAGGTTGCACATTTTATATGGAAAAAGTGTTTTTTTACTCTAAATTACTGGAAAGTTAGGTTCACAATTAAAATGTGCTTTGGGCGCATTGGCAAATATAATGAAACATGTATTTTGGCGTTTATCAAATCTCAACCCTTATTCAGAGAGAAAAGGGTTGATTTTTATATGAAAAATAAATAAATATTTGTACCAGGAATATAAATGATGTTGTGACTGACTTTTGACTGATTATAAAGTCATATTCAAATATAAAGCAAGCACCGCGCACCGTGAGTAGGTAAAAATATCAAGAGCGTGTCATTTAAGTTATTACACAATATTTACTAGAGCAATAATTTATGTTCAATAAAATGTGTCTGACATTTGACAGGTATGGCAGATGCCAGAATATCAATTGTCATTTAAGGCTCGCACTTAATCAGTCGTGGCGGTTTGTAATTCTCAACAAAAAATTATTCATCTTATAAGCGACAGTAAATTAATATGTGCTTTAATAAAGCATTGTGCCCAAAAAGTGAACAGAAACAATGCCGTATAAAAGCCTTTTACAGACGCGTTTCTTTCGTGATACATGGATGGTGTGTTTTTGGACCGAAATTAAAGTTGGTGATCTGCATTTTTTATTAAAATGTTTATGAGGGTGCAGTATTACTTTCTTCCCTTAGCGTACGCCGAGATGCTGCAATCATTCTAGTAAATTTAATCTCATCAAAAACTAAAAAAATAGTTCAAAACAAAAAATCTTTTAAGATACGCCCTTGGTTCCGCTATTAAAAGTAGTGATATATATAACTAGATACTACTAGACTTACAAAGTTATTCATTCTCCATCTATAGTCTCAAACTTAACGTTCTCTCAGTTGCTATAAACGAAAAAAAATCTTACTAACGTCCTTTACATTACAACTAATAAATAACACTCAGGCGATGTGTCGCGCTCTTTTGTTTTGTCACTTTGGCGGACACACTACCGTGTGACTAGATTTTCCGATACGATCATCCGCATTGCAGCATGGGCGTGGGATGTATTTAGTTATTAAATACTAATGTGCAATCAGAATCGAATACAAATAACTCCAAAATATGATAAATGCGTTTAAGCTAAGGTCATTACATCATAAGCACGAGCCATTTACGAACACTCTAAGAGAGTGTGATTCAAGATTATGTACACTTTTACGTTCTTTTCTAGAATAAAAAAATACTATTTAACAAAATTCAATGAATGAGTAGCAATATTAACTGAAAATCTTTAGAAATAAGAGTGTCATAGAAGAGGTCTATACCCAGTGGGTGGATCAATTGATGGTGCTGGAAACTATGTAGTCGACTATAAAACACATTTGTTAAGCAAAACCTAAATTATTTTATTCACCAAATCTATCACGAAAATATTTATAAATTTTTCTACGTCTTGACTAGTTTTTCCAACCAAAGAATAACATCATCCAAAAACTTGGCCTAACGATATTTTCCTTCTGAATTAGACATAATTGGACAAATTATTTACTATATTAATTTATAACGCGTGACCGTAGGTCGAATTCCTTAATCAAGGCGCATCAAAGGGTTAATTCAAAATATCGAAGAGTTACGTATAATACTTGCTTTATTTCATTGGTCTATTTACAAAATTAAATATAGATAGGTATGACGATTCAGTTTACCAACCATAGGTGGCACCGTGACCGCTGTAGGCAATGTGAGATACAGCGGGAGCAGCAGAGTACGCCACAGCTGACTTGAGGACGGGCGCGGCGGCGGCGTAACTGGTGTACGCAGGGGCGGCGTATGTCTTAGCTACCACAGGAGCGGCGGCGTAGGTGGAGATCGCTGGGGCGACGTAGCTCTTGGCAATAACGGGACCAGCAGCATAGGTGGATATCGCGGGGGCGGCGTAGCTCTTGGCGTAAAGAGGACCAGCGGCGTAGGAGATGGCTGGGGCAGCGTAAGATGCAACTGCGGGAGCAGCGTATGCCTTAGCTACAACGGGAGCGGAGTATGCGGCAACTGCAGGAGCGGAGTACGCAGCGTACGCGGGAGCGCCGTGGGCAGTGTGACTGGAGTAGGATGACACGGAAGACACTGCAGGTGCGATGGTCTTGGCAACGACAGGGGCGGCAGCGTAGGTTGCCACGGCGGGGGCGGCGGAGTAAGTTGCCACAGCGGGGGCAGCATAAGACGCTACTGCGGGGGCAGCATAAGACGCTACTGCAGGAGCGGCATAGGCAGCTACAGCCGGGGCAGCGTAGGAGGCGATGGGGCTGGCGTGCGCGGTGTGGGTCGAGTAGGAGGACACTGACGACACAGCCGGGGCTGCGATGGCATGGCTGGTATAGGCCACGGGAGCAGCAGCCAACAGGCCACCAGCGCGGGCCATACCCACAGCGCACAGAGCGACGATCAGCTGGAATTTCAAACACCATGTTACAATTTAAATTGATTTAACATTTAATTTAGTAGACTTTGGAGATCAGATTTATAATATGGCACCTGAACCTGATCGTTATTGCAATGTAGTCCAAATACAATAAGTAGAACAAATATAATAAAATACAACAAATATAATAAAGTATAGTTGATAATATGATTGGATAGGAAAAATATATTGCATCTCTCGTTGGACAAAAGAATTATGACGGTGCGGCGTCCGACGACCTCGACTCGTTTGAACGAACCATTACGACGGATGTACGGACGGACGGATTTTGCACCATGTGTACGATGACAGCTATCCATCCAGGAATAGTAACTTGCCATCAGCACTTTGTTCCAAGAGTATTCACATGCCATACAACATTAGTCATTAAGCCAGATCCATGGTAATCCAACAAACTCAAGTAACAGCCCAACTTCTAATAAAGTAATAACACCATAACACACCTTGGCGTACATGTTTATGCTGTTGATGTTGGCAACTGAATAATTTCGACAAGGAGCGCTTCGGTATTTATACCACTTAGACCGAGTCCATGTTGTTCAATCCACTTTCATTGTCAAGTGAATTGAACTTTATTACAGTGTTTCGTTCCTTCCGACTACATTTTGGTTCATGTTAATCAAATAAGTATAATTATACTATACTTATACTTATACTACCTATGTATACCGTGTATACACTATCTATGTACATAAATAAGATTTAAAAATTATATTAGACTTGTATTATTAAGAATGTCAAGAATGTATCCTTGGTGCCTAATGTCAGGAACATCGTTAATGCTTCCTGTTGATAATAGACCTACTAATATTTTTGTACATAATACATTAAAAATCAATAATTAAGTTTAAGCAAATGATTATGGAGTATATTTTGCTCCTAAAACTCACGTTACATCGAAAATAGGGTATATTGTTAAAAGTGAGTATCGATTACACAAAGAATTAAAAGATTATATCGTATATTTAAAGGATTTGGAAAAAATTTGGCCCAATGTTTGACTATAACCTAAATTAAGACAATGCCTACATCGGCTCCAGTCTCCATCCAAAACGTTTAATTAAAAAAAACAATAATAATGATAGCTATTTTAGATGAATCGGATATCATTGCAATGACACACCTAGTCCTGACCCCACAAATGTATATGAATCTTGTGTTGTGAGTATCAAGAAACGAGAGACTTTTGGTCTCACAGCAGGCCTGGAATAAATGTGGGGCACACATACCTGCGGCGAATAGCTGGTATGCAAAGAGAACCCGCGACTAAGTCTCCCACCGTAGAAATGTGTGTGAGATCTACAATAATTTGTTTCGTGTCTAGATGTTGAGTGACCGTAAATTGCGTATAGTTCCTGGTACTCACGATACAAATTAAACCTAGTCAGGACTACGTGTGTGACTTTGAATATATTTATTTATTACTAGCTGTTGCCAGCGTCTCTGTTCGCGTACAAATTTATATTTCATCAAAATCCATCCAGCAGTTTTTGCGTGAAATAGTAACAAACGAACACACACATATTAACAAACTTTAATGGCGTTTAAATTCTTGGGTTATAATATTAGTAGACTGCCTCGGTGGCGTGGTTGTATTTCGGTCCGACTACCGTCCTGAGGTCTCGGGTTCGGTCCCCGAGTCGGGCAAAGTGATATTGGATTTTTCCATATCAGCCCGGAGTCTGGAATTTGTGCCCGATATGGCGATAGGCTCGCCCCCTATCACATCTGGGACGGAACTAAGCTCGGCGAAATGTGGGTGTTCTAGTTCGCTAGTACGCCTCTGCCTACCCCTTCGGGGATACAGGCGTGAGCTTATGTTATGTTATAATATTAGTAGGATAGTAGCATTAGCAGCGATAGCTCAGTTGGCAATGATATGCTTTGCCGAGATGAGTATCGGAGTTTCGAGACCAACCCCAAAATGGAGTATACACCTCTGACTTTTCTATGTTAAGTGAGTTCTCTTTGTGAATTATCGTTTCCTAAAACGGTGAAGGAAAACATTGTGAGGAAACCTGCATACCCGAGAATTTCTCCACAAAATTTTCGAAGGTATGTGAATTCTACCAACCCGCATTAAGCCAACGTGGCAGACTAAGGCTTAGCTCGCTCTCATTAGTAGAGGAGAGCCCGTGCCCAGCAGTGGGACAGTAATATTACAGGACTAATATTATTTTTAATAGAATATAAGTAGGATTTATATATTAAGATAAAGTTTATTTTACACTCCTATTGCGTTATGACTTCCGAACGTGACGCCCACATAAACGGCCTATTTGTAATTATCACTGTCCTCCATCTACACTGGCTATACCGATTCATACAACTTGTTTGAAGGCAGACATGATTAACGACCAGCTAAGCCTAAACCACAGACGTATAAAAAAAGAAGACGCCGTCTCGCCTATAGTTAAACGGACGCCACCGAACTACGCACACAAAAGCGCCTCTACAAAAGTGCCCTACACACACACACACACACACACTAAGGCTGAGATCTATAGAACGAACTCAACTAAGTTTAAGTCAAAGAAACGAACTTAGTGAGGCTTACATTTTTAAATTGAACTTTGACTTAGTCCGAGTCATTTTTTACAAGAAAATCATTGCTTAGTGTGTCAGTCTGTTTTCGGCCGACTTCCACAAAAGGAGGAGGTACGTTTCACAAAAATTTCAGTTTCACAAAATTCGTCGGTATTTTTTTTTATGTATGTTACGCGATATCTCCGCCGAATGTGGACCAATCTTCAAAATTCTTTTTATGTTCGATAGAGCTTCTTTCAAGGGAGGTCCCATATAAATTTGGTCACGATCGGATTTGAAGTCGGTCCGTTAAGTTTTTAAACTCGTGATTATTAACATTTCTAAAACTTCACTGAGTTCATTTCTTTGACTCAGACTTAGTTGAAGTTCGCTCTATAGATCTCAGCCTAACACTCAGTCACCGCCATTACGTGTCGATCGATCGGATCGGCAGAAATCCCTGCTGCACTTTCAATGTTCCTAGCGCTACGTCCTCTTTTTTCTACGTCCTTAGCCTAAACATATTTGAACTAACTTCCATAGAGGAGGTTCTCGCCTGAATATTTTTTATGTGTTATAGCTCCGGCAAGGTAAATGTTAATCAATTTGGTGTTGGGGGTGGTCACTCCAATGATGGTCTATTCGAGTCGAGATCTGACAAACGTGTACTAAGGGCGACTTGCACCACTATTACTAACCTACAGTTAGTCCTAATCTCAAGTTAAATTGAAAAAGGACATCATTCATTTAGGACTCGCCAAACTACGCTACGTGTTAAATATTGATACGGGTGTCGTCATTGTTCCTTACCATAAATACATATCGTTCATAAAAAAATCATTAAGGAAATAACATTTATGATTTCAACCTAAAAAAACGGGTAAGATATTTCGTCGATCAGATATCGATCGTCGATCACATCCACGGTAAAATTGGGTTGAACTTTAAACAAAAATACGAAAAAATATACCAAATAACCTGGCAGTATGACTTTAGATCTTAGGTATTAGGACCTTGTGGAACAAATATAAAAGAATAATGAGTAATGTGACATCATGCAACGTGATTAGTGTTTACAGTCACGTGACTCACAGATATAAAATAAGTATTTGAATTACTAAAATAAAATTATCTTTGGAGTATTTTTAATAAATTCCTATTGCACACGTTATTTCGATGATAATATCATTCTATATACCTACAGAAATTCACATAACATAACATAAGCTCACCCCTGTATCCCCGAAGGGGTAGGCAGAGGCGCACTAGCGAACGAGAACACCCACATTTCGCCGAGCTTAGTTCCGTCCCAGATGTGATAGGGGGCGAGCCTATCGCCATATCGAGTGCAAGTTCTAGAATCCGAGCTGATACGGAAAAATCCAATATCACTTTGCCCGACCCGGGGATCGAACCCAAGACCTAAGGACGGTAGTCGTACCGCCACAATACAACCACGCCACAGAGGCAGTCATTCATTGATATAGGTTACTTTAGTCAAATACCCAATTCTAGTTTTAGCGGAAATTCTAACAGTGCGGACGGTCGCTAGGTAGGTATATGTTCTCTATAATCAAGTCTAGATTGTTATTAGATCATTTGAGAAGTTTTACATACAGGTAATGTGGATTAATGCAATACCTAAACTTCAACGAAGATGGACATGAAATAAATCATTGTAATTTAAACTGAATTTGGAAGCTTTTCATTGTTCGAACCGCGACCGTGTTCGATGGTTCCATTTAGCAAAATATCGTCTTCTAAAAAGCATGATATTGAAAGGACTTGACTCCAAAACTCAAGCAAAATCGGCCACGTTAACAATATGTGTATAGTTCATGATTTCAGTACCCTTAGTACGAGTTTTTCCCGAAATCGACGATAGTTTTCAGTTTCTCCATACATTTTTTAGTTCGTTGTTGTTTCCGTTGTTGGCGCTGCTAGTCAAATGTATGGACAAAACACAAACTATCATCGATTTCAAGAATCGAGAATTTTTAAAATAAACTCGTACTAAGGGTAGAGCTAAAGATCAGGACTAACCCGGGAAATTCGAATTTATTTATTTTTTAAACTGCTGATCAATATTTTGTTATATACCTATTAAAAGTATTCGCAACTGGTTACTATATCTCTATTATATTAAAGTTTTAACATATTACTAACGAACCTCAAATATTGTTTTCATTGTAACTTAATTTCCTCATTTTCTACACAGTGGCTTTTATAAGCATTAATAATTAATTTGATTCACTAAATTTTTTGATACATCAACTGAAAAAAAAGGTGAACCTTTGTATAAAAGTGAACATTGTTCTTTAGTTGCTTTTTAGGCTGGTATAGCAATGACAACACACTAGTTATATATTGTTCAAAATGATTCACTACGTGTCAGTTGGATAAGGTTTCAGTCAAAAGACTAAAATTAAATAGGCATGTTGAATTAACATTTAATAATTAAGTCTATTTACATTATTAAACAAACAACGCTTCAATTTACCAACCATAGGTGGCGCCGTGACCGCTGTACGAAATGTGAGATACAGCGGGAGCAGCAGAGTACGCCACTGCTGATTTGACGACGGGCGCGGCGGCGGCGTAGGTGGTGTACGCAGGGGCGGCGTATGTCTTAGCTATCAGAGGAGCAGTGGAGTACGTGGAGATCGCTGGGGCGACGTAGCTCTTAGCGTAAAGAGGACCAGCAGCATACGCGGAGATCGCGGGGGCGGCGTAGCTCTTGGCGTATATGGGACCCGTTGCATAGGCGGACACCGCGGGGGCGGCGTAGCTCTTGGCATAGACGGGACCAGCGGCGTAAGTAGAGAATGCTGGGGCAGCGTAACTCTTGGCGTAGATGGGACCAGCGGCGTAGGTAGAGAATGCTGGGGCCGCGTAACTCTTGGCGTAGATGGGACCAGCCGCATAGGCAGAGACGGCCGGGTTGGCATAAGTCTTTGCCAAAATGGATCCGGCAGAGTAAGATGTGACGGCGGGTGTAGAGTAAGCGGCGACCGCAGGAGTGGAGTAGGCTGTATAAGCTGGACCACCGTGGGCGGTCTGAGTGGAATAAGTCGACACGGATGATACGGCAGGTGCAATAGTCTTAGCTTCAATGGGGGCAGCAGCATAGCTCTTCGCTATAACGGGAGCAGAGTAGGCAGCTAGTGCGGGTGTGGAGTAAGCTGTATACGCGGGACTAGCATGGGCAGTGTGGGTCGAGTAAGATGATACGGAAGATACAGCAGGTGCTACGGTCTTAGCTACGATAGGGGCAGTAGCATAGGTCTTCGCTACAACGGGAGCAGAGTAGGCGGCAATTGCGGGAGCGGAGTAGGCAGTATACGCAGGACCACCATGGGCGGTGTGAGTGGAGTAAGACGACACGGAAGACACTGCAGGTGCGATGGACTTGGCAACGAGAGGGGCAGCAGCGTAGGTCTTAGTTACAATAGGAGTAGAGTAAGCAGCTACTGCTGGAGCAGAGTAGGCAGAGAACGCGGAACCACCGTGGGCGGTTTGGGTAGAGTAAGATGATACGGACGATACGGCAGGTGTGATAGTCTTGGCAACGATAGGGGCAGCAGCGTAGGTCTTAGCTACTACGGGAGCAGAGTAGGCGGCAATTGCGGGAGCGGAATATGCAGTGAATGCAGGACCATGGGCGGTATGAGTAGAGTAAGACGACACAGAAGACACTGCAGGAGTGATGGTCTTGGCAACGATAGGGGCGGCAGCATAAGTCGCAACGGCGGGAACAGAGGAATAAGTCGCCACAGCGGGGGCAGCGTAAGCCACTACAGCAGGAGCGGCGTAAGCGGCGACAGCAGGTGCGGTGATGGTCTTGGTGACGACGGGAGCAGCAGCGTAAGTTGTGATTGGACTGTCGTGTGCGGTGTGGGTCGAGTAGGTTGACACTGATGATACGGCCGGGGCGGTGATAGCATGACTGGTGTATGCCAAGGGAGCAGCTTCCAATAGGCCACTAGCACGGGCCATGCCCACAGCGCACAAAGTGAGGATCAGCTATAAAGTTACAAATAAAAATTTAGTCAACAAGATTTTAAGATAACACAATTACAATCTTTTCTTCATCCCGAAAATGTAAAATAAATGTTGTACCATGTTTTGTCAAGTTCCATAGAAATAAATCTAATTTTAATCAACTATAGAGGTAGATAAATTTGCCTAGATTTATGAGACATAACATCTCATGTAACAGGATGCAGAAGCAGTTACAACTTAACACTTTGGAATAGGTACTCCATTTTGTATTCTAAATTGCTGTGTTTATGGTCAGATGGTTACAATTAGAAAAGTAATTTCTTATGCTTTCATTGAGGCAAATACATGAATTAACCCTTATTACAACAGAAAAATAATAAATTTGTTTTTAATGCAGTAATTAATATCATAACACACCTTTGCAAACATGTTTATGCTCTTGATGTTGGCAACTGAATAATTTCGTCAAGGAGCACTTCGTTATTTATACTACCTAGACCGAGTCTTGTTTAATCCACTTCCATTGTCAAGTAATTCAACTTTATTTATATTCTTCCATTACTTCCCATATTTAAATTATTAAAGAAGATTTTTTTCTCTGTAAAAATCGCTGATTAATTTAACTTATACCTAACCTTAACCAGGTTTAATTACATAACTTTCTACGTGTATTGTTGATGTATCAACTACATCAACATGCGGATAACCACCTAAAAGGTGTTGTATTCCGCGGTTGTATTATACACTAATTCCTGACAATAAAGAAGAACAATTCTCCACTGTAACGTAACTAGTTTAATTAGTATCTATCATAAGTCATCGTTTGCAAATTATGCGAGATATAAAGGAAATAGGTACAACCAAATGACTTTGCCTCGACTTGTATTAAACGGAAAGATTTATTTATATTGCTTGCACATATTTAATGTTATTCAGGTATTTCGCAAATTATTTTGATTTGTCGATCCTGATACAAAACCTTATGTCGGACCAAGTGGGATTGGATCCTTCAAAGGGCAGGAAGCTGGTCATAAAACTAAAGACGAATAGGTACTTTCTGCAACGTCGGTACTCGAAAAATGTGTTGCCGATCCCAGATTGTAGTGGGATAAGGACGGGTGAAAAGAAGTTATTTGGCTGATAACTAAGTTTTTCAATAAAATAAAGTAGACGCCTGATTGGCCAATAGGAGTGTAGTTGGTCTGAAAGCGCGAGGTTTTGAGTTCAACTTCCAGGCCGGGTAATCACATATTGTAATTAAGTTTTCAATTCGAAAAATCACTAAGATGATTTTTGTGCCGGTATGGCGATCAGCTCTTAGCTCGTCCCCTACCAAAATCAATAAATCAAATCAAAATATTTATTGAATCTATAAAATGTTACTACATCATTTAGATTTCGTCTTTCCTTTTCCGCCATGGTAGTTCGAAAGGCTGTTTCGCCAGAGAAGAACGGGCAAGAAATTCTGGTGTTGCTCTTTCACAAGGTCGAGGACCGTAATACACAGAGGAGTTGCGGGTGCATTGGTGATACCTCTGCCTACCCCTTTTTGGATAGAGACGTGACCGTTTCAAGAAGTTGTGCTCAAAGTCGTATAAAACTACTCGTATTATTAAAACATTTCTTTGTTACTTCAAAAGTTGTTTATTTAAAAAACTGGTAATAAAGGCCTTTCAAGGAATGAAAAATTGCATAATTAGTGTGAACTTACAATTATTTTGTAGTATTTTTAGCATAATATTTAAAAAATAATAACACTCGGACAGCCTCCGTGGCGCAACGGGCAAGTAGCCGGCTGTGAAGCGAGAGGCCGCAGGTTCGATTCCCGCATTGAGACAAATGTTTGTGTGGCCCACAGATATTTGTTTTAAGTCTGGGTGTTAACACCGAAAGTCTCTCATAGTTTCTGAGTTAATGTGGGGTCAGGACTAGGTGTGTGACTCTTGGGTGAATTTATTATTAGTACTGAGAAACAATGTACCTAACTAATTATTAGTACTTAGGTACTAGTAACTGCCCAGTTTTTGAATCTAACAATAATAGCCAGTAGCGATAGGTGAACATTTTCAAAAAGGAAACCAAGGCTACTCTCTCTTTTAATAATACATAATATAATGCTAACAACTAACTGCCTCGGTGGCGCGGTGGTATTTCGGTACAACTACGGTTCTGAGGTCTCGGGTTCGATCCCCGGGTCGGGATATTGGATTTTTCCATATCAGCCCGGAGTCTGGAATTTGTGCCCGATATGGCGATAGGCTCGCACCCTATCACATCTGGGACGGAACGAAGCTCGGCGAAATGTGGGTGTCCTAGTTCGCTAGTGCGCCTCTGCCTACCTCTTCGGGGATACAGGCGTGAGCTTATGTTATAATACTAACATTGAAAGTGAAGCAGGGTTTTCGGCTCATTTGCTCAGTCGCCGCCAGTACGTATTGATAGATCGAATGTTCTTTGAACTTTGAATGTTCCTAGCGCTCCGTCCTCTTTTTTTTACGTCCGTGTTAATATGCTACAATAAGACAAGGGAACTCGGGGGAAAGAAGAAGAAGGAAAGTTGGAATCGGGTTGTGTGGACCACTCGCCACTGATAATTACGTTGTTATAGCCACTGTACAAAATCAAGACAGTTTCGGTACAAAAATATTAAGTATAAACTGATTTTCCTAAGTTATCGAAACTTTAGGTAGCTACCGCATATTTACGCTAAACTGGGTGTTTCATAAAGTTGGTACCAATAATAATTCCACATACAGGGAGAACGATTTACGGCCGGTTTCAATAAACGATCTCAGTTTAGAGTGCAGATAGATCGCGATTATGAACCAATAAAATCAAGTCACTTAACGGAGTCATGAAGCTCACGCCTGTATCCCCGAAGGGGTAGACAGAGGCGCACTAGCGAACTAGAACACCCACATTTCGCGGAGCTTAGTTCCGTCCCAGATGTGATAGGGGGCGAGCCTATCGCCATATCGGGCACAAATTCCAAACTCCGGGCTGATATGGAAAAATCCAATATCACTTTGCCCGACCCGGGGATCGAACCCGAGACCTCAGAACCGTAGTCGTACTGAAATACCACCACGCCACCGAGGCAGTCTGTCATGTTCAAACTGTGTTTTTATTGGCTATTTTTTGTAATCTATCTGCACATTCGAACTGAGATTGTTTATTAAAACCGGGCGTTAAGCGCAATGGTAAAGTTAATAAATAAAAAGTGATACTAATATGTTTCATTAATTATTAACCATGGGCATTTTAAAATCGGATTGCGACCTGTAAATCGTCGCAAATAGCATGGGAATGCCTTTGTCTATGCTAATAATAATTAATTACCCCACATAGGTGGTTAGCAAATGTACCTACTACAGTTGACCCAATGAGTCGGAAATCTATTTTTCGTCATAAATTCAAGTTGCCATTACTCAAAAACTATGAGTTTTATATTGACTACTACCGCTAGATTGCTCGCCATCCTCCCTTTAAGTGTAGTTATTATTGATACCAACTTTAAAAAACATCCTGTATGTGAATCCTCCGCGGTAATATACATATTTCAAAGAAGGTAGGTAACCCTTACGTATATTTTTCTAACACCTTTCTAGTACCATATTTCTATATTTTATCGGAAGCATTGAAATAGAGTTACTATAATATTTTATCAGATTTTTCCATAACCGCTTTTGTAAGGCACTACTGCCTTGTGTCAATATCCTATCCTATGATATTGGTTAGATTTTATACCTATTTCATAAAAAAAACATATTTTAGAGCGTATAACGTCTCATACGTTAACAAAACTTAAAAGGCGATATAATTCTACAAAGTTTATTAAAGGGCCTCAAAAATAGGCACACGACATTCAGACAAATAATGAAGGCAACATTCAGCATTCTTATTTGTCTCCGATCCACAAAATAAGGCCATATTGATGCCAATAAAGTACTGACAAATGACTTTTACTTTTCCTTTAAAATTAAAACGAAATTTTGGTTTCCGTAATTATCGTAGGCCTTTCTACTGAAAAACTTTTTGAGTGATAGAGCCACGCTGTAGACATTTACGTCTACAGCACGATTGGGACGGCTCGACCGGTTTGATACCACTGTCTCACTCACAGAAACATTGACATTTTTTCTCTACGATCTCTCATTCTTGTATGATCTTAATTTAAACTTTAAGGCCTTATTCCCACGAGAGCTTTTACGCGCGTTTCAAAATTATTCTTGTTTTGTTTCTAATAAGGTATATTTTACATATAAATAAAACGTCGTCTGTCTGTTGTCTGGCGTCTGAACGAATAATCAATTCCGCTCAAAGATAACGAGATGAATTGGGTATATAATCTAACTTTTAACTAACAATAGCAAACGCATTGTAGATGAAACATGAACCGAAATATCAAATTATCATTTAGATGATGATGATATATACTTGCGTATATCCTTGACTTTTGAGAAATCCAAAGATCCAAAGGCAAGTACAAATTAATCTTTAATAAGGTAAGAAGCGAGTGAAATAATTATAGTGAAAGTTGTCAGAAACGTAGGTAATCCATACAAAAGTGTAATTTGTAGTAATATGACCTTTTCTACGTTTTAATTTCAGAAGTTCAGTGGATGTCCATGTGTTTGATTCATCATGTCACGTTTACGTCGTAATGGTAGCAATTATTTTAAAAATAGCTTAAGTACCTACTTTATTGATTATTGAACAATTTTAAAATGTCACTCGGACGCCCCAGATTCTTTAATAAAGGCAAGAATCAATAAATGGTATAATAATTTTTGTCCTCTTTAAAAACACATTTTGGAATGGTACGGACTGCCGAGACGAGTGTCGGAGGTTCGAGACCAACCCCAAAGTGGAGCATACACCTCTGACTTTTCTATGTTAATTGTGTTTCCATTGAGCATATCGCTTGCTATAACGGTGAAGGAAAACATCGTGAGGAAACCTGCATACCCGAGAATTTCTCCACAAGAAATTCAAAGGGATGTTAAGTATACCAACCCGCATTAGGCCAGCGTGGTAGACTAAGTCCTAACCCCTCTCATTATTAGAGGAGGCCCGTGCCCAGGAGTGGGACAGTAATATTACAGGGCTATTATAATATTATTAAAAACACCCAACGGGTACACACAGCTAACCTTTCTTTCTTCCCGTCCTTATCCCACCTTAATATGGGATCGCCGCAACATACTTTTTCAAGCATGTAGCTGAAAGGATTTGGCTTAGTTTTACGACCGGCTGCCTGCCCGACGTCAACCTAAAGGATTCAGTCCCGGAAAAAATTTAATTGTAAAATTATTTTCCCGACCTGGGAATCGAACTCAGGAACTTCCGATCCACAGCCCATACGAGTATATGCTGCCACTAGACCAAAGAAGCGACAACAGGCCCACACAGCTAAACCTACAGTAAAATTCGTGTATTATATCATGGGTATCAAAGAGAGACTGTATGATTAAGGGCGACTTGCACCACTATTTCTAACCTACAATTAGTCCTAACCTTAAGTTAAATTGAAAAAGAAATATATGAATGACATGTATTTAATTAAATGTCGTCATACATTACCTGTAATTACATGTAATGAATTACACGTCATTCATATATTTAACTTGAGGTTAGGACTAACTGTAGGTTAGTAATAGTGGTTCAAGTCACCCTAAGGTGTGTAACAATAAATGGTTTAAGGTTTCAGTCATCGATGCTGTCTCGGTGGCGTGGTTGTATTTCGGTACGACTACCGTCCTGGGGTCTCGGGTTCGATCCCCGGGTCGGGCAAAGTGATATTGAATTTTTCCATATATAAGATACCTACATAAACATAATATTACAGTCACAAAGTCATCTATTACAAAAGCTGCGTTGTTCAGTGCTTCGGCATCTATGTAGAGTAAAAATTTTGTGTAGGAATAATTATACAATACAGCTTATCGGTACTTTATATACCATGTCGACTTATTATAAGATTAGATGTTAGAATATGCCTCGATTCATTACATCGATTGGAATCATCCTTCTTCTCCGCAAAGGTCCCCCCAAAGGCACAACATTCGAACTTGCATAAATTGACACAAGTGTTTTTAGTACGACAGGTAATCAACTTCTAATACGAGCGATAGCAGTATCGGAATAAGATCCAGCTCCCCATTAAGAATGGGTGTTGTTGGATATGTTTTTATATTGTTCATTACCTAGATATTATACCTCTATAATATACTACATACTTCATCACCAAAATACTGAACTAAAAGTAACTACCCATTTCAACCATTAAAGTTTGCTAAAATATGCTTAAAAAATGTGTTTACTAGGTTTGTTTTCATCTTCTATTATTATTATTACAATAGTCAGCTAAGAAGCTACACGTAATTGGTAAACATCGTCAGATTAGAAGACAAGGTGAAAAACATTTAAATAATTATGGCATTTTATTTATTTCATTGGTCTATTTACAATAATAAATATACGGTGATTCAGTTTACCAACCATAGGTGGCACCGTGACCGCTGTACGAAATGTGAGATACAGCGGGAGCAGCAGAATACGCCACAGCTGACTTGAGGACGGGCGCGGCGGCGGCGTAAGTGGTGTACGCAGGGGCGGCGTATGACTTAGCTACCAGAGGAGCAGCGGCGTAGGTGGAGATCGCTGGTGCGACGTAGCTCTTGGCGAAGACGGGACCAGCGGCATAGGTGGAGATCGCGGGGGCGGCATAGCTCTTGGCGTAAAGGGGACCAGCAGCATAGGTGGAGATGGCAGGAGCAGCGTAGCTCTTGGCGTAAAGAGGACCAGCAGCGTAGGTGGAGATGGCAGGTGCAGCGTAGCTCTTGGCGTAGACGGGACCAGCGGCATAGGCAGCGACGGCGGGAGCGGCGTACGCGCCACCGTGAGCTGTGTGGGTGGAGTAAGACGAGACGGAGGTAACAGCGGGCGCGATGGTCTTGGTGACGACTGGTGCAGCGGCGTAAGTCGCAACAGCAGGAGCAGCGTAGGTCTTAGCCACAACAGGGGTAGAATAGGCAGCGATGGCCGGAGCAGCGTAGCTCTTAGCTACAACGGGAGCGGAGTAGGCGGCGATCGCGGGAGCGGAGTACGCGGCGACCGCGGGAGCGGAGTACGCGGCGACCGCCGGAGCAGAGTAGGCGGTATATGCAGGAGCACCGTGGGCGGTGTGAGTGGAGTATGATGACACGGAGGTAACGGCAGGTGCGATGGTCTTGGTTACGACGGGGGCAGCGGAGTATGTCGCCACAGCGGGGGAAGCGTAAGTAGCCACAGCAGGGGCAGCGATGGCGTGGCTTGTGTAAGCCAAGTGACCAGCTCCCAGGAGGCCACCAGCCTGGGCAATGCCCACAGCGCACAGAGCGACGATCAGCTGGAAATACATAATGAGCATCATATGAAAATAGAATCTAATTATGTTTAAACCTAAAATCTTGATCTAAGAGAAGATTAAGTACAATCCGTGGGTAACTCCTATCTTTAAGTCAATAATATCTAATATATTAAACACATGAAATGCTGCTGCTAGCAATTTCTTTCCATTCATGGTCAAGTCATGACATCAGATAGTTTAATATTTTCAATACAGTAATAAACACCATAACACACCTTGGCGTACATGTTTATGCTGTTGATGTTGGCAACTGAATAATTTCGACAAGGAGTGCCCTGGTTTTTATACTACTAGACCGCGTCCACATTGTCCAATTCACTTTCATTGTCAAGGCGAACAAGCGTACTGAGCAAGTAACTTAGCCTACGGGCACATGAGCCTCTGACTCAGAGATAGCCTTTCGATTTCATTTGTTACGGTTGCTCACTCGCAGAAGCACAGGGCGGGCTCTTTAGCCTTGGCGCGTATCTGTACAATGCGTCCTCGTTTAAAATCAAATGCTCTCGCTTCAATTTCACACGGTCTAGCGACATATAAATATTTGATTAATTGTCAAGCAATTGCCTTTGCAAGTATTTACAAGGTAAGCTTGTTGAAAAACCATGGATTAATCATAAATCGTACGAGTGTAAAAATCAAGGTGGCCTAGTATAAGGTCCGTATGTGATGTATTGCGGGATCGACTTTAGCTTGTACTCACGGTAGCTTCCGTTTTCTGTATTGGAAGGGCTTGAAGAAACTGGTTGTCGTATCGGAATGATCATGATTTTATTAAATCATAAAACTTCCATTATAACAGAAATCTCTATATTTTTCACCTGCTCTTATGGCCCATTCCAAATTAGGGTCGGCGCAACAGACATTCTTAAGCAAGCTGCAGAAATGATTTGGCCTAGGTTTTAGGACCGGTTGCCTGCCTGGCGTCAATCCCTTTGACAGACCTGGAATGCGTACCTAAGACGCTGCAACTATACCAGGAAGACGACCGATTTTTTTTAGATATTATTTATAGGTAGGTTACAGGATAATGTAATATTTGGGGGAGGCTTATGTCCAGCAGTGGATGTGCAGTGGCTGTTGATGATGATGATACAGGATACTCTTTTATGAGCTTATTGCGGTCATACAATTTATAAATAGCATTTTGACTTTCGAGATCTAAAATGAGAATTAACAAATCGTAAAAGTAGGTATCCAATATCAGAACAATAGCAGACATTTCTTAATGCATAAAGGTATAACCATTTCGTATAGTAATTACAGTTTCACCCGGAACCTAGGTGAGATAATGGCTAGTCACTAAAATACATGCAAAATTAAATTAAATCTGCAATACACAATAACGTTGGCGTATCAAGGACACATACTATTTCCTGAATCAATTTAGGTATGATTCGAGTATGTGAATATTTGGTACATGATCCATTTACGTAGGTAGTAAGATACCTAAACAAAAAGGCAAACACAAACTACGAAATATAAGCCTACGCAAGTTGCAAAACTTTAGCTATGTACAAGAATGTGGCAAACGTAATTTCTTTATAGGAAACATACATACATACATAAACTCACGCCTGTTTCCCGTTGGGGTAGGCAGAGACTAAGGATCGCCAGTTGCTTCGATTCAAACATCCACATCATCAGTCTTTTCATGCACGCTCGTCGGTTACGAGAACTCTTTATTTGGCCCTTTTTCAGTATATCGCCAATTTGGTTCTTAAAGGTACGTCTAGGACGTCCTCGGCCGACACTACTATTCACTTCCGCTACATAGATTTCTTTCGTCACTCTACTTTCATCCATCCTTTCGATGAGGCCAAACCACCGAAGCATTCCTTTCTCAATCCTCGTCACTACATCTTCCTTCAATCCACATTTCTCTCTTATACTGCTATTCCTCACTCTATCATTCAACTTTAGCCCACACGTTAAGAAGTATGTGTGGGCTTTATAGGAAAGTATAATAATTATAAAAAAATGTCTTTTCTAACGCGTCAGATGACTTGTATGCTAATCCAACAGATGATGATAATTGATGGATTGGAATAAAAGATGCATGATCAGAGCAGATGATGTGCAGGTATCACAGTATCAAGGCAGAGTTTAAATCCCAATTGAACAATTACAATGTTTAGTTTCGCGAGATTCAGGTCAAAGATATTTGGATCACTGTCTATGTATCTTGATAGGGCTACCAAGCTTGCTAATTCCATTCTCCCCCTATATCTTTTGCCCGACTCGGGAATTGAACCCAATATCTCAGAACGGTAATCGTAGGTACATACATACATACATAGACTCATGCCTTTTTCCCATAGGGGTAGGCAGAGACAACGGAAAAAACTACAACTACGCTACCGAGGCAGTCATTGTATGATGAGAAGATATAATAATATACAAATATATAAAATATATATATATAGCAGCGATAGCTCAGTTGGGAATGCTATGGACTGCCGAGACAAGTGTCGGAGGTTCGAAACCAACCCCAAAATGGAGCATACACCTCTGACTTTTCTATGTTAAGTGTATTTTCATTGTGAAATATCGCTTGCTATAACGGTGACGGAAAACATCGTGAGGAAACCTGCATACCCGAGAATTTCTTCATAGGAATTTCGAAGGTATGTGAAGTCTGCCAACCCGCATTAGGCCAGCGTGGTAGACTAAGGCCTAACCCCTCTCAATAGTAGAGGAGGCCCGTGCCCAGCAGTGGGACAGTAATATTACAGGGCTAATATTATTTATTTATTATAAAATATTTTATAATAGCTGCTAATAAAATGAAATCAGAAAATATTGCAAGTAATATAAAAAATCCTTTTGTGGAAGTGTTCTGATAATGTAGAGTTTAAATCTTTAATCTAGTAAATCAATCTCACGAATAGTATTGAATGTAATGACCGTAATAACCTTTAAAATCCATAAAATCCAGCCTCGATAAACCAATATATTTTTATTAATTTGCACTTCTGTACGCTTTAATAAGACATTTAATAAACTACCGTGCATACGCCTGGTTTCGTCCGCGTTGCTCTCCTGCACTAAAACAAACACAAAACACCGACACAAAACATGGTTTCCCTACACATTTTTATCTATGGTCCTTTGTTATATGTGTTTTGTTTCGAGAAAAACTAGTGCAGAAGACGCGGCTTAAGATGATCCCAGACATGTATGTAACGGAGCGCTGGGGACATTGAAAGTGAAGCAGGATTTTCGGCCTATTCGATCTATCTACACGTAATGGCGTGTGTGTGCGAAGGGCACTTTTGTGCAGGCGCGTGTGTGTGCGTGGCTTCTCTGTGGCGAGACGGTGTCCTTTTTCTTTACGTCTGTTGTAACGATATGGTAAACATTAGTGTCTACATGTCAAAGACGGTTTTAATTTTGCTTCTTATACCTTATTGGATGATCACGATTAAGTAGTAATTTGTGCCTGGTATGGCAATGGAATTACATAATACACAGTACTATAGAAGCAATTAAGTATGTAACTGTAACTAAGTATACCTACGCACTTTTTGAGTGGTAGAGCCACGGTGTAGACAGTTACATCTATAGCATAAATGGGCCAGCTCAACCACTTTAATACCACTTACAGAAAACCAACCTAAAGTAGCAGCTCGCTCGTGAGATTTCCGGTGGCCCAATGCCCCCCTCCCTTTCTCAACCCCTATTTCCCTTCCTTGAGGTTGGCAACGCACTCATGATTCTTTTTGTGTCTTGGGTGTCTATGGGCGGTGGAGATCACTTACCATCAGGTGCCTGCCTTACCACCTGCTCGTATGCCAGCCTCTGCTATAAAAAAAAAATTTGCACCTCAATGTACGGACTACAACGAGTGTTTGTTTGTCTATGTAGTGCGAACGTAAATCTTGTTAAGCTTTTTCTGTAATTGACAGCAAAACTAGCAAACAAACTTTGCGATCAAAGCTTATAATACAAGAGATAAATGTTTACGTATAGACAGATACTTCAGCATAGGCGAGACTAAAACACGTGACCAATCAAAACGTGCGAAATCACGCGAGTACTGCACAATTGAATAGGCTTCGGATTTGCAATACATTTGAAGGCTTCACGTTACTGATTATCTATTACGGTTTGAAATGATGATAGGCCAAGGTGCGATTATCTTTTAGCTTGAATGAAGAGACAGAGAGAGAGAAGAGAGCAGGCCATTTGCCCGATGATGAATGCCTTTGCATATATGTACAATAGTAACTAGTGACATCACATAGACCTTCGAATTATTAAACTTCCTAAAAATGTATTAATGTATTCACATAATAATGTAGATATTATTTCGCTGTCAATCGCTGTACCGATTATGGTGTTTAGTAACTTGAATCCTAGGGAGATATAGGGACACCTTTAATCCCAAAAAATCTGATGGAAATAATATTGAAGAAGTATGTTAAGAAACGCCATTAAATTTTTATTGGACATCGCGATATATTCATATTCGTGATTCCAGAAAAACTTTAACTATTTATGTAGTACTTCAAGTAGTTATCAACAAACAAATCACAATGATAGGTTCGACGATTTATTAGACTGTCAAGCGTACAGTGAAAGATTCTACTTAAAAGTCGAGGCGAACCGCGATCAGTCCGATACCCTTAGGTGTGGAGCTGTCAACGAAGGCCGCAAGTTGCCGGACATTGATGACGTAATTGCAGGTAATGATTTTATAATAAATGTCATATAACGAGTTAAAATTATCCAAGAAGTACTTTTACAGATAGTAATAAAATGTTACGGTAAACAAGTAGAACCGTGGATGTCGTGTGGTGTTTTCTTTATTTTATAAATAGGTACATCAGTCATTCGAGATTACTATGGGTAAGAATGCTTAAAGATCCTTAGGAAAAAGTCTGATTCCAACAAAGTCAGGAAAAGATTTTCGCTCACGATTCTATAACATCAATGCGCCATATGTACCTACCTACCAAGGTGTCATGATGTATTTTCTACGGTATTAAGGTTTGGAGTTTGTACATTAAAGCCAGTACCGGATCTAGGTATTTTCAAAGCTGCTAACTTGCCCGATTTTAGCGCCTCCAAATATAGCGCCCTCCAGATTTTGCCGCCATTCAAATCCTGCCGCCCGGAACACGTGCACCCCTAGATCCGGCACTGACTAAAGCTATTGGTAATTTCGAATCAGATACCAACAAAGGTTGTGCAATCGTAATATCACTTTTTGAATCTAAAAACCCCACGAGCTGTTTGTGATTTCTAGAACATCGGACGGGTGGGTAGTGGATTTCAAACACAAATAATGATTGCCCGCCATTGTGGAGACAAAGGAAGTTAACGAACTATGGAAAATGAGCACATAAGGAGGCAGAGTTCTCCCAGAGGGTGGTTGATGACAGGTAGGCCGAAAGAAACGAAGCCGAAACGTTTCTGCAACATGCTTGAAAAGGTGTGTTACGACGACCCTACATGATGATGGTGGGATAAAGGCAGGTGGACAGAAACAGTGGCAGAGTTTCGCAACATAAAATTTAGTCCACTTCGTTAATAATTAATGAAAGTTTATATAAAATATCAAAAGGTCAAAAATGTTGTGAGCCTTATGATGCTATTTAAAAAGATGTTTGTGTTTTCAACCAGGCAACCAACAGAACAAGATTGACAGCCTCCGTGGCGCAGCGGACGAGGAGCCAGCTGTGGAGCGAGAAGCCGCGGGTTTGATCCCCGCACCGAGACAAATGTTGGGTGTTATAAGGTACCGAAAGTCTCTCGTAGTCTCTGATACCCACGACACAAGACTCGATCTTAGTGTGGGGTCAGGACTATGTACCTATGTGACTTTTGGGTGTTTTAAAAAAGAATAAAAAAGAATCGACAATCAGCCTGCCACACTTCATTTCAATAAGGGCGACTTGCATCACTATTAATAACCTACAGTTAGTCCTAACCACAAGTTAAATTAAAAAGAAATATATGAATGACAAGTAATTTATTCATCATCATTACCATCATCATCCATAGGACGTCCACTGCTAAACATAGGCCTCCCCTAAAGACTACATGTAATTAATTAAATGTCATCATAATATATTATCTGTAATTACATGTAATGAATTACATGTCATTCATATATTTATTTTTAATTTAACTTGAGGTTATGACTAACTGTAGTTTAGTAATAGTGGTGCAAGTCGCCCTAAGACGAATAGCTCTTTATAGTAATACCGGACTACAAATAGGACCAACTTATTTTTACCGGCACCTAAACCACCTTGATTGTTAATCGTATAATTACGCGTTCGGATAAATAATTAAAAATCACATTTAATACTTTTATTTGTCTTTTAATTGACAACCATTCACATCTAACATTAAATTACATTGATAGTTACAGTACATAAAATTGCATCAAAAACTAAACAGATAACAAAAATAATATCGATCTTATCATATAAAGGACTTGCAGGTAACGAAAACAAACCGCCGTATACACACTTCGTAACTCCCCATTTTAATTGACATACGCAATTAAATTAATTAGTTACATTGAAGTAACTATAATACAGTAAAATTTGGATGGTTTTACGTCGATTTGTGTCAAAGTGATTTTTAATTTAATCTTATGATAATGAGATATGAACTTAGTTCTAGTTGAATTTCACATTTAAAATGTTTTCATAAAATAGTTACAATTTTCACCCACACTTCTCAAAATATTATTTGTCAGAAGAATAAAATTAATCATACATTTTGATCCTTATCAAAACAACAAACTCGTTTTTAGCACCGAAAATGAAATCACTAATCAAAAACAGTATAATTAATATTATTATAGATAGCTCGATTCATTTCGCACGTCCTGTTTTGTTCGAGCTTATATTATTAGCTAGACCAACTCGGTGCTATTTCTATAAGTTTTCTGTTGTCTTACACATTTTTAACTTCCAGATAGCTTTATTCTGAGGGATAATTTTGTTACTTTGACAGATGTTACATTATTTGTCAAAATGTCAATAATATTCTCCAAATAAATTACCTGGTCGTTGAAAAATCGGCTCTTAATCAAATAGTGATAGGCACAAAGCCACTAAGGGTGACTTGCACCACTATAACTAACCTACAGTTAGTCATAAACTCAAGTTAAATTGAAAACATATAATATTTTAAATTTAACTTGAGGTTAGGACTAACTGTAGGTTAGTAATAGTGGTGCAAGTCACCCTTACTAATGAAAAAAGAAAATGATGATATATTAACAATGACTATGCCCGAATACTGAAACGCAGCTCAAAATTTAAGATCAATTTAGTTCGTCTGAAGCTTTATCTGTCGAAATTATATGATATTGCACTACAATATAGGTAATTTGCCGTTAAAGTTGAGTAGTGTTTCTGTCTTCGGGGGTTAGCCTCTTTCTTCCACAAGTCAAGTAACTTAAAGGGACAAAACACTCTTGAATTTAAGTGCTTAATATTTTATACACCATGCCCATATAGCTAGACGTGCAAGAATGGGTTGAACTATCTATCCCTTTCTACACGTTACAAATAATATTATTCAGTAAATCGTTTTGTGCTTTATTTATTATTCTAACGCCTTACCAAAAAGGTTTATAGTTAAGACTTATTCAAATGTTGTTTAACACCATCTATTAAGCTCGATCGAAATTTTGTTTTAATTATTATCCAATTGTTTTCCAGTCTCTCCATTTATCACTCATTCTAAAAGCACCATCCCTCTTTAACTCGTCTTAACTAGAAATCAATTTTCGCACCACTCAATTTGTAACCCCTGACAATAAGTAAAACCCTGAATAAAGTATGACTATCATAAGTTGGACTTCAATGTATGTTAAATGTGGCATAGCATGTTTCAGACCACAATCGGTTTTCCATTTTTAGCTATCCGTAAAGATATATTTAGAAATTATAGATCTTTTTCTAATAGATGTTAGGGGTTATTAACAGTTTTTACGTATGCAGTAAGGTTAAAATTTAAGTGGCAACACACATTTCAGCTGACAGATTTTTATTACTATAGCTTGGCAGTTTTCTGTGTGCGATAGTGGCGCCATTGGCAAGTTTATCGTTGTCAATACATACTATTATTATGAATGCTTAATCTTGGATATTACTGTTTAAATTTTCTAAACGTTCATAACCTGAAACATTGTTTCAAATTGAAAATACAACTTATATGGGCCTTATGAGTAAAATAAATTACAGTGTATTTAACAACGAATTGCTCTTTCTTAATTTTGCCACATACACAGAAAGTCTGTCAAGCTGTACAATTTTATTTTTGCCGATCATTACTATCTGTAATTCGATATACACGAATTGCAAAACATTCAATATCATTCCATAAATATGCGTAAAATAAAATATCAACAATTATATTTGTGCGCTTTTAGAGCAATATGTGATCATAGTTTTAACGTAAGGTCTTGTTTCAAATGAATTTTACAGCGATTACTAACTTTACTCGCGCGAACAACACGCCATGGTAACGACGAATGCAAAGCAAAACAGAATTTATTTTGTTTTTATGTAGATTGACAATCGCCTCCTTGGTCTAGTGGCAGCATGTATGGCTGTGGACTGGAGGGTCCTGGATTCGTTTCCCAGGTCGGGCAAAGCAAATTTTCTAATTTGCTTGGGACTGTATCCCTCAGAGGGGGTTGACGTCAGGCAGGAGGCCAGTCGTAAATACTAAGCCAAATTATTTCTGTAACATACTCGAAAAAGTGTGTTGCGCGGACCCCACATTAAGGTGGGATAAGGGCGAGTAGAAAGAAAGAGTTGTGTACGTTCACAATGCAAAGCATTGGCAACATTCTTTTAACAGTCACAAATCGTAGAGGCTAAATTAAATAACGTTCGGCAATCATGGATGATGTAATACTATTTAATATGACATGGATTAAGCTGTAAGTTGTAAACACCTGAGGCCACCCCAGGCTAGTATTGCAACACTGTCGATAGTTCCGCTATCGATAGATGCCCTTGAATACCAGTGCAAATCTCGATGAAGCTATCGATACTATGCAAATTAACAATACTTTGTATACCAAACTCACAGAAAACCGATGTAAAGTGCCAGCTTGCTGTCACGTTTCGTTCGGTGAGTGAGATTTCCGGTGGCCCGTTTCTCCACTCCTTCCCAATCCCTTTTCCCTCCCCTTCCATTCCTTTCTTTTAGGTTGGCAACGCACCCATGATTCTTTTTGTGTCTTGGGTGTCTATGGGCGGTGGAGATCACTTACCATCAGGTGACCCATCTGCTCCTTTTCCAATCGCTACTATAAAAAAAAACATCAATCGTATTCTCAATTGAACCGTGTTCCGCAGAAATGATCCAACCCACAAAAATACCAAAAAAAAATGTTGACGCCAATGTGGTCTATTAATACTTTAGAATATGTTGGCATCAATATTTTTTTTGTGGGTTAGATCATTTCTGCGTAACACGGTCCAATTGTGAATAGTTTAAATAGCACTATTGAATTAAAGGGACATTAAACGCAATCTATCGATAGTGATGCAACACTAGCATGAGGTGGCAATAGTTTTTTCGCATAACTGTAACTGGTGTCTTATACTGTACATTGTACTTGTATAAATCGGAATTATGACTTAAAAGTATAAAAAAAATTCAAGAACACCGATGTGAAGGGTGGTCCAAGTGTTGCCAACAATACGATAACTGAGAGACCGATTGGTTTTAAATATAAATTTGTAATGGCTGTTAAATTCATTTGTGACGAGATAGACAAAAAAGTAAATTCGAGTCATTTCACTCGCGTACTGTTTACAGGAACTATTTTGAATACAAATATAACGTACACTGAAACAAAAAGCTGCAAACATTTCAAGCTAGCATTATAGCATAGCTAGCATATCATTCATAATGATATGTAAATGCGATATTTTTTAACCAAAATTATATTGATAATAAAAATTGATTATTTTCAATAATCCTCATCATATAAAACGCTACTAATTAGAGGCATATAAAAAGCAGAATGAATTGACACAACTTACGTACGCATATCCTTATACAAAGACTATATCTTTGGCATTTGGATAATTATATCGAGGCCTAATTTAGAACTTTCACATGGACAACCGTGAAAAAAAAATAACACAAAGAACATTTAAAACATAAGAACAGTTTAACAATAAATTATTAAGTATCTTATTTTAAATGGAACATGGTTCGATATAATTACTATATGAAATTACAAAGTCGATAATTTGGCACATGCATACGCAATAAGGGATCGTACCCATACCACGTGACCCCTTCTAGGGGGAGAGGGGTCTTCAAAATACCAGGCTTGGTCACAGGGGGGAAGCTTACCATTTCGTCACGTAGCGGAACTAAGGTCGGCGAAATGTGGGTGTTCTAGTTCGCTAGTGCGCCTCTGCCTACCCCTTCGGGGATACAGGCGTGAGCTTATGTATGTATGTATGTATGAATATTCTCTGGAGAAATCTCGTGCTTTTTCGAGCTATATTCATCTTGACATATACTACGGGTCGTCACCGACGGCGGGGATATTTTTCTTTAACTGGATCACGTAGTATGGGTACTTACCTCATTATAATCAACAATAGTGCTATATATTTGAAGCGCAGTCCCAATTTTCCTTGCATACCTCGACGAAAAAATAAACTACTATATTTTTCGCAACACCAATCGTGGCAAATGTTCCACATATAAGCAAATGCATCGCTAACAAGCGGAAAGGTGGGCGTGATTAAAACTAACACTTATTACATATTGAACCTAAACCTAAGTGCCTTAGAGCAACACTACTGAAGCAAATTTCGATTCGCCTTCGCATTTTGTAAATGACAATCGATATTTAATTAGTGTCAAAAATAGTGTTCATTACACTACAATAATTTGATACAGAAACAAAAAAATGTTAAATAGCCAATTGTAAAAATTTAGAATTTGTTTTTCTTATTCAATTATTCAACTATCAACTTTTAAAAGTTTTTAGTCAGGCCAAAAAGCCTGCCTGTAACATTCTCCAAAATATAATGTCAATTTTGGACCATCGTTAAAATTCCGAACACTTATCACTATTCCTCCGACCTTACGAAGTGGAAATATAAATTATTTAGGAATGTCGCCATAGAAGTAAAAGGGCATAATAGTGATTAATACATAAAAGTTGATCTAAGAGACCGTGGTATATCGACCTTCACTCATCTGATAACCAGATGAGACAATTTTTTTAACAAATATCTATTATTTACAAACACGCCTAAAATAGCTTTATTATAAAAAAAAGCTTATGGCTATTTTTTTTATAACGGTTTTTTGCAGGCAAGCCTATACGATTGATTTTGTAATTCAATTATAAATAAATAAATAACACCCAAGTCATTCGTTAATCTAAGTATAACAGTTTAACGTGTTTAAAATTTACGTCATTAATTCCAATATCAAATATAAATAAATAAATACACCCAACAGTCACACACCTAGTCCTGACCCCACACTAAGATCGAGTCTTGTGTCGTGGGAATCAGGAACTACGAGAGACTTTCTGTCTCACCACACCCAGACCCGAAACAAATATCTGTAGGCCATACAAACATTTGTCTCGGTGCGGGGATCGAACCCGCGGCCTCTCGCTTCACAGCCGGCTACTCGCCCGCTGCGCCACGGAGGCTGTCATTATCTTTCTTATGATACGATTTTTTATTGGTCATCAGATCGGTTTAGTTACTTATATTGACATACCTGTTCATGCCTGCTTGCCAAGTAGCCATGAAAAATTAGGAGGCAAACCTAGCAATGCATATATATTCTGCATGTTAAAAACTACCATTACATTTCTTTTTCGGTTATCATAAGAATGAAGGTTACGAAAAAAATAAATAATATTTATTTAATTAAAAATAGCTATAAACACATTACGATAGGCAAGCTATTGTAGGCGTATTTGTAATAAATGATATAAAATATGTCTCATCTGTTTATGAAATAAGTGAAGGTCAATGTACCACGGTTTCCTCTACCAAGTGTAACTGGACAATGATGAAAGATATCTGATATCAGTAGAAAAATGTAATTTTAATAGTTTACCTACAGAGTTTAAAGATTCAAAAGAGAAAAGAAGTCGGAGAAACGAACTCGTTCAACAAATTGACATTTTAAGGCCACAAGCCCTACTTGTTTAAAAAAATAAAAATTGCGACAGGCGAAGACGCCAATCTCTAAGGCTACTAATCTAAACATGCTTATTCTACGAGATCTACTTCTATAATATCTATGAATAAAATAGGGCGGCGTGACTAGCACAAAACCTTTCACACTGATCATAAATGTCATTCGATAAGAGCAGCTAAGCCGGATTTATCGAACATTATCGAACCGTCATTACGAGTTACTTTGGCCTCAACGTGCAACTCTGGCTGCGATAAAAACGGTCAACAATACAAAATCGATACAGTAATTAATCTTTTAGTTTAGGCAGTAGTCAGTATAATTCCAATTAATTTCGTATTATTGACAAGTTAACACGTTTTAATTATCTGGCTTTAGGGTAAAGTAAGTCGTAATGCCAGTATCGAATCGAATCGGATTTAATCGAAATAGTGTTACCTTCTTAATACGTTAGAACGCTTCCCTTCACACACGGACCGACAGTGTACTTAGTAAACAGCAGTGTAACTTTTGACCCTCGATTCGATTTTTACAACGATCCGATTGTTTCGTGACTTAAAATTCCACCGAAATCAAGTTATAAATTCACTAAGGAATCGTAGTCGAAATCAAATCGAGTGTCAAAAGTCAGGGACCTGATGACATTGCTTACTTTGGGCAATTTTATGACGACTCCTACCATCTAGGCAACATCACAATAAAAGACATAGTACTTTATAAAAATCGATACGCTTGGTTTTCATAAAATTGGTTTCTTTTAAAGCTGGTCCGTGTTTCGCACTACAAATAAAGGACCATTTATATCTACAGACACGTAACGTATCTGCACAAACAATCTCTGTTCTGCATATTTAGATGCTTGTGCCGATACAATTGTCTGCATTACAAATCTGTCTATAAATATAAATCGACCTTAGAAGTTATCTGAATGTTTCGAAGGACCGCACTGTTTCCGTAGAACACAACTTTTGATCCATTCCCCGCCAAACTACGTACTAACACTTAACATCCAACACCGAATATTCAAAATACTACCAAACACCGAATTATCCTTAATCTAAATAAGAACCGCTGCAATCGGCCAATATCGATTTCAGAATTTTACATTTAGCGTGTGGGTAATATTTTTAGAAAAAATCTAGAATATTTTATTTGGGACTTTTGTACTTTTATAATCATTAAACATTATTCTATAGCAAACATAAATTTAAACAAGAGTGTGTGTTGTTCATTTAAACATTAAATAAAACTGATCAACAACATAAAGGACCTTAAATATAAATCCTGAACGATTTTTTAAAATACATACGTCGACATGAGGTCTTTTGGATATCGATAATTGCATCATTTTAAAACAAACAAATCGATAAGCGAATAACGCTTGTAAACTGTAAGATTATCTTAAAATATAGTTTTAATTAATTTACCCTTATATCCAATAAAGTAGATATGTAATTATAATTGACAATTAAAATATATTTTTATGGGAGATAAACTACAACTACGTTTAACTGATAAGGTACAATAGAAATACGGAATGTATTATATTTTATTACTAAGAATACCTGGTGGGAGGTTATCTGTCATTTTCGTACTCGGGGTGGCAACTACCGTACACATAATGAAGTGACCGCTACAGTAATTCGTCCAGTTAAATCATAGACCAGCCAGTCTATATACAGTGACTGCAGGCCGGAATCATTCTGGCGATAGTCGAGGCGTCCCTCGATGTTACCAGTTTAGAGACATTGCGTCCAATGTCTTTAAACGGGCAACATTATTTATTTTGAATGCACTGTACTTCACCAATATCTATCGACCATCGTAGTCTAATTTGTATGTTTCAATCAAATATCACAAGGGCTCTGCAAACTCGATTCGAATACATAGTCGATAGTTATTCGTGTTCGGCCGCAAGGCCCAGCATAGTCACTTCACCGTGTGAGGATAAAACAATATTAATTCTATCAAACTCTTGTTTATTTTAGCGTAGTGAACTGTAAACATATATTGGCCAATTGCACGAGTCCAATTAATATAAAAAGGTAGGATCTTAGGGTAGTAAAAATAAAGGTAAATTCGTTCTCACATGTTGAAATATTGTAAATCTCAAAGATACAAACTTCCGTATAAATAAATCTAGTGGCTTTACACCCTGTGTAATAAATCACAGATTCTGAACTTATATCAAAGAGGTTTTTGTACATAATTTGTAAATGTTTACAACTAACGATGTGAAAATAACAGAAAGGGTTACGTAGCGCCTTATTCCTAAAATACACAGCACAACACGTACTACATAATTCTACAAGAAATTAGTGAAGGAAGAAATGTACATTAGTACAGAAATGCGGAATATTAAAAATTTGATAAATTGTCTAGTAAGAAAAACTTTTAAAGTCTCCTTTTTAAAATGAAACTATTTTTAATTAATTAAAATTTGCTGACAAAATTACACGTCGGGGCAAAAAACAATGCCGCATTTTTTTCTTTATTACATATTAATAATGTTAACTTCACTGTTCGATGAGACAAAATGGAAACAAACATATCTTTAAAATACTACCTTTAGTTTCTATAAATCTTTTCTTCTGGTTAAATGTGAATAATTTGACATTCACCTTTTTATGTATTTTACAGCAAATATCATAATTTATTAATTATTTATCTTTAAGTATTCAATACTTGTCTTTTATTACTGAATAAATAACGTATATTTACGATATACAAATAAAAAAACCATTGCTTTCACAAAGATCACACACCATCTAGCGGCATTACATTGAAGCTAGCTGTCAACGATGTCAAAAGTAAAATATTTAATTTTTAATGAGAGTTTTCCACATACTTTGCCTATCGGGAACGGATGACATTTGTCCACCTATTTTGTCACTCTTATCTGGTTTATGAAAATGTATCATCCCGTTGACGACGTGCGCGACTTCCATACATATCACCAAACCGAAAAAGTGACAACGAAAAAGTAACGGGGACAAAAGTCACGGGGACAAAAGTCACGGGGACAAAGGTCACGAGGACAAGTCACGGGGGCAAAAGCCATGCGTGCCTACTACTTCTTACAGAAATTTGGCTCCCCATTAAGTGTATTGCTATTTTTAGAAAGCTTACACAGCTGCTAGAAGCGCGCATTCTCATTAATAATTACCTGCACAATGTCAGTAACGTAATCTCAAAAATATATAATCATTAAAATCAATGCAGAGATTGAACATAGACATTTACAAAGCAATTGGATACAAGATATACAAAACTTGTTAGTTGAAAGTCGAAAGATATTATTGAATTAATGCGATTTTGTTACACTATTTGTGATATAATGAAAAATGAATCGCAAAATCTGTGCTTATAAAAGCAAGACGCATTTTCGATAGATTACATGAAAAGTTGTTAAAAAAAATAAATAATGGTAATATACAGATGCTTTCTTTTAGTAGTTATTTATCCTAAACAAATACCCAAAATCCGAATAACCTATTTGAGCAAATATTTACAAAATATAATACTTGTCACGTTACACAGTATAACTTTGTTGTTAAAAATTTGAAACGCCAATGACGTTTATTGTACTTTGAGTTTCAGAAACATTGCGGCGTGTTTTTTAACCGAGTTAAAAAGAACGAGGTTCTCGATTCGGTCAGATTTTTGTTTGTTTTTTTACGCTCTATGTTATGTGTCAAACTATACAAAAACGAGTCAAACTCTTAGAATAAAATTATTTCATGTAAACGTGAAACTATAACAGTTCGGTTCGTAAACATAGAAGGGCGATAGAACACATCAAGCGATAGATCTTATCCTATAGTTACGTTAAACATACACTTAACATTTATATAAAACTCAAGGTACATTTTATCGACTCTCAAAAGCTCTGAATTCGACCTTATAAGACTTAAGGTTGTTCCAAAATGAAAACAACTAGCATTTTTAAAATTGTGCATTTTTTAATCGATGCACTTTTTCAAGGACCTTTTTACATTGAAAAATGTACCTTGTTTTCTTTCACATTGAATACATAATACCTACTAAACATTGAAAAATGCCACATGAGGCGAAAACCGCCCCGAAAAGGCGATACGCATGCACGATTAGTACATTTGTTCAAATCCCACATTAGGATGTCAATGTCAATGGATGTCAGCACGATTCGTGCTCATGTCAAAAGACAAGTATTAGGCCGGGATTATAGTAACTTTTACAATAAATTTGACCGCAATTTCAAACTTGATTTGGGATCAAAAAGCGCAAAATCCATAGATTACGAAATCGACGCAACCGCATAAACAAAGTCGCTTTTACTTCTGCGCTTCGTTCACCATGTATGGCAACACTTAGTGCCTCCATATTGTTGACCAAAAGTTTTTTTAGAAGGTTCGATGTCAAATCACATAATGTTCTTAACCAAATCTTCCAATTAGACATGTCACATAGTACTTTTCGATTTTTCACACTAATCAGCAACATAACTTCCATATTCACTTCACTTAAAATAGCCCTTATAGTATTAACTCAGTGTGCCTTCCAATTAGATCAAGGTTTAGACTTTAGACCCAAAAGTATTAAAATTCCTCGTTGGTTATCATTCAACCAATCGACTAATTCGGAAACGGCACAACAATAAGTCGATACCCAAAATGTATCAGCGAGTCACATTAGGTGACTAATGTTCGATTTTAATCGATTTCAATCCGTGCAGATCAATTTCGAAAATAAACCAATATTTAGTCCGAATCGTGTTATTATTCTAAATATCGATATTATCATCGGATTGAAATCGATTAATGAACATAGTAAAAGCAATGTATTATAATTTTTATCATTTGCAATTTTAATGCGATAAACATTGTTTTCGGACCACTTTGCAGATTTCCTTTTTTCGTGGTAACTTATAGACGCGGATGGGGGAAAAATTGCTGGATCCATACACGATTCTGCCGATCAATAAACAAAGGTTGGTTTATGAAAACAAACGAGGAATTCACATACTGACCGTTGATATCGATGTAGGGCGGTAAGAATACAACCAAATCATACGCAAGCTGCATATGTTGAGTGAAAAAAACCCTTGCGTAAACAGGGAATCTATAGGGACCAACTAAAAAATGACCTTGTAGTACCAAACGCGCGTCGATAAATGGGAAATCCGATAAAGGGTCCGGTAAATCCTAGGCGTTAGGGACCTGGTATGAGAGCTTGTCATCGGCGCACACTTTAGATGTAAGCAGGCCAGGGTTGCGCTCGCTGAAGCTGGAAAATTAAAATCAAGCTGTGACAAGCAGTTACAATAGTTATGCGCTTCGGCAAGCTTCGTTTCTTTCGAAAACACGAACATATATATCGTTTTAGTACAAACCAACTACAACATTATAGCATTATCTTGGAATTCAGTGCTGCCGTGAATAAATTGACAAGTCGACTTGGGATCTTCTGCCTTTATACAAAACGCGAAAGATAATTTTTCAAGCATGTTGCAGAAAAGCTTCGGTTTTTAAGACAGACCGCTTGGCAACAAACCCCTTCTGAGATACCCAGTCCTGGGCGAAAAGTGTGAGAAAAATAATGTAGTTCATGGCATTTTCGTACAAGTCGACTTGTCTAGTTATTAACGACAGGTGCGGAATTGAACTATTATGTGGTATTCATGTATTGTACTATTGGCTAAATCGAACATCGCCCAAGCGCATAACTTTAAACGTTGTGCTATACATATTAGATGATTATTTAAGTAAAAATCTATAACGGATAAGTCGAGAATTGTGATGAAATTCATTGCAATGATATTTAAAAAATATTTAAAGAATTTTATTTTTAATTATTTAATCCGCTATAGAAGTTTACCTTGAGCATAAGCGTTCATTGGTACAGCTATGTTGCGTAAACTTGCTAATTGAGACAGGAAACTAGATGGTAATTAGTACCATTCATATAGAGGTAGTATGGCGTGATGAATATAAAATCTATACTTAAGGCCTCACTATAAAATTGCTGCTTATAATCTGTCATAGTTATAGCTTAGCATATTTATATGTGATTGAGGCGTCATTAGAAATCAATACATATAGTTTTATTGTTATGAGATTAACATAAATGAAAGAAGGAGAAAGAAAGAAAATGTATTATTAATAAATATTTTTCAATGTGTACCCAAGGATCAAGGCTTGTATAATTTGTAAAATCATCATTAATCTTTTTTTTATCTTAGGCCGAAAGTGTTGTGCATTCATAATTTATTTAGATTTTGGTTTGACAATAAGATTTCTTTTAATTTATTTTATGTTGTTTTAAATATTGTATAAATTCGATCAGAATAAACTAGATAATTGATTCAGATTATATTATTGGTCTACTGAGAGCATATTTAGACTTAAACAGGTAAAGTCATGGATTCAAATCCTAAAGGCTTATTTTGTTGAAATCTAGATTCGATAAATTTCATATAAATTGTCGAAATTATAATTTATAACCGATGACTCAACAAACAAACATACATAAGCTCACGCCTTTATCTCCGAAGGGGTAGGCAGAGGCGCACTAATGAACTAAAACACCCACATTTCGCCGAGCTTAGTTCCATCCCAGATGTGATAGGGGGCGAGCCTATCGCCATATCGGGCACAAATTCCAGACTCCGAGCTGATACTGAAAAATCCAATAATTCCATCCAAACAAACAAAATTGTTATTTAATTTAGTTTCTTTACCGGCGTTCTACACCAGCGTTGACAGACGTCCAGATTTTGGCGGGACGTCTTGATTTTTAGGCCAAAAAATTGTCTAATGCGTATAGGCGTCACATTCATACATAAACTGTCAACATTATTTTCTAATACCCTTGAGTAAGATTTAAAAACGCCTCCTTGGTCTAGTGACAGCATATATGGGCTGTGGACCGGGAGGTCGTGGGATCGATTCCCAGGTCGGACAAAGCGAATTTTCTAATTTAATTTGCCCGGGACTGGATCATCCAGAGGGGGTTGACGTTAGTCAGGCGGCCGGTCGTAAAAACTCAGCCAAATCCTTTCTGCAACATGCTTGAAAAAGTGTGTTGCGCCGACACCACATTAACGTGGGATAAGGGCAGGTAGAATGAATGAAGTAAGATTTAAAAACCTAGACAAAAGTAACAACGTATAAGCATCGCAATAGAATACAAATTCGCATAAAAGCAACGCATATAAGCTCACGACTGTATCTCGTTTTGGGTTGGCGAAAAGTGCAACTTATGTTCATAGTTCGCTAAGCTTATTCGTGATGTACCCATTATATAATTACCAGCTAAAAATTTCAAGTGTTTTTTCGATTGAACACTTGAAACTTCACTTTGGAGTTTCAACGCAATTATAATTGCCCGTCCTAGGATTTTAATCTAGTAGGTACTTAACGATTTCTCAGCTTAAGTACCCCTTTTACTTAATTTTCCTATAAAATTTTATCCTCTTTCAAAATCAGTTAGGTAACGGTGTATGTGCTTATTATGGCGATAGGCTCGCCCCCTATAATATTTGGGACGGAACTGAGCTCGGCAAAATGTGGGTGTTCTAGTTCGCTAGAGCGCCTCTGACTATCCTTTCGGGAGTATCCCCGCCTGTATAGGCGTGAGTTTATGTTATGCTATATTATAGACGACGTAAATTTCATATAGAATTTAAAAAAATACTGATTTCTAAGTTTACGCGAATATACATTGAAATAAAACTATTTTTACGGATTCTATCACGATTTGGTTTTAAATTGACCACGAAAAACGTAGCCTTCGAAACGTCGGGAATAAAAATTAAAACCAAATCGTGATAGAATCCTTAAAAAAAAATTGGTCATGTACCAAATTGAGAACAAAATTTGTTTTAAAGGTTAAATGATACTCACGCGAGCCCCCTTTCTCGAAGTCGTTTCTTGACGGCGGGCTTGATGCGCGGCTGGCCCGGGCTGTGCAGCCCGCGGCCCGTGATGAAGAACAGCTGCAGCCCGCGCGACCCTCGACCCTGGCCCCGACCCTGGCCCTGGCCCTGGGTCTCCTGCAGCCGCCGGATGTGGAAGTCCAGGAAGATGTCGAGCGACTCGCGCGCCTCGCCCACGCGCATGTAGTGCAGGTCGATGGTCGCGTTGTCAGGATTGTTTTGGGCGTGCACCTGTACAATAAAGGGTCGAAGGCATAAATAAACACAGGAACTTACTTATGAAAACAGCTAAGAATAGTCTGTCACTTTTTCCTTATGTTACATTGTTTGGAAATAAAAGGCACAGAAAGAAAGAAAGAAAGAAAGATAGAAAGAAAGAAAGATAGGAAGAAAGAAAGAAAGAAAGAAAGAAAGAAAGAAAGAAAGAAAGAAAGAAAGAAAGAAAGAAAGAAAGAAAGAAAGAAAGAAAGAAAGAAAGGAACTTTATTTAGCCAACACTTGAGACCAGCCGTGAACACCGAAAATGGGTTCAGGTGCACTTAAATAATTAACAAAATATAAATTGTTTTATTATTTGGCAACACCCCAAATAGTAATAAATATACTATGAATAAACTACGAGTTCATCCCGCATGTGACCCCCCATCCCCGGCCCCAACCGTCTGTGTCTCAAGTTTGACCAAAATGCATTTTGAAGTTCATTTCATTCCGGACGTGGTGTACAGTAGCCCGAGCACGAAAAACTAATGTAAATGTAAATGTATTCGAGTTCGCTGCGCACTGATGACGTTTGGTTAATATTTCATACAAATTTCATAGACGCGCATCGAGTTCGAATACATTTACGGTTGTCAGAAATTTTCCTGCTCAGGCCGCAGGTTATTTTTTTATTCTTAACCACCTACAAGGTGGAACGACGACATGATAAAGGTCGCAGGAAGCCGCTGGATGCAGGCCGCTATCAACAGGTCGATTTGGAAATCTTTGGGGGTGGCCTATGTTCAGCAGTGGACGTCTTATGGCTGATGATGATGATGATGATTCTTAACCATTTGCTCAGTTAAACTGTTTTTGTAAGTAAGGGCCTACTTATGTATATCATGAGTATCAGAAAGCACGAGAGAGTTTCGATCTCACAACACTGAGATCTATAGAGCGAATTTCGACTAAGTCTGAGTCAAAGAAATGAGGATCTGAAATTTTTAAATCGAACTTTGACTTAGTCTAAGTGATTTTTACAACATTATTTGCATAGTCTATCTATTTTCCCACCACCCTTGAAATAAGCTCTATAAAACACAAAAATAATCTTAAAAATCGGTCCACATTTGGCGGAGATATCGCGTAACATACATAAAAAATACAGACGAATTAGGACCTCCTCCTTTTTTGAAGTCCGTAGAAAAAATGCATCAAGTAAGAAGAAAACATTCGTATTGAATTTACTAAGTTACCTGCACCAGTGCCGCCGCCGCTAAGCTGTTGGCTTGTTCAAAACGTTGTTTATGATAAGAGGCGATGGACGAATAATGATCCGCGACTTGTGTCATGCCGCGACGTATGAAATCTTGAGCCTTTTGGTAATTCCTGCAAATATACATAATCACAAGTGGAAGTAGTTGAAAACCTTAACCGCCCGACTTCAAAATATATCCGATCGTGACCAAATATGAGGACCACCCTTGGAAGGCACTGCTCCTGAAAATCGGTCCACATTTGCATGGGGTATCGAGTAACATAAATAACGGGGAATTGATAACCTTTTGACTGCCTCCGTGGCGTGGTGGTATTTAGGTACGACTACGGTTCTGAGGTCTCGGGTTCAATCCCCGGGTCGGGCAAAGTGATATTGGATTTTTCCATATCAGCCCGGAGTCTGGAATTTGTGCCCGATATGGCGATAGGCTCGCCCCCTATCACATCTGGGACCGAACTAAGCTCGGCGAAATGTGGGTGTTCTAGTTCTCTACGCCTCTGCCTACCCCTTCGGGGATACAGGCGTGAGCTTATGTTTATGATAACCTCATCCTTTCGATCTCGGTTGGAAGTAACATCAAATACCAACTATTTTTTTAAAAGTATACAGTGTCATTTATTAGTTTATCCTAAACATGTAAAAAAACATTTCGTTATTTATTTTCATATATTTAGTTAAAAAAAATGTATAATTTAGTTTGCCGCCAAAACGCTACCTGTTAACTGTACCTACGGGTGACGTCATTGTTCCTTACCATAAATACAAAATCGCCTTGTAGAAAAGATATTGAGGAAATAAGATTTACGATTTCAAACTAAAAAAAACTGGTCAAACATTTCGTCGATCAGATATCGATCGTCGATCACATCCGCGTTGAAATTAAGGTGAGGTTTAAATAAAAATTACGAAAAAAAAATGCCAAATAACCTGGCAGTATGACTTTGGATCTTAGGTCTTAGGGCCTTGTGGAAGAAATAAACAAGAAAAATGAGTAATCTGACATCATGCATCGTGATTGGTGTTTACAGTCACATGACACACAGATAAAAAAAATATTTATTTAAAATATTAAAATATAATTATCCTTGGAGTATTTTTAATAAATTCCTATTGCATACGTTATTTAGACGATAAATCTATGTTCACACAGAAATTTATTGATATTGGTTACTTTAGTCAAGTACCAAATTCGGATCCAGAAAAAAATCTGTACCACAACTCATTTTGATGTAGTGGATGTCTATAAAATGACTGGATGCAAACGTTTAGTTCGTCATACGAATTTGTAAATGGTGTTTTGGCCGATTACTAATTTTTGAACCAGTTATTTATCCTAATAAAATACGTCACAGTACTCAGAGTAAATAACGACGTGAAATTAATTTATTCTCGTGGGAATTTTATAAGCTTATATAACTTAACTATATAAGGATACTGTACAATTAATTTCAGTTTTAATGAGTGTAGGTACCTACTAAGTTACAATTATCCTCATACGAATAGGTACCTAATAAATTATTATTTGCTGTGTATTAAATGTAAATAAGTAACTTATATTTAATATTGGCAAGTTAAAAAGAAGCAATCATGTATTTATTATACATCTGAGTGGTAGAGCTTAGCTGTAGACAATTACGTCTACAGCACGAATGGGCCGGCACGGCCGGTTTGATACCACTGTCTCACAGAAAACCGACGTAAAGTGGCAGCTCGCTGTCGCGTTTCGTTCGGTGAGTGAGATTGCTTGTAGCCCAATTCCCCCTTCCTTTCGTAATCCCTTCCATTCCATCCTTTTAGGTTGGCAACGCACCCATGATTCTTTTTGAGTCTCGGGTGTCTATGGGCGGTGGAGATCACTTACCATCAAGTGACCTATCTGCTCGTTTGTCAGTCTCTGCTATAAAAAAAATACATGATGAACGATCGACCGACCAACGCTATTGAATAATTGAAAAGTTATTTGGATTTTTGTGATTTTTTTATGTAACTCCTGCACTTAAATTTGCAATTATAACTAAACTATTAAGTCAGTGGTAATTTTAAGACTTGAATAAAGTAGTTGAGCCTTTCAAACGCTAACAGTCACCAGTGTGTCACTTCATTGTCAATTTCCGGGGAAGTCCCTATTTGCGCCCAGATAATGTGTACAAACTTCATCAAGATAGGGAGTTCCCAACAATAGTATGGATGTTATGACTGTACACTAAAACGAGTAAGTTAATCTTTATGGTCTATTAGTGGGGAATTCCCTGTTTTAACAAATTGTAAATTGATAATACAATATTGAAGTTTTCAAATCATTTCCCTATCATATCATAATCGATTGCTTGGTGATTTATTTTTATCGAAGTTATTTTACATAAACAATTGAGGTCGTTAGCGTAAAAGCAAAATAACCCATATATTTCAACAGGGTATTCCTTGGCAGATTTAGGATTTAACATAACATAAGCTCACGCCAGTATTCCAGAAGAGGTAGACAGAAGCGCACTAGCGAACTAGAACACCCACATTTAGCCGAGATTAGTTCCGTCCCAGATGTGATACGGGGCGAGTTTAACGCCATATCGGGCACAAATTTCAGCCTCCGGCTAATATTCAAAAAACCCAATATTATAAAGGCGAAAGTTTGTGAGTGTGTATGTTTGTTACTTCTTTACGCTCAAACGGCTGGACCAATTTTTATAAAATTTGGTATGGACATAGCTGACACCCTGGATTAACACATAGACTTTTTATCCCTGAAAATAAATGTCCACGCGAACGGAGTCACGTACAACAGCTAGTGCAGTATACTTACAAGTTTCTGCGTAGTAAGTGCATCTCTCCCCTGTGTCGGTATTCATTGACGGTCGCCATGGTCGCGGCCTCGCCCCGCGGCAGCAGGGGGAATTCTTCCCCAGACATTGCCTGTAATTATTACATACTTTCTAATGATTTTATACTTAGACTGGTTAAATAAATGTATACTAATGACTTGCAGCACATAGGTAAATATCAAATCATATTAAATCTCAATTTAAATATGCGAATTACATTAAGATTAAATCGATTTTAAGACTTACTCTAAGATCGACTGTAGCACTCCAATAAATCTCGATTTTTTCCAAATCTCAATTTAAATATAGGAATGTTCTGTAGAATAAACTAAGTTTAGGCCGAATACTAGATTTGCGATAACTCTGCAAGTGGCTCTAAGTCAGGGCCTCTTGCAGCTCCGCGATAAATTTCTAATAATCTCTATTTATCCCAAATCTCAATTTAAATATAGGAATGTGCTGTAGAATAAATAGAGTTTAGACTGAACTCTAGATTAGTAATAGCACTACAAGTCGCCCTTAGTGTTGCAAGTCGGTTAATTAATAATTTTAGCATAAACTTGATGTGTATTAATCATTAAGAAATGGCGTCTTAGAGAACAAGATGTTTCGTATGATTACAAAAAGTCTCCATTAGTTATCGTTCAGAATATTATAAAGAGATAAGAATAGTCACCACTTTATTCTAAAACTTCTTAACAATTTGTCATACTTGAAAAAACTAGTTGATAGTTAAAAAAATAATAAAAGTTTTGACTGGCTTTAAAACATCCCCTAATCATTCCTTATATTAGTATTATATTGTAATTGGTCACGAGGTACGTTCTAACTTTGCTTTAAGGGCACATCAGTTTTACTACCCAGCTATAACCGATAATTATAATTATTAATAATAATAATATAAAGCCTCGACCAACACCTCAAGAGGCTCTCGGTTGGTGTTTGGGTCAGGAGCCAGATGCAGAAGGCAGTATTACTGGATACGGCACGAATTGTGAGGAGGTTCCTCACTCTGGGGTCCTAACCGCCGGTGGCTTGGGTCCTGAGCCTCGCCATCGGAGGGAAATATTTTTATATTTTTAAATGTATTTTTTTTATAACAGTATATTTAAAAATGTAAAAAAACTTTTAAAATAAAGAGTACTAAACATAATATAAATAATAAATACACCCAACAGTCACACACCTAGTCCAGACCCCACACTAGGTATAACCAGTATCGTGGGTATCAGAGATTATGAGAGACTTTCGGTCTCACAACACCCAGACTTGAAACAAATATCTGTGGGCCACACAAACATTTGTCTCAATGCGGGAATCGAACCCGCGGCCTCTCGCTTCACAGCCAGCGACTCGCCCGCTGCGCCACGGAGGCTGTCAATAATGGATTTTCCCTGAACGTAATGTTAATAAATCTATGCTCAATTTTAAAGCTGTTTAATTTTACATGTTTACGTCACGGAGCGCATACGTGATTCGTAGCAAACCACATAATGCGTATATCATGTACCTACCTATGATGTATGGTAAGAAATTTTGCGATTTAAGGCTGAGATCTATAGAGTGAACTTAGACTAAGTCTAATTCAAAGAAACGAACTCAGTGAGGATTTGGAATTTTTAAATTGAACTTTGACCTAGTCAGAGTTTTTTACAAGAAAATATTTGCTTTGTCCGTCTGTAAGTCTATTTTTCTTGAAACTAATGGCTCGGACTAAGTCAAATTTCAATTTAAAAATTCCAAATCCTCACTGAGTTCGTTTCTTTAACTCAGACTTGTCGAAGTTTGCTCTATAGATCTCAGCCTAAATGTATTCATTCGTCACAACCACCGACAGAGTTTATTATTTTCCATTCCCCTTTCCTCATAGGACCCTATTCTTCTAACTGTATAACCTGCCTCCCTGATTCCAAATTCATAGCATTCTATAATATTATAAGAAATTATATATATAATAAATATTTTTTTGACATGTCATAAGTGCTTTTATATGCCTACGTGATTAATAAAGATTTTTATTTACTTATTTATGCGAACGTCATCGTTATTCGTTACTCAATTCTACTATTATTTACTCATTTACACAAGTAACTTACATACATAATTATAAATCCAAAACTGTACAAGGCAAAGCTATGGTCCTGGTACTAACTCTGTTAAGTTTGCAGGATTAAAGTAGGTACTGGACCGATTTTAATAAATGTTAAGAAAGCATTAACACCAGAGAAGGACATCCAACATTTTGTTGTATAAATAACATAAAATTTATTTATGTTCCCTTAAATTCACACATTCTTATGGCATCTATGAGCGATGGAGTTCATTTTTCACCAGTTAATTTAATCCTCGTATTTGCTTTAAAAAAAATCAGGCCGCAATAATTCTGCCGGCGAAGGAAGCTATTTCTCTCAAACGTCAGTAATGTACTATTATATCAGTTATCGATTAGCTACCGTCTTCTAGAATCGTTAAATTACCTGCTTCTCTTGCTCCAATATCTTCTTCTGACGCTGCATCTCTTTCTCCATCACGAACTTGTTGACACCATTCTCTTGTTCCAAGATGTCTTGTCTTCCAGTGGATACCAAGAGCGACTGGAAACATATTTCAATGTACGAGGATGTTTAAGCTAAATAGGCTGTCATAATTAAATAATTTTATATAAATTGATACCTAATTTTGCACCCCATTTTTATAACCTAATCCGCTACGCCGCTAGCAAAAAAAGCCTTTAATGAAGACTCTGCGGGTGAAATTTCGTTGTATTATAAACATACCTCAACGGTAGCTTGAAAATTATTGTGATGCGCCACCAACAGTTCGGCCAAAACGTCTTGAGATACTTCAGGGAACAGATTATACAACTTGTCCCTAGACAGTCTAGCAGCTAGGTCTTGAGGTTCACTGTTACGCCATTCGGCTAGGTCTTTCTGATACAAACTTAGTGCAAAATCCATGTCCATAATCTCTTTAAAATCCGGCACTGGAGGCTCTTTACCCGCGTTCATGAGTTCCTGTTCTTTTAATGCAAGCTCTCTGCACAGAAATGACACGAAAAGATTTAATATTGAGTAGGTTGTCTTTGGCCTTATCGCCTCCTTGGTCAAGTGTCACCAAGATGCGGGCTGTGACCAGGATCGAGTGGCTTAGAGGTTCTGGGTTTAAATACCAGGTTGGGTAACATTTTTTTCATCTTTCTATCACACCTTTGGTCCCAGAGATTGGGATAACATCAAGCAGGTGCGACGGCGAGTTGTGAAAGTTTAACCAAATATTTAGTCTGGACTTCAGTAATGCAAATAGAACCTAACTTAATGATAATAGTCTATTTGAAGTCTCGACTACTGTACGTTCATCAAGATATTTTTTAAATTTCCTTTTTATCTAGGAGTATATTCTACCAAAAAAACAAAATCGTCAAAATCAATATACATTTAGCAGACTAACGTCGCGTTAAATACATTAGAGTATATAGATTTCTCTTTTAAAGTCGTATGAAAATATACTTACCAAATGATTCCATTTATATGAGCTATTTGATTTTGCTTGAAAATAAATATCGCAGTTGATTTAAAGCTGTCTTGTTATTTGATATTCAAAAGCTGCTAAATCATGCTATATCAATATACATACAATCTAATTATTGAACATTTGTAAACAGTAATTTAGTCTGCCGCCCACGTAACATCAATTCAAGCGGTAAGAAAAGTAGAGAAATTCACTTAAAACATTGCGATCCAAAAACATACGCACACCAAAACAGACAACATTTAGGTAGTTCAGCAATAAAACAACTAAAAAAATGTAATCTTATATTACAAGCAAGTGGGTCACCTAATGGTAAGGGATCTTCACCACCCATGGAAATCCACAATCTCAAAAGAAAAAAGTGTGTTACCTAACTTTATTGAAGGGACTATGATTAGGAACAGAGTGTCCTTCAGATGTTATAATAACTAATAATTAGGAATGTAATAACTAATAACTTGCTCACCTTGCAAACTCCTCATCTTGTTTTATGATTTCTTGCATTTGTTTCGATTCATTCTCGATCTGATGCATTAAGGATTCCATCCATGATGCATTCAATTCGTTCAGGACCGATACCGAAATTGTCAACGTCGGCGTCACATTATTCGGGTAGATCATGTCTTTTCGTCCAAACATTTCATCTAGCATCGTTATAAATGGCATTCCCACATTTACATTCACAACTTTGGCAGGTTCTTCGATGCATTCTGTGTTTGATTCTTCTTCATCGTCTGAATAAGCTAAACTAGCAGTGGTTGCTGCACTAGACCCTGCAACACATGCCATGTTCTGAACTTCCTGACTGCCAAGTTGCTCTGAAGAATTGCCGGCATTTACGAATTCGCCATGGCGCATTTTTTTCAATTTTAAGCAATGAGATGAATAATGGTTTTCTGAAATATTTACATTCTTTTCAATTTGACGTTTTAACTCCATTGAACTCTCTGACAATACAGTCTCCTTTTTTGATTTTCTCTGAACCTGAGGTCTACCATCAGCACCGTTTTCTTGTACATCTTCATTTACAATGTTATTTGTAGTTGAATTAGCTCCATCAGGTATTATATTATATGCTGCTAAACATTCACACTCTTCAAGAATAACCTCTTCTGAATCTGAAAAATCATTATCTACGCTGACAGCAAGCAACTTATTAGTCATACTGTCTAAAACAATATCCACTGCCCAATTCACATCTCCATGACACTTATCAAAAATATCTCGCAAATCGGCTCGTCCCACATTCTTAAACATTCTTCTAAATGCGGCGAAATGTTGTTCTTCATTCTTGCATCTATATGCTTCTGAAATTGTATGTTCATAAGTTAAAGTACTTTTATCAAATTTTCTTTTATCTGGTATCTTTTCATTATTTGAAGAGACATGGAACATATTTATGTCTTTAGGTGTGGCACTGATTATCTTATAATTATGTTTATTGTTAATAATATCTGTATCTCCATTCTCAAAGCAGGTGCTGCTGGAGATTTTCGCTACAGAAACTTCTTTATTTATTTCATTGTTGCTAATAGTACCCGACTGTGGAGTATCACACCATGGTGGCATAAACATTGCAATTTGAGACCAATCATCACATTTATTTACAGACTCCATAATATCTTGTTTTCTGGGTGGTTTAGGTTCTGTACTCAATGTTGGTGTAATTTTACTACAAGCCACATCAGACTTTTTCGAGTCATCTTCCCAACCTTCTCCATTTTCCCATGCAGCTTCAACCTGCTGTATTTCATCTAAACGCTTTTGAGCTTCTAGAACGACTTTTTGTTGTAAAATTTCTTCCTGGGATAATCCTTCAAAAATATTCTCCTGGGTATTTGTTTGTAATACTTCTTCATTTGATGAGGCTATTTGCATATTTGGTTCTTCTTCAACTATGTTTTTTTCTGATGCATTATAGTGTGAATATTCAGATGCAGGGACAGCTTCTGGCAATCCTTCCATTCCAGTACTTGATTCATGGATTTGCAACAAAGCAGAACAATTCTCTTGACTATCATTAGCTGAAGTACTTTGTGATTTTATCTTTTCTTGTTCTTCTGTTGTAACTTGAGCTTTTTCATCATTTAATACAGGTGGATCATTTCTCAATACAGGTGGATCACTTCTTAATACAGGTGGAACCATGTGTTCAGGATACAAAAGTCCATATGCTTGCACCAAGTATAATCCTGATATATTGTCTTGAAAGTTCTCTAACATTCGTTTGATAGTTGGTAATGGTACATTGTGCACATTACGCTTGCATAGTTGATTGGCTTTCTTTGCCCATTGTGTGTTAGGTTCCACTACTTCAATGTAATATCCATTTTTAACACCCTCTCTGACATAAGGTTCCATCTCCCACAATTCAATGTTAGTATTATCAACAATAAGTGGACTTAACCCTTTAAATAATTCTTGTTGAACTCTTGCCTGATTCCAGGTGTGTGCTTCAGATAATTTGTATTTGTTGTATTGATATTGGCCTCTATAGATAAAATAGTCATCAGTGCTAAATATGTGTTTTTTGAAATCATTGCTAGTAGAACCAATAGTCATTTCTATGATCTGCTGAGCTAGATATGTTTTGCCAGACCCAGGTGCTCCCCGCAAAATTATCAAAATTCTTGCACCCTCATTGTGGTATGTCATTATTTGACGTATTTGGTCTGTCCAAAAGGGAGATTTGATAAGAACTGGCTTTGGCTTTATATTTTGTTTAGGTATAGCACCTTTGCTTTGAGAAACAGAAGCATAGGATATGACAGGTGCTATCTCTACATTTGGCATGTCTGAATCTGCAGTATTGTCATGATTACTGGTAGATGGCATATAACTATTATCAGTTTGAATAGAACTGTTGACTTCACCTTCATTTTCATTTGCATTCTTTGTGTCACTTGTGATATTCATAATTGCTTCCACTGATAGACCCACTATAAAATGAAAATAAAATGAAATAAAATATATAACAGGTAGGTAGGTATATGAAAAGAAAATAAAATAAATCAAATTCAAAGTATTGGTATTTATTAACTATACTAATGAGTGGATAAGCTTGATAAAACACAGTGATAATGTTGCTAAATAACACAAATACAATAAACAGTTAATTTTTGTTGTTTACTATACACTCTCAGATTTTATATGTTGAACTATGAGTGAATGTAAAGTAAACAGTACTTGATGTACAATCTAGGTACACATGCATCAGAACATCGATTAATTGATCATATACTAGTGAAATATAGACAATATGTAGGTATTTTATGTGATGAACCTACAGCCTAATATGATAAAGTAAATTGGCGGTTCGCGCAGGTAAACGCGCAGATTCCCGGGCCCCGACGGTGTATACCACATACAGTATCTATTTATAGGATATGAACCAGGGCTCGCTGTATCGGGGTGAAAATCAATAACTTAATTACTTGGCCCTTTGGTAGTGGGGTGAGAAGTTATAAAACGGTTTCGGTACTTACGGTCGCCTTCGTAGCTCTCCACAACTGTGCAAATGACTTCTTTAGTTATTACATCCCCAAACATATTAGCAATTGTATCAACAACAGAAGAATAATCATTACTTTGAGTCTCCATTGTGAAAAAAAATATTAAATACAGCCTGCCAGTAACACTGAAACTGCACTGACTAAAACGCACTAATAGTACACTACGATATTGTAATTCAACTTGTAAAGCTTATAACTGATTATTTTATAACAAAAACATTATCAACGCATTTATAATTTATTACGAAACTGATCACAGTAACTTCCATCATTTATTTTTCCCCGAATGGCAAATTGACTGATTTATGAGCAGTGTGACCATATTAAAATTTAAATAACTACAGAGAACATAAACCACAGGGGGCACTTATTATCTATTAAACCTATCGAGTATAACATTTTATGGAATCAGCAAAAAAGAATGCTTTCTCTTTTCTACTAATTGGTGTCAACCCAGATAAACAAGGATCAATATATAGGCGTTTATTTCTAAAGAACCGCATCCGTCAATAAGCCACGCCCCAGGGCCAAAGTAACAATTATACGGCAACAGGGATGGCAGTCTAGTGACGAGGGTCGTGACACATTGCATATATTATCGATATCGATAAAATGTTTTATTCTGTTATTTTACGATATTTTTTACACTACATACATTATCACAATTCACAACTGTATAACATAAGAGTAAGAGTACGCGGATACTATAATTGTCTAATTCGTATGATTAGAAAATTTCTAGTTCGCTTAGATAACGATTTAAGTAAAGTAATTTTTGAGTTATTCCTTACGTTGTTCTCATGATTAATGTCGTCATTGAGTTAATGTTTAGAAGTGGACATTTTGTGGCTGATGACTATATTATTAAAACTAATCGAGCCAATAATACTAAAATATTTTTTCTATTGATTAAATAATGAACGTAACGTTAATAATCTTATGGAAATCAAATGAAAGCAATAAATAAATAATAAACGTACAAAAATATTCACTTTTGAACATTTGTACTGCTTTGTAAATACAATACAAAAAACATTTTAAATTAAAATATTAGAGTATTATTGGCACAATTAGTTGTAATCTACGAGAATGCAGAAAATTAAAGTAAATTATAGTCTGTGTCTACCCTTATGGGATACAGAAGTACCCACACCTGTGGTGTGATAATATTATGTATGTTATGTAATAAAAAGGTTTATATCGTAAAATAACGAAATAAATCATTTTATAGATATCGATAATATACGAAATGAATCACAATCTTGTCACTAAATCGCCATACCTGTTGCCGTATTATTATTACTTTGGCGTGGGGGCGTGGCTTATTGACAGTAACGGGTCTATAGGATGAGCATATGTATATTGATCCTTTTTTACCTGAGTTGACACCCATTAGTAGAAAAGAGATAGTATTATTATTGCGGATTCTATCAAATTTTATACTTGTTGATAGCACTTGATACTCTTGATAGGTTGTATTCTCAAGTGCATAATCCACCGTTAGCTATAGCTGCTTGTTTGACTGCTTGTAAATCCGATTGTTTCTATTTTAAACAACACAAATAAAGATAAACAGGTATTGTGGTATTTGGGGGTTATCAGAATATAAATTTACTTCTATCACAGGATATTTATGGGTGATAAAATAACAAGATAAAATGGGAGATAATTTTCAAAACAACAAACCAATGGCGCCCGTGATGATGGACTATGATTTCAAAATAAAAACACAAAATGAACGGTCTAAAGTGGAGGATTTGTTTGACTACGAAGGTTGTAAGGTAGGCCGGGGTACCTACGGCCATGTGTATAAGGCAAGAAGAAAAGATGGATCGGACACAAAAGATTACGCCCTCAAACAAATCGAAGGCACCGGTCTTTCTATGTCTGCATGTAGAGAAATAGCAGTAAGTTTCTATTTATCTATTAATTGGGTACTTGGCATTTTTTTTTTAAATAATAATAAACAAGTAACACCCAACATTCACATACATAGTTCTGACCCCACACTAAGATCAAGTCTTGTGTCGTGGGTATCAGGAACTACGAGACTTTCGGTCTCACAACACCCGAAACAAATATCTGGGGGGTTACCACCACCTCTTTTAGCAGCATTATTATAATCTTGTACCAATTCCCATACAAAACAAACGAAGAATGATTTTAATAATACTGCTATAAGAGATGGTGGTAACCTTGGTGTAGACCATACACACATTTGTCTCGGTGCAGGGATCAAACCCGCAGCCTCTTGCTTAACAGCTGGTTGCTTGAATTGAATTGAATATTTTAACTTACTGTCTTTAAAAGTGGCGATATCCCTTGAGATTGTCTCGGCATTTCTTCTCAGGGATAGCCATGAAATGCCGACATCATCATTATTTTTTCAATATATACTCATAATTGACATGTAAAAGTGATATAAAATATCCCATTTGCAGTATAAATGATTTGATTGAAATAAAACTAATTTTACGGATTTTATAACGATTTGGTTGTGGTCACGAGTTGGACTCGTCCAACCCGTCCAACCCGTGACCACGAAGACTGCAAAGCCTTCGAAACGTCGGGAATAAAAATTAAAACCAAATCGTGATGAAATCCTTAAAAATAGTTTTATTTAAATGAATAGCATTCGCGTAAACTTAAGAAATCCGTATAAATTATTTGAATTTGAAGTTGAAATTGAACATGAAACAGAAACAAGTAGAATTCCAGAACAAAATTTGATTTATTCTTTCTACCTGCCCTTATCCCACATTAACGTTGGCGCAACACCTTTTCAAGCATGTTGCAGAAATGATTCAGCTAACTTTTAACAACCGGCCGCCTGCCTGACGTCAACCCCTTCTAAGGGGATCCAGTCCCGGGCAAATTAAATTAGACAATTTGCTTTGCCTGTCCTGGGAATCAAACCCAGGACCTCTCCGTCCACAGCCCATACATACTGCCACTAGACCAAGCAGGCGAAGAAAATTTATTACTCTTTTATTTTTCAGTTACTCAGAGAGCTCAAACATCCAAATGTAATAAATCTAATACGTGTATTTCTATCACATACTGACCGTAAAGTCTGGCTGCTCTTCGACTATGCAGAACATGATTTATGGCACATCATAAAGTTCCATAGAGCTGCTAAAGCCAATAAGAAGTCGGTGATGGTCCCAAAAGGCATGGTCAAGAGTCTACTTTATCAGATACTGGATGGAATTCATTATCTGCATTCAAATTGGGTCTTGCATAGAGATTTGGTTGGTAATTATAGATATATATTATTTGTTGTATTCATTGCTTCATTTGTGTTAAATATTCAGAAGGGTTACCACCATCTCTTATAGCATTATTATTATAATCTTACTTTCACTATTTCCTGTACAAAAAAAACAGAGTAATATTAAAATAATACTGCTATAAGACAGTGGTAATTCCCCGGAATATTCATTTAAAGAATAATCATGTTGATCAAAATATACATATGATAATGGTGATAAGCTCGCCCCTGTCATGCCTGGGATTTTGATGGCACAACTTGTTTTAACAAATTGTCATGGTGTTTTAGAAACCTGCAAATATTTTGGTAATGGGTGAAGGTCCAGAAAGAGGAAGGGTCAAGATCGCTGACATGGGGTTTGCTCGGCTGTTTAATGCACCATTAAAACCATTAGCTGATCTAGACCCAGTAGTGGTCACATTCTGGTACAGGGCACCAGAACTGCTGCTTGGTGCTAGGCATTACACTAAAGCTATTGGTATGTGTTCATAATGATTTATTAGGTTTACACGAATGTTATAGCCAGGGACCATTCGGATACCTGTTGAAAGGGTTTTTAACAGGGTATTTTTAAGGGGTTTGAAAAAAAACCCTATTCAACAGATTTCCCTTTCATTCGGCTTAATCAAACCCATTTCCTGAACAGGTTCTGATTCGAGATATTCCAATATGATCTTTATCGCATTTTACACTTAGAATTAAAATAGTATAACTGTGCCTATGTGCCAACAAATTTCGAAATGTTGGGCATAAAAATTTAACCAAATCGTGATAGAATCCGTAAAAATTGTTTTATTTCAATGTGTTCATAATATTTATTTTCTTATATGGAATGTAAAAATCATCATTGCAAAAAGCTAGACTATCATTAACATAAGATACTTTTTTCCCGTGAAACATCACTAACCGCCGAATGTTCATACACTTAGGGTTCGCCTTGTGTTGTTTAAGGCCGTCTTATCTGTCAAAATTGTATGGCGAAAATCAATGTAAGAAGCCGTTAAGTTGAGTAGCGTTTGACCATTCGGTTGGTTAGTGATGTTTTATAAGTCTTTTGGGACTGTAATCAATCAAACATCCCTCTATACCTCACCATTACCCAAACCCACTCACCATTAAATTCTCTACTTCAAACAATAAAGGTCTTATTCATATTTTACAATCTGTGTTTCAGATATATGGGCGATAGGTTGCATATTTGCTGAATTGTTGACCTCGGAACCCATATTCCACTGTCGACAAGAAGATATAAAAACCAGCAATCCCTACCATCATGACCAACTGGACAGGATATTCAATGTCATGGGATTCCCTCAAGAGAAAGACTGGGAAGATATCAGGAAAATGCCAGAGCATGCCACATTAGTGAAAGATTTTAAAAGATCAAAGTAAGTGATAACTCAATAAACTTTTAATAAACATATTGCCCACATCCATTCTGTAAAGTATAATTATTCCTTCTTTCTACCAGCCCTTATCCCACGTTAATGTGGGGTCGACGCAACACAACTTTCAATGTTGCAGAATTCATTTGGCTTAGTTTTTACGACCGGCTGCCTGCCTGACTTTAACCCCCATCTAGGGGATCCAGTCTCGGGAAATTAGTGTTAGAAAAACACCACACCCGACCTGGAAATCAAACCCTGGACATTCCATAGCCCATATACAATAGACCAAGGCGGCGACTTCGACTGTGTAAAGTATAATTATTATTTTTTATAATTTCACTGCTTTGGTGGAGTTATTGTATTGTGTGCACTGTATGAATATCGTCCCTGGTCTCGGGTTCAATCCTGGCGAGGGTAACGTGATATGAGGTGTTTCTATGTACACTATTAATGTTTAGTCTGGAATTTGTGCCCGATATTACGGCACTTTTTATAACATGTGTTTTAGTTCTCCTCGGCCTACCACTTCGGGGATACAGGCGTAAGCTTAGTTTTTGTTATTTTCTATTATGACAATGTAAATATTTAATTCCTACACAGTTATCAAAATTGTTCACTCAGCAAGTACATGGACAGACATAAGATCAAACCAGACAGCAAGGCGTTCAGTTTATTGCAAAGGTTATTATTGATGGACCCCAACAGAAGAATAACATCGGAGCAGGCGATGCAAGACCCATATTTTACTGAAGACCCACTTCCTACTCAGGTAAAAGCAATTATGTTTGCAGGCATTCCCAATAGTGTAGTCTATACTACTATAACGGTACATGCGTTGGAAAAGGATAGCAAGATATCTCCAATATGCCAATTCAGAATTTAAAATATGAATTACTGCCTCATTTTTCAACCATTTTCGATGCAGTTTTCACAGAAGGGTTTCTTTTTTGTTTTATTTGCTATTACATATTAAAAAGTGACTAAAAGCAAACATAGTCAAGTACCTAATTGTTCCAAAGGACAGAGCCATATTCCCAGGCCCTTGCAACTCCCATACATTGAGGAAATGTATGGTGAGCTTGTCTCGTATGACCAATATTCTAATATAAAGGATACCGCCAACATTTCAAACAGACAATCGTTTAAAATTTTGAATTCGCCGCGTCATTCGTTTTTTGACATTTGTCGAGCTAACGAATTTTGCAGAATTTTATTTTGCAAATTCTTGAATTATTTCATTTTAGGCGTTTATTGTTGAAAATCCTCTGAAATTTTAACATAAACGCAAAGTGGACAGTTATTTATTACGAGTTGTTTTCGTGTTATTTGTAATTACCGATTTGTGCCTGTTGATTCTTCTTTGTGAGTTTTGATACAATTTGAGACTAATTCATTATATTTTACATAATGGATAATAAAGTATCTTACAAAGGTCGTGGATGTGTGATATGTCTACAGAGGGCGAACAATAAAGGTGGATTTTTTGCCAATTTCCCACTAGATGAGAAACGGTAAGTGCAAGGCATATTACGTATTTAAAGACTTCCTAAACACCCAAGCTAATGTATCACACATCGTACAGTGTCTTACTTTTTATCAAATTATACATCATATCGTATTATCGTTAGAATAACTGCTCATGGGAAGATAGGTATACATAACCTCAAAAAGAAAGTAGGCATAAAGAGAATAAAAATCCACTTTATTTATCTATTTATTTACACTCCTTTTACACGATGCCTAGAGGCAGACTTTAATATTGTAATTGATTAATTTTTTGCTGTAATCAGACTTTGTTGTAGTGTTTGGATTGATAACTATATAACACCATGTCTCCTACACTTAAACATTACACAAAACACATACACAAAACATGGTTTGCTTAAAATTATGTTTCTATGGTCAATTTCTATGGGTATCTTAACTTAAAGTACCTGGGAGCCCCATTTAATATTTCTATATTTGTTTTGTTTGTTTATTCCAATGTCCATTAATTAACACTGTGGTGATGCTGTGTAACTTTTGTAGCAATGGTTAGAAATGAATCTTGACAACATTAATATTATAATAACAATTAAAGATAAAAAATCAAAATTTAACATACTCAGGGCGACTTGCACCACTATTACTAACCTACAGTTAGTCCTAACCTCAAGTTAAATAAAAAAAATAGATGAATGACATGTAATTCATTACATGTAATGTACTATATGTAGTTACAGATAATATATGAAGACATCTTGTTAAATTACTTAGGACATTTAATGAAAGAAGTACAATACACTGAATTCCTAGGCATTTATATTAACGCAAACCTCACATGAAAACACAAATAGAACATGTTTTTACAAAACTAAATACATTCTCTTGTGCTCTGTAAATGCTAAGAAGCCAAAAATAGCCAATGAAAAAGCACTACTAAGTGCTTACAACGCCTATGTGGAATCCATACTAAAATATGGAATATTATTTAGGGGGAATTCCATTGACAAGGACATGACTTTAAAATCCAAAAAAAAACATACATCTGGGTGGTGTGTAATATACAAAAAACAGTATCCTGAAAAACGTATTTTCGAAATTTAAAACTTTTTACTCTGTCGTCAATATATATATTATGAATCTGTAAACTTAAAAAAAAAACATATTAATAACTACTACCGCTGAACTTATTTTGATGAAATTTGGTATGTAGGTACCTTTAACCCCAATGACGGACATAGGGTACTTTACTTTTTTAAATCAACCCCTGAATGGATGAAATAGGGTTGAAAGTTTGTATAGGGATTTTAGGTCCACTTAATGGATTTTTATGAAATTTGGTATGGGATAGTGGATCCCTTTGAGTTTAAACACAAATGGGCTACTTTTTTAAATCAACCCCTAAGAGGCTGAAATAGGGAATGAAAGTTTGTATGGGGATTTTAGGTCCACTTAATGAATTTTAATGAAATTTGGTATGGGATAGTGGATACCTTTGAGTTTAAAGACATAAATGGGCTACTTTAAAAATAAAATCAACCCTTACTGTGATGAAATAGGGAGTGAAAGTTTTTCTGGGAATCCAGAAACCACTGAACGGATTTTTAAGAAAGTTGGTAGTTTTAGCCCTAAGGACAGAAATGGGGTGCAATATATTTTTATCCTAGAAAGGGGTGAAATAGGGGTTGAAAATTTGTTTTATTTTTGGGCCAATTGAATTCAAAATTGATATCTGAGTCGCCCATATTTAGATTAAAACGACAGGGCGGATCGACAAATTAAAAGTTTTTTCCATTGGCACTACAAAATACGCGTGCTGAGCCGCGGGCAAAAGCTAGTATATATAAGAAAATCCCCACTGCCTTAAAATAAATGCATAACTTTCATTTTTTTTAAAACAAACTTCAATTTTTTTTGTAGCAGAGACTGATAAACGTATAGATGGGTCACCTGATGGTAAGTGATCTCCACCGCCCATAGACACCTAAGACACAATAAGAATCATGGGTGCGTTGCCAATCTAAAAAGAGGAAATGGAAGGGGAGGGAAAAGGGATTGGAAAGACAGGTGGGAATGGGCCACCGGAAATCTCACTCACCGAACGAAACGCGACAGCAAGCTGCCACTTTACGTTGGTTTTCTGTTAGACAGTGGTATCCAACCGGTCAAGCCGGCCCATTCGTGTTGTAGACGTTACTGTCTACAGCGTGGCTCTACCAAACAAAAATTAGATAGAAAAAGTATACTATTCAATAAATGAATTCTTTATTGACAAAATATGAAAATTTCATCATCAATACATATAATAAGATGTAAATTTCGCGTGTCTGTACATTGCTTAGATTTGCAAAAACACTAATGGGGGGGGGGGGGGGGTGGAGGGGCTTAGAATTAGTAATACAATACATTTTTATTATTATTAGAATTTTTGTCTTTCTGTCTGTGGTGTACCAAATGAAAACCACCAAAGTAATTTTATGAAACTGGATAGGAAATCGTAGACCATATCTTGGAGTAACACTTAGGCTTTGTTTATTCAAATCAGTTAATTCTATCTAAAGATATGGATAATTTTATATTATGTGTGCAATTGTTGGGTGGTTTATAAGGTCTGAAAGTAATTTTCAAATTTATCAATAGATTGTGTTACCCTATTTTCTGAGTCACATTGCACACACATTTTTTTACGATTTAACATTTTAGAAACGTTGAGTGATTGGTGATCTCTTCACTTACCACTTCACAAAAAGGAGGTTCTCAATTTGACATGTATCCATCTATATCAATCAATACTAAATAATAAATTCGAAAGTAATTCATTTTCACAGCTAAAGTGATGCACTGATTTTGAAGAAATTTCATTGGATACCTTTAACCCCAACCCTAATCATCATCATCAGCCACAGGACGTCCGTCCACTACAGGACATAGGCCTTTACTTACTTTGTTTTTTTTTCTGTAATATTACTGTCCCACTGCTGGGCACGGGCTTCCTCTACTAATGAGAGGGGTTAGGCCTTAGTCTACCACGCTGGCCTAATGCGGGTTGGTAGACTTCACATACATAAAGGAATTAAATAATGGATGAAAATTTGCATGAGTAATGAGAGTTCAGAATTCACTTCATGGATTCTGATGAAAGTGGGTATGAGGATACCTGCCCTAAGGACACACATACGGTGTTATTTTTGTAACCCAAAAAGGGATGCAATAGGGGTTGACATTTTGTTATTGTCTTTCATCCGATTGACTTAAAAATCGATTTTTGGTCGCCCCGTAGTTCCAAACTACGAATCCAGAAATGAAATTGAAAAAAGTGGCCGCCATTTTGTTTTTCTTTGTTTTTTAACCCGATTGACTTCAAAATCGATATCTGGGTCGCCCCGTAGTTCCAAATCACAAATTCAGAAACGAAATTGAAAAAAGTGGCCGCCATTTTGTTTTTCTTTGTTTTTGGCTGGCACATGCGTCATACTCGTGAACGGGTGCTGCTTGTGGAGACTGGTCTGCCTGGACTGTTTTGTTTCCCTTGTGTCAATTCAACTTGCCGTGGCTGCGGGGGTCGCTCAGTGTATCTTGTATGTTACTTTGTCCTATATTATTAGATGTCCTATACTATTGTTATCATGGTTTAGCTGCTCTAATTCAAGCTCTTTCTGTATCTGGTGCTGTAGTTTATTAGTAGCTGACTGTAAATTGGTGTTAAAAAGAGCAACGTCAGAGTTTCTTGCCCGTTCTTCTCTGGCGAAACAGCATTCCGAACAGGCGGTAGTGTTAAAATTTGACGGAATCTAAATAATGTTTGAACATTTCATGGATTCAATAAATTATTTTGATTTTGATTTTGATTTGATTTAACCTGATTGACTTCAAAATCGACATCTGGGTCGCCCCGTAGTTCCAAACCACGAATCCGAAAACGAAATTGAAAAAAGTAGCCGCCAATTTGTTTTTCTTTGTTTTTAACCCGATTGACTTCAAAATCGACATCTGGGTCGCCCCGTAGTTCCAAACCACGAATTCAGAAACGAAATAAAAAAAAGTGGCCGCCATTTTGTTTTTCTTTCTTTTTAACCCGATTGACTTCAAAATCGACATCTGGGTCGCCCCGTAGTTCCAAACCACGAATTCAGAAACGAAATTGAAAAAAGTGGCCGCCATTTTGTTTTTCTTTGTTATTAACCTGATTGACTTCAAAATCGACATCTGGGTCGCCTTGTAGTTCCAAATCACGAATCCGAAAACGAAATTGAAAAAAGTAGCCGCCAATTTGTTTTTCTTTTTTTGACCCGATTGACTTTAAAATCGATATTTGGGTCGCCCCGTAGTTCCAAACCACGCATCCCAAAACGAAATGAAAAAAAAATTGCCGCAATTTGTTTTTGATAATCGCCCGGTTAACTTCAATCTCTGGGTCGCTCGGTAGTTCCAAAAAACGGATCAGGGGTCGAAATTTTAAAAAGTGGTCGCCATTTTGTTTTTCTTTGTTTTTGACCCGATTGACTTCATAATGGATATCTGGGTCGTCCCGTAGTCCCAAACCACGAATCCGAAAACGAAATTGATAAAAATGGCCGCCATTTTGTTTTTCTATGTTTTTGGCCCGATTGACTTCAAAATCGATTTCTGGGTTGTCTCGTAGTTCCAAACCACGAATCCGAAAACGAAATTGAAAAAGTAGCCGCCATTTTGTTTTTCTTTTTTTGACCCGATTGACTTTAAAATCGATATCTGGGTTGTTCCGTACTTCTGAAGAACTTATTCGGAGTCAAAACTGACGAATTACGTGGCCAGCATTTGGTTTTTCTTTATTTTATTATCAAATTTTTGCTTAATCATTAAAGTATGTCGTGTATGGAATATTTGGACTAAAACAACAGATCGGATCGACAAATCAAAAACCTTATATACCTACAAATCACGCGTGCGAAGCCGCGGGTAAAAGCTAGTAATGAAATATGCATTTAAATTGTATTAAATACAGGTAGACAAACTAGACTAGCTATCTAAATGGACTTACTAACATAGGCCTAAGTGATTGTACACAAACAGATATGGATCACATCGAGGTATTATCTGCAATAAAGAAAGAAAGGTGAAGATAAAAGTTTTGGTGGACGGATGTATGTTACATAACGGTTATGCCATGTTTTGCCATAACGGCTCAACGGATCTGTAATTTTATATAATAAAAATGTATGATTACCTTTAGATAGGTTTGTTAAAACATTCCACATGAAAGAAGTCATGTGTAAAGTGACAGTAAAGTATATACTCTTTTTATAATTTAAAAAACCGGGCAAGTGCATGCTACATATCTGATCACGCACAGTACAGGGTTCCAAAGTAAGGGTAACTGTCACTTAAATATAATTTTATTACACACAATTTAAGTGTATAGTCCATAAACTCATATTTACTACCTGTTTTTTCATAACTAACAACTTCATATAAGCGATATTGAAAATAACTTGTAAGTTTTTTTCTTTTCACCTTGGTCGTCTATTACTCATTAATTTGTAAAGCCTGCTTAGCTGCTATAGTTTTCCTTTGAAGTTCATGATATATGCTATTACTGTGAATTTTTTCACGTATCTAAAACCAACTGTTTCGGAAATAGAGGGGGGGATGACTCGACCAAAATTTTTCACTCTAAAGCTTAATATTTCGCAAACAAAGTCTACAATCAAAAAATGGTTGTTGCAAACTCGCATTGCTTTTGAAAGACTTATCCAACGATACCATAGGATAGTCGAGAAAAAAAAGTCACCCCTACTTTCCTGTAGGGTACCCCTGAAAAAATATTTCTCAAGATTTTATTCCACGACTTTCTTAGTTTGATAGATATGTATACTGGTGCCAAATAACAGCCCTTTATTATTTATAGCCTCTGAGATAAACAGTGGTCAGACAGACAGGCAGACAGACGGACGGACATAGCGAAACTATAAGGGTTCTTTTTTTGCCATTTGGCTTCGGAACCCTAAAAAGTATAGGAGAAAATAAAAGTACATTATTATTTCAGGTGCCGTGAATGGGTTAAAGTAATTGGTATTGAAGATTTGGTTTATCTACCTATAGAAAAATTACATACAAGGCGTTTTGTTTGTGCCGATCACTTCGAAAAGAAGGACTTTAATCGCAAAGGCAACCGACTAAAAAAGAGAGCCATACCTAAGTTAAAATTATGTTTCCCAAGTCTGACTGAAGAGCAACTAAAATTGTTTCCTCTTCATGTTGCAAGCAAAAGAGGTAGGTACCTAATATAAATAAATATTATTAAAGTACCATAATGTCGAAGGTAAACCTTCGGATAACTCCGAATAGAAGACCGCTTATGTTAATCTAATGTCTCTCATTCGGTTTACATGGCCACACCACCTTAGCTGTGTTTTCAATTTTCATGAGTAAAGCCTCCATACCCACCATTATAGATCTACGCAAAACTTCGGTATTGGTTATTCTGTCCTGCCAATTGATCCCCAAAATAAGGCGAATGCACCTCATATAAAATGCATCTAACTTTTCAATGTCAGATTTATAGACGCACAACGACTCGGCAGTACAATAGGTGTAATAAAGACATCGAAACATGCCTTATAGACATCGAGCTTTGTTTTTAACTTGATGTCATGTGACTTCCATAGAGGGTTATTTAACCGCCCAAATGTAGATGCTGCTCTTGCGATGCGAGCTGGTATCTCAGATGCCAAGGTGTTTTCGCTTCTAATAAGACTACCCAGATATTTGTAGCATGTAAAAATCTTTTGTTACATACACACTTTAATATGGGGTCGGCACAATACACTTTTTCAAAGACGTTGCAGAAAGGATTTGTTGTATTTTTTGCGACCGGCTGTCTGCCTGATGTCAACCCCTTCTGGAGTATCCAGTCCCAGGAAAATTAAATTGGTACATTGTTTTGCCCGACCTGGGAATCAAACCCAGGGCCACCCAGTCCACAGCCCATATATGCTGCCACTAGAGTCAAGTGTCTAGAGACTAGACATAATACGCGATTTAAAATAAATAATTATATGTCATAAAACTAAATCCAATGCATTTTTTATAACATTTATAACATTTTTTGATCAATTATTAAATAATACTTATTAATTGATCAGAAAATGTTAAATAGAAAGTGAATCCTCTATGAAAATTACTTGGCAATAACCATAATATATCTTTTTTTTTATTTGGGCATTTTAGACCGTTGTCATAATGTACCAACAAATTAAACATATTTTTTTTATAAGTATTTAATATAACATGTTATTTTTGCTAGTGCATGAGCAAGACATACAAGAGCCGTCAACTAGTCAACATTCAACAATAGTTTCCCAGCCAGATATTGGTATGTACATATTACTAATGAGCACTAAGAACAAAGTATATTTGAAAATTTGTCCCCTGAAAGGGGATAAAATCCTCTAGGAGTAAAATAGAGGATAAAAATAAGGGTTTTTTGTATTAAGAGCGTTATTTTTATAACAACCGATTGACAAATTTTTGGTCGCCTACTTGGTGCAGTGGAACCTATATGGGTTGTAGACCGTGGGTTCGTTTCCCAGTTCGGGCGGGGTGGTGAAAATATGGTGTTTTTCTAACAGTTTATTTTCATCCAGTCCCGGGATCCCCAGATGAGGGTTGACGTCAAATGGGCAACCGTTTGTAAAAACTAAGCCAAATCCTTTCTGCAACATGCTTAAAGAAGGTGTTTTGCCAACCCCAAATTAAGGTGAAATAGAGACATGTAGAAAGAAAGTCAAATTCAACAGAGTTTCTTAGGGTTATTAAACCTTCGGCTCGGCCGAAGGTTGTGGCAAAAACCGATGATCGGCTTCGCCTAGAAATCGACCTTCAGTCGGACACTATTAAACATATGAATGTTTTTTTTTACCAGCGCATGGGCAAGATATGCAGGAACCATCAAGCAGCCATCATCAACCACGCTCAACAACAGTTTCCCAGCCGGATATAGGTATGCACTTCAATATATTACCAAATATACCTAGTATTTATTTATTTGGGAAACAACAGATACAATAATACATTTTATAAATACCATGAAGACATAGAATTATCTAGTTTTATGATATAAAAAAAAATAGTATGTAGCAAATCGAGTAGGGGACTTTGTCACCTCCTGGCAGCATATATAGACAGTGGATGGGGAGGTCCTCCTGGGTTCGATGCCCAGGTTGGGAAAATCCACTTTTCTAATTCGATTTGCCTGTATCTGAATCTCCCAGAGGGGTGTTGTCGTCAGGTAGGCCGCTGGTCGTAAAAAAGAATCAAAATCCTTCTGTCACATGCTTAAAAAAGTGCGCCGACCCCATATTTAGATGGGATAAGGACAGGTAGAAATAAAGCAGATCGAATCGGGGGTAAGAACTGAAAGAAATGTTACCTTTACCGTCATTAGTTTTAATTCCAAAAGCCTAACATTGATATCTATCTGCATCTTGTTAATTATTTTTTAATCATCATCCGAGGAAGAAGGTTCTCAATTCCTCGGTATTTTTATGTATGTATGTTACACGACATTTTCAGTAAATGCCCGATGGACCGATTTCCAAGGTTATTTTTAAGTTCGATAGAGTAAGTGATACTTACTAATTTTTTTGAGCAAAATGTGACTTAGTTCTGAAGTAGTTTTTTTGTTTTAAACTTTTGTTACCTACCTACCTACCTAAGAATTGTTTACCCTCATCCCATTCTTCTCCCTTCCATAACAGAACCACCCGTACCGGTTTACGAAACCACAGTTTTGAGGTTTCTACTAAAGAGTTCTACTGGATGCAGTCACACCTATTCTCTCCCATCTCCTACATTGGGCCCTTCACACAGAGTGTGAAGAAGCATTAATAATGCACGCTGGCATTATACTGGTGGCCTCCGATGGACGCAAGTTCTATCGATGGTTGCTGGTGTTTTTGGACTGCACAACGCTTACCATCAGGAGTTGTGTAGTCACTATGCCATGCTCGAATAATAAAAAACGATTTATTTATCTACCGGAGTTTAACTTTAACTCTCCGATCGCTTAATTTTAGCGGATCCTGCGCTGAGTGTAATGCAGAAGCTGGTGAGCTGTCATTCCGTCGGACAGGATAAGCAAAGAATTGCAGTGTATTTAATTCACACAATATATTCGCAATCGTTTATCTAGCTACTTTCAGGCATTCTATACATTTTTGTTTCTATTTTGAGCGTTAAGGGTGCATGATTAAATATGATTTATTATATTATCTATTTCAAATACTTCCAAATGGCATGCGCTTAATTCAACTTTTTACTTTAGCTTATAAATATTTTATTTTTATAAGCATGAGATTTGCGGTGTATTGCAACTACATATATCTATTTCAGTATCGAGTAACAATCAGCATATTACCATAAAATTTCTTCAAAAGTTTCGTTAAGATTTCTCATAACTTTTTAAACTTTTGCATAATAAATCATTTATTTTGACGCCTTCTATTTGCTATACTATGCTATCTGCTTACTTTTTTGTTATAGAATCTACGAGAATAGAGAAATTGGTTAATGAGTTGAAAAAAACCAAATGTGATTATGCATCACTAAAGAAGAGTGCAAAATTAATTGATAAAATTGAGTCGCCAGTACTAAAGGAAATAGTTGCTGACACTTTAAAAAATCAAAATAAAAAACCAAAAGGCCGACGATGGACCAAAAATAATAAAATAAATTGTTTGGCATTATACAAACGATCACCAAAAGCTTATAGATACCTCTCCCATATGATACCTTTACCAAGTACAAAAACATTACAAAATGTTTTGAAAAAAATACCTATAGATACAGGTATCAATAAAGCAGTTTTGGAACATTTGAGACAAACATCTCCAACTAAAGACATGAAACAAAAAGTATGTGCTTTACTTTTTGATGAAATTGCCCTACAGCCATGTCTTGTTTACAATGAATCGACTGACCAAGTCGATGGGTTTGAAGATTTGGGTAAATCTGATCTTGGGAGATCGGATAAGGTAGCCGATCACGCTCTGGTATTTATGATACAAGGTATATATGAGAAATTCAAACAACCAATTGCGTATTACTTTGTGAAGGGAACTATATCTTCACAAAATTTAGCTTCAATTATTCAGGAAATAATTAGAGCCATACACGATACGGGGTACAAAATATTGACTACGGTTTGTGATCAAGGCTCTACAAATATGGGAGCAATCAAATTATTACAGGAACATTGTGGTATACCTGGGGCAGAAACGAAAAACTTTTTTATGGTAGAAAACGAGAAAGTATTTATATTGTTTGATGTTCCTCACCTATTCAAATCTTTGCGAAATAACTTTTTAAATCATGGTACTATAATAATTAATGGCATGACTGGAAAATGGGAACATTTTGAAGCTGTAAAAGAGATTAATATTAGGAGATTACTCCGTATAAACAAAGTTGGACCCACACATGTGAACCCTAAATATCGAGCTAAAATGAGGGTTAAATATGCTGCACAGATGCTGAGTAATACTACTTCTCTTGTACTGAGATTAGTAGCTTCAGAAAAACAAGACAACGAGGTAGGTAACAACTGCCCTACTAATCTTACATTAATAATACATTTTATTTCAGTGTATAAATCAAATAAAGTAATAATGTTTTCCTTCTTCTTTTCCTTCTTTTTTGAGGACGCCAATGAATATATACAAACTGCGTTAGTCGTCCAAGAACTTAACCGCTTGTTTGATTATACTAACGGGCCTTCTGGCAATCATGATGTAAAAAAGGGTGAAAGAGAAAATTGTTCTGCACAAACCGACCATCTTGAAATGTGGAATCATTTCCGAAAAACCCTTTCAACGATAAAGTTTATAAAAAGTGATGGAACTGAAGCTAGAAATGTTAAATGTGTGCGTGGATATTTAATGACACTAAGCAGCCTACAGGATATTTGGCATGAAGTATCAAAATTAGGTTTTGAATATCTGAATTTGAGAAACCTGAACCAAGACGCATTAGAAAACTTATTCGGGATTGTGCGGCAACATAGTCCAACAAACAAACATCCTACTTGTTCCGGATTTGTAGCCGCACTAAAGACTTCAATCGTTACGGGACTCACTGCTCCTCACAGTCGAGCTTCAAATTGTGAAAAGGACAATCAGAAACTTCTCACTAATTTCCACGATCTCATATTTGGATTAGAGGATATGATAGGAGACTTGAAAGCACAAATATCACACATTGAGACCGCAAGTGCGCAGTTTGATGAGATCCTCGAGAATTTGTCGAGTATATCGCAGCCAGATGTTCCTGTTTTACATATTCCTGAAGAATTTGAACATGATGAAATAGAAAGTGATCTCGCGAAATTAGAGCATCAGGCCACAGTTTATGTCAGTGGTTACATAGCACACACACTGCGAAATCACGAATGTCTGGACTGTAAACAGTCAATAATAGTTGATGACCAGCAAACTGGTGATGCTATATATAGTTACATACAACTCCGCGAATGGTGGACACAAAAAAAATCCTTAACGTATCCTTCACTGGCTTTATGTCGTACCGTAGAAAAGGCACTGAATATATTTGAAACCGAAATTATGCATAATATAAACCGGAAAAATATTTGTAATCTAAGTGTTACATTATTCTTCACAAGCTGTGACACTACATGGCTGACATGTACACGTCATCGGCAACTTATTGTAAAACATATTTTTAATCGTTTATCGCGATTATTTGTACGCCGCCAATGCCACAGAATATCTCAAACGTATAGGCTTCTAGCAGAAAACAAAACTAACGCTAAGAAGATAGCGGAACAATGTGGTTCTTCACAGATACAAGAAAATTAGTATATCATGGTATGCAATTGTACAATATAATTTTTGCTACAAATTTTTATTATAAAGAGTATACAATATTATTTAATGATTTCACTTTTTCACAGTTTCTTTTTTCAAAGATACAGACCTCCCTGGCCTTGATAGTTTCTCTTTTTATATTATTAAATATGATTAAATAACAAAAAAAATATTATAAGCACTAATTTTTGCCACAAATTTTTACACAAAATAATTAAATAAATTATTTTTCAGATGTTCTTACGCGTCTAATGTCTCCATGCTTCAACTGACGGTAAGCGGTGCAACTGGGTGCGTCTTCGTGCAGCATGGGAGTCATTGGTTCGGGCGGATTGCTTTGTTGCCGTTCGAAGCGGACCCTAAGCTTCCAAAATTAATTCATCCAGGTAAGCAATATATGCAATATATTTACTACTATTTTCATTATTTTAATATAAGAAACACTAATATTTTGGTATATATTTTTCAGATGTTCTTACGCGTCTAATGTCTCCATGCTTCAACTAGCGGTAAGCGGCGCAACTGGGTGCGCCTTCGTGCAGCATGGGAGTCATTGGTTCGGGCGGATTGCTTTGTTGCCGTTCGAAGCGGACGCTAAGCTTCCAAAACTAATTCATCCAGGTAAGCAATATATGCAATATATTTACTACTATTTGCATTATTTTAATATTAGAAACACTAATATTCTGGTATATATTTTCAGATGTTCTTATGCGTCTAATGTCTCCATATTACAATTGGCGGTATGCGGCGCAACTAGGTGCGCCGTCGTGCAGCAAGTTATTGGTTCGGGCGGATTGCTTTGTTGCCGTTTTAAGCAGATGCTAAGTTTCCAAAATTAATTCATCCAGGTAAGCAATATATGCAATATATTTACTACTTTTACATTATTTTAATATTATAAACACTAATCTTCTGGTATATATTTTCAGATGTTCTTATGCGTCTAATGTCTCCATGCTTCAACTGGCGGTAAGCGGCGCAACTGGGTGCGCCTTCGTGCAGCATGGGAGTCACTGGTTCGGACGGATTGCTTTGTTACCGTTCGAAGCGGACGCTAAGCTTCCAAAATTAATTCATCCAGGTAAGCAATATATGCAATATATTTACTACTATTTGCATTATTTTAATATTAGAAACACTAATATTTTGGTATATATTTTTCAGATGTTCTTATGCGTCTAATGTCTCCATACTACAATTGGCGGTATGCGGCGCAACTAGGTGCGCCGTCGTGCAGCAAGTTATTGGTTCGGGCGGATTGCTTTGTTGCCGTTTTAAGCAGATGCTAAGTTTCCAAAATTAATTCATCCAGGTAAGCAATATATGCAATATATTTACTACTTTTACATTATTTTAATATTATAAACACTAATCTTCTGGTATATATTTTCAGATGTTCTTATGCGTCTAATGTCTCCATGCTTCAACTGGCGGTAAGCGGCGCAACTGGGTGCGCCTTCGTGCAGCATGGGAGTCACTGGTTCGGACGGATTGCTTTGTTACCGTTCGAAGCGGACGCTAAGCTTCCAAAATTAATTCATCCAGGTAAGCAATATATGCAATATATTTACTACTATTTGCATTATTTTAATATTAGAAACACTAATATTTTGGTATATATTTTTCAGATGTTCTTATGCGTCTAATGTCTCCATACTACAATTGGCGGTATGCGGCGCAACTAGGTGCGCTGTCGTGCAGCAAGTCATTGGTTCGGGCGGATTGCTTTGTTGCCGTTTTAAGCAGATGCTAAGTTTCCAAAATTAATTCATCCAGGTAAGCAATATATGCAATATATTTACTACTTTTACATTATTTTAATATTATAAACACTAATCTTCTGGTACATATTTTCAGATGTTCTTATGCGTCTAATGTCTCCATGCTTCAACTGGCGGTAAGCGGCGCAACTGGGTGCGCCTTCGTGCAGCATGGGAGTCACTGGTTCGGACGGATTGCTTTGTTACCGTTCGAAGCGGACGCTAAGCTTCCAAAATTAATTCATCCAGGTAAGCAATATATGCAATATATTTACTACTATTTGCATTATTTTAATATTAGAAACACTAATATTTTGGTATATATTTTTCAGATGTTCTTATGCGTCTAATGTCTCCATACTACAATTGGCGGTATGCGGCGCAACTAGGTGCGCCGTCGTGCAGCAAGTCATTGGTTCGGGCGGATTGCTTTGTTGCCGTTTGAAGCGGATGCTAAGCTTCCAAAATTAATTCATCCAGGTAAGCAATATATGCAATATATTTACTACTATTTGCATTATTTTAATATTAGAAACACTAATATTCTGGTATATATTTTCAGATGTTCTTATGCGTCTAATGTCTCCATATTACAATTGGCGGTATGCGGCGCAACTAGGTGCGCCGTCGTGCAGCAAGTTATTGGTTCGGGCGGATTGCTTTGTTGCCGTTTTAAGCAGATGCTAAGTTTCCAAAATTAATTCATCCAGGTAAGCAATATATGCAATATATTTACTACTTTTACATTATTTTAATATTATAAACACTAATCTTCTGGTATATATTTTCAGATGTTCTTATGCGTCTAATGTCTCCATGCTTCAACTGGCGGTAAGCGGCGCAACTGGGTGCGCCTTCGTGCAGCATGGGAGTCACTGGTTCGGACGGATTGCTTTGTTACCGTTCGAAGCGGACGCTAAGCTTCCAAAATTAATTCATCCAGGTAAGCAATATATGCAATATATTTACTACTATTTGCATTATTTTAATATTAGAAACACTAATATTTTGGTATATATTTTTCAGATGTTCTTATGCGTCTAATGTCTCCATACTACAATTGGCGGTATGCGGCGCAACTAGGTGCGCCGTCGTGCAGCAAGTTATTGGTTCGGGCGGATTGCTTTGTTGCCGTTTTAAGCAGATGCTAAGTTTCCAAAATTAATTCATCCAGGTAAGCAATATATGCAATATATTTACTACTTTTACATTATTTTAATATTATAAACACTAATCTTCTGGTATATATTTTCAGATGTTCTTATGCGTCTAATGTCTCCATGCTTCAACTGGCGGTAAGCGGCGCAACTGGGTGCGCCTTCGTGCAGCATGGGAGTCACTGGTTCGGACGGATTGCTTTGTTACCGTTCGAAGCGGACGCTAAGCTTCCAAAATTAATTCATCCAGGTAAGCAATATATGCAATATATTTACTACTATTTGCATTATTTTAATATTAGAAACACTAATATTTTGGTATATATTTTTCAGATGTTCTTATGCGTCTAATGTCTCCATACTACAATTGGCGGTATGCGGCGCAACTAGGTGCGCTGTCGTGCAGCAAGTCATTGGTTCGGGCGGATTGCTTTGTTGCCGTTTTAAGCAGATGCTAAGTTTCCAAAATTAATTCATCCAGGTAAGCAATATATGCAATATATTTACTACTTTTACATTATTTTAATATTATAAACACTAATCTTCTGGTACATATTTTCAGATGTTCTTATGCGTCTAATGTCTCCATGCTTCAACTGGCGGTAAGCGGCGCAACTGGGTGCGCCTTCGTGCAGCATGGGAGTCACTGGTTCGGACGGATTGCTTTGTTACCGTTCGAAGCGGACGCTAAGCTTCCAAAATTAATTCATCCAGGTAAGCAATATATGCAATATATTTACTACTATTTGCATTATTTTAATATTAGAAACACTAATATTTTGGTATATATTTTTCAGATGTTCTTATGCGTCTAATGTCTCCATACTACAATTGGCGGTATGCGGCGCAACTAGGTGCGCCGTCGTGCAGCAAGTCATTGGTTCGGGCGGATTGCTTTGTTGCCGTTTGAAGCGGATGCTAAGCTTCCAAAATTAATTCATCCAGGTAAGCAATATATGCAATATATTTACTACTATTTGCATTATTTTAATATTAGAAACACTAATATTCTGGTATATATTTTCAGATGTTCTTATGCGTCTAATGTCTCCATATTACAATTGGCGGTATGCGGCGCAACTAGGTGCGCCGTCGTGCAGCAAGTTATTGGTTCGGGCGGATTGCTTTGTTGCCGTTTTAAGCAGATGCTAAGTTTCCAAAATTAATTCATCCAGGTAAGCAATATATGCAATATATTTACTACTTTTACATTATTTTAATATTATAAACACTAATCTTCTGGTATATATTTTCAGATGTTCTTATGCGTCTAATGTCTCCATGCTTCAACTGGCGGTAAGCGGCGCAACTGGGTGCGCCTTCGTGCAGCATGGGAGTCACTGGTTCGGACGGATTGCTTTGTTACCGTTCGAAGCGGACGCTAAGCTTCCAAAATTAATTCATCCAGGTAAGCAATATATTTACTACTATTTGCATTATTTTAATATTAGAAACACTAATATTTTGGTATATATTTTTCAGATGTTCTTATGCGTCTAATGTCTCCATACTACAATTGGCGGTATGCGGCGCAACTAGGTGCGCCGTCGTGCAGCAAGTTATTGGTTCGGGCGGATTGCTTTGTTGCCGTTTTAAGCAGATGCTAAGTTTCCAAAATTAATTCATCCAGGTAAGCAATATATGCAATATATTTACTACTTTTACATTATTTTAATATTATAAACACTAATCTTCTGGTATATATTTTCAGATGTTCTTATGCGTCTAATGTCTCCATGCTTCAACTGGCGGTAAGCGGCGCAACTGGGTGCGCCTTCGTGCAGCATGGGAGTCACTGGTTCGGACGGATTGCTTTGTTACCGTTCGAAGCGGACGCTAAGCTTCCAAAATTAATTCATCCAGGTAAGCAATATATGCAATATATTTACTACTATTTGCATTATTTTAATATTAGAAACACTAATATTTTGGTATATATTTTTCAGATGTTCTTATGCGTCTAATGTCTCCATACTACAATTGGCGGTATGCGGCGCAACTAGGTGCGCTGTCGTGCAGCAAGTCATTGGTTCGGGCGGATTGCTTTGTTGCCGTTTTAAGCAGATGCTAAGTTTCCAAAATTAATTCATCCAGGTAAGCAATATATGCAATATATTTACTACTTTTACATTATTTTAATATTATAAACACTAATCTTCTGGTACATATTTTCAGATGTTCTTATGCGTCTAATGTCTCCATGCTTCAACTGGCGGTAAGCGGCGCAACTGGGTGCGCCTTCGTGCAGCATGGGAGTCACTGGTTCGGACGGATTGCTTTGTTACCGTTCGAAGCGGACGCTAAGCTTCCAAAATTAATTCATCCAGGTAAGCAATATATGCAATATATTTACTACTATTTGCATTATTTTAATATTAGAAACACTAATATTTTGGTATATATTTTTCAGATGTTCTTATGCGTCTAATGTCTCCATACTACAATTGGCGGTATGCGGCGCAACTAGGTGCGCCGTCGTGCAGCAAGTCATTGGTTCGGGCGGATTGCTTTGTTGCCGTTTGAAGCGGATGCTAAGCTTCCAAAATTAATTCATCCAGGTAAGCAATATATGCAATATACATACATACATACACACTCACGCCTGTATCCCATGGGGGTAGGCAGAGACTATTGAGCGCCACAAGCTACGATCCTGACACACCTCTTTTGCCTCTTCCACACATGCATCATGCATCTTTTCATACATTTCCGCCGGTTGAGGGTACTCCTCACTTGCCCTTTTCGGAGATCACTTATTTGATCCATGTATGTTCTCCTCGGGCGCCCTCTTCCGACCCTTCCATTTACTTTAGCGCGATAAATACCTTTCGTAAGTCGCCTTTCATCCATTCTCTCCACGTGCCCAAACCACCTCAACATTCCTTTATCAATTCTAGTCACCACATCATGCTTCAGCTTACAGCGATCCCTTATCATGCTTTTCCTCACACGATCAGCAAGGGTGACTCCACACATACTCCGTAGGGAACGCATTTCCACCACATTTATTCGGCTTTCATGCTTCTTCTGCCAAACCCAGCACTCACTTCCATATGTAAGTGTCGGTATCAGCACACCATTGTGGACAGCCATTCGCGCCTTCTACGACACCGCCTGACTACCCACAACTGCGCGCAAGGCACCGTTCACTTTATTACCTGCCGCTACTCTTCTTTCAATATCCCCATCACACTTTCCATCTCTAGTTATCATACTTCCCAAATATACAAACTCTTCCACTTGTTCTACTTTCTCACCTTCTATACTTATGTTACTATCAGTAACTTCTTCCTCTCTTTCTATCACCATAACTTTCGTCTTATTTACATTCACCTTCATTCCCTTGTCCTTAATTGAGGCATTCACTACATCTAACATGTCTTGCAGCTCCCACGCCGACGGCGCAAGTAACACTTGATCGTCAGCGTAAAGAAGACACTTGACATGTAGCTCATCCATTCTCAGTCCACATTCCATCTCTTTCAATCCTGCCAAACAACTATCCATGTAAAGGTTAAAGAGCCATGGAGATACAATATATTTATGCAATATATTTACTGCTATTTACATTATTTAGATATTATAAACACAAATCTTCTGGTATATATTTTCAGATGTTCTTACGCGTCTAATGTCTCCATGCTTCAACTGGCGGTATGCGGCGCAACTGGGTGCGCCTTCGTGCAGTATGGAAGTAATTTATCGAGGCGGGTCATCTCGTCATTATCAGAAAAGACACTAAACGCGGTACGAAATAAGATAATTTAATCTTTCTTCCTTTCTACCTGCCCTTATTCTACCTTAATGTTGGATCGCTGCAACACACTTTTTCAAGCATGTTGCAGAAAGGATTTGGCTAAGTTTTTACTACCGGCTGCCTGCTTGACGTCAACCCCTTCTGGGCGATACAGTCCCGGGCAAATTAAATCATAAAATTCGCTATGCCCGACCTGGGAAACGGACCCATGACTTCCCGGTCCACAGCCAATATATGCTTCCATTAGACCAACAAGGTGATGCTATATACTACTAGGACGATAATTTAATCTTTACTTAACTTTAAATATTAAATATATGTGTGGTCCACAAATATTTTTTTCGGGTCTGATTGTTGTGGGACCGTAAATCCCTAATACCTGCGATTCCACGTTCAACCTAATGTTGGGCCAGGGCTATGTGCGTGACTATTCGGTATTTTTATTTATTTACTGCCTTTGTGGCGTATTTGTAGGTAAACTCATATTGTGAATAACTGATACTAAATATGCCCGGATTCATGTTTTTCGGTTTATTTTTTTGGGGCAATGTGGCGGCGATGAATCGAATATCTTCGCATTACAACTACGAGTGTCCGAAGAGGATATACGAGGTCTACGGCACTGTCAGTTGGACTGTGATGCAGTATCGGAGTTGCCGGAGCCGCGTTGGACTTGGAGAAGATGTCGCAGCCAGATCCAGCGCAACGGGCTTAATCCAAGAACATGCGAAAAATTATTTATGGCTCTGTGAGTTGTTTACTTGTATTATTCCCAAATTTAGGTACTTACTCAATGGAATATGAGTGTACTATAACCATATACGCAGAACACGTTTGCGTTAAATTAACGAAAAAACATATAATGTAATAACGGAAAAGTATTCAGTAATTCCCTTTAACACTAATATTCATAAATACTTATGCTTAGACGTACTTGAAGTTTACCATACGAATATTTTTTATTTTTATTAAAAAAATACAAAATAATAAGCACTACTTCTACTAATATACATTTTGTAACAAAAAAAAACAAGCGTGAAGTGAAATATTCGTACAGTAAGTTTGAGATAAGTTAGAGCGCAGTCTAAGTACGCTTTATAAGTTGGAATATTAGACTTTGCCCTGTCTTAGATTGATTGACCGTATGATGTTTCATTTGAGGCATAATGTTTTGTTTTTATTTCAAAATTTTATTGAAATTATTGTTTAAAATTCGGAATAAACGTGCACATTAGAGTTCGATAAACGATATAGATCCGAGTGTGCAGATACATTACAAAATTTACTTAATTATTTCATGTGACGATGCCAAATTCCAACTTAATCTTTGTTACCTAATATTTATAATCTATCTGCATATTTGGATTTAATATCGTTTATTGGAACTGGGTTTAAGATGTCATTAGATAAATGCCAAAAACTTTGAAAAGTTTTAATATTCAAATCTATTGTTACCATATTGGCGCGTACGCACCGGGCCGAACGAAGGCGAATGAATCATGCCTGTTTCATTCCCATAACAACGAAAGTTTGTTTGTGTCAACGCAACAGGTATAGATTCTTTCGCCTTCTTTCAGCCGGTGTGTACCCGCCATTAATAGAATATTATTCACTAACCTTAATCATATATTTTATTTGATACTTTCTATAACCAAATGAACATGAAACCAATCTAAAATAATAGTATTTTATCAAATTATGACAAGTCAATTTGTTTTCTCTTACAGATTCAAACAAAACAATTAGTCAGAAGAGGTTAAAATATTTTAAGGCGAAAATCATTGCGAAATTGGTCAGCAACTACACGAGAGCGTGCAAATTTTCTCAAACAAACGAGCATGGATTGTTAATTGCAAATCATGCGGACAATTCGTATGCATAACTATCCACTATAAAAAGGCCCTTTTTAGGGCCAACAGTATGAGCTTGTTTCAAAGATATCACTGATGCTTTGTTTCATGCCGCGTACACACCGGGCCGAAGGCAAACGAATCATGCCTGTTTCATTCCCACAACTGCGAAAGTTTGTTTCTATGAACGCAACTGGTATAGATTCGTTCACCTTCGTTCGGCTGGTGTGTACCCGCCATCAGAGGTGAACATTGCGCCACACAGCACTACACTGCATAGCGTTTAAATTATTCCATGTTTGTGTCATTGTCGTATAACGATGTGATAATCAAATTTAGTTTAGACTACGGTAGAGACATGATAGAAAATAGATCTTTTTTGTTTACAAATCAATTAAGGCGATGAACAGCATTTGAGAGGTAAATGACATAATTATGTACTCACTTTAATAACAAATACTTTTTGTAAGTTATAAATAATATTATTATGGTTTATGTTTTAAATAATGTCCATGTATTATGTGTTTTTTATTTGTAAACATATAAATTTAGACGACGAACAGCATTTGAGGCCTAAATTACATCATTATGTACTCACTTCAATAATAAATACTTTTTGTAAGTTATAAATAATATTATGGTTTATGTTTAAAATAATGTTGATGTATTATGTGTTTTCATTTGTAAAACAAATAAATTTAGATGATGAACAGCATTTGAGGGGTTGAATTACATAATTATGTATTTACTTTAATAACAAATACTTTTGTAAGTTATAAATAATATTATTGTTTATGTTTTAAAAATGATGATGTATTATGTGTTTTTCATTTTTATAACAAATAAATTTAGATGATGAACGAACAGCATTTGAGGGATTAAATTACATAATTATGTATTTACTTTAATAACAAATACTTTTGTAAGTTATGAATAATATTGTGGTTTATATTTTAAATAATGTTCGTGTATTATGTTGGTAAAATGTACGTTTACAATGTTGTAATGTATTATTTATCTAAAAATTTGTGTTTATTTAGTAATTCTTTCTTACTACAATTACGTTTTAGGCATTTGTAATCTCCATATCAACGTCAATCTCACACTAGCGGATCCAGTCCCGAACAAATTGTGTCAGAAAAACATTTCACTTGACCTAGGAATCAAAGCGAAGACCTTCCAGTTCACAGCCGATATACGCTGCCATTAGGCGCATTGTAATCATTCACTATAATAGAAATTCATGCAATTGTAATTTTAAGTTTTATGATTGGTTGAGTTATATTTGTACTGTATTATTTGTACTATATTCAAAAATAATAATTTGAATCAATAAACTCTAAAAAAATAATACATGTTTTATTTGTTCATATTCTATATGAATATTTTATCTCCATGATTTAATAATATTTAAAAGTATACAACCTATATTTATACCATTTTATCGATATCGATATTCGCGTTTGTACATCACTATAATATAATCAATCGACACTTGGAAGCCCTATGTTTTTGACATCTGTTTTTTTTTTTAATTTTTTTGGTCATTATGTTGGCTAATCTGGTAGTCAATGATTGGCTGTTCCTGTCTTTTATGGTGTAAAATACACGTCAATGTTAGTATGAAATGTATGAAGTTCTGTCTCTTACTTATATGCTCTTTGCATATTCCCAATAATAATTACGATATTTTTTTTGTCTACACTAGTGGTCGGCAACCTTTTGTCAGGCAGGGGCCGCAAGGTGGCAAAATACAGTAAAGGCAGGCCTCACTTCATATTTTCTATCTATAGATGTATAATCTACAACATTTTAGATATTTATGACTAATTTACAAAACAATCACGGGCTGCAAATAGGACTTCACGGGCCACGTGTTGCCGACCGCTAGTGTAGACAAAAAAAATATCGTAATTATTATTGGGAATATGGCTCTGTCCTTTGGAACAATTAGGTACTTGACTATGTTTGATTTTATACACTTTTTAATATGTATTAATAAATAAAACAAAAATAAACCCTTCTGTTAAAACTGCATCAACATTGGTTGGAAAATGATGCAGTTATTCATATTTTAAATTCTGAATTGGCATATTGGAGATATCTTGCTATCCTTTTCCAACGCATGTACCGTTATGGCGTGACGTGATTATATTGATACTACTCTTTCTCTCGTTTAAAGGTTACACCTAACTTCAAAGGCTTATAACTTTTTATTTTTAAGAATATTTCGATATTTCTTTTTGTTCTATATTGTTGACGACATATATTTCATATATAATTCTTCTTCTTCTTCTTCTACCTGCCCTTATCCCACCTTAATGTGGGATCGGCGCAACACACTTTTTCAAGCATGTTGCAGATAGAATTTGGCTTAGTTTTTACGACCGGCCGCCTGTCGACGTCAACCCCCTATGAGGGATCCAGTCCAGGCAAATTAAATTAGAACATTTGCTTTGCCCAACCTGGGAATCGAACCCAGCACCTCCTGGTCCACAGCCCATACATGCCACTAGACCAAGGAGGCGACTATTTCATATATAATTTTTTTTTATTTCACATATAATTAAAAAACAATAAAATTGACAAGTGCCCAATTTTGTTTTACTATGCAGGATGTGTTCGCTGGCTGTTCCATACCTTATCCGAAGAGAGAATTCTTGACTGACGACGATCAAGAAGACAAGAGCGATTCCAAGGCACGACAGAACCAGCAACAGCCAAATGTTCGTATATTTAGAAAATTTATATTTTTAGTAAGAAATTGAGGAGACACGATATTCCAGGACTGTGTCACAGATTCTCAACACGCCCAGAAGAAACCCAATTAAGGGAATAAACAAAGAAGATCTAAAGTCGAAACAGAACTAAAAAGTTAGATCAGACAAAAGATTGGCTTATTGTTTACCTAAACAGATTGCTGAGCATAGAGGAAAAAAAAAAGTAACAAATTGGTCGCCTCCTTGGTCTAGTGGCAGCATAACTGTGAACCGGGAGGACCTGGGTTCGATTCCCAGGTCGGGCAAAGCGAATTTTCTAATTTAATTTAATTTGCCCGGGACTGGATCCCTCGGAGAGGGTTGACGGCAGGCAGGCAGCCGGTCGTAAAAACTAAGCCAAATCCTCTCTTCAACATCCTTAAAAAAGCGTGTTGCCCCGCCCCCACATTAAGGTGGGATAAGGGCAAGTACAAAGAAAAGGAGTGTCTGTAATTTCAAATTAACAGCTTTGCAGTAAATGTTTATGAAAGGAAGTATGTATAGGAAGTTGCTGGATGCAGGCCGCTTCTAACAGGTAGGTCTGGTAATCTTTGGGGGAGGCCAATGTCCAGCAGTGGACATCCTCTGGTGGCTGATGATGATGATGATATGAAAGTATATATGGTATATTATATGGTACTTACATCGATATATTATTTACCTAGATTCACAGTTGACGCTCGGAAAATGGGACAGCAAAGAAGTGCTTAAGCACTCCTTTTCCCTACAGTTGGACGCCGATAGAATTCTGAATTTGAAAATTCGAATTTAAGAACGCTTGATCATTTCGTTTAAAAAGCTACTACTAGAACTTGTGATCTTTTTCTTTGTTTTATTCCTGAGACCACTTTTAGGACGATATTTGCAAACAAATGTACATCTAGTGTATATTATATTGATGGGTACTTATGTAAATAATATCTCTGAAGCTGCTGGGTCGATTTTGAAAGGACTTTCACTCGCAGATAGCTGATGTTATTACGAGTGACTTAGACTTTTATTTTAGAAATTTTACCTCTGAAAATAATTTACCCAGCGAACGGAATCGCGGGCACCAGCTAATAAAGTAATAAAATTTGTTCCAGACACAACAAAACCAAGTGCAACAGAATAGCCACGACCATGGCGCCAACAACGCTAAACGAATGAGAATGACTGGTGAGCATTATACATAATTTGGAGCTAATTTTCGACCGACTTCTACAAAAGGAGGAGGTCCTCAATTCGTGTATTTTTTTTTATGTTTGTTACTCGATATCTCCGCCAAATGTGGACCGATTTTCAAAATTCTTTTTCAAATTTGTGTTCGATAGAGCTTATTTCAAGGGTGATCCCATATAAATTTGGTCACGATCGGTAAATTGGAAGTCGGTCAGTTAAGTTATTATTATTCATTACGTAATTTTTATCTGGGGACTAATTTGACAGATAAAGTATAAAACATCTGTCAGTCATCCCTAAAATAAAAGTTGAAGCCAATTGAAAATAATCATAAGTTTAAAAACCTAGTCGACCGACTATAAAATTATTCGGATCGTGATCGTTGAAATAAGCTGTAATAAAATTCGGTCCACATTTGGCGGAGGTATCGCGCATATTAATAAAAAAAAGATTCTTGTTTCAAAGTCGGTTGACATTTTTTTTGTTAACAGGTCCAAATCAAGGCAACAACGCACAAGGGGGCGGTCAACAAGAGTTCCATCAACAACAACAAATGATGTTTGGAGGTCAACAACAGGGCGGCAGTTCACAACAACAAGGGAACTTTCAACAGAGATTTTGAATGGTATAGATTTCGCCTCATTGGCCTAATGGAGCCTATGGGCTGTGAACTAGGAGGTGTTGGCTTTGAGTCCCAGGTTGACCAACCAGCTGGTTTTCCAACACGATTTTTCCGGGGCTGCAGCTTCAGACGTCAGACAAGCCACCGGTCGCAAAAACTAAAGCCGTATATTTTCTACAACACGCTTCAAGAAGTATATTGCGCACACATAGTGACAAAAGAAGAGTAAGGATTTGGCATGACTACGGAAAAAGTACGCCTAATGTATGGAGGAAAAATGAAATGGCAACTTGGCGAAAGATCGCATATAGCAGTTAGGCATCTTCTTTACATTCCGAAAATAAAACACCGTCATCTATCTGCCTGCCCTTATCTTATATTATTTGGGGTCTGCGCAACATGTTTTTGCCTTCCATTCCTTCCATCAGCCGTCGTCAGATCTGCATTCACTCCCATGTTCTTCATGTTATCTATTACACAGTCTATCCATCTTTTCTTATGTTTTCCTAAATTGAGTCCCAAGGAGGGTTGATGTCAGGCAGTCGGCCGATCCTAAAACAATAAAGCCAAAACCAAAACTACACTAGCAACATGGATTTGTATGAAAATAGTAAAATAAATAATAATAATATTAGCCCTGTAATATTACTGTCCCACTGCTGGGCACGGGTCTCCTCTACTAATAAGAGGGGTTAGGCCTTAGTATACCACACTAGCCTAATGCAGGTTGCTAGACTTCACATACCTTCGAAATTCTTGTGAAGAAATTCTCTGGTATTCAGGTTTCCTCACGGTGTTTTCCTTCACCGTTATAGCAAGCGATATTTCACAATGAAAATACACTAACATAGAAAATTCAACGGTGTATGCTCCATTTTGGGGTTGGTCTCGAACCTCCGACACTCCGACTTCTGTATGAAAATAAAACACCGTATTTATAATAAAATTAATAAGTATTTATACGCTATTTAATTCTTATGACACGGTGACAACTTACATGTAAATAGATCGCGAAACTGAAATGGCGCAAAGTAAACACCTTTTTTTCGACGTTATGCCAAGTCCTTATATTTGTTTTGTCATTGCGCGGACCCCATATTAAAGTGGGATTAGGGCAAGGTGGAAAAAAAAATTGGTTTTGATGATTACGACCTGCACTCCAAGAACAGTGTTATAAAAAGTTTGAATGTCATGATTGTAGTTTTATAAACAATCTTGTTATCCTGGCAAGAAAAAATGATCACAAATCTTTTTAAGCGACGTCTCCTGCGCGTATTGTTTCGAAACAAAACAAAAAAACCCTACACAAAAAAAACTTATTCGCTCTTGGTCGTGGCACAATGGACCATAGACAAAAATACCGTGTTTTGTGTAATGATTTAGTGTAGATGCGGCTTGAAAGTTAATTTTTGCTGGTGATAAGATATTTAAATCCACCTGGGGGATGACTCCCGACGCTCGATTCGATTGTGATTTCGATTTGGTTTCATTTATTGACTTAAAATTCCACCGAAATTGACTTTTAAAGTGCGCTAATGTTGCATAATATTCGAAAATTTGACATTTGGTATTTTTTTACGTGACAATGCACTTTTTAACTCGATTTCGGTGGAATTTTAAGTCAATAAATGAAACCGAATCGAATTCAAGTTCGAATCGAACGTCAGGAGTCACCCCCCTGGATTGTCAACCCCATACATGGTGTTAAAAGCTGCTACATTGACCCACACAAGAAGTACAGACATACTACGATATGCCAGGATCAGCCAGTTTATTTCATGTTCTCTTGAGGGGCTTGCGGCATGACTTGATGGTGGGTTGGGTTGGAATCGGTATAATTATGTGTGTTTGTTCTTCTGGCTGCATCAGTAGGGTAAAATTCGAATCTCGATTCGATTTAGTGCTTTAAAATTCCACCGAAATCTAGTTAAAATGTGCGCTAATGGCGCGTTGGATTCGAGAACTTGTCATTTGGTAATTGGGTACTTGACTATGTTTTATTTGATACACATTTTTATATGTACTAGCAAATAAAACAAAAAAGAAACTGTTCTGTTAAATCTGCGTCGAAATTGGTTGAAAAATGAATCAGTAATTCATATTTTAAATTCTGCAATGAGCAAGAGTGGGGACGTAGTTGGGATATCTTGCTATCCCTTTCTAACGCACGTACCGTTACGGCCCTGACGTGATTTTACTGATACTTCTCTTTTCCGCAGTTTGAACGTTACGCAAAATTTCAAATGCTTATAACTTTTTATTTTTAGGAGTATTTCAATATTTCTTTCTGTGTTACGTTTAACATGACGTAAATTTCGTATCAAATCAATAAAAAAAAAAATAGTCAAGAACCCAATTGTTAACGCGACAGTAGCGCGCTTTTTACTTGATTTCGGTGGAATTTTATGGCACTAAATGAAATCTAATCATAGTTGAAATAGAATTGAGTGTCAAAAGTCGGGATGGTTATCCATCTGTCCTGTTGCAGACACCTTGATTTGCTTCTCTTTTCGAAGTGTAAACTGATTTCTTAAGTTTACGCGAATGCTATTCATTGAAATAAAATTATTTTTACGGATTTTATCACGATGCCACGAGCCAACCCGTGACCACGAAGACTGCAAAGCCTTCGAAACGTCGGGAATAAAAATTAAAACCAAATCGTGATAAAATCCGTAAAAATAATTTTATTTCAATGAAGTGTAAACTGTTAATGCAGGTCGGTGGTACGTGACCACCGATATATTTATTGTTTCTCGGTGGTTGCTTGTTATAGTCTCACTGCACTTAACATCAGAGGCTCAACCATGAGTGTCTGACATTTCATGCCAGCGACTAAAAAAATTGTGGCACATTAATTCCCCATATAACCGTTAGAGACGTTCAGGTGTTTTTCATATGAATATTTTACGTAGTCGCTAGCGTAAAATTACAAAAAAAATCTCATAGTTGGGCTACAGAGGCTCAACCACGAGTGTTTTTTTATGTTTCTCGTTAGCAATTACGTAAAATACTTTGTGACGAACATTAATTCCCCATACTGATTTCTTAAGTTTCCGCGAATATTATACATTGAAATAAAACTATTTTTACGGATTCTATCACGATTAGGTTTGAAGAATAATATTTAAAACCTAATCGTGATAGAATCCGTAGAAATAGTTTTATTGCAATTAATTCCCCATGTAAACGATAGAGGCGTTCGGGTCTTTGTTTTATGGTGTTTGGTGTAGTCTCTTCTCCATGGTGACATGGAGAAGAGACCACCAATTTAGAGAGTATGAGCTGGTATAAACAATAATGACTCGTATAAAATTAATATTTAAGTTTTTAAGTTAATAATTAATACTTTATAGATTTGTGAACTGTAAATATCGATCAAATAGGAAATTATATTTTAAATTAAAATCTTTGGATAAAAATGTTTTTTATTTATATATTTTGAACACAATCACAAAAAAGAGAAGCAGTCTCAACCCGAATGAGTTTTCCAAATGTATGAAATAATAGTTCTATAAATAACCACGATGGCGCTAGTGTACGCATAGTCTTTTTTTCAATTTGTCTCGATTTGTGGCGGATAAGCTCAAACATAGCAATATGAGATCTATGGAAGTATATTACGACTAAGCAGCGATAGCTCAGTTGAAGTTGGTACGGACTGCCCAGACGAGTGTCGGGAGTTCGAGACCAACCCCGTAAAAGAGCACACACCTCTGACTTTTCTATGTTAAATATGTTTTCATTGTGAATTATCGCTTGCTATAACGGTGAAGGAAAACATCACGAGGAAACCTGCATACCCAAGAATTCTTCGCAAGAATTTCGAAGGTATGTGAAGTCTATTTATCCACATTAGGCCAGCGTGGTGGACTTAGACCTAACCCCACTCATAAGTAAGGTGGCCCGTGCCCAGCAGTGGTATAGTAATATTACAGGCCTAATATTATTATACCACTATATGTATATTACGAATATCCTTAGTACCTACTTGTGTTTTGGACGGAATACATTACAGTACCTACACGAATGCAAATTTACAAATATTGAACACTCCTTATTTTTATTATTATAAACTTGGATAATTTTTATTTGAAATAAAACTAGTTTTTACGGATTCTTTCGCGATTTGGTATTAGTTTATTTTTCGTTCCAACCTGTCGAAAGCTTTGCAGTCCCTTAATACGAGTTTGTGTTGACAGTTCTCGATTCTCGAAATCGACGATTATTTTCCATTTCGGCCCTATATTTTTTAGTTCGTTGTAGTGTCCGCCAAGTGGCGCTGCTAGTCATATGTAAGGAGACATTTTTTTAGGAGATCCCCAGAGGGGGGTTGACGTCAGGTAGGCAACCGGTCGTACAAACTAAGCCGAATCATTTTCTGCAACATGCTTGAAAAAGTGTGTTGCGCCGACCCCACATTAAGGTAGGATATGGGCAGGTAGAAATAAAGATGATTTTTTTCTTTTATAGCTAATTCTGTAATAACTAATTTAGTTTGTCGAATTTTTAGCATTTTCCTCTTTTTTAAACCTGATTTAATCCCGAGATTCAGATATAAATGTGATTTATATCGAGGGTACATTGTCGCGGGTTTCGACAGGAAACTTCCAGGACGAAAAAATGTAACAGTATCACACGAATTGTCTTAGTTATACGTCTAACTGGGGGGTTCTACGTCAGCACCACGTCTTATAGCAGTATTATTATAATGTTACTTTTTGTATGGGAATCGGTACAAGAAAGATTGTAAAAATACTGCTATAAGACGTTGTTGTAACCCCTACCTGTTCGTCTCTAGCACTACGGAGGCATGTTTATTACATCTTCCATACTTATTTATGATTTACGTTCATGATTAAATATTTATACAAACATAATATTATATTTATTATTACATCCACACTGATGTCATTATGACCTGGCACTGTATGTCGTAAATTATAAGTACTTAAACACAATGGGCCATAAAAAACATTTTAGCTGAGCAAATAGCTAAGGATAGTCTATCACTTTTTTCCTTGTGTCACATTGTTTGAAAATAAAAGGGATAGACTATTCTTAGCCATTTGCTTAGCTAAAATGTTTTTATATGTAGGGCTCAATAAGCATAGGTACCTCTCAATTTCGATTGGTGATCATAAAAAGCATACTTATACACGTGAAATATCCCGGCCGAGCTGAAGTTAGGCACTTTACCCTTTAGACTAGAAAAACTATATCTGCGATATCGCTAGTGTCTTACTTCAGACCGGTCGAGTTTCTCTGCACTTACAGTCTGTCAAGTATAAGTTGGCGTTCCAGAGGCGGCGGTCCAAGCGCATAATTTGTGTTACCAACAAATTGCTGTGACTAAAAATAGTAATTTTACTTGTTAAGTAGGTATGTGTGGGATATCTATCGAGTCTGTTGTCTCCATCTAAACTACATAAACTCGAATTACCGTATTTTTATTAAATATTGTAATACCAAACATGTTCACGTAAGTTCGTTTTTTTGCCACACGCCAACTTATGTTTGACAGCCTGTAGTAAATCGATGTACGAGTAGTTACGTCTTTGTATAACCAATCCTTGTTCAGTATTTTATATGCGGTCGTCATATCACAATCTTGTCTCCAAATTTCGCGAACTTGAATCTTAATCCTCCTAATCATAAAGGGGGTATTCGTGTAATTCCAGGTTTAATTGATTGATCCAGAAAATTCAACAATAGTATTTGGTCCTGTGTTGTCCAATGTGTATTCAGCTTTGATCAGTTCGTCTCTCTTGAGCTTGGTGTTGGAGTCGACGGTGCGTATGCGCGTGCGCAGTTTACCGCAACGTCCGTCCACTAACTTTTCATATGCTGGAATAAAATGATGAATGCATCGTTATTGAATAAATATTAAGACAGCTATTAGAAGAATAATTATAATAGTTTATAGGTCGCAGGAAGTCGCTGGATGCAGGCCGCTTCCAACAGGTCGATTTGGAAATCTTTGGGGGAGGCCTATGTTCAGCAGTGGACGTCCTATGGCTGATGATGATGATGATGATGATGAATTATAATAGTTTTATCAACATCTTAAGCCACAGAACGACCACTGCTGGACATAGGCCTCCCCTAAATATTTCCAGACCAACCTGATAATGATACTGTGGGTATTCGGCAAATGCTTACGTTTTGTATTAAAACACGTAAAGGTCAGAACAGTTTAAGTAACAATTAAGTAATCCACTTAAGGCCAACGTAGGCCAAGGCCAACAAATCTCTATTTATACCAAATGTTGATTTAAAGATAGGAGTGAGCTGTAGGAAAAAATTAGATAGGTAAGGTGTAACTCTAGATTAGTAATAGCGCTGCAAGTCGTCCTAAGGTCTTACCCCTAATTAGGGCGGCCCGTGCCTAGTAATAGGACAATATATTCTTATTCCACTTGTCCTCCCACTCCAAAGTGAGGACGACGCGGCGTTACAATATAACGCTTAAGTTTTTACGATCCGCGCCCTGCCTTATGTTAATGGCCTCTGTAGTATCCAGTCAGGCAAAACAGAAAAACACGCCTTACGCGATCTGGGATAAGAATCTAGGACCCCTGTCCACAGCCCATATGAGCTGCCACTAAAACAGAGGCGACCATAGTAATATAGAGCTCATTAATTCTAATTCCTACCCACACGGCGCTTTTTTAACGTCTCGTCGACGCGCGCTAACGTGATTCAAACGAAATTTTCGGACAATTCATAAATAAACTCAATACAGATGAGCTTTGAACGCGCTTTTGTAAGTGCATTTAAATCGATACAAATGTGACAATCCAGCTTTTTGGTAATTTACAGCGCCGTGAACGCGCGTTCGTAAAACGTGTTCGTCGTCAGCGTGTTAAAAATACGCCCTGTGCATAGGCCCTTAGTATCTACAATTTGTAACCGCAAATGTGGTTAAATACTTGGTTTTGTAACCGACTGGGTGTGGTAACTAATGATTTCAGTGAAACCGGTTGGATCATTTGTTTTAAGTTATTACACTTGTAGTTTACACGCACTGTTTACTAACTACTAATATTTATTGCGGTTTTTATTTAGGTAATATGAGACTTTGTAGCAAGATACCCTATTAATATATCATTTATGAACACGTTTTAATGGTTTAATATTTTGTTTTACTGTTTACAGCTTTGTACATACCTACTAGAGATTTTGTCTGGCTTATCGCCATACGGCCGGTTTCAATAAACGATTTCAGTTTAGAGTGCAGATAGATCGCGATTATGAACCAATCAAATCAAGTCATTTGACGGAGTCATGTTCAAACTGTGTTCTTATTGGCAAATTTTTGTTATCTGTCTGCACATTCGAACTGAGATTGTTTATTGAAACCGGCCGATAATCGACATTATACTAAAACAAAAACTTTTACCAATATGTAGCTCGACCATAAGTGTTTGTTTACATTTTACGCTAGCGTCCATGTAAAATAATTTGTATGAAAACGTCACATTTCTGAAATTAGTATAGGAAAGCCAAAAGATATTTCTTTAAAATTAAGTGCAATTAATACTCACTATCTTTTCTAAAGGAGTTATGGCACGCCATGTGACATATTGAGGGGAATCCTTTTAAATTATTCGGGTCAATCAGACCAGGCGATAGCGGCGCAGCACATATCGGATCTCTTCTGCCCTTACACGCATTAATACATACATCGTAGGAATTTTTTCTAGCCTTCGGCCTCGGCTTTCGTGTCCTAGGTGTCTTCGGTGTTTTCGTTGTGGTTGTAGGATTTATTTTAACTTTGGTTATGGAACCACTTGGAGCTATCACCCGAATCCTTAAAGGATATGAGGGAGTTTGGGCCTCTGTTCTTGGTATTGGTGTTGTGGTATTTCGACAATTGACTCCAGATTGTCTTGAAGTTGTACACCGAGTCCGCGTTGTTGGTCTAGTAATGCTTGTTGTTATGACTGGTCGGAGAGTCGAAGAAATTGCTGGTACCGTTTGTGATGGACTTGACGTAACAGGCATCGTTGATTGTGATGGAGAAGATATAGCAGGGCGCACTGTTTGAGGAGGAGACGAAGGAATAGATGAAGCTGATACAGTAGGCATTGGTTGGGGTAAAGTAGGCTGGGAAGTAACTGTAGAAACTGCAGGGCTTTGTGAAACACCTAAAGGCGTTTGAGGTGGTAATGGATAATTTTGTATATTCTGCGGCGCTTGCTGGTATATCAAAAAATAATTTGATTGAGGTGTCGACGATTGTACATTCGGCAACTGGGTAACAATTTGCTGTGCTTGTACTTCTGGATTAGATGAAGATTGCACAGGCAAAGTTTGCACTTGAGGCACCAGTTCTAACCGGATCTGTTGTGATTGGTTTTGCGACGACTGTGATCGTGATGGTTGACCACTGTTACTTTGAACAGGCTGTACTGGTGGCTGATTTGGCGTCTGGGTGAGTAGGTCTAATTGACCCATCGGAGATATTGGTTGTACTAGCGAGGGCACTAGCACATCTCGTAACGGTGGTTGCGCCTTCGGTGGCTCCGTTATTATCAGCGGCAGCACAGGTTGTATTTCGGAGGGTACTGGAGGAACATTGGCTTGAAGAGAAGGAGCAGATGGCTCCTGAGTTTCGGGTTGAATTTGAACAGCAATAGTCGGAGCTGAAGGTGGTGGAGATGAAATAGGTGATGCTTCTGTCACGGTTACTGTCGATTCCGTTGAAGATATTGGTAATATGTTTGTAAATCCTTCAGAAGTACTTGAAGATGGCCGTGTCAGGGGTGGCAGAGTTGATAGAAAAGCGATTTCATCTGGAATTTCGTTTGATTTCGACAAAACTATTATAGGATTAGTCGATGAGAAAGATGTCTCTGTAGAAAATATTTGTGATATGGGCTTAGGTTGAAATCCATCATTAATAACGTTCGCCGAGTACCATGACTCCGGTTGTTTGTCCGATATTTCAGCTCGACATAGTTGTAACACTGAAAAAGAAAAAATGAAATAAGACCATAAAGACACTTTTAAAATATTTGCATAGTGTAAATTCTACATATTCATGATCTTGATGTGGTATCACATTGAAGAAGTTCACATCTACCTTATTATGTTGTACGAATTCTATAATAATACTATTAATTGTTACATTATTCATGTCTGCAACTGCCAATATGTTTATAATGATATCGAAATCTTTTTATACGTTCTAAAGTGCATAGTGTTGATTTACTTTTTTCTGCATCACGTTTCAAACTGGTTTTCAAGGACCGCTTTTTGCGATCCCAATGCTCTGTCGCGAGGTCATGCACCCCGGTCCGGGTTACCCTTTGCCGTTTCATTGAGTAAATCGCATGCTCTATAAACACCGGACAATGTGGGCGTACGCACTGGTAAATAGAAACTTTCACCTCCAATTATAACTGGGATGGGATTTTGTCACTCTATCTCGTTTTCAATAGAATGTTAAGTTATTTTTTATAGTCGAAGGCTGGTACAAGGAATTGGGTTAAAAAAGTGAATTCGTTCTTTAAATATCTAGGTATAATAATATAACAAGTATGGGTGCAGTTTTTTTTGTGTACTATTATAGCAGAAGAAGTTGATACCGTCGTGACGTCCATTGACATCGGTACAGTCAACCACTGGATGAAAAGGCAAGGAATTGGAATTAAGAGAGGAGAGGGTATTAAAAATGGAAATATTATGCCTTAGGAAATCTAACTCATCGTACGACACACGACAGTAAGCTGCATTTAATGTGGGTTTTACTTTTCTGTGAGATAATGGTAAAAATCCGGACGAGTTAGCCGATTCATGCTGTAGAAAAAGCTGTCTACATTGTTGTATCGACATTTGGAAATCAAATGATAAAAAAGGAAGAAAAGAAGAAAGAAATGGTGACAATTGATGATGAAAAAAATAAGTCCGGAGATTCTTTCTGTCTTTCTTCTTCAGGTCGTCATCCGTAGGTAGCTAGAGAAAGGCTGGTAGGTTAGCTAGGATAGGACCTCATGCACCAATCCCAACTGCTTCAAGTATTTCCAGTCAATCCCGTGTCACCATTCCGGCGATATGCCATTCCCATACAACCCATTCCCTTACACTCTATTCCTTTCTCCCCTTATCACCCTATCTTAACCATCCCATCGTCATTATGTCCATGCTTGCCTGCCTGTCTTCAAATTTATAGCGAGATAATGTAAATTATATAAATCTTAATTCAAAATTTGCTTGTGTTGACTTGTCATAAGTGCCTTTTGACATGCTTACGTGACCAATAAAGAATTTTATTTATTTATTTTATTTTATTTGATACAGGACTGCCTCGGTGGCGTGGTGGTATTTCGATACGACTACGGTTCTGAGGTATCGGGTTCAATCCCCGGGTCGGGCAGTGTTATTGGATTTTTCCATATCAGCCCGGAGTCTGGAATTTGTGCCCGATATGGCGATAGGCCCGCCCCCTATCACATCTGAGACGGAACTAAGCTCGGCGATAAGTGGGTGTTCTAGTTCGCTAGTGCGCCTCTGCCTACCCCTTCGGGGATACAGGCGTGAGCTTATGTTATGTATGTATTTGATACAGGTGTATCAGCGTTTGTGAGTTGTGGCTTACTGAAGTCTAAAAATACTTTAGAATCAATACGGTCTATATAGTTAGTTATTTGTCAGTTTATATGTTTTTTGCATTTAACATTCGTTCACATTAATTATCTTACTGTATAGACGTCAAAACACAATCTGAAAATTAGCACATATTCAGATATAGATCAAATACGACGTTGGCAAATAAATTCTAAGTAGCTAATTTAAATTGCATGACAATATCTGTAGACATATACGTAAATAGACCTAATTTTTTTATATTATTTTCGTCGGAATAAAGAATAGCACGTAATGCTATTGCCTTTGCTTAATCTTATTTGACGCAAATATTGACCGTTATACCCAATTTAGAAACGAAAATTATACCAAAGCGTTTAGATATTTTACAATGCATAATTCAATGCAAAACGAACGAGATTTCGAAATCCATGTGCTTTATGTAAATTAAATGAAAACAAAAGAAAGACACACGAGCTACACAATGCGAGATTTTGTTTTGCATTATGCAGCGGTGACTAGAGATGGGAAATGTAATTGTTACTCGCGTGCAATGCAAACGTTATAAGAACGCACGTTATTAAGCCTAGTGTAGGTTCATTGTAGAAGTGTAGTTGCACGCACGTAAAAAAAGATGGACGGAGCGCTAGATACATTGAAAGTGAAGCAGAGTTTTCGGCTTTCAGACCGGTGTAGCTGTGTAAGCCGACTCGGTCGGGCTGCCAGCTGTAGGGCCAAAAAAAAAAGAGTTTTCGGCCCATTCGACCTATCGACACGTAATGGCGGCGACTGATCTAATGGGCCGAAAACCTTACTTCACTTTCAATGTTCCTAGCGCTCCGTCCATCTTCTTTTTTACGTCCGTGTGTAGTTGATACAATATGTTTGTACTTTGTCGACGGCTCTTTCAGACTTTTATTGGCTTAATTTATTTTTGTAATGCTGTATGTACTGCTGATAATGTGTTGGTTACAATAAATGGTTTCATTATTTCGTTCTTATTTATATCGTGAATGCATTATGTAGTTTCTTTAAGTCCAGTACCTTTATAATCTAGAACTAAGTAGATAAGTAAGTTGCCTAGAAGCCTAAAAACGAAAACGAAATGGCTAATATAATCCTTCTAATATAAACGTGAAAGTTTGTACGTGTGTGTGTATGTTTGTAAATCTTTCACACAAAAACTACTGGATGGATTTTAATGAATCTTTACAGTTATATAGGTTATACCTCAGAATAACATACGGGCTACTTTTTATCCCGGAAAATACATTTTGTCCTGGAAAATACATTTCCACGCCAACGGAGTCGCGGGCAACAGCTATTTATGAATAATTTGTAACAGTAGTAAGTAGTAGGTATCTACATTATACTTACAAGTATTAGCTTAAGATTTTTATAAACTTAGTACCATTTTTACAAGAAAAGCCAAAGAAATAATTGCTTCTCGGTTCTCGGTAACATTGTCATTTGAGCTGTAGTTGTTGCTTGTTTAGTTTTTACTTACAATGTTTGCAGTGCAAGAAAAACGTTCCAAGAAAAACACAATTAACTTTGAATACACGCATATAATCATGTGTTTATTTCCCTTAATTACACGTTTGTCACGTTTGATTCTCTGCTAAACTAAAATTGATTGTAGTTAAAGGCTAGAGATCATTCCCAGTAGGCTGTACGTCACTATTCAAAGCAATTTTTTACCTTTCCAAGCAGGTATATAATGCTATCGCAATCATTTTGTGAATGCTTACACTAATACCTAACAGGACAGAAAAATATTTCCTTTGATTTATGTCAAGTATAAAAAAAATTGCGTATAACTATAGCCTTCAATTATCATCATATTGAGCACACACGATCCGGCAAAGGAATGTTTATGCTAGCTGCATACTCTCTGAGAAACCATTAAACAATACGCGTCATACATTCACAACACACCGGCATCGGCAGTGGCTGTGCCATAATATTAAACAGCTGTTGATGTGTCATTTGTACTAGATATCGAAATAATACAGATCTATGTAGAAATAATATTAAGGGCGACTTGCACCACTATTACTAACCTACAGTTAGTCCTAACCTCAAGTTAAATTGAAAATGAAATATATGAAGGACATGTAATTTAATATATGTAATTAATTAAATATCATCATATATTATCTGTAAATACATGTAGTACGATACATGTAAAAAATTACATGTCCTTCATATATTTCTTTTTTAAATTAACTTGAGGTTAGGACTAACTGTAGGTTAGTAATAAAGCAGGCAAGTCGCCCTAATAAGTTTAAAAACTTAACGGACCGACTTCATATCCGATCATGACCAAATTTATACGGGACCACCCTTAAAAGAAGCTCTATCAAACATAAAAAGAATTTTGAAGATCTGTCCACATTCGGCGGTGATATAGCGTAACATAAAAAAAAAATCAGACGAATTGAGGACCTTCTCCTTTTTGGAAGTCGATCGAAAAGTTAGAGATAAAGATGATAAATATTAATAAAATATTAAAGTTCGAGATAATATAGTAAAATATTGTATTAAATATTGATCAGAGGCTGCAGTATATGTGTACGGAATTGTGATCGTAGAGTAGAAAAATCGTTCAAAATCCTTAAGAAAACGTAACATGTAAATGATCAAAAGAAACGTGTACGTTTCCAACTCTAAAATAATGAATTCAGGGAAGAAATAATTTAGTTCACCCGAAATCATTCACCGAATGAAATGTAAGAGCGAGCTTCTTTGTTTGTTCCTACCGATTCTCTACGTTGTGTTACTTTACATCTGTTTTTTGTGCAATAATGTTATAACACACACACACACACACACACAAATTGGCATTCTTGCTGTCGACACATCCATCCACAGAGTGGCTCTACCACTAAAAAGTAGTTGGACTTGGAATTATACCTGTATATTACGAAACGAATTCTATGAATCGTTTATCAACATTCCTTATAAATCTTAAAACTAATGGAGATTGCGCTGTTCGTATAAATAATTTGCAGGTAGCAGTCACGGACGTAAAAAAATTTGGACAGAGCGCTAGAAACATTGAAAGTGAAGCAGGGTTTTCGGCCCATGCGATCTATCGATACGTAATGGCGGCGACTGATCGAATGGCAGAAAATGGCGCTCCGTCCATCTTTTTTATGTACGTGGTAGCAGGTTTATTTTACTTTTATATGAAGGTATAAATGCATCTTTAGAAGTGTATGAAATGTGATACTATATTTCAAGGTGATACTATGAGATATTTTATTCGCTATTTAGTCTTTTCTTTTTACCGGCCCTTATCCCACCTAAATGTGGGGGCGGAGCAACACATTTTTTCAAGCAAGTTGCAGAAAGGATGTGGCTAAGTTTTTATGTCCGGCTGCCTGCCTGACATCAACCTCCTCTGAGGGATCCAGTCCCGGGCAAATTAAATTAGAAAATTCGCTTTTCCCGACCTGGGAATCGAACCCACGACCTCCCGGTCAACAGCCCATAATGCTGCCACTAGACCAAGGAGGCGACTTAATTCCCTATTCAATATGAGATAAAAATACAATTATGAACGCATCGCATCGTCGCCTATTAAACCAACCCACGCTCATGTCTGACTTTGTAGATGAGACATTATAAAATTATAAACGCAGTAGGTAGGCACACCTTTGCCGGCTTACGAAACCGTTATGCACCAGTATTTTAACATAATCAAATAATAGCTGTTAACTTGCACGATTGGTATGTAGTACAAATGTGACGATTTTGAGCCAGCGCCCCTAGTACGAGTTACTTTCGAGAGTTCTCACTTCTCGAAAAGGATTATGGTTTTAGTTTTCTTCATAGATTTAAGTTCTTTGAAGTACTGTATCCACAGTAGGGGTTGATAGGCAAGGTTGTTAGGCAAGCTGTCGGTTGTAAAAACTATAGCCGAATTCGATCTGCAACATGCTTAAAAATTGTGTACAAACCGACCCCACCATAGAGTGGAATAAGGGCAGGTGAAAAGAAAGTATGGAATGGAGTATGGAATTATGGAGAATCTCGTACTAAGAGTTATAGATTATAATAAATCACCGATAATTATTGATCAACTTATATTTCCGAAAAATTAATTATAGGAGTTCTTAATAATAAAAATCAATCATTAATTTGATTTGAATACTTGTAATCTTCTCATAATTAATAAAACGTAATTATTGCTAATAGACAAATGCTAGCAGAGATTTATACTACACGATAAGTGCAATACAAAAGTGATGTTCTTTAATCGATACCGACCCCACCTTACTGGATGACTGGCTGACACTGACCCTAGAAAGGGTCTCGTAACGGAGCTAAAGACTGTGATAAGTTTTTCACCATAGTAGAGTAGACCAAATTTCCCCCTTCCCTTTTCCAAACCTTATTTCCCTCCTTTGAAGTTTGCAACGCACCGATGAATCTCGTGTCTTGGGTGTCTATGGGCGGTGGAGATCACTTACCAGATGGGTGTCTGCTCGATTGCCAGTATCTGCTATAAAAATACTCTATCTAGATTATTTCTAGTAAATCTTTTTCTCTATATTATTAAGTTACTCCGTAGCAGTAAAAATATCAACCAGGTAAGTACTCAAATAGGTACTTCGAATCTTCTACTACCTGATTGACTTCATTGTGAGATCTCTACAATACAAATTTTAAGCATGTTGTAGGAAAGATTCGGTTTTATTTTTTACGACCGGCTGCCTGCCTGACGTCAATCTCCTCAGAGAAAACTCGTCTTAAAAGGTAATACATTTTTTTCCCCGCAGGTATTACCGCAGGTTCGCCCATGTCAGACTTCAACGTCAAGATTACAAATTACCAACAGTTAATTGCTACGAGTAATTAATTATGATAGAACCAATAAAGTCACTGACTCAGATTTAACAATGTCGTCGGTACCTAAGGGTTATCTGCAAGCTCAAGCAAGTTTCCATACAAAAAAATTGATCTCAAACTTCAGTACCGCCATCAACCACTTATTACAATGCGAGGGCGATTATTACAATTTACACCCTAGATTTTTTGTGAATGGTTAAGAATCACGTAAGATAAGTTTATTATCTCAATCATCTCAATATACTTATTCAAAGTCAAGTAGTGAGACTTGACTGGAAATAAGTATTGTTCTTAAAATTGGCTTTATAAATAACAAGACCATATCGACATTCTTGTGATCTAGTAGATCTATAATGACATAGTCCTACGAGCAGATGACAGCTAAAATCGCTGTTTTGCATATGTGTTTTTGTGTAATGTTTCGAGAAAAACTACTTAACCTACGACTAAGAATCATTCTGGACAAAGAGATGGCAAAAACTTCCTTGTAAACAACTGTTTAAAATCGCATAATGTTATCGGCTATCGGATAATGCGATCTCAGAGATTTAATATTTTTTGCACATATTACTTTAGCATTGATGTACCTAATGTGTTTATGCCTTAATCCGTCGGAGGCGTCACATAAATATGTTACATAAGCTTATGGGCCACTGGAGGCCGAGCCGCCCGTGACTATTTTACTCATAACATAAGCTCAAACTTTTACACGCTATTACAACGATCAGCGTTTGTAAAATAATAAGGCAATTTAAAACACCAAACGATATAAATATTTAAAATGATACTGACCATAAGATCCACGTTAGTTTTTATTAACATGAAAAAGTGTTGTTTTCAAAATAATAAAGATAAAAATAATATTGACTAGCATAGGTAGGTACTATTGTTTATGTCTTTAGCTCTGTACAAATAAAAAACGTAATAATACATAGTAAGCGTAATACATAATTAATTGAAATAAAAGTATTTTTACGGATTCTATCACGATTTGTTTTAGTTTTTATGCTCGACGTTTCATACAAATTTCGAATTTCGACTACGACAAAATTAATTACTTAAATCTCGGAATGCTAGATACTTCACGAAGCGTTTTATTGTTGTCACTGTCACCATTTTATGCACATAATAAATAACAAAATAAGCAGTTAAAGGTCAACAACTCACGTGTTAAAACGACGAGCGATGTGCGCAGGTACGCCATGCCGGCCGGACTAACGCAATGTGTACTGTGTACTGAGGCCGACAGGCATGCAACTTGCAAGCGGGATACCACGTCTGGACCCCGCCCGTGGATTCCATTGCTTTAATTTAATGAAAACTAGTTTGGTAATAATAATTATTTGTACTTGTGTTTTATTACAAGTGACGCATGATTTTTAGTTTAACTACGAATAATGAACATCAAGAGCCACTTGGAGGTCCGCCAAAAACCTCTATTTATCCCAAATCATGGTTTAAAGATAGGACTGAGCTGTAGGATAAATCGGGATTAGCTGAAACTGCAGATTAGTAATAGCGCTGCAAGTCGCCCTAAAAATATCAGTTTTCATTATTTTTTAAAACTCTATTAAAAAACCCTTTATATATATCTCGAAAAACAGCATAAACTTTGTTGTCTCTGTACAAATAAAATATGGTACCAAGAGTGGAATACATAATATTCAAATGAATATTGCTTCCCTTCCTGTGAGGGAAAGCATCAAGGCAATATATCTCAATCTGAGAATTGTAGCATTTTGGATAAATCGTCAAAGTCGTTGATGAGGCGTTTTGAAAAAAACTTGAAATGCGGTGTAAGATTATAACATGATTATTTCTTAGCTACTTCACCAAATATCCTTATCGTTCTTTAGTGTTTAGTCCTTGAGTGTATAAATATTAGGCGTAGGCAATTATGCTGTAATAATATTACCATTATAATATATCTAGACTAGAGTTTTTAATTAAACGTTAAAAGTATATATAGTAGACTGCCTCGGTGTTGTGGTTATATTTCGGTACGACTACCGTCCTGAGGTCTCGGGTTCGATTCCCGGGTCGGGCAAAGTGATATTGGATTTTTCTAGATCAGCTCGGAGTCTGTTTATGCCCGATATGGCGATAGGCTCGCCGCTTATCACATCTGGGACGAAACTAAGCTCAGCAAAATGCGGGTGTTCTAATTCGCTAGTGCACCTTTGCCTACCCCTTCGGGGATACAGGCGTGAGCTGAGCTTATGTATGTTTTTGACTGCATTATGCTTATCATCAGGTGCGGTGTTGCTTTACATTGCTCGTATAAAACAATGTGAAGCAAACTATTGTTTACACCTAAAGGTGAGTTTAGACTAAACGGGCGAACAATAATTTTCATTAGTTCGCGCTATAAATTCCGTAAACTGTGCTACAGCAAGAACGTAAGAATAATAATAATAAATAACCAAGAGTCACATGCGTCCTGACCCCTCAGTACCGTCTTTACCATAAGGGCACATGGGGCCTGTGCCCAAGCCCTCCTGACCCTATGGGTCCTTGAAAGACTGATAAGTAAAAAAGAAGTCACCAGGCCAGCTCGTATGCTTGAGCGAATATACGAACTAAGTTCGCTAAAAAAAGGACGTGGGCGTAAACATTTGGGTAGTAGGGCGGCGTGAGACAACAATAAGCCTTGTCTTACGACCGGTCTCTATAAACAAAATAAAATAAACGATCTCAGTTTAGAATGCAGATAGATCGCGATTATGAACCAATCAAATTAACTCATTTGGCGGAGTCATATTCAAACTGTGTTCTTATTGGCTAATTTTTGTAATCTATCTGCACAATCGAACTGAGATTGTTTATTGAAACCTGGCGATGCACGCGACCTACCCGTAACCGTACCCATTGTTCGTTCAGTCTAAACCCTCCTTTAGGAGTACGTTTCCGCACAACTCTTATTATTTGTGACATTTTAATGTCCATTATGTGATTTGGTCTATGTTATAAGAATGCAACTTTTTAGTTTTCAGTCAGTACCTACTTGTGCACTGCGTGGTGGGGAACATTAAGACATGATTATAATATCATGTCGCATGTACATATTTATAATAAGTAAAATAAATTTTTAATGTTGTTTGGATATAATAAAAAAATAGAGAATAATAAAAAGATAACAACTGGTAAGTACGTACACAACAAATTAACTTAGTTATTAATTTATTGTTGGAAAATTAAATTAAAACACAATATTTTACACGATTTGGCTTGTATTTTAGTTGTTTATTGAGATTTTTTATTTGAAAAATATTTCAACTTTTAATGATAAATAAGTAAAATAACGCGCCGTTTATCGATCCCGGTACCACTTATCAATATTTCTCAAATTGAACTTAGTACACATTTTTTTTAAAGTTTTGACACATAACTGCAGACTGCCTCGCTGGCATAGTGGTATTGCGTGCGCGGTACGACTATCATCGTGAAGTCTCGGATTCGATCACCGGGTCGGGCAAGGTGATATTGGCATTTTCAGATTCAGCCAGGAGTCTGAAATTTATTCCCGATACTGCGATAGGCTCTCCCCCTATCACATCTCGGACGGAAACTTAAGGCGAATTGTGGGTGTTCTAGTTTGCTAATCCCCCTCTGTCTAACCGTCCGAGGATACTGCCGTGAAATACGTTATGTTATATGTTTTATATTTTAGCAGAGTGATATCATTCTCATTGGAAGGTACGACTTTATTTTTTAATGCAGTGCAGGCATCAGTGGTCATATAAGGTTCTGTTTTAGATATGGCACCAAACGCAAACGACACGCCTGAAGCCATTGCAACGGAGAATTTCGAGAAGTTGATACCACCGCAAGCCAGTCCCAGAAAATATGATATTAAGTACTTAAATATAATATACTTCGCGTACTGGCATATAGCTGGGCTATACGGTATTTATCTCGCCATCACATCAGCAAAGTGGGCCACAATTATTCTAGGTAAAAGAAATGTATTACGTTCTGTTGATTTACATCAGCCATTATTGTGCCACTGTTAGGCATGAGCCTTTCCTACTAATGAGAGGGGTAAGGCCTTAATCCAACACGCTTGCTTACTGCGAGTTGGTAGACATCACATTTCTTTTAAATTCTAATGGAAAATTCTAGTGTGTACAGCACAAATCTCCTGACAAGGAAACGATAATCCCAATGAATATACACATAGAACAGTTATGCATACTCTGGAGACTATTTCTAGACCACCCCTTTTGATTTGAAGTCTGGATAATTCACAGCTCATCTGTCTCTATTTTTAGTTAAAAGAGATGTGGACCGGGAGGTCCATATACACCTAAGACACAAAAATAATCATGGGTGCGTTGTCAACGTAAAAGGAGGGAATAGAAGGGGAAGGAAAAGGGATTGGGAAAGGGAGGGGAGGAAATGGGCCACCGGAAATCTCACCGAACGAAACGATACAGCAAGCTGCCGCTTTGCGTCGTTTTTCTGTGAGACAGTGGTATCAATCCATTCATTGGCCCATTCGTGCTGTAGACATTACTGTCTACAACGTGGCTCTACCACTCACTGTACTTATTTATATCGTTCCAGGCTACATATTATTCGTGGCAGGAGACATGGGTATTACTGCTGGAGCGCATAGACTATGGGCCCATAGAAGCTACAAAGCGAAATTACCTTTACAAATTATCTTGATGTTGTGCAATACCATAGCGTTTCAGAACACATTGATCACGTGGGTGAGAGATCACCGTTTGCATCACAAATATAGTGATACAGATGCAGACCCTCATAATTCTACTAGGGGGTTCTTTTATTCGCATATCGGATGGTTACTGGTGAAAAAACATCCTGAGGTTGTTAAGCGAGGGAGACATTTGAACATGTCTGATATCTACAGTAACCCAGTGTTGAGATTCCAGAGAAAGTAAGTGCGATTAATACTTTGTATACAAGTTCAATCTTTGGGGGAAGATGTCCAGCACTTCCAGCAGTGGACGTCCCGTGGCTGATGATGATGATACAAGTTCAATTGTGTAAAAGCCTGGCATTGTATTTTACTAAAAAAAACATTAAAATTAGTTTCTTTTAAATCTTTGAGCATACAAATTTTCAATGGATTTATTGAATCTAACAATTGTAAGAGAATTACATGAATGCGTAGTATGTCTGGATCTATGATTTATTAATATGTCAACACACATACATAAGCTCACGCCTGTATCCTCGAAGGGGTAGGCAGAGGCGCATTAACGAACTAGAACACTAACATTTCGCCGAGATTTGTTCCGTCCCAGATGAGATAGAGGTGAGCCTATCGCCATATCGGGCACAAATACCAGACTTCGGGCGGATACTAAAAAAATCCAATAGTTTGCCCCACCCAAGGATTGAACCCGAGACTTTAAGATAGTCCTACCGCGCACGCCATCGAGGCAATTTACAGCGTAATATTTTTTCAGATACGCCATTCCGTTGATTGCTACCGTCAGTTTTGGTCTACCAACGATCATCCCAATGTACTGTTGGGATGAAAGTTTTAATGTGGCATGGCATATGACCATGCTGAGGTATACAATGGGTTTGAACGTGACGTTCCTGGTCAACAGTGCTGCACACATGTGGGGTTTCAGGCCATATGACAAGAACATAGCCCCTACACAAAGTTTTTTGGCAACATTTGCCACTTTAGGCGAAGGTTTCCACAACTACCACCACGTATTTCCTTGGGATTATCGATCTGCCGAACTGGGAAATAATTATATTAACTTCACGAAAATGTTCATAGATTTCTTCGCTTGGATTGGTTGGGCCTATGATTTGAAAACTGTGCCCGAGGATATAATTCAGAAAAGAATTGAAAGGACTGGTGACGGTACAAATCTTTGGGGCTGGGGTGATGTTAATATGAAAGAAGATCTTGTAAAATCAACTGATATACTCTATGCAAAGAACAAATAAAGAATAACAGAACTAGGGAAATATAAGAAGTTGTTACTACAAACTTTGAGAAAATCACAACGTATCTGCAGAGACATTAATTGTGGCTATATAAAGCAAGATTTTTCTAGAAAAGCAATTGTAGTTGACGTTTTTAAGGTATTGGCATATAAAGAGGCGAGTTTTTGGGGGTGAAGTAAATCAGGGCGGCTATATAGTAGGACCGATGTATGTTAATTTATAGTCGTGATTTTATACTGCGTTATATGCGACTAATATCCACACGACTATTTTGCCCAGCTCGTGTTAGACGCAACTGCATAAATTCTTTTTTACTAATAGCATGTAATTGGCTACTGCTGTAGTACTTCTGTCAGCTTGACATTTTGGTGTACTGTGATAATGATATTAAAAATGAGGAAATGTTTATGAGTGCATATTGTTAAACCAAGGTTAAACCTATGTATTTCTTTAAATTAAGCAATAAAAATTTTAAAGGTGTTTCGGTGCAAGTTTTACTGTGCTCTTGTGTTATTTTTTGTGGTTAACGTACATGGCGCAGTTAGTTCCAATGTAACCAGTGAGGTGAGTGAAGCAGAGCGAGCTTCTTTCCCGTGGTCTGGTTGAATGGACAGCCGTTAATTTCTATTAAATGTTCCTAGGCCATTGTGATTGATTTTCTTGTAGTTAAGACGTGAATCACAGGCGATCGCATACTTTGATTCAGAAGGAGCGGTGTAATTTTTGGTCAACAGAACCTCTGAAAAATATGACCCATGGTCCGGTCAGCGGAACCACAGTCAAGAGGCAGAAAGACTCTGATATACATATTTTAATGAGCTAGAATCAAGAACAGCGTTTTGGGTACTTGAGCCTCCGAGAAACTTGTATCCCCAGATTTTGAGATAATTATGTTCAGCAGTGGATGTCCTATGGCTGATGATGATGATGATGATGATGATGATGATGATGTGATAACTGCTAACACAATACGTATTGAACATTTTGGATAAACTAAACCATACGTTGAAAGCCTGCTTTAAAAAAGACGCTGAAACTGCGTTGATAGAATTTATGTACTTGTGGTTCACTTCGTCGAGTCTTCTCTACGCTATTTGATATTATAGGCAAGGGTATGGAAATGTATATAAAGAAGCCCTCAAAAGCATACAGAAAAATTATTCATATTAACGTACCTATAGTAAGACAATAATAATAAAATAATTTGAGGGAAGCCTATGTTCAGCAGTGGCCGGCCTATGGCTTATGATGATGATGATGAAGACAATAATTTTTTTTTTTTTTTATCCGGGCACGGCAAAGTGACTACACTGCACCTGATGGTGAGCGTAGTGCAGTCCAAAAAAACTAGCGACCACTGACAAAAACCGTTTATCAGTGGTCGTCAGAATCATGCCGGCCTATTTATGCTTCTTCACACTCCGAATCCGAAGAACGAAGAAGCAAATCGAGAGGCTTGCGACAAGACAGACGGACGACCGACGCAGATACAGGGATACCCCCCATACTCGTCTCAACCAACCATCAAGTCATGCCGCAAGCCCCTCGAGAGAACCGGAAGTACACTGGCTGATCCTGGAACGCGAACCACACGCGGAGTGTGGGTCACTATGGCAGGTTTTAGCACCATGTGTACGGTGGTCGCCATCCGGTCGGATACGAATATCCTACCACCAGCTAATAATTTAGAGTACTTTCAGTTTATTCGAAAAAAAAATTTCAGATTCCCATTGTAAGGGTTGCCCTTAAAACTGCTTATGATAGAGAAGTAAAGCTTGGAGAACTAAAACATTATGTGAGTTTATAAGATGTCAATATCAATTTTAAAACACTTACCGCCGAATGTTCATACACTTAAGGTCGCCTTATGTCGTTTAAGGCCGGCTTATCTGTCAAAATTGTATGGCGAAAATCAATGTAAGAAGCCATTAAAGTTGAGTAGCGTTTGACCATTCGTGCGTTACTCATACCGTGCGATAGCCATGCTGCACAAATTTACGTGGCTTTTATGATATTTTGGTAATTACGAAAACAAGCAATTTCTATATTTTTCCGTTATATAATTACGTAGATAGTCTAATGATTAATTCTGCCTAGTGGTATTGCGTGCGCGGTACGGCTTTCGTCCTAAGGTTTCGGGTTCGATCCCCGGGTCGGGCAAAGTAATATTGGATTTTCAATACAGGCCGAAAGTCTGGAATTTGTGCCCGATATGGCGATACGCTTGATATCACATCTGGGATGGAACTAGGCTCGCAGTGTGGGTGTTCTAGTTCGCTATTGCGCCTCGGCCTACCCCTTCGAGGATACAAACGGGAGCTTATGCTATGTTATGTCTAATAAGTAATTGTAATTTGTGTTTCATAAGTAATATTTTATACAGGTGCTAATTTTCAACCTGTATAACAAATGGAGACTACAGTACAAGGCTTTTTGTGCTGGGAGTATAATAACGGACAGTCGAGTTTTAACATCTGCTAATTGCTTATTAACTAATAGAAAACGGTAATAATCATCTATTTTAATATCTGTTGCATTAATTATACTAATAATTAATTACTAGATAAGTGTTAGTTAATCTGTGCAAACGTTATTTATTTTACGTAAGCTTAGTATTTAGTATATGAATACTAAACGATCGGTGATTACATTCGGTTCATCCGTGGGGCTACATGACTTGATGGTTAGCTGGGGTTGGTATGGAGGGTCCTATCTTGTCGCAGGCCTCGATTTGCTACTTCCCTCTTCGGAGTGAATTATAAAGCTCCTTGTAGTGAAGTACTATAGATATCAGATACAATTTATTTAGAGTTCACATATTTCTTCATTGTTTGTTCAGTCACTATTTTTAACCGACTTATAAAAGGAGGATTTTAATTCGACCCGTGTTTTTTTATTAACACGAAAACTACAAAATAATTAAAGGTTAACAAAAACTTCAAACCAAAATTGAATAATCCAAAGTCAAAAATAACACGATTGGGTTCTTGACTATTTATTTTAAATTAATTTTATATGAAATTTACGTCGTCCAAAATATAGAACAGAAAGAAATATTGAAATATTCTCAAAATAAAAAGTCTTTGAAGTTTGGTGTAACCTTCAAACTGCGGGACAGAGAAGTTTCAGTACAAACACGTCACGCTATAACGGTACGTGCGTTGCAAAGGGATAGCAAGTTAACTTCAATATACCACTTGTGTGTTATGTGGGCTCCATTTTCCGCAATCAGTCCATTCCGATGATGGACCCGAATATGCCCCCACTCCAGAATTTAGAATATGAATTACTGCCTTATTTTTCAAGCAATTCCAATGCAGTTTTTACAGAAGGGTTTCTTTTATGTTTTATTTGCTATTACTGTTTTTGAATTAATACATATTATAAAAATATGTAATAATTCAAACACATTCAAGTACCCAATTTCTTACTCTCTTTTGAGTCGATGCTTTTTATCATCTGTATCGGCACCGGCACTATCTTCAAAAAGGGTAAGAAATTTTTATTTTTGCCTCTTTAATTTTGAAGGTTTTAAGTTTTTGTAAAAGTTTAATTTTTAGTTTACACGCGCTTACCAACAATGTGTACCTAGAGTAGTCACTTTGTCCTGCGGGCTTATGTGGGGCCACTAGAAATAAGCTCTATCGAACACAAAAAGAATCTTGAAAATTGGTCCACATTTGGCGGAGATATCGCGTAACATACATAAAAAAAATACAGGCAAATTGAGGACCTCCTTTTTTGAAGTCGCTCGAAAATGCAATTTATTTATTTATATCATTATAGAAACAAGTATGATTTGCGCTACGTGAGAGTGGTTGCAGGGATCATCCACACGTTTGCGAGGCAACCTGTAAAATCCGACATACAACAATGGAGAGAAATAGAAAAAGTGTATTCGCAAAAGTATTACAGATTTCCCGCCTATGATTTGGCCATTTTGGTAATTATTATGGTCAATATTATTGCAGAGTTTTAAGGATGAATTTAATGAGAAATAAATAATAAAATTATTCCTGTGTTATGTAATAATCGTCGTCTCCTTGGTCTAGTGGCAGCATATATGGGTTGTGGACCAGGAGGTCCTGGGTTCAATTCTCAGGTCAGGCAAGGCTATTTTTCTCATTTTATTTGCTCGGGACTGGATCGCCTAGGGGGGTTTGACGTTAGGCAGGCAGCCGGTAGTAAAAACTGAGCCAAATCTAGCCTGCAACACGCTTGAAAAAGTGTGTTGCGTTGACCCCACATTAATGTGTGATAACTGCCGGTAGAAAGAAAGAAAGATTAGCCCTGTAATATCACTTTTCCATTGCGGGGCACGCGCCTCCTTTACTAATGAGAGGGGTTAGGCTGTGTCCACCACGCTGACCTAATGCGGGTTGTAGACATTACCGGGTTGTAGACCTTCACATACCTCTGAAATTCTTGTAGCGAAATTCTCGGGTATGCAGGTTTCCTCACGATGTTTTCCTTCACCGTTATATTAACCAATAAATCATAATGAAAACACACTTAACATACCTCTAGGAAAGTTACAGGTGCATGCTCTTTTTGGGGTTCGTCTACGTATCATTCCCAACTGAGCCATCGCTGATTATATCTAGTTTAATAAGAAAAGTGAAATAAAATAATTACAACGTTAACGGATCGACTTCAAAACTTATCCGATCGTGACCAAATTTATATGGGACCACCCTTGAAATAAGCTTTATCGAACACAACAAGAATCTTGAAAATAGGTTTACAATTGTCGGAGATATCGCTACCATAAATAAAAAATATACACATATTGAGGACCTTCTCATTTTTTGAAGTCGGTCGAAAAATATATTTAAATCCGTTTTCAGCAACTAACCCGACCTTACATATTCAACCAATTTGTGAATAAGATTAATTATGCTACTATCAATCAAGATTTTGATGGGACGTGCTTGTCCACAGCAGTCCGGCCTATTAAGGTAAATGTTCTTCCTTTATCTCACTCGGTATAATACACATTAACACAGTAGACATAACATTAGACTAAGTCAAAGTTCGATTTAAAAATTCCAAATCCTCACTGAGTTTCTTTGATGTAGACTTAGTCGAAGTTCGCTCTATAGATTTCAGCCATAGTATGTAATATATTCCCATGCCATAGTATGTAATATTTTAATATATTCCCCTTGCTTACAGAGTTGGGCAATCAACAAATACGTGTTTCTTGAGGATTTGAAGTTGGTAAGACGACGTCGATGCGAGTTGCGTTTGTTAAAGAGCTGTCATCTCTACTTGTGCACATCTAACGACCCTTACCACTGGCATCCCAACCCAGTATGTAACCGTTTCCCTTAAAGTTTTCTTCACAATAGTCTGTCTTTCTATCTGCCTTTATCCCACCTCAAGGTGGAGTCGTTGCACAAAGGATTCGGCTTAGTTTTTAGGACCGGCTGCCTGTCTGACTTTAACACCCATCTGGGAAAACTGGGAAAATACAAATTAGAAAAATCGCTTTGTCAGAACCCAAAACATCCTAGTCCACATCCTGGATATTCTGCAACTCAACCCAAGGAGGCTTCATCACGATAGTATTATTAAAAAACTTTGCATGTCTATAGCACGAATGGGCTGGATCGACCGGTTTGATTCCACTGCCTCACAGAAAACCGACGTAAAGTGGCAGCTTGCTGTCCCGTTTCGTTCGGTGAGTGAGATTTCCAGTGGCCCATTTCCCCCCTTCCTTTCCCAATCCCTTATTCCCACCCCTTCCATTTCCTCCTTTTAGGTTGGCAACGCACCCATGATTTTTTTTTGGGTCTTGGATGTCTATGGGTGGCGGAGATCACTTACCATCAAGTGACCCATCTGCTCGTTTGCCAGTCTCTGATACAAAAAAAATAAAAAAATCCTTAACGAACAAAACGTAACAAATTGACAATTTAACTTCGGTTTCCTTTGAGACTAGAAATCACTAAATAAATACACCCAACCGTCACACACATAGTCCTGGCCCCACACTAGGTATAACCTTTATCGTATTAGAAACTGCGAGAGACTTTCGGTCCCACAACACCGAGACCCGAACACAAATATCCTGTGGATTTCAGGAAATACAAGGCAGCGGCTTGATCTGCTTCGAGACTGGAGATCCAGCTGAGACAGAAGCGGGACAGGGCATTCTAGTCGGAGTCACTGCTTTAGTGAACATAGGGCTTCCGAACCTTCACACGCGAGTCGGTTTGTTCACTAAATGGATAACGGATTGTGGCACCACGCCGAGGATGAACGTTACTCTCATTTTAGTTATGCTTCTTTGTATTTTCTTTGAATAAACGGGTGTTCTTTTTGTAATTTCAATCAGATTTTCATTAGGTATTTTATAATGTAAGTATTTAGTACTTCAGTAGCCCGAGCACGAAAAACTAATGTAAATGTAAATGTATTCGAGTTCGCTGCGCACTGATGAGGTTTGGTTAATATTTCATACAAATTTCATAGACGCGCATCGAGCACGAATACATTTACGGTTGTCAGAAATTTTCCTGCTCGGGCTGCAGATGTTTATATTGTCTATTCAAATCATCAATATAATATACCCTAGATGCACAGTTCTTTGCAAATATCCTCCTAAAAAGTGGTCTCAGGAATAAAACAAAGAAAAAGATCACAAGTTCTAATTAAATCAACACAAATATAACCTATGCACCTATGCACGTGTAATAAAGTAGCTTTTTAATCGAAATGAGCAAGCGTTCTTCAATTTGAATTTTGAAATTTAGAATTCCATTGGCGTCGGACTGTATGCAAAACGAGTGCTTAAGCACTCCTTTGCTGTCCTATTTTCCGAGCGTCAACTGTGCATCTAGGTAATTAATATATCGATGGTTTTATGATTTAAGTATTTAGAATAAATAGTACTAATCAGCATTGTAATATTCTGCTCCTGGGCTTATATTCTACCTAAATCCTTAGGGTTGGCCCTTTGTCTACCTTTCTTTCTATCTGTTCTTATCCCACCTTAATATGGGGTCTGCGCAATACATTTTTTAAAGCACGTTGCAGAAAGGATTTGGCTTAGTTTTACGAGCGGCTACCAGCTTGACGTTCCAGCAAATTCAATTAGAAAATTCGATTTACCCGACCTGGATATCGAGCCCAGGACCTCCCGGTCCACAGCCCTTATATGCCAGTAGACCAGGCGACTGGTACTATAGGAGACTGTTTAGTAGTATTTTGCATATGAACTTGGTTTATATCAGTGCAAATACACCAAATAAAACAAAATCAAAATAATAATTGACCGTATATTATCAACATAAACAAAAGATTATTGTTGTTGTTCATACAAGATTTGCTTTGTATGTAGTTATAATATGAAGACACTCTCGTGAAGAAGGATCCTGCACCCTCGCGATGTCCACTCACAATTCCAACCAGAATACCTTTCTCATTTTCATTGGGATCACCAGTACCTCGGCATACGAGGGGACCACCAGAATCACCCTGTTACAACATAATATTAAATAAATACACATAAAAATTGTCGCTTGCTAGAACGGTGAAGGAAAACATCGTAAGGAAACCTGCATACCCGATAATTTCTCCACATTAATTTCCCGAATTTGTGCCCGATATGGCGATAGGCTCGCCCCCTATCACATCTGGGACGGAACTAGGCTCGGCGAAATGTGGGTGTTCTAGTTCGCTAGTACGTCTCTGCCTACCCCTTCGAGGATACAGGCGTGAGCTTACGTATGTATGTATTAATTTCGAAGGTATGTGAAGTGCACTAACCGGTATTAGGCCAACATAAGGCCTAACTCTTCTAATTAATACAGGAGATCCGTGCCCAGCTGTAGGACAGTAATATTACAAGGCAAATTTGTATTTATTATTATTATACTACCTTTTTCGCCTCCTTGGTCTAGTGGCAGCATATATGGGCTGTGGAACGGGAGGTCCTGGGTTCGTTTCCCAGGTCGGGCAAAGCAAATTTTCTAATTTAATTTGCCTCATAGGGGGTTGGCGTCAGGCAAGAGGCCGGTTGTAAAATCTAAGCCAAATCCTCTATGCAATATGCATGAAAAAGTGTGTTGCGCCGACCCCATATTAAGGTGGGATAAGGGCAGGTAGAAAGAAATATTTGTTATACTACCTTTTGAACATCGCTAATTCGTCCAGAGGTGCACACAAAATGCTGCATATTCCGTCGATGTAACATGTTACATGTGCGTCGCGGTATTAGTTCCAGATGCGCTAGTAAAAGAACCTCGGAGGATTGCTATAAGTAAAGGATTCTATATAAAAAAATCTGTGATAAATGTAAGAGGTTTCGATGCAAACTTTGGAAAAGGTGACTTAGGCCGACTTGCACTACTATTACTAATCTAGAATGACTCCTAAACTCGATTGAAATATACACGAATATTTTAGTTAAAATAAGTAAAGGACTAACCCTAGATTAGTAAAAGTGGTGCAAGTCGTTCTTGATAATCCTAAATATCATTGGTTTTAACCCCATACCATATTGAAATTAACACAAGAATAAAACATCAAAAATAAAATTATCACGGGGAACAGACGTTTAAGGTTTTAGGGTGACTTGCGGTGCTATTACTAATGCAGAGTTAAACCTAAACTCGATTTATCTTACAGCTAACTCCTATCTTTAAAATAAAATAAAACTATTTTTACGGATTCTATCACGATTAGGTTTAAATTTTTATTCCCGACGTTTCGAAGGCTTTGCAGTTTTCGTTGTCACGGGTCTTTCAATGTCTCAATAATATTCGCGTAAACTTAAGAAATCAGTATCCTATCTTTAAATCAAGATCTGGGATAAATAGAGATTTATCGCGGAGATGCAAGCAAACCTTCTAGTTATAATGACTACTGACAAGTCTATTCGAAATTTCTAAATCAGCAAACAAAGATGCAGATAAAGAAATTACTTTGATCTGTACCAGAACCGTTCCGTAGGTCCTAAAGTCTAGAGTAACACATACAAGTATGCTTCTTTAAACGTCTGTATTAGAAGAATAGCCTCAATAAACTATAAGTAGTTTGGATAATTGGATATAAAACATTTGATTTCAACCCTACAGCTAGTTAAAATTCAAAATAATGCAAACCTCTTTGGAAATTCTGCCATAGCCGGAGACTAAGCACTTGCCGACGTAGTCACGAGATTTACTGGCTATTGGTATAGGACCCACGTAGCCGTCATAATTAAATGGAGCTAGGGTGAACTAAAAACAAAATATTCAAACTAAAGGCGCGTCTCCTGCACATGTTTTTTTAGAAACAAAACACAAAAAAACTACACAAAACAGGGTTTTCATTATCTCCTGCTCATGAAACAATGGGCCAAAAAATTATAGAAACACCATGTTTTGTGTACCCTTTTAGTGCAGGAGACGTGGCTTAAACCAAACTAAAAAAATCCTTTTAAACGGGTGCTAACAAATTTTCAAAAATGACAGTTATTTTCTGATAGTAGTTTAACACGGCTAACATAGCCTGTAGATCTATACATATTGGACACCTACAAAGGTTGGCTTCCAGCTGAAACATACAACAGTGAAAACAACACTGGAATAAGCAATGACAATTGAATGTCATTTAGTAAATGTAGTAATGTCGTTTATTTTATTTAGTTGTATTACGACCTCGCAGATTGCTCAAAAGCGCGAGGAAGTTCTACAGGGATACTTGAAGTATGAATGACCTTTTATACAGGATGCACAAGACAACCACCATGTGATGTGTCCGCCATAACCAGCAGGTGATGGCGGACACATCGGCGCTAGACCGTGATGACCTCGGTCAGAAAGCATAAATTATGATGCAATAACATAATTATATATAAGCCATATTTCATTTAGGAGCGGACAGACTGCTATACCCAAATTATTACAAATTACCGAACTCTGACTTTATTTCAGTGTGAATTCGTTGCAAATTATAGCTTACTTAATGCTTTAACAATAAAGGAAAACATTGTGCGGAAAACTCCATACTTGAGAATTCTTTACAAGAATTTTGATGGACTGCCTCGATGGCGTGGTGGTATTTCGGTACGACTACGGTTCTGAGGTCTCGGGTTCGATCCCCGGGTCGGGCAGAGTTATATTGGATTTTTCCATATCACCCCGGAGTCTGGAATTTGTGCCCGATATGGCGATAGGCTCGCCACACGACACCTGGGACGGAACTAAGCTCGGCGAAATGTGGGCGTTCTAGTTCGCTAGTGCGCCTCTGCCTACCCCTTCGGGGATACAGGCGTGAGCTTATGTTATGTTTGTTAATTTTGATGATAATTATTTATACCAACCCAAATTAGGACAGTAAGGGCCTCGTTCACCAACTCCAAGTAAAGTGTTGATTAGTTACTTTCTGACTAGCGTTAATTGACAAGTAAGAGTTCCGAGTAACTTCTGTTAATTTCACAAGCAAAATTAGAGCTCTGAGTAGCAACTTACTGGTTAAGTGAATGATATCACAAATCCTGCGTCCCATTCGTTCAATATTACGTCAAAAGTATCTTATTACGGCAAAAAAACAGTCGTGACTCGTCGCGGGTCCGCACCACATGACACAAAAACCTACCGGACCCTTTTTTTGCTATATAAATAGTTACACAGGTACTAAATCGTGTGTCCATAAGGTCGAGTTTTGCGTGACCCCTTCCGGACATCGGTGTTTGCTTCGCCCGAATTGCAGTTTGTTTTTGTTGAAACTACTTGATTTTTTAAATGGAAGGCTATTTTACAGTTAACACGTTCATTTAAAATGTTAAACATCGTTATTAAGGTATGACTACTATAATTTGATTTTATAGTTTATTTAACTACGATAAAATGTACAATTAACTGCCTACTTTAAACTTTAACCATCAAGTAAACGCGCTACTTGGCAGACGACGTGGCAAGTAGCTTACTGGCCAGTTTAATCATAAGATGCATGCTACTTGAACGTCGTGAAATTCACACGTGCAGTTACGGGTGACTTTAACTGACGATTAGCCTACTTGACACTTTACTCGAGGGTGGTGAACGAGGCCCTAAGACTAAATTAAAATTAGTATTAACGTAAAAACGTAAATCTTTACGTACTTACAGCAACTGATATGTCGTATTTAGGAAATTTATATACTCGTGGATATATGACTTGCCGCAGTCTCCTCCACTGTCCATTCTCGAGCGAATCTTGTCGGGAGTAAATAGCTAAGTTGTGCAGGTTACCGGCCACGGCGTACGTGCTATATATGACCTTCTTACTGGCTTTTACACTAAAACATATTTATTGTATAATCTATTTCGTAATCCTTGATAAGATGTGGGCGTTTATGATAACTCCATTCTTGAAATAATACAATAAAAATAATCTTGAAAATCGGTGACCGATGGTAATTGGTAAGGTATGCTTAAGTTAATGGGGAATATAGGTTAAAAGTTAAGCACTTCCTCTGCCCTGAGGTCTCGGGTTCGATCCCCGAGTCAGACAAGGTGATATTGGATTTTCCTTTTCAGCATTAGCCCATTAGTATCTGGAATTTGTACCCGATATGGAAATAGGCTCGCCCCCTATTAAATAGACCGTTCCGAGCTGGACCAAATGTGGGTGATCTAGTTCTCTAGTTCGCCTTTGACTATCCCTTTGGAAATACAAGTGTGAGTATACCTATATGTATGTAAAAATTAAGCAGGCTAAGGCTATCCCATCTGCCTTTCTATCGCTTATATGGCCTAAATTACCTGTGTAAAAATAGTCAAAAATAAATGTAAACTTTCTATTCCCCCATGCCATAAAACTAAGGCGTGAGACGATAAAATGTTATGTAGGTACCTTTTGCCCCAACATTTGCGACAGGGGCTCATAGTTTCGTCGAAGCAGTGCGCAGCGGAGACTAATTTCGTTGGTGAAATAATGACACCACCACAGAACGTCCTGTAAATGTTTCTATAGCGGTAACGCAGCGATTTGAATGCTATCTGAAATAGATTATAAGAGAAATAGAGATTGGGAAGAGGAGGGTGGGGTTAATTGAGTCTCTGGAAATCTCACTCACTAAACGAAACGCTACAGCTGCCACTTTACGTCGGTTTTCTGTGAGACAGGGGTATTTGGCCGGCTCATTCGTGCTGTGGACAACTATCTACAGACAGCGTGGCTCCAGCGCTTTAATAATAGTACTTATAGCCCTACAGCTGAGACCTCTTTTAATAATGAACTACGTTGTTATAATGTGAGCTGGTCGACTTCACAGTTTCGAAATAATCATGAAGAATTTTCTGGTATGCAGATATTTTTTCATTGTTAAAGAGATCGATTTAATTATTCTTTTTTTGTTTGAAAGAGTAAGTACCTGTTACCTATTCAGAATTGGTTCATTGGAAAAGCTACAAAATAAATAATAAACATAACATAAGCTGACGCCTGTTTACAGGAGGGGTAGGCAGAGGCGCCCTAGCGAACTAGAACACCCACAATTCGCCGAGCTTAATTGCGTCCCAGATGTGATCGCCATATCGGGCACAAATTCCAGACTCCGGGCTGATATGGAAAAATCCAATATCACTTTACCCGCCCGGGGATCGAACCCGAGACCTTAGTACGGTAGTCGTACCGAAATACAACCACGCCACCGAGGCAGTCAAAATATAATGTTTAATAAAGTTAAAAATAAATAATGTTTAACAAAATAACAATCAGTCTTCAATAAACCAAGAACAATATTTCATGGAGCAGGTGCGAGGCTCAACGAAGATCAAATGAAAGGGAACCGACTCAAAAGACACATTACTTTTAACTCTTTCAAAGCGTTTCGCATAGGTACTTAATTCTACCGAACCACATCAGCCTATAATGGGCGAATAAACCTCATTAGAAGAGACGGTTCAAGCCCTGCAGTGGGACAATAATAATACAGAACCAAAGACTTCTACGTATACTACTAGACTTACTGTTAGGTAGAATGTGCGCACTAAGTCTCTGTTAATCGATCTCAACTCACGATAGAAATCTGCTCTTTTCCTTAGCCGTGAAACGTCAAACACTCGCCATCATGTGTCACAATTTTACTTCGAAACAGTTTGTCTAGTAAATACATAGAAGTCTTTGTACAGGACCTTTAGCCCGAGCACGAAAAACTAATGTAAATGTAAATGTATTCGAACTCGATGCGCGTCTATGAAATTTGTATGAAATATTAACCAAATGTCATCAGTGCGCAGCGAACTCGAATACATTTACATTTACATTAGTTTTTCGTGCTCGGGCTACTTGCATAAAAGTCTTTCTACAAGGACAGCTGATAGATTAATGTCAGTAAACAAACTCTACCTGATAAGGTGTATCTCCTTTTTTTGCAGGCCAGCCATTTACGACTCTTGGTACTATATCAAAGTTCTCTGGTTCTTCTAATAACTGCGGTACACAAATGTAAAAAAAATATACGGAAATTATAAAATAATGGTATATGCCAGGCATGTGAAATGAACTCTAAATGACAAAAAGCCATGACGTTAACTGTGACATAAAAGTAGAGAGAATAAGACCGTAAAAAGCGTTAAGTCTTTGTCTACGGTCTAATGGAATAATTAAGCCATGGATACACTTTCCTTATACATCTATCTAAAAAGAACCTTAAAGCATTGCCTTAAAGTTACTGTTTGAAAATTAACAATACTGCCTCGATGGCGTAGTGGTATTGCGTGCGCGGTATATCTTGAAGTCTCGGGTTGGATCCCCGGGTCAGGCCACATATCCAGGACTCCGAATTTGTGCCCGATATGGCGATAGGCTCGCCTCGTATCACATCTGGGAAGAATCACGAACATGAACTCGGTGACGTGTGGGTGTTCAAGTACTTCTATTTCGCCTCTGCCTTCCATTCGGGGAAGCACTTTTCAAGTTATAAAATATTTTGCAATGCCTTCCGATTTCCGGCGGTATAGAATCAAGTCATACAAGCCGTGCAACTATGCCATATTGTATGTTACTGCCATCTAGTGAAATATCTTGGTATCGTTTGTTAAAACCCCTGACGAAATATTCGTACTTTAGTAATGGACTACATAATTGCTATAAAATCTAAAAGATGTCGCTATAAAAACAACCAGTTTTGTATATACAGCTAATTATAAATAACAGCATGTACGTCGTGATTGGGGTTTGACTATTGAAGTAGCTTTTTAAGTTTTTTTAAACTTTTGATTATTGTGAGGCAGGTATATATTTATCCTTAAAATATAATTTTTCAAAAACTATTGGCTCATGGAAGAAGTATTGGTTTGAAATAAATAATGCTATTTAGAAATGTTTGTAATATAAAGGCTGTCTCGGTGGAGTAGTTGAATTGAGGTACAATTACCGTCCGGAGGTCTGGGGTTCAATCCCCGGGTGGGGCAGTGTTATTGTTTTTTCTTTTCAGTATCATCCCGGAGTCTAGTATTTGTACTCTATATGATAATAGGAGCAACCCTATCACATATGGGACGGAAATGAGCTCGGGATCTATGTCTGTGGCTTGGCGAAATGCGAGTGGTCTAGTTCGTTATTTTGCCTTAGCCTACCCCTTCGAGGTACAGGCGTGGAAATTGTTTTAACTATAGGCTAGCTACCATCACATACCAAATATTTAAGTAATCTTAAACTAAACCGAAACTAATTTCCTTAAGTTATAGTTTTAAGGTGATCTCAGACGGGCGTGAATTATAGATGAGGTGTTTCATTACCAGCAGCCGGCCCCCTAGCGGCGAGGTCGTGAAGGCGGAGGTCGGAACTCGCTTCATAAATTATAACTTCCGTTAGTTCAGACTTGAGATGGATTTGTAAGAGAACTTACGGGGTGATTTCTCAATATATTAATTTTGTTTTTAACCATTCATAGTAGTCTTCTTTAATCTGCCCTTATCCCACACCACCGTGGGGTTGGCGCAAAAGAAATGTTCATGCACGTCGCGGGAAAAATTCGGCTTACTTTTTACGACCGGCTGCTCTGTCGTCAATCTCTCCGGGGTACCATTAGTTAAGATTTAGCATTGACAAACTTGTTTTTTATAACACAGAAGGCGATGCTTAAGTCTTCATAAGAAGACCCAGTCTTCATTAGAGAACCCATTAGGGTTCTGTAGTGTTATTTCGTCACATCCGGTCCGTATGTCGAGCCATTACAGGGACTAGTCAGACTATTGGCACTATATTGATTACATGGATCGTGTTCCTTATTTCATAATTTTTTTTTTAATGCAGAGATTGGCAAACGCGCAAACGCTCACCTGATGGTAAATTATATCTACGCCCATAGACACTTAAGACACAAAACTAATCTTGGGTGCGTTGTCAACCTAAAAGGATGGAATGGAAGGGAGGGGGGAAATGGGCCACCGGAAATCTCACTCACCGAACGAAACGCGACAGCAAGCCGCCGCTTTACGTCGGTTTTCTGTGAGACATTGGTATCAAACCGGTCGATGCAGCCAATTCGTGCTGTAGACTTTATTGTTTGTAAACAATAACGTCTACAACACGAATTGCTGAATGAATTGCACACTGTAGCGTGGCTCTACCACTCCTTTCATCATCATCAGCCACAGGACGTCCACTGCCGGATTACATTATATTTAGTGTAGTAAATCATAATACCCATGCAAGAGTGGCACGTAGTGGGGATATATTTCTCTCCCTTACCAATGCTCGCACCGTTATGGCCGTGACGTGAATACACTGATGTATGTCTTTTCTGTTGTTTGAGAGCTCCCCAGATTTTTAAGACTTATAACCTTTTTATTTTCGAGAATTTATGAAAATTTCTTTCTCTACTATATTTTAGATGACATTTTTAGATAAAATTAATAAAATAAATTTGTTAACTACCCAATTAGACCATCTGAAATATTCCAAACTCGGAGAAATTTCCCACCGTGTGTAACGCCCTTCTCGGTCGAAATCCGTGCACCGTATATTGTCTTGAGATTTGTATTTAATTATCTCGACCTCAGGTTGATGCGTGCGGTTTACCTTGGTCGGATGTTAAGCCGAACGTTAAATTGACGTGTATGATGCTGCCAAATTATAATAATAATAATAATAATAATAATCATTTATTTCAGGTATTTCCATCCATAATATGTTGTTAGTAAATCTTTTAAACTAATAAGTTAGTATCTTATTTAATATTATTATAATTTTATTGCATATATATATATATATATATATATATATATATATATATATATATATATATATATATATATATATATATATATATATATATATATATATATATATATATATATATACATACACATATATACATACGCATACACATACATATACACACATGTATATATATGCATATACATACATACACATATACATACATACATACACACACACACATACACATACATGCATATGCATGCACGCGCCCGCGCGTACATATACATACATACATACATTCATATATTCATTTATAAACAGTTTATATTATTTTAATGCCCAATTATGCGGCCACACATGAAGGGTCATCCAATGACTTAGAAAGGGCCCATCAACTCTTTCCGCTACGGTACGTACAATATTGTTGGCGCTGCCACGTATCCTCCTCAACAGGGATGCAACTCGTTTACGCATTATTACATTGAAATCATCGATGCGCATACCCGCAAACATCCCTGTAGCACTACAATATCGCGGCAGCCCCATCAGAGCCCTAAGTGAGTTGTTGTATTGTACGCGCAGGACGCTGTAGGCTTTTTTAGAGTAGGTGATCCACAGGCTACAAGTATAAAAAGTCTGGCAGTATGCCTTAAACAAAGTGGTCTTAACGTCTGCAGTGCATTTTGCAAACCTGCGTATCAACATGTTACTCCTAACCGCCAGCGCCCTACGTTCCCTTTCTATGTCCATGTCATCATTTTGATTTTCTGTAACCCAATGTCCCAGGTACTTAAACTCTGACACAATCTTAAGAGGTATACCTTTTATTGTGACTGGTGGTATGTCATGAGCAATCCTAGCACCAGCCTTAAACACAAGGAGTTTACTTTTGTCAGCGTTATACCTAAGACCATGGGTCTCCGCATAACTTTCACAAATAGACATCAATTTCCTAAGGCCAGCTATTGAGGGGCTTAGCAGCACCATATCATCGGCATAACTAAAATTATTTACAAATGTGCCATCCACAGAGCAGCCTACCATAGAGCTACTAAGCTCCGCAATCAACCGGTTGACATACAGACTAAAGAGTCTGGGCGAGGAAAGTCCTCCTTGCCTTACTCCGCATTCCAATCTATACGGCCCAGATAGCGAATTCGCCCACTTAATTCTATTAGTCTGTTGGCTATACCAATATTTAAACAATTCAATAACTTCATAAGGTAATGTAGTTTCCGTGTACAATTTATGCCATAGCTTATTATAAGACACCATATCGAATGCCTTAGACAAATCAAGAAAACAAGCATAAATGGGTGTTTTCCTATCTGTGTAGTAACGGACAGTATGCTTGAGACAAAGTACAGCTGTCTCTGTAGACAAACCAGACTTAAACCCGAACTGGGCATCATGTAGAATTGAGTGTTTGTCTAACTGTTTATCAAGCATACTATCCAGGACCTTTGCAGTTACAGTTGCTAACGATATGGGCCTGTAATTATTAATATCAGCAACATCTCCAGTTCGGTTTTTGATAATAGGCACTACCGTAGTCCTAAGCATATCCCCAGGTAAGTATGAATGACAAATACAAAAATTAAAAAGCATAGCTAAGACCCGTGACATATGAGCACCCGCAAATTGCAAGTGCTCGATACTAAGCGAGTCATGCCCTGGTGATTTTCCACGTGTCATGTTCTTGATTGTTCGAGCCACGTCAAGAGCACAGAACCTTACATGTGAATTTATGTCATGTGACCTATGTGGTATTGACGTATCAGCAAACTGTAATGGTGATTCAACTTTAAAGTGATTTTTAAATCGTTCTGCAATTTCAGCCGGTTCACTAACTCCTTCCACACTCATAGGTAGACTCGACCTGGAGGTAAATATATTATACAGCTACTATAGGGAACTTGCATGTATTTTTTTGGTATATTGTAAAGAACTAGGTCTCAAATAATCACATCAGAAACAAAAACATTAAAATATGCACAAATAATTTCATTATAGCAAGTCAAAATATGACTTACGAAACCACGCGCTAAAAAAGGACGTGACGTCACCGCGTAGAAATGTTAAAGATATTTCTTTAAGTAATGGAGTAAAAATAAGGAAGAAGGAACAGAAGGACCGCCGAAATCTAATTCACTTATCACCATACTAAACACAACAACAGCCGAGGATTACTTTACACAAATGTGTGTATGTATGTTTAACTATCCTTTTTCAATTTTGTATTCTCAGAGATTCGCCGAGCTTCATTGGTTGTGCTAAAGTGCGTGCCATTGTTCATTCTGGCTTCCAGGAGTTATAGTGATGGGTCTTTTTTTCTACCTGCCCTTATCCCCCCTTATGTGGGGTATGCACAACATACATACATTTTCAAGCATGTTGCAGAAAGGATTTGGATTATTTTTTACTACCATCCGTCTGCCTGACGTCAACCCCCTCTGAGGGATTCAGAAATTAAATTAGAAAATTTGCTTAGACCAACTTGGGAATCAAACCCAGGACCTCCCAGTTCTCCGGCCATGTATGCAGCCACTAGACCAAGGAGGCGACCGGCGGTGGGAATGTAGCAAAATAGTTGTAAACTATAACTATTAACATAGTATCCCCACGACTGCTTCGGTGGCGTGGTGGTATTTCGGTACGACTACGGTTCTGAGGTCTCGGGTTCGATCCCCGGGTCGGGCAAAGTGATATTGGATTTTTCTATATCAGCCCGGAGTCTGGAATTTGTGCCCGATATGGCGATAGGCTCGCCCCCTATCACATCTGGGACGGAACTAAGCTCGGTGAAATGTGGGTGTTCTAGTTCGCGAGTGCGCCTCTGCCTACACCTTCGGGGATATAAGCGTGAGCTTATGTTATATTATGTAGTATCTCCACAATCCATCAGTCTATATACATACAACACACGTCGCTATTCGCTACAAACCACTACAAGATCTTACTAATTAGCTCTGGCAAGTTAGCCAACTTAGTATAGTCACTACCGAAACGCTAATTAAGTGATACAAGACTGGTCCCCGAGCCCCGTTAGTTCGCAAACTTGTATTGTCTAAGTTTATTCCTACTTTCTGGACAATCACGGAGCTAGTGTTTTATTTACTTGGGATAGAGAGTGTTAATGTAGTAAAATATTCAGAGTGAAATATGTATATCCATAATGTTAGAAAGTAAATTTAATAAGCACGTTTAAAAACATACTGGCCCGACTTCAAAACTTATCCGATTGTGACCAAATTTATATGGGACTACCCTTGAAATAAGCTCTATCGAACACAAAAATAATCTTGACAATCGGTCCACATTAGGCGGAGATATCGCGTAGCATACATAATACAAATACAAACGAATTGAGGACCTCCTCCATTTCTGAAGTCGGTCAAAAAAATAAAAATAACAGAGCTTTTTTTTGCAATTCACCCATTCTTCTTTGTTCTTCCAAACAAGTCTTCCGAGCTGAGGTATAGTAGTCAATAAACGGAATCTAAATAATGTGTGAAAATTGAATAGATTCCATCAATAATTTGATGCAGAGGCGAATGTTTTTCTTCCTCTCATGCAGCACTGGAGCAATCAATCTGGAAAAGTAAAAATATTTAGTTTTCTACCATTCTCAAATATTATTTATATTAATATTATTCGCGATGGCCCTTCTATTTTCAGATTTATTAAAAATAAGTGTTCTAAATCAATGTGAATACATCCATTGATGTTACGGAACATAAAAAACCACTACAGTCAACAAGTGAACAGATGCACCACAATACTTCGTTACGAGGCGACGCGATGCGACACCTTGTCGTCCTCGTACTCATAAACATAATGTATCATTGAATTCACATATGCGAATTTGAAACAAGTATCCTCATTTTTTATTTAGTTTATGATTTATGGTTTAAGACATTTATTTCTCAAATAGAATACATTCACTTATTATGAGAAATAAAAGTTATTTTAACAAGTAATGCTATTACACGAAAACAAGTAACGGAACATTAGTTTGGCGATCAATATAAATAATAACTCTATGTAAACTCATCATCATCAGTCATAGGACGTTCATTGCTGAACATAGGTCTTGTAAACTCAATTTCGTAAAATATATTTGGGTATGATATTTGTATCTCTACCTATTATTGTCAATTATATTATTAAGCACCTATTTTTTGTAGAAGAAACTGATCTTATATTTAATGAAGTAAGTATTGTTATTTTACAAATAATACAAAACCAACCAAAATTAATTAAATTCAATACGACCGTGTACATAATTAAGGCGAAAAAAATAGACTCTACACTCATCCGGACTCTACATATTAGTCTCGGAAGAAAACAACTGCAACTTCATTACAGTAACAAAATGTTAAATTGTTATTTTGGGCATAGAGTTCCGTAATAACGTAAATTAATTTTTATTATTCTAATCTGATCACATTACAATTGTTTAGAAAGTAATTCACAGAATCACAAATTATTGGGACAATCCATTTACAAGTAAACCGGTAAACAATTATTTTTTACGTACTGGCCACTCAACTGGCTAATGGCCCAGTAAAAAGCTATTGAACAGTGGGCTCATGCTCTTATAGATGGGCACAAGCGGCGTTGCTTATTAAAAATGTGGCCTGAATATCAAATTGCTATCTTCCTTTTGTGTTGCACCCTTAAATGCGCTGGCACCAGTGAGGCACTGACCCCAGCTTTGAGCGGGGGACAGAGTAGTGTAAAAACACAGAGTATCCCATGCATATTAGAAATCACTAAAATTAAAATATGTAGTATTTTGATTGTGTTAAATTTTTTCTTTAAACATGCCTTATCCAAATGTGAGGTCGGCGCAAGACGCTTTTTCAAGCTTGTTGCAGAAAGGATTTGGCTTAATTTTTACGACCGGCTACTGATTTTTGCCTGATGTAAGAATAAAGATACTCATTTTCCCATTGATTGTAAGAACTTTGCCTTACCCGGATAAAAAGAAAAAAAAACGAGGATTTGTGCCAAGACATAAAACGAAAATATTCGTAAAGTCTCTGAACAGCTGTCTAGTCTATACAAAAAAACTGAAGGCCGAGTTAAAATGTTATGATGGGGCACTACTGGTGCCCTAACGCGCTATTGTTTGTTATTTTTTTTATAAATAAATTCAGTTGTCACAGCTCTTATGATAAATGGCCGTCCTGACACGATGCTCATATGGCGAATTTAGATTCACTTGTTTATGCGTATGGTGGATTATTTTCGACGCATCCCTTATTATGGATTAGATACATAATGCGGGCCTGTATTTAATGTTTGGATCTTTAAGTTGAATCTATATTAGTTATTCAAAAAGAATGAAAATTGATATAAAACTAATTTTAACGGACTTTATCTTTATTATATTATTAACCCTTGAGTTTGTTTCGGCATTTCTTCTCAGTGATAGCCACGAAATGCCGACGTCATCATTATTTTTTTAATACATACTCGTAATTGACATGTAAAAGTGATATAAAATATCCTATTTGTGGAATAAATGATTTTAATTTGAAGTATATAATTTATTTATTGACTGCCTCGGTGGCGTAGTGGTATTACGTGCGCGGTACGATTTTATCGTCTAGAGGTCTCGGGTTCGATCTACGGGCCGGGCAAAGTGATATCAGATTTTTCAGTATCAGCCCGGAGTCTATAATTTGTGTCCGATATGGCGATAGCCTCGCCCCCTATGACATCTGAGACGAAACTCAGCTCGGCGAAATGTGGGTGTTCTAGTTCAGTAGTGCGCTTCTGCCTACCCCTTCGGGGATACAGGCGTAAACTTATGTAATTTATTATAAGTGAAATTTAAAATCGAATACGATGAATTCCGTAAAAGTCAGTTTTATTTTTGTTTGTAATATTCACGTAAAAGTATGTAAAAAAAATAATATATTTCAAACTAAATTGCTTCACTATCCTAAAAAAGTTACATAGAGCCTTTAGGCAAAGCACGAATAAAAATGCAAGCATCCGAACTCCCTTTATGAAGATATTTTGAAATGTTAAATATGTAATGAGCTCGCAAATCCATTTGCTACGGTTCCCGCATTTTTTCTTGTCCATTACGACGTTGTGCAGCCAATTTGAAAATATTGAATAAGTAAAACATCCCCTAAATATGAATATGAAGAATATTTAGAGGAATAGAAGCGACAATATAGTAATGACTTTATATCTGCTGATACATTTGACCACCATTTTGAATATCTTACTTTTTTCAACCTACGCAAGCTATGGACAAGAGATCTTGGGTTCGAATTGGGATTCGACGTAACCTGGGGTCAGGCAACGCGATTTTTTTTAAATAATTTGCCCAGACTAAATCTTCCAGGGAGAGTTGACGTCAGGCTGGCAGCTGATCATAAAAACTAACGCAAATCCTTTGTGAAACATGCTTAAAAGTTGTGTTGCGCTGAACCCAATATATACCTATGGTGTAGGTATTAAACTATAGCTAATTTTTTTATTTGACTCAATACTCAATTGAACACAATATTTAAAAAAATATTAAAAAGTGTTTACATTACAATAAAATAAATTAAACGTATGTGCAATGGCACATAATAATAGTACCTAAATGAGCCATTGATCAACATGGTTGATTAATCAAAATTAATGCATTACAAAAGTAGCCATAATCTATGAATTTTGTAAAAACATGTAACTCAAATCACATCTGCATTTAATTTATTCTTTGCAGCCTCAACGTAGGGAGTGCTAAAGTCATTATGACGAGTTACCTTGTTTTAAAATACCGCTGCCGTACGTTGTACGAATCGTGTGGGAAACAACACCATGGAATTACGTCACAGGAATGACAGTGGCAATTCTTTCGCACATTTTTTCACGCTCCATGGAGGGTGATTTTTATTTTTTCTAATTTTCTAGTTTCACTTTGCACGGACGTGTTTCATAGTTCGCGTTTGTGGTCTCATTTTTTAACTGACGCGTAGAACTGTTAGCATTTTTTAAAACAGACTTGTCTGTTAGAGTACGCATTAAATTCTATTCGTTTTGCTCCGTTGGTTGTGGTTTCGAAATATTTTTCGTGTTCTGTTCAGTGCTGTCTGAATATTTTTAAGGTAGCCTTTAAAATAGAACTTTTAATTTAAAAAATGTTTACTTTCAAAAATATCATAGTCCTAACATATTTTTTGTACCAAGAAAAATATTTTTATATTCAGACAATTTATTTATTGTAAATAAAACTACTTCAAAGTTAACTTTTAAAAAGACATCTCAACTTCTAAGACTCCACATGACGCTTCCAAATAAATAGCAGAAAAAGTCGGCGTTTCCATGCATTTTTAACACGACAGTAGTGCCGCGTGATCCCTGTTAACCCTTTTACTATACATTAATGCTCCTTTATTGCTTATTTGTTTTGTAAAAGACGTCACTGAACACGTATTTAAGGGCCTTTTGTACCCTTGTTTGAGGAATTTGTCTCCGCAGCATGAGTCAGCGGCTTTGACCACAAAGGACGATAATACAATAACAGAAGCTGGGTTGATATTAATAAGAATGGCTATGGCTTGTGCTTAATATTTGATTTTGTTAAAGGAAGTCTTGTTTTAAAAAGTGCGTACCTTTTTCTGTCAGCTACAGATTACAGATGTCTCATATTTCTGGTTTTTTAAAAATATAGTTTAGAAGAAATATAATTTAGAAGTTACTGACATCCAGATAATCATAATAATAATAATCATAATAAATACACACAACAGTCACACATATTCCTGACGCCACACTAAGAGCGAGTCTTGTGTCGTGGGAATCAAGAACTACGAGAGACTTTCGGTCTTACAACACCCAGACCCGAAACAAATATCTGTGGGCCACACAGACATTTGTCTCGGTGCGGGAATCGAACCTGCGACCTCACGATTCACAGCCGGCCACTCGCCCGCTGCGCCACGGAGGCTGTTAGGTCCACATCTCTGTCGAATTTCTGGTTCACATCTCTATCGAATTTTCTACTAGTATGTTCTAACTACTACACTATTTAGAGATCACCGAAATGTACCACGCCTACAGACAGCTCGGCGTGATATGATAAATAAAAACCATTTCCTGTTCTAATTAGTTAAAAAAAAACAACCAAGAAAAACATTGGTATGTTTATCAGGTATCTGTTTACCCACTTAAGAGGTGTGAATCCCAAAAGAGTGCACTTGACTCGCCGCAAAACATCAAAATTTGCAATTTAATGTCCACATTACAAACATCCGTAGAGCACAGCTGTCGGTTTTTGTCACGGACATTCCCTACTGTCCCTTCATAGAAAAGCAATCGGGTAGTCGTAAACGTTAAGGGTCTAAAAGCACCCCCCGGGGTGCTGCTAAAGGCACTACGATGTTTCTTGACACTGGTAGAAAAAGTACCCGTTGGTAGCCCCTTAATCCGGGACAGGCGTCGGGGGGGTTATAACGCAGGAAAAAAGTATAATTTAAAGCTGATTTAAGGTATCGAATTAAAAAGGAAGTTGAAGAGCGGGTGAACTGCGATCTCGGACATCTTGTACATTAACGGCCGGTTTCAATAAACAATCTCAGTTCAAATGTGCAGATAGATTACAAAAATTAGCCAATAAGAACACAGTTTGAACTTGACTCCGTCAAATTACGTGATTTGATTGGTTCATAAACGCGATCTATCTGCACTCTAAACTGAGATCGTTTATTGAAACCAGCCGTATGGGCGACTTGCAGCGCTATTACTAATCTAGAGTCAGGCCTTAGAACGATTTATCATACAGTCACTCCTATGTTTAAAACAAGATTCGGGATAAATAAAGATTTATCGCGGAGCTGCAAGTCGCCCTAATTGTATTATTAGGGAAGCGTATGTTAATTCAATTATGAATTGGAAATGCCTAATAAAAAAATATAATTTATACGTTGAAATAATCATTTCGACTCTTCTATGGAACAGAAATGATTTTGTATTCTGAGAAAGTATTTATTTATTTATTTCAATTAGCACTACCACATTATACATATTAATCATAAAAGAAAAGAACAAAACTTAAATAATACAATCCATTCCGATATGTATGACAATTATGGCGTACCTAACATTTGCCGCAAATGTGCTCAAAAATAGAAAATTGCGCGTCAAATATACCGCAAGACTATTTAATGTAATGGAAATTTCTTTTCTCAAAAATACCGTCATTATTTATATTGTTAATTTATTTATTGATCAATCTGTAAAGGTGTTTTTGTTTAAAGCAGTACAGGGTAAACGAAATTCTATGACCCGCTTGATAATAGACTTTAAAATTTCTACCCAATAAATTATTAGTTTTGTATTTAACTTAAAAAATAGTTCCATAATTTCTATATTTATGAACGACTTCTAAAAAAGAGATGGGCCTCAATTCGTCTGTATTTTATGTATGTTACGCGATATCTCCGCCAAATGTGGACCGATTTTCAAAATTCTTTTTGTGTTCGATAGAGCTTATTTCAAAGGTGGTTCCATATAAATTTGGTCACGATCGGATTTGAAGTCGGTCCGTTAAGTTTTTAAACTTGTGATTATTATACATTGTAGATAAAATATATTTTAAAATTGTGTTTGAAACAAATACATTCAACAGTAGTTAGTGATATTAAATCCCTTTGGTTTCAAATCAATGTTATTTGCATCAATGTCTTACAAAGGTCAGATCTGCGGTCGGACGCATCACGTGGTGTTCGATAATATCAATTTATTATTCAGCGGATCAACTGTCCGATGCAAATGCAGATTTCCCAGCTGACCGCGCTCTAGTTATGTGTCGCAGTCCCTTCATATGATTATACATTTTACATCAAGGCGGGGAAGTTAATATCATATTTTTAACAATAATTCTTTTTTCCGAGCACGGCAACGTTATTACATAAAACCTAATGGTAAGTGTAGTGTAGTCTAAGAAAACCAGTAACCATTGACAAATAATTTTATTGACAATTAGGTTATTTTTATTTATCTCCTTTTATTATTCATGCTTTAGCATAAATACATTTAGTAATTCATCTAGATTTGTAGCTAGTTTTTTAACCGATTTAAAAAATATATCAATTCGTTAAACATTCAATTCTTGTTAATTGAGTATCATTTTGTAAAAATGCCACAGTCATTCAGACCTAACACTGCCTCCTCTTATTATTTTAGGTGGTTGAGCCACCGAGACCCATAATTATCAGCAATTCCGTAAGCAGTTATATCAATCCACGATTCAGCTGGCTCGACCGGTTTGATGCCACTATCTCACAGAAAACTGACGTGAAGACTCGTACATTAGTCATTACGCTGGTGTATTATGAAACGCTTTTAAAAACAGATGCAAAATAAACATACACACATACATACATAGATTCACGCCTCTATCTAGAGAACTAGAACACCCACATTTCACCGCATAATTTCTGTCCCAGATGTGATAGGGGGTAAGCCTAACGCCATATCGCACAAATTACAGATTCCGAGCTGATACTAAATAGAAAAACCCAATATCTCACCCGACCCTGGGATCGAATGCGACAACCTCAAGATGGTAGTCGCACCATAATATAACCCTGACACCGTGGCAAAATAAAAGAACTTTTAATAATAATTATAAATACACCCAGCAGTCACACTCCTAGTCCTGACCCCATACTAGGTATAACCTGTATCGTGGGTATCAGATACTATGAGAGACTTTCGATCTCACAACACCCAGACTTGAAACAAATATCTGTGGGCCACACAAACATTTGCCTCAATGCGGGAATCGAACCCGCAGTCTCTCGCTCTACAACCACTACTGCGCCACGGAGGCTGTCATTGTTTTATATCCCAGCTTCAGTCTGAACAGTCATTACCGTATGAATGACTGCGACAAGTAAAGCCAGTGCACAATAGTGCCCTGATTGTGATGCTTGGATCTAAATCCCATTGTTCTACTTAAGGTGATGCAGGAAATTGATTTTGTATGCAAAATGTATCACATGCATTAGAAATTGCAGTATTGATGGGGAATAAATGCATTAGTTCAATAATTAATCTCAAAGTTACTGAGTGGTCGCTTCCTCTCGTCTGGTGGAAGCGTATGTGGGCTGTGGGCAGGGGAGTCTGGGTTTGAATCCGGTCTGGGAAAAAAGTGTTTTGCAAGATTTCCGGGAATGGATTCCTTAGGCAGAGGTTCTTAAACGTATTTTGTCTACTGCCCACTTCGAAAATAAATTAATTTTTAGCGCCCCCCATTATTTTACCTACTTAAAAACCACTATAACTTCACATTATTAATAAATAAATACACCCAGTCACACGCATAGTCCTGACCCCACACTAGATGTAACCTGTACCTTGGGTATCAGAAACTATGAGAGACTTTCGGTGTCACAACACCCAGACCCGAAACAAATATCTAGGGCCACACAGACATAATATGTCTCGGTGCGAGCATCGAACCGCGACCTCACGTTCCACAGCTGGCTACTTGCCCGCTGCGTCACGGAGACTATCGAAATTAAATAAATTATTGTGAGCTATATCAGCGGAGACCCCCTTTTTTTCTGGGTCTCATATATGGGATTCTGTGGCAGAAATTTCAGACTCCGGGTTGATATTCAATAGAAATAAACCATTATCACTTTGCCCGACCCTGGGATCGATCCCGAGACCTCAGGACGGCAGTCGTAAATAAATACCGAAATACTACTATAGTAGGATTGCTTATTAAACGGAGTAAACTGACATTTCGAATGTTGCCACTTTTTCAGGAAATTTAAATAGTGCTGCGGTAAAAAGATCAACATTATTTAAACATTTAAATTCAGTGAGCCATTTATTATTATTTATTCATTTTCTAAAGTCCAACTTATAGTCGTAATTCCTGCCTAATGTTTGGTTAGTATTGTATGTCTATTGAATGATAGTCATAGTAAATGACTGTATTATAACTTATGGCATGTCTACTGGAATTATAGTCATGGTTCTTTATAAACAAAAGTTACAAAAGCTATGGATGCGCCGAACGTAATTTTTCCCAAATAATAAAAAGTAATATTTGTAATTTCATTGTAATCCTTTCGCGTATCTGTTGTGATTATTTACGCAAAATTATTTACACAGACATTTAGTCGAAGGTTTAAGCTGGGGGGTTACCACCACCTCTTATAGCATTATTATTATCATCTTACTTGTATCGATTCCCATACAAAACAAACGAAGAACGATTATAATAATACTGCTATAAGAGGTTGTGGTAACCCTGCAGAAATGTCTACAAATACGAAATATAATTCTAATTTTGCAAGCTAGTGCTGAGTTATTGTTTCTTTGAATGATGAAAAATTTAACTAGATCAATCACTATGTTTTGAAAGTAAGCAACATTATTTTGGAAAGAGACATTTCGATCTGTCAGTTTACTCCGTTTAATTAGCAATCGGACTATACGCCACCGAAACAATCATCGGGTGCTATATTATATCAGTAAATAATTTACGACGTTTCACTTCGATGCAAAAACGTAAATGAACAAATGGTAATAATCATGAGATCAATATATCATAGGTATCATAACTTTATGGCGACTGAGATTAATTTGTCGCGGTGTGCGCACGTCCTAAAATTTATAATTCATCGTAAGTTAAAGTACTAGTATTTCGTATTTAATTCTCTAGGCACATAGTGGGCGGGGCTTGCGGTGGGCGTGGCGAGAGGTGGGCGGTCCCTCTGTGCCGTCCCCAAGCACTTCGACACCCCAGAGGTTTCAACAACTTGTTTGTTGTTCAAGTTATTCTCATATTAGTCATTTTATATGTTGGAGAGATGAAGATATGTAATTCATTTGTATGTGTTAGTGAAATATTATTGTACACATTAATTATACAAGTATACATAATTCAATAGTAAGATACAAGCATCGTGTCGTGGGTATCAGACGCCTTCCGACACTAACAGTCATGTCAACAACAATGTAAACAAAATCAAATCAAAATATTTATTAAATCTATAAAATGTTAGTACATTATTTATATTTCGTCAAATTTCCTCTACCGCCAGTTCGTAAGGCCGTTTCGCCATAGAAGATCGGGCAAGAGTCTCTGGCGTTGCTCTTTTCAATGACAGTTGACGAAAATTGCTTATAAAGTACCATATACAGAAATCGGGAATGTAGGAATCGAATTCACGACCTATCGTTCCATAGCCGGCTTCTCGTCCGCTAGTGGCTAGTGGACGAGAAGTGTCAATAATACAAATAATGTTTTTTTTGAACATTATTTGTATTATTGTTAATATTAACAAAGATTAAGACAAATTTAATTTAACGCCTCGGTGGCGTGGTTGTATTTCGGTACGATTACCGTCCTGAGGTCTCGGGTTCGATTCCCGGTCGGTTAAAGTGATATTGGATTTTTCCATATCAGCCCGGAATCTGGAGTTTGTGCCCGATATGGCGATAGGCTCGCCCCCTATCACATCTGGGACGGAACTAAGCTCGACGTAATGTGGGCGTACTAGTTGGCTAGTGCGCCTCTGCCTACACCTTCGGCGGTAACATAAACAAAACATACATAATACGGTTTAAATGTATTGATTATTAAGTCTCACATTTTGAACTACCACTAAAATAAATCAGAGGCAAAGCAGATTTCTATTTGGCCATCCAAGTTTTAACGCGAGTATATAATATATCTGCATAATTGAGAATCATTATACATAGAAATTTCGAAGGTATTAGTAGTATACCAGCTGGCATTACTTTGCTAGCTACTTTTCCAACACGATTAAGCCGGGATTGGACCTCAAAGGGGATTGTTTCAGGACAGCTGATCGTAAAAACTAAGCGGAATCCTTTCTTTAGCTTGAAACAAGTGTGTTGCGCCGATCGGACATTGGAGTGGATAAAACGGTAAGTGGGAATACTTGACGTGACTTGATGTAAAAATACAAAAATACCCAGGCACTAATGTCTAACATGGTGGTCCGATCGCACACTATTATATTATGAGTATAGCTTTATCCCGGCCTTATACCAGGGTTCGCTATCATAATTAAATACTTCCACTTCTGGGTAAGTTAAACAACAACAACAACAATATAAGCTCACGCCTGTATCCCCGAAGGGGTAGGCAGAGGCGCACTAGCGAACTAGTACACCCACGTTTCGCCGAGCTTAGTTCCGTCCCAGATGTGATAGGGGGCGAGCCTATCACCATATCGGGCACAAATTCCGGGTGTATATAAAGTAATCATAATTTTGCCGACTAACAAGAGACGTTATGTTTCTCGTGTGTATCAACTTTATCGTTTCTCTTAAATTAAAACCTTCAAAAATTGGAATTTATAATTAGAAGTTGTGATTTTTTGAGAAATGTTTACGAATATCCCTTTATATGATATCAGCAGCCATATGGTTAATATTTCATACAAATGTCATGGACGCGCATCGAGCTCGAATACATTTACGATTGTCAGAAATTTTCTTGCTCGAGCCGCTGAACCCGAACAATTTGAGTGGTTAATACACACGGTTAATATCTACGACACGAATTGTCGAGCTCTACCCGTCAGGTACCACTGTCTCACTGAAACCTGACATGTGTGTATGCATAGTGAAGATTACTTACCATTTAGGTCACCCACCTGTTCACCTGCATATTTGCCAGCCACCGCTATATAGAACAAAAAATATATCTGCCGTCCTCAAGGTATAATGCTGTTAAGTGAATACACCTAATTTTGGGATGTCTCCAAAAAACGTGAAAAATACGGTCCCTAGAGATTTCATAGACATGATTATTTTTATTCTTAAAGTAAACAAGTTATTAAGTCTATTAACTATAAAAACCACAGGCTAATAAACCTCTAAAGATAATATTTTTTATTTTTTTTAGAGACATCATAAAATTAGGTTTATACACTCAACGGCATTTTAGCTTGATGACGGCAGATATTTCATACATACATATTGGATGCGGGCCGCTTCCAACAGGTCGATCTGAAAAACTTTGGGCAGGTTATGTTCACCAGTGGATGACTTATGGCTGATGATGATGATACATAGCTAGGCTCAAGCATGTATCCTCGAAAGGGTAGGCAGAGATGAACTAGTAATCTAGAACACCCGCATTTTGCCGAAGTCATTTCCATCCTAGATGTGATAGGGGGCGCGCATATCATCATATCAGGCTCAAATTCTTATCACTTTGTCTGACCCGGGGATCGAATTCGAGTCCTCAGGACGGTAGTCGTACCGCTCACGCAACACAAATACGCCACCGAGGCAGGCAAAAAATATATTTAAATCATAATATCAATATTCAAAAACAACGTATGTACCTACAATTTACAATATCTAGAGGTATACGTTATTATGAAACTAGCGTATAATATAAACTCTTAAAAATATATTTATTTCTGCCTACCCCATCCCACCTTAATATGGGGTCGGCGTAACGCACTTTTTCAAGCATGTTGCACAAAGGATTTGGCTTAGTTTTTACGACTGGATGCCTGCCAGACGTCAACTCCATCTGAGTGATCCAGTCCCGGAAAAATAAAATTAGAAAATTCGCTTTGCCCTACCTGGGAATCGAACCCTCGACCTTCCGGTCCACAGCCTATATATGCTGCCACTAGACCTAGAAGGCGACAAACTATGTTTAAAATATGTTTTTAAAATCTAGAAAATATATTTAAAATATGTAAAACTGAATCATATTCTTCAATTTTCATTCACAGCGTACGTGGCGCATTGGGCGAGTAGCCGGCTGTGAACCATGAGGACGCACGTTCGATTCCCGCATCGAGAAAATGTTTATGTACCTGACAGTTATTTCGGGTCTGGGTGTTGTTAAACCAAAAGTCTCTCGTAGTTTCTGATACCGATACAGACTAAATCTAGTGTGGGGCCAGCAGGTCGATTATCTAAGAAACGCCACGACGTCGCGATCGACGACGAGCTCCCGCAGCGCACATCGTTGAGATCGACGGAGCGTTCAACGTTGTTAGCTCTTAGAGAATACCATTTTCCATACATTTATGTCAAACGCCTAGCTCGAGAGAGCTAGTTCGCATAAGCGCCATCATCACGCATAGCGCTAGTGCGTGCGCTTTGTACCTTGCTGAATACAAACATGACAACATCGTTGCCGCAAAATGAAGAAAATGAACCTTAGAGAATCGACCTCCAGGATCGTCTGTGACTGTTGGCTGTATTTATTAATTTGATTTTAACCAATCGAGAAATTTATCTAAAACAAGCTATGTAAATTGTTATAACGTATTCATGAAAACGTTTTTTATGACGAACATTTTGATTTTAACGATTGTCCCTGAGATGCGATTTGTACCCCGACACCTCACACACGCATTTGCATATAATTAACGAGGCGACAAAACCTCATCCCCGAATATTTCGAGTCAATTCCCACTGAAATTTCATCATCGTCAATCTAACTTGGGTTTAATAAGTAATACTTGCGCTATGGGCCGTCCCAGAGCAGAGGCCGGCTGGTCCAGCGAGATGCTGTGCGTCTCATCTCTCCTCCCGTCCCTTACCCGCGCGTGGAGCGTGCGGTCTCAGAGGAAAACCTCCGAACCGGCCTCTCATTATCATAAGCCGCGTCGATATTATCACACGTGAAAGCTCTGTATAGCTTCGAAAAAATCAGTTTCTATTTTCGATAGTTATTTATCGTCATTATGTGGTGTAATTTTGATATTACAGTTTTATTGTCGGGGTGTGCTAGTGGCGCCACCACTGTGGCTGTTGTCGTCCCGCTCTTGAGGCGAGGGCGTGTCCCCTGGGCGCCTCCCACAGTCCGCGGGGACGGACGGGGGCGCCGCGAAGCTCGGGCACTCGGCGGCGCGCTCCCGCGACGCTTGTTAGTGTTCCGCAAATCCACAGCGGGATCGCCCGCACAACCGGGACTCGATCCCTAAACGCACATACGATAACACAGAGCCGCCTACAGGGTAAATACACGATACAGTTTGACATAACATACTTTTTAACGAAACTATTTTTGAATTTCGTTCTCTTTTCAAAAGTGTACAGTCACCGTGTTGCATTTTTATAATGTTGCGGATTTTGTTCGGGAATTAAGTTTTAAATAAAGTTGTATTGTGCGGACCGCGTTTGAATTTGGAAGGCGATTTTCGGGAAAGTTCGCGTTTTTCCGGGGGTGTTCGTGCGCTCTCGGTGACTGATTCGGGGTGCGTGTCGTGATTCGAGATTCGGTCGGACGAGTTAAACGCGGCGGCGGGCGGGTACACGGGCTCGCCGTGGCCGCCGCTGGAACTCGACCCCGTGGGATGGGGACGAAAACTGTATCCATCTGGAGCGCCCAGGTCTTCAGGTATGTCCAAAATAATAATTAGTGTATTAGTCCAAAATCAATTATCAGATAATTTATTATCAAAGTTCATATACTTAGGTGTCAGAATTAGGAGTAGAAAGTGGATGATTTTTAATTATTTTTTATGTTAATTCTATGTTATCTGAAAAAGGCTTATGTCCAGCAATGGACGGGTACAGGCTGATGATGATGATGATGATGGATGTTATTTTAATGCCGGTCAGATAGTAAACTTAATTAGTGTAATAAAAATAATAAGTAGTTACGTATTCAAATTATCCTCAGTGCAAATAAATGGTAATTTCTATCCAAGGAAGTAATTAACTGTGAATATCTTTATCACCGTAAATATAAAGGCTACGGAGTACGGACGCGGGACGGAGCGTCTACGGTCTACGGCGTAGCATAACAAATGAACTCCGTTATTGTTATAATTTAATCTCATATCTGATTCAGCTACAGTGTTCTTCGGGTGTTCTGTAATGGTTATAGATTTTAGTTACATACTTCAAAATATAATGTATTTTTAGTACAATTATTAATTACTTTGTAAAAAAAATCTAATTTAAATGTTGCAAAAAATTATAATAAATTGGAAATAGGAGATCAAAATATTTATTATATTCTATAAAAAAATTCAAGCTTTGTAATAGAATGTAACGTTCATAAAAAGACATATTTTTGTATATGTATAAGTCGCTAATTCGTAATTATCCTATTTTATTACAATTACATGAATGAGTAGATTCCTTTTTTTTACAGAAAAAAATATAGAAAAAACTATTTATAAAACATAATCAATATCGTGATATTATAAAAAAAATTGGCTTAACATGATCTTAATTAAGCAAATACTTTCTATTGAATTTTATGAATGCTTGGATTTTTTCTTATTTGTAATATAAAAAAAATCTAGTTTTTTTAAAGAATGTGAATACAATTTATTTAAATGATTTTAGTTTAATTATTATTATAATTATCTTACAACTCCTTAGCAGGTGTGAATACATTGGTAAGTCGACTTACAGTATTATTAATAAAAATTGTGTTGAATAAAAGACTAACTCAGTGGTTAGTTGACATAATTAAACTTCTATAGAGAAACTTATTTAATTGCCACAATTTATATTGGCTAATCTAGATGCCAATTTTTGTATAATATTGTAAGTCAAATTATCAACGTAATCACGCCTGTTATGGAATTATTTGGGCTACATAGTACATTTTTCTATAGGCGGGCTTATGTTCGGCCTGCATCATCAAGAGGCGGCTGGCGGGCTTCATGCTCAGCCGCGAGGTCCCGTCACCTCGCTCAAGGAGGAACCACTCACCAGGGCCTGGATGACACCGAGCTCACTAGTTGACAACACGAAGTAAGTTAATCGAACTAATTTACCTGTAGTGATGGCAATAGTACATGTAGCTCATCTAGTATACATAAGACGGTTTCTATCGGCTTATACTTGAAAAATTGCGTAATAATAAGTACTTACTATGTACTGATATTATTAACTACTGATTGATAAAAAAATCTATTAAAGTTCTGTTATCTTTTACCTGCACTTATCCCACCCTAATGTGGGATCAGCGCCATACACTTTTACAAGCATGTTGCAGAAAGAAGCAGGCTCAGTTTTTACGACTAGTTGCCTGTTTGACATCAACCCCCTCTGGGGGAACCAGTCCTGGGCAAATTAAATTACAAAATTCGCTTTGCCTGACCTGGGAATCAAAGCCAGGACCTCCTGGTATATATATGCCGCCACTAGACCAAGGAGGCAAAAGAACATTTTACGATATTAAAATCTGATCAGTTTGGCTATAAAAAGTTAAATTTTTGGTGGTATTAAAATTAAAACCAAACAAACCGGTGAAAGAAGCAATAAAATAATGCTAGTGTTGATTGAAAAAGTAAAAATGTGATATTAAATTTTATCATATTTATAAAGGTGTAAAACACATATTTTTAGGCAAGGTAATAAAGACCGCCGACTTACTCGAGACTGAATTTAAAGTAGTTTGACATCAAACGGACAGCTGGTCGTAAAAACAAAGCTGAATCCTTCCTGCAATATGCTTTAAAGCTGCGCCGACCCTATATTAACGTGGGTTACGTGCAGGTGAATTAAGTATTCCTTAAAATAAAAATATTAAATGTGGCTTAAAATTAAAATATTAAATTTTACTTAAAATAAAAAGATTAAATTATACATAAATAAAAATATAACATAACATAAGCTCATGCCTGTGTCCCCGAAGGGATAGGTAGAGGCGCACTAGCGAACTAGGACACCCACATTTCGCCGAGCTTAGTTCCGTCCCAGATGTGATAAGGGGCGAGCCTATCGCCATATCGGGCACAAATTCCAGACGGAGTCTGGCTGATATGGAAAAATCCAATATTACTTTGCCCGACCCGGGGATCGAACCCGAGACCTCAGAGCCGTAGTCGTACCGGAATACCATCACGCCACCGAGGCATATAAAATAAAAATATCTATGAGAAATATTATTAGATAGTTTAAATACAGTATATATTTACCCTAAACATCTGTTATTTTTCTCCAAATCCATAAGCTGAGGTACATTTGACACATGGCAAGTCTGTTTACACGCTCCTAATAATCCTTTTAGTGGTGGAAAAGAGCAGCGCTAAATAATGTGGGCCGCCGAAATTGTATTAGTTTGGTGAAATGAGCACACTGTACAAATGACGGTTCGGTCCTACATTAAACAACCGAAACGGATTATGTAGATATTTAGGTGGTTGGATGTGAAATTCATGTGGATTTGTGTGTTATTATATTAACCTATAAGGTAGCGGTATATACATGAATCATAAAAATAATATTTTTTTTGTCAAATATAGGTAAATACAGATCATAAATGTTATATTCATAACGCGATATGTCTCGCTACTAGAGCATACAAAAATAATGGTAATAATATATAAATGCTTATGAATAATTATGATTAGTTTTCGACCGACTTCCCAAAAAGGAGGAGGTCCTCAATTCGTCGGTATTTTTTTTTATGTATGTTACTCGATATCTCCGCCAAATATGGACCGATTTTCAAAATTATTTTTGTGTTCGATAGAGCTTATTTCAAGGGTGGTCCCATATAAATTTGGTCATGATCGGTAAATTGGACGTCGGCCAGTTAAGTTTTTAATCTTGTGATTACCTTAAATTACATTGTGAAATTATCTCATGATCGAATAAACCATTTACACTTCTTTTATTTATTATTTTCACTTAAAGTGTAATTTGTACACACTATAAATTTATAAAATCCAAATATGGACTCACCGAGACTGGATCACCCAGGGCGATGGACTTTGGGCAGACATACTAGGCAGACGTAAAAACTAAGCCAAATCGTTCTGAAACATGCTTAAAAGCGTGTTGCCCCGATCCTACATTAGAGTGGGAACACTTTTTTATATAATACCTACTAACTGTATTTATTATTAAAATTAATTCGTAACAAACAAATCCAAAACAATCAATAAAGGACAATAAAGTACCCACAGTACTGTAACCTGCAAAACCGGTACTCGTACCCGCAATGAATGCACGCAGTGGCCAATCAGGGGCGAGTAAATTTCGTACGGCCGATAATGAACCGAGCCGTAACAAGTCCGTATTCATAAACGCGAAGGGCGATGTAAATCATAATAATAGGGAGTTTCGGTGGCGATATGTGTTCGCGTCTGTACTTTACAATATTGCTTTATGTGTTACAAGGTGGGCTATTAAAATGTTCGTTTAGATTAAATATATCTTAATAGAACTTATGAAATGTTTCAAAACCATTCGCTGCGGTTTTTAATATCCTTCGTTTTCTTAGACTATTATTTGTGGGTGACAAAAGATAAGTATCTCAATGTTTTCACCGTGGTTCTCACTAGTCCTGCTGTTAATTGATGGATTGATTGATTAAATGAAAAATATTGGAACTATGGAATCCAACATTTCGACAATGAAACTCGTGACTCCTCTCAATATAATATAAAATCTTGGGATTGTTTTTGTTTACTGATTCTCGTATGCAATTGTGATTAAGAGTGAAGTTCTTATATGAAATATAACATAATGGGAACCGCGCAATGTAAAACTAGCCTTTTTAATCAACATGATAATATATAAATTACCAGCTACTTTTAATACATCGTTAATAAAAATACGTACCATCCTCCATCCTTACTATAAAAAATAAGCAGTGTTTAACTTTAAAACTAGTTATACCCTTATCCTTTCATCAAATATCTTGAGAGTAAAATTATAAAAGTATTACGTATTTTTAACATAAGCTCACGCCTGTATCCCCGAAGGGGTAGGTAGAGGCGCACTAGCGAACTAGAACACCCACATTTCGCCGAGCTTAGTTCCGTCCCAGATGTGATAGGGGGCGAGCCTATCGCCATATCGGGCACAGATTCCAGACTCCGGGCTGATATGGAAAAATCCAATATCACTTTGCCCGACACGGGGATCGAACCCGAGACCTCAGAACCGTAGTCGTACCGAAATACCACCACGCCACCGAGGCAGTTTTTTATAACTAAGTCCCTTCATGTAACAAGAAACACAAGTTCCCTAAAAATACACAGAAAATAATATAATAACCACTCATTTAAATAATAATATTTTGCACAATAAAGTGCAGTGGGCGCAATATGACGTATTGATGCGCAGTGGAATTAGTGCACATTGTTTGTGATGCGGCACACTGTACACTCACAGCATCTGTCGAGTTTTAGCTAAACGAGTTTTAGTTAAAATGTTTACTCGGGAACTCAAGTGTTTGTGTAGCAGCCGCTTGATTTTGTTTGCAAAGAATTAGGATCTGGCGTTTTAATAGGGATCAGTTAATTAATTTGTATGTTACTGGTGGCATTATTACCTATATTTCAGCGATTTAAAAATAAATATGTATAGTTTAAAAATCGAATCGGCTTGCAGCGCTATTACTAATCTAAAGTTAAACCTAAACCCGATTTATCATGCAGCTCATACAGCTCCTATCTTTAAATGAAGATTTCGAATAAATAGAGATTTATCGCGGAGCTGCAAGTGGCTAGTGTGGTAGCTGTAGGATAAATCTAGTTTAGTTTAATTCGAGATTTAACGATAGTACTGTAAGTCGCTATATAAATAATTTCATTATTATTTATTTAGAAAATACAACATACATAAGGCACGGGCCTAGCGTGAATAAGTTGATAAGTCGACTTGCAATACCGTACGAAAACTACAATCTAGATTTAGGTTCTAAATCTGACACTTATTTACTACAAATGTATTAGGAAAATATGCCAGTTTTTGTACAATTTACATGGAATTGTTTCATCCATTTTTACCCCTATTTCAATAAATCCAGTAATTAACGGGGTCATCAAGAGTACGGATGACAAATGTTGATAGATAACCGTCCGTCCGTGATGACAGTTCCATTTATAAACGGCCTTAAATCATTAGCCGCGCCTCCGCGATTAGACACAATGTTTTTAATAAATTAAATTTCAGTGGCGACTAATGACGGCTATTAAATATGTTTTGTTTAATATTATTATCATGATTTTTCAATTAATATCTAGTGAATTATTTTATCGTAGATTATATTTATAACTTTTTTGCGTTATTATTTATACGTTTTAAATAATAACACTTAGTCGCCTCCTTAGTCTAGTGGCAGCATGTATGGGCTGTGGACCGGGAAGTCCTGGGTTCGATTCCCAGGTCGGGCGTAAAAACTAAGCTAAGTCCTCTCTGCAATACGCTTGAATAAGGGTGTTGCGCTGATCCCACATTAAGGTGGGATAAGGGTAGGTAGAAAGTTTTTTTTTATTTATTCCTTAGAAATTAGATTTATCCTACAGCTCACTCCTATCTTTAAATCAAGATTTGGGATAAATAGAGACTTATCACAGAGCTGAAAGTGGCCCTTAGCATCCGGATCCGGTTTTTTGAACCGCATCATTGGTGGATACAGCAAAAAATCTTGCCATATTGACAAAACGCCTGCGATCTGTAAGCGGAAAAAGCGCTGCAACCTAATCGTGAGTACTTCGCCGAAACTGGTTGCGATAAATAAAACAATGGAGTGTCGCGTGCGAGAGTATAAAATGGCAATCGCGAAACCAATTTGTTTACGCAAATTCTGCAGCGGGGAGAGATGAATGGGCGACCATAGCGTAATACGCTCCTGGCCGGGTAATGTCGGGCTCTACCGCTGGCTACTGTCGATATCGATATGTCGATAGTCATCATGAACATCTTCAAATATGAATTTTAATAAAAGTGATTTTAATTGAACGTAATTGTCTTAAATTGTTAAATGAACTCGAAAAATATAAAAATAATTATTTAAAAAACATTTTTTACGCATTCATCCATTTGTTTTAATCTCGTCTGTTAAAAACATCGATACTTTGACATCGGCAGAAACATCGCAAATGCGTGGAAGCCATGTATTTGAAAAGAAGAAGAAAAACTTCGAATTAAAAACTACCATGTTTTTCGTTTACAACCGTACAAATCGATTCTAGCAAACATTCTACTATTATAAATGTTTATATTAACTCTTCTGGCAGTGACTTTATCCTGACCTCCGAAACGAAATTATTTTTTCAGTCTCAGTCCAGTGCTATTCTCTGCTAATTATTTTTTTGATATTCGATAATAGTGTTTTACCCACATGTACTTACTTGATGCAACAAAATAAGTAATTGATAAAATTAATACCGATATACAAAAAAATATTGGCAACACTATGTGGAAGCAAAATCAACGGAGCAACAGTGAGAAATGAGACCGAAGATTTGATGAACTGCACGCGTTTGAAATGTTGTTCTATCGATGTATTTATTGCACACATTGACGACAACTGTATGTTGTTCTGTCAAACTAAAATCAACCTTATTGTATTTAGTATACGACATCATTGTTCGAAATATTATATTTGTAGCAAATTCCAAAATCAAGTCACCACATGTCGATATCGAGGCGTGTGGCAACATTTGTGTATCATCACTTCATTTATGTTATCGATATTTTAGAATAGTGTTTAGATTTATGCGCTTTTGAATGTAGAGAGCATTCAATATGTCTGATTTAGTTATAATATAAAACACTTATACATAAGAGGTGTAGTGTGTACTGTAGATGTACTGTGTGTATATTATCAAAGAGCCGAGTCGACAGGATTGTTACCATTTTCTCATAGAAAACCGAAGTGAAGTGGCAGCTTGTTGCATTTCGTACAATAACTGAGATTTTCCAGAGAGCCAAATACATTTCTCTCCTTCCTATTCACCGTTTCTTTTCCTTCCGCGGTAGATAACGGCATGAACTACTTACTATCCGCGTCAGGTGGGGTGACTGCTCCTCAGTCTTCGTAAGGAAATAAAAAAAGCATAATCTGTAAATAGAGCAGAGGGCTTATTTATAAGTACCTACATTAGGAAGACAGCAGGACGTAAAAACTAAGCCGAGTCTTTTCTGCAACATGCTTGAATTACACCACCAATTCCCCACATTAAAGTGGGATAAGGGCAAGTGGAAAGAATAAGGGTGAATATTGCAACTGTTACCAAGAGAAATTTTAACAACTAAAAAAAAAGCAACGGTTGCTAATAAATACGTCATTCGCAAAATGTCTCAACTAGCGGTCATAGCAGTAAATCAATTTTTAAACGGTTCATAATCCTTTTCTTTTGTCTTTTATTATGTGGTATAACCACAAAAGGCAACCTAATCGCTTCTAGCGGTAATATGTTCGAAGCTTTTGACAAATTGTAGGGCAGTAACTGTGAACAGCGTATTTAATTTATGACTTCATTATGACGCCTGCATTTTTTTAATAAAGACTTAATTTTTTTTAATGTAATGTACTTACTTGACTTAATTTCTTTTTAGTTTTTGAGCCACATTATTTATTGATTAGAATAAAGTTTAAATAAAAAAATGGTAAATATAAATTAAATTAAATTAACATTTCGACATTGAAACAATAGAGAATAATATTAATTTTAATTAATCCAAAGAAATTGTTTTATTTTTAAATATTTTTTGTTAATTGAATTAAATTTATTTTGATAAATTATTTTTTAATGAACATGTTCAGTACTCTTTATTTTTAAAAGCTCTTTTTACATTTTTAAATATATGATATAAAAATAAATACATTTAAAAATATAAAAATATTCCCCTCCGATGGCGAGGTTCGGGACCCAAGCCACCGGCGGTTAGGACCCCAGAGTGAGGAACCTCCTCACAATTCGTGCCGTATCCAGTAATACTGCCTTCTGGATTTTGCTCTTGACCCAAACACCAACCGAGAGCCTCTTGAGGTGTTGGTCGAGGCTCAGTGGTATTAAACCATGGGCAGAAATGACTATCGGAACAATGATTGTTGAATCCACATCCCACATGCGAGTAACCTCATGTGCCAGGTCTAAATATTTGGACATTTTGTCTATTTCGGCTTTCACAAGGTTCCCATCATGCGGAATCGTGACATCAACAAGCATCGCCCGGCGCGTCAATCGATCTACTACCACAATATCAGGCTTATTGGCCACAATAGTCCTGTCTGTGATAACAGATCGATCCCAATAGAGCGTTGCATGACTATTTTCAAGAACTGGTTGAGGAACATATTGATAATAAGGCACCTCAGAAGCCACAAGGCAATATCGAAGAGCAAGTTGCTGGTGTAGGATCTTGGCTACAAGGTTATGCCTATGCAAATACTCGCCGTTAGCAAGATACGAACAACCGGAAATAACATGCCTGATAGATTCTCCGGGACGGTGGCATGCTCGACAAATGTCGACCGTGCCGTCCTTCACGATGTATTTCATGAACATTATTATTAAACACTGTAGCTGCTTGGTATTTTTATTTTCAATTATAATCATAAGCTACAGTGGCGAAGAGGCAATATAAGCTGCCGGCTTACATTTTATAAATAATAAAATGTGCGTATTACACAAGGGTATAATATTACGTACTGTTTATTTTATAATAATATATTAATAAAACTATACTATTTTTAGTTATAGTATAGCATAGTTCATATTGTAAAATTATTACTCAGAACACCCACATTTAACCGAGCTTAGTTTCGTCCCAGATGTGATAGGGGGCGAGCCTATCGCCATATCGGGCACAAATTCCAGACTCCGAGCTGATATGGAAAATCCAATATCACTTTGCCCGACCAGGAGATCGAACCTGAGACCTCAGGACGTCAGTCATACCGAAATACAACTACGCCACCGAGGCAGTCGGCTCGGCGAAATGTGGGTGTTCTAGTTGGCTAGTGCACCTCTGCCTACCCCTTCAGGGATACAGGCGTGAGCTTATGTATGTATGTATATATTATTACTCCCTACGAGTATATCGTTAAAATATTTTTACCTTTTCCCTTTGCATAATGATTACAAACATGTTGTTTATTGAGTTGGTCAATTTAATTACATTTTTTTTCTGCAGTAGCGTGGGTGTCGGCCGGGCTCACTTCGAGAAGCAACCGCCGAGCAACCTGCGCAAGAGCAACTTCTTCCACTTTGTGGTTGCGTTGTACGACCGCGCTGGGCAACCAGTCGAGATCGAACGAACTGCTTTCATTGGGTTTATTGAGAAAGATCAGGTGAGATAACCCACACACGCCATTTATATAATAAATGAATAAATAACACCCAACAAACACACACATAGGGCCTTACTTATAAAAACATTTTAGCTGAGGCTTAGATTAGTCTGTACCTTTTATTTTCAAACAATGTGACACAAGGAAAAAGTAACAGACTATTTTTAACCATTTGACAACCTCCGTGGCGCAGCGGGCGAGTAGCCGGCTGTGAAACGTGAGGTCGCAGATTAGATTCCCGCTTCGAGACAAATGTCTGTGCGGCCCATAGATATTTGTTTCGGGTCTGGGTGTTGTGAGACCGAAAGTCTTTCGTAGTTCCTGAGACACAAGACTTGATATTAGTGTGGGGTCAGGACTATGTGTGTGACTGTTGGGTGTATTTATTTATTTATTTGCTCAGCTAAATATTTTTTATAAGAAAGGAACTGCCTTGAACCCACAGTAATTAATGTACGACGAGTTTTGTGTTATGGGTAGGTATCAGAAACTACGAGAGACTAAGTGAATGTTTAGTTTCAACAACCAAATTGAAACGTATATTAATCCGCGTCTTCTGCACTAAAACATTAGACAAAATACCTTCACAAAACATGGTATTTCTACAAATTTTTGTCTATGGTCGATTGTTACATGAGCCGGAGACAATGAATACCTTGTTTTGTGTGCTTTTAGTGTTTTGTATCGAAAAACATCCGCTGGAGACGCGGCTTTAGTGATTCCCACCAACATTTGTATATTGTTTTTTTATAAGTTATAATTTAATTTTAATATATCAAATTCACAGTCAACTTCTAAGGCTCTATAACCTAAACTTAAAAACGAAACTGCTTTCAATACATAGTTATTATAGTTCGTTTATCAATAAATCCTTAAGCGATGGGTATCTCGAATCAGGGACGGTTCATCAATCAGGATATGGTTGACATGATGTCTATTGTGTGCACAATGCTTATATCCATAATGCGCGTGCGTTGGTGGCACGATATAAAAACATTTATACTTTAATTTAAAGAACGTGTTTACTTAAAATCAAGTTTCGATAAAATAAATTATGCATTTTATTATAATTAATAGTATAATAAAATGGTTATTAAAAATATATGAAATTAAATGAAACAACATTATAAATTAAAATTGAAAATAAACATTAAATTTTCTTATTTGAATGAAGAAAAGATGATTTGGTCTAAAACCAAAATGTCTGCTCTAGTCTCTGTTGAGCGGTTTTATTATCAGTCTCATCAATATATTATACCCTAGATGCACAGTTCTTTGCAAATATCCTCCTAAAAAGTGGTCTCAGAAATAAAACAAAGAAAACGATCACACGTTGTAATTAAATCAACACAAATATAACCCTAAGCACGTGTTATAAAGTAGGTTTTTAAACGAAGTGAGCAAGCGTTTTTTTTTTGAATTTTGAAATTTAGAATTCTATCGACATTCGACTGTACGCAAAACGAGTGCCTAAGCACTTCTTTGCTGTCCCATTTTCCGAGCGTCAACTGTGCATCTAGGTAAATAATATATCGATGATCAGTCTCTTAAAAGTAGAGTACAAGAGTCCAATAGTTGATACAGGAAGTGAAATATAGAGGAACTTAAGCATTAGTACTACAAAATGGAGCGAGAGTGTGCGTCGCGTTCGCACGTCTTGTTTGTCGGCGCCGAGTGCTGTCGCGTTAATTATTCACATAGTAAACATTCATGTCCGCGTTTTTACGGCGCGTGTGTCGCACGCTTTATGATCTACTTTAGTGAGTACACCGCCTTTTGGAGGTCCGATGAATTTTCACTTGCGTGCTGCTAATTGGGTGAAGTATCGTAAACGTTTTGGTTAATTTGTATATCTGTACCCATATTTTTCAGACTTCGGTGGCGTGGTGGTATTTCGGTACGACTACGGTTCTGAGGTCTCGGGTTCGATCCCCGAGTCGGGCAAAGTAATATTGGATTTTTTTATATTAGCCCGGAGTCTGGAATTTGTGCCGGATATGGCGATAGAAACTGAACTGAACTAAGCTGACTGACTGAACTAAGCTCGGCGAAATGTGGGTGTTCTAGTTCGCTAGTGTGCCTCTGCCTACCCCTTCGGGGATACAGGCGTGTGCTTATGTATGTATGTTTTTCTTGTATTATTGATTTGGATTATGTTTTAATTATATAATTTATAAATTTATAATTCCAACTGTATTTTTATGCAATACTTTATCTTCGTGGTCGAGGCTCTCTCATCTTAATTTGTGAAAAAGTAGATTCGGAAATAGGTGGAAAAATTATGGAGCATTATATTTTTTTCGTATTATTAAATGTAGTAAGATCAAGCTATTATAGTTAAATAATAGCAAAATAAATATGGGCAAATTATACACAAGAAAAAATTAAAAGTAAAAAATATTTTTAAAAACAAGCTTTTATCTGAACTAAAAAGTTAAAAATAAATACTAGTAAGTATTTGACGTGAAGGTTAGGTACCTATATTCTTAAAAACTTACTACTACGTATTACCCGTTACACGTCCCAGGTTAGGTACTGACTTTACTTCTGTATTTATTTTTAACTTTTTAGTTAATTGTCTCAGATTGTTTTTGAAAAGATTTTATACTTTAACTTATTTTTAACTTTTTAGTAGGTAAGTATTTTAGAGTAGGCGTGATATTTTGAAAATTCCCCGGATATGTAAATTACTCCTCAAGACGAATCAATCGAGCCCAAATTCAATGGGTTTATCTTGTTTAATTCAAAAGTTCCTATAGTTATCTTCCGTCTCCATCAGACCAGCTCCATGGTACCATACCTTTGTATTGTCACCGAAGATACATAAGTACACCAAATTTGAATCCAATGACATCGGGAATTGGGTCTAATTTAGCTTGCAAGATTACCGACAATGGGACAGGTGAAACTAAATAAAATAACAATAACATATCGTCATTTATAAACTAAAGTGGGCGAAACATGAAAATTTAAAAAATATATAATTATAATAATAATAATAATATTAGCCCTGTAATATATAATTACTTAGTTGTAAAAATCGTGCACATCCGCGGTAGTGTTGGTGTCCGTGACGTGGCAGATAAACTGCAGGAATGTCGCTTGAGATGGTATGGCCACGTTTTGAGGAAACCACAGGAGTACGTCGGTCGCATGTGTCTGGCGCAGATCGTGCCAGGGTTGCATTCCCGTGGACGGATGGAGGATGCTCAAGACCGGGCGAAGTGGAAGCGTTTAAGTAGGAAGGCGGACCCTGGCAGAAGGCCGGGATAACGCCAGGCAGAAAGAAAGACTTAGTTGTAAAAATAATTTATTTCTTGTTTAAGAGCTCTTTAAATATAATTTGTTACAGGAAGCCGAAGGTCAGAAGACAAACAACGGCATCCAATATAGACTACAATTACTTTATGCAAATGGTGAGTTTAATCTCTTAATTCTTTATTTTAATTGGCTTTATACCGATATTTATAGCAGTAAGTATCTTCTTGAATCTAATGGCAGCAAATGCGCTGTGGACCGGGAGGTCCTGCAGGGTTACCACCTCCAGTATTTTATTATAATCGTTCTATGTTTGTTTTGTATGGGAATCTGTACAAGTAAGATTATAAAAATCCTGCTATAAGAGGTGGTGGTAACCCCCCTGGGTTCGTATCCCAAGCCGGACGACGATATTTTCTAAAAGGATTCACCCAAGGAGTTGACGTCAGGCTGGTAGTTGGTTGTAAAAGCTGAATCCTTTCTGCAACATCCTTGAAAAACCGTGTTGCGCCAACCTTATATTATAGTGGAAGAAAAGTATTGACGACTAACATTTCATACAAATCTTATAAGCTTTAAGTTTTAAAGTTAAAATCATAAGTTTTATTTCATGATATACAGGCTGTTCCATAAAGTTGGTATCAATAAACACTTAATGGGAATCCTCCCGCATTATAGCGGTAAAGTTTAACACAGTTTTTTTATCATGGAAACTTGAGACCAAAAAATTGATTCTGGCGCATTGGATCTGCTTCAGTACATTTGCAAACTACCTATGGGGTAGTTTATTATTTTTGGCATAATCAAATCTATACCCATACTAAATGCGATGATTTAAAGGTCGTATTCCGATTTTAAAATCCCTGTGTTTAGTAATGATTACAAAATTAAGTATTTTTTATAACGCTTTAAATTGTTCTCTCTGTATGTGGAATTGCTATTGGTACCAACTTTCAGAAACACACGGTATAAGCATATTAATTTATGTAACAACACTAACTACGTAAGTATACCGGTACTAGTGATAGTACCGGAACAATACACCTATACACCTAATAGTCACACACATAGTCCTGACCCCACACTAGGTTTATCATGTATCGTGGGTATAAGGAACTACGAGAGACTTTCGGTCTCACAAAACCCAGACCCGAAACAAATATCACATAAACATTTGTCTCAGTGCGGGAAACGAACCCGTGGCCTCTCGTTTCACAGTCGGCTACTCGCCCACTGCGCCACGGAGGCTGTCAATGTCAAAAGGCTGACAATTTAATATGACTTATTATAAACAAACAACCTTCGAGACCCGTCACATAGGGGCACTGTAAAATATTGACACGATCAATAAGGTCCTTACCGCAAGCACAAGACACGTGGAATGCAAACCTTAATCTAGTATTCAACAGACGATGACAACGGTATGGATGCGACGGCTGCATTGTAAATATTTGCCCTCGCCCGTCTTGCTAGAGAGGATAATGGAAAATTGGCACGGCGGAGCTCCTGGACTATGAATGACGATTGTATAGCGTTATTGGCACTATGGAATTATGTGTGCACATAAGGCTATTGTGTTAGCTGTCAATAAATTTTGTTCTAGTTTTATAATTTAATTTGTTTAATAGGTTATTTTTTCAGTAAATGATAGATTAGACTGCCTCGATGGCGTGATTGTATTTCGTTACAACTACCATCCTGAGGTCTCGGGTTCGATCCCCGGGTCGGGCATAGTGATATTGGATTTTTCCGTATCAGCCCGGAGTCTGAAATTTGTGCCCGATATGGTGATAGGCTCACCCCCTATCACATCTGAGACGGAACTAAGCTCGGCGAAATGTGGGTGTACTAGTTCGCTAGTGCGCCTCTGCCTACCCCTTCGGGGATACAGGCGTGAGCTTACGTTAAGTTTTAAATGATATATCTATCTATCTATGACCTATCTAAATGGGAATTACGAAAGCAATATCATTTTTTGCGTCAGTCATAATAACATTGGTGCCACGAATGGTTGTAGCTCAGTAATAAAATATTTTCAGTTATAACATGATTATTACATCCAACTATAAAATGATATTTAGTTGAATGTCCACCTTATATTCTCATTCTACAAAGGATTTTTATATTGTTCATAAGTTTTTATTGTAAGTCAATAATGATGTAACGAATCCATAATATTAACTTTCAATGTATTGTATTCTAATTCTTATTGTATGAATTAGAAAAGAAAAAGAACAAATGTAGAGGCCATTTCAGCAGGTTAACAAATTGTGCAATGTCTGCCTCTACGGCGCTACGCTCGTAGCATGTAGCCTGCTACGATCTTTATTGCTACAACGTGTAAATGTTACTGTTTTAAACGAGAATTAGACGAAACTTTAATGTATTGTAACAACATTTATGTTGATGTATATGTAATAAAACATATTTTATTTAAGTCTAATAGTCCAGATAGATATCACATTCCTTAAACATTGACAGTTTATCGCGATTATTTTAAAAAGTAAAAAGCAATTGCTATATCACAACAAAACAATATATAGATTGTTTTGGAGAATCAAAATTACCTTTTATCCGCACAGGGATACTATTTAACCCATACAAATAATCGTTTGTGTTGATACAACATACCAACAGGCAACAAAATGCTTTTTGATCTGATCGAATTATTATTCTTTCGATGTTCCACATTTGAAGGCCTGTTTGTATTTCAGGTATTCGACAAGAGCAAGACATATTCGTCCGGCTGATCGATTCGGTGACAAAACAGGTAAGCAATGTCGTAACTTTTAAAACATTGCCTTGTACGTTCAAGTCGATTTTATGTAAGTTTCATAGAAAATTCCAGCTTTTATTCAATACAGAAGAATATGACAAGTGGTGAATTTATTATAATTTGTATAAGTCTGCTTATCTATGTTTATTTTAAAATTAATAACAAATAATTTACATAATATCTTGTCATTCTTATTTTTTCATTTTCGTTTTTCATCATTCTAATATAACCTTATAATGTTTATGACTTGCAGAACTTAGATAAATAAATAAACAAATAAATACACCCAACAGTCTCACACCTAGTCCTGACCCCACACTAGGTATAACCTGTATCGTGGGTGTCAAAGACTATGAGAGACTTTCGGACTCACAACAACTTGAAACAAATATCTGTGGGCCACACAAACATTTGTCTCGGTGCGGGAATCGAACCCGCGCCCTCCTGCTTCACAGTCGGCTCCTCGCCCACTGCGCCACGGAGGCTGTCCCAAATTTCGATTTAAATATTGGATAAATCGACTTTATGTTTTAATCTAGTAGGTTAGTAATAGCGCTACAAGACGCCCTTAAATAATATGTTTGGAACGGCACCAGAGGGCATAGCACGACTAACTAACGACTGTGCATTCAAATCAAATTACCTACGTACAAATTTACCTGCATTATTTAATCACATTGGATTAATTTAAAACTCAGCACTCTGTTCGAAAATCACATCATGTTCTTAGATTTCTGTGCGATTTAAAAACATTCCAAATTCAAAATGACAAAGTCCCTTTGTCAATGTCGGATGGTACTGGGAGAACTCGGAGGTACCCAGTCGATGCACGCGCAGTCCACGCGGCCGACACGCGGCTGATTGTCATCGCCGACGCCCGATTAGCCCCTAATCCGCACGCCCCCTGGTCAACAGAATTGCATTGCGTTTGAGGACAATCATTACCGTTATCTCGTGTTACAATTTCATTGCAAGTTAGTTCCGAATGCGGTGTCAGGTTTAGATTCTGATCGACATGTAAAGGGTTGGTGATGAATTGGTGATGGGGTGATGATTGACACACAGAGCGAGCTTAAAATTTATTTTAAGGAAAATTTTTGTTTCTTTTCTCTCACTGGCACTTTATATTACTTGAAGACTCATCTGTTATATTTTACTTAATTTATTTACATACATACATACATACATATATAAGCTCACGCCTGTATCCCCGAAGGGGTAGGCAGAGGCGTACTAGCGAACTAAAACACCCATATTTCGCCGAGCTTAGTTCCGTCCCAGATGTGACAGGGAGCGAGCCTATCGCCATGTCGGGCACAAATTCCAGACTCCGGGCTGATATGGAAAAATCCAATATCACTTTGCCCGACCCGGGGATCGAACCCGAGACCTCAGAACCGTAGTCGTGCCGAAATACCACCACGCCACGGAGGCAGTTAGTTAATTTATTTCAAAATGTCTAAAATATTCTATTAAGTTTCTCTTCTAATATTTGAATAAGTAAATGAGCAACACTGTCTATGTTTAAATTACGAGAAAGTACATATCTAATATTAGTTATATCGTAGGTACTAATGGAAAAGGAGGTTTTCTACGCCACTTAAAACTTCTGTAGCGGTACATCCCTAAGGGTCAACTCACACTGACGCAGAGTCTAAGCGACGCGACGCGTCATCTACGCCAATGTGACTCGAACCTTAAATTTTGATCAAGCTTATCTTAGAGATATTTCATTCCACGTATAATTTTATAATTTTTTATTGAAAAATAACAGTTATCAACTAGAATAATAATAAAGTTTTTCAAATAAAACAAAAATATTTAATAATTGACAGCCTCCGTGGCGCAGCGGGCGAGTAGCCGGCTGAGAAGCGAGAGGCCGCGGGTTCGAATCCCGCATTGAGACAAATGTTTGTGTGGCCCACCGCTATTTGTTTCAAGTTTGGGTGTTGTGAGACCGAAAGTCTCTCATAGTCTCTGACACCCACGATACAGGTTATACTTAGTGTGGGGTCAGGACTAGGTGTGTGACCGTTGGGTGTATATATTTATTTTAATATCCATTACATTATTTTGAGCAAAGTCTAAGCAAAGCCAAACTGCGCTCAATTTTCAACCTAAACCCGTGATGGGTAGCTCAACAGCTTGCTCCTTGCGGCTGGCTGACTGAGCTTCAACTCATCCGCTGACTGAATGAGTCGGTTAGAGAAACGCCGCAAACTACATATAGTATTGCAGAGTACTCATATTATATAAAATATGGAAAGCTAAGCTAGCTCCAAATTACACGATGGATTTGTAAAGTACATTTGTAGGAAAATTACTTTGAATAAAGTGTTATATCGATACAGACCACAGTAATTACACATAATATTAACGAAAACACGCTGATACTATGCGCACCTCACATATATAATTTCAACACGTCCCGTGCTCTTAGTGTTGTGAAACAAGAGGCCAATTACGAAAGATTTATGCCACGAACATAATTAACTTAGGCCGAACGTTGTTAACTAAGAATTACGGAATTTTGTATGTGTTTGTATGTATGCTGTGTGGTGCAATTTGGTTGGGATAATGCAGTGTAGGTTGAACTTTACTTGCTCTTGTTTATTTTTAATTACAAACTGGGTAATGCTTGTGGCTTCCGTGATAAAAGTCTTGTCCTAAATATAAAGTAATAATAATAAATAACACCCAACAGTCACATACATAGTCCTGACCCCACACTAAGATCGAGTCTTGTTCCGTGGGTATCAGGAACTACGAGAGACTTTCGGTCTCACAACACCCACACCCGAAACAAATATTTGTGGGCCATACAGACATTTGTCTTGGTGCGGGAATCGAACCCGCGACTTCACGTTTCACAGCCGGTTACTTGCCCGCTGCGCCACGGAGGCTGTCGAAAGTTTAGTATATACATAGGACTCACGCCTGAATTCTCGAAGGGGTAAGCAGAGGCAAACTAGCAAACTTAAACATCCACATTTCGTTATAACCATTTCAATGACGGATGTGATGGGGGCGAGCCTATTGCCATATCGGGCACCAATTCCAGACTCCGGGCTGTAGAGTAAAAACACCGTTGTCCGACCTTTGCTTTTTGCTATATTTTTGGTAGGTGTAAATCTGTCTTCCAGATCGACCTGTTGGAAGCGGCTTGCATCCAGCGACTTCCTACGACCTTTACAGGTCGATCTGGAAATCTTTGGGAGAGGCCTATGTTCAGCAGTGGATGTCCTATGGCTGATGATGAATGAATGATGAAAAATCTATCTTCTCATCTCCATTAGTAGTATAAAAGAACCACTCCATTGTATATTACTATAACAACACTGAAACAATAAATGCAGCCCCGATTTAAGATTGGCTCAAGTCATTTAAGTCGTGCAGAAATGACACGCAAAAGAGTCGTTGGGTAAAAATTTCGATGGAAAGATGTCGTTGGATAATAGTTGCGGTCGACCGTCGATTTAATTGTATTAAAACGTTGAGTTTAGGGCGCACGGCCAATCAGCTAATGTTGTTCGGTGCATGCGAACTGGACACGCAACTCTTGTTTTTGGGAAGATACTGAGAGGGCACAGAGGCTCGAGCAGGAATATTTTAGACCGACTTCGAAAAAAAAGAAGGTCTTCAATCGGTATATATTTTATGTTTGTTCCTCCTTGGTCTAGTGCCAGTGTATATGGGCTGTGAACCATGAGGTCCAGGGTCCGATCGTTGGTTGATTCGGGGGTTAACGTCAGGCAGGCAGCCGGTCGAAAAAACTAAGCCAAATCCTTATGATATAAACCTGGATTAAATCTTGTTACCACGGTAATCGCTGTTTTAAATGAGAGCCCTGATTCACTTAGAATATGTACATGCGTAATGCGATTACAGTAAGTTAATAAAATTTGTGGGGAAATATTGCATTAGATTTGAATAAATGATATAAATATCAATTCACATATACTTACCGAATATCGAGGTTTGAAACCAAGTTTTGAAATCGTTACTTTCAGTTTTAAAATGCTAGGAAAGGCATAGATTTTTAAATGTTTATAGGTAATTTTTTATTTAAATAAATCATAATAATAATAATAATATTAGCCCTGTAATATTACTGTCCCACTGCTGGGCACGGGCCTCCTCTACTAATGAGAGGGGTTAGGCCTTAGTCTACCACGCTGGCCTAATGCGGGTTGGTAGACATCATATACCTTCGAAATTCCTGTGAAGAAATTCTCAGGTATGCAGGTTTCCTCACGATGTTTTCCTTCACCGTTATAGCAAGCGATATTTCACAATGAAAATACACTTAACATAGAAAAGTCAGAGGTGTATGCTCCATTTTGGGGTTGGTCTCGAACCTCCGACACTTGTCTCGGCAGTCCGTACCATTCCCAACTGAGCTATCGCTGCTGTTTTAAACAAAGAAATAAACAACAAATAAATCATATTATTACCGTAATTTCGTCAAATAAAGCGCAGGTCATTATTCACCATATAAATCGCTATGCCCTATCGTAAAACAACATTTAATAACCGGATTATTTGTGTTCCCATACTAAATCACTATCATATCAATATCTAAAATATCAATCTGGCAGCCCCCTGTTTGAGTATAGTCTTAAGATACGAACTGTATGCGCGGCCGAATGAGATTCTACCAAATCCTATAGAGTAGTCACGTGGTGAATAGAGAGGCGTGCGCGGCGCACGTGGCCTCATGATTATGTTTACTTTAACTATGTTCAAACAACGTATTAATTTAGTACGTTTTGTTGGCCTAAATGACTTTCCATATATGTATTTTGCAAATTACGCTTGTTAACAAATGAAGTTGATTCAAAATTATTCACTATAAACACATCATGTGAAATTATTAAATACAAACTCTTCATACCATCTGAACTGTGAGACAAGGGAGGGGCGGAATTTATCGATAAAAAAGTCAAATTTAGAACAAATACGTGAACGACAAATACTTTCATACACTGATTGGTCGTCAATGGAAACGCGTTCGTTTGAATTAAGTTTTATTAGTACATATTTCCTTGAGTACCGACTTCTCAGAGTAAAAGAGGTCGCCCCGCATTATGTCACGTCATGTGTAATTATTAAAAGTAAACTCTTCATACCACCTGAGATGTGAGGCAAGGGAGGGGCGGAATTTATTGAATGAAATTCAAATTTAGAACAAATAGAATAGAGAATTTTATGTCAATGACAAATACTTTCAATCACTGACTTGGTCGTTAATGGCAACGCGTTCCTTTGTTTGAGTTTTATAAGTACGTACATACTTCCTAGAGTACCTATTTCCAGTAGTTCCTTATAGTGTAAAAGATATAATGTCACCCACCTTACCAAAGCGTATATTTAGTTCAGAGATTTTATTTTAAAGTTACTCTAAATGCAAATGTATGACACATGCGTTAATCGCAATCAGACGCCAATCCACTTAAGTACCGCGAAAATGTCCTTAATGAACACGAAACAGTCCGCGAACTCGTTAAAATAATGAAAATAATGTTCACATATTTAAATGTTAGTGTAATGTGTCAATAAAAGTGAACTAAAGTAACAGCAATAATAATAAAACTGAACGGGGACAAACTGGCAATGTAACAAAGCATCGCCGTGAATGTAGGCGCGTAAATCATTGCAGTCCTCGTCTCTTTAATGTCTTTATGTTTATTCTTTGTATGTTTGCTTTATTGTATTATTTTACTTCTGTTATTCTTAATGTCTATGTATACACTTATTGTTTTATACTAAATATAATAACAAGCTCATAAGCTCACGCCTGTATTCCCGAAGGGGTAAGCAGAGACGCATTAGCGAACTAGAACATCTACATTTTGCCGACCTTTATTCCGTCCCAGATGTGTTGGGGGCGAGCCTCTTGCCATATCAGGAACAAATTCCACATAAATATAATAAGCGTCTCAATATTTTAATCTACATATAACTATAGTATTTTTTTACCTAATGGGGTACACACGTGTATACGATTTTCGACCAAAATTTTTTTATGTGAGTACGGTAAAGTGAAAAACAATTGATATTTAGAGGTAAGGTGGATACTCGCCACAACCAACCACCAAGCCATGCAAAACCCTCAGGAGAACGGGATGTACACTGGATGATCCTGGAACGAAATCCACATAAGGAGTGTAGGTCACTGTGGCAAGTTCTACACCATATTATTATCTACGCTGATTGCTATCCGGGCGGATAAAAATCTTACTACCAACTAGGGGATTCGATCCCAGGATTGCGACCATATCAAAACCCCCGCATCCCGGTATTGACATATAAACATGATTCTGGGATCGAATCCCCTACTATCAAGGTATACGTTTGAACAACTTCTCTTATAAAAATCAACCAGAAGCTGAAAAAATCTTTATCTCGTTGATTCACAGATTCTTCTCTCAAGTCAGAATAAAATTTCCAAAGTTTTAATCCTATACAGTTGTGTTAGTGTACAAAATATCTAAGTCTGGTTCCGTTGTCGTTCATGTAAATCACGCGCCAACGTTGTTTGGCGCACACTATGTCTTACCTCGCTGTACTGTGCACAAGAAACTTTTTATTTCTTGTTTGTTCATAAATTCTGAATAATGCTCACGATTCTTCTGATAGAATAAAATTTATTTTGAGTGTATAAACAGTAGAAATATAATAATTTATGGGTGTGTAATGCCATCTCCTTGGTCTAGTGGCAGCGTATCTGGGCTGTGGATAGGGAGGTCCTGGGTTCGATTTCCAGGTCGGGCAGGTACTTGTCTAACACTATTTACCGTTGACGTCACTCAAGCAGCCGATTGTAAAAACTAAGCAATTCTTTTACATAATTAGTAAAATGTCATCTTCTTATGAGCTGTGGATCAGGAGATCCTAGATACGAATTTCAGGTCAAGCTTCACGGTTATTCCATATATTATTCATATTATATACATTATGGCAGTCGTGTAGGCAGACGGTAGTAAAATTAAATTTAAATAATCTGCAACGTTCTTTTAAAGTGTACATTAGTATACATTGGAGTAAGATAAAGACAGAGAGATGGAATAAATTAAAGTAAGATTATACATATTGTTTTGACTTTATCACGTTTTTATAAACACAAATATTGATCATGAATATTTGCAAAAATATTTCTTTACATAGACTGACTGCAGCCAAGTATTTTTTTTTAAATCTGCCAAAATTCCCAAGAGATTGAATCCCATGCGACGACGTATGCCCACGGCGGTCGGCCGGCTCGTCCCAGCGGATCCTATGGGACTATCTCAGTTCAGGGAGTGAACTTGAAAAACGTTGTTCAACTCACTATCATTATCAGCTCACACTTTCGTACGAGATATTCGTAATGTTAAGTTAGTAATTTGTAAGTTGGAGCGATGTTTGAGCCTCATGATAAGTTGTTGGTTATTTATAGAAGTGTTATGATATTGACTGCCTCCGTGGCGTGGTGGTATTTCGGTACGACTACGGTTCTGAGGTCTCGGGTTCGATCCCCGGGTCGGGCAGTGATATTGGATTTTTCCATATCAGCCCGGAGTCTGGAATTTGTGCCCGATATGGCGATAGGCTCGCCCCCTATCACAACTGGGACGGAACTAAGCTCGGCGAAATGTGGGTGTTCTAGTTCGCTAGTGCGCCTCTGCCTACCCCTTCGGGGATACAGGCGTGAGCTTATGTTATATTATGTTATGTTATGTGTTATAATGTTATGTTTGTTTCTTTAATGACCGATTTCTAACCCTAACAGTGGTTAATGTCTTTTACAGCGGGTTTCAATAAACGATCTCAGTTTAGAGCGCAGATAGATCGCGATTATGAACCAATCAAATCAACTCATTTGACGGAGTCATGTTCAAACTGTGTTCTTATTGGCTAATTTTTGTAATCGATCTGCACATTCGAACTGAGTTTGTTTATTGGAACCGGGCGTTAATGATAAGGGTACTAAAATAAAACTATTCTTACGGATTCTATCACGATTATGTTTTAATTATTATTCCCGACGTTTGAATTCGTTGTCACGGGTCAGACTGAGGTGTCATTTGTCCAAAAAAGGTTAGTGTTACAATATCTACCATCATTAAAAATATACAAAATCAAAAAAGGTTAATTATTTGTGTTCCGATCTACGCAGTACGAGCTCACGGTGTCTTGAGTTCTGGCAGCTGGTCTTTTGGGTTCCGATTTAATAAGATGTATAATATGATAGAATCCGTAGGAATAGTTTTATTTCAATGTATAATATTCGCGTAAACTTAAGAAATCAGTAGATAAGGGTACTAATCATCGCAATACCATTAAAAAGGTTTCTTTTCGCCCGACTTCATAATGAGAAAGAACCTATGAACACTTTTCGATAGGCAAGCCATTATAGGCGTGTTGGTAAAAAATTGGTATTTGATAAAAATATGTCTCATCTGGTTATCAGATGAGTGAAGATCGATGTACCACGGTCTCTTAGACCAACAACAGCAACAAAATATTGTATCACATTCAGATGAATGTAAATTTACGTAAAAAGTCTATGGTTTATTTAATTCTATACAGAATCAATGCTGACTTATAAGATTTAAAGTCACACCTGATACCGCGGGCCCCTCTAATCACCAAACTGAAACCCCAAGCTATTTTGTCTTCTTAACTACTCTTATATGACCCTTGAAAAACACCCTCATGCACAACAAAATCCTTACAAATCCTCAACACAAAAGACGATAATACCGGGCTATTTCATATTCAATTAAATATTTTGTCAGGGATAAAGAAATCTATTAGGGATTTTTGGGGGTTAGGTGGTTGATGTTTATGCATGACTAACAACCAGTTCCTTTATGTATAGCTAAAGTAAAAAAATAACTAAACTAAAAGTAATGTCTTTGATACGTTTTTGATACGTTAGCAAATGATAGTTCAAAGTTTGGTAAAAGTAAAATTGTCAAGTATCTTTAACCCTTTTACTTCATTGTTTTTTAATGGGAGCTTTCGATGAAGAAACTAAGGGTTCCAAACGTATGAAGGTTTGAATAACCAAATAAAAAAAATCTCATTTGAATACCCAGTTTTTGTAATTTTATCTATAAAGTGGTTCGCCGTGTAATCAGTGGTACAAAACTAGGGCGTATACAGTGGCGAAGAGTCCATATTAAACGATTCCTACCGGCTTCCAAACACCTCGCATTGTAGTTAAAAGATCAGATACTTTCGTCAATGTTGTGATACCTTAATATTTAGGTGTATTTTGCTGTAACTTAACCACAGACAAAAAGATGAGATATTATAACATGTTTAAAACGTACAGTTAGTAAAATTTATATTTGATTAGTGTAATTACAATGTACCCCTCTGTGTTCCAAGGGTAACAAGTAATTAGATATTAATAGATAAACGAAGCCGACACGTGTTCGTATGTGGCTGTAGGGTACAAGGTTTTATTAATTATCATTTTTTTTATACTGCCTCGGTGGCGTGGTGGTATTTCGGTACGACTACGGTTCTGAGGTCTCGGGTTCGATCCCCGGGTCGGGCAAAGTGATATTGGATTTTTCCATATCAGCCCGGAGTCTGGAATTTGTGCCCGATATGGCGATAGGCTCGCCCCCTATCACATCTGGGACAGAACTAAGCTCGGCGAAATGTGGGTGTTCTAGTTCGCTAGTGCGCCTCTGCCTACCCCTTTGGGGATACAGGCGTGAGCTTATGTTATTTTTTTTATACCAGAGACTGCCAACGAGCAGATAGATGGGTCTCCTGATTGTAAGTGTTCTCCACCGCCCATAGACACCCAAGACACAAATAGAAACATGGGTGCGTTGCCAACCTAAAAGGAGGGAATGGAAGGGGAGAAAATAGAGAGGGGAGTAAATAGGCCACCAGAACACTGACTGAACGAAACGCGACAGCAAGCTGCCATTTTACGACGGTTTTCTGTGAGACAGTGGTTTCAAACCAGTCGAGCCGGCCCATTCGTGCTGTAGACTTTACTGTCAACAGCGTGGCTCTACCACTCTGATGAAAAAGCAGTGTTTTTTTTATATATACACTAGGGCACGCAAATCGATTGGATTCTCAGGTCGGGCAAAGCGAATTGTCTGATTTAATCTGCCCGGGACTAGATCCCTCACAGGTCGTTGATGTCAGGAAAACAGCCGGTCGTAAAAACTAAGCCAAATCGTTTCTGCAACATATTAGACGAACTTTGTATAATGTAAACCATTTTCAAAATACAGAGCTTTTTACTTTAACCGAAGGATGGTCCAAGTGTGCCTAATGCCTGTAATGAGTCTGGTAACCATATTACTATCTCTGGTTATCATATTATCTCTTATCTTCACATAAACTCACGCCTGTATCCCCGAAGGGATAGGCAGAGGCGCACTAGCGAACTAGAACACCCACATTTCGCCGAGCTTAGTTCCGTCCCAGATGTGATAGGGGGCGAGCCTATCGCCATATCGGGCGCAAATTCCAAACTCCGGACTGATATGGGAAAATCCAATATCACTTTGCCCGACCCGGGGATCGAACCCGAGACCTCAGAACCGTAGTTGTACCGAAATACCACCACGCCACCGAGGCAGTCTTCATAGGTGGGTAAATGGGGGATATATGCAAATCAGTTTTTTGGTTTTTGATAATAAAATGTAATTATGCGCGAGGGTGCATAAATTAGCAAAAAAGTAATAACTTGATGAAGACAATACTATCTTATCTTTTTGCCAGTTTTAATTAAAATGCACACTTTCGATTTTTTAGCAAAATAATAAATAACACCCTACAGTCACATACGTACTCCTGACCCCACACTAAGATTGAGACTTGTGTCGTGGGTATCAGGAACTACGAGAGACTTTCGGTCTCACAACACCCAGACCCTAAACAAATATCTGTGGGCCACACAAACATTTGTCTCGGTGCGGGGATCGAACCCGCGGCCTCTCGTTTCACAGCCGGCTACTCGCCTGCTGCGCTACGAAAATTAATATAAGTTGTCGTTTCTTTGTCGTTTTTGTCTTTCTGTAGAATTTTAAGTCAAATATGTGACCGATGAGCCACTTACATACTACCTCTATATGTGACTAATATTTTATTTTTTCCTTTTAGCCCATCGTCTACGAAGGCCAAGACAAGAACCCAGAAATGTGCCGAGTTTTACTTACACACGAAGTTATGTGCAGGTAAATTTATTATAGTAAATCATTAAACATTTTCGTCGCCCCCTTGGTCTATTGGCAGCACCGGGAGATCCTGGGTTCGATTCCCAGATCGGGCCAAAGCGATTTTTCTAATTTCATTTGCTAGGAACTCGATCCCCGCGAGAGGAGTTGACGTCATACATGCTAAAAACTAAGCCAAATCTTTTACGCAACTAAGGGTAGGTAGAAAGTTTTTTTTTTTCATAGATATACAATGTTTGCACATTTTGCTATTGATTGATACTAGGCGAAATTTAAAAAAATCGCAATAACTTTACTTAAAAAATATAATATTGTTACACATAGGTCTCATTCATTAATCTAAGATGGTTATTATGTGGAATTCATTATCTGTGCTTGTCATTTTTACACTTACTAGAATTCCATAAACTTGCAATAGCCATTAATCATAAACATCAACTTGCAATTTTGCTAGTCACGTTTCCAAAAATTGAATGTGGGATTTTTGTGACATGATCCTATTGTTGGTTATGTATTCTATTTTTGTATGAGACACATTATGTATTTTTTCCTTCTAAATACATAATGTGATATACTTCTAAATAATATACCCCTTAATATAATATACTTAATGGGGTATTTTTATAGAAGGTACTTATATACTTTTACAAGATTTTATTATAACAGTTTAACAGTACAAAGTTTAAGGCTCAATTAACAAAAAAATAGTGTTTATAAAAATATTTCTAAATATACTATTTATTTATTTAAATGACGCACAAACAGATTATATATTTATACAGTAAAAATAAATATACTACAAAGGTTGTCGACTGCCTCGGCGGTGTAGTTGTATTTCGGTATGACTACCGTCCTGAGGTCTCGGGTTGGATCCCTGGGTCGGGCTAAGTGATATTGGATATTTCCATATCAGCCCGGAGTCTGGAATTTGTGCCCGATATGGCGATAGGCTCGCCCCTTATCACATCTGGGACGGAACTAAGCTCGGCGAAATGTGGGTGTTCTAGTTCGCTAGTGCGCCTCTGCCTACCCCTTCGGGGATACAGACGTGAGCTTATGTTATAGTATAAAGGTTATAGTTCAGTCTACTTACTAAGTATAGGTGTGAAACAACATTTGAAGAAAAATGTATTTTACTGTTATACAACATACATAACATAAGCTCACGCCTGTATCCCAGAAGGGGTAGGCAGAGGCGCACTAGCGAACTAGTACACCCTCGTTTCGCCGAGCTTAGTTCCGTGCCAGATGTGATAAAGGGCGAGCCTATCGCCATATCGGGCACAAATTCCAGACTGCGGGCTGATATGGAAAAATCCAATATCACTTTGCCCGACCCGGGGATCAAACCCGAGACCTCGGACGGCAGTCGTACCGAAATACAACTACGCCACCGAGGCACTCAATTATTCAAAATATTATTATTTTCCATACACAGATACATAATTATTAAATTTTATATTTGGTCCACATTTACCCCAATACTATTTACAACAAAAAAAAAACGATTTGTGAAATCTCATTCAGTATTTCAACGTAAACAGAACGTTTACGTTTCTTGTAACTTTCTAATTACAAAACACGCTACAAAGAAGTGAACATCCTTATTAATTTAAACATTTTGTTTTGGGGTGGTTTTTCCGCTCGTAAATGTACCGTCTCGCCGCGCCGCCCTGAGCACACAGTTTAGAAATCAGTAGAGCAACTTTATTATTGGTTTTTGTTACCACTTTACAATGGTGATTTTAATTACATTGAAAGTGACGTAGTTAAGCTAAAAGATATATCTATATGCAGTATAGTAGATTTTTAGATTTTTACTTCTATTGTAAATTGGTTGTTCCAATGTATTATTAGCGTTTATAAAAGCTTTGCCAATAGTTTATCATTTGGTAAAATACATAATTTTACGTACATTACCCGTACATCTCATATAAAAACTATTCAGACATCATATACTAACATAACATCTCATATACTAACTATTGTTTATTATCAGCCTCCGTGGCGCAGCGGGCGGGTAGCCGGCTGTGAATCGAGAGGCCGCGGGTTCGATCCCCGCACCGATACAAACGTTTGTATGGCCTACAGATATTTCTTTCGGGTCTGGGTGTTGTGAGACCGAAAGTTTCTCGTAGTTCCTGATTCCCACGACACAAGACTCGATCTTAGTGTGGGGTCAGGACTATGTATGTGACTGTTGGGTGTTATTTATTTATTTTTAATTAAATGGTCTTAGGTAGGTATACTAAATACTGCTGTCATATATCATCATTTTATAAATTGCGAATTAATCTTGTACAAACTTTGGATACTACTTAGTCTTTACCTATACCTTTATTATTCTACCAATGTGTTAGTGTTTGACAACAGACCGCGTCTGTGTGAGCAATTAAAATTTTATTCCACCTTAGACTGGATATCTCCGTCTCTGTTGGCGGGATATGTTTGTCCCTCTCGCACGTCTTCAGGGGAGGAGTCTCTAGGGAGTCTGTCCTTTCGATGTCTTTGCCCTTTGCGTCAAGGAGCCCCGGTAGGGCGCGTGCATACGCTCGGATAACGTGGATACGGCTTCTTTATATAACAAACATTTCATTCACGTGTTTTGTACTTTATTTTTTTGTACTTAATTTACATTTTATTTTATCAATATCCTTCAATCTATTGATGGTCTAATAAAGAAAATCCATAGATTCTAAACTAAAATATATTTTTAGTTTTGATGAAACACGATTAGCACACTTGGTAATGATAGTTTTTTATTTTTGTCTCATTTATTTATTTCTTTGCATCTTTCTTTCATTCTACCTGCCCTTATCAGACCTTATTGTGGGGTCGGCGCAACACACTTTTTCAAGCATGTTGCAGAGAGGATTTGGTTTAGTTTTTACGACCGGCCGCCTGCCTTACGTCAACTCACTATGAGGTATCCAGACCCGGGCAAATTAAATTAGAAAATTTGCTTTGCCCGACCTGGGAATAGAAGCCAGGACCTCCCGGTCATTTACATTGATGAAATAAAATTGTTTTTACTTCTTATAAATAAATGAAATTATCATTTATAGTAGCCCATTCTATTTAGCTTTTTCGTATGGCATAATATGTCAACAAAAAATAAAATATTTAGTTAGCACTTTTAGCTTTACTACTATGAGCCTTACTTATAAAAACATTTTCGCTTATCTTTTCGCTAAGAATAGCCTGTCACTTTTTCCTTGCGTTACATTGTTTAAAAATGAAAGGGACAACCTATGGTCAAAGATAAGCAGCGCTTAAATATTTTTATAAGTAAAGGCCTATATGTATAGTCCACACTTTCATGTATAATGGTAGCTATGAGTGATACGCATCTCCGGAACCCTTCGGTACATTTGCTGCCAATATATTGATTTTTCCTCCGAGGATCCCTTTAAGCAGTAGTTTATTTTATGCAGGTACGGGATGACTGGTTCTATTCGAATGTGGGGGATATTTATTGGATTTTTTATTCCATTATACAAGGTTGTTATAGTTTTTGTTGTATTTGTATTGTAGAATAATGGAAAAATTAATGATTGAGAGACACGTTGGTAATAAAATATGTATATAATAATAAAATAATAATATTAGACCTGTAATATTACTATCCCACTGCTGGGCACGGGCTTCCTCTACTAATGAGAGGGGTTATGCCTTAGTTAGTTACATTAGGTGAGTTTACGACGCTGGCCTAATGCGGGTTGGTAGACTTCACATACCTTCAAAATTCCTGTGAAAAAATTCTCGGGTATGCAGGTGTCCTCACGATGTTTTTCTTCACCGTTATAGCAAGCGATATTTTACAATGAAAAATCACTTAACATAGAAAAGTCAGAGGTGTATGCTACATGTTGGTCTCGAACCTCCGACACTTGTCTCGGCAGTCCGTGCCATTCGCGTGCATTATACAGAATTAGTAATATAATGAGTTGAAGTATCCAGTAGCGTGCAGTACAAAAGACACTGTCTATCCTAACATTTTGCTATTTACAAAAATCATGACCAAAAACTATTTTCAAAATAACACCACCCTACTTATTTTAAATTTAAATGGGGATATATTATGATAGTAAACTTTATGTAAGAGTTGAAGAAAATAATTTTGCAAGATTTTGTCTACCCTGATTGGAATGCCTATGCACTTCACTGGAAGAAGCATAAAACAAGTAGTATATTCAAAATAATAATATTATATATGAAAGGGTGAATGGTATGGACTGCCGAGACAAGTGTCGGAGGTTCGAAACAAACCCCAAAATGGAGCATACACCTCTGACTTTTCTATGTTAAGTGTATTTTCATTGTGAAATATCGCTTGCTATAACGGTGAAGGAAAACATCGTGAGGAAACCTGCATACCCGAGAATTTCTTCACAGGAATTTCGAAGGTATGTGAAGTCTGCCAATCCGCATTAGGCCAGTGTGGTAGACTAAGGCCTAACCCCTCTCATTAGTAGAGGAGGCCCGTGCCCAGCAGAGGGACAGTAATATTACAGGGCTAATATTATTATTATTATTATATGAAAGGGTAATCCTGTTCACAAACAAAGTATTTTAAAGCTTACATTTTAACACTGTTATTGTTTTCAGCCGGTGTTGTGATAAGAAAAGTTGTGGAAACAGAAACGAAACGCCCTCAGATCCTGTTATCATCGACCGGTGAGTACAACATAACATAAGCTCACGCCTGTATCCCCGAAGGGGTAGGCAGGGCGCACTAGCGAACTAGAACACCCACATTTCGCCAAGCTCAGTTCCGTCCCATATGTGATAGGGGGCGAGCCTATCGCCATATCGGGCACAAATTCCAGACTCCGGGCTGATATGGAAAAACCCAATATCACTTTGCCCGACCCGGGGATCGAACCCGAGACCTCAGGACGGTAATCGTACCGAAATACCACCACGCCACCGAGGCAGTCAAGCACCGGTGAGTACCAACATAATATATACATTAACTATTATAGAGTTATATGATAGCAAAGAGATTTAATATTACTAACTATTATAGAGAGGGGTTATCAAGCAAGTTTCCATACAAACAAATTGATCTCAAACTTCAGTACCGCCATCAACCACTTATTACAATGCGAGGGCGATTATTACAATTTATACCCTAGAATATTTTGAGAATGGTTAAGAATGACCTAAGATAAGTTTATTCTCTCAATATTATTACGCTGGCCGACCTGGCACGCGTATATTTCAAGTAATCTGAGAGACTTATGACCACTAGGTCATAACTTTTGGTTCACAAGTTTTGTGCTGTTGTCCCGTCTATATACTGTTGAATGTCTTTGTATGATAGCAACATAATATGCAGTGTACTTTGTTAACTGGGACAGTATGGAGAAATCCAAAAACCATAGAAGATATAGATAAACCGTCATAGGAACTAGTTGCTCTTTTTCGTGAAAATAATTTTGTCACACTCAATTGGTCAAGGGTCAGTTGTCCATAAAATTAAATGAAAATGTCAATTAGTATCATTCTGATCAACTCAGTTTAATGTCAAAATAATTTCATTGTATCGGAAGAAAATCGGGACGGCGGAAGTTGGTCAAATTTAATAAAATGTTTTTCTTAACACTGCCTCGGTGGCGTGGTTGTATTTCGGTACGACTGCCATCCTGAGGTCTCGGGTTCGATGCCCGGGTCGGGCAAAATTATATTGGATTTTTCCATATCAGCCCGGAGTCGGGAATTTGTGCCCGATATGGCGATAGGCTCGCTCCCATCACATCTGGGAGAGAGCTAAGCTCGGCGAAATGCGGGCGCACTAGTTGGCTAGTGCGGCTCTGCCTACCCCTTCGGTGATATAGGCGTGATGTATGTTTTTTTCATAACATTTGTTAGTATTCTGGTATGTACCTTAATACTATTTTTACAATACCATAATACAATGCAGTTGGTGTTAAATTCCGCATACCAATTCGCAGCGATTCATCTGCGAAGTATGACGGCGATTTGAAAACTTTGCGCGCGGTAATGCATTTTCACGATACGGAAAACTTTGCATCTCTGTTTATGTATTGTTTTGTTTAGAGGCGAAAGTGTGATTTTTGAGAGGGTACTTTATGGGTTTTTAGGGTTAGCGCATACCTACTTGATCTCATAATAATTTATACAGTATTGTCCTGGATTGTTTAAGGCTCTTTGATAAAAGTTATCTCTTAGGTACCTGCATAAATCCTGCATAAATGCCTCTGGCATTAAGTCCGCCTGCACATATCTTTGTATGTATAAAGTGTTTAAAATAATATGAAAAATAAATCAATAAAAAATCTGGAATATATATTTTTAGATAACATAATAATAACGAAGGGTAATAAATAATATAACATAACATAACATAAGTTCACGCCTGTATCCCCGAAGGGGTAGGCAGAGGCGCACTAGCGAACTAGAACACCCACATTTCGCCGAGCTTAGTTCCGTCCCAGATGTGATAGGGGGCGAGCCTATCGCCATATCGGGCACAAATTCCAGACTCCGGGCTGATATGGAAAAATCCAATATCACTTTGCCCGACCCGGGGCTCGAATCCGAGACCTCAGGACTGTAGTCGTACTGAAATACCACCACGCCACCGAGGCAGTCATAAATAATACAATTATCAAATTACAAAATATGACGCGACGAAGCTGAATACATCGAACTTTAATATTGAAACATAACATAAGCTCGCGGCTGTATCCCCGAAGGGGTAGGCAGAGGCGCACTAGCGAACTAGAACCCCACATATTGTTGTTATATTAAATATTGAAATACGTATTTTACCTATTATTGACCGTATAGATTATGAATATTGATACATCGATATCGATTTAACCCGTCGGAGGCGGCACATATATATGTTACATAAGCGTATGGGCCACCGGAGGTCGAGCCGCCCGTGACTATTTAAATTAACATCTAACGTCGTCATAACGTATAACAATTTAAGTCAAAACAACCATTCCCCGCAAACACTTTGCGATCACAAGAAAAAAAAAACAAAAGCCACCCAAAATTGCGCCGAGGCCGATCACATGCTGAGTCATTCATAGTGATTCGATATAGAACAATTTGAGCGGGAGGAGCGTGGGCTAATCAGGCTGACAAATATCGATATTTGAATAGAGCACTGTGCGGGCACTGTTTGATAGGTGAGGGGACTCACAGCACTTACTCAATGCCTTTGTTTTTCCTTTTTCGGGAATTCAATAGAGATAGGCGTCTCTCGTTCGTCGTTCGATATTTAAAATTTAGGGTTGCTTGATGAAGTCAATTAATTGATTTTTAATTTAATTTCTGTTTATTAATTTTTTATGGAAAAATCTATAAAAAGTATAATTAATTTTAAAAAATATGTATTCCCTACCTGCGAAACAAACGCTGCAATTTTTAAGCAATAATTAAAATAATATCCCACGGTATTAAAATTATTTTGGAAATTAATTTATCGTATAGTAATGAATTAAAAAACTGTTACAAGAAATCACCAACCCTACATAGACGAACGTCGCGCGTCGGTTTTGTAATTCGGTCGATTCAAATTTTTTTCTACGTTCGAAACAAAAAATTCAACGACGGGCCTTTGTGCCAACTTTCCTTTGCTTTCGGCGCATGAAGTTGATCGTGGAAATAAACTGAGCCGCCGCTGAACTTGATTTTTCAACGTTTGATGTAAATTAAACTCCGTTCAAACATGTCCGCCTCTCATTATTAGGTACTGGTGCGGTATTTTTTCATAGAACTTTTGAACGTTGATTATTCATTGGATTTTTGTGATTGGTTTGATTAAAAGATGTGATATTATAATACTGGTTGGTGGTTCTGAAAATATATTTTTAATCTGATAAATAATCAAATATTCATAGATATTTGTCTCTGGTAAAATAAGTTTAATTCTGTAGAGAATTATCGCCTCCTAAGTAATAATGTAATTATGTAAACTGTGGATAAAGAGGTACAGTGTTCGATTACCAAATGGGACAGCACGTGTTTACCTGACTCGATTTAGCATATCATGCCGGATTTTAAAAACAAACTCAAATTGTTTCGACAATTTGCAACAGGATTAACAAGTATTGCGCTGACTAAGCGGGACAAGGAAAGGATAGGCGGATAGAAAAATATATTGATGAACAAATGTTTTCTTCTGCTTCAGTTATATAAGTAAATACTGTAACGTCTGTAACAAGCCAATATGGGGAATTTAGACGGAAAGTCTGACAGGGTAGGCGTCGCTGTTTCATATTATTTTCTGAAGTTGTGTTTGTTGTTTTAAAGTGATGTGGTTTTATACACTAAACTTCAGCAAAGACATGTAACAGTTTAATGTGAAAACTTTTTAACCGGAGATCTTTGATGATTTTTACTTTGTGCATTGGTTGGCTTTGATCGGTGGATTGACTGAGTGAAGATCACTGTCGCACTGGAAATAATTGTCGCCATAATTCCAGCCGGACCTTACGATCGTCCACATCTGGTTCTCATTGTCATTGCGAAAACTTGATAATTGCTCTATTTACTTGACATTGGCTAAATCGTCGCAAATGCGTGGATGAACAGCCAATACGACAGTTAATGCAATAGAAGAAAGACTACCCTACACAAAAGCGTATCATTAACAGATATAATCCATCAGGCCAATGTACTGCCTCGCCCATACACACACTCGCCAACTAATGTGATAATTGAAATTGTGCAATTGCGTGCGAAACGTCCAACACCGAATTCATTACAGCCGTATTTTTCGCTATTTTCTTTTTTCTGTACGGCCAGTGTCCGCGGTATGATACCTTTCTGTTTGTTTTAATTTTACGCGATGAGTCACGGTAATCGTTCTATACAGCCTGGACTGGGTTAAAATAACTATTAAGGCATTATGTTTATTGTCTTAATTGCAGTTTAATTCAATGCTATTATAAAATCATAGTTAATGTGTATATGGTATATTCTGACCGATTGCCTATTCAAGTATCTGATAATATTGTTATGAACATTCATAAAACTCCATTGGCAAGTGAAATTATTTAATTAAAAAATAAAAGCTTTAAAAATCTTTCTCCCACAACAACAAAACACAACCGACAAACACGTGAGTGAGTGAACATTCAGATTAGATTTCATGGTACAATCGTCGAAAAATGTAACAAAACGCCAAACCATTTGGGTATCGATAACATGGCGAATAATTGACGTAAAGGTAAAAGCGGGCAACAATCCAGAACCCTACGAATCAGCAGCAATTTGTTAAGTGGATTTTTGCCCGAGACACGCTCGCGGCTCGTTGCGCTCCTGTACACAATTTCATTATCTCTGCCTGTCTGCCCGCGGCCGACTATACTATTAACTTACGCGGTGTCCTGTACAGCTATGGAAATTATTTGAAATTTATTTTCACTTTTTTGTGTTCTCTTTTTAAACGCTTCTTGTGGTTATCATTATTGTGTTTAATCTTTTCCTTAATTTAATTTAAATTTTATTGCCAGTATTTTCTTTAAAGAACTGGCCAGTGACACATGAAAAAAAAATCGTAGTTGTTTCGTGTATTTTTAAGGCAGAAATAAATAATTTGTATAAAATTGGTGTTAATTTTCGTAAAAGTAAAATAAATAACAAAATAATAAACTTTGAAATCTGAATGCCCCCCTTAATAGATTCTATGTAACTATTACACCATTTACAAAGCCCTGATACTTTATAAGATGGACATATCAAATCAATTGGTGCCCACGCAATCGGTCCCCTACGCAATCACTTAAGAATTTTATGAACCGTAATGATTAAGATGTTTCGTCGTGTTTTACAGACTGAGGGTTAGAGTCACTCGCTAAGGGAGACTTGCACCACTATTACTAACCTACAGTTAGTCCTAACTGCAAGTTAAATTAATAAATACACCTAATTGACACACCTAGTCCTGACCCCACACTATGACCCTATACTAACCTGTATCGTGGGTGTCAGAGACTATGAGAGAATTTCGGTCTCACAACATCCAGACTTAAAACAAATATCTGTGGGCCACACAAACATTTGTCTCAATGCAGGAATTGAACCCACGGCCTCTCGCTTCACAGCTGGCTAATCGCCCGCTGCGCCACGGAGGCTGAAAAAAAATGAATGACACGAAGTTTATTAAATGTAATGAATTAAATGTCATTCATATTTTTTTTAAATGTAACGAGCTTAGGGCTAACTGTAGGTTAGTAATAGTGGTGCAAGTCGCCCTAAGCTATTTATGTTAGCATATTGTGACTAGAATATCTATTAAAGGATTAAATGCGTATCGGAAAATGAAGGGGTTAAGTGATTGAAGAGTTTTTGATTAAGAGACCGATACGCCTACTAGTCGGTGTTCCTAAATAAATGTCAAGGTTTCCTTTATATATACTACCTGTACTAATACTTTGGTTTATAGAAACCGCACACGCTTTTAGGGCATAAAAATACAATACTGTCAATGGAAATAGAAATTTGAAGAATTAATAAAAATATTTCGATATTTTTTCAATTACATTAAAGGGTGATATTGGGTTTTTCAATATCAGCCCGGAGTCTGGAATATATGTGTATGATGATAGGCTCGCCCCGTATCACATCCGGGACGGAACCAAGTTCGGCGAAATGTAGGTGTCCTAGTCGCTAGAGCGCCTCTACCAACCCCTCCAGGAATACATCCGTGGGCTTATATATGTATATATTGAAGCGTTATAGTTTGCAATTACATTTATATTTTTCAATTTTAACACGGATCGAATGTTAAAAGTTGCTTTTTTAATGACGTCGAGGCAAAGAGGTGAATTCCGATCGTCGTCGACATATGGCCGGCATCTACTACAATGGGATCTTTACACCCTATTTCGGGTGCGACAAAATCGATTCCCAATTCAATATGACCCTCGTGTTGTATACTTGATAGAGACATATTCACAGTATTGATGAACTGGAAACATTTAATATGGTATATGTCTTTTCTGGTAACTGGTTAAACGCGGTAAGATAATAGAGGTATTATAAAGATGTTTAGTAGATTCAATGCATAGAATAAGTCATTTATAAAAAAGCAGCGATAGCTCAGTTGGGAATGGTACGGACTACTGAGACGAGTGTCGGAGGTTCGAGACCAACCTCAAAATTGAGCATACACCTCTGACTTTTCTATGTTAAGTGTGTTTTCATTGTGAATTGTCGTTTGCTTTTACGGTGAAGGAAAACATCGTGAGGAAACCTGCATACCCGAGAATTCCTTCACAAGAATTTCGAAGGTATGTGTAGTCTACCAACCCGCATTAGGCCAGCGTGGTAGACTAAGACCTAACCCCTCTCATTAGTAGAGGAGGCCCGTGCCCAGCAGTGGGACAGTAATATAACAAGGCTAATATTATAGAATTAGTCATTCGTTACGTTACGTTAGCATTGCTTTGAGTACCTAACTTCAGTTTAAAGATTATAAGGAAAAACCTAAGCAAGATTTTAAGGGTTCGTCAATCTACTATTATGGTGTTTTAGTAACATGGTTATGTACGACTGCCGTTCTGAGGTCTCGGGTTCGATCCCCGGAACGTGTGATATTGGATTTTCTACTCAGTATCATCCTGAAGTATGGAATTTGCACCCGATGATATATTTGCTCATACACAATGGGACATTTGGTTAGAAGTGGGTGGATGCGCCTCTGCCTACCCCTTCGAGGATAACTGGCGGGAGTGTGTTATTACTACTTTTACTTCGCGAAAAAGATAATTCAGTCTCAGTGCAGACATAAATAACATTATAATTGAAAATATTACCGTATAAAGGTGGATTTGTGTGCAGTTTTCTGATGATTTTCGGTCTCGTGAACGGTGGCGCGAATCACGGCTATTATATTATCTCATTAGACACGCCGCGCCGCGGCGGTGCGCCTCTCTCCTTCTCGCTAAATAAATTCCCCTTTTGGCCGCTCAAATCTCTATTTTCTCTATTATATTTATATGACGCCAGTATCTTAGTCCTTTTGCCAGGAAGTTTTAAAATAGTGTGATTATAATTGAGCTATATTTGAATAATTTAACTCCATAATCATTTATGTTTATTTAAATTGTCAGCATCATTCGAATTATTTTTTTGTTCTTCAAAGTGGGTTAGGCGCCACATATTATTTTCGTCATGTTGCAGACTGGATTCGGCTTAGTTTTTCAACCGACCGCATATCTGATACCAACTTCCCCTGGGGAATCTACTCCCGGGCTAAAATTGTGTTAGTAAAACCCAAAGTGTTGCCCCACCTGTGGTTCAAACCCACGATTTCCCGACCAACAGCCTTTATGCTCTGCTACTAGACCAAGGGGCGAAAACAAATCAAAATCGGAATTATTACGAGTTTTTAAATTACACTATTCAAAACAGAATAAAAACACCAAAGTTAACGCGATATTTATTGGGCACAGAAAGCTGGTGTCAACTTAATAAATTCATATTACAAATAGTTTGCCACCAAAAGTTTGTTGGAGCGAGACTTCGCAGCGGCACGACCACAGTAAAACTTTCGATAACTTTATAACTCTTTATTAATAGCTTTAGACTTTCTTACCTTCGCTACTGTAATTTAACCAAAGATCACGCCTGTATCCCCGAAGGGGTAGGCAGAGGCGCACTAGCGAACTAGAACACCCACATTTCGCCGAGCTTAGTTCCGTCCCAGATGTGATAGGGGGCGAGCCTATCGTCATGTCGGGCACAAATTCCACACTCCGGGCTGATATGAAAAAATCCAATATCACTTTGCCCGACCCGGGGATCGAACACGAGACCTCAGCACCATAGTCGTACCGAAATATCACCACGCCACCGAGGCAGTAGTTAACCAAAGATACGAAACGAATACGCGTAATTCGCAAATGTACTCACTTATTTCACCTAAAAGTGTTTCAAATACGAGTAAACACGATACAAATCAAGCGAATCAGTACAAAAAGGCGGTGGCGCAACAAAAGAATTCGGCACACTTACAACGTAATGTAAACCAAAAAAGAAAACTGGTCCCAAAAGCATACCCTTGGGGATAGTGGAACGCTCCGCCGGCCCGATACAGACACGACGACTGGTGATTAGGCGTCTTATCCACGAGATAGCGACAGAAACTGTGCAAGACTTAACAACTAGGACCGTTTTCTTATTCCCTCCGACCAAGCATTTTCTTGCCCGCGCCGACTTATCTAATGCCACTCGGTGTTCAGCTTAAAATTCCTATATAATGTAAGCGGCTAACTTTCGGAGCTTATGAATTTTATCCTTACATAAAGATTGGCATGATTTTATTTATTCAGTTGGAAAATAAAATTATCTAATTGGTAAAAAATTATTACATTAAAATCTTATGTAATGTAAGCGGCTAACTTTCGGAGCTTATGAATTTTATCCTTACATAAAGATTGACATGATTTTATTTATTCATTTCGAAAATAAAATGATTAAACAATTAAAAAAATTATAATATATAAATCCTATGTAATGAGCGGCAAACTTTCAGAGCTTATGAATTATATGCTCAATATTATTATATAATTTTGAAGTATTGTTGATTGAAGTTGAATGGCATTCTTTTATTTATTCATTTTGAATATTATTAAGAATAATCTAGATCTAAATTGAAGTACATATTTTTAAGATAATATTTTTATGAGTCTACCTGTATAGTCGATATCTTTTTATACCTATCTTAGTTTTATCTCATACTATCCTTCCCTTTGTATAGGAATAGGTGGTAGAGCTACGCTGTAGACAGTAACATCTATAGCACGAATGGGCCTGCTCGACCGGTTAGATACCACTGTCTCACAGAAAACCGACGTAAAGTGGCAGCTTGCTGTCGCGTTTCGTTCGGTAAGTGAGATTTCCGGTGGCCCATTTCCCCACTCCCTTTCCCAATCCCCTTCCATTTCCTCCTTTTAGGCTCGCAACGCATTCATGATTATTTTTGTGTCTTGAGTGTCTATGGGCGGTGGAGATCACTTACCATCAGGTGACCCATCTGCTCGTTTGCCAATCTCTGCTATAAATATTTTATTTAAAACAATCCACCTTGCCTATATTTAAAGTATCATTCAAGATCTACATTAATATAGAACTTTGCGATATTCATTACATTCATATCTTTTTGCAGTTATATTACTGCACTAATGAGATATCTTATTCGTGATTTATATTCGCTGCCCCCTAGTTTTTTTCTCGATAAATCCGGGTGAAGATCATAAATTGAAATATGATAAAGTCGGTAATAAGCCGTATCGTATCGACCCTCTACATTAGCTGCATGAGTTACGAAGCGAATGATCATGCCAATTTGCTTCTCTACAAGTATACTCACAAAATCACATTTCCAATAACGATCCTTTACTAACCATTTGTAATTATCATTTTTATTGCATACTTTGGCTGCGAGCTCGTTTTATTCGGCCATGTTCGGGTCTTCTATCTCAATTCCGACCTCATTTCCGATTCCAATACGTGATTCGTCGGTTCGCAAATTATTCGGTGAAAATTCACCATCTCGTTAGAATGTGCGATCCGGTAGGGCGCGGCGAGCCAACCGCTTGATAAATTGTCTGGAATAATAATGATGAATTGCAACTAGCCCCGATCCTCGTGTTGGATCTAATCTTTATAACATTTACGTTACATTACTGCATTATTAAGTGAAGTTATTATTTGTGAACTAAGTAAACCATCTAGTGAAGATGGATATTTGTTTCGGGTCTGGGTGTTGTAAGACCGAAAGTCTCTCGTAGTTTCTGATACCCACGATACAGGTTAAACCTAGTGTGGGGTCAGGACTATGTGTGTGACTGTTGGGTGTATTTATTTATTTATTTTATTAGATAAGTCGAAAGTAATGTCGCAATAAATACACATATTTAAACTTGTGTACATATTAAATATTACAGCATCGATTAGTGTTTTTTACGTTTGTTCGATTAATTAAATGGATATAATTGTAAAATACTATACAATATTCTATTAGAGCAGCTTTGAGTACGAATAAATTGGAAGTATTCAGGTTAGTTAAATGTAGATATGATAATACTACAGTTTTATATGTTTCAATTAGTAGTTTAAATTAAATATTACAATATCTCATTAAGCAAATAATATTCTTGAATATTCTTTTCCAAATAATATCTAAATTAAATTTAATTCGACGTTTGATATTACGTAGAGCTCGGCGAAATTACTTCAAATTAGCGACAAATCTATTAAGAATGGGACGTCTCGGGCCCATTTAATTAGTGACGGGGTTTTATCATCCCCTCTTTGCTTCCATTCGTTCAGAATTTCAACCGTAATACGGCCATATTGTCGAAGCTTAAATAATATTGGACGTACCTAATAATAGAAAATTTCTCGAAAAAGAAAGCGTATTTTTATTATTCCCGGCATGTTTTGGATTTCGCCGTAGATCTCTGGTTTTGTAAGTGTTTTCATTAAGTGCGGTCATAAAAGTGGTTATGTGGAAGCGTCATTAAATTTAAATACAAATTCGTTGGTGACATCTCTTTTGAAGTACACACCTACTACCGTGTACTGGGTAGCGGGTGCCGGCTAGTAAAACAAACGAACGTTAATTGTTGCTTTTATGATGACATCGCGTGAGCTGGGGTCAGATGCCGAACAAATTGTTACTTTTATCCTACTGGAATGTAGGACGGTTTGGATGCGGCATCCGATTTAAATAGATTTGTTTGTGTGGTTTGGTTGGTTATTTTTATTTATAAACGTACCTGTATCCTTGAGGAAGTAGGCAGAGGTGCATTTGGTGAACTTTTTACGGCTTATTTATGTCTCATGATATGAAATAAACATTTCAACGTAATAATATATGACACAAACTTGTGACACAGTTAATTAATATGCCTTTTACATTTAATTTATTTTTATTTTATCTTATTATTAATGTAAATACATGAATGTTCTGTAGTCAAACTACATCCTCCCAGTTACAATATTCTTAAGTATCTTTCATAGTGACACCATTAGTATTTTTATTTTCCTTTAGAGTATCTATATCGGATCCTTGAGCCAGTTCATACAAACAATATATTAGTGTAATATTCATATCTAACATTCCAAAATACTGTAAACTAATTTAACTAAACCTGTCTACAAAGTTTTAATCAATACTTCCTTATCCATCATTTGAAAATTAATAACCAGACGTATCACGAAAAAAGCAAAGCATCACTTAAATTCAATTTATACGAGTGGCTTATTCATTTACTTATCTAGATTTGAATGTAATCATGCCTTTTTACTTGATTGATGGCCTCTTCAATCCTCTCCAATTTTACGTTTAACTAATTGAAGTTCACGAAATCAACTGTTTTGTTTCCACCGCTGTATATGTCCATTAAGTTGATGATAGTGATTATTTTAATTAAATAGTACTTCGTATTGTTTTATTATTTTGTTACGCTATAAAAATCTTTTATTGTTAGGTAGCGAAGTGAAAGATTTATTTCTAATGGTTGGTATGGCATGCTGCGACTGGATTCCTCGAAAGGAAGCTGATGTTAGGCAGGCAGCCGGTCGTAAAAACTAAGCCCAATCCTTTATACTACATGAGAAAGTGTATTATTCTGACTCCACATTAAGTTGGAAGGCCTATGTCCAGCAGTGGGCGTTTTGTTTCTGATGATGAAGAGCAAGGAGAAATAAAAAAGGTTATGTCATGAAATAGCAAGTATTAAGTTATCATAATGCATTATATCATGCCTCATCGCCTCCTTGGTCTTGTGGCAGTATTTATGGGCTGTGGATCGGGAGGTCTTAGATTCGATTTCCAGGTCGGGCAAAGCAAATTTTCTAATTTAATTTGCCTGAGAATGGATCCATTAGAGGGGGTTAACGTCAGGCAGGCGACCGGTCCTAAAAATTAAGCCAATTCCTTTCATTTTCAATTCAATTCCATGCATAAAAAGGGTGTTGCGCCGACCCCACATTAAGGTGGGATAAGGACAGGTAGAAAGAAAGAATGCACTATATCAGGCATAAAACGACGTTACTACCAACCCAACAAACCACTAAAATCATATAACATTTTAGTTATAATTTTATTCCATGTAAATTCCAAACAAGCTCCAAGTTATCTCTGTTTACACGGGGCATATGCACAGAGCTGTTAGTACCAGGATCCCAGCCGGTCTCGACAAGACGTCAGCGCATTTAAGCGCCAATTAATTATTAAGGAACACTGAGCTCCTTCCTTTGGCTCTTTGACGGTGACTGTACAACAATGTGGCTGCTTCTAGTGATTGTCCGCTTTGTAAATTGCATTACAGTGATTTGATTATGTATGTTTACGTGTATGATTACATACGTTTACTATTACTTAAAATATAATCTTCGACGTTCGAGAGTTAGCACGATTTACCGGACGAGACTGGTAAAATATATATTTTTAATATCATATATTTTAGGGGCTTTTGTTAACATTTTTCACCATGCCAGCCCCTTCGTATCCTGAACACTGTCTTACTCTTACCTATTCTATGTTATTTCCTACAAATTTATATACAGCTATAGCTGCCCAGACAGAGGCTCCGAAAAAATATTTTGGTAGGTCTCAATTTACAAAAAAAAAAATTTTAAATTCATTTGTCAGACTCTCTCTCAAAGGCCTCATCCTGACATATTCCATTAACAAGTGTGAACATCTCCATACTACCACACTCTGGAAAATAACTCTGGCAAAATAAAAAAAAAACATTCCAGTCTAATAAGTCCTTAGATATTAGATAATAACAATGACTAAAGAAAAAAATAAGAGAACCCGGCATAACTACAAAAATACGAGTTAACATGAAGTCGGTTCCGCCATTTTAGTTTCGCGATTTATTTACATGTAAGTTGTCACCGTGTCATAAGAATTAAATAACGTATAAATACTTATTGATTTTATTATAAATACGGTGTTTTATTTACAATAATACTAATTTCGTATTATGAAGAAGGTGCCTAACTAATTTAATGAGGTCTTTTTTTCGCAAAGTCGCCATTTTTGTTTCGTTCCATATATTACAAATTCAATTTTTTTCTATCTTCTTTTATCTAAGGATAATAATAATCATAATGTTTTCAAAATAACCGAAGATTGCCGAAAGTCGAAATACGATATTTTTATCGTTTAATGTAGGTTAAAGTTTTTGTTCAAATAGTTTTTAGATTTTATTCCCAAAAGATACATACAAAAGTAACACTTTGGATGTGGTTAACATATCGTGATATATTTTACGTTACGGAGAAATTTTAATTTCATTATCAACATCAAAAGGAGTTTCCGGAATTTGCATCAGACGTTTTACATTAAAACAAGTCTGATTGCATTACTAGGAAAAATATGATAAAGTTTATGTACCTTCTTTTTCAATTAATTTTATTGAAGATTGGGTTTTTACGATTATATTTCGCTAATTGTTTTTTATTTACATTTTTATACATTGTGTAAAAAGGGTTATTAATTAGTATTTATTTATTGCTGCCTCGGTGGCGTGGTGGTATTTCGGTATGACTACGGTTCTGAGGTCTCGGGTTCGATCCCCGGGTCGGGCAAAGTGATATTGGATTTTTCCATATCAGCCCGGAGTCTGGAATTTGTGCCCGATATGGCGATAGGCTCGCCCCCTATCACGTCTGGGACGGAACTAAGCTCGGCGAAATGTGGGTGTACTAGTTCGCTAGTCCGCCTCTGCCTACCCCTTCGGGGATACAGGCGTGAGCTTATGTTATTATGTCGTAATTATGATAATGTGTATTTTTCTTAATCCTTAATAATTTTCAGTCCGCAATACACTACTACTTTTTATACCGGATGAACACTTCCACACTGATAGAAATTTATATTTATTTTTCTTTAATTTCAACTTATACTTTTTTCATTTTTAAATATAAATTACACAAACAATCCGTCTAAATTATTTGCATATTTAATTATCACATTTAGATATTACATTGACATTTAACAAAAATAAATATTATAAAATAATAGTTTAAAAAATCGAAATCAGATGGCGTGACAGAATATTAGTAAATTTTTTGTCCATATTGTTTTTATTTTCCACTATTGGGCTAAGAACTCGCCCACCACTTCTACTGCTCTTTATCGTTATTTACATTTGTTATAATTTACCATCAGATGAAGTATAGCAACATTGTTGTACTCGATTAAAAAAATGAATATAAATTCAAATATTTTTATGGCAAAATTACAATGACGTTGGAGCGCTATATCAAAAGTATCAACAGTGGCCTGAGCAGGAATAATTTTGACAATCTAATTCAAATCGAACTAGATACGAGTCAATGACATGTGTATGAAATATTAACTAAATGTCATCAGTGCGAGCTCGATAAGAATTCGATTGTCACAAATATACCTACCCAGGTCGCTGTACAAAATCCCAGCAATAGATACTTGAGTTGTGCACATATTGCGTCGAATAGAGAGTGCTTTAAAGTATATTTCGGTAAATATGTAGCGGGGTCGCTTTTGATGGAAGCGCTTTCTTCAATTGTCAGTTCTAAATCCAATTTTCACTTTATATTGCTAGTTTCATACGTCGAAGGGTGCGGTAGTAGGTACCTATCTATAGATACGTTATGTTAGTGTGAACTGTGAAGGTTGAATAAAATGATTGCTTGTGTCAAAAAATAACGGATTTGATTTTAGAGTATACAGGGTGTAACCGACAGCCTACCGAAAACTGATACCAGGTGTTCAGTACATGATTCTGTAACGCGTTAGAATTTTACGTCGATCTTTTTAATAAAATTTTGATAATTTACTTTTTATTACTTTTAATAAATATGGGCTTGTTTTAGTGAATAGTATCGATTTTATCGCGTTACGATTGAAACCAAATATCAAAAATTCATGAAAAAAACAACGAATTCCAACGCTGGTGGATACAGTATCATGTACTGAACACCTGATATCAGTTTCGGTAGGCTGTCGTTTACACCCTTTATTAATGGTAGAACTAGCCTTACTACAATAAATTTTTTCTACAGGGTCAATCGGCCTCAACGGGTCATTAATACTGTCTCACAGAAAACTGAGGTTTTGTTATCTGACCATGACTAGTGTCATTTTACCGTGTAGTCACAACACCACACCACATTTGATGATACTCTCAATGTAGCCCAAAAAAACAATGTCACTGGAGGAGCGTCTACGCGTCTGCTTTCATAGGTCATTATAAATAAGGGAACTTATTATGTCAACTATAGAGGTATATTATTATTAAAAAATATGAATTTTAATTCCAAGAATTTTAACACCTAGGTCTCATGCATTAGGTAATCTAAATTTTAATTATACTTATTTGTCACTACACGAAAAATAATGAAAAATCTGAATACTTTTTTGTTGACGTGTTAAAAGATCCGTGTATAAAAATATATCTATCCAAAATGGTACTAAACAAAAAGAAATTCAGTTACACTTCAAGTGGGGTAGATTAAATTGCATTGAGCTACCTATTAACGCCTTGTCAGATCGGATTTCGATTTTATACATCTGATAAATTGGATATATTGCACGCGTTGAAAGAAAATGGCCACTAGGGTAGTTTCAGTATCGATATCTATTGATAGAAATATTTATTTATTGCCGGATTCAAGGAGGTTTAATTGTATACGTAAACATGAAACAGTGTGATCGATTTGAAAAATAAAACATTCACGGAATTGTATTTTTAGATGGCATAACATAAGCTCACACCTGTATCCCCGAAGGGGTCGACTCCTATCACATCTAGGACGGAACTAAGCTCGGCGAAATGTGGATGTCCTAGTTCGCTAGTGCGTCTCTGCTTACCCTTTCGGGGATTCAGGCGTGACCTTATGTTGATTTTATGTTTATACCAGATATGGCGACTGGCTTGCCTCTATCACGTTTTTATTATTTTCTTTCTACTCTTATTCCTTCACTTTTGTACAGGGTTGATACTTGATACACGTTATTTTAAACTACTACAGAAATATTCGCATTAGTTTGTACAACAGACTGACTGCCTCATGTCAACCCACTCTGGAAGATCCAGTTTCGAACAAATCGTGTTAAGAAATCGCGATTCCCTGTCGAACCCAGAACGTATCGGTTCACATACGCATCCCCTCAATCAAAGAGGCGAAAGGTCATGATGCAAAACATGAATACTAGTATAAAAACTCATAATAAATTCGTATCGAAATATGCATCGAATTGAGCTCCTTTTATGAGTTAAAACTAAACAAACTAATAATAAAACACTGTCCTACATTTGTTTTCGTTGTCCTACAATTTTTCCCGGTTGTCACGAGGAGTTAATGAAAGAATTAGCTTTCATTACATCTGATAAGGTTCCTTAAAGGGATTCCCGAATGAAGACGAAGTGCCTCGGTAACCTTTCGAATGGGCGGGGATCGATGTGAGAGGTCGTGCGCTTATCTGTGATTAGTTTTTTACACGTATAAAGTGCTGGGACATTTTCACTATACGTTTTATAGTTTTGTTTGACGACTTTGATCTACATTAGTTGTGGATTGGAGCTTGGAGAGAGTAGCGCAGGCAAAGAAATCAACAGTTCTGCCCGGACCAAAGACACGTAATGCAATTATTCGTATGCGCTACATACTGAGGTGTGAGGGAGGGGCGGGAATTTTTTTGAATGAAATTCAAATTTAGAACAAATGCAACTTTTACACCAATGACAAATACTTTCATTCATCGACGTTGGCGCTAATGGCAACGCGTTCCTTTGTATTGTATTAGATAAGTATATTTTTCCTACTGCACCTTCGTCGATGCATCGAAGTCCGGACAAGTTATTTTGCATAAATTGTAATTTTTTGATATCACAGTTGGTTAGCCGTTATTTACAATTTGAAAAAACGTTCTTATTCTCTCTCTCTCTCTCTCTCTCTCTCTCTCTAACTCACCGTTTTAATAAATTAGTGTACAGTATACCAAAGTACAAACCTACATAGCTTCTAAGTTCTAACTGTCATGTGAGTGTGTTATCATTGCTAACTCAATATTTAGTCTAGGCATTTAACTTGCTATTTCTCGTATTCTAAGTGAGGCTTGATGTATTCCTACATAGGAAAGGAATTTTCAAATAATGTTATGGCGAGCTTAAAATACATGACAAAATGTGAATAAAAATATCTAGGCATAGACAGAGTGAACTGAACGCAGAACTTTCAACCCTAATGCATTAATTAAGTCGCACCGATCCCCGAAAATCGTCTCGAAACTCACTCTGTTTAAATTAGTGCGGTATTCATTTTCTTTTTTTAATTCGTCTTCCAAATTCAAATAAGATTTCTTTTTTATTGCGACTGGCCGCATAAAAGGGTAGGCCAGGATTCGTCGCTCGAGCCGTTCGCTTCCAAACGCTAATTCCTCCGTTCCCTGATACTGATTGGACGATATATTTAACAATGGTACACGCTCCTCTGCGAAAAAATACATCTTACGTATTTCCTTTTTTTCTCAGGATTCCTTTATTTTCTTATTTTCTACATTCCGCCGCGACTAAAGGTCAGATAACGCGGAGGGTGGTGCACGCGTTAATGACTCTAATACCAATTAGTGGAAGGTTGGGTTTGGCTTGTACATTTTTGGTGTTTAGTTATTCGCTTTACTGGCTGTATAAGCATATTACGAGGTACCCAGCCCATGGAGGGTCTTAACAGGAGGTCGTTTGCTGCGCTGCCAGCCTCCTAAGATTAATGACATTACGCTAAGACAGTTTGTAAGAGACAAAACGTGACAAAAAACCGAGTTGTAATTAAGTTGATTGTATGTAATAGTTAAGTCGCCTCCTTGGTCTAGTGGCAGCATGTATGGGCTGTGGACCGAGAGGTCGTGAGTTCGATTCCCAGGTCAGGCAAAGCAAATTTTCTAATGTATTTGCCTGGAACTAGATCCCTCATAGGGGGTTGACGTCAGGCAGGCGGCCGGTCGTAAAAACTAAGTCAAATCCTCTCTGCAAAATGCTTGAAAAAGTGTATTGCGCCGACCCTACATTAAGGTGGGATAAGGGCAGGTAGAAAGAAAGTATGTAATAGCTAAATAATAGTTTGACGGTGTTTAATATTTTTATCGAGTTACAAAGGCAATCGAATTCGACTTATTACTCACTACTATGTACTTGGGGATATGGAAAGGAAGGTTGTAATTAGGCCTCTGAAATCTCACCTATGAATCGCAACAGCAAGCTAGTATTTCACGTCGGTTTGACCTACTCGTACTGCATGCAAAATTTTCTACAGGAAGTCTCTACCACATCATACTTTAGTAATTAATACTTTTGTTAAAATAAAGCCCGGTATACCAAAATAGATCTGATTTCTTAAGTTTACGCGAATATTATACAATGAAATAAAACTATTTTTACGAATTCTATCACGATTAGGTTAATAATAAATAATAAATATTAAAATCTAATCGTGATAGAATTCGTAAAAATAGTTTTATTTCAAAACAGATCTGGTTTAAACGTATTAATTAACCAACGTATAAAGGTGGTTATTTTACAAAATTTCGGCAATTACGTTTGCGAGGCCTTAGAAGCAAGTCTTTCGGACTGCAAACCTTACGTCGGCACTGGACATCATAAAATATTTAACACTCATATCTCGCAGAGCGGTCCAAATATTATCGACTTGCCTATAAAACGGAAAAGTGTAGAGAAAGACAGATATACATAATAAAGTTATGTAAGACAAGGACGCGTGCACGGTTATTGTACGATCTTTGGAAATTCGACGGAAACGTTTGGTTTCTTTTCCATCGCTTTTATCGCAGTCGTTATATTTTGATAGAGCAGTTTGGTAGGATCGCCGATATAACGTTTATGTTTTGGTTTTCGGCATACCTTAAGCGGGCTTTTTGTTCCTACATTTTCTTTAGTGTTTATTGTTTGTTTGAAGTCTGTGCTGTTTTTTGGGATTATTAGGTGTATTAAATATGGACATTAAAACTATAAATACAGTGACTAATGAAGTCACACACATAGTCCTGCCCAATGCCCAATGACTAAAGAAAAAATAATAGGGCCCGTCATAAGTACGAAAAAATTAAGCATTAGTATATCATATGTTAGTATGGAACGAAACCAAAATAGCGTCTTTATGAAAGAAAATATAACATAACACACATAACATAAGCTCACGCCTGTATCCCCGAAGGGGTAGGCAGAGGCGCACTAACAAACTAGAGCACCCACATTTCGCCGAGCTTAGTTCCGTCCCAGATGTGATAGGGGGCGAGCCTATCGCTATATCGGGCACAAATTCCAGACTTCGGGCTGATATGGAAGAAATCCAATATCACTTTGCCCGACCCGGGGATCGAACCCGCGACCTCAGAACCGTAGTCGTACTGAAATACCACCACGCCACCGAGGCAGTCATAGTAAAATATGTCACTATAAATCTAGTGTACCACATTATTGTACGAATATGAGATAGTAAGAATTTAGCATTATCAGTCAAGTCATGGAAGAACGTAAATATGCTTACCTTAAAAGTTTCCAGTGATAAATACTCTGCAGGGCTCACGAATATAAAGCACTTAGTACAGTCACAAACTAAATGGCTTTGTATTTAAATATATTTTTTTAGTTTAAGTGATCTCCACCGCCCACAAACACCCATGGTACCAAAACAATCATGATTGCATTACCAAACTTATTATTATTAAAAAAGAGGAATAAGGACTGGAAGGGGAGGGGCAAATGGGACAATTGGGGTTGGGCTCTCGATCCTCCAGAGTAGGTGTTCACCTAACGTTCGTTAGGCAGGCAAACTATCGTAAAAACAAAGTCAAACATTTTCTATAACACTTAAAAAAGTCAGTTGCGACCCGACCCCACGTAAAAGTGGGATAACAGAATATTTAATTATATCACATTGTAAACAAAAATTATAATTTTTATAAAACTTTTCGATGTAGTTTTAAGCAATCAGCTGATAACGAAAGTCCATTGGAAAGAAAAGTTATGAAGATTGAATCATTGTCCCAGTACCATTGAACGTCAATTTTATTTTTAGAGACTCAATAATAAGCTCAGGAGTTAACATAAATAGATAGGTACATAACATTTTATTGAACACAATTCTAAGAAGAAATACATAAGAAACTTGTAAATATTATAAGTAGTATAAAAATGCAGTATATAATTTTGTTTATCGTACATTATGACAACCTCCTTGTCACCTCTTTGGTCTAGTGGCAGCACATATGGGCTGTGGACCGGGAGGTCGTGAGTTCAATTCACAGGTCGGGCAAAGCGAATTTAATTACTGTAGTACTTATTTCATTCTGCCTAGCGTTAACCCGACCTTCTGCCAGGGTCCGCCTTCCTAAATCGCCCGGACTTCAGCATCCTCCTTTGTGAGACCATTGGCTCTCATATCTTCCTCCAAAACATCCAGCCAGCGTTTCAGGCCTTCCACGAGAACGTACCTGTGGTACGACACACTAAAATGTTATTTATTTATTTGAACGATGTGACTTTTGAGTGCGAGTGTACAAGCGCCACAATAACTCAGAAACGGGTCCCTCTTGCGGATATGATACAGTGCGCATTGCAGCTACATATATTTCTCCTTCGGCGGTCAAAACATTTGATATTTATATACGACAAAGTAGTCATTACCATCCTATGCTTTTAAGTTCTAAATTGATAGGCCGCGGTTTCAATCCCCGCACCGAGACAAATGTTTTAATGGCCTACAGATATATGTTCCGGATGTTGTGAGACCGAAAGTCTCTCGTAGTTCCTAATACCCACGACACGTGACTCGATCTTATCTTGGGGTCAGGACTATGTATGTAACTGTTGGGTGTTATTATTATTATTTTTAAGAATTATTCTGATATTTGAGTAGTAAATTCTTGTACATTGAAATTATTACAACACTTTCCTACAAGAAGTATTTTGCAGGACATCTATATTACTATGCGGTGAATATAAAAGTTTCCGATGCAATTATAGATAGAACGGCGTATGTTGAAAACACATTGTAAATTATGAAAGCTCAATTTAAACGCTCTACCGCAACCTATAGTATAATCCTCTGTTATAGCGTATGAAAATACGCGTCCGCGAATTTCCCAATAATAAATTATACTTCTTGTCCGCTTACCTCGGGTTAACCGGCTTTTATAAACTACCCGGGTAATTTATAACTATTACCCGGCCGAAAACGATCACGTGATATCACTTTATAGCGTATTCACCGGGTAAATATGAGGGAAGCCCGTAATAATATTTATCCGTACATGTTGTGTGCGTGTGTGAATATGAGGCACATTGACGGGTTTATGGGCTTCGTTAAATGTATGGAATTAAGTCATATGGAGTTTTAGCAGAGGATAAAAGACTGTTTTCTAATTATATGTGTTCATGATATAGTGGTTTCTTTCTACCTGTCTTTGTCTCACCTTAATGTGGGTTCGGCGCAACACACTTTTTCAAGAATGTTCCAGAAAGAATTTGGCATCGTTTTTGCGACTGGCTGCCTGACGTCAACCCTCCTTGTTAGATCCAATCCCTGGCAAATCGTGTTAGAAAAACACCCTACTCTACCTGGGAATCGAATCCAGGACCTTCCGGGTCATAGCCCAGATACGCTGCCACTAGACCAAGGAGGCGATTTTCTGGATATAGTGCGATACTTAGTTATCAGCCAAAGACCTATCAAACCTAACTTTTATTTTCTGTGAGTTGCTATAAAATTATTAAAATAATGTGGAGTGAAAAGAAATAGACTATTTGCTATTTTAAAATAAACGAGTACGCAAGTTTATTGGCACTTAGTGACGTCACGAAATAGTATTGAATATGCCTTATAAGCGTTATGAAACTACAGAGTACATTTTTTTTATAGCAGAGACTAGCGAACGAGCAGATGGGTCACCTGATCGTAAGTGATCTCCACTGCCGATAGATACCCAAGACACAAAAAGAATCATGGATGCGTTGCCACCTAAAAGGAGGGAATGGAGGGGGAGGGAAATGGGATTGGTAAATGGAGGGGGGGAAATGGGCTACCGGAAATGTCATTCAACGACAAGCTGCCACTTTACACTTTTTCTGTGAGACAGTAGTATCAAACCGATCGAACCGTTTATACTGTAGACGTAACTGTCTACAGCGTAGCTCTACCACTCAACTCACTTTGCAAATACAAGTAAGTTGTGATATCGCACAAAATTGAAAGTAATTATCCATACGGAAACGTTCCAAACACCGACTAACACATTAAAAACATCGCCAACTATGTAACCTATAATACTAGAACTACGTACTTAATGTAATCGCACACAATATCCTTTGTTCACTTTCAGACTCATTAAAAAGGCGATGCAATTTAATGAGTTGATAGTGTGCGTTAACCCTCCGCTACGTTTGCAAATACAGCTTTCCCCGTCCAATTGATACTTGACTCTGTGCAGAGGGTATAAGGTTGAGATTATTTCGTATTTTTATAGGCAAGTATCGGTATGTAGGGGTCGAAGATTAGTGGCACACGCCTACTCGCCGGAGCGCTGAGCGGCTGATGGCGCCCAAGAGTGTAGTTACAATTAGACCGGTGCCCACAATGAAGTGATGCCCGCGTAATGTTGCCCGTTGTCTTTGTATGTTGATTGTGCACGAAAGAGGTCGATACGTTTGTGCTGTTAGTGTACGTTGTAATGTGTTATATCAACTAACGCCTTATGAATATTACAAGCTTTACATGTTTGTGAATCTGAGACGCTGTTTGCAGCAATATGACGTCATAATGCAACGAATGGTTGCATAATATTTTGCGCTCTATGATTGATATTAACATTGATATATTATATACCTAGATGCACAGTTGACGCTCGGAAAAATGGGACAGCAAAGAAGTGCTAAGCACTACTTTTGCATACAGTCGAACGCCGATAGAATTCTAAATTTCAAAATTCAAATTTAAAAACGCTTGCTCATTTCGTTTAAAAAGCTACTTTATAACACTGGCATAGGATTATAATTGTGTTGATTTAATTAGAACTTGTGATTTTTTCCTTTGTTTTATTACTGAGACCACTTTTTATGACGATATTTGCAAAGAACGTTGCATCTAGGATATATTAAATCGATGGATATTATCGTTAATATTTTCGCCTCCTTGGTCTAGTAGCAGAATATATAGGCTGTGGACCAAGGGGTCGTGGGTTTGATTCCCAGGTCAGGCAAAGCTAATTTTCTAATTTAAATTTCCCAGAATTGGATCCCTCAGAGGGGTTGACGTCAGGCAGGCATACGGTGGTAAAAACGAAGCCAAATCCTTTTTGTAACACTTTTGAAATAGTGTGTTGCGCCGACCCCACATTAAGGTGGGATAAGGGCAGGTAGTAAGAAGGCAGTTTTTTTTATCTGCCTTATTCTTTTAAATTGTGGTTGCAACACATATTGCAAGTATGTTGCAAAAAGGATGTCTACATGTGAGACAGTAGTATTAAACAAGTAAATATAACTAAGTTTTGTTGTAGACATAACTGTCTATAGAGTGACTCTACCACCCAAATGTATTTCTGAAGTAGCAGAGAGTTGCAAATAGTGCATATATCGAAATCATTTCCATCCCGTGGTATGATAAGATACGGTTAATTGTTTTATAAAAGTTTCCCCAGCGGCCTTATTACTTAACAGTTTGTATTACTTCTTGTTTCATACTTATTTAAGTGGTGGCCCAATTCCCCCCTTCCCTTTCCCAATCCCTATTTCCCTCCTTCTAGGTTGGCAACGCACCCATGATTCGTTTTGTATCTGGAATGTCTATGGACGGTGGAGATTACTTACCATCAGGTGACCCATCTGCTCGTGTGCCAGTGTCTTCTATAACAAAAGTGGGCCAAATATTCAGGGCTCTTAGTACAAGTTTTCATAGTTAGCAAAATCGATCATAGTTTTCGGTGTATCTATACATTTTACTAGTAGCACTTCTTGAATATATGGAACTACTAGCTGACCCGCGCAACTTCGTCTGCGTATGAGAGAGAGGGTTGAAGAGTGAGTCGTAGGCACCTATAATCCAATAATTCTAAAGGAGGTAATGGGATGATCTACTTCGGCCGTCAGTCATCCCGTCTCTCAGCCCGTCTGTCACACCGTCTGTCACCCCGTCTGTCACCCCGCCTGTCACCCCGTCTGTCACCTCGTCTATCACCCGTCTGTCACCCAGTCGGTCACCCCGTCTGTCACCCAGTATGTCACCCGTCTGTCACCACGTCCGTCACCCCGTCTGTCACCTCGTCTGTCACCCAGTCGGTCACCCCGTCGGTCACCCGTCTGTCATGCCATCTGTCACCATGTCGGTCACTCGTCTGTCACCCCGTTTGTCACCCCGTCTGTCACCCCGTCTGTCACCCCGTCTGTCACCCCGCCTGTCACCCCGCCTGTCACCCCGCCTGTCACACCGCCTGTCACCCCGTCTGTCACCCAGCCCGTCAACCAGTCGGTCACCCCGTCTGTCACCCAGTCTGTCACCCCGTCTGTCACCACGTCCGTCACCCCGTCTGTCACCCGTCTGTCACCCAGTCGGTCACCCCATCTGTCATCCCGTCTGTCACCCAGTCGGTCACCCATCTGTCACCCCGTCTGTCACCTCGTCAGTCACCCCGTCCGCCACCCCATCAGTCAGCCTGTCAGTCACCCCGTCAGTCATCCCATCAGTCACTCCATCAATCACCACGTCAGTCACCCCTTAGTCACCCAACCATTCATCCCGTCGGTCAACACTAAAATATTTTTTCAAATCAAAGCAGTAGTTTCTGAGATATAAAATTCCCCGCTAGCAGCATTATTCATTTTTGCTCCGCTCCTATTGGTTATAGCGTGATGTTATATAGCCAATAGCCATCCTCGATAAATAGACTATTAGTCATGGTCGTTACAACGACCGCCGTTTAAGTAATAGTATTATTTTTTAAAACGACATTACATGGAATTAACTGAGCAGAGAACAATGAGTAGCTGTCAAACAATGTATCACTCACCGGCGCCATCTACTTAAAATATTGGTTTGTAGTACATGCTATGTATCAGAGATGGCGCTGTATGTGAAAAAAGATTTTCCCGCTTTTCTGTTGAAATTTTTCCTGAATTTTCTTTGCTATAAACCTCACGGAGCCCGAGACCTTTCCAACGAATGCAAAACCGTGGAAATCGGTTCGTGCGTTCTGGAGTTATAGCGTCAGAAGGGAAAACCCGACTTATTTTTATATAGTAGATAATAATATTGGCTCTGTAATATTTCTGTACCACTATTGAGTACAGGGGGGTTACCACCACTTCTTATAGCAGTATTATTATAATTTTACTTGTACCGATTCCCATACAAAACTTACGACGAACGATTATAATAATACTGCTATAAGAGGTCGTGGTAACCCTGCAGGACTTCTCTACTAATAATATGGATATTGAACTAAAATAATGGAAAAACCTAAAATGTCATCGTTTGTGAGAAGTGTCAAAACTCTGCCGAAGAAGTGACTGTCTCGGTAGCGTGGTTGTATTTCGGTGCGACTACTGTCCTGACGTCTCGGGTTCGATCCCCGGGTCGGGCAAAGTGATATTGGATTTCATATCAGCCGGGAGTCTGGAATTTGTGCCCGATATGGCGATAGGCCCGCTCCCTCGCTTGGGACGGAACTAAGCTTGGCCAAATGTGGGTGTTCCAGTTCGCTAGTGCTCTCTGCCTACCCCTAGGTAATACAGGTGTGAGCTTATGTTATGGGTATGTCAAATCTCAAAACTAACTCTTACTAAGCGCTCAGGACACATGTAGCTTTACTCCCAGAACAGCTGTTTTGGTTACGTGCCTGTGGTCTAGAGGGGATCGGGGGGTGGGGTAAAGGCGCTTACAAGCCGCGAGCGATTGCCCCGTCTCTACCAGTAGGTATATTGTCAATTGGAAACTACTCCGCTTGGAGAGCACAGCGCTTTTAGATTTGAAAGAGTACGTTGTGCAGTGTAGCTGAGGTTTACAGATACTTCTTCAGCGGTATGATTCACAATTTTAGTAAAACATTTATTGAATAAATGTTTTTGTAAAATATAGAACAGATTCTATTTAATTTTCAAAGTAACGTGAAATAACAGCATTTTTAAAATCCATAACATAGCATAACATAAGCTCACGCCTGTATCCCCGAAGGGCAATAGCCAATTAGGACACCCACATTTCGCAGAGCTTAGTTTCATTCCAGATGTGATAGGGGACAAGCCTATCGTCATATCGGGCACGAATTCCAGACTCCGGGCTGATATGGATAAATCCAATATCACTTTGCCCGACCCGGAGATCAAACCCGAGACCTCAGGACAGTAGTCGTACCGAAATACAATCACGCCACCGAGGCAGTTAGTTTTTGTAAAATCCTTGATTTTTTAATGCAATTAAATTATGACAAGTGCAAGTAGCTCGCCTAAGTAACGATATGTACTTTGAATAACCACTGAGTAGCAGTAGCGAAGACTCCATTTAACACGATACCTACGGTCTTACCTTTGCCAAATTGTCAGCTTGATAAATACTATTTAGAAGAAAATGGAACATCGGCTTCTCTTTTGAAAATTTTCACACTTCGCCACTGCTGAGTAGCACTCCAACGCGCTCGTCTGTATAAGATGTTAAGTCATTATGGACCAGTTATCACATTGGCTACTAGATTACAATATGTGATGATAAAAATTACGCGTATAGTATAATGGTAATTTAAGTTAATAGTTATTAAATAAAATAAATAAATACACCCAACAGTCACACACCTAGTCCTGACCCCACACTAGGTATAACCTGTATCGTGGGTGTCAGAGGCTATAAGAGACTTTCGGTCTCACAGCACCCAGACTTGAAACAAATATCTGTGGGCCACACAAACATTTGTCTTAATGCGGGAATCGAACCCGCGGCCTCTCGCTTCACAACCGGCTACTCGTCCTGCTGCGCCACGGAGGCTGTCATTCATACCATTTTCACTGAGTTTTCGGTCGACTTCCCAAAAAGGAGGAGGTCCTCAATTCGTCGGTATTTTTTATGTATGTTACTCGATATCTCCGCCAAATGTGGACCGATTTTAAAAATTCTTTTTGTGTTCCAAAGAGCTTATTTTAGGGGTAGTCCCATATAAATCTGGTCACGATCTATAAATTGGAAGTTGGTCAGTTAAGTTTTTAAACGTGTGATTTTAATTTTATACGCTTAACGGATGTTTATTTTACCATACGCACTTGCATTATCTGTAATTTAAGGCTATACTGTGCGGTGGGCTATGAACAGGCGAGGTTTTATCGCGTTGCCATGGCGACGGCGGGATGCTACGTCCCGCCGTACCCTCCTCGCACTCCGCACATTGGAAAAACTACTACAGTGCTTTATATTTACTGCCACTCTATATCTACGCGTATGTATAAGCACGTGTTATGAGATGTGAAAGGTTTTGGAGACATTGTGCATTTGGGCTAGGTTATTTCCATGGCTTTGTTTTCGGTTTCATTAATATAAAACCTATACTTGGAACGGAGGCGTTTATAGTTTTGTAGCAATCTAAAAAAGAGTTTCGCGATTGTATATATGAATGTTACATTTGAAATATTGGTACCTACATATGTTGTTTGTTTATCGGTTAGGACTTTCGTATAAACCAGAGACCTTACCATTTCTTAGCGCAGTATACATTGCTTGTTGTTTCACAGCCGACTCGTTCGTTGCTCTACGGAAGCTGACAGAAAAAAGCAGCAAACAGGCTTTCGCACTTTTAATGTTTATTAACTTGAGATCATCCTCGAGTATCATAAGTTACTTTATATTTTGAGAAAAACTTGTATTACGAGAGCAGGACGGGCGGTAGGCAGTAGCTTAACCAGTGAGGGCGACTTGCAGCTCTATTAATAATCTAGAGTTTAACGTTAACTCGATTTATCCTATCATCCCTATATTTAAATCGAGATTTGGGATAAATCCAGATATATCTAAGCGCTGCTAGTCGCCCTAAATGATAAAGATAAATATATTATTTATCCTCTTATAACATTTACGTCCCCTGAATTGAATGTTTTTATTTTTTCCTTCTTGCGAAGCTCCACGCTTCATATGTATATTCGAAGGCATATTTACTTGCTTTTCTATTTAATCACAATAGGAATGTTACGGACATGTTTGCGCCAATCGAGCAGGGGCGCAGTTAACCCTTGAATTCAGTACACGCTGAAATATTAACGCCTGCTGTGGAAGCACGCGGAAAAACAAAGTCGAAAACTGGGACCGTTATGAGCCCGTCGCATGTTGTCCAAAGATTAAGCGTAAGTTCCCGTTTGAAGAGGGGATAATGCTGTGTTAAGATATGTTTTGATAAAATAAATAAATATATCCAACGGTCATACACATAGTAGTGGTTCCACACTAGGTTGAACCTGTATCGTAAATATCAGGAACTACGAGGGACTTACGGTCCCACAACACCCAGACCCAAAACAAATATATTTGTTGTAGGCACTTTCCCGAGCTCTAATTAAAAAAATAAAGTACGTAAATAATATTGCAATATTAACGCGTGTTGAAAAAGCTCTCCTACGAGTGAGGGCTAACTGTATTTTTTGTAGCTGCTAAGAAAATTGTGTAAACATCTGCATTTTGTGGTAAAAATTTATTCTTTAAGATCTCCCAATAAAAGGTAAGCGACATTTACCAACAATATCATTACTATAACTACGTACACACAGTAATCTACCTAACCTGTACATTCCGCAAAAAGTCGTCAAAACAACCTGCATAATCTTTGTCGTCGGCATGGCGTGTCGGTATTGAGTGGTGGCGGGGTGGAGGCGTAGTGTGTACGCCAGGGAGTCGATGGCGGCCCTGGGGACCGCCTCCCGAGGGACGGCGACTGCGGCCCGCAGGGGGGACGAAAGGTTAAAAGGGAAAAGTTATAAGAGACCGCTTGTTGGCAGATCGCGCTCGCCTACTACGTTTTACCGATGTTGTATGGCGGATTTTTAATAGTGCTGCATTGATCGGGTTAGTTTTATGTTTCAGTTGATGTTAGTTTAAAGACTTTTGATATATTAGTATTATTGTTGGACATACAAAACGAAAACGTTTAACAATTACGTAATTGTATAGTATGAAATCTTTGGGAGACGCCTGTGTTTAGCAGTGATAGTATGAAAATGTCATGGCAGAAGAAATAAATATCAATTATCTGCTACGTTGATTTGACAATACTTGATTGCTTTTGTGACAATTTATCGTATACAAAAAAGTATATTTTTATCCGAGCACTTACACTTTTAGGCTAAGATGCTAGATATAGAGCGAATTTCGACAAAGGCTGAGTCAAAGATATGAACTCAGTGAGGATTTGGAATTTTTAAATCGAACTTTGACCGAGTCCGAGTAATTTTTTAAGAAAATCTTTGCTTAGTTTGTCTGTTAGTCTGTTTTTTATGTTAAAAAAAGTCAGAGTTAGTCGAAGTTCGTTCCATAGATCTCAGCCTTAAACGCAGTGTAATCCAAAATGACCAACGACCATCAGATTCATGTCGGTTTATACTTCCACATTTTATTATACCGAGTTTATCCACACTATATCGAATGCAAATAAACATAGTCTATGCGGGTCTGTGGTGTGGGGCGGGTGGCTACAAGTGTTCCGTCTTGAAAGAGGGCAACCTACGCCCTCCTCCCAGCCGCGACTTAATGCCGCACTAGATTTTTTCATCGAATAGTGAGATATCAAGTCAACGTGAAGAAAGTAAAAATGGGATTGTATATCATATACGGTATCTCTGATTAAAAATATTAAATTTTCTCTTTTAATTTAGTAATAAAGTTACGGCTCATTCGCGCAACTTTTGGAGGAAAATAATAAGTAGATTAGTATTATTATTAGTATGTATTAATATGAAGAAAATATATCGAAGTAAGTAAATAGTATTAATAAGTATTACATAACATAAGCTCATGTCTTTATCTCCGAAGAGGTAGGCAGGGGCGCACTAGCGAACTAGTACACCCACATTTCGCCGAGCTTAGGTCCGTCCCAGATGTGATAGGGGGCGAACCTATCGCCATATCGGGCACACATTCCAGACTCCGAGCTGATATGGAAAAATCCAATATCATTTTGCCCGACCCGGGATCGAACCTGAGACCTCAGGACGCTACCGTCCTGAGGTCTCAGGTTCTTACCGAAATACAACCACGTCACCGAGGCAGTAATAAGAATTATGAAATTGTAAATATTGGTTACTAGCTGTTGCACGCGACTCCGTACACGTTGATATTTATTTTCCGGGATAGTAATAGCCTATGTGTTATTCTGACGTATAATCTGTATAACTATAAAGTTTCATCAAAATCAATTTAGTAGTTTTTGCGTGAAAGAGTAACTTTCACGTTTATAATAGTAGAATTTTGACTTGAATACTATTAACGGCTAGTGCATGTTTCATTAGAAAATATAGGTTTAATCTTGATTAGTAATCGTCAATACTGCTTACTTATTTTTCTTTCTATCTGCCCTTATCCCACCTTAATGTGGGGTCGGCGCAACACACTTTTTCAAGCATGTTGCAGAGAGGGTTTGGCATAGTTTTTACGACCGGCCGCCTGCCTGACATCATCTCCCTGTGAGGGAGTCAGTCCCGGGAAAATTATAGAAAAATTGCCTTCCCCGACCTGGGAATCGAACCCAGGAGATCGCGGTCCACAGCCCATACACGCTGCCACTAGACGACTCTTACTGCTTACTCATTAACTAGTATAAATACAACAAACACACGACTTGTCCATTACGGTATGTAAATAAAACGTCACACACCCTGTTTCATTTCGAAGGAAACCGATAAGCAACGGCAGTAAGGGCTAGTAGGTAGATACCTGCGTGGTGCGTAGGGATGAAAAGTGAGGGCAGTTTTTACGATGTAAACACCGAGTTTTTGTTACTCTCCCTGATGCGATACGTATATTCGCGAAATATATTTTATTTTCAGAAATAACGAAAATGCTTTTCTATTTCTCTTAATTTTGATGTAATTTTTGAACGAATATTTCTTTCTTTCTACCTGGCCTTACTATGACTCCCCAGCTGCCTGCCTGACATGAAGTGAACGAATCTTATGAATATTTCTTTAAAGAAATTCTAGACTTCGCATAGGCATAATAAATCAGTTAAATTATCACTTCATGAGCTAGAAATGGACAAATTCTACCACAAACAATCAGTTTCACCTGTTTTTCCATACTAATATTATAGAGGTAAAGAGGACTTTGTTTTTGTATTTTTGTTTGTAATGAATAGGCTCAAAAACTACTGAACCGGTTTTTTAAATTCTTTCACCTATGGAAAGCTACATTATCAGCGACTACATTATAATATAGGCTAGTTTTTATCCCGGAAAAATGTGGGTTTCCCGTGGGATATCCACGCGAACGGAGTCGCGAGCAACAGCTAGTTTTTAATGAAATCATCAGTGTTCACCATAAAGAGTTGTTGTATTGTAGTGAATTAAAAAAATATTTTATATGAATATAAAAAAAAAATGTTATAGACTGCTCGGTGGCGTAATGGTATTGCCTGCGTGGTACAACTATCGTCCTGAGATCTCGGGTTCGATACCCGGGCATAGTGATATTGGATTTTTCAGTATCAGTTCGGAGTCTGGAATTTGTACCCGATATGGCGATAGGCTCGCCCCCTATCACATCTGGGATGGAACTAAGCGAAATATGGGTGTTCTAGTTCGCTAGTGTGCCTCTGCCTAACTCGTCGGGGATACAGTCGTGAGCTTATGTATGTTTAGTTATTAGCACAACCGCTACCTAAACCACGTTTTATAAACCGAACGATTTTAGGGGTCATTTATCAATGTAAGTAAAGCATCTATAAATAAACTATGTACAACAGTGTCCCCTTCTGAGCCCCTTCGGCCATCCCATACATACTATTTATGGTGAAGCCATAATTTTTCGGCTTACCAGTACTCACGGTACAAGAGCGATACTTGCGGATAACGCAAGTGTCACTTCGCCCTTGCAACTGTATTAATGGTCGAGGCTTTACACGACCAGGGGAAATGTTGGGATTCTTCTGTGTCCGAGGAAATAAATGTCTTATGTACAGAGGGGTGCAATCCATATAGAGAAAGATGTCTATCCTGAAAATTATCATGACCAAAAAATCATGACAACAAAAACATTTTCGAAATAGCACTGTCTGCATTTTTCTTCGACATGGGGATGATGATGTTGATAGTAATGGTGATATAAAAAATGGAGAAAATAATTATGCAAGTTTTTTGTCTACCCTGATCGTAATGTTTGTGCACGTCACTATGTATCACGTACCCCACAAGCAGGTACACAGATTCATAATTTTAACGCATTTCGAAAGTAGCCGATCCTGTTTGTTACCTATATCCGGCACAAACTCCAGACTCCGGGGATCAAACCTGAGACCCGGGACGGTAGTCGACCGCGCTTGCAATAAAACTACGCCACCGAGGCAGGCAATTCGAATACGCAGTCGTTTATTCGTGCTACAGTTCCCTTCATATCTGGGTGTTCTCAAAATAAAATTTCCATTCAAGCTCGAGACAGTCGTTTGACAGAGGCGCAAACTCCTAACTCGCAATATTGTGACATAAGGTGTTTAACATAAATAATGCGGCAACAGATGTGTTGTGCCCGCGGCGGCGTAAATACGTTCGCGCCGCACCAACCACGCATCGTATTTGGACGCTTTTTGAAATTTATACAGAGCTGCTACGTCATGTCTTTGAGGTTCAAATGGACAATGGAGGGCCTTCCGAACTGGCGGAAGAGGAACTTTGACGGAATCTAAATGCTGTAGTAACATTTCATGGATTCAATAAATATTTTGATTTTTATTTAATTTTTTTATTGTTGGTCAACATTTTGTGTTGTGCCTATCTAACAACCTATCATCGTCATCAGCTATAAGACGTCCCTTGGCTGAACATAGGCATCTCTCATAGATTTCCAGATCGACCTATTAAAAGGGACCTCTCCGTTAACTTAATTGTTTAAAATAAAAATAAAATAAAATACACCCAACAGTCACACACATAGTCCTGACCCCACACTAAGATCGAGTCTTGTGTCGTGGGTATCAGAAACTACGAGAGACTTTCGGTCTGACAACACCCAGACCCGAAACAAGTATCTGTGGGCCACACAGTCATTTGTCTCGGTGCGGGAATCGAACCCGCGACCTCACGTTTCACAGCCGGCTACTCGCCCGCTGCGCCACGGAAGCTACTTGTATTTATATTTGTGAACAACATTATATGTATAAATACAAGCAAGCTTACACAGATGTGCTTAGAGATACAGGCTCTTGAGTAGACTAGCCTATTGCCAAACCGGGTATAAATACCAAGCCCTGGCATCTCACTTATGATTCAAGAAATTGAAAAATTCACACGAATTGTAACTGCTTGACCTAAAATTTGAATTCAGGACCTCATAGTTGTCAGCTTAAGTACGCCCGTCGTTGCCATTACACAAATGAGGAGTTGTAATATCTCTTCTACAACGAATGTCATGTCAATAATAGCTTATAACAAGTGGAATAAATAAACAGATGTCTGATAGAACCATCCAAGACTTGACCTCTTTAACTTTCATATAGAGGTATGCATGTCTTGTTATATTGGTTATTGCCTTCTAAGAACTTATCTTCTTAATTCCTTACTTATAGATATAATATCTAATTATGTACCTAATTGTTCACAAAATGCCTTAATTCTTTGTATCTGCTCTATAAATTCCACACATTATGTTGGCACAGCAATATTCGGTGGCGGCATCGCCGGTGCCTCAGGCTATGTAAAATATTTCTGCTAAAGCATTCATCGTGATCGCCCGATCGTACGCTCAACATTACGCGGCGACCAATTTACTTGGACCTCTCGCGAGTTCCTTCCTACTTTGACATAAGGATCAAAACACAGACTTACTGACTTCGGATAAAATTGTCAAGTTCAACTATTGTGTGTAATCCGATATGGCGATAGTTGGCCCGCTAGACTTTCCGTTGGAAATTGTTTGATTTCGTTTCGAGGTTTCGTTTTGACAGGCAATAAAGCAAATCCTTTTCCCGAACGTTTCCAGTTGCAAGTTTGTAAAGGCGGTTTTTTTTACATAAGCTCATGACTTTTTTCTGTTGGAATAGGCAGAGACTATGGAGCACCAAGTGCCTCGGTTCAAGAATTGAGTGATAGAGCCACGCTGTAGACAGTAACTTCTACAGAAGGAATGGGCCAGCTCGATCGGTTAACACAAACTCACAGTAAAACCGACTTAAGATTGCAGCTTGCTGTCACATTCCGTCTGAGAGTGAGATTTCCGGTGGACCCAATTCCCCCATTTCGTTCCCAATCCTATTTCCCGCATTTTAAGTTGGCAACGCACCGATGATTCTTTTTGTGTCTTGAGTGTCTATGGGCGGTGGAGATCACCTTACCATCAGGTAACCCTTTCGCTTCTCTTTCGCTTCTTCCACAGCCATCAGTCTTTTCGGCTCGTTGGTTACGATAACTCCTTATTTGTCCCTTTTTACGGTCGCCAATTTGGTCCATAAAGGTAAATCCATAAAGGTCTAGGTAAGTATAGGCTAGGTACGTATTTCTTTTGTATTAGTTTAAAAACGTTTTTAAGCATCTTTTATAAGGGAAAAAATCAGTGCAAAAGGTAAAGTGGATGATAAACTTCGCACGTCTTCCACGTGACTGCCGCAAAAAATCTCAAGATTTAACGGAAGAGCGGAAGGTACAAATTCGTGAACACGAGAAGCAAATTAATACTTAGGGCGAGACATGTCGGCGCAGTGAAGTGGAAACATCTGGTTTCGCTGTAAAGTTTTGCTTGCATTTTGTGTAAGGACTTCTACGGAATTCTCAATGATCTTAGATCTTAAGACAAAATTTATTACTACTTACGTTCAATTATTTTTTAAATTTATTCTAACTCATAAGCTTAACAGTATTTGATTCATTCAACAAATGTAAGAAAACCATTTTTAAACTTTTGTGCTAAGACTGTGTCGCAGTCTTCCTCGTTATTAATTCAAGAATAAAAAATAACATAGATATAATTACCTACTACAGTGTACCAAACCGCATTAAACCAGCGTGGTAGAGTAAGGCCTAACCCCTCTAATTAGCAGAGGAGGCCCGTGCCCAGCAATGGGACAGTAATATTACAAAGCTAATATTATTATTTATACTTCACTATTTGGTGCGATAATTATGTAAAAATAATGTCGCTACAATGCTGTGTCAAATAATCACAAACCAACAAACACCCTTTCCCATTTACAATATTATTACGGTATCTTTAAAAGAAGGACAAATTGGTAAACACTTTTTCTTTCATAAATTTTTCATACTAATGTGTTAACATTAACATTTAAAAAATCGTACCGTTTTAATAGGCAACAACATCTTGTCGGTAATTCGGATGGCGTCGCGTCGCCTCCTGATTTATGCGTCCGCATCATTTGCATCCCATTATCTGTTCACACGCCCAAGGCTCGATGTTTTATGGTGTCAATATTTTTTAACCCATACTAATAGCTCAATTTAAAGTAATATTAATTGCACAATTTTGTTTCAGATTTTTTCTCAAGTTCTTCTTGAAGTGCAATCAGAATTGTTTGAAGAATGCCGGCAACCCGCGGGATATGAGACGATTTCAAGTAAGTTTATATTATCCCGTTGGAGGCGGCACATACATATATATGTTACATAAGTGTCCGGCCTCCGGAAGCCGACCCGCCCGTCAGGTTCAAGCCAGGTTCACATTTTTTTTATAGCTACATTGGCCAACGAGCACGTGTGTTACCTGATAGTACGTAATCTCCACCGCCCATAGACACTCAAGAAACAAAATAATCCTGGTTCAGTTACCAACCTTAAAGGAGGGAAAAAGGATTGATAAAGGTAGGGGGCCTCCAGAAATCTCACTTACCGAACGAAATGCGTCAATTTTGCTGTTGACAATTATGGATGAATCGGATGAATGGGTCATCAACAATGGGCGACGGTAACCACTGACCATCAGGTAGGCCGTCTGCTCAACTGACTTCATTAACAAATAATTAAAAAAACTACAATGCGATCTTTAAATAATTTATAGTTGTTTCTTATTTATATGGCAACTAGCTGTTGCCCGCGACTCCGTTACGTTAAAATTTACCGGGATAGACTTTATTTTTCGGGATAAAAAGTAGGCTATGTGTTAATTCAGGATGTCAGCTACTACCATACCAAATTTAGTGACAATTGGTCTAGCCATTTGAGCGTGAAGAGGTAACAAACATACAAACACACAAACTTTCGCCTTTATAATATTAGTGTGATGTGATATACATCATAAATACGGTTTTTTTACGGTCCAAAATAATTTCTACATGGTTAACACATTCAGTTTCTATCGACGAGGATAATATGATAACCATTTGAAATCTTATAAAACTGTACAAAAAATTGTCACGATCTTCATACAAGTTTGTCTGTATCGCTATACGAGTACAGTCCAAGTAATAAGCTTATCCGCTTATAGCTTATCTTTAGTACAAAAATCTACAAATTGTAAACGTAATGTTGAGTTTATTCTAAAATTATTACATTTTATCAAATTCATCTAAATATAAAATAGGAGTATTTTCGTTAATTTCTGTGCTATCTCAGTGTTAAACAAATATATCTCAAAAGTTTTTACTGTCTACGAATGTAATTATGATCTAAATTATTGGTATTTTTTATGCAATAGATTCAAATTATCAAGGGTCTTTATATAATATTTTAATTAGATATATATTATAATGCAGCATAAACGGAATTTTTTATGTAAATCTTTTAGAGTAAATAAGTAATGTTTTACGACCTTGTTGATTCTAGTTGCTGATTATTTTGGTAGGCTTTAATATCTGCATAAGGCTGTGTCTTGCACCACACTCGTCGCTATATCGCCCTTAACTGAAGGAAGGGTTGCGTTCACGACTCTTGAATATTTGAAGCGGCTCCAATTTACGCAAGGGATGAAATTAAATTTATTTATACGAGTTTATTTATTTACTTTTCAAACGATTTGTGCTTGTTTTAAGCTTATTTTTCTTCTAAACGGGCTTACAAACGGGGCTGCATTTTAAGTAAAGTATAAGGTACACACGACATAGTTAATAATATTTTATTTCGGATAACATTTGTAATTTTTAAACATGGTGTTTATTTGGTTTTGTTTGTCGTATTATTTGGTGATATACTGAATTATGATCTAAAAAAATAGTAAACTGGTAAAAGAAAAAGCATTATATAATTATCTAAATAATATTTCTAGACTGATTTAAGAACTCAAATAAAAACAGCCTTATAATTAGTAGAATTTTTTTTTCTACCTGCCCTTATCCCAATTTAATGTGGGGTCGGCGCAACACACTTTTTCAAACATTTTGCAGAAATGGTTTGGCTAAGTTTTTACGACCGGCTGCCTGCCTGACGCCAACCCCCTCTGAGGGGTCCAGTCCTGGGCAATTTAAATTAGAAAATTCGCTTTGCCCGACCTGGGAATCGAACCCACGACCTCCCGATCCACAGTCCATACATGCTGCCACTAGACCAAGGAGGCGACATATAATAATTTGCCCGCGGCTTCGCACGCGTATTTTGTTGGGCCAACGGTAAATGTTTTGATTTATCGATCCGCCATGTCGTTTTAGTCTAAATATTCTACAACAAAATGGCGGCCAATTTTGACAGTTTTTACATCGGTTCCATCGTTTGGAACCATGGGGTGACCCAGATATAGATTTTGAAGTCAATCAGCCCAGAAACAAAGAAAAACAACATGGCGGTCACTTTTGACAGTTTTGACATTGGTGGCGTCGTTTCGAACCACGGGGTGACCCAGATATTGATTTTGAAGGCAATCGGCCCAAAAACCAAGAAAAACAAAATGGCGGTCACTTTTTAGATTTTGACCCCAGATCACTTAACGACTTTAAAATGGTTCATAATTCGTAAAATATTCAATATGACTCAGAAAATATGGTAACGCCATCTATTGATCAACTTGAAAATAACTTTCAGGCTTTATAGAACTTCCAACAATCGCACACATTATACAAAAATATCCATATCTTTTGATAGAGTTGACCGATATCAATAAAACAAAGCCTAAATGTTCTTCCAAGATGTGGTCTGCGATTTTCTATCCAGTTCCGTAAAATTACTTTGGTGGTTTTCATTTAATACGCGGTCAAACATACAGACAGACAGACAGACAGACAGACAAAAATTCTAAAAATGATAAAAATATATTCTATTACTAATTCTAAACCCCCCCAATTAGTTTTTTTGGAAATCTATGTAATGTACAGACGCGCGATATTTACATTCTTATTATATGTATTGATGATGATGATGATCATGATAATTAGTAGAATATAATGTCAAAATTATTTTTTATCATGCTACAACACATTTTCCTGTTTTGCTATAATATAAAAACTAGTTTAGTCTACAATTTATCAGGTTCTAAAACAAAGGTTTAGACTTTAGACTAAGGTGTAAACTAAGCTAACATTACCTTGTATTCCTTTTGTTTCTAGCACAAGGGTGGTTCGAACTGTTCCATGCTTGTATTAGTGTGTGTAGTTATGTCTATATTTGGGCTTTCTGTGTGTCATTGAATAATTCAGTGGTCGTTCCCCAACGTTCAAGGGTAAGAATATATACGTGGGTATAAATATAGCGGTGTAGGTGCGCCGAGGAATCTATGTGGTGCAGTCGTTTGTTTACTAGAACGTTGGTACTCTTGTAGATGTAATTGCAACGAATTGATCTTTGTAACTGATGAAAATAATCATCATCATCATCATCATCAGTCATAGGACGTCCACTGCTGGACGAAAGATTTCCAGACCGACCTGTTAAAAGGAGCCTGCATCCAGCCTACATGTAAATAATAATTGCTAAATGCTATACTGGAATCATGATGTTGGAAATGGTATCCAAGATACAAGAACTTTAAGTAACTAAGATTTTGGCATCATTAGTATCATTAGTATGAGTTTTTATAACGTTTCTCGTAATCGAATCGGGAATTTGTGTCCGATATGGCGATAGGTTCGCTCCCTATAACATCTGAGATGGAACTAAGCTTGGCGAAATGTGGGTATTCTAGTTCGCTAGTGCACTTCTGCCTTCCCTTTAGGGGATTCAGGCGCAAGCTTATGTATGTATGTCTCGGAATCGACGACAGTTTTAATTTATTCCTAATAATTTTTGTTCGTTATAGTTTCTACATGTACGCTAGCATTCACATGTATCAAGAATACGAAAAATATCGTATACAATAGAAGATATTCGAACACTATATTCGAAAACTGAGTTTTTTTATAAAGAACAGGCTTCAATAAAGATTTAAAAAAGTCTGAATAAACACCATGTTATCAAACGACCACCCACACAAACCAATACGTATGCACACAATGCATTTCCTTGCACACCTATACACGGCGTTTCGTCCATTTCGTCGAGTCCCGAGACATTGGCTCCTCCTCCCAAGGGACTCTCCCTTTCGGTTCCCTTCACACGCAAGTGTGGGTTGCGATGTCTGTGTGCTATATGCGTGCCGGATGTGTGAAGATATTCTTAGCGACTGCGAATGACCTTGACAAATTTTAGGCAGATGTAAATAGTGCTTTCAGCTAAATATGAGAATGATCTTAAGGATTTAAGAGCTTAATTCGATGAATTTCAACAAACTTCAAACTAATGGCTAATCTAGGCCTAGAAATGACACTCAAGCGTAAACACTAAACAAAACGGAACTCTAGTATGTAAAAACTAGTTTTAAATTTTAACTCTAGATTTATGCCTCAGTATCTTTCTGTGATATGCTATGGGATGTTGCTATAATTCATTTTGGTCCTTTGCTTCCATAAACCGTCTAGTGTAAGCTAAACCATATCATTGTTTCAGGTGGTAATATCAACGCAGGTGATGGTCGACGGTCCCCTTCTAGCGATATCCGACAACATGTTTGTTCACAACAACAGCAAACACGGCCGTCGGGCGAAACGTCTAGACCCAACTGAAGGTATTGAGGCAGCGCCAGAAAACACTTGTACGTTTTTGTTTTATTTTTCTTTTGTTCTGTTTTTAATTTTTTAAATATCGGCCAGTATTTAATTTTATTCCAATACTTATTTTTTCCAATAATAAAAGAAAAAATAGAGACTTGGTATAACTACAAAAATAACGTGTATACCTAAAGTATAGAGATAACACAATATAGCGACTTGGCGATAGAATGATCCTAGTAATGTAACAGTTGGGCATCTACTTCAAATTCAGAATTTATGTTTTTAAATAATAACCCCATATTTATATTAAAATCACCTCCAGTCGCCTCCTTGGTCTAGTGGCAGCATGTATGGGCTGTGAACCGAGAGGTCCTTGGTTCGATTGCCAGGTCGGGCAAAGCAAATTTTCTAATTTAATTTGCCCGGGACTGGATCCCTCATAGGGGGTTGACGTCAGGCAGGTGGCCGGTCGTAAAAACTAAGCCAAATCCTATGTGCAACATACTTGATAAAGTGTGTTACGCCGACCCCACATCAAGGTGGGATAAGGGCAGGTAGAAAGATTTATATTAAAATCACTAAGGTGGCAACTTATATGTAAACAAATCAAGAACGGCCACAAAGTAAACACATTTTTTCGTAATAATGTCAAGTTATTATTTTTCTTTTGTCATTGTCTAATCCAAAATCTTAAAATTAATTATTTTAAATATTTTATTTCAAGAGAGGACGAGGTTGTCAATTCCTCTAGCTTTTTACTTTTTTTTTGTTTCGGTTAGTAATTTTTCTAGCTAAATTGCGTGTTGAATTAGGCAGTTGATTGACGATAAAATTGTGTAAAACTCATAATATAACCGTTTTAAGCTGTCGTTTGTATTCAAAGAATCACTGTAGACATTTCGCAAAGAAGTTCGGTCGGGGGATGTACGCCGGCGGGGAGAGAGGAGGGGGTGTTGAAGCGAGCATGAACCGAATAGAGATAATTTAGTGAGGAATTATGCTGTATAAAATGTTAGAACATGAATTTGGAATATTTTTATCGCGGTTAATTTCGTGATTATTATAGATACGAGTAACATGTTTGAATGGTCCATAAAATCAAATATATTCTAGGTCTAATGCGACGTTGAGAACTACGTATTTTTTTTTGACCGACTTCAAATAAGATGGTCACTTTCACACACATTAGTCACACACAATCACAATCTTTGGGGGAGGCCTATGTTTAGCAGTGGACGTCCTATGGCTGATGATGATGATGATGATGAAATAAGTATGTTTAAATATGATTTTTATATAAATGACTATGTGTCGCCATCTTGGTCTTAAAGCAACTTATACCTATGGGTTGTGGTCTGGAATGTCCTGGGTTGGAATCCCAGATTAGGGAAAACTGTTTTTCTAACACGATTTTCCGGGAATAGAAACTCCAAACGGTGTTGACGTTAGGCAACCATAAAAACTAAGCCGAATGCTTACTGCAGCACATTGGAATGAGGTAAGGGTAGGGAGAAGAAGAATGTCCATGTTATGTAAGCGACAAAAGTTTCGGGTGAGGCCAGACGGCGTGAAACCGACTCGAAGGGATTACACGGCGCGAATGAGAGAATTTGCACAGCTTCCGTTAGCTTTGCAATGGCACTGAGTGTCTTATGTATTGTTTCCAAATTGCTAACTTTACAGCGCGGAATAACAGTAAGTTGCATTTTCATCCAGTAAAAAAAAATACCCTTTATTGCTGTACTTAATACTTAATCACAAGTTTAAAAACTTAACGGACCGACTTCAAATCGTGACCAAATTTATATGGGACCACCCTTGAAATAAGCTCTATCGAACACAAATAAATTTTGAAGATCTGTCCACATTTGGCGGAGATATCGCGTAAAATACATAAAAAATACAGACAAATTGAGGACCTCCTCCTTTTTTGAAGTTGGTCGACAATGTGACTTTAAGTTGATATATGTATAGAATATGCTAAATCTATTTTACTATTTAAAAACTTGTTCTTCGACAAAGGCCTTCTCTAAATCTTTTCATTTTGTCCTGTCCTTTGCTGTGCGTGTCAATTCTGGACCAGCAATCTTTTTTATGTGGATAACCACGATTGGGTTGTCTACCTTTGTTCCTTTTACTATCACGGTACTATTCTGTAATTTGTCTCGTCCACTTCTCTTTTTCTTCCCTTTTGGTTCAGAACAGTATTTAAATATTAAAACATGGCCGATTTCGATCAGCTGTTTTAAGTTTGAAGTTCTTTTTTATATGCTTATAATGCATTTTAACTAATATAGGTTTATATCTTCGATAATGGTTTTATTATGGAAGACCCTTAGTGTTTCTATATTTTGCTTGTTTCATTTTAAATATTTTGAATTTCCTATTTTGAAACTATAGATACCTACACGAAATATTTAACGAACCAGAATAATATTAACAAAATTAAAAAACACCGAGAGATATAATCTACTTTCCTCCCCTTAAATTCACTTTCTCTCCTCTTTATTACGGAGTTTTGTTCGCAAGATTTGAGATTCCCCTTGTCTTGCGACGCGTGTCCCCCTCAGAACCTTCTTGCATACGGCATATCGGATCCACAACGTCATAACTACCACCAATCTTTTCGTAAACTTCAACTTTAACACCCTACATCAAAATTCATATTAGATTACCACAACACACGTAATTATTTCGTTGCAAGTATTCCGTGACTTCTACGGTATACGATTGTCCTTTTCCGAAACGCTCCGAGATATTTGTTCAAGTAAGACGAAACGAGTTTTAGTGTTCTGGCGTTTATTCAACTTTTAAGTTGTCGGGCCACGCAGTTCAGTATCTTAGTTCGCGGGCCAAGAGGCTTTCGGAATGGCGCTGTTTACGACTTGGATGCTATTTTACGAAATACTGTGGAATATATTTTATACAACGGTAATGGGTATAAATAAACAGTTGCACATAATTTTAGTATTATGCCTGCCAATTGCATATTGCTAGCTATCGTCTATATTTTTTACGCGTTGTCTATGAGAGATTAAAGTAGGAGATTCACATGAAGTCGAACTTAAAGATAGTCATAACATTATGAGCTTCATATATGAATTTCAATTGGACCGTGTTACGCAGAAATGATCCAACTCACAAAAAAAAATTGACACCAATATGGTCTATTAATGGTTAGAACATATTGGCATCAATAGCATTTTTAATTTTTTTTGTGCGTTGGATCATTTCTGCATAACACAGTCCAATTGTCTTTAGCTAGATTCATGGAACTTGTAAATAAAAATTGCTATTCTGATATAATTGCGTTTGCATGATGTAAAAAAATAACACCTAATAGTCACATATAATCCTGACCCCATAGTAGGATACGAGTCTTGCATGAGTATAAGTAACTACGAGAGACTATCGGTCTCACAACAACCAGACCTGAAACAAATATTAGTATTATTGACTCATTGCGGGATCGAACCTACACTTCACACCCAGCACTCGTCCACGTCACCGAGAATTTCGTAGTAACGATGAGTGTTTGCTTCCATAGCTGGTTTATACCCGCCTCTGCCAGTTGCGACGCCGTGCATCAAAGCAATATCGCCGAGTGAAGGCTGGACGTCAGGCGGATCCACAGTCATTATAGTAGGAGACAACTTCTTCGATGGACTGCAAGTGGTCTTCGGAACTATGCTCGTTTGGAGTGAGGTATATATTAACCCCCTTATCCATAATAATATAGTAAAGCGTAATAAGACCGCAATAGTACGTTTTATAAAAATTGTATTCATAATTCCAACGTTCGATAGTGAAAACATGGCCGATTCCGATCAGCTGTTTCAACTTTGATATTCTTTCTTAATGACATTAATTTTGTTATAGTCCCTAAACTATCCTGGGGGGGTCCTAACTACATCTAAGATTGATATATATTTTTTATTTATTATTTCCAGTCAAGATTTCCTATTTGTTTCAAAGCTTGCCAGAGATAAAAATAAAGTTTTTTCTGTAACCAGCCACATTGTATTTGATAAACATATTTTAGTTCTCTTTTAGCTAAACTAGGCAGAAGTAGGGTTATGCGTTCGATAAGTCCAGAATTTCATTATGAATAAGAGGGTTAGATTTTAGAGTTAAGTGTCCTCTTTAATTAGAATTGCGGAACTAAAGGCTCCTTAACGGACTTTAAAAGGGAACTGCTTATGTACTTATGTAAGGAGAAATTTCCGGCAAATAGCAATTTTGAAGATTATTTTTGTGTTCGTATGCAAGTCGCCCTTATATAAGTAAAAGCCCTTATATAGATTACTTTGGTAGTTCCCAAGTCTTTGCTGTAGAAAATCACTCCGTCTTCCAAAAAAAACTTTGTTTATGTTGCCCTGTGATTAGATTTGGCCTGTTTTAACAGCATTTTGTTTTTAATGTTTAATCGATATTACTTATAGTTGTAGTTAGTACTAATTAATATAATTGTCTACAGTTAATAACGTCACACGCTATAAGAGTCCAAACGCCGCCGCGGCACATACCCGGTGTGGTGGAAGTGACACTATCCTACAAAAGTAAACAGTTCTGTAAAGGCGCGCCGGGGAGATTCGTTTATGTTTGTGAGTATCATTAAAATATAATTTAATGAAGTTAACAACGTATATCATCATCATCATCAGCCATAGGACATCTACAGCTGAACATAGGCCTCCCCCAAAGATTTCCAGATCGACCTGTTGGAAGCGGCCTGCATCCAGCGTGTTCCTGCTATCTTTATCGTCGTTAACAACTTTATTTGCTGTCAATTAACACATCATCGTAAAGTCGAAAGTCGAAGTCGCTGGATGCAGGCCGCTTCCAACAGGTCGATCTGGAAATCTTTGGGGGAGGCCTATGTCCTGCAGTGGACGTCCTATGGCTGATGATGATGATGATGAACACATCATCCGTAGATGTTGCGCGACAGCAAAATGATTTAATATTTTTGTATTACAAAGTTCTTTTGGTACTGCGCTGTGTTAGCAATGGAAAGCGTGTTAATTGAAGAGCGAATGTTTTTTTTAATATACACCTCTATATTTGAAACAAAGTGTAAAGTATGTACATACATTGATTTAACAGCCCCTGTATAATAACTGATTCAACAGATATTAACAGTCTCCGTGGCGCAGCGGGCGAGTAGCTGGCTGTAAAGCGAGAGGCCGCGGGTTCGATTACCGCATTGATACATTGATTACAAATGTTTGTGTGGCCCACAGATATTTGTTTCAAGTCTGGGTGTTGTGAGACTGAAAGTCTCTCGTAGTTTCTGATACCCACGATACAGGTTATACCTAGTGTGGAGTCAGGACTAGGTGTGTGACTGTTGGGGTGTATTATTATTTAACGTAATAGATATATTAGAATCCATGCTTGCATCGAGAAATCATTACAATACGGTTTGAATTTGCTCTTTTCTGCGATCAAGTGTGACAACCCGAAGAAAACTGATCATATTCCATCACTATTTCTTGGTGCTATTTGAATTGTGTAGTTGAAATCGTGGTGATTTTTCAAAGCATGTGTAGTCTGTCATTGATTTATTTTGAACATATTCATATTATTATAGTAACATAGTTAATAAGCAAAATTTAAAATAATAATGGAAAAATTCTTCTTCTTTTCTTTTTGGAAAAATTATGGAGTTGCTTTATAAATTCCAGATTCCAGATGTTAAATGTTTTCTTATAGCTGTCGAGTAATATATCACAAAACGAAAACATCATGTCAAACATTTCCTTACATAATTTTAACGACAATAAATCTCGTTCCGTATAATAAGACAGTCTCATTATTTTGCAAAATACTTTTTCCTTCAAATTAAGATGTAATCAGGGAAACTCGACGCAATCTCTTGTACGATCCATCAATTAGGGTTCCATTTGTTAGTGAGAGCAACCTAATGATTGATTTTGTTTTTGTCTTGTTCGCATAGCAGCACTCAACGAGCCTACAATAGATTACGGCTTTCAGAGGCTGCAGAAACTTATACCGAGACATCCCGGCGACCCGGAAAAACTGCCCAAGGTATGCAATAGAATAATCTTGGTATAAGTTTATAGTAAAACATTTTTAACTCATTCGTAAATAAATATTTAATCTTTGATTACAATATTTATATCTATTTATGGGTTCCAAAATTGAATTATACTTACTGAACATCATCTGCCGTAAATATTACAAGATGCCATTTCCCTGTAATTGATAAACGTAATGCATCATTAGCATCAAACCGTTACCAGCCGGTACGAGGTATCAGCAAAGTCATAAAAGACCAAATGCCTCCTCATATCCCACTATTTTCACGTATCTAAGATATATTGTGTGCCTCAGAATTGAAAATCCTTAGCTAGATAGTGAGACAAGGCGGGGCGGCGGGGCTGGTCTCGCGCTGAGGAATTATAAAGGATTATGGTCTTTAATGGCTACGACACAACGTCGCCTCCTTGGTCTAATGCCTATATGGGCTGTGAATCAGGATATCCTGGGAAGAAATCGCAGGAAGGGCTGTTTTTGTAATAACGTTTACCCGTGACTGGAACCTCCAGGGGGCTTGACGTCAGGCAGCGGCTGGTTGTAAAAATTGAGCCAAATAGATTCTGCATGTTTGAAAAAGTGTATTGCGCCGACCGATCATTGGAGTGGGATAAAAGCAGGTGAAAATGGTCTTCAATGACTACCGAAAAACTGAAATTCTTGTTTGTCTACGTAGGAGATAATTCTAAAACGAGCAGCGGATTTAGCGGAGGCGTTATACTCGATGCCTCGTAACAACCAGCTGGGCTTGGGTGCTCCGCGCTCGCCGCCCGCCAGCATGCCCTTCAACTCGTACACGGGCCAGCTGGCGGTCAGCGTGCAGGACACTGCCGCCTCGCAGTGGACGGAAGGTTTGTGTTTTCTACCATGACATTTTCTTTAAGGGTGAAATAGTTTTAATATGTACTATGTAAATCTAATATCTGATCGCCCGTCGGTGCGACTGTAGACGTACCCACCATAAGTAATACCATTTTCTTTTAGTTTTTTAAAGCTGTTTGGCAAATGACTAGCGGCGCGAGCAGGAACATTTCTGTCAATCGTAAATGTATTCGAGCTTGCTGCGCATGACCTTTGGTTAATATTTCAAACAAATTCCATAGATGCGCATTGAGCTCGAATACATTTACGATTGTCAGACATTTTCCTGCTCGGGCCGCTGTTGTGTTTTTGGTGTTAAATTATTTTCACGGCCCAAACCTAGAACCTAGTTTGGATTGTATTTATTCGAGATATTTTAATATGTGACTGATTTGTAAAAATCATTAGGTTTAGTCGTAGAACTGTGGAAGTCCGTTCTTTCAAGGACTTGTTATTGCAGTGTCGATAAATATGATAATATCTACTGATAATATCTAATATGATAATATGCAGTCCTTCATCAATTAATATGATTACCACACCTATTGACTTGATATTCTGGTGGATTTCATTAGCTCATAGGATTCTAGAATTTGGTAATGATAGCTTATGTAAGTATGAACTTCAATTAGAAATATCATACATTAGTTATCCAGGGTTGGAATTTATACATGGTATGGCGCTTGGATCGCTGTCTATAACATAAAGGGACGGAAATATGCTCAGTAGGTGGTTTAGTTTATCTCTGTATGCTCTTTAGGGATACAGTTATGTTATACTGTTATTCGATTTCTGTGTGTGTGATGTCCTAATGGTAGTTTCGTGTTGACCCCAGGCTTTTTCTTTTAGAGGAGTACGCGCGCAGCGGCGGCGGCGGGTCGGTTTCACCGCGGTACTGCTCGGCTGCGTCGACGCCGCACGCGCATGCGCACGCGCCACCTGCATCCTACCCACACCCGCAACATTACCCCGCGCCGCCCACATCACTCTTCAATACCACCTCGCGTGAGTACATTAATTGCTAATGGTCTTATGCAATCCTGGTATCTGTATTCTGCAACTGGACGTTTTTCTCACTATTATCGATTGATATTGACGATGTCTTTATGTTGCCCTGGTATCTTTAGGTTCTGCAACAGCATAGTATACATACATGTTGACTGTTGTACTATTATAATTTATTACTAGTACTGACAGACATTATATTGTTACTTCTGATTCTTTCCAAGTATATGTACATTTCGTATGCAGCTAAATCGTTATGATCAGTGTTTAAGGCAACTCTTGTTATACATAGCTAACTCTCTTCATCTCTTTTCTTGTAAGAGTTCTAAAGCGAGATATTAATCTAGACAATTTCACTTTTTATTAGCCCAATTATATATTCAGGAGTGTTACTTCGCCTGACAAATGTAATGGTCAAGTTTGTTGTTAACATTTTTAATTCAACTGCGTTTCTATCTTTATATACTCCGTTGCAGAATTTCGTTTTTAATTGATATATTGGTTCGATATTTAATATTCTGATTGTGTTTACTTCCAATGTTGTTTTAGTAGATAATCTTTTTGTAGGTTCACTAAGCTTCGATGGGATTAATCCCATTCTTCTTACATTTTATTTATCAATCATTATCACTTTAACAAACGTAACATGTACAAGACACAATTATATGAATAGACTTAAAGACATTTAATTAAAATCTATTGAAATCTAGGCGATCAAATGTCATATGGAAGAAATAGATGCCTAGAAATAATATTCGATTATACATATTAATTTTACGCATATAAGATCTCTATTAATTTTTTTACTTCAAACAAGTTGTACGTCCTCTAGTAAACAATAATACTAATAAAAGAAAATTAGCACTACAATCGTAGTACATAAACATCACATGACACTAGATCAAGTAACGCTAAGACGTAACAAACAAGATTTAAGCCAACACGACCGCTTCGCAGCACGCTATACATCGCTTTGTTTTAACCCCTGTTTTCTTTATCCCGTTCAGTGTCTCTCGGCCCGTACCACCCGGCGAACATGAATGGCCACTTGTCATCTGACCACTATAACGCGTATAATACGAAAGATAGCGCACATTACAGTGAAAGAAATGGAAATTCTAAAAGCGCGTCTGACTGTCCGGCAAACATTCATTCCAAATGCACCGGGAGTATGAAAGGGCCCGAGAATAAAGAGGCTAAGTCGAGGAGCGCCTTTGCGGTCGTGAGACACAGTCCGCCTCGCGCGCCCAATGTTCACCACCACAATTGGCAACATCTCGCCGTTCAATGTTAGTAGTTTTGTTTTATTTACGTGTTCCCGCTTCTGTCTTATTTTCCTTTGTTGTGTGTCTCCGCTGCGCATGTTTTTTGTTTGCTACATCATTATTTTCTTCATTTGCAACGTCATAGCGTTTGACATGTAGTTGTTTGATTTGTTTTATACTTAGCCGACATAGCAAAATTTATCTCACATTTCCATAATGATTTTATTAGGCTCCTAATTCAAAACATTCGCTTATCTGCCTCCCTGCGCATTAATGACAGTAATTATATATTAATAATAGTAGTTCAGTCAAACGTGATGTCATGACCATGCATCAATCTCGATTCGAATACGAAGGCCGTGAGATACTTAAGCATTAATCTGGTTTTGTAAACAATATTTTTGTGTGTAAGAGTAGTTGTTTTATATCTAGATTCGTGTTCGAGTTTCGACCGCTAATAAGAGCCGTAGTTTCTAGTTATATGTGCTAGGGTCTCAGATGGTACTCTTACTACAATGTATGATACATGTACTTATGTTTTTGTTTCTTTGTCTTGAAATACGTTATTTTTGTCTACAGGAATGGGTGGTCTGGTGTCATCACCGTTCAGCGTGAATCCATTCTCTCTGCCGACGTGCAGCGCACAGCAGTACGCACAGACAGCGCCACTTGCATCCAAGTAGCCAATGTTGTACGCGTCAATACTGGGCGTCAACGGTTAGTCTCCTACATCATGAGTTTAGATGAACAAAGTTTTGAAAGATCCTGGATCATTATTAATGAAGATATTATTATTTACAATTGAGAATGTTTCATTGGTAACTCCATTTACAGTAGTCACTTGATGGTATTTAACATCTCTTTCTTCTACCGGCCCTTATCCCATTCATTATGAGGGTGGTGGAACACACTTATTCAAGAAAGTTGCAAAAAATATTCGGCTTTCGTTCTTCCAACCGGCTGTATTCAATATAAATGAAACGTACGTATCCACCTTAAGTATGATTTTTTAAGTTGTTATTTTTTTCTTATTTCAAAACGTTTTTAACTACATCTGTAATTTGTAATGTCTAAACAGGATCTTTTGAACGTTTGTTCGTTATGACATTAGTCTTAAACATTGAAATGTGTTTTGTATAGTAATGGGTCGTGTGGTTTCATGTATATAACAATGTAATTAACGTGTAAATACATAGGTTAATAATTCACATACTCAATAGTTTGGTTGCTAGGTTGATAGTGTAGATTTTTATATGTAAAATAAAATTTAAACATGCTCAGGACGATATTAAAATTTTCATTTGTAATTTCACTCGAATCATTTTTGCGTGTGTTATGTTCTTGTAAAATCTGTGATATATTTATTGTAAGTAATGTTGTAAATTTTAATATAATCGTATTGTAAAATTGTCTATTCTTAAATTTTAATATTGTTTTAATCAACCTTAAATAATATTACATCGAATATCCTATAATAGACTATTTCCTCAACACAATGTTCCCACTTTCGTTTAAAACCATTTAAAACCCCAATTACAAAAACTAAAAACATGTCTGCTAAAGTTGTTCTGTTCCTTAACAATTTTATGTAATCTTATTAAAAATAATTAACTATAAAATGAGAAAAGATGTATAACTCATAAAAACACTTTTTTCAATATTGGCATTCTCAAATAAAACGACCATATCTCGAAACAAAACATATCTTGTAATGTAATGTTGCGTTCTATTTATAAGAGAAACAACGAAAAAATAATATCACGAAAACGAAAATGTATACGAATAACCGGAGAACAGATAGGTAAATTGTTTTCTGAGTTATTCACTAATGGAATGTGTAGTTATGTATTATTTAACGAATTGTACCAAATAAGAAATGTAAATTGTAATCTTTCATAAACAAATTATCACGAAATACGAGATTAAATTACTTAAATAACAACATTTTGTATTACTTGTCGAGTTACCTGGTTTTGATTTTGGGGAACGCACACTATATAATATATTTTTCATGATTATCGATATCATTTGAAAATATATTTTACTGAAATTCTAACTTTAAATTAGACAATCAACTTTATAAGAAAGGTTTAACTTAGATTCTCGTTTCTCTGGTGGTTGAATATTATACATATTAAGGACATCATCACATGCTGCGTGCTTGTATGCAAAATATATTCTGAGAGTCTAGTTTCTGAGGTTTTAACAGTGGTTTTCGTATTGATATTTATTTCCAGCCCAGCAAACTATGTATATTTCTGTCATCGTTAAAAATGTTTTTTTTGCTGTAGTGAGGGACAAATAAGCACGCAATTGTTACATCCATACTCAAGACAAAACATTGTATGGTAGGTGTCACGTGATCATTAGTAAACATTATTTAGGGCGACTTGCAGCGCTATTGCTAATCTAAAGTTACACCTTATCTCGATTAATCGATATCGATAAATAGATGGTTACCGCGGAGCTGCAAGTGGCCCCTAGTTATCAAATACATAAACCTCAGTTAGGACTTCAAAACCGAGCATAACTCAGAATAACTAGAATTTCATCACGAACGCATCAAATGAAAACATTTGTAAAGTACTTTTTCAAACTATCACATTAGACGGATTCTTGTCCATCCATCATGCGCATATGACCCAAACAAAAACTCAAACCATTGTGATTTCACACATGGTACCTTCGGCGACCCCACTTGAAATATTATACTAACAATTTTGTCCTCTCCAACGGGTAATATTTTCTATTGTTGGCCCGTGACTAGATAATGCATGGGTTTATCGCTGCTTCTAATTGTACTAAATAATAGGGATCGTGTTGCTTTTGGATTAGCATAAAAATGCAGTGGGCCAGTCTTAGTTCATTGTAAATATAAATTAATTATGGTAATTCTATATTAGCTGTGGGGCTACAAATGGATAAGTAATGCGTTTAAGTTTAGTATTGCAAAATATTTGTTAAAGTATATTTGTCAATGTTGGACTGAAAGCTGATAAATTTCAATATTTTATATTCAATGTTCTTTCTGTTGGATTGATTATAATATTTTCTACTTACAAAGACAAATCTTAAAGCAGCGTTACACGTAATAGTTTTTAGGAAAGTAATTTGTTATATTGCACAAAAAAACCTGACAGAATTATTTGTTTACTTTGTTATTATTTAGGTCGGCTAGATATTTCGTTCTGCAGATTTTCCTACTTTATACATTTATCAGATGTAAAATAAAAATAAAAAAAGTTAAAATATAACTTAAAAGAAAATTAAGTTAACAAATCACTTAAGCAAATTGATATTCAATCCCTTATAAGGCTGCATGTACACGGACCACTTTGTCTAAGTTGATTGCGTTGCAATAATCTAAATAGCGATTAGTCGAGCTCGTTTGTCGTCGTGTGCGGCGCACGTGGCGGAGGCATCTCGCGTGCGTCCGGATGTCGCGCCATACTTCGATGCACTATTGGAACACGCTGTATAACTTATAAGGTATGTCGTAGTTAGATTAAGTAGACTATCTGATTAGGATATCCGTACCTGAGCATTGCGGATGCGTTTCCTTGCTTCGATTGTTTTATCAGTAAATAATGAATTGGTTTAATAATAATAACTTGTCTAATTTACCAATACACTGGCCTAAAGGTAAACTTTACGTAGACACTAGACGGATGTAGATATAGGATTTCTCACATTTATTTAATGATATTATTGTTATTATCATCACCAGCCACAAGACGTTCACTAATGATATAAATAGAGTAAAATGTTATCATACATAACATAATATCACGCCTGTATTCCCGAAGGGGTAGGCAGAGGTGCACTAGCTAATTAAAACACCCATACTACGCTGAGCTTATTAGTGATAGGGGGCGAGCCTATCGCGATAACGGGCATAAATTCCAAACACCGGGCTGATATTGAAAAAACCCAACATCATTTTGCTCGATCCGGGGATCAAACCCGAGACTTCAGGACGCTAGTCGTACCAAAATATATACAACTACGCCACCGAGGCAGTCGTAAAATATTATCATCAACTGGAACCTGGATGTCAATAGTTTCAAATGACATTGTTTTATTCTTGCCCATCTTTCATGATAAACAAGTTAAGTGAACAAATCGTGTGGCCCCGTCAATCTGTCGCGTGGCGGTCACATGGCACGTGACGGACGCGTGCCGTTGCCGCGCATTACCAAATTAGCGTCCGGTGTGTACCTAGCCTTAAATCATATTAAGCGGGGTCGGATCATGTTACCGATACAAATTACTTTTGTGGAAAATGGTAATCTATATAATATCTATGTCGGTAGGCAAGGTTGTAACTAGTAAAGGAATCTTAGGTTTACGTGAATGTTATTTATTGAAATAAAACTATTTTTACGGATTCTCTCAAGATTTGGTTTAAATTTTTATGTCCGACGTTGATGATGATGCAGTCTGACCCGTGACCACGAAGGCTGCAAAGCTTTCGAAACGTCGGGCATAAAAATTAAAACCAAATCGTGATAGAATCCGTAAAAATAGTTTTATTACAATAGTAAAGGAATCGCTGAACTCGTTGTCCTATGATGTGATAAAGAAGCGAGAAAATTTCCCATTGCATTCCAATCTTTCTTAACTGAAACACCTGTGTTGTGATGGATCCTAAGATTTAATACCAGTACCTTACAGCTTCTCAGATTAGATTTAGTAGGCTGCTACACAACCAATGAGGCAGTCTGTAATACAGACATTTTGTAGTGTTTTTTTCTAGAGATTTGGGTTCATATACACAATGACTTATCTAATATCAATAACAACGTTTTGGTTGTTAATTAATTAATATTTTATTCAATGAGCAGTTTATTAATATTACATAGGCCTTATGTTGAATTAAGGTGAGGAAAACGGAAAACTGTGTGTTTCTTGACTACTGTTCCGTGTTTTAATTCCTTCTTTCTACCTGCCCTTATCCCACCTTCAATGTGGGGTCGGCGCAACACACTTTTTCAAGCAAATTGTAGAAAGGATTTAGCTTAGTTTTTATGACCGGCTGCCTGACGTCAACCCCGTCTGAGGAATCTAGTCCCGGGCAAATTATCGACCCGCCCGATTATGTCCGACCTGGGAATCGAACCCAGGACCTCCCGGTCCATAGCCCATATATGCTGCCACTAGACCAAGAAGGCGACGTGTTTTAATTCCTACTAGCGTAAAATTAATACCTCCTAAATCAAACTGAAAAACATTCTAACAAGAACGTGGAAAAAATCAGAAAATAAAAGTCAAAGCGCATAAGAAAGTGGAGTGTCGAGCGGGGGGATCGCGGGGATGGGGAAGGGTGGTCCACAATAGGTGTACAGATAACTTTCCTTCCATAGTAGAGTCAATACCGACCCTAGGGAGTTTTACCCTCGGGGTTCGGTCGCTTGGGAAAACTAGACCCAACAATATAGAGAGAGACAGACTTGCGCCTCTTTTATGCGTGGAAAGAGTGCATCCTCGTACTTATGTATAAATAATATATAGAGGAAAAATGCCGTAGACGCATGCCGAGTGATATGTTGCGACTGTTAGTGGGAGAGGGATGGATGACATCAATTTGTCGTGTCGTGATGGGGTTTTATTTTGTTTCTCCTGTTGCGATTTTTTTTTGTTAGTATGTTTTCATTGAACGTAGCGATTTGGAGACGGTTCATCAAGTTTAGAACGTGTGGGGACATTTTGTACTGTTTAAAGTGTTTGGTGATTTTCTATTATTTATTTCTCTAATACTCGTTCTTTATCTCCTGTTTAAAAAGTAATTGTTGAAACTTTAAGTTTATTTATACGGAGATATTAGTAATGATTTTTTATCAAAATCTCACAATGAAGGATAAGCATGATATATATCATTTGTTGCATTGTTACCTACTCAATTTTTACTATCCACACGTATATGTTATGTACACTAATACTTAACAGTGAGGACTCTTAGTATGGATATATATCACCTTCTATTTATGCATGTAGCCCCTTACTTATAAAAATATTTAAGTGCTGCTTATCTTTAACCATAGGTTGTCCCTTTTATTTTTAAACAATGTAACGCAAGGAAAAGTGATAAGCTATTCTTAGCGAAAAGATAAGCGGAAATGTTTTTATAAGTAAGGCCCATGATGTAATGTTTTGCTGCTGGTCTTCAAATGAATAAATAAAAATACATCTCATATTTTTTTTGTCAAACTGTCATTGGAAATATACATAGTAGTCATTTTTTTACTCCTAGATAGAGAAGCTACCTCCAGGGGTTAGCACCAAACTAGTCTGAGCTAGAAACTTAAAAACCTACAACTACAAGGTTACTTAATAAAAGTATAACATTTAAAAGCGAAGTTCAAGTTCTGTAACATTACACAGTAGTAAAACAGTTATAAAGCGATAGAGAAGCGGCATCGAGGCGTGTCAACGAGCGGAGGCGTTAAGCGAAATTGAGTGAAAGTCGAGTTAAAGTATTAAAAGATTTCAGCTAGCGATCTTGAGAGAGGCGGGACGAGAGACGCGCCACACTTGTTTGTGTTGCACCTGACGATGAAGTTAGGCATCGATGTCGATAATTATAATAACAAAACAGGTTGTGTAATGTGATATGAAATAAAAACAAGAAATGTATTTTTTATGAGTTGGCATTCGTTCTCAAATGAGAGGAATACGAGGTTGTGAAAGGAGTATTTCCTTCTAATTATATCAGTATCAATACATCTTTTTTTTATCTATCTCTTTCTTCTTTTTTTCATTAGGTTAATAGTTTACAAGTGAAATAATAATAATTATGTTTTAATCCCAAATAAATGAAAAAAAGTACAATATTAAAGGTGCAAGAGCTATGTTTATAATTTGTGATGCTTCGAGTTAGTTGCGTACATACAGCTTTATAGTTCAAGCTACTTGTTTACTAAGCTACTCATTTCAAACTTCCATTCCAGGAAGAGAGCCTGGGTTTCGTGGTGCTTATTCTAAGTCAAAAACAGCAAAAATACGATATATTTAAAACTAAATAAAAAAATAGACTTGCAAAGCGACGTAATGAATTTGAAACTTAGTGAATTATGCGGACATAGCCGAGAACAACATATTCGAGTCGATGCTTGAACTATCGATATAAACGCACATCACTGCTTTCTTAACACGGTGTAAGTTAATAATGTAATAGAATTACGAGGGAAAAACTGTTGAACTCTGCTCGAGCGGGTCGCGATTTAATTGTAGCACTTTGTTTTGTGAGTCTCACTGTCTAGCCTCGTACGCTCCTGTTTGTAGACGAGATGTTTACATCGACACTCTACATCTAAGCTCTACACTGATACAATCTTTGATTTGCGATACTTTTTAATAGTGTGATGAATTTATTGAATTGTTGCTGTTCTTGAAAGTGAGTTTACGTGCTATATTAAGCTCCATTTTGTGAAAGTTATAGAAATGGTTTGGAAATTGTAGGTATAAATGAAAGGATGTAGAGTAGTGGTCGGCAACCTTTTGGCAGGCAGGGGCCGCAAGGTGGCAAAATACAGTAAAGGCAGGACTCACCTCATATTTTCTATCTATAGAGGTATAATCTATAACATTTTAGATATTTATGACTAATTTACAAAACAATCGCGGGCTGCAAATAGTACTTCACGGGCTGCAAATAGGATTTAGGTCCACGTGTTGCCAACCGCTAATGTAGAGAATAGGCAGGGTCAGGGGGGTAAGCACGAACAATTTTCAGAATGGAATATTAATATAACATAACATAAGCTCACACCTATATCCCCGAAGGGGTAGGTAGAGGCGTACTAACGAACTAGAACACCCACATTTCGCCGAGCTTAGTTCCGCCTCAGATGTGATAGGCTCGGGGCCTATCGCAATATCGAACACAAATTCCAGTCTCCGGACTGATATTGAAAAATCCAATATCACTTTACTCGACCCGGGATCGAACCCAAGACCTCAGGACGGAAGTCGTACCGAAATACAACTACGCCACCTAGGCAGTCTATGTAATACTAATTAAGATCGATGTGTTCTTAATTTTTTTAAATCAAATATCTTCAGAGAACTGCCGGATTAATAAGAGTATGTTTGACAAAAATATTCATGCTCGGGCAAAGCTGGACTATGTACCTACATATGTTTTCGAATCCGTAGTAGGCAGTTATTAAAAATTATATAAACTCCAGATCGACCCGTTGGAAGCGACCTGCATCCAGCGACTTCCTGCGACCTTTATCAGGTCGATCTGGAAATCTTTGGGGGAGGTCTATGTTCAGCAGTGGACATGGCTGATGATGATGATAATGACGACGATATAAATTCGCTTAATATAAATTATCCTTACTCTTATTTTCGTTCTTAAAACAAAAAACCTCAATCTAAAAATCACAATTTAAAAATGCTAAAATAAATATTCAAAAGCAGATTGATTTAACCGGTTCCACTTTAGTTAGACCAACTCATCCGCGAAACAAAAACCAACTATTTGAATATGCATAGACGCTAATAACGTTGAATTCGGATATACTAGTTGGAAATGTCTGAACCTCAACGGTACGCCAACTTGCAGACAAAAGTTTCAAAATCATGCGAAATTTAACGGCAGTTTAGTAACATTTTTGTAACTCCGACGTACACTGTCCAAAACTTGCGTCAAATCCAAATGGGTTTTGCAAAAATTGTGCATCCAAAAACGGTACTATTGTATGGGTGAAGTATGAACTGCGGTGCACTACGTTATGTAAAGTATGGAAAGGCAAGCATGGTACATGAAAAAGTTTTGGCGTCGTTTAGCTACTAGGGTAATAACGTCCTGTGCGTCGAATTACAAATACAGCTTTAAATGTTACTCTATTGGTGGTATTCGGAATTTTGTTTAAATAAATAATCATTTTATGGAAGCAACTACGTCGAAAGTCGCCTCCTTGGTGTAGTGGCAGGATATAGGGGCTGTAGTCCAGGAGGTGCTGGGTGCGATACCCAGGTCGGGCAAAAATAATTTTCTAATTTAATTTAGCCAGGAAGGGCTTGACGTCAGGCAGGCAACCGGTCGTAAAAATAAATCGAAATCCTTGCTACAACATATTTGAAAAAGTGTGTTGCGCTGACCCCACATTAAGGTGGGATAAGGGCAGGTAGAAAGAATTGATTTCATACATACAATACATTCATACAAATAATTGATTTGTATGTTAATATTTATATTGAGTTTGAACAGTAATCACTTTATGTAGAAAGAGAAATTTATAAAAAAAATCATATGATGATAAATACATCCAACACACAAGAACACACATCCATATCGGAACAAATATCTGTGGATCCCACAAACATCGAACCCATGGCTTCTCATTTTACAGCTCGTCGCCTGATTCCCACAGTTCTCAAAGAAAAGCGTAATTCACAATTAAAACCCATCACAAACATAATCAAACAATTCGAATGCACAATTCCATTTTAATAAATCTTATTTGCATTTATCCAGCATCGGCGCCATAAATTCTAAACAAACGCTTTGTTCGTACGTACGAGCCACGTTGTCGATTTTCGCGCATCCCTTATCAAGATCTCGGCGAGTTTTATGGGTCTAATCGCAGCCACCACAAATAGGGCCCGAGCGAGTAATTTCCTAACCTGGCCGATTATGGGATTACAGCTAATTAGCTATTACCGATATACATTTGCAGAGAATGTCGATACTTTAATGTGGTAATTTTAACATTAACATTTTTATAGGAGTCGCCTAAAGAGGCGCTAGGACCAGGAGAGGAGGAGACCAAAGGGTCTAGTGGTAGCATGTATGGGCTGTGGATCGGGAGGTCCTGGGTTAGATTACCAGGTAGGTAAAGGAAATTTTCTAATTTAATTTGCCCGGGACGTGATCCCTTATAGGGGGTTGACGTCAGGCCGGCAGCCGGTCGTAAAAACTAAGCCCAATCCACTCTGCAACATGCTTCAAAAAGTGTGTTGCGCCGACCCCACATTAAGGTGGGATGCAGAAAGAAATATCATTTTTATAAGTAACCGAGGAAAGGGGGCTGGCTGCTGCGCTTCGTTCGGTGAGTGAGATTTCCGGTGGCCCCATTCCCCCCTTTCACAAGCCCTATTCCTCTCTTTTTACCTAAAAAGACCTTGACCATACACAAAAAGAATCATGGGACCTTGCCTACCTAGGCAACGTCCCATGATTCTTTTTGTGTGTCTATGGGCGGGAGAGATCATTTACCATCAGGTGACCCACCTGCTCGTTTACCAGCTTCTGCTATAAAAAAGGTAGTCGCCTCCTTGGTGTAGTTGGGCGGGACGTCATGGGTTCGATTCCCAGGTTAGGTGGGTTTTTCTAACACTATTTGCCCGGGACTGGATTGACATCAGGCAACCAGCCGGTCGTAAAAATTAAGCCAAATCCTTTCTACAGAAAGCCTGAAAAAGTGTGTTGCGCCGACCCCACATTAAATTGAGATAATGGTAGATAGAAGAAAATAATTAACAAAAAGACTGCCTCGGTGGCGTAGTTGTATTTAGGTACGACTACGCCACCGAGAGTACGCCACTGTCCTGAGGTCTCGGGTTCAATCCCCGGGTCGGGCAAAGTGATATTGGATTTTTCTATATTAGTCTGGAATTTGTGCCCGATATGGCAATAGGCTCACCCCCTATTACATCTGGGACAGAACTAAGCTCGGCGAAATGTGGGTATTCTAGTTCGCTAGTTCACCTCTGCCTACCCCTTCTGGGACAGAAGCGTGATCTTATGTAAGAAAATAATTATATTTTTAATAGTGATGCAATTTTGCCTTTAGTTACAACATCATAGATCCAAAACAAAGCAAAATCTAATACAGCATAATAAAAGCAATAATAAAAGCAGCTTCTCAATTAAATTAAAACGCACATTGTCTTCCATAAAAGAGATTTAGAATTTTAGGTCACCCAAATAACCTACAATAAAAGAGCTTTATGTAACAGATAAGCACTCAGTAGCTAGTCATCCTAAGCCCTTATAAATTGATAAGCTACTTAGCTGAGATCGATTTTGTCTCGCTGTACTTTTGTCTTATGTTTTATCTGGACAATGTTGTGGCAATATTGTAATATTTGATATTTATCTATAATAACATAAGCTCCCGCCTGTATCCCCGAAGGGTTAGGCAGACTAGCGAACTAGAACATCCACATTTCGCCGAGCTTAGTTCCGTCCCAGATATGAGCCTATCACCATATCGGGCACAAATTCCATAATAACGATGATAGCGATGGTTGAGTTTGTCACCTCTTTCATCTCATGTTAATTCTATCACGTCACCTTCTATCACGTCATGTGACGCAATAGACTCGCGCATACCATATCGGGCACAAATTCCAGACTCCGGGTTGATACTGAGTCATCTAATATCACTTTGCTCGACCCGGCGATCGAACCCGAGACCTCATGACGATAGTCGTAACCCGTACTCGCTACCGCGCTATGCCACCGAGAAAGTCTTCAGGAATCTTTCCTCTTTATAATATTAGTATAGATTATTTATATTAGTACAAAATATATTTTAACTACTTAGGATAGAAATATCCATTATACGACCTTAATGTATATGACCTAGAAAAATAAATTAAAAATTGTGTGATTAAACTAAATGCTTAAACAATACACAAGAGGAATAGACCCAAATAGTTTTATTTGTAGGTGGAATATAGCTTGTGTACGGAATAATTAAAGTATAATTAATTAACGTATTTATTTCAAGGTCAGCTTTAGTAATACAATGTTAATTTAATTTTATGAGTCAAAAAGGGAAAATTAACAAATTTAACTCTAATTCCAAGTATTCAGAACTACTTTCCAACGAACTTTACCTACAAAGAATTAAATTCTTTCGCTGAAATTAAGGCTTTCATTGCCACAGCGGCGCCATCTTGCCACTCCACCCCGCCACGTAGTTCCGTATATTTCTGTTAGATGGCGCTGCTCACTCTCTCGGGACTTCGATACGAACCCAGTTTCAGTGGCGACCGTCCTGAAACACAACGCAACGCCTTGAGAAAAGGAGAGAGAAATTCTCAAGGCTCTCGCGTTGGGACATCGTGTTGTATTGAATCATTCCTTTTTGTTACTAAAGTGGGAGGGGCCAGCTCAGCCGATGGGAGGTACATCTCGAGACCACTCCTACCCACTTTCTGATGCCTACTGGGAGTTGGATCGAAAAAATTGTTGGAAATAGGTAATTTGGTACGTCGTACACCGGCGTCGTAATTGAGAATTTATGGTTGGTCGAACCGTTGTTTGTGGAGGTTGATTGAAAATGAAATTTAAATACCTTTAGATTTTGTACTCGTGAATATTCATTTTGGTTCATATTTTTGACCGACTTCCAAAAAGGAGCAGGGGGTTACCACCACCTCTTATAGCATTATTATAATCTTACTTGTACCGATGTCCATACAAAACAAACGAAGAACGATTATAATAATACTGCTATAAGAGGTGGTGGTAACTCGGCTGGTCCTCAATTCGTCTGTATTTTTTTATGTATGTTGCGCGATATCTACGCCGAATGTGGACTGATCTTCAAAATTTCTTTTTGTGTTCGATAGAGCATATTTCAAGGGTGGTCCCATATATATTTGGTCACGATCGGATTTGAAGTCGGTCTGATAAGTTTTTAAACTTGTGATTATGTATGGGTATAATAATATGAGCATATTTTTATACACATAATTATATAGTTTTAATAAGCTTAGTACAACTTCTTTCAACTAGTTTTTAGGACCGGCTGTCAGCCTGACGTCAACTACCTCGGGGGTACAAATTACAAGCTTAGTACAAATTACAGAACCAAATTACTTCTTTCTACCTGCCCATGTCCCACCTCAAAGTGTAGTCGGCGCAACACACTTTTTAAGCATGTCGCAGAAAGGATTTGGCTTAATGTTTACAACCCGATGTCTGCCTGACGTAAACCCTCTTCTGAGGGATCGAATCGCGGACAAATCTTGGTAGAAAACCACCCCGCCCGACCTAGGAATCGAATGCAGGACATCTCGATTCGAGGAGCAAAAAGGCGACAGAATTAAATTACATCAAACTTTTATAACTAACCACAATCATAAGAAATAGATATTAAAAATGTAATGCATTATTAAAACAATGAATGTAACACAGTAAAAATAAAATGAAATAAAACATGTTTATTCATCACGTGGGCAAATTGACTTTTATGACAAGTCTGTAAAAGAGTATTATTATCTTATAATTTATGACATGCTATTTATACATAGTTTGCAAGATGACGTGGGATCAAGTGATAGTGGATATACCTACTTTGCTAGATGAAGAGGAGTCAAGTGATAGATTGAGAGTATATTTATTTATTTATTTATTTGTTTTATCAATAAGTACGGTTAGGACCAATTACACTAATTATATAAGTGGTAGAGCCACTCTATAGATAATTACTAGATAGTGTCCGACCCGCAAAGGTCGCAAGAAGTCGCTGGATGCAGGCCGCTTCCAACAGCTCGATCTGGAAATCTTTGGCCTAGGTCCAGAAGTGGACGTCCTGTGACTGATGATGTCAGACCAAAACAGGATTTTCTACCGAAACTGAAACCGTAATGAATCTTGTTATACGTAATCTCAAATTGTGCACAAAGAATTAATATACATTGACAGCCTCCGTGGCGCAGCGGGCGAGTAGCCGGCTGTGAAGCGAGAGACCGCGGGTTCGATCCTCGTACTGAGACAAATATTTGTGTGGCCCACAGATATTTGTTTCGGGTCTGGGTGTTATGAGACTGAAAGTCTCTAGTAGTTCCTGATTCCCACGACACAAGATTCGATCTTAGTGTGGGGTCAGGACAGGGTATGTGTGTGACTGTTGGGTGTTATTTAAATTTAAAAATACATCTCAACATCTAATATACACAATGAAACTTCTCATCTTCAGCATCCTATAAAGCCGTAAATATACTATACCCATATGCAAAAGGTATATTGATGGATAAGCGTCGTGTCCCTGGGAATACGACGGTCTCGACACGGCTTAGCACTTTTAACCAAACTACACTTTCGTAACTTTAAAGTATGGAGAGTGGTTTTTAGTGGCATTTACTTAATAGTGGTTTCGGTAGTTATACCTTTGAGGTAAAGGGAAAATGATAAAACGGGGGTAGAAACGAAACTTACATGACATATATAAACTTGCAGGCATTCATTTCACTTTTATATAAAATTATAATTATTATCATGTATATAAAGTTTAAATCAAATAAAATCAGTAATTTATACTATTTGTTTAAATTCTGAAAGTATCTTTCTTTCTACATGCCCTTAAGGTAGGATCACCTTAATGTGGGGTTGGTACAACACACTTTTTCAAGCATGTTGCAGCAAGGATTTGGCTTAGTTTTTAAAACCGGCTGCCTGTCTGACGTCAACCCGCTCTGGGGGATCTAGTCCCGGGCAAATTAAATTGTATATTCGCTTCTAAAAATTCTGAAAATAAGCAAAACAGCAAAATATTAAAAGCAAGATTATAAAACAATACAGGTTGCGGCTGGTATAGAGGATTATTCTTTATAATAGCTTGTAATCCTGTCCTTGCATCGGTTATCCGCCTCTCCCATTATAAGCCACTCGATTTCCTTCTTCCCTCTACGGAGTGTGAAAGCAGCTCAAGTCGACAATGATTCCGGCTAGGTACCATCATTAAACTAATTGTTTGCCGACGGTCGTTTGTATTTGGACTGCACTACGCTTACCACTTGATGCTCGAATGAAAACAGAGGCTTTTTAATTTAGTTTTTTTTAGCAGAGACTGGCACGTAAATAGATGGGTCAAGTTACTGTTTACAGCATGGCTCTACCACTCAAACACATCTCAACTCAGCCCAGCCCGCCTAGCATGCGCGCCACGAGATATCCCGATAATCGACTGTCGAGATGGTGTCTACGTGTTGCCTACAATATTGTATGAAAATAAACGAGGACGCATGTTAGTGTCTGGAGACAAATAGAGAAAACCGGATATAACAGGATAAAAAGCGTACACAGAATGTTCTGGTGGCGCGCATGCTAGGCGGGCAGATGAACACTTTTTGTCTCATTGAAATAAAACTATTTTTACGGATTCTATCACGATTTGGTTTTAATTTTTATTCCCGACCAACCAAATTGTGATAGAATCCGTAAAAATAGTTTTATTTCAATGAATAGCATTCCCGTAAACTTAAGAAATCAGTACTTCTTGTCTCTTCTCCGTGACGTTATTTGTAGAGTATCCTCACAAATGTATTAATTCGGTTTGTGTTTACAGCAATTTGATTGAAATAAAATGTATATTGAAGTAATATATTAGAGAAAAAAAAACAAAATAAAATTGTTTTATCTGAATAGTACGTAACGAGTATTATTAATATAAAGATTGTAGAGAATTTATCATATTCCCATTGTCACCCCTTTCGTGGTAGCATGTGTTGGAACAATTATCACACCACACTACGAGTATAACAAGTGCGAAAATTTGACAAGCAATAAATTCAATTTCAGTGTTGCCATTGTGTTCAATGTTCGATGAAATAAAGACATTTAGGGTTAGAAATGTGTGTCTAAATGTTTATGGTATGACCATTTGTGGCGATTATGTTTGTTTCTATAAATTTAATTGATTAGAAATAGAAGAAAATGCAGCAGTTGATAATAGCGTTGTGTACCTTGTGGATTATATTTTGGAAATTTAATTTCAGTACTAAATATAAGTGTTGCCTCCTTGATCTAGTGGCAGTATATATGGGCTGTAGATCGGGAGGTCCTGGATTCGATTCCCAGGTCGGGCAAAGCGAATTTTCTAATTTAATTTGCCCGGGACTGGATCCTTCAGAGCAGGTTGTCGTCAGCAGGCATCCGGTCGAAAAACTAAGCCAAATGCTTTCTGCAACATGCTTGAAAAATTGTGTTGTGCCGACTCCACATTAAGGTGGGATTAAAGCAGGTATGTTATTTATATTACGATTGTTATATTAATTCCAGCATACATTTATTTAGTTTTTCTGTTTGTGACTGAAAAGCAAAGCAATTTTAAGATGCCTAGATAGAAACTACTTTCATCTATCGACCAGTTTATGAGTGCGATTAGAATTTCATACTAATTTGGAGTCATTTATCATCGCCGTCGCAATAATTTTGACGTTTTCACATGGTTTCGTAAATTATGAACATTATTGGAGCCTTTTTAATAATACATGGTCTGGCTAATAAATTATATTGAGATGATGAATGTAATGAATTGAATAAAACTATATAACTTGAAAATTAGTTAAAATAAACGGTTTGAATAAGCACGGTTAATACTCGATTCTATTCAATAAATAAAATCTCAGTATCTAACAACTACATTTCGGATTTCAACAAGAAAAAGGGTGAGAAGAAAATTATACGAGAAGCAAGAGAAGCGAATAGGTTAGAGCTACAATTACATCTTGGCTAGGTGTAGTTAAATGTCGCAGACGTGGAGCTTTCTAAACGGGATTGTTTAGACGCCCGCCGGCACTGCAATGTGCTTTTATTAGTTTTATTCGAATATACAATTGCTAAATCTGTGCAAAATATTAAGGCGTTGTGTTTACATTGTGTAGAATAAAGAAATGCACTAACAGAGTTAATTAAAATAGTCTGGACAAAACCATGGACACACTGGACATGTTTGAACCTATTCTTTTGCGTTTTTAGCATTCAAATATGAGTAGATCTTCTTATTGTGCAATATTTTTTAACAAAAAATATTAAATAGATTAAAAATCCAAACAAAACATATCGAATTAGCTAAGACTACTAAATATTACTGTTCTAAAATTTGATCTTGAGTGTCAACGAGCACTATGAACAGAGAGATTCATTATACTCTTTAAGGTCTTTGACTACGAAGGATGATCAAAATTAGGTGAATTTGACGTGTCTAAGGGCGCCTTGCAGCGCTAGACGCTAGTACTAATTAAGAGATTACTTTTTAGATTTATCTTACAACTCACTGCTATCTTTAAATTAAGATTTGGGATAAATAGAGATTTATCGGAGCTGCAAGTGACCCTAAATAGAAGAACGGACCCTGGCGCTAGGCTGATAACGCCACATAATAAAGAAATTCATTAAAATTCCCATCCCCCCCCCTCTTTCCCAATCCCTTTTCCATTTCCACGTTTTAGGTTGACAACGCACCCATGATTCTTATTGTATCTTGGGTGTCTATGGGCGGTGGAGGTCACTTACCATCAGGTGACCCATCTGTTCGTTTGCCAGTCTCTGCTATAAAAAAAAATCTATGTTTATCTATATTTCAGTCCTTTCAAATTCATTCGGAATAATCTCGTTTAAGACGCAGGCGTAAACCTCGCGGAATCTCGGCAAGCGTGATATACAGTGATGGAGATTTCCTCAGAAATCATTAATATCCCGTAACGTGTAACAATCCGCGACAGGTGGAGCGGCGCGCCGACACGCTCTCAAATTGAAATTCTTTCCAATAAACAACCTCACTTATCAGATTTTTTCTTTCTTGTGTATGTTAGGCTCCTGTCTCCGTTTAAAAAAAAACAAAATGTTAAATGTGTAAGAGAAAAGAAAGGCATAAGAAGTTCCTTCCTTATGCTATAAGATATTAGACCTGCTGTTAACATTGCCGTTGAAAAATAATAGTGTACGTTGTATCTTCATAATTTTTCTGATAGCACTAAGCTGTGACGATGTATTTTTTTTACAAGATTTGCCCGGGATAGAATGACCCAGGAAGGGAAGTCGAGCAAGCGACAAGTCGCACCAATTAAGCGAAAATCTTTTCTTCAGCATGCCTAAAAATGGGCGATGGAATGGAATAAGGACAGGTGGAAACAGAAGCCGACTTCTTGTTCTTCAGGATTTAATCCTCCAATGTCTTCAGACACAGGACATCTACTGCTGAATATATCTCTTGCTCAAAGATTTCCAAACCTACTGATTTCTTAAGTTTACGCGAATATTATAGATTGAAATAAAACTATTCTTACGGATTCTATCACGATTAGGTTTTAATTATTATTCCCGACGTTTCGAAGGCTTTACAGTCTTCGTTATCACGGGTCAGACTGAGGTGTCATTTGTCCAAAAAACAATTTGCACAAACCTGGGATCCAATTATACATCTTATTAAATCGGAACCCAAAAGACCAGCTGCCAGAACTCAAGACACCGTGAGCTCATACTGCATAGATCGGAACACAAATAATTAACCTTTTTTGATTTTGTATAATTTTTTAATGATGGTAGATATTGTAACGCTAACCTTTTTTTGGATAGATGACACCTCAGTCTGACCCGTGACAACGAAGACTGCAAAGCCTACGAAACGTCGGGAATAATAATTAAAACCCAATCGTGATAGAATCCGTAAGAATAGTTTTATTTCAATTTCCAAACCTGTTTGGAGCAGTCTTCATTTACCGACTTCCTTCGACCTTCACCTTGCAGCCTTCATCATACACAGAAATCTTTTTCAAGCTACGCTATTGCTTTCGGTGACACATACCGGAGATATAGATGTTTCCGTATATTTAAACAGCGTTCAGTTCATTCGTTCTTTGCTACACCTCTTTGTGAATTTAATTTATTACATTCGCCAAATGAGATGAGACAACACTTACGTGTGGGGAAATGCAAGCTACTAAGTGGTTGGAAAAATCCTTGTAAATCCGAGGGTGTTGTTGAGTAGCTTGTGTTGTTAATTTTGAATGTTGGATTTAGAAGTGTACTTATTGTTTTGCTATTTGAATATTAGACTGCCTTGGTGGCGTGGTTGTATTTCGATACGACTACCGTCCTGAGGTAGTGCGCCTCTGCCTACTTACTGTGCGTTTGAACTTTATTAGGGTTATTTTGTCAAACATAATAAGCTCACGCCTGTATCCCCGAAGGAGTAGGCAGAGGCGTACTAGCCAACTAGTACACCGACATTTCTCCGAGCTTAATTCCGTTCCAGATGTGATAGGGGGCGAGCCTATCGCCATATCGGGAACAAATTCGAGACTCGGGGCTGATACTGATAAATCCAATATCACTGCTCGACCCGGTGATCAATCAGAGACCTCAGGACGACAGTCATACCACGCACGCAATACCACCACGCCACCGAGGCAGTCCTCCTTTTGGAGTCGGTTGATAATTGAACAAATTAATACCACTAAAAGATTCTTCATCATCAGCCATAGGACGTCCATTGCTTAACATAAGCCTCCCCCAAAGATTTCCAGAAACATTCTTTCTTTCTACCTGCCCTTATCCCACCTTAATGTGGGATCGGCGCAACACACTTGTTCAAGCATGTTGCAGAGAGGATTTGGCTTCGTTTTTACGACTGGCCGCGTGCCTGACGTCAACCCCTATGAGGGAGACTATAACATAGATAAAAGATTTACCCCCTTATTCATAATAACTTAGTAGAGCGTAATAAGACCGCAATAGTACGTTTCATAAAAACTGTATTCATAATCGTTCAATAGCGTTAAAATGTTCCAACGTTCGATAGTTTCACTATGGCCGATTCCGATCAGCTGGTTCAAGTTTGATGTTCTTTCTTAATGACATTAATTTTGTTATAGTCTAGAACCCCAACTAAGATTGATATATACTTTTTATTGATTGTTTCCAGTCAAGACTTCCTATTTGTTTTAAAGTTTGCCAGATATAAAAATCATTTTGTTTTTCTGTAAACCAGCAAAATTGTATACGATAAACATATTTTAGTTCTCTTTTAGCTAAAGTAGGCAAAAGTAGGGTTATGCGTTCTATAAGACCAGGATTTCATTATGAATAAGAGGATAAGAATAATAATATTAGCCATGTAATATTACGGCACCACTGCTGGACACAGGCCTCCTCTACTAATGAGAGGGGTTGGGCCTTAGTCTACCACGCTCACCCAATGCGGGTTGTTAGACTTCTTAGATCTTCGATTTTTTGTGGAGAAATACTCGGGTATGCAGCTTTCCCCACGATGTTTTCCTTCACCGTTATAGCAAGCGATATTGCACAATGAAAACACACTTAACAGAAAAGTCAGAGGTGTATGCTCCATTTTAGTGTTGGTCTCGAACCTCCAACACTTGCCTCGGCAGTCCGTACCATTCCTAACTGAGCTATCGCTGCAATCAAATGCAAATGCTAAAAGATTAATACCACTTAATTCGTAAACTTTTCGCGTCATTAGAATGGCTTCAAACGGCTCTATACACAATCGCGTTACAATTGTAAATTGTATTCGTATTGCCGAACAATACATCAGTGTGTCAAACAAGGCATTGTACCAGATGTATTGCATTACAACTTCATTCTGCGAGTTGGGGACGGGCGGGGTCGGGGTAACGAATCTAGTGCGATGCGATTAGTGTGGATACGTCACCGTAGTGATATTATTCAAATTCAAATTATTTATTCTGCAAATAGGATATTTGTATAATTTTTACATGGCAATTGTGGGCAATAAGGCCCACTAAGGCACCCAATGAGGCAGTTTGTCACCTTTTTCCTATATGTACCTCTTTCCTTGTATCACATTGTTTGAAAATGAAAGGAACTGACTATTCTTATCTTAACCATATGATCAGCTAAAATATTTTTATAAGTAAGGCCCTGTATGTTTAAAGAAATGTATATTCAAATTCAATACATTTATTTTACAAATAGGATATTATATATCACTTTTCGACCGACTTTCACAAAAGGAGGAGATCCTCAATTCGTCTGTATTTTTTTTTTATGTATGTTACTTGATATCTCCGCCAAATGTGAACCGATTTTCAAATTTATTTTTGTGTTCGATAGAGCTTATTTCAAGGTTGGTCCCATATAAATTTGGTCACGATCGGTAAATTGGAAGTCGGTCAGTTAAGTTTTTAAACTTGTGATTATATATGTCAATTATATTTTGTTTTAAAAAATTTACATATTAAATTTTTGTGAGAGGCCTATGTTAGCCCGTTTGTAGGCAAATATTTTAACTAGAATAATATTAATAAAAATACTTGCGGGCAAATTTTGATTGACAAAAATAAATTCCCCCACTTATAATTATCCATAAAAAATACATTTTGACTACATAAATGATGAATAGCGATCTTGCAGCCGGATCTCGGCCTATTACAATATAAAATAATCGTATAAACTTTGCCGAATATGTGTCCCATCCACACTATTCTACTCATCACCCCTCACAACCCGGCGCGTACGCGCACCATGCCCCAAAATTGTGTAAAGTACAAAATAATTTCACGCATCACGTGTCCCGCTCCCGGATAATGACCCGAGAATCTCCCGAGCAATGTCCCGATCCCGACCAAAACAAACAGGACGGCTAATAACGGAATGAATAAGTTTCCCTTAAGAATCCATTTTGAAAAAGAAACCGTCTCGCTTCACGGGCTGAGGAAACAAAACGACGCGCCTTGCGTGAAATAACATCATGTCCAGATAATTCGGGATTAAGATTTTATGTGTTTCGATTGAATTGCAAATTCATGTATATTTCGTAAATATTTTGTAATTCGATATGGACGATATTCTGCATACGGAACTGATTTTTATTTTTCTAAAATTAAAAATCTTTATAATTACGTAATCTGTTTAACTGTCGAAATAAATTCTAGTGAAATACATTCCAAAATAAATATTTTTGGAGTTACTAAGTCTTTAGTGTTTTCCAAGAGTTAAGATCCATTGAAACGGTATATTTAATGGCTTTTACTCGTGGTTCCACCTGCGGGAAAAATGAAACTTAGTACCGAAAAAATCTACAAATATTTAAATTGAGTCTGTCGTTAAGAGGGCGTTCGCACTTTTCAGTGAATTCGACGTTTTTGCTTGACTTTTGAAAGTGTCTCGCTGAAAATTTTTGTACCAAACAAATCATTAAATAAGACAAAACCTTATGATTCCGCGTACTAGAAGAGGTGTTTTCGAAAATGTTACTTTTTAGTGACTTTTGATAACTTTTTGAGAAAGGATACATTAATATTATGACATACAATTGATGCACACATAACAAGAATATCTTCTTATCCGTGGTGGCTATTCTATTTTTTTTACGTTTTATACAAAAATGTCAAGAAAATAGCTTTTAAAACAAACACAATTTTGAAAACTGCGTCTGAAATCATAATTTATTTTGCGCAATATAAACTACACATGAAAATAAAAAATATCGCATAATAAAGTTTAATATCTTGGCTTTTATAAAAAAAAATATGAGGGCCAAATTATTTGATATAATATCTAAAATATGTTTTTGAAACCATAGCAAATATCGATATAAACAGCGAATAAATAGCCAGCCATTTGAACAGTCAAGTCACACCGCGCTGAGCGGTCTCAGAGTGAGGACGTATCGCATTTTTTCGTCATTTTCAGTTGTTCGAATTACGAAATTTTCAATTATTTGTAGTAATTATAGCGCGACCATACTCGACTTGATATTAGGTGATTTTTGTTTGTATTCATGTTTTGAGATTTTCTCTAACTACATTTTTATTGAATTACATAATTGGATTTTGTTCTGATTTAAATTATTCATCTCATGATTATGATTGATTGTAATGAATTAAGCGATAGCAACTGAATAGAATTTAGAATGTGATATCTTTCTTTCTGCCTGTCCTTATCTCACGGCAGCGACCACGTGGGCTCAACATAACACACTTTTTCAAGCATGTTGCAGAAAGGATTTGGCTTTGTTTTTACGACAAATTGCTTGACATTAACCCCCCTCTGGAGTATAAAATGTAACAGTATATGGGTACCCTTCTTAGGTAATATAATATTCCCAACTGTTCCAACTAGGGGTCTTAAAATGAACATGCATAAGACGACGATCATGTCAAATTTTCATGTTGTGCACACTCCAAAATTAGTATAGGAAACTCTGGATATAGAAAAATCAAAAAATGTCTATTACATGGGGTATCTACCTAAACAGGTTCAATTTTGAAAGAGGTCAATCATCAAATTCAGTTCGACTGGATAGCATTCAGCAAATTATGTTGTTGAGGTCTTCCTGTGAAAAATACCTCAGTGCCTGAATACAAAAGTCTTTGATCATAGTGTGTTACCGTTACTAGTGATAACTTACGGCCACTGAAACAAGTTCTTTGACTATGAGGAGGCCATGCTCGGAATCAGGAATAAGGTGATCTTTAGAAGAACGAACATTCTTGACATATAAGTCAACGGATTAGCAAGTTGAAGTGGCAGTGGCCCCTCAATTTAATTTACTAGTTCCCTCTTCTTAGTGTGAACAAGCATTTGAATGTAATATTTTGTGATTACTGGAGTTTTTTTGAGTGCACTGCGCTTACCATACGATATAAAGTGTGGGCCAAAAGTTTTTTCAAATATCGACCGTCTGAGTTTATTAAAGAAAACCATAAGAGGGATGGGCTCAGGGGTGGCGGAATATTATGCGGTTATTATGACTGCCTCTTCGTGTAACTTCTTCGCCAAAAAGAGTAAAACGGGATAGGACCCAACAGAGGGAGTTAGAGGAGGCCTTTGCCATGCGGAATGTCATGCCATGCCATGAGATTAGGGATATTATTTAAAATCAGGTTACGAGAGACCAATCTAAGCTAAGCGAAATGTAATGTTCTATTCGCAAGTGCGCCTCTAACTAACCCTTCGTGGATACAGGGGTGAACTTATGTATGCATCATACATCGCTACATGCAATTTTTGTCAAGATTGAGCCTTAGCGTGCTTTTGAGACTGTCAAACCAGCAGATAGGTCACCAGATGGTAAGTGATCTACACTGAAATAAAATGAAATGTAGGCTAATAAATACCTCTTATGACAAGTCAATATCATTATCATCAATACATCTACTATATAAAAATAAGTCGGGTTTTCCCTTCTGACACTATAACTCCAGAACGCACGAACCGATTTCCACGGTTTTGCATTCGTTGGAAAGGTCTCGGGCTCCGTGAGGTTTATAGCAAAGAAAATTCAGGAAAAATTTCAACAGAAAAGCGGGAAAATCTTTTTTCACATACAGCGCCATCTCTGATACATAGCATGTACTACAAACCAATATTTTAAGTAGATGGCGCCGGTGCGTGATACATTGTTTGACAGCTACTCATTGTTCTCTGCTCAGTTAATTTCATGTGACAAACCGGTATTGTGTTCACTATGAAATTGTGAAAAAAAAGTAAAAAAAATAGTTATTCGTTTCCTAACATTTACCATCAAATCAATCACGTGTATTGTGCAAATTATATGTTTACATCGTTTAAAATATAGAACAGAAAGAAATATTGAAATATTGTCAAAAATAATAAGTAATAACTGACAGGCTGACTCATGGGGTGACAGACGGGGTGACAGACGGGTGACCGACGTGGTGACAGACGGGGTGACAGACGGGGTGACGGACGTGGTGATAGACGGGGTGACAGGCGGGTCACAGACTGGGTGACAGACGGGGTGCCCGACTGGGTGACAGACGGGTGACAGACGGGTTGACAGGCGGGGTGACAGACAGTGTGACTGATGGGGTAAGAGACGGGGTGACAGACAGTGTGACAGACGATGTGACTGACGGGGTGAGAGACGGGGGACTGACGGCCGAAGTAGTTCATCCCATTACCTCCTTTAGAATTATTGGATTATAGGTGCCTACGACTCACTCTTTCAACCCTCTCTCTCATACGCAGACGAAGTTGCGCGGGTCAGCTAGTAATATAATAAGAATGTAAATATCGCGCGTCTGTACATTACATAGATTTCCAAAAAAACTAATTGGGGGGGGGGGGTTAGAATTAGTAATAGGATACATTTTTATCATTTTTAGATTTTTGTCTGTCTGTCTGTCTGTTTGTATGTTTGACCGCGCATCAAATGAAAACCACCAAAGTAATTTTACGGAACTGGATAGAAAATCGCAGACCACATCTTGGAAAAACATTTAGGCTTTATTTTATTGAAATCGGTCAACTCTATCAAAAGATATGGATATTTTTGTATCATCTGTGCGATTGTTGGGAGTTCTATAAAGCCTGAAATTGATTTTTAAGTTTATCAATAGATGGCGTTACCATATTTTCTGAGTCATATTAAATATTTTACGAATTCTGAACCATTTTAAAGTCGTTAAGTGATCCGCGGTCAAAATCTAAAAAGTGACCACCATTTTGGTTTTCTTTGTTTTTGGGCCAATTGACTTCAAAATCGATATCTGGGCCACCCCGTGGTTCCAAACGACGCCACCAATGTCAAAACTGTCAAAAGTGACCGCCATGTTATTTTTCTTTGTTTCTGGGCTGATTGACTTCAAAATCGATATCTGGGTCGCCCCGTGGTTCTAAAGGTATAATAATATTATAAGAAATACTTAAATCTAAATTATGCTTTTTTTGACATGTCATAAGTGCTTTTATATGCCTACGTGATTAATAAAGATTTTTATTTATTTTTATTTATAAAGGACAGAACCGATGTCAAAACTGTCAAAATTGGCCACCATTTTGTTTTTTTTTGTTTTGGGCCGATTAATTTCAAAATCGATATCTGAGGCGCCCTGTGGTTCCAAACGACGGAACCGATGTTAAAACTGTCAAAATGGGCCGTCATTTGTTTTTTTTTGTTTTTGGGCCGATATACTTCAAAATCGATATCTGAGTCGCCACATAGTTCCTAACGACGGAACAGGTGTCAAAACTTACAAAAAAGACCGTCATTTTATTTTTCTTTGTTTTTGGGCCGATTGACTTCAAAATCGATATCTGGGTCGCCCCGTTGTAGAATATTTAGACTAAAACGACATGGCTGATCGATAAATCAAAACCTTTACCGTTGGCCCAACAAAATACGCGTGCGAAGCCGCGGGCAAAAGCTAGTAATAAAATATAACACAAAACAATTATATAAATCAACCTTATATATATTTTTAGGTTAATATAAAAATATTGAATTGCGCTACCAGAGATCTCACTCAACGAACTAAACGCAATAGCAAACTGCTACTTTACGTCGGTTTTCTGTGAGTCAGGTATCAAATTTAACAAAAACAACAACTCCTACATTACTAGACGATGCTTGTGTAGAATTGAATATTGATTACCCGGTGTGAGTCTTAATTTAATGAAAACTTGACCCAACAAGAAGTTCGAACCAATTATTTCCATACCGAATATTAAAGAAGGCGGCCACGTTCAACAAGGAGCAAATAGAACATTTGGGAGGTTCAAATTTTCGTAAGAAACATAAGCGTTCGGTGGCTCCGGCAATACCAACTACAAGATATTCCATTGTCTCTGAGGAGCCCGGCCCGTACCTTGCGAATTTTTCGTGTGGGGATACCTGAAAAGTTGTGTATATCTAAGAAACCGACGACAATATCCCGATTAAAATAAAACATCCACGAAAAAATCACCGGCAGCATATGTTGCAGAGAGTTTTCGAAGACTTGCAAAGATGTTTGCTAGATTCCCGACGACGAGACATCATTAAAAAAACATAGATGTTTGTTACGTCGAAGGAATCATTTGTATCATTTCTAGTTTTAATTATATTCATGTTTCAAATTTGCAAACGATTTTGGTCCACCGTTTATTTGTCTGGCTCGGAAAAAACATTCTTATCTCTGTTCTTATCTAATTCCCGGTAAATCTTGCTAGAACAATACACGTCTGACTTGAAAATCTATACCAGGACCTCCTGGTTCACAGCCTATTTACGCTATCACTAGATCAAAGAGGTGATAGACGTTTTATTATTATTTCCGAAGGGCAAGGCAAATAAATTATGCAATTTATTTATTTATTGTGCCTATAGGCATCGCTAACATAGACATTTAAACGAGCATGACTACCCAGACTGAGTACAACAATCAGTTAGAAAGCACCTTTCAGCAACGTGCTTGAAATAAAGCGTGTATAAATATGATGCGTCGATCCGACATTGAAGTTTATTTTTCTAACTAGTAACTACTAACTACTAAGGATCAAAATTTTTCAATCCAAGTATACATTGAGTTTACGTGCTGGATTGCAACTCGGGCATGTGTGCGACGCACACAGGTGCAGCGCTGTCATAAAATACCTAAACTTGAGCGGGAAGGTTTTGCTAAAGCACTCTTAACAAACATCCAAATTAACAAACTTACAAATATTGGTAATATTGTTCCTTGAGTGATATTTACGGTTTCCTCCCATTTCCCATTTCCCCCTCCCCCTTCCCCAATCCCTTTTCCCTCCCCTACCATTCCCTCATTTTAGGTTGGCAACGCACCCATGATTCTTTTTGTGTCTTGGGTGTCTATGGGCGGTGGAGGTCACTATCCATTAGGTGACTCATCTGCTCGTTCGCCAGTCTTTGCTCTAAAATAAAAAAGACGGTATATTTAATGGCTTTTCCTCGTGGTTCCATTTACGTGAAAAATGAAACATTACCTAGAAAAAACGTACAAAGATTCAAATTGACTCTCGTTAGGACGGACTAACAAACATCCAAATCCACAAACTTACAAAGAACCGAATTTATATTGGTAGAATGATTTTCATCATATACGCCTATGTACACTACCCCTTTATAAAAGAAATGGTTAAAACACCGCGAGAAAAACCAATAAACCTGAGTCTACAATACATATTCGAAAGATCAAACAATCAAACCCTCTGCAACCATACCCTGGCTCCATAGATTGTGTTGACAAAACCAATGAACATTCTTAATTATTTGCCATGTTTGGGTAAACAATGACCTCATACCGCAACCAAAAAGCGTTGACCTATCATCCCGCATACAAAACACCCTTATACCCTTCAAGAATGGATCTTTTAAGGGTGGTTATTTGAAACTATTGTCTGACAGCACGCGTAGGGTCTGTCTCAATTAAAAATATTGCAAACAACCCAAACAGTTGTCGTTCGAACTTATTTCTGGTTTTTAATTGGCTGTTTGGACATCTTTATGGATTTTAGAGTGGTGACATTTGTTACGTAGTACATACCATGTAGAGGTATAGTTGTTATTATTATCGCTCCATAATCACAAGTTTAAAACCTTAATGGACCGACTTCAAATCCGATCGGTACCAAATTTATATGGGACCACCCTTGAAATAAGCTCTATCGAAAACAGAAAGAATTTGAAAATCGATACACATTTGGAGGAGATATCGCGTAACATACATAAAAAAACCGACGAACTGAGGACCTTCTCCTTTTTGGATGTCGGTCGAAAATAAACTAGCTAAGAAGCCATAAATTAAAAAGGTAGTAAAGGATGAATGGTAGAGTTGGAAGGGGAAGACCTCATCGAACATTCTCTGACCAAGTCAGAGATTTACTCGAGAAAGGTCAAGTTAAAAGTACCCTAAACCGACGTGCATGCATGAAGAATGTAATGAGACTGAATGAGGCGAAAGAGGTGTGTAAGGATCGTAGCAAATGGAAATCCGTTGTCTCTGCCTACCCCTATGGGAAAAAGGCGTGAGTCTATGTATGTATGTATGTAGTAAAGGATTTGAGATGTTTAAAGAACAACATAAGCTCACGCCTATATCTCCGAAGGGGTATGCACAGGCCCACTAGCGAACTAGAACACCCGCATTTCGCTAAGCCTAGTTCCGTTCCAGACGTTATAGTGGGCGAGCCTATCGCCATATCCGACTCGGGATCAAACCCGAGACCTCAGGACGGTAGACGTTCTGAAATACGCCGCCGAGACAGATTTAAATCTTTTTCGTTATTATAACCAACTCAGCAATAGCTCAGGTCGGAGTGGTACGAACTGCCTAGAGAAGTCGCAAGATCAAATCTAGCCCAATAATATGCACCTTTAACTTTATTTTTTATGAATTATCGCTTGTCTAAAAACATCTTGAAGAAATCTGAGAATGCTTCACGAGAATTTCGAAGGTACATATGTAAAGTCTAACAATTAATAGACCAGCGTGGCGAAATAGAACCGTGTCCGGGCTGTGGGATATATTATTATGGGGTTATGTTATTTTAAAATTGATGAACAGAAAATATAAATCCACAACGTAATTAAAACACATAGATATTATTAAATATATACACGTTATTTTTACAACCCGTATTTGTATGATAGCAGTAATAGTAAATAAAAAAAAGCAATATAAAAAAATATACCCGCGTTTTGTGTGCACATGGCCTATTAGGAACATAAAGTAGCACTCAATTTGGGTGAAGAGCTCCGGTGGTCAAACATACATACTTTAAAGGGCGCGCCTGAGTTAGGGTTGAATTATCATTCATCGATAATAGTGATGTTAAATTTTAATAACTTGGAAATAATAATGTACGTGGTAAACGAATGGTTTATAAAAGATCATTCTGTAATTCAAATTGTTTTCTTCTTCAATTCGCTTAGGAAATCATGATTCGGGTGACCAGATGATGGCAGACATTGTTCATCAGTGGCCCGAGCAGGAATATTTTTTTGACAATCGAATTTGTATCGAGCTCGATGCGCGTCTATGACATTTGTATGAAATATTAACCCATTAGAGGCGGCACATATACATATATATTACATAAGCGTCCTGCTCGGGCCGCAGTAATCACTAGTATTTTACGAATATTTAAGACAGTGCTGCAAATGCCATATAGTGTAGTATTGTAAAAAAAACATTGTATCCGATATGGCGATCAGCTTGTCAAAGAATAAAGATATGAACAAGCGCTCCTACCTAATTTAGGCAAACAGAGAAAATACTTCTACTGTCATATTGTTATAGTAAATTACCGACATCGATATTATAAAACGTTTATATACCTCACTATTCTTTCCCCTATTTTTAACTTGTGCGACATTTAAATATTTAGAAAGCTTTTTTGCCATAATTACAATGATTTATTAATCTAGTTGAGTATTTGCATAATCCATATGTGATTTATAATATTAAACAACATTATTTTTTTCAGATGCAAAGTCATTATCATACAGTCTGTATCATTTAAAACATGATCAAAAATAACAAATCGCAAACTTGCCATTATAATTAAAATTAATTAAATAACTCTTTATTAAAAGCATAGATAGCATAAGCAGCGATAGCTCAGTTGGGAATGGTACGGACTGCCGAAACAAGTGTCGGAGGTTCGAAACCAACCCCAAAATGGAGCATACACCTCTGACTTTTCTATGTTAAGTGTATTTTCATTGTGAAATATCGCTTGCTATAACGGTGAAGGAAAACATCGTGAGGAAACCTGCATACCCGAGAATTTCTTCACAGGAATTTCGAAGGTATGTGAAGTCTACCAACCCGCATTAGGCCAGCGTGTTAGACTAAGGCCTAACCCCTCTCATTAGTAGAGGAGGCCCGTGCCCAGCAGTGGGACAGTAATATTACAGGGCTAATATTATTTATTATTTTATATTTTATTAAAAGCATAATAAAAACAACAACTACAAAGAAAGCCTTAAAACTAAAAAATGTTGCAATAGGCGGTCTTATCGCCATAGTAACATACTGCATAGCAGAAGTTTCGTTTATTCATTTATTACCAGACATCATTTTCTAGTACATACATACATACATCAGCCATGGTCGTCCCACTGCAGGGCAAAGGCTTCTCTACCCTCTTTCCACTCTTCTCGGTTTAAAGCCCTCTGCGGCCAATCTCTCCAGTACGCGTCTAGTTCGTCTCGCCACCTCTTTCTGGGCCTGCCGCGAGGCCGGCCTATTTTCTAATATAAAATAATAATATTAGCCCTGTAACATTACTGTCCCACTGCTGGGGCAAGAGTCTCCTTTACTAATGAGAGGGGTTAGGCCTTAGTCTACCACGCTGGCCGAATGCGAGTTGGTAGACTTCACATACCTTCGATTTTTTTGTGGAGAAATTCTCCGGTATGCAGGTTTCCTGACGATGTTTTCCTTCCCCGTTATACGAAAGCGATATTTCACAATGAAAATAAACTTAACAAAGAAAATTCAGAGGTGTATGCTCCATTTTGGGGTTGCTCTCGAACCTCCGACACTCGTCTCGGCAGTCCGTATCATTCCCAACTGAGCTATCGCATTTTCTAGTACAATCCAAAATTAATAATCCATTCCTAAAGCTCAAGAATCTATAAATGATTACGTAACCTCATACGTGTATCCAAACTAAATGTAATTTTATAGAATTTCTTGTAAAAAATCGTTCTAAATCATTCTTCCAGTATTCCCGATCTAATGAACTTAAATGAATTATAACACAATATTAGATTAAACAAAGGGGCTTACTGTCGCCCGGGTCTCTTTAGAACATTTGGCTTTACTGTTTTATCAGACAGTGGCAGGACATTTGAACGTTATCAGAGGTTCAAATCACTAGGGGTCGTAAATTGGTCAGCGGACTTGCGGCCGAACCCCGGTGTCAAGATGAAAAGCTTGTTCCATTATAAATAGTGTATGTGTTAATGAGTTTACCGCGTTTTGAAATCTACTTAATGTGTATTGTTTAGTAAATACGGGCTTGGAAATATTACATTTTTTTTTATTAGCAGAGACTGGCACACGAGCAGATGGGTCACCTAATGGTAAGTGATCTCCACCGCCCATAGACACCCAAGACACAAAAGGAATCATGGGTGCGTTGCCAACCCAAAAGGAGAAAATGGAAGGGGAGGGAAAAAGTGATTGGGAAAGGAAGGGGCGGAAGTGGGCCACCGGAAATCACACTCACCGAACGAAACACGACAGCAAGCTGCCACTTTACGTCGGTTTTCTGTGAGACAGTGGTATCAAACCGGTCGAGCCGGCCCATTCGTGCTGTAGATGTAACTGTCTACAGCGTGACTCTACCACTCAATAAAATCTAATTAAGAATAGGATTCTTTGGTTGGCCTCAGATTATTGAACACAGCATTTGATTGAAAACAAAACTCGCTACTTCATGCCTTCTACAATTGTTTTTATAGCAAAGACTGGTAAACTATCAGCTGGGTCACCTGATGGTAAGTGATTTCGACCGCAAATAGACACTCAAGACACAAAAATAATCAAGGGTGCATTGCCAACCTTAAAGGAGGGGAATAGGGATTGGGAAAGGGAGGGGGGAATTGGGCCACCGGAAATCACACTCACCGAACGAAATGCAACAGCGAACTGCCTTTACTTCGGTTTTCTCTGAGACAGTGGTATCAAACCGGTTGGACCCGGCTCATTCGTGCTGTAGACAGTCAAAAGCGTGACTCTACCACTCAAAAAAGTATCTCAAAGTAAGTTTATTTTCATCTCAAGAGAGATTTAGCGTTACACAGGGCAAGGAACTTTAATTGTTAGCCCCAAACAATATTATATGCCAGGTATGTAATGAATTAGAAATAATTGATTTGATTCAAAATCTCTTCCTTTTTAAGGTCGGGTAAAATCATTATTGTTTCATCCTACTATAGGGAGTTATATGAGAGAGTAGGTGATAAATATTGTTATTATTGAAATCATGTTAGGATCTGCCTCGGTGGCGTGGTTGTATTTCGGTACGACTACCGTCCTGAGGTCTCGGGTTCGATCCCCGGGTCAGGCAAAGTGATATTGGATTTTTCCATATCAGCCCGGAGTCTGGAATTTGTGTCCGATATGGCGATAGGCTCGCCCCCCATCACATCTGGGACGGAACTAAGCTCGGCGAAATGTGGGTGTACTAGTTCGATAGTGCGCCTCTGCCTACCCCTTCGGGGATACAGGCGTGAGCTTATGTATGTATATGTATGTTAGGATCTCATGTGTTTAGAAATATAATATCAGCTCATCTGTTAAATAAGTAGAATTACTATATTCATCATCATCATCATCATCATCAGCCATAGGACGTCCACTGCTAAACATAGGCCTCCCCCAAAGATTTCCAGATCGACCTGTTGGAAGCGGCAGAAGTTCTCGAGTGGAGACCACGTACCGGCAAGCGCAGCGTAGGACGTCCACCTACAAGGTGGACCGACGACCTGATAAAGGTCGCGGGAAGTCGCTGAATTACTATATTATGACCTGTTAATTACAATCGACAATATAGAATCCATTTGTAATATTGCTTACTAATATTGCGACGTTCAGCCTATAGCGCATTATATTGTTTTTCACCCCGCACGTCAACCGTGACGCGAATGCATAATCAATCAGCGATACATTCGAATTCGCTGTGACGTGCGAATCGCTGGGGAATCCATATTTCCCAACTAAGCTTTCAAACTTTACACTTCTTTGCGGTTGTGGCACCGCCTTTCGATTCGAAATATCACGTTTCTTATAACTTCTGTGATATATTTTATGCACACTGTGTGACTAGAAATGAGGTTAATAATACTGAAAGTAGTTGTCAGCAGTAGAAATTATATTATATTCATATTGGAATAAGAATTCCCAGATTAAGGAGTCTTGGAAAAGAAGTTTAATTAAACATGAACGCTATTTAATCTCCCTAATATTTGATCACCAAATTATGTCACAGATAGCAGTCGACATTTCTCTTGTCAATACCTACAGAAATAATATGACTTACGTTTACTTTCCGCTTATGACAACAGATTTATTGCATTTTCATTTGATCTGCATTCATTTTATCAACAAATTGTTGATATACAACTATTTTTACGGATTCTATCACAATTCGGTTTTAATTATTAGACTCACCCGTGACTCACTAGGTCAGACTGACCCATGACAACGAATTCTGCAAAGCCTTCGAAACGTCGGGAATAATAATTAAAACCTAATCGTGATAGAATCCGTAAAAATAGTTTTATTTCAATATATAATATTCGCGTAAACTTAAGAAATCAGTATGTCAACAAATTGTTATTATTATTGACTTTTAAGGTTATTGTAATTTGTTTTTTAGGTTTCATTCATAATATTTTCATCGTCTGCATTCTACGAATATATTTTGATTTGTGAATTCTGTCAGATCGTTTCATCCCATTATTACGCGCCTACTGTTTATCTTTGGATTCGAAAAAGCGTGGTCGCTAAAGGGAGATGACAAAAGAAACAGAATGAATGGGCTGTAATTTTAAAAGCTTTTGCGGATGTTTTACGGAATTTGCCTTAGGTCCTCAGGGAATCTTCGGTGATTATTGATGTTTTGACATCTTTTGGTTACTAAGAATGACGGCACCTTTTATAAATGACACAAAAGCACGAGGGTTTCTGACCGTGTAGATACTAACTACGTCTAGTGAAACGTTTTACCGACTCCAGCCCGCCTAGCATGCGCGCCACGAGAACATTTTGTCGACGCTTTTTGTCCTGTTATAACCGGTTTTCTCTATTTGTCAACGGACACTAACATGCGTCGTCGTCTATTTTCATACAATATTGTAGACAACACGTAGACAACATCTCGACAGTCGATTATTGGGATATCTCGTGGCGCGCATGCTAGGCGGGCAGGAGAGTGAGACGAAGATAAGTAGTAAAAGAAGAAGGAGATTGGAAAGCGATTACAATTCCAGGCTGAAATATAAAATTCTTTTATGTATAGAAATTCAAAACCACTTTTACGGCAAAGTTGCATGAGCATTAAAAAAACATTATAATATCGTTATTACTACTATCTCGTGTTGAAAATTATGTATTATTAGTATTACTCTAAGGACAATTCGCACCACTATTAATCTAGAATTAGTCCTAAACTCTATTTAACTTACTGGGCATTCGTGTATTTTAATCGAGATTTATATAATTGCTGCAAGTGCCCTAAATTACTTTCTTATTTAAATATGGATGTACTCCATAGTTAAATACAGCAGATAATTGTCATAAATTCGATGTATTTTGTGCTACTGTTATTTTTTACAGTATTACAAAATTTATCATACGGTTATTGATATTTTATTATATGGCAGAAAAAAACGAAGTTTGTAAGTGTGGAAGCACGTCATATTCTCTGAGTGAAATTGAGTAAAGCGTGTGAGATAAATCGTGTTACACATGTGTACGTTTACACAAGGGTATCTTAGTACTTTTAAATATTTTTTTTTTTGTGATTTTGATCACCATATCATACACGTCCGGGTAACTTAATAACTATAATAATATGAACTTTATAATAATAATCATATTAGCTCTGTAATATTACTGTCTTACTGCTGGACACGAGCCTCCTCTATTAATGAGAGGGGTTGAGCCTTAGTCTACCACGCTGGACTTATGCGGATTGGTAGACTTCACAGTTCACATACCTTCGAAATTTCGAACTTTATGATTATGGAAATTGATTAATGTCGTTTTCTTTCTACTCACCGGTTATTCAATAATATTTTATATACCTCTAGTATTGTAAACCATATTTTCCTAGCGGGGCTTGACGTCAGGCAAGTGAACAGTGGTAAAAACGAAAACCAAAACTTTTCTGCAACATTCTTGAAAAAGTGGCGTCGACCCCACAGACAATAGGCAGGTAGGAGGAGAAGATTATGGTAAACTTTATCAATAGGTACTATATTTTTATATACTATAGTAGCGATAGCTCAGTTGGGAATGGTACGGACTGCCGAGACAAGTGTCGGAGGTTCGAGACCAACCCCAAAATGGAGCATACACCTCTGACTTTTCTATGTTAAGTGTATTTTCATTGTGAAATATCGCTTGCTATAACGGTGAAGGAAAACATCGTGAGGAAACCTGCATACCTGAAAATTTCTTCACAGGAATTTCGAAGGTATGTGAAGTCTACCAACCCGCATTAGGCCAGCGTAGTAGACTAAGGCCTAACCCCTCTCATTCGTAGAGGAGGCCCGTGCCCAGCAGTGGGACAGTAATATTACAGGGCTAATATTATTATTATTATTATTACTATATTTTTCAGAATAGTGAAGACAGATTAAATAGTAACCGAATATGGTCAGTCACCGAGCAATGAGCAATTCCGCTCGTCGTGATTGGTCGAATTTCCCACGAGGGTAGTGATGCGACTCAACTCTTAATTTCTTGATTCTCCTATCTGTTATCGCGTGGTTAAAGTTTATAATAGAGTTATTTAATTTTACAGTGCAGTTATAAACTAAGATGTTTTATTGAAATAAAACTATTTTTACGGATTCTATCACGATTAGGTTTTAATTATTATTCCCGACGTTTCGAAGGCTTTGCAGTCTGACCCGTAACTGCAAAGCTTTCGAAACGTCGGGAATAATAATTAAAACCTAATCGTGATAGAATCCGTAAAAATATTAATAGTTTTATTTCAATGTATAATATTCGCGTAAACTTAAGAAATCAAGATGTTTTATATTTTCGACCGACTTCCAAAAAGGTCTTTATGTATTTTTTATAGTATGTATGTTACGCGATATCTCCGACAAATGTGGACCAATTTTCAAAAATCGTTTTCTGTTCGATAGAGCTTGTTTCAAGGGTGGTCTCATATAATTTGGTTACGATCGGCTCAAGTTGGAAGTCGGTCAGTTAAGTTTTTAATCTTGTGATTATTTTTAAATTATCAGCTTTGAAATCCTTTGATCAATTGCTTGATTACAAGTTAATTTGATGATACATTGTAATGAAACATTTATGTTCGAACTAAATTCATTGCTTTCGCAAATATTATGTTCAGGAGTTGAATGATGGATGGATGGATGGAAATTAATGTTTGTATCTATTGCCTAGTTATTGTTGAGAAAATCAAACATCTTCTCTCAACTCATAAATTTTAATTTTGAGATAATATTCCAATTCAAATTTTCAGAATATCCACACCATTACAAAAATTGTTTGCTTTCCTGGCAAATTACGATACATGACGTTGATTCTGTAATCAGCGGCCTGAGCAGGAAAAATTCTGACAACCGTAAATGTATTCGAACTCGATGCGCGTCTATGAAATTTGTATGAAATATTAACCAAACGTCATCAGTGCGCAGTGAACTCGAATACATTTACATTTACATTAGTTTTTCGTGCTCGGGCTACAGTATCCCGAGCACGAAAAACTTATAGGTTTATAACTGAAATAACATAACCACATTTAATAGCACAAGAGTCAAAAACAATGGTCTGTTTGAATTTAACCCTACAGCAGTGACGCGGAAGAGTGAACGCGCGTGTTTTGTCTAAGAATTAATGAATATTAAGCGCACACGTCGCGCCCACAGGGTTAACAACGCCATCTCGCGACGCGTTACGCACTTAATTTTCTTAAAACCTGTGGGAGTTGATTTTGAATAAAACGTGGCATGCCATTACATGGATTGTTGGAATCCACCACATCTTTGAGATCATTTTGAAATGAGAATGTGGCCCCATTTATTTCAACCAATAGTACTGTGACGAGAAGAAAATACGAAGCTTGTAATTTCTCCTTAATAGTCTATACCAAAGACTTCTATGTATACTACTCGACTGGTTGTTCGGTACATACAATGTGCGCACCAAGTGTCTGTTAATCGACCTTAACTCACTATAGAAATCTGCTCTTTTTCTTAGCTGTGAAACGTCAAACACTCGCCGTCATGTGCCATAATTTTACTTCGAAACAGCTTGTCTAGTAAATACATAGAAGTCTTTGGTCTATACAGACATTACCTAATGATAATTTCTATTAATATTTCATTAATATTAATAACGTCTTGAGATGTCAATTTCGATCCCGAATTTCAGAGAATTTCAATTAAAAAACCTTTTTTTAACAGTCACACACCATAGCAGGACTATGTCTATACAAACTAGGTTGAACCTATATCATTGGAGCTACGAAGGATTTATGGTGCCACAACACCAAGACCAGTTGATCACATAAACATTAAATGTTTTTTTATTATATACATTAGATACATTTTGTCTCGATGCGGGAATTTGACTCGCAACCACTCGTTTCACAGCCGGCTACTCACCCACTGCGCCACGGAGGCTGTCGGATCGGAATAATAATGATGAAAATGGAAACAATACTAAAGGTAACCATAATATATGACCAATACATATATCTTAAGTTTATACAAATGTTTATATTACATTAATTAAGTTCTGTAACTCAAAGAAATTGTTTTGTTAATCTATTTAATTTAACCAAGTTTGTTCGTTCTTATATGTTATTTTCAATTAATTATTATGTATACTGATTTCTTAAGTTTTCACGATTGTTATACATTGAAATAAAACTATTTTTACGCATTCTATCACGATTTGGTTTTTAATTTTTATTCCCGACGTTTCGAAGGCTTTGCAGTCTTCGTGGTCAGGGGTCGGACTGAATAAAAATTAAAAACCAAATCGTGATAGAATCTGTAAAAATAGTTTTATTTCAATTATTATGTATGTTTGTCCTAGTAAACAATTGCTTGGATGTTCACGATACAGGCCTAGCCTAGTCTGAACATCGCCGTGAAATGTCAATGTAATATCTATATGTAATAATTAAATAAATAAATCAATGTAATATCTACCTCTATATGTAATAATTAAATAAATAAATAAAATTCCTGCAATTATTGCTATTAAAATTGTTCGGAAGGTTAAGAATTGAAATGAAACCATAGATCTATGTTATGTGTGTGATCACAATAAAATATTTTTCCTATTCTGCGAGTGCATTATAGTAGCCGTCGTGAACGATGATGGATTGTACGCACCAAATCACATGAGATTTGAGTACCCTTGTAACTCGGCACAGAGTTTAAGGACAGAATGGCTGTGGAGAAGCTGCGATACGTATTTGAATGTAAAAATAGATACATAATTAGACTTTGTAATAATTACTAATAATAATAAATAATAAATACACCCAACAGTCACACACATAGTCCTGACCCCACACTAGATATAACCTGTATCGTGGGTATCAGAAACTACGAGAGACTTTCGGTCTCACAACACCCAGACTTGAAACAAATATCCGTGGGCCACACAAACATTTGTCTCAATGCGGGAATCGAAACCGCGGCCTCTTGCTTCACAACCGGCTTCTCGTCCACTGCGCCATGGAGGCTGTCAAACAACTGTACTCCTACAAAGATGATAAAATCTCAATTGATTCTCAGTCGGTTGAAAGACCAAAGTATTAAGACCTTTTGTCTTAATAGATATAATGATATAAATAATAATTCAGACCATGATTTAATAATCATTGTCAAATTTGGATAATTTATGTGTTCATTTTACGTAAACCATAACCAATAAACCTCCCAGAGTTTTTGTCAGTTCTATTCTGCTGAGACAGTGGTCTGAATTGAGGGCGAGTGATTAATTCTAAATAATTTTATAGACTTAAGTATGTACCTAAGTCACTAAGGCCGACTTGCAGAACTTAGATAAATCTCCATTTGTCTAAATCTTGAATTTATTGAATACACGAAAGAGATGTAAATTAAAATTAGTTTAGGAATATTTCTAGATGCAAATGTCCTAAATTCACTTTTGAATTTTGCTTTTATCAGCACTAAGTCAGCTAGCAAAAGTGCTTATTTCCTGTTACCTAAATTTTCGGTGATTACAAGTAAATTTATAGCAAGAAAAGGCGCCTTTTTTCTGTGCCCCAAAGCTTCTCCTGCGTACATTATGATTCGTAACGTTTCGGTCGGTCCCGTAACCCCGATGTAAATATTTGACAACGTTGTGACTACTCGCCAGTCTGTCTTATGCTTAATTTATTTTGACAAATCATCTTTTCTTTGTTCGCGTTTGTGAGGTGTGTTCGCCGAGGGTAAGGTAGACTCGATTATGTCGGGAAAGTTAATAGTACGGTTTGAGTAGGCGATTTGAACTGTTTAGGCGTTTGCGTATTTAGACTTTGGAGTTCATATATGTGAATTTTTTCGATTAAAGTTATTTCTTTGGGTAATTTTTTGTAGTATTTTCTCAATGGGTTGAATTTAAGAAAATATTTATGTACGTCATAAATTTTTACCTATCGTTTTGTTATAGAAACCATAATGAGGTTTAAAAAGATCTAGAAAAAAATGTCTAGTTTTATGTAGTAAGTAGATGAATAAAAATCAAATATTTGTAAACAAATATTTCAATATTGTTATTATTAATTTAAACTTGAATATGTATAATAAATAACAATCATTATTTAGTTGTAACTTGTACTTGCTCGAAATTACATTATATTCACAGTCTAAAATAATTACAGACATACATACATAAGCTCACACCTGTATCTCCGAAGGGGTAGGCAGAGGCGCACTAGCGAACTAGAACACCCACATTTCGCCGAGCTTAGTACCGTCCCAGATGTGATAGGGTGCGAGCCTATCGCCATATCGGGCACAAATTCCAGACTCCGGGCTGATATGAAAAAATAATATCAGATTTTTAAGTATTTTATGTATAAATTTTAATACATTCTTAACCGTTATATCTTGTAACTCCACCAAATAAATTAAAAATAAACTCAACCACCCTTTCTTTGTCCGTCCAGACTAACGACGTATTACTCAACTGCGTGTGGCAGCACACATGCAAATATTTGACTGGTAGATAGTTCAACTTGAAGTTAAATAAGTAAGCCGCGAGCAAATCCCAAAAGGTCGCGACATCCGACATTCGGCGAGCCTTTATTTTACCTCGCCTCGGAGCACCCCTTATATGCAGATACATCGTGATTTTAATTTTAAGAATTTTGATGCCGTCATTAAATTTAATTCAAATTAATCAAAATAAATTGTGAACTTGTAAATCGTTGCTCATTCCTTAATAACTGATTTTTTTGATTAATAGGTAAAATTTTAGTACTTATAAGTATTATCTATTGATTACGAGAGACTTATAGAAAAGGCTTTTTTATCACTAAAGCTGAGATCTATAGAGCGAACTTCGACTAAGTCTAAGTTAAAGAAATGAACTCAGTGAGGATTTGGAATTTTCATAAGAAAATCTTAGCTTAGTCTGTCAGTCTCTTTTTCTTGTAAAAAATGGCTCGTACAAAGTCGAAGTTCGCTCAGTAGATCTCAGCCAAAACATACTATTTTGCATATGAATTAAATAAAACGGATTATTTAGACAACTTATGTATATCAAATGGTTTAGTCTGCAAATTAGTTGTGATGTAGATTTTAGAACACAAATATAGGAATCCGCACACTGCATCGAAACCTTATGACTATCCATGTCAAAAACTAAAATTCTGGTTACATAACTGATATAAAATCTAATAATAAAACATCCTATATAAGTCTAAACCGAGATACATTTGACACAGCTTCATAATATATGAGACGAGTTAACAAGCATGTAGTTACTGGCTACCTCGAATGTCGGCTGCTCTCCAGAGATACACTCCGCGAGTATGGAAATAACTTTACTTCAAAATTTTACTGCATTTCGTCTAATTTTATGCTATTTGCGTAAATTTAAATTGTCAATAGAGGTATGACATAATTTTACTACAAATTATTTAGTCATGCCCGGAAATGTCGGTTATTTTGCAATTAAATAGTAATAATAAAATAAATACACCCAACAGCCACACACCTAGTCCTGACCCCACCTATATCGTTGGTGTCAGAAACTATGAGAGACTTTCGGTCTCACAACACCCAGACATGAAACAAATATCAGTGAGCCACACAAACATTTGTCTCAATGCGGAAATCGAACCAGCGGCCTCTCGCTTCACAGCTGGCTACTCGCCCGCTGCGCCACGGGGCTGTCAATTGCTTATATTTATCTATCGATTTATACTGTTTAGAGTATTGCTCATGTGTCTGTGGTTATGAAGAACCTACCTATCACATTATGATAATTCTGTACGCATCATGTTTTGCGCAAGGCACATCCCATGCCATGCCGGTATAAAAATATTCCTGTCCTAAACCAGGTCATGGTTTACGGCTAGCTTATGGTTAGAAGCCGTAAAGGAAGACAATACAGATTGGGAAAGTGAGGGGGGATATTGGAAATTTCGAGTACATCCACATCAGCATTTAAATTCACATCATCAGCGTTTTACATCAGGATTTACCTCATAATAAAAATAATAATATAATATTAGCCCTGTAATATTACTTGTCCCACTGCTGGGCACGGGCCTCCTCTACTAGTGAGAGGCGTTAGGTCTTAGTCTACCACGCTGGCCTAATGCGGGTTGGTGGTCTTCACATACCTTCGAAATTCTTGTGGAGAAATTCTCGTGTATGCAGGTCTCACAATGTTTTCTTTCACCGTTATAGCAAGCGATATTTCACAATGAAAACACACTTAACATAGAAAAGTCAGAGGTGTGTGCTCTTTTTGGGGTTGGTCTCGAACCTCCGACAATCGTCTTTGTAGTCCGTAAGTAAGCAGCGATAACTCAGTTAGGAATAGTACCTAATAAGAAAAAGGCAATTTAAAACCTCCATCTCTATTCACAAATGCAAAGCAATCGAAATTACTGGGCACACTTCATAACATTCATACGGAATATCCAATTTCTAAAGTCTATATCGACGTCCTCTGAGTCCGACCGTCCTTAATGTTTAAGTATACATTATCCATCGAACACGCAATTACTTGGGGGCCGATATTTGAAAATGTCACTTGTTTAATATTTCAGTGGAGTTTGAGGTCCGTTTCCATTTGGGAGGGGCTTTTAATTCGATGCGTGCCAATATTGTTTCGTTGAATTTGTTTTGTTAGTTCTATTGGATGTTGTTTTAGTTATGTTGTTATTTATTGTATTAAAAAGTTTACTAATTATAATAAATTATACGATATGAAATATTGGTTAAAATATATTCCATATTCCATTACATTTGTGCCTGATATGGCGATAGGCTCGCCCTCTATCACATCTGGGACGGAACTAAGCTCGACGAAGTGTGGGTGTTCTAGTTCACTAGTTCACCTTTGCCTACCCCTTCGGGGATACAGGCGTGAGCTTATGTTATGTTATGTTATGTCATATTCCATGATAATGAATATTTGCTCTTCGATAAATTGTAGTAAATTCGTGGTTGCTAGTAGAAAATGGTAGACGTTTCTGTACTTTGACTGGATTGTTATCACCAAACAAATAGGTAGTAAAATAAAACAGCAGTCCTTGACGTGTCTTTATGGTCGATATTTCGGCTACTTATTAGTAACTTACTTACGTGTCGTCATTTTGCCGTGCTAAAAAAACAGATGTTTCTGAAAATCTCATTTATCTAATCAAAACACTAAACTAAATATTATGGTTATAACTTCAACAAATCACTATAGGTACTATTCGTTCTACCTGGCCTTATCCCACCTTAGTGTGGGGTCGGCGCAATACACTTTTTCAAGTACCTACGTTGCAGAGCATTGGCTTTGTTTTTACGACCGTCCGCCTGCCTGACGTCAACCCCCTGTGAGGGATCCAGTCCGGGGCAAATTAAATTTAAAAATTTGCTGTACCCGACCAGGGAATCGAACCCAGGAGCTCCCGATCCACAGCACATACATGCTGCCACTAGACCGAGGAGGCGACCAACACTATAGGTACTATTATTATAATTAATCAATTCGTAGCTAAATCATCCAAACAAATTAAACTAATCAACGATCCGAATTAAACTAGTTTATGAACAAAATTAATAGCAATCCGCAGCGGTCAGGTAGAAAGGCAGCTCTGACCGAAACTAATCCATCTCCCTAATTGCGTTAGCGACAACTTTGATCCTTAGCAGGACGCCGCATCCCGAAGGATATGATCCGACAAGAAATTATATTACTCGTAGTTGGCTTCGCTAATAAAGGGCGCAAGTTTTTGGACGAGATTCGGGCGCGCAGTGAGTTTTATTGGCGAAATTATGGGGTGAAAATATCATGTAGAGTGAAGGTAAAGTTATTTTTTACCTACTCTTATTCCACTGCCTCGGTGCCGTGTTGTATTTCGATACGACTACCGTCCTGAGGTCTCGGGGTCGATCCCCGGGTCGGGCAAAGTGGATTGGAGTCTAGAATTTTTGCTCGATATGGCGATATGTATGTAGAAGTATGTTTCTTATTCTACTCCAATGAGGTAAAAACACAATGATTCAATCTTTATAACCTGCTGGTTGTCTGAAATTAGCTCCTTTTGGGAGATTCAGTCCCGAAAAATCAAGTTAAAAAACATCCGCCCGACTTCAAATCGAACCGAAGATCTCCCAGTTTACAGACCATATAGGCAGCCACGCAATCAATATACCAAAGAGGCGACTACAACAAAGCTATACAGATTCTCAATAAACGTAAATACATATTTGCACATACATAATAAATAAATACACCCAACAGTTACACACATAGTCCTGACCCCACACTATAGGTATAACCTATAACCTAGGTATAATCAGAAACTACGAAAGACTTTCGGTCTCACAACACCCAGACCCGAAGCAAATATCTGTGGACCACAAGCATTTGTCTCGGTGCGGGAATCGAACCCGCGGCTTCTCGCTTCACAGCCGGTAACTCGCCTACTGAGCCACGGAGACTGTCAATACATAGAAATGCGCGCACCCTAGTATCACGAGACAAATTTTTAAAACGAAAAATTATGCATGAAGCAATGTTATTCAATGAGGTGTACAAAATTCCACCACGCCTTGCATCTTGTTGAATATTTAAAACGGCCGATGTCTCGCCATCGTGAAATTCATTACACAGCCGCGTAAAAACGGCGCCCCCTCTTTGTTTAAACGCAAAATCACAATAAACTTGCTCTTGTAATGGGCTATGCATTTTGAGGAGACTGTAAAGCTTCCGGTGAGTGCTTTGTTTATTCTTTTAATCGACGTACGCTTTTCTCTTTCGCTTTTTGCCGGAATGTGTAGCAGTATTTCTTTTGTTAAGGTTATAATGTAAATAATACTGTTTTATTTTAAATACTAGCTTCTACCCACTAGGTCATATTAATTTGGTAAAATCAGTTTCTTTATTACCACGTGACTTTTTGACGTCCACAGTTGCAAAATTACGACGTCGTTCGCGTGGATATTTATTTTCCGGTATAAAAAGTAGTATATGTGTAGTCTGATGTATAATCTATATTACTGTAAAGTTTCATTAAAATCCATTTGTAGTTTTTGCGTAAAAGAGCAACAAACACATTCACAAATTTACGCCTTTATACTATAAGTGAGATTTGTAGATAATATGTGATATGATAAGCAGATTTCACAAACTTTTTTCTGTTAAAGAAGAATAGGTAACTGCAAAAGAATAGGTAGAAGCATATTTTTAATTTAATTTTCCCGGGACTAGATCCCTCATAGGGGGGTTAACGAAAAAACTAAGCCAAATCCTCTCTGCAACATGATTGAAAAAGTGTGTTGCGCCGACCCACATTAAGATAAGACAAGGGCAGGTAGAAAGAATGATAGAAGAATAGGTAACTGTATTATGGACTTGACTTGCATCATTACTTTATAAAAACACCATTATTTACTGTATTTAAATCAAAACTAGACATGAGATTTTGGACAAGTACATATAACCAGACAATACCAGCCGAATGTAATCTAATTTCTCCGGATTGTAGAGTCAAAGCCTTTAGCCGGCTGTCTGGTCAGTCCCCTAGGCATACCCAGTCAAATATCACTGCGAGTCTCCTCTATCAGATCTATTAAAATGAAGACCTCACTTTAATTCGTGGAATAGTTTTGAAAAGGATTTATGTGACTAATAACTGGTAAACCTCTTATCTTCCATAATTATAATTTCTAATCATGTTTAATGCATTGTACAATACTTATAATCGGTTGGCTGTAAAAAACCTGATTGATGAAAATCCTACTTCCTATTATCAATATCTTTATTTTAAAGGCCCTTATCCCACCATAATGTGGGGTCGGCGTAACACATTTTTTTCAAGCATGTTGCAGAAGTGATTTGGCTAAGTTATTGCGACCGGCTGCCTGCCTGACGTCAACCCCCTATGAGGGATCCAGTCCCGGGCAAATTAAATTAGAAAATTCGCTTTGCCCGACATGGGAATCGAACCCACGACCTCCCGGTCTACAACCCATACATGCTGCTACTAGACCAAGGAGGCGACTTCCTACTAATAATATAATAAATTAAATATAAAATATATTTTTAAAAACAAGATTTTACCGAGAACAATAAATTCTAGTATTTGGCATCTACATGCCGTTACAAATTACAGGTCATTTAATTTTTATGTTTGAACTTTATTCGTGTTCTATTGGCAAAGGCTAAATACCTCTATAATCAAAGGTTTCATCACGACTATTCAGAATTCCTTTTATATAAAAAAACCATATAAACATTAACTGTGTGAAATTTCACGTTCATTGGTTCACGCAAATCTCAAGTTTTCGCTTCCCGTATTTAGATATAGAAGATAAGCTCTGTAATAATACTATCCCGCCTCCTCTATAATACTGATAAAATATTACAAATTATTTTTTAAGTCGCGATCTCTATAATATTGTGACATAATTGGATGACCATTACCATATTACCTTCATATCCAACAGTAATGAACCGTTAAACATTTCAATTTGCCGCAGTTATTGGCAAATCAAGCGAAACTCGCCAATTTTGTATCATTATTGAAGTTGTACGCTTTTATACCTGTGGATAGTTTTACAGCGGCTCCCTGGGGAATATTACACATTATACCCGATATTAATAACACAAAGCCTTTTGTATTGCCCTCATTAAGGAGTTAGCGTGAAAATTGACAAAGGTACAGTTATATGGAATTTATTGGTATCCCTTCATTAAGCAACCAACGTTGATAAAACAACTATGTTTTAAATATTGGTAACCGAGGAACTTCAGTTCCAAATGATCAACTAAGGCTCAATTGCACCACTATTATTAACCTAGAGTTAGTCCTAACCGCAAGCTAAATTGACAGAAAATGTATGAATGACATGTAACTTAACTTGCGGTTAGGACTAACTCTAGGTTAATAATAGTGGTGCAATTGAGCCTAATAGAATTATTTTTAGGGTTCCGAAGCCAAATGGCAAAAGGAACCTTTATAGTTTCGCCATGTCGGTCCGTCTGTCTGTCTATCTGGCTTATCTCAGAGATTATTTGTATCAGAGATGTGTACTTTGGCATGAGTACATATCAACCACGCTGAGAAAAATGTAACTGTATTTTTTATTTTTTTTATGGTGCCTCCCCTACATGTAAAGTGGAGATGATTTTTTTCTCGACTATCCCATAGTGTAGGGTAACATTGTTTAGGTCATTCAAAAACATTGCGGGATTGTGAAAACTATTTCTCGATTCGAGGCTCCGTTTGTGGTAGAGTGGGGCGTCTCCCCCCTCTATCTGCCAAATGGTTGGTTTTGGATACGCAAAAAAATTACAGTAGTAGCATATTTAATGAATTTAAAAGGAGAACTATCACGGCTAAGCATGCTTTACAAGTTAACGAGTAATAAACAACTAAAGTAAAAATAACAATTTTGTACAAAATAATTATATCAAATATTATATCAAAAAAATTATAACATAACATGTTATGTATGTTATTATTCAGATGTTAGTTATGTAAAACAGGTAGTAAATGTGAGTTTATGCCTAATAACATTATATTTAAGTAATAGTTACCCTTACTTCGGAACCCTTTACTGTGCTTTATATGCAGCATGCACTTGGCTGGTATTTTAATAGTTGTTATTTAATGCTAGATAATTAATTAATTATCAAATACTCTGTATACATACATATTGAGATAACCCAAATTAACCGAATATTATAGACACAAAATCATTGAAATCTACACTTTCGATTTTTTTTTCTACGTGCATCAACACAATTCCCTCAGACTACAGATAAATACACCAGAAACAGATAGCCAAAAATATGTAATATTAATGCAGTGATATGTCCATAAAATACGCATTCTGTTGATAATGAGCCAATAAATAAGGGTTGATAAAGTTGCGTTCATCCCGCGTTATTATTTACGCGCGCAATTTACGATGAGCATAACGCGCGTTGTCGCGATTGGCGGGAATTTGTCGACGATATTTATGATCGCCGCCGCCTTTCATCTACGAAATTGGATGGAACTCGTTTATATGTAATTTGGATGAATCTGACTCAATTCATCATACACGCACCCGTCAAATATATTTTGGGTTTTCATATTTACTTGATACTTTAATTGAACGTGTGCTTTTTGTAATATTTTTTTGATCCGAGTACGGCAAAGTGACTAGATTACACCTGATGATAATGTACAGATGATGCGTAGTGTCCAAAAATACAGCGAAAACCAACAAGCAATGGGTTTCATGCGTATTTATCCTTCTTCACACTCCGAAGAGAGAAGAGAAGCAAAATTGAAAAGAAAAGGATAACCCATCCAGACACAGGGATGTACCCCCATAACTGCCCCAGCTAACCATTTACGCCCAGTTACATTAAAAAATCTTAGTTCGATTGTGCAGATAGATTACAAAAATTTGCCAATAAAAAAACGGCCATGTGCATGCTTCATATCTTCACGCACAGGACAGGGTTCCGAAGTAGGGTATAATTTTAAGCACATCGTCCATAAACATATATTTACTACCTGTTTTATTTAGAAAAAACTTCATCTAGTATGGTTTACTCAATATAATCTGTACGAAATTTTGCTTTATACTTTGGTCGACTATTACACTCGTTAACTTGTAAAGCATGCTTAGCCAATAGCCATGATAGTTTTCCTTTTAAATTCGTTATTTAAAGTAGTTCCAAAAAGTTTTATTAGCAGTCAAATAAAATTAGGCCGCTACTCACGTCTGATTGCTTCCAAATTGAATATCTTCAAAAATACTCTGCGCATGCCACCGTATGCGTTCGCTGGTTTCGTTAATCCCCAATCCGTACTAGTAAACAATCAATACTGTAAGCAATTTATGCGCGGGTAATTAAACGTATCATGTTAATTGCAGCCCTTTAGTACTTATGTATACCCATATAATGTACAATTTATAATTAACTGAACATTTGTATTTGTATATGGCTGGTAAAAAAGCTCCTAGTAGGAGTTATATGTGAGTTTCTATACTTCTCGAAATCAAATACAGATTTCGTTTTTCCGTTCATTTAGTTCATTATAGAGATTGTAAATCGCAAGAGTAGAAATTGTGTTTTTCATCAACCAGAGGAGGTCGAGGCAAAGCAAAAAACAAATCCGAATTCTTACTGCAATATGTTAAACATTGTAACCCTACATTGGGGTGGGAGTTGGGACAAAGGCAGATGGAGAGAAAAATATATCAGAACTACAGCCAAATCGGCTATGGTGAAAAGGAAATAAATAAGAATTGGGAAATGGAAAACGTTGTAGAACCTTATAAAGTTACCATAATTATTTAATTATTATTCATATTATAATTATGTATATTATATCATAATGAGCTAAATGATTACAATACAAAATATAATTTTATGTACTTTTTACCAACATAATGCAACAAGAAATTGGGAAATGGAAAAAGTTGTAGGACCTCCTATCCTAAGGTTACCATAATTAATTAATTATTATTCATATTATATGTATATTATATCATAATGAGCTAAAGGATTACAATCATCAATCACAAAATCTAACATGTACCCTTTACTAACAAAATGCAACAAGAAAAGTAATTTATATAAAAAAGTGTGACAGGGGCGGTAAATCTGTGAATTCAAACGTTTTTCGGTTAAACAAATACGGGTATAAATTAACTGAGGTCTGACGAGGGTTTACTGACACGTGGAAGAATGTTTGTTAAATACAGCTCGACTATCTGATGTGACTAAAAAGTACTAGAACAGATGCAATAATACAAATGAAAAACATAAACACGAAAAATCTTGTTTATTTGCTTAACTTTAAACCTAATTTGTCCTTTTCGACCAACTTCCAAAAAGAAGAAGGTCCTCAATTCGGCTGTATTTTTTTTATGTATGTTACGAGATAACTCGCCAAATGTGGATTGATTTTCAAAATTATTTTTGTATTTGATAGAGCTTGTTACATGGAAGGGGAGGGAAAAGGGAATGGGAAAGGGAGGGGGCAAAGGGACCACCGGAAATCTTAGAATGGGGTAAGAGTAATTGTAAGAAAATAAAAGAGTGTTGTTTCTTCAGACCTTAATAATATGTAGTAGGTAAATCAATAAAATAAATAAAAATCTAACTAAACTTCTAGAGTAACAATGGCAGAAACAAAATTACTACGTGCCCGAAAACCATTAGTTCCAATACATTGTTTAGTACCATCGACTAACACATAACTATTGGCAACATTCGGCGACATTGACGCTATGCCACCGGACAAACGCTTCCCCAAACATTTATTAATGAACTGAGAAATACGTGGAGTAACACAGCACTACAATATGCGCAGAAAATAAGACTATGTAATTCACTTTTTATTCAACTAAACTAAAGGCTACCAATTTATTTTAGGCGAAGTATAAATTATACTGAAATGAAAATATATAACTAACCTAACTTTAAATCTAGGCTTTTGCGATTCAGCAGTGTTCTTAACGCCCGAAATATTAACGCAAATACATATCATTTATGTTGATTAACTTAACAGCAACTTTTATTAACTCATGCGACAAGTTCCGGTATTGGAATCTGTTGTGTGGATAAGAAAATGCAAGACTATGCTCTATATATGTATATGACAGACTATATTACAGAAACATGTACATATAATAGCGAACTACCTTAACTGACCAAAAACATATATCATATAGCGATATCCTTATAGATTTACAATATTAAAGATAGCCAAGTCTCCCCGAATGATGTCCAGACCGACCTGATGGAAGCGACTTGCAACATGTGACTCCCTGCGACCTTCATCAATTTTTTTTAGGGAAGACTGTGGTAGATTATTCCTAAGGCAAACTAGGCATGTGTCTAGGGGCGCGAGGTTACGATGGGGCGCACCCGATCATATAGAGTTGGATTTGCGAGAGCTTGCGCTTCGGAAGTTTTCATTTCTGTACAAAAACATTGAATGCTATAATTTTGTTGACTTATGAGAAAATGAATCGCATTCTTTCGCTAAACAAACTGCACATTGTTGGATTAATTTTTCAAAATTAGTATTTTTTTAATATGGCGGTTAGAGGTTCTTGCCTAGAGTGCTGTCAGGATTTAATACGCTTCTGAGGGAAGGTCTATGTTCACCAGTGAATATCCTGAGCTGATGATGATGAAAATGATCCGGAGGGAGATTTTGAGTAAGTGAGGACTACGATAGTATTGTAAGTCTACTCTATTCCCGCCTTTGTTCTTGTCACGTAGTGCATACATCACGGCGCGCGGACCATTATTCTAATTGGTCACAAATTATGCCTGATCGGGTTAGCATTTAGCTCAGTTTAGCTGGGGGGCGACCGGCGACCGCGCTCCGGCCCTAATTCAGTTTATCTATTGTGCTTCATTACGCTTGAGGCACTGATTATTGCTTTGTTTATAATCACTTTAAATCAATCAATGAAGTAAAATTAAATGTTAAATTCAAAATGTCAGTTATATTTACACATAACATAACATAAGCTCACGCCTGTGTCCCCGAAGGGGTAGCACTAGCACAGAGCCGCACTAGCCTACTAGTACACCTACATTTTGCCGCGCTTAGTTCCGTGCCAGATGTGATAGGGGGCGAGCCTATCGCCATATCGGGCACAAATTCCAAACTCCAGGCCGGTATGGAAAAATCCAATGTCACTTTGCCCGACCCGGGGATCGAACCCGAGACTTCAGGACAGTAGTCGTACCGAAATACAACCACGCCACCGAGGCAGGCAGTTATATTTACGAATTCCAAATTATTGCAGGCTTTACGCTCGAAGTGTTGGTTATTGCTTTACACATTTTAAACAAATGTGAAAAATACGTAATGTAAATGATCAGGATCTACTATACACTGGTATTATTTTTTAGAAGGCACCAACCGTAAGGCCTACATAGCATCGGCAACCATCAATAAAATATACCCTAGATGCACAGTTCTTTGCAAATATCCTCCTAAAAAGTTGTCTCAGGAATAAAACAAAGAAAAAGATCACAAACTCTATGCACATGATCACAAATATATCTAATAAAGTAGCTTTTAAAACGAAATGATCAAGCGTTCTTAAATTTGAATTTTGAAATTTAGAATTCTATCGGCGTCCGACTGTAGAGAAAACGACTGCTTAAGCACTCCTTTGCTGTCCCATTTTCCGAGCGTCAACTGTGCATCTAGGTAAATAATATATCGATGTCGGCAACTGTCAAAAAAAATTAAAACGTGAAAAATAAAAAAAATGAATTTAATTATAACGAATGTTTAATACCCTAACTCTAATATATCTCGGTATATTCCAAATGATAAACATGTAAAAACCCAACCAAAGCATTCGCATTAACATAACACGGAAATCCCATAAACATACGACATTTGTTTTAAACACCCTTTTGGATGAGCGACAACGGATTGTCAAGGTTCCCCTTTGAAGAATGAAATTCACTGCATAATAAGCGTTTGTATCATATTATCTACCAAAACCGTTATGGTTACAAAAATGTGCATTCTAAATAAAAACAAATACAGATTTCTTAGGTTTACGTGAATGTTATTCATTGAAATTAAACTATTTTTACGGATTATATCACTATTTGGTTTTAATTTTTATGCCCGACGTTTCGAAAGCTTTGCAGCCTTCGTGGTCACGGGTCAGAATCAGAAACGTCGGACATAAAAATTAAAACCAAATCGTGATATAATCCGTAAAAATTGTTTAATTTCAATGAAAAACAAATACTGTTTATTGGTAAGCTCAATTTACCGTTGTGTTTTTTTAAATAGCCATAAGAGGTCTAATAAGGTTTATCATGTAAAGTGGAAATGTTGGCCGGAAAATTAGAAAACTTGAGTAAAGCTTAAAGTTGTTTTTCTATAGTATTTATATGGGAAATGCTGGGAAATTGTAGTTTGGATATGCGTAATTAGAAAGGTAAACTACAAAAATGCAACAATTATATACTATTTCGAAACAATTCAAAATTAAATATTTATAAGCTTAGGCACGCAGGCACCAAATTGAAAAATGATGTTAAATATTTAACACAATAGGACAATACTTAGATTAAATCGACTTCAATTGATTTTTGTTACTTATCTAGTAACAAGACAACAGTTTTTTTAAACAAACTTCTAAAATTCATCCTTAAATAAATATCCAAGGCATAAAGGAAAACCCCTTACAATATCCACGAAATTAAAAAGTAGGTGTTTCTTGTTTTAAATTGTAAAATGGGCTATTTATTATCTGTTTACGGTTATATTTCATACTAAGCTCATCAACTCATTTCGTTAATAACTACAAAGTGATTAGACTTCGTACTTACTATAATAAATTACTTTTAAATATTCATAGTTAGTCATTCCCATTTAAGGTTTGGAACACACGCATTTAACCCTTAACATGACGCTGTAATTAAATAGCAAGCTAAATAAATGGGCCACATTAATTAAAATAAAGTTAAGTACCTTGTTTTCTTGTGGCGGATTACATACATATCTACTTAACCCTTTTCGGTTGTTTGTACTAAACTGACACTGTAATTTATATTGTTCTAGGTGTGTGTTTTATTCGCTTCGTCGTGACTAGCGCCATCTAACTTGACTATGTTTACTCTGTGATATTGTTTTGAAATTATGCAATTATGAATGTTTTAAAAATGTGTTCAAAAATTGGGTCTTGTCTCTTTTACCCCCTAACTATTTGACGTTAAGAAGTAAGGGACAAAGTAGTTTTAAAGTTAATCATCCTTAAAATAGTTTATGTTATGGAGCTTAGTGTTTATAATCTACATTATTAATCTTATTCTTCTTCTACCTACCCTTATTAGGATAAGATGATGTTGCGCCGACCCCACGTAAGGTAGGCCTTACGTGGGGTCGGCGCAACACACTTTTTCAAGCATGTTGCAAATAGGATTTGACTTCGTTTTTACGACCGGCCGCCTGCCTGACGTCAACCCCCTATGAGGGATCCAGTCCCGGGCAAATTAAATTAGAAAATTTGCCCGACTTGGGAATCGAACCCAGGACCTCCCGGTCCACAGCCCATATATGCTGCCACTAGAGACCAAGGAGGCGACTACTAATCCACATTATTAATAATATTTAAAAATTCATTAATATGACTACCGATTATAGAAACAACACGTAACACACATAATATAGGTATCTGTATAGTATATAAGTTAGTTGGATTTTTTATGTTTCGTGATGAATATTGAACAATTAATACTGACTTTGTATACCTAATATGAGAAATTAGACTTTGTGCCTAGTAGTAGTTTAGGTTTTGGTCGTCATATCTTGATGTATTAGCTATGTGCAAAGAACATATTTTATTAAGCTAGTTAACGAATATCTGTAAATATTATATACCTTAGTTGTGCACATTGGGGTCGGGATTTTAACAAAAACACAACCCCGCACGATCCGCGCAATGTTTTATTCAAATTTACTTACATTTATACTAACGGGAACGACCTTTGCTATCCAGAGTTGTATTCCCCTGCCACACCATATATCTTCTTCACGCTGCCACTGTATTTCTGGGATGGTGGTAGTAAAAACACAATGTTTTTCTCTGAGATAAGCTTAAATTGTGAGCATTAGTGTTAGTAGATTCTATAATTATTTATTTACAAAGTTATTTACAAAATATTCATTATCATCGACTGCCTCGACACATGACACATTGACACATGACTGCCTCGGTGGCGTGGTGGTATTTCGGTACGACTACGGTTCTGAGGTCTCGGGTTCGATCCCCGGGTCGGGCAAAGTGATATTGGATTTTTCCATATCAGCCCGGAGTCTGGAATTTGTGCCCGATATGGCGACAGGCTCGCCCCCTGTCACATCTGGGACTGAACTAAGCTCGGCGAAATGTGGGTGTTCTAGTTCGCTAGTGCGTCTCTGCCTACCCCTTCGGGGATACAGGCGTGAGCTTATGTTATGTATGTTATGTGTCATTATCATCATATCATCATCAGCCACAGGACGTCTACTGCTGGACATAGACTTCCTCCAAAGATTTCTAGACTGATATTACATAATAGTAAAAAAATTAAATAATAATCAATAACCTGAGGAAACGTAAATGATAGCTTACGCGTTACAATAACACCAATGAAGTATTAACGGATTGCAAGTTTATATAGTAAAGAAGTATATATAGTATATATTTTTTTAAATTGTTCTTATACACCCCTGAGAAGAGATAAGGGTTACAAAACTATACTGCATGGAAAGCAATGTCTATCTCAGAGATTTAACGCAGGTGATATCGTTAGTAGAATCTAGTACCTAATTTGCAATATATATTTGCAATTTTATCAATAAATTGGTAATAACACTATTAATTTTCGTATTCTTTTACATACATACATACATAAGTTCACGCCTGTATCCCCGAAGGGGTAGGCAGAGGCTAACTAGCGAACTAGAACACCCACATTTCGCCGAGCTTAGTTCCGTCCCAGATGTGATAGGGGGCGAGCCTATCGCCATGTCGGGCACAAATTCCAGACTCCGGGCTGATATGGAAAAATCCAATATCACTTTGCCCGACCCGGGGATTGAACCCGAGACCTCAGAACCGTAGTCGTACCCAAATACCACCACGCCACGGAGGCAGTCGTATTCTTATTTGATCTATTAATATAATGCTTCTCAAACATTAAACTTTCCGAGAAACTATTGTTAATACAAACATGATAAAGTAAACTTGCTCGAGGTTATAGAGTTTTCCCACCTGCAAACTACCAGTTCGGTAACAGTACAGATAATAAATAATACAGGGTGTCTTATAAATTATTATCGTGTTAGCGCACTTCTCATTTGCTGACGAAGTTCAAACCCCTTGGGAGTTGAACCAATCACGGCTCCGGAGCGAGATGTGAACTTATTATGGGAAAAAGTATGGATGAAGCGCTGGACTTTTGGACGAAAATGTTGGTAATCATTATTTTCCTTTTTTAAACAGTCACATACATAGTCCTGACCCCACATTAAGATCGTGTCTTGTGTCGTGGGTATCAGGAACTACGAGAGACTTTCGGTCTCACAACACCCAGACCCGAAACAAATATCTGTAGGCCATACAAACATTTGTCTCGGTGCGGGGATTGAACCCGCGGCCTCTCGCTTCACAGACGGCTACTCGCCCACTGCGCCACGGAGGCTGTGTGGTCATAATAATGGTAATATTAAAGTTCTTTCAACCTCAGGGTTACCACGACCTCTTATAGCAGTATTATTATAATCGTTCTTCGTTTGTTTTGTATGGGAATCGGTACAGGTAAAATTATAATAATACTGCTATAAGGGGTGGTGGTAACCCCCCTGCCCTTACCACCTTAATATGGGGTCGGCGCAACACACTTTCAAGCATGTTGCATTTGGCTTAGTTTTTACGACCGGCCGCCTGCCTGACATCAACTCCGTTCTGAGGATCCAGTCCCGGGCAAATTAAATTAGAAAAATCGGTTTGCCCGACTTGGGAATGGAACCCAGGATCTCCCAATCGTCAGCCCATACATATATGCTGCCACTAGACCAAGGAGGCGAGAATATTAGACAATAATAAATGACAAATAGTACGATCAGTGTTCATGGTGTTATTTGTATGCTGTTTTAGCCAAATATCGTCACTGCGCAGTGACCTCAATTCGAATCCAATTGCCAAAATTGAGCCCGAGAGTCGAGTATCAGACACTTGACATACTTATACGTAAACAACGTTTCAACAAAGCTGTTGTTACAAAAAAATATATTTAAAATATTGTCTTTGGAGCTAAATATAAATTAAATTAAAATATAGAAGGTTGAGTGAACAAGGCGATGCATCATCGGGTTATAACAGAGGAGGCGCCGACGCGGGCTGATGGTGACAATTTTTCACAGCCAAGTGGGAACGGAACAATCCCTGATTAATCCGCCGGTGAGACCGCCTATTGGAGCTTCACTTGTAATTTGTGGGATGAAGATGTTTTGATACTTTACGACCACTAAGTTAATAATTTATAACATCATATACATGCTGAAGAACCCCTCCTCACTGTGTTAGCTCATTTAAAGAAGAATTACGTTGCAACTTCTTTTACCACGAAGGCTCACCTGCTCGTTTGCAATATTTTTAAAAAATAATGTTAAATAAAGTATCAAGAATAAAGAATATAATAATTATAATATTAGCCCTGTAATATTACTGTTCCACTTGAGGGGTTAGGTCATAGCCTACCACGTTGGCATAATGCGGTTTGGCAGACTTCACATACCTTTGAAATTTTTGTGGAGAAATTCTCGGGTATGCAGGTTTCCTCACGATGTTTTCCTTCACTGTTATAACAAGCGATAATCCACAAAGAAAATACACATAACATAGACAAGTCAAAGTAAGTATATTCCATTTCAGGGTTGGTCTCAAACCTGCGACACTCGTCTCAGCAGTCCGTACCATTGCCAAATGAGCTATCGCTGTTTGTTTTTAATAAATATGAATAAAAAATAATTCTAAGTATCAAGAATTGCGCAGCGTTCTAAATATTCGCGCCAATACTTACCGTAGAACCTGTGCATTAATATTTTGGTTGAGTTTTTCACCGCCGCCAATTCCCGGGAGCGAGTTCCGGACAAAATGGGGGGAAGTTGGTAAATTACGGGAGGAAGGTATCATACTCCGTCTCAATAAATTATCGGAAATGAGAAGGCACATTAACTAATTAAGGCACCGATAACTGGACGATATTGTTTCAGAATAGATCAGTTTAAGGATGACAATATTTGTTAAGAATATTGTAATTAGGGATTTCGTCACCTCGTTGGTCTAGTGGCAGTGTAAATAGGCTGTGAACCGGGAGGACCTGGGTTCGATTCCCAGGTCGGGTGTGGTGTTTTTCTAACACTATTTTCCCGGGACTGGGTCCCCCAAATGGGGGTTGACGTCAGGCAGGCAGCTGGTCGTAAAAACTAAGCTAAATCCTTTCTGCAAAATGGTCGTAAAAGTATATAGTGTTAACCCCACATTACGGTGGGATATTGGCACATGGAAAGAAAGAAACATATAAAAAACAAATGATCCAGAAAACCTTATTCATTACACGCTCGACATGTACAAACTTTCCCAACTAAAAAAGGCAAACAGCAATCTCGAGGTAAAATGCAAATCCAGACATTTCACCCTTTGCCCGGCGATATTTAATTCAACGGAACGAATGCAGGTAACAATCGGCAACACCGGTAACTGTTGTAAGTGTAAACGAAGGTAGAGAAAAATTTTCCCCTGCACACGGGAAAAAACAACAAAGTGAAAGTCAGCCTCCTTATTTCCCCTGGCGATGGCCCGCCGACGCTCACGGTTTCCCCGGAAATGGAAAATATTGCGATAAGGCGCATTATAGATTAAACACATCCCGTTACTTTAATGCCTTTATATACCGCGTGTGTTTAAAAGTTGTCGGTAATGGTTGATAAGGCTTATGCAAACGATCTTTGATTTTGTTGTGCATTGAATGGGTTCTTGGAAGCGATAAGAGTCGTAATTCAGTTAGTATCTTAAGTACATTGAGGGAAGGTTTTTCAAATAAATAACGAAGCTATCTATAGGTGTGATTTGTAAAATTCTGCATTTAAACGTAGTGTTCATCTATTTACAATGGTCACAGGAAGTCGCTGAAAACTGGTTTAATTTATTGAATTATATAATAATATGTCGGAAAACTGGATTTAATTTATTGAATTATATAATAATATGTCGGAAAACTGAATTTAATTTATTGCATTATTTATTAATATGTCGGAAAACTGGATTTAATTTATTGAATCATATAATAATATGTCGGAAAGCTGAATTTAAGTCGCCGAAGGGGTAGGCAGAGGCGCACTAGCGAACTGGAACACCCACATTTCGCCGAGCTTAGTTCCGTCCCAGATGTGATAGGGGGCGAGCCTATCGCCATATCGGGCATCAATTCCAATGTATTTATAAGAAGTTAGTTAAGTTGTTAACAAATACACGAGCACTGTTTAGGTCACAATCATGAATTAGTAAAGATATTTTTAAAACTCCGGCTTATAATCAATCTAAATCTTTTTATAAACAACGAAGCAAAAGATTGCCCAAGAACACATGCAGTAGCAGAAACAGGGAAGCTCTATAATCAACATTAGTATTACAAAGTTCACAGGAAGTCGCGGCATGCAGGCTGCTTGCAACAGATAGATCTGGGTTTTTTGGGGTGACCCATATTCGACAGTAGACGTACTGTGGCCAATGACGATGGTAAATATATTAACCTAAAATTAAGTATCTAGATGAAACGAACGCATCATTTTTCTTTAAGATTCGGACATAATCAAATTCTACTACATTCTTTCCACCAGCTGTTTGTAAGATCGGAAGACTATAAATGAAAATAATTTCCATCAAAACGGTTGAACTAAGGCCACATAAGAAGGAAAATATGTTTTTAACAATCAATGACTCGAGCAGGAAAATTTCTGACAATCCTAAATGTATTCAATCGCGCTGCGAACTGATGACATTTGGTTAATATTTCATACAACATAGACGCGCATTGAGCTTGACTAGAAATTTTCCTGCCCTGTTCGCTGTTACATAATATTTATTGACTAAAAAACGAAGTTGGGCACTGATTTAAATATTCTAGTCCTACAAAATGAAAGAACCGCAATGAGGTACTTAATGTAAGTAAATTGTGCACTACCAGCGGTGCGTGCTGATAATCGGTATTAGATCAAAATTTAAACCCGCACGCACATGTTCCGCACTCAGATTACGCACTGTACTCAGTAGCACCACCCTTATGTGTGCGTTATGCTGGCGCCGACACTTTGGAACAAAAAATGTAAAGACTTTCAGAAAAGTTTATACAATGGCTTTTTATTTGGTATTGCAGATATAATTAATTATTCATAATAATGAAAAACTGGATTTAAATTATTGAATTATAAAATTTTGTATTTATTGGAAGTTTGTTAAGTTATTAAGAAATTCACCGGCACTTTTTAGGTTACAATCATGAAGTTAAGATATTTTTCAAACTATTATTTATAATCAAACTAAATCTTTTTTTGTAAACAACGAAGCAAAAGATCACTCAAGAACATAAGAAGTAGCAGAAACATGGAAACATTTTTACCCAGCATTGTTATACCAGGCATAGCTATATAAAAATCGATCTATAATAATATATTGAGAATTTTATTTCATTAATAACGCTATAATAATTTTTCCATCTGCTCTTATGGTTGGTGCAACACATCCGTTATAACAAAGGTTTGGCTTAACAAATCCTTATACGGAATATGAATAAATTATGTTGGTTATATAATAGTCATAAACTGCCTCATTGGCGTGATGGTATTGGGTGCGCGGTACGACTATCGTCCAGAGGTCTCGGGTTCGACCCCCGGGTCGGGAAAAGTGATATTGGATTTTTCAGTATCAGCCCGGAGTCTTGAATTTGTGCTCGATATAGCGATAGGCTCGCGCCCTATAAAATCTGGGACGGAATTAAGCTAGGCGAAATGTGGGTGTTCTAGTTCGCTGACGCGCCTCTGTCTACCCCTTCAGGGATACAGGCGTGAGCTTATGCATGTATATAGTCATGTTTAAGTAATATGTACTAGACAGTGGCGTGCACACCATACAGACAAAGAGACACTGCCTACCCTGTCAATTTGATAAATAGAGAAAAAAATCTGAACCAAAACATAATAGTTTTCAAAATTTTCACGCTTGACTTTTAAATCGATACAGCGGCCTCTGTAATTATGATGGTAAGAATGTTGATTATAATGATGATGCAAATATTTACAATATGAATTTACAAGTGTCTATCCTATTCTGAATGTCTGTACACTTTCCTAGATTTCCATTATCGGCTACATCAAATATATAGAAAAACAAGCCATGTCGTACTAACTTAACGCACACCGCCCAAATGAACAGTCGAGGCCCAAGTGTAACACAAGTAGGAGCGCATATGGTAAGACTAATTCCACACACTGGCCCCTACGTTGGGGTTGAAATAAAATAAAAACCAAATTAGGGGAAGATGATGCAACGACACACCCCTTCGATTCTTGATAAATTCCATTATACGCTTATATCGCGATGCATTAGCTACTTAGCTTTTGCGTTTTATACTACATGAGTTTATTTTTAACCATTGAGTTGGCGATAGGCTCGCCGCCTATCACATCTGGGACCGAAAGTATGGCGAAATGTGGGTGTTCTAGTTATTAGTTTCGCCTCTGCCTACCCCTTTGGTGATTCAAATTTAAATAATTTATTTTGCAAACAGGATATTTTATACCACTTTCACATGTCAATTACGACTATATATTGATTCTAACATATTGATAAAGTAATAATGGCGTCGGCATTTCGTGGCTATCCCTGAGAAGAAATGCCGAAACAAACTCAAGGGTTATGGCCTCTTTTAAAGTCCATACAATACATGATATATAAAATTACGATTTAAAATGTCAATTTTTGTCTAAATACAATAATATATACAAAAATAACAATAAAATATGAGGCGTGATTACATAGGCGTAATACAGGCGTGATTCTATTAGTTCAAACAATAATATTATACCTAATTCCCCTCCTCCATTTCTCGGTCCCTATTCCCCTTCTTTTAGCTCGGCAACGCACCCATGTTTCTTTTTGTATCTTGGGTGTCTATGGGCAGCTGAGATCACTTAATATCAGGTGACCCACCTGCTTGTTTGTCAGTCTCTGCTATAAAAAAAACGATGTACCTAGTTAAATAGCACAACCAATTTAGAGGGAAAATATATGCCTAAACAAACATAAAAATATGATATTAATATTAGACCTGTAATATTGTCCCACTGCTGGGTACGGGCCTCCTATAATAATGGGAGGGGTTAGGCCTTAGTCTACCACGCTGGCCTAATACGCATTGGTAGACTACACATACCTTCGAATTTCTTGTGAAAGAATTCTCGAGTATGCAAGGTTCCTCACGATGTTTTCCTTCACCGTTATTGCAAGTGGTAATTCACAATACACTTAACATAGAAAAGTCAGAGGTCTATGCTCCTTTTTGGGGTTGGTCTCGAATCTCCGACACTTGTCTCGGCAGTCCGTACCATTCCCAACTGAGCTATCGCTGCTTCAAACAAACAGATATATTATAAAAATCATAAACATATCGATTTCACGAGCAGCCCACATGTTATACAATTTGTTGTGCAGATCGCCCGCTGCGATGTATAAATTATTCGCAAGCATCGCATCACGCCCCTTCACTGCTCAAATCATTATTATAACAAAGAGACTTGATTATGTAAGCTATAAGTGTCTATAACAACACATATTTTATTGTTATTTTTGATGTTATGATAATTGTTGAAACAAGTGGCGATATATTTACACATACATCTTCATTTATGAAATTCAAACGCTTGCTCAATACCTGGAAAAGGTTTTCTTTTGATTTGATTTGATTTAATAGGCTTATGGCAATTTTTATGGTTAAAGTAAACAAGTTATTAGGTCTGTTAAATATTTATAGTCACAATCTAATAAACTTCCAGGGACAATATTTTGCACGTTTTTGACGTTATCTCAAAATTCGGTTTATTTACTTAACGGTATTTTAGTAAGAGCTTCTAATGGCAATACTCGTAGACCAACCATGAGTTTTTTTGGCATATCTCGCTAGTGTTTCTTTAAAATATACATAATATAAGCTCACGCCTGTATCCCCGAAAGAGAAGGCAGAGGCGCACTGGCGAACTAGAACACCCATATTTAGTTACCAAGCTAACTTAGCTAACTCAGTTCCATCCACCTCAAGCGGTTACGAAGCGAATCAGGGTTTTTCATATACATCATTTTACGGAGTCGCTAACTCGAAATCCAAAAAAATTAAAAGCAACATGTTGTATGATGAATCTGTGAATTATCATTAATTATACCTTCAGTTTATAAAAAAATGTTTTTTAAATCAATAACAATACATATTATTTGGTCAATCACGTGTCTACGGGCCATACCACACGGACAGCGGCAGCAATCAGTCGTGGCGTTCCCGGATAATGAATCCCGGAGGAATGTTCCCGGACGTTGCAACAATCGTGACTTAACTCTTGATCAATTCCCAATACATACCGGGCCGGCTAGTCGAAACGTATGCCCTGTGATTTATTGTCTTATACACGTATCTTACGTAACTAAATGCTAAGTATATAGCATACATACATAAGCTCACGCCTGTATATCTCCGAAGGGGTAGGTAGAGATAAACTAGCGAAATAAAACACCCACAATTCAAATTGAGGAAATTGACGTGGACAGAAATTCAGAACCACGTGGCACTACTCCTAACGGTTTTCTTTTTTCTATAGCAATAACTCCCACACGAGCAGGTGAATCACTTGATAGGTGATCTCCACCGCTAATAGACGCCCGAGATAATAAAAGAATGGTGGGAGCATTGCCCACCATAATAGATGGGTATAGAGATTACGAAGGAGAGGGGGAATTTGGATCCCCTAAAATCTAACGCAACAGCTAGCACTAGATCTTGTGGCAGTGTATATGAGTTGCGAGCTGGCAGATCCTGAGTTATATTCTCAAGTCGGTTAGGTATTTTTCTAAAACGATTCGCCCGCTACGAGATCCCCTAGAGTGGGGTTGACGCCAGGCATGCAGCCTGTCACAAAACAACGAATCCAAACGAAAAAGCAAGAAGTTTGATACACAATTTAATAATAACCTAGACCCGCTACATAAAATTATTTGGATTAAGGCTTTTAATAATTTTATTCTTTCATCAAACCCTTTTAAGATCCATCGTGCAAAATTTTCCGTAATTAATAAAAAACCGGTCCATTAAACTGGAGTATCGATCTACATCTTACGGTAATAAGTTGATCCAAACAACCCTCCTGTGTATTAAGCCAATAACGCAAAAAAGAGGGGCAGAGAGTCCTAAATGAGCCGTCTCGTGTTACTTGTGAATATTTATGAGCGGCGATCTGCCTCTAAAAACATCACGCTCTTCTGATCGAATTTGTTAGCGCTGAATAGAATATTATCATTAGTTTTTTACTTACAAAGGCAGAAGACCAGGGCCCTAAAGCAAGATAGTACAGCAAAATTTCATCAGCAGTACCACTTGTGGGAAGTAGAACGTACTAAAATAAATGTATGGATAAAACTATAATTTCTATGGCAAGAAGTTAACGTAGGAAAGCTAGGAATGGTGATTAAAACGAGGGGGCATTTGGTATTCCATTTGCTAAACCCGTGCCTCCAGAAATGCAACAAGATTATAGTGGGATGTGAAGCGAGAAACCAGGGGTTCACGCACCGAGGCAAATATTTGTGTGACTTATAAATACATATTAGATTCAGGTCTGGGTGCTGTGAAACCAAAAACCTCTTGTAGCTCCTGATACCCTGACATAAGACACGAACCTTACTTTGGTCAAGAAAAAAATATGCTAGAAACGTTTAGTGCAGTAAAAAGCACCTGCGAGGATGACCGATTGGACGCAGACCGAGATTACATTTTACGAGTGATAATGCCATTGTATACACAGTAACGTCTACAGCATGAATTGGCCGGCTTGACCGGTTTGATACCACTGTCTCACAGGGAGCCTAGGTAAAGTGGCAGCTTGCTGTTGCGTTTCGTTCGATCAGTGAGATTTCCGGTGACCTATTTCCCCCCCTCCCTTTCCCAATCCCTATTCCTCTACTTCCATTCCCTCATTTTAGGTTGGTAAAGCACCCATGTTTTTTGTGTTGTTTGTTTTTTTGTGCTCGTTTGCCAGTATTTGCTATAAAAAAAGACCAGTAATAATCCCAGATATGGCTAGAATTAAGTAGAAAAGGAGTCGCATGACTTGTCAGCAACCTATTACCAGAGATTTCACAGAATGGGAAAGAGTGGCGTCTTTTGATGTTGAAGGCAAGGACTTATTGGATCATTGCGCGAACAAGGGATAGGTTGGATAGGAAGGTTTAGGCCTGAAAATAAATCAGCGGTGTAGATTCAAAAGTGAACCCAAATTCAAAACACATCCGAAAGTTTGAACAGGAACCATATCAAAATTAGCATATGCCCGAGTGTTCAGCGAGTCCCAAGTACAATAAAGCAATTATAACTGTCATATTTCACCATCACCCGCACTCTCTATTTACATTTATATTGGAAGGCGTAGATGCGATTGTGGCGTCCAACGCACGTTTCATTTCAGTTGCGAAATATTGAGGTTTTTTTTATTCCAGGGAGATTGGGAGGTTTCGAAAATCCACATAAAATGTGCTTTGAAGATAAACTCCATACCAATTATGATTTTTTTAAGCATCTGAAGGAAATACATTTCTTAGAATAATAAATTTGCCTGCTTTAGCCATATAGAATATCTCGGTGTTATCGTTGAACATATACATACATTAAGCCCATACAAATGCTTTGAGGACCGTCTTTTTTTTTAGTTGCTTAAAAACAGAGCTAATGTGGCAGCTTGGGGTTGCGTTTTTCTAAGGATAACTGACGCTAACAACTTATTACGATGGGCCGTTTGCTCGGCTGCTATCGTAAGGTAAAAATAATAATTATATATTTTAACAATTTAGCCTAATTTAAACAATAATTTACAGCCTCCATGGTCACTGATGATGTCAGTACCACAGATTACCTAAAAGTGGTAGGACTGTCGGAAAGTCCGGTTGTAAAGCTTTCGAAATGTCGGGACTAATAAAAAGATATAGCGACAGGATCAGTAGAATAAGAGTTTAATTTCAATTTGTAATAATGCGGTATAGTAAACGTTTAAAAGGGTTTAATTACAAACGTATAGTTATGTAAGGAGAACCACAAATATCTATCGATAGACCAGGGTCTGGCACAGCACATATTTCCAGTGAAAGGATGGAATAAACTCGGCGACGTATGCGTATTTGCAATTCGGTTCACGGCCGAGGCTGCACTCTTCCTGATTCCATTTGGGAATTACTTTGTCGCCGCAAACTCACAAATCAGTACTTTCATTAGAACCTTACAGACACATCTTTCGTGTACCAATATTCTAACATAAGGTAGGAATTTCATCAGTTACTCGTATCTGTTTGATCTAAACATAGTTTACCACAGGACTATTGAAATACTTTCCGGGCTTATTTGATCAACATTCGACTCGGTTTTAAACATTATGTTCATTGCTTAACATACCCCGTACTAAAATGCTACTTAATTTTAAGAACTACTTACATTGTTTTGCGCCATGCAATTTTGACAGATATGGTGACAAATGAGATAAGACGATCTCAAGTGTTTGAATTGCGTTTCAGTATTTGGGAGATAATTTCGCGGATTTATAATATTTACCTATTTTAGCTATTGATTAATTGCCTAGAATAAGCAAGCTAATTTTGCCCTCATATTTATTAGGCAATCCATTCCCTTTTACTTAACTGCACCGGAATGAATTTAATGTTTTTAAATCAATCGATGTTCTGCGACGCGAAAACCAAAACTTGAATGGCACGCATCGCTTCTAACGTATCAAATCTCATGTGAATTCAAACCAACTTGAAATACTAATGTCCAATAAAACTTCAAATCCCATGATGAAATAAAAATTCCAGGCATGCAACACCCAAATAAATAACATTGACAGTGGCTATAATAGCTTTTTCACTGGACAAGAGTGGGGGCGCGATTTTATCCCATTATTGTTTCTGAGAAATTGTTACAGTTTTGACGAGTGACCGGACCGTTTTTCTTGCCGGTCGGCTGGAATGAAAAATTTTCAACTTGGTCCCCCTAGCGTCCCTAGGGTGCCGTAAAATTCTGTCGGACGCCGGATAGTCGGAAGGCTGACCACCGGCGGACAATTTGTCATATTCATATGTTAACGTGTCCGTCTTTTCTTGCAAAAAGTGGATAACTTAATACCGGCACACCGCGGCGGGTTTATTCGATTTGCGGACATTCAAATTTCACGTCTTGTTATGGTAATACAGGTGTTATTTTGCCCGCAGCAGTTGTATTATTTTTCGGATTCGTGGACTTCAAGTTTTTGTTTGAGGGTGTTTTTATTTCATTTTTGTAAGTTGTAATAAACGCCTAAGGCTTACCACGCGTCAATGATATTACTTTTCGACAGACTTAAAAAAAGGAAAAGGTCCTCAATTAAATTTATGTTTATGTTATTAAATGTATGTTTATGTATGTTATATCTCAGCCAAATGTGGAAGGATTTTTAAGATTATTTTTGTGTTCGACAGAGCTTATTCCAAGGGTGGTCCCATATAAATTGATCACGATCATCTGATCGTGGTCAATTTATATGGGACATATATGGGATAATTTATAAGTTTTGATGTTAGTCAGTCTAGTTTTTAAATATCATTATCATGCGTATATGTATTAAACTCATAAAACTTATTACATTGATCTACATAAGCACCTAATTTTCAAAAAATAATTTAGGTTGTATGAAATATTTCCGAACGAAATCAATTTGTCTCATTCACAATATTATTGTGTTATTTTATTCAGATATTATCTAAATACACATATGATATAAAATTAAAATAATCCTTTTTACATTTTCATATGTAAAAACAACCGTAACGTGTATAACTTAACTTGTAGGGTGACCACACCGGCGCAAGCGGTCCGCCAATATCAATAACGTATCGCAATTGATGGCTTGTCCGATTTGTTCTGAACACTCGTCCCTCACTCGTTTTACGACAGCGGTGTCCCATTCCGACGTTATAGCATGGATACCTTAGGTTGAAATTCAGGAAAGCGTTGAAATGATTGATTTGTCTATCCATTTGCTAAATCATGGAGAATAAGTTTAGAATAAGTAAACTTAACTTAACTTTTCCTCGAGGTTTTGATCTTGTCATATAAGTCTTATGCCGGAATGATATGACCCAATTTAATTCAAGGATATTAGAGCTATTTATAAGTAAAAGATTTTAATTAATATATAATTACGATGTAACTCTTTATACTATTATTTTGTACTGGTTATTATAAATTAAGACTAGTAAAGGACCACAATTTATTTGGATACACATAAATCTGAATAATTTTAGGGAAACTTCTACGTCACCGTCGGTAACAATGAAAGGATCATAACTAAGCCTCATTATATTTATTAACCGAAATATGTATTATCACACATTTATGAAATACCTTTGGGTAATATTATGTAATTTGAACAAAACTCGGTTCATCATACAAAACAACTGAGCATTTTGCCTTTAATGGCGGAGAATTACTACGTTTCAAATACTCACAAGTTTGAAAACGTAACGGACCGACTTCAAATACGATCATTACCAATTTATATGGGACCACCCTTGAAAGAAGCTCTATCGAACACATAAATAATTTTGAAAATCGGTCCACATTTGGCGGAGATATCGAGTAACATACATACAAACAAGACAGACAACTTGAGGACCTTCTCCTTTTTGGAAGTCGTTCGATAATAGAAGTTATAAAATCATAATTCAAAGTTCTGAATGATAATGTCGATTTTTAACACTTTAATTTCCACACGTGCATTAAAATTGCATCATAGAGGTATAAACCTGGTTTCATAACAACCATCACTCTAAAGCCAGCGGGAACCACTCTAGAACTCATCAACCAAAAACACCAAATAATTAAATTCACTTCATTAGCATGCTTATCATAATAGCTTATTACTTAACCGAAGATCCTGCACACTCACCGTCGGGGGTAAAGTAAACAGAATTTTTGTCACCATGTCCAATGAAATTACATCGGTAGTGTTTAACTTATGACGGGAAGGCACGCGATTCTGTCAGCATAATGACAGAATAATAAATTATTCAGTAATAACTTATTATAATGTGTTTTGATGGGTACCCCACCGGCTAATGGACTGGGCCAAAGTGGGTTTAATTAGCAAATTTTGTAAATTAAAATGTTGTGTACATGCGAGCTGTAAAGGGTTATAATTACTTTAAAATTACTGATGATTGTTAGACTTTATGTGCTAGTGCCCCACTGTCTTGTATTTAGGCCGTAAGCCGCACCCGTGTGACTCAGTTTGTAGTTGATTATGATCACACACTAAATTACATTTCAGTAACATGTTTATATGGCAATTTAAATTTTAATGTCAGAGACATGTCGCCGATATTACGCGACGCGACGCGACGGGTAAAACACCGACGGTAACGAGAAATTTCGGTAAAATAGACAAGCGGTTGTTGAAATTTCATAAATTATAGAAATGAATTCTTTAATGATAATTAAACATGCATTTAAATTGTAATAAACAGATGTAAACTTACTTACTAACATAGACTTAAGTGATTGTACCTACACTAACAAAAATGGATCACATGTATTATCCACAATAAAGAGATTATTATTATTATTATTATATCTTGCATTCTTTCTTTCTAACCCTAACCCACTTTAAATAGTCACGGGCGGCTCGGCATCCGGTGGCCCATACGCTTATGGAACATATATATGTGCCGCCTCTGACGGGTTAATGTGGGGTCGGCGCAACACTCTTTTTCAAGTATTTTGCAGAAAGGATTTGGCTTAGTTTTTACGACCGGCTGCCTGCCTGACGTCAACCTCTCTGAGGGACCCAGTCCCGGGAAAATTGAATTAGAAAATTCACTTTGCCCGACCTAGGAATCGAACCCAGGACCTCCCGGTCCACAGCCCTTATATGCTGCCACTAGACCAAGGACTTTTATAACAGAGATTGGCAAACAAGCAGAAGGTCACCTGATGGTAAGTGATCTCCACCGCCCATAGATATGATAGATAGTAATGGGTGCGTTGCCAACACAAAAGGAGGGAATGGAAGGGGTGGTAAAAGGGATTGTGTAAGGGAGGGGGGAATGGACAACCGGAAATCTCACTCACCGAACGAAACGTGACAGCAAACTGCCACGTTGGTTTTCTGTGAAACAGTGTTATCAAACCGATCGAGCCAGCCCATTCGTACTGTAGACGTTACTGTCTTCAGCATGGCTCTACCACTCACAATAATGCAGCAAGCTTAGACTAAATAGCAGCATGTATAGCACTAACACCACTCCAATCTCATTATCCAGGTGACATTACAAAATTATCATTTCATTACTTAACCCAATAAAAGCGTCACTAACAACGTTATAAATTCAAATAGTTTATTATAGTTTACTAAACAAATGCGCTGCGTATTTATCTAAGCTACTTAGTATGCACCCTATGGGAGGCTCAACTGGTATAAAATAGTTAATTTTTAATTACAATTTTATTACGCACATCCCATCCAATTACCGAAAGAAATATTAGAAGCCATACAAAGCCGGAGCTTAGAGTATAGCTTAAAGTGCTCAAAATGTTTTATATCCGAACAAATTGTTTAAATATTTCGTCAATGTAGCGTTTGCATGGCTACGGTTATTGGTTTTACAAATATAATTATCGGAGTTTCGAGACATACCCCAAAATGGAGCATACACCTCTGACTTTTCTATGTTAAGTGTGTTTTCTTTGTGAAATAGCGCTTGCTATAACGGTGAAGGAAAACATCGTGAAGAAATAAAGTTGAACGTAGAGAATATCATATTACAATACAGAACAGTTGGAATCCTTGGTTTAGTAGCAGCTTATATGGACTGTGGACTGGGAGGTCCTGAGTTTGATTCCCAGATCGGGGAGGTGTTTTTCTAATACTAATCCCTCAAACGGCGTTTGACGTCAGGCAGTCAGCAGGTCGTAAAAACTAAACCAAATCCTTTTTACAACATGCTTAAAAAAATGTTTTGCGCCGACCCCACATTAAAATGGAAGGCAGGTAGAAAGAATAGAAATGACAGATGGAAAATTAATGAATTATAAAACTGACAATAGGAATATGTGACAACACCGGGAAGCCTGGAAATCCTTCATCCAACAGTGGATGATGTAAAGTTATTATAATAACGCAACAAAAGCAAAGACTTCTATGTACTTACTAGACAAGCTGTTTCGAAGTAAAATTGTAGCACATGACGGCGAGTGTTTGACGTTTCACGGCTAAGGAAAAGAGCAGATTTCTATAGTCAGTTGAGATCCATTAACAGAGACTTAGTGCGCACATTCTATGTACCGAACAGCCAGTCTAGTAGTATACATAGAATCCGTAGAAATTAAGTCAAACCGACTTAGAAAGAGGAAGGTTCCGAATACGTTTGTATTTATTATGTATCATGATGTTACTTATCTCCGGCAAATATGGACCGATTTTTAAGATTAATTTTGATCACGAACGGTTACATTTTTCATCATATAATTTAATAAAATCAAAATCAAATCAATCAATCAATGTCGCCTCCTTGGTCTAGTGTTGTGCCGACCTCACAATAAGGTAAATAAATAAAAGGTGGGATAAGGGCAGGTGGAAAGAAAGAAGAAAATCAAATCAAAATATTAAATGCATGAATCCATAAAATGTTCAAACATAATTTAGATTCCGTCAAATCTTAACTCTACCGCCTGTTCGGAAGGCTGTTTCGCCAGAGAAGAACGGGCAAGAAACTGACGTTGCTCTTTTTAACACTAATTTACAATCAGTTACTAATACAGCACCAGCAGCCCGAGCAGGAAAATTTCTGACAACCGTAAATGTATTCGTGCTCGATGCGCGTCTATGAAATTTGTATGAAATATTAATCAAATGTCATCAGTGCGCAGCGAGTTTACATTTACAATAGTTTTTCGTGCTCGGGCTACAGGTACAGAAAGACCTTAAATTAGTATTTGAATTAATAGCCTTAATTTTAATTATAAACTATGAATGATCGTCGTCGACTCCAATTGTATGATATAGCATTGAAATTGGCTTTCACATTATCGAATCACAACGTGCTCGGCGAAATAGGTCGTCTGCAACTAAAAAACTCCTTTGAAATTCGAGTCGCGATCTACCACGATGTAAATCTGTATTCCCCATGCTTTTACCCGATACGAATACGGTATGCGTTATCTGTTAATGCCACTTGGGATATAGAGTAGTGCTTTCAAAGGCACCAGTTTTTGTATAAACAGAATTTGTTTATTTCGACTGTTTTTGTGATAAAAAATATTGTATGTAACAAGTATTACACTTATAGCATCAAAATGCTATGGGTTCAGTTTAAGTTTTGTAAATATATCAGAAGAAAGGCGGTACAATGCTTCTGTAAATAACACTGCTGGAATTCTATTTAACTTTGATTAAGATGATTATTACTGATTCAGCTTCATGTATATTTAAAGTATAATATATTTTTCAGCTTCGTACATTTTGCAATGTTTATGTCGTAGCATATTTTTTTCGTTGATTATATTCTGTATGATTTAAGGTATTATTTATACATGTAAATCATTTAGGATTTCCTAAATGGACGAATGTAATTTAAACTCCCGTTTAATCCTCACCCCATATTATACGCTAAAATAAAAAATAAAACTAAGTTAGAAAAAACATACAAACGCACTCGAATTCACGTTACCATTTATCAGTCAATAAATATGATAAAAAGTATTATTGGGGCGAAAATGTTCCCGTCGGGACGAAACCGGTACATATTGTTTTTATTTTCACCCTTTATGGGTGTAACTGAACGAATGTTTATTGAAATGATGTTTGATATAAAGATTTATCGGCGATGTTTTAGTTGCAATAAATTGGACACATATTATTTTTCTTACCATTCTATTTTGTTTCCATCTGCCCTTATACCACTTTACTGTAGAGTGCGCATACTTTTTTAAGCCTATTGCAGAAAGCATTCCGCTTTGTTTTTACGACCGACTTCCTGCCTGACATCAACCGCTTTCCTTGCTACTGCTACTATACTACTATGAAATGGAAATTATTAACCCCTGAGTTGGTACCGGTATTTCTTCTAAGGGATAACTATGAAAAAATGCAGACGCCATAATTTTAAGATATATTATTGACATGTAAAAGTGATATAAATTATCCTATTTGCAAAATACATTTGAATTTGCTTCGAGTTAATTAAATAAGCCAAAGCATGGATTCATCCCTTGATCTCATATGTAAGAAGCCCAACGTTATGCCGGTAACAAATTTCCTATTGCAAGAAACGAGAAATTCCAATAATTAAATAAGTATCCAGCTCCTTTTAAAATGAGTAATCCAAGTAAGTATTTGAGCTTAAATCATTCCAAGATATGATACAAAACGTGGGTTTATAAATCCCCTGACACTCACCGGTGACAGACCTTTGTTAATTAACTTGACGTAGGTGTTACTTGGCTGCTACTTATGAATAATACGTCTTAATACAATCCAATTAAATAATCATATAATACGACATGGGTAGAAAGTAGAAACTGTTTGGCATTTTCATTTCCTTTTTAACAATTTTTAAACATCAATCTTTAATTGTAACAAAAATGTGATCGGAAAAGCAAATATTTTAAAGTGAGTCCAGATTTCTTTACTAAAACTTAGTGCCAATCTTAGATTAATAATTGTCATTACCAATAAATACTTTAAGACTGACAAAGTTTTCAGCCTCTGTCAGTCTTCATCCACCTGCCTTTATGGTGGGATTGAAGTGGTTCAATGTGTGATTATTGCTGACATAATATGCCTTATTTTCCTGACCGTCCGTAACTTAATTCTCTTTAAGGTATCCAGACCCTAACATTGTAAAAAAAAGTGTTGTCCGACCGAAAATTCGAATCCGTAGTCCAGTCCACAGACAATATAAGGTACAATGCCTAATAGCAACTAAGGAGGCGATAGATTATATCAATATTTTTATAAAATTACAAATATTAATTTCCAACGAAATTATTTAACCATAGCCATTCAATCACATTTATAGTGACACCCCATAATCACAAATCCCGAACTAATTTTCAATATAGTCCCCAGCTAATAACAGCGCGAAAATTTTTCAAACAAACAAAACATCCAATTTTGTCACCAATAGTGAGGCAATAACAAGGTAAACGTCCCCGTCGGTGGCACGTCCTTATTTACTTATTGTAAACTCACATGACAGGTGCCTTAATAGGCGAAATAACATGGCGGGTGCGGCGTTCTACCCGAAACGCCAAAGATTAGGTGACTTAACTTTGATATACTTTTTAAGTTAAGTTATCTATTGCAATTCTATAGGTAAATATTACGGACTGCCTCGGTGGCGTGGTGGTATTTCGGTACGACTACGGTTCTGAGGTCTCGGGTTCGATCCCCGGGTCGGGCAAAGTGATATTGGTTTTTTCCATATCAGGCCGGAGTCTGGAATTTGTGCCCGATATGGCGATAGGCTCGCCCCCTATCACATCTGGGACGGAACTAAGCTCGGCGACATGTGGGTGTTCTAGTTCGCTAGTGCGCCTCTGCCTACCCCTTCGGGGATACAGGCGTGAGCTTATGTATGTATGTATGTATGTAAATATTACGGAGTGTGAAAAAGCATTTATGCAGGCCGGCATGATACTGGTGGCCTCCGATGGACACAACGTCTATAAGGTGGTTGCTGGTGTTTTTGGACCGCTCATCGCTTACCATCCGGTGTTGTCGTCCTGAGCTTTCGGGTTTGTTCCCCGGGTCGGGCAAAGTGATATTGGATTTTTCCATATCAGCCCGGAGTCTGGAATTTTTGTCCGATATGGCGATAGGGTCGCCCCCCATCACATCTGGGAAGGACCTAAGCTCGATGAAATGTGGGTGTTCTAGTTCGCTAGTGTACCTCTGCCTACCCCTTCGGGGATACAGGCGTGAGATTACGACGATTACGATGACTACTTTTTTAGTTATCTATTGCAATGATATAGCCCCTTACTTATAAAAATATTTAAGCGCTGCTTATCTTTATACAATAGGTTTTCCCTTTCATTTCTAAACAATGTAACGCAAGGAAAAAAGTAACAGGTTATTCTTAACCATTTGCTCAGCTAAAAATGCTGTTTTAAGTAAGGCCCATAGATATTACCCAAGATACTTATATCTTCGTAATTGTATTCGGTTCTAATAACGAAATATTTTTTGAATTAACTTAATTTATATAATAAAAGCCTTACAAGACTAAATAGAGTAATAATTGAAAGTAAAGAAAGACATTTTATTGATGATTGTAGAGGTAATTAAGGAAACTCAAAGATAATTGACGAAATACAACATATGCATCATAACTAAAGCATTAATATAAATATTTGCAGACTTAAACATTTTGAGTCATTTTATCTCAATATTATTTGGTTTCAAGCCAGTATTCTTCACGTCTACGTGAGTTTAATCTATGCTTTCACTGAACGTGGACCTCATGGGAAATCGAGTGTTGCGCGCTAGTTACGGGTAGGTGCTGCGATGTAACCGGGCGCGGCTCTGCCTATAACCGTAATTAATTAATTATCGATTTCACCTAACTTTATCATAAATACAATATGCGAAATTCTGTTCTAAGTACTATATTAATATGTAAAACTTCGGGGTTGGAGATTAATCATGTTTATGTCTCATTCTTTATAAGTTGACGTGGTATCGTCTAATATTTTCCTTTATTGCCTGTTTTACTCAAGCGATCGCAGGAAAAACTTGGATTCGATTAGTGATAAAAAATAACAATGGCGCAAGGGATAAGACGCGTATGCCCAGCAGTGGGCTAGTCGAAGCTGACAATAGCCGATGATGCCTGTTTTGGTACACCAAAACAGGCATTATCGGCTTATTGGCTTACAAGCCATCGGTTATTTGGTGTGGTTCCTTTACGAGATATAAACTTGTGATTTTACTGATTTTAAAATGTAACATAATGGTACTTGCAGCTTTCGGCAGCGATATACATACAACTACCATTGGAATGTCACGAAATTTTAATTATGGCATAATTTATTATTATTGTGTCTTGGTGTGTCAAGTGATGATATTGATTTATCATAAGAAAATTGCTAGTTTGTATCCTGATATACCGTATGAGGAAAAACTTTGTATTCATTACATTGTTGCCTACATTTTTATTGACATGAATGTACCATATAGTTATCAGTCAGTATCATCGTGCTGTTTTGTATTTACAACAACCATTTCGCATTGATACAAACCCGTCGTAACTTTATTTCGATACAACAAAATAAACACTCCAAAAATACTAAAACATTCACATTCCAATTTTCAAATCCTCTATTCAAGGCACAACGTTTGTGTTAGTCTCAAGGCAAGCCAACGCTTCGGTTGCGACGTCAGTAAGTGCCAACAATGGGGACAGTTACCCTATCTCTACGAGCCGATAATGGAGCGTGAACTCTCTAGGCGGTGTATCTGTCTGGGATGTCTTCTGTATGCACTAATGCGAAACGGGACCGATACCTTTCTTTGGAGAATGTCACATCCATTCTATGGGAATTTGATATGAATAATATCAAAATACCAGTAGGTATTTTTTAAGTCGGATATGGTCTGTTCTGAAATATTAATTTATTTTTTTATTTTATTTCATTGAGTAAAGGGAACAAACAATATTAAAATATAACATAAAAGCATGAGCACATTTAAAACAGCACTTAAACCAGTGAAGTTTCCAAAAACAATTATTATATTATATTATTATAATTTTTTTGACAAATTACACCTCAGTCTGACCCGTGACAACGAAGACTGCAAAGCCTTCGAAACGTCGGGAATAATAATTAAAACCTAATCGTGATAGAATCCGTAAGAATAGTTTTATTTCAATGTATAATGTTCGCGTAAACTTAAGAAATCAGTATTATATTATAATTTATAATTTGCTTTATTTGATAATTTCACAAAGAATAATTGTTACAATTAGATATGAATTACTAAAAACATGGTACGCGTCGAAAAAATATTACTTAAAAAAAGTCAGTAAAATTACCCTCCAATTGAGACAAAATCAATCTATGTATTAATCATGCTGAATTTATACTTATTTTAACTTAATCACACTGAATCATTAACATGTGCCTCAAAAATAGAAATTATTTTAAATCTACAAGAAAGGAACGTACATGCAATAACGTAAGGTGAGGCAATAACATTGTAGGCGCAATAGACAAGCAATATAAACATTGGCAACGTAACGACGAAGCGAATGTGCCCTGACGGACATAACCGACGCGGTCAAATTGTAAATACCGCCGGCTTCCGTTTAGTTTGCAATATTTGTGCCGTTCCGTGTAAATGGAAAAAGGATGCTACAGAGTAATGCAAGATCGTGTAATACACGGGAAGCTTAAAGAACTAATTATTAACCTGAAGGAAGCTCTATTCGATCTACCTAGAATTAAGTGCCTCTATAATAGATACAGACAGCAGTGGACGGATACAGGCTGATGATGATGATAATAGATACAGCAAATAATAGATAACATCCAACAGTCATTCATATACAGGTTTACAAAGTTGGTTTTAATAATAACTACACATAAAGAGGGGATGGCCAGCAATCTAGCGGGAAAGTTTAAAATTTCTCAAAGTTCATAGTTTTTGAATAAAGAAAACTTGAATTTGTGACAAATAATCACAAGTTTAAAAACTTAACTGACCGAATTCCAATTTACCGATCGTGACCAAATTTATATGGGACCACTCTTGAAATAAGCTCTACCGAAAACAAAAAGGATTTTGAAAATCGGTCCACATTTGGCGGAGATATCGAGTAACATACATAAAGTAAAATAAAATACAGACGAATTGAGGAACTCCTCCTTTTGTGAATGATTATGATATGTAATATTACTGTCCCACTGCTGGGCACGGGCCTCCTCTACTAATGAGAGGGGTAAGGCCTTTTATGGAAGTCGGTAAAAAAAATCTGGATCATTGGGTCACCTGCAGTATATTTGAAAACCACCTATGGGGTAATTAATTATTTTTAGCATACACGTATGTATTCAGAGATTCAGATAGGCGTGGTGGCTTGAGTTAACAAGTGGTAGTGATAATAAAACAAGAGATTAAATAAAGAGGCTTAAGATAATCACAAGTTTAAATACTTAACGGACCGACTTCAAATCCGATCGTAACCTTTATATGGGACCACCCTTGAAATAAGCTCTAGCGAACACGAAAAGAATCGAAAATTGAAAATCGGTCCACATTTGGCAGAAATATCGCGTAACATACATGAATGTAAAAAAATACAGACAAATTGAGGAACTTCTTTTTTAAAGTCGGTCGAAAACAAGTGATAAAATAATGATCATTATGAACATCGATATATTATTTACCTAGATGCACAGTTGACGCTCGGAAAATGGGACAGCAAAGGAGTGCTTAAGCACTTCTTTTGCCTACAGTCGGACGCCGATAGAATTATAAATTTCAAAATTCAAACTTAAGAACGCTTGCTTATTTCGTTTAAAAGGCTACTTTATAACACATGCATAGGGTTTTATTTGTGTTGATTTAATTAGAACTTGTGATGCTTTTCTTTGTTTTATTGCTGAGACCACTTTTTAGGAGGATATTTGCAAAGAACTGTGCATCTAGGGTATATTATATTGATGATTATGAACATTGAACTATTTTCCACAGGGGAGTTACCACCACCTCTTATAGCAGTATTATTATAATCTTACTTGTACCGATTCCGATACAAAACAAACGAAGAACGATTATAATAATACTGCTATAAGAGGTGTTGGTAACCCTGCAGGTGTGAAGACCAGTTGTAAAACTAACCTATGCAAAGGGTGTACAGCACGATATCGGAAACGCTGATGTGTGTAAGTCGACGGGAATTAGACGTTACGAGGGCTGGGAATTGGCGCAGACGCCGCGGTGCCCTCGCAGAAGGCACGGCGCTCTACCACCTTATTGTACTGTTGGTAGTGATATTAGGTAGTCTGTGCTACTGGCAAGTTACACGATAAAGATTAATATTTGGTTTCTTCATAACAATTTTCTATTATTAATTAAATACTTTTGAATAAATCTAAGTTTATTTACTGATTTCTTAAGTTTACGCGAATGCTATTCATTGAAATAACACTATTATATATATATAATAATAAACTTAAATTGAAATAAAGCTATTTTTATATATAGAGTCCAACCCGTGACCACGAAGACTTATTATTGCAGATATTGGAAGACGATGAAGTGGTTTAAGCGGAAACTTAATTTTGTTAGTACAATTCGCAAATTGAAGTTTCTTCACCTCGATTTTTTGTGACACAGTAACCTTCGATTTCAGATTCGAAGAGGTCGATCAAGCCGACATATTAATGGTGTAGATTGACAATTATTCCCACTGTGACTTTACCACCTAATGAGATCTTTAAAGACATGGTTATAACACATAACATAACATAAGCTCATGCCTGTATCCCCGAAGGGGTAGGCAGAGGCACACTGGCGAAGTAAATAAAATAAATACACCCAAGAGTCACACACCTAGTCCTGACCGCACACGAGGTATAACCTGTATCGTGGGTGTCAGAGACTATGAGAGATTTTCGGTCTCACAACACCCACTTGAAACAAATATCTATGGGCCACACAAACTTTTGTCTCAATGCGGTAATCGAACCCGCGGCCTCTTGCTTCACAGCTGGCTACTCGCCCGCTGCGCCACGGAGGCTGTCAAAGTAGAACACCCATATTTTGCGGACCTTAGTTCCGTCCCTGATATGACAGGGGGTGAGCCTATCGCTATATCGGGCACAAATTCCCGACTCCGAGCTTATACTGGTTTTTCGTTTTATTGTTAGTGTTTTTGCAGGATTCGAAATGCGAATCACATATTATCCATTAACTCGATCGCTTGATGCGCATGATCAGTTTTTTTTCTTCTAAACTACTTTCTAATAGAGCAACGCAATAGACTTTTTGCAAATCAGCTTACTGTGCAGGCAGTACGAAAAATTTACAGAGTTTAATTGAATACATACATACATACATAGACTTACGCCTTTTTCCCATAGGGGTAGGCAGAGACAACGGATTTCCACTTGCTACGATCCTTACACACCTCTTTCGCCTCATTCAGTCTGAATACATTCTAATTGAAATTTAATAGAATAAAAATATTTTATGACTTCAGTAAATATTAATTCAAATTCAAATTCAAATCATTTATTCTGCAAATAGGATATTTTATACCACTTTCACATGTCAATTACGAGTATATATTGATAAAGTAATAATGGCGTCGGCAAAAATTATGATTGGATGTGCTAATAATTACCCCAATTTACCGAGTTAAAATTAAAAATAAATCACTAAAACCATTCAAAACCGCTTACAATCACCACCAAAATAGTAAGTACATTAAGTAACAGAGCATACGTAACACGCGTTAACAATGATCGAATTAGCACAAATTACCGCGTAACGTGTGTCCAATTAAACACGTCAAACGCTAGTCATTGGCGCGTGACGGCGTGACGCGATTAGGCGACGTGACGACCGTGTGGGCCGGTCTGTCTGACCCGCGTACATAGGGTTAGGTGCAATAGTTCACTGTTTGTGCGCTCATGTAGGGTTAATTTATAACCAACGGAATGATGGATATGTTACGGGCTACGATATCTGTAGCTGAACATTGTAATATTGATATTGTTGGAACGGATTAGGTACGTAATGGGATTTTTAGAGTAAAAGCCTTCTTCTATCTAAGCATTTTAAAAGATGTATTAATTATATTGTATTACAAAATTATATATCATCTTTATTACTTAGCATTGGATCGTAGCTTTAGCTCACGAGCTACGCTGCTACGCCGCGTGCCACCCGCGTAACTGAATTCGCTGCATACTTACAACCGATTTAAGTTAGTAATCTTTAAAAATCTACACATATATTTTTAATATATATTTTGTTGGAACTAGTTCATTGCATGAAACGTTTATATCATAGGTAATAGGTAGGAGGTAGATATCGTTTATATTTCTGGTGGGATCACAATTTACACCTTCGGCTCATGTACCTATTTAACACGAAACTGCAACTTACATCTTGTTACCTGTTCAAACGAAAATTCACTCTCCGTAATCGCTATTACACGGAGTGTTTTCTCGGCCGCAGTCATTGCGCAGGGTTGTCACGTGTCGCTAATCACGGTCTGAGTCACTCTCTTCATATTCACACCTTCACACGTCAAATTGTGAACGCAAAATAAATATAATCAATACACAACTAACTCTTCATTATATAATAAATAAAGACTGATTTATTTTTTTGTTAATTCGAACAAAACTGTAAATTGCCTCTTCTTACCTGGTCGAATGAAAATTCACCGTCGGTAATCGCTATTACATGGGGTGTTTTGTCATTCTGCAGGGTTGTCACGTGTTGCTAATCACGCTATGAGTCACGCAGCACGCTCTTCATATTCACACCTTCACACTTCTAACTGTGAACGCAAGATAACATAAACTCACGAAGATTAATATGATTAATATAAGTACGCAAGATAAATATAATAAAACACTCAATTTAGGTACAGTCCATTTCATGGTTATTAAAGACGATTTTCATTTATTTTTGTTAATTCGCACAAAACTAATTTACCGGTTCTTACCTGGCAGTGACCAAGGGTGACAATTTCTCAAAGAGAAGCCAATGCTAGTTTATCTTTGAATTAATGATCTATTTATTAGTACACAATTTTGCAAAGGTAAGCTGGGACGAATCGTGTTGTATGGATAATTCGCCACTGTTACCTAGCCAAATGAAAATTCACTGACCGTAGTCGCTATTACACGGGGTGTTTTCTCATTCGCAGTCATCACGCAGGGTTGTCACGTGTCGCTAATCACGCTATGATTCACGCTCTTCATGTTCACACCTTCACACGTACAACTGTAAACGCAAGATAAATATAATAAACACTTAATTTATTCCTCATTTAATGTTTATTAAAGATTGTTTTCGTCAGGGACGAACGGATGTACCTACTGATAAACTTAGTTAAAAAAAATAATAATAACTAAAATATAATAACTATAATATATGATAATAATAACATAATAATTAAAAAAATGAATTCACCAATGTACGTCTGAAATGAAGGTTGTTGAATTCAAAGATGGTTATAATTTTTTTGTTAATTCGCACAAAACTATAATTTACTGCTTCTTACCTGAGGCTCAAGCATGAGTTTTTGGCACTTCTCGCTAACGACTACGTAAATAAATTACATGAAAAACACAAATTCCCTACGTAACCGCTAGAGCCGTTCGGGTGTTTTTCATACAATTATTTTACAGAGTCGCTAGCGTGAAATGTCAAAAAATTCATGGACGAGCTACTGGTCAAATGAAAATTCACCGTCCGTAATCGCTATTACACGGGGTGTTTTCTCAGCCGCAGTCATAACATACATACAACATAACATAAGCTCACGCCTGTATCCCCGAAGGGGTAGGCAGAGGCGCACTAGCGAGCTAGTACACCCACGTTTCGCCGAGCTTAGTTCCGTCCCAGATGTGATAGGGGGCGAGCCTATCGCCATATCGGGCACAAGTTCCAGACTCCGGGCTGATATGGAAAAATCCAATACCACTTTGACCGACCCGGGGATCGAACCCGAGACCTCAGAATCGTAGTTGTACCGAAATACCACCACGCCACCGAGGCAGTCATTACGCAGGGTTGTCACGTGTTGCTAATCACGCTCGGCGTCACCATGTTCATATTCACACCTTCACACGTGCAGGTGAGGGCGTGAGATAAATGTAATCAACACGTAATTTACTTTTCATTTCATAATTCTGAGTGGAATTAAATTATGTAATTATTTTTTATGCAAAAGCTAAATGTTATGCGGCTTTGATTTTTAAAGTGATGTAAAGTAATCAATTAATTAGTAGCTAATTTAAAAAACAATTTTTCATATTTTTATTTATAATTTAAATAAATATTGTTATCTTTTATTGCGTGGTACACTATTATCAATATGAAAAATAAATTTATATTAAAAAACACCAATTCAAATAGTATTTTCCCCTAAATCAATCATAAAGGGTCATTTAAGGGTCCACACAATAAATGTTGAATAGGCCTGTTAATAAGTAACTAGAGTCTATTTCGGAAATGTGTCCCTAAAACGGGGGTGTCTAGACTAGTGAGGCCAACTCAGATTTTAATAGACATCGACTATTTAATTGATGCATTGAAGGGAGTAGGCCTCCTAGTAAACCATGTAGTAAGGGGACATAAAGGCACTTTATGTTATTTTAAACGAAGCATTTTATGAAAATAAAATTAAAATAATTATTACATACTCGTAGTTTGTATGTTATAAAAATTATAATTGTAACACATGCCTCCGTGGCGTGGTTGTATTTCGGTACGACTACGGTTCTGAGGTCTCGGGTTCGATCCCCGGGTCGGGCAAAGTGATATTGGATTTTTCCATATCAGCCCGGAGTCTGGAATTTGTGCCCAATATGGCGATAGGCTCGCCCCCTATCACATCTGGGACGGAACTAAGCTCGGCAAAATGTGGGTGTTCTAGTTCACTAGTGCGCCTCTGCCTACCTCTTCGGGAATACAGGCGTGAGCTTATGTTATGTTATGTTAACACATAAAAATGCATTAGGTTCAGGGCCCAAAAATGCAATAAGTATGTTATTGGAAGTAAATATTTTTAGTGATTCAAACAACTCTAGGTTTACATAATTATGTTAAAGATATGAGCCAAAACATGGATAGCAACGACATGAATAAAAATATGATTAATTGTAAAGATGAACTCATGAGAAAGTGGAATAAACTAATCCCGAGAATTTGAAACATTTAAAATCTACAATAAACAATATAATTAGTTCGAATCGCATTAAAACCTGTTTTTTCTATTATTCTGCTTAATCAAATTAGCAATTACTCGTGAAAAAAATATTAAATGCGCCATCTACTTTCCTTTTTCCCATCTAAATCGCGAGGGTGTTGTAAACCGGGTGCGAGTAATTAACGCGATGAAGAATAATTCACGGACCTACAAAACGAGAATTTTAATACGCAAATGAAATAATTCCTCGGATTGATGACGCCGGATTTCTCGCGCGCGATTTTTTTCTCGGTACTCGATTTTTTTACCGAATTGAATTTTTAATTATGTTTTACGGCTCGCGATTCGCAATTTGCCGGATTAACTGCGTTTTATAATGTTCGGTGGAATCCCGTTTTATTGCTTTTTACTTTTTGATGGATCACCTTTTGCGAGATTGTTTGTTCCTTTTTAACTTAGTTCGTACGTTATACATTTGATATAATTATATAATCGGTTCTTCGAGTGGAGCCACGCTGTAAAATATGGACCGGATCGACCGGGTCATTGCCATTGTCTGATAGAAAACCAATGTGAAATGGAATGATGTTTTTCGTAAGACCATCGAGATTTTAGCCACACTTTCGCCCAATTCCCATTCGTTACACAAAGGATTCTTATTTGTTGTAAATTTGATAGCATGGGTTCATAGAGCGATGGAAAACAATTATATTCGATGACCTAAAAGCACATTTGCTGACCTTTATTGTAAAAAAAATATGTACTGCCATTATTTTGTAAATGTAAATTTTCTTCTGCGGCCCTGTCAGGAAAATTATTGACAATCGTAATTGTATTCGAGCTCGATGCGCGTCTATGAAATTTGTATGAATTATTAACCAAATGTCATCAGTGCGCAACGTGCTCGAATATATTTACGATTGTCAGAAAATTTCCTGCCCGGGCCGCTGTTATTTTTCCAATTATAATTACTACAGAAAATACTTAAAATGGATATTATATTAGCATGATATTTAATTATACATAGACTAATAAAGTCCGCCTAACTTCAATTAAATTAATTAAAACATAAAGAAGTAATTATTTTAACAAATTCATAAAAACTGTTATTAATTACACATAAGCTAAGTACTGACATCAATCATTTTCAATATGGCTTACTGACTAAATTACTTTATAAAACTACTCCCCTGACTCCTATTAAGTCACATACAGTTGTATACAAAGTTGTGAAGTCAGCGGGTCTTACAAGGCCTTTACATTAGACTAACAATTAGTGAAACTTCTAACGGCCATCTTATAATGGATGTTTCTCTAATTGAGTCGAGTCACAGTACTTTAGTAAACATTGTAGAGGACGTTGCTGAATGCTTGTGCAGCTTTTTTGCTCACTGAAGCTATACAACTATGAAGGTAATATTTAGTACATTGCAGCAGGCATTTAGATTAGGGTAGGCAAAAATCTTGCATAATTATTTTCTTCAATTTATTCTTGCTTTACTTTAACCATCATGATAATTCACACGTCCATAATAATAAATTAAAATAATACACCCCGCGCTGTTTTGTCCTTTAAGAAATCGAATGTGATTTTGGGTTTTATTGCAAAAATATACCTTTATATTACGTTAATTCTGTTAATTATTAAAGGAGAAATACTAGTTTACACAAAATACAAAAATACTGTTCACATTTAACACAAAAGTTTCTTATTCTACGTATAAATGTCGGGTTCGAGTTTATAATTCCGCGGTAGGTACATCGTATGATACAAAGGGCAAGGTTTTAAAATGATATGCGTTTCATTTATAAACAGAGAGACGAGCTCGTCCCTGCAAACAACCTCCCTTAGGAGCCAAACTTTCCGTCCACCTAGCGACAATATTTGAAAGTTATTTCAGCGTTCACAACCCTCATAGGCGCCGTTAAAATTTTCCCTGCCACCTTATTCATAATACACATGGTGCACCTATCTCTTTCACACACCAATTCCACACAACACGTGCGAAAAAGAAAGAAATATTTACAAACTGACATCTCCGAATTAACGGTGGTCGGCTCATGATAATTTACATATTTAGGTGAAATTAACCTCGCAACGTTAAATTGTATTATGAATATTAATAGGTTTAGGTGTGCGGCAAATGTGTTTTGTCATATGTATGCGAATCCCTCTTTATGACTCAGATTTTGGTTTCAAGTTATGACAGTACTATATTTATGTCTTGAGTGTTGATGGCCAAATTCATTGGACAATTTAATGTTAGATTAATCAGAGTATAAGTTTAGCGCCCGAATGGTCAAACGCTACTCAATTTTAACTTACTTACTTCAATTTTAACTATTTTCGACATACTATTTTGACCGATAAGGCGGCCTTAAACGACATAAGGCGACCTTAAGTGTATGAACATTCGGAGGTAAGACTCATAAATAAATAAGACAATGTCCTTTCCGTTAATAGAAATCATAACTGTGGTGAATAAACTAAATTGCTATAAAATTCGTACAAACAAGTTTTATTTCAATATACAACGTTCGCGTAAACCAAAAATCATTACATAACTGTGTTGCAAATACAGATATGAAAACGAAAAGAAAATCTCTTTTATCCCATTTTGTACATCACACAACATAAAACTGTACCCTTAGTACGAGTTTTTCTCGATTAACGAAATCGACGATAGTTTACAGTTTCTCCATACATTTTTTAGTTCGTTGTAGTTTCCGCAAAGTGGCGCTGCTAGTCAAATGTATGGACAAAACGCAAACTATCGTCGTTTTCGTTAATCGAGAACTGTCAAAATAAACTCGTACTAGGGGTACAGTTCATTGCGCTTATCAGCAGGTGTAAAGTAGTTAGTCATTTTGCCATTTGCGAAAAAAATAGCAAAGCAAAAAAGAAAAATATCTTTTGTTAAGTAAAAATAAACCCAAATCTATTTATTCAGCAAATCTGGTTTGCCAACGTCTAAAAGTAAAAATTCACGGTAACCTCGGGCAAAAATTTGCAAACGTCTACCGGTGAGTTTTATTTGGTTATCTAATAAAATATTACGAGGTTTGACAAGTGCCTCGAAGCTGCCCCCTCGTGGCCTCTGTTTCTTACCTTTTCAGTTATGACCCCGTAAGCATCCAGTTTATGTAACGAAACAAAGTAAATATATTTTAGGGAAAATGCCGACGCCATATTGAAAATGTTGCCAGTGAGAAATTTAATTCTAACTTTAACTTATCTACTGAGCCGTGACCGGCCTTAAAGACAGCATTAATAATTATTGTAAAGATTTTTAATGTATTGTTATATGTATCATTCAAAGTGTTTTTAAAGGTGGAAATTACTATTTAATTATATACTACGGTGTCAAAACAATGCATAAAAAATTAAATGACCACGCTCACACTTTTTCCACGTTGGCAATAATTTGACGGGCGGAAAGAATGTTGGGGGATTTAAATTTAATTTACGAACTGGAACATCGTGAAATATCCCTTGTGGCAGTGGCAAGTTCAACCGTGGAATAACATCTTTTAAAAGTCATACTAAAAGAAAATAAAAATTGAGTAAAGTTTTTAAAGAATCAGCAGATATTTTGTTAAAATGTGTATTTTATTGGAGTAAAAATATTTTATGTTTTAATTTTGTTAACTAATTAGAAACTGCTACATTCACTGGAATATTAATTGAAAAATTGAAATTATTCCCAGTTACATAAATAAGGAATTCCTTGTATAATATAAAATTACTCAAATAAGACTATTCTCAAATTACCCTCGATTAAATTACAGTAAAATCTATGCTCATTTTTACATTTTCTAATTTCTAAGAAAGATAATTGATTAATTCATATCTGGAATTCTTGATAAATGGAATAAATGTTAAAATAAATATAATTAAACAGTTTCAATAAATAGAAACAAAACATTAAAAGGTTTCCCCCGGCGCGACAGGCGACTTGTACTTGATAATTAACAGGGACTCCTTGGGGAAGCCGTGGGTCCAGCTAACGCAATATATTATATTCCAGATGACACACCGCCACGCTCGAGGGGTGGCAGTTTTGAAGGATCATATCTGACTTCCAAAACTGAGTGTGTTATATATATTATTGTACGGAGATACTTATGTGCTTTTGAATGCTTTTTTTTTTTATTCAAACAAAGATAACAATATTACATAGAATGATGCCATCATAAACTCAATTGAGTTTTACCGGGCACCATTATCATCGACAAAAATGATAGTTACTAAATACTACTTATAGCTAATAGTTAATTGTTCGTAGGGTAGATATCACAATTTTATTGTTTTGCATCGGAAGATTGCAACATTGGGAATAATATGAACAATATGGCGGTAGGTGATTAGCGTAAGCAGTTGATACAGGCTGTTCCATGAGCCAAGTCTGTGCATAATGTATGTACGTAGCTGTACCTGATAATTGAAACTTTAATAATTATGTTTGATGATAAAGACATTCAACAGTATATAGACGGGACAGAGCACAAAACTTGTGATGCAAAAGTTGTGACCTAGTGGTCATAAGTCGCTCAGTTTATTTGAAATATACGCGCGCTAGGTCGGCCAGCGAAATAATATTGAGAGAATAAACTTATCTTACGTGGTTCTTAACCATTCACAAAATATTCTAGGATGTAAATTGTAGTAATCGCCCTCGCATTGTAATAAGTAGTTAATGGCGGTACTGAAGTTTGAGATCAATTTCTTTGTATGGAAACTTGATTGGTAGCCCCTCTATAGTTGGTAATATTAAATCTCTTTGATGATAATTCACTAATGCGCTCGACTTCATCTTAAAAAAGAATGGTATTTATATCCTAGACTATACAGGGGCTATGCGTGTTGCTGAACTACAAATAGTTTACAAATCTTAGTGAAAATTATCCGTTTTTTTTTTTTTTTTCTGCTGACGTCAGGCAGGCCGGTCGTAAAAACTAAGCCAAATTATTTCTACAAAATGCTTGAAAAGGTGTGTTGCGCAGACCCCACATTAAGGTGGGGTAAGGGCAGGTAGAAAGAAAGAAGTAGAGATTATCCTTTGTAAAATCTTTTCGCTAGAATATCACTCGCACCACTCTCTCTCTTCCAAGCTAGTTATCCCACATGGTGGTGGGGTCAGCTTTCCTTGTTTTTCTTTTCCACTTCGCTCTATCCATAACGTCGTCTTCGGATACCTCACACTCTCTCATATCTCTTAGTACTACATTTCTCCACCACAACATGTAAAAACCGGCTTCAAAAGGAAGTTCTCAATTCGACAGTTTTTTTTACTAATATTTTTGTGCTTGAACTAACTCCAAAGGTCCGATATTAATTTAGCCAAGATTTAAATTTGTGGTACATACATAACGATCAGACTATAGGATTTCTCGTTGGTTTCCATTCAGACGATAATTCGCTTCAAAATCACATAGTACTTCGAGGAGTCTGGCGTCCCACGAATCCATGACTATTACTAAAGCTACTTCAATAACATATGAAAAATAATTACCAACACTCGCAAACTCAGACACTCCCAAATTAATTTACTTAGTTTGATAGCATACTCATAGTTTATGAGATGTTTTACGATGAGCAGTATGGACGTAGTCTACCATTACGCTACTTCTGCGTCCATAACAATCCACGATTAATTCTTTAATCTTTGATGAGATATGAGTTCGCGAAGTTGGCGGAGAGATTGAGATATTACTGGAATTAATGGCGTTGTAAAACAAATTTTTATTTACCTTGCATTCGGGTTTTAGTACGCTTATTTTTCATCTGTTTTATATTAAAAATTTAAAAACGTATTGCTAAGTGGCTCAATAATGTTTTATTTACACACCTACGAATTTTGATTTAAAATAGATTTCTTTCTATGTATTTCTTTTAAAATTACTTGAAATAAAACTATTCTTACGGATTCTATCACGATTAGGTTTTAATTATTATTCCCGACGTTCCGAAGGCTTTGCAGTCTTCGTTGTCACGGGTCAGACAACGAAGATTATTTAATAATAGTTTTATTTCAATGTATAGTATTCGCGTAAACTTAAAATTACTTTTCTGCTTGCCCATGTTTCACTCTATAGGGTCGAAAAAGATGCGTTTTTTCAAGCGTGTTGCAGAAATGATTCCGCTTCGTTTTACAAGCGGCTGTTTATCTAAAGTCAACCCACTATGGGGATCCAGTTCTGAACAAATCGTGTTAGAAAAATATCCCGCCCGACCTGGGAATCGAAAACAAGTTCTCGCGGTGTTCAGCCCACATATTTTAAGTTACATAATATAAATATTATAGTAAAAACACAAGAATATCCGAATGAAAACGCTGGTAGAAGCAACAAAAGAAATTAGTATTATACAACACATCCCAATACACACGGGTACCTAAATCTTATCCTGACATTTTTATAAGAGCCTCTTCACCCCTATTGCTTAGTTGGAATTAGGAATTACGATACAGACAGCAGAAACAACACAAATATCCCACAAATAATAAAAATGGGTATATGTTTGAATATTTTTTTAATTGCATTGTCAACAATTTTCTATGCTAATGAAATCCAATCAAGCTTCAAAGAAATTATACGGAATTTGCGAATTTATTAATTACAACTGCACAGATGGAATTACGTCACAAAGGTATCGTAATCCGTTTTTTTTTATAGCAGAGACTGGCAAACGAGCCGATGAGTCACGTCATGATAAGTGATCTCCACCGCCCATAGACACCCGAGACTCAAAAAGAATCATGGGTGCGTTGCCAATCTAAAAGGATGGAATGGAAGGGGCGGGAAAAGGGATTGGGTACGGGAGGGGGAATCGGGCTACCGCAAATCCCACTCACCAAACGAAACGCGACAGCGAACTGCCACTTTATTTAGTATTCTATAACGCCTCCTTGCTGCTGAACCTTCCACCATTACCCAACATCACCCACTGCCACTGCCCATCATCACGCACCCCAACCACCAACCATCACGCCCCCCATCATCGCCCACCACCATCCTTTTCGAAAACTATGATTCAAAACCTTTGATTTAGAAAAAATATACTATTTTAGGCCGCTTCCAACAGGTCGATCTGGAAATCTTTGGGGGAGGCCTATGTTCAGCAGTGGACGTTCTATGGCTGATGATGATGATGATGATGATACTATTTTAATATCCTTTGAATTTTTGTGTAGACCGTACCTCCCGCGCCCGGTTCATCTACACCGTGTCCATAACTAGTGTTTTTCACACAAGTTTTATGTGCTATTATTTGCAACGAGATATAAAAGCGACCCTGGCTAAGTTTACGGCCTGGCCAGACTAATCCCGACAGCGTAAAGCCGTGTACCAACCCCTTTATGTTGTGTTCGACAGTAAAATCTTTGCCTTATGTATTGTTTATTTACGTTAGGTGCTATCGCCGCTTACCTCAACCGTGAATGTTTATTGCTAAAGATACAGATGGAAAAGTTTTGAATTATTATTTGACTGCCTCGGTGGCGTGGTGGTATTTCGGTACGACTACGGTTCTGAGGTCTCGGGTTAGATCCCCGGGTCGGGCAAAGTGATATTGGACTTTTCTATATCAGCCCGGAGTCTGGAATTTGTGCCCGATATGGCGATAGGCTCGCCCCCTATCACATCTGGGACGGAACTAAGCTCGGCGAAATGTGGGTGTTCTAGTTCGCTAGTGCGCCTCTGCCTGCCCCTTCGGGGATACAGGCGTGAGCTTATGTGAATTATTAATTTTGAGTAGGTCATATTAGAGGCGAATGTAATGTATGTGGAAGATGTGCGAAAACGAAGTCTTGACTCATAAATGTTTAATTCTTTCTTTATTTCTAACTGCCCTTATCCCACTTTAATGTGGGGTCGGCGCAACACACTTTTTCAAGCATGTTGCAAAGAGGATTTGGCGTAGTTTTTACGACCTGCCGCCTGCCTGACGTCATCCCCCTATGAGGGATCCAGTCCCAGGCAAATAAATTAGAAAATTTACTTCGCCTGACCCCGGAATTGAACCCAGGACCTCTCGGTCTACAGCCCATACATGCTGCCACTAGACCAAGGAGGCGACCAAACTCATAAATGTTTAATTATCATGTTTTAATATGAAATATACAGACATACGTAAGGCCTGTTATTTTGGAAGGGGTAGACAGATACGATACTAACGGGACGGAACTAAGCACGGCCAAATGTGGGTGTTCTATACTGATTTCTTAAGTTAACGCGAATGTTATACATTGAAATAAAACTATTTTTACGGATTCTATCACGATTTGTTTTAATTTTTATGTCTGACGTTTCGAAGGCTTTGCAGTCTTCGTCGTGACGGGTCAGACTGAGGTCTTTCTTTCTTTCACCTTTCATTTTCAATTTGGGTGTTCTAGTTCGCTATGGCGCCTTTGCTTGCCCCTTTCGGTAATTCAGGCATGAGCTTATGTTATGTTATGTTCTGCACTTCCTTTTCGCTAATAAAATTTCCATATAAGTACTATTTTAAAATACCTATACTAAGATTTTTTCCATCTTGTCTTGAATTATAGCAAAATTAGGGTTTGTTTTAAGTTTTTTCTATTAAATTCGATTAAAAATTGTTATCAAACTGTTACTAGTAACGAAAAAATATGTTTAAAGGAATCATTATGCATTACATTTTTGATTAATGGAAATAGGTAAACGTATACAGAATCGCAACAATAGCATCAATACGACGGCAAGTGATTTTGTCTCATTGTGAGCAATGAATCTGCGAGGAGCGAGGCGCCGTGATTGCGTGAAATTTTCATCGTATTAGACCAGTATTGTGGTTAATGTAAACGTAAATGTTAACGTTGAGTATTCACGTTGATAGAATTATTTGGGAATTTTAGCATGGATATGTTTGGTAAAATTTTATTTAAAACTAGCTAGGACAGCTTCATTCGCGTCGAATAACCTTAACCCTTATAACATTAGCTATGTGCCTATGTGCCAGTGAAAGTACCATCATAATCGGACCAGACGTTTAGGAAATTATGCGAAATAAATTAGGAAAACAATATTATGTATTTTTCGTTAGTTTGTCATGATGTTACTTCTATTTTCATTTATATGTATGTATAAGAAAACTTATTTGAACAATGCAATGAAAAATAAACATCTAATAATACAATAAAAAGTTAAATATTACTTCTTGACTGACAACCCCCTCTGGCTGAGACTCCCGAAAATGTTGTTAGATAAATCACATTGTCTGACCCGAAATTGAAACCCTGGACCTCCCAGTCCACAACCCACATAAGTTGCCACTAGACCATTAAAGTGGATCCTTATAAAAACCCAGTCATCCGGTTATATTACCTTGTGTAACTACATCGTAACTGAATAACAAATTCTTCACGTTCGGGAATTGAATTTAAGTATTCGCAATTTTACAGATGTCATACGCCTAGTCGCGGGCAATCCAAAAGCCATTTTCTAACATAAATAAAACCAGTCTCGGGCGCCCCATACCTTTCAATTTGTACCTAGTATGTGCACCAAGAATATTCCCGGGCCTGTACTAAACAACTGTCATTTTATTTTATCACCTGGCTTTCCCGTAAACTCTCGCGTTTGCGATAAATTTTAATGTCGCGGACGAATTATTGTCGCGTGGTAGGGGTGTTTCTTACGACGGCCTGCGATCGCGGCCTCTGTACCTCTATTTACTTTTGTAAAAATTAATTTTAGTAATTATGTGATTTCTTGTCGCCTCCTTGGTCTAGTGGTAGCATGTATGGGCTGTGGACCGGGAGGTCCTGGGTTCGATTCCCAGGTCGGGCAAAGTAAGTTTTATAATTTAATTTGCCCGGGACTGGATCCCTCATAGGGGGTTAACGTCAGGCAGACGGCAGTCGTAAAAATTAAGCCAAATCCACTTTGTAACATTTTTGAAAAAGTATGTTTCGCCGACCCCACATTAAGGTGGGATAAGCGCAGGTAGAAAGAAAGATATAATTTCTGAACCCTGTCCTCTTAATACATATTATAAATACGAAAGTTTGTGAAATTTATAGGTATTAAAAAAAAATTATTCATTTACTCGAAGCCTTCGATATTCATTTACTCCTCTTATTATGATTCCGAAAGGTTGATTTTTTCGTGAAAATCTTAACAAGAAAAACATCAATTTACTTATATTTTGAACACTAACTAATTACTGCTTAATATACTTACTCTATCTTATATCTTTGTAGAAGTATTTTTCATCAATTACTTTCATTGTTTTCGAGCTATACGACTAACAAACTCTACTTAAAAGATATCTGAAAAAACATAATGAAAAGACGCCATAAGGGACCGCTAAAATTATTCAAGTCAAGCAACGCAACCCATTGTAAAAGTGACTTTTTAACAAACTCAAGTAACTTTTCAACTTTACAGTAAAACAAAATCTGCCATCGGTCTCCCGAGGTTCCCGGTAAAAAATTAACTCACAAAGAGAGTGAAAAAATAAAAGTTTAAATGTCCCCCCTCTTCGGTAGAGTAAACATTTTACGTTCGCTTGGAAATTTGTGAAAGCGAATTAAAAATCTTTGGGGACAAAGCGAGTAGGTAAATGCCTACGTTGATTCTTGAACGTTTGAATAATCTTATTAAAAGAAAAAATTAAGTAACTTGTATTATGGTCATAAAAATACTCCAGCTATGTTTAGTCAGGAATATACCAAGAAAAAGCGTAAAAAAAATATTTAAAAACGAATTACTTTTGGATTTTAAATTTTATTAAATATCATGAAGTAGCTTAAAATATGAATTAAATTATCCTTTGATGAATAAGAAATATTCTGTGTTCTTTAAATATAAATTAAAAATACAAGCGTGAATGGTAGAGTAGGAAGGGGAAGACCTCATCGAACTTTCTCTGACCAATTCAGAGATATACTCGAGAAAGGTCAAGTTAAAAGTACCCTAAACCGTCGTGCATGCATGAAGAATGTAATGAGACTGAATGAGGCGTAAGAGGTATGTAAGGATCGTAGCAAGTGGAAATCCGTTGTCTCTGCCTACCCCTATGGGAAAAAGGCGTGGGTCTATGTATGTATGTATGTATTTAAAAACATTAAAAGTTTTCTTTTACCCTCCTTTTTTGCGAGTCAGAATCAAAGCCACCGGTAGTTAGGGCGTCAGAGTAGGAACCTCCTCACAATGCGTGCCGTATCCAATAGTTTTTTTTTAAACTGACTCTTGACTCAATGATTGAGTGAGATGTTGGTCGAGGCCTTTTGGTGCCAACCTTACACCCTTGGTGCCAACATTACCCTTTAACCTCTTCCACACCTACATATTTCTGGTTGATTATGTAAGCTTTGCCAACATTTTAAATGCATTATCTTCAATTTTGCGTAGTAGCGTTTACATATTTTAAACACTCCTTAACAAACAAGCGCCTAATTAAAAGGCAACGCAATGTGTAAAAGTATGAATCCGCACGATTACCACAACCGGGGGACTCGTCGCGGATTCATGTTAAATTCATTAAATTTGAAGGAGCCTTAACTAGGTGTCTTGATAATTTAATCCTTGCAGGATCGTCCAATTAAAATGTTGCCAACGACTTTTTAAATATTCAGTTTGGAAGGGTTGGGAAACTCAAAAACGGGGCAAAATTTGTCACAGTCGGGGGAATGATGGGGATATAATGGCGTTTTAGGTGTCGATTAGTAAAAGTTTGCCAGTAAAAGCTTCAGCCGAGAAGGCTTTAAGTTGTCAAAACGAGTTGCGATGTGAAATTATTTTTAGCCGTTCAAATCTGTGTTTAATATCCTTTTATCTATTAGACGTCTTCTTGATATGTAAAAACTATTCATAAATATCGTGTAACATATCTTATACTCAAAAGGAAGAAATGAAGAAAGAATTACGCTTCAGATTTTCGCCAGATTGCCTGCCCAACGTTGGGTGCATTGCACTAATGCACACACAGCATTTCCACCTCGCTAAAGTACTGATGCGTGGTGCCTCCGTACATTCGCATCTATGGAATAACTCAATCGCTTGTGTGTATATGCTTGTGGGTATATGTTGTTATTTTACAGTAAAAAAATAAATAATAAATAAATACAGCCAACAGTCACACACCTGGTCCTGACCCCACACTAGGTATAACTTGTATCGTGGGTGTTAGATACTATGAGAGACTTTCGGTCTCACAACACCCAGACTTGAAACAAATATCTGTGTGCCACACAAACATTTGTCTCAATGCGGGAATCGAACCCGCGGCCTCTCGCTTCACAGCCGGCTACTCGCCCGCTGCGCAACGGAGACTGTCAACGGTAAACAGTAAGTAAATAAAATAGTGTACTAAAGAACACGCATTTATTTTGGGGTCACCACCTCGTAACATCCCCAAGGAGTCAGGTCCTAACTGAAACTCCTAAAACTTCTGAGGGATCCAGTAACTAAAATACACGTTGCTTGGAATGAGATTGGATCCCAGGACACCCCGGTTTGTGAACCGGGTGTTTTGGGATGTGTCCCATATTAAAAGCTACTTCTACAACGATGAGGCGAGAAGATTATTCCTCAGCCTTTTTTCCATTCTAGCTGCCCTTGTCCCATCTTATGTGGGGTCGGCGCAAAATATTTAGTCAAGCATGTTGCAGAAAGGAATCGCCTTCGTTTTTACGACCTAGGTTACCTGTCTGACTTCAACCCTTCTTTAGGCAATGAAAATCTTCAATACTATTCAAAATTTAAGTTCACACGTTAATCCGGTTACCATCCAATCAACCAGCACTAGAGTGTACTTAAACTTTAAAACCTGAACAAGAATCACATAATCTAGGGCTTTACTAGGACATTTTGTTGATGAAGAGCACTTAATAGTATATTATATTTTATTCTTGGCTAACACAGACAGCTGACAGATGACACTCAGTGGCGAATGGCGAAAAATATCATGATGGAAGTCGATGCTCTTAAATACTTACCGTATAGTTTATATGATAAATACGATATACTTGTCAATAAAGAGCTAATGATTAACGATTAATGTATTGCTGTTTCGACGTAGTTACGTAAGCCTCGGTAGCGCAGTAGGCAGCGCGTAAGTCTCATAATCTTAAGGTCGTGAGTTCGATCCTCACCCGGGGCATATTTTTGCTATTAATAAATTTTACTGCATAACTACTAGCACGTGTTTAAATTATTTTTGTTGATGTTTTCCTAATAATAATGCCATAAGTGCCGTACTTGTCATTATGAAGCAACATTTTTACACATAAAATAAATATTATGATCCGTATACTATGTTATAGGAGTATGTTTGGATATTAACACTCATAAGCAGACAATTTTATTAAGAAAAGAATAAGGCTTTGTTAATCAATTTTAATGTTTACATTTTACATTTTCATTTTAGTGACATCTATCGGTCAAATGAGTAAGGATACCAAACATTGTTTGAATAATTACTTAACAGATGGCGATGATTGCGACAAAATGGAACCAAATAGTTTAAATAAAAATCAATAGGTGGCGGTAGTATAATTCGTTACAGCGACATCTATACATTTTTATTGAAACTACTTCGTAGAGCAACGCGGTAATGATTTCTTAGAATATTCTACAGATGGCGGTATAATTAATTAGTCATTTTTTAGACTAATATTTTTCCTAAATAAATCCGGATCGTATGAAGTATTCGGTAATTAATGAATCCAATCAATAATAGAATGTTATGACATCATTTTGCACATATGTTATGTTATGTTTTATGTGTTTGCGCTAATAGAAACAACTTTGCGTGTTAGTAAAATATGTAATTTATTAAAAAATAAATTATAGGTCTGAATGTCTGTTATTAAATAAATTAATGCGAGTCAATGAAAAAAATTAGATATCATTTAATGCTAACGACTCTATGTGATTTTAAACGAACAAAATTATTTTATTAATGGTTTCCAATCAGTAGGTAATTCATTAAATTGTCGCTTTTTACAAATATATATTTTTTTGCAAGGTTATCCACTGGCGCCTGTGCTTAAATTATTTTAAAATGATGGAATATTTCTTGGGGGAATTCACCTCATTTGTACGTTTTTTATAAAACAAATATTATCTCGTTTATCTAACGACATGGCTTTTTATTTTATTTGTGTAATAAATATTTTAATTGCACTTATTTTTAATTTAGTGACAAAAGATAATATTTTCTGTAGGTAAATATGCAAATAAGTTCGTTGCCAGTTTATTTATAATCTTATAAGTATTTGTCAGGACTTTAGTATAGTATTTATTGGTACTATTTACAATTGTTTTGCCAGGGGCTATACCCACGTAAGAGTTCTGTCCCGTTGTATTTTCATTTCCATCGCCTTAGGGGATGAATTTCCAAAAATCCTTTCATAGTGTTCTCCGACGTGATAAAAGGAAGCCGTGTATAAAATTTCACGTTCCTAGTTCCAAATGTTACGAGTTAGGGACCTTCAAGAAAAGAGCCTATATCTACCTCAAAGGCCGGCAACGCATCCATGAATCCCGTGGTACTGTGGATGTTTATGGCTGGCGGTGATCACTTAACATCAGGTGACACACATGCTCGTTTGCCCCCTCTTCTATAAAAAAAAAGTTGCGGCTGTACACTGATACATCGGTTAGTCAATCAGTTAGTTTCGCCTTTTATAATTATACAGATAATATCTAACATAACCACGGACGAGATAAATAAATTTACTGTTATGAGCAATATTACATATTTAAAAAAAAACTAAACCTTTAATGGTGCTTTTTACTAAAGAAATAACCATTTCTTCAAGGGTTTTGTGTATGTCTCAGGCTAGGAATAGTGCCATCTAAGAATAATACTAAATTTTTTGGGTACGAAAAATTTTATGGGACTGTCAATTATTTTTATTTTTTTTATAGAAGAGGGGGCAAACGAGCAAGTGGGTCATCTGATGTTAAGTGATCACCGCCGCCCATAAACATCCACAGACATTTTTATAGCACAGACAGGCAAACGAGCAGATGTGTCCCCTTATGGTAAGTGATCTCCACCGCCCATAGACACCCGAGACTCAAAAATAATCATGGGTGCATTGGCAACGACATTGGCGACAGCGAGCTGCCACTTTATGTCGGTTTTCTGTGAAACAATGTTATCAAACAGGTCGAGCCGGCCCATTCGTGCTGTAGACATTACTGTCTATACAGTGGCTCTACCACTCAATTTTACCAAACATTCATTCGAAATTCTAACAAAATATTTCCAACATTAATACTTATACGTCGGACGCAACTAGGTTATACTTTACTGTTACCGGCAACTCGACAAAAAGTAAACACTTGACAAACGGTGGGCAATAAAAGTACAAAATCCCTGCACACTGGTACAGCAGTTTGATGGCGCATTGTTTCGGATTCCATCACGCGTCGAACACTGGACGCGGCCGCGGGTTAAGGCCTTAGGCCTTACACTACCAGCCAGTACTCCCAGGCAACACAATCTAAAGATTGTATTAACTAACTTACTAGGCATACCTTTAAAACATCGATATATTATTTACCTAGATGCACAGTTGACGCTCGGAAAATGGGACAGCAAAGAAGTGCTTAAGCACTCGTTTTGCATACAGTCTGACGCCGATGGAATTCTAAATTTCAAAATTCAAATTTAAGAACGCTTGCTCATTTCGTTTAAAAAACTACTTTATTACATGTGCATAGAGTTATATTTGTGTTGATTTAATTAGAATTTGTGATCTTTTTCTTTGTTTTATTCCTGGGACCACTTTTTAGAAGGATATTTTCAAAGAACTGTGCATCTAGGTATAGTATATTGATGCTTTAAAATGTCAGTGTATTTTCGACCGACGTCCAAAAAGGAGAAGGTCCTCAATTCGTCTGTGTTTTTTATGTATGTTACGCGATATCTCCGCCAAATGTGGACCGATTTTCAAAATTCTTTTTGTGTTCGATACAGCTTATTTTAATGGTGGTCCCATATTTTAATATACACATAGATTTGAAGTGGGTCCGTTAAGATTTTAAACTTGTGATTATAGATTATTAAATTCAGCCGTTCTGGAAATCTTTGTTATATGCCTATGAGCGTCCGGTGGCTGATGATAATGAAATTAAACCAAATACTTTTATTAACATCAAGCATGTTAAAAATGTATTGCGCTCCGTACTAAAATGGAACAATCAAGTTTTGCCGAGCTAATTTCCGTCCCAAATGTGATAGGGGATGACTCTATCGCCTTAACGATCACAAAGTGTAGATTCCGGGCTGATACTGGGTAGAAACCCAATATCACTTTGCCCAACTAGGGGATCGAACCTGAGACCTTAGGACTATAGTCGTACCGCGCATGCAATACCACCACGCCACCGAAGCAATCAAATATTATCCTATAAACCAGGGGTGGCCAACCGGTCCATCGTGGCTATTTGTGCAGTCGATCGTGGCAAAACAAAAACATATAATTTTATTATACCCAATAATAATATTACTACGTAAAACAGACTGCGCAACGTAGTCACTAAATTGGTAGATCGCTTAGGGTTTCGTCAAAAAACAGTAGATCTTGGATTGGATAAAGTTGCCCACCCCTGTTAAAAACAATTGCATACCATAACTAACACGTCCATAAACACGGACAAATCATTTAATTATAGTGCAAATAATTGAGGAGTTACGTTAGTTGATTGGCAGATGGCCTCATCACGACCTGACGATTATGTACAAGAAAAACACTACCTGTGTATTGAAGGTAAATCTAATAATAGTGGTATAGCAGATATTGGTAGTTAATATAACAAACACCTTAAACATCTTGGCCATTAGTTCATAACATAACATAAGCTCACGCCTGTATCCCCGAAGGGGTAGGCAGAGGCGCACTAGCGAACTAGAACACCCACATTTCGCCGAACTTAGTTCCGTCAAAGATGTGATAGGGGGCGAGCCTATCGCCATATCGGGCATAAATTCCAGACTCCGGGCTGATATGGAAAAATCCAATATCGCTTTGCCCGACCTGGGGATCGAACCCGAGACCTCAGAATCGTAGTCGTACCGAAATACCACCACGCCACCAAGGCAGTTCCATTTATCGCCATTAGTTCCTGTGTAAACAAAACATTACTATTACAATAAAAAACAATATTAGCCATGTAATATTACTGTCTCACTGTTGGGCACGGCCTCCTCTACTAATGAGAGGGGTTAGGCCTTAGTCTATCACGCTGGCCTAATGCGGGTTGGTAGACTTAATATACCTTTGAAATTCTTATGGAGAAATTATCGGGTATGCAGTTTCCTCACGATGTTTTCCTTCACCGTTATAGCAAGCGATATTTCACAATGAAAACACACTTAATATAGAAAATTCAGAGGTGTATGTTATCTTTTGGGGTTAGTCTCGAACCTCCGACTCGTATTGGCAGTCCGTACCATTTCCAACTGAGCTATCGCTGCTGTGTTATAACAAAGCATTAATATTGAAAGTTTATTTTTAACTGGATGTTTATGGGTGGCGGTGATCACCTAATATCAGGCGACCCACTTCCTCGTTTGCACTTCGGTGTATCTTCTATGTAATAAAACTGATACATAAAGCAAATAAAAGTTCAGTAACTTAAAAAGTTACTTAATTACCATTATAATATCTTGATCATGACTCTTTAGGCCCTACCATCATCATCATCAGCCATAGGACGTCCACTGCTGAACATAGGCCTCCCCCAAAGATTTCCAGATCGACCTGTTGGAAGCGGCCCGCATCCAGCGACTTCCTGCAACCTTTATCAGGTTGTCGGTCCACAAAAATAATAATGAAGGTTTTGTCGGGGATATCGCTTAACATACATAAAGATACCGGCGAATTGAGAACCACTTATTTTGAACTCGGAAAAAAAATTGAATTAAATTAAATCTGAAGGTGCTTGTAGGCGTTGCGCCACGGCAGTCTTGGGTTCGATACGACCCGGGTCCACGCGTACTCAGCTATATAGTTTAGTATACCATACGAGTATAGTCATTTCATCAAGACTCACGTGGCGCCACAGGCCGCCACAAATCTATTAACTATTTTTTTTTTCAGGTAACTACGGCCCAGAGTAGAGATAAATACCTTACAAGCTAAGATACATAATAATAAATATAAAATCACTGTACACTGTGTCTTTATGTCACTAACTATGATTTCGTATATTAGTATAGATATTCGTATGTGTATTCTATCGATCGATGTCAGAATAACCATAATCCCTAAATTGCATCCTTATCTTTGGTGCACTATAAGGACGACTAACAGCATTAAATAAATCTCTGTTATCCCAAAACTCAATTTAAATATAGGAATGAGCTGTAGGATAAATCGTCTTTTGGTCTAACTCTGCATTAGTAATAGCGCTGCAAGCCGTACTTAGGGTGACTTGCAGCCTTGCGATAAACGACGTTTAATCGTAAAATAAACTCCATTTTGGCATCATTTCAGTTCAACGTCTTGCACGTCGTGGTTTTACCCTTCATCTCGATTTAAATAAACGTTTAACTTAAATGGGCATGGCCGCCGGTTTAAAGTCGCTAATCTTGATTATAATGACAAATAACATAACCTTTTCACATTATTTATTGTTGTTTAATGAAAATCTATGATAAAAATGGCTTTTTTTTTTACACTGAACACGATTTGGTATCAAACAAGGATGATGAATTCGTAAAATATATAAAAACTCAAGTTTTTTTTACGAAGAGTACTTTATTATCAATAACCCATACATATACCTTACAAACTAACATTGTATGTACATAATCTCTTGAAAAACCACATAATTACAACACTTCACTATTATGCACGATATTTGTGTCCGCACGTGTGGCACTAGTCCTTGGAAGCGGTGGTATACCACCCACGCCCGACCCGGCACTGCAAAAAGGTTTCCTCGATGTCTTGTCGCACCTCGGTGCAGGATAGGCTTCGGCACACGCATCACAAACGCCTTAAAACTGGCGCAACTCCACACTTAGTTCACCACCATCAGCGACTACCTTGTTTTCTTGTGCACGCTCGCACTCCGCAATGTTCTTCTATTACAAAGTACATTAGTTATTCTATTTTCTAGGAGAGCGTTGTTTTCGAGATGATAAATTTCACTTAAGTTAACTAATTGCAAAGTTACTTCTTGATAAAATTTTATTATACCTCTATTATAGAAATTACCATTGTGGACAATAGACTTGTATAGTTCGCGAACGAACTAGTGCGGAGGACAGCTCCCACAGAAGAAATGAACGAACTAGTTCCCAGAACTCTCGTTCTTTAGTTCGTTAGTTCGTTTGATAAGTTAGATGGATTCTAAGACTTGAGTATCATCCAAAGTAAGACCATTGGTCCTCATATCATTCTCTAAAAAGTCCAGCTAGCGCTTTTGGGGTCGTCTGGATTTTCTTAAAATAACACTGACACACCACGTATCGTACATATACACAGAAGTACTGGCCAAATGATGGTCTTGTTTTCGTAACGCAGTCAATAACCACTAGGGAAATATGGTGCTTTTTCAAGCTATATTCAAATATGGTGCGCAGCACTTTTTAGTCTCATAGATGGCAACAAATCATAATATTTTATTTTACTTTCTTCGATAAAAAATATTTGAAAACATTTATAAAATACTACGTGTACGCAAACTCATGTACTTAATCTTTAGCACATTTCCTTTCAGTCGGCCATTTTCAAGCGGCCCCTAGACGCTGTTTGTCTTAGACATATGCGTACATGAACACCCACGGTGGTTGCTGAATCTCCATAGTGAACGGGAAGGGTTTGCTGACGCCAAAAGCAGTCCGAATCAAAGACTTTGATCGGAAGAACATGTCTTCGATAACGTCAACATAAGCTTCTGGCACCCCTTTGAACCTTAGGGTCCACCAGACCACCCGTCGGGACACAAAGTTAAAAGCCTTCTGCAGATCCAGGAAAGCGATATGCAGAAGCTTCTTTTTAAACATGCATGCCTCACAAAACGATCTAGTGGCAAACATTTGGTCCATGGTCTGTCCCCCATACCCTGCAAGGCAAGAACCCAGGTTTCGCCAGCACCTAGTCCGTTACTCAAAAAAGTGTACCACATGCAGATAAAGTTGGCTTAAACCTAAAGGTGTTGGTGACCTACTGTGTAAGTAGGCCACCGTCATCGTTGGGTTCGTTTGGTATGGGTTGTCCCTTAGACGATGTCACTACTCCCCAAGTATGTACAAGTAAAAAAAAATTGCAGCATATTATGAAAGAATAAAAAAAAATCGAATCGGCCCAGGCGTCTTCGAGTAATCCGGGAACATACATAAAAAAAGATTCCAACGAATTGTTAACCTCCTCTTTTTTAAGTCGGTTAATTCACCTCCTCCTTTTTTTAAGTTGGTTAAAATTCGTGCAAATAATATTTTTTTAGCCTTTCTTTGGTTCGAGACGAGAACTAAAAGAACGAACTAGTTCGTTGAGGAGCCGCGAACTAAAGTGACCATTCCTTATCGCGAAATATTATACGTATGTCTAGTTGACAAGTCGTAATCCAGACAACTGACACTGATTAATTTTTTTCAATTTTGCCTTTCATCAGTTAGGCAAAGGAAGCAAGCACATACAGCCTCATCGTATGTGTATTACATGTATTAAAACTGAATGAAAACTAAATATTTGACAACTATTGACACAAGATAATCTATTGTAATATCATATAAAATAAAATACAATTCTTTCTACGCGAAATTGTGATAATAGATGTTGCGAGACGGCACTATAGATAATAATATGAATTTTACGGAACGTAAATAATGAGTAATTGTTGGGATTTATTTTATTTTAAAATGCAAAAAATATTTTTTTATGCGGAATTTTGAATGTGGTTATATATATTTTGTGAAACGGAACTTATGAACTTGGAGTAGTGGAGACTTGCAGGCATCTTGCCCGCGTTGCAAAAGTTCCCGATTTATCGGGATATCTACTGATTTTGGTCATTGTCTTACGATGTCTCGATGTAGCAGTCATATCTGCCGAATTTTTGAATTTTCAACTAATGTAAAAAAATATTCTTATAAAAAATGGAAAATAATATTATTAATACGGCAGAACTAAAAGAAACCTGTAATACAATACAATACAATACGGCCTATACGACAATAATGTATAAATAAAATACGGCCATTCAACTTCGCGGTACATTAAAGCAAATTGCACTGAAATACCTTATAATAGAGTTTATTATTGTCTGGTGAGTATACAAGGGAAAATAAATAAATAACACCCAACTGTCACATACATAGTCCTAACCCCACACTAAGATCGAGTCTTGTGTCGTGGGTATCAGGAACCACTAGATACTTTCGGTCTCACAACACCCAGACCCGAAACAAATATCTGTGAGTCACACAAATATTAGTCTCGGTGCGGGGATCGAACCCGCGGCCTCTCGCTTCACAGCCGGCTGCTCGCCCTCTGCGCTACGGAAGCTGTCAAATGTCTCTGAAGATAACTTCGTTCGGGTTGTTTCCCAAAGTGGATAACTTATATTTACTTTAGTCGTTCATTATAGTCCATTCATAGAATCGCATGCACATGTCATAGAAATATAACACATAGAACGACAGTACACGGCCGCGGCGTGAAGGCTTTCCAAGTGAGACATTATTGTCTTACTACGTTGCACGGCGTCAGCATCCAAGGTTAAAACTTAGTTACGAAGAGCTCGCACAAAAATAACGGAATAAACTTTCCACTAAGTCAATGGTAGGTCTTCTACACACAAGAAGATGTATAGAAGACAACAATCAATGTTGTTACATTTTTAATAAAGATGAGAAAATGTTCACGAAAATAGGTGGTAAGAAGACGAAAATGATTAATCAATGTACAATATATCAAACTATAAATGATTATATGTAACTTACTGATTATAATTAAACATATTAACGCATTATTGACATAAAATACTTGTGTTTCATTCCGAATAAAAATCTCCCGATTTTCAGATGCCAAATCTAACGATTTTTAATTTTACACTTTTGCAACACTGCATCTTAATTTATTCGCCGTTTTATTAATACACGAGTCAGTCCTAAATGTCATTTAAATCAAATGTCCCATTAGTTGTCTTGCACATACACATTTCTGGTTCGATTTAAGAAATCCGAGTGTAGATTATTGATCCGCGATTTCATTACAACTACTCATTCTTTACGTTCCGTTAGATTCGTATCTAAAGTTCCGTCTCAAAACATCTATCATAACGATTTCGCATAAAACGAATTCTAGTTTGTTTTATATGATTTTTCAATAAATTCTCTTAAGTCAATAGTCGTCAAATGTTTACATGTAATACGAACACACATATGATGAGGCTATTTATTTATTTTTATTATTTTTATTAAGGAGTAACCAGGAGTAACTTTGCACTTTGTTAGCTAAAGCGGAATTTATCATCTCGTAAACAACTGGGTTAACATCACCTCTTATAGCAGTGTTATTATAATCGTTCTTCGTTTGTTTTGTATGGGAATCGGTACAGGTAAAATTATAATAATACTGCTATAAGAGGTGGTGGTAACCCCCCTGTCTCCTAAAAATAGGAGAACATCGCGGAGTACATGCGTGAATCAGAAAACGAGGTACCTACTTGTTGAAACTGGTGAGCTGGGTGTCATGGTAGAAAACATAATATAAGCTCACGCCTGTATCCCCGAAGGAGTAGGCAGAGGCGCACTAGCGAACTAGAACACCCACATTTCGCCGAGCTTAGTTCCGTCCCAGATGTGATAGGGGGCGAGCCTATCGCCATATCGGACACAAATTCCAGACTCCGGGCTGATATGGAAAAATCCAATATCACTGCCCGACCCGGGGATCGAACCCGAGACCTCAGAACCGTAGTCTTGACTATTGACTATAGACTTGCACCAATTTTGAGGCGTTTGTGTGCGTGTGCCGAATTCTGATCGCCGCGCAGGACAAGTGGCTTATGTGGTAGTGGAATAGAATAAATGTATGGAAATGAGTCAAATGACATAAGGTTACGCCGCATATAGCGTACTCCTCCGTGCCGTGGCGACGCGACGACCACACAGCTGATAGCCTCCGTGGCGCAGCAGGCGAGTAGCGGGCTGTGAAGCGAGAGGCCGCGGGTTCGATCCCGCACCCAGACAAATGTTTGTATGACCTACAGATATTTGTTTCGAGTCTGGGTGTTGTGAGACCGAAAGTATCTCGTAGTTCCTGATACTCACGACACAAGTGTGGGGTCAGGACTATGTTTGTGACTGTTGAGTGTTATTATTATTATTATTTTCATAAAACAACAAGAAATAATATGAAAATGTTATGTTGTTTGACATTCAATAATCGCGATTAGCCATTTAAACCGGCGGCCCCGATGATTTAACTTTGTCGTTTATTTTAATCCTGATAAGGGGTAAATCGACGACGTGCAAGACGTTAAACTGAAATGATTCCAAAATGGGGTTTATTACAAGATTCATCGTGGTTTACTGCGGAGCTGCGAGTGAATTCGGAACAACTAATATGACATTTGATTTTAATCAAGTTTAGGACAAAGTCGGGGACTAATAAAATGGCGATTATAGTGAAATCCCTGCAAGTCGCCCTTAATGCTTAAGCTATCATTTATCAAGTAAGTTCCAAACAGTATACTCTAAGTAGGGCCCTTACTCGTTACTTACTGGTTCACTTTATTAAAATAGTTTTAAACATAATTCGTCATCGCATTAATTAAAAGGAATATGATAAATAGCATTTTTTCTGAGATTCCATCTAACTCTCATTCATCAGTCACCCTCGCCGGACAAAGGGCGGCGTTAATATAAATCACAATATTAAAACTATGCGAGATCAGCGGCACAGCACCTTAACATGCACTCAAATCAGTTTAAGGCGAAGTCCTTAGATTAAAAATAATTAATGTTTAATATCACTGAAAACCGACTTCAAAAACGAACACAAGAAAAAAATAACAACAATTTCTTACTCTCTTTGGAGTAGGCGCTTTTTTCATTTCATCTGCTTCGACCTCAGCACCGAAAAGTATCTTAAAGAGAAAATAAAGTATAGTCATATAAGTGGTTTATTATAGTATATTTAACATTATCATGGTTGCCTTCTTGTTTAGTGGCATGTATAGGGGTTGCGAACAAAGGATGCCGGATTCGGATCCCAGTTCAAAAGAGCACTTAGAAGAGGGTGACGTCAGGCATGTGACCGATTTTAAAAAATAAGGCCAAATCTTTTAAAATGTATGTTGCGCCGCCTGCGATCCTCATATAGGAGTGGAATAAAGGCAGGTAGAATAAAAAAAATTACCACAGCATGTCAACAGGTATTATTTTGTATGTTTTTTATTAGATTTAATAGACGTATTATTATTTAAAGGTAATCCACTCGTAAGCTATAAAATTACAACTAAATACGTTTATCATTCGATATCCACTTATAATATTTTAAGGTAGTTTATATTAATTGTTTCAACAACATATTTTTAAATATTATTCTGAATACAAACTCATATTGTTAGTTCATGTTTCCTAACGAAAATGTAATCTTTTAACTTTTGTACGCTTCTCCTTAACACACCAACAGTGACGATGCACCCTTAAAATAACCCAATTATACCCCTTTTAAAGGGCGCCGCCCTAAAACACTATTAGCTGTTAAACTACTGATTTATCTACAGTCATTAAGAACGTTGATGATCAGGTACGGAAGGCCAGGGTCATATGGTTCAATACGTTATACTATTATATATTTTTTTGTGTTAATGTTAATATGTCACCTCCATAGTCTAGTGGCATATGTGCTGTGAACCGGGAGGTCTTGTGTTCGCTTCTCGGGTCAGGCCAGTGTGATTCTAACATAATTTGCTCGGGACTGGATTGGCTGATAAACGTCAGGCAGGCAATCGGTGTAGTAAAAAAACAATGCCGAATTATTTCTACAACATGCTTGAAAAAGTGTGTTGCACCGACTCCCATTAAGGGAAAGGCAGCTAAGAAATAATTACATAAAATTACTTAAATAAAGTAAAACTCATTTTATTATCTACATAAATGACATGTTGAAATTTTCAGAAGTTAATTTTTTTACAAACCTTTGCCGATACCTTATTATTATTGTCAATGTAATAGAAACAAGAATAAGCACATTATTTTCAATATTATCAGTTTTCAATTAGGTAACGCTTATGTTAGAACTATATGGTGTATATTTAAACTCATTTAAAAAGAAGTTATAGTTTGACAATACCTTGTCATCTCACTTGCTTTACGTCTACCGTTTAACATTGCTATACGTTGTATCATTATATAAATCTATTTTACCTAGTTCTTTTATTCACATATTCCATCAGGTTATGGGCCCAGTACCGTAAGAAAACTGTTGTGTATTTTTATTTTTATTATAAAATATCAATATCAGTGTGATCGGTAAAAACAAAAGATGGCGACTTCAATACCGATTGGAATTCCTGTTGATAAACTAAAAGGAACAGAGAATTATAATAACTGGAAATTTACCATCAAAATGATACTCATGCACGAAGACCTTTACGAGTGTATTGTGGACGAGGATGGGTGCAAAGACGACAAAAAGAAACAAAAGGCACTCGCGAAAATTTGCTTGTCAGTTGGCCCATCAGCGGTGCCTCATATACGAAATGCGACAACCCCATACGAAGCTTGGAAAAAGCTGGAGAATGCATACGAGGACAAGGGTCTTTGCAGACGATTGGGATTGTTGAGATCGTTATTTAGCATCAAACTGTGTGAAGCAGCAAATATGTCGAGCTACTTATCAAAAATTATAGAGCTTGGACAACAATTGTCGGACATTGGATCAGCACTTGATGACGAATTCTTGGCTGTTATAATGCTCAGTGGTCTAACTGTGGACTTTGACCCTTTGATAATGGCATTAGAAAACTCAAATATAAAGCTGAATAGTGAAGTGGTCAAATCAAAGTTACTCCAGGAGCAACAGCGTCGAGATGATAAAAGTCAAGGTGGGATCAATGCATTAGCTACCAGAAAAACTTCAAAGGTCAACTGCTTCAAGTGTAAAAAGCCTGGTCATATGAAGAAAGATTGTACTAGTAATCCAAAGACGTACAAAAAGAAGTTGACACAAAAGCCAGTTGAGAAGGTTCCAGAAAATGGATTATTAACTGCTTTATGCATTAATCTGCAGAAGAATATGTGGTGCATTGATTCGGGAGCTACTCATCATATGTGCAACAACAAAGAACTTATGTATGACTTTCAGTGTTTAAAGCCACTTGTAGTGAATGTAGTTAATGGAGACAAGTTGACAACGGAGGGGTATGGCAAACTCAAGGTACAATTGTTAAATGGGATAAAGACTATAAGTGATGTGTACTATATTCCTAATCTTACTGTTAATTTACTATCTGTAAGTGAACTAAATAGGAAAGGTTTTAGTGTAACTTTCACTGAGTTCCGATGTAACATCATAGATGGTGATAGGGTAATAGCAACTGGTACTTGTAAAAATGGTGTTTATGAATTGGATATGATTAAAATTGTTAATATATTCAGTAAATGCAATAGTAAACAAGAATCGGGTACTGCTATGACGTCAATCTATGAGGAGAGTAAGGTTAGTCCGTTATCGGATGATAACCAAGATTCTGTGCTGGTGGCTGTGCAGGACTCAACTTCACAGGAGCTGTGGCATAAGCGGCTAGGTCACCTTAATGCACGTAGCATGAATTTAATGAGAAATGGTCTGGTTACAGGTATGGATTATAAAAATACTAAATTCGTTCCTTGTACTGCTTGTGTTGAAGGCAAACAGACAAAGTTGCCATTTCCAAAGAAAAGTCAAAGTAGGGCTACTGAAATTTTAGGGCTTGTACACACGGATGTGTGTGGACCCATGCAGTCATCATCTTTGAGTGGGACACGTTACTTTGTAACATTTATTGATGACTTCACAAGAAAAACTTTTATCTATTTTCTTCATAGAAAAGACGAAGTTTTTGAAAAGTTTAAATTATTTAAAATGTTTGCAGAAAATGAAACAAATAGGAAAATAAAAGTGCTTCGAAGTGACAATGGGGGTGAATATATGTCTCTAAATTTTCAGAAATACTTGAAGGATAATGGGATTAAACATCAAACTACAATCCCTCACTGTAGTCAACAAAATGGTGTCGCAGAGAGAGCACATAGAACTATCATGGAGAAAACCCGCTGCATGCTCCAGGAGGCTGGTTTGGAGAAACGATATTGGGCTGAGGCTGCTAACACGGCCATCTACCTGAAAAACCGTTCACCTACAAAGGCTGTTATGGGAGTAACACCAGAAGAAAAATGGACTAGTAAAAAGGTGAATGTAGATCATTTGAAAGTTTTTGGTTGTGTAGCATATGCCATAAATGAAAAGGCTAAAAAGTTGGATGCTAGAAGCAAAAAGCATATTTTTGTGGGATATTGTGATGATAGCAAAGGCTATAGGCTCATAGATCCCTCTAATCCAACGAAGTGCATTAAATCAAGGCATGTGACATTCATGGAAAATCAGTTTTTGAATAAAATTGTGTCAAATGATGCTACTTTTGTAAATAATTCTGTAGATAGTACTATAATTCCAGATTTGGTACGATTACCTACAGAGACTGTTCAGTCATCTCCACAGTCAGTTGTATCGATAGATGATGATTCTATATCTGATGAAACAGAGGATTTGGTTACTACAGATGATTCGGCCGACTGTACTTACATTCCAGGTTTGTCAAGCATCGACTCTGAAGAATCTAGGGAGTTGTCTTTCGAAGAAGCTCAAGCATATGATTTTGCTGGGTTAACAGAGATTGGTGAGGAGGACTTGCCTAAAAGTGTGGAGGAGGCACTGAGATGCAGTGAATCAAAACAATGGCAAGAAGCTATTAAAGATGAGTATGATTCTTTTAATAAAAATAAATGTTGGACCTTAGTAGATTTACCTACAGGTCATAAGCCAGTAAAATGCAAATGGGTATTTAATATAAAACGAGGTCTTAATGGAGAAATATTAAGATATAAAGCTCGTTTGGTGGCTAAAGGTTTTACTCAGAAATATGGAATAGATTATCATGAAACTTTTTCTCCAGTAGTTCGATATTCGACTATTAGGATACTGCTAGCCATAGCTGCTCAGTATGATATGCTGGTAGAGCATATGGATGTTAAAACAGCATTTTTGAATGGAATTTTGACAGAAAATGTTTATATGGAGCAACCGGAAGGTTTTGTTATTGAAAAGAATAAGAAAAAGGTTTACAAGTTAAATAAAGCAATTTACGGATTAAAGCAGTCTGCCAAGGCATGGTATGAAAGAATAAATGGTGTTTTAGTTCATAAATTACATTTTAGTAGGCTGTCTTCGGAACCATGTGTTTATATCTACAACGATGGTAATGAAATTATTTATATAGCTATTTATGTTGATGACATAATGTTATTCTCTTCAAAAACATCCCGGAAAAGAAAGTTTATTAAACAGAAGTTGATGGATGAGTTTGAGATGAAAGATTTAGGGCCAGCACATCAACTGTTAGGTATGAAAATTACTAAATTACCTAATGGAAATTTTTCATTAAATCAGTCAAGCTATATAAAGAAGATTTTGGAAAAGTTTAAAATGTCAGATTGTAAGGAAGTAAAAACCCCTATGGAATTGGGATTAAAGTTACAAAAGGAGGGGAATACAAGTAGTTGTAACTTTGATTATAGGAGTCTAATTGGAAGTCTAATGTATTTAGCGGTGTGTACTAGACCTGATATTGCGCATAGTGTCAGTTATTTAAGCCAATTTAATAATTGCTATGGTGTAAGCCATTGGAAAGCTGCAAAAAGGTTATTACGATATTTAAAGGGTACTATTGATTACTCTTTAAATTTTGAGAAAGGTAATTTAGACATTACAGGTTTTGCTGATGCTGATTGGGGAGGAGACCAATTAGATCGAAGATCATATACAGGGTATGTGTTTTATCTTGGCAAATCGGTAATTTCTTGGGAAAGTCGCAAGCAACGTACTGTTGCGCTCTCGAGCACTGAAGCCGAGTACATGGCAGTATCAGATTCTTGCAAAGAGGCTATGTTTTTGCAAACTTTTATTAAAGAGTGTACTGGCAGGATGTATAAAATAAATTTGTTTAATGATAACCAGTCTGCTCAAAAGTTATGTTTCAATTTCGTGTCACATTCTCGAACAAAGCATATTGATATTAGATATCATTATATCAGAGAGTTGTTACAAAATAAGTTAATAACATTGAGTTATCTCTGTACTGATGAAATGGTGGCTGATGTTTTTACAAAAGCTTTATGTGCTGCAAAGCATAGAAAGTGTACATTTAAATTATTAAAAACATGAAGCTGATATTTCTTTAGTATATATATATGTTATATAATTTCTTTTTATATTTGTTTAAGGCCTGGTGTTAGAACTATATGGTGTATATTTAAACTCATTTAAAAAGAAGTTATAGTTTGACAATACCTTGTCATCTCACTTGCTTTACGTCTACCGTTTAACATTGCTATACGTTGTATCATTATATAAATCTATTTTACCTAGTTCTTTTATTCACATATTCCATCAGCTTAGTCACTAGGATTAATATTCGAAATTGATAAGGATTCGCGGATAACAGTGTGATTAAACAGGAAATTAGTGTCCGCCCTGTGTAAACGACCTATTACTGCGACATCCGCTTACAAATCGATGAGTTGTGAATCTGTGATTAAAAGGGGTTAGGTAGTGAATGGTAATCATCGATATATTATTTACCTAGATGCACTGTTGACGCTCGGAAAATGGGACAGCAAAGAAGTGCTTAAGCACTCGTTTTGCCTACAGTCGGACGTCGATAGAATTCTAAATTTCAAAATTCAAATTAAGAACGCTTGCTTATTTCGTTTAAAAACTTACTTTATAACACGTGCTTAGGGTTATATTTGTGTTGATTTAATTACAACTTGTGATCGTTTTCTTTGTTTTATTTCTGAGACCACTTTTTAGGAGGATATTTGCAAAGAACTGTGCATCTAGGGTATAATATATTGATGATGGTAATATTTGAAAAGTGATGCAATCCTACTACTACCAAAAATTACCTTACATTTACATTTTACCTTATTTTATTTATCCGACTCTTTTATTTTGTCTTGACATAATGTTTAGCTTAAATATTAAATTACCAATTGTTTATATTTTAGCCATCGATTCTAATGAATCGACGATGTAGGTAAAACGATCGATGCTTTAATTTACTATTATTATTCAGTGTGCATCTTTTCACAAACGGTGCCGCCCGTGATGAATTTATATGGACAAGGAAATCCATAGAGTCGTTCGATGAAGATACTTCCGATACTTGTGTGTTACAATTTTAAAGAGATGAATACTTAACCAATTTTATTTAAACTTACTGTTTATCTTGGTGAAAATTATTCGATAATGATAATTTTATTGCTTGTAATCATGTAATATTTTTATTATTAGTCAGTTTTGAAGCTACACTAACTAAAATAGGTAAGAAAATGTGTGGTGCTACTTGTAAATTAGTGGTGTAATTTTCCAGAAACCTCGAAATACCTAAATGTTATGAATGGGGCAAATTCAATTAGGTACATAGATCATTATAAATGTGACGACAGATAAGCCAATAACTATGGGCTATATTAAATTCCGGTGAATAATCATTAGACAAAGCGCCATACTTATTTCTTTCAAGCTACTCTATTTCTTCCTCTGTTCCAACCACGTCCAAATTGAGTTATCAACTTTCGTGAAATTCATTGTTTTTAATCTTTGCCTTTTTGTGCCGATACGTGTTTAATACTCAATTAATGACGCTACCTGCGGCTCTTTTTATCCCGCTCGTTCAGATACCATCTTCGCCAGTCATCTTGAAGCCTTGAGGCGTCACGTGATCGACTGGGCCACAATATATTCAGATATATGGAACATTTTTTAATTAGATAAATGAAATATATCACTTTTAGCAACGGCTTAAGGAAATGGACACGAATATCAGTTTTTACACTTTCTTCAATTATTCTGAATTTCTTTAAGAGATAATAAGTAAAATCAAGCTGACAACTTCATTAGAAGATACAGAGGAAAGACTGACATGACATGTGAAGCGAGAGGCCGCGGGTTCGATCCCCGCACCGAGACAAATGTTTGTATGGCCTACCTATATTTGTTTCGGGTCTGGGTGTTGTGAGACTGAAAGTCTCTCGTAGTTCCTGATACCCACGACACAAGACTCAATCTTAGTGTGGGGTCAGGACTATGTATGTGACTGTTGGGTGTTATTTATTTATTTATTTAATTCGTGTTTGAAAAGATTTTTATTATAACAAAGATACTAATTATATTGATAATCATAAGTTTAAAAACTTAACGGACCGACTTCAAAATTTATCCGATCGGGACCAAATTTATTTGAGACCACCCTTGGAATAAGAATAAGAATTAAATAAGAATCTTGAAAAACGGTCCACATTTGGTTGAGATATCGCGTAACATCCATCAAATGAATTGAGGACCTTCTCCTTTTTTGAAGTCGGTCGAGAAATAGTGGTAGAGCAGCGCTAGACCCATTTTTTATAAAGTATGTCAGCTAGATAGATACTTTTAATATCACTTCTACTTCCCAAATCATTCCTGTGCCATGGTGAGCAGCGACTAGAATGTGCAGATAGGCAATTTACATATTGTAGTCGAAAGCAACATAAATCAGTACCATTTTGTGACACTAGATGTCGTTATACTGAACTTTATGCATGAAAAAATATGGGAGTATTTAAAATTATAAAAATAAATTAACTACCCATCCATCCAGTTCAGTAACATCCTGTACATACTTTAAGCAACACTTATAGTTCTTATAACTTGTCTCATACTAAAATCGCATGTAGAGTCCTTAAAGTAAAAAAAAAATACTAATGTATAAAGAAAATAAGATATCGGTCTGATATTCGTTTTTAGAAAATCATTCCAGTTTTTAAATAAGAAAATTATTACTAATTATTTGATTACAATAAAATAATAAAGTGTCTCTATAACTCTACAATCTGAAAGTGCTGCCATCTACTGATATAAAAAATATTATAATTTATACTTAAAAAAAGAAATATTCAAAGGCATATTACGTGATATAATAACAGAAAAATAACATAATTTGATTTAAAAAAATTACAAATCACATAAACGGTTTGTATTCATCGTTTAAAAGATTTGTTTGGAAAATATTGGCCCTTTCATAAAATTATTAATAATAAACAATCTGTGTATATTTTTTTTTCCTGTATTTTTCAATATAGTTTGCACTGCAATAATCAAAAACATTGTTATAGAACTCTACATATAAATTCGTATGTCTATTCAATAGCCGAAATAGCTCAGTTGGGAGAGCGTTAGACTGAAGATCTAAAGGTCCCCGGTTCAATCCCGGGTTTCGGCAATCGGTTCTTTTTTATTATTTCTACATAACCCGCAATTAATTATAAACACATTTTTTCACATGTTGCAGAAACGATCTGGCTTTATTTTTACAAGCGGCCACCACCGCCTTCATTCTTAAAACAAAATATGCTCATTGATCGGTGTCATAATTTTATATGTATACGTGCCATTACAAAAAAAATTAATTAATTCTCTCAACATTTGTCAATACAAAAAAAATATCACAAACGTGTATATAAAAAAAATTTATCTGCCGAAACCCGGGATTGAACCGGGGACCTTTAGATCTTCAGTCTAACGCTCTCCCAACTGAGCTATTTCGGCTGATGCTAAGTAGTTCGAAATTACCGTTCGGTTACTCACAATATGTTATCAAATACATAATATACATAGTTAATTATCTTCAACATACAATAATCAAACAAATTGAGTGGTAGAGCTACGCTGTAGGCAGTTATGTGCGCACACTGCAATGCACTGTACGAATGGGTATTGTCTCGATATTGATAACTCGCTGTTGCATTTAGTTTGCCGCTCCCCCTCTTCTTCTCAGTCCTTAGTGCTTTAAAGTTAGTAAGGTTTTTTTTTTTGTTCAGTAAAGCATCTTTCGACGAGTTTTAATGTCATCATTACGATCATTTTGTCAACAGTATTTTTTTATTTTAGTCGAACATTTCACGTAGGCTATTATATTAAAATTGCTAATAACTTATTATATTAAAATTGCTAATTATTATTCAATATACAAAGTCTAACCTTGGCTAACAAGAATTCTTATATTATTATTAAATCTGCAATCCTATTCAGAAACTTCATTTCCATTCTTCTCATTTCTATTTCTCATTCCAAAAACAGACTTGCGTTTCCCTACTTATCTATTAGATTTTACACCACATCCGTTTAATCACCTCACGTGTTATTAGTTATATGATTAATATCAAAATAAATCGACGATAGCGTTCATTTATTGCAGACTAGGTTTTGCTTATGGCTTCGTCCATTTCAAAAGTAGGTTTCTCGTATTGTCGGTATGAAATTTTACCTAAGTACACCTTCTAGAAGAATCACTACTCGGCACGAGCCTCCTCTACTATTGAAAGGGGTTAGGCCTTAGTCTACCATGCTGACTTAAATTAGTTTTTTTTTTCACAGAAATTCTCAAGTATGCAGGTTTCTTTACGATGATTTCTTTTATGTGTTATAGCAAGTGATTTTTTTTCTGTTTTGAATAAATACACTCAACAGTCACACACCTAGTCCTGACCCCACAGTAGGTATAACCTGTATCGTGGGTGTCACAGACTATAAGACACTTTCGGTCTCACAACACCCAAACTTGAATCAAATATCTGTGGGCCACACAAACATTTGTCTCAATGCTGGAATCGAACCCGCGGCCTCTCGCTTCACAGCCGACTACTCGCCCGTTGCGCCACGCAGGCTGTCATATTTCGTAATAAATACATACTTACTACAGAAAAGTCAGATTTGTAATTGATAAAAACTGTATCAAAATCCGTCCGGTAGTTTTTGAGGTTATCCTATTTAGACAGACAGACGGAGGGGCTTTGTTTTATAATGTAAGGATATTGGTCCACGCACGGTGTATAATCATCGTGTACTCGATGCCGTTTTGTCTATAAGTCGAGGCAATGAATCAGGCACTTAAATAGTTCGTAATTACGGAATCTTCCCGGCAATCCATTGGAATGAATATCAATTTGCGAAAATCGCACGAGCCGGCGTGCTATTAAAGTCGCTACATTTCGCACTTTGTTTTGTTGCTTGCGATGAACGGTTCCTGGTATTTTAATGGTGCATTAAACAATTTACGAGTAATTCTAAGATTCTAATAAGGATAGATAACGTACTAAAGATTAGACAATTGAACGCTTAAATATTAACAGAAATAATGTCTTTATTTAACACGAAACGAATCATGGGTGCATTGCCAACCTGAAGAGAGGAAATGAAATGGGAGGGAAGAAGGGATTGGGAAAGGTAGGGGGGAGATGGGCCACTGGAAATCTCACTCACCGAACGAAACGCGACAGCAGGCTGCCACTTTACGTAAATGATTAAGCAAAAATTTGGGATAAAAATAACAATGATGGATCCTAATTGTGGTTGATTTTACATGCTGGATGGAGAAAATTAGAAAGTTAACAGGTATATTGTGACTGTGATCGGGCACAAATCCAGACTCCGGGCCGATATGGAAATATCTCATATCACTTTGCCCAACCCGGGGATCGAACCCGAGGCGATAGCCGTACCACTCACGCAATACCACTACGCCACGGAGACAGTATAAAACTCGTATTAACCAAATATCCCATGCTAACAGGCTACTATATGCAAACCCCTGAAAAATCACACCAACCCGCGCCAACCCACTTCCCATGATATCAATCAATTTATATTTATGATGGCTCATTACTTGAAAAAGAAACTCGACAGCAAACTCGCACGCCTCACGAAAAAATAAAAAACTATACAAGAACGAAAATAATTACGAGCGATCATCGTCGATTAAACGCCGTATATTACTCGCGTAACGTAATCGGCCTACTAATTATAAAGCGCGCTGTGTAATTGAGCCTTAAATACATCGATATATTATTTACCTAGATGCACAGTTGACACTCGGAAAATGGGACAGCAAAGAAGTGCTTAAGCACTCCTTTTCCCTTCAGTTGGACGCTCATAGAATTCTAAATTTGAAAATTCGAATTTAAGAACGCTTGATCATTTAGTTTAAAAAGCTACTTTATAACACGTGCATAGGGTTATATTTGTGTTTGATTTGATTAGAACTTGTCCTTTTTCTTTGTTTTATTCCTGAGACCACTTTTAGGACGATATTTGCAAAGAACTGTGCATCTAGGGTATAATATATTGATGCTTAAATATAATAATAAATTTACCTACTTGCGGAAACCAATTACGGCGTTAAGAAGAAGAATTGTATTCCGTACGTTTGAAATCGGATTTATGTTGTTTTATTTGCAAGATCGTCTGATAACTGAAGTGCAGAAATGTTGATTTTGTCCGCGCCATTTAAGCTGACGACATTTTTTATAATTCAGTCTACCTGCGCTTATAATGTGAGGTCGGCGCAACACACTTTTTCAAGTATGTTGCAGAAAGGATTTGGCTTAGTTTTTACGACCGGCTGCCTGAAGTCAACCTCCTCTGAGGGATTCAGTCCTGGACATAGGAAATTAGAGAATTCGTTTTGCCCGACCTTTGAATTGAACCCAGGATCTCCTGGTCCACAGCCCCTATATGCTGCCACTAGACCAAGGAGGCGTCAATTTTTATAATACTTAAATTAAAATAATAATTTAAATACACCCAACAGTCACACACATAGTCCTGACCCTACACTAGGTTTAAGCTATATCGTGGGTATCAGAAACTAAGAGAGACTTTCGGTCTCACAACACCTAGACCCGACACAAATTTCTGTGGATCTTACAAGTTTGTCTTAGTGATGGAATTGAACCCACGTTTTCTCGTCTCACAACCGGCTACTCACCTGCTGCGCCACGGAAGTTGTCATGCCATAAGCAAAACATAAAGGAGAATGCTTCGTTGAGAAGTTAACTGAAGTACTTAATTTATTGAAAATGTTATTAGTACAGAAGTTTTGATTGATGTTATTCACCAATAAAAACTTAACGGACTTACTTCAAAATTTATCCGATCGCGACCAAATTTATATAGGACCACCCTTGGAATAAGCTCTATCGAACACAAATAAAATCTTGAAATCGGTCCACATTTGTCGCATATATCACGCAACATACACAACAGACCAATTGAGGACCTTCTCTTTTTTTTAAGTCGGTCTGAAAAGCACCCAATATAAAGACATATACGGTACACCAGTGGCGTGCATTTCATGTAGACAAAGAGACATTGTCTATCTTGACAATTTGCTAAAATTACATAAAAAAGGTCACCAAAAAGAAACATGGTTTTTCAAACAGCGCTAGGTGTATTATTTTTAATTGGCGTGACAATAATTATGATGGTTAAAGTAAAGCAAGAATAAATTAAGATAATATATATGCAAGGTTTTTGTCTACCCTAATCTAAATGGCTGTGCACGTCACTGCGGTATACCAAATCAATAATGAAATAGTCACGAGTGTAAGTACCAAATCACGCGACGTAGGCGTTTCGGCGCCACCGTCCCCGCCAGTTCATATTGTATGCTAATTTTTCGAGATTTAAAATAGTAATTAATGACAACAAAGTAATTTCCGAACGTCTCTAAGGAGCACCGCAACGGGTTCTCTAATAATTCTATCACAATGTGATTTAATACCGGTTCTTATCTGTTCCAAAATATAACTGGCCCTTAAATATTCCGTTAAGCATCGTTGCTCACGTAATATGTGGAATCGACCCTCGAAATGTATGGAACGTGCCTTAAAATGTAGTAGAATAAAGGTGTTTTCACGCCATTAAAGGCCGAAAATTAACGAGGCTATTTAATAAAGTAACATCACAAATATATAATCAGAACTTAGTAAGAATTACCGGAAAAATGGTCAGTATGGTTAAATATAATACTTTAGTAGCTTAACTTAAATATTTTTGTTATAATAATTCTTTCGATTATCTATTTTTTATGATTTTTGGTAACGTTAGATACTGATTAAAAGCATTAAAAAATAATACATTCATATTTTAAATGACAAAATAAAATAAAATAAATAAATTAATTAACACCCAATAGTCCTGACCCCACACTAAGATCAAGTCTTGCGTCGTGGGTATCAGGAACTACGAGAGACTTTCGGTCTCACAACACCCAGACCAGAAACAAATATCTGTGGGCCACACAAGCATGTGTCTCGGTGCGGGGATCGAACCCGCGGCCTCTCGCTTCACAGCGGCTACTCGCTCACTGCGCCGGAGGCTGTCAAATATTTGAAAACAACATTGCACGCACATCGCTACTTGGCGATGTAAAATTAGAAATATACATCATGGTGGTACCAACCCAGAAGATAAGATAGAAGAAGTCATATTTGAGATTCCTAACATCAACTTATAATATAAAATATACCTTATTAACATAATTAAGTTTGTACCAAAATTGAGTCGAAATCATAATTTTAGCCCTGTAATAAATGCGAAAGTTTGGATGAATGGAATGAATCTGAATAAAAAGCACTGAGATACATTATAGCTTAGAATAGCACTTATGCCACTTTTTATCCCGGAAAAATACACGGTTGCCGTAAGATAGGTTTAATATAACAAGAATAGATAGATAGGATAGGATTAATATAATAAGAAAAAATGTAATTTCCACGTGAACGAAGTCGCGGGCAGCAGCTAGTATTATATAGAGTTAATAATTATAGGGCCACTTGCAGCTCCGAGATAAATCTCTATTTATCCCAAATATTGATTTCAAGATAGGAGTGAGCTATAGGATAAATCGAGTTTAGATTTAACTCAAGCTTAGTATTAGTTCGAAATTCTCACATAAGTGTCAAATGTCAAGTAAGAGGATAGTCTAAACCACACTAATCATTTAGAAATGTAAGCCTTGACGAAATATGAATTCACAAATTGAATTATTCATAGCCATTGTTTTAAATGCGAGTAGGCAACGAAGTAATTGAATCAAGGTTATTACATGACATATGAAATTTCAAAATAAGCTCACACCTGTATCCCCGAAGGGGTAGGCAGAGGCGTACTAGCGAACTAGAACACCCACATTTCGCCGAGCTTAGTTCCGTCCCAGATGTGATAGGGGGCGAGCCTATCGCCACATCGGGCACAAATTCCAGACTCCGAGCTGATATGGAAAAATCCAATATCACTTTGCCCGACCCGGGGATCGAACCCGAGACCTCAGAACCGTAGTCGTACCGAAATACCACCACGCCACCGAGGCAGCAGAAATTTCAAAATTCGAATACAAATCAATAACTTTTTGTCCAAGCCTAGCAAAGTTGCTACACTTTTCCTGATGGTGAGCGCAGTGCTACTTAGCAAAATAAAAATATATTGACAGTAGATTTTTCTATACGTTACGAGCAGGTGGGTTATCTGGTTTATTTCAAAAGAATCATGGGTGCAAACTGCAATGAGCAATTGCTAAACTTTTGAAAGAGAAGTTTGATTTGCCCACCGGGAATGCACTGATTTTTTGGAGGTTTTCTTTGACGAAAATAAGATCCTATTATTAAAAACATATTTTGATGTTAATTTTCATTATAATAATGATTTATAAACGGCCGACAAACGGCCGCAATATGTCAGTTTTAAAACAGTTTTCCCGTAAGTGCGACACACGCCTTAAAAATGCAAGAAGCGTCCAATAAATTATTTTTAAATAACGTCCGTTAAATATGCTCATTACATGATGGAACGCCTACCAAAACTGTCGATGCATATTTTAATACCAAGATGCATATACAGTTAACCACACAGAATAATTTATAACTGTGGTAATAAAAATGTAATATATTTTATGCATAAAGCAGTGACGTCTCTCAGAGACAAAACATAAATTGTGCGCATGACTCGTTCGGACTATTCAAATAAAATTTATGCCTGTGCCTAATGTTGAAGACAACATGCCAGGGGAAAGTCATTTGTATTCTGTATTCACGTGATTTCTTCTTCATTTGACAATCTGGTATTTAACATTGTAAGTTAATTCTAATACAAGGATATTACGTCGTATTTGACTTTTGTCTGCGTTAATGCTGCATGTTATCTTTAACACAGCGCATTGTTCTTTGTTCCTATGTTCATTTACAAATATTTTTGTGTAAAGTACAACTGTTAAGACACTATTCCGCAGTGATAACCTGATAATAGTAGTTTTTATAAGGTTTCATCATACTATACATACATTCATTCATCATACTATATTTTGTACTTTACCAGCTAAGAATTAAAATTCATTTGGGTTGCCTAGGATTTTTTTAACACAGGTCGAAGTTTTAATGCAATCTTCACTTGAAGATTGAGATGAGAAAAATATTTACAGGAAACTGTTTTAATAAAAAAAAAGTATACATCACCTAATTAAATAAATATGTTTTATAGTGGCAAAGGATGAAATTTTTCAAAAGGAAAGCGAATGTAAGTTTTTCTTCTACTAAATACACATTTATTACCCTATAACATGGCGAAGGGAAGCCGCTAGGAATTCTCTTGTATAAACCCTTCGCCACTAATATTTTAATCTACCTTCTTTCTATCTACCAACCCACAACGCGTTCAACCCCTTCGGAAGGGGAAGTATAATTTCAATTCAAATATCCCCTATTTTCCCATACATGTCGGTAGTCGGTACTGAGTTATAAGTCAGTTTAAAAACGCAGTGACGTACGCAAAATATTATAATATATACCCATCGATATAATAATATACCTAGATGCACAGTTCCATACAAATATCATTGTAAACAGTGTCCTCGACAGACAAAACAAATAAACATCACAAATTTAATTAAATTAACACAAATATGACCTTATAGACGCGGCATAAAGTAGCTTTTTAAATTGAATGTTCAAACGTTCCTATATTCGAAATTTTTGAATTTCTAATCGTATTTGAATTTGACAATAATTTGACATTATTAAAAGAAACATTCTAGTCACTTGGACAAAGATTGAATGGAGTCGAATAGTTCTTGTATTTATCTGTGAGAAATTTTGACCACGTGGCGTACAATGTAGATGAGAATGGCGATATCGCTATAGTAATTTTACTTACATTAAGAGATAGATAGAGTATAAATGTTTAGAAGATAACAAAGCTTATGAGTTATGAATATGAAATAAGCACTGTTTTGCCTTAGCGTGATTCATAAATAAATAAATAACACCCAACAGTCACATACATAGTCCTGGCCCCACACTAAGATCGTCCTTTGCTCTTTAGATTCTTAATAATTTCTTTTAGACTATCATTTCGTTTTCTTAATCTTTTGTTCTGCCTTTTTAAGTTTCGCACTAAATTAGATTTAAGTTTAAATTTTTGGTTGCGTTCTTTCAAATTATCTTTCAAAAATAATGTCTTAGGAGTGTTAAAGATTGATGTAAATCCTGATGGTATTGGTGATCCTTCATTATTTATTGGTTCAATTGCTGGTTCCTGGAAATGAATATGTTTCCAATAAATGATGACAAAAGTGTGCACTTTGATTGATAACATTTATTAGAATTAGCCGCAAATTATTAAATAGTCATTTTACATGGCAGTATGTACCTAGTATATGCTTGCTATTGATGAATTCTGTATCAAATATTTTTCAACTATTACACTTGTACTGCACCCTGCCTCATTTAAACTTGTAGTTACGACAATCTAAAATAAAGTCAATAAATGTGGCAATATTTATTTATTTATTTATTTATAGGTACACCAACAGCATACATATTGTTAAATTAAATAGTAAACATTAGTTAAGGACAATGTAGCTGATGACAATTGATCACCTTTATTTTTGGTACAGCATTCTTTTTAATTTTCCTAATCCCTTTTTCTGTATAATATCCATCGGAATCGGCAAAATGGTCTGAACAAACCACACTTGAGTAATTGGGTTTAAAATTTTCTTCTCTCCTTTCTTCGGAAATAATTTTACGCCATTTATCTCTTACTATTTCATTTCATGGAAATCTGTAATTAATAAATAAAATTAATAAAAAAAATCATAAATTTAAAATAAATATAATATATTTACAAAAAAAAAAAAACGACTCCATATATTTCATTGTTCCAAATCATGATTTCAAAAGGGACAAAATATTTTATTAACTGAATTCGTTAAATTAATTATTTATACACGTTTAATACTTAATTTAACATGATTAAGGTTTTAAGAATCAAGTAGGGGAATTATACTTACTTAAAATATGAAATCCCATGTGTTTTGCGCTTTGTAAGAGTGTTATTTTTGCACTCTTTCACAGAGCATTTAGGCATCTTCACAGACGAACGGTCGGCGCCTGACTGACAGCCAACAAGTGCTTACTTACATTTTAAGCACTCGTTGACTGTCCCACTTTCTGAGCGTCAACTGTGCATCTAGGTATATTATTATATCGATGTATATACCGTATAACCGTTACAAATTATTATCCTCTTAAACATTTGAAAATCTCTAAACCCAATTCGCCCTCCCTTTCCCAATCCCTTTTCCCTCCCCTTCCATTCCATCATTTATGTTCGCAACGCAGCCATGATTCTTTTTGAGTCTAAGGTGTCTATGGACGGTGGAGATCACTTACCATCAGGTGACTTACTGCTCCTCTGTGCCAGTTTCTGCTATAAAAAAAATGATATTGATGCAAAGAAGTGGCAGATGAAACCTATTGTAGAGATGGAAATGAAAACATACCATAAATACCTTTATGAGATGACGTCTTGTATTACGTCACGATTATAAATTTTATTGTGCAATGTGACAATCATTTTATTGAAGTCACGAAATTACTATTTGTTTTTCCATTACTTGACGAGCTATTTTCAGAGTTTGCTTTGGAAAATTATATTTATCATGTCTATATTCTAAAATGTTTATAAAAGATTCAGAAAAAGGTTTCTGTTTGAATGAAGTTTAACGTAAACAAGCATTTTGCTCACGAAACACACCACAAGCCCATCAATAGCAACATAGTACTGTTACAGTGCCTTTGTTACAAGTTGGTATTGACAGTCTCAACTCCTCGAAAAACAGCGATAGCTCAGTTGGGAATGGTACGAACTGCCGAGACATGTGTGGGAGGTTTGGGACCAACCTAATAAAACATAAATAAAAAAACTCAAAAAATGGAGCATACACCTCCGACTTTTCTATGCTAAGTGTATTTTCATTGTAAAATATTGCTTGCTATAATGGTGAAGGAAAACATCGTGGGGAAACCTGCATACACGAGAATTTTTTTACAGGAATTTCGAAGGTGTGTGAAGTCTACCAACCCGCATTAGGCCAGCGTGGTAGACTAAAGCCTAACGCCACTCATTAGTAGAGGAGGCCCGTGCCAAGCAGTGGGACAGTAATATTACAAGGCTAACATTATTATTATTATACTTCATTATAGCCATAAAGGGCGCTGCTAGTAAAATACATATATGAAAAAATCTTATTCTATATATCATAATTTTTGCAGACTATTAAAATTTGTATGTACTAGGGACAGTATGTTCAGTATGTTCTAGAATACTGCATGGATTACGACATTATTATGTCTCACAATGTCCACTAAGTAATTTGTTGCATTGTTTAAAATCAGGAATAATTGATAACCTAATGCTATTTTGAAATGTCTTAACACCAAAGAATTATTGCAGCATGCTAATAACGGTTTACCTTAAACCCCAAAGTGTATATTTCAGCGTAAATGTCAAATACATACATTCCTCGGCACATCCGCGACACCATTTTATTGTCGATTAATGGTACTTCAATTGAAATGCTCGTATCAAATTTATCACATACCTTTTCTTTGAACGTTATCTATGCTAATAATGTGCATGTTCATGTACGGAATATTCAGTGAAAAAAACCGTATCTTAGTACCATTAGCTCCTCATATCGTATGCAAATTGCCAACAACGTGGAGCCTACAATTACGTCGCCGAACATCGATTTCTCTTAATTTTTCGTCATTCATTTCCCATAATTTTCATTCTTTATCTACGTAGTTTACGACCGCACCACAATATACATTGTTGAGGTGATGATTTTGGGTGGTCCAAACCTGTAATGATGTTATTAAACAGAGTTATTAATGGTTTGTTCGACTGGACCGTCTCATCAAGATAACTTCAACTACCAGTCATTAGTAAGTTGTCGAGAACGAGTGACTTCTGGCTTTATCTGCGCTTTGGAGATTTGATTTGGTTCTTCAGAACTGTCTTTGGAATGCGGGTTCATAGAATTAGAGCATCTTGGGTTTTAATTAAGATGGCCTGCGAGACGTACTGTAGATGGTTGTGTATTGTACGATTGTCATTTGTTTTTATGATGCATTACTTCGGAGCACTGGGTAATGATACTTTATTTAGGAACTTAATTAGATACAATAAGACAGTTTGTCTGTAACTGTATGTATTTTGGCTACAGACGTAGCTAACATCAGTAGGTAGCCGATCGTAAAAAATATGCCAAATCCTTTCCGCAACACGCTTAAATTATTTAATAATCCGAAAATTTCAAGTCAGTACATAATTTTTGCAAAAGTTATTTATCGTGTTAGGTTTTCATACCATAGGCATACGCCTGTATCCCCGAAGGGGTAGGCAGAGATGAACTAGCGAACTAGAACACTCACAATTAGCCGAGCTTAGTTCCGTCCCAGATGTGATAGAGGGCGAGCCTATCGCCATATCGGGCATAAATTCCAGACTCCGGGCTGATATGGAAAAATCCAATATCACTTTGCCCGACCCGGAGATCGAACCCGAGACCTCAGGACGGTAGTCGTACCGAAATACAACCACGCCACCGAGGCAAGTTTTCATAAGTGCATACGTTTATAAAATAACTACTTTAACTATTAATATATGGGTAAATTTATTTGAACATATAAACACCATACCAATAAACTCACAATAACTTGTAACTTAGCTAATCACATATCCATCACTTACACCATGGCGGGATAACAAAGGACACAAACAAATCAAAGACAAGATAGTTGACAGCGCTATAAAGCGTTCAAAATAATATTCCGTCATAATATTCCAGATTCCATTGCGGTGAAGGAGGCCATCTTCAAACACCCTCAACCATTCAACCCTTCCATTCGGGCTTGACAAAAAATACACCGCCTGGTAAATATTGGACGTCCAGTGTCTTGGAGGCGATGCGAGTTATAAGATGTAGCGGATATTAGGTACTTATTTATATCATGTTTAAAGTATTGGGCGTAGTTGTTGATGTTTACATTATTGGTTTTAACAGGGTAAAACTTGTTTTTTCCGGATTCTTTTGCAAATTGGTTTTATTTTTAGGCCCGAAGTCGGACTTCCGACCCGTGACCATGTAGGCTGTAAAGCTTTCGAAACGTCGGGCCTCATTGATAATAATAATTGAGGACAATTCGTCAGTATTTTTTTGTATGTTACGCGATATTTTCGCCAAATATGGACCGATTTGTAAGATTATTTTTGTGTTTGATAAAGCGTAAATGTATTCGAGCTCGATGCGCGTATGAAATATAAACCAAATGTCTGATGACTCAGTCCGCAGCGAGCTCGAGTAGATTTACGATTATCAGAAATTTTCCTGCTCGGTCCGCTGAGTATTAATACATTACCAATTTTCTAATACACATATTTAAGTGAATAAAAAAAACAATTTAGAGTTTTTGTAGAAACACGCTGTAGACAGTAACATTTATTACTACGGCTAGCTCAACCGGTTTGATACTCACAGAAAACCGACGTAAAGTGGCAGCTCGCTGTTCCGTTTCGTTCGATGAGTGAGACTTGCGGTGACCCAATTCCCCCTCCCTTTCCCAATCCCTGTTCCCCGCCTTTTAGGGTTCCAACGCACCCTTGACTTTTGTGTCTTGGATGTCTATGGGCGATGGAGATCACTTACCATCAGGTGACCAACCTGTTTGCCAGCCTTATAAAAAAAATCTTGAATAGCCTTAATCTTGTAGCTTGCACCAAACGCCGAAACGTATTGTATTGTCCCTTCGTCCTTTTAACACCACTCGTGTGTTTGAAGTCGTCGGGTATTACAAGTCCATTAGGTTCGCTTGCGGATATGTCGTGACTTTCTCTACAGTCTACAGCACGGGTGGGAACGAAGCCAAACTAAATATACACGTTTTTGGTGTATATTTCGTGAAATACAGTATATCGACCGTGTGCTGCCAATACCTCTTAACCAAATTTTTTCAAAAATATTGTTTTTGCGCTATCTGTTAGTCCTAATGAAACATGATGTAAATATTTTCTTATAGCAATACTAAACTATTGTAAAATTAATAAACTTGGATTTTGAGTGCATAAATATCATCTATATTTTTTAATATACCTAGTTTTTATTAGTTTTTATTTTCTCCATAAACTTGATCTCAAAGCACTTAGGAGGTATTGGCGGCTTACGGTCGATATACAAAATAGCGCCTCCACGCTGATTAATGACGAATGTTGAATTCTTCTACTCGGAAGTCGGAGTACTACTTCGGGGTCGTCTCCTTGGTCTAGTGGCATCTTGTATGGGCTGTGGATCGGGTGGTCCTGGGTTCGATTCCCAGGTCGGGCAAAGCAAATTTTCTAATTTAATTTGCCCGGGATTGGATCCCTCATAGGGGGTTGACGTCAGGCAGGCGGCCGGTCGTAAAAACTAAGCCAAATCCTCTGTGCAACATGCTTGAAAAAGTGTGTTGCGCCGACCCCACATTAAGGTGGGATAAGGGCAGGTAGAAAAAAAAATGGATTCTTCTACTAAACAAAGCTTTCATACAAGTATTTATTGAAGTATATTATTATGAGGTATGCGAAATGTGGCTGTTTTAGTTCTTTAGTTTAGAGTTTATAGGTTCTCCTCTGCCTACCTCTTGGAGATATATGCGTGAGTATATTTATGTACATTCTTATTATGCAACCCTGTGGCGCAACGGGCGAGTAGCCGGCTGTGAAGCTAGAGGCCGCGGGTTCGATTCCCGCATTGAGGCAAATGTTTGTGTGGCCCACAGATATTTGTTTCAAGTCTGGGTGTTGTGAGACCGACAGTCTCTCATAGTGTCTGACACCCACGATACAGGTTATACCTAATATGGGGTCAGGACCATGTGTGGGACTTTTGGGTGTATTTATTTTATTATTATGATATTAAATATTGTATTATCAAGACACTGACCAAGATATTTAAACGAAGAAACACACCTAAAGTTCAAAACAATTTCCAACTGACTGCAAAAAAGGAGAAGGTTCTCAATTCGTCTGTATTTTTTTATGTATGTACCCCGATATCTCCGCCAAATGTGGACCTATTTTCAAGATTATTTTAGTGTTCAATAGAGCTTATTTCAAGGGTTATTATTTTAGTGTTCAAGATTATTTTAGTGTTCAATAGAGCTTATTTCAAGGGTTATTATTTTAGTGTTCAAGATTATTTTAGTGTTCAATAGAGCTTATTTCAAGGGTTATTATTTTAGTGTTCAAGATTATTTGAGTGTTCAATAGAGCTTATTTCAAGGGTTATTATTTTAGTGTTCAAGATTATTTTAGTGTTCAATAGAGCTTATTTCAAGGGTTATTATTTTAGTGTTCAAGATTTTTTTAGTGTTCAATAGAGCTTATTTCAAGGGTTATTATTTTAGTGTTCAAGATTATTTTAGTGTTCAATAGAACTTATTTCAAGGGCTATTTTTTTAGTGTTCAAGATTATTTTAGTGTTCAATAGAGCTTATTTCAAGGGTAGTTCCATATAAATTACATTTTGAAGTCGGGCCGTTAAGTTTTTAATCTTGTGATTATTTGCCATTCAAGCAGCTAAATCATTGCAGTTGCAACCTTTCAAATACCCTTTTAAAGAAGGCCCATATTCATTTCTATCAACCTAATCACAAAGACATAATATTTTCCCAATTCAAACTCTTTGTCATCTAGCGCCATCCCCGTTGAAGCGTTCTTATTTTTATTTATCTATCCCCATTACGTTTCTGGACAAAAGACGTTGAGTGTTTGTCTCGGCTAGGGAGAGCCACAAATTTTGTGGACAAATAGAACCAATTCCCACGGTGGTCGGAACTTTGTACGTGACGCTCGAATCGATTGGTGCACAATTTGGGAATAATCAGGTGATTATAGGTATGGTAACGATTAGGAATTCTAGGATAGAAATGGATTGTATTGTGCAGAAATGATCCAATCCACAAAAAGACAACAAAAAATATTGACACATCATCATCATCATCATCATCATCAGCCACAGGTCGTCCACTGCTAGACTTAGGCCTCGAAGATTTCCAGATCGATCTGTTGGAAGCGGTCATGACACCAATATGTTCTATTAATGGTTTAGAACATGTTGGCATAAATACCTTTTTTTTTGTGGGTTGGTTCCTTACTGCACATTACGCTCCAAATGTCGGAGAGTGATATTCAATGTAAAACGACACGTATTAACTTAAAACAGAAAGCATGCCAAAGTGAGATCATTTTGTAGCCAAAAAACAGCTGTATACTCAGTGGCGATCATGTTTTCATTAAAGAATTTTTGCATATAAATACACATTCATTCAAATTCGTCTTTTATAAAGACATCGAAAGTAGAATAATCACAAGTTTAAAAACTTAACGGACCGACTTCAAATCTAATCCGATCGTGACCAAATTTATATCGGACCCCCCTTTAAATAAGCTCTATCGAACACAAAAAGAATTTTGAAAATCGGTCTATAATTGGCGAAGATATCGCGTAACATACATTTAAAAAACTGACGAATTGAGGACCTTCTCCTTTTTGGAAGTCGGTCGGTCGGTTTGCGGACGCAGGCGGGGGTCTTAAAAATTAAGTCAAATACTTTCTGCAACATACACAAACCCATCGTTAAGGGAGTGGAAGAAGAAGAAATTTCATTTGAAGATCATCTAAGTTTTACGTTTTTTTTTTCATTAATTTGTATTAAGCTATAGTATGTTGATAATAGTTGTAGAACATTGTACTAGGTTTTTATTCTTAAAAAAAATATTCCGAATTTCACAAAACTGTTATTTTCTAACAAACATCCAGAAAAAGTAATAAATTCTCTCCCCCTTGACATTGGCGGTTAGAAATAACGATGGGGCAGAAGTCCAGCGTTGTAGCCAAATAGTAACCCTCTCTTATAAGCTTTTAATAATCTTGGGTGCAAGGAAATTGTAGTGGTGTGCAAACTGAAGCGATCGTTCTACGATTGGATTCTGGTTTACTATATGGATATATTCTTGATATATTTTATTTCATTTTTAGCACAAAGTGGAGTTAATTAGTCTTAAAGAATCCAAATATGTGATTGTGTACTAAAATTAACAAATCTGGTATGTGAATAAATTCTAATGCAAAGAAATTAATATGACGTTTGTAAATGTAAATATTACCTAACAGTTACGGCATTATTTTGCTGAGTGACCCCACACAAGCTGATGGAGGCTGTTTGACAGAAATCAACATCGAGAATTTTAACTGTCGTTTAAATTAGTCAAAGTGCCAATACCAATAAATATGAGGCTTACTGATAAAAATTTCAATTTCGCTTATATTTTCGCTTCGCCTATCTCGTTTTTCCTTGCGTTACATTGTTTAAAAATGAAAGGGACAACCTATGGTTAAAAATAAGCAGTGCTTAAATATTTTTATAAGTATATAAAAATATTTTAAATGAAGAGGACGTCATGACGAATATAAAATTTCATATTGAGATTCATAAGTTCCAACAGTTGGTACTGGTTGGAACCGGTCCAAATGTTTAGTCAAACACTTAGAGTGGACCCCCGACTTGTTGGAGGCATCATGTACTTTGATTAACGTGCAATTTGTTTATCTATTTCGTATATATCGTTAGTTTGAGTGGTAGAGCCACGCTGTAGATAGTTTTTTCTTTTAATTTTATCCGGACTGCCTCGGTGGCGTGGTGGTATTTCGGTACGACTACGGTTCTGAGGTCTCGGGTTCGATGCCCGGGTCGAGAAAAGTGATATTGGATTTTTCCATATCAGCCCGGAGTCTGGAATTTGTGCCCGATATGGCGATAGGCTCGCCCCCTATCACATCTGGGACTGGAATTAAGCTCAGCGAAATGTGGGTGTTCTAGTTCGCTAGTGCGCCTCTGCCTACCCCTTCGGGGATACAGGCGTGCGCTTATGTTATGTTATGTTTTATCCGGGCACGGCAAAGTGACTACACTGCACCTGATGGTAAGCGCAGGGCAGTGTCTACAGCACGAATGAACCGGCTCGACCAGTTTGATACCACTGTCTCACAGAAAACCGACGTAAAGTGGCAGCTCGCAGTCGCGTTCCGGTCGGTGAATGAGATTTCGGATGGCCCAATTCCCTCCTTCCCTTTCCCAATCCCTATTTCCCTCCTATTAGGTTGGCAACGCACCCATAATTTTCTTGTCTAGAGTGTTTATGAGCGATGGAGATCACTTACCATCAGGTGACCCATCTGCCCGTTTGTCAGTCTCTGCTAAAAAAAACAAGTTTAAATATACCAAATGTTCTATAATTTTGCATTAATCTATGACTATTATCGGTTTCGCCACTTTTAAATTATTATAGTAAATATGCAACTTTCATTTTTTATTGTGAACTTTCTTTGAAATATTTATTGGTAATACATTGCAAACCATAATATTCACATTGCTCTATTCAAGAGGTCATAACGAACAGAACAGCTCATTACTACCCAATACACGGCGGGGAATTATGCATTTTTAACGCCCAATCATTAAAATTAAACGATTGTTCATATTTAATATGCTTTTAGCGGTTGTTTATGTTAAAATTAATATTCTCAGCTCATTCTTTAAGGCGCCTCTCACTAAACACTTGTACTAAAACGTGGTATGCAACGGCACGTACTCTCTAGTTAGCACTTACATCGGTCCATGTGTTAGTATCTACAAACATATTAATCGAGTACGTATGCGCTGTAGTGGCCGATATGTCGATCTTGGTTCTTTCTAATGCACAGAGTAGGGAAATGCAGAGACTACACTTGGCCAAGCGGTTCTGCTTTAAATTCTAAGAAGCTTCCAAGTTAGATTATTTAAATAATCACGGGCGGCTCGACCTCCGGTGGCCCATACGCTTATGTAACATATATATGTGCCGCCTCCGACTGGTTAAAATATCACAAATCTAGCTGTAACAGCAGCTTAAGTATCTATGTATCTAAGTAGATTTGGTATACATTTTTTTAACATAAAATAGCATATCTAAAATAGTATATCAAAGATTTATATTTCGAATCGAGCTCGCAGCGAACCAACCTTTCTTTTTCCACCTGCTCTGTAGGGTCGGCGCACCACACGTTTTCAAGCATGTTGCAGAGAGGATTTGGCTTAGCTTTTACGACCGGCTGCCTGCCTGACGTCAATCCCCTTTCAGGGGAATCCAGTCCCGGGCAAATCGAATTTAAAAATTAGCTTTGCCCGAATTGGAAAAGGAACCCAGGACCTCCCGTTCCAAAGCCCACATATGCTGCCACTAGACCAAGGAGGCGACTAATAGTAGCTCGACCATAAGATTTTTAACATTTCGCGCTAGCGAGTACGTAAAATAATTTGCATGAAAAACGTCAATTCTCCACGTAACCGCTAGAGGCGGTCGGTGTATGTCATACAAATATTTTACGTAGTCGCTAGCGTGAAATGTAAAAAAGACACATGGTCGATCTGATTCTGAGTGTTGTGAGACCGAAAGTCTCTCGTAGTTCCTGATACCCACGACACAAGACACGATCTTAGTGTGGGGTCAGGACTATATATGTGACAGTTGGGTGTTATTTATTATTATTTATTTATCTCCTGCTGACAGTTAAAATTTCATACAAAGAAGAATAAAGAATTGAAAGAAGAATTGTCTTGAAGAATTCGATTGTTAAAATTATTTGTGTTTTGGCCTCTGGTGAATTGTGTATTAGAAGTAACAATTGTCTTTAACAACGTTTACAAAACAATATGTTTGGTGTGCATAATGTGTTGAAATATAATTAATTATATAAGTATTTTAAGAAAAAACTGTAATAAATTAAAATAAGCAATGGTTGGCAATAAAACATGCGTAAATGACGAAACCGTATCTAAAAAAACGCTATGATGCAATTTCAACGTCACGCAATAAAAAAACGCATGACGCAAATATTTCGAATCCACCGTAATACTACCGATAATGTTTAAGAAATAAATGTTTTACAATACGCTGACAAAGGCGTGTCGAATCAACAGTGTTCAAATATAACATTAAACACAATGTACGTGTGACAAAGAATTCTATACAGTCTAGGTAGACACTGTGTACTGAGAGTTTTGTTGTTTTCGACTTCATTTTGCGCATACAAACGTAAAATAGGAAATACATTATTAAAAACACAAACGTCACAGTCAGATGTGGTAGGCGAAAAAGTAACTTAATTCTTTATTATTTGTTGGCAACACCAACACAAAATTGTTTTAATTTTTTATACTTGCAATACTACCTAAAAAGAAATATACAAAGCTGCATGCAAAAATCACCGTCGTGAGTTTAATTTTAAAAACAGCCCCTATGGTGGCAAGTTTCCAACATCATTTGCTCAGCTAAACTGTTTTTATAAGTAAGGCCCTATAAGACTGAGATCTATAGAGCGAACTCCGACTAAAGCTTAGTCAAAGGAACGAACTCAGTGAAGATTTTTGAAATCGAACTTTGACATCTAATTGTTTTGCTATTAAAACGAAAGGCATAAAAAACGTCTCGGTAATTTAAAATAATGCTACAATAATCACAAGTTTAAAAACTTAACGGACCGACTTCAAATCTGATCGTGACCAAATTTATATGGGACCACCCTTAAAAGAAGCTCTATCGAACGCAATTGAAGAAAAATAATGAATTTTGAAGATCGGTCCACATTCGGCGGAGATATCGCGTAACATACATAAAAATACAGACGAATTGAGGACCTTATCCTTTTTGGAAGTCGGTCGAAAATTGCAGAGCAACCAATTATAGAAAGAAACCACAAAATTATAGAATTCTTACCAATCTCAAAGTAAAGGGAGTTGAGGAGAAGGTATTTAGTAGAGGTGTTGTATTCTCAATAATTCAATCAATTGACGGATATTTAAGATGAGCAAATATTATGTAATGTGTGTTTCTCACTTCTATAATTAGATGCAAACTTTTTGTCCATTTTTAGTTCCGTTGCTTTATTTGGCATATTTGAGTATGACACAAGTCCGATACACTCAATCGATGCAAATTAGTCTTTATGTTAATAATTGTTTGTATTGAACGCAATTATCTATCGTTTTAGACGGTATTATTAGTTACAGACCGAAATAGCTTGATGCCAGTAATTGTTCATTTGAATTTCATTAATTAATATAGGATCACAAACATACAATCAGTAATTGAAATAAAACTATGTCGGCAGTCCAACCCGTGACCACGAAGGCTGCAAAGCTTTCGAAACGTCGGGCATAAAAATTAAAACCAAATAGTGATATAATCCGTAAAAATAGTTTTATTTCAATGAATAACATTCGCGTCAACCTAAGAAATCATTATACAATCTATAAGATAGATAAGCTATAGATATAAGATTTCTATAAGATAGATAAGCTAGCTTATTTATCTTTTAGAAAATCGACGTAAAATCGCTGCTTGCTGTTGCGAGCTGCGGTTTCTGAGAGTCCAATACTGAGGGAAACTATTTTTCACAATTCTTTTATATTCTTTTAAAGTCAGCATTGCATCTATTGAAAATTAAAAACACAAATAAAAAATGTAGTCTCCGATTTTTAGTGGTAGGTCAATTAAAACAAAAATTCCTATCGAAGTATCGGATTTCACTGATTTATATGGATTTGCATCGTAAATTTGTCTAAAATAATAATAATTATTATTAGCCCTGTAATATTATTGTCCCACTGCTGGACACGGGCCTCCTCTACTAATGATAGGGGTTAGGCCTTAGTCTACCACGCTGGCCTAATGCGAGTTGGTAGACTTCACATACCTTCGGAATTCATATAAAGAAATTCTTCGGGTATGCAGGTTTCCTCACGATGTTTTCCTTCACCGTTATAGCAAGCGATATTTTACCATGAAAATACACTTAACATAGAAAAGTCAGAGGTGTATGTTCAATTTTGAGGTTGGTCTCGAACCTCCGACACTTGTCTCGGCAGTCCGTACCATTCCCAACTGAGCTATCGCTTTTTTTTATTTAATTAAAATGTATATCATTTTGCGAAGTTTTTGAAGGGTCCCTTTTTATTAGAAAGTGTAAGGAGTAGAAGTAATTTGTGACTATAATATCACTAATACCTCTTCATATTGTAAACAGTCTAGTAATTTCGTATTACATTGCGTAATTTTCTTACGCGTTTAAATATTCATAATCAACATTAGGAACAATAAACATGACGTAACATAAAACATCTTTTGTCATTCTTAAATATTTCCCAATTTCTCACGCTTGTGACTTGTCCACACATGGACTGATAAGTGGCTATAGACTCGCCCTCTGTTTGCCTTAAATATTTATTGAAGGTTTAATAAACCGTATTATTCCTACGCCACATCTATTTCAATAAAGGAAAAGCTATTGAAATTGTCAAAGAAGTTGCAGTATGTCTTACAAATATGCAATTTAATTTTACTCTAGTAATCAAAGGGTCCATATTCACAATTACGCCTTTTTATTCTTATGTGTACATGGGCTGTGGACCAAGTATCCTGGATTCAAAGAGATTTAATATTATTGACTATAGAGGGGCTAATCAAGCAAGTTTATATAAAAAAAAAATGATCTCAAACTTCAGTACCGCCATCAACTTTTTATTACAACGCGAGGACGATTATTACAATTTACACCCTAGAAAATTTTGTGAATGGTAAGACATAACATAACATAAGCTCACGCCTGTATCCCCGAAAGGGTAGGCAGAGGCGCACTAGCGAACTAGAACACCCACATTTCGCCGAGCTTAATTCCGTCCCAGATGTGATAGGGACCGAGCCTATCGCCATATCGGGCACAAATTCTAGACTCCGGGCTGATATAGAAAAATCCAATATCACTTTGCCCGACCCGGGGATCGAACCCGAGACCTCAGAACCGTAGTCGTACCGAAATACCACCACGCCACCGAGGCAGTCAAATGAATGTTGAATGGTTAAGAATCACGTAAGTTTATTCTCTAAATATTATTTCGCTGGCCGACCTGGCGCGCGTATATGTCAAATAAACTGAGCTACTTATGACCACTAGGTCATAACTTTTGGATCACAAGTTTTGTGCTGTTGTCCCGTTCTATATACTGTTAAATGTCTTTGCCTGGATTCGAATCTCATCTGGGTTTTTCTAACACGATTTTGTTAGGACTATATCCTCCATAGGTGGTTAAAGAAAGCCAACAACATGCTTAAGTGTATTGCATCGATCCTACATAAATGTAAAATAATCATAAGTTTAAAAACTTAACGGATTGACTTAAACACTTCAACAACAACTATCAAACACAAAAAAACCTTGAAAATCGGTCCACGTTTGGGAGAGACATCGGGGAACATACATAAAAAAACAGACGAATTTAGGACCTTCTTTTTTAAAGTCGATTGATAAGGGCAAATGCATTTCCAAAAAAAATAAGGACAGGCGGAAGAAAATTCAGTAGTTCATAGTAAGCTGGGAAATATACTAACGATTTGTATTACGCACTCCTTTTTTAACCCGTCGGAGGCGTCACATAAATATGTTACATAAGCGTATGGGCCACCGGAGGCCGAGCCACCCGTGACTATTTAAAGGTCGGTTGATAAGGGCAAATGCATATCCCAAAAAAATAAGGACAGGCGGAAGAAAATTCAGTAGTTCCATAGTAAGCTAGAAAATGTACTAACTTCCTAATGTTTCGAATGCAAATACGATTGATATTATTTTTCTCACCTAACATTGTTTGAAAACCTCTTGAAAGCGTTAGACAAATATATCTGTGCCAAATTCGAATATTTCGTTACGCTTCACTGCCAATGTTAATACGGCATTCGTTTGCAGAACGTAGTTTGTATGATCACTTGAATTGTTATCCAAAAACATAACCAGCATCGTTTGTTGAATGTAATTTTTTTTTGTATTTATTACATTGTTACAACTGGAATACACAGTGAGAAGACATAAGTAAAATTCACGGACGTAAAAAAAGATGGACGGAGCGCTTGGAACATTGAAAGTGAAGCAGGCTTTTCGGCCCATTAGATCTATCGAGACGTAATGGCGGCGATTGAGTCTGTTTGAGTGTTAATCTGTGCGTAGGGCGCTTTTGTACAGGCGCGTTTGTGTGCGTGGCTTCTCTGTGGTGTCCGTTTAACTATAGGCGAGGTGGTGTCCTTCTTTTTTTATGTCCGTGGTAAAATTATATAATCCACTACCATACAAGATGATTTGATATTTCGGTCGGAGGCGGCACATATATGTGTTACATAAGCGTATGGGCCACCGGAGACCGAAACTATTTTGTTTAGGTGATGATAGTACATTAACACATTGAACTTACCATTGCTGTTCTTGTTTTATCCCGCTTCAAAAATGAGGTTCTTAATTCTGCTGCATATTGTTAAATTCGACTCCACTAGAATGTAGTTATTTGCCACTAATGTTAAATTCACTAAAAATTAAGGGCTACATACCTATTTTTAATTAATATCCAAGTATGGATTTGCAATGCACCGGCGTTAACTTCTGCACGTTTGTAGATAATTATAGCTTAGTGACAAAAGAAAAATAAAGACTTGGCATGAATGAGTACGAAAAAATGTGTATATGCCTAATGTATGGGGAGAAACTAAACCGGCGACTTGACGAAAGAAAGATCCCACTAGGATCCCATCCCAGTAATATAGCAGTTAGGCATCTTCAGCACATTTCGAAATTAGTATTACTATAAATAAAACACCCTATATATATTAAAATCAATAAGTATTTATTCCATACTTAAGTTTTTCGACAAGGTGACAACTTACATGTATGTAGATCTTTCTTTCTACCTGCCCTTATACCACCTTAATGTGGGGTCGGCGCAACACACATTTTCAAGCATGTTGCAGAAGGCTCTGTTTTTACGGCCGGCTGCCTGCCTGACGTCAACCCCTGGACGATCCAGTCCTGAGGAAATTAAATTAGAAAATTCGCTTTACCTGACCTGTGAATCGAACCCACGACCTCCCAGTCCACAGCCATATATGCTGCCACTAAACCAAGGATGCCACAGCTTAAAGTAAACGCGTTTTTTCGTAGTTATGCCAAGTCCAGATTTTTCCTTTGTCATTGGTTCCACCATTGTAAATCAAGAACTGTTTTATCAATAAATCATAAGTAAATACAAATAATCTTGGCTTGATAAAATATATTATGATAAGAAATTATTTATTGAGTTTATTTAAATATTTAATTTAAGTATTTTTATAAGGGGCACCCCCTAAGATAATGGAGCAAATTTCCGGTACATTACCATCACGACGTTCGAAATAAATATAATCGGTAGAATCTAGCAGACTGCAAATCCGATAATTCTTTAATTTCTTCAATTTGCAGTAGTACATGGCCCATTAAGCTTATAATTTAATTTTGCGCGATATATTTTTAACTCAGACATTTTATTGCCTCGAAGACCGATTTGTATTGCGTACGCGGTACGACCATTATTTCTTGAGGTCTCTTGTTCGAACTCCGAGTTGGGCATATTGGATTTTTCAGCTTAGTACCATCTAGGAACTTATTGGCCTCTTATCACATTATGGAAAATAAATAACCTTTTTTTTATCGCTGAGACTGGCAAGCAAGCAGATGGGTCACTTGATGGTAAGTGATCTCCACCGCCCATAGACACCCAAGACACAAAAACAATCATGGATGCGTTGCCAACGTAAAATGAAGAAATGGAAGGGGAGGGAAAAGGGAATGGGAAAGGGAGGGGTGAAATGGGCCACCGGAAATCTCACTCACCGAACGAAACACGACAGCAAGCTGCCATATTACGTCGGTTTTCACTTTTCTGTGAGACAGTGGTAGCCAACCGGTCCAGTCGTCCCATTCATGCTGTAGACGTTACTGTCTACAGCGTGGCTCTACTACTCAAAAAAGGCGAAAAGTACTCCTTTCGGATTAACAAAATATGTGAGTGTGTATGTATGCATACATATTAATAATATATTTTTAAACTCAACGTGAATCCTATTAACTAAACCAAATTACGCATATCCTTAAATGGATGGATGGACTACCTCGGTGGCGTAGTTGTATTTCGGTACGACTACCGTCCTGAGGTCTCGGGTTCGATCCCCGGGTCGGGCAAAGTGATATTGGATTTTTCCATATCAGCCCGGAGTCCGGAATTTGTGCCCGATATGGTGATAGGCTCGCCCCCTATCACATCTGGGACGGAACTAAGCTCAGCGAAATGTGGGTGCACTAGTTCACTAGTGCGCCTCTGCTTACCCCTTCGTGGATACAGGCGTGAGGTTATGTTATGTTATGTCGGAGGCGGCACATATATATGTTACATAAGCGTATGGGCCACCGGAGGCCGAGCCGCCCGTGACTATCTACATGGATCATAAAACATTTATTCCAGTGCAGTTTTTGAATATACCATACCACCTTTATTATCTTAACGATAACGATCTGTCGCTGTAATGTCATGAAGACTGTAGGGTCAACAACCTATTAACTATTGAAATAAATCAAAGATTTCAAAGTATTTCTACCAAAAAAATTACTTTTATCCCCTAAATCATATGCCCTTATATTAATAATTGTTTAAGTTGTGCAGAGCTTTAAAATAACGTTTGCTTATATCAGTTGTGTGAGTAAAAGGACAAACATTGTTTAACCCGTCGGAGGCGGCACATATACATATATGTTACATAAGCGTATGGGCCACCGGAGGCCGAGCCACCCTTGACTATGTACCTAAAGGCGCGTCTCCTGCACGTGTTTTTGTCGAAACAAAACACATAGGTACGCAAAACAACGATTATATTATGTCTCCTGCTCGTAGAACAATGAACCATCGATAAAAAATGCATGTTTTGTGTAGGTGTTTTGTGTAATGTTTTAGTGCAGGAGACGCGGCTTTAAGCACCGCTTAGATTAGTTTATGCACCCTTTGTTTCTGCCCTAAAAAAGGAGGTACATACTTAATTCGTCTGTATATTTTTATGTAAGTCACACATCCACCTAATATGGACTGATTTTTATGATGCTTAGAGCTTATTCAAAGGGTGGTCCCATATTTGGTTACGATCGAATAAAGTTTGAAGTCGATCCGTTAAGTTTTTGAAGTCTCATGTTCTCTGTCCCCAGCCTACTCTACGCGTTAGTCGTAGGCTCGTAGGTGCTAATCGGGGCGCGCGCACGCTCGCCCATCCTGCAGACGCGGCATCACGCCCAGTTAGCCCCACTTTACCCTGTTTGTTCTTAAACTTACATTTCACCCGCAAACACCCTCTTCCGGCGAGATTATTGGAAATATCGCCTTTTTGTGGCCGCACCCGGCTCGGCTACTTTTGAGTAAATATAGTTTATTAATGGAATGATTCTCGCAAATTGAGGTAAATACATACAAAAATAAACTCTGTATCCCCGAAAGGGTAGGCAGAGGCGAACTCGAATAGCCACGTTTTGCCGCGCTCATTTTCGTCCTTTATGTAATAAGGGATGAACTAATCTTTCTTTATTTCTTACCATATCGGGCACAAATTCTAGACGCCGGACTGAGTAGAAAAACTCAATATATCTTTGCTCGTCCTGGGGATCGAACCCGAGACCTCAAGATGGTAGCTATACTGCAATACAACTACGACACCGACGCAAATTGCGATAAGAGTTGGAAATTAAAAGATTGTTAAACTTAAAGCTAGTCCTATCATGATTTTCGAAACACTACACAAAAACATCTATACAAAACAATGTTTCTGTTTTGACACACGTTGTCTCCAGCTAGTGGAACTCTGTGTCATAGACCAAAATGTGTAGCGATTTCACGTTTTTTGTAGATGTTTTTGTTAAGTGTTTAGAGAAAAACAGTAGCACGTGACGCCTTTATGAAGAGGGGCAGACGTCCCACCTGATGATAAGATACAGTCGCCCATGGACATCGCCAGTGCTATGGATAGCATAAAAAGGAAGGAATGGGAATTTGGGAGGCGGAAATATATTTAGGACATCGTAAATCTCACTCCTCATATTATGAAATACTAATAGCAGTCCAGTATATATACTACTGTTGAAAGTTTTTGTAGCAGTCACTCTTTCTTTGAACCTGCCCTATTCTACTCCAAGTTGTGTCGATTCGAAATATCACATAATATAAATTTTCCAGTTTGAGTTTTTGGGGGAGGCCTATGTCCAGCAGTGGACGTCCTGTGGCTGATGATGAGTTTTCTAGGATTAGAATTACGCGGTATAGGGAAAAGCTCCCCTTATCGCGTAACGGAAAGGAAGGAAGAAAAGAAGAAGAAGATTTCTTCTTTTCGTCATTTAGGTTTTCACGCATTTGCGATGATTCTGCCAATGTCAAGGTTGGACGGTACCAAGGTTAAAATTGAAAGGAAATAATCATGGCACTGACGAGCGTAAAAAAAAACAAAAAGGAAAATAATTCTCATATTCTCTACTAAGGTTGTAGGATTTTTAACAGCAGGTACTTATTTATTACTTGACACTTGCAAAGGTAGGTCTTGTAATATATGGGATCTTTGCCACTGATATTGCACCATTACCTACCCCCTCAAAGAAAGCGTAATCATACGTAAATGAGACGACAGCAGCGAGTTAAATATGATTTAATTTTGTAATTTTTCTTAGCAATTATATTTCGTTTGCATCTGAATACTTATAATTAGACACAGTATTACAATACACAGTGTCACAATAACGACTTTATTATGTATATAAGCGCATATTTTGTAAAACTATTAAACATTTTCTGGAATGTCTGAACGTCTTTTGTATACTACGTACTATGGAATAATGGAGGAATGTATAGCGACTTATGTTCACATTGACTTTTAACAACATTTAATGTTATAAAATTGAGAGACTGAATCCGTATATTAATTAAAAATAATGCAAAAATATCTTAGCAAAATGCTTTATATTTATTATTGTCACATTTAATGTTTTGAAGTAATAACAAAGACCCCAAAGTTACGATAAGAGGCATAAAGGGGGTATGACTGAGCTTTAATTTTTTCAGTTATGTAGTAAAATACCATAGACCAAAATAAAATAGACTTCGCAAGTACTTCAATCTATAAGCAAATCGATTTTTTAGATTGCTTTAACGGTTTTATTTAGTGATGGGAAACATCTTTGGTATATAAATCTACAGAATGAAAGAGGTTTCGTCATTATTCAGTAATATCTTACTGTAGTCACTTTGCATATACCTACCCTAAACGAAATCTGCATGTCTTAGGCCTCATTCGTACGAGAGCTTTTTAAACGCGCGTAAAAAAAACGTAGTAATGGAACAAATGAGTTTTAGTATAGTTGTTCAAACGCCGGCGCTTTTAAAACGCAGTGTTTTATAGATTATACTTTATTAGAACGAAGGCAAGAATGATTTTCAAACAATAATATAAACAGACATGTGGAAACGCTGTTTTAACGCGCATTAAAAAATCTCTCGTGCGAATGAGGGCGTACTTAAAATACGAAACTCGTAGGTACAATTGCGACATTTATTTTATATCTTCGGTCTGTGGAAGTGGTCGTCGCATTGAAAAAAAAAATTAAACAAGGATTATACTGTCTTTCACATAAAAAATGTGTCCTATTTCAGATATGCGGTCAATATGCGGATTCAGTCTATCAACTTTTACGAGTATACAATGGTTACAAGGTACAATATTACATTTTCTAAGTTTTGATTTATAACTATTTTCACTTAAAGACCCGAGAATTAAAATAACACAATGATCATTCGAATAAATAAAAATAACAGTTCAAATTATTATGCATTTTGACCTTTAAGTGAAAATTTTACAAATAACTGCAATTACTCTTAGTATAAATATTGGTAATTTCTACATAAAGTTTACAGACACAAATTGAACATAGCTGCAATGCGAACTGATAGTTTACAATGCTACCTTACTATGGCACAGATCGTATATTAACAGTATTAAATATAGGTAGATACGATGTACAACTGCATAACAGGTTAGGCGTTTCATTGCAATCAACACATAGGCGCGTATTTACTCGAAAAATTACTACAAGCGTCAATAGAAATCCACGAATTTCGATATTAAAGAGATTCAAAAAACCTATCACTCACATACGAACTCCTAAAACAATATTTACAAAGCGCTCAAAATCATACAATCAAATTCACAGAATCGCACGAAAAATATTCATTATGAACATTAGTAAGAAAATAGTTTCAGTACATGAAGTTAGTAGAGGAAACTAGGTCATATCAACTGTGGCTAATCACAAGAGAGCGGTCGGTCGGATAGATTAAATACCCATAATTAAATACATAAAAAACATTTTAAACAACTTTACATCTAACACCTACGTTTACAAATTTTTGATTAACGTTTTTTGGATAAATAAGTAAACACGATGGTTTTATTATATTTACAAGCAGATAACACAATCCGTACTTAATAGTAAAGCGTTTTAAATAATAACACACTGAGAATTGACGTAAAGGCGTTTTGCTACATTTATAGCGGGCCAGCCGGAGCAGTTGGTTACGAGGCTCACTACGTGTGGTGTACTTCGCGATAATTATGTCGATGTGTCTGTCGCTGGTCGCACGGCCGACACGACGCGCGACAGCAATGTCGCACACTCTTGTTCAGCGGTGGTCTGTCGGAAGACTCGTGACCGGCGCGACTACTATTTGCTCGTTCCACAGAAAACCTTTTTTCCTTTTAGAGCACGAGTCCGACCAGCACATAAGCAAACGAGCGCCATGATGTTACACGACCTTAAGGAATTTCACAGCTCCGGACGTCGTCCCGGCTCGGCGTTTTTTCCCCCATTCAAATGTTTGCTCTCTCGCTTCAGCTACCATTCATGCGGCGTTTGAAACACCGCGGCCACCGCGGCTAACCTAACGCTATCCAGTCCACGTCACTGTAATAATACTGCGATAGTTGACTAATACTCTGTCCACTCACAATGTCCAACGACAGCTGCTGCTGGCAACGGAACGCGCGAAGCGTTGAAGCGTGAAGCTGCTAATGTCGATGTGGGGAGGCGCTTACGTGCCGTCGCAGTTCCTTCGCCTCTGATGCCTGCCGTGGTGATGGCGCACGCCGTGGCACGGGGGCTTGATGGAGTTCTGCGGCGGGGGTCGCCTACGCTGCGAGCGCCACTTGGCGTTGGCGAGCAGGTTGTTGTGCCTGTTGATGTCGAAGTCGTGGGCCTCCTTCATGAACGAGAAGCACTTGTGCAGTCGTTCGGGCAGCCTGCTCTTGCCTCGTCGCAGCTGCACACCGCGCCGGTTGAACCCTATGTATCGGTCTTCGTTCTTGACCAGGTGGTATCTGTTGTAGCCGTCCACAAACTCCTCTTTGAACAGGCAGTTGGGTTGTCTCTCGGCTTGGAAACGTGACTGTGGACAAAAATTATTTAATTAGAGACTAGTATTGTTCAGTTACATACGGGAATATTGTATTCAAAGAACTTTTGAAATGATAGCAGTCTCTATAGATTTAATTATTTTCAGAAACATTTATAGGATGTTTATTATTATATGTGTCTTATGTTTTGTGTTGTAATAAAATAATAACGACGTGGTCGTCCTAAGAAAAAGTAGCGAAACGATCTAAACGCATTTGAGCCACAATAGCTTAAACGGCATTGGATCATGAGAAATAGAAGGAGAGGGGGGAAGCCTTTGTCTAGCAGTGCAATGATATAGGTAAGGAAAAATAGTAATAAATAGTAACTGACCAGTCGCCTGCCGACGAGCCGCGAGCGGTTGAAGCAGAGGTACATTTCCTGCACGGGCGAGTAGATGAGTAGTTCTAGACTGAACCGCGAACTGATGGTGAGATTCGCTGCAACAAACAATACAACAACAATTACAACATGTTTAGATAGATAGATAGATTATTCTTTATAGTACACCAACAAAAAACTACAAAGATGAACAAATAATACAAAGTGTAAACAACAGGCGGTCTTATAGCTTACAGCGATCTCTATCAGACAACTTTGTTTACAACAAATATAATATACGACAGGAGTTATGTCTATGTCTTATAAACATAATAAGTCCACGCCTGTATCACCGAAGGGGTAGGCAGAGGCACACTAGCGAACTAGAACATAAATTTCACCGAGCTTAGTTCCGTCCTAGATAGTAGTAGTAGGAGCCTATCGCCATATCGGGTATAAATTCCAGACTCCGGGCTGATACTAAAAATGCAATATAACTATGCCCGACCTGGATCGAACCTGAGACCTCAGGATGGTAGTCGTAGCGAGCCCGATATATCACTACGCCACCCGGGCAGTCTTGTAATTCTTATAAAGAAGTCTCAGGTATGCAGGTACCCATAAATCCGTTAAAGCAACGCGGTGACTAAACGCGGTAACTTTACACTTTACTACACTAGTAAAGTGTAAATAAACAAAACCATCTCGTTTAGTAACAAAACCTAATTAAAGTTGACATTACATCAAACAAATATAAACACGACCCCCAATATAAATAAACAAAAAATCTCATAAATGCGTAATCCAATATCAAGATAATGTAATTTGTTATAACATGTGTACGTAATTTCGTTGAAAACTAATGAACAATTTAAAAAATTAAACTTTCTTTTCTCAACGACATATTCAAAATCGTATACAGGAATTAATTAACCCATAACACACACTAATATAATGTAAATATTCAAGGAATCTCTAATTTTACTCCCGCTTGATGTAATTACTACACCGTAGGTGATTTTTTTTAAATTCCAATAAACGCCGCCGACTGCATTCTCAAAAACGGTTACCGTCGTAGCTTAAGCTATATTCTAATAAGCGACATATCCGAGAAGTGATAAAACCTTATAAAGCCGGAAAACGCTGTCGAGGCACATAATAAAAATACAAAATAAAGTGACTAAATCACATGATCACACTAATATTATAAAAGCGAAAGTTTATGAGTGTATTTGTATGTTTGTAACGTCTTTACGCTTAAACGGCTGGACCAATTTTGATGAAATTTGGACTGGAGGTAGCTGACACTCTTTAACACACAGGCAACGGCAAAGACATTCAACAGTATATAGACGGGACAACAGCACAAAACTTGTGATCCAAAAGTTATGACCTAGTGGTCATAAGTCGCTCAGTATATTTGAAATATACGCGCGCCAGGTCGGCCAGCGAAATAATATTGAGAGAATAAACTTATCTTACGTGATTCTTAACCATTCACAAAATATTCTAGGGTGTAAATTGTAATTATCGCCCTCGCAATGTAATATGTAGTTGATGGCGGTACTGAAATTTGCGATTTTTTTTTTGTATGGTAAATTGCTCGATAGCCCCTCTATATGTAGTTAGTAATATTAAATCTCTTTGGGCTACGGAGATCCCTGAATTTATTCCGTAACATAAATTTCCACGCGAATGAATTCGCGGGCAACAGGTAGTCTACAAATAGATATTGATAATGATAATATATCTAAAAAATAAATGATAATGAAAATTTTTGGCTTACATAACCCGACTTATTGATTACCATAACATACATACATAACATAAGCTCACGCCTGTATCCCCGAAGGGGTAGGCAGAGCCGTGCTAGCGAACTAGAACACCCACATTTCGCCGAGCTTAGTGCCGTCCCAGATGTGATAGGGGGCGAGCCTATCGCCATATCGGGCACAAATTCCAGACTCCGGGCTGATATGGAAAAATCCAATATCACTTTGCCCGACCCGGGGATCGAACCCGAGACCTCAGAACCGTGGTCGTACCGAAATACCACCACGCCACCGAGGCAGTCCATTACCAAATTAAAGTATTTATATTTACCAGATATTAAGTCGCTTAATGTGTGTTAACACCCTTAATTTGTTGTTAATACGACAGACACGAAGAGGAATACTATGTGTTACTGTTCAATAATATTTGAACAAGTGCAGAATAGTCAGTAAAAATAACATCATTTGTATTATGGATGAGAAACGACATGTGTTGGCTTTTATACAATATTATTTAAACGCGGTTTTACCTTGGCAAGACAAAAAGACTGAAGGTAAATTTTAAGGCAGCGAACTTCGACTAAGTCTAAGTCAAAATCACAAACTCAGAGGGGATTTGGAATAGTTAAATCAAACTTTGACTTAGTCCGGGTAATTTTTTACAATAAAAACAGACTAACAGACAGACTAAGCAAAGATTTTCTTGTAAAATATGACTCGGGCTTAGTAAAAATCCTCACTGAGTTTGTGACTTTGACGTAGACTTAGTCGAAGTTCGCTCTATAGATCTCAGCCTAAATGTCGTAAATATATTGAACAATTATATATGACGACCTAAAGTTACTGGAACATATCTGGAACGTGATTCGTGTAAACGAATACTAATCTTAAGACCATTGGAAAATTCGTACTGTTTGTAAAACCATAACACATAAAACTTAACATTTTTGTTATTACTTTTAAATCGAAATCAGTTTGATAATAATAAGCGTCATTTTTATAATCAAGTCGACAAAAATCTAGATACAAAAATAGTACCAAAAACATATGCGACATGTTAACCTTCCATGATAGATATCCCAAAAGATGAAAGTTCGTGTACTGTGCGCCTACACGACGAACAAACGCGGTTAAAAAGTCCCATCTCGACACCGGCTATGTCGTCTCAATTAACATTATAAGACATAAAAATAACTCCGGTGTCGCACGCACATAAATTTGTTATAATTTCTATCAATGAGGTAGTGGCAGCGGAAAAATAATAATAATAACACCCAACCATCAATATAATATACCCTAGATGCACAGTTCTTTGCAAATCTCCTCCTAAAAAGTAGTCTCAGGAATAAAACAAAGAAAAATATCACAAGTTCTAATTAAATCAACACAAATATAACCCTATGCACGTGTTATAAAGTAGCTTTTTAAACGAAATGAGCAAGCGTTCTTAAATTTGAAATTTGACATTTAGAATTCTATCGGCGTCCTACTGTAGGCAAAAGGAGTGCTTAAGCACTCGTTTGCTGCCCCATGTTCCGAGCGTCAACTGTGCATCTAGGTATATAATATATCGATGCACCCAACAGTCAAATACATAGTCCTGACCCCACATTAAGATTGAGGCTGAGATCTTTAGAGCGAACTTCGACTAAGTCAAAGTAACGGAACTCAGTGAGGATTTCAACTTGGTTCGCGTAATTTTTTACAAGAAAATATTTGCCTAGTCTGTCTGTCAGTCTATTTTTCTTTTCTTTAACCCATTGTAAAATATTGATTATTATGTCTTGTACATACATATGTGCAGAAATAAATACTTTTGAAATAAAACTATTCTTACGGATTCTATCGCGATTAGGTTTTAATTATTATTCCCGACGTTTCGAAGGCTTTGCAGTCATCGTCGTCACGGGTCAGACTTACTTTTATCATTATTATTATTATTTTAACACACATAAGCTCACACCCGTATCCCCGAAGGGGTAGGCAGAGGCGCACTAGCGAACTAGAACACCCACATTTCGCCGAGCTTAGTTCCGTCCCAGATGTGATAGGGGGTGAGCCTATCGCCATATCGGGCACAAATTCCAGACTCCGGGCTGATATGGAAAAATCCAATATCACTTTGCCCGATCCTGGGATCAAACCCGAGACCTCAGAATGGTAGTCGTACCGAAATACAACCACGCTACCGAGGCAGTCATTATAGTTTTTTATTATATAATAGATTTGCTTACATAACACATAATTAGGATCATATTTCCTATCTTATTCAATTTATTCTATATTGCCAATAAAATGGCACTGATTTACATAGTGCGGATGATGATAAAAAATTGCGTTTGATGTATGATTATAATGATTAATTACATTCAGATATACCTATGATATGCAAGTCAGAGCAACTCATTCAGTATATGTGAACTTTAATATCGCTGATTAATACCGTTGATATTAGAATTTAATATCAAAATGTACTTTATATCTCGATCAAGATACATGATAGTAGTAATGTTCATTGACTTTGCCTTTATCATGTTTTGTTCAGTTTAGCTCCCGCGAGTCGTTGTAAGCCTTGTGTGGTAATCCCCCGGAAAGGGTTGACGTCAGGTTAAACTAAGGCGAATTTTTGCAACATGCTCGAAAAAGTGTTGCGCTGAACCCACATTAGAGTGGAATTAGTGTTAGTAGAACATTATACTCGGTTTGGTAGTTCCGTAGATTAGCCCATATAAACTAATAAGGACTTACAAAACTATTTAGTACATTAAATATTATCATAGATACACCGGGGTATAGTTAACTACAACTATGATTGGAAGAGCCATAGTTGTCTACAGCGTGGCTCTACAACCTAACTGCATACGTCTACAGCACGAATGGGCCGACTCGACCGGTTTGATTCCACTGTCTCACAGAAAACCGATGTAAAGTGGCAACTCGCTGTCGCATTTCGTTCAGTGGCTGAGATTTCCGGTGACCCAATTATCCCGGTCCCTTTGCCCATCCCTATTCCCCTCGTTTTAGATAGTCACCCATGATTATTTTTGTGTCTTGGGTGTCTGTGGGCAGTGGAGATCACTTACCATCAGCATGTCGATTCTCTAAGAAACGCCACAACGTTGCGATCGACGACGAGCTCCCGCAGCGCACATGGTTGAGATCGACGAAGCGTTCAACGTTGTTGGCTCTTAGAGACTACCATTTTCCATACATTTATGTCAAACGCCTCGCTCGAGAGAGCTAGTTCGCATAAGCGCCGTCATCACGCATAGCGCTAGTGCGTGCGCTTTGTGCCTTGCTGAATACAAAAATGAGAACATCGTTGTCGCAACGCTGCCGCAACGTTGTTTTCACAAATGAAACCTTAGAGAATCGACCTGCTGGTGATCCATCTGTTCGTTTGTCAGTCTCTGCTATAAAGAAGCAACATACAATAGTAATAACAATGCTTAACATCACACAAACATAGATGTTCGTGGACAAGATAAAGATCGCAGCTAAAAATATTCACTGATAATGACTCCAAAGCAAACACAATATTCTGGTTTAATTTCTTCTATTATAAAACAAAGCCACATTTCCATAGTTACATTGTCGTCTCCTTGGTTTAGTGGCAGCATATATGGGCTGTGGACCGGTAGGACATGGGTTCGATTCCCAAGTCGGGCAAAGCAAATTTTCTCATTTAATTTACCCGGGACTGGATCCCTCAGAAGGGGTTAACGTCAAGCAGGCAGCAGGTCGTAAAAACTGAGCCGTATCTATTCTGCAACATGCATAAAAAAGTGTGTTGCGCCAACCCCACATTAAGGTGGGATAACGGCAGGTAGAAAGAAAGATATAACAAAGCCACATTTCCGTAGTTACAATGTCATGATGTTGTAAATCATCGAAATCTTGTACATTTACTGTTTTATCTATCTGTCCTGGTATTTATAAATATAATATAAATAACAACATCTAGATACAAAATGATATAACAAAATTCCTTTATCATTTGGTACCGTTTTATTGTCTGTTGTAATGCAACAATATAATGTATTGATAACAGGGAATACCATTGTAAAAGGTTCTCATGATTTCGATTAAAGTTGTTTTTATTTTTGTTAAAGATATGTCTTGCTTCTGGAAAAGTGTATTGTGATTATGTAATACAATCCCAAAAAATAACGTATGTAGGCTCACGCCTATATCCACGAGAATTAGGCAAATGCGAACATATATACAGAGTGTTTCATAAAATTGGTATCAATAATACTCGTAACTACACTTAAAGGGAATATGGTCAGCAATTTAGCTATAAAGTTTACAATTTCGTAAGGCTCATTTGAATAATGGAATGGAATAATGAAAACGTAAATTTGTGACGAAAAATTGATTCTGGCCCATTGTTATCAGTTTCATTACATTTGCAAAGCACCTATGGAGTAATTTATTAGTTTTAGCATACACAAAGCCATTCCCATGCTAATTGCAATTATTTACAGGTCGTATTTTGATTTAAAAGTACCCATGCTTAATAATTTTAATTACATAAGGGGGCGTCCATAAATTACGTGAGGTGTTTTTTTAAATTTTCTGTACCTCCCTCCCCCCCTGGTGAGATGTCGTGAGATTTTATTCAACCCCCTCCCCCATCCCCCAATCTCACGTGAGATTTTTCAAAATGTGAGTTTCTTACGTAAACATATGTACAATCTGGATTAAATGGACCAAAATAGTATATTTAATTTTTGTTTCAATGAGAAAAAAAATTGCGTGATATTTGCCGAGTCCCCCCCTCTCTCCAACGTAAGATTAGATGAGATTTGACTCGACCCCCTCCCCCCCTTAAACACCTCACGTAATTTATGGACGCCCCCTAAATTGAGTACAATTTTTATTTTTTTACTTTGTTGATGTTAGATTATAACTATTTTTACGGATTCTATCACGATTTGGTTTTAATTTTTATGCCCGACGTTTCGAAACCAAATCGTGATAGAATCCGTAAAAATAGTTTTATTCCAATGAATAACATTCGCGTAAAGCTAAGAAATCATTTGTTGATGTTATTATTGTTTTCCCTGCATGTGGAATCATTATTGGTACCTACTTTCTGAAACACCCAGTATATAACGTGCCTCACTAATTTCGTATCTCACGTCACAAATTCAAGTCGGACGCGTTGTGGACCACAGATTGAAAATTTGGAACTTTTCCCACCGGTTAGACAGGCATAACTGTTTCAAAGGGAGATTTCTTTCGAAACTAACGGAGCGCGTAAACATTGCCCAACCTTCGTAATATAGACGGGCTAATTTTGTAAAGACACCATAATCTCGAGTCGCCAAAGTAAACGTTTCTTTGAAGTTAAGCCGCCGCATAAATTTCACTTTTGTTAAACATTGTTTCATTGAATATGTGTTTAGAAAATTATTCAGCGTATTACTTAGCACGTTTTATTATTTAGATACGAAATTGAATTTTATTTTGTATTTACAAACGTGTATTTAGCGAATATATTATAATATTAAACTAATACTTACACTTTTTTTCAGATTCAACCGTGCCATAACATAAATCTAGATCAGCAGCCCGAGCAAGAAAATTTCTGACCACCGTAAATGTATTCGTGCTCGATGCGCGTCTATGAAATTTGTATGAAATATTAATCAAATGTCATCAGTGCGCAGCGAGTTTACATTTACATTAGTTTTTCGTGCTCGGGCTACTGTGTATTGAAACCAAAATTGGGGTATTGAAACAAAAACAGACATAAAATCGGAACCGAACTCGATGCTTGCTTATCATATTAGTATAAAATAACCAAATGTCTACTGCTGGACATAGGCCTCTTCCAATGCACACGATTGAGCCCGGTCTTTAGCTCTTTGCATGTGTTCAGCAGTGGACGAGTGTAGCTGATGGTGATGGTAGTTTATATATTTTTTTATTTAAATCTTTATTTTCAGGTTACAAAGACCCATCGAGAACTTTTCTGCCCCATCGGCTATCAGTTCTACGAGCTATGTGCCCTGCCCACCGACGACTTGATAAAGGTCGCAGGAAGTCGCTGGACGCAGGCCGCTTCTAACAGGTCGATCTGGAAATCTTTGGGCGAGGCCTATGTTCAGCAGTGGACGTCCTATGGCTGATGATGATGATGATGATGAATCTTTCCGATGTTGTTTGTGTTTCCGTAGTTGGACCAAATGTCATCGCAATGAGCAGTGCCGTGCCGTTCGCAATGAATTCGATTCGATTTCAATAAGCAAAATTATTCGTGCTCGGTTCTCTGATCCGAGATACAGTCTACTGTCCTCAAGCTAAAATGCCGTTAATGTATAAACCTAATCGTGATATAATCCGTAAAAATAGTTTAATTTCAATGAATAACATTCACGTAAATCTAAGAAATCATTATGAATAAACCTAGTTTAGAGATGTCTCCAAAAAACTTAGAAAATATGCTCCCTAGAGATTTCATAGACTTATGGTTATATTTAATCTTAAAGTAAACAAGTTATTTAGGGCGACTTGCACCATTATTACCAACCTACAGTTAGTCCTAGCTTCAATAATTGAAAAAAAAATGAATGAAATATAATTCAAATAAGTATGTAATGCATCACAGAATTAATTACAGAAAAAATATATAAATAAATAACATACATACATAAACTCACGCCTGTATCCCCGAAGGGGTAGGCAGAGGTGCACTAGCGAACTAGAACACCCACATTTCGCCGAGCTTAGTTCCGTCCCAGATGTGATAGGGGGCGAGCCTATCGCCATATCGGGCACAAATTCCTGACTCCGGGCTGATATGGAAAAATCCAATATCACTGCCCGATACCGGGGATCGAACCCGAGACGTCAGGACGGTAGTCATACCGAAATACAACTACGTCACCCAGGCAGTCATAAATAAATAAATAGATATTATTTTTGGAGAAATCTCAAAATTAGGTTTGTTCACTTAACACCATTTTAGCTTGAGGACGGCAGTAGTGTAGTCCAAATATAATGTTGACCGTTGAGATATATAGCGACAAATGTCATGGATTATGTGTGAGTTTCAAGCGAAGATCCTGTCATTTATTTGTATCTTGACACGATATAATATGAACTACATTTTCAATACAAATCGTCAAAGTTAGTAAATAAACGGCCTGTGCCGGGTCAACGACTGACAAACGCATAATGATAACGTGCTATCGATATCTTTGTACTTGTTACCTGAATTATCCAAGAGAACATCCTTATAGTAAATTGTGAAAAATATTATTTAGTTTGCATTTTAGACCAGGTTACTTCTTTATTTAAGTTTATTCTAACGAGTTTGAACGAAACCTAAGCATTTTAATACAATAATCAACAATGTCTAGGTTTATCATAGAATGGGCGCAATGTAATACTATCGCATTACCAGTCATAACTGGCTAAGGCCGGGTCCAGACGTAATATAATCTAAATCGACCTATCCAAAGAATAAAGTTACATATGATAATTAATCGATTATATTTTTCTGCTATATATAATTGCTTTTATATTTTTCTGAGCTTAAATTAACCTATATATTTAACTAATACTAGTATTTTTTTAAAGTTATGACATAATAACAAGTTAAATTATGACATAGCTTAAAAAAATATTCACTAGTTAAATATACAGGTCAATAAATAAGCTCAGAAAAATAAGAAAGCAATTTCGATTCATTTTCATATGTAACTTTATTCTTTGGATAGGTCGAAATTATACGAGTAATAGCAGTACGAGCGTTACGTGTAACGCTTGGGCCAACGTTGGCTTCCATGTTTGAATACAAAGGCTTTCACAGGATCTTAAATACGAGTTATCTCTCGAGGGCCTTGCGGTCTGACTTGATGGTCGGTTGAGACGGGTATGGGGGTATCCCTGTGTCTGCATCGGTCATCCGCCTGTCTTGTCGCAAGCCTCTTGATTTGCTTCTTCCCTCTTCGGATTCGGAGTGTTAAGAAGCATAAATAGGCCGGCATGATTCTGACGACCACTGATAAACACAGTCTTTGTCAGTGGTCGCTAGTTTTTTTTGACTGCACTACGCTTACCATCAGGTGCAGTGTAGTCACTTTGCCGTACCCGGATAAAAAAAAAAAGTTTAGCAAAAACGGTGACAGCTTGTTATACATTTGACAAGCAGGGCCACATGCCGAAAATACAACGAACTAAATGAATAGAGAAAATGAAATCTATCATCATTTTAGACAAATGAAAACTAATAATTTTGTTGCTTTGACAAATTAAAACCGCTAATTAATTCTTCAGTAAAATTTACTTTAAATGTAATATGCCCAACTCGAGTATGCCCAGGACAAAATTCGCATACAGTCCATTTACCGTCCACATTATTTACTTAACGTTACATTTCACGTTACGTTACATAACGTCTGGAGCTGTCCTAAAATAAAGCAATCGGCCATCGATATAGGTATATTATATTGATGCAATCGGCCCATAAAAATATCGGGCACCCTTTATCACAACTACAATGTAATTTATTGGAAATTTGTAGATTCATCTACGCAATATTAATGATTATATTGATAATCTAGTGCGTCAACAGATTTGGTGACGAAATAAAACTATACAATCAATGCCCCTAGTATGAGTTACTTTTGAATTTTGTAATTTCTCAAAAACTATGTTAGTTGTTGTCTTCTCCAATCTCCATGCATTGTAGTTTTTAGTTCGTTGTATTTACCGCAAGAGGCGCCGCTAGTCAAATAAGGAAACCGAAAATTGCCATTTCCAACATTTAAAAAGTTCCTTATTATTATACTAGTAGATCGCACTCTCTTCCTTCTTTTAAATATCCATTGAATAGGTCTGTATCCCCCGGTGGCGATTGAAGGCAGGTAGTCGGCATAAAAATTAAGCCGAATTCTTTCTGCAACCTGCTCGAAATATTTGTGGCATCGACCCCACATTAAGGTGGGATAATGTGGCAGGTTGAAAGACCGTGCCTAAATGACTTACGTGTCCATTGCAACCGAGCCCTCCAAAATAATGTTATCGGGTATCGACATCCATTAATTAGGCCATCAGAGAATGCAACATATTATCGTACATGCAATGTGGATATCACTTCCTTATTATCAGTTTTTTAATTGATTACATACATAAGCTCACGCCTGTATCTCCAAATGGGTAGGCACAGGCGCTCTAGCGAACTAGAACACCAACATTTCGCCGAGCTTATTTCCGTCCCAGATGTTATAAGGGGCGTCTATGTCCATAAAGAGCATAAATTCCAGACTCCAGGCTGATACTTAACAGAAAACTCAATATCACTGCTCGACCCGGGATCGAACCCAAAACCTCAGGATGGTAGACGTACCGCAATACAACTACGCTACCGAGGCAGTTTAATTGATTACGCAGAAGAAAAAAATAGTGTATGTTTATAATTGCTTAATATCAATATTATTACTTATGCTTATAGTCGCATTAAAATCTATTATTTAGCGACACTTGACCTCGTGAAAACGATAAAACAATTCTCGTTCAACATCAAAGTCAACTATAACAAAGTAATTATGATTATATTATGATTGTCATTACGTCATAAAATTACACGAGAATTGTAAAGCGTATTATTATTATTATTTTTAAATAAATAAATAAATACACCCGACAGTCACACACCTAGTCCTGACCCCACACTAGGTATAACTTGTATCGTGGGTATCAGAAACTGTGAGAGACTTTCGGTCTCACAACACCCAACAGTCACATGCATAGTCCTGACCCCATACTAAGATTGAGTCTTGTGTCGTGGGTATCAGGAACTACGAAAGACTTTCGGTTTCACAACACCCAGACCCAAATATCTGTAGGCCATACAAATATTTGTCTCAGTGGGGGAATCGAACCCGCGGCCTCTCGCTTCACAGCCGGCTACTCGCCCGCTGCGCCACGGAGGCTGTCGAAATTATTTATATAACTTACATTTAAGTTTATCGATAGCAAGAGAGGAGTCTTTTGTTGTAGGTACCTACACATCAGGAATTATGACTGACTTTCGGTCTCACATCTGCCCAAATTAAAAAAAAAAAAAAAAATCTGCCCAAATAGAATTTTGAATATTGCAATATAGGTCCCATTCTTTCTTTCTAGCTGCCCTTATCTCACCTTAATAAGGGGTCAACGCAACACACTTATCAAAGCATGTTGCAGAATTTATTTGTCTTCAGTCTCTTCCTGATGTCAACCCACTCTCTGGGGGATCCAGTCTCGGGTAAATCAAATTGGAAAAATCGCTATGCCCGAATCGGAATTTGTGCCAGATATGGCGATAGGCTCGCCCCCTATCACATCTGGGACTGAACTAAGCTCGGCGAAATGTGGGTGTTCTAGTTCGCTAGTGCGCCTCTGCCTACCCCTTCGGGGATACAGGCGTGAGCTTATGTTAATGTATGCTATGCCCGACCTGGGAATCGAACTTAGACCTCCTGGTCCACAGCCCATAAGTGCTGTCACTAAACCAAGGAGGTCCAAAATAGGTCCCATAACGCCTTCAAATGGCCTTATTATAAAAATATTCCCAGATAAAATATTTATTTAAATGTGCTATAACTGTATCATGAAACACTTTTTTTATTTTACGTAAGTATATCCAAGTAAAATTGCATACGAAATGTAGAGTTTCACAATCAAAACTAAGAACTCTTAATTCCTAAACCTTTAATCAGCCTTCGAGATTAAATCGCGTTAATTAAAGGATTTACATTTAATTTGTAAAAAGAACGAAGCCACAATAATATTTTCATTTGTTGAGGATTAAACGAACTAATTATGTCGGGTTAAAAGATAACGTCAAATCCAGAAAAAATAGCTTTGCCACAAAGTGAGTTGTACAGAAGGTCTACACGAAACTGTTACCTTTGTATAATTAACAATAAGTAGTTTTTAGCCAATTAATACAACTAATAAATACTATTTTTGGACCGACTTTAACAAAAGGAGGAGGTCCTCAATTCGTCGGTATTTTTTTATGTATGTTACGATATCTCCGCCGAATGTGGTCCGATTTTCAAAATTATTTTTATGTTCGATAGAACTTATTTCAAGGGTGGTCCCATATAAATTCGGTCACTATCGGATTTGAAGTCGGTCCGTTAAGTTTTTAAACATGTGATTATTTATTTTATATTACCATACTGCTGAACATTGGGAGGAGGCCTATGTTCAGCAGTGGAAGTTCTATGGCTGATGATGATTACAACACTACCTATACCTTTCTTAAAATCAAATTCGAAAGTGTAGTATTTAGAATAATTCGTATCAATTTAAAATTTATATACTTATTCATTAATATAATGTTACTATTCGATTATATATTGAAAATTAACACGATTATGCATATTGATGCGATTATGTCTAAATACTACACTTTTGAATTTGGTTTTTGTAGCGTGATGTACATTAGTGTGGTTATAAAAAATGAAAAATAATACGTCTTCATTGATCCAATATACTTAATAATAGATGTATAATAATAATATTTAAAGGTAAACACAGGTGTCTTAAACATTAAACTGCTGCCTTACAAGGCCATTATAAAATTGTACAGTCCAAAATCTAAAACTTCGGGTGTATAAAAATGGTTGGTAATATTTTTAAAAGTTTAATTTTCTTATATGTAAAACTTAGTTCTCTGTACTTACTTATTTTAAATATTATGAAACTAATAATATATTACGTTTTCTTTACGGTGTCAAGCGTTCAAAACATTGTATACCTTCTGTGTCATGTTTCGTAATAGTCACCGCAGATATCAGAAGCATTAATGCAGGATTTAGGCGGGATAAACGCGTGTAATCTCGGCAAATCCCGCAGGATCGTGCCTGCGGTAGGTATTCGAGATTCTTCCCGAAGTTTGTGTTAACCTACACATTGCTTACCAAAGTAGCTATGTGTGTTTTCATTCTGTCAGTTCCGATATTTTTATGTCTACCGCCTTTACCTACTTACTTTACCGCCTCGGTGGCGTAGTGGTATTACTTGCGTGGTACGACTATCGTCCTGAGGTCTCGGGTTTGATCCCCGGGTCAGGCAGTGACATTGGATTTTCAGTATCAGCCCAGACTCTGGAATTTGTGCCCTATATGGCGATAGGCTCGCCCCCTATCACATCTGGGACAAAACTAAACTCGGCGAAATGTTGGTGTTCTAGTTCATTAGTGCGTCTCTGCCTAACCCTCCAGGGATACAGGCGTAAGCTTATATGTATGTATGTTATTTCTTTATAATCGACGTTACAATTTCGTGAAATCACAGGTTATCAATTCTGAGAATTCTATTGATATAATCAATTAAGTTTTTATAAAGATATATTTAAAACAGAAACATTTTTTTTAGCATTTTGTAGTTCCAAGTTTGTATTTGCATTACTTTTTAAAATTGGAGCATAATAAAGAGTTATCTGTATTTTTATTAGGCCTTGTTTATCATCTATTAGAGAGTTTCCATCAAATCCTACCTGTTGTCTCTATAGTTCATACAGATAAACTAAAAAAGAGTAAATAGATAAATAAAAAATAACGTGACGTGATATAATGGAGATATTGAAACTAAACGAGCGCCTTACCGGCGACAGGATGCTAGCGCCTAGCCATATAATCTGGGATTTACTAATACTACCGAAATCCTACCGAGCGGGCACTGCTAATCCTAAACACCGTCTTACATAAACACACTGAAATTAAAGTTTACGTCATTGCTCGTGCATGCTGCAGAGTCGGCTGCCAGAGTCCCAAGCAAATCATCTTAGAAAAATACTTTGCCCAACCGGGAATTTGAATCCAGGAATTATGTGACACACATATGTGACATTATGTACGTTTTGATTATATTATCGACAAAAATAATATTATTTTGATGACATAAAATGCACAATAGCGTCTAATTAAAATGAAAATAGATTCAATTCTTTAAACGTAAATATATGTAGGATAAATGTTACAAATAATTATTTTACAAATAGCGACGATAATAACATAACATAAGCTCACGCCTGTATCCACAAAGGCGTAGGCAGAGGCGCACTAGCGAACTAGAACACCCACATTAATTATAGGACGAGAATACCTTAAAAAATAGCAGAAGTAACTTATTCGGACAAAGTCCCGTGTACATTGCCAACTAAATACATAGGTATTACCAACAGAAGAACATTCATAAGTGTGTTGTTTAATAAAGAATATTAAATACGCTATTACTGGAGTATTATGTTGTTATAATGCCTCAATGTGCGCTATGCGTTAATCAATTAACAATAAACAGTTGAATTACAATAATTACAACACAAGAAACTCATAAAATCTAAATGAATAAATAATGTCTCAATGAATATTCAGAAACTTGCTTTTATATCAAAGACTTCTATGAATTTACTAGACAAGCTGTTTCGAAGCAAAATTGTGGCACATGACGGCGAGTGTTTGACGTTTCACGGGTAAGGAAAAGAGCAGATTTCTATAGTGAGTTGAGGTCGATTAACAGAGACTTAGTGCGCACATTCTATGTACAAAACAGCCAGTCTAGTGATACACATAGAAGTCTTTGTTTTATATAAATGAAAATATCTAAAATACTAGTTTATCTCGAAAAGTTTGTATTTCATGCATAAATATATGAATATATTTTTTGGTTTTAGGTGTTTTTTATTAACATTAGTTTTAGGGGTCCTATGACTAAAAGGTGCCAGGGAACAGAGCGTGTTGTACTGTTTTAAGGACTGTTATTTTGACTGTTGATTTTAAATTACTGGTACTCGACTATAATTGTAATAGATGTATTGTGTTATTATGACGGATATATTAATAAAATACGACTATCGTCCTGAGGTCTCGGGTTCGATCCCCGGATCGGGCAAGGCGATATTGAATATTTCAGTATCAGCCCGGAGTCTGGAATTTGTACCCGATATGGCGATAGGCTCACGCAGCGATAGGAACTAAGCTCGCCGAAATGTGGGTGTTCTAGTTCGCTAGTGCGTCTTTGCCTACCCCTTCGAGGATACAGCTTATGTTAATAAATTTAGAAAATAACCTACGTCCATCCAAATGACCACCAAATATGTGCCGTGATTTTCATGGATCTAAACAGTGTGTACTACGTTTCTTAACATAATTAATTGGTTAACAAGACCCTTAGAATGTGAATTTAGCTCAACCTTGGTTGGTTTTCAAATAGCTGAGTTGCCGCTTCTGAGAAGAAAATTTGCCTTTGCTATGTTTAAAGGTCGGTACTTAAATACGGTCTCAAGGTTGGAAAGCTCATTAGCAGTCGCGGCATAAATACAGGCTGAACCGTGAATTACGTAGAAAATATTCAGTAATCTTCTAGCCTTACGAATTTAAAACATAAATATTTTGTAACGTTAATATTTTACATAAGCTCACGCCTGTATCGCCGAAGAGGTAGACAGAGGCGCACTAGCGAACTAGAACACCAACATTTCGCCGAGCTTAGTCTCGTCCCAGATGTCATAGGGGGCGAGCCTATCGCCAGATCAGACACAAATTCCAGACTCCGGGCTGATATGGAAAAATTCAATATCACTTTGCCCGACCCGGGGATCGAACCCGAGACTTCAGAACCGTAGTCGTACCGAAATACCACCACGCCACCGAGGCAGTCATGGCAGAGTGTTTTAATTATAGGGAAAGCAAAAAGTTACTGCATCAATTTACAAGCTTCAAGTCGTACGATTCAAGTTATACGATTCGACAATTGTTGTTTATTTTCCAACAACATTTCGTACTTATTAGAACGAATTGGAAATCAATTTTATGGAACATACACAAATGGCACTTATGACAAAAATAAGTATAATTTAATTCCCTGTATTATTCAACCAAGAATTCCAAAGCGCATGACTTCAATTCCTAGTATTGAGTCTGTAGCCAAATAATTTAAGCTATTTGTTTGGAACTGAGCGGTAGCGAGTTAGATTCGAATCTGAAATCGAAAGTTATACAAGCTTTTTTCATACTAGTATGTTATATTCTATTGCTATGCGTTATCTTTCTTTCCATCTGCCGTTATCGTACCTTAATGTTGGGTCGACGCAACACACTTTTAAAGCTTGTTGCAGAAAGGATTTGGCTAAGTTTTTACGACCGGCTGCTTGCCTGACGTCAACCCCCATTTGTTGCTATGCGTTATAGGCATGTCATATTTCCAACAATAGACATTTCTAACCAGTGAATAATCTAAAGTAAGGATTCCTAAGTAAAGCCTTCGCACGTCTTTTCCTTATCAATCTTCCTTATGTAGAGGTATATGACGTCACTAATACTTCGCCTAGTTCACAAGGTGTGACACAGACGTGGCTACAAAGACATTGGATTACTCTTATAACAGTATATTTTTATATCAAAAAATTACTTTTAATTTGAATTTGCTTAAGAAGAAGCTGATAATTAAAATTAAAGTGTCTCCATTTATTTATCAAAATATACTTCTGCGATAGTCAACTATTTTCATTGATATTTCTAGGTTATATTGCAAAACATGCGGCGGTTTCTGCTATTTATAATCAGTCTGAAAAGTCACGTGCCTCTTATAATATATACTAGATGTAAAGTAAATACAGGAATAATAGACAAAGATTAGTCGCATACGATTTTACGACCGACATACCTTCGTTCAATAAACAGCAAATTATAGATATTAATGAACAATCAATACGAAGCACTTGTGGAATGAAGTGTTTTATTCAATATACCTGTATGTTACTCATCGACTACCCATCCGACAATATTGATTGTGATTGTTGATATAACGGAATATTTCAGGTAGACGGTATCAATAATAAGTAAGTACATTAGTGTACATAAAGTGAGCATGACGAGCAATTTACTGGTAGAGTTGAAAACTTCGTGATGAATAAATGGAATTAAATAAAGTTAAGGTTAATAGTTGAAATTGTTTGTAAGAAAATGACGTTTTTTGAACACGAGTCATCTATCTGCCTCTTTATATTAACAAATCATCTTTGCTGTATCGTGCTTATAATACTCACCGTCAATCTATGATGTATTAGATAGGTCCCATTACAATTTTAAAATTCCTCAATAGCATAACATAACATAAGCTCACGCCTGTATCCCCGAAGGGGTAGGCAGAGGTGCACTAGCGAACTAGAACACCCACATTTCGCCGAGCTTAGTTCCGTCCCAGATGTGATAGGGGGCGAGCCTATCGCCATATCGGGCACAAATTCCTCTATAAAGCATTTATAAAAAACGTTTACGCTTTAAATTTTCCCAACCAGAAATCCCAGTACCTACATTCTACATAGACTTACACCTGTATCCCCGGGGGGTAGTTAGAGGCGAACTAGAACACCCACGTTTGGCTCAGCTTATTTGCGTCCCAGATGTGATAGGGGACGAGCCTATCGCCATATAGGGCACAAATTCCAGACTCCGGGCTGATATGGAAAAATCCAATATCACTTTGCCCGACCTCGAACCTTCGGGGATCGAACCCGAGACCTCAGGACGGTAGGCGTACCGAAACACAACCACGCCACCGAGGCAGTAACATCGTATAATATCGAATCGTGACCAAGACTACAAATATACTACATTAGCTGCGATACTCATATCAGGTTACTCTCTAGTCAGTCTAGATTATGTGACCACAAACACTTCGTGGCATTGACACTAATACTAGATATGCTAGTTTCCTTTACATTTTAAAATAGTTTGACGATGATTTTTCCCGGGTCGGGCAAAGTGTTATTGGATTTTTCCATATCAGCCCGGAGTCTGGAATTCGTGCCCGATATGGCGATAGGCTCGCCCCCTATCATATCTGCGACGGAACTAAGCTCGGCGAAATGTGGGTGTTCTAGTTCGCTAGTGCGCCTCTGCCTTACCTTCGGGGATACAGGCGTAAGCTTATGTATGTATGTATGTATGATTTTTTGACCGACTTCCAAAAAGGTGGAGGTCCTCAATTCGTCTGTATTTTTTTTATGTATGTTACGCGATATCTCCGCCAAATATGGACCGATTTTCAAAATTATTTTTGTGTTCAATAGAACTTATTTCAAGGGTATAAGGGTCCCATATACATTTGGTCACGATCAGATTCGAAGTCAGGCCGTTAAGTTTTTAAACTTGTGATTATTTGATATTACTTTCTTCTTTAATTACGATTTTGCATACGTATTGATTTTTTAAGTCGCCTCTTTGGTGTAATGGCAGCAAATACAGTCTGTGGACCGGAGGGATCTAGGTTCGATTCCCAGGTCGGGCAAAGCAAATTTTCTCATTTAATTTGCCCAGGACTGGATCCATCAGAGGTGGTTGACGTCAGGCAGACAGCTGGTCGTAAAAACTAAGCCAAATCCATTATATATCATGCTTGAAAAAAAAGTTGCGCCGAACCCACATTAAGGGTTAGGGATAAGGGAGGATAAGGGCAGGTAGAAAGAAAGATTGATTATTTGTTTGATACTCATTTGTAGAAGTTCTAGTTCGCTATTGCGTCTCTGCCTACGTATTCGGGGTACAGGTGTGAACTTATGTTTACAAATTGTATATTGTTCAAAACAAACAAGGTATGAGGCAAATTCCTTAGTTACAAAAACAAAGCTTTAATTTTTTCATCGAAATCTCAGTTATGTGATTTTTCTAAGAAAACATTTTTTCCCCTTTTTCAAAAATATTTGAAATAAGGGCTTAGCATTGATCTATTTTTTAATACTAAATAATGCTTTATTAGAAATGACGGATTAAAAAATTTGAATTCCCATTTTGCAATAAATGACAATAATGAATTTTGGCCTGGACGTTCTGGAGGAAGATATGAGAGCCAATGGTCTCACTATGGAGGATGCTCAAGACCGGGCGAAGTGGAAGCGTTTAAGTAGGAAGGCGGACCCTGACAGAAGGCCGGGATAACGCCAGGCAGAAAGAAAGACAGAATGAATTTCGACCTTGAACTTCGATCTCCTTATACATCCTCAGTGACGTGTACCGGCATTTCGATCAGGGTAGACAAAGTTTGCTAATTTATTATCTTCCACACTTGCGTCATCATCCTCGTGTCGATTTAAGCCAAGCGCTGCTATTTTGAAAATCTGTTGCGGTTGCCTATGATTTATTATTATTTATTTATTTAAATAGTACTAAATAGAAAACTGTTAGGGTAGACAGTGTCTCTTTGTCTATATAGACTGCACGCCACTGTACATCCTACGAGTACCTACTACAAATAATTTTGTTTATAAATGACGTAAAATATGAACCTTGTGTTTTTGTATTCTGTATTATCAACTTATAAACTATGTATATACTATACTGTCGATCAATTAATGTTTGATAACTCTGAATTCGTTTCGATATAATAATTACGCCTTATTTTCTCAATTTCGAAATTCAACTTTGCGTAGTCTTCTTCTCCAACCTGCTCTTATCCTCAATGTCATCAAATCCTTATGTCAATTTTCCCCTGCCCTTTCTGTTAGTAACGAATTAAGGTATAATACACTGCTTCGGTGGCGTGGTTGTATTTCGGTACGACTACCGTCCTGAGGTCTCGGATTCGATCCCCGGGTCGGGCAAAGTGATATTGAATTTTTCCATATCAGCTCGGAGTCTGGAATTTGTGCCCGATATGGCGATGGCCTACTTCTTCGGGGATACAGGCGTTAGCTTGTTTTGTTATGTTATGTATAATGCATAGGTTTCATTATTTTTCTGTTACCCTAAAATCTAGACATATCGAGAGTAAAAAACATGACGGCGTCATCGAAAACTGTGTCGCCAATGCAACCAACAAACTTTAGTTTGCATCCAGCACGATTAAAAACAGCTTGTATTACAATAGTATAAGGATCATTTATAAAAATCACGTTATCGATATTATTGAGTAAAGAGTTGTCGCAGTCGAAATGAGGTCAAACGCACATTTTGATAAAATACGAACATCACAAAGACTTAGATAGATAAAATACTTTGCTTTACAAAACTCAGATATCTTGTCACTTCGATACCTGGAAAAGTAACAAGGTTTCCAATTTCTGCGTAGTTAACCCAAATTTTTGTTCGGTAAATATAATATAGTATGGGGAATACATGGTATGAGAAGGAATGACAAATGAGGAATACGAATAATTCATCATTAGGAATATTGGGAAATTAAATACAAAGTAAATGATGCAAAATTCCATCTGCATAATATTAATAGCAAAAAATAAAACATAAAACTTTAAACATAAGCTCAGGCCTGTATCCCCGAAGGGGTAGGCAGAGGCGCACTAGCGAACTTAAACACCCACATTTCGCCGAGCTTAGTTCCGTCCCAGATGTGATAGGGGGCGAGCCTATCGCCATATCGACCGCAGATTCCAGAAAAAAATAACATTTGAAAATTATAATATCAGATGGCAACTAGACCTTCTATGGATAATCACTATAAAATATGTTACTACTAGACCATATATGTGCTTGTAGCTTTCTGAAAAATGTAATATAATCTTTAAATCCCTCTCATTAGTCCAAGGGGCCCATGCCCAGCGGTGGTACGGTAATATTGCAGTTATTATTATTTTTATTATAATAGCCTAGCTATGTCTTTCTCACAACTGACATTGAATACGCCTTCTAGAGCAGTCGGTTAAAAAAGTTAATGACGTATCTAATCACTATATCTACTTCAAAGACACGTGGCATATCCATTAACGCTATCAAACAAAGCTCAGTCGACTAGTTAATATCGAGTTATTGTGTTTTTTCTAAGAATACGTAATAAAAGATATCGCAAGAACAGAATCTTTAACGTCATTATGGTACTCTGGGTCAAGTCACCTTAGATAAATTTGACAATTCTATAACTCTTGGCGCACATAAGTATACTACGAACATGTCCATAAGCTCACGCCTGTATCCCTGAAGGGGTAGGCAGAGGCGAGCTAGCGAACAAGAACATTCACATTTCGCCGACCTTAGTTCCATCCCAGATGTGATACGCATACGGGCGAGCCTTTCGCCATATCGGGAACAAATTCCAGAATCCGGGCTGATACGGAAAAATCCAATATCACTTAGCCCGACCCGGGGATCGAACCCGAGATCTCAGAATGGTAGTCGTACCAAAATACAACCACGCCACCGAGGCAGTCATGTCCTTCGCCTGCTTACCCTAATGGGATATGTCCATGAATGTATGAATATTCTAAATGCGATATTGTGTCCGGTCTTCCTTACATCACATTATAATCCGAGAACTATGTAAGCTACGTTTTATTTGAGATATAGTTTACGGTATTTTCTGTATTAGTAACTGATTGTAAACTAGTATTAAAAGAGCAACGCCAGAGTTTCTTGCCCGTTCTGCTCTGGCGAAACATCCCTCCGAACTGGCGCGGCCGTAGAGTAAAAGGATCTAAATGACGTTTAAACAGTTAGTGGATTTAATAAATATTTTGATTTGATTCGATATAATATGACTGACGGGAGAGATATCCACGTGGACGGAGCCGAGAGTAAAAGCTAGTATTCTACTTATTTGAATACATCGAATATTGTAGCATTGTTTATGAACTTATCCCCATTAGCACGGTCATAATTCGTATTCCTTCTTGGCATGTTGCGGGGTGGATTTGGCTTGGTTGTACGACCCCTTAACTGACGTCAATCTCTGGGAATTGACTATAGAAAATAAAAATAATAATATTAATATTAGCCCTATAATATTACTGTCCTACTGCTGGGCACGAGCCTCCTCTACGAGAGGGGTTAGCCTTAGTCTACTACACTGGCCTAATGCAGATTGATAGACACATACATACCTTAGAAAATACTTATAATACATATGTATATAACGAACTCTCAGAAATTGCATACAAACTTGAACTTTTAAAATCACATCACGGCCCAAATGTGCCAGGACCACAACATTGCTTTGTTTTCATTTATCGTAACATATTTTTAATACACTGTACTTGTGTTTACAAAACTTTATATTTTTTATTTGCGACATTGGATATATTTTACGGACCACCCAACGTGCGTTGTTGCCAGCACATGTTAAAATAATAGCAATAAAATATTGTAGATAAACATGTGTCATGATAAATTCAATGTCTGAATTTCGTATCAACGTTTAAACGGCCACGAAGGCGGTTGATGGCAAAACCAGCGACGCAAGATTTCAATGTTAATTTCAGGTTAAACTGGGGTTAAATAAATAATTCTTATAATTAATTAACGTATAGATACTTGCTCCTTATCTATCCAATGTTTACCTTATTCATGTTTTTTTTCATTAATTGATTTGCTCATAAGTACAAAGTGCAATAAACTTGAACTTAATACAAATAGAGCGAAAAAATCCAGAAACAAATAAAGATATTTGGAATAATATGCTACGTATTTTCGCAAGTAAATATTATTGTCAAGATGTAGTAGCGGAGTTAAAGTGATAAACACTTGGGTCTCAGCTCTGGTTCAAATCCGGGTTGGGTGGTCACAATTTATGTTTAAGTTTTTTTAAGATGATTTGGCTGGGAATGCAACTTTTGCCTATATGGCGATAGGCTCACCCCAGTCACACCAAGGGATCACTCCTCTTTCTCTCATTTTAATATGTATAAGGTCAGCGTTACAAACTTTTTCATATGCAGGAAGGATTTAGCTTTGGTTTTACGACTAGATCCCTGCTTGACGACAACTTCCCTCTGAGGGATCCAGGCTTAGGCAAATCGGATTAGGAAAATACCCGCCCGATCTGGGAATCGAAACCCCAGACCTCGCGGTTCACAGCCCGTATACGCTGCCATTAGATCAAAGAGGCATCGCTGAGCTTACGTGATATTTATTTTTATTGACTAAAGAAATATCTGCGAAAGAATATCTATACATTAGACCTCTCAGAATAAACCAAGATCGTATCAAAATAATTAAGTGTGTGATGGTCGACAAAGCATTTAAAATAAGTGAAACCAATGAATTTTAGAAACGAGATCGTAAGTTAAGTTAGGTTAGTTAATTAAAATATATTGACTCGGAGTTGTATATTGTATAATATTTGCACATCTTTATTTGAGCTGGAAATAAGTAAAATTTTGTCTTTCGCGTTAAGTGTTGTGAATAAAAAAATAAAGTGAGCCGTCCTAAATAGCCTGCAAATTCGATTTTGAGCGTCTTTTGATAATTGCAGAGACAAAAATCGAATACCATTCTGCCGGACCCAGGAACCGAACCTGGGATTAAAGAACAATAGTCATACCGCATACGCATACTACTACGCTACCGCTGCAAGCAAATATATTAGATATCTATAATTGCATCATTTCGAAAAACAACAAATTTCAAAACTTCGGTCAAAATCAAAATCAGTCAATAACAAAATTATAGCACTCGGCACATCACCTTTCTCAGAAACAAACTAAAAAAGAAACATCAAAATCGAACATCATTCCCATAAATCGCCGTTTTTGTAAAACGATTACGTTATTAATTTCTTATTATAGTTTACAACGTTAATGAGGGTGCATGCGTGTGGTATCTTTTTTGCAAAACAGAGGGTATTATGGTCTTTCATTATAATGTTTTAAATGTATAACAACTTAATTTGGACGGCGCTTGACCGCCCTCGTCGATTGATTTCATATAATTTTCGTGCCGCCAAATCATTCTACGAACCGATGCAAAAACGCTACGATCAAGAGCTCCCAATTTGTGGTTTGAAGTTTGGAATCGATTGACCGTAAAAGTTGAAGTAAATAAACAAATGATAAAGGATTGTCATTGTTTATAACTTCGCCAAAATGTAAGATTTACAATGTGCTTAAAGATGTAACAAACAAAAAGAATTAAAATGGATACCCCATTGACGCATTTATTGTTTTTATAACAGGTAATAAATCACGTTATAATAAAATAACATGAGTTGTACCATCCGCAAAATTGCTATTAGCACTAGCCAGACACGTTTCTATGTTGCTGTCAGTAATTAAATTTCGTTATCAGCACCTTCAAATCTAATTTTAATTAAAAAGCGTCACATATTTCACGCGTTGTTCGGCGGTAGGCGGTGCAATGGATTCGACGAGATGAACTGACAAATTTATTAAGACCCGTACACCATTTAGCATTACGTACAAGCATGATTGAAGCGATAGATCATACGACGCTGGTGATGCAATATTATAACGTTAAATTTAATATTGGCCGTGTAGTTTCTTTTATTGCTTTACAACTAACACGTATGCTAACATGGGTCAAGTGATTAAATTTTTTTACTGTAGCAACAAATAAATGTTTATTCTCACGCGATTATTGTTCGTATTAAATTAATAGTTTCCCGCTCTGTATTGATTTATTGGTAGAAAGTAAGAATTCTTTATTTAATTTATAATATTGTCGGAAGAGTATATTTTGTAATTTGAATACATGCGGTACTATGTCTTGCTGCATGTACATCGACATGTATTTTTATGAGCGTTGATAGCATAGTTTTATTCATTGAATTATTTGGATAATAAATTACAATGAAGTGTGTAGGAGCTATTAAATACAATGAAGCATTAGTTCATAACATATTAATTTGCATTTCATTGATAAATTGCTGCAAACGGATCATTAAAACCTCAACCTACGTGCGTACCAGGAAATAAATCACCTGACAACAATATCAAAAGAAATATTCAAAATGAAGATGCATGCAAAACAATCACATCTCATTAATAAGCATTTTTATTTTGGATACAAATGCGCTTATTCACAACAACAGCTTTAGGGCGGTCGATGATTTGACAGTCTCATATTTCGTACACAGGTGGTAAAAATAATGTTTAATTGCTACAATATTGAATACAAACAATATGCTATTGTCGATATGTCAAAACGCTGATACGCAGCAATCTTCTTTGGATCACTCATCGTACGTGTCATTTGAAACGTGAACCTCACTATATAAGGCATTTTATTGAGCAAAACAAATACAGCTCTTAAAGAACAGAGTAAATTTATTGCTACTAAAAGAAAATAAGGTTTCAATTTCGTTGCACTGAGTTGTTTGATAAGACCTTGCTCTTTATAAACAAAACAAACAATATGCCAGCATACGATTTTCATTGATTTCGGATGCTCATTTTATAAAGGCAAAGCCAATAATGTCAAAACCCTTTGTGCCTTGACATGGATAAGGTTGAAACAACCCAAGATGAATCTTAAACAAACCGCAAGACGTGGGCGGAGAAAAAAAATAAAAAGAAATGTGAAAGCATGTTTTATTTGGACAAGTGAGTCTGCTAAAAGTTGCGTGTTTTTTCATCAAACATTAAGTAATTTGACAGCAAGAGTAATAACATTACATATTCGCGAACATTTGCAGCGCTTTCGCTCCACGATGCTAGAAAAATGAAAGGGATTTTGTGTTGCCAAGAGGTAAAAGCCAAGTCTTGTTCCAAATAAGAAAAAACTTTCAGAATATATAGTGTGATAATGCAATCAGTTAACTTTTTTTCGATGTTTTATAAATGCCTTAAAAGCAAAACCTGTTATATAGACACGAGATAGCTATAAGTGAGTTAGTTCAAATCCTTATTTTCAGAGAGTATTCCGTACACTTTATAGAACATATTTGATATAAAGTCGTAGCTGCTTATGTGCAAAAAGAGCAAATCATCTTTCCTTAACATAATAACGACGGTAGCGCATGAACTCATTGTGGTTGAGAATGCTAGAGGGATCAAAGGCATGCTTTTTTTTTATTTTCAAATTCCTTTCGTTCCATTCGCCTACCAGCGACCAATATTCACCCATTGTGACCATACCCCGTTACTATATCGCACACAGTGGGCAGTACCTGTTGCAGCGCTTGGCCGTTGACCCGTCAAGTATTGACATATTCCTATAGTTTCTCACGTCTAGCTCCTACCAGCCAACGATTACGGTTGCCATGTTTCTCTACTGCAGCAACTTAAGATTGCTTGACAAATTCTTCGGCTGTTTGATAATCAAACCCATATTATAATCGATAAACACTTTTGCATACGTCAAATATTTTCTTTCTATGTTACATATATGTTCTACGATTTTACCGTTTGTACGAACTGACATTAACATTTTAAGGGGAATGGAAAATTGATGGCTAAAATACAGTGTTTCCAGTTCATTTCACCCTCCCTTTTTAAAACCTTCGGTAGCGTGTAATTTGCCGGCTGAGCCATTGTTATTTATTACTAATGCTGAATACCTAAGCTGTATACATCTATCTAATATTCCAAATATTTTCCTTAGTTAGGCCAAATGCACGATTTATAGCAAGTGGTATAAGAATTTATACATCTGCATATTCACGATCATGTTTATGTGTTTACATCATTAATCAACTGTAACATCTAACACTGGTATGTTCTAGTGCACCGCTGATAATTTATTAACGACTTATAAATAAATAAACCATGCTCATCCAGTTTAGAGACTTGCAGCCAATAAAAGTAAAGGTTCGTATTATTTAAATCGAAGTAACTTGATCCCATTCATAAAAATCAAGACAATATAATCCAAAATAAACTAAATGTCTCGTTTAAATTTTGGATGAAAATATTAAATAAACTACTGACCCTGACGTAATTTTGCAAAAATAAAAACACTTACGCTGATCGTTTCCATCGGAGCGAGCCATGACGGTGCCGTTTGGAAACACGTTGACGTACATATGAGAACACTGGCTGTAGAGGCGAACCGACCGAACCATCGACGGCACCGCACCGCAGATCACCACCTGAAATCATATAAATACTTCAATGTAACACGAAATCAGCAGAACCGAACTGGGACATTGGAGATACATAATACATTAATGTTTAACGACTGAGCAATATGGTTAGCAGTGGACGTCCTGTGGCTAATAATGATGATGATGGTGATGATGACTGAAGAAAGGAATACACAGTTTTAAGTAAACAACTTAGTTTTGAATGCCACGTATTTAATTTTATAGCAGAGTCTGGCAAATAAACAGGCGGGGTAACTTATAGTATGTAATCTCCACCGCACATAGATATAATCATTGGTATTATTACCAAAAGGATCATCGTGTATAAATTTTGCAATAAATCAGCACTCTATAAATAGTCATCACGCATGGGCTTACTAGATGATGCTTAACATGACACTCGTCATGTTGTATTTACAGGCAATATAGCTAAAGAAAGGGTTAGCAACATTGTTCAGCTCGTCTATCTACATCTTAAAGAAAATATTGTACGTCAACAATAGTAGTGAGTACACGCCTTTAAAAACCATTAAAGAAGAGACATTGGCTTGAATGTAGTAAATGAGTTTTAATGTGATTAAGAATGTGTAATATTCAAATACACAACTTTTATACCTCTAAACCAACATCGGTTACATAGAAAGTACCAAAATATTTTAATGAGCGCCGCAACTGGTTACAGCCTTGCGTACACACATACGTGATAAGATAATTATGAAAATTACCAAGTCCAATCAAATTTCAATAATCGTCTTGCAGGCGACGGCGTCCACTAAATTCTGAAAGTTATTGAGTCATCTCTTAGTGGAAGCACAGCATACTAAAAGGTACTGCCTACAAAAAGGATGTATATCCATTTTACCAAAATGAAAATCAATAATAAATCATTCAATATGCAGCCACAGTAGGTCGCAAATAAGCATTAAATTAATATTGGGTAAGAAAAATAAAAAATATCAATATTTTGTACATTGATTTGCAAGTAACTAACAATTGTATGACATCGGCAGTCGGCACGTTGTTTAATGCAAACATCGATACTATGGTCGCAGCTAAAAGCCCTGATGGTCATGGCAAATAAACTGAACGATAACAGTGAGCTGTAAAACACTGATTTATGCCAGGGTTAGTCATATTTTCATGGCTAATCGTGAGGCCTCTGACTGTATGACAAGGTTGACGTAATATTCGTGATATGAAATCAGAAATCTAGTATCAGATGTAGGAATTTATAAAATATCTCGTTTGCATATGCATTTTAATGGATTTATAATGGATGCGTAAATGCTGTGTTATTTTAAGCCACAAATGCCTAAACATTAGTTTCGATTCGCAAATCCTGGAATTAATCGAGATGAACTATGAGAATTCTTAATTTACATAGATGATGTGTAGTAAAACCTGTATTCGTGTATAAACTATGCGCAATATTGGAAAATACTAGTGATAAGTGAGATTCCGTCTTAATAACCCCACTTATTCTGATATTAAGCTTTCTCAAACATTTCAACGGCGCGGCGCTACCACAAGGGAGGTCCTCATTACATAGATACTCATCTACCTCTTCAACCATAACCTTGCGAACTTCACGATCACTTTTACTAAAACCATTAACTTTAATAGAACCCGACATTTGAACTCCAATTGTCCAATCTAGATTTACTGTCACCAATAAATTCTTAGCTCATTATTTTAACATGAATGACATTATCATTTACTAGGAGTTAATTAATAAATATATCTGTTGACAATGTCTTCCTAGTTCTAATCTTAGTGCGTATTTGTATGAATGTTGTAAAATGCTTAGATTTTGTAATTATAAATAGAAACAGCCGTCCAGGGTACCACAATAAGGAAACAATCGATCGTTTTAATGGGTCAGCCGTGCTCAACTAATCCGTCAGACTGAGGGTTTGGATTGTGTTTGGACAACTTTAAATCTTAAATCGTTGTCTACAGAGTATTGTTTTCCATATTTTTGAGCCATTGTCATAAGGCCTTTCATAACTGTAATGCCGGTGTCATATTCAGGTGGGAAAGCATAGGCTACCGCGACGTGGTCACTATTCAGCCATATTGCATTTCACTCGAACTTTTTGTAAACAATACTGTATTTACTTTTTAATGTTGAATGTTTTCTTTAAGTTATATGAATCGTTCTTGTGGCGCCGCTTGTGTAATCGGACTCTAATAGTTAATGTCGTAAATGCAAATGAGATATATTATTATTTGGATTTATTAGAAACAGTGACGTAATTATTCAAGTATTAGGTTACGGAACTTAATTAAGGGAATAGCAACCAAAAAATCGTGTGAAAATGAAATCAAAAGTTTAAACATGAATATTGAAGACTTTATTATAATTAATAGATTTACCGCTTGATATTTGCTTTTAATTATGAGTATAATAGCTTTTTATCGGTTAACATCTCGGATCTCATGGAAACATAGATACTGCCGAGGTAAAAGTATTCTATTATCTCAAGTCTTGATCCAAGTTATGAGTGCCCAGTTCCATACAAACTACTACCTACGTAGTAGAGCCACGCTGTAGACAGTAAAGTCTACAGCACGAATGGGCCAGCTCCACCGGTTTGAAAACCGACGTAAAGTGGCAGCTTGCTGTCGCGTTTCGTTTGGTGAGTGAGATTTCCGGTGGCCCATTTCCCCTCTCCCTTTTCCCTCCCCTTCCATTCCCTCCTTTTTGGATGGCAACTCACCCTTGTTTTTTTTTGTGTCTTGGGTGTTTATGGGCGGTGAAGATCACTTACCATCAGGTGACTATCTGCTCGTTTGCCAGTCTCTACTAAAAAAAAACTATATCCCTTATGGTGAGATGGAATAACAAATATGCAAAATACATTTTCAACATATGAAAGATTTAACTATTTTTAGGAACTCTCTACATTTACCCAGATCATATACGTAGAGGTATATACAGGAAGATTGTCATACATGCAATTATCAGCTATTGGGAGGTCACTGATCGTGTTGTCATTGAGCTTATCACCGACCCGAGCATTATTAACGCTTCATTAAATGTTAAATCCGCCAAAACTGTACAAACTATTGATAATATATACAGTGTTTGAGCACAAAACCAATATAATAGAAAACTGTAGAGAGATCAGTAGGCGTAAACTTTATGCCCCTTATTTATAAAAATATTTAAGCACTGCTTATCTTTAACCATAGGTTGTCCCTTTCATTTTTAAACAATGTAACGCAAGGAAAAAAGTGACAGGCTATTATGATTAGCGAAAAGATAAGTGAAAATGTTTTTATAAGTAAAGCCCAATGAGAGATGATTGTGGTTTTTTATAATCGATATTCCATAAGTTGTAATCTGAATTTTAGGAATTATCTAGTCATTATATGTACAATTCATTTAATTTTTTGAAACAATAGTTATAGCAATTGAAATAACATGCAAGTATAGTAAACTCGCATTTGATTTTAATAAATAGTTTAAGATTTAAGTACTTAACAGTTATGTACTTTTAACGAAGTAGAAAGGTCAAATAAATATATCTAATAATAAATATATAATAATAAATATATCTAGCTATACGAAGAGGCTTTTAAATACTTGTGTTTCTGTCCTAGATTAAGTAACATTTTTACAATAGATTATATTTCTAAGCTACCATTTCACACCTGTACCACATATTTACGTGGAAAATCCATAACAATGTTACGGTTTTGCCATGACCTACGAAAACAGATACAAAACAAGTAAAAACAAAATTTTTGGTGCTATTTCTACCTTAGTTTAAAAAATGTGTTGATGTCTATAAGTAAAATTTAATATAAAACCCGATGCCTCGCACGAAAGACAAACAAAGAATTACTAGTAACGAGAACGGCAACATAATTTCAACAATTCGGTACGAGAACTTTTTCGCTGACTGTCCGTGCTAGGTACCAAAATGTATGCCGACCGTACCTGCTACCCTTCTGTATCGATTCACTAACCTTCAATAGTCGCAGGGTATAATTTAGTATCCCGTTTTATTATTCGCTATGAGTAGTCGCTTAGCGTGGTTGTGAATGTAACATCGTTTGTGTATGAAAAAATCGTTTTATTATACGACCGTCATCCTAATGGATGCTAAACTGACTATTATGTGTTTAAGGTCTGCAATTCAATGAGCAATGCAGTTACTAAACGTTTTAGTAGTAAATACTTTGTAGGGTTAACTGCAGGGTTACCACGACCTCTTATAGCAGTATTATTATAATTGTTCTTCGTTTGTTTTGTATGGGAATCGGTACAAGTAAGATCATAATAATACTGCTATAAGAGGTGGTGGTAACCCCCCTGTCAATGTTATTAAAAGTTCTTTAATACTATTTTCGCTTTGTTATCTAAGGCAGAAGATCTCCTTGTGGTCTCATCGACCTAGAAGCAGCGTATATGGGCTGTGATCCGGGAAACCCTGGGTTCGAAAACTAGACAGGGCGACGCGGTTTTCAAACACGATTTGGGATTAAAGTCCGCAAAGGGGGGTTGATGTTAGGAAGTTCATGAAGTGATATTGGATGTTTCCATATCAGCCCGGAGTCTGGAATTTGTGCCCGATATGGTGAAAGGATCGCCCTCTTTCACATTTGGCACGGAACTAAGCTCGGCGAAATGTGGGTGTTCTAGTTCGCTAGTGCGCCTCTGCCTACTCCTTCGGGGATACAGGCGTGAGCTTTTGTGGTACGAAACTAGTCGAGTTTGCCCAGTTGCAGACAAAATTGAATCATCATCATCATCATCAGCCATAGGACGTCCACTGTTGGACATAGGCCTCCCCAAAGATTTCCAGATTGACCTGTTGGAAGCGGCCTGCATCCTGCGACTCCCTGCGACCTTTATCAGGTCAGGTTAAAATTGAATAGCGTGACTTTATCACTGTGTTTGCTTATGTCTTGTGTGTCTATGGGTGGTGGAGATCACTTACCATCAGGTGACTCACCTGCACGTTCGCCAATCTTTGGTGGAAAAAAAAATAATGGCATAATCAAATTCTTTCCGAAAACCGTTGTGTTAACACAAAGATTGTCTGTACTTTAGACCTCAACTAAAATATTTCCATACGGATGCAAATTCTCACGATTTGTAAAATAAATTTTCGGTACTGCGAAGACTACTTGCATCATTATGATAATAAAGTTATAATCATTATTGTTAATATCCAATAAAATATTAAAGTGTTGTCGGAGGTCCATAGTCCAGTATTATTGAAATACCAGCTTATGTATATTGACTATAAATATTAGGACATATGAAATTACAAAAAATAGTTACCTATACAATTAACTACGTAATTTGATGAACACGAATCTGTCGTGGATTCGCTTAGAAAAACCGCATCACATGATGTCATCGTATTTAATTGAACAGATTTTCATAAAATTTTAATTTTATTTTATAATCATTGGCAGACTGTGGAAGTGTCTCAACAATGCTATTTTTTATTCTTCTTGATACCTGGTCTTATCTTAATGCGGGATCGGCGCAACAGACTTTCTCAAGCACGTTGTAGAAAGAATTATATATGTATATTATATACATACGCGCCAACATAAGGACATTAAAGATAATGATATGGATAACATACATAGGTATTTTTAAATTTCGCCGCACCAATAAAAAACTGTAACGTCGATACGGAAAAAAAATTTTTGAACAAAATAAATAGCAAATGTTCGGTTACTAAATGTCACACCAAATACTTTGTAAAAGCGGTATAATGCGCGGAAATCTACATGTAGGTAAACTTCAGTAGGTACGCAGCACGTGAACCTCGCATCCAAGACATGCCGGACAAGTCCGTTCATGTTTGTTATCGAAAAAAGTCTTTGACCACTAATATTAGCTGTTTTTGATCGTCCCGAACGTACATCATGTGCAAAAATTTACAAAACTAAAAATCAATCTTGTGGCTAAACTATTTCATCTATTCGACTGATTTATGGTACAAAGCCTTGCAAAGTTGAAAGGTACCTATATCTAGTATGATTTAATGTCGTTATGTCGGCGCCAGTGGGTATATATATATGTGTCCACTTCCTAGTGATCTATCCAAGATAGCCCATTTTGTCGATGGTAGCGCACGCTCCACATAGCTATCTCGTCTATTCGATGGATTATCTGACCACACACATGCCCAGATAACGCACGGATAATGCCAACAGCGATAAAAGGCTTCTGTCTATTTCATACTTAATATAAACAATAAGTTCTTGAAATAGTGTGATATGATTATCACTACCATTTTGTTAGATATAATGCGGAAATTGTTGATGGCAAGTATTCTCATACCTTATTATAGTTATTATTTTTTATTATTAATGTTATTGATACATGACGTGAAAGTTGTGTTTTTTTTTTATAGCAGAGTCTGGCAAACGAACAGATGGGTCACTTGATGGTAAGTGATCTCCACCGCCCATAGACACCCAGGACACGATAAGAATCATGGGTGCGTTGTCAACCTAAAAAGAGGAAATTGAAGGGGAGGGAAAAGGGATTAGGAAAGGGAGGGGGGAAATGGGCCACCGGAAATCTCACTCACCGAACGAAACGCGACAGCAAGCTGCCACTTATGTGTGTGTATGTTTGTAACCATTTCACGCAAAAACTACTGAATAGATTTTGATAAAACTTTACAGTTATATAAATCATACATTAATCATACATCATACATTACAAGGTGGACCGACGACCTGATAAAGGTCGCAGGAAGTCGCTGGATGCAGGCCGCTTCCAACAGGTCGATCTGGAAATCTTTGGGGGAGGCCTATGTTCAGCAGTGGACGTCCTATGGCTGATGATGATGATGAAATCATACATTGGCTATTTTTTATCCCGAAAAATAAGATTCCACGCGAACGTAGTCACGAGCAACAGCTACTTTATAATATACAACAAACTCGATTACATCGTGTCAATTATCACCAAAATATTTCTTTTAACCTTATAAAAAGGTCAAGTTTACTTCAAGTTCATCCAAAGTTCCCATGTCCAGTGTACTACCTAAATCCGCAAACATAATGTGCTAAACGATAATTCGTGAAAAATCTCTCGTGTTCCGTTACTGGCGTCACTTGAGTAAATGTTTCCTGCAACATTATTGTACGGGTGCATAGTTACAATATTTGATATGGATACAGATTTGAATATAATTTTTAGTCTCACGGCTTCTATGTATACTAGACAGGCTGTTCGGTATAGAGTTTGCGCACTAAGTTTCGGTCATTTGACCACAACTCACTATAGAGATCTTTTCCTCAGTCGTCAAACGTTAAACACTCGTCGTAATGTGACACAATTTTACTTCTAAACTGCTTGTCTAGAAGTATACATAGTAGTCTTTGGCCATAGATCATGTTTATGTATGATATGATGTATTTTTTCTTCTTCCATCACCAATTTGGGATCCACGCAACAGATTTGTTCAAGTGTATTGCATAAAAGTCTTATCAATAATGACTAAAGCCGCGTCTCCTGCACTAAACCATTACACAAAACTACTAAACAACGAAGGTTGTCTGGAAGAGATCGCTTTAAGTGATAAGGCCGCCTATTGTAACATTTTATAGTTTAAATTTCTTGTTTTTACTATTTAAAAATTTTGGTGTTCAATAAAGTATTATCTATCTATCTATCTATCTAAACATAAAAACTTAACTGACCGACTTCCAATTCACCGATCATAACCAAATTTATACGGGACCACCCTTGAAATAAGCTTTATCGAACACAAAAATAATTTTGAAAATCGGTCCACATTTGGCGGAGATATAGAGTAACATACATAAAAAAACAGACGAATTGAGGACCTCCTCCTTTTGTGGAAGTCGGTCGAAAACATGGTATTTCTAAATTGTTGGTCTATGGTCCATTGTTATATAAGCAGGAGACAATGAAAAACCTTGTTTTGTTGTGTTTTATTTCGAAAAACATTCAGGAGACACAGCTTTAACTGCATTATAATTGAAAACTTGTAATAGGCGATATTCAATAAGAGCAAATTTCTTCATCCTACACGGTGCAGTGTTTGTATGTAATCACGGTAAATGATAGGCGATCGGTAAACATGGCCCCGCGATGTCCCGGGTATTAGAAAATTATTATGCCGCCCCTGCGGAATGCAAAACATTCGCGGAATCAGTGTGCGACAAGGATAAAAAACAAATACTTGATTATTTTGTAGGGTTGTACATACATGTGTCTTGATCTAGATGTAGCATATATTGGCTGTGAACCGGGTGGTTCTGGCTTCGATTCCCAAAATGGACAGATGTCTTTCTAACACAATTTGTCCGTGCTAGGTAATGCAGACGGAGGTACAAAATAAACCAAATCGTTCCTGCAACATGCTTGAATAAAATGTGGCGTGCCGTCCCGACATTAATGTGGGATAAGTGAAGGTAGAAAGAAAGAAAGATTATAATAAGTATGTGTATATTTATGTTAGGGTGCCCTTAGGCATAGGTATAGTATAGTGTGTCCCATAGTTATGTCCATAGGTATAACTTTAAAAGACGTCTTAACACTGAAAACAACAAACCATTTATTAACCATCCAACGTAATAACCATTAAAATTACTATCCAGATTCGGCATGCATACAAATTAAATACGCTATCGCCTCGTGTTTACGGAAATTATTTAATCGAAATAAATCATTGCGTATGTCCAGATGTTATGAAAAATGCGTGCAAGATCATATTACAAGCATGAATGGTCGTGTGCAAAATTCACATTTATATTTCTACATACACATACATCGTCTCATATAAATTTGGTCACGATCGGAATCGGATAAATTTATAAACATATGTTTATCTAATGTATCATGTTACATAGAAATTCGAAAACGGAGCGCATTATTTCTATATTTTTTCTAGGTTAGGTACTTTCGCCATGTCATGTTATTCGATTATTCTAAAGGTCATATTATTTCACTGTTTATAAAGAATTTGTCAATAATGCTAAAATAAGTACATTATCAAAATGATGAACACATTCTTAAAATACTTACACCATTCCTTCACCGATAAGTAAACAAACTAATATTCAAACGCCATTCATATTTTTAACATTTGAAATCAATACACGCGTCACGTTTCACTTTTCAAATATGCATCCCGATTTATTCCCCATAAAAACCGGCATAGAATATTAAACGACGCACCGTATCTTGTCGAACGGGTATTAAACTAACCAGAAGACGTTCTCTCATTAACTGAACTAATGTGAAGAAAATGATAGTGAGTGCAATTGAAATTACGCGTCCTTTTATACCGGGTTAAGTTAACTTTTTACTTGTCACTTAGTTTGTACTATACCTCGAGTTAGCTGATTAAGGGTGACTTGCAGCTAGGCGATAAACGACGTTTAATCGTAAAATAAACTCCATTTTGGCATCATTTCAGTTCAACGTCTTGCACGTCGTGGTTTTACCCTTCATCTCGATTTAAATAAACGTTTAACTTAAATGGGCATGGCCGCCGGTTTAAAGTCGCTAATCTTGATTTTATTGACAAACAACCAAAGAATTTAAACACAAAAAACATAGCCTTTTCACATTATTTCTTGTTGTTTAATGAAAATCTATGATAAAAATGGCTTTGTTTTTTACACTGAACATGATTTGGTATCGAACAAGGATGATGAATTCGTAAAATATATAAAAACTCAAGTTTTTTTACGAAGAATATATAATTATCAATAACCCATACATACACCTTACAAACTAACATTGTATGTACATAATCTCTTGAAAAACCACATAATTACAACACTTCACTATTATGCACGATATTTGTGTGCGCACGTGTGGAACTAGTCCTTGGAAGCGGTGGTATACCACCCACGCCCGACCCGGCACGGCAGTCGGCAAGTTTTCCTCGATGTCTCGTCGCACCTCGGTGCAGGATAGGTTTCGGCACACGCATCACAAACGCCTTGTAACTGGCGCAACTCCACACTTAGTTCATCACCATCAACGAGTACCTTGTTTTCTTGTGCACACTCGCACTCCGCAATGTTCTTCTTTTACAAAGTACATTAGTTATTCTATTTTCTAGGAGAGCGTTGTTTTCGAGATGACAAATTTCACTTAAGTTAACGAATTTCAAAGTTATTTCTTGATAAAATTTTATTATACCTCTATTATAGAAATTACCATTGTTGACAATAGACTTATATAGTTCGCGAACGAACCAGTGCGGAGGACAGCTCCCACAGAAGAAATGAACGAACTAGTTCCCAGATCTCTCGTTCTTTAGTTCGTTTGATAAGTTAGATAGAATCTAAGTCTTGAGTATCGTCCAAAGTAAGACCATTGGTTCTCATATCATTCTCTAAAAAGTCCAGCCAGCGCTTTTGAGGTCGTCTGGATTTCCTTAAAATAACGCTGACAGACCACGTATCGTACATATACACAGAAGTACTGGCCAAATGATGGTCTTGTTTTCGTAACGTAGTCAATAACCACTAGGGAAATATCGTACTTTTTTAAGCTATATTCAAATACGGTGCGCAGCACTTTTTAGTCTCACAGATGGGAACCCATCATAATATTTTCTTTTACTTTCTTCGATAAAAAATATTTGAAAACATTTATAAAATACTACGTTTACGCAACTCATGTACTTGATCTTTAGCACATTTCCTTTCAGTCGGCCATTTTCAAGCGGCCCCTAGACGCTGTTTGTCTTAGACATCAGCGTACATGAACACCCACGGTGGTTGCTGAACCTCCATAGTGAACGGGAAGGGTTTGGTGACGCCAAAAGCAGTCCGAATCAAAGACTTTGATCGGAAGAACATGTCTTCGATAACGTCAACATAAGCTTCTGGCACCCCTTTGAACCTTAGGGCCCACCAGATTACCCGTCGGGACACAAAGTTAAAAGCCTTCTGCAGATCCAGGAAAGCGATATGCAGAAGCTTTTTTTTTCAACATGCATGCCTCGCAAAACGATCTAATAGCAAACATTTGGTCCCTGGTCTGTCCCCCATACCCTGCAAGGCAAGAACCCAGGTTTCGCCAGCACCTAGTCCGTTACTCAGAAAAGTGTACCACATGCAGATAAGATTGGCTTAAACCTAAAGGTGTTGGTGGCCTACTGTGTAAGTAGGCCACCGTCATCGTTGGGTTCGTTTGGTAAGGGTTGTCCCTTAGACGCCGTCACTATTCCCCAAGTATGTACAAGTAAAAAAAAAACAGCAGCATATTATGAAAGAATAAAAAATAATTAATCCGGGAACATACATAAAAAAAGATTCCAACGAATTGTTAACCTCCTCTTTTTTAAGTCGGTTAATTCACTTCCTCCTTTTTTGAAGTCGATTAATTAATAACCTCCTCCTTTTTTAAAGTCGGTTAAAATTCGTGCAAATAATATTTTTTTAGCCTTTCTTTGGTTCGAGACGTGAACTAAAAGAACGAACTAGTTCGTTGAGGAGCCGCGAACTAAAGTGACCATTCCTTATCGCGAAATATTATACGTATGTCTAGTTGACAAGTCGTAATCCAGACAACTGACACTAATTATTTTTTTTCAATTATGCCTTTCATCAATTAGGCCAAGGAAGCAACCATATACAGCCTCGTCGTATGTGTGTTTATATTACATGTATTCAAACTGAATTAAAACTAAATATTTGCCAACTATTGACACAAGAGAATCTATTGAAATATCATATAAAATAAAATACAATTCTTTATACGCGAAATTGTGATGATAGATGTTGCGAGACGGCACTATAGATAATAATATGAAATTTACGGAACGTAAATAATGAGTGATTGTTGGGATTTATTTTATTTTAATTTGCAAAAAATATTTTTTTATGCGAAATTGTGATTGTGGTTATATATTTTTTGTGAAACGGAACTTATGAATTTGGAGTAGTGAAGAGTGTAGGCATCTTGCCCGCGTTGCAAAATTTCCCGATTTATCGGGATATTTACTGATTTTGGTCATTGCTCACGATGTCCCGATGTAGCAGTCCTATCTGCCGAATTTTTGGATTTTCAACTAATGTAAAATAATATTCTTATAAAAAATGGAACATAATATTATTAATACGGCAAAACTAAAAGAAACCTGTAATACAATACAATACGGCCTATACGACAATACTACATACAATAAAATACGGCCATTCAACTTCGCGGTATATTAAAGCAAATTGTACTAAAATACCTTATAATAGAGTTTATTATTGTCTGGTGAGTATACAAGGGAAAATAAATAAATAACACCCAACTGTCACATACATAGTCCTAACCCCACACTAAGATCGAGTTTGGTGTCGTGGGTATCAGGAACTACGAGATACTTTCGGTCTCACAACACCCAGACCCGGAACAAATATCTGTGAGTCATACAAATAATTGTCTCGGTGCGGGGATCGAACCCGCGGCCTCTCGCTTCATAGCCGGCTGCTCGCCCTCTGCGCTACGGAGGCTGTCAAATGTCTCTGAAGATAACTTCGTTCGGGTTGTTTCCCAAATTGGATAACTTATACTTGCTTTAGTCGTTCATTATAGTCCATTCATAGAATTGCATGCACATGTCATAGAAATATAACACATAGAACGACAGTACACGGCCGCGGCGTGAAGGCTTTCCAAGTGAGACATTATTGTCTCACTACGTTGCACGGCGGCAGTATCCAAGGTTAAAACTTAGTTACGAAGAGCTCGCACAAAAATAACGGATTAAACTTTCCACTAAGTCAATGGTAGGTCTTCTGCACACAAAATGATGTATAGAAAACCACAATCAATGTTGTTACAATTTTAATAAATATGAGAAAATGTTCACGAAAATAGGTAGTAAGAGGTGGTAAGAAGACGAAAATGATTAATCAATGTACAATATATCAAACTATAAATGATTATATGTAACTTACTGATTATAATTAAATAAATTAACGCATTATTAACATAAACTACTTGTGTTTCATTCCGTATAAAAATCTCCCGATTTTCAGATGCCAAATCTAACGAGTTTTAATTTTACACTTTTGCAACACTGCATCTTACTCTATTCGCCGTTTTATTAATACACGATTCAGTCCTAAACGTCATTTAAATCAAATGTCCCATTAGTTGTCTTGCACATACACATTTCTGGTTCGATTTAAGAAATCCGAGTGTAGATTATTAATCCGCGATTTCATTACTTCTACTCATTCTTTACGTTCCATTAGATTCATATCTAAAGTTCCGTATCAAAACATCTATCATAAAAATTTTGCATAAAACGAATTCTAGTTTGTTTTATATGATTTTTCAATAGATTCTCTTAAGTGAATAGTCGTCAAATGTTCACATGTAATACGAACACACATACTATGAGGCTAGTTATTTATTTTTATTAAGGAGTAACTAGGAGTAACTTTGCACTTTGTTAGCTCAAGCGGAATTTATCATCTCGTAAACAACTGCAGGGTTAACACCACCTCTTATAGCAGTATTATTATAATCGTTCTTCGTTTGTTTTGTATGGGAATCGGTACAAGTAAGATTATAATAAGACTGCTATAAGAGGTGGTGGTAACCCCCTATCTCCTAAAAATAGGAGAACATCGCGGAGTAGGCACATGACATGGTAGGCATAGGACATGGTAGAAAACATAATATAAGCTCACGCCTGTATCCCCGAAGGGGTAAGCAGAGGCGCACTAGCGAACTAGAACACCCACATTTCGCCGAGCTTAGTTCCGTTCCAGATGTGATAGACGACCACACAGCCGATAAGGCTATCCGATAAGCGAGAGGCCGCGGATTCGATCCCCGCACCGAGACAAATGTTTGTATGACCTACAGATATTTGTTTCGAGTCTGGGTGTTGTGAGACCGAAAGTATCTCGTAGTTCCTGATACCCACGACACAAGTGTGGGGTCAGGACTATGTTTGTGACTGTTGAGTGTTATTATTATTATTATTTACATAAAACAACAAGAAATAATATGAAAATGTTATGTTGTTTGACATTCAATAATCGTGATTAGCCATTTAAACCGGCGGCCCCGATGATTTAACTTTGTCGTTTATTTTAATCCAGATAAGGGGTAAATCAACGACGTGCAAGACGTTTAACTGAAATGATTCCAAAATGGGGTTTATTACAAGATTCATCGTGGTTTACTGCGGAGCTGCGAGTGAATTCGGGACAACTAATATGACATTTGATTTTAATCAAGTTTAGGACAAAGTCGGGGACTAATAAAATGGCGATTATAGTGAAATCCCTGCAAGTCGCCCTAAGATTCCATGTTTTGTGACAGACAAAACATATGACAGTGCAAATATTATGAAACTTGGTTATTTGACAAGTCATACGCTAATCGTTAACAGAAACATCGTTATGACATTATTTGCCATGGTTTTAATACAAAATTATCTTATTCTGTTCTTTTTCTCTTATTGGTAAAATAAACTATAAATACCTATATAATAATATTTTTGACAAAAAAGGATTCAAGAAGCCATTTTATTTTTATTTAATAATTTCTTAGGTTTACGTGAATGTTACTCATTGAAATTAAACTATTTTTACGGATTCTATCACGATTTGGTTTTAATTTTTATGCTCGACGTTTCGAAAGCATTGCAGCCTTCGTGGTCACGGGTCAGACAGTATGACCCGTGACCACGAAAAAAATTAAAACCAAATCGTGATAGAATCCGTAAAAATAGTTTAATTTCAAAGCCATTTTATTTTTATCTACAATATACGTTGGCATACTCATATTTGATACATGTGTCAAAATCAAAGCTATGTTAGTTGAATATTGCTTTGATCACTCTTTCAGGAACCGAGTGTCATTATCAATTAATCAACATGCTAAGGCCATGTTCTAAAGTACAGTAGCATTTTTAATTGATATCATTGAACAATTTTATTATCGTTATCTAAAACTTTTATTAGCTAGATAACCTTTTGTCTATTGTTCTAGACTAGACAAAACATATGACTTCGTTTGCTTGTTTTTAAAATAATAAGCCCAAATAAATAGACTAGTAGGCAGGTAGGCAGTCGTAAAAACAAAGCCGAAGATTTTTGCTTAAAAAATGTGTTTACTCGAGTCCACATTGTGGTAGAATAAAGGAAAAAAATATAGAGTACCTAGTTAATATTCTAAGCAGATTATATTGAGTAAATCTAAGAAGAAACTGAAAAACTACTGCAATGGCAGCAACAAACAAAGAAAATTATTCACGATATTGGTGCCTATTTATAGAAAATAGCAAAGTTACTTTATTTTTTTACCATCAACTTTTCTGTCTACCTGCCCTTATCCCACCTTAATGTGGGGTCGGCGCAACACATTTTTTCAAGCATGTTGCAGATAGGATTTGGCTTATTTTTTACGACCGGCCGCGTGCCTGACGTCAACCCCCTATGAAGGATCCAGTCCCAGGCAAATTAAATTAGAAAATTGGCTTTGCCCGACCTGGGAATCGAACCCATATATGCTGCCTTTAGACCAAGGAGGCGACTAAACCATTCATTTTTTACCATCAACTATATCCCATTATGTATTTTACAACAAACTTATCCATTTTTTCGGAATATTTCCAGTGATGTAGACATAAATAACTCTGCATGTTACATTAATTTATATGACTGCCAATTAATCAAAGAATAATTTAGTATTAATCAGTACGATAATATTCAAACAAAATATATTATGTATAATTAAATTAGCATCAACATGATTTATAAAATATAAAGAATTATTAGAGAAAAATTTCCACATAGTATATCTTATATGAGATGTTATTTTGCATAATTGTACGTCTAGGTTTAACGTTTTTATTGTTTTGCAAACAACTTATAATGAAAGAGGTTCTCATTAAAGTAAAACATTTTTTTACGGATTCTATCGTAATTTGTTTTTTATATTTATTTTTAGTCCCGAGTCCCGATGTTTCGAAAGCTTTAGAGCGTTTGTGGTCAAGGGTGGGACTGAGGTCGGGATAAAAATAAAAACAAATCGCGATAGAATCCGTAAAAACTAGTTTTATTTCAATCAATAACATTCGCGTAAACCCAGGTTCTCATTTACTAGAAGTGAGGCAAATGAGCAAGTGGGTCACCTTTTATTTTTTTTTTGTTATCGCGGCGAAGTGTTTTAGCACTGTCGCCATGTCTGGAGGGGAGACATAACGGTTATCGGTGTCGCCGGTCTTACGGTCCAGCGCCTTAATGCCCGGGAGAGATGGGAATATCCGGACGTCACTGGACCGAGTCCCGAACACTATACACCCTACACCAAAGTGAATCACTTGACGTTAGCTGATCTTTTTTTTTTCTATCTGCCCTTATCCCACCTTAATGTGGGGTCGGCGCAACACACTTTTCAAGTATGTTACACAGAGGATTTGGCATATTTGACATCAACCCCTTATGAGGGATCCAGTCCTGGGTAAATCAAATTAGAAAATTTGCTTTGCCCGACCTGGAAATCGAACCCAGGACCTCCCGGTCCACAGCCCATACACCCTGCCACTAGACTAAGGAGGCGAACTGACGTTAGCTGATTGATCACCGCCTCCCATAAATACCAACAATACCGAAGGAATCATGGATGCGTTTTAAGGTATGGGTTTTTTTAGCTGATGAATTTTACACTTAGTTTTTAAGTTTATGTTATCTTATGAGTGAAATGTAAAAAACTTACCATCAGGAGGCACAATATCTTCGCAGAGACGGCAAGCTGTGGTAACCTGAAAAGAAGAAAAGCAAAAGTTAGGATCGGGATTATCGGAAAATAATAACACAGTTGAATTTTATAAGAAATTATCACAGACTTGTGGTTAGCTTTTAACTTGTTTTTAACAATCGCTGTAGGTAAGGAAGAAGAAGAAAACTCGGGTGATGTGATTAAAGTTTAATATTTTTGATTAAGTGTATATTGCTAATTTGTTTTTAATCATATTATATATGCGAAAGTTTGTTTGTTTGTATATTTGTTACTTCTTCACGCTTAAACAGCAGGACCAATTTTGTTGAAATTTGGTATGGAGGTAGCTGACACCCTGGATTAACACATAGGCTTTTTATCCCGAAAAATAAATTTCCACGCGAACGGAGTCGCGGGCAACAGCCAGTTAATAATAAAAGCATGGCTAATAAATATACAAATCATTAAACCACTAAAATACTAAATTTTTATGTTATTAGTATTTGCTATTTGTAGAGGAATAATCGCACTTCCCTTGAATAATATCAATGTAAAATCATTATTTAAAACCTCTTTATTCTTTCAAAAACAGTCTACCACGGTCTTTCGACACTGCACAACAAGAATTTAAGTCACCGGACGAATCTACTTGAAAATGGAAAGCGTAAACATAGCCAAGCGTATTTGTGATGCTAAAACATAAATGATCACTACGATGAGCGTAATAAGCGCGTGATCAAATAACTTCATAAAACAATATTGTTTTAATAATACGTGTGCTTAAGACGCGTGCCATACCTTCGCATACTAGACGCCTATGATGTTATGTTATCATTAATGCTACATACTTATACACATTTTTAAGGTTATTAATTTAAAGCTCTGGTTAAACATAAAATACCTCGCTTTTATTCCCAAAGAGAAGGGTGCACAATGGTTCTTCAATGTTATTTCCGTCCCATATTGAGGAAACCATAGGAGTACGTCGGTCGCATGTATCTGGCGCTGATCGTGCCAGGGTTGGGTTCCCGTGGACGGCCCAAAAAACGCGGGCTGGACGTTCTGGAGAAAGATATGAGAACCAATGGCCTCACCATAGAGGATGCTCAAGACCGGGCGAAGTGGAAGCGTTTAAGTAGGAACGCGGACCCTGGCAGGAGGCCGGGATAACGCCAGGCAGAAAGAAAAGATTGTGACGGGCGCCGATCTTCATAATATCATTAATTCTGCCCAAGTGCATAAATGTTGATGCCGATCGGGTTGAAATTTATCATGTTCCATAATCATTATCATCATCATCAGCCATAGGACATCCACTGCTGAACAGATCCCATAATAACTAGACCAAACTCGAAGCAAACTTACAATTTTACACTTTTGGTGGAACTTCAAAACATGTATTATAAAAATGTAAATGAGTCGTTAATAGAATAAATGTCATTTTTATTCGATAATTGATAAAAAAAATGAAAAACCCATCATAAAATACGACCACCAGGCATGTCATCGCAAGATTTATAAACGCAGAAAAACAACAAGAAACACAATGGCGCCACTTTGAAAAGGTTACAAAATGAATTAATAAAGCTAGGAACATGCATATTTACATCATTAATCATTCTTAATCACATTGTCATTGTCACAAATAAGTAATACGATATAGGCATCGGCATGCGAGACTATTTGAGACAAAAACCTGAGTTCATAGGACATTTAATCGGCCTTAGGTGATCTGTGTTATGTTTACATACTATAGATGATAAAACACGTACGATTTACGTGAATATTCTTGGAAACTCGGAAATTATGATTCTACAGTTATTCTATGCGGTTGGATGACGAATTCCATTATGAAAACGTGTAACATAACTTCATGTTAAGCGGTTTGGTGGGCACTTAAAAATATTTTTTTCCTAATTTATGTGTATATTCCTGCACACAGAACGCGAGCATAAATAATAAATGATAAAGATAAAGTGTGTCAAATTTATTAGGCTTGTGTATTAATTTATTACGAATTTATTTATTGCTGAAATGCCATAATAATATAAAAATTGTGCAGAGGTTAAAAAAGGTCATTTAAAATAAATAAAAGCGAACTATAGATAAAGAAGTCCTTAATATTTAGGGACACTTCAGTTCCGCGATAAATCTCTATTTATGCCAAATTTTGTTTTAAAGATAGGAATTTGCTGTTGGATAAATCGAGATAAGGTGTAACTCTAGATTAGTAAGAGCTTAATAACTAAATATTATTTTAAATTTTATCAAAGCGACAATCATACTCTTATGTCTAAAATAATAACATCAAATCTATGTCACGAGCATTGATTATCTTTAATCCTTATCAGTCACTTCCTTTCCGAAGTGATAAAGTAGCACTCAATCAGTCTTGTGTCGTAATTTAGAGGTATGACCAACAATCATTGTCTTATTATCCTGACGCCACATCGTGAGGAAATTGTGTTCTTAATCTTTATGCCAGAGATGGAAACAAATATCTAAAAAAAATAAAAATAATCTTAGCCCTCTAATATTACTGGGCACGGGCCTCCTCTACTAATGAGGGGTTAGGCCATAGTCTACTACGCTGGCCTAATGCGGGTTGGTAGATTTCACATACCTTCGAAATTCTTGTGGAGAAATTATCGGGTATGCAGGTTTCCTCGCGATGTTTTCCTTCACCGTTATAGCAAGCGATAATTCACAAAGAAAAAAAAGAAAAGCTCAAAAGCTATCGCTGCTTTTTTACCCAATATCTATCTAATTTTAACAAACATCTACCCACTTTAAAATAATTATTTTAGAACTTGAGTGGTAGAGCCACGCTGTAGACAGTAACGTCTACAGTACGAATGGGCCGGCTCGATCCGTTTAATACCACTGTCTCACAGAAAACCGACGTAAAGTGGCAGCTTGCTGTCGCGTTTCGTTCGGTGAGTGAGATTCGGGTGGCCCAATTTCCCTCTCCCGTTCCTAATCACTATTCCCCTCCTTTTAGGTTGGCAACGAACGGACCCATGATTCTTTCATGAACAAACAAACAAGCAAAGTAACGACCGCATATTGTTAAATTATTAAGGATACAAACTCGATCGTCCCCTAATGTTCAAAACACTAATATAGAAAATACATAATAAGCAATGAGCATGACTGCCTCGGTGGCGCGGTTGACGGATGTATTTCGGTACGACTACCGTCCTGAGGTCTCGGGTTCAATCCCCGGGTCGGGCAAAGTGATATTGGATTTTTCCATATCAGCCCGGAGTCTGGAATTTGTGCCCGATATGCCAATAGGCTCGCCCCCTATCACATCTGGGACGGAACTAAGCTCGACGAAATGTGGGTGTTCTAGTTCGCTAGGGCGCCTATGCCTACCCCTTAGGGCATACAGGCGTGAGCTTATGTTATGTTCATAATAAGCAAATTCCATAGAACCGCGCCACGCGTATTAATTATTAGGGCCAAAGGTTTGCCACCAAGCATAATATTGTGAAGACGCCACAAAATTGCTAATTATATTGTGAAATCTCGATATAAAGACATCAATGCTGATTTATTCCATCGTATATCAATGTTAAGCCGTGTTTTCAACATGTTATATGCAAATAACACCCTAAATGTATTCGCCGAAAAATATAAATCACATCGAATTACCAGAACAAAATAAATTATTACGTATTCGAGAATTCGTTGCAGTTTCTTTCACTTTTTAACAATAAAAAACAGAAAACGGCTTAACCTAATCACAGTTCTGTGGGTTTTGTTGAATAAAATAACATTTGACATCAAAATATATAAAATATTAACACAATTTAATAAATTGGATAATGTACTCATTTTTCTATAAATTACAAAGAATAAATTCTATTTTTGTAATTTGTACATTAGTATTATTCAATTAATTCGTAAATACACATTTTAATATTATAACAACAAAAGTTATTGCCTAGTTTAATTATCACTATGATTACACCAATTAATCTTCAGACCATGTTATAGAGATGCCCTACTTTTTTCTATACAATGAAATATAGAGCACTTATACACCTGTGTAGTGACATAGAAATATAATGGCTATCAGCTGGACAATTCTTCAATGACAAATATAAGCATTTAATTAAGCAATTATTTCGTTTAATTGAGTTATTACGGTTCATAAACGTATTTATATTGATTAAGACACCTACAAAGTCAAAGATATTACGATACAATTTTAATTGAACGTTACAATTCCATTCATTATTTATTTGAGATATTTAATACATTTAGTTCAATGTTCCGAATAGAGACCACTAATTAAGTTTACATAATATTATATATTATATTATATTAACTCAAGATAATAAACTGCCTCGGCGGTGTGCGGTACGATTATCGTACGACGTTCAGAGGTCTCGGGTTCGATCCCCAGGTCGGGCAATGTGATATTCGATTTTTCAGTATCAGCCCGGAATCATGTCACATGTGGGACGGAACTAAACTCGGCAAAATGTGGGTGTTCTAGCTCGCTTATTCGCGTCAGCCTACCCTTACGGGGATACAGGCATGAGCTTATGTTATGTAATGTAATTTTACTTTACGTCGTGAGTTCCTTTTCCGAAAATTCCGTAAGTAATAATTTTCACACTATGAATATGAAATGCATAAGATAAACTTTATATGAAGGGTTGGCAACATAGTATGTACATATAGTTCCTGTTACATATAAAAATGGATCAAGGCAACCATAAATAATAATCTAAAATGGTATATTTTCAAGGCGAAACAGTTTAGGCCATGAAGTATCGATCGCTAGACGTAATATTAACATAGTACTCGTAATGACAAACGATCAACATGTGGCACGCGATAAAAACGTTGTATTGTATTGATTTCTATAATAACAGTAATCACGGATTGTTGTACATGAAACTACGAATTATTGCTGTTTTATTTCAAATATCAAGGCTATTAATGAATGAGACTTACGGCGGAATGTTCATACACTTAAGGTCGCCTTATGTCGTTTAAGGCCGCCTTATCTGTCAAAATTGTATGGCGAAAATCAATGTAAGAAGCCGTCAAAGTTAAATAGCGTTTGACCATTTGGGCGTTATGGTGCTAAAGTTATTTGATTCCAATCAATAATGCTAGAGTCGTTTAAATTCTTTGGCTAGAGTGTTTTATTTCGAGAATTACACGTGATTTATCCAAGTTCGAAATTATTGAGTGGTGGCGGGGATACCGTGTACTACTAGTTTCAATTATATCCACCCATAAATAACATATAGCTCACGCCTGTATCCCCGAAGGGGTAAGAAGAGGTGCACTAGCGAACTAGAACACCCACATTTCGCCGAGCTTAGTTCCGTCCCAGCTGTGATATGGGGCGAGCCTATCGCCATCATCATCATCATTATCATCATCAGCCATAGGACGTCCACTGCTGAACATAGGCCTTCCCCAAAGATTTTCAGATCGACCTGTTGGAAGCGGCCTGCATCCAGCGTCTTCCTGCGACCTTTATCAGGTCGTCGGTCCACCTTGTAGGTGGACGTCCTATTGCCATATCGGGCACAAATTCCAGACTCCGGGCTCATATGGAAAAATTCAATATCACTTTGCCCGACCCGGGGATCGAACCCGAGACCTTAGCACGGTAGTCGTACCGAAATACAACCGAGTGAGCAAGTTTTATACGATTATATGATCATCTAAAATCAATGGGAAACTCTAAAGTAAAAGTGTCGATCAGATTTATCTAATCTTATTCAATAGAATTCATATTACATTCTAAAATGTATTTTCCGTAATATTTACAATGTCTTATCAAATATTTCATAGACGGGGATTATATCGACATATTTCGTAAGACACGTAACTGGTTGTATGTTTGTTGTTAAAGATACATTTGCAGATTACGGCTTTACTGTATGTACAAAAAGATTCATTTATAATTAGTAGGTACATTTATTCAATTGTTATCGTAGTTGTGGCATACCAAGGTGACTACGATGAACTAGGGGCTCAAGCATGAATAACTATCGAGTCACTACTCGAATCGAGTATACTGGATATTTGGTTGGAACATACTAATGGCATGATTCCGTTTCGAGTTCCACAGGCGAAAGTTACTCGTGCTTGGGTCTGTCATCTCTCGTTCTCTCCAAAATAAATCTCTTGATAGCTAACATAAAGATAATGCGAAATGAGGATTGTTTTATCGCTCACATATTTTATCTCCAAAACCTGAAAATGCATCATTTAGAGCAAAACTCGTATGTAGGTTATACGAAGCATCTCGACATGACATATGACAATCATATCGATTACTTCAAATACGCCTTATCAGATACCATGCTTTGACACCAAGACACAGATTTACTGACATCAAAGTTACGTAAAATTGTTCATAAGCTGTAGATGTTGAATCTTCTTTTCACGTATGAATCCAGGTTTACCTAATTTTACATAGATTTTTATACCAAGGAGCTATATTTCAATTGACTACAAAGCTACATAAATGAACCGCTGAAATAAATAATAAGTTAAAAAAAAAAATTAAAGAGTTAAAGACTAATCTTTCATCCACATTATATTATCGTGAATCCATTTCTACTTAAATTATTATACATTGAGCAGTACTCAAAGACTTACTTACTAAGGGCCTTACTTATAAAAACATTTTAGCTGAGCAAATGGTTAAAAATAGTCTTGTCCCTTTTTTCCTTGTGTCACATTGTTTGCAAATGAAAGTGACAAGACTATTTTTAACCATTTGCTCAGCTAAAATGTTTTTATAAGTAAGGCCCTACGTAACTAACTACACTCACTCTATTTTGAAAAATAATAGAGACTGAATTTTGTTTCTATAATATGAACTCAGTTTTAATTCTATATAGCTCATTGTAGGACAGAGCTGTGACTAAAAACTAACTATATTTAATCTACTTTAAGTAATAATAGAGCTTGAGTTTTGTTTTCATATGAATCCAGTTTTAATTCTACATAAATTATTATAAGTCGGAGCAGTGACTCAAAACTAACTACAGAAATATATCCTTCCTGTAGCTTGGAATTTAATTCATTTGATAAGATGTAATAGAGCTTGAGTCTTGTTTCTATAAGAATTAATTTTTATTTCTACATAAATTATTATACGTCGGAGCAGTGACTCAACACTGTGACGAAAGTAACTACAGGAACATAGTGCGTTCCTGTAGTTACTTTCGATTTTCATTCTTTGGTAAGAAATAACAGGGCTTGAGTCTCGTTACCATATGAACCCAGTTTTACTTTTTTTATTATACGACGGAGCTGTGACTCAAGAACTCACTAGAGTTGTTCACAAGTACTCCTTTTCTCGTCGTCATAAGAGCGCTAAAGATTGGAAAGATTGGAGCAAATAGCTTGAAATGTATCGAGCTTTCAAGACCGACGGCCTTCGGGAATATCTTAGCAGTAAAATATGCTATCTAAGATAGAATGGGAATCTAAGAATGGTGATACATAGTTTACATACTAATAGTGCAAACCTACATATTGGATTACGCTAAATAAAGCTAAATCCACAACTAATGTGAGCAATTTTGGTTTTACTTTTTAGCGCAATTCGATTATAATATATTATACTCTTGTGCAGTTACGTATATAACTGTGTAATAATGGTATTTTTAAATTCAGCTTGATATGCATATTTGATGAAAATCTTTTGTGCCATACTAGTCACGCCCTCTATGCAGGAGGCGTGATCACGGAATGGGTCAAATATTAAGCTGCCCACAGATTACAAAGCATGTACAGACACGCGCGTTTCTAAATAGAATCCGTATTAACACAATCCGTGTAAACGACCCACAAATAAGTTGCACAAATATGAAAATGCGTAGACGTCGACGAGAGCCGCTATTGATTTCAGCTTAAAAATTCTTATAAAGTACCGTTTCCACTTGACAAAGGCGTAAGGAACTTAAGGAATTTATCAAGTTATAGGTCTTCCTCACACGCTAAAAGGGGTTTGAAATAAAGAAAGAAAGAAAAGAAATTTATTAACCACCACCATGACAAGGTAAAACAAATTAAAATAAAAATATAATTATAAAAGTATTGCATCATGGGTGTGATCCTTTTATTTTCAAACAATGTGACACAAGAAAAAAGTGACAGGCTATTCTTAGCCATTTGCTCGGTTAAACAGTTTTTATAAGTAAGGCCCAATATATGGTACACAAATAACACCCACTTTTGCTACGAATCACTTGAGTGAAAAGATAAAATTAAGTGAAATGGTAAGTACAAAATTTGCAAAATTATGATTGAAAATTAAATATCACATTTCGCCAACTATCAGCTCAATTAATCATGCGATTTATATAAAATAAAGGATTATAAAGTAATGGGTGTGATTTCATTAAGTTAGTATTGTTTATTATTGATTAATTGGAATGAGATGATTACTTAAATATTGCTTATCTTTCTACCTGCCCTTATCTCACCTTAATGTGGGGTCAGTGCGAAACATTTTTCAAGCATGTTGCAGGAAAAGTTTGGCTTAGTTTTTTAAAGACTGACTGTCTAGAATTTAATATAACATGAAATTCTCTTCATTATGGATGAAGTTATAAAGTAATATTATAATATTTATTAATATTTAATTTTAAGCGTGGGTCGTGAAACTTCTTGGGCACGAGTCTGATAAATATTCACAAATTTTTTTTTTTTTTTTACAAAAACATAATCTACTTTCTCGCCTCATAATCTTCTTAGTCGCCTCCTTGGTCTAGTGGCAGCATGTATGGGCTGTGGGCCGGGAGGTCCTGGGTTCGATTCCCAGGTCGGGCAAAGCAAATTTTCTAATTGAATTTGCCCGGGACTGGATCCCTCACAGGGGGTTGACGTCAGGCAGGCGGCCGGTCGTAAAAACTAAGTCAAATCCTATCTGCAACATGCTTAAAGAAAAAGTATGTTGCGCCGACCCCCAAAAGGTGGGATAAGGGTAGGTAGTAGAAGAAGAAATACATAATCTACTTTCAAGATAATCTGTAGTTGTGCAAAAAAGCCGGAATAAAAAAAGAAAAAACTATTTAATTATAATTGAAATACTTTCGTAACATAATTCAATAATTAGTAGTAGACTAGTCTCCTCTTTGGTCTAGTGGCAGTATGTATGGTCTGTGGACCGGGAGGTCCTGGGTTCGATACCCAAATCAAGAGTGGTGTTTTGCGAACACTATTCTCTCCGGACTAGATCCTCCAGATGGGTGTTAACATCAGCCGATCGTAAAAACTAAGCCAAATCCTTTCTGCAACATTCTTGAACAAGTGTGTTGCGCTGACCCCATATTAAGATGGCATAAGGGCAGGTAGAAAGAACTTATCAATACAACTAAAAATGCAGCAATGAACAGCGTTTATAAAACCGTGGTTGTGTTCACAATGGATGAACATTTGCAAGAATACGTGCCTCGCAAATAGTTTCATAAACCTTAGTAAAGCTATCAAAACATTTGTACAAGATTATTTTTGTTATGCATACGGTACATACAAAGCATATGATAAACTTCATTAAACTAATGGCATTGAATTATCTACACTTCTTTCTAACTGTCCTTATCCCACCTTAATGTGGGGTCAAACACACTTTTTCAAGCTTGTTGCAGAAAGATTTGGCTTGTTACGATCGTCTACCTGCCTTTAACCCTATCTAGTCCCGCGCAAATGAAATTAGAAAAACACTTTACCCGACCCAGGAATCGAACCCAGGGCCTCCCGGTCCACAGACTATATATGCTGTCTGTAGTTCATTTCCGAAAATAAAAAATCATAAATCATTCATTCAATAAATTTCATCTAAATCCGTTCAGAAGTTACATCATTATTGACCAAGAAATACTTTCGCATTTAAATTGTGGGATTAAGTATATGAATTTTATTTAATTATTTATTGAATATATCGATTCTCAATACTAGCATTTTAAATCCTAATTTAATGGACAGGTGATATTAAAAACGTGCTCAAAATATTCAGAAATAAATATGGCTGCAAGTCATTTGGATAATACTAATGCTTTCGATACCAAATATTTTTTTACATTTCAAATATAGGTATGGTATAAAGCAGTCTTTCCCAAAGTGGGCCATAACGCCCCCTTGTGGGCGCTGCATTCCTAAAGGGGGGCGGTAAGTGACCCAGAAAAAGGGGATCTCCGCTGATATAGCTCACAATAATTTATTTTATTTGAAGTTATAGTGGTTTTCAAGTAGGTAAAAAATGGGGAGGGGCTAAAAAATAATTTATTTTCAAAGTGGGCAGTAGACAAAATAAGTTTGGGAACCTATGGTGTAAAAATTATAACCGAGCGGTGGACCGACGACCTGATAAAGGTCGCAGGAAGTTGCTGGATGCAGGCCGCTTCCACCAGGTCGATCTGGAAATCTTTGAGGGAGGCTATTGTCAGCAGTGGACGTCCTATGGCTGATGATGATGATAATAAAGATTATAAAGGAGTGGTATTGATAAGTGAATTAATAATTTGGGCGACATTTTGATTTTTTAAATCGAAATTAATGCCCCATATACCGATATGGTTAGTGCATCTCATGGAATTTCTAAAACTTAAGTGTGCCTGATTTATCTATATATTATTCAAAGGACTGACGTTTTTGTTTCAATCCAATCACCTTGGAAGGAGGCTGATGTTTTTCTAACTAATTTCCCAGATAATAGTAACGATAATTAATATAAACAAAGAATAATGAAAAAGAAAAAAGAATGAAAAATAAGTACTGATAATGAAAAAAAATTCCCGGATCTAAATTTTTCTATAAAAATGCAAAGGTATGTAAATTCTACTAACCCACATTATGGCATAGACTAAGAGCAACCCCTCTCATGAGATAATACTTATGTCCAACAGTATAATATATTAATAATTATATTATTGAGAATAATGAACACGCGGCGCATGCGCCGTCTGCGCATCTGTGTTCAATAGGAAGGACACTGGTAATAAAAAGTAAATATTGTAGATAAACTTGAGTTTCATTATAACAGTCTGTAATTAAGATTATTAAGTTAATGGATTCATTACTTTCATAGGAGATCGCCAGGAAAAAAATACTTTTGAATGTCAAGAAAATCTAAACTTGTCCATTTTAGAATGTTATTTCTTTTACGTTTTTTTATTGATTAAAATTCATCATTTTAACATTTATTATTGACAGCCTCTGTGGCGCAGCGGGTGAGTAGCCGGCTGAGAAACGTGAGGTCGTGGGTTCGATTCCCGCACTGAGACAAATGTCTGTGTGGCCCATAGATATTTGTTTCGGGTCTGGGTGTTGTGAGATCAAGTCTCTCGCAGTTTCTGATACCCACGATAAAGGTTGTACCTAGTGTGGGGTCAAGACTATGTGTGTGACTGTTGGGTGTATTTATTATTTATTTATTTATATTATTAACTATCTGTGTCATTAATTGTTAATATATACAGTTATATATGTATTAACATCGACACTGTTTTATAAGTATATAGGTACATTTACCGCTATATTAATAACAACGATCTAAGCGTAATTTAGGAAAAACGTTAATTAGTTTTTCAAGGTTTTTCCATTTAGCAACGATTATACGTAAATTAGATTTATATTATCTGCATTAATCTTGAAATTGTAAAGATAAGTGGAAAAATAAATTTCCATTCATAATATTTTTTGCTCGATGATATAGATAATGTATTTGTTCTACACAGACGCCACTTTAAAACACGATAAAGGAGCCAAATCGATCGTTTATCGCACGTTAGTTCCTACTGTCGCGTCGTCTGACACTCGATTGGATTTATGTGTCGCTAAGTGCAAAAATAACCCTTATATCGATTAAAAATAAATGTGAAATTGATTAGATACTAGGCCGAACCTTTCCGCAAAAATAAAATTTAAAGAGGTACTCACATAGCCGAACTTTGCCGTCATGTTGTGTCCCGTTGTAGATTATGTTGAACACACATCTAACTGAATTACTCTGCCGCTTTTTCTTTACTAAAACTGAACAATCCACTTTTACGTAACAATTTTTCAATACACTTCTCATTCAAATGAACAAAACACTGAAAAACAGTATACTTTTTGTATTCCAATTGAAACTAGGGAACAATGGGATTTCTAATCACTAGGTAAAATACAGTGCGTACACTAAACGTTCTCTGAACATAATATTTCACATCACTTTCATAATTTTCCGAAGAAGCCCGACCGAGCGCAGTTTCGAAAATGGAACACCTCGTTATTTGTCAAACGGCTTTGACGGCCGGGGCTTCTCTGTGGGCATGAATTTGTATTTTTAATTTTTCGTATAGGGGCTGATGTTTTTTCACGCGCGTATTTATGAGGCTTCAGCGGAGCGACATGCGCGCTGCGCGACGGCCGGCCAACGACTACGAGATAAAAACCTCGCTTGATTATAAACTTATAAGCTAAACTTTTTTGTTCGTGTGCGTGAGTGTGTGACGGTGTGCACGCGAGGCTTTGTTGGTGACCTTACAAAGTTTTCACTTGCGTCGTTATTCTTTAGGAAATGTCGTTTTTATAGACCCTACAATGTGTAGACACTTTTAAATAAATTATCAACACTTAAACATTCTTCAAATAACTTTACTAGAACAATAGTGTAATAAATGAAAAATACATTTTAATATACATAAGTTTATACAGAGTGTAGTTGATAATTACATATACACAATTACACATATTACTTGTACGGTACATACTGTATAAGCATAAGTCTCACACTGAAACCGCGTACATCAACAGATCGCCAAGTTAAATAACTTCATCGCCTAGTTTTAGTATATTCACCTCTCCGTGCTTATTAACGTATTATAATTGTACAAAGGTGCTTAGATAGTTTTAGTCATAATTTCTACTTCACACTAATAATTTAAGCTTCTTCACTTTCTAGTTGTATGATGAGAAATGAATCATCATCATCATCATCATCATCAGCCATAGGACGTCCACTGCTGAACATAGGCCTCCCCCAAAGATTTCCAGATCGAGCTGTTGGAAGCGGCCTGCATCCAGCGACTTCCTGCAACCTTTATCAGGTCGTGAAATGAAAAGATTGAAAGATTGAAATGAATAGATCTACAAAAATTAATACATTGTCTTCAGTCTTCGTTTTCTACCTACCTTTACCCCACCTCCGTATGGGGTGGGCAATATGTATTCAAGCGTGTTGCAAGAAGATTGTGCTTACTTTTTAAGCCCCGATATCAACGCTCTTTATAATATCTAATCATATTAGTAAAATAACGTTTCTTGACCTGGGATTCGAACAGAGGACCTCCTGATCCACGCTGCCACTAGACCAAGGAGGCGACACAGGCTGAGATCTATAGAGTGAACTTCGACTAAGACTTTTTCTTGTAAAAATGGCTCGGACAAATCAAAGTTCGATTTAAAAATTCCAATCCTCACCGAGTTCGTTTCTTTGACTCAGACATAGTTGAAGTTCGTTCTATAGATCTCAGCCTTAATCTAATACTGCCACGTCAAACATAAATACCGAATTAAGTACATTCGCTTGCGTCATACATTTTCACTGCGCAAAATTCAATGCACGTAACACCGTAATACTAGCGTAAAGGTCATGATGGAAAAGAAATCGTAATACGGAAAACGCATGCACCTGAAGCACGGACGGGCTTGTAATCTTCACGGCATTATCAAAATAGGTCAATGCGGAATTTCTTAGCCGGCTCGAGGCGATAAACACGCGTTGATTGCAGTACATTGCTTGTTTTGTTCAGGTTTCTTTTAGATGGTAAATAGAGCAGGCAATGGATATGGTCGTATTAGGTTTAGAATAGATTAGTGAAGAGATAGTTGTAATAGATGAGTTTGAAGTACATGTATTATTTCATTTTGAAACCCAAAACCGATGTGAATCATTATTTTGATACAAATGTTAGGTATATGTACTATATTTTGAAAATCTTGTGTAGAAATTCCCAGGAAACATGCATAATCCACACGATATTTTCTTTAAGCGTTAAACAGAATATTAAAAAAAAATATCCATTTAAAATGACGTAGCTACTTATGAATATATACTGTCTAAACAAACATCCAATTACCTCGCATAATCACATATCAAAACACTCATTGAAAAGGCCAAAAATATGCACGGAATAATATTTTTATTTCCTGCATAACAAATCAAAATCATCAGCAATCAATGAACTGACAAAATTGTATATACTTCTACAGATTCCCACCTTGTAATTCCAATAGCTTCTAATAACTAGGGGCATGTAACTTAAGCTGTAAACTGTTATTTATGGCATAAAACGCTCTGTTAATGAGCAGTTCCGGTTGATTTGCTACCTCTTAGCTAATTTACGCTAGGAATTATGTAAAAATTACGTTATTAATGGAAACGGGCCTTTTATACATTGTAGCTATGTATGTATAAGGTATAAGGAGGCCTATGTCCAGCAGTGGACGTCCTATGGCTGATGATGATGATGATGATGAATAAGGTATAATACCATTTTAAAAAGGAACGAATGAACGAATGAATGGATTTGACGATATTCTTGGTTTTGATTATGAGAATTTTAAGCTCATCCCAATTTTATTTCCACCTGCCCTTATCTTACAAAAGTGGGGCGACGCAACACACTTTTTCATGTTGCAGAAAGGATTCGGCTATTTTTATGACTGGCTTATTTTCTTATACAGTTTGGGGTTTCACATCAACACGACCAGGTACTACTATTGATTCTAGGAGTTTGATTCTCTATTGACACAGTTCAAAATGATACTATTATGCAAAGTAAGGAAACGGAAAAAATAATAAAACTCTATAGGACCAATCTTGGAATAAGCTCTGTCGAACACAAAAATAAATCATACATAAAAAATATGATACTTCAACTAGCTGTTGCTTGCGATTTTGCTCCTGTTTTTATAGCAAAGACTTTCTGTTAGACAAGAGACGTCACTGACTACGGTGCGGCGTGGCTCTACCACCAATTTTTTTCCATCTGCCCTTTTCCCACCTTAATGTGGGGTCGGCGCAGCACTTTTTCAAGTATGTTGCAGAGAAGATTGCTCTACCACCTAAATAAACAGTGAAATTTCAATATCAGTAGTTTCAAAGTTTAGCCAGTTCTAACCTTTTAAGCCTTAGGATATTAGTACAGAAACATGTCATGTCAATCTTGTGGATTAAAAACACACCTTAAAAATTACCTTGTAGATGTTATTATTTACATTGAACATTCCGACCGATCGTATGTTTGGTCTGTACAAAATTATGTCATTGTCGCATCATTATGATGTTTTGCTACATTCAATGCTACAATTCTACTTACCTATTTATGAATACGTTCACAAAAGACAACCTCGAAGCGACAATGTCGGCGATTCGATTCCGATATCGAGACAAATCTATGTTCGAGGTCCATAGATAACATAGGTATGTTTTTGGACAAAAAGGCAGAGCAGCAGACAGCCTGTTACGCGATATCTCCGCCAAATGTGGACCGATTTTCAAAATTCTTTATGTGATCGATAGAGCTTGTTACAAAGGTGGTCCCATATAAATTTGGTTACGATCGGACATGAAGTCGGTGCGTTAAGTTTTTTTTACCGCGTAGTATGCGTTGCTCGAAATCCTTATCTAAACTTTAGTATTCGTTATAAGCTCACTTGGTGCAGACTAAAAATGAGAGGCTCCGAGATCAATTCCCGCACCGAGAAAAGGTTGGTGTGTCCCACAAATATTGGCGTCGGTTCTGGGTGTTTTGGGATCATGAATCTCTCGTACTTCCTAAGTTCCTACGCCGCGATACAGGTGTTCACATTACTATGTGTGGCTGTCAGATGTACGAGTATTTATCTCTTAAGTCGCATCTTCTGCACATGTTTTCAAAACAAAACACGAAAACACCTACACAAAACTAGGTTTTACCATTGTCTCCTGCCCATGTAACAACGGACCATAGACAAAAAAAAAACAAAAATACCATGTTTTGTGTAGGTGTTTAGTGTAATGTTTTAGTGCAGGAGACGTTCAAGTTTACCTCAAATATTATTTCTCTCAATTAACCGCAAGTGGAATCGTGTCAAAAAATTTACGATGGATATTCCAAACATGTTGTTCACTATTTTGTTATTGACTAAAATTTAGGTCGAAAGCCTACTTTAAATTCGCGTGTTTGCGAGCTTAAAAACCAAGAAGTAGTATTGACCTCTGAATCAGTTCCGACTTCCGACTGGCTCCGATTTTAAACAAAAACTTTTTCCTTATTTGACGGTTTAGAAGATACAGTATACGAACAAGCTTATATAAATAACTGGTTGGATGTCGTCATCATATTAAGTCTTTGGGTCTGAAGATTTAGAGACCGCAAAAATAATTTTGTAATTATTGTCATAGATATTTAATATTACTAACTACAGAGGGGCTATCAAGCAAGTTTCCATACAAAAAAAAGTATCTCAAACGTCAGTAATGCCGTATATCACTTATTACAACGCGAGGCATCTTATAACAATTTATTATATAGAATTTTCTGTGTATTAGTTATAGAATAATTAGTTATAGAATTTTCTGTGAATATCCAAGAATCACGCAAAACAATTTGAAATAAAACTATTTTTACGGATTCTTTCGGAAAATTCGGAAGATTTGTTTTATGCCCGACATGCTCAGTCCGACCCGTGACTACGTGACTGTAAAGCCTTCGAAACGTCAGGCATAAAAATTAAAACAAATCGCAATAGAATCCGTAAAAATAGTTTTATTTGAATGTATAACATTTGCGTAAACTTAAAAAATCTGTACAATTTTATTGTACAAACATTATTACGCTGGCACGACCTTGCGCACGTATATTGAAAATACGACTGAGTGACTTATGACCACATGGTCACAACTTTTGGATCACAAGTTTTTCGCTGTTGTCCCATCTATGTACTGTTGAATATCTTTGGTAATTGTAAAGATCATTGTTTTAATAAGGTCGCCTTGACCCATCCGATTGGTGTTGTCGCCCAACAAAACTTGACCTTTGGAATATCATTTAACTTCTTTTATTTACTGCGATATTACACGACTGAGAGGTTTTTGTCACTGGTCGATAATCTTCGTATCTATCATAGAAAATTTCACCATCATTTTAGTAATCGATAGATAATAAGCTATTAATTTTGGGAAAAGGTCGCTTTGTTATTTCCCAATTTCACACCTTTGCTAATACATTAGCCCTTGAGATTACCTATTTAGATGTTATATTACCAAACACACGAAATAATAATCAATCAATAAATCATTGACTTGACTGCCTAGGTGGCGAAGTTGTATTGCGTGCGCGGTACGACTACCATCCCTGAGATCTCAGATTCGATCCCCGGGTAGGATAAAGTTGTATTGGGCTTTTCTAGCATTAGTCTGTAGGTTGGAATTTGTGCCCGATATGGCGATATGCTCGCCCCTTACAATTAATATATGACTAGTTAACATCTGTATAAACATATTCTAATTATAAATCAACTTGATATTACTACCTCTATAACACACCTATTGAACAACGATATATTATTTAAACCGACATACTATTTAATTAGCTCAACAAACTCATGAAACATTAATGCGTAGAAGGCAGTCGGTATGGAAGACTCCGAACAGTCCTTAACTGCTTAGAGCCTATGCACACGGCGTATTTTAAACGCGCCGTCTGTAGATAACCAAAGAACAAATTATAGCATTTGTTTCGCTTTAAATGCGCTTACAAACTGATACAAACGCGCGCGAGAAGCGAGTTCAAACGCGTCTGTATTGCGTTTGTTGACGAATACTTGACTTTGGTTGATTTTATAGACACATTTTTATGTAGTAGCAAATAAAACAAAAAAATTAACCATTCTGTAAAAACTGCATTGAAATTGGTTGAAAAATGAGGCAGTAATTCATATTTTAAATTCTGGCATATTAGAGATATCTTGCTATTCCTTTCCAACGCGCGTACCGTTATGGCGTGACGTGATCATACTGATTCTCTTTCCCGCAGTGACGGTTACACCAAACTTCAAAGACTTATAACTTTTTTATATTTCAGAATATTTCAATATTTCTTTCTGTTTTATATTTTAGACGACGTAAATTTCATACAAAATTAATTTTTAAAAAATAGTCAAGTCAAGTCAAGGAGAATGGGGGTAGGGGCATGGCTCACTTCACAGTTCATTGCAAATTTGTGTATTATAAGACATACGCGCGTCTGCAGCGCATCTATATCGCCGTATCAGCCCGTTTGTATCGATAGAAACGTGCGTTTTCAGCACCACTAAATTGTTTACCATGTGCAAAGGTTTTGTCTGCGTTCGAATTTCGTTTTAAATGCGTTAGCGCGCGTCATCGGCGCGTCGACGGCGCTGTAAAAATACGCCGTGTGCATAGGCCCTTACCAGTATTTATTTACGCGGCGCTATAATGCATCACATAATTTTACGCAGCCAACACTATAATCACCGAGTTCAGAATAAATAAACTCCGCGGGGACACTACGTTGTTAACGTGACCACTTTTATTTAGGTAGGGTTTTACGTTGATAAAAACAGCCTGTGACGACCAGGATTAGGGTTGTTAACAGGTCATATTTGTTTATTTAATTAACCGACTTAGAAAAGGAGGTTATTTAGTAAATTGTGTAACTACTTTAAAAAAGAGGATTGTGTGACAATTTTTATGTGTGTTAGTTATAGGAGAACTGTTTTCAGGCTTTTCGTATTCAATAGAACTTACTCCAAAAATACCATTCCATATAGGTACAATGTGCACGTGAAATACGACGAAAAGCTAAAAAAATATAAAGCGGCATTGATAATTTGAATGTCGTTTTTTAAATTTTAGTTACGATTGCCTCGGTGGCGTAATTGTATTTCGGAACGGACTACGCCTACCGTCCTGTAGTATCGGCTTTGATCCCCGGGTCATGCAAATTGGTATTGGATTTTTTCAATACCAGCCTTGAGTCTGAAATATGTTCTCGATATGGCGTTAGACTCGCCCTCTATCACATCTAGAACGGAACTAAGCTCGGCGAAATGTGGGTGTTGTAACTCGCTAGTGCGCCTCTGCCTACCCCTTCGGGAATACAGGTGCGAGCTTATGTTAGTAACGTTACGTTTTGTTATTTTCCAATTTTTTTATAAGATTGTGAAAATAGACCCGCATGCTGTTTGTATAATTTACTCATCCATCTAAATGTCCATAACCGGACTGCAAAATGAATTATTTAACGTACTCTAATATTTTATTCAATTCAAGAAAAAATCTTTCGTTAAAAATATCCTACACGCCTTCACAATATATCATATTTTTCCTCAACATTTACATTTCATTAACACAACCCTGTTGTAACAACTTATTCCACGTTTACTGCCGTGACAAAGTTCGTGTAACAGCCGACAATTCTGAAAATTTATGCTTTAGCTAAATCTATTGTAAAATGCGGTCTGGCCGGTAATATAGTCGTGATGTGACCTAGCACGATGTAAATAATGGTTAGTATCGCGTACTTTTTCATTGACGTGTTCAGAAACGTCGTTGCTAGTAAGACCTTATTCGCAGGAGAGTTAAATAAACGTTGCGTTTAAACGAAACGTTGACGCTTTTTTTATAGCAAAGACTGGTAAAGGAGCTGATGGGTCACCTGACAAGTTGACCTATCCAAAGAATAAAGTTACATATGATAATGAATCGAAATTGCTTTTTTATTTTTACATACATACATACATAAGCTCACGCCTGTATCCCCGAAGGGGTAGGCAGAGGCGCACTAGCGAACTAGAACACCCACATTTCGTCGAGCTTAGTTCCGTCCCAGATGTGATAGGGGGAGAGCCTATCGCCATATCGGGCACAAATTCCAGACTCCGGGCTGATATGGAAAAATCCAATATCACTTTGCCCGACCCGGGGATCGAACCCGAGACCTCAGAACCGTAGTCGTACCGAAATACCACCACGCCACCGAGGCACACACACACACACACAGTTTTTTATTTTTCTGAGCTTAAATTGACCTATATATTTAACTAGTAAATATTTTTTAAGCTGCCATAATTTAACTTGTTATTATGGCGGGCCTGCCTGACGTCAACCCGCTGTGAGGGATTCAGTCCCGGGCAAATTAAATTAGACATTTTACTTTGCCTGATCTGGGAATCGAACCCAGGAGGCCAGGACCTCCCGGTCCACAGTCCATACATGCTGCCACTAGACCAAGAAGGCGACCTAATATTATTGTTGCCCCAATTTGTCTTGTAATAAGGTATATTCGACATAACGTCCAGCGCCCCGCGGATATAAAACGCCGCGTTTTAAAAGCGCCGGCATGTGAATAACTATGCGAAAACTCATTTAATTTTGTTCCTTTTCAACGCATTTTTAATGAACGTTAAAAAGTTTTGTGCGAATGAGGTTTAAGACGTAAAATACGCACTCTTTCATTGACGTCTTCTGAAACGACTTTACAAGTAAGACGTAAAATATTTTTCCCATAAACATCACGAAAAATAATTTAAATAATAAAATACGCAATGCGTGTCGATAAACGAAATACTTTACGTCATACAACAATTGTTTCTAATCATTATGCAAGTTTATCAATGTTATTACAGATTTCAGCCTAATAAAATTATATAATACTTATCTAGTAATCGATTAGATATACAAACTAAAAGAGAATGTGGCACAATTAAGGAAATTTTAAGTACAGTAGCCCGAGCACGAAAAACTAATGTAAATGTAATGTATTCGAGTTCGCTGCGCACTGATGACGTTAGGTTAATATTTCATACAAATTTCATTGACGCGCATCGAGTTCGAATACATTTACGGTTGTCAGAAATTTTCCTGCTCAGGCCGCTGATTTCTTAAGTTTACGCGAATGTTATAGATTAAAAACTATTGTTACGGATTCTATCACGATCCTTTCGAAGTCGCATCTCATTTTTTTTGTTATAGTAACAAAGGAAAAACAGACAGATTAATGATTACCGTCACCTTGTTCAGACGCTCAAACGGCTGGACCAATTTTGATGAAATTTGGTATGGAGGTAGCCGACACCCTGGATTAACACATGGGCTATCCTGGAAGATAAATTTATTTTCCACGCAAACGGAGTCGCGAGCAACAGCTAGCTATATAAATGTTAGTCTATGCTCAGAAACGATGAATAACTACAAACCGAAGACCATGAAAACTAAACTTTCAGTAGTAACTTTCCTCGCGCATTTCTCGTGAAATACTAATAAGCATAATTCACACAAAGGAAGACCTAGTTTAAACGCCTGCTTTAACCGACTGATATAATAAAAGGAGGTTCTTTATTGACTGCCTCGGTGGCGTAGTTGTATTTCGGTACGGACTGAAGTCTCGGGTTCGATCCCCAGGTCGGGCAAAGTAATATTCGATTTATGCATATCAGCCCGGAGTCTGGAATTTGTGCCCGAAATAGCGGAAGGCTCGCCCCCTATCACATCTGGACCGGAATTAAGCTTAGCGAATTGTGGGTGTTCTAGTTCGCTAGTGCACCTCTGTCTATCTCTTCGGGATACAGGCGTAAGCTTATATGTGTATGTGTGTATTTGGTTCTTTATATTCTGTTGAAAGTAACAAAATGTCATATAGTGCCATCTGTTGTCACTCTACTTAAACTGAAGTGTGAAAACTGTTTAAAAAAAATAAATTCCTTAGTCTATGCCAAGATTCCGGTGTTTCATTATAGGTTATGTGCCGCGCACGATTGTAATTCGAGTTTTATTGTAAATAACAGTGAAAATGTCTACAAATTTGATATCGAGCATCGCGAAGCTAAAAGGAAGAGAAAATTATGAAGACTGGGCATTTGCTGTCGAAAATTTCTTGATTTTGGAGGGAATGCAACAATGCATCCAAGATGGCAACAATGACCCAAACGACGCAAAAGCGAAGGCTAAAATAATATTAACTATCGATCCCAGTTTGTATGTGCACATTAGAAGTGAAGTGACTGCATGTGGACTGTGGAAAAAGTTACGAAAGCTTTTTGACGACAATGGATTCACCCGGCGTATTGGATTGCTCCGTAACCTCATATCTATTCGTCGAGAAAATTGTGAGAGTATGTCTCAATATGTAACTTCGTTATTAGAAACAAGTCAGAGATTGAATAATACAGGTTTCAAGATCAGTGACGAGTGGGTCGGTTCCTTATTGTTGGCGGGATTGCCTGAAAAATATGAACCGATGATCATGGCGGTGGAACATTCGGGAATTGAGTTAACCGCAGACGCCATTAAATCGAAGTTGCTGGATATCGACGACGGAAATGATGGGGGCGCCACTCAAAAAGCATTCGCGGCGAAAGGTTGGCAAAACAAAAAAAAGCAAATGTCATCGCCAAATGTCAAATCACATGTCAACGTCAGATGTCATAAATGTAAACAAATTGGACACTTCATGAATAAATGCCAAAATACTCCGAAAAAGAAAGAATCAAACGCATTTAGTGCAGTATTTCTGAGCGGAAAATTTAGTCAAACCGACTGGTATGTGGATAGTGGAGCCAGTTGTCATTTGACGTCCAGAAACGACTGGTTGTTAAACAGCACAAATCGACCTGTGGACGAGATCGTTATTGCTGATAAATCAACAGTTCCCGTCGAGGATTGTGGAGATGTGCGAATAACTACTGTTGTTGGAAATACTGAGTATGAGATTCCAGTCAAAGGAGTATTGTATGTTCCGAATTTGGCAACAAACTTACTGTCTGTTAGCCAACTGATGAAAAACGGAAATAAAGTTGCATTTGAAAATGAACACTGTTATATTAACAACCAGAAAGGTGAACTCGTGGCCACATACATACATACATAAACTCACGCCTGTTTCCCGTTGGGGTAGGCAGAGACTAAGGAGCGCCAATTGCTTCGGTTCAAACACACCTTTTTCGCTTCTTCCACAGTCATCAGTCTTTTCATGCATGCTCGTCGGTTACGAGAACTCCTTATTTGGCCCTTTTTCAGGAGATCGCCAATTTGGTCCTTAAAGGTACGTCTAGGACGTCCACGGCCGACACTACCATTCACTTCCACTACATACATTTCTTTCGTTACTCTGCTTTCATCCATCCTTTCAATGTGGCCAAACCACCGAAGCATTCCTTTCTCAATCCTCGTCACTACATCTTCCTTCAATCCAACTTTCTCTCTTATGCTGTTATTCCTCACTCTATCATTCAACTTCAGCCCACACATGCTTCTTAACGATCGCATCTCCACCGCATTTATCTTACTTGCATGCTTCCTCTGCCACACCCAAGATTCACTTCCATACATTAGTGTTGGCGCCAGAACTCCTCGATGGATGGCTAACCGTGCGTCATTTGATATATTTTCGTTAGCCATTATTAAATATAAGGCGCCATTAACACTGTTCCCCATCCTTACTCGTCTTTCAATATCTTCTTCACACTTTCCGTCCCGAGTGAACATACACCCTAAATACACAAATTCATTCACTTGTTCCACTTTTTCCTCTCCTATCAATATGTTGCACTCGGTTCTTGATTCATCCCTTTCCAGAACCATTACTTTCGTCTTTTTTACATTTACTTTCATACCTTTCCTTTCAAATGCCTCATTCATAGTAGAGACCATTTGTTGTAACTCGCACGGCGACGATGCAAGCAGTACTTGATCGTCGGCGTACAAGAGACACTTAAACAGTGACTCTCCCATTCTTAATCCGCAATTAGACTCTTTCAAATTGGTCAAACAACTATCCATGAATAGGTTGAAGAGCCACGGAGATGCTACACAACCCTGTCTGACACCGCGTTTGATGTCAAACCAGCCCGTGCATGCCCCATTAACTCTAACGCAGGCACTCGAGCCCTTATATAAGGACTTGAGTGCCCGAATCAGATCCCTCTCCACCCCATACATGGATAATGTTGCCCACAGTTCATCCCTCACCACTCGATCATAAGCCTTTTCCAGATCGATGAAGGCGCAGAAAACCTTCTGATGCTTCACCAAGGTTTTCTCAGCTATGCATCTTAGGGAAAAGACTTGATCCGTGCATCCCATTCCCTTTCTGAAACCCGCTTGCACATCCCAAATTTTCGTCTCGGTTACATGAATCACTCTTTCAATCAATATCTTAGCATATATTTTACCTACTACGCTAAGGAGGCTGATACCTCGATAGTTTTTGCACTCCTGCTGCGATCCTTTCCCTTTAAAAAGGGGCACAATGACGGCCTTGCACCAATCACTCGGTACACAACCGGTTCGCCAGCATTTATCAAAGAGAAGGCACAGCAGGCGCACAATGAGGTCTCCTCCTCCCTTTAGCATTTCAGCCGAAATCCTATCATAGCCCGCAGCCTTTCCCACTCTCGTATTCTTTATAGCCTTTCGTATCTCATCCATCCATTCATCTATACTAATTCCATCTTCACATTTTATCTCTTCATTCATATCTTCATGCGTATCATTACAACGCCCTGTCACTTCTTCACACTCAAATATGCTTTTAAAATAATCCTTCCATTCATTCAATACTTCACTTTGTTCTCTCAGTATCCTACCACTCTTATCTCTTATAATGCTGACTTGAGACTCTCCTACTTTACCTCGAGCCTTTCGGACCGTATGCCAGAATAACTTAATGTTGGCCCGAAAGTCAGCAGAGAATCTCTTATCATATTTTTCCTTACATGCCTCTTTCTTTCTTTCTATCACTTCTTTAACACTCTTCTTCAATTGATTATACTTCTTTTTTGCTATCTTTTCACTATCATCCGTACAACCTCTCATTCTGCTACAAGTTTTTGCAGCCAGGAAATCATTCCATGCCTGTCGCTTCTCATTTACCACACATTTTACCTCATCATCCCACCATTCATTTCTTGGATTTCTTGCATTCTTCTTCTTTTTTACTCCACATACTTCTATAGCCGATTCCACTATACCATCTTTAAATATGCTCCACACGTCTTCTAATTCTCTGTTTCTATCTTCCATCGCCTCTCTAAACCTTTCATTTAGCAAGTTCTTATATTTATCTCTCACACTTTTTTCTTCCATTCTTTCCACTTTTATTCTTTCTATACCATTCGTACAGCCAAAACTTCGGTGATGTCGCCATCGTTGGAACAGTCCTGCTATTCTTGTGACTACAAGAAAGTGGTCAGTCCCAACATTTATACCACGGTACACTCTCGTATCTAATACTTTCTTTCTCATTCGTTCATCTACAATCACAAAATCAATCATACTTTTATCTGATTGTCGTTGCCATGTATACATGTGTATGTTTTTGTGGGCAAAAATTGTGTTTGTGACAATCAGATTTCTCTCTAAACATAGTTCTAACAGTCTCTCACCATTCGTATTCACTCTTTCATCCCCATATTTCCCTAATACTCTCTCATATCCATCTCTACATATACCCACCCAACCATTAAAGTCACCGAGCATTATAATTCTTTCATTTTTCTCGCATTTTCCTAGTACATCACTTACATTATCCCAGAACTCCTCTCTGACCTCTAGTGGCTTGGACATATCTGGGGCGTAAACGCACAAGATGAATAATCGCGACAAGCCAATTTTCAGTCTAACCCAGAGGAGTCTGGGACTCACACAATCATAATCTTTCACACATTCTACCATTCTATCTGACAATAGTACACCCACTCCTTGGCTACCTCTTTGGGTGTGTGGAACACCCGACCAATATGCTGTGTATTTGCCATGGGTGGTTTCCATACAGCCTTTCTTTTTGGTCTCAGTCACTCCTAAAACATCCAGTCTTCTCATATCCATCATCTCACATATCTCATCTATTTTTTCATCTACAGCTCCACACACATTCACCGTCGCACACAGGCATTCCTTAACCCGCGTTTTGCCTTTTAGGGAGACAGGACGTGACGAATGGCAAATTGCGTCGCCGTCGTTGGAAATTCTGCCCCCCCCAGATACGACAGGGCTGCCTGAGATGCACTCAGGGAGGGATTCTCCGGCAGTAGCCGGTACCCTCCTGGGGTAATTCTCTTTAAATTCCCGTATCATATTTCTATAGGTGGAATTTGAAAGGTGGATGACAAGGAAAGGGGAAAAGGTAGGAAGGGGATACATGGATAAAGGATGGATGGTATGTAAGAAGGACTGAAGGGTGGAAGGGGACACTACGGTTACGGATAGGATATTGGTTGTAACCATAGTGGCTAGGGTGGTCGGGGTCGCATACCCGAATGCCCTAACGCTACGACCGGACAGAATCAGTACGTAGGACACCCCCTGACACAATTGCCACTGCAGATTTAATAGGTGGTGTGTACAAGCTTAGAATGAAACACATTGATTGTTTGTTGACATCTTCTAGAGAGCTGTGGCACCGAAGATTTGGTCACATAAACAGTAAAGATCTCAACATCATGCGAGATGGTGCTGTACAGGGAATGATGTACAAAGATAAAGCACAGGTAGGTAAAGAAAACTGCATAGCATGTTGCGAGGGCAAGCAGGCTAGGCTACCATTCACTCATGTTGGTAGCAGAAGCCAGGAGTTGCTAGATGTTGTTCATGCTGATGTATGTGGGCCTATGGAACAAGTGTCTATCGGTAAAAAGAAGTATTTTTTACTATTTGTAGATGACTATAGTCGAATGGCATTCATCTATTTCATGAAAATGAAAAGTGAAGCATTTTCTTGCTTTAAAGCATTCAAAGCTTTAGTTGAAAACCAGATTGGCAGAAAGTTGAAAGTGTTGAGGACAGATAACGGGTTAGAGTTCTGCAGTGGGGAATTTGAAAAGTACCTACAGGAGGCAGGGATAATTCACCAAAAAACTTGTCCTTACACACCAGAACAAAATGGTCTCTGTGAAAGGCTTAACCGAACAGTGGTGGAGAAAGCTAGGTGTATGTTGTATGATGCAGGATTGCACAAACGTTTCTGGGCAGAAGCAGTAAACACTGCAGTTTATCTGCGAAACAGATCAATAGCATCAGGACTGAACAATAGAACGCCATATGAAGTTTGGACAGGAGATAAGCCAGATGTCAGTAATCTACGTGTATTTGGAAGCAAAACAATGGCACACATTCCAAAAGAAAAAAGGATGAAATGGGACAAGAAAGCAATACAGGGCATTTTTGTTGGATATGAAGATAATGTAAAAGGATACCGTGTTTACAATCCCAACAATAACAATATAATAGTGTCAAGAGACATTGTTGTGATTGAGGAGGGGAGTGAACACAATAAAGTACATATCAATATCAGTGAAAATAATAGTGAAGCTTCCCCAATAAAGGAAGTAAAAGAAGAAGAAAATACCCAAGAAGTGGGGGACTTACTTAACACAAGAAAACCAGATGATCAGAGATTAAAGACAGAAGTCTCAAGCACAGAAGAAGAAAGCACAAGCTCTGAGGGAGACTACTTTCATGATTCTTCAGAAGTGCCTGCGGCAATGACTGACCCTACGTCAGTGGCTGAGCCTGCAACAATGGTTAAGCCTATAACAATGGATGAACCTGAGACTTTGGACGAGCCTAGGCAGTCGGTGAGAGGTTTCACACCTGCAGCCAGCTCTTCGGCACCTAACAAGGTGACTTCAAAGCGTGTGCGTAAACAACCTGATCGGTATGGTTGGTATAGTGGTTTCAATGAAATAAGTGCATGTGAAATATCTCTTGAAGAAGCATTGAATGGACCCGAAAGTGAAAAGTGGAAACTAGCTATGCATAGTGAACTTAAATCATTTAAAGACAATGATGCATGGGAGTTAGTTAACATTCCGCCTAGTGGCACAGTCGTACAATGTAAATGGGTCTTTAAACGAAAATTTGATAATGAAAATAAAATCAGATATAGAGCTAGATTGGTGGCCAAGGGCTTCTCCCAAAGGCCAGGCATCGATTTTGATGAAACTTTTGCACCTGTTTTAAGACATTCAACATTGAGATTGTTATTTGCTTTGGCTGTTCAGCTTAATTTAGATGTAAGTCATTTAGATGTGAACACTGCATTTTTGAATGGTTTTTTAAATGAGACTGTTTATATGATGAAACCACCAGGTTTAGAGTATGATGATGTAGATGTAAACAAAGTATTACGTTTAAAACGTGCTATTTATGGCTTAAAACAGTCCTCAAGGGCTTGGTATCAACGAGTTGATGAGTTATTACAATCCCTGGGTTATATAAAATCAAAATTAGAACCTTGTTTGTTTACAAAGAGTACTATAGATACCAAAATTATCATTGCATTGTATGTTGATGATTTCTTTGTTTTCTCGAATAACATAGCAGAAACTGATAAATTAAAGAAAAATTTGTCATCAAAATTTAAATTTAAGGATTTGGGTTGTATCAAAAATTGCTTAGGAATGAGAGTAATTGTTAACAAAAAAGAAAATACAATAACTATAGATCAGGAACGTTATATTGAAGAATTATTGTTAAAATTTAATATTCAAAATTGTAAGTATGCTGATACACCAATTGAATCAAAAATTAATTTAACAAAGAGTGAAGTCTGTGATACTAGATTACCCTACCAGACACTGATTGGCAGTCTCATGTACATAGCTGTACTTACTAGGCCTGATATTGTATTCTCTGTTAATTTCTTAAGCCAGTTTAACAACTGCTATAATGATGAGCATTGGGCCTATGCCAAACGAATCCTAAAATATTTAAAAAGGACTAAGTCCTATTGTCTTAAGTTCTCTGCAAATGGAAACAGTAAGTTAGATGCCTATGTAGATGCAGATTGGGCTAGCAATATCAATGACCGGAAGTCCTATACTGGTTACTTTTTTAAGTTGTCCAATTGTGCAATCTCGTGGGAAACTAAAAAACAGGCAACTGTGGCTCTCTCCAGCACAGAGGCCGAATATATGGGGCTATCAGAGTGCTGTAAAGAGGCAGTTTATTTAAGTAATTTAATATATGAAATTACTAATGTAAGGTATACTATACCCATTTTTAATGACAATCAATCTGCTCATAAACTTGCTGCTAATCCTGTACATCATAAGAGATCCAAACACATTGATGTGCGGTACCATTTTTGTAGAGAGAAAATTGCTGACGATGTTGTTAGAATTGAATATTTACCTACTGCAGAAATGCCTGCAGATCTGTTAACCAAAGGGTTATGTAAAACTAAACACAATAATTTTTTGTCAATGTTTGGTTTATTTGATAAAAAATAAAACATGTTATTTATTTTGTTAAGTGGGGGTGTTGAAAGTAACAAAATGTCATATAGTGCCATCTGTTGTCACTCTACTTAAACTGAAGTGTGAAAACTGTTTAAAAAAAATAAATTCCTTAGTCTATGCCAAGATTCCGGTGTTTCATTATATATTCATTTTATAATATCAAAGTTCATATCTCGCAAAACGCTAAGTTCGTATGACGGAACAATAAACAAGCATTATTCTAGTTTTAAATCAACTTTTGTGTGTAACAACAAGCTTTAAATCTAGATTTATGTCTAAGTACTATTTAGTAATACGGGCCTAAGACTACCTTGGATTATAATGCCACGTGTTCTAATTAGTTAATAAATATACAGTGTGTATTTTTAGTCGAGGGACATATTTAAACACATGGCAGTTCATGCTTGCATGTAACTGATAAAAATATACGCAAAAAAAATTTAAATGACAGAATGAACCTTTCTTTCTTTGTCCTATAAAGTCTCCTAACGTGTTGATACCCTTGTGCCAGCTACTTGTTTGATCTATCTTATGGTCATTACCAGTGGTGGATTTGCCAATAGGCTGTGTAGGCTGAAGCCTTGGGCGGCAGATTTTAAGGGGCGGCAAATTTAGCCAAATTTTTTTCTGAAGACTTCAGACACCTTCCAAAGGTAGTTCGAAGTTCTTAGAACTGACATAACGGTACCCTAGTTCTCAATGATACTAATCACGAGAAAAGTTGATGTAATAAGGATTATAGAGCACGAATCATAAAGTTGCAGTTTTATTGATAGAAAAATGTAATTAATATAATTGTGGATTCACGCCCGAATGGTCAAACGCTGCTCAACTTTATCGGCTTCTTATATTGATTTTCGTCATACAATTTTGACAGATAAGGCGGCCTTAAAAGCCATAAGGCCACCTTAAGTGTATGAACATTCGGCGGTAAGTTTGGAATTTCAGATCTCAGTAAAAGCGGCAAAAGTTAAATAGCCTTCTATCGGCAAATGTGTAAATTCGCCACTGGTCATTACGTATGAATAACATTTAGGCATGATCCGTTTTCCCTTCACACTTCCAACCTGGCTTAGGACACGCAAAAATATGTATTTAAAGGAAATTTCCGTAAAATAATAAAGTTATATGACTTTATATATTTGGGACGAGAATCGAATACTGAGTGAGCTCCTTAAACAGATCCCTCGACTAAACTCACACACTGTATACATGCACGTGGATTTTGTTATTACATTTTATCTTCGTCAAATCGTATTTTATAATATATCCGTATTGAAATTTGATAAACATTTGTTACATAAGTCACGATTATCTTGTTTTCATTTATAAAACGAGTGGCTAAACAAGTCTGCGAACCTATTAAGCAAACAGTTTGCGATGGATTGTTTAAATCCCACATATTTTAAATATAGTCATACAACGCGTACTATAGGTAGTTCGGAGATTGCCTTGCCAATGTATACAGTCAGCAGAGGATTTGTAGAAATATAATATTACAAATCATTTATTGTACTACATAGTGCAAGCACGCCTGTAACTGAAACCAGTCAGCGAGAACACGAATTCTACTTCCATTTGAAAGCAGAGATAGCTTACGCCAGCTGATGATAGCAAACTGTTTCTCTAATGGGTTTGAAACCTTAATGTAACTAGCGTCACTTTTTATTAAATCTTTTTAGAATGTAAACCGTTGGAAGTCCGAACAAGTGAAAAATATAAACACAGATCTATGAATAAGGTCAAATAAGCGACATCCTTAACATTCATAGAGCGTACGGAAACTAAGTTTTTATAAACGCCTGTACAGTTATGATGTAATTTACGACTGAATTGATCACGCCTTTCGTAGCTTGGGTCAAGACCGTATTTGTCGGAAAATTTTACTTCTCCTACGCTGAGCGACTATTGCTCTTATTGACATACAAATAGAGGACATAATGGAGAATTTTAATGCTGTCTAGCCTACTTACATGTCAACATAACCTAAAACAAACAAATACTAAAAACACCGCCTACGACTTCGTTTGATTATCTTTATAATTATGTACTTAACATATTCGGACTATTTTAAGTAGAGTGATAAATATATGTTAAATACTGTTTGAAAATATTTATTGAAAATAATATGTGCCACTTAACAGTTACAAATTGTGTAACCGTGTAAATACTTAAAGATGGTATTGTGAAAAATGGAGTTTCATATTAACAAATACACAAGAAGATGCTTTTGGAATTCATTTTTGGTTTTACAGGTCAGAAACTTTAACATACTATTGTGATAATTGTATAGAGCTATTGTACCGTAGAAGAGAAATTAGCATTAGCTTCCCTTTTGAAAATTGTCACCCCTCGCCACTGAGAGCTAATCATGGTGTTTGCTAGAGATATGTATATGTAGAGTTTATATACAGTTTTAGGAAACAAGACACAGTTCTAGAACGTACTAGTTTTCTAACTAGATTTTGCCTGCGGATTTTATAAAAGCATCTTAGAAAAAAGGCGTGTTAGTCATCATCTCTTTACAGTGAGCCTTTGGCAGAATTCTTTTAATTAATGCCTGATAATTAAGCATCATTCAAATAAAATACACAATAAAATTCATTCACATATATGTTTGTTAATACCACTATGTTGACAACTATATTCGTGTAATCCGCGATTTCCGCTTAAAGATATATTATAAACCGGTATGCACTGACAAATGACACGTCATGTCATATACTATGACATCAAAATGATGTCAAGTTAATTGGAAATCGGAAATACTATTCAAAATTCAGAATTTACCTTGTGATAAAGACGCGTACAATGCGTCATATACATAGAATATGATAATAATCCTAATATAACTTTATTATGAAGCTATTAATGAGCTAAATGAATATGCAGTTAGCGGTATTGCATTTAATCAATTACAGGTAATCGAGATGAATCAATTGAATATTATTGTATTTAATAAACAACTTCGGGATAAGGAAGTGTTAATAGTTCCTTATAAAATAATTAATACTATACACATAGATGTACATAGACATGAGCTCACGCCTGTATCCGTGAAGGGATAGGAAGACGTGCACTAGCGAACCAGAACACCCACATTTAGCCAAGCTTAGTTCCGTCCCAGATGTGACAGGGGGCGAGATGCATATAAAATTATTATACTTCTAGATGATGATTGCTATAATAATTGTATTAATACAATTGGACCGTGTTGTGCAGAAATGAACCAATCCACAAAAAAAAAAAAATTTCATCAATGTGCTCTATTAATAGTGTAGTTTAATGGTTAATGGTTTATTAATGGTTTATATCATGTTGGCATCAGTAAAAAAAAATGTGGGATGGATCATTTCTGCACAACACGGTCCAATTATGAATAAGCACGTTGCGGCTGGTGGGGTATCTAATATTATTGAACCCAACTGATCTGCAGGTCGATTCTCTAAGGTTTCATTTGTGATAACAACGTTGCGGCATCGTTGCGGCAACGATATTTTTGTATTCAGCAAGGTACGAAGCGCACGCACTAGCGCTATGCGTGATGACGGCGCTTATGCGAATCGGCTCTCTCGAGCGAGGCGTTTGACATAAATGTATGGAAAATGGTATTCTCTAAGACTTAACAACGTTGAACGCTCCGTCGATCTCAACTATGTGCGCTGCGGGAGCTCGTCGTCGATCGCGACGTTGTGGCGTTTTTTAGAGAATCGACCTGCTGATCACATCGGAAATCGCAGTCACCGAACGAAACGCAACATCTTTTCCTTGACAACTGATTTTCATGGTACTATTATTGGTTAGTAAAGTACGTAAAGTACAATGTATTTTATTTCCTCTACCAATTACATCGATAGAGACTAGAAGTCTATTTGGGTGTAAGTTCCGTCTTTTTCATGGAGGTTATCGTTCGGATTGTGTAAGTGCTAAAACTAGATACATTAGTAAATCACAACGTCTCGACTCGACTCTGTATATCTGTTTGTTCGAATAATTACATATAGCAGGCGCCTGTCGACAAACACGTCTATCTAAGTACAGTACAGCAAACTTCGTGTGTGGGTACATCGAGCGAGTTTTTTTCTATGTTCAATATAAATATTGTATGTTCTCAAATATCCACGAAGATTATTGATAATATTAGCGTTTGTCACTACTGGTGTATCAGAATTTTCCAGGTACAGATTGAAATTTAGCAATGCATTGCTATTGATAAACTTTGTCTGCAAATAATATTTTTTGTGGTTTTTATGTATCATGAAAAACATAACATAAGCTCACGCCTGTATCCCCGACGGGGTAGGCAGAGGCGCACTAGCGAACTAGAACACCCACATTTAGCCGAGCTTAGTCCCGTATTATGTCATAGCGTAACAAAAAACTACAATACAAATTATGCGCGTCGTCGATGCGTCAGTCTCAACTTCTACCAACCCTTATCTTACCCTGGGCCTGGGAGGTCTTAAGTTCGGATTCCAGGACAAGCAATGGGGTTTTTAAGACAACTTTCCCAATACTGGATCCTCCACAGAGTTTTAGTTTCACCTGGCGACCGGTCGTAAAAACTAAGCCAAATCCTTTCTGCAACATACTTGAAAGAATATGTTACAGTTGTGCCCACATATTGATAAGGACAGGTAGAACAAACAAGAGGTTCTCTTTAGGTACTATTGATTTCACATTCGTCCGAAATACGAATAAAAATAATACTAAAAGTTACAACTCTTACTTATAAAATAGTTTAACTTAGCAAATGGTAAAGAAAAACCTGACCCTTTTGTTTTCAAACGATGTGACACAAGGAAAAAAGTGACAGCGAATTCTTAGCCATAGCCATAAGTAAGACCCTTATTTGCAAACAGTTTAAAATGTGTAGAGGTATATGTGTACCACAGACCTCTAATAACAACGCTGATATCCCATATCCCACAATTACATGTGCTGACATGTCACAGACGTCGAAAACCCGTGTAAGTGAGACTCAGTGCTATAAATGGACTCCTTATGGCAGGCACTTCTATTTGCCTCAGACATTCTAAATACATTCTCCCTGAATAAAATGTACTCGTAGATAAATAGTATATTTATAATGAAGTTTTGCTTAGTCGATTATTTCTACTTATTTCTATCCCTTATCTCACCGGAGTCGGCGCTATACACTTTTTCAAGCAAATGAAATAAAACAAATACACCCAACAGTCACACACCTAGTCCTGACCCCACACTAGGTATAACCTGTATCGTGGGTATCAGAAACTATGAGAGAATTTCGGTCTCACAACACCCAGACTTGAAACAAATATCTGTGGGCCACACAAACATTTGTCTCAATGTGGGAATCGAACCCACGGCCTCTCGCTTCACAGCCGGCAACTCGCCCACTGCGCCACGGAGGCTGTCAAAATAATTGTATAAATGATTTGGCATATTTTTTATTTTTTTTAAAGCAGAGACTGGCAACCGGGCAGGTGGGTCACCTGATGGTAAGTGATCTCCTCCGTCCATAAACAACCAAGACACAAAAATATTTTATCCCTCGATTTTCAAAATAAAATCCACGTTTTACTTCGAAATCAATCGATTAAGTAAGTAACAACTTTGTTATTTCATGTACTGGTATTTATAGAATCGTAATACATTTTCCAAAAAACTGTGTCAAACATACAAGCGTGGAGATGTACGATAACCGGCAACAGCTTATCAAATGTCATACACATAGGCCGTCTGAAGCGTTGAAAGTTATCGAGTTATCGCATGTAATCATTGCTGTTATCTCAATCGAACACTCATTGATACATGGCGCCATGTGCATTATCGGTACCTAGTCTGGCCAATATAATAAAGTTCAGTGAGGCGTTTATATTGGCTTAAAAATTCATAAGCATGAGCTTGTATGCATAAGCATAAGCATGACTATAAGTATGAACTTATAGTCCGATTGCTAATTAAACGGAGTTAAATGTCAGTTCAATGACAGAGCAGCGATATCTCCGTTGGGAATGGTACGGACTGCCATTCTAACTGCTATCACATCTGGGACGGAACTAAGCTCAGCGAAATGTAGGTGTTCTAGTGCGCCTCTGCCTACCCCTTCGGGGATATAGGCGTAAGCTCATGTATATGTATGCTGTATGTATCAAGTGCTGTATAAAAATCTCGGTTGTCAGTTTTTACACAAAATATAATATACATAAGAAATATTATTATTATTTAAGATTTACTAATATTAATGGCATGTACTTACTGTTGTTAAATATATTGTACTCTAGGCATAATATTTTTAATAATAATTATCGGATTATATTATGATGTATATTATTTCACATCATTAAAAATTTTAAGAATCTTTGTCATCATTTTATCAGTATGATTTCTCGTAAAACATGTCGTATTTAAATGACGTAAGTGTTTATGATTATAAATAATTTTCATGAATCCGGTAAAATACCATAATACAATTTTTTTTTACCATAACACATGGCAAGAGATTCGTACGGAAAGCATAAGAATTTAACATATTTACATAACATATGTTCACGCCTATATCACCGAAGAGGTAGGTAGAGGCTTAAAAAAGCATCTACACGGTAGGCAGCGGCTTGGCTGTGCCCCTGGCATTGCCGATGTCTATGGGCGACGGTTACCACTTACCATCACGTGGGCCGTCTGCTCGTATGCCTTCGTTGGCAAATAAAAAAAAAAAGAGGCAACCCATAGAACTAGATCACTAACACATATTATCAGTCTTTTCATGGGATAGAGGACGAGCCTATACCATACCGGGAATAATTTCCAACTCCATGAAATTCATAATTATGTACTTTAATGCTCTTCAAAACTCACATTTAAATCACTTGTTCGACCTAGGATTTGAACCCATGACGTCACCGCTTAAAAACACTGCCACTAAACCAATGAGGTAGTAATAGAAAATTATCATTTAAATTATATCCGACACTAAGCCCTCATTCGCAAGAGAGCTTTTTCAACGCCCGTTAAAAAAGTGTCTCAAAATGTTAATATGAATGCTTGAAAATCATTCTTGCCTTGTTTGTAATAAGCTTCATACTAAAAAAAAGCGCCACGTTTTAAAAGCACTGGCGTTTGAATAAGTATACATAATTTGTTCCATTTTAACGCTTGTTTAACGCGCGTCGAAAAATCTCTCGTGCGAATGAGGCCTTAGAGCAAAGAATCTAAGATTTTAACAGACTTTTCTAGGTAAACTCGGTATTGTAGTCAAAGTTCTTTAAACTATGAGTACACATGCCACACAAGCACCACGCAAATACTTAATAGGCCATGCAAATATTTAGCTGCATGAGGGATCGAATTTACCTCCCACCCACAATACGCGTTACGGAAAATATAAGCTAGTTGCACACCACTGAAAATTCTACAAAATATATTGATTTGTTGTATATTATAAGAGCTGATAATTAAATGAACACAATTTCTTTTTTCTGGGGAATAATTTGAGCAGTTCATGTATCATCAGATAAAAGCTTTCTTTTTGTTAAAAATATGCCCTTAATCATAAAATCGTGATTTACTCATAAACGTCCAGCCCAAGAACTAGGACAAAGGTTTTATTTACCCTACGGCATCGAAAAGAGGATAATGTTTTTTTTAACTTTTTGCACTGAAAAATTATTAATAAAAAATATTCAGATATTCAAGCCCTAAAAGGGAAAAAGGGAAGTTCATGTTTGTATGGCGAAAGAAGGAGCAAACCAATTAATATATACGAATAAGGGCAAGAAACAAACAGTATTTTAATAATAAATTCAAATGGTATAGCCACGCTGTAGACAGTAACGTCTATAGCACGAATGGGCCGGCTCGACCGGTTGGATACCACTGTCTCACAGAAAACCGACGTAAAGTGGCAGCTTGCTGTCGCGTTTCGTTCGGTGAGTGTGATTTCCGGTGGCCCATTTCCCCACTCCCTTTCCCAATCCCCTTCTCTCCCTTCAATTCCCTTCTTTTAGGTTGGCAATGCACCCATGATTCTTTTTGTGTCTATGGGCGGTGGAGATCACTTACCATCAGGTGACCCATCTGCTCGTTTGCCAATCTCTACTATAAAAAAAAATAATAATAAAAAAAAAACAATTAATCTGTATAACACTCTTTAGTATATACTCCATGCCCTCAATCTTGCAACTAGTTAAAAACAGTTCGCCGGTTATAATCATTATCCCGCTAATACGATTAACCTTTTCACGAATAATAATGAGCAGTTGCTATGGACAGGGTTGGCAGTTCGTCACTATCGGATAAAATTAAATTTCCAGAACCATATAATCTGCGTCTTCAGGTCTTCAAAGTGTTACAAATATTTTGTTTTTTCAATAAATAAGTCACTTATGAACCCAATCATTTTGTAAAACTAAGTTTACTTTAACGTGCTGGGATAAAAATAGGTTACGAAGGGTGTCACAGTTAACGTTTTCAGTAAATTAGTCTAGAAGAGAGATAGAAAGCGTTTGAAATTGCTTCGGAATTGACAAGGCGACCAGTTAAATAACGATAATAAAAGTAGTGTTAGTTAATCTGTGCCTTTTCCGGGCTTTTAATTTTCCGGTACAAACCGGTATGAAAATCTCAGTAATGCACGCCCTATGTCTAGTCCGTAGTAGCGCGCTAAATGCTTGATAACGGAATTATTCTTTTGCATTACAACACCACGTGGATGATGCCTTTTTGCAAGTTCTAGGTGAATAAATAATGAAACTGTTTAGTTTTACTTTTGAAATTTTACAATGGTTGTTTCACAATTGTAACATTATTTCGAAATTGCAGTGCTGGTTTTTAGCGCCTATTAATAGCATTCTCTTTTGAAAGTAGGATCTTTCTTTATACCTGCTCTTATCCCACCTTAATGTGGGGTCGGCGCAACACACTTTTTCAAGCATGTTGCAGAAAGGATTTTACAAAGTTTTTACAACCGGCTGCCTGCTTCACGTCAACCCTCTCTGGGGATCAAGTCCCAGCCAAATCAAATTAGAAAATTCGCTTTGCCCTACCTGGGAATCGAACCCTCGACCTCGAGGTCCACTGCCCATATATGCTGCCACTAGACCAAGGAGGCGATTAAAGTAGAATACTACATTTTTTTTCTTATTCCCCTTAAACTCAACTTCATAAATATGACCTTAAATTGTCTTCCCTCGAACAACAATTTTACAAAAGCACAATACTTAAGTAATATTAATACAGGTAACATAATATTTCAACCCACCCACACCATAAAGAAATCATACGTCTGTATTGACACACTAAGTCAAATCTCATGTACTTAAATGCCCTAAGCTGAGGCGTGTTTGTAGAATACATGCCTGGGCATTGTTGCAAGGCCACTGAGCAAACAGAGCCATAAAACACAAGTGTGCAAGCGGCATTACCCGCAGGCGAGCGCGGAGTCTTCGAGCAAATATTTGCGAATTAGAAGGGGATGAAAAATGAGACGCGCGTTATTTGACTTTTTGTGGTAACTGTACTTTCGTTGGAAAATAATACAAAATGTTCATTTTATGTATTTATCCGTGCATAAGCTAACACCGTTTGTTAGCTTCAGAATAGTTCGAAGAATCGTAACTGGAATGCAAACAATAAACTTATGTACAGCATTTTTTCCTATAACCAAAATTAATATTACATAGGTAAAGCTCCGAAACATTGGTCATAACATAATATAAGCTCACGCCTGTATTCCCGAAGGGGTAAGCAGAGGCGCACTAACCAACTAGTACACCCACATTTCGCCGAGCTTAGTTCCGGCCCAGATGTGATAGGGGGCGATTTAACCGTGCGTATTTTTATATTAATATTACTTAACAATATTATTATTAAACAATATCTACGTAAAGAATATAAATATTTTCTTCGGGTCTGGGTGTTACAAGACCGACAATATCTCGTAGTTTATGATAACAACAATACAAGACTCGGGTCTTAGGCTGAGATTTATAAAGCGAACTTCGACTAAGTCTGAGTCAAAGAAACGAAACGATTAAAAATTCCAAATCCTCACCGAGTTTGTTTCTTTGACTTAGACTTAGTCGAAATTCGCTCTATAGATCTTAGCCTTAGTATGGTGCCGGGACAGAACTGTGTTTATTACTGTGGGGAATTATTTATTATTTTAAGAAATAACCATCGAAATAAAATACCGCATTCGTTTGAATCCAATGTTTCTGCCTTAGGGGCCTTAGGTTATGGTTCCACTTTTCACACCAAATTCATCAAAATCTATTCAGTGGTATAACTACGTAACAAAGAGCCAGACAGTTACTTATACATATATATTTCTACACTTTGACCAATTTTCTGAATAGTACGAGTATTAGTATAAGAAATACATTTTTCTGAGCGTGGCGCACCATCCTCATTTATATGATTTCAATGACGCACACGTGTCGTCAGTGTTTACGTTCTCATACTACGCAGTCATTTTTACCGTTACTATCCATCTACTAACATTATATAATGCGACATTTGTCAGTTTATCCGTTTTTTATGCATTAAATAAAATAAATAAATAAATAAAAGAAAACCTTATTGATTAATAACGGAATAATTAATCAATAAGGTTTTGATTCGTTGTATCTGCGTACTCTTTCTTATAGGGAAAATACGTAAGTTTATATGTGATTTTGTTTTTAATTTATTGAAAAATCAGCAGCCAAAAACATTATACTAATAAGGTCAATAACATACTTTCTATACTTATTAGTAAAGCTAATGTAATTTTGGACTCCTTATCCATAAAGATAATTCATTTTATATTCACTTATCATAGTTTAGGGACCAGAAACATTGGTTTAAAAATGAAACATGAAGGGAAAGACGGAAATGCCACAAAAAATAATTGATGTTAAAATTAACAAAAATGTGTTTTTAGTCGTTTCCTTAAGAATTGATAGTGCAGATCGTTTTTTTTCGGCGAATGACGTAAATTTTTATACCGCAAAATTTTCCACGCGGACATTGCCGGTAACGATACATAATATTTTAATAATATAGAAAAATCGACGCCTCAAGAATCCAGGTCATTACCCATGCGTCAAACTCCAACGAAGGTTGCCACTCCACTCGGTCAAGCAGTTAAGGTTAAAACAATAAATATTTGGCCACAAAGGGCTTCGAATTCCAACGTATTAGCACCTTTTACTCAAAGTACGATGACATCATAAAAATCTTAAAGTAAACAATGCATCATGTTTACTCGTAAAATATTGTGGAAATAAAACATTTAATCGGAAATCAATATCGCTTTTGTTGATTAAAACTAAGATAAAATCATATTAAATGCAAACATTGACACTCGAGAAGATTCATGATCCACATCCCACATGAATTCTTCGTGTCGTGGGAAAGTTTGTTTAAAATCCACAAGCAGGTAGGTCACCTGATGGTAAGTGATGTCTACCACACATAGACACCTTTCTTTCAACCTTATAAACATGTTGCAGAAACGATTCAGCTTAATGTTTACAACCGGCTGCCTGCCTACCGTCAACCCCCTCTGGAGGTTCCAGGCAAATTATATTAGAAAAAATCTTATCCTGGATATCGAACCCAGGACCACACAGCCCGCACATATATGCTACCACTAGACCTAGGAAGCGATACTACACATTAATATTCATCATCATCATCATCATCATCAGCCACAGGACGTCCACTGCTGAACATAGGCCTCCCCCAAAGATTTCCAGATCAACCTGTTGGAAGCGGCCTGCATCCAGCGACTTCCTGCGACCTTTATCAGGTCGTCGGTCCACCTTAGCCGTATTAGCCCTGTAATATTACGGTCCCACTGCTGGGTACGGGCCTCCTCTACAATGAGAGGGGTTAGGCTTTAGTCTACCACGCATGCCTAATGCGAGTTGGTAGACTACACATACTTTAAAAATTCTTGTGGAGAAATTCTGGGGTAGTAGGTTTCCTCACGATGTTATACACATAGATACTAACAAAATTTTGTTCCACGCCGGTGGGGTTACTATGGGTTGAAGCAGCAATAGAAGTTACTTCGGATCCCTCGGGACTTCACGTGCGCTGAAGAAGACAACCATGAGTTTTAGTCGATATTGTCGGTATAGGTATTCTGGTTAAGGTCCCGTCCGAAATGCACCCTTGTGGACTAGGACGGACGGCCAACGAGCCCGGCAATATAATCCTACTACCCCACGTTAGGAGGTATCCGTAAAGAGTAGATTATTCCATAAGACAAGTCCAATTGATGGTAAAGAATGTTTACTGCCTCGATGGAGTAATGGTAATGCTTGCGAATTACGACTACCGTCCCGAGTGTCTAATATGGCGATAGGCTGCTCCTATCACATTTGGGACGGAACTAAGCGTGGCGAAATATGGGTGTTCTAATTCTCTAGCTTTTTGCCCTTTGGGGATACTTGTGTGAGACTTTTTTTTTTCTTTCTGCCTGGCGTTATCCCGGCCTTCTGCCAGGGTCCGCCTTCCTACTTAAACGCTTCCACTTCGCCCGGTCTTGAGCATCCTCCATAGTGAGGCCATTGGCTCTCATATCTTCCTCCAGAACGTCCAGCCAGCGCTTTTTGGACCGTCCACGGATACTTGTGTGAGACTATGTATGAATAATTTTAACGTCATGTTGTTTAGCGACTGGTACACCCACTATTCGCCGATCTTATATTTCCCATTCCGAACGTATCGCCATACCGTCCACACATTCCAATCCCGTGCAACTCATGTGTGATTTTTCCAATCGAGAACTCAAACACAAATTTGTTTGCTCAACCTGAATATGAACTTATGACCTCACGGTTTCTCAGCCCAAGTAGGCTACCACTACCCAATGAAATTGAAATTCTATGCATATTGATTTTAAGTGCCAATTTTAAGGTAGGCATTTCCCGGTCATGGAAGCACAAACAAATGTTTATACCAAAGTCGTCAACTTTGGTTAATTAATGCAACGGCACGGGCCTGTCTATCGCCCGACGACATTACATTTTCATATAAAGTGTGTATGGTGACCACATTATTACCGAATTATAAATTTCTTATCTTAATTGTTAAAGATTTACAACGCGTTACGTGATTGGTCGATATAAATTCCACTTCTAATTTTAATTTCACACTTCGTTTTTACAATATATTTCATCACTATGAATATTTTTAGATAAGTATTTTAATGTCGCGTTTTGAATCAAATTTTAGACTAAAAATTAAAATCAAATCATGATAGAATCCGTAAAAATAGTTATATTTCAATGTATAACATTCGTGTAAACTTCAGAAATCAGTTTATATAGGCTTTCCATAGTTCGTATAACAATAAACATACATATCCACAACAGAATATATTTGTAGGCAGAGACAATAATATATCATGCAAGTAATATTATATAGACATCATGATGTAATGTCCCACACCTACCTATAGCCCATAAATCTACTTAAATAACAATTATATAATACAAAACAATAGGGTCCTCTTACGAATAATTAGATATTAGTATATAGCAAGGTTATGGTGTTCTTGTAACAAAGTACGTTGTTAACATCGCAAGCTATTTTCAAACCTGGTATGCACAAACGTAAATAAATATGACAGCATAAATAATACTTGAGTATTAGCAAACAATGGGGTAATGGGTGACTTACATTATAAGATGAAATAATATTTTATTGCCTCGGTATATTATGAAATAGAATGACCGAAGGGATTGTCCCGTGCCGCAATATAATCATATCCACCCGAAGCATGTCGGATTTGCTCTTTTTAATTATTATGCAAATAACGCCGGTAAATAGCCATGAATGGTCATTCCGTTAATTACATAATTTTAGAGGAATTGTGCCACCCGTGCTAAATATAATATTGATTTATTCTGTAACACGTTTCACTTGAATACTTTGAATTGGTGGCGTTGAAGTGTTGAATGGATTTTCTCACGGTTATGAAGGAGTTCTTCTTTGAGTTAATATGACAAACATACTTTGGAATACTGAATTAATAAACTATGTTAATTGAAATAAGAGCTTCGCAACAACTATATTTGACTGATTTCATGGCGCAGTGGGCGAGTAGTTGGTTGTGAAGCGAGAGGACGCGGATTGGATTCCCGGCCCGAGACAAATGTTTGTGTGATCTACCGGGTCTAGGTGTTGTGAGACCGAAATGGTTTCGTAGTTCCTGATACCCACGACACAAGACTCGATCTTAATTAGGACTATGTGTGTGACTGTAAGGTGTTTTTCATTTTTTATTTTCATTTTCATATTCCCTATAAACTCTATCATCGAAAAACTAGCATGACGCGTATTTTCTTTGCCTAATATATAATTTACTAGTCACCTTTTAGTATAAGCATTTGAGTGTCATAACTCATAATATACTTGTTCAATACAAAAACGTAATATCTACCTCAGTTACTCCTTACACCTCAAGAAGGTATTAAATTAAAACCCGCCCAGTATCATTAAGCTGACACCGCCAAGGTCCTAAGTATCAGAGTTAGAAAATACGATTATTGCGACGGCATCCCGCAACCACATGCCAGAACAATTACTCTGGCTCTAATGAAAACCGCAGCGTATGAGAATCGCTCATTGTGAGGCTCCGCAACACTTTTATCTAATTTATCTGACAGACATATAGATTGCCGATGGAATTGCATAAAATTGGTGTATTTTATTTTTAAACGTTGTGTTTTAGTTTGGTTTTAGGTTAAATCATTGTTAAATGTTTTGAATTAACTATTTTTGTTTTATGTATGTTAAATGATATATCCACCGATGAATTTTGATAATTTATTTTATAATCGATAAGTTTTACTCAAGTAGGATAAGAATCATAGGATTAAGTTAGAACACATAAAGCACTGTCAGGAAATAAGATCAGTGAATAAAGACTATTTTTATTTTATTTTATTTTAAGTTTTACTCAAATATTATTTTCGAGTACAAGTTTTTTAAAGTAGGTTTTTTATTTAGATAAGTGAACATTGCTTTAACAATTGAATCTACTCTACATCTTTTATACTTTTGATCGTTGAGCCTAGAAAATACATAAATATAATTTTAATGAAATAAATACTGAGATATTTTTAAAAGTAAGTCGATACTATTTGCTATTTTCCTGTATCTTTTTACATATTATATTGTTGAATTTAAACACATTTATTTTGAAACAATGATGCATACATACATATCTTTATGACAAATAAATATGACAGCATTACCCCAAGTAAAATGAAATTATTAATCAATAACTAGAATCACACGATAGTTATGTAAGTGACAAATTGTTATCTATAAAAATAATTTAGGAACGCATAATTGTTTTAAAAATAGCTTATACGTTATACTAGTGTGAGCAATATCTATATTGCCTTGGTGTAGTGGCAGCATATATGGGCTGTGAACAGGGAGGTCCTGGGTTCGATTCCCAGGTCGGGCAAAGCGATTTTTATAATTTTATTTACACGGGACTGGATCCCCCAGAAGGGGTTGATGTCAGGCAGGCAGCCGGTCATAAAAATATGGCTTAAAAATCATCATATATTTTTTATTGTTTTGAAAAATATACCTAATAAAAATCCTAGTTTTTTGCATATTCTTACATTAACGTTATTAAAATCCACACAATCGAACTTTGACCATTTTAACCTTCAGCTAAGGGCATCCCGCCCACACGGTTATTAAGCCATAACAAATATCAATATGGAAGTCTCAATCAACAAGCACTTTGTCACAACTCACAATGGCTTATTTTGTTAAACAATGACAATCATCGAATATCACATAAAAATTATGGGGCCTTTTATTATATCTCTGTTTTGATATGAGCTGTGCATAAATAATTATGTCTACATGAGGTAGGACGTATTCACCTATTGAATTCTTTCTTTCTACCTGCCCTTATCCCACCTTAATGTGGGGTCGGCGCAAAACACTTTTTCAAGCATGTTGTAGAAAGGATTTGTCTTAGTTTTTACGATCGGCTGCCTGCCTAACGCCAACCCCCGAGAAATCCCATCCCGGACAAATAAATTAGAAAATTTGCTTTGCCCGACCTGGGAATCGAACCCAGGACCTCGCGGTCCACAGCCCATACCTACATGCTGTCACTAGACCAAGCAGACGACTTTTTTTTTTTTACATGGGGAAAATCCTCTTGGATCCCAGCTAATTGAATATTCACCTATTAAATTACATTTCTATGGTAAAGCTACGCTGTAGACAGTAGTGTAAACAGCAAGAATAGGCCGGCTCGACCGATTTGATATCATTGTTTCACAGAAAATCGACGTAAAGTGCCAGCTCGCGTATCTTTCGGTAGCCTAAATTCCCCTTCCCTTCCCAATTCCTATTACCCTCTTATTAGTTTGGCTATACACCCAAACTTACCATCAGATGACCCACTTGCTCGGTTGCCAGTCTCTGTTATAAAAATGACAGTTTCTTTATTCGAGATTACATTATCTTGGCAATCAAAATGTAATACTTTTTTTTAATCGTGTCTTGTTTATTCGATGTGGAAAATTTATTAAAATACAAAAAGTACAACAAAGCGCTGGGCACGCTACGTTTTGGTGGCAATATTACAGCGGCTTTTATAGGAAAGTGTGAAAATTGTCTTTTAAAAACCTCTCTAAGAGACAAAACAGCGGAGCCCTAGATTCGAGACAATTACACTTCAAAACGAATACCGTAGCTCGAGGCGGTTTCACCGACACCTATATGGGGCAGACTTTTTAAAATTATAGTTCTCAGATTTTGCACAATGATTTAAAGAATGAATTCATCATCATACTTTAGTCTGCAATCTTTGAAGTGTTTTATAACCGACCAACACAATGAAGTGCCCAATTCAACGTATATTCATCATTATGCGTAATTATGATTACTAAATATGTATTATGTACTTTTGCACATAATGGTCCGATTTTGATGCTTTTTTTCACTCCTCATCATGATCATCGTCATCCATAGGACGTCCACTGCTAAACACAAGCCACCTTTTTGACACCTAAATTCCTAATGAAATTTAAGTAAAATGGGGGTCAAGTTAAGAATCATCGAATCGTATGACAAAAGATTCGCTCAGATTTATGTACTGTAGATATTTATTTTCTACACACACATACATCGGCAGGAACATAAAAACATAAACATAAGCTCACGCCTGTATCCCCGAAGGGGTAGGCAGAGGCGCACTAGCGAACTAGAACACCCACATTCCGCCGAGCTTAGTTCCGTCCCAGATGTGAAAATGATGTCGACAGGAACAAAGATACATTATTAGATACGTGCCGATTTGGCATTACTAACGCTCTTCATTAAAGTTTGGACCCGAAATCTGCCTTTTACAATTCTTCCGCATAGTTTCACATTACGATTTCCTTTACGTCATTGGTTTTACTACAAAATTTCTGTTTTTAAAGAGGACGACACCCCTACGTCATCCACTAGGCAATTTCCTAGAAAGATTCGCATAATCAGAGACTTCCGAAAAGACATTTATTTATTTTCCTTAATATTATAATGCGCAAACACTCAGCTATTAGCGTGAAGATATCTGCAGTGTTTAACTGAATCAATAACCAGTCAATGTTGGTTATAACTGAAGTAATAATTATAAGTGGCTACAAGTAGCCGCAAATGTGACGATACGTCCACGACATACTTGTAATTGCATGGAAATTATATCTACTATGATTTGGAAACCAACTACCAGTTTCTGCAACGAAAACAAAAGTCAAAATAAGGTTATAAATATAAATAACGGTTTAAGAATTCACAATTTAAAACAGACCTAAGAGTCCTCATAAGTGATTTTTTTTTGTTGAAATAAAACTATTTTTACGGATTCTGTCACGATTTTTTTAAATGTTTTGCCCAACGTTTCGGCTTTGTAGTCTTCGTGGTCACGGGTCGGACTGTCGTGTGTGATCGTTGGGCATAAAAATTAAAACAAATCGTGATAGAATCCGTAAAAATAGTTTTATTTCAATCGCGTAAACTTAAGAAATCAGTATGAAAATTTTGTGGATAATACACGTGTTGACAACTATTTTAAAAGAAGCCGTTTCACAATATGTTAGTATGTAACCAATAGACTCTACTTTCATATAAAGTTAAGATAGTAGTGGAAGGAAAACCAATAGCATAACTATAAGCAACAGATACCTAAAGTATATTCACGATCTACAAGTATCTAAGATTCTTAATTATGACTTCATATTAGGTAAGACAGTTGCAGTTGCAAACTGCGATCGATTAACATATTCTTTATTAGGCAGAACACAGGTTGTTGTGCAACGTTCTTAAATAATAGTTTGTACGATGGTTTAGGTATTAAAGGCCACTTGCAGGTCTATGATAAATCTCTATTTATACGAAATCTTGATTAAAAGATGGGAGTGAGCTGTAGGATAAACCGAGATAAGGTGTAACTCTAGATTAGTAATAGCGCAAGTCGCCCTAAAATTATTTTACAACTTATGCTTAAACCAACGGCTCACTAGATATTACTTATTTATATTTACGACACTCTTCCTGCAAGAATCAAAAGCTGTATATATCGACATATTATTATCATTATGTACTTATAGAATTATTTTCTTCCCCACTTATTATAATTTTATATCTATGCTGGACATTTATTATTTTATTTTTCAAGGTAGATGATGACATACAGTTATGTTAAGCAAGGACTTCATATTGGAATCAAACCCGGTTACTGAATGAAATTAACTTTCAATAAACATTTCGTTTATTTTGTGTATTGGGATTCTGAAATTGAGCACCCAAATTACGTTACATGTGAGTTTCAATAGACAGTTATTTTTGAAAAACGATCAGTTTTCCAAAATTTGGACATAAGAAAAAAATTTGAAATATTTGAATTCGCAAATACATAAATTAGGGGACAAATTTGTATAAAAAAATTAATAATCATCAGTAACACCACATTTTAACCTATCTTTATATTAGTTAGTATTCATAGAAATTGCAAAATTATGTCACGAATATTTTTTATACACACAGCGAAGGCATTTGTACAACAATGTTCCTTATCTACGTTAATCATTTCGTTGAATTCTATTTGTGTTTCATAACTTTATATCATCACGGTATGACAAAGTTGTAGGTGTTTTTGATTATTTATTACTGCCCATATATCTTCTACGTTTGGCTTTTCATAGTGAATCATCGCTGTTTCTTAGTTATCTATTTTCATACCTATTGTACCCATTCTCATTTAATCGAATTACCAAACGGTGATAAAAATTTTAAGACTGTATCATTGAATATCACGCTCATCTTAGTTTTAATTTAAAAAATGAATAATCATTTCATCATCGAGGACGCTACTATACGTATATTCCATGAGTCCAGTTTTAATTTTAATAATTAATTACGTTCACATTTGTCAATCTTTTCGAGTTCAATGAATCACCTCTCAGTTTCACGTGTTTCTACATCATTGATTTGGAAAGACCATTTATGTATACCCCAATGGAAATAAAGACGTATCGTTTCAGTGGCTTCGTATAAATCCGATTAATTCAACGACCCCAACCTGGTTCAGACCGCGTTTGCCCAGATACAGCGGCGGGCGATCGCGTTTCGATTTCTATTTACTTACCTTACCTTCAACATGACCTTACTTTGAAATTTGAATATTTTCTATTTACTAAACATCGTGGACCCTACGCATTAGGAACTGGTTACGCAATTTGAGTAATAGAACCGAGAAGTTGCTAAAATCTTAATGGATTGGTAGCTTTATCTAATTTCAATTATTTGGTAATTCTTCTATTACAAACTATCACTGTAATATAATAATAATTTTCAGAATAAGTACAAATGATGGTTACGAAGGCAGGCGGCTGGTCGTAAAAACTGTGCCAAATCGTTTTCTGCAACATGCTTGAAAAAGTGTATTGCGCCGACCCCACATTAAGGTGGAATAAGGGCAGATAGTAAGAAAGAAAGAAACATAGTTACGAAATTATTTTACCAAAACTAAGATAAAATTAAATCAATTCAAACATATCATTTCTATTTAAAATATAATTTCCTTGTCTTCGAGATCCTGGTTTCTACAATCGTCATTCATAATGAAAATTCCAAAACCATTAAATCCATTGTATGGGCTATTGGAAAATACACATGGATCTAGTTACATGATAAGGTTTGCTCATTGGGTACCTTTGAATAGTGCAGTTTGCAGGTAATTGACCTGTGCAGTATACAACACGTGTAGGTGTGACAAATGAACAATGTATTAATAACATGTAAGAAAACATCGATGAATTGTCGACATGTATTGTAATATTTTATGTTAGTCTCATTTTATTACTTTCAATAGTCATATTAGTAAGAGTATATTTATCTTCTCTATCTTTACACATCATTTCAACTTCAATAATTTCTTCTGCTATAGTCGTGGTAGGTATATTAGTCATTATAACTTTTATTAAAATATTACTGGTACCTTTATTGCCTAGCAATTTTACTATGATATTGTATTAGCATGATGGTGTGAACATACCTACATCGACGGTGCACGATGGGCGATTTATTGTTAGTTCTCAGAATCACACCCATAAACTTAATGAAATATAATTTTTATTTGTATTGTTATCAATATGGATACCATTGTAGCAAAAAGTAAGTGCAAAATTCGGAGAATTGTATTGTAGACTTATAATTGAATTGGTGTGAGAAAAAATTACGTCTTTATTATTGGCTTAGATTGTACCTATTGTATTTAAGTTTGTGTACCTATATCGTCTATCGACATTAATATGGACTATAAATAGATTTTTATTAAAGAACAAACATTGATGTACAATTATTAATTATGACGTAAAAAAACACTAAGCCAGTTTGCAAAGTAAATACAGTTTTCTTATCGTCATTAAATTTTTCTACTAGAAATGATTATAATGTAAGTCATCAGTGTTTGTTGTAGCAATAGTAGATTCTTCTAAGAAATTAAGATTTATCAAACGATGAGATCCTCGAAAGTAATAATATATGACTAATCTATATCAAACATTTCGCCATCTCCGTCATCATGAATGCAAAATCTTCGTTTAATGTTATCTTGATTAATTAGGCGTTCATAGAAAATTTGATGACAGGTCAGGTTTAGTCAGACTGCTTGACGTCAAGTTTAATCTTAATCATGAATCTGTTTCGGGAAATTTCTATACTATATAAACATAGCTAACAATAGTTCAAAAAATCGTAACTGAAATGCAAACATTAAACTTATGTACAGCATTTTTCCCTATAAACAAAATTAATATTACATATTTAAATCTTGGCCCAAACATTGGTCAGAACACATCGATACATATTACAAAAAATAACAACGGAAGACCGTTCCAAACAGCGGAACACATAAAATCGATAAAATAAGGCCTATATTTATTTCATGTTTTATGAATAGCGCCATAGGCGGATGTTAAATAAATAATATTTCTAATAGCAACGAGCACTGTTGACACAGATTGATAAATATAAATATTTGATTTCGCCAACACAATTAACATACTCATCGGACCGGGAGCCGAGTCTTGCATTGACTGACGCTGACTGATGCACTCAGAATGAGTATTAGTAAAAGCATTTCTAATCGTTTATAATCAAATACCTACGAAATATATAATAATATTAGCCCTGTAATATTACTGTCCCACTGCTGGGCACGGGCCTCCTCTACTAATGAGAGGGGTTAGGCCTACCACGCTGGCCTAATGCGGGTTGGTAGACTTCACATACCTTCGAAATTCCTGTGAAGAAATTCTCAGGTATGCAGGTTTCCTCACGATGTTTTCCTTCACCGTTATAGCAAGCGATATTTCACAGTGAAAACGAAACGAAATATATGGGAAGGCCCAATCCCCATTCCACCTTTAGTAAGGCTTGGTTATGTTTCTGGAATTGTCGACACTTCATGTCCATAAACGACGGTAACCACTTACCACCAGATGTATATGTGCTCGTTTGCCATTATAACGTACTAATAATTAAATAGAACAAAACCGGCTGTAAAAAATTGAATGTTATGAGTAATATATGTATAAGTATGTATATTGGATTTTTCCATATTTTTACCCGTCTGGTCTGGAATTTGTACCCGATAGGCTCGCCCCCTATCACATCTGGGACGGAACTAAGCTCCGCGAAATTTGGGTGTTCTAGTTCGTTAGTACACCTCTGCCTACCCCTTCAGGGATGCAGGCGTGAGCTTATGTTATGTTATGAGTAACGTCATATTTATTTTATTTCAAACACTTTATACATATTATGATATGTACAGGCGGAATTAAGGCGAGAAGGAAAGGAATTAAGGCGGAATTGAGGCATTCTCTATCAGTCCACTTTAGGGTGGAGCAGAGAATAAACGTCTTGTAAATGGAGACAAAACAAAACAGATCTCAATTATGTGTTACAAACTGGTACCAAGTAAACATATCAACATTTTATGCAGTATTGGCAAGCAAACCAGTGTGGAAGTCATATCAGTATTGAATATTCATAATAGAACCATGACCAATAACATCCGTGTCGCGAATCCCCGCAGACAACTTGAGGAACACGTCTGTATCAACTTCTAGAGGTACATTAAAAGCAAGTGTGTTTGTTTATCCTTTTATATAAGAACAACAACAACAATGTATGAAATGGTTGTCACGCTGTAAACAGTTTTGTCAACCAAAACTATGAATGGTATGGACCAGTTCGACCGAGTCATTACCTGTTTCACGGAAAACTGAGTAGTAAAAGTTTGCTGAGCGAAATGTCCAAAAATCTAAATGTCGTCTTGCTTTTTCCGATTATCGACTGACTTCCAAAAAGGAGAAGGTCCTCAATTCGTCTGTATTTTTTTATTATGTATGTTACGCGATGTCTCCGCCAAATGCAGACTGATTTTCAAAATTATTTTTGTTCGACAGATCTTATTTCAAGGGTGACCCCATATACATTTGGGTACGATCAGATTTGAAGTCGGTCCGTTAAGTTTTAAACTTGTGATTATTTAATAGGGATTCAACTTGGCAAGTCGCTATTCCTAATTCCGATTCCTTTTTATTCCCCTTAGGTAGTTGTTTGTGAACTTATAATTTTCGAATTCCATCACCTCATGATGAGAAGACACAAGATAAATGGTTATTTATGATCAAGTGAGTCTTCACGTATCGTCATCATCATCATCAGCCATAGGACGTCCACTGCTGAACATAGGTCACCCCCAATAAATATGCGTAGGGTTAAATAGTCACAAATTTTTAAACTTAACGGACCGACTTCAAAATGTAATCGATCAAAACCAAATTTATATGGGACCACCCTTGGCATAGAAGAATCTTGGAAATCGGCCCACATTTGGCGGAGATCAGGTAACCAACATAAAAAAATACAGACGAATTGAGGACCTTACCCTTTTTTGAAGTTGGTCGAAAAGGAAACCTTCTGAAGCAAAGATAGTGTTTTATAAAGGAAAGGAAACCGGACGTTTATTAGGAAACACTGTTGTTGTAATTACGACTCTGAAACATTAGATATGTTGATTTCCAAACGTCTAAATACCATCGGGGTACTTATCACGTTATGAACTTATATTTAGTATTAGTATTAGTCCTTGCTTTCTATTGCGAAATGATTTCGCTACTTGCAGTTTGCATTTCACGTGATGTTCTTTAATAAATTTCTTGAAAGTAATAATTATATTCTTCTATTTTTTGTTTCTAAATTAATTTATTGAAATAAAACTATTCTTACGGATTCTATCACGATTATGTTTTAATTATTATTCCCGACGTTTCGAAGGCTTTGCAGTCTTCGTTCTTTTGTCGTTCGTTCGTTCTTTGTTGTTGTCATGTCTGACCCGTGACAACGAAGAAACGTCGGGAGTAATAATTAAAACATAATCGTGATAGAATCCGTAAGAATAGTTTTATTTCAATGTATAATATTCGCGTAAACTTAAGAAATCAGTAAATTAATTTAATTTTAATTAAATTCGTAAAATAGTCAAAATTAGATTGCATTTATTTTCTATTTTTAAAAATAGATTTTCTATTTTACGAATTGAATTCAATTAATTTACAATTAGAATTTATATTTAGATATACTGAGTTCCGTTTATAAGGAATATGGGGGGATGATGCTTTATTAGCTTCCGAAGACAGACGAACGAAACAGCCTGAAAAGTTGTTACCACCCATGGATATCCACATTGTCAGAACACAGCCAAGCCGCTGCCTTGCGTGAAAAGGAATGGGAATTAGGGAGCGGTAGCGGTCTTTGGGCTTCTAGAAATGTCACTCATCGTACGAAATGCAACAGAAAGCTGTCACTTTACTACTTTCTATGAGATAGTGGTAACAAATCGGTCGAGCCGGCTCATTAATTCTGTAGGCAAAATTGTTTATAATGCGGCTCTACCACTTATAACGTTTCTACTATATTCACATTTTCCTCATATATTTTTTAAGATTACACAACTTAAAAATAAATTCTGACGTACTTGATTATCGAAAAATAGATAAATAATCACTTGTAATATATCTTTTAACTCTTTTCGGTTAAAAATAACGTCATGTGCATCAGTCTAGACTACCACTTGATAACGAGATACGTAACCTGATAAGATTAAAAACATTTAAATAAAACTATTTTTAGAGATTCTATCACGATTAGGTTTTAATTATTATTCCCAAAGTTTCGAAGGCTTTGCAATCTTCGTTGTCACGGGTCAGACTGAGGTGTCATTTGTCCAATAAATAATAATAATGTTTAATATTCGCGTAAACTTAAGAAATCAGTAAGATTAAAAACACATTTTCCTTGCACATGTGCAATCAGTTTAAATATAAATATTAATATTTTTCCGGCCATTCATTAATTTGGCATCTATTAATTCGAATAGCGATCACAAGTTACAGACTATCTTTCTTTCTTTCTTCTTTCTCTCTTTCTACCTGCCCTTATCCCACTTTAATGTGGAGTCGGCGCAACATACATACTTCAAGCGTGTTGCAGAATTGGCTTCGTTTTTACGACCGGTGGCCTCCCTGACATTAACCCCCATCTGGAGTATCCTGTCCCGGGAAAATAGTGTTAGAAAAATAACACACTAGACCTGGGAATCAAACCCAGGACCATTCGGTCCACAGCCCATATGGCGACTGACAAGACAAGTTACAGACTAACTTGTCTACATATAGGATCATGTAAGCCAGGATCAAAAATGACATACATTTATCGACACCGAGCAGTGAAGCAATGCTACTCTGGAAATGAAATATCCCAACAAAATTAAACAATAGAGGTATAATCGTATTAACAGATAGGAGGAATTAAAAAGTTAGTTTTCCACTTCCTTATTTAACAAAATAGCAGACAAAATAATAGTTAAAAATCGATCTATTGTTATCGAAATAATAGAGGATCTTCAATCAAATTGGCTATAAAATAATTATCAAAAGCAGCTCATAGTTCGAGATGTACATACTTACAAATTATGAACCTTCATTTTATAGCAGTCTTTAAGAACGTTTCATCAAACAATACAGCAATAGATCCTGATCAGAATAAAATGTACAAATGCCTATAAGGTAGAAACTACTAGGGAATAGAACATCCACACAGTGGTTAAACAGATGTCAATATGTCGCGATTGTACAGTTTGCTTCACAACATACAAGGTTGTCGGATAAACTCGGCGCAATGTCGACAATTGTCAATACTGCCGACATTGGAAAATTATTTTTGCATTAGAAATTGCTTTAATTCATGAATATGCCAATTTCTCGTACCATTTAACTTTATAGCTTAGCTTTCTGACGTATTGTGATATAAAGTAAATACATAGATATTAATCATCGATCGAGCTATACAATGTACTTAGCAAAATACAACCACTTACGTATACGAATATGTATTTACGTGCTTCTTATCTATAAAACTACAAAGCTTGTCACTTTTTCCCTTGCATCATATTGTTTGAAAATGTAAGGGACAAACTAGTTTTAAAGTTGAGAAGCGCGTAAATATTTTTATAAGTAAGGGATATTAGAAATAACTATGACGTATTGCTTAGGGTCAACTCACACTGGTGCAGAGTCGATGCGACGCGACGCGTGACCTTCAGAGATATTTCAATTAAAATTACTTATATTTTGATTTCGTAGTACAATGCTTGTGAAACCAATACGTTTATATAAATCATTGTATTGGCATAATACAATCAACATACCTAATTAATATTCACTGTTTTAGAATATTCATATTTTATTGCGAAAATGTTAATATTTTTGACCTTATATTTATGAATATGAAATACCTGAAGCTATATCAAACATTATATTAATTTATATTGGGTAATTTCAATTTCTACATATTACTTATGAGTCGTCTATATCATAAAGTAATGTATGCATATGTAATGTTTTAATAAACTTGACTTTTATTTGTATATTTAACATAGTTTAAAATTTTCTTGTGATTATCTTCATTGGTGGTCGAGCTATTCATCCTTTTGGTATTTGACCTGTTTTATAATGCTAATTTCGTATACAAAGTTCAACACGTAGATAACGTTTTAATTTACATATTAAAACATTATATTGTCACTGTAGGTATAAATTTTTGGAAGGTTGAATTTAAGATTCTATGGTGACGTTTTAGTTTACTTTAAAAATGAATGATCGTCTAATATGGCAAAACCCTAAACCCTACCCTACCTACCTAGGTAAGAATCTTTATTTTATTAAAAACAAAATACGTTTATCTACACAAGATATAATTTATTAAAAAAATACAGACGAATTGAGGACCTTCTCCTTTTTGGAAGTCGGTCGAAAAGTAAATGATTATTATAAGCTATTGGCTTTGATTAAGTATGCAATATAAGATCAAGCAATGAAGGCAAGAATTTATGACAAAAATGTCATAAAAGTTCTAAAAACTATCATCTAAATATATTAGCCAATTGTGTCTAAAAAGATGTTAATTCCTTTTTTTTCCTGCAAATTCCAAAAATGTAACAAAAGTTCTAAAGACATTCGCCCTATTAAATTAGCCAATTGTGTCTAAAAAGATGTTAATTAATTATTTGTTCCTGCAAATTCCAAAAGCACCATCTCCGTGTTCGAACTAATAACTATTTGTCGAAGCTATAATTTATCGTATATTTATGTTAATATAATTATTTGGCGACGAACATACTGGTTTTTAGGAATTTTCATCATCTTTTTTTTTATTGTTTCATGTTGGAATGTCCCGATACTTGTTTAACGATGTGACCTGTTGAATTTTATAATTAAGAGTATTTAAATCATCATGTTACGTGTTGATGGCATATTAAATCGTAATAATGGGCGGGTGTCATGTTTCTTTGTGGGGAAGCGGAAAATTAACATTACTGAACTGCCTATTGCATAATTAGGTGACACAGTTTTGTTTTTAATTTATCGATCGACTTCCAAAAAGGAGAAGGTTCTCAATTCGTCTGTGTTTCCTTTTATGTATATTACGCGATATCTCCGCCAAATGTAGACCAATTTTCAAAATTATTTTTGTGTACGATAGAGCTTATTCCAAGGGTGGTTCATTTGGCCACGATCGAATAGGTTTTGAAATCGTTCTGTTAAATTTTTAAACTTGTGATTATTACTGCTTGTAAAGAACTCAATCAATATTTATGACCAAATGATTAGACGGTCTGCATTTTTTGCAGTCTCAATGAATTTAAAAAATCTTAAAATTTTAAGTTATACCCATTCAATAAAACACACAATTATGGAATATTTAAAGCCTCATCTTGAGGTAAATTAAAATTCCAAACAAATCAAATTTATCCATACAACGATTATTTGCAGAAATAATAACAAAAATATAAAATTTATGGTATCTTCGACTGTATGAGTGGTTGTAAATTATTCTATGTCAAGCAAATAAGATAATTAACTACTTTTAGAAGGAAGAACATGTAAATTCTTTAATTTACATTATTGATTTGCATGCTGTTTCGTCTATTTTATGACATTCCTGAGAAATCGGAAAGCACACACTCAGAATGCTATACTTTAAAAATATGTTATCTACTGAAATTAGCAAAAGTACAATTATGCATAATAATGCATTAACTTAGACAACACATCTCAATTCTCATTGCAAGTAAACTCGTATCTATTAATCGTTGGACATCAATAAAATAAAATATTGTTGTTACTTTATTTTGACTGATTGATATTTTTTTACATTTTAAACAATAACTAGTAGATATGTAGTGGTCACACAGTTTTAAAATTGTACAACAATGTTTTACTCATATATACTTTGAAAAGAAATAGAAAGGAAGGAATTATTAAGATACCCAAAAGTATTTTCTGTGATATATCTTTTAAAAATCGCATCGCTTCGCTTAGGTAAATGTGCAATAACCCTAGACACGCAAAACTATGTTGAATTTTATTGCTACCGTGGGCTTAGTAACAGTGCGTAATTAATTAGCAATAGAGGTTCTAAATCATATTTTATTACCTATCAATTCTTAATTTAATTAGCTGAGACCGAAACGACGAAGCTCAAATCTTTTGTGATATTATATTCTATTTTAATATAACAACATAATATATTGATTATATCGTCGTAAATAACACGATTGCAGAAATGATTCGATTGGCTTGTTTATTAAATTTAGATGTTAGAAAAAACGTATTAAGTATAATGTATTTATAGACTTCTTGGTATTTGATGCAAACGGATATAGAAAAGGCAATTTAAGAAAAAACACAAGAGATCGGAATAAAATAACTTGGCGATTTTCTTTTGTTTCCACCGGCCATTAACCAACTCCAAAGTCGGATGAGCGTAACACATTTTCAAGCATTTTACAGAAAGGATTCGGATTATTTTTAACGACTGGCTAACTGACATCTCCAACCTTTGAGGGATACAATCTCAGGCAAATCGTGTTAGATAAACAGCTTTGGCCGACCTGGGATTCTAACGCAGCAACTTTCGCAAGAGCAGAGACGACAAATTTTTCTCATAATAATTACTAAGCCTATATTAAACCTAGTTTAACCTAATATTGGATAATAATATTTGTCTCAACTACTCTGAAATACCATAATATGTGCATGTTGTGTTAACTATTTAAGAATGTCCTTAATCATCACCCTCTACTGTATAAACCAAGGTCTGTGTCAGTCTTAAGGAACTTTCTGTTTGTGAACCGAATATAAAAAAAAAAATATAATATTAGATCGCTGGATGCAGGCCGCTTCCAACAGGTTGATTTAGAAATCTTTGGGGGAGGCCTATGTTCAGCAGTGGACGTCCTATGGCAGATGATGATGATGATGATGATGAACATAATATTGTTTTAAAATTATCTGTTTATAAAAACTCAAAATGCAATTAACATTATTTTGCTAACAAACAAGGTAAAACGCACATCTACCGACCTCAATTAAAAACTGTCTGTCTTCCAAAACGACATCGTTATTCTATCCACGCTCACGACCAGTGTGTCCGCCTTAGTATTCCTAATACAACCACTGTCGATTTAGACCTGATATCAATTTGTATTTACCACGCCGCATGAATTATTAAATATGCCCACGTGTTATACGATATTTCGAGAAAAGTCTTAGATATTTGTATTATTTTTTTACTTCTTTTAGCAGTATATCATATTAGTACATCATCATTCATCTGTATTTTTTTTGTTACGCGATAACTCCGCCAAATATGGACCGATTTTTCAAGATTATTTTTATGTTAGATAGAGCTTATTCCGAAAGTGTTCACTATCGGATACATTTTGAAGTCGGTCCGCTAAGTTTTTCTCAAGCGATTTTTGTGAAGTTATATGAAGCTAACGCTGCGTCGTTAACTCCTTGCAATTACACAAACATAGGTAGCAATATTAGTAATAGAAGAAGGTAAAGTTTGTATGTAGGGAGTAATCTCTAGAACTGCTATAGTGATTAAAAAATTCGTTCACTATTAGAAGCCTCCTACACTAACCCTGACATATTTTTTATCCTAAGACAAGATTTATCAGACAGCTAGTTACCAATTAAATTAAAATCAGTATTGTCCATACTAAATTGAAATTCTTAATTTTAAGTGACCGTTAATAGTGCCCTTTTCCTCATCGGCAAAACTTTCATCCTTACGAATGAAATGAAATTCGAGTATTAATGATGTATCATGTTATTACGAAGTACGAGTTAATTAATCACCGGTTAACAAGAGGTGTCTACACGAAAGGTGTAGGTACAACTGTGACCGCGGGGCGGCGCCAATGTCGACTCCAGACGAGCTTTGAACATCGCCGCACACGAGGTTAAGCTTCGCAAGTGGCGTGCAAAGAAACACTACGTCTACCCTGACAATTTGCTATTTACCCAAATAAAGAATGAAAAACATGACCTATAATATTTTTTCAAAATAGCAGGTTCAGCTTATATTTGAAATCGACACGGGGACGATGGTGGTGATGATAGTAATGCAACAATTGAATAAGATCATTTTATAAGTTTTTTGTCTACCCTGACCGGAATGCCTATGCACGCCACTGAGCTTCGCGTAAAGTTCGTACGAAAATGTGGATTGAACCTCGGCCTCCAAACCGCATTGCTCACATTATGAGTATTTTACCTATTTTATAATATTTCTATAAACTTGAAAATAATGGGCCGGCATAAAAATAAACGCGCTTTGCTGGCTATAAAAATGTGGTAATTTAACTGTGACTTAATATTGTATAAATACTTTTTTACATATTTTCAATATTTGAAATGAAATTCGCTCAAAATAATATTAATTTACGAATAAAAATGTGAACCATCTATGATAAATGAAAGTGTTTAACTTACGAATACACCAAATTGTCCTAATACTATAAAAAGTAATAAGTTAGCTGTGACTTTTAGCTTAACTTTTTTTATAAGCTTTGACTTTGTGTTAGTATGTATATTTTTTTTAAATTATATAATATCTTTTTAATTAAATTCACAAAGAAAAATACGAGACGTCTAAGAAAAATTAAATAGTATTAAAAGCTTTTAACTTCGATTACACCACAGATGCGGCTGATCCTGCTAAATACGGATCAATTGATTAATTATGAATTTCTCTTTTACCGTCTTGGCATGGAGAAGAAAAATTGAGTATTATTGTGGATATTTCTTACTGACAGTGTTTTATGACAATCACTTGATACATCCATTTGGGGTAAGCGTCGATATTTTAAGGTTATTAGGTCAGTAAAAACACATAATTTAATGAGTTATATTATACTCGTATGTACCATAATATGCGGTGCCCAGGGTATCAGAGTATAAAAATATCATGTGATCACCAATCTAATTTAGTCACACATAAGCTCACACCTGTATTCCCGAAGGGGTAGGCAGAGGCGCACTAGCTAACTAGAACACGCACATTTCGCCGAGCTTAGTTGCGTCCCAGATGTGATAGGGGGCGAGCCTATCGCCATATCGGGCACAACTCCAGGCTCCGGGCTGATACTGAATTGAAAAAACACAATATCGCTATGCTCTACCCGGGGATCGAACCCAAAACCTCAGGACGGTAGTCGTACCGAAATACAACTACGCCACCGAGGCAGTCAGATTAGACAGGAAGTTGGTTTTAAAAACGATTTCAAATGCTTTCTGTAACATGTGCATTACTTTTTCAACTCGGGTTTAACAAGGACAGGTGGAAGAAAAGGATGTTCATACTGAGGCTCTATAGAAAAAGAAAATACATAAATTTAAAAACTAGCAACCTTGGTAAATTGAACATTAAACGAACTAATTAATTATGACGATGATGATGATCTGATCCGACCGATTTCGATCAAGTAACCATTATCTTTTTGTGTAAAAGTCCTAGTAATAAAATATTCAGACAACTATATCGTAGATAACAAGCAAAATCGTCAGCTACAACCTGCCTTTTATATCTCGACGCTTTTGCATATCAAGCCGATGCTGATGTCAAGCAAATTACCCATCACATGGAATCCCGCCATCGCTCGCCTTTCTTGAACTTCCGACCGTGCAAAATTCATCTAAAAATTATGTCACACCAATTTGAACTCTAACCTGTCACACCCAAGGATATGTTGACATACATCGGATGCAACGCAAGTTTGGCGTAGTAATTCAATTACGCCGTCCTTGCGAAGTGTGCGACGACCATCAATCATACTTCCAACTGTATCAAGTTTTTTGCGTGGTTGCGCCACCGCCTCGGCTTTAGTATCGCCGCGTATGCCATTTGTCAAAGTTTTTCTTTCAATTAATTGATCACCGTGACTGCAACGAAACGATCGGCTGTCGAAATCAAAATCGCGCGCAGTTTTGGTCAACATCTATTACGGATCGGCGGTCAAAATCGAAATCCCGCGCCGTTTTGGTCAACATCTATTCGGGATTGGCTGTCAAAATCGAAATCCCGCGCAGTTTTGGTCAATATTACGTTTCTTCATAAATAAAATGGCGCGAAACTAGCATAAAACCAGTGTGCAAAAACACATAGCAGTTGTCTACATATTGTAAAGTTATTTTTATTTCTTCATTATTTCGCTACTGGTAATAAAAGACAATGTGTGAAGTACAATAGTTGCATATTCAGTATTTCTTTTGACATGGTTCACACAACAATCAAAGAAGAGTCTTCTTTCTGTACATAACATTTGTAACCTGCCTATAACGTGTATTCAGCAAATAAATCAATTTTAATTTGAACGATGCATACATACATAGGCTCACACCTGTATTCTGGAAGGGATAGACAGATGCGTAAATACCGAACTACAACACCCGTTTCGAGCTTATTTCTGATGAGATGGGATAAGGGGCGAGTCTTTCGCCACATCGATCACAAATTCCAAACTCCTAGCTTATACTGAGTAGAAAAACCCAATATAATTTTTGCCGATCCCGGCATCAAACCCGAGTCCTCAGGACGGTATAAAACTAAGCCACCGAGACAGCCATAGAACGATGATTCCTAATATACCCCAACTGCACTAAAGACATTGGGGAAACATTAGTCAACCTCTGTTTATCTAAGAAGTGAATGTCACTATTTCCTGCACAAGAGTATCGAGTGTCCCTCAACGGTGCACCATTGAATAAATATTGTTCAGTGATAAAAGAAAAATAGGGACTTGGCATGATACGAAAACAACGTGTATGCCACATTAGGCATATGTGTCTCTTCATTCATTAATGAAGAGAAACCAAAATGGCTACTTCGCGAAAGAAAGATCCCAGTAATATAGCAGGCACACAGACCACATTCAGATATTAGTATTACATATTATCAATAAAAACACCGTATTTACTCATACTCGTATTTACTCATACTATTTACTCATACTCATTAAGGCTTAAGATACTGTGGCAACTTACATGTAAACAAATCGCGATCAAAAACTGGCGGAACCAGCCGCCGCAAAGTAAATAGGTATTTTTCGTAGTTACGCCAAGTCCTTATTTTCTATATCATTGATATTGTTTGAGAAGTCGCCAAGTAACATTTTGTCTCACTACCCACGTCCCGGGTTGTCCATGAACAATTAATTTCAATATGTAAAACACAATTAATTTTATAAATTCATAGTTTCCATTAAGATTTCATTCAGATAAGGGATAGTCTATCATTAGGGGGCATGATGTGGCACCAGCAAGAGATACAACCTCGAGGAAACCAGAACAATTATGTGACAATATTAATAATCGATAATTTACTATAGACATCTTGTTTTACAATGTAGATGTGACGACGGGCGTAAAAAGTATAAAACATTAAACACTGCCTTTACTTGGAATTGCAGGTCTGAAAACTTCAAATAGCAATAAAGTTTCACAAGTAATAAAAACAGAAGTAGAATGGAGATTTAGTGCTGTTAGTTGACGGTGTCGCGCCGCCTTCTTTGGTGGCCGACGGTTTATGGCCAATGCATTGTGATGGCACTTATATACCAGCCACTAATTATAGGTATTTAAAGAGGTTTTCTCGGACCTCATACATCGACAAACCTACTTGTGAGAAGTGAAAAAAAAATGTCTACCGGTTTCCAAACTTATCCGATCGAGACCAAATATGGAACTACCCTCGAAAGAAGCTCTATCGAACACAAAAATAATCTTAAAAATCGGTTCATATTTGGCGGAGATATCGGGGAACATAGATAAAAAATCAAGACGAATTGAGGACATTTTCCTTTTTTGAAGTCGGTCAAAAACCATTTCCCATATAGAGTATTAATGAATTCGTTTCACATATTCACGTTTGAATTAAATTAAGTATGTTCATAATAAAGATACAAATGTATAGCCTACTGAACTCTATAACAAATAACAATACATTTACGCATCTTTAAAGAGAACGTTTAAATTACAATTTCCACGTAACTCAAACCGAAAACTCATAAAACTCGACCGAACTGCGTTATATGCGTCAGACTCTTCAACAGGCCGAAATGAAGACATAAAGGATAATAGAGGCTCGCAAAAGCAGTGTTAATTTCCTACAACCATTAACAGGGCTGTATTAACAGTGAACATCCGAGCTTTACGAACAAATCGCCATTGTGAACATGGGTATTCGTGTCAGGGACACACTTATGCACTGTAGCGGTGTATCGGCAAACTCATCGATTGTCACGTACATTGTAGACATTAAGAAAACGATTGTAAAGACTTCCGACTATTTGCACTGACGTCGCTTGTTGGCACTCTACAAGGGAATTTGTGTTTCGGTAATTGACAATGTGTTTGATGTGTACACTGTACATTCCGATGGAATACTGGCGTTACATGATCGACCAACAATCCAACTATTCGTCAAACCCTTTATAGAGAGGTATTTCTTAAACGTAAAACCACAACATAAGATAATTCACGTCTGTATCACCGAAGCAGAGGTGCACTAGCGACCAAGAACACTCACATTTCGCCGAGCTAAGTTCAGTCCCAGATGTGATAGGCGGCGAGTCTATCGCTATATCGGGCACAAATTCCAGAGTCCGGACTGATATAGAAAAGCCAATATCACTCTGCCCGACCCGGGGATCGAACCCAAGACCTCAGGACGGTAGTCATACCGTAAAACCATGACACCGAGGCAGTTTCGTAAACGTTTGGTGATATAATTCGTTTTGATCAATGAGTTGAGAGTTGAGACAAGTTGGACTGTGGGACGAACGTGTAGGGCCGGCAGACGAGGCCAAGATTAAATGACAATTAAAACATTGTCAATAATGCCAGATGTCAAACACAGGCGTGGAACCAAATGGAGTGAACAAAGAAAAAATGTGTGGATCGACATGCCTCATTTTTTAATTTCTGTTTGATTAGAATTAAGCGACACCATATATAACATAATATGTCGTGAACGTCCAGTGACTGATGATGACGAAAATACATAACGAAAGAAGAACTCGCTACACCACCTGCATCCCTGTTTAAATAACAAAGCACAAGACAAGAAGAAGGTAGCGTTATTGGAAGAATTCTGCAAAGTATTTGCAAATTCCCTTCAATGGTTGAGTAAAATGGACACATTGCTATCACCACAAATGTATATTTGTATGCTGGGAATCAAATCTGACACAAACGCTCAACATTTCCACTGCAATAAGTCTAATCTTATAACAACATAAAACTTATTAATATACCGATAAATTTACGTAAAATAAAACGTTATAAACCAGTCAAAGCGAGATGAATGATACACCCAGATATGCTTTCCCATTTAACGTCGGAATGTGGAAGTGACAGATAAAAGCATCTTAGAAACGCTAGTTTAAATGTTGACGAGTCTTTGTAACACCTTTACTGTATTAGATGTTACTGGTTTTTAGAATTAAGTGCCTGACCACCCACTACGAACCGTCTAAGAATAATAATAAAGAATACGAGACATATTTATCATGTGTACGCAATACGAAAATATTTTTATTATAAAATCGAAAACATTTTCATCACACGGTACCTTTAAATGGCTTCGGCACTCATAAACCCTGTTTCGCGAAAAGAATAAACATGATTTATTGAGAAAGTTATGTTAATAATAACATCTTAACTCATATTATTGTCTGCCCATATATCGTATTTAAAGATGCTTGTGAAAAGGCAGATGCAAAAGTTCTTTTCACGATGACAGTGAACCGTGTGTCCATTGTACTTTGCTATAAAATTGGATTTTATACGCGCCGTCAAAGAGTTGCTAACTGCCCGCTTATTGTCAAACATGAGATATGATATCTGAATTCATGGGATTCCATTTACAATACGATCGTTTTCTTTATTTTTGGTAACTGATTGCCATTCTCTGTTTTACTCGTTGCCATTTTAAAAGTACACATTTTTGAATTCTGACTTTAGACTTGTTTAAGAATATTATTAAAATCAGATAAAACTTATCTACCTAATCAAGTATTCTGTTTTATAAATGCATACTCTGAAAACCAGTTTACTAATTATCTTCGTGCCTTTTGCCGTTGTTTCGGTGCATAATTTTGTTAAAATGGTGAATCAACCCATCTGCCGTCCAAAAATCCTCTGACGCTGCTAACGACTATTGCCGTGGGCTATTCAGATCCTGCGGAACATGCTCATCATCAATATCTTCATTAATCTTACTTGTCAGGAATGCAAAAGCCCAGGTAGCAAACATATCGAAATACACAAAGATTATTAATGTAACTTCTGTTAAACTACCGATTTTAGAATCAGACGTTTGATGTATTTGTGTTGCGATAAATCTCCTAATTTATAGTTTTCCTTGTATTTTTTTATTAAATCCTGATAAACTTTAACGTCACCTAAAGGAGCATCCTTGGAGTATTCGTTACTGTATGCAATGATAATCATCAAAAGCAGCTATAATTACATATTCCAATTTCCAAAGATATAGGTAACACACAATCCGAGAACTTCCGATCTTTAGAGTTAGTTGTAAATAATGTCTGGCGCCTCCATATTAAAACTGACTGTAGAAAATAAACAATGCTAATGAGTGCCCCGTCAATTCGTGACTTTGAAGGTACGTCGGAAATTCAATATTAGTTTCATAATCATTTATTTGAGGGGTCATTACTGTAGATCGATTTCGAATTGAATGACTGCTTCCGCATTGTTCCATTCATGTTTGTACTGATGCTTTGTTTCTAATGTTTTGACGTGTTCTGGGATTATGAAATTGGATTTAAGCGTAATAAGTTTTTTTAAATTGTCTTCATAAATTAAATCCAAATCATGCTATGAAACAAGCTTTAATGAAACAACAATTAAATTGTAGGTGCACGTAATGTTACAAAAAAATGTGAATAGAAAAATATATTCTTGAAACTCCACTCCTGCCTTGCTCACAATATCAGTGGTCTAGCAAAATACCAAGGTAATTAGTGATTTTCAACCAGTTTAATACAATACGTTTACCGTGTAGCGTCTTAGATTCAAAAACATAGTCTGAAGTTATTCAAGGTATGGCCTTAGTAGTAAGCAAAGTATCCTTTACAACAAATAACGTAACACACATAGGGTCAGTGAAATGGTTGCGAGTGAAATAATAAATGATTTTATTAATGCCGTCATAATCATGGCTCATGTTTCTTCATTACCCGGATCATTTGTTGGGCTGTCAACCGCCCATCGAGCTACTAATATGCTTCTGATTGTAACATGCTTTTTAATGCTGGATGATTTCATATGAGTTGTGTAACATTCATAAACTAACAGACGTTTCATATCAAAGTTACGAGTTAAATAATTAACGAAGACTGCGTTGAAATGTGATTTGAGGGATCAGTGTAACATGGACATTAAAAATTGATGTTTAAAACATGAACAACTATTATAATCATAACCTAGTTTAAGAATCCAAAGTCCCAAGGTCTGGATATGGTGAGACCCAAAAGGCTCTCGTAGATCCTGATAACCTAATAAAAGACTCGATCTCATTGTAGTGTTAGGATTATGAATATAGCGGTTGAGTGTTAACTGTTATTATAAACTCTACTAGCTTAATTAAAAAAGGCTAGAGTACCTTTAATAGAAAATGTATTAAACTAAGCATTACAAAACGCTGTTTAAATCAGAGGCAGCCTTGATTGCTAGGCGTTAGCGGTCGACACTTTAACATTAATTCAATTGCCGGGCACCATAGCGTCCTTAATGGAACCGTCTCTAATAGCCACACCAATAAATAGTGTGCCAATGGGAGAAATTCATAGCGCTTTAATAGTCGTTTATTCAATTAAAGTGGTAGAACGTTTCACTTAATGCCCCATGTACGATGTATCTGGCTTCGACAAAGTTCGAACTTCTAAAGCTACATATGAATATTTTAAAAGGCTGATGGTTTTTTACTGTCTATGATTTCGAATCCGAAAGCGAGTTCTACAAATCTAGGAAGTCAAAGTCGCCAAGGATCCGCGAAATCACGTTTATCAGACTGTTAAATAATTCCAGTTGATGTGGATAATAAATATTTTTTCACCTACTTTAAATAACACACAACCCTCTTTCCCATAGGGGTAGGCAGAGTCAACGGATTTCAACGTGCTACGAGCCTTGCACACCTCTTTAGCCTCATTCAGTCTCATTACATTCTTCATGCATGCAAGCCGGTTTATGGTACTACTAACTTTAAATAAAAGTATATTAAATATATGTATTATTTCGTTAATTAAAAATGTATTGTTGATTGTTCCATTACCTTAAAAGTTTAGGCATATCTGGACTATGCCATTAAAACGGCTATATAATAAAAATCTATGGAAGGAATTATGTCATGGATTTACTATTTTGATCCACTGGAGACAAAGATGAAACAACTTAGCAAGTAATAACAAAAGTTCCATACAAAGGTAATTGCACCAATACAGGCCATCAAAAATATGTTTATAAATACGCTAACATTCGAATAAAAATGTTCCCCATCAGGTTGATTTCTTGACATTTCAGTGGTAATCAAGCTCATTACCTATAGTAAAATATGGGTTGTTCGTCACGCTACGACATTAAGTACTTACTTCACGGTCCTTTACAAAAAAATACCGCCGAGTCTTGTTTTATAAAACATCAAGGAAAACGTATTAATAGTGTCTTTAATCACAGATAAAATTAACAAAAATTGAAGTCTTTAATTAATAAATGCGTTATTTCATAACGTTGTTGTTAAGGTTTGAACACAATGGATGAAGATTTTTGTTCTAAATACCCAGTTTATTAGTTCTGATAAGTGGTAGAGTGATGCTGCAGTTGTAGCCAATTTTGTCTATAATGTACCAACTCGACAGGGTTATTACCATTGTCTTACAAAAGCCTAATGTCAAGTGGTAGCTGAGGGTAGCCTGCATTTGTTATACAAATAAAGATTTCCAAAGGCCCATTTGATTCCCCTCTAAGTTTCCTAATAATCTTTACCTTAAAGTCGGCAATCCATAATTCTTCTAATACTACCTCTATATTCTGCTCTGGGCATTCATGGATATTCAAGAACACTTACCATCAGATGATCCACTTTGCTATTTTCGATTATGTTTTAAAAATGATCTAACTCTTGTCTACATTATACTTCTGCCTCAGCTTTCGAAAAAAGTTCATGATAGAAGTCTGATTTTTTACAATTTAATGTCAACCGCAGATCTTAGATTACGAACTCTACTTAGATCGCTTTCCAAAACTTAAATGGAAACCCATTACCTAATAAAATTTATAATTTATCACATGTTCCACTGAATATTACCATCTCCTACGAATATCATAATTTTTAAATATCGAACGGAAATATTGATGGCCTTATTTCAGTGTAAAAAGCCCTTTTGCCGATCTGATAAAATATTATGACCGCATGATAAAATCTTTTTGGATATAAAAATTCTCGGTTGTTGTAAACTTTTTTACAAGCTCGCCATTACGTTTTTAATTGTAGGCATCGGTGATATAAACCAAGTATTTTATTATCATTAAAAGCGACACTTTTGCATCGTCGAAGACATGTCGATTACAAATTGACTACCGATGAACGTTCAACCAATGATGTAGTAAGGAATGTAAGATGTTACAAACCTGTTTAATGTTAGTTAAGCTATTTATAAAACAGCACTTATGAACTGTATTATACAGTATACCTCTATAGTACAATATAGAGGTTAAAAACTATTGGTTTTGAAGAGGAAAATAATAAATTTTTGGAGTTTAATCAAAAAACACTGTCAGTCATAGTATTATTTAGGAATTTACGTGTTTGTTAAAATTGTAATTTAATTTGTTTTTCTTTACCCTGCCACTTATTCCACTCCATTATAGAGTAGGAGCAGCACGTTTATTTAAAAACGTTGGATTGGATATGACCCTCTGATCTAAGGTGTAAATCTAAGAGATCTAATCCGGGGCGTATCGTTTTAGAAAATCAGATTTTCCCGACAAAGGATTCGAACCCAGGACCTCCCAGTCTTCAGCCCATATAGACCACCACTGGACCAAAAATAAGACGAATAATTTATGAGATATAAAATTAAATATTCTATATACCTACTGATTATAAAGGTTTGATAAGCACGCTGACATAATATAAGGCCAGTCCCCATACAAGCCGTTCCCTTCCCTTACAACATCATTGGAACATTCAACTTGCTAATTGGTTACATACTAGCTGTTCAGGTTTAAATAAGATACAACATGGATTTTTCTGTATTTCTCGTTTAGTCTCACTTACGTACTTTAATGTCGCCGATTGATTCAGATAATTTAAATGGTCGAAGAACACGCAAATGCATGTCTTAATGCGTGTAAAAGCCAAATGAGTGGGGCTTCTTTGTAAAAGGGAACGAACAACCAATTATAAGGATTCCATGCGATAAGTCACCCTTCACTTTATGTCATTAATGTCACTTAGTCATGATCTGACTAAATAATAAAAAAAACATAAAAATCTACTCAAATCCCAATCGCGATTTCTTAGCTGTTTTTGTTAAGAATTTTATGCCGTACTTTCCGTACCTATTACATCTTGAGGAATATATGAAACCACCTTTGAACAAAGACTTCTGTGTATACTAGTGTTGCCAGATGTCCCGATTTGCGCGGGACGTCCCGATTTTCAGGGGTCTGGTGACCCGTCCCGATTTACCCTTGATCGGGACGCCGAATGTCCCGATTTCTGACTATCCTTCTTAGCATGTACTTTAAAAGAAAATTAACAGTCGCTCATACTCGTTTACCGACAAAAGTGGTAAATATTACGGTTATATGTTAAACTCATAGAAATATCATACATCTAAGGTTAAACTATATTTCAATTCAGCTGTCCGTTTGCATAAGGTAAGTGCTAATTATTTTTTGTTACAATAAATAAATAAAATAAAATCTTTATTGGTCACAACAATCAAGGTCTCAATCTCAATTTAATTAACAATTTATGTTATAACGCTATCAATTTAGAAACAAGCAGTTAGCAGACAGGTAAATGGGATGGGGCTTAGATTAGCAAGAAAGGGAACTGCCATATGCAGTTTATTTTTTCCCGTTGAATGCAATGCTAGCAGACAATCAACGGGAAAAAATAAGACAAGTTTTAGAGTCGTTTGTCCCGCTCTTCTTTTGACAGCTTTCGTCTGGCGTGAGGAGGCATCTCATCGCGGGTTAAGGCAGGCTTCGAGGAGATAAAGGCTCGAAAATACTGCGGAGAGAAGCCCCCTCTCAGAATTCGTCGTGTGCCATCATTGTAGCAACTGCCCCGAGGATACATCCCAGCACACTCTCAAAATGTGTCCAGCCTGGGATGAAGAACGCAGCGCTCTCATAACTGTAGCCGGTAACGGCCTCTCTCTGCCGGCAGTAGCAGCTTGTACCTACAATGGTCGGTAGTCGGAGGTCATGGCGCGGTATGACCTCATCTGTGAACGTGTTATGTTGAAAAATGAGAGACGGGATCGGGAATGCTTAGATTCCAGTCGCCAAACAAAAAGCGAGGCGCCTAGTCGTTGACTGGCGCTTCCAGTCCTGCAGATTGGGGTGAGGGCCGTACAGCGGGGGATGTGTGGCATTTGTATATTACGTTGATGCAACCTCTGAGATGTACAACTCGGCTGTACAAAAATATCTTCTTGACGTGCTTACCAAAGGCGGCATAAATATGTGGCGCTCCCGCCCTTAAGAGACGGACCAAAAGGCAACGTGCAGAGTGTGTTCCAGCAGCAATCCAGAGGTTACTCCGCATCCTCCAGAACCATCTCATCATCATCATCATCATCATCAGCCATAGGACGTCCACTGCTGAACATAGGCCTCCCCCAAAGATTTCCAGATCGATCTGTTGGAAGCGGCCTGCATCCAGCGACTTCCTGCGACCTTTATCAGGTCGTCGGTCCACCATCTCACTTGCGTTAAATAAGGCAACCACGGTTTTTAGTCGGTAGTGTCGGTATAGGTATTTTGGTTAGGGACCCGTCCTAATCCACAGTCACTGAGGACTAGAGCGGAAGACGACGAGTCGGACATAACCATCCCACTGACCATAGGTTGGAAGATATCCGTAAAGAGTTGATTTTTCTCCATGGATAAAAAAGTGTCCCGCTCTGCCATCTAAATGGTTGTTTTGTGAAAACGTTTCCACTTCGCCCGGTCTTGATCATCCACCGCAATAAAATCTTCTTCTACCTGCCCTTATCCCACCTTAATGAGGGGTCGGCGCAAAATACTTTTTCTAGTATGTTATAGAAAGGATTTGGCTTAGTTTTTACGACAGGCTGCCTGCCTAACGTGAACCCTCTCTAAGGAATCCAGTCCCGGGCAAATTAAATGAGAAAATTCGCTTTGCCCGACCTGGGAATCGAACCCAGGACCTCCAGGTCCACAGCCCACATATTTTGCCACTAGACCAAGGAGGTGACAATGAAACCACTGGCTTATATCTTTTACCAAAACGACAAGCCGCCACTTTTTTAGGCCGTCCACGAGAACGCACCCCACCCAGTTATACCGACTAAAAGCTTGGCAGCGAATAGGAACAACTGCGGATTTCCCTAGGCGAGAAGCGCCCATGTTTTGGCTGGAATCGCTTCTACGCGGTGCCGCCTTTGGGCCGTCTCCAATCGCGGAAGAGGCACTCATAAACCCCAGCTGCCGATGGACCTCCTTGGCGTCAATGATAGAACAAGGCGGTCCAGCTGCACTGCTGTCCATCTTGGGGGCGCTATAACAGCCACCTGCTACGACCTCCGTTAGCCCCTATAATTCAAAGCTTACGACGGGCAGGCGATACCGAGATTAAATTTTTCAAACGCCCCCAGCCACAAAGTGGGAAGTGAGGGGCAGTCACGCCTCCTATGCCCCCTCTGGCGGCTGAAGGGATCAGATAAAAAAATCTGAGGATCAAGGATTATATTGTTCCCGATCTCTCTCGGCACTCTCCTTCTGTGAGATGCATCTTCTCGTAAAAGTTGGCGTCTGCACGCTAGGCTCCCAGGATCTCGACCATGGTTTACGACACACCTGGCACCGAAAAGTTTTTTGCGATGACAACTGCTCTGAGAACGGTGCACTCTTTGTACTAGGCTGGGCATATTTCTAGTGTGGGTAGAATTGAAGTATGAACTCAATCCCGGGATTGAATCCTCTAAATGTGGGGTATATAACTGTTTTTTGTTATCGTGGGGAAAGTGTTTTAACACTACCGCCACGCCTGGGGGAAGGCGTGATGGTTATGTCGGTGTCGCCGGTCTTACGACCCAGCGCCGTAATGCCCGGGAGAGATGGAAAACATCCGGGCGACACTGGGTCGAGTCCCTAACTCTATGTACACCCTACACCGGCAATACCGGTTCCGGGTTTCCCTAGGCGAGAAGCGCCCAGGCTTCAGCCGTCCCTGCGCGGTGCCGCCTTGGGGCCCATCTCCAATTGTGCTCAAAAACGCCCGCCGATGGGGTATATAACTGCAATTAAAAAAGGCATTGAAACTTCGCAAATGTTGAGATTCGACCATAAATTTAATTATATTTAAAAAAAAAACTTATTATAGTTTGATTTCTTTGTTATACTGACCGGCCGGTAAAGTCCCGATTTGAAAACCTATGTCCCGATCATTTTAACCTTGTGTTCCGATATTTCACACAAAAGATCTGGCAACACTAGTGTATACCTACTACCAGATAGGCTGATCGGTATATAGAATCGGCTTCAAACGTCAAACACTCGCCGTAATGTGATAGAATTTTACTTCTAAATAGCTGGTCTAGTAGTATACATAGAAGTATTTGCCTTTGGAGAAAGCTTTATCGAACAAAAATATATTTTACAAAATCCGTCCAGATTTGCCGAAGATATCGCGTAACATGCATAAAACAGACTTTTTTGAAGTCACTTAAGTAACAACGGCGGAAAAGCCGCGGGAAATCCTAAACTTACATACGTTATACAGAGGCCACGACCTTTTTCCTATAGCTCAAGTTTCCACTTTATCTATCTTCAAGATCTGAACTAAGCGGTTATCGGAATTCCTAATCATCTAGGCTTTACATAACTCGAAGTTCAGGCCGATGGCAATCGACAGCGCCAGCGTGTTTGAGGTCAAATGGAATTTCATTTTAACTGCTGCGCAATATGGGGAGCATAATCACCGAGCATTACTTTCTTGCAGCGTTTTTTAAATAACATGGTAAAGCGTTTACGCAGTATAAATGTTATATAAGGAAATATTTCCGGGATTTAATGTAACGTATGGGTTATTGTCGGTGACTTTCGTTCTTTTACGGATCTCCTCATTCCTGATTTGATCACGTAGAGAAACACCGAGCATAGCCCTCTCCATAGCTCGTTGAGTGACTGAGCTTTCTAATGCGGCCCATAGTTAGAGGCCACCTTTCAGTGCCATAAGTCATCGCTGGTAACACACACTGGTCGAAGATTTTTGTCTTCAAGGTGGACCGACGACCTGATAAAGGTTGCAGGAAGTCGCTGGATGCAGGCCGCTTCCAACAGGTCGATCTGGAAATCTTTGGGGGAGGCCTATGTTCAGCAGTGGACGTCCTATGGCTGATGATGATGATGATGATGATGATGATGATGATGATGATGATGATGATGATGATGATAATGGGTTATTCTGATGTATCATCATCAGTCTTTATCCACCACTGCTGGGTATAGAACTGATGGTTGATGTATAATCTATGTATATAACAGTAGAGTTTCATCGAAATCCATTTATAAGTTTTTGAGCGGAAGAGTAATAAACATATGTACATACAAACATACTCAGTACATAAAAATCTTTGCTTAGTCTGTCTGTCAGTCTCTTTTTATTGTAAAAAAATGACTCGGACTTGAAGTTCGATTTCAAAATTTCAAATCCTCACTGAGTTCGTTTCGTTGACTTAGACTTAGTCGAAGTTCGCTCTATAGATCTCAGCCTAAATGAGGCGAAAGAAATCCGTTGTCTCTGCCTACCCTTATGGGAAAATGGCGTGAGTCTATGTATATTTACAGTAAACTTTTTCTTTTGAGCCTTACATCCTAAATCTATGACACTGGGTGAGACTAATTATACAATATTCAAATTTAATGAACAATTTAAGTAGAAAGGTTAAGTAAATACGGCGCGGACAGGTGTGAGGAATGTTAATAAGCAAACTAGACGCCCCGTTACCGACTTACTATGAATTTTTATACTCATTAAATAATAGACCATACACGCTCTTGATGCATGAACTGTATGTACTTGAGACGCCTTAAATATCACTCAAGCTTAGAAAGTGATGAATTAGCTTTCACTGCTGTACAATCTATTTCGTTGACAAAATGTGTACTAACTATTTTTACGTTACTATCTAACGTTGTCATTAGGGAAAGAGACCATACTCGCTGGAGCATATCAAGGCAACTAAAAACAAGCCAAGGCAAGAATATGCGTGTGATGGCGCGCTTTTTTTATTGCAATTTAAACAAGAAATGAGGAAACGACTGGCGGGGTAGTAAGTATGAACAGTAGTAACACCCGAACTTTGAGTTACAAACCTCTTCGCGGCTCTGGAATGCACTTGTCACCCTTAGGGCGAATTACTTAGCGCTATCACTAATCTAGATACACAGTTATCTCGATTTAATTTCAATTTCCTACACAGCTCACTCTTATCTTTAAATCATGATTTGGGACATGTAGAGATTTATCGCGGAACTGCAAGTGGCTAAGTCTAAGTCAAAGAAATTAACTCAGTGAGGATTTGGAATTTTTAAATTGAACTTTGACTTAGTCCGAGTCATTTTTTACAAGAAAATCTTTGCTTAGTCTGTCAGTTTGTGTTTCTTGTAAGGAAATGGCTCGGATTAAGTCAAAGTTCGATTTAATAATTCCAAATACTTACTGAGTTGGTTTCTATAACTCAGACTTAATCGAAGTCGTTCTATAGATCTCAGCCTTAGACATAAAATTTAAGTCTCATATTGGCAGACTGTAACACAAAAGAAGTGCTCACTTGTGAGATTCCAACTACCAGCGTATTATTATTTTCGCAAACTCCTTTATTTAAGGATCCGTCAAACCCCTACTACGTACAATAAACTCAACAATTTTACTATTCGCTGTAGTAAACGAAACCCATTCCGCACTGACGTTTAAATCATACAGTGAGTGGCGAGAACCGCGTATTACCGCCAATGTTATAATTACACGCTGGTTAATTTAAATTAACAAACCGTGAGATGATTTTACGGCTATAAATACCGGTAACGCGACGGTAACAACATTACCTATAAAACCGTTTCGTTATATTAAATTGGTATTGCGCTCACTTTCGAAGCGTCTAACACCATTTGCAGAATATTTGTGTCGGGTATGTTTGGACCGTCTTATTTGCGATGTGCTTTCTGAAAATTGGACATAAATAATGCTAAACAATAACTGTAATATTCACTTTGACGGACTTCTTGTAACAATGGGGAGATGGCTACGAGAGGGTAGTCCAGAGCTGTGTATATTCAGTATCTTCATGCCGTTATAATGTTGCCAACCGTAAGAGACGCAAAGGTCAACGTTTTATTTGACCTACAATGAGCTCAAAACCAGAAAAAAAAATGAATGGTACAGATTACAAGTCGCCTCCCTGGTCTAGTTATGGATATATGGGCTGTGAACCGGCAGGTCCTGGGTTCGATTCCCAGGTCGAGCGTGGTGTTTTTCTAACACTATTTTCCCGCGACTGGATGGGGGTTGGTGTCAGGCATGCAACTGGTCGTAAAAAAATAAGCCAAACACTTTGTGGCGCCGACCTTACACTAAGGTGGTAAAGGGCAGGTTGAAAGAAAGATTTATTACGAATATTAATTACTAAATTATGTAAACAGTACGCCAGTTTCATCCAAATAAACTCGATATACGCATGTAAAATAAATAAATCTTATAAGATGAAAAGATAACAAGCATAACAACAAACCGTCACCGACACCATATTAAACATTTTCAAAATTAAAGCAGCTTAAAATACCGATATTTTAGTAGCAATTATCTGCCTGTCACAATAACAATTATAAAAGATATTTAATCGCCTAACCCATTTCTGCTTTCGGCCAGCTCTATTAATTTTACACCTTGAGTCATAGTGTCGAAACTGCCATAACATTACGTGTAGTGGTTATGAAAGTGTCAGAATATAGTGTAGTATAGTATATGGTGTTATTAGTTTAATGAAGCTTTGCTTCGAATAAAATGAACCGTTTATTTCACTTTTAGTTTCTTCGTTACGAACATGTTTTATGATTAAATGTTTGTATGACTAAACATACTTTTTTTTAAGGTTTATGGTTTTTATTTTTCACAGCCTCGGTGGCGCAGCGGATTAGCAAAACCTTATGAAACAAGAGGTTGTGGTTTCAGTTGCTAAATCGAAACAGATGAAATATTTTTTTTCTGGTTTATTCTTTGTAGTTATGTAAGTATGTTATTCCTTTACGTTATTACTTTAATAATTATTACAAAAATAATACACAAATTTCTTCATGTAGATCAAAAGTAAGTATAAACTTTTTTAAAAATATTTTTGATTTTTTAACATATAGGTTTATAGGTATATTGAAGAGTTATACGAAGTTGGAAATACAACTAAAAGTCGTACTGCGTAACACACCATAATTAAAATATTACGATTGAACATAATTTCCCCATTGACTTTCCATCTTATGAACATGAATAATTTAAGTGCATTGTAAATATTTATAGATTATAAAAGTAAATATTCAGTTATCACTGTCCGCCATCAATCACTGATTAACCTGACGTTTAACTTCACTTTCGTAAAGTTACGTAATGTTTGGCTAAATTTAATCCATTTTAGCACACCGGTAGCACCTACTAAGGGTTTTATAACTATTGTAGTAATTACTTTTGTTGATCAGTTTTGAAATAATCATAACATGGTAAATGATAAATTGCTGGCTGACTCGGTGGCGTGGTGGTATTTCGGTACGACTACAGTTCTGAGGTCTCGGGTTCGATCCCCGGGTCGGGCAAAGTGATATTGGATTTTTCCATATCAGCCCGGAGTCTGGAATTTGTGCCCGATATGGCGATAGACTCGCCCCCTATCACATCTGGGACGGAACTAAGCTCGGCGAAATGTGGGTGTTCTAGTTCGCTAGTGCGCCTCTGCCTACCCCTTCGGGGATACAGGCGTGAGCTTATGTTATGTTATGATAAATTCTTTCTTTTTTGCTTTAATCGTCTTATTTAATGAATCGTGTCTTTATCTCATAAGAAACTTCAAATTATAGTTTTGATACATCAATGCCGAGACCAAACCGCTGGACCTAGATAGCTGAAATTTTGCCAAACTTATATATATCTTAAAATAATCTCTACATTTCGTCCAAAGATTCCAAAAAAAGAAACAAAATTCGTGCAGATTTTTTAAATTGAACTACAATAAAGAATAGGAACTAAAGAGTATTTTACATTATAGAAAAAATCATAGAGCAAAGTCAAGTTGATATTTTAAGTTCTGTTATTTAGTAAGCATTTAAGAATCCATAGATTACCACAGACAGGTCGTAAGGGAACTAGAAGTGACCACCGTGGTTTCTGTCAAATAAATTTTAATTAAATCGAACATAGCTCGATGACCACGTTTGCTACCAGAATAAATAATTGACATGCGCTTGATGAATTGCTTCAGCCACCTTGTTACATTATAACTGAGGGCCATCTGTCTTTAGTGGCATGCGGCTGCGATCGGATTTAATTTGAAAATTTGTTTGTGATATATCGAATATGCGTCCATTTCGTAACAGCTTCTGTCGAACGAGCGATTGGCGGGATATATGTTCAACTTTATTATGACTTATTATTTTAAGTGATAGAGCAATACTGTAGATGGTACGTCGACAGAACGAATGGGCTGGATCAATCGGTTTCATACCACTGTCTCACAGAAATGTACAATGGCAGCTCGCTGTTGTATTTCGTTCGGTGAGTTAGATTTCCGGTAGGCCAACTCCCCCCTTCGTTTCCCAATAACTATTTCCCTCCTTTTAGGTTGGCAACGCACCCATGATTCTTTTTATGTCTCGGGTGTCTATAGGCGGTAAACTTACCATCAGGGGACCCACTTGCTCGTTTGCCACTGTTCGCTATAAATAAATTATATAATAATCGTGATTAAAAAAAAGCATTGCCCTATCGAACCTAGGACCTCCCGGACCACAGCTCATATTAAATAATAATATATAAACGGCTACATTACTAAAATACATTAGGCAACGTTTTTAATACTGTAACCGATTTATGCTAATCACAAAGTAACTTTAACATAATAACACTAGTGAATCATCAGTCTCAACATTTGTATGTGAAATAAAATATAATTTAAAATACAATAAAGAAGCACGTCATATTTCATTGTTTCATACACTACTTGTATGATCTATTGAAACAGGTGTGCTGTTTCTACAGAAATAAAATATTCTTATTGGGACGTCAAAACACTATCTCGTAATATAAAACACGAGGTGTCATCTAAATCATATCGATACATATGAAATGTAATAAAAGTCTGTTTAAACTACGCCCTTATCCTTTTCTATGAGTCCACAAGTCGTCTCTTTGTACTGACACTTAGTCTGACATTCTCAGTATGACAGCCCCTCGGCGCCTTTAATGAATGTGTGAGATAGTCCTTAGAAGAAATTATACCTTATTAAATAAATGGTCTAAAATAATTTTATTATCTTTGTATAATGTGATTAATTTTAAATGACTTGCTAATGTTAATTACTGTTTAAAAACAAATAAAAATAATATAAACCTGGATGGGCATACATTTTTCTGGAATAAATTAAATAAAGTTACATGGCCGTAATTATTTAAAGATCGTATAAAACAAAACTTATTTCTCCATCAGTAAAATATTCATATAATCTCACTATCTTAACATTATCTATTCCTGTACACCTACGCTTAGACTATAAAAACGCATCACTTCTTGTATTCGTTCACAGTTCTTGTATCGATGGCGACGGAATCAATAAATGAACATTTACATAACCGTCTTCGTCCTTAGAAGAGATAACCGTAAATAGAATTATAGTAGGTACTGTAGTTAAAACTACAAATACCAACAAATTAGTTATTAAAATTACGCACAAAAAGTCCGTTAATCGTGTAACATATGAACACCGTCAGGACACACCTGCGTGAGATATTACAAAAGAAAAAAGTTAAGGTTCCATAATTAAATTAGCATCTTCGAAAATTAAAAATATAAAAGAACACAGGGGACGTCCTACCGGCCAGGCCGCGCCGCGGCTGGGCGCCCTCCTCACGACACATACCATCGCGTTTTATACCCATCAAATCGGCCGATAATTGAAATGAGTTCCTTGTAAAAAGCAGAAAAACGATTATCCCCATACCTTTTAAGACGTCCGAGATACACAAATGGACTTTGTATTAGAATTTATGTCACTTGAAAGAGATGATATAAAAAAGCGCCGACGGCTTTACACGCAATAAAAATATTGGGAACGATGAGAATGCCTTCCCGGTTGTCAATCGTGGGGTTTAATAATCGTAAAATGTTTTTTGATCTACTCAAGGCATTCGTGTTTGGGGACATGTATTCTGTGCAGGCACATGGACAAATTGATATTGGGTCTGTAGTCTGTACTCTACGCAACAGAGTCACGTATTTGAATAATTTATACATGTGAATTTTCCAGCCATTTGCAAAAAAGAAACAAATTGCCCGGGACCCAACACGAAGTGTAATGCGTATTAGAATTTATGTACGGCACGTTACCTCATAAAAACGTTTATTGCTGTAGTTTATTGTATTTATCGGATAAACGGCATATTTATTGTTCTGTAGTTTTTCATTTAAACGTGTTGTCTTGTGAATGTAAATTGAAATTAAAATGCTCATAACAGTTACGGCGTGAAAGTAGAAGAACATACAAATATCATTTTCGCCGTGCTCTCACCATAAAACATTTAGGGTCTTACTTATAAAAACATTTTCGCTTATCTTTTCGCTAAGAATATTCTGTCACTTTTTTCCTTGCGTTACATACATAACATAAGCTCACGCCTGTATCCCCGAAGGGGTAGGCAGAGGCGCACTAGCGAACTAGTACACCCACGTTTCACCGAGCTTTGTTCCGTCCCAGATGTGATAGGGGGCGAGCCTATCGCCATATCGGGCACAAATTCCAGACTCCGGGCTGATATGGAAAAATCCAATATCACTTTGCCCGACCTGGGGATCGAACCCGAGACCTCAGAACCGTAGTCGTACCGAAATACCACCACGCCACCGAGGCAGTCCTTGCGTTACATTGTTTAAAAATGAAAGGGGCAACCTATGTTTAAAGATAAGCAACGCTTAAATATTTTTATAAGTAAGAGGCTCATATGCTGGCTATTATAGTTAACTGATTCGCGGATTGATCTGCCTACCCTTTCTAATATACAGGCCAACAACGATCGGTGAAGCTAATCCTTAATCTTCTATGATCCATTAATCAAAAACTTGTTTAAATTTTTCTTGAAATAACTGCGTATTACCCGACTTACCCAGACGGAGTTGACGTCAGGTAGGAAGCCAGTCATACAAACTAAGCCGAATCACTGCAATAGCCAAGCCTACATTGCGGTGGGAGAACAAAGGTATATTACCTGAAGTTAGAAATACAAAGAAATAACATTAATAAAATATCTCTACATCACATCTTTTTACGCCCAAGAGACAAGTGTATAAGTACTTAATATGAATCTACGTACGATATTAATTTATTAAAATTATATTAAAAACACGCTGTGAATCTCACGGGGCGACATAAGTACATTAAAACCGATTTTATAACCACAAGTGGCAATTATATCTGTTGTTTATCTAAAAAATAGTCACTTTTATTATCAAATTAGTTATAGTAACAAGCGATAAAAATTCATTTAAAAATTCCTAACTTATAAACTGTACTTAATTATTGCGTTAGTTGCATATGAAATATGGCGTTACTAATGTCCAAAAGGGTTATAATTATCATCGATTATAAAAAAGTGTTGCCGATCATTTTTCACAGTTTAACCGTATGGACAACTAATAACGCGTTACCTTAATCGGGAAGTAATTTATATATGAAATTCTCAACGCCCAATTCTTAAAGCGGTTCTCGAAATATTCATATTGGGCTCAGTGGAAGTTCACTCAATCGATCATGTGTTTTTATTCTATTGTGTTTATCAATAAAAATGTAAACACGCTCGGCCAACAAAAGGAGCAAAATCAATTTATTGATATATTGATGTAAATGTAAAAACAGTTGTTCGAGAATGATCAACATAGATACACGTGGTTAACTTTTTTTAACTTATTTTTATGATACTCCATCGGTTATGTACACATTGGTAAGATGTTAATATAATAGGGTAAGAAAATATGATTTAAAATGTTTTAACATAAGAGCTGTATGTTTTGATATTTTTTGTTTAGTTCAAATAGGTAAGTGCTTATACAGTTTTGTCCTTTACTCTGTTGGTTTGACTTTGAAATCTTCGTCAGAAGTGTGTCTTTGTTCTTGTGTCCAAATGATTGTCTTGTGTCCTATTTGTTTATTGTTCTAATGCTTGTAATAAAATCTTTGAGTTATATATCAGTTTTATATTTATAATATAATAAATAGTTATTAGTTATTAGTCCAGGAGTGGATGATGATGATGATTTATTCATTTTTATCATATTCATTATCATCAGCCACAGGAGGTCCACTGCTGGACATAGACCTACCCTAAAGATTTCCAGATCGACCAATTGGAAGCGGCCTGCATCCAGCGACTTTATTTTCGACAGACTTCCAAAAAGGAGAAGGTCCTCGTCTATATTTTTTTATGTATGTTACGCGATATCTCCGCCAAATGTGGACTGATTTTCAAATGCTTTTTGTGTTTCGCTTATTTCATGGGTCCCATATAAATTTGGTCACGATCCGATTTGAAGTCGGTCCGTTAAGTTTTAAACTTGTGATTATACATCTATTTATTCAATAAATACTGCAGTTAAAGATATTACAATGGTTACGTTTATTATAGTTACTGGCAGTAGCCGGCTACGCCGCGATTTTGCACATATTTTAAAAATAAGCCAATTAACAATAATTGTTAACATAATAACATACTCGTATATCAGAAATAATCAAGAAAAGCTGCTGATAAGTCAGTAATAAGACATCAACAATTTATGTAAAAATCCAGCCTCCGACATATTATAATACCTATTCATTAAAAACACTTGCGCGGTGTAAAAAGGTGAAATAGGGGTTGGCGCGAGTTACAGACGATTGTCAGCATTATTGGCGAAAATAAATACGCGATTTATTTTATTTATATTGCAGTTGAGCGACTATATGTATAGGAATGACCACACTTATCGAAACACAATCGCTTTTAACCGCAAAAAGAAGTTCACATCAATGAAATTGGAAAGATAAAGGCGTCATCGTCGCGTCGTCATCTTTCGGGCGACCAGAAACTACCTGATTAAATTATCAATGATCCTGTTACAAATATATTTTTGTATGGAGATTTTAAACTTTACCTATTTATTTTATGTGATATGGACAAAAAGACGTATATATGGCATAATGCAGACTGTCTGTTTTTACGATCCAATTTTTTCTGACATATTGTCAAAATATGAAATCATAACGTGTTGCTAAATCAACGGAAATAGGTACATCTGCGTCTGATATAATATCCTAATATATAACTTTCATTACCGTATATGTTAATTTATTAAATAGTAAAGTTGCCTTATAATAACCCTAGCATTTTTATCTCAAATTCAATTTCATATAAAGATGATCGTTCAAAAATTCCATAAAATTTCTTGCATCAGCCACTACGTCATGTCTTATCATAAAATATCAACATCGAGTGTCCACCGTGGTTGCTTTGTCAAACACTTTCACCGCCCACGCAGTCGCTCCTCGCTTGTTCCGAGGCAACGACCACTAAACCCACAATTACCTATATTGAACGATCGGAACGAACGGAACGATCGGATCAAAAACGCCGACATGAAGCTATTATCACGCGTACATTGAATTAATTTAGAAACATTTTGCTATTAATTGGAGTAAAGCCTAACCCCTTAAAAGAGGTGTCCAGCACATTGTGACAATACAGAATTAATATTTTTTCCTGCTTGGCATTAACCCGGCCTAGTTTCAGGGTCTGCCTTTCAACTTAAACGCTTCCACTTCGTCTGTTCTTGAGCATCATCCACCCTCAGACCATTGGTTGTCACATTTTCCTCCAAATGCCCAGCGCTTTTTTGGCCGTCTGATGACCTGGAGCCCGAGCAAGAAAATTTCTGACAACCGTAAATGTATTCGTGCTCGATGCGCGTCTATGAAATTTGTATGAAATATTAATCAAATGTCATCAGTGCGCAGCGAGTTTACATTTACATTAGTTTTTCATGCTCGGGCTACTGGTCTAAACACCTGCGACCGACGTATATTTGCTATGATTTATATGTTCAGTACTCTTTATTTTTAAAGTTTTTTTTTTACATTTCTAAATATACGCTATAAAAAAATACATGATTTTATTATTATATTTATTATCAGCCCGGAGTCTGTTATTTTGCTGACATGGCGATAGACTCGCCTCCTATCACATCCGGGACGGAACTAAGCTCGGCGAAATATGGTTTTTCTAATTCGTTAATGCACCTCTGCCCTTCGGGGATACAGGCGTGAGCTTATGTTAATGTTTGCTTGCTGTTGCGTCCATGTGTGACCGTAACCACTTACAAAAGATGGGCCGTCTGCGCATGCTTAACTCTCAATAAGATTTGTAACGGGTATTAAAATGTAAGCAACAAAACATTATTATCAATTTCCTTTTATAACAGGATCCCTCAATACCTTTTGACTATGGTTTGATAATTACATCCGGAACATCTGCCGTTCTTTGACAATCATACTTCCGTAACAACTTAACCACTATAACCCTACCAAAAACTTACTTCCCTCTTGAAATATGAAAATGGGATATAATCTAACAAGCTCATTATGATCGCCAAATTAATTTACATTGAATACAATAGATTAAAATGCATTGGCTAAATATAGCATCATTAAAAATAATTGAAGGGTATAATTCAGATAAATTGATTAGTTGATTTAAAAAAAAATTATCTAATTTAAGTTTTTTAGGTCGCAAGTCACCAGCGGCCCGAGCACGAAAATTTCTGACAATAGTAAATGCATTCGAGCTCGATGCGCGTTTATGACATTTGTATGAAATATTAACCAAAAGTTTACGATTGTCAAAATTATTCCTGCTCGGATCACTGCGCTTGTGTACAGATCCGATTCGCGGGGCTATGTTAATAAATTGATTACTACAATATCCTTTCCTTGTTATTTAGACCTTGTGTGATGCTCAGAACCCTTATGTGAACATGAATGCAACGAAGCCAAAAGATCTATTGATGGCAGTTATGTGTGCTTTTTTTTAACTGATTTTATAAAGGTGGAGGCGCATTTAACCATGAAATTATTTAAAGATTTTCCAAATGTATTTTTTTATTTTGTTAAACTTCGCTGTATTTAATTAATATGTAAAAATAATGCAGCATTTTATTAAGACCGAAATAAATTCTTAAATATTTTGGCATTTGAAATACCTAATCAAAACAATATTTTGTGCTATAAAGCGACTAAGACTTATTTTTAACTCACACAAAAGAATTTAATCAGCAAGAGGATTACCAGATTCATAAATTCTAGGTTTAAAATAAATAATTTTCCGCTCAATCAAGATCTTTTTCGCGCCACGAAATTTATTATCTTGTCTAACTAGTTTAAAATACATTTTTTATAATAAATGATATACTATAAAAAAGATGAATTTAGGCAAAATACTGGCAACTATAACATAAAGCCCACAAGAAAAAATCTAATATGATAAACAGACATAAAAAAACTAGTTCAAATGCCTACATAAACCAATTGAGCAAAGAAACCGAATATTATTACCTTTCTCTACATTGTCATTTAAACTAGTAACATGTAATATATCAATGTACAAACCGACATTACGTTCTAAAATTAAATAAATACAAAAGCAATACATCATAAAAATTATTTTACTTTTTAAAGTACAGTCCTTGTCGTAATAAAGGCGCCCACGCACGAGTCGAGTAAAAGTAGCTTTTCAACAATTGTAGAGCGACAGGTTAGTGGCGGCCTTTCTTTCCGACGTACTTGACTCTAAGTGCTTTACAAATTACACATTATATAATTTTGAATGATCAATAACAAATCAAGGAAACTAGCAGCGATAGCTAAGTTAGGAGTTAGCCGTGGTAAGGACTGCCAAGACGAATGCCGCAGGTTTGAATCTTTAGTTTGTGTCCTAAGTGCGGATTGTTATAATGGTAATAATAATAATAAATACACCCAACAGTCACACACATAGTCCTGACCGCACAATAAGATCGAGTCTGGTGTCGTGGGTATCAGGAACTATGAGAAATTTTCCGTCTCATAACATCCAGACCCGAAACAAATATCTGCGAGCCACACAGACATTTCTCTCGGTGCGGGAATCGAACCCGCGACCTCAGGTTTACAGCCGGCTACTCGCCCGCTGCGCCACGGTGGAGGTAAACATCGCGGTGAAGAAAATTTCGAAAGCATGTGAAGTCTTCTACTAATGGTCATCAGCATGGTAACTAAGGAACGGCGATGGAACAATAAGGGGACTCTTGTATTAAACCCTATGTAACACGGAACAAAGTTGAAAAAAAACACATAACATAACATAAGCTCACGTCTGTATCCCTAAAGGGCTAGGCAGAGGCACCCTAGTGAACTAAAACACCCACATTTCGCCTAGCTAAGTTCCGTCCCAGATGTGGTAGGGGGCGAGCCTATCGCCATATCGGGCACAAATTCCAGACTCCGGGCCGATATGGAAAATCCAATCGAGTATCGAAATACAGCCACGCCACCGAGGCAGAAAAAACACATCATAAACAATGTTCTAAGAACGTACTAAAATCAAAACACACAATACGCGACCAATTTATTACATCAATAAAACTCATCAACAATGGAATCCTTTTCAATATGACACATATCATAACAGTCGTATAAAGGCGAGCTATAACTAAGACATTACTTGTACAATTATCTGGCCGTACAAGCTATTAGCCGCACAATTCATAATTAAGCATATAACTGCTGTTTAATTATTGTACTACAACAAAGGTGGTTGTGGCCAACGTGTGGGCGGAAAGCGAATGCTAATGATCTCGTTAATTCGAGATAATGGTTGGATATAAAACTTTAATCGATATGTTTAGATTATGTTACGGTATATTGTTACTATATTCCCTTTTTATGTAATATATTTGTTATTGGGTAATAAAACTTAATATGAATTCTTAAGTTTACGCGAATATTATACATTGAAATAAAACTATTCTTACGGATTCTATCACGAAACATAATTAAATTAAAACAAATTAAAATTATAATTAAAACCTAATAGTGATAGAATCCGTAAGAATAGTTTTATTTCAACTTAATATGAACTTAACCACAGCTTACATTTTTCTAAATAAGACTTAGTAACAGACGATTATTTTTACATTAATGAATATTTGGAATATACCACCCAAATAATAAATATATAGAGACGCCACAGCGTTGTAAACAAAGAGATTTAATATTCCTAACTATAGAGGGGCTATCGAGCAAGTTTTCATACAAAAAAAATGATCTCGAACTTCAGTACCGCCATCAACCACTTATTGCAATGCGAGGGCGATTATTACAATTTACACCCTAGAAAGATAAGTTTCGTCATCATCATCATCATCATCAGCCATAGGACGTCCACTGCTGAACATAGGCCTCCCCCAAAGATTTCCAGATCGACCTGTTGGAAGCGGCCTGCATAGGACGCCTACAAGGTGGACCGACGACCTGATAAAGGTCGCAGGAAAGATAAGTTTATTCTCTCAATATTATAACGCTGGCCGGTCTGGCGCGCGTATATTTAAAATAAACTGAGCGACTTATGACCACTAGATCATAACTTTTGGATTCCAAGTTTTGTGCTATTGTCCCGTCTATATACTATTGAATGTCTTTGGTTGTAAACAATCCACTTCCTTTACTTTAAAATTTTCCCAAAAGTATTTGTTTCTGGAATCAATCGCTCTCAGTATAACCACGTCCTTACGGCTGAAACGAACGCTTTCAACAAGGACCCAGCCGTATATACGAGTAGTTGAGTACATTAGTCACATTTAAAATGTTAATGTCATTAACACTCAATGTAACTTCGTCTTTGATCACAATCAGTGAGAGAACTAATCCGACTATTAGTATTGAGAGGCGGTGCGGCACTTAACTGAATCAATTTGTAGTATTTTGTATTGGGCGGTGTTAAGGCACAGTATGCTATAAGATTATTTTCAAACATGAATTTTTAGTGTGGAATAAATTTAAAATACATTAAATTAAATGGCATTAGGTTTGGTTTTATCTTTATGTTTTAAAGTTGAGGCTATTTTTCGAACACCGCGTTACAAAGACTTCCTTAAGAGTCGACCAAATTATGTCTATTGTCTAGTTTTGTACCAAAAAGGCGTTTAAGGGAGGCCTATGTCCAGACAGCGGACGTCCTGTAGCTAATGATGATGATGTACCAAAAAGGGGGCCTAATTTTATGAAAACTAGCAGAATTTTTATTAGTTTTATCAGATTTTTTTCATTTTACCTGAGTTACCGCCGAATGTTCATACACGACATAAGGCGACCTTGAGGTCGCCCTATGTCGTTTAAGGCCGCCTTATCTGTCAAAATTGTAAGGCGAAAATCAATTTAAGAAGCCGTTAAAGTTGAGTAGCGTTGGACCATTCGGGCGTTACCCTTCTTATATCGTCTGTATATATTTTTATATACAGGGTGTTGTTTAAAAGTTGGCATCAATAATAACTACACTTAAAGCGCGGTGGGTAAGCAATATAGTGGGAACGTTTAAAATTTTCATTGTTTCTGCCCCATTGGGTTACCTTCAGTACAGCTGTCCTTGCAGATCAAATAAAAAGGCACTGATTCCAAATACAAATTATATTTGACTTTTTGAAGTTGGTTTTTAGGTTTTGTTAAAGTTTATTTAGAAACATTCAGGCAATGTTTCTTAGGTACTACACATTTTTATCTATGTTCATCATTCCGTCTGGCAAAGTTAAACACGCATCACAAATGTAATAATTTATTTTAATGAGCCAAAAATTCTTGGAAGTTCATAACATTATTCTCTTTGAAGGTAAATATCATGGAAATTGACGAAAAATACGTCTATAATGATAACGCTTCTAAGAAATTCTTATTAGCTTAGAGGGTTTCCTTATTTCCCTCTTAGTAGAATTATCGAATATTCAGAATCCTATTAGCCTCGATACAAAGAATCGTTATTTATTCGTCTATTACTAATTGGCTCCTATATAGAATAACAAAAACAAAAGTACCTTCTAATCATCAATATAATATACCCTAGATGCACAGTTATTTGCAAATATCCTTCTAAAAAGTGGTCTCAGGAATAAAACAAAGAAAATATCACAAGTTCTAATTAAATCAACACAAATATAACCCTATGCACGTGTAATAAAGTAGCTTTTTAAACGAAATAAGCAAGCGTTCTTCAATTTGAATTTTGAAATTTAGAATTCCATCGGCGTCGGACTGTATGCAAAACGAGTGCTTAAGCACTCCTTTGCTGGCCCATTTTCCGATCGTCAAATGTGCATCTAGGCAAGTAATATATCGATGCTTCTAATAGTAAATAACGGTTAATGGAATACATCTACCACTCAAATTTCATATTTCTGTCAATAGTTCCCGAGTAAAGTGGCTGTGACATATGGACAGACAGAGGGACATGATGAAATTATAAGAGCTCCATTTTAATTAGCCGTTTGGCTTCATTTCATTTGACTACAAAAATATGAAACTTAACAGAAAATCTGGTGAAAAATTACGGTTTGGTTATATCTGTCAGTCTCTACGATGTTAAATTGTAGCAATATGATCAGAAAAATTTTCATAAGTCGGTCATTATGACGTCAAGTTATTAATGCCTCCATATCATATTTTTCGCTGACACTAGAAAAGGCTCGTGCGCTCGAAATCATTTGATAACTTAAAGATTATATTATGTTTCATAAAGTTGGTACCAATACCAATTCCACATATAGGGAGACCGATTTAAAGCGTAATGGTAAATGTCGTTATTATTGATACCAACTTTATGAAACATCCTATATAATAAGTTTTGCAGGCACATTAATCTATAAACGACATTATATCACCCTTTTGCAACAACCTTTCTACCTGCCCTTATGTCCCTTGATGTGGGGTCGGTGGAACACGCTTTTTCAAGCATCTTGCAGAAAGGATTTGGCTAAGCTTTTTCGACTGGCTCCCTGCGTTTCGCGATATCATCATCCTAGTAAACATTACTAAAATAAAGTATCGTCAATTTAGACAGACTGCCTCGGTGGCGTGGTGGTATTTTGGTACGACTACGGTTCTGAGGTCTCGGGTTCGATCCCCGGGTCGGGCAAAGTGATATTGGATTTTTCCGTATCAGCCCGGAGTCTGGAATTTGCGCCCGATATGGCGATAGGCTCGCCCCCTATCACATCTGGGACGGAACTAAGCTCGGCGAAATGTGGGTGTACTAGTTCGCTAGTGCGCCTCTGCCTACCCCTTCGGGGATACAGGCGTGACTTATGTATGTTAATTTAAACATAACGTTATCATAAACCAACTTCCACTTAAATCTGTGTATTTAATTAACCCTCGTGTTTCGACGGCACGTGTTATTATGACTGACGTATGAATTACATTGTACTAGTGTCATTGACATTACTATAAAAAGTTTTAATTAAAACTAGCGAAATGGCGACATTTTTTGTGATTAGCGCTCGTTTGAATAAAATCTGCATTCGTTAAAGCTTTGTTGAAAATTTTTCTTGGTAAGGTTTATCGGCTCAAGCCATTTCTCGCGCATTTTAAATTCCAATAAAAATCTAATTCGACATAAATATCAGTACAAAACGTTCACACTCGAAATTTCGAATTATAAATGCAAGTTAAATGCCCCCTAAAGGTAAGTATCTCGCCCTCCTATCATATAAACTTATAAAGGGATGAAAATGTGTCTGTTATATTTCTTATTGATCGCTACACGTACAGGATAATATGCGCAGGCATGGTTCTGTATATGTAAATTCTATAATAAAACCTTGTACTATACAACCTCATCAACCAATAACATCTTAACAAGACCATCCCCATACCAACCTACGACCATCTGCATCCAAATAACATCATCACGAACATAATAGTCTCCAAATATTTAAATAACGGCTCAAAATCACTATCATAGCCCACACGATCGAAACAAACGAGCGACGAACACACAATATTGTTTCATAGACAATCGAACATGATTAATTAGCTTTTAAAAACACCTACAGTGTAGTAGCGGTGATATAAAAAATGTCTGCCTTTCAATATGTCTAGACCGGTGTCGTAACTCGGTCCAAGACGCATGAGTTCAAGCAAATGATACAAGAAAAATAAGGACTTTGCATCTTTCTTTCTACCTGCCCTTATCCCACCTTAATGTGGGGTCAGCGCAACACACTTTTTCAAGCATGTTGCAGAAATGATTTGGATTAGTTTTTACGACCGACTGCCTGCTTGACGTCAACCCCCTATGGGGAATCCAGTCCCGGGCAAATCAAACTTGAAAATTCGCTTTGCTGGCCTGGGAATCGAACCCAGGACCTCCCGGTCCACAGCCCACATATGCTGCTACTAGAACAAGGATGTAACAAATATAATACAAAAATAAGGACTTGGCATAACTACGAAAAATAAGTGTTTATTTTGAAGTCGGTTCCGCCATTTTTGTTTCGCGATATATTTACATGTAAGTTGTCACCGTGTCTTAGCTTAAATAACGTATAAGTACCTATTGATTTGATGATAAATACGTTGTTTTATTTATAATAATACTAATTTCGGAGTGTGAAAAAGATGACTAACTGCTATATTACTGGGATCTTCTATCGCCATTTTGGTTTCCCTCTATATATTAAGCATGCCTATTTTTTTCGTAGTCATTCCAAGTCCTCATTCTTCTTTTCTCATTGGTTCAAACAATGATTCTGCCCACACAACGATTGACATACGTGTTGAGTTAGAAACAAAAACAAGACATGAAGCCACGTGCGGCTTGTAGGTGGCTGAGTTTTTGTATCATATTGTTCTAGTAGCACTGAGATGACTATGAATAAGATCTAAGAAATTCTATACCGTTATGAGGAAAAATGTTGCAAAAACTTTGCTATGGTATTGACATCAAGGAGTTCAATCTCGAGGGGGAAGCTATAACTGTCATGTAACTTTAAAGTCAGCATACTGTAGAGCTAACAATGCTTGGAATTTCTTAGACAAACGAAATTAAGAATAAAGAAATTGATAGATAGTTAAAGCTATATGTATATTCCGCTTTTATATAGAGGTATATATTTTTATAAATAACACCTAACAGTAACACATATAGTCCACACTAAGATACTAGTCTTGTGTCGTGGGTATCAAGAACGCCGACAAACATTCGGTCTCGCAACACCCAAACCTAAAACAAATATGTGGGCCACACAAGCATTTGTCTCCGTGCGGGAATCGAACCCGCGGCCTCTCGCTTCACAACCGGATACTCGTCCACTGCGCCACGGAGGCTGTCAGGCTTTAAATTAGTGCGCTGAAGGGAGACAGAAAGATGGTTGGGAAGCAGACACGTCCTAGAGTAACACCACGGTAAGACAAACAGTCCAGTCAAGTGTCCCTAACAAAACCTGGGGCCCTGGGGCCCAAAAACCAAGCGTGACATTTGATAACGCTAGGCATTCACACTAATTATTTTTTTTATTAACCAAGATTGGCTACAGTCACGTGACTTTTCGGACGTCAGTGTAAACTCCATACAAAATAATCACAAGTTTAAAAACTTAACTGACCGACTTCCAATTTACCGATCGTGACCAAATTTATATGGGACCACCCTTGAAATAAGCACTATCGAACACAAAGAATATTGAAAATCGGTCAACATTTGGCGGAGATATAGAGTAACATACATAAAAAAAACTGACGAATTGAGGACCTCCTCCTTTTTGGGAAATCGGCCGAAAAATAGCGTGGCGTCACCTATTATCACGCTTGGTTTCTGTCTAGGGCTTCTGTTGCACAATGGACTGACGGTTTGAGAAAAGATGACGAATATGTCGATGCGGATGAAAACCACAAACCAAAAACCTAGATGTTTAGGGAGGCTTACATTTAATATTAGACGTTGACAAGGGCTACAAGACATAAGCCTTAATGTTTAAATCACCTTCAATAAAGTGCTGATAACATCTTTTGCATATTCGATACATCTGACTAAACACATAATCCATATTGGAATAGTGGCCTCGATTTACTAAATACCTATAAGGACATCTAGATCAGCAATCACAACTCAGTGTTATATTTATTCAGTACTAACCAATGAGAGTTGAGTAGCTTGTCATATCGATAAAGCCTCATTTAGACTAGGAGTGTCATACAATATAGGTAGTAATGTTGGTTAAAAAATGAATGGTGCACGAGACCACATATTCTTATTTTCAAATATGTTGCGACCTCTTAAGCGACAGTTTTCTGTCATATTCTCGCCACTATCTTGCGATTAACGCTCCTTCTCAATCAGGCTGTTACCCACTTGTCACTCTTAAGTTCGCTGTGCGCGCTTGATATTTTGTATGAAATTTCAATCAAAAACATGAGTACGTAGTAAAACCAATTTGAATACGTAAATGTAAAACGACAGTTATTCGCGTAGAACAAAATGATGACTTTACAACAACTCTTTCTACCTGATTTTATCCCACCTGAATGTAGGGTCGGTGCAACAGACTTTTTCAAGCATAAGGCAGAAAGGAATCGGCTTAGTTTTTTACGACCGGCTGCCTACTTAACATCAACCTCTGGGATCCAGTCCCAGGCAAATAATGTTAGAAATATTCCCCGCCCGATCTGGGAATCGAACCCCAAACTCAGTTCGTAGCCCATACACATTGACTTTACCAAGAAGGCGAGAACAAAACAAATATACTATTTGAGTACGTGTAAAGTGAACTCGGTCGACACATGAGACAGGATTAGAATTACAATCCCGAGATTGCTGATTACATTTGTATTGCGTTTTTAATGAGCATTACATGCCTTGTGCTGGTCTTGCACGTTCACTACGTAAGACAACGTGTGTGGTACCAAATTGTGTATTTTTAAATCTAGTGTAGATTTTACGACTGTCTGCGCTGAATAACAATGGTCACAAATTATATGTAAATGGGACATCTTTTTTGCTAGGTTCGCTTTTTTACTAAATCTTCTTTTAGACGAATGCCAATCATCAATCAGTCATTTAGTAGCCTCAATCCTACATATGACGTCAAACAACATCATTGACGTCAAACGTCATCAGTCATTTAAATAATTAGCTGAGTTTTTTTATAGTAGAGACTGGCAAACGGGCAGATGGGTCACCTTATGGTAAGTGACCTCCACCACCCATAAACACCCATAATACCAAAATAATCAATCAATTTCTAACCTTAAGGGGAGGGAATAGGGCATTTCCCGAGGAAAAGGGAGGAGGGATTGGGCCACCGAAAATGTGACTCACCGAATGAAATGTAACAGCGAGCTGCCGCTTTTCGACCGACTTCCAAAAAGGAGAAAGTCCTCAATTCGTTTTTTTTTATGTATAGTGAGTGATTATATGAAGAAACTGATCGAATCGGCTAATTCGTACTGCAGACATTACTGCCAATGTGAAATTGCTAGTACTATCTAATAATCAGAAACAAACGGTAAATTCACTCAATTAAACGAGTTTAAATTATATTTCACAATTTAATTTGCGACCAAAGAAATATTCCAAGTTAAATCATAAACTTCACCCGCTAATCTATAATGTTTAATCAAATGAATTATAATAAAACTGGACTAAGCTACTTATGGATTATTAAAAGAGACATAGCGTCACAAATCGTAAATCTTAGAAACTTTTCAATACTAATTTATATAACCGGTTCGCATAATAATATTTGAGTTGCAGTTCGCAAAGTAATATAACTGTTAACTGTAAGTAAATAGTTGAAATATGTAAATAAACCTCGTCTGTACATAATGTTCGAATTCTTTTCCACAGATGGCGATGAAGATAGTTGAAACATTACGATACTGGTATTCAAATAAGTTTCCATTTCGTTAGTGCGATACATAAGGCCCCGGTTCTATTGGTAAATAGTTTGCAACTGATATATTTTTCTTTACGAACGACTCCAAAAAAAAGGAGGTACTCAATTAATCTGTATTTCTTTTACATACATACATACATAAGCTCACGCCTGTATCCCCGAAGGGGTAGGCAGAGGCGCACTAGTGAACTAGTACACCCACATTTCGCCGAGCTTAGTTCCGTCCCAGATGTGATAGGGGGCGAGCCTATCGCCATATCGGGCACAAATTCCAGACTCCGGGCTGATATGGAAAAATCCAATATCACTTTGCCCGACCCGGGGATCGAACCCGAGACCTCAGAACCGTAGTCGTACCGAAATACCACCACGCCACGGAGGCAGTCTTTATTTCTTTTAGTATGTATGTTATGCGATATCTCCGCCAAATGTGAACCAATTTCAACGATTATTTTTGTGTTCGATAGTGCTTATTCCAAGGGGGTTCCATATTTTAGTCACAATCGGATGAGATTTGAACTTGTTCCGTTAAGTTTTTTCTTTCCCACTGCCCTTATTCTAGTTTAATGTGGAATCGCAACACACTTATTCAAGTATGTTGCAGAAAGGATTCGGCTTAGTTTTTATTCCCGGCTGCCTGCCTGATGCCAATCCTCATCTGGGGAATCCAGTCCCGGGTGAATTGTGTTAGAAAAACACTCCCCGACCTGGAAATTGAACCTAAGATCTCTTGGTTCACAGCCTACATACGCTTCCAGTTGATTAAGGAAGTGACAGCTGACTTACTTTCCATATACATATTTTAAAAACAAAATTCATATGCAATATGCTTTGTTTCACTTTACTCAGTCAGCAGCCGTTTAGCAGCGAAAGTACAGAAAATGTTATAGTAGTACTAACGAAAGTCGCCTCCTTGGTCTAGTGGCAGCATATACAGGCTGTGGACCTGGAGGTCCTGGGTTCGAATCCCAGGGCGGGCAAAAGAAATTTTCTAATTTAATTTGCCGGGGACTGGATCCCTCAGATGGGGTTGACGTCAGGCAACCGGTCGTAAATAAACTAAGCCAAATCTATTCTGCAAAATGCTTGAAAAAGTGTGTTGCGCCGATCCCACATTAAGGTGGGATAAGGGCAGGTAGAAAGAAAGAAATACTAGTAACGAAAGTATACGCGGGACTTTGAACCAGCCCGCGACAACAGAACTAAAGTTTGTGTTCAATTTGCTGCTCAGAGTCAACTAGCCAAGCGCCAAGCTAATATGCGCACAGCCATAAGCTGAATACGCAGAAATTTAGTATTAGACGTAGTACTCCTAAGACGTAATTAGTTGTCCAATATTTACATGTTTGACGCAGACTTAGGTCTCTCATTTCATTTTGCTGAAAGCTTTGCCGTCTTGAAATATTTCTGGGATAAAATTTTCACAAACAAATATTCATCGAGCTTTTCCCAGAAACGGTTATATTTTGAAAGATTTAAGGTTTAAACACATAGCCCCTTACTTATAAAAATATTTAAGCGCTGCTTATCTTTATACCATAGGTTGTCCCTTTCATTTTTAAACAATGTAACGCAAGGAAAAAAGGGACAGGTTATTCTTAACCATTTGCTCAGCTAAAAATGCTGTTTTAAGTAAGGCCCATATTTAATTATGTACAAAAACAGTCAAATTTCATATACCAATTTAATCCCCCACAAAATTCTTCTTAGGCATGTCAAACAAATTAAGTTCATAGATGTATAATAATAATAATATTAGCCCTGTAATAGTACTATCCCACTGCTGGGCACAGGCCTCCTCTACTAATGAGAGGGGTTACGCCTTAGTCTACCACGCTGGCCTAATGCGGGTTGGTAGACTTCACATACCTTCGAAATTCTTGTGGATAAATTCTCGAGTATGCAGGTTTCCTCACGATGTTTTCCTTCACCCTTATAGCAAGCGCTATTTCACAATGAAAATACACATAGATGTATACGCAATAATATTATTGAACATGTGTAATTATGCATATTGCCTGTATTCAACACTAGATTTTAGAACAGCGTAGCACATCTTCCGATAGCCAGACATGAAACAAATACTTGTATATGGTAATAAAATATTTGCACAGACACAGAAACCGAATTCGTACCTCTTGTGTCACACTCGACTACTCGTACATTGGAATGTAGATATCAATGTTCAAGACAAGTGAAAAAAAACAGAAGTACTAGCTGTTGCTCACGACTTCGTTCGCATGGATATCCCATGAGAAACATACTTTTTATCGGTTAAAATCGGTTTAGCCGTTTTTGAGCCTATACATTACAAACAAAAAAACAAATATTTCCTCTAGTTAATACCATATTAGATACTATATATACTATATTACATACTATATTAGATTATACAATAAATATTCTAGTGGAAGCGTAGATATTTGGGTTGTGGATCAGAAGGTACTAAGTTCAAATACCAGGTGGGACTAAGTTATTTTTCTAAGACAATTTTCCTGAGACCAAATCCCCTAGACGAGGTTCTCGTTAAGCAGGCAGCCGGTCCCAAAAACTAAAATCCGCGTCTTATCTATAGTATGTTTGTATAGAAAAGTGGAATAAGGGTAGGTAGAAGAAGAAGCAGAATGTAGAGTATATGTTCACATTCTTTCTTTCTGCCTCGCTTTTTCCCGACCTAATGCTAATTTCCACCTACTATTCCTGCTTAAAAGATTACACTTCTACTTTAGCGACTGCCTCAGTGGCGTGGTTGTATTTCGGTACGGTCCTGAGGTCTCGGGTTCGATCCCCGGGTCGGGCAAAGTGATATTGGATTTTTCCATATCAGCCCGGAGTCTGAAATTAGTGCCCGATATGGCGATAGGCTCGCCCCCTATCACATCTGAGACGGAACTAAGCTCGACGAAATGTGGGTGTACTAGTTGGCTAGTGCGCCTCTGCCTACCCCTTCGGGGATACAGGCGTGATCTTATGTTATGTTGTGTTCTACTTACCCGTAAATCATTTTAATTATATCAGTGTAAAAGAACACGCATAATATCAGTGTTGTGACGTCCACCTACAAGGTGGACCGACGACCTGATAAAGGTCGCAGGAAGTCGCTGGATGCAGGCCGCTTCCAACAGGTCGATCTGGAAATCTTTGGGGGAGGCCTATGTTCAGCAGTGGACGTCCTATGGCTGATGATGATGATGATAATGATGAATATCAGTGTTGTGTGTGCTACCATTTATTTCCATTTAAAAACCATGCGATCAACAATACATTAATATTGTAGACTGAATATAAATATAGCCAACCACGTATTTAAATTCAATGTCAAAATTACCATGAGTAGACTCCCTACAAGCAACAGATTCAAATCTAAGCGGGAACTCTAATCAATTCAAACAGATGTGCCCGATGTAATTGTATGTGCCGAATGCCAAATTCTAATTAGCCACACAGAGTAGCAAAAAAACCAATATGTATGCAAATACGTATTGGTTAACTGTACCGTATTTACATGACAAAGTATCAACTACCTACTGTGCTGAGTTGCCAGGTCTATTGATTCTGTTAAGAAACTATTTCTGTGCCATTTTATGATCTAACCAACTGGTTTTTAAATCAAATTTACACTTTCTTTCTACCTGCCCTTATCCAACCTTAATATGGGGTCGGAGCAATACAAAGTGTATTGCTTTCAAGCATGTTGCAGATATGATTTGGCTTAGTTTTTACTACCGGCTCCCTGCCTGACGTCAACCCTCATATGGAGGATCCAGTTCTGGGAAAACAGTGTTAGAAAAACTCCACGTCCGACCTGGGAATCGAACCCATGACCTCCTGATCCACAGTCCATATACACTGCCCTTGACCAAAAAGGCGAATTCAATTAAATTTTAATTTTTTTACAATACTAAATCCAGAGATTATTGGGACTACTAAGTTGAATTTAAATAAAATATCAAATAGTGCTATAAATGAAAATGTATAATTATTAAATACAAAACCGGGACCACTTATTTCCCTAAAAAACCTTTACCTACTCATTTATTAATTTAAAAAGACCTGGAAATTTCATAGGTATAATATCTGGCAACACTAATACCGTGTTACTTTTGAACTGACTTTGCACGTCTTTGATTATCTATGCATCGTCCCAGACAACTCATGTTATTAATTACACTATTGTGACCACTTTTGGTATGAGTTGAATATATAGTGGGCGAGACCGATCGGTCAAGGGTATATTTTGTTTCATCCAAAAATCATCTTTATAACCTCTAGAAGACGGACGCCATAAATGTCTCATCGGATGTTTATCACTCGCAATTTGCTTGCATATGGTTTTATTGTTATACTAGGATATTTATTGATATGTTTGATAATCCAAATAGAAAAAAAAGTTGCTAACAACCTCATATTTTATTCCAAATTTGCTGAAGCGGAACACCTGAGTCATTGATGCGACCAGATGTTCAAAAATATTATTTTAGATTAAGATCGTAATACATATGTGTTTAAACCTATAATAATATAAGTGGTTATAGTCTGTACAATCATTTAATAATGTTATTGGATGCAAGCCGCTTCCAACAGGTCTGTCTGGAAATCCTTGGAGGCGGCCTATGTTCAGGCAATGGATAACCCTATGGTGATAATGGTAATGACAATATAAATGAATACACCATCATCAGATACAGGACGTTTAAATGAATATGTGGATCTAAAAGAACATATATTTGGAGGTTTTTAATTTTATTCAGTAACAGCCAGAACCCAGCTTTAATTTGCCAATACTGATCTCAATCTTAATGTACATTGTATACTATGTGCCATACTTTTCGACCACTGAAAAACAATACTAAACTTCGCACTATCCCGCTACCGTCTTCAAATTCGTATTTCAAAATACGCAGCAATGTCATGCTGGCTAGAACGTATGATTCTGATACAGTGCTATATCGCAGAAAGTTTGAAACTTACTGGGGCCTAAATATCGCTATTACTAAAAGTTAATAATTGAGCAACAGTATGCTCTGCAAATAGTCATAATGGCGATTGACTCCTACAAACCACACATTGTTTATGAACAAGCCCAAAACATGTAAATTAATCTCGTAATAGCAAATTATCTGTTTAACATCAAATAATGTGACATTCCAGCCAATTTGACACATCGTCGTGACTTTTTCGACAAACCATGAGAGCAAACATTTCATGTTGTTGCCAAATGTTTTCCGTACACTTTATTATATTAACACGCAGCTCACGTAAGACCTACATTTTAATGTATTAAATTATATAATCAATTTCCTAAAATGCTAAAATTAGAAGATTTGCAGCTACGAGTATAACTTATAATTTTGAAAACGGAAAACACAATAGCGGCCGAAATGAATATCATATAAAATCTATTAGTAATTTAATTACAAATTTTGAAGTATAAGTATACATACAAAAGGTAAAATTTAATTATAGTTTAATATATTGTTCACTATCTAAATATTTGCTAGCGCATTATCTCATATAAGCCTTTAATATGAAGTCTTTTTGAACATTATATGATATCTCCCTCTTCAGCCCTCCTGTCATGATGCTCAAAATTAATTTTATCTTTTAATTGTATTGTAAATTCTTGTGCCTTATATCAGTCGGAAGTACGATTCAGAGTACCTTTAACTATGTGAACGAACTTTATCTGCCTTTATCTGGAAGCACTTACTCTAATCTGTCGATGGAAGTTTATTTCTTATACCAAAGACCGTACACACGTCACAGTTAAGGAAACCAGTTTTATACGATTTAAAATGTATTTAACAATTTATAAAGAAACAATGTTTGTTTGCGTTGTATCTCGAAATTTACTTTTAAGGTTACGATAAAAATCATTAAACAAATATTTATAACAAGACACGTATTCTGCGAATACACGTGTCGTTCTTACGCATAAGTATCATAAGAAAAAAAATAAACATTTTTACGACCGTATTGTCAGTAAACATGAAAATATGTCTTAAGCGTGAGAGGCGGTAGATAATGACAATAATAAGAATGGAGCATTTACTGCTGAAATGTATGGATGGACAAAGGTAAAATACATAGAAACTAGTAATGAAAACTACATCGTAAATCGAATGGCGAAGTAAGTAGCCACTCCCGCCGAAGGAGGCTGTCCGGGGGACTTAACGGAACGCATAGACAAGTTTTATGTCCTTTACATTGATGAGCAAGAAGCAGAAAAGGTCGGAGGCTCCAAGTGTTCAGTAACATAGTATGTTCAATTATGAACATATATTATGACTATTATAACCACTGAATTACATACTTTGTTAGCTAATTACATAATTAGAAGGAATTTTATACAGTAAGAGAAATAAAATTAGAATTAATAAGCATCAATATTCCTAGTAATTGAGCCTGATTTTAGTAATAAAAAAGCGATCTTATTAGCAAATAAAGTCATAGGCTGATTTGGAACACCAAAGATTGCTGCGGGAACTATAAATTCCTGTACTTACACAAATAAGTGGAAACTATACTTATTAAATGATCACTAGTGTATTTTGAATTATGATGATGATATAATTAATAGATCATTTGCCATCACAACAATGGAGATGCAGCCTTTTACGAAAGTGCAACAAAGGTATCTTACAATGGAGATGATCATTATGTAACTTTCCATGGTGGACCTTCATGATTAAAGTGGATCGAAATAAGATATAAAGTTAGTACTCACGTGTATACAGTTAGTAGCATCCAGCACTGAAGTCGCGCGCCTGGAAGCCACGTGACGTAGCGACCTGTCAGCGCACAGTCGATCCAAGGTGCAATATAAAGCATACCACCGCAGTGGCGATTCCGACACAGGACGCACTAGAGCTTTGTTCACTACTTCACCTATTGGTAACTTACTACTGAACTCGTTTACTTTGACTAGTATAGTTTCAGATGCTCTCGTGTTTCGTTCGTTTGGATTTTCGACTTTATATCTTAGGGAAAGAGTTGGGTTTTATGATCTACTTATCTAAGCATCGGCTGTCGTGAGCCGAGCTGAAGCTGACGTATTTTGGTGAGAAGGAAGTGGACACTGAGGTAACTCTTCGCGGAGCACACCCCAGCATCTTCGTTTTTCGGACAGGTTTAAAAAACTCGTGTGTTATCGAAAGGGGAATTTAGTTATGCGACTCCTAACAGCGTGCCGTTTCGAAACGAAATTTCCATATTGTTCCTGCAACAATAAGAAAAATTATTAAGCTATTGGTTTAATCACTGAACACAAACATCAAATTATCCAAGCGGGTTCTATGCCGAACCACCCAAAGTCGGTCAAGCGAGGGCTTTTAAAAGGTAAAGTCGTAAATAAATCACACCTTCACACAAACCCCGGTCCCTTTTGTTTAAAGGCTACCAATGTACAAAAAAAATCTTCTCGCAAGTTGCATTAAAAAAACTGAGATCGCCGAGAATTGTGCAAGATCACAACAGAAAAATCATTAAACAATGCCTTTGCCGAGAATTGAGGTGTTTATTCCGTATATTTTCGCTGCTAGTGAAGCTGCAAAAAACGAGCTCAGGTAAACTGTTACCGTGTTTTTTCACCTCGAAGAACTTATTATGCAGGATTTATGTCACTTTTTGTTGCGTCCGAGCTAATTATTGTTATCTACTTTCCGTTTGACCATAGACGTTTTCTATACAGCAATAATGGGCCACTAATTCTCATAACACCTCCGGAGTTAAAGCGTCAATCTCCACAAGGGACGCTGCCATTGTGCGCGTGGACAAAGCCACCCGCAATGCCTACCGTGCTTTTAACATTTTTATTATTTGCATTGTCGATATCTCATTCAGGTGGTTCTCTAGCCACATTTATGGGTTTAGCGAAAATTTCTTCTTTTCGATTGGAACCGTTTTCATTCTGGACATAATTACCGTATCGCTGAGTCATTCTATAGCCGCCCTAATGGTCCAACAAAGGATTGCAAATTAAATTTTTGGTTGGCGAGCCGGTGCGCGGGGTAAAGCGAAAAAAATAACAATAAAATATCGAATTTAGAACGGCAATCCGGGCGCGGGTCTTATTATTTTAGCCAACAAAGTAGAAAACCATTTACAATAAATCATTTTGAACGCTTTCTCGGTTCCCAGGCGTCGAGCGGGCGACGCAAAGGGTGATTTCTGTCTGAGTGTACATAAATAAAGGTGAAGGTCCTTAGTGCGGATCGCAGGTACTCTTGGCTTGAATTTAAGCGCGTCAACATAGGGTTTCTGGAAACGATATGCTCGTCTATCAATAGAACAAAATCTATTTATAGGGTCGTATCAAAGCTGGTTTTCAGATTACCTTAAAAAAGAGTTTACGATTAGTCTGTATATCTGGGAAAAAAACTGTTTTTTTTAGGCAACAGAGCTTTTAAAGTACCCATATAAATGGTCAAGATCAATCAATGGTAAAGATGAGGGAATACGCAATCATAGATGTCGCGATTGGCGTTTTGAATATTGACTGATTTTAAGTTATCCCAATTTCTTTTCACGTTTCTAGTAGTATTTTGTGTTATAAATTTTGTAATTTGATTCATGCCGATAAATAATCGATTTTTCTACGTTGCAAATAACCTAATTATTGACCAAAGTTATAATATGTATCATCATCATCATCATCATCAGCCACAGGACGTCCACTGCTGGACATAGGCATAATATGTATCCGAAAACTTAAATATAGTTCAATATAATACTTAATAATCGACTTCAAAAAATCGAAAATAATTTCTTACGCTCTTTGGAGTCAGTGCCTCTCATTTGTTCCGCATTGGATTTCCGTATTTAATCAAATTTGTAAAGTCCATAATTCCACTAAAATTCAAAGAACGACTAACTATAAATTAGACAACAATAACCACATCTAGCTCTCACTAATTCTCAGCACACGCACTTGCGGTACGCCAACCGCAGCGTAGAAATGTTGCCGTGGCGTTGTTTCTTGAATAAGACGGCGGCGTAGCAGTGAGACGTATTATAGTCAAGCTTATTGTAATGAAAGACCGTAATGTACACTCATTTCTATATTTTACTACGCTATACTGTCATGCTTTATAGCCGATGAGGTAGAAAGTCCTGTAACGTCTGACGTTGTCTGCTTTTATAGCCGATGGTCATCTGTTGTAATAGTCTTTTAACGCCGTCTTGGAAAAGCATGATACTGAAATATTAAATTAACTTTTCGACCCGAGCATTTTGGATCCGAAGCCATTATTAAATATTGAGAAGGTAAAATTTAGTTTATAAAAATTGTCGAATATTAAGATTCCTCGATGGACAATGAATGAAAAAGGACGATGGTTTGTTTATATCTCCAAAGATGCAGTATTGAAAGTCTTTATAACCAAATTAAGGTTCGTGTTCTATATTTAGGCCTTTATTCATAATAACTTAGGGGGACGCTATAATACCGCTGTAGGACGTTTCCGAAAAATTGTTATTCATAATAGCTCAATAGCGTTAAAACGTTCCCAAAATCTCCCATAAAATGTCTGCAATTTATAGAAGCTGGCACCCTACTTTAACGCTGCAATAGCAAAAAATATGGCCGATTTCGATCAACTGATTCGTATTTGACGTTCCACCAGTTTTGGTTGGGATTAATTTGAGGGTGCCTGCGACTTCTATCATAAACATTAAAAAATAAGCTCACGCCTGTATCCCCGAAGGGGTAGGCAGAGGCGTACTGGCGAACTAGAACACCCACATTTCGCCGAGCTTAGTTCCGTTCCAGATGTGATAGGGGGGGAGCCTATCGCCATATCGGGCACAAATTCCAGACTCCGGGCTGATACGGAAAAATCCAATATCACTTTGCCAGACCCGGGGATCGAACCCGAGACCTCAGAACCGTAGTCGTACCGAAATACCACCACGCCATCAAGGCAGTCTTCTAGACTTCAGAGAGACTTCTATCAAATGCAATAAATGTTATAAGCACGATAGTTTGTGAGGTTGTATGGATGTTTTGTTACTCTTTCACACCAGAATGGTTGAACGGATCCGAATTTAATTCGGTAAAGAAATGGATTATAGTCTAGAATAAAAATGTCTAGGACAACAAGACAAATAAATGTGATGCAAAAGTTATGACCTCATGGTCATAAGTCGCTCAGTTTATTTGAAATATACGCGCGCTAGGTCGGACAGCGTAATAATATTGAGAGAATAAACTTGTCTTAAGTGATTCTTCACCATTCACAGAACATTCGAGGATGTATTTATTTATAAAGGAATAACACATAGGCTACTTTTTTCCAGAAAATGTAGGGTCTCCGTAGGATAGATTTGTTTGAAGTCAGCTAGTATTTAATATTTTCCGTGTGGTATTTAATTACATACCTTGATTTCATCAAAACATCTTTTTCTTCAATATCATCATTATCTAAACACGAATATAGCGTCACATGAATAAATCATGAGAAATAAAACACTTCAAAAATATAATGATGAATTTTATTAAATCTGATTTAACAAAAAATACTTATGCACGCATGTTGCTTAATTCTTCAATACAATGGGTTTTAGACGGTTCTGTTGAAGCCGCTGTGAACTGGAAAGTCCGGTCCTGAATTCCATTCTCAGAGAAGGCAGGGTATTTTTCTTACACGATTTGAAAGCCCCCTTTCTTTTCATTCATACGCTCCAAGGAATATCCTCCAAATCTAAATTTCATTTCCAAATATCCATAATCTACCCATCTCCGTTGATGTTTAGGTATTGCATAAAACAAAATCACTTCACATGCAACAAACATAGTTTTACTCTGATTAAATTAATTAAATAAATATATAAACAAACTAAACTGGTCGCCATGGTTGCCATGGTCGCGCGCACGCGCGCGAATGATTGTTTTTTTTTTAGGCCATCGTTCCATGACTTTCCAGAGACAAAACTTGTTAAAATCACGTTTTATCTAGGTACTAGCAACATTGTGACACGGTAAACATATTTTAGGTAATGAAGCTATAGTAAACTATTATGAATAAAGAATTTTATCGAACCTTCAATAGGCTTAAAATGCATTTTTACCAATATGAGTTTATGTCTTCATTAGGGGTTTTATTATGAATAAAGGCCTTAGACATTACGGACCTGTTACATACGTATACATAATTTATTAAAATTATTACGTAATGTTTTAATCTTATCTCAATGATCTGCTATAGCTTAATTTTAACAACATGAATAATTTAATTTGAAATTATTTTTTGCTTCCGGGTCCAAAACATACCTAAAATCATTTTTAGCACGAGGAAAATTGACCTACCGCTGTAAGCGAAATAACAAGCATTATAATAAGGTAGTTAATTAATTATTGTTAACAATTTAAACTAAAATTTTCATAATCTCAAACCTTACAGCATGCATAGCTACAAGTATTGGACAACATAAAATAAGCTCACGCCTGTACCCCCGAAGGGGTAGGCAGAGGCGCACTAGCCAACTAGTGCACCTACATTTTGCCGAGCTTAATTCCGTCCCAGATGTGATAGGGGGCGAGTCTATCGCCATATCGGGCACAAATTCCAGACTCCGGGTTGATATGGAAAATCCTATATCACTTTGCCCGACCCGGGGATTGAACCTGAGACCTCAGGACAGTCGTACCGAAATACAACCACGCCACCGTGGCAGTCATATTGGAATTTTCTCAAAACAAAAAAAAATATCTTTAAAATCTAATGGAAGGGGCGACTGTCAAATAAACGAAAAATTACGGATTTCCGATCTGTGAATCAAATATCTATGAACGACTCTACATCCTATATTAATTAAAGAGACCTACAGTTCTACATTTAAACAAAAAATAATTATATAAAAATATGTTTTTCTATTCACATATCTATAAGCGGATAAACTGCAGGAATGTTGCTTGAGATGGTACTGTCATGTTTTGTCACCAATAAAGTACGTCGGCCGCTCTGGTCCAGGGGGGTTACCACCACCTCTTATAGCAGTATTATTATAATCTTACTTCGTTTTTTTTAATGGGAATCGGTACAAGTAAGACTATAATAATACTGCTATAAGAGGTGGTCGTAACCCCTCAGATCGTACCAGGTTTTCGTCCCAGTGGACAGCCTAAAAAGCATTGTTTTAGAGGAGGATATAAGAGTCAAAACTCTGACTGTGAAGGATACTCAAGACCGAGCGAAGTGGAAGCGTGTAAACAGGAAGGTGGCCCTGTACTAGGCCAGGATAGTGCCAGGCAGAAAGAAGGGTTATATTTGCATCTCTAAATAAAATATTTTCGAAATGGAAACGCATACACGACTGCCTCGGTGGCGTGGAGGTATTTCGGTACGACTACGGTTCTGAGGTCTCGGGTTCGATCCCCGGGTCGGGCAAAGTGATATTGGATTTTTCCATATCAGCCCGGAGTCTGGAATTTGTGCCCGATATGGCGATAGGCTCGCCCCCTATCACATCTGGGACGGAACTAAGCTCGGCGAAATGTGGGTGTTCTAGTTCGCTAGTACGCCTCTGCCTACCCCTTCGGGGATACAGGCGTGAGCTTATGTTATGTTGTATGTTATGGAAACGCATACAAAGCTAATTAAACGTAAGCTATAAAAGGAATTCTGGGTGGTCCCCTCGCGTGTGGACTATCAAATTACGAATTTTAAAACGCGAATAAAGCCAACCCTCACTTTATGTAAGTATTCTTAAACCGATCAAAATGATAGTACCTACTCGTTTTGCAAAAAATCTTATTGTATGGCCTTTTGAGATATCCTTGTAATTAACAATGCATAATCATCACAATGGCTTCTTTTTCGACCGGCCTCCACAAAAGGAGGAGGTCCTCAATTCGTCTGTATTTTTTTATGTATGTTACTCGATATCTCCGCCAAATGTAGATGCCGATTTTCAACATTCTTTTTGTGTTCGATAGAGCTTATTTCAAGGGTGGTCCTATATAATATATAATTTGGTCACGATCGGTAAATTGGAAGTCGGTCAGTTAAGTTTTTAAACTTGTGATTATTTTTATCTGGGCACGGCAAAGTGACTACACTGCACCTGATGATAAACGTAGTGCAGTCAAAAAAAACTAGCGACCACTGACAAACACTATGTTTATCAGTGGTCGTCAGAATCATGCCAGCCTATTTATGCTTCTTCACACTGCGGATCCAAAGAGGGAAGAAGCAAATCGAGGGGCTGCGAATGCGACAAGACAGGCGGATGACCGATGCAGATACAGAGATACCCCCATATCCGTCTCAACCAACCATCAAGTCATGCCGCAAGCCCCTCAAGAGAACCAATATTACCATATTACCAATAATACCAACTTATTTACGGCTTTAACTTTTATAACACTACTGCTATTGAATTCGATTTCGCATTAACAATAACATATCCCAACAATAAAATCAGAAGATTCTTTAAAAACTAGAAGAGAAACGACGTCGTTCGGTGACTAACAACGCGAATCTATCTCTTTTATGTATCGAAAACAACCATCCATCTAACGTTGTGAAAATATCCGAACCGTTCATAAATCACTGGACATTTCTCAATCGACATTTTATACCGAAACGTACGGAAGTTACGAGTTAGTGAATGCGTGCTGACTACCATTTCGTGATTACTATGAATTCGCAAGTCATTTGTGTCTCGAACTTAAAGCAAATATTTTCGAGATTTGATAAAGATAATCTTTTTCTTTCTACATGCCCTGATCCCACCTTAATGTGGCGTCGGCACATTGCACAACTCACTTCTTAATATTTGATAAAGAGAATAATTAGAATGATTATTTTATATCCCCACAAATACCTAGTAGCAAAATTGCTATTAAGTTGAGTTGGTGTTAAGCAATAAGTTCAATTTTTTATATACATCGCTTTAATATTACTACTGGTTTTCTTTTTTTCATAATAAAATCTTGATAGAATCTTTCAAATTATTGGATTGGCTAAAACACCAAATTCATATTTACGTATCATAGATACAGTTTCCCTAGTTTTATATATTAGATTATACTTATAAGACGTAATGAAATCATTGATAGAAATTATAATTTCCCACAAACTCGACATAAAATTATCTTCGCATCGAGTTCAAGTAGTAATGGCTTTCATTTTACTGTACGCGCGTACGGTTAGACGTAAGTAACGTATCCGAAATTGCCAAATGTCTAGTCGTCGCCAAATGTAACGACATCGTAGAGTGCAATGAACGATTTAGGTGCTTTCCACACCGGCAATGCAATTTTCAAATCCAAATTTAAAGTACCTTACGTATTCTGGAGAACGGAGTCAATCTTCAGTTACGTAATATTTGTATTCAGAGAACCAATGGTAAAGTAAATATTTTATCATACTTTTTTTTTTTTAATTAATGGCCTCACTAGGGAGGATGCTCAAGACAGGGCGAAATGGAAGCGTTTAAGTAGGAAGGCGGACCCTGGCAGAAGGCCGGGATAACGCCAGGCAGAAAGAAGAGAAAAAAAACTAAATTAACATTTCACGTGAGTCACGTTGCGACATCGTCCAGTACCATCAGGCCGGCTTGATTCAGACGACTGTCTATGTCCAATTAGGTCGATTTTCTTACTGCACCGTACATACCATCAAATACCATCAAGTGTACCTCTTAAAGTGATAAAATCATATCACTTAAAATCCTGGCCATATTTTCGTGCACAATATAAAGCACATTGACAGCTTAAAAGTGCGAAAAACGCAGTGGTGACGGTAGTTTTATACCGTAACCATCTAACACCGTGAAGTTAAAGTGAAAAACTCATATCACTAAGAGTATGAACCCAAGCTATATTTCGTGTACAATATAAAGCACTAGTCACATTGACAGTTTGAAACGTGCGAAAAACGCAGTGGTGACTGGTGACGTGACGAGAGAGTTATGCCGTAACCATCTAACACCATGAAGTGTATCGCTTAATCAGCTTAGTGTGAAAAACTCATATCACTCAGGGCCACTTGAAGCATTTAGAAAAATGTTGATTACCTACTTCCCAAATCTCGATTTAAATATAGAATTGAGGTGTAGGAAAAATCGAGTTTAATTTTAATTTTATATTAGCAACAGCGCTTCAAGTAGCTCTTGAAGTATAAACCTAAGCCATATTTCGTGTAGAAGTGCGCATGTAAGTAGTATGTGTGTATAAAGCACCGGTCACATTGACAGTTTGAAACGTGCGAAAAACGCAGCGGTGACTCGACGGCGAGTCTCTTAACGTGATTGCATTTGTCGCTGGCTATACTCGTACATTTTACTCGCAATCTGACGTGAGATACGCGACCACCACCGTGTCTGGATTTTGACAAATATTAAATGAAAACTCTATTTTTCGACGGTATTTTGACGGGATATCTGAGGTGTTTAGGACGCTCTTGAATGACTTGTTGGGTCGAAAACAATTACTTTGGAGTTGTTTATTTTCGAGAGACATATTATTTGAAAAAAGGTTACTTTTTTATACTGACAAACGAGCAGGTGGGTCACCTGATGGTAAGTGATCTCCACCCCCATTGACACCCAAGACAAAAAAGGAATAATGGGTGCGATGCCAACCTAAAAGGAGGAATGGAAGGGGAGGGAAAAAAGGATTGGGAAAGGAAGGGGGGAAAGGAAGGGGGGAAAAGAGCCACCGGAAATCTCACTCACCGAATGAAACGCAGCAGCGAACTGCTACTTTACGTCCGTTTTCTATGAGACAGTAGTGTCAAACCAGTCGAGCCGGCCCATTCGTGCTGTAGACGTAACTGTCTACAGCATGGCTCTATATTTGTGTTCAATATAATTATATATTAGCCTTTACAATATCAGTGGATGTTTTATTTCGGAAGCATAATACGTAGTGATAATGACTGCCTCGGTGGCGTGGTGGTATTTCGGTACGACTACGGTTCTGAGATCTCGGGTTCGATCCCCGGGTCGGGTAAAGTTGATATTTTTCCATATCAGCCCGGAGTCTAGAGTTTGTGCCCGATATGGCGATAGGTTCGCCCCCTATCACATCTGGGACGGAACTAAGCTCGGCGAAATGTGGGTGTTCTAGTTCGCTAGTTCGCCTCTGCCTACTCCTTCGGGGATACAGGTGTGAGCTTATGCGTGTTATGTTATGCATAATACGTAGTAATTACTAATATAGATTACGAAACATTAGAATATGAATTAATTTTACTTAGATTTTATATTAGTATCAATTTCAAAGCCCAACATTTCACGAGCGCTTTCTTTCTACCTGCCCTTATCCCACCTTAATATGGGGTCGGCGCAACACACTTTTTCAAGCACGTTACCGAGAAAATTTGGCTTAGTTTTGACGACAGCCCGCCTGCCTGACGTCAATCCCCTCTAAGGGATTCAGTCCCGCGCAAATTAAACTAGAAAATTTGCTTTGCCCGACCTGGGAATCGAACCCAGGACCTCCCCCAGTCTACAGCCCATACATGCTGCCACTAGACCAGGGAAGCGACAGGCCAACATTTCACGAGCGCATAATTAAAATATTAAAACATAGATGAAACCAATTTATTTACTTAACAAAGTACGTTCGCGTTATGAAATATATACGAAATATTATGAGAACAGTAGCGTCTACATTTTATAATTAGTCTAACAGACAGACAAATTAGCAACAAGTATCGGATTACCTTCTAAATGTTGGCAAGATAGAACGGTCTGCAATTAATCAAGCGGCTCGTGATAATACCAAATTCCATAGTTTAATTACTTACTGACCTCGTACAGAATAGGTTTCCCAATTACTTGAAGCCTAAGCTTGAAGCATATACTGCGTGACATACCTGTAGTAGGTTATAGTCTCAGAACTTTGACTTAGTTCGAGACATTTTTTACAAGAAATCCAGACTGTCAGACAGACTAAGCAAAGATTTTCTTGTAAAAAATGACACGGTCTAAGTCATAGTTCAATTTATACATTCCAAATCTTCCCCGAATTCGTTTCTTTGACTTAGACTTAGTCGAAGTTCGCTCTATAGATATCAGCCATAAACATCTTATTTTTAACCGACTGCAAAAAGTGGGAGTTCTGACTTCGTCTGTATACGATTTATATTTTTTTTATTTGTTTGGTCTAATTCAATCTTTGCAGCGTATATATGGGCTGTGAACCAAAAGGTTTTGGGTTCGACTCCTAGAAGGGCGGGGTGTTTTTCCAATACTACTTTCCCGGTTCTAGATCCCCCAGATGTGGGTTGACGTTGGTTGGTTGGCAGCCGGTTGCAAAAACTAAGCCAAATCCTTTCTGCAATATGCTCGAAAAAGTGTATTGCGCCGACCTTACATTAAGGTGGGATAAGGGCAGGTAGAAAGAAAGAATAAAAATATGATAGGTGCTTGCTGCATTATAATTAACAAAGATTTTTTATTTTAAGTAGGTATTTTATTTTCTATGTATTTTTTATTATGAATGAAATGAATGAATGAATGAAATGAATTTCGGAATGGTTTCCATCACAACATTTGAATTAAAAACTTTACTCATTCCGCACGCCAAAACAAAGCAATGCACGTTATTTTTTTTAAGACGTGACAACAAAAACAAAACAGTAAAACTATTCCAAAACAAGAGGACAAAATAAGTATCAGTAAACTTTTATTTTGCGGAAACGTCGAAAATATTTGGCGTACCTTCACGACAATGTTGTTTTAAAGTTTCTAACGGATCGCGAGGTTTTCGGAATAGCAGTCGACGCATCGTCCGCTGTTATACGAAAACTTATACTCTTTGGAGTCAATAACACCGTACTTTTAAATATACGACGGTTATATTTGTAAGCCATTTGATTTTATTTCCACAAGCGCTGGGGAATTCTTAGATTGTTTTATCTAGATAAAGTCTTGATACCGACTGTTGGCAATAAAATTGTACTTGCTTATTTAATTTATGGTCTAAGAGACCGTAGTATATCGACCTTCATTCATCTCATAACCAGATGAGAGAGATTTTTTTAATCAAACATCAATTGCCTACAAACACGCCTATAATTGCTTGCCTATCGAAAAGTGTTCATGGCAATTTTTTATTTTTTCTTCATAACGGTTTTTTGCAGGCAAGACTATATGATTGATTTTGTAATCAATTATCGTTCTTATGATACCAGTTTTATTGGTTATCAGATCGGTGTAATCACTTATATTGACATACCTGTTCATACCTACTCAAGTAGCCATGAAAAAGAATTAGGTAAGTCTATCAAGGCGTATTCTCCGTGTTAAAAAGTATCATTTAATGTGTTTTCGGTTATCAAAAGAGTAAGGTTTAAAAAAAAAAATAGCTATGAACTTATTTCGATAGGCAAGTTATTATAGGCGTGTTTGTAAATAAATAATATTTGATAAAATGTATTCTTATCTGGTTATCAGATGAGTGAAGGTCGATGTACCACGGTCTCCCCTACCATTACAAAAAATTGTGAATCTGAGTGATGCGAATACCCTAATAATAATAGACAAAGACCAAAGTTACATGAAATTGAGTTTCATTTGCTATAATTTATCTTCTCTCCCTATTACGGTTGTACCAAAATAACATCCTAAAGTACCCTACTTTATCTTAGGTCATAGCTATTAGGCTAAATTCGCATAGTACCTAGACCTTATTTATTATTCACGTTTATTGTTGGTTATTTCGGGCTTAGACTTTGACCTTGTGAGACCTACACATTTTAGTACCTAGCCATATTTTTTCTCATAATGGATGTTTTCGTGTAATTGACTTTAACGAAATTAGAGGTTTAAGGAAAAATCCTGTACTTGTTTAGAAGAGACATTAAATTATAATATGATGTCTAACAATGTTGATTTTTACCTTATTTTTTATATCATCTCATCGCGCTGATGCTGGATTCGTGGATTAAACGTATGGTCCTTGATTCAAATATCGAATAGGATCTTTCTTTCTTTCTACCTGCCCTTATCCCACCTTAATGTGAGGTCGGCGCCACACATTTTTCAAGCATGTTACAGAAAGGATTTGGCTAAGTTTTTATGAGCTGCCTGCCTGACATCAACCCCCTCTGGTGGTTCGAGTCCTGGGCAAAGTAATTTAACCCAGGACCTCGGGAGGTTTACAGACATGCAAGAATTAACAATAACCGATTTAAAAAACATCTTTATGAAAGAAAGTATATTATAAAGAATGTCCAACGCAAACCATAGAAAACCTACTTATCAAACAAAAAATAGCAACAAGGTAATTACGCGACTCTCTAACGGTAACTTTAGAATACTATTAGAAAATCATAGTTTGCACGTCCTCCATACGAGATTCTCATATTACTAACACGGTATTAACTCGACGCTACTTCCCGTACTGTATATTGATTCTAATTCTTCCTGTGACTCATGGGTAGGGCTACCATCATTTCCGACACCGGAAAGGGACGTCAAAAACCGATGAGCCGACAAAAAGATGAATAGTGTGAAATCGAAAGTTTTTGGACACCTATTATGTTATTGTAACATTCATCTATCATTATATTACATTTTATGTCAGTTCTGATTGTTGCGAGAACTAAAATGCTTGCAGGTTGTAATACCCACGTTACGACAGTCCAATGTGAAGTCTGGTCTTTGTGACTATTAGTGTTATTTCTTTTTAAATACGTCTTTGAACAACGGCCCGAGCAGAACATTTTCTGACAGTCGTAAATGTATTCGAGCTCGCTGCGCACTGATGACATTTGGTTAATATTTCATACCAATTTCATACACGCGTATCGAATAATTTACGATTGTCAGAAATGTTCCTGCTCAGGACGCTGTTTTAGTGCTAAAGACCAATTCATCATCATCTGCCTGCCCTTATCCTATACTATTTGGGGTCGGCGCAACATGTCTTTTCTTTCTAAATTTCACTTTTAGTTTTTTGTTGATACCAATAGTTTAACAATTAAACTATACCACGGAATCCTTTCGAAAAACCAAATTAGGGGAGTTAAAGGGGATATTCTTTGGGACATATCCACGGAATGCCGAACGGATGGGAACCCTAGTTATGCAATATCACAGGAACGTCTTCCCTTTACCTAATGTCGATTGTTGCGCAACACCGACGTGCGAGATTGGTCAAGTGGGATTATTTGGGTCAATAGACCTTTGTCTCTGACCTTAGCGCCCTAGACGGGTTACACGACTCACGAGCTATCATTAGCAATTCAAAGTTTAATACTTGGGTTTTTCATTCAGTTTTGCAATCAAGTTACTTACAAATCTGATAATAAGACATAAATTAATGGAAATAATCATTTGTTGTGATTAGTGTAAAACTAATCAAAATTATTATTACATCGATATTGTCATCCACTTAATTGGTGTTAAAAATCATCACTCAAATTATAATTAAATTATTTGTATTTGATACGGTTTTTATTTTACACACATAACATAACATAAGCTCACACCTGTATCCCCAAAGGGGTAGGCAGATGCGCACTAGCCAACTAGTACACCCACATTTCGCCGAGCTTAGTTCTGTCCCAGATGTGATAGGAGGCGAGCCTATCGCCATATCAGGTACAAATTCCAGACTGCCTCGATGGCGTGGTTGTATTTCGGTACAACTACTGTCCTGAGGTCTCGGGTACCATACCCGGGGCGGGTAAAGGTTTTCATTTTAAACACATATTAATAAAGTTCTCATTCATTTTTACATTTTATTAATGCCTAAAACTCGGCTCTACGCGCAGTACAATCGGGGCATAAATAAAATAAAACATTTCACGATTAATTATTACAAAGAGAAAGCTTATTCGATTTAATTAGTCAAGTTAAATTTCTACTATAAAATAAGCGGAACGGGTTCCAAAGTTTTTACTTTAATTGTACGAAGTTTTAATAAATGAGTACTACACCCATTTTATTTGGGTCTTTCGAAGTATCGTAATTGTAATAAATTAGCGAAATATCCTACGCATTAAAATTGTTTTGTATTATAAATTAAAGGAAACATTTATATGAATGAGCTAAGTTTTAATAGGAAAAATATGAATAAAGTTATTTACATAAGCTCACGCTGGTGTACCCAAATTGAGTAACCAGAGATGAACTAGCACACCCATGTTTTGTCGATCTTAATTCCGTCTCTTATGTAAATCGACATATTGGGCATAAATTTCAATACTAGGCATCATAGACGTAAAAAAAAGGAGGACACCATCTCGCCTATACATAGTTAAACGGACGCCACATAGAAGCCACGCACACAGACTGTCGATAGATCGAATGGGCCGAAAATCCTGCTTCACTTTCAATGTTCCTAGCGCACCGTTGATCTTTTTTTTACGGCCGTACTAGGCATATGCGATTTTTCAAAGTGAAAAGCTCTACCAAATTGTGATACCTCGACAAGGGAATTCAACCCGTGAGCTCTTTCTCAATTTAATTCTGCTGATAGCCGTCACTTAAACCAAGACGGTTATGCAACTTCGGAAAATCAGTTATTGGACTACTACATGAATATAAATTCTTATATCGGAATAGAAGTTACGTTTAGTGCTTACATAACCGAAGTAGAGAGAATCTCGTCTTTATTTTAAACTGAATCTTACATTAATTATACTACCTGCCCTATCCCATCTGAATATGGGGTCGGCGCAACACACTTTTTCAAGCATGTTTCAGGAGGGATTTGGCTGAATTTTACCAGTCCCGGGCAAATTAAATTAGAAAAATCACTTTGCCCGATCTGGGAATAGAATCCACGACCTCCCGGACCACAGCCCATATGTGCTGCCACTAGACCAAGGAGGCGACCCAGTGACGAAATGGGATATTTAAAAAAGAAAGTTGTTGCTGATTTCTTTATCGACAATACCTTTATCATTAAATTACGTAAGTCGATAGAAACGGTCTTTAAATTAAAGTGTGACAGACAGTTCAAATCAAGACAAATTCAAATCTGAACAGAATTGATCCATCCATCCATCCACTTCTCACACCATTCCCTTTCTCTATCCTAAGCTTCATATCCATGATTCATCATTTTGTGGGTGTCCATGACCGGTGGAGTCGACCATTCGGTAACCTAATTGCACGATTACTCCTGCTATAAAACACTAAGCGGCCGGAGCAACATGTCCTAACTTGTCAATTCGGCTTCTTTGCATCATGCGACACACGCTCTAATAAACTATTTCCTCCACCGGTACATTGTGCAATACATATGCAAAAGTATCATTCTATTTTGGTACTTCTTTTATAGGAGGACAGCGAGGCACTCAGGCTGAGATCTATAAAACGAACTTCGACTAAGTCCGAGTCAAAAAATCGAACTTAGTGAGGATTTGGAATTTATAAATCGAACTCAGACTTAGTCCAAGTCATTTTTCACAAGAAAAACTTTGCTAAGTCCTAGTCCACAAAACCTTGACTTCGGTCTGTCAGTTCGGCATGCAGTAATACCAGTATCGAAATACTGACATAAAATGTAGAAATTGTTCTAAGCATTCTAACGATTTTTAAATTAAAATACCAAAACTATTGTTAGAAAATGTTTAATAATTAAAGGTACGAGATTTTCTTATATTGCAGTACCGTTTATTATACTGTAAATCGATCTATTAATTATTAAAGTTTAGCGAAAATAGATAATTTTGTTTGGGATAAACTTGTAACCCAGAAGATGCCAAAAAAAAAGACAAAATGTTTTGACAACTTCCAGTATTGTCCTGAATAATAATTAATATAACATTAAACCCGAAACCGTGCTCAGAATTAGAAAAACCGTTCTGCCGAGCCATTTGCGAAGTGCGAAAGGTGACCCGAGAACCAGTGGGAATGGACGGACGGCGGACTTCATCGCGGCGACCCACAATGCGACAGTGACCATCATGCTATTGCTCCAATAATATTATCATCATCATCAGCCACAGGACATCCACTACTGAACATAGGCCTCCCCCAAAGATTTCCAGATCGACCGGTTGGAAGCGGCCTGTAACCAGTGACTTCATGTGACCTTTGTCAGGTCGTCTGTCCACCTTGCAGTCATATTATAGTTTATACAGACAGTGAATCAGTGAATCAGTGAATCAGTGAACGTACATATATTAATTATTATGTAGTCGGCCTAAATAATGTATAGATATTTTGAGAATGAATTGGTTACATGTTGTCAAGAAATTTATTTGCAGTAGGTAAATAAAATAATCATTATCATGAATAATATTTATTTATTACAATCTCTGATATTAACCTTTGTTATATTAACATAAATGGTAATCTCAACTATTGTGCAATATACCTACTGCACAAACTTCTGTAATATTGCTTGCGTTTAATAACTTGTTCTGCAGTTGGTTGTATGTGTGTGAAAATTTAATAATTTCAAAATGTTCTTTCTGAAACAGAAGAAATAAATATCAGACAAAGTTTCCCTCAGATCTTTCATTATTAATCAGCAAGATCACCACAATGGCAATTGGCATGGTCTCGCTTACAATATGCTTGCCTGACAGGTTAACCACTCAGATGGTACCTAGATGGTAATCCCTCAACAGTTTACCGCTGGCAGGAAATGTTAATAAGGCATGGTTTTGCGTTGGGCTTGCTGGCTGACTGAGTTGCAATTTATACTCTACATGGGCTGCTAGTAAACAAACAGACAGACAGACAATTTGCTAGTAAACGGTCTCCAAAATACAAAATCCCCGTTTTAACAATTTTGATAACAAATTAATAAAACTTTTGTCAATATATTAATATGAAATAATGGCAGTCGATTAGCTAGAGCTCCAGGCTATGGCTTCAGGTATAGGTATCACAAAGTCAATCACCTCACTCACTCACCTGATTGTGACTCCTGGCATATTTGAGCCCTTGTAATTCTCTTGGTGGTTTACACTTTACTTCCTCATTTTAGAGCTTAGAATGCTTTTTTTTATGTCATCATGTTTTCATCATCATCATCTTGTTTCTTCTTTCTTTAAAAATCATGGCCTTCTTCAAAATATTGATGATTTTGCCAACAATAGTAATAAATAATAAATCCATGTTTTGACTATCAAATGATGACGATTCATGTTTATTCTTTCTTCTACCTGCCCTTATCCCACCTTAATGTGGGGTCGGCGTAGCAAACTTTTTCAAGCATGTTGCTGAAAGGATTATAAGACGATTCATGTATAATGCGGTTTGTTTGTTTTTCACTTGACATTTCAAAGAGCGTCAGCCATTTTGTCAGCTGTTAATTACGTAATACGTTCCTTTACAACCTACAAATATAAAGGCGCGTCTCCTGTAAATATATAAAAATCTTACGTTTCTTTTGTCAAAGGAACTGCGTGAAACCGATAACGTCTGAGTAGACTATGCAAAGACAAACTATGGCTAGCCTGAGTTCGAGTTCGAATTATAAATACGCAAAAGTTGACTTTCGCTTAGTTCACTCCAAAGACGACTACGCTGAGTCGACTTTGGTACAAGACTTAAGTAAGAACTATAGATTTCAGCCTAAATCCTCACCGAGTTCGCTTCTTTCACTTAGACTTAGACTGAGATCTATAGAGCGAACTTCGACTAAGTCTAAGTCAAAGAAACGGACTCAGTGAGGATTTTGACTTAGTTCGGGTCATTTTTTACAAGAAAATCTTTGCTTAGTCTGTCTGTCAGTCTATTTTTCTTGTAAAAAATGACTCGAACTAAATCAAAGTTCGATTTAACAATCCCTAATCCTTACTGAGTTCGTTACTTTGACTTAGAATTAGTCGAAGTTCGCTCTATAGATCTCAGCCGTAGTCGAAGTTCGCTCTGTAGATCTCAGCCTCAGTCTCAGTGGTTTATTATTCAAAGTACGGGTAATGTTGCTCATGGGTCATCAAATAACTTCCCCAACCCCGTGGTTTGTCTGTCTCGTCATCCAGTTTCAATAGAAAAAAATCAAATGAAATCCATAAACCTATGTCAAAAATCTCAAATATAGGATCAACACGGGTGTCTGAGATCTTAAATACCGCTTTAGGCGTAGCGAAACTTATTAAGACTTTAATCTGTCTGTAAGTTGTGACCTTGCAAATAACCCCTAGCCTTAATTGGAAGCTGTACGTTCTGAATGTAACTTAAAGCAAATTAAGCCGCATTTAGACGAAAGTGTAATATTATATGAGGATTCTTTTTCCTGCCTTTTTGACTGCTGACGTAGTTGTATTGTACGTAGTGGTACTGTATTTATTCAATATCAGACCGGAGTCTGGAATTTGTGCCCGATATGGCGACAGGCTCGCGCCTATCACATCTAGGACGGAAATGAGCTCGACGAAATTTGGGTGCTCTATTCGTTAGTTCATATCTACCTACCCCTTCAGAGATACACGCGTGAGCTTATGTAATAGTATAATCTTATAATTGTTGAATCAATGAAACATTGAATACAGCCCAAGGTGTATTAGCTGGCGCAGCTTCGTGACACACATGACTTTGATACCCATATACGGAAAATTATTCCTACTCTAGAGGTCCTAGACAAGGTCTTACGGGACTGTCTAGAAACAACGCAGCAGAAAATACTTAATAACGGACAACTGTAGACAAATAATTAAGCTACGTGGAACTTTATAGTACGTTTTCATGTTAATCACAAGTTAAAAAAAAACTTAAGAGCTGACTTCAAATCCTATCGTGACCAAATTTATATACAACCACCCTTGAAATAAGCTCTATCAAACATAAACAAATTTGAAAATCTATTTACATTTGGCGGCGATATCGCGTAACATACATAAAAAAATACAGACTAATTGAGGACCTCATCCTTTTTGGAAGTCGGTCGAAACGAAACATTGGATTTTTTTTAAGGATAGAATTAATAGTAGAAATATTTAATTTACTGAAGGGTATCTAACATAACGGTGAAAATCTTTTTTGTAAGAGGAAACCTTTCTACAAGTGAAAATGTGAAAATTAGGGTTGCTTGAACTGATGTTTTTTAATTAATTAAAAGTACAGCTCAAATTTACATTTAGATCGCACATTTCATCACACGCTAATGAGTCCACAAATTGCTTACTACAATGCGCTTAATGCCCCTTACTTATAAACATATTTAAGCGCTGCCTATCTTTAACCATAGGTTGTCCTTTTCATTTTTAAACAATGTAACGCAAAGAAAAAAGTAAAAGGCTATTCTTAGCGAAAAGTTAAGCGAAATTGTTTTCATAAGTAAGGCCCACTATGTGTTTATTATCCAAACAAAGTTTGATTGATTAATATAGTTATTCGATTAGATAACCTTACCTATAGATTGAATTAGAAATCAATCACTACGCTCGCCGGGCGCTCAAGTTAAATACCTATTATACCAAGTTTCTAGGCTCTTAACGTAGGCAATATTTATATTAGACATTTTAAATTAATATTTATTTATCTCCGTAATTTCAAATAGGACGAGAATGTAGTGGCAATTAAATTACTTTTTAGGTATTTTCACTACGACGCGCCGCGCGGACCGAAAAAGTTCGCTAATGAAAATGAGGTAAAACAAAAACTCAGTGCGACGCTGAGATTGAGTATTTGTTCACATTTCGTATTTCTGGACTTGTTTTGAAACGACGAAAACTTTAATTTGAGTAAAATCGTATTTAATTCGTATAGTTTAAAAATAGATGTAAATAATATTAATATTAAAATTAATTGTTAAATATAACCCAAAATGTTAATATTATGCTGTAGTATTTTAGTGTTACTACATGTCGTAAACACACGGAAATAAGTTGTAAATATAATTACACATTAACGCACAAGATAATGATGCTGCTACCGGGGACAAGTATGCAAGACGATTTGAATATTTTCCTAAGATTTTCCCTTTAATATAAACATCAAAAATGACACACATAAAACTACAGCAATACATAAAACAACAAAATAATAAATGCATAAAAATAACCAACCAAAAATGTCCGGAGCAAAAAAATCCAAATGAAAATGTGCACAAAATAATAATAAAACACTTCACACTAAAAATCTTTGAATACACCGAAAAAGCACAAAATAAAAAAATCTTAGAAAGCTCTGAAAGTTGTCTAAACACTGTTACATACACAAAACACACAACTTTACCGTTTGCCGCCAACTCCGCCAACTTTTCGACGGCAGCTTAGAAAAAGAATTGTTCGAAAAGATATAATTTGCAAACGTTATTCGAATGTTAAAGTTTCGCGTCGCGTCGGCACGCGAACGTCCCGGACTCGAATGTGGAATTTCGGCTATTATGGGGAAGATGTTCGCATAGCAATGGCTTAGATGAGACTGTGGTGTGGTACCGCGTCGGTCCAACTGTGTGGCCGAAGCCGACTTTCGCCCCGACCGGTCGCCCTACAGCTCCGTCGACTAGTGACGCATCCAGGAACATTTAATTCACTATATTTAACACAGTGACTAAATTTTCCTCGGCATAGACTCTAATCCACTTATTATTCAAGTTATGTCTCTATTTATTTTTTATAATGTAACATTCGAGCCAAACCGATCGATAGACGAGTCGGGACTACGATAAGGGTGGTAGAGGCATACAACTATGAATGAATATTGTTGACACAGAAATTTTTGCATGACCGCCTGCCTATTGTTGCTGGGGGAAATGAGAGCAGCATTTATAATTAAAAATGCATAGTCATTTATTATAAGGGCTATTCGCACTATAAATAAATGAATTTGAGTAATTTAAATAAAATATTAGTCACAGTCAATGTCTGAGTGACTGTACAATAATTGGTAACAGGATTACTTAATTGTCATAATTATTTAGGTTAAATTGTAAAATAAGTATTAAATAATAAATTAAAATGCGTGATATTATAGGGTAAAATCGTTTCAGCGGGTCATCGAGTTATAAAAATAAACCGCAAACCGCAGTGAGTAACTAATTTACAGAACGGAAAAGTGATATTTATAAATTGACACAATGCCTAATGCTCTCTTTTTATTAGTTGTATTCAATTAACAACTAAAATTTAATTCTTCCTTTTATTATTTTTTCATAAACATATAAGAGATAATGAACATAAGTACATAAGCTTACGCCTGTGTGCTCGATGGCGTAGGTAGTAGCTACCGGGCTTCAGGCACTAGCGAATTAGGACATCGACATTTTACAGATGTGATAGGAGGCGAGCCTATCGATATATCGAGCCTAAATTCCAGGCTCCTGATATTGAAAACATCCAATATCACTATGCCCGACCCGGGAATCGAACCCGAGACCTTAGGACGATAGTCCTACCGCGCACGCAATATCACTTATCCACCGAGGCAGTCTAGGTATTTAAACTACATATTTAATTCCTAGTTCCTAAACTATAATTTTAATATGTTTTATTTATATTTATATACTCGAGCAAGGTCAAGTTAAAAGTACCCTAAACAGACGAGCATGCATGAAGAATGTAATGAGACTGAATGAAGCGAAAGAGGTGTGTAAGGAACGTAGCAAGTGGAAATCCGTTGTCTCTGCCTACCCCTATGGGAAAAAGGCGTTAATCTATGTATATTTTTATTATTATAATTCATAGCTTAAACTTTAAATACTAGAAATTAAATAAATTTTAGTTATATTTACTTATGTTTTAAGTTAAGGCTTGTTAGTATCGAATATCGATATCTGTAGCCCGAGCACGAAAAACTAATGTAAATGTAAACTCGCTGCGCACTGATGACATTTGATTAATATTTCATACAAATTTCATAGACGCGCATCGAGCACGAATACATTTACGATTGTCAGAAATTTTCCTGCTCGGGCTGCTGTTCTCAAAAACATATTATACGAGAGTCAAAAACTATTTATATCTTAAGTAACTTCCATTATCTTTACATAAATCCACTGCCTGTTCCGAGTTACGACCTAGCCTGTATTAATAGGCTGTGTCAACCAATAATAAGAGCATTATAAATTACATCCTGACAACATGCAGTTTCACTTTTTTTATATTTACGTGTCCACGGCCCACCATAATAATTTATAGAAATACAAAAGATAACAAAGTTCGCTTCGTAATTTATTTAAACTTTATCATTTTTGCAAACAAAGGTTTTTATTCTGTCACGATAACATAACATTAGCTCTCACCTGTATCTTAGGGGTAGGCAGAAGCGCACTAGCGAACTAGAAGTTAGAACACCCACATTTCGCCGAGCTTAGTTCCGTCCCAAATGAGATAGGGGCGAGCCTGTCGCCATATCCGGCACAATTTTAAGACACCGGGCTGATAATGAAAAAACCCAATATCACTTTGCCCGACCCGGGGATCGAACCCGAGACCTCAGGACGGTAGTCGTACCGAAATACAACCACGCCACCAAGGCAGTCAATGTATGACACTACAACGATAAATACGTCCATATTTTTAACTTTTATGTTGCAAGTATTCTTGCATGCATGAAGATTGTAGCTGTATAAAATGCAATAATGCACATGAAACATGTCCCAACGAAAAATAATACACAACTAAGAGTTACACACATAGTTATGATCATACACAGATTCTAGTAACATAGATATCAACTATCAACAGAAATGACGAGAGACTAGGACTGAGATCTGTAGAGCGAACTTCGTCGAAATCTGAGTCAAAGAAACGAACTCAGTGAGAATTTGGATTTTTATACCAAATTTCTACTTATTCCGAGCTATTTTTACAAGAAAACAGACTGACAAACAGACTAAGCAAAGATTTTCTTGTAAAAAATGACTTGAACTAAGTCAAAGTTCGATTTAAAATTCCAAATCCTCACTTAGTTCGTTTCTTTGACTGACTGAGATCTATAGAGCGAACTCCGACTAAGTCTAAGTCAAAGTCACGAACTCGGTGAGGATTTTTACTAAGTCCGAGTCATTTTTTACAAGAAAATCTTTGCTTAGTCTGTCAGTCTGTTTTTCTTGTAAAAAATGTCCCGGACTAAGTCAAAGTTCGATTTAACAATTACAAATCCCTACTGAGTTCGTGACTTTGACTTAGACTTAGTCGAAGTTTGCTCTATAGATGATAGATCTCAGCCTTAGAATTAGTCGAAGTTCGCTGTATATATCTCAGCTTCGGTCTCACAGTACAACGTTAATCCAGATTGCATACCTAAAAGGAAGACGGTAGATAAAGCAAGCGACAACAGGAGCTGAAGCTGCAGTATCTACTAACCTAGTTGAAAGTCGGAGGATGCGACGCCAGGAAACGGCAGGAGCAGGATACCGTACAACTTCAATGGAACTGTTTGTGACAATTGTTCTGTTGTTGCTGTCACAATGTTGTTTATGATTGTTAGCGCGATGGGAAACGGGGTCGTACGTTTTATGTACGTGAGATTTGACGTTTTCGTTTGTTCGTTTTGTGTTGTGGACATGGCAAGTTCCGTTGTGTTTTAACAAAGCGAAAATCAAATGTTTCTTACTAAGGTACTAAATGTTTCTAAGGTGCATCAATTAGTTGTTGCGGGAACAAAACATGAATGCGTCTTTAAGTATAATTGTTAGAATTTATACAAAATACCATGCTAAGATGTTGTACATACATAAGCTCACGCCTGTATCCCCGAAAGGGTAGGCAGAGGCGAACTAGTACACCCACATTTCGCCGAGATTAGTCCCAAATGTGATAGGGGGCGAGCTTATTGCCATATCGGGCACAAACTCCAGACTCCGGGCTGATATTGAAAATATCCAATATCACTTTGCCCGGGGTTCGAACCCGAGACCTCAGGACGGTAGTCCTACCGAAATACAACTATGCCACCGAGGCAGTCATTGCAAAAGTAAATGCAAAAGATTTTGTATCATATCTATATCTACGGTTTTACTTAAAATCGTAAACACCAGTAAAATGTTTTACGTATTTACGCTCAATCTTAATGGAATGTGGTCAAAAGATAAAGACAGCAGCATTTACCAATATTTCAAGAGAAAATACGTATGTCTCTCACACCATCTAACACATAATCATTAGCTGTGCAGTCATTATTTAATCTGTGCTGGTTTTTTAACATACCAACAACATTATGGTATAAAAGCATCAATATAAATATTTAAATACGTCGAAATTCTCTTTGACGACGCTGTCATTCATTAAACTTTCTCTCTCTTATCGGACTAATGCGCTTTGAACGGTATCAACGGCGAAGACATTTAAACCTTGAAGCGTACCGATTGATAGTCCTTATAAGGAATTGGAGGAATCAGAATGACCTAATCTTATGACGCAAGCTTTGTTGATTCCCTTAGACCTAACTTAAGTACTAATAAAACCCAACAGGGCTATAATATACATAAATGATCATATTATTTAATGATATTAATAGTAATTATAATCTTACGCCTGGATTCTGAAAGGTCAATCAAATCAAGGTCCCATTAATAGAGCTTCGATTTGGATATATTATATACCGTCTACAGTTCTAGAAACTTAATTTGGACTTGACATGAGATCTGCTATAACTTAGTGGAAATTAAAAAAGAAAATGAAGTGTTTTTAATTTATATATTTTTTATCGTCATATGTATCTTACTTATATACATAGATTCATGCCTGTATCCCCGAAGGGGTAGGCAGAGGCAAGCTAGAGAACCAGAACACACATATTTCGCCGAGCTCATTTCCGTCCCAAATGTAAGCGAGTAAACAAGCCTATCGCCACGTCAAATTCCAGACTCCCGGCTGATATAAAATAGAAAAAAACCATTATCACATTGCCCGACCCGGGAATCGAACCCGAAGCCTCATGGGGGTAGATATACCGCGCACGTAATTACACTAAGCCATTGAGGTAGTTTGTGTCAATACGTACAAAAAGTTGAAACAAACCCTACACGTTAACATTAAATACATCGACGACGTTAGTTGCAAACTAGTTACGAGTTTGATAAACTCGAGTTTGAAATGCTCGTAATCGGCGATGTATCTTGATCTCGCAGACAACTCACTCGTAGGCAGCTTCTTGCAAGCTACCGTCTGCGGTAATAAACAGAAATCCGATACTCTTGGCCACCGCGACCATTTAGGCTACCAGATTTACGATAAGGGAATCGTTCGCTGTATTATTTACAGCCTCGTGCCAACCCTTGGGCCAAAAATATGTTTGATTAAACATTCGAGAGCCGCACCAGACAATTAGTTTGCGATTAATACTGTTTTGGATATTTAAGGCGCGTCCACACCAACCGAACGAAGGCGAAAGAACGTTCGTGAAGGGCCATCGGCGACGAAGACCGAACGTTCCCGATCATTCGCGAATCTTCGCTGTCGCTTGGTGTGGACGCGCCATCACATACTTGTGCGCTATTGATGATGTTTCGGTCTTCATTTATTTATTACAACTTTTATCGATTCGTTTATAGTTACTACAAAATATTTTTTTTTTGTTAAGTATAAGGCGCTATCCTAAGTCACTTATAATTCTAGTACATTGTATCTTTTCTTTCTACCTACCCTTATCCCATCTTCATGTGGGGTCGGCGCAACACGCTTTTTCCAGTATATTGCAGAAAGGATTTGGCTTAGTTTTTATGACTGGCTCCCTGCCTGACGTCAACCCCCTCTGAGGGATCCATTCCCGGGTACATTAAATTAGAAAATTTACTTTGCTCGATCTGGGAATCGAACCCAGGACCTCCTAGTTCACAGCCTATACATGCTGCCACTAGACCAAGGAGGCGTCAATTTTAATACATAGTATAAATAGAACCAACTTAGCAGCATTGATGCGTCACAAACGCGCGTGCTCATAGCTTGAGGCGATCAGAAGTCGACCTTTATATCAATTACGCTAAATAATAATAACAACCAACACCCCAACAGTCACATACATAATCCTGACCCCACACTAAGATCGAATCTTGTGTCGTGGGTATCAGGAACTACGAGAGACTTTCGGTCTCACAACACCCAGACCCGAAACAAAAATCTGTAGGCCATACAAACATTTGTCTCGGTGCGGGGATCGAACCTGCGGCATCGCTTCACAGCCGGCTACTGGCTCGCTGCGCCACGGAGGCTGTCAAAAGTAGCAAAGCACACGTATAATAGTCTAGTACGGCCAAGGGTTTACATTACATATTCAGAGGTGGCAACAGCTGCGTTCTAATCTAATATTTCTAAGGTCTCTTGTTCGTTTACCCTTCACGCCCTAAATCCGTGGGTGTACATAGGGGTGGCCGCGTGCGCACGTCCATCGATCATGTCGGCGCGCGCATCAAATCGATTCCCAACTGAGATTCGATCATGTGTGATTTGTTATAGTGTTATCGATAATTTATTATTTTATTTGGTGGTTAATCGATACACGCCGTTTTCAATTGTGTTAAATGACAGCAGTTGTGTTTTTGAAATAATTAATGTATCTTACGATATTTATAAAATAAATGGATATTTGCGTGTTAGATTTAACAATTTATGTAGGAAGCGTGTAATATAGGAGACAATATTGTCTATTTAGCAGTGTTTATAATACAAAAAAAAAATTGAGGTGGGTTTAACGACAAATGGAAAGAAAGATTAATATACGTTTAACAGAAATGCTATTGCTAATCAACAAATCCCAGCCGTAGATCGATGGAAATTTTACTCTGATAGTTCTCAGAATTATTGATATCATTGATAAAATCGCGAACATAAATAGCACAGCGTTAAAATATGTGTTTCTGAACATACCTTTGAATCTATACGAGTCCCTACGAAGGACACAAACAAAAAACATATTAATTTTGTACGGTCAGCTCCCGTTGATCTCCATTTTAGATATTCCTTAAAATAGTCGAAATTAATGGCCGCAGTTAAACCGATATCATTTTATTGGTACATTTTATTGCTTATAAAACTTGTTGACGTATCATACAGTGTTTATTCTGAACTTACTCGATTCTTTTGCCGTGCTCATAATTATTCGCTTTCATATCGGTGTTTTTAATTAATTGTTGATTAAAATCTCTGAAATTTAATACCGGGACGAGGCTAACATAACAAATTGCCTGTTTATAGTTGCGGAATTTTAAACGATTATGAAATGAACATCTGTCATAATTAACAGATGATAAAGATATTTCTAATGTTTATTAGGAACCGGTATGTGCAAGTAATAAAACGAAGTATTAACATTCGGATTTATAAGGTTTTTATAGACTAGCTTTATAGGAATTAAAGGACGGTTTGTGCACTTTGAATATGTTATCCACTACTAGATTTAATATATAATAATAAATTACATACATAAGGGTCGAATTGATAACTTTTTTTGAAGTCTGTTATTAATGCTAGACATTGTCATTTTATTGTTTAACTCTTTGAAGACTTTATGTTCGTAAGTAAAGCTGCGGACTCATTAAGCATAGACGTTGCGGCTGTCTGACTACTAGCTGATTCCAAGCTGGAATTTAGATGTAAACTAAAGTTATGTAGCCGCTAAAAGCATCAAATTGCGCGCGGACTTTCAAGATTCAATACGCCATTAGATATTCTGTGCTTTTTTGCAAATCGGCAGCTGACAGAGTCTGTAAATCAAATCAAATCATTTATTGAATCCATAAAATGTCCAATAATTATTATGTAAGGAAGACGTTGCAACTGTGTGCAATACGTTATAAGTACGCGTTGTATGAATGCGCTGTTTAAAATATTTGAAAGCCAATAAGCCGCAAAATACCTAATGTGTCTAGTGTACCTAATATTTTTTACACTTCCCCGTATATTTAACTACCATCGTTATATGTGAAAACTAAAATGAATTAAAAATGTAGAGACAACATGAAGACTGTAGTAGAAAAACGAAATCTTAAAAAAAAATCATCAGTATCATTCCTGCTTCCGGGCATTATCCTTGCATAGTGCTAGTATGTATGCGAGTCTCTAGCTAATCATGATGGAAAAAAAAAATAGAACATTCGAGATTCCTCACCTGTCAAACAAAATAACATAAAGAGGGTGCATATATCAATAGTAAAAGCGTGAAATAACAAATGATTCAAATAAAAAAGTTCGTTGCGGTGCATTCGGAAGCCCAGGGCGGTTGGTATAGGAAGTGATACCGGTTTTATTTCCTTCACAATATGTGTATCGATTCCCGCTGTCACCGCAATGGGGTGTTTTTGAATCCGTTTTGATTGATGTATCAACGTATTGTGTTTAGTTTCTTTATACACATCTATTATGTTTATTTGCACTATAATTTTAGTATTATAATCGATACATTGTTCGTCTTCCTTGAGAGATTCTTTTAAACCGACGTAAAGTGGCAGCTCGCTGTCGCGTTTCGTTCGGTGAGTGAGATTTCTGGTAGCCCAATTCCTCCTGCCTATCGCAATCCCTTTTCCCACCCCTTCCATTCCATCCTTTTAGGTTGGCAACGCACCCATGATTCTTTTTGAGTCTCGGATGTCTATAGGCGGTGGAGATCACTTACCATCATGTGACCCATTCGCTTGTTTGCCAGTCTCGGCTATAAAAAAAAATTAAAATATTTAAATGAAAAATGCATGCTTTTAACACTTTAAGCAGTGGTATAGGTATCTATTCCTTTAAAATCATTTCTACACATTAATTAACTCTTATAATTGATACTGTTTATGATTTACAAAATCAAGTTGACTATAAAGCACTTTAACTTTAAACGGAATTGTATTCATTTAAGTATATTAGTATATTAATTGTTGTTTTGTTGTTGGTGGTTTTTTCATATATCTAAATTAATTACAGACTATCTAATAGTATTTCATACTATACACAATATAATAAGTATCCAGTAGTCAGCACCCACCGAACAAAATGACTGAATATAGATTCTTGTGAACACGTGTGTCTGAGAGATAATACGACAGAATAAGGACTTACTACGCATCGTAATATGACTAACATGATTATGCAAAGCATCCCCAATCTTTTAGGATGAAGATATAAAACCCGTTGGGCGTGCGTCAAACCGGTTTGCATTCATGAACAAACACAAATCACATTTGAACCGCCGATTGTATGACTGGGTATAACTAATTGCAGACCTTCATTGAATTGTCGTTGTGCTCACAGGAGCTATTGTTAACATTTTAATCGACATTAGCATAGTTAAATTTGCATAAGGCGAGGGGTCAAATGTTTGAAATGCTTTACTATGTTGCATCGACTCCCTGAATTAGCAAACTTGATAAGCAATCGTGTAATAGCGGAACAGCTTGTAAAGGGTTAACAATCATTTCAATTTACATTCTATTCAGTTTTTAATACAAGAATTTATTTACATGCCAAACGTGACCAAATATGGCGCGTGTCAACCAAATTGAGTATGCGAGGGAAAATGGCTTTATCAAATTGTCTCATTATTTCGTCCATCAAACGTCAGTTCCCACGAATTATGGGCATTTCTGCCACTATTAGGGATTAGCACCGTAATCCGACGACTTTCATGGATTAATCTAGGAGGTACGACCATCAGAAGTTTACCGCGCATTTTCATAATTAACGACAAATTAAAACACAAATTCTCGACTGTAAAAATTGTCTTCAATTCACTTTCCATTAACCAATTATGCAAAATACAGTAGAATGTGTCTAATCAGTGTTTTATATCATATTCAACCAAATCAAATTACTAATAAGAAGTATCTTTGGCAATAAATTTTGAAGCAACGCTATAAAACGAATGAAATAGCATATTAGTGAACGGTTGTAAATAAATATTTATAGCATATTAAACATCGGTAAAATCTCAATAAACGAACGAGGCTGTAACACAACAAAAGTATTGTGAAATAGAATTAACAATAGTTTCACTCGGGATTATTGGAAACTGATTTTCTGGCGGACCATTAATTTGTTATAAAAGCAACATTTAATATGGTTATTATAATTTTACGCAACAAGAAAACCGTTCCCACGTTCGATTAAAAATTGAGATGATTTAGGTTTAGTGTATTATAATTATCTTTTCGAAAGATTAATATTGTGTTTTTCAAATAATGGGTAAGATTTATAAGTTAAAGATTATTTTCTAACATTTAATAATGCAAGTAATATTGCTATGATTTTTAGGTAGCCTGACCACCTTAAAAACTTACTTACGAGACCTCGGGACGGTAGTCGTACCGAAATACATCCACGCCACCGATACAGTCTTTTTAGTTTAGTTAACTTTACTATTAAGCTTTAAATCGTTCTGCCTGTATGTGGAAATGTTATTGGAACCAAAATGAAACACCTAGTATACTATACAGAAGGCAGTCAGCCGCAAATGATTTGTCTAATGGCTCTGTAGCCTAAAGTAGACAATATTAGCCCTGTAATATTACTGCCCCACTGCTGGGCACGGGCCTCCTCTACTAATGAGAGGGGTTACGCCTTAGTCTACCACGCTGGCCTAATGCGGGATGGTAGACTTCACATACCTTCGAAATTCTTGTAGAGAAATTCACGGGTATGCAGGTTTCCTCACGATGTTCTCCTTCACCGTTATAGCAAGCGATATTTCACAAAGAAAACAAACTTAACATAGCAAAGTCAGAGGTCCACTTTGGGGTAGGTCTCGAACCTCCGACACTTGTCTCGGCAGTCCGTACCATTCTCAACCGAGCCAGCTAGTTGCAGCCTGACACACATTAAAAAATCAGTACAGCGCATTTCAACAATAAATAAGTTATACATACGACTGTAGTACTCCTAGTACCTCGGGTTTACTGTCGGCTCGGTTACACACCAGTATTGGGAAGACGTCCGCTCTCGCCTGTGGCTCCCGCTCGACTGTCCCCACCCGTGTGCTCGAGACAACTTAATAATTTAGATACCTACCCTACATAAACACTACATCCCTTCCTTATTATAATATTTTTTTTTCTTTTTTATTTATTTTCTCTCAATCAAATACAATTTTAATCACATTAGATAACAATAAACAAATCAATTTATTATTATTTTTCATATTGCCAATATTGATAAATCATTCTTCAATTACTTGATTACTTTTAGCATCGTCTTCATTGTGGACTTTCCATTCTCCTTCTACTTTCTTTAGATGAATTATGTTTCGCCTAAGTGTCTGTCCTGTCTCTTCGTTTCTCACTAATACGTCTCCTCCTTCAGTTTGTTCAACCACATGAGGTGTTGGTCTAAAGTTAGTTGATAGTTTATCTCCTTTCCTCATGTCCTTTATATATACTTTATCCCCTTCTAAGATTGTTGATTCTTCTGCTTTCCTTTTCCTGTCCCCATATTCTTTTCCTTTTTCTTTCAAAGTAGCATCTCTGTCTCTAACCTCCGAGTCGTCTATCTTGTGGTCCTCGTGCAGCAGTGAGGGAATTTTATCCCTATTTTGTCTTCGAAAAAATAATTGTGATGGTGTCTTACCTGTCACGGAATGAGGTGTCGAATTGTACATCATCAAGTAATCCCATACGCTCTCTCGCAAGTCTTTTTTGTCGATACGACTGATTTTTAGCCGCTTCAGAATATCCCGATTCTGTCTTTCTACCTCCCCATTTTGTTGCGGCCAGTAAGGTACTGTGTTAAACAACCTTATATTACATTGTTGGCAGTAATCCTTAAACTCCTGGCTTACAAATTGGCAACCGTTGTCGGCAGTAATCGATGAAGGATACCCAAGACGGCTAAAAATCTCCTTTAATAATTTTATGATTTGTGAACTATTGATTGATCTTGTAAATTTAATCTCTTTATACCTACTGTAGTAATCAATAATAACTAGCAAATAATCATTATTAGGCAGCGGTCCTAGTAAATCCATAGCAACGTCCACCCAGGGAGCTGCTGGAAGTTCACGGCGTTTCATGGGGACGGGATGACTAGGCAATCCTACGAGAGTACACCCTTTACATTGCTTTACAATTGCCTCTGCATCCTTGTCAATCCGTGGCCACCAAACTTTTGTGCGTAGCCGACTCTTCATCGCGACTATACCCGGGTGGCCCTCATGTGCTGCATTTAGAACATCCTTCCTGAGTTCTTTTGGGATAACAATCCTACTTCCTCTGAGAAGAATGTTATCATAAAAACAAAGTTCTGCTTCAAATATCCTGTATCCTTTCACGGAATCGTCCCAGTTATTATTATAAATACCACGTTTCACTTTAATGATTTCTAAATCTTTCTCCGAACATTTACTAATGACTTGAATAGGGATAGCGCATGGGCATGCTTGCTCAACTATTTGCTGGATGAAGTCATCTACGCCTCCACTGGGTACCTTGTGATATCCACAGAGCCTTGACAATGGATCGGCAATATTTGTTTTGCCTGGTCGGTATTTAATATTGTAACGATACGCTTGTAATCTTAACACCCATCGTTCGACTCGCGCACAAGGTTTTGACTTTTGTCCAAATAAAAACTCCAATGGCTTATGGTCCGTAACGAGATTGAATTTTTTTCCAAATAGGAAAATATTAAAATGCTCGACAGCCCATACTAACGCAAGCGCTTCCTTTTCGGTTTGGCTGTATTTCCGTTCGAGCTCTGTCAAGGTTCGGTTACCATACGCTATAATTCTTGGACCCTTATTATTGCTTTGAATTAAGACGGCCCCTAAACCAACTGGGCTTGCATCGGCGATAACTTCTGTTTCATCTTCTGTATCATAGTATCCTAATGTCCTTACCGTAGTTAGGGCTTCTTTCAATTGCTGAAATGCTTTATTCTGATCCTCTTTCCAAAATTCTTTTATGCTTCCTTTCTTACCTACTTTCAGTCTGAGTAACTTCTTCAACGGTTCTGTCATTGTTGCAAGGTTTGGCAACCATTTATTAATATAATTTACAAGCCCTAAAAAGCTTTGGAGCTCTTCTACTATTGATGGCACCCTAAACTCCCTGATGCTGTTTATGTATTTTTTAAGCGGTTTAGCTCCTTCTGGTGTTAATTCGTGTCCTAGAAAATTAATTTTTTGTACTGTGTATATGCATTTGTCCTTGTTAAGTAACACATCATTTCCTTTTAAAACCTCTAAAACTTTTTCCAACCGCTCATTGTGTTGTTGTTTGTCTTCCCCGAATACCAAAATGTCGTCGATAAAGTTCATAACACCATCCAAACCTGTTAGCATTTTTTCCAATATTTTTTGGAATAATTCCGGTGCACAAGTAATTCCAAACATTAATCGTTTGTATCTGTATAACCCTTTAGCTGTTATAAATGTCGTTAAGTGCCTTGAGTTAGGATGAATTTCTATTTGATGAAATGCGTTTTTTATATCCAGTTTCGAGAAATATTGAGCTTTTTTAATTTTTGGTAAAAGGTTATCCATACATGGCAGAGGGTGGTTTTCCCTTAGTATTGCAGCATTCGCACGTCTCATATCAACACATAAGCGTATGTCATCGTCGTCTTTTAGTATTGGTACCACAGGTGAAATCCATGAGGATGGTGCACGTACTTCTTCTATGATGTCATACTCCAATAGTTCGTTAATTTTGTCTTCAACTTTTTTTTCAATCGGTATAGGAATTCTTCGGTAAGGTTGTGATACCGGTTTACATTTTTCGTCAATGGGTATTTCAATAAGCACGTTCTTAAACTTCGGAAAAGGTTTGTAGTTTGGTGTAACTGTGTTAACTCCAATCCCCAATTTTAAGATTCCTAATTTGATAGCAGTTTCTTTACCCAATAAGTCCCTAGACCCATTATTGATAACAAAAACTGTAGCTCGTTCCGATTGTTGGTCGACCTTTATAGTTGTTTCAAATGTCCCCATAACGTCTAAAGGTTTTTTGCTACCGTAAGCATATAGTGTTTTTTGTGTCCCTTTTATTTGATTCGAAACTTCTATTCTTTCTTCTTTTAACTTTTTCCATGTCTCATCAGTGATTATATTTAACTTACAACCAGAATCTATCAGTAAATCCAACTTGACTCCACCCATTTCACATTCTATTGTAGCATCATCATTAATATTAAAAATGTAATGTAAGTCTTCGGTTTCTACTGACCTATTGTCGAATTCTACAGAGTTCACTTCATTTTTACTTCGCTTTCTTGTGCTATTGAATTGCTTATCATATATTTTCCGTTTTTGTGGTTTTGATCTACATAAAGCACTAAAATGACCCACTTTTTCACATGAATGACATTTCCTCTTTTTTGCTGGACATTCTTGATTTGGTAGGGTATGGGCATTGTAACCACACCTGCCACATTTCTTAATTTCTTGTTTGCTTGTAGCATTATCTCCTATTTTTTGGAACTCATTGCTGTGTTTCTTCTTTGTAGATTTATTTGAATTATTGTTAATTGTATTTATCTCGTTTGTTGTATTTTTGTTTCCATATTCTTCGAGTTGGTGTCCCACTATTTCTAATGTGTTGGCTTCAGCAATAATTTTGTCTAATGTAACGCTATCACCTAAGGTCAATATTTTTTTTCGTAATTCCGAAGATGAACATTTTTCTACAATTTGGTCGATCAAATGCTCATCTGGACTAGTAAACTTGCATTTCTCTGCCTGATGTCTTAATTTTACAACGAATTTTTCGAATTTTTCCGCATCATCTTGTTTTATTTGGCGAAACACGTGTCTTTCGAAAATTTTATTTTGTTTAGGCAGAAAATAGGCATCAAGTTTTTCAATAGCGATCTTGAAAACATCAACCCCATCTTCAGCTGTATCGACGTATGCGCCTGGTATATTATAAATAACTTCCTGAAGTTCCGATCCCCCCAAAAGCAATAAGGTTGCTCTCTTTTTTTGTGCTCCCGTGATTTCTGTAGCATCTAAGTAAATACTTAACGATCGCTTCCACCTCTCCCATCGCAAAGCGACCGTAGCATTATCTCCTTCAAGGTCATTTTTTTCTGGGGATGGTAGGGAAATTGCCATTTTCAGAGTAAATTTGGGGCGACCTGGAACGCATAGACCACATTGGTCAATATTTATTTAGGCCAGTAATGACCTGACACACGTAACGCACGGTTTACAGTTTCATGGAGGCCCGTACTGCCCTGACACGCATTACACACGGTTTACAATTTCATGAAGGCCCGCACTGCCGTGATACACACTATGCACGGTTTGCAATTTCATGGAGGCCCGTACTGCCCTGACACTCCTCACGTACGGTTTACACTTTCATGGAGGCCCGTACTGCCCTGACACTCCTCACGTACGGTTTACAATTTCATGGAGGCCCGTACTGCCCTGATACACACTACGCACGGTTTGCAATTTCATGAAGGCCCGTACTGCCCTGACACTCATCACGTACGGTTCACCATTTCATGGTCTACCATACTTTAGACTTACATAAACAAAGTCCACGCCTACACCTCCAACGGTTCAATCAGAGGTGAACAAGCGACCCAGGATGTTATACGGTTCATGATTTGTGCCCTCCACCACATCGGCACACCCCAGACGCCGCCGGCCCAATACTGAGCAGAAAACTCAACACCAGTCCACTCGACCCAGGAATCAAACTCAAAACCTCAGGACCGCATCCGCATCACTCGCGCACCACACAAGCAAGACATTAATGAATTATCGATCAATCGATGGATTCTCAACTCATGTCATACTATATTTCTTTAGGACTTACAAATTACCACACACTCACACGCATCACGAATTGTAGGTAATGAATATTATTGTATATTGAGTAGATATAGACATTAGTTCATATGGTACATATATACGTTATTAAACGAATTGTTGTAATCATAATTTGGGTGTTTAAGTTCATATTTTACGTATGCAATAAATAAAAATCTAATAATTAATTCAATTATGTAGGTAACACATGAATTTTATTCTATTTTAGCGACACCATTAGACTAACAATTTCCTTCCTTAATTGTTTACTTCGTTTCTAGACATACTAATAGTTGAAAATGGCATTTTAAATGTAGCTAGACTGATAAACTTTTAAATGCAACCATAATATATGACGAAAATAACTCAATGTTATGCAAAATTAGTCTAGGTAAATGGACCAAGAATCCACTTATTCCTATCTACCCTGTCTTTGTTTTAATTTGATTATTTGGTTCAATTATTATGTTATTACTGCGTTAATATACTGTCTATAAGACTGACCTTTTGCCTCGTCGCCACATGTAGTACTCCTAGTACCTCGGGTTTACTGTCGGCTCGGTTACACACCAGTATTGGGAAGACGTCCGCTCTCGCCTGTGGCTCCCGCTCGACTGTCCCCACCCGTGTGCTCGAGACAACTTAATAATTTAGATACCTACCCTACATAAACACTACAACGACGCGAGTTTTCGTACAGTTATACCCGAATTAATTAATATTCGTAAAACAAAAGCTCATTAATTTTCAAACAAAAGAAATTAAATAGAATCTAATTTATTGTTTGACGTCAATATTATGTCTAAACTTGGAGAATACAACTAACATTACTGCTAACGGAAACTTGAACATTTTGGCATTTCCACAAAATTATGATGTTCTGTCTGCGTCAACATAAAATAATTAATAGACGGATGCGCTAAAAATAATATGAAAATACATTAATAAATCATAATCAACAAATGATAACAAAGGAAACAATCAGAATGAAGGTCACAAATCATATTTTAATGATTACAAAACTTTGATGTTATAATAATACGAAAATAAGTCCGATAAATATTCCATTATGTACGGTAATTTCATGGCACACGTGAATATGCTATGTGTGTGCAGTGAGCTCGACTCGAATACGTCGCCTCCTTGGTCTAGTAGCAGTAGGCTGTGACCTCCAGGGTTCCTTAGTTCGATTCCATAGAAGAATGTTATGTAATTAAACTATTTGCCCGGTACTGGATTTGGGCAGATGGGCTTCAAGTCAGGCAGGCAGCTGATCGTGAAAAGTACGCCAAATCCTTTCTGCAACATGCTTGAAAAAGTGCGCGGACCCCATATTATATGGGATAAGGACAAAAAAAGAATTACTACATGCATGCATCTCCGAATGGAATTTGTGCCCGATATGGCGATAGGCTCGCCCCCTATCACTGAAATAATATGTTACAAAAATATTTTGTATATGTAAACGAAATGTTGTCACTTTTAAATAATATATTTGTTAACATGATGATTTGTAGTCCAACACTGGTATCAGACCCAGACCGGTACGATACGGTACTAGCCTGTGGGGTCCCAGACCAATGTTGGACAAAGTGCTGGCCAATATCCTTCCATGAACCGCGATCCTGTGCTGTTTTTCGCTTTCTTGCCTTTATGGTTTCCTCACGCCTGTTGAGCATCACATTAGGATTTACCCAACGTCCCGCCATCTCTTCTTGTGTTTGTAGTATATTGGTAGTATCCTTGTTTATTTTCTTTCTGTTCTACTTTCCATCATCCCATTCACCCAATGCTGGGTACATGCTTCCCCCATTGTTCGCCATTTATCGTGGTCTTTGGTCATCCGTACCCACGACATCCCGGCCACTGCCCTACTTTATCCCAATCTAATACCTATGGTCCGCGTACTTAATTAGTTTTAGAGGATTTATTATAAACTTAGAGGCACCAATCCCTTGTCTGTAGCATAATTATTGCCTAAATCCTGTCTAATTCTAACGACAAGCCAGCCCATTGTCCCGTCCGCGCACAAATAAATTATAGTATAGCAAATCATATATTTCCCAATCTTACATTGCTTCCAATTTTACTTAAGAAGAAAAGCGGAAAATCGTCTCCTCCTGTCCAAGGAGTGACGGCATATATGGGCTGTGAACCGGGATGTCCTGGGTTCCATTCCCAGGTCGAGGGTTCTAATTTAATTTGCCCGAGGCTGGATTTGAGGGATCAAAGGAGTTTACGTCAGGCAAGCGGCCGGTCGTAAAAACTAAGCCAAATCCTTTCTGCAACATGCTTGGATATGTTTGTTGCGCCGACCCCACATTAAGGTGGGATAGTGGCAAGTAGAAAGAAAGAACACCGGAATATATTTGTTTCTGTACCATACCGAAGTATGCGTGAACATACACATCTAACATTTCAAAAAGCACATTAACCATTATAACATAAAGGTATTGCTCATTCACAATAAAATTTCCATACTTACATCAATGGCCATCGTATCTGTTATGGTGCATAAAGTAAAACTCTATGGGAGCCAAGTGGGCGGCCCATAATCTAGTGATTACAAGGGAATTATCATCCATACAGAACGAAAAGCACGTATCTCGCCGATAAATGCGTGATTTGCTTAAAACATTTCATTTTTACGTTTGTTTATTCAATACATTTATCGTCCGAAGTATTTTAATATGCCAGTTTGTGCCGGCTTAAATTATATTATTGGCTGTCTACCACGCACCGGTGGATTATCTTTTCATATTAATTTATCCTCGTATCGTAAAATATATTAATTGAAATTCTTTACGTAAACCACATCTGGCAGTGGTTCTAATAAAAAATAATCTCCGACAAAAGTACGATAAAATAAAATATGTATTTTCAATGTACCGAACATAATATGTGATTTTAATCTAAACTATAAATATGCTATAGCCTTCAATAACATAAAAGTAAAATACCGTGGTGCATGTATCCCAAATGGATCGACAGCCATGAAAACACCAAGATGTCAAAAGGTCAAAAGTGGTAGAGCCACGCTGTAGCCTAGTAGGGTAATTTTTGACACTCGATTTGATTTCATCTACAATTCGATTTAATAATGACTTAAAATAACACCCAAATCAAGTAAAATAGTGCACTAATCTTTCTTTCTATCTGCCTTTATCCCACCTTAATGTGGGGCCGGCGCAACAAACTTTTTCAAGCAAGTTGCAATGATTTGGCTTAGTTTTTACGACCGGCCTTACGTCAACGCCCCCCCGCCCTCTAGAAACAAATCACCTCCCAGGCAAATCAAGTTAGAAAAATCGCTCTGTACGACCTGGGAATCGAGCCCTAAACCTCCCGTTCCACAGCCCATATATGCTGCCACTAGACCAGAGCCAGCCTCTACTATAATTATAAAAATAAAGATATTTTTAAATCACCAAAACCTGGCACTACCCAACTTATGAATCCATCTAAAATTCTATAACTCACGGACTTTAGCACATGTACAGTATACTATAGAGATCAAAGCCCATCTCAATATTAAAACGCGTCACGAGTTCATCGTTTCGAATCGTATGCAACCGAAGAAATATTTCTAAATAATAAAATATGTAGGTATTCTCTTACAATCGGTAGGAACGTAAATTCTGTTGGCATTGTATGTACTACTAGTTTGCCCAGTTAAAGGCACAAGATGCGCCGGCGCGAGTCATCGCTCCTTCGAGTGTTGACACTCGATTGTTTATTCTCCTCGACAGACACACAACAGTTGCACACACTAATTACATATAAATATAAGCTTTTTACGTACTGCGTGGTGTGTGGAGAATTACTTTCAGTTCTAATTATCAATAGACATACGACCGGTTTCAATAAACAATCTCAGTTCGAATGTACAGATAGATTACAAAAAATTGCCAATAACACAGTTTGAACATGACTCCGTCAAATGACGTGATTTGATTGGTTCATAAACGCGAACTATCTGCACTCTAAACCGAGATCGTTTATTGAAACCCGCCGTTAGTGACAGTACCACTTTACAAGTTAGGTTTGACGGTTTTCACAACACGAAAACGATGATCATTTTCGTTTCGTTTCGATTTCTTTGTGCATTTGTTTTAATATATCATAATGTCACAGACACGCACCGAGCTCGATACGAATTCGATTGTGAAAAATATTATACAGGCCATAGAACTAGCATCTATGTCCCGATATCAACAGTTACATAGTTAAGTGCAGGCCAGCATATCAGCTACACCAGTTTCTGACGTGTCGATATTTGTAGTTGGGAAATAAAATTACCGAAAACTTTAATATCTTTTTTATCGTATTCTTGGTACGTCATTAATATTGTAAATATATTTTATAGCCACCTTGACACTTCGTCATGACGTCTGGATTGGGCAACAATGAGGTAAAATTTTTGTGTCATATTTATTTTCCTTAATATAGTGCGTAGCCCAAACAACCGCAGACTGCAAGGTGATGTTCAGAGAATTTGCGTTAAATATTGAAACTAAATAAAGAAAGACGTGGTAATTGCACGATAATTTAAAAGAGTACTTCTTTGACAACTACGAAGGTATTATATACAATTATTTTTAATGACTCGACAGTGTAAAGGTTACTCCAGTAATACAACAAAAATCATTTAACTAAAACTGAATACTGCTATCGCATTATTTTTATAGCAGAGACTGATTAACCAGGTCGCCTCCTCGGTCTAGTGGCAGCATATATGGGCTGTGGACCAGGAGGTCCTGGGTTCGATTCCCAGGTCGGGCATAGCAAATTTTCTAATTTAATTGCTGCAACATGCTTGAAAAAGTGTGTTGCGCCGACCGCACATTAAGTGGGATAAAGACGGGAGAAAGAAAGAAAGACTGACTAACCAGGAAGTGGGCCACCTGATGGTCAGTGACCTTCAATGCCTATGATACCAAAAGAATCATTGGTAGGTTTCCAACCTTAAAACCTTAAAGGATACCTTAAGGACCTTAAAGGATCGAAATCCATTGATAGGGATTGGGAAGGGAGGTGAATGATATGATTAGGAATTTGGGAGGGGATTTGACCCACCGAAAATCTCACTCACTGAACAAAACTCTACAGAGATACTATGAGACAGAGCCGGAACATTCGTGCTGTAGACGTTATTGTCTACAGTGTGTTTCCATCACTCGAACATCATAACTACGTATTTTCATAAATAGCAGACGCTTTAATATGTTTCCTTACAAATCCCTGTCGGAAATGAACTGCGAGTGAAGTTGTTTCGTTGGAAAACTCTTATCGAACGACAATGTTGAGCGTGTGCGACGCACTTGTGGGCTGGTGGCTGGTGCCGTACTGGTTTTATTAATAACATAACATAAGTTCACGCCTGTATCCCCGAAGGGGTAGGCAAAGGCGCACTAGCAAATTAGATAACCCACATTTCGCCGAGCTCAGTTCCGTCCCAGATGTGAGGTGGCGAGACTATCGCCATATCGGGCACAAATTCCAGATTGAAAAAAAATCCAATGTCACTTTTGCCCTATCCGGGTATCGAACCCGAGACCTCAGGACGGTAGTCGTACAGATATTATATAAATGCAACTACTCCACCGAGGTAGTTTATTTAGTTTTAATATTTTATTTATTTAGAAAAACATTAAATTTTCATGAATCCGTTTATAATTTTCGTTTTAAAATGTTATTTTGTTCCGAAATCGATCGATTCTAAGATCATTTAATTCGACCAAACGTTTATACTCGTAAAATATCATATTAAATCAGGTTACGCCTACCAACAACAATTATAACTGTGTTGTTCTGTAGAATAGTGTTGTTCAGCCCACATGGTTGTTTATGTTCCCAACAATTACCATGTTAATGCGAAATTTAGCTCAAATGGCTATAAAATTTAAAAAGGTGCATTGTTATTGGAAAACGCGGGAAATGGTGAATTGCTATATTGCTGGTAGAACGTCACTAATTGGAACCCAGTTGCGTGGTTTATTGTAAAGCATTGATAATGTTAGACAAACAATGGCTGGGACGTGAATTAAATGATTGAAGCGGTGATTTTAATCAACCAAAAGATGAAGGAGGCTCTCAAATGGACTATGCATTTTTAATAGTTAATTAACATTTTTTGGGGCACAATCGAAGGGCAACCAAATATAAAAGCATTAAAAATTGTAGAAATTTGGGACTTGGGACCGAGTTGGCTAGACTCCAACGTCATTACGTAGTTAAACGCAGTATATTAAGCACATATTATGTAAAAAGTTATGTATAAAAGTTTTACATTTAAAACGCAATTTTTCGCATAGGCATAGGCGTGGCGTACTCTGGAGTGGTCTGTACCTCTAGTACAGAGATAATAATTCTCAACTACGATGGTACTTATCGATAAAAATCTCCACACATACGACTAGCGCCTCTTCCGGAAAATAGAACGAACCAAAATAAATTGAATTTAATCCAAGAAATGTTACTACATTATTTAGATTCCGTCAAAGTTCCTCTACCGCCAGTTCGGAAGGCCGTTTCGCCAGAGTTAAGTTACAAATGAAGTTGTCTCGTTTGCTCTCATGTAAAAATATTATAAGATTACAAATCGACTGCAGGAATGTCGATTATAATGATATGGTCATGTTATAAGGAAACCATAAGACTATGTCACAAGTACCTAGACAAGATCGTACCACGGGTGCGTCTGCGCTGGCGCTGGCTAGACCTCTTGAAAGAAGAATAAGATCCAATGGTCAAGATGCTCAAGATGTCGCCTCCTTGGTCTTGTGGCAGCATATATGGGCTGTGGACTGGGAGGTCGTGGGTACTATTCCCAGGTCGGGCAAAGAGAATTTTCTAATTTAATTTGCCCGGAACTGTTCCCCCACAGGAAGTTGACGTCAGATAGGCAGCCGGTTTTGAAAAATAACCCCATGTTCATGCATACATGCATGTTCTCTGCGACATGGTTGAAAAAGTGCGTTGCCACATTAAGGTGGGATAAGGGCAGATAGAAAGATCAAGATGCTCAAGACCGGAATACCATAAAATATGCTCAAGACTGGTCAAAGTAGAACTGTTTACGTAGAAAGGCGGTCTTTAATAGAACGGGATAACAGACTTAAAGAAAGAATATAAAAATACAAACACCTGGTCCTTACTTATAAAAACAGTTTGAGCAAATGGCTAAGGATAGCCTGTCACTTATTTCCATGTGTTACATTGTTTGAAAACAAAAGTGGCAGGCTATTCTTAGCCATTTGCTCAGCTAAACTGTTTTATAAGTAAGGCCCATAATCACACGATAACAAGCAAGTAGCTGTTGTGTTGGAAAACAAGTTACGTCTGATGGAGTGCGCTTCTGATTCGCCAGTCACGCACTCGTAAGGTTCTGTACACACGGTACAGGATATTTGTGTTCAGTTCAAGTGTTAATGGGAGATAAAACGTAATGCACTAATACATTGTTACTATGACCATTATAACAATTATCGCTTATATTATTGTCGCCCGAGCAGCGGCGAAAGGTCAGTATAACCCGATTCTTACCGGCTTCCCTTTGCCAGATTGTATACACTAATAACACGGACGTAAAAAAACAAAGGACACCATCTCGCCTATAGTTAAACGGACGCCACAAAGAAGCCACGCACACTGGCGCGCCTGTACAAGAGTGCACTACGCACATACACGCCATTACGTGTCGATAGATCAAATGTGCAGAAAACCCTGCATCACTTTCAATATTCCTAGCACTCCGTCCATCTTTTTTTTCCGTGACATCACCATTTCATGTATGTGACGTCAATCTATGGCGTCTGTTTAACTATAGGCGAGATGGTGTCCTTCTTTTTTTTACTTCCGTGGGTGGCGTCTCCGTACATATTGCCCCTTACTTATAAAAATATTTAAGCGCTGCTTATCTTTAACCATAGGCTGTCCCTTTAATTTTTAAACAATGTAAGGGGGCGTCCATAAATTACGTGAGGTGTTTTTTTAAATTTTCTGCCCCTCCCTCCCCTCCTGGTGAGATGTCGTGAGATTTTATTCAACCCCCTCCCCCATCCCACAATCTCACGTGAGATTTTTCAAAATGTGAGTTTCTTACGTAAACGCATGTACAATCTGGATTAAATGGACCAAAATAGTATATTTTTTTTTTGTTTCAATCAGAAAAAAAATTGCGTGATATTTGCCGAGACCCCCCCTCTCTCCAACGTAAGATTAGATGAGATTTGACTCGACCCCCTCCCCCCCTTAAACACCTCACGTAATTTATGGACGCCCCCTAACGCAAGGAAAAAATTACAGGCTATTCTTAGTGAAAAGATAATCGAAAATGTTTTCGACTGCCTCGGTGGCGTGGTGGTATTTCGGTACCACTACGGTTCTGAGGTCTCGAGTTCGATCCCCGGGTCGGGCAAAGTGATATTGGATTTTTCCATATCAGCCCAGAGTCTGGAATTTGTGCCCGATATGGCGATAGGCTCGCCCCCTATCACATCTGGGACGGAACTAAGCTCGGCGAAATGTAGGTGTTCTAGTTCGCTAGTGCGCCTCTGCCTACCCCTTCGGGGATACAGGCGTGAGCTTATGTTTTTATAAGCAAGGTCCTTGATGTATAAAGTTTCAGCCAAGTGAGAGAGAGCATAATCTTAATATCATAGGTATCCGGAACTACGGGCGACGCATGGTGTTCAACACCTGAAGCAGTAACAAATATGTGGGGATCACAAACATTTGTCTCGGTGCGAGAATCGAACCCCCTACAATGGGCTGGGCCATAGAGGCTGTCGTAAAAATTCAACCGTATAAGATAACACAAAAACATTTTTATACACATTACTTATTCTAAGTTATTCTAAAGGAGTAAGATTGTCCTGTTTTTCAAAAGCAGGTGAAACTCCAGGTGATTATTGGATGCCCATGAGTTTGCTACGAGTTTGTAGGAAAAAACATTTTAAGGATATCCGCAGACATATCAATAAAACTTTTCCACAAGGTGTAATGTGGTACGAAACGAGAGGATATAAAATCGAGCCGTACGTTTCTTTTATATCTTTTTGTTGCCAATATTTGAACGTATTCCTGGCACTTAGAATATATATAGAATATTGAGGGGCTTAATCATAAAAAACTTTTCTTCAGCGTAAGAAAAGAGTAAACATTCTGGCTGCTTATTTCAATTCTAATGAATTCTTTATAGGTCTAGAGATTCTTAGTTAGGCAGAGAAACGGAGACAATATTATTTCAGCAGCCCCCTGAGATTTGACACTCGATTAGATTTTTACTACGAAACGGTTTCATTTATTAACTTAAAATTCCAAATGACAAGGTCTCGAAACTAATGCGACATAAGCGCACTGTTTAACTAGATTTCGGTGACATTTTAAGTCAATAAATGAAGCCGAATCGTGGTCGCAATCGAATCGAGCGTCAAAAGTTACCCTATAGGAATATTTTTATCAAATTTATATATAGCTCGCTGCGCGTCTATGACATTTGTATAAAATATTAACCAAACTTCATCAGTGTGAATCAAGCTCAATACTAATTCGCTTGTCAATAATATTCCTGCTTGGGCCACAGATCTTCGATCGAGCAATCATTATGTACTTTACTTTTAATTTATTATTTAAAGCATGACTTAACCGAGGCATGCAGCATTATTGATGAAATTAAGTTGAGCGAACTTGCATTAATTGCAATGCAACTATCATTATAAACCTCTACCTATCCCTTCGTGAATACAAGCGTGAGCTTAAGTCAACTATTATTTTCAAGGAGGACGAGAATTTGTAAAAGCTAATATATGTACAGCAGTAATCGACTAAAAGATAATGCAGCTGATGTCCGGGATGACAAGCTAGTGCAAAATGCAATACGTTTGTACATTTAATAACAAAGTGTTAAATATCAATAGTATTTATCATTTCGTTACTACTAAGCATGTTTATATAACCTTCGTTATATAATCAGCAATAAAAATGAAGTACACGTAAGCACGAAATTAGTACAGAAGTCAATCTACATATAAAGTGCACCCGAGCAACGCACATATAGACACCGTTCACGGACACGATATCTCGGTTTGGTTGGGACCAGTGTGAGCGCCAATGCCATCCGCTTGAGAGAGAGTTGTTTGACGTCAACCCCCTCTGACAGGTCCTCTCTCTCTAAGGGATCCCGTCCCGGGAAAATTAAATTAGTAAATTCACTTTGCCCGACCTGGGAATCGAACCTATGACCACCCGGTCCACAGTCCATATATGCTGCCACTAGGCCAAGGAGGCGACTTTGATTATAATAATACTGCTATAAGACGTGGTGGTAATCCCCTGCTCGGTGAACCTAGCCAGCCGCCCGCGCAGCAGCCGCCGCCGCCTTAACAACTAGCGCGAACGCCGAGCGTAGGTATGAAAAGTGAGGTACATACAAGATATTGACTTCGGTACCTATGTGTTTTGTGACTTAAGATTACGATTTCGTTGTGCATTCAAGTAATAATAATATTATTGTGTTCATTATCATACTCTTGAGACTTGTCACACTCCCGTTTTATTATCAAACAATTCCATTTATAACTGCGGTAAAAAAAATATACTAATTATGTTTATACTTAATTGAAATAAAACTATTCATTGTAGATTTACGAGTCGATTAAAATTTCAACCTCAAACGTAATAACTAATAACAATACCTAAATACCACTAATATGTATGTATCAATGTGTAACGTAGAATCAGCATCATCACGCATCTGTATGTCTGAACAAGGCTAAGATTATCGAAATGCAGCCTTTTATAACGTGATCTATACTGTTACGACGTCGATTGTATACTTATTATGCCTTAGAGCGACTAACTTAGCAACGACCGGAGAGATATTCCATCTAAGATGATTTACGCGGTAAAACCTGGATGTGATGGCGCGTACACACCAACCGAATGAAGGCGAAAGAATTTTTGCGAAGGGGTCGGTGTGCAACACCGAAGCCGAATGAACGAACGAAAGCGTTCTGTCCCGTTCGGTCGTGCGCAGGATAACTGTTGTGCGAACGCAACAGCGAATCGTGAATGTTCGGAAACGTTCGATTCCCATCGCCGATGGCCCTTCGCGAATATTCTTACGGCTTCTTCCAGTTGGTGTGTACTCGACATCAGATAATCGCCCCGTTTTCCCCCAAAAAAGGTTATCTATTACAACGTAGGCCCCAGATGCCCACAGCTTTGTGGGAAAATCGAACTTAATGTAAAATTATATGCTACAGCATAAAATACTCAATTATCTCGCGAAACAGAAGATTCATTAACATAAGCTCACGCCTGTATCCCCGAAAGGATAGGCAGAGATGCACTATTGAACTAGAACATCACATTTCGCCGAGCTTAGTTCCGTCCCTGATGTGATAGGGGGCGAGGCTACCGCCATACGGGCACAAATTCCAGTCTCCGGGCTGATACGGAAAAATCAAATATCACTTTGCCCGACCCGGAGATTAAACCCGAGACCTAGGATAATAGTCGTACCGCGCACGCAATAGCACTACGCCACCGAGGCAGTCAGTCGAGGCACTCGTTGAGCCGGACATTTATCGCATATTCGTAATAATTAAAAGCAATCTGTCGAAGCGCATTACTTAAAGTACTGTCACAAGAGCCACTCCAGTGACCTAGATATTATTTTCATCGGTAATCCCCCTCATAAACATAATTACGCTAATTGCAGTCAACAAACGAGTCGATATCTATTTGTACTACGCAGATCGTCGTTTACATTATCAACATAAGTGACTAGAACTATATCTTGATTCTTAGATGTAATCGTGTTACTGGAGGTGTGTCCTACTTGCTAATTATCGAGCTGGGTCAATTAGCAAAGGATTCGTAGAACAATTCAGTGGGATTTGTAGTAGATTTCGTAAATGATTAAATTATCGATATGCAAGTCCTCATGATTGTAGAACAGTGATGGGCGTTACATTTGATAGTCGCCTCCTTGGTCTAGTAGCGGTGTATAAGGAATGTCAGGAAGATCACTGTCATGAACATGTCATGAACAGGTCATGAGCAGGGAGGTCCTGGGTTCGATTCCCACGTTGGGCGTGGTGTTTTTCTAACACAATTTTCCCGGAACTGGATCCTTCAGATAGGGGTTGACGTCAGGCAGGCGGCCGGTCGTAAAAACTAAGCCAAATCCTTTCTGCAACATGCTTGAAAAAAGTGTGTTGCGCCGACCCCACATTAAGGTGGGATAAGGGCAGACAGAAAAAAAAAGACAGGTGTAACATTTGATCAATTTTAGAGACGAGAGTACTTGTAATGAGATGCCTTGTTTTATGAATTGTGATAATCAGCCTCTACTTCAGTTGTTAAATTCAAGTACATATTTACTTTTTGTATAGCATAGACTGGCAAAAGAGCAGATGGGTCACCTGATGGTAATTGATCTCCCCCGCCCTTAGACACCCAAAACACAAAAAGAATCACGTGTGCGTTGCCAACCTTAAAGGAGAGAAATAGGAAACTGGGAAACGGAGGGGGGAATTGGGCCACTGGAAATCTCACTCACCGAACGAAATGCAACAGCGAGCTGCTGCGCCTCTACACTCAAACTCAGATCTTTGAGACAATTTTCAACTTCTAATATCGATTTATCGAACATATTCACATCAGCCTGGAACAAGCCGGCTCTTATAATGAGAAGAATATGCCATATTACGCGTTAATAGACTTCACATACCTTTAAAATTCTTAAGCACAACACAACATCAGATGAGACAAATAATAAATAATAAAATAAATAAATACACCCCACACTAGGTATAACCTGTATCGTGGATGTCAGAGACTATGAGAGACTTTCGGTCTCACAACACCAAGACTTGAAACAAATATCTGTGGGTCACACAAATATTTGTCTCAATGCGGGAATCGAACCCACGACCTCTTCACAGCCGGCTACTCGCCCACTGCGACACGGAGGCTGTCTACATATTACATAAACTATGATCTAAAAAATATGTGTCAACGATTCACCTCGGGGGAGACCCACGAGTCAACGGAACTTACTCCTAAGTTTGCCTAAACTCGTTCGGAATTGTATAAACACTAATTTACACGACAAGAATTTTCTAACGTCTCTTTAACTTATATATGTAAGATAAAAAATAGGGGAATAACATACTTGTACGATTAACATCTCCAAATTATTTTAACAGCGGAAGTGATTGTTTGCGATTAATTTTAATTCCTAATCCGTACGTGCAAATATTATTCGTTATGAGGTACTTTTCGCTTGGAGATTATATTATTTTATAACATTCCATCGTCCCCAAGCGGCCAAGTACTTCGACAGCAAGTTCCTAGTGCAGCCGCTTTCCCATAAACGGCCCGAAAATCTGACTTCCTCGATGATGTAGCGGTACTGCATGCGCGGTAATGTGGGTGTTCTAGTTCGCTAGTGCGCTTTTGTCTTCTCTGCGGGGATAAAGACGTGAGCTTATGTTATGTGGCCCGAAAAGTTCTGGCTAAATGATTTTGGAAGAAGATTTAAGAGCCAATGGTTTTACTGTAGGGGATGCTTAAAACCGAGCGAAGTCTTCACCCACCTGCAAAAAGTTAACCCTGGTTTGTATACAGAACGACACACAGGTTCTCTCTTTATAGTTTCTATCTGAATTTAAAACTGCTTTTGAAATGTCCTCTATATTTAATTTTAAAAAATACACCCAACATTCACACACCTTTTTTTTTTTTTTTTTTTTTTGTCGCGGGGAAAAGTGTTTTACCACTGCCGCCGCGCCCGGGGGGGTGGACGCGGCGGGTATGTCGGGTTCGCCGGCCTTACGACCCAGCGCCGTGATGCCCGGGAGAGATGGTCGACATCCGGGCGACGCTGGGCCGCGTCCCTAACAAATGCCCTACACCGGCAATACCGACTAAAAACCCCGCGGTGGCCTACTTCGGCGCATGAGTGGGGCGGTCCCGGGGTATCCTGAGATAGCCTCGGATTGCTACCGGAACCGCCCCTGCGCGGTGCCGCCTTGCGGCCCGTCTCCGATTTGGGGGGGGCTTAGAAGCCCCCGCCGCCGAAGGACGCCCTCGGCGTCTACGGCAGCACGAGGCCGACCGTCCGTGCTGCCGTCCGTCCCGGGGTCGCAAGTACAATAGTACTATAAGGGGCGCACAGCCCCCCGCTGCACGCCCGCGACCCCGGAAGGCCCCTATTAGTCGCCTCTTACGACAGGCAGGGGTTACCGTGGTGGAATTCTCCAAACGCCCCCATTCCACAGGGCGGGAGACGCCGGTCAGTCGTCCACCCGGCGCCTCCTACGTCTCCTTTGGCGGCGGGCGGGATCGCTCTGCTCACGATCCCGCTCGGCGCTCTCCTTCTGCGAGATGGCGCGCTCGCAGAAGGAGAACATTCACACACCTAGCCCTGATCCCATACTAGGTATAACCTGTATCGTGGGTATCAGAAACGATGAGAGACTTTCGGTCTCACAACACCCAGATTTGCAACAAATATCTGTGGGTCACACAAACATTAGTGTTAATGCGGGAATCGAACCCGCTGCCTCTAGTTTCACAGCCGGCTACTCGCCCACTACGCCACGGAGGATGTAAAATTTAAAGGTACTTTTAACATACAAAAATGGATTAATGAATGAGTATGCTGTGACACGAGCGATATTTTCGATTAATCTATTAAGCAATCAGAAACCTTATAAAGAACGACAATACCTTTATAGAACGATTAAGTTAATCGTCCACCAGATCGTAAATATGGCCGAAAGACATCCCCTACATATTAATAATAAACGGATTTACCTACATCATCGACACTTTATCACTCCCTAACACCCAAAATGACCACATCCAACAATTACACCCCAAACTAAACAGTATACGCTTAAATTGCTCTATTTCCGTTCAAAATCGACGACTCAATTCGTCACGGTATGGACAAATGTATGCGATTTATGGTTCACTTATATGAATTAAATTGCATCTTCTGCTGATAATAATAGAGATTAATTTTGTTTGAGTATATGAGAAGATATTTTATTATATTATGGTCTGTATTGTTAGTTGACCACAATAGATTTTGTGGACAAAAAGAGTCTAGACAAATAACACAACGACCAAAGTATATTCTATGATAAAGCGTAGTCCACTTAGTACATACATAACATACATACATAAATAACGCCTGTTTCCCGTTGTGGTAGGCAGAGACTAAGGAGCGCCAATTGTTTCAGTTCAAACACACCTCTTTCGCTTCTTCCACAGTCGTAAGTCTTTTCATGCACGCTCGTCGGTTACGAGAACTCCTTATTTGACCCTTTTTCAGGAGATCGCCAATTTGGTCCTTAAAGGTACGTCTAGGACGTCCTCGGCCGACACTCATACCATTCCCTTCTGCTACATAAATTTCTTTCGTCACTCTACTTTCATCCATCCTTTCAACGTGGCCAAACCACCGAAGCATTCCTTTCTCAATCCTCGTCACTACATCTTCTTTCAATCCACATTTCTCTCTTATGCTGCTATTCCTATTCCATCCACTTAGTAATAGTAATATTTTTGCAATGTGTAAAATCTACAATTATTAAAGAACGAAACAAATACTAAATAACAATTTATAATTATGATTGTTAACTCGTATCTGTTATTTTTTCTTAATCGCAGCGATAGCTCAGTTGAGAATGGTACGGACTGCCGAGAGGAGTGTCTGATGTTCGAGACCAACCCCAAAAATGGAGCATACACCTCTGACTTTTATATGTTATGTGTATTTTCTTAGTGAATTATCGCTTGCTATAACGGTGAAGGAAAACATCGTCAGGGAACCTGCATACCCGAGAATTCTCCACAAGAATTTCGAAGGTATGTGTAGTCTACCAATCCGAATTAGGACAGCGTGGTAGACTAAGGCCTAAGACCTGTCATTAATAGAGGAGGCCCGTGCCCAGCAGTGGGACAGTAATATTACAGGGCTAATATTATATTTCAACAAGCAAACATTTATCATATCTTGCTTTAAACAACATTCGTAACTAAATAGTAAATACCAATAAATTACCAACAACAAATTAAAATCTGATGAAAAATTGACCATACATTACAATACATTGAATACATTTCATTCACGAATAATCCCCCACATCCAATCATAACAAATATAAAATCACAATGGCGTAGTCTCACATCTGCCATATAGCGAGAAACGTAGCCACGTGTCCTTCCCACAAAGCTATAATCGCATTAACCACCAATCGTCACAATAGGTGCCAAATAATTCACCACCATTGTGACCATTGACCAGAATTTCGGAATTCCGTTATATTTTTTGTAAACATTAATCAAATTTTAATGGGCGGCGAATAGAGCATACGGTCCGCAGAGTACACACACATAGCTGACAATTATAAACGCTTTCAATGGCTACCAGTGGCGAAGAGTGAAAAGTTTCAAAAGAGAAGCCAATTCTACTTTCTCTTCTTTAAATTACCTAATAATGTTAGCCCTGTAATGAATTTTCTAATTTAATTTGCCCGGAACTGAATCCCTCAGAGGGGGTTGACGTCAGGCAGGCAGCCGGTCGTAAAAAACAAGGCCTTTCCGCAACATGCTTGAAAAAAATTATTGCGCCGACCCCACATGGTCTCACACCCCCTCATCTACGGTGGGATAAGGGTAGGTAGAAAGTTATTTATTTAAAGCAAGAATATCTGAAGAATTCGTTCGAGCCTTTCCTTCTACGTGGCATTATTCAAGCCTGATCCGACTCCTAAAACCTAATCCTCTATATCTACTGTAGTATAATAAATAAATAAAGCCTTCATCTCTGTTGATAGTTTACATGATATACTTATGATTATTTATTTTCCTCTTCAACCAACAATTTTTCCTTCGACATACTCCTCCATACTTCTATATTTATACTCAACATAATTATCACACAATGTCACTCAATAAAATGTTTAAAAAATCACATAACGATGTATGTATGTACACCATAAAAACAAGCTAATTAATTAACTTAATCGTTCATACTTCATAGAACAGTCGACAATATATCTTGCCTTTATATGAAGCAAAAACATCATCTAATATTTATATTATGTTGCAACAAAAACAATTCGCCAGACAGCGTGCCGCTTGTAACTAATGTACTCGTTGAGGTACGAAACTATTTTGGATGTAGAACAATGAACTGAGATTTAGTAGACATTGAAGTTCAGTGACTCGCAACAAACACTAAGAAACCACTGAATTCTTTAGAAATATATGGTTTCGCATCATTAGGTATTAACTGGTTACTGTTGTTTAGTAATATTTATTTTAAATTCAGTGATCACCTTCAAAATATTTGCAATATCTGCGAAAAATTTCTAAAGCTCACTCAAGCGCCAAATACATAACGCAGTGTATTGGACACAGCACCATTCCTGAGGAGGTTCCATTGAGATCCTAACCGCCAGTGGCCCGGTGGTCTACCAAAGTTGAGATTTATAGGGAACTTCGACTAATTCTAAGTCACAGAAACGAACTCAGTGAGGATTTGGAATTTTTAAATAGAGCTTTGACTTAGTCCGGGTCATTTTTTACAAGAAAAAATCATTGCTTAGTCTGTCTGTCTGTTTTTCTGTAAAAATGGCTCAGACTAATTCGAAGTTCCATTTAAAAATTTCAAATACTCACTGAGTTCGTTTCTTTGACTCCGACTTAGTTGAAGTTCGCTCTATAGATCTCAGCCTAAGTCCTAAGCCTCGCGATCGAAGGGGCGCCATCTTATATTTTTTTCTACATTTATATATTTCGAAATGAAAAAAACTTATAAAATAAATATACAGCCGCATTCGTACATATTCTGCCATCTATGGCAAGAAAATATTTCATAAGAGTAGTTAATGTTTATTTATACTTTTATATTGTAATACTCTAACATTATTAGCTCTATGTAACTTAGAACATCTGGACGATCCAAGGTTTGGAAGCAGGAAACTAAATCAAAAACCTCACAAAAACTAATAAGCTATTAAGATCGTGAATAAACTTAAATTTAGTACTTCGCAAAAAATAAACTGCGAAAATTAATGATCACCAAAATTAGACCATCTGCTTCCTTGACAGCACACAGTTACTTTGATAGCATTATGACATGCTTACGATAAAAAATACGATACACGCTTATTATGACTAATAAATGTGCTTATCTTTTAAATAAGGACATAGATTGATTTCATTCATGGCAAAAAACACCACTACAAGTCTGCACGACTAATATGTTACACGATTATCTGAACCGATAAACGTTAATCTTTAAAAAGACTGCCTCGGTGGCGTGGTGGTATTTCGGTACGACTAAGTTTCTGAGGTCTCGAGTTCGATCCTCGGGTCGGGCAAAGTGATATTGAATTTTTCCATATCAGCCCGGAGTCTGGAATTTGTGCCCGATATGGCGATAGGCTCGCCCCCTATCACATCTGGGACGGAACTAAGCTCGGCGAAATGTGGGTGTTCTAGTTCGCTAGTACGCCTCTGCCTACCCCTTCGGGGATACAGGCGTGAGCTTATGTGTTTAAAAAGATTTAAACAACATTTATATTCCTTAAAATATGTAATTACAAAGTTTAATGAAATAATCAATTATTTAGAAGTAACGAAGGTCATCGAAGTCTGTTCTGATTAGAGTTATTATTTTCTCGGCATTTTCACATTCCCAGATCCCAGTTTTCCGAAAATATAACAATCTTTTGTAATCGTGCTGTTTATTAAAATTTCCATTTCCTCCACTCCGTTTCCTTTTTCCTTTCCCTCCCATTTCCTCCTTTTAGGTTGGCAACGCACCCATGATTCTTTTTGTGTCATGGGCGTCTACGGGCGGTGGAGATCACTTACCATCAGGTGACACATCTGCTCGTTAGCCAGTTTGTAAAAAAAATTAACAACTCTCTGCAAACAAATAAGGCACAGACACGGTGAAAGTTTAACAAAAAATCATATTAAAATAAAAAAAATCATCACTACAAGTTTGATTTTAGATACCCGACAAATATTGATTGCTGAAAATACTTCACTAACTTTAAATTCAGTAAATTTAAAATCCTGCCCTAACTTCTCGGAATTTTCAGACATTTTCGCGGAACGAGACGTTTGCAGCTACCCTAGTTGTGACAGAGATCCAAAGCTAACGTAGCTTCACTACTTCAAAGGAAACCAGACTCGAAAAATATGAATTTACTTAACTGTGTATAGATAAAATGGACGGAAAGAAGGATAAAAAAGTATAGCTCAATAATTGATCGAAAAGAGGACGAATGGCTCTCAATGGCATGAAAAACCCTTATCTACATTAAATAGTGACGGACGGCTCGGCTTCTGGAGGCCGAGACATTAATGTAACACTAATGGGATGATATAATTACCAGACAAAACATGCTTTCAAGAATCTGTTCGTTCGTTCCTACAGAAAGACAAGGCAAAACAAATGACAGCTAAAATTTGCCATTCAGTGAACATGACACGATTTATACCACAGTGGATGCATTTTACCTAATAATAAATACCGATAAACTACGTCCAAATACTTAAAGTCAAGTATAAATCACGCTTTCTTATCGTCTATGGTCATAAATATCGAACCATAAATAAATTTCGTCTATTATGCAAATATATTTACAGCATTTTAAAATTTGTAATTTATTGGATGCAAGTGGAAAACCCGAGGTTTTATTTCTCGATACGTCCCCTTATATCTCTATTCTGCTTCAGTTATCGTATTTTTCACACATAAAGATTATCTCTATTTCTAACGTTTTGTATATGCGAGACAAGGTGGGAGCAGACACTTTCGAAATACCGACAAAATATAATGAGTTTTAAGGCTGTTTGTCAAAAGAAAGATCAATAACTGATAACGTGTATAATCAATATATAATGATTACATTATTGTACGCAATAAAAACGGCGTTTGCACATCGACATCGATTGTAAATCATTGGTGCGTGTTGGTTTGAAGAGACTCGGTTTTGTCCGGCTTTCGACAACATTATTTCTTCATTAATTTTATTATATGCTTACGTGAGCTGCGTGCATACGAAAACTGACACTTAATTGTAATAAAACCTTTATATTTTTACGACTTTTGTAGTGTAAGGTCAATATAAATATTAGATGCAACAACTCACGACGCACGAGTCAATAGATGTTTATAATCATTTTCAAACACTGTATCAAGTTTAATACGTATTGTCATCAAAATTTCAACAGTAAGATTACAAAGAAGAAAGATTTTTTTCGACCGACTTCAAAAAAGAGAAGGTCCTCAATTCGTCTGTATTTTTTTATGTATGTTCCCCTTTATCTCCGCTAAATGTGGAACGATTTTAAGATTCTTTTTGCGTTCGATTCAGCTTATTCCAAGGTGGTCCCATATAAATTTGGTCACGATCGGATAAGTTTTGAAGTTGGTCCGTAAAGTTTTTTTTTTATATAAGAGACTGGCAAACGAGCAGATGGGTCACCTGATGGTAAGTGATCTCCACCGCCCATAGACACCCAAGACGCAAAAAGAATCATGGGTGCGTTGCCAACCTAAAAGGAGGAAATAGAAGGGGAGGGGAAAAAGGAATTGTGAAATGAAGGGGGGAAATGGGCCACCGGAAATCTCACTCACCGAACGAAACGCGACAGCAAGCTGCCACTTTCCGACGTTTTTCTGTGAGACAGTATTATATTGTTGTTTGTACCGATTTAAAAAAAAAACACCTGGAAATCTACAATAATTATTATCCGTAGTCAGGCCTGAAATATTTTATTTACTCATTTGGTGCCTAGAAAGAAAAATCACTCCATATCAATTTGAAGTATGCTCCATATTAATATTTCTTTACATAAACAGCTGCCTTCTCCGCGCCATCCTAGCGAGCCACCCATAGCGCCACGAAGATTAAAGCAACTTTACTACATACTCATAGTTCATACTCTCAAGAATTAATATTGATTGATTGGCGACATAAAAATTTAACGATACGTGTTAACTGGACATCAATCAAGACAATCAGGGAGTAATGTTCTAACTGACGAGATAGCGTGCATAAACGAAGCGGCGCCTTTATGTTATTAATAAACACTTCTTAGGAGGTTTATGGGGAAACTGTGTACGGGGATTCATGTGGGGAATGAGAGCTGGTATATAGACTCTTGAGACGAATAATAATAATAATAAATTTATCTTTATTGAACACTTAATAATAATAAATAATAAATAAATACACCCAACAGTCACACACCTAGTCCTGACTCCACACTAGGTATAACGTGTAACGTGGGTGTCAGGCTATGAGAGACTTTCGGTCTCAACCCAGACTTGAAACAAATATCTGTGGGCCATACAAACATTTGTCTCAATGCGGGGATCGAACCCGCGGCCTCTCGCTTCACAGCCGGCTATTCGCCCGCTGCGCCACGGAGGCTGTCATCATTACTTTTTACTTCTTACATTATTTTGGTATAGGGACACTCAGGCTTTCAAACTAGAAAAATACTGTACTATGAAAGCCTGCGTTCTCTCGTACAGCTATTTGTCGCAATTAAAGGCAATGTTTCATAAAATAAAACAAATTAAGAATAAGATTTTAAAAAATATATCATGCAAAACTTATGAATAATTTTGTGATAGTTGGATGTGAATGATGTCTTTTAAAAGGATATGTTTATAATAAGGTATGGTATTACATACATACATAGACTCACGCCTTTTTCCCATAGGGGTAGGCAGAGACAACGGATTTCCATTTGCTACGATCCCTACACACCTCTTTCGCCTCATTCAGTCTCATTACATTCTTCATGCATGCACGTCGATTGAGGGTATTTTTAACTTGACCTTTCTCGAGTAAATCTCTGACTTGGTCAGAGAATGTTCGATGAGGTCTTCCCCTTCCAACTCTACAATTCACACTTGCCGTATATATTTGCTTTGTCAACCTCCTTTCATCCATCCTTTCTACATGCCCAAACCACCGCAACTTTCCTTTCTCAATTTTCGTATGTATGGTATTAAAGGGTGTAAAAATTATGGGCCTTACTAATATAAACAGTTTAGCTGAGCAAATGGCTAAGAATAGGGTGTCGCTTTTTTTCTTGTATCATATCATTTGAAAATAAAACGGACAGGCTATTGTTTACCATTTCAGTTAAACTGTTTTATAAGTAACCCCCTATAAGTTTACTTGTAGAAGTAAAGGATTCTCTTGAGCTTTCGTCATGCTATTGATAAGAAAGCTTGTACTAGATACAAAGTCTCACGCCTGTTTCCCCGAAGGTGTAGGCAGAGGCGAACTAGAGAACTAGAACATCCACATTTCACCAAGCTTATTTTCGTCCCAGATGTGATAGATGGGCAAGCCTATCGCCATATCGGGCACAAATCCCAGAGTCCAGGCTTATACTCAATTGAAAAACCCGATATCTTTATATCCGACCCGGGGATCGAACCTGAGACCTAAACACGTCAGTCGTAACGCGGAACCAATACCACTACGCCACCGAGGCAGTCTTTTTGGCACTAATCTAATGTTTTTATGATAACAATTAAATAATTAAAATTTTATGTAACTATCGCAGCTTTTATTTCTTGAAATTAAACCACTTAAGGAGATACTGGAGTGAAAAAATTAAATTCTTGTTTTAATATCTAATCACTATGTATCATAAAATAAGTATATATAGGTAGGTATCAATGGACATCATTAAACTACAACGCGGCGCCTAGTTTCTATTAAATTAGTTTGACCTTTATAATGAGGCATATAAGAAAAACAATATTATGTTATAATTTATTAGATTCACTATTAAAGTATCAAGTGGCGACAACCATATTAGCATACCGACAAAAAGACTATTTTTATGTTCAAAATATTATTAGAAATATAATTTAGACGGAATCTTAAACGACAAAATGTGTTTCATTCATTTCGTAATAGCCTTTGGGTTTATAAAAGTTATTTATTTGGAATTAGTTTAATAAAGAAAACTTAAGAAATGAAGCGAATAAATGTATCAACATACTATCGCAATTTAAAAGTATATTTTAATATAGTAAGTGAGGTCCTGGGTTCGATTCCCAGGTCGAGCAAAAGCGAATTATCTAATTTAATTTTCCTGGGACTGGATCCCTCAGAAGGGGTTAATATCAGGCAGACAGCCGGTCAGAAAAACTTAGCCAAATCCTCTCTGCAACATGCTTGAAAACGTGTGTTGCGCCGACCCCACATTGAAGTGGTATAAGGGCAGGTAGAAAGTGGTAGAAGTTAAAGCAGCGATAGCCCAGTTGGGAGTGGTACGGGCTGACGAGACGAATATTAGAGGTTCAAAACCCCAATAAGACCATGCACCTCTGATTTTTCTGTGCTATGTGGAGGAAAACACCATGAGCCCATATACCAGGGCATTTCTCAACAAAAATACCGAAATTATGTGAACTCTACCTACACAGGCCGGCGTGATAGACTAAAGCCTAAACCCTCTCATTAGTAAAGGAGGCCTGTGCCCAGTAGTGAGACAGTAATATTACAAGGCTAATATGATGTATTATAAAATAATAAGTACAAACTGCTGACTCCTGCCTGTGCCAACAATGGCTTGGAAAACCGTGTTGTTACGAAATTTGCTTATTGTACATTTTACGTTTTGTCGCCTCCTTGGTCTAGTGGCAGCATGTATGGGCTGTGGACCGGGGGGTCGTGGGTTCGATTCCCAGGTCGGGGCAAAGCTAATTTTCTAATTTAATTTGCCCGGGACTGGACCTCTCAGAGAGGGTTGACGTTAGGCAAACAGCCAATCGTAAAAACTTAGCCAAATCATTTCTGCAACATGCTTGAAAAAGTGTGTTGCGCCGACCCCACATTTAAGTAGGATAAAGGCAGGTAGAAAGAAAGAAATTTTGCGTATTGCACATTATGCATTTCGTACATTTGCGTGTGGTTATAATTTTGCGTACATTTTGCGTTGAAGAAATATTTTTATTTTTTTACATACATACGGAAATATACTCATTAGTGACATAGGTAATTTTGTAAGAAAAGCTCTGTAAGGTAACTAGTACCATTTTCGTCCACATACACCAACATGTTTTCCAAACATCAAAACAGTCGCATAAACTATTTTACAATCGTACTTTCACACGTCATAGCACACCTTAGTTCGACAAATTCTCACAGCATGAGCTAGTATCCGAAAGCCAAACAGTGTTGTTTGCCCACATTTCATACTCAACTTTGGTAGCTTCGACTAGCCGCAATAAAAGTGCACAAACAGACCACTCCCGATCATAATTCACGCAGGAATATTTTGCTCGGCGTCAGCGCAAAAATACATTCGCTAAGTGTTTGCTTTACCCTAAAAATAAATGTTTTATAGTACGCTAGTTCAGGAGTTACGAGTTCAGCGGGAGGATTAAGCGGAGTCAAGCGATTAGATTTGTAATAAATTAAGTTTACTCTATTTTCGTATGTGAGTGAAGTTTTACTACGTTTTAATATAAAATACGTCTTAGTACTTGCTGATATATTGCTGCTAATTAATAACATGGTACTAAAGAGATTATAAAAAATGGCAGTGAATAAGATTAGGTAATTTAAATAAATATTTGTTAGTCGTCTCTTGGTCAAGGGGCAACATATAAGTTCTGTGGATCGGGTAGGTCCTGGGTTCGATTCCCAGATCGGGTAAAGCAAATTTGCTAATTTAATTTGCCCGGGACTGGATCCCTCGTAGGGGTTGACGTCAGGTAGGCAGCCGGTCGTAAAAACTAAGCCAAATTATTTCGGCAACATAATTGAAAAAAGTGTGTTGCGCCGACCCCACATTAAGGTGGGATAAGGGCAGGTAGAAAAAAGGAATATAAATAATTGTTAAGTAGTTTACTTATCCGATCTTGACCAGATTTATATGGAACTATCCTTAAAGTAAGTTCTATCGAAAACAAAAATAATTTTGCAATCGATGTACATTTATAGGAGATATCGCGTAACATACCTACACAAAAATACCGAATAATTCAGAACTCCCCCTTTTGAAAGCGGATTATATATTAATTTATATTAATTGCTTGCAAACAAGATAATTGAAATAAAACTAGTTTTTACGGATTCTATCGCGATTTGTTTTTTATTTATTTTAGATTTAGTCCGAATGTCTCGAAAGCTTTTACAGCCTTCGTGGTCACGGGTCGGAGATAGATATTGTAATATTAAAATTTTGGCGACTGACACCTTAGTCCAACTCGCGGTGGAATCCGTAAAAACTAGTTTTATTTCAATTAATAACATTCGCGTAAACCTAAGAAATCATTTACAACATACTTATAAATTACATGATGTCGTCAACATGTTAGGTAGTCCTAACATTGAAAATATTCAAATCATCTCTTAATACGACGGAATCACAGTTGTATTGCATGTACATCCAGTTGTAGGAATGTGTGAGACAGCTGCTATGCGCATTCTCACGATGAGCTATTAAGGTTTTGAGTTGTTTGGACTATTAATTAACACGTACAGTGGAATTGTTTTAAATAGCTTATTAGCTGTTTAAAAATGGACGTACATGCTTATGTACTAAGCTTATAATTCTTTAGTGACTTTTTTTAGCAGAGACTGGCAAACGAGCATATGGGTCACCTGATAGTGATCTCCACCGCCCATAAAAACTCAAGACAAAAGAATCATGGGTGCGTTGCCAACCCAAAAGAAGGGAAATAGGAATTGGGAAACGGAGGGGGGGCGCTAGTTGAGCCCCCGGAAATCTCACTCACCGAACGAAACGCGACAGCGAGTTGCCACTTTACGTCGGTTTTCTATAAGACCATACCAAACCGGTCGAGCCGGCCCATTCGTGCTCTATACATAACTGTCTACAGCGTGGCTCTACCACTCAAACTTGTCAACAAAGTTAGTAGATATTCATATATATTTAACCCATTGTTTGTCAGTGGTCACTAGTTTTTTTTTGGACTGCACTACACTTACCATCAGGTGCATGGATAAAAAAAGTGGGTACCAGCTCGTTTGTTGCCTTTATAAAAATATTATTTAAATTAAGCTCTATCGAACACAAAAAGAATTTTGAAAATCGGTCCACATTTGGCGGAGATATCGAGTAACATACATACATAAAATATATATATATATATATATATATATATATATAGACGAATTGAGGACCTCCTCCTTTTGTGTTCGAAAATATTGCTTTAAACTACTTCTGAAAGAAATACAAACAAGAAACTTATCCCAACATCTCAAAAAATACTACAATAAATTTTGATCACAAAACTTTCTGACAAATCCCTAAATCATTATTACACTAAATCACAGTCATAAAGAAAATTCATAAAACTATGAAGTAAACATGAGAGGTGAGGATTTTCCACGTAAATTGCGCTTTAATGAAACTGCGTAAGATTGTTTGTAAACAATTTGATGGATGATCTAGACTCTGCCTAGACTAAATAGTTTCAAACCGCGTTTTATAAAACGTTTTTTGTAATTGACAAATCACCGGTGCGACAAACACTTTTTTATAACAGAAGAAGGAAACGTTGTGACGTGGTTGTATTTCAGTACAACTACCGTCCTGAGGTCTCGGGTTCGATCCCCGGGTCGGGCAAAGTGATATTGGATTTTTCCATATCAGCCCGGAGTCTGGAATTTTTACCCGATATGGCGATAGGCTCGCCCTGTAACACATCTGGGACGGAACTAAGCTCGGCGAAATGTGGGTGTTCTAGTTCACTAGGGCACCTCTGCCTACCCCTTCGGGTATACAGGTGTGAGCTTATGTTATGTTATGTTATGTTAAGAGGGAAAACGAGCAAGAATAAAGGTTGTAAATACACTTTCAGTGATCTCCACTGTCCTTGAAAATAAAAAATCCCTGAAATAATAAATGAAATAACTAAATTAGATGAGCGTTATTAAATATGCCGCTTATACCCCACACTCTGTACACATCGCAAAAGCAAGCTAACACAGTGTCTATGGGACAGTGATACCACTGTATTGTAATACACAGTTACACCGTCGCATTCGCGATGTAGACAGGGTTCCAGAGCATTACCCTATTATTATACAATAGTCCTTTAAAATATTCTGGCACCTTAAGTATAAAATAATGCCAATTAAATAACAAATGGAGAATTCAAATATCCCTACGATTCCCAAACACCATTCCTTTGTTTACACGAACGGAGGGTACCAACTTAGCCCCAGGCATGACTGATACACATGTACGATGGTAACCGTCAGATGACTCGTCTCTTCCATTAGCCAGCAAAAAAAGAAAAATATTAGAAAGAAAGAAATAGAAAGAAATAAAGTTTATTTGTCAAACCAAAAAAGACGGCATCAACTTACTCACATAAAATAAACATAATTTATATTACGAAAACTATGAATATATTATACTCCATTATATATGTATAGCTATATACGATAGAACAGAAAATATGCATGTTTTCTGTTATCCTGTTTTTAAGTGAGATTCCAGACGAATTACTTTATGAATCGTTTTATTTTTGCCGACGTGTTTTCGCGACGCTCCGCTATTTACATCGAGTTGTTTTCAACTGAAATATCCTTTATTGCATATAAACTTTAACGGTGCCTTAATTTTAACACTAAACCGTGCGTACAAGAATTTTATATTCAGTTTAGTTGCCTGAACAGGAATAATTTTAAAATCAAATTCTATTCGAGCTTGATGAGCTTATACGAGATTTGTATGAAATTTTAACCAAATATCATCAGTTTGCAGCGAATTCGATTTGAAATGTTCAAATGAATCCTGTCAGAGTTAATAAATCTCTTCAGAAACAAAAAAAAATGTTGAAATAAAACTATTTTTACGGATTCTATCACGATTTGTTTTAATTTTTATGCCCGACATTTCGAAGGCTATGCAGTCTTGATTCCGACCCGTGACCACGAAGACTGCAAGGCCTTTGAAACGTCGGGCTTAAAAATTAAAACAAATCGTGATAGAATCCGTAAAAATAGTTTATTTCAATGTATAACTTCGGCGTAAACTTAAGAAATCAGTATAAAAAAATATGGGAAGTCCCAATAACTTACATTATGGATAAACAAAAAGATTGTAAACCAAACAACAAATTAGCTTTAAATATTTAAAGAATTATATTATTTGGCACTCGGCAGATATAAATACAATATCATACAAAAATGCTTTTCGTGAATAAATCGAGAAACTGAGCTTGAACAAACCATTCGCGCGAGCTGTGGAGGTAAACAATTTTCATTTATACTTTTAAATTCGAAACGAATGAACGTAAATAAAAAGGCATCGTCAGCTCTTAAATAGACGACGAACAAAACGCTTCAATACAATTTCCCGACGTGAAGGCATAAATTGAATTCATAGTCGATGAGTCGGCAACTGATCGATTCATTAACAGAAACTCTTGAATATTTGAAATTTCAACCGCCTTTTGTATGCAACGGTATTCAGTGCTTGTCAATGTTAATATTATAAGGAAGGGATTTGTTTCTTTGCTGGTCGATATTATAAGGACGAGATTTATAATGGATAAACTCTTTCCTAGTGTTAGGATATTCGCATCCGCCTCGATGGCGACCACCGTACATATGGTGTTAAAACCTAATATAGTGGTCAACACTCCTTGCGTGGTTCGCGTTCCAAGATCAGTCAGTTTATATTCGCTTCTTTTCGGAGTGTGAAGAGACATGACTTCAAGTAGTTTTCAGACTTCGACAAGACATGATTTCCTAGAGGAATCTAAAATTAATTCATAACATACGCTCACGTCTGTATCCCCGAAGGTGTAGGCAAAGACGCATTAGCGTACTAGAACACCCACATTTCGCCGAGCTTAGTTCCATCCCAGATGTAATAAGGGGCGAGCCTATCGCCATATCGGATACAAATTCAACGAATTTAAAAACCCAATAGCGCTTTGCCCGGCCCAGAGATCGAACCGGACGGTAGTCGTACCGAAATACAACTACGCCACCGAGGCAGTAAAATGCAGTATATTCGCAACGTCTATTTCTACTAGTGCGGATAGTACTATTACTCTCCCTTGAGAAGGTACCTACATATGTATGGTATGACTACCGTTGACCGCTTACCATCAAGCGAGCAGTTTGCTCATCTCTTCATTCCGTTACTGCAACAAAAATTCTACATTATTTTCCAACTGAATCCGGTCCCCTACATACATAACATCGTGCAGGTGAACAAAATTTCCTTATTGGAAACAACATGAATACATTACTGCGTACTCATGACGAAAAATAAATTATGAATGAGCATGGAACTTACGTCACAGTTTCTGGCAAGGCGCCAGCTCTTGGGACGTGGGCTGAAATAATCCAAATGTTAGAGGTCAGATTTCAAATTAAATATCTGATATCTGAAGAAGTATTAAGCGAGATTGCTGCTTTAAGAAAAATACACGATTTATTTTAATGAAGTAGAGACGCGAGGTTACTTTGGTTCAATATATTATGTACATGATGGTAGACTTGCGCCCGGTCTCAATAAATAATCTCAGAGTACCAGATCTGCAGATAGATTACAAACATTAGCCAATAAGAACAAGGTTTGAACATGACGTCGTCTAATGACTTGATTTGATTGGTTTATTTTCGCGATCTATCTTCACGCTAAGATCGTTTATTTGGACCGGCCGTTAAAATAGAGATATGTATGCAACTGAGATAGGCGATCATCACAAGCGGCAGTTATCATACAATTCAATACGTAGCGGATTATCATTATAAAGGTTTTCGTATAATAATTATCTATCTTAATTGCTAGGGCTAAGTAATATGAAATGAGAAAGTCTAAATATCGTAATATTACGGATGTGAACTATACACCGCTTCCTGCAGGAAATTAGCCTTCTTGATAGTAGGTCAATCAATTTCCATAAATATCTCAATACGTATAATATTTTTAAATAGCGACCTAAACAACTTAATCAAAGGGGAACCAGAGTGGTCGGTTTTAAAAAATACAAGTGTTTTCTGTAATATGTTTTAAAGATTTGTGTTAGCTGTAATATGGGGTAAACATGGGGTACATTGGAGTAGGATATTTCCGGTGAAAGAAAATTAAGGAAAGTATCAAAACCAGCCATGATAAAAGAGGTGCGATTTATATTTCTTCATCCGAGTCACACGCAAAATTAGTTCAACTGTTCAAATTTCATTACACCAAACTACTCGTAAAATTAAGTAAAATGCCACTACAGTATTGCGTGTTATTCATTGTGATATACTGAGCGAATGATAGAAAGTATGAATGAATGGTAAACTTGGCCGTCTGCCAAATGTCGAGACAGGACGCGTGGGCTGGTCTAGCTCCGAGTGCTCCGACGAAACTCTGGAAAGGTTAAGGGTGACAAAAATAATGTAACAAGCCACTTTCTGGGGTAATACGCTGTGTTCTAAATGACCTATATTACGCTCGGAATGAATGGTATGCGGGAATAAGACGAATACAGCGCGGCTGATATGGGCATTGTATGTATGGTGATATTTCCGCTTATTGCTAACAGGCAATGTAGATGACAACGTTATAAACAAGAATAGTCTCAAGTTATGTATATAATATGGTATTAAATTCAGATAAACGAGTCATAAGTCAATCATAATCTTTGATCATAATCTATATATATAAAAATGAAACCCGTTTTCCGTTGTCACGACATAACATGAAAACGGCTTGACCGATTTCGCTCATTCTTTTTTTAGAATATTCCTCGAAGTACGAGGATGGTTCTTACGGAGAGAAAACATTGAAAAATTGCCTGAAAAAGTCTAAAAACAACACTTTTCTATACTCCCATACAATCGATTCGTAATAATACTTAAAAGCTAATTTGAACTTTAATACCATACCATAAAGTTCAAGTGTTAGTGGAGAGGTTCCGGGAAGGCAAAACAATTGAGTGTCGTTAGTATCGTATAAATATTAATGTCAAAATTTGTCAATTGAAAAATTCTTTTTATGTTGGATAGCCCATTTATCGAGGACGGCTATAGGTTATATAACATCACGCTATGACCTATAGGGTGACTGACGTGAGGAATGACGGGGTGACTGACAGGCTGACTGATGGGGTGGCGGACGGGGTGACAGACGTATGACAGAGGGGGTGACAGACGGGTGACAGACGGGGTCACAGACGGCTGACAGACGAGTGACAGACGGGTGTCAGACGGGGTGACAGACAGGTGACACACAGGTGACAGACTGGGTGACAGACGGGTGACAGACGGGGTAACAATCGGGCAGACAGATGGGGTGACCGACTAGGTGACAGACAGGTGACAGACGGGGTGCCAGACGGGTGACAGACTGGGTGACCGACGGGGTGATGGATGGGGTGACTGACGGGGTAACTGACAGGGTGATGGACGGGGTGACTGACGAAACCGGACCGAAGTAAATCATCCCATTACCTCCTTTAGAATTATAGGTGCCTACGACTCATTCTTTCAACCCTCTCTCTCCTACGCAGACGAAGTTGCGCGGGTCAGCTAGTAGATTATATATATAAGACTCATAAATATATAACATAATACTAAGACCATATGACAAAAGACAATGATGTCATTGTGTCACAACTTGAACATATCAAGCTTTTAATTAGTTCATTAGAATACAATTAAGTTGTTTAAACCAACTTACCTACAATATTTGTAAATCTTATAGGTTAATCTATTTTTCTGTGTATAGGTTTGACTATAGTGTTGAAAACTTGCATTCAAATAACATCAAACTAATTAATTATTTCGAAACGTTTGCACACAGAGCCGCAAAAAACGACGAGTAATTACGAAAAACTATGTATATGCCGTAGATTATTAGGCAGCCAGTAAGTATATCATATAGCTGTATGTATATAGTCACAAATATACGCAAAAGCAAACAGTAAAATGTTTATTGTTCAATAAAAAACAACGGCATGATTTCATTAATAATGTACGTAGAACAGTTTACGATCTCGCATACGCGCAATCGCAATAAATCACAAAAAATAATATCCAATGATGGAGCTAAATTTCAGCGCTGACCTTAGGCGAATCTTCAATTTTTAATGTATTTTTTAAACAGTCACGCACAGGGGGGTTACCATCACCTCTTATAGCACTATTATTATAATCTTACTTAGTTTTTTATACGGGAATCGGTAGTTTCCTCCCCATCTTTTTGGATGGAATATGCTTTTTCATGCTACATTCCTTGCATGAATAATGTGAGGTAATTATTTCTTGAATTAGTAACGTGACCGGTGGCCTAATTCTCTATCCCTACAGTTCAGCACGAGTATATAACCTCAAGGTCGCAGGAAGTCGCTGGATGCAGGCCGCTTCCAACAGGTCGATCTGGAAATCTTTGGGGGAGGCCCATGTTCAGCAGTGGACGTCCTATGGCTGATGATGATGATGATGATGATGATGATGATATAACCTCATCGTGTTAATGCAATATAGACTAAAAGAGACGCGTAACGCCGACGCCGAGGCATGATTTTTTTAGCAGTGACTAGCAAACGAGCAGATGGGTCATACATAGATGTGATGTCTACCATAATACCAATACCTATAATACCAATATAATCCCGAGTGCGTTGCCAATGTTAAACGAAGGGAATAGGAAATGAGAAAGGGAGGGCAATTTGGGCCAACGGAAATCTTAGTCGTCTTACGTCAGTCATCTACATAGATTCAACTAACGTCTTATCTAATCTATAATTTTCTGTGAGCCAATAGTCTAAGAACATCGGTAGTCAGCTTCTAGGTTTAGTGGCGATGTATATGGGCTGTGAACCAGGATTCGACTCCCAGGTCGGACAGGGTGTTTTTCTAACAATATTTCCCGGAACTGAATCCCCCAGAGTTGACGTCAGGAAGGTAGCCGCTCGTAAAAAGTACGCCGAATTCTTTCTGGAACTTATTTGAAAAAATGTTTTCCGCTGACTCCACTTAAAGTGGGATAAGGGCAGTTAGAAAGAGTGGTATCAAATCGGTCGAGCCAGCCTTTCATGCTGTAGCCATACCAGTCTACATCGTGTCTCTACCACCCAAAAAACCGTTCATGTTTTATAAAGTTGGTACAACATGCAAATCGTCGCAATTAGCATACGAATGGGTTCATATATGTTAAAATAATTAATTACCCCATTGGTGGTTTGTAAATGTACTGCAGCTGACCCAGTGAGCCAGAAGACAGTTTTTTTTCTACAAATCCAAGTTTTCATTATTCAAAAACCATGAGCCTTACAAAATTTTAATCATCGTCATCATCACCAGCCACAGGATGTCCACTGCTGGACATAGGCCTGCCCCAAAAATTTCCAGATTGACGCTTCCACGGCCTGCATCCAGCGACTTCCTGCGACCTTTATCAGGTCGGTGTCCATCTAGCAGGTGGACATCCAACGCTGCGCTTTACATGAAACAAAATTTTATTATCTCTTCATATTTATGTTATTGTAGTCACAGCCGCTGGAACTGGCGCCTCGGTCCATCGCCCACACTCCAGCGTTCAGTGACTAAGCTGTATTAATACACTACAAATATTTTTACCCCCCGAGACGCCTACGCACCGCAAAACCGAGTAGGAATGTTTGCCGATTGATATACAGGTCGTAACATTTTAACAAGAAAATAAATTGGTTTTTATTGACTTACGAAGGTAGATGAACCTCTTAATTCTAATGTTATATCATCGCTAAAAGACATGAGTAACGTAACGTCATAGGCAATTTATTGCATACAGTGAGATGGAAGAAATAGGGATTAAAAAGAGTAAGGGTTTTTGTTCTCACATCACAACAGCTTTCTGTGGGAACGCTTTTTTATAACAAAGACTGATATACGAGCAGCTGGGTCACTTGATGGTAATTGATCTCCACCGGCCATATACCCATGATACAATAAGAACCATGGGTGCGTTGCCTAACCTCAAAAGAGGGGAATAGGGATCGAGAAGGGGAGGGATGATTTGAGCCACCGGAAATCTCACTTACCGAACGAAACGCAAAAGCAAGCAGCCACTTTAAGTCGGTTTTTTAAAAGACAGTAGTTTTACACCGGTCGAGCCGGCCCATTCATGTCACGTCACTGTCTGCAGCGTGGCTCTGTCACACAAATACTTGATAACAATGAAAAGGAAATGGGAAATTAAATTGATAAGATTTTTTTTTTGTATCCACCTGTATATGATGAGGGAGTATGTTTTCAGTGGCGTCGTGGCGGCTACGATGTCGGTACTAGGCACATTTTCCATTGACTGAGACCACCACCACTCCCCAAACCCCCCAACCCCCCCAACCGAGAAATTACCGTACATAATCGGAAAACAATACGTCACTAGCCGCGTATTAGATAATGATAATATGCCGCTTAAACAAATATTGTTTTCATAAAGTAATTTCACTTGGTTCAATTTGAGGGAGGTGGAAAATATATTTTCCAACTACTCTCTATAGTTCTATTTAATTAGTTTCATTTATTTTCCGACTCGTCGATATCTTTCTCAAAATTTTATAGATGTGGCCGCGAGTTCAGTTTTTGTTTTCCCAGATACTCGCTGAACTTCATAGCTTACAGGAGTTAGACGCCGACTCTAACGCTAACGCCGCATGAGCTGCGGGTTTAGACAAATGTACGCCGTATAAAACGTTGGGGTTATTCATCGAAGCTCGAATGTGACTGTGGTGCCCCTGAGCAGGACATGTCGCACCTGCTTGTCTGTCCGCTGTGTCCTACCACCTGCACAAGCGAAGACCTTATGGAGGCTACAGACGCAGCTCTAGGAGTGGCGGGCTTCTGGTCAGGAAGGATCTGAGTCGATTCGTTGTTATTGGAGCCATTGACACGAAAGAAGAGGAAAGCGTACTCTTATGTCATTCCCATACATTTATTATGTTTGACTATTTTATTCGACTAGCGCATAAGCCACTTGTCTAAGCCCGCAGTATAGTCTCGCAGCGTACGAAATGTAATAGCAAGCTACTTCTTCTTAGGTTTGTTAATTAAAACTGTCAGCTCGCATTAAGATATTGTTCTTATAACAGTTCATACCAAAGACAAATTAAACTTTCAAACGAAAGCAATATTTTATCCCCATATAAATTCAAGAGCACATTAAATAGTTTATATAATGCATTGCGATTTAGTACCAATTAAATAAGTTTTTATATGACGTCCCCACTTTCATTCCGTAGTAATTGTAGCTAGAGGCTATTTAATAAGATTTATATGTGTAGGGCGTATTTGGAGTAATTTTTAACAAAGACATACGCGATGCAATTACGGAGGCTGTTATAGTGTTCTAAAAGTCTGAGAGGCCGACATGCGAGCAAGTGGATCACCTGATAATCGATCTCCATCGCCCACGAACAATCATTAAAGAAAGAATTAAAAAAAACAGGAGTGACAAGTGTAGTACTATAGTAAACACGCTACAACTATTTATAATCATGATGCAGAAAGGATTTGGCTTGGTTTAACCTGACGTAAAATCACTCTGGTGGACAAAATATAGAAAAACCTTTACTTTGGTATTACCTGGGACGTTGCGGTCCATAGCCCACATACACTTTACCAAGTAGGTGATAAATCAAAAATAATAGGTACAGGTAAATTAAATATGGTAGCAAAATTACGTTATTAATCTAAACTAATTTAAATTGATATAGACGTCAATTAATATTATTTATTATATGATGCAGTGTTCATGATGGTACCGAAAAACTTAATGAAGAACGCAAATTCGATCAAGCTCCAATGAGGATTTTGACGGAAAGTCTGACAAGGTGGGCGTCGCTTGTTAAAATTATTCCATATTATTCAATAGAGCTGTGTTTGTTGTTTTTAAGAGTTGTGGTTTAATGCATCAAACTTCAGTGAAGATGGACAGTATAATGTGGAAATTTTTTAACCGGTGATCTTCGATGAGTTTTGCTTGGTGCGCTAGCTGGCTTTGTTCGGTCGATTCGCCGAGTGAAGGTCATCTGAGGGGCACTGGACTGGAAGGAATTACCGACATAATCCCAGCAGGGCCTTGAGATCATCCACATCTAGGTCTCATGGTCATTGTGTAAACATAATTGCTCTATTTACCTTGACATTGGCTAAATCACCTCATATGCGTGGAAGCCATTATTTTTAAAAGAAGAAGAAGAAGCTCCAATTATTTTAAATGAACCGGAGTTGGACCTTAGTTACTAAACTTTGTGAACGTGAACCAAATCTTAAAACTGATTTATTATTCACACCTGAGGACATAATATATAATTTATGTATAAAAATATTTGATGCGGCCATAAAATCACCCATTAACAGTATGAACTCTAATCAATATAATTATATTATCTTCTAATCCGTCAAACTAATTCGCTTTATCGATAAGATTAATTAATAATTCGATACGAATGTATGCATTAATATAAAAAGATGCTTTCCATATGCATATACGGCTTGCATAAGCCTCATCGATTGCTAATAAAGTTTGAAATGAAATTCTTCAAGACTAGAAAGTATGAATGAAGACATAGAGTTGTTACTGTAATCACAAGTTAATAGACACGGGCGGCTCGGCCTCCGGTGGCCCATACACTTATATAACATATATATGAACCGCCTCCGACGGGTTAAAAAAACTTAACAGACCGACTTCAAATCCGATCATGACCAAATTTATATGGGACCACCCTTGAAATAAGCTTTATGGAATACAAAAAGACTTTTGAGAATCGGTCCACATTTGGCGGAGATATCGCGTTACATACATAAAAAAATACAGACAAATTGAGGACCTTCTTTTTGGAGGTGGGTCGAAAATTAGCACAAAAGCTTTACGTACCTACAACATATACCTACGCAAACGTATATAGGCAACCTACGCGACTAGAAGGCGTTGATCTATAATATTTAATTAATCAAAAATTTCAGTGAAATTGACGGAAGGTTATTTTCGAAAAAATATATCACGAAAAACATTTATTTTATTAGTAGGTAAGAAAAATGAGTTATCCATTCCATAATTCTTCTTTGCAAAATACCGATAATCACAGCTTAATTTTTTCTCACGTGAAGTGCAAATATCTGGGAACCGTTTTGTATTCAGAGTGGTCGTTTCCGAAGGATTAACGCCAGTTATGTCAAGTTACATTTGTGTTACCGCCCGGACCGCACAATGCGAAGATCCGGCCAAATGAACAAGACGGTGAGACCTTTGACGATTTATCGGGGATTAAATGGCAAAAACTAGATGTCACTTTTTGAGGGAATTATTTTTGTACTTTAGCGATTGAATAAAGAATGTATTTGATAATCGTCTTAGCAGATTTTTTTTGTATCTAACACATAAGCTCACGCTTGTATCCCTGAAGGGGTAGGCACAGGCGCACTAGCGAACTAGACCACCCACATTTCGCCGAGCTTAGTTCGGTCCCAGATGTGATAGGGGGCGAGCCTATCGCCATATCGGGCACAAATTCCAGACTCCGGGCTGATATGGAAAAATCCAATATCACTTTGCGCGACCCGGGGATCGAACCCGAGACCGACAGAACCGTAGTCGTACCGAAATACCACCACGCCACCACACGAATAAAATATTGATTAAGTGCAACTGACTTATCTATCCTTATTATTATAATCGTTGGTGTGTTTGCACATAATACATTTGGAATGTGGAAAGTTAGGGAATATTTGGAACTAAGTCTCACTCACCGTACGAGACGCGGCAGCTTCCTACCTGGAATCTGTACATCGATTTTCTATAAAACAGTCATAATAATGCCGTCGAGCTGGCTCATTCATACTGCATACAAAAGTGTCTACAGCGCCAGTGTCGATTGGTTTTGATAACATACATCAAAACCAAACGACAATTTAGAGACAGTGAGGCTATAGGCCTCTTTGGTCTAGTGGCAACATATATGGGCTGTGGACCGGAAGGTCCTGGGTTCGATTCTCAGGACGGGCAAAGCTAATTTTCTAATTTAATTTGCCCGGGACTGGATCCCTTATATGGGTTGACGTCAGGCAGGCGGCCGGTTGTAAAACGATGCCAAATCCTTTCTACAACATGCTTGAAAAAGTGTGTTGCGCCGACCCCACATTAAGGTGGGATAAGGACAGGTAGAAAGAAAAAATACAGCGAGGCTATAAGATTACACAAGTTGCCATACGTATTAGTGTTCGCATAGCAACATCAATTGCATAATATATTCTTAGAATGCAGTAACATATAAATAAACTTTCCAAAGCAAACATAGGGCACTAATTTTCCTCTTAAAAGCACTCATAATATAATAAGTGCGTATACAAACTAGGTAGCAATTTAAAGTGATAAACAGAAATAATACAATATCCAACGCTTGTAAGCCATTCGTATGGTCAGTAGAACAAACTACTGACTTGTTTGACTTTACAATTTCACGTTAGGCTTGGGGAAAATATATCGACATTTTGAATTATCGATATTTATTTTCGAGGATCTAATTTATATCTTTTTCTATACAACCTCTTGTTTAGTTTTAAAACTATTCAATAAGTACGAATTCGTAGTATGTGCCTCGCACATATTTAATTTAAAAAAAATTCATTATAGTAAATTTTTTCATGGATATTATTTTTTATGAGTTTAAAATTTTGCTAAATATGTATGAATTATCATCGAGGAAGTTTCGATACATTTACAAGGACCGCAACGATAAATATCGATATATCATTTTATCTTGCCCATCCCTATTTCACGTTCTCGGAAGGTGTTCCGAGTGCAGGTAGTTCTTTTTTTAGGTGTTGCGTGCCTTGCCTGGCATGACACGTCACAAAGTAAAACATTTTTATTATGGTCTTTTGCGAATGTTTTGACCTGCCCTATTCATTACAATGGTGAACTTTCACTAAAAATAAAGGATTTATTACTTTTAATTTGCTATTCCCTAACAAAAACTGGGCGTTTTGCAGACGAGCAACTAGTTCCCGCAATGAACAAAAACACGTAGCTGATAGTTGCCGGTTGCCGAAACTCGAACGCCGTTTGCAAAGCGACTTAGGAATCAGTGTGTTATAGACTTTTTATGTCGTAGAATATGTAACTATGAATGAATTTCATAGATTTTAAGTTTGCACATACAGATCGACATTTCCACAATAAAACATAAAACAAATTATTAAAATACTACTACTAAGACAAGATAAAGAATAGAATATAATAGAATATTAGCCCTGTAATATTACTGTCCCACTGCTGGGCATGGGCCTACTCTACTAATGAGAGGGGTTAGGTCTAAGGCTGAGATCTATAGAGGGAACTTCGACTAAGTCTAAGTCAAAGTAACGAATTCAGTGAGGATTTTGACTTAGTCCGAGTCATTTTTTACAAGAAAATCTTTTAAGTTTACGCGAATATTATACATTGAAATAAAACTATTCTTACGGATTCTATCACGATTATGTTTTAATTATTATTCGAAAGCCTTCGAAACGTCGGGAATAATAATTAAAACATAATCGTGATAGAATCCGTAAGAATAGTTTTATTTCAAGAAAATCTTTGCTTAGTCTGTCTGTAAGCCTGTTTTTCTTGTAAAAAAGGACTCGGACTAAATCAAAGTTCGATTTAACAACTCTAAATCCTCACTGAGTTCGTTACTTGACTTAGACTTAGTTGAAGTTCGCTCTATAGATCTCAGCCTTAGTCTACCACGCTGGCCTAATGCAGGTTGATCAAGACAAGACAAGATATAACGTTTCAAAACAATGCGTTCGTAATTTTTTCGCTTAATACTTTCCAAAATAATACAATACAAATCACGTGTAATAACAACACAGTGTGCATCGGAGCGAGTAATATAAGGCGACAGTTATAGGGCGGCGCTGACGCGCGATCACGACACATCCATGTGTCAATCACATAAAACATGGCAATTTATTTCGATAAATACCATGTTGTACAACTAGCTTTATATGTGACTCTGCTCGGGTGTTACCGTCGCTGGAGATTTAAAACCGGTAATGGAAATTGAGAAAATTACAGGAGTACGTCGGTCACATGTGTCTGGCCCAAATCGTACCAGGGGTGCGTTCCCATGGACGGCCCAAAAAGCGCTGGTTAGACGTTCTGGAGATAGATATGAGAGCCAATGACCTCACTATGGAGGATGGTCAAGACCGGGCGAAGTGGAAACGTTTAAGTAGTAAGGCGGACCCTGGCAGAAGGCCGGGATAACGCCAGGCAGAAAGAAGAGAATGGAAATTGAGAAAATTATGTACGAAAATACATTTTACGTGATTCTGTTCCGCCAAAGCCAACAAAGCGCCAAATAACATAACATAAACATAACACACAAATGAAAAAGAAAGTTTAATAATAATATTAAAATTGATGAAAACTTCAATCGAGACTTATATGCTATTGCTTGATAAGGAATTTACTCCATCACCATGTCATCATGATGAAACCATCCTTAATGTAAGCTCTATAGATCACAAAAATAATCTTTGGAATCGGCCCACATTTGTATGAGATTTCACATGACATACATAAAATCCAGACTAATTAAGAACTCCCTCTTTTACGTCCGTTGAAATGAGTCTTTTCAGAGATAGCCTTTTGGATTTTAACGGGAAGTCTGACAGGATGGGCGTCGCTTGTTAAAATTATTTCATATTATTCTCTAGAGCTGTGTTTGTTGGTTTTATGTGATGTGGTTTAATATATCAAACTGCAGTGAAGATGGACAGTATAACGTGGAAACTTTTTAACCCGTGATCTTTGATGAGTTTTGCTTGGTGCGTTGGCTGGCTTTGTTCGGTCGATTCGCTGAGTGAAGGTCATCCGAGGGGCATCGCACTGAAAGGAATTACCGCCATAATCCCAGCAGCACCTTGAGACCATCCACATCTGGGTCTCATGGTCACTGTGAAAACATAATTGCTCTATTTACCTTGACATTGGCTAAATCATCACAAATGCGTGGAAGCCATTATTTTTTAAAGAAGAAGAAGAGATAGCCTTTATTTTTAAGGAGGTAAGGTTCCAATTTCACATTACCATAATAATATAAAGTCAAACGATTATGTGTTTACATTGCCTATACTCGATCCACAACTCAACAAACAACGTTGCCGTTTTATTGCTAAGAAAATGACTTTAAATATAGAAAACAATGTGACCTCACATTCCTGAAGGCGATTACTTTAGTGTACATGTGGCTAATCGTGTTCTGTATGCACCATCACGAAGTTAACACTGAGGGCTAAGATTGCGCTATATTTAAAGGCAGAGGCATATATCATCATCATCATCATTATCAGCCATAGGACGTCCACTGCTGAACATAGGCTTCCTCCAAAGATTTCCAGATCGACCTGTTGGAAGCGGCCTGCATCCAGCGACGACCTGATAAAGGTTGCAGGAAGAGGCATATATACGTTATGTTATTTATATAGGCTGCCTCGGTGGCATAGTTGTATTGCGTGCGCGGTACGACTATCGTCCTGAGGTCTCGGGTTTAATCCCCGGGTTGGACAAAGTGATATTGGATTTTACAGTATCAGTCCGAAGTCTGGAATTTGTGCCCAATATGGCGATAGCCCCCTATCATATTTGGGACGGAACTAAGCTCGGCATAATGTAGGTGTTCTAGTTCACATAAATAAATATCATAATTTTATTTATATGATATATTTTAAATCACTCAATTCTGTAATTTTACACATGCTATACTGAACTCAAATCAATTTAGATAATACGATGATTTATTTAAATTAGTTTACAAAAAGCATATCGAAATGGGTGAAATTAAATAAAATTTTGATTGAATGAAATACAATCAGATGTTTGATGTCTCATTTAGTGGATTAATAAAGAAATTCAAACTAAACGCGGTAAATTAGGATCAATCGAGACATCTATTAGATTATGCAAATGTTTAAACTCGTGCATTTCATATTGCAAAGATTCATTCATTTATCATAATTTAATTAACTTTTGCAATTCCACCGAGATTAAGACATATTTCAATTTGCAAATGATGTCGTATTAAGAAAAGAGCACGATATCAATAATTCGGTTACGGTTTCTATTAAAAAATAGTAAAAAATATAATTTATAATACGACAAACTAAATAAAATTAAACAAAATTCCATCATACTATGAAACAAGCTGCACGATATTTATGTTCAATATGGTATTAGATATTAATGAAACATCTTTTTCCTTTCATCAATAAACGATATACAACTTTCAGTCAAGTGGTACTCTGAATTGATGAAATATCGAAATTACATTATTAATTAATGGCGATTATTAATCTTTGGGGGAGGCCTATGTTCAGCAGTGGACGTCCTATGGCTGATGATGATTAATGACTGCCTCGGTGGCGTGGTGGTATTTCGATACGACTACGGTTCTGAGGTCTCGGGTTCGATCCCCGGGTCGGGCAAAGTGATATTGGATTTTTCCATATCAGTCCGGCGTCTGGAATTTGTGCCCGATGCGGCGATAGGCTCGCTCCCTATCACATCTGGGACGGAACTAAGCTTGGCAAAATGTGGGATCTAGTTCGCTAGTGCGCCTCTGCCTACCCCTTCGGGGATACAGGCGTGAGCTTATGTTATGTTAATTAATGGCGCAGCGCCATTTTAGCCACTAAACAAGTTGTGGTCATTCCTGGAGTTTCTCAAGCGAATCTGTAAAGAATCGTCCTTCGTGTCATTTGCATACATGTTATTGACCATAAATAATTTCTGTATCGAAAACACTTATCGATAAGTCACAATTTCGTGAAACGTGATCAATATCGCAAGAAAGAGCTTAAAACACTAAACAGATATTAAAATTAAAGACACTCTCAGATCTAATTTAAGCGCCATATACATTGGCGCCATTTAAACGCTGTATTAAATAGACACTAAATTTTATAATGTCATAATAATGTAGGTAGGCGTAAGATAAATTAAACCCGAAATCTACTTAGCACATGCTTCTAAAAATATCAAAGCAATATAAGTTACGAAATGTATTTTACACGTTCATTCATTAGTAAGAATCTCAGTGTTACGAGTACTGTTCTGTCAAACCGACTTTATGATTTTATAAGCCTTTACAGTTCAATAAAACATACTGAACGTTTTAACAATGATACGAAATTGTTACATGCTGTATAATTAATAATAAACTGATCATAAAAAGTATTGTAGTTTCAACGAATGACAGATAACCATAAGTCATAAGATCTAGACCGATAATTTTGGTCAAAAACATAAAAACTGGATTTCTCTTCTCATATCTTTCTTTCTACCTGCCCTTATCCCACCTTTATATGGGGTTGTCACAACACACTTTTTCAAGCATGTTGCAAAATGAATTTGGCAAAGTTTTAACAACCGGCTGCCTGCCTGCCTGATGTCAACCCCATATGAGGGATCCAGTCCTGGGCAAATCAAATTAGAAAATTCGCTTTGCCCGACCTGGGAATCGAACCCACGACCTCCCGGTCCACATCCCATATATGCTGCCACTAGACCAAGGAGGCGACAATTTCGAGCGAAAGTTCGACGAGCGATTTCTTCTTTATTCTCCTATTACCGAATATATTATAAGTAAAATGTATAAAGTACATGATTTAATTTGTAATAATCACAAGTTTAAAAACTTAACGGACCGACTTCAAAATGTATCCGATCGTGATCAAAATCGAACTCAAAAATCTTGAATATCAGTCTATATTTGGCGGAGATATCGCGTAACATATGTAGATAAAAAAATACTGACGAATAAACTACTTTTAAAGTCCGTCGATTCTAAGTTGCGTGTAATTTCGACACAGAAAACAATAAGGCTCGAAACACAATACCAATAAAATCCTTGTAAATAGGAATTAAATTGATGAAACGCCTGAAATAAGAAGTAAAACATCAGGCTTGCCAGCTTTCTCGTCAAATGGCGATGAAGGAAGTGCTTTTATAGAGCATTGTATTAACAATACAAACCCCGACTTGATATGGGCAATAAAGCCACGAATGCCGAGTACTACGACAATTACATCTGAAATAAATAGTATGTGTAACGGGTTTGTTGTTGACATCTTCCAAATTGGACTTTTTACTGGACGTCCTATTACGAGTTACGGCGGTAATGTAATAGTCGCTGCGATTTAAAGTAAACGGTTAGCTGATATCACAGAATATATGCGACAGCTGGTGACATAATGTAGTAATAATCGTTTAATGTGCACTATTTATTAAGCCCCTTAAGTATAGAGAAAATTTATTTGACATTCATAATTATTGACGAAATGTAACAGTAAATACAAATATTCTCGTTTCAGGTGTAAAAGATGGAACAGGAGTAATTTTTCGCAAACTTTAACATTTCCGATGGCCCATTTCCCCCCCCCCTCCTTTCCCAATCCGTTTTTCCCTCCCCTTCCATTTCCTCCTTTTAGGTTGGCAACGCACCGGTGATTATTTTTGTGTCTTGGGTGTCTATAGACGGAGATCACTTACCATCAGGTGACCCATCGGCTCGTTTGCCTATCTTTACTATAAAAAAAAAACTTTAAAAACAACTGAATGTCTTATCAAATGTATTATAATTATGTCTGTAATAATTTACAATATATCTAAAATAATGTTAACCTAAATTATGATTAAAATTATATTAGATGTTATTTCAGAGACATTATGATATTTTATCCCAGGTTATGAAGTAACTTGTATAATTTTCCTTAGTATCCTACTATTTTTAACATCTAAAGTGACGGCTATCTCATAGTCATTTGGCAAATTACCCAATTTGAGTCATGTACTTCGACATCCACGGACGTATTGCTAAATGCACGAAAGGCATATGTATGTATGAGTTACGAGGTAGTGTCGCGTCTCGGTGAGCAATTTGGTGCTCCGTCGGCAGTCACCACATTTGAAATTCAAACTGGTGCCAAAATTGTCATGTTTCCGCTTCACGGTCGCGAGCTGACGAAAATCTACATTATGCGGTATTTGATTGTCTCCATGAATACTGAATTCAGACAAAATGTATTCAATTTATCTTCATAAAATATTAATTTCGTAAATAGCTTTTACTGCTCTTTAATATGACGAGTTGACGACTGACGCTGACGAAAAGCATATTATGATAATATTATAAGAGTTGTACGGAATTTTGCGTATACCTACGCAGTATATGGAACATCTGCTCATGATAGAATTAAAAAAAAATGTGCAATAAAGATGCAAACAATTCTTTGTTACCTGCCCTTATCCCACCTTCATGTGGGGTTGGCGCAACACACTTTTTCAAGCATGTTGCAGAAAGGATTTGGCGTAGATTTTACGACCGGCTGCCTGCCTGACGTCAACCTCCTTTGGGAGACCCAGTCTCTGGAAAATTAAATTAGAAAATTCTCTTCTTCCGACCTGGGAATCGAACCCAGAACATCCCGATCCACAGCCCATATATGCTGCCACTAGACCAGAGGCGACGATGATGCAAAGAATTATGGAAAATGAAATTAATAACATTGTCAATACTTTATGATGTATGCGAAACCAATAACTTGATTCTTATAAGAAAATACGTGCCAATACCATTTCCATCAAACATACTAATAAGAAATTCGCAATCAATTTATATCAATGTCTTAAATCGAAATATCACACAAAATTATTTTAATAATCATTAATCTCTGATACTTTATGATATTTCGCAAGAGTTCATCAATTAAATAAAAATATTCGCCAGATATTAAAAGATTAAAACTGCAGAAAGTAGACAAAATGAAACTATCTTATATTATAATTTACCAATAAAATATTTTTCTGTATAAATGAATAGTTCAACAGTCTTCTAATCGTCTCTATGGCTTCGCAATACTGTTGTGACGGCCAATATAATACAAGCACGCCAATATAAATTGGAAAACGTTACTAATATCCAAGTTTTCAATATAAGTAGGTAGTACTGTTCAGTACAATCAGATGGAACTATTCCAAGAAACAAACTGTGCAGTGCAGCCCGACTTTATTGCATAATCTAATAGAATATAGTATTTTATAGATAATAAAATGTACGCCATTAACTCGATAATAAACAAGATAGTATTCTGCACAAACGATTTGAAATTAGAGGTCTATAATGAACCTTGTAACAGTTGCTGACATGCTGTGAAGATAGCTTAACTAGATAAACTATGAATAAATATCTAACAGACTATATTTAAAGATAACTTATCTGTTGTACTTAATTTCTACTCGAATATTTGCACAGGCTTCGTGAACCCAATTTTGTTATTAGGGGTTTGTTATTACATATAAAATTAATAAAAGATGATATTTAATTAATGATGGATGAAAGGAGATTCCCTCAGAGGGGGTTGACGTCAGGCAGACAGCCGGTCGTAAAAACCAAGCCAAATCTATTCTGCAACATGCTCGAAGAAGTGTGTTGCGCCGACCCCACATTAAAGTGGGATAAGGGCAGGTAGAAAGAAAAGAAAGATGGATGAAAGTAGGTTCACACAAACAAATATATATGGCGAGTATAAATGGTAAAGTTGGAAGGGGAAGACCTTATCGAAGATTATCTGACCAAGTCAAAAATATACTAGAGAAAGGTCAAGTTAAGAGTATCATGAACCGACGTGCATGCATGAAGAATGTAATGAGACTCAATGAGACAAAAGAGCCATACAAGAATCGTAGCTCGTTGAAATCCGTTGTCTCTGCCTACCCTATGGGAAAGAGGCTGAGTCTATGTATGTATGTAAAAAAATATGGTTATTTCTGTGAGGTCATCTAATAAATCACAGATCTCACATACATAGTATAAGACGACCCGGCTCGGAAACGAGAGGCCGCTGGTTCAATTCCCGCACCAAGCCAAATGTTCATGAGACCCACAGACATTTGTTTCGGCTCTGGGTATTATAAGACCGAAAGTTTCTCGTAGTTCGTGATAACGACTCCAGCAAGAGTGTGGAGCCAGGACTATGTATGTGACTGTTGGGTGTTATAAAACATACATACAATTAAATGATAATCAACTAAAGACTAGGCTACGTCAACGTGATAATAAAAAGTTTAAAAACTTAACGGACCGACTTCAAATCCTATCGCGACCAAATTTATATGGGACCACTCTTGAAATAAGCTCTATCGAACACAAAAAGAATTTTGAAAATAGGTCTACATTTGGCGGAGATATCGCGTAACATACATATAAAAAAAATACAGACGAATTGAGGACCTCCTCCTTTTGTGGAAGTCGGTAGAAAATGAGATCTTATGTTAAGCCTTTACCTATCGAAACCTCAATTCGAATATTGCTAGTAGGAACAAGCGCCTCTGAACTGTGCCATATAATATATCCTCAACATCCCACACCTAATACATCCAATACCAAAGTAAGCAATCTCATAATCCCGCCGTGCGAGTTTATGTCGATTGGTGTCTTGATGTCCCGCCGACCAATTCGAGTTATACTCGTAAAACTGCGGTCCCGTGCTTTCACGTAACCAATCGAGTCGATTTGACTGCACCGCAAACTGCGTTAACTGAGATAACAACGAATAACCCTATAAGGTTTGTAGGAAAATAAGTTTTCGAAGATAGGTAACAAAGGTACCAAGAGTTAGATGATATTTTTTCCTCTTTTATAGCAGAGGCTAGTATACGAGCAAGTTGGTCACTGATGGTAAGTGCACCCCTAGACACCCAAGACACAAAAAGAATCATGGGTGAGTTGCCAGCCTAAAAGGATGGGAATAGGGATTAGGAAAGGGAGTGGGAATTGGGACACCGGTAATCGCACTTACCGAACGAAATGCAACAGCGAACTGCCACTTTACATCGGTTTTCCGTGAGATAGTGGTATTCAACGGGTCGATCCAGCCCATTCGCGGAGTAGACGTAGCTGTATACAGTGTGTCTCTGCCACTCAAAAAGTTAAAAAATATTAAGCAAAATTTAGATGGAAATAAATTTTTGCACGTTTAAAGTGACAAACAGATAGCTGTTATTTACGAGAACGTCTCAGTTCAAAATATATGTCATGGCATCGCTTTTTCTGCGATCATCTTCACCGAACGCGTAATAGATCTTTATAATATACATTTTCCTTTCATTGGCGAGTGTAAAATTAGGCTAAATCTATTATTTATTTCTTATTTATCTCTCGCATATTGATGAAATGCCAATGACCAATATTTCTCATCATTTCATTTCGGATAACCATTATCGACAGCTTACTATAATCCTAATCTTGCATAAGTTTATTAACACATAAAAATTATTTACAAAATTTAGGAAATTCTTGACGCATAAATCCCACGCGGCAAAATTGCATGGCAAAGAATTGATTTCACACGTAAAATGAAAGACGCCGACAGATTATACAAGCATTATCAACTGTCACCCGAGGTTATTCGGATTAACCCAATTACTATTGCGGTAATATAATAATTTATTGTTATAAAGCTTACGTTAATTGATATAATCTCATATTGCTTATCATACTTCAACGCTGAAGCGGTTTTATCATATTCCGAAGCGGAATTATTCGCGGCTTTTTAATAAATCTATATGAAAATGGGACTCGGAGGCAGAGATTTTAATGGTGTAGGCAGAATGTATGTATATATCCGGAAAATAAGCTAGCGGTGGAGCCATTTTTTAAGAAAGGAGAATATCATAATAATTTGAGTCCACATTGTAGACAATTACGTCTACAGCACGAATGGGCCGGCTCGACCGGTTTGATACCACTGTCTCACAGAAAACCGACGTAAAGTGGCAGCTCGCTGTCGCGTTTCATTCGGTGAGTGAGATTTCCGGTAGTCCAATTCCCCCTCCCTTTCCCAATCCCTTTCCTCTCCCCTTCCATTCCATCCTTTTAGGTTGGCAACGCACCCATGATTCCTTTTGAGTCTCGGGTGTCTATGGGCGGTGGAGATCACTTACCATCAGGTGACACATCTGCTCGTTTGCCAGTCTTTGCTATAAAAAAAAACAACTGAATAATACAAGTAGAAATTCATCGCTGGAAAAGTAAAGAGAAGCAACCTTTGGCACCATAACATACAATACAGCACAAAACGCAACAAAATTCGGGTTCAGTGCTTGAGTCAGCGTAAACATTCAAAAATATAAAAATGTATACCTATGACTACAGAAGACGATATAAATAATATGCTATTCATATTTCTGAATATTTATTCAATGAACAATTGCAATATAAAATTCCTATAACAGTGACCAAAAGTAATTTTACACAGATACGAATACAGAACTTATCAGACTACGACCATAAGAAAACAATCCGTACATAGTTACTGTGGGCCTTACTTATAAAAATAGTTTAACTGAGCAAATGGTAAAGAATAGCCTGTCCCTTTTATTTTCAAACAATGTGACACAAGGAAAAAAGTGACAGGCTACTCTTACCCATTTGCTCAGCTAAACTGTTTTTATAAGTAAGGCCCTGTATGTTACTATACTGATGGGAAATAATTTTAAACGACTTATCCTAAACCCCCAACAGTCGGTGCATACGCACCTGTTCTATAGTAATCGCATTTCGAATCTTATCGCTGTAACATTACACGGTTATAATAAATAGTAGATAAATAATCCGATATAAAATACGTAAAGCAAGAGTAATGTCCCATTAATGAGCCAAGGGACATCGAAGCTCAATATATTACTACCTAATTACCTATACATTATACTTATCACGCGTACACGACAAACGCATGAAAAATGCTTTATTTGACTTGTTGAAATGTATCCAGTATTTACAAGTCTATTAATAAGATTAAAATGGATTTACTTGCGCGTGTTTATGAAACGGGTTATCAACGGACGCTTTCGGGTTTCCGCTTAAAAGGATTACCAAAGTCAACAATTATATTTATTTGAATCGGTTGTCACTTTTAATGAATCTGTACGGAATTGGGTCACTGTCGATACTTAGTTTTATTGTGACTGGGCTTATACAGGTGGAGATTTTTATTTCGATTTTTATCACACCTTACATATTCTTTCAATTAAAATTATAGCTTTAGTATTGATAGCCACGTCGGTATTACCCAACAGGACTGAATAAATCCCTATTACTTTTCGTTAAGGTAGTCAACGCCAGCCAGACGTTCTAGTATTATTTGATTCATATGGAAATGACGTAACAGTCAGACCAACTTGCTCGTTGATCATCATTTAAGTTTTACTATATCAATTTTATTCAGATTTTATGAACATCATTTATCAGGAATTCATTTGGTAAACGAGAGGCTGCAAGTTGGTTTCCCGCACCTATACAAATGATTCTGTGATCCACATATATTGTGGTATGCCGTATGGGTGTTGTGAGACCGTAAATATCTGATAGTTCATGATACCCACGGCACAAGTTCAAACTAATGTATATTGCCCCGACACTTCTCTCTCACATTCTACCTGCCCTTATCCCACCTTAATGCGGGGTCGACGCAATACACTTTTTCAAGCATGTTACGGAAAGGATTTGGCTTAGTTTTTACGACCGGCCGCCTGCCTGATGATAACCCCCTCTGAGGGATTCAGACCCGGGCAAATTAAATGAGAAAATTTGCTTTACCCCACCTGGGAATCGAACCCAGGACCTCCGGTTCCACAGCTCCTCCCGGTCTATAGGACCTACATAAAGGTGTAATAAAATATAGGCAACAATATTTATACCCCAAAATATATCTGTTGATAATAAAACTGTCATCACAGCACATTATGTAAAGTTTACGATTAACAGTTCAAAGTAAACTTAAGGCAACAATACCGAGGTGTGGAGAATGCAGCCTATTTTATAATGTCTTCCTGGACAATGTAAGCTAAGTGCATTTAATCATTATAACATTTCATACTAATATTAGTTTATTCCGAAATTAGCATTATTTTAACCGACTTCAAAAATGGAATTTACCTATCTATGTACCTATATTTAATGTTCATCTATGACATTCGTGAACCGATCTGAACTATTTTTTTAAGTATTTAGAGTTATTAAGAATTTGCCCCTGCAACTCACCCAAAAATTAAACTATAACCTCTCTTTGGAGTCACACCTTTTTATTTGATCTGCATTGCAACTATTTTACACTAAATACACATTTCGGTATCGTTTTTGAAATGTAAATTTGGAAATACAACTAGTTTTTACGGATTCTATCGCGATTTGTTTATTCGAATAGTTTACAGCCTTCGTGGTCACGGGTCAGACTAAACTAAAAAAAACTAGTAAAAAACTTTATTTCAATGAAACCCATTCGCGTAAAATTAAGAAATCATGGTGTAAACTTTATTTAACACAAACCAGAATAGGCCCTAATCTGGCCGCACACGTGCGCATACACCCTTAACACGATACTATGTGGCGGTCCCTTTCAAACTGAAAATAACAGTAATTGTTGTGTAAGTAATGGGTTTGTATGAATTGTATGAAACTAGAATTTATTTACATGCCATAAAGCAATACTTCGTACAAAAGGAATACGTGACTTTGTAATAACATTTTTAAATAGTGTTTGAACAGTTGGTAATACCTACGTAGAAAGTTGTTTTATACATACATAAGCTCACGCCTGTATCCCCGAAGGGGTAGGCAGAGGCGCCCTAGCGAATTAGAACACCCACATTTCGCCGAGCTTAGTTATTACATTATGGTGCCATAACTACTACACATAATCAATCTTCTTCTTCTTTTAAAAATAATGGCTTCCACGCAAGCAAAACTCATCGAAGATCACCGGTTAAATTTTTTCTACATTATACTGTCCATCTTCACTGGAGTTTGATGCATTAAACCACAACACTTAAAACCAACAAACACAGCTCTAGAGAATAAATAATATGAAATAATTTTAATAAGCGACGCCCACCCTGTCAGACTTCCCGTCAAAATCCCTACACATAATCAATGCCGACAATGTTCTATTCCAAAGTGAGTTTACAAAAATTTCAAAATACCGTCGAGGCCTTATAGTGTGGCGCATACCTTATTAATAATCGATTATCAGTTTGAAATAACATTAAGAAACTCCTTAATTCAAAATCACCCTAAACACTCTCGCTGCATTCCTAATTTGCTCCATAAAAAGCAAAATTTTAACAAGCCGCAGCGAGCATTTATAAAACTCCGATAACTCCGATACATTTTTTAATCATGTCTATGATCAAGCGATCGAAATTTAATAAATCGCTTCCTGTACCATTATCGATACTATTGGGTGTTCCGATATAATCCTTTTGACGACGACAATAAAAAGATGTGGATACACCGTATTCATAAAAAAATATTTTTGTCTCCTTCACTATTAGTCCAATTGGTTTACATTTTTCGACCGACTTCCAAAAAGGAGGTCCTCAATTCGTCTGTATTTTTTTTTTATGTATGTTACGCAATATCTCCGCCAAATGTGGACCGATTTTCAAAATTATTGTGTTCGATAGAGCTTATTTCAAGGGGTGTCCCATATAAATTTGGTCACGATCGGATTTGAAGTCGGTCCGTTAAGTTTTTAAACTTGTGATTATTGTAAGAGTCGTGAAAATATATAAGACTAGGACCAATTAAATGATACAATGATTTTTAAAGATTTTGTTTATTCAGTTCTAAGATTTTGTCCAACATTCATTTTGTGACAATCGTGTTAGGCTGTGGTAGCTAGTCGGAATGTTATTTAATTCGTTCTTTCTACAATCCGCAAGTGCAAATATTCCAATATCTATTTTCTATATTTTCTGATTATTATAAAAAATAATTAGGGGCCTATTGAGTTAATGACGAACTGAAATTACTAAGTGTTAACCCCCTTCATGGTTGATTGTCGTTTAACATACAAACATAACATAAGCTCACGCCTGTATCCCCGAAGGGGTAGGCAGAGGCGCACTAGCGAACTAGAACACCCACATTTCGCCGAGCTTAGTTCCGTCCCAGATGTGATAGGGGGCGAGCCTATCACCATATCGGGCACAAATTCCAGACTCCGGGCTGACATGGAAAAATCCAATATCACTTTGCCCGACCCGGGGATCGAACCCGAGACCTCAAAACCGTAGTCGTACCGAAATACCACCATGCCACCGAGGCAGCGTTGATTGTCATTTGTATTTATTAATTCTAATAGAGACACTAGATATTTCTCGTAACTCAATGAATTCCGCACCCAACTAATTTAAAGTGCCCTATTAATTACGTTCAGTTGTTAACATTGTTTTTACTAAATGTAATTGGTTTCTTAAAACCAGTTTAAACTAACCTATAATTAAAATTAAGCACTCGGTTATGTTGTCTATCTAAAATCAATATTTTCGTAAATATTTGCGAAATTTGCATTTTGTCCTGATGTCTACATATGTATTTTGTTTTCTTGTAATATTAATAATGTACATTATTATCGCCTCCTTGGCCTAGTGGCAGCATATATGGACTGTGAACCGGGAGGTCGTGGATTCGATTCACAGATCGGGCAAAGCGAATTTTGTAAATTAATTTGCCCGGGACTGGATACCCCAGAGAGGGTTTATGTCAGGCAGGCAGCCGGTCGTAAAAACTTAGACAAATCCTTTCCGCAACATGCTTGAAAAAGATCGCCGACCCCACATTAACGTGGGATAAGGGCAGGTAGAAAGAAAAAGATTAATATGTAATATAAATTAAATCCTATATTTAATCCTTGTATTAAATGTATCTAATTATTACCACCCATCATGACACGTACGAAACTAACACCAAGTACTCATTACAAGTAAACATCTGATATTCGAAACTTAATAATTCCTTGCAATCTCTAATATCATTACTCATCATACTCAGACCACAAATATCTAGGTCTTTGTAAAATACTAGGCATTTTCCTTGTATGCGGCATTATGTTCAAAGATTTTATACAAGCGACATGAATAGTCTAGTTTCCTAGAACTTGTCCTTAGCCCTAAAGATCTTTGTCCTAGTACTCATAAATAAGATGACGTTAAACAAACTACCATTAATTAGTGTGTAACGTAATACTTATTAGCACTATACGCGGATTCACGATATATCAAATACAATATTTATGTTATGACGAATATGATTGATGTAATGAGGCAAAAAACAATTGGCCCGGTAACACGAAGCGCTTGATACGATTTGGACCGACTTCCAAAAAGGAGAAGACTCAATTCGTATGTATTTTTTTTAATATCTCGCGATATCTCCGCCAAATGTACTGATTTTCAAAATTATTTTTGTATTCGTTAGAGCTTATTTAAAGGGTGCTCATATAAATGATGACTGCCTCGGTGGCGTGGTGGTATTTCGGTACGACTACGGTTCTGAGGTCTCGGGTTCGATCCCCGGGTCGGGCAAAGTGATATTGGATTTTTCCATATCAGCCCGGAGTCTGGAATTTGTGCCCGATATGGCGATAGGCTCGCCCCCTATCACATCTGGGACGGAACTAAGCTCGGCGAAATGTGGGTGTTCTAGTTCGCTAGTGCGCCTCTGCCTACCCCTTCGGGGATACAGGCGTGAGCTTATGTATGCTCATATAAATTTGGTCACGATCGGATGTAAAGTCGGTCTGTTAAGTTTTTAAACTTGTGATTATATCTTTAGGTCGCAGGAAGTTGCTGGATGCAGGCCGCTTCCAACAGGTCGATCTGGAAATCTTTGGGGGAGGCCTATGTTCAGCAGTGGACGTCCTATGGCTGATGATGATGATGATGATGATTATAACACATGGTATTGTAAGATACTATAATAAAAAAAAACTGTAGTTTTAATTATGTTAGATAGTAAATTTGGTAAGGACCTTACTGTTTTTTGGATTGGTTAGACTTCATATCGGAATGTGTAAGATCGATTTACAGTGGTGACGTAACTTGAAAAGGTAACCAAAGTACCTACTAATAAATATGGCTGAACAAGTAGTAGTGGGATGTTGATGGAATCCTCAATTTAGCTTACTCGTAAAAACAAAGCGACTGAGGACTGCCTCGGTGGCGTGGTGGTATTTCGGTACGACTACGGTTCTGAGGTCTCGGGTTCGATCCCCGGGTCGGGCAAAGTGATATTGGATTTTTCCATATCAGCCCGGAGTCTGGAATTTGTGCCTGATATGGCGATAGGCTCGCCCCCTATCACATCTGGGACGGAACTAAGCTCGGCGAAATGTGGGTGTTCTAGTTCGCTAGTGCGCCTCTGCCTACCCCTTCGGGGATACAGGCGTGAGCTTATGTTATGTTATGTTATGTAAAAACAAAACCTTTCATCATTTTATAAATAAGCGGACCTCTGAACCCTAACACCTGACCTTTTGACTAGACTACTTTCTAACAAGACAATCTTATCAATAACGAAACAGTAAACTCCTTTCTATATTCCTATAATAATAATAATAATAATAATAATCCTTTATTTCAGGTAATTGACACCCATAAATTAAAACATAATTGATCTATATTAATCACAATAATACAACACAATCATACAATAAATAATAAATACATGATCTATAATAATGTCAATAATTTCATTAATTTATGTCAATATTTTCTCTGCGCCACTTGCATTGCGATATGTCTGCTGCAAAGGTTTGAAACATTATGCAAAAACACGTGAAATCTGAAGTATAACTAAACATTCATATTAACTATGAAGGTCGAAAACAGTACTAACACCAGTAATTACATCTCAAGTTTACTCCTAAATAACGGAACCTACAATTACTATTAATATATCAATTTCCGAAATAGCTATCTGTAATGTAGAGTTATAATTAAAACATGACCCGGTGTCATTGGCGCTCGTAGGGTTATCCGAGGCGGCATGGGCCTTTAATTGTCTTCAAATCGAAGCTTTACGATAATATTCGAATGAATTTATTAAGCCGCTATTCATCATAGATTAAATTAACCGAACGATGGGTACTTTACCTACTGCTAGGATGAATTAATCATGCAAATAGAATAATAATATGGAAGTAGTGAAAACAGGCAAATCCTTTCTGCAACACTTCAAAAGTGTGTTTTTTGTGTGTAAATATTAAGGTAAACGTGTCGTATAATTTTAGAGCTTTTCTGGAGTTACCTTACTTACTCTACGTCTCACCATTTAATTTTTTTTTATCTGAGCTTGAATACAATAATTTCTGAAATTAGTCGTGACTTAATCAGAGCGTACATACCAAAAGATACATACCTTACGTGAAATAATATTAAAGCCTGACTGAATTAGTTTTTATTTCTTACTTACCCTGCATCCCCAACGGAGAAAGGCGGTGCCAGCGGAGGTACAAATAGTGCACGCACGAAGTTTATTCTGATCCAGAACGTAGTATGCGGCAACTTGCCACTTCAGTATGCTCGATAAGATGATAAGCCTTCACCCTTTTATTACGAATAATATTTACCACGTATAATTAACAAATTTGTTATCTCTTAGTGTTACATATTGTCTTTTTTTGTGTTCTCCCACTTATTGTTGCCTGAGACATTGGCTGAATAGTTTCTTTCTTTATTTCTATCTATCTATCTATCTATCTTTCTTTCTTTCTTTCTTTCTATTGAAGAATGCATCCATTTTTTTGAATTTTTAATACCCTGTCTAAAATCGAATGTTTCTGAACTTTGGAATGTTTTTGAACATCTCTACTCTGATAGTAGACTACTGTACCTACCGTTTAATTTTATAAAATACCTGTTTAATTGGTAAAGTAGTAATAATGAGTACTAAACAAATAATTTCGTTCATTTATTTCAGTATTTAAATCAATCACATTTTCCTAACCTCTAAGAATCAGCTATCCTAAAGGCACAATAATTGTTTGGTTTAGCTTACCAATCGACTGTATTTTACTTTGGTGGCGGCCGCGTGCTGAGGCCCCAAGGCGGTCAGACAATATCGCCCCAGATTGAATTATCGATCCGATAATGGGATCGCAAGAGTAATGCCCCTATATATTGTTCCAGCTACTTTAATTATGGAAGCTATTGAACTAACCTGTTTATTAAACCTTTCGTGTAGGTAATGTCTATCACGTTGTGTTTGAACTAAGACACTATGATTCAAACTTTTTGCATGACTAATGGAAACAGGAAAAATAACTAACTTAACGGGAATTTAGAAACAAGTCACATATTTGCAGTTAATATTTAATAATGACAAATTCCAGGTAGCAATGGACAAATCTATCAATATCAATTCAAACATTAAAATCTAGGCAACGTGGCTGACCCACGGACGCTTTGAAAAGGCCGATGAACAGATAACCATCAAAATGGCGCCCGAAGCGTCACCAACTGTCACCGAAATGAACGAGCACATTAAAATGAAACGCCTCAAAGTGGTGGACATAAATTAAATAGTCATCCACGTCACTCAAGCCGAAGGACTTCAAGAAATACGCCTTGACGGAAGCCAGGTAGTTAAGATTCGAAACAAAAATATGAGATAACACTGGTTAAGATGTTAAATTTTATTAGGAGCTAACAAAGCGAAGCTAATTTACGTCCTTTTCGGGTAACGAGATAAGGATATGCGTAGTCGCGTCCTTAACGATCAATCTACTGGAAACTTTACTGAATGATGGCATAGCCATTATATAACAATATATCATGATTTCTAAACACAAACAGCAGAATCGTTGGACAATCGCTCATCAAAAATTACTATTTAAGTGCATACCACACGCGAATATATTGCAATTCATTACGACAGTGGGACTAGAAACCGATAGTTACAATACATAGTGGTTACAAGTAAATTACTAGAAGCACTTGTAATCTACGCCCGGGAGGCGAACAATAGAGCAATAAAAGCGACTGCACCCAACGAGAAAGCTACAAATGTATCGACAACAAATAAATCAGATACTACATCGGACGTTACTACTACTCTTGAAACAGTCCGGAAATATATGGATGAACGTTACCAACCAAACACTCGAACATAATTTACTTTTGTGTAACATAAAATATTCTGTTTCATAGAAATTGCTAGCTGTCAGAAAGAGCTTCTGACTATCTGTCTCACCTCTAAGGAGACACATAAATTCAGAACTCGACTGGACAATTGTCCACTGGTGTTACTTCTACCCATACTTAATTACCATTTTGTTCGTAATATACCTAAATGGCAAAGAAAACAAGATATTATTATCTATTTAATTAATTGTAACTCTGTATTTCGGAGCCTCAGCACCGTGCATTACGCAACATCCTTTAAATACAAGTGTCATGCAATTTAAGGCTAAAATATTTTAATCCAATAAGGCTCTTTGTTTGCTGCTTCTGTATATTTATGTTATCTTGGTACATAATGTGAACAATAATTAAAGTTTACGACACAAAAAATACATATTTGGCCAGCTTTGTCCAGAATTTGTGGCGTCACGTACACAAATTTATTCTTGGAGATGTCTTACAAAATGTAATATTTCGGTACAATTATCCAGATGCACAATGTAGCCCAAATTCTTTCACGGTATCTTTCGTAAGCGCAACACAATCTTGAGGGCATCAGCGGTTGGAAAACAACTTTATTGTAGAGTAAATTAATGAATTTGCTTTTTAAGTCAAAATTTATTTATTGGGTGATTTTTCGAGATATTTTTGAGTCGGTGTAATATTTCTGCAATTGTTTTCATTGGCTATAATATGCTTTCATCAAACATCTGATGACCAGTTTATTGCCAAACAACTGATGAGCTAGTATTAGGTCCCTTTATATATTGTACACTACAGAAATTTATCGACACATTGACTTTGACCACATCTTGATGTAATGTCATAAGCACCCAATTTTCGAGACGGCTCGATACCATCAAGCACGTCTTTATACGTGATCTCACCAAATTTACTATAACAAGACTTGTTCTCATGACCGCCTCTATTGTTTAAGTAGTGCTGATAGTGGAAAATTTCTAAAGGATTGCCTCATGACGGTACTCTGAGCTTCAAAGAAAAAACTAAACGTTTTGAAATGGCCAACTTTATCTTAATATGCTATTTAAAAAATCATAAATGAAAATCAAATTCACTTCTCGTTAGCTTTAGCTTTCTCATAATATGAAATTGAAAACACACATTGAACTTACTTGTAGCGACATTATTTTAAAAGATTCTTAGGGCGACTTGCACCACTATTACTAACCTACCGTTAGTCCTAACCTCAAGTTAAATTGAAAAAGAAATATATGAAGGACATGTAATTCATTACATGTAATGTACTACATGTAATTATAGATAATATATGATGACATTTAATTAATTACATATAATGAAATACATGTCCTTCATACATTTTTATTTCAATTTAACTTGAGGTTAGGGCTAACTGTAGGTTAGTAATAGTGGTGCAAGTCGCCCTTAAAGAATAAGATCTGTGATTTTCAATAACCTCTAAGATACTATATACTAAAAATAACTTATATCGTAATGCAATAAAAATATTTATTGCATTACGATATAAGTTATTTTTATATATTGATTTTATATATTGATAAAAATATTTATTGCATTACACTGCCTCCGTGGCGTGGTGGTATATCGGTACGACTACGGTTCTGAGGTCTCGGGTTCGATCCCCGGGTCGGGCAAAGTGATATTGGATTTTTCCATATCAGCCCGGAGTCTGGAATTTGTGCCCGATATGGCGAAAGGCTATCACATCTGGGACGGAACTAAGCTCGGCGAAATGTGGGTGTTCTAGTTCGCTAGTACGCCTCTGCCTATCGCTTCGGGGATACAGGCGTGAGCTTATGTGGTGTGTAAAATAATAATAATAATAACAACCAATAGTCACACACATAGTCCTGACCCCACACTAAGATACTAGTCTTGTGTCGTGGGTATCAGGACCTACGAGAGACTTTTGATCTCACAACACCCAGACCCGAAACAAATATCTGTGGGCTACACAAACATTTGTCTCGGTGCGGGGATCGAACCCGCGGCCTCTCGCTTCACGGCCGGCTATTCGTCCGCTGCGCCACGGAGGCTGTCTGAGGCTGAAAATATTTAAAATCTGTAGTAATAATGTTCAACGCAATTTCTATATGTTTTCTGTTTGTTTAAGGTCATTTTCATTTTAGATCCAATGAGAGGTGGCACAAAAACACAGGATTAAAAAACGTAGTATATATTTACAACGTACGCGATTTAAAGGAATAAACTGCCACCAATAAATAAATACAATTTTACTAATAAAATATATTTTAATAATCGTATCTATAATCGTAAGATCTTTTGCGTTCTGATCTACGCGTTTCTAATCTGTCTCTTTCATTGCTTTTGCCTCTATGTTTCTTATCTCTACTTGTACTTTCTTTACTACTACTGTGATTTCTTCGATCTCTCTTATAACTCCGGGCATAGTAATCATCGGCTTCTTCCTGTTGAAGTGGTGATACGTATGCAATTCTTTTTGTTGGCACCGCCTTAATCTGTGTGTCTTTACCTACGTCTGGAGGAGGCGGTACTTTCCCCATTAGGTCTGCTATATAGTTCTCTCTTTCAATTTGATAACCACGTGCTTTTTCGAATTCTGTAACAAAAATAATATTGGAATAATCCTCATGCTTTACTTTATAGTGGTTCTAATTCTCACTGCTTCTTCATTCAGAAATTTCATTCGTCTGCCCGTTTGCCTTCCTATTCTATAATAATCACAAGTTTAAAAACTTAAGTGACCCACTTCCAATTTACCATCGTGACCAAATTTATTTGAGACCACCCTTGAAATAAGCTCTATCGAACACAAAAAGAATTTTGAAAACCGGTCCACATTTGGCGGAGATGTCGAGTAACATAATAAAAAAAATAGAGACTAATTGAGGAAGTCAGTCGAAAAAAATAGTAAGTATATCTGTTAAACATGACATTTTTCAAAGTTTAAAATAGCTTTTTAGCAACTATTTAGAACACCATACTCCGCTTGTTCATCGACATTGTCTATTCTGTGTTCCATTATAACGTTTCCAATATAACTGAATAATACGAGGATTATCTGAGCTTAGATTAGACGAAGTTTAGACCTATTTACTTACTCTTGATAGCGACCTTGGCGGGTATCCTCAGTCGGTCGCGCATGTATCTACACACCATGTAACCGGTCCGGTTAAGCCCGTGCGTACAGTGGACGCCCAGCAGGTGATCTGTACATACAAAGCAATAATTTAGGATACGTAAACTCGCGTATAGCAGCGATAGCTCAGTTGGGAATAGTACGGACTGCCGAGACGAGTGTCAGAGGTTCGAGACCAACCCCAAAAAGGAGCACACACCTCTGACTTTTCTATGTTAAGTGTGTTTTCATTGTGAAATATTGCTAGCTATAACGGTGAAGGAAATCATCGTGAGGAAACCTGCATACCCGAGGATTTCTCCACAAGAAATTCGTAGGTATGTGAAGTCTACCAACCCGCATTAGGCCAGCGTGATAGACTAAGGCCTAACCCCTCTCATTAGTAGAGGAGGCCCGTGCCCAGCAATGGTACAGTAATATTACAGGGCTAATATTATTTATATTATTAAACTCGCGTGTATCGCTGGTGCTGTACGCAGAGATGCAACTAATGCAACCATGGTTCGACGAAATGGTGTGTTACGGCCGGTTTCAATAAACGATCTCAGTTTAGAGTGCAGATAGATCGCGCTTATGAACCAATCAAATCAACTCATTTGACGGAGTCATGTTCAAACTGTGTTCTTATTGGCTAATGTTTATAATCTATCTGCACATTCGAACTGAGATTGTTTATTGAAACCGGGCGTAAATGTATGGGGAGCCTATCTATTATGAGGTAAAATCTCAGCCCTGCCCCCTGTCCCTTGACACTCGATTCGAATTTGACTTCGACTCGTTTTCATTTATTGACTTAAAATTCTACCGAAATCGAGTTAAAAAGTGCGCTTATATTGCATTACGTCTAGATTCGAAAACTTGTCATTTGGTAATTTTTAACGTGACATTAGTGCACTTATTCACACAATTTCGGTGGAATTTTAAGTAACTAAATGAAATCTAAGTCAGCCCCCTTTCATATGTAAGTTTTTCAAATCGAAAACTCAAACTCTTTCTTGGTCAACAAGATTCCCGCTATTGTTGATGTCATATGACTATTATCATTAAAATTACGTCATATTTTGAAACTTTGTCATGATGATGACAGAATTATGATAAACATCAACATTACAATGTAGTACAAACGTGATATAGAGATAGTTAATTAAGCTTTTGTAAAGTTTAAAAAATAAAATTATACTCTTATATTTTTCGACATTTAAATGGATACACTTACACCATTTACTGAAGGCGTAACTCTATCCACTAAGATAACCCGAAGTAAAATATTGTTAAAAATAAAAATCGCAGTAAACAAGTAGAAAGCACGTTGTTTGCTTCTTTAAAATCACATTGCTACGCGCTGGGGTCGTTGAACCGCCCCCATCGCATCCCTTTTCACCACGTCGTGGGGTGCAAGGGGTGGCGATGGGGAGGCTAAGGAAGTCGTGGTCGCGGTTTGACACTTCCTCAGGAAGACCTTTGAAGTAGCAAGAAAGACGTATAAACTGCATGCTACCTACTTTTTCGAAAATATAAAGCGTTTTAAGTTGAATGTTACCCGTTTGTGTATGCTGGAGATATGTAGAATTTGAGATTTTTAACATAACATAAAAAATAATCTTCAATAAATGAAAAACATTAGTTGTGACGTGATCGAAAATAAATATTAATTGAAAGTTAATTTTGAGAAACATAATGCAAAATAATTGTATGTAAACATGAGCTCATTCCTGTACCTCCGAAGGAATAGGCAGAGGTGGATAGAGAAGTAAAGCTAGATTTATTTTAAATAAATTTATCCACTAAGAGTAAACGTAATACTAGTATCTAATAATAAACCAAGCACGACATTCATGTAATGTCACAGTACCTTGAAAAAAGACAATTAGCCTTAATGTACCTTTTTAAAGCACAACTCGTGGTCAGATTGACGTATTTATCAGAGGCTCAACGGTAATTGACACGGCACACCCACACTTAGCCGATGTCAAAAATAGCACACGCACGAGACATAAAACGAATAAACCAATTGTAAATGCAAAATTCCCACGAAGAGGACGAGAGGTAATGCTTTTGATGCATTGCACATGCAAATCCAAGCCGTAGTGGCAACAAACAAGAAAAAAACGATCCCATTTAAAACAATCCATCAAGAGATGCTTTCGTCGAGTAACTTAATTAACATGAGAGCGTGTATTCAATTACAGAAACATACAAATGTGCAATGATAATTGCAGAACAGCTCACTCGGAATCCAGAATGTATTCGTTTGCTGCAAGCGCTTAATAAATACGAAATACTTTTTGAGAAGAATTCTGTAAAGAAAAGTTTATGGTTTTATATTTTTTAAGTTCTTTGAATGTTCCTATATTTTGACATACATTTGTATACAAACTGGACCCAAAATTATTTTTATAGAACAGATAACATCAGAACTTAATCACATCACGAAAATTGAGGCTTCAAAAACAAATTCGCTTTCGTGAAATTTCACTGCAAGTAGCAGTGTAAGAGCGTGCCAACAATAACAAAGCAGCAGGTTCTAAGACCACACGGGGACACTTAAATGTCAATCAAGCGTATATTACGCACTACCCAATTCACATGCAAAGCGCTGATAACACAATGAACAACATCCCAATACATGTTGCCACTATGAAGCAATTAGCATAGAAAGCGAGCACTTGGCCCGTAACAAATTCGATAGAATATAAACACTGGTAACTAGACAGGTTCAAACAAACAGACAAAAGGTATTAAAATAGGGCGTCACGCAATTATAATACGAGATGAATATCATTATTACATAATGGGTCCCGTAGATATAGCAACTGCCAGAATGGGCGTCAGGAAATAGCATATAAACACATCGATAATAATTTACGACAATATTGGAGGCCCACACAAAATGCTAAAACGTTTCTGTGTGCAAAAGCAGTTTGATACTAAACAATAAGTATTTTTCGTAAGATTTTCTCGTTAGCGAAATCATTTTCTTTGACGTCAATAGACGAAACGACAAAATTTTTGATAAAGGTTGTAAAGTTTATTTATAAACAGAATGACATGAACTATCGTACGATGCGACGTACGCATAGTCGGCTTCGGACTTCGAGTTTTTGGAACTAAATAACCCAGCAAATGCCTGCTGACTGTTCATCTTTTTAAAGTTTGAAATACTACAATATGTACCGCAATCATCATCATCATCAGCCACAGGACGTCCACTGCTGGTCATACATACCGCATGACATGACTGCTAAGTCATAAAATAAGGCGCCTAAAACTAAACTTTTATGACGGTACATGATAATCTATATTTCAAAATTACTTGTAAATATTTGAAAACCCATAGTTTAGCAAAGGGCTCGTTCAGTCTAGTGAAGAGCATGCTATCCAAATTTTTCAGTCGATACCAGGGAATCTGTCTTTCAACTTAATATTCTCATTTGTGCTTGAAAGCAAATACAAAGCTGTGACTATCTATAGGAGTAAAATAAATGAAATCTTTAAATGCCTTCTTTCTTGCTCAGCGATATGTGGTTGTTCTGCCTACCCTTTCAGGGATACAAACGTCAAGTGATGTACCTATGTATTTTTATTGCAAATTATGAAATCAATGCAGCTGTATTCCTTTATACAACTAATACGCGAAACGCGTCATCTCACAAAAATGTGCACATTTCCTGTCCACTTCTATCTCAGTTCTACATAAGAGTTGCATACGATTATTTAAAGCCGCATCTGGAATCGCTAGTAACGTGCAACGCGTGGCAGATCATTTGTCGACAATCGAATTATTGTGAACGGCTCGATATCGATACGCGGCTGCACGCCTACGCTCGACCTTCTTACATCGTAATCGGCTTATTAGGACTTTACCACACGCAGTGGTGTAAGTCAGGTTTAACGGTGTTACTATGTTGACCTAAGTTTTCTTTGAACTGGCTGACATGCAAAAAACTTCACCTATTATAACACCGTTATCTACATATGTACAGTATTGTTGGCAGGCACACATTTCAATCATTCAGATTTGTTGAATTGATAGTTAACAAAATCTCAACCACCAAGACACAATACCATGAGCCGCCAAAATTGATTTCCACAAAAACTTACAGGCCAAGGTATAAAATGAACGTACTCTATACGTACGAACGTACTTCATCAACGACAACGATTCTACCAACGTTGATAGTAATTGTCACCTAACTATCCATCGAGCAAACAGAATGTCGACGAAACCTTCTTTCTCCATGCATCGGAGCAATTTAAGTGGCCGTGGAACTTGCTGAGTGTTGCCACATACACGGCGCGGCGCCACGCGTGGGCGTCCGTGTGATGATCGAATGACTGATTAGGTATTTAAAAATATTAATTGTTGCAATGGAGCCACATTCTTTCACGTCGTGTTTCCGAGCGTTTATTAATAAAGAGAAAAGTGGGATAATTAAATAATGCTCAGTGAAGAATTAAGGTATTAAACATTGTTATTTTAGTACTTTTAGCTACGTGTACCGAAAAATCACAAAAAGTCCAGAAGGTATAAATAAAATACATTTTAAGTGTATCAAAGAAAACATAATTGGCAAAAATAGGAAAGTGATAGAAGAAAGACATTTCATCAAAACAAAACCTTTGAAACTCAACATGCAATCTTCATTTTATTTCAACCACAATCTAGAAACGATGTTTCAACAGATCGAAAAACTAGAAGCAACCATACATCCTCCAACAACTTGGGAACAAATGAACAATTTTGCAATAAGAAATGCACATACGTAATGAAAAAGCTTGCTATCATAGCGCGTATGGAAAGACAAACAGATTTGCCGGCAACATTTGTCATTGTTACAGGACAGTCCGAAACTGCAAGTTTGTCTGCAGCTATCTTAGTTGCAAGTAAGAAAACTGCTTCAAACGCAACGATATATTCTGCGTTCATATCAACAAACTTCCAAACTAAGTTTGTCCAAACTCATTTCTTCGTACCGTCAGCTCAATAATTTTATAGGGAGACATTTATTACGTCTCACATATATCACTTGGCGTTTTAAAACTTATCTGAAATGTGAAATGATGTTTCCTATCTAAACATTATTACTACATTGTGTGCGAACCAGAAGTATAATATAAATGGTCGATGGTGCGAACAATAAAATGTGAGGACATTTCAATATTTTAGTAATTAAATTGGTTTTTCATTTTTTGTAGTGGCCTCTATGTAATATTTCGAAATTTTGGTCAAATCCAATACGCTTGTGGTCAATGTTTGCATTTTTATCTCTATGCTCATTTTATATTTATGTCATTGTCTCGAATACTATTTCAAAGTTGTGACCCAAGACAATTCGAGGCATAGTATTTTAACATCATTCTAGCTTCTATTATTATCTAATGAATATCAGGAAAAGTAGAGAACTCTACTAATTGGCAGGTCATCTAAGAATAACGGCAAAAGAAGTTAATCTATAAACCATGTACTAGCTGCCGTAGATGTTCCGTGAGATGCACAAGTAGATAGAAATATTCACATAGCTTAGATTATTGATTTTAGTTTCGTATACACCTACTTTCGATATTGATAGCGCATTCGAAGCATATTGAAATGGACTTTTAATATGAAACAGATATGTTGGTGACGCAACACGCAGTTATGTTAATAACGATGATAATAATATTGACAAAATATGAAAAAATGTGACGGGTGTCAATTAACAAACACATTTCACAAATCATCTCGAATGTTAGAAATATAAGACGATGTATCAGTATATCGTAATACAGCTTTTATTGAGAAACAACATTGGCAAGTATCCCGAAAGGGTGTGAAAGGCGAGACCTATACTGGAAAAGAATCTAGGTAGGTAGGTTTCATCTATCTTATATCTAATACTGTTGATGTAGTGCAACGTAAGTTGGCTTGTGATGCTTGTAAAATGAAATTAAACACACATGGAATGTGACAGCGTAGTAGAGTAACGTGTAAATACGAGTGCATGATTACGACCACCCTGGCGGTGCGACGGCGGTTCGGCGGCGGTGCGCGGTGGTGCGGCGCGCGCGGTAGCAGCCGTACAAACAGCGGGCCGGCCGTGCATGCGATATCATGTAAATCAGGACGCGGTCGCGATTCTCAAGCGCGATACCGAATGATATATGAATATCGTCGCATTACCACGCAGTGTGCGCCACCAATAGCATCGTTTGTTTGTACGACACCTTCTTTATGAGGCAAGCTTTAAAAAAATAAAATATCAACCCGCACCGAGATACCGAAACAGTTTTATGAGAGACAAGTTTAAAATCCATCAATCTAATAAACGGCACAATTAAAATTACTCCAACATCAATAATAAAACCACCCGGATCGGCAAGAATTCTCCAAAACTCCAGCACAAGCCGTAGCAAACCAGTATAATATACATCTCACTCAATCTACTTAGCGACACCGATAACCGGCCATTACCAATGAAAATGCCGACATATACTCGCATGCTCACAATTAATTGAAACTGCCCACGTAATCTAATAAAAGCTAGTTTTGGTGATCAAGACAAACAAGGGCGCCCATTCGTAATTAGAACTTAATGAACATTCAGAATATTGAGTTCGGCACCGTGAGAAGTCTTACGATAAGTACGATTTGTGTCAGCGTAATTAAAAGCGTGGCTGCCGATAAACTCGGACGCGCGGACCGAACCTACTAGTTTTGACTGCTATGACTTATTGATGGACCACTGTCAGTAGAGCCCTCCCGCTTCTTCCGACTGTTACACGTGAAGGCGACAGAGACGGTGCACGACTAACAGTACAGGCTCATCTTAATTCGAACGAGAAATACATTCCTCGTTAAAATCGAAGCGGTCTTTAATTGAAATCGTATGTTGTGTCCGACGTCACTGATAAGCCCCTATACGATTCTGTTGACATTCTGACGTAACAGGCCCTTGATGCAAATTAAGACGCAATCAAAATGAAATCGTATAATTTTAGTCAATTATTTCGTTCATTCCACTGATTACGTTATCAATGTCAATTAATAATGAATTTGTATATGATTAAAAAGATTAAAATAGTATTAAATGGGAATGTAAATAGATGTTTTGTTTGATTTCACGTCGCTGTCTGCCCACAGAGCGCGTGGTCGGTATCGATCTTACTGATGGCTTTATTCATTTCGTAGACTTACATAATACGACGGTATTCAATAGTAGACCATTTTATAGCTACATTCGCCTCAACACGGCTATATTTATCCGAGACGTTCGCTGACAATGGATTAACGATTAGTGACTATAAAGACGCTGTGGAACGATACGAACTCTTTATGGAGGGACTCGTAAAGCAATACAATTAGGCAATGGGCGTGCATTAACACCTCGCCGCAAGATCCTCACCCACGCGAAAATACACTGACGCTTCCGACTCGTGAATTTAACCTACATGTGCGGTTTACTGTACTCGTGCAATGCATACAAAGGTAGGCTAACACTCCGCCCTGTTGTGCACACTGCCTGTGCTCGATTAACCGAAACGAGCAATCTCCACACAGCCAACATACATACATAAGCGCACGCCTGTATCCCCGAAGGAGTAGGCAGAGGCGCACTAGCGAACTAGAACACCCACATTTCGCCGCGTTTAGTTCCGTCCCAGATGTGATAGGGTGCGAGCCTATCGCCATATCGGGCACAAATTCCAGACTCCGGGCTGATATGGAAAAATCCAATATCACTTTGCCCGAAATACCACCACGCCACCGAGGCAGTCAGTAAACAAAGCCAACAAAGTAAAAGAAAACCACAACGCCAAGATGGGACCACTCACGCGTGCCGTCATTAGGCGCGGTCCAAAAGTAATCAATCGTGTTAACATTTTGCACAAACAAAAATTTGACTCACCGCGATTTTTTCCCAGGAGCTCGTCGACGGCTTGGAAGAATCTGGAAAAAAATGAATATTTAATAAGTTTACTCAAGATGACTGGTCTGTAGTCTCATGCGCACCTTCAATATCTTATAGAAATACGTATTACAGCCTGCTCACTGTCGCCTGAGACATTGGCTAAATCAAGTTTATTTCTTTCTTTCTTTCTTCTTACAAATATCATAAACGTGAAAGTTTGTGGGTATGTGTGTGTATGTTTGTGTCACTTTTTCACGCAAAGACTACTGTATGGATTCCGATGAAACTTTACAGTTATATTAATTAGATATCAGAATACATAGGCTTATTTTTATACCGGAAAATAAATTTCCATACGAATGGAGTCGCGGGCAACAGCTAGTCTTCTATAAAAGCAGAAACTGACTGTACGTATGCCGATACGAATATAGTACAGCCGAAACTAATGGAACTAGAAACTTCAAAACACAGGGCTTCCTTGTGACGAATTTTTGGTAATTCATCCCCTAGGTGGGTGTAACGAGGGATGAAAGTTAATATAAAGGAAATGGAAATATGATGGGACAAATAGTCGCGCGGGCGTAGCCGCGGACAAAAGCTACTTCAGACATATACAACTATAAAAATTGCTTCTCGGTTTTGATTTACATTCCAAAACTCAACACCAGATAACACAATAAACTATCTATAAAAAGTTAAACACGATGTAAAATGATACATAACAACAGTTATTCAACTATAAAACATTTAATTGAATTTCACAAAAATACAAAATCTACGGCACCCGTCACGTCCGAAATGAAATATTATCATGTATCGATCGCAGCGTGTCGCCTTACTTAAATCGATTTTTTTACACCTAAAACCGCATGCTTCGTGGGCGTAACGGAATTACAAGGCGTTTCTGCCGATCCGCCGTCGGTACCATTTAGTGAAATATGTTTGTTTTCATAATAACAAATGGCTTATACATGGACGTAAAAAGAAGATGGACGTAGCGCTAGGAACGCTGAAAGTGGAGCAGGGTTTTCTAGTGATTCAATCTATCGACACGTAATGGCGGCGACTAACGCCCGAATGGTCAAACGCTGCTCATCTTTAACGGCTTCTTATGTTGATTTTCGCCATATAATTTTGACAGACAAGGCGGCCTTAAACGACATAAGGCGACCTTAAGTGTATGAACATTCGGCGATAAGCGTGATATAAGTGTTACTGTGTGCGTAGGGAACTTTTGTACCGCCGCGTTTGTGTGAGTGGCTTATCAGTGGCGTCCGTTTAACTATAAATAAACGAATTATTATTATAGGCGAGACGGCGTCCTTCTTTTTTATACGTCCGTGGTCTTATAATCTTCGGTAAAGGGGCGCCACGACAGATTCCGATGCCGACATTATTGGGATGTTTTCTAAAATAACTTGCAAGGGTGGTCTGGGGTTTATGAGTGTTAATTTTGCTGACTTAATAGTTTCACACACGAATATACGAAACGAAATATAAAAATTTGCATTAAGATATACTCGGACCGAAGGATGAGACAAAAACTCAGGATGATTGATTAGGAATACATGCCATGTCATGCAGTTTCTTCTTAAATAAAACAATCGATTCATCAGTAGTCTGAGCGTCAACTTCGCATCAATAAAATGGTTAATAAAGATAATATTTATGTCGCCTCCTTGGTCTAGTGGCAGCATATATGGGCTGTGGACCAGGAGGTCGTGGGTTCGATTCCTAGATCGGGTAATGCGTATTCTCTAATTTAATTTGCCCGGGACTGGATCACCCAGAGGGGGTTGACGTCAGGCAGGCAGCTGGTCGTAAAAACTTAACCAAATCCTTTCTCAAACGTCCTTTTCTTCAAAACCAAAAAGTAGGAATGCAACATGCTTGAGCTGTGTTGCGCCGACCCCATATTAAAGTGGGATAAGGACAGGTAGAAAGCAAGAATAAAGATAATATTTAAATGTATTTACAACATGCCGCAATATTTGCAATACACTAGTAAAATATTAAATGCCCTGTAGGCACAAATAAGATGCAAAGTTATGTAAATATATGTCATAATTCCACGTGAAATTGTAAACGCTAGGCGTCGCATCCTATCACGAGGTGTCCCCTCAAGCGACGTATCAACAGTAGTCGACAGCGCCGGCGCCTGCTTAGGGTCAGCGCAGACCTGACGGTATACAACGTGCTCTTTTGAACACAAATATTTCCACCGCCCATATTATGCATCTGACTGCCTCAGTGGCGTGGTTATATTTCGGTACGACTACCGTCCTGAGGTCTCGGGTTCGATCCCCGGGGTGGGCAAAGTGATATTGGATTTTTCCATATCAGCCCGGAGTCTGGAAATTGTGCCCGATAAGGCGATAGGCTCGCCCCGTATCACATCTGGGACGGAACTAAGCTCGGCGAAATGTTGGTGTACTAGTTCGCTAGTGCGCCTTTGCCTACCCCTTCGGGGATACAGACGTGAGCTTATGTTATGTTATATTATGCATCTACAAAAGAGCTGAAGACATGTTACAAACAATCACAAGATTCTGCGCCACGCCATTAAAATCTTAAAAACTCTAACTTTAGTATACTATTTTCAACCGACTTCAATAGTAGGAAGTTCTAAAATCACATGTATTTTTTATATATGTTACGCGATATCTACGCCATATATGGGCCGATTTTCAAGATGATTTTGTGTTTGATAGAGCTTATTCCAAGGGTGGTTAATTTTCGACCGACGTCCCAAAAAGGAGGAGGTCCTCAATTCGTCGTATTTTTTTTATGTATGTTACGCGATAACTCCGCCAAATGTGGACCGATTTTCAAAATTATTTTTGTGTTCGATAGAGCTTATTTCTAGGGTGGTCCCATATAAATTTGGTCACGATCGGTAAATTGGAAATCGGTCAGTTAAGTTTTTAAACTTGTGATTTTTGTGTGATTATTTTATATACATATGTTACCCAGCTTAGAGGAGTCTTATAAATTCTATGTTAGCGGTATTTCTGGCAAAAGTGGATTGATTTTTAAAACTATTTTTGTGTTCGTTATTTTTCGATAAAGCGAAAAACAGATAAAGGAGTATGGATTGCACTCCGTAACAGAAAACTGCATACACTTCGCAAATGGCGTTTTGAAGTCATTTTTATAATTTTGGACTTGTAAATTAATTTATTTTTTCTACCTGCCCTTATCCCACCTCAACCCGTTGAAGGCGGCACATATATATGTAACATAAATGTCTCGGCGTCCAGTAGCCGAGCCGCCCGTCACTCATTAATGTGGGGTCAGCGCAACACACTATTTGAAGCATGCTGCAGAGAAGATTTGGAACTTAGAAATTAATACACTTTATTTATTTTAGGTGATTATTTTTATCAAGCACGAGCATATTTGCGCCAGGTCTGCGCTAACCCTAACATCAAAATTACGTTCATAACACACTCTTTATCATCAATGTAATATATATGAGACTTTGCAATGGCAGTCTTGTTTATGATTGGATAGTGTGAAATCTTGCAATGGGAAAGCGTTGATCACAGAACATTTAAAATATAAGCTTCATGGGGTCCCAAAGCGTTTTGATGAAATTGGAAATTAGCATAAAGATTTGTAGATTTTTGATGAATTTCATAATGTTCCCTAAATTAAAACAACACATTGATAATAATATAATACAATGATCGTGAAAGGCAAAACATGGTGTAAGTTGGTACCTATAGATACATATACCTTTTTTGGATTCAATTTTCGGTATGTAGTTTTTATAACACAAGTTCCAAACTGTATTCTGGCTTTAACTCAACACCCTAATCTTTTATTTTTACAAACAGTGGCTTTATTATGTTGCTGTTGTTTATAATAAAGATTGCAACAATTATCACAAAAAGCCCCAAGATCATAAAACGCAAAGCAAATTTGTAATTAACCGTGAAACTGTAATTAAAAATGCCTGTTCAACTTCAAACACAACTATGTTAACAAGCGTTTCTATGGAATTTGTGATGTTCACTCCAATAACCAAATTAAACTGACCGCGACGTGTGGCGCCAAAGAGCAAACATTTTAATTAGGCATAAAGTCACGATTCGACAGAATTAACCGACTTGGACAAGGTTGGTGGTTGTGTGAGTGTTGCCATCGCGCCATATCGTGTCCGTTCCCGGACTTTCCGACTATTATATCGTCAGAAAAACTGATAAACGGACAATCATTATCGACAATAAGGATGTAGGTTTACGAAGAATGTTAAAAATGCATATAATTGTCAAATTGCCGCGGCCTAGAACAATAGGCAAAAAACCTAAATGATTTCACCAAATATTTGGTGATGATATCAACTTTTATATTAGGTGCTATAAAAAGTAAGAAAAGTCGCCTCGTTGGTCTAGTGGCAGCGTACATAGGCTGTGAACCGGCAGGTCCTGGGTTCGACTCCGAGGTCGGGCGGGATATTTTTCTAACACGATTTGTTTGAGAGTGGATTCCACAGAACGGGATGGGACATGCTTGAAAAAGTGTGTTGCGCCGACTCCACATTGAGGTGGGAATACGGACAAATTGAAAGAAAAAGTAGTAATCCAACGACTACAAAACGCTAAGAAATTGTTATTCGGCACCAGCAGGTCATTCGTAAAAAAAATCCAGATACGTCTTCAATAATTTACTGGGGTCCACATTGAACGAATTCAAAGCCACTGCATCAAACTTTCTAAACGTTTCCTGGGACACGGATGTCATTATTTAAAATCTGTCAAATTGTGTATTTTATTACTGTGGCGGCAGATCGTAGCAACGTGAATTACATGGTTTCTTATTTAATATTAGTTGCGTCTTGCGTTTGTGTTATAATTTATGTGTAGTGCGCGTTATCTGTGCCTCGGATCGCTCCCGAGTTATAATCCGGGTATTTTTCATGCGGTACTGTCCGCCGAGCGCTGCCCCTGTGTGACGTTACTGGAAAATTTATGTAACCATGAGCCATCGGTGCAATTATTATTGCCCTCCCCAACGTCTACGTTTAAATATAGGAATCGACGTATGAATACCTCCAGCCCCTTGGAAAACTTTATCCGACGTATGCTATATGGTTATTAGATCTCTAATCTCAAAATACATGTTAAAGTGATACGTATCGATTTACAACAAGACACGTACTTTACATGTTAATTTTATTAATTCATCGTGTTTCTGCCACAGTCAACGACCAATTGCTTTCACAATAGCATCGAAACTGGCATAAAAACACAATAGTGCATTTTAAGTGTTCATTTAGCCGCAAAATTAATGAAAAAGTTTATGTTTTAAAATTTTGTTGGCCATAAAACGTCAAATTTACACGACCATTAAGTGATTTTGTCGACACGTGACGATAAAACATGCGTATAAACTGCATAATAATTTTATTGCAAATTAACACAGACATTTATTACGAATTCAACATTCTCAAACTCGTATTATTGTCATTTAAAAGGTAATTCCACGCGAGACATGGGAGTTTCACTTCCGTATATTGTTTGTTGCCGAACTTAATGTTCTGTACATTGTAGATGTTACTTTTAGATTGTGTTACAAAATTTTCACATAACATTAAGGCGACAGGCGTGCTTTCACAGAGTCCGGACCTCACATGTGCGACGCGAACGCATCCATCATGGTAGAAGCGAACATGTCGCTATGTCGGTACGCAACAAGCACCGAAAGTGCTCGAAACGGAGATAATAGGCGACATTTTGATACAACGCGAGATAAGGAGCAAGGAGGTTCCCATGCCATCCAACTGATCCTCCCATGGGACCCGACACCCAAGTACAAAGGTCAAACGTGGACAAAATACAATCAACAACGCATGAGGAAAACTTTGACCTGCCTTATAAATATATTTCGCTATAAATAACATGTTGGTATTTATAGATTCATTATGCGCTTGGAGGCCGCGCCGCTCGTTAATATTACAAAGTTATTAGGCATGCAAAATGATGATATTAACATGATCGGCAAGAGAGTTACTATCGGAACAATTTAAGATTAAAACGTGTATAATTTATATGAGTTGAGAACGTTTGCACGTCGTCGGCGTAGTGTTTATGGCGTGCGAACTGGCCGAGAGCCGGTGGCACACTACGTATGGCCGAGATCTATAGACCGAACTTCGACTAAGTCTAAGTCAAAGAAACGAACTCAGTAAGGTTTTGGATTTTTTAAATCGAACTTTGAGTTAGTCTGAGTCATTTTTTATAATAAAATCTTTATTTCAATTTGTTTTTCTTGTAAAAAATGTCTCGGACTAAGTCGAAGTTCCATTTAAAAATTCCAAATCCTCACTGAGTTCATTTCTTTGACTCAGACTTAGTCGAAGTTCGCTCTATACATCTCAGCCTACGTCTCGTCTGACATCTCGTCGTCATCACAAGCAGTGGCGTGCTTAGGCATTTCGGTCCGGGTAGACAAAAAACTTACAAAATAGTTTTGCTCAACTGTTACAATACCATCATCAACACAATCGACCCCGTGTCGATTTTAAATATAAGCTGGTTTATTTTGAAAATGGTTTTTATTATTTATTTGGGCAAATATCAAATTGTCAGGGTAGACAGTGTCTCTTTTCCTATATGGACTGCACGCCACTGATCACAAGCTAATTATTTAGTGATACATTGGCTGTCATTCGAGCGAAGATGCTGGCTGAAGTCTCCTGCCTATGGAACTTCATAGCATATTTTACATAAATGCAAATCGATCGGTTAACTATGACGTAAACTAATGGGACATTTTCTAACTATACGTTTCAATTGCAACCAATGCAGATGTAATTTTACGGCGAGCCAAGAACCGATTTTTGCTTGATATAAAACATTGTAGAGTCGAGCAGGTTTTGCAACGCCGCTGTTCTAACAAGTTAACTAAGGGCCGATTTTTTGTAATAGCCAGAAAACTTTTCTCTGATGGATAATTTTGTTGTTCTCGGGTTCCATTCCCAGGTTCGGGCAAAGTGATATTGGATTTTTCCATATCATCCCGGAGTCTGGAATTTGTGCCCGATATGGCGATAGGCTCGCCCCTATCACATCTGGGACGAAACTAAGCTCGGCGAAATGTGGGTGTTCTAGTTCGCTAGTGCACCTCTGCCTACCCCTTCAAGGATATAGGCGTGAGCTTATGTTATGATTAATTTTGTTGTTTTCACAAATGTTCATACATTTTGAGTGGTAGAGCCACGCTGAAGACAGTTACGTCTACAGCACGAATGGGCCGGCTCGATCGGTTTGATACTACTGTCTTACAGAAAACCGACGTAAAGTGGCAGCTTGCTGTAATCTGTCAATCCCCATTTACCTTATTTTAGGTTGGCAATGCACCCATGATTCTTTTTGTGTCTTGGGTATCTATGGGCGGTGCAAATCACTTATCATCAGGTGACCCATCTGCTCATTTGCCAGTCCCTGCTATAAAAATTTACTCTAAAATCATCAACATTATTCTCCAAATATATCAACCATAACTCAAACTATTTGAATATACTTTTTATTAATAGTTTTTGATCAATACACCAAGAAATTTTCTGTATCAAATTCAATAGTAACACTGAATCTTAAAAAGAAAGAGTACCCTAAGCACCAACAAGTTAATTAAGAACATTAATTATTTTGCTGTTGAATTTTATAGAGTCGTAAAGTGTTAGACGCGACGTTGCAAATGAAGCGTATGAGTTAGTGTCGACAACAGGCAAGCGCCTTCTGTAGACGCCGCCGGCGCAAACAGATTACAAGACGGTAGCGATGTAACTGTAAGTTATGCGATGTTACAAAATAACTGAGAATAACATGAACCATAAACTTAGATGGGGATAAGATTGTGCAAAACTATGTACTAACTTACTGTAACAATATACAAAATTGTGTCTACTCCAGACAATAACGTCTTATATACAACCTTTTTACGAATAACCATTGTATCTTCAATTAAACTAGATGTCTTTAAATGATTGATGTGAAACTGGCAAATGGGTCATCTGAATGTAAGTAGTAGTACTTCTTCTCTCAAAAACACCTACACAAAAAGAATTGTGAATATGTAAAAAAAAATTATCATTGAATTTATGATCGCCACGCCGTCACAATTTAAAGAACGTTGTACAGATTTTGTTTGTCCTACATATTCATTAATTTAAAAAAGTAGAATTATAGAAAGAAATAACTTTATTTAATCATCGCTACAAAGCACAACTACCTCTATACAGTATGTATTTTTAGTTGAGGGACATATTTAAACACATGGTAGTGCATCCTGGCATGTAACTGATAAAAATATATGCAAAAAAAATAATGATAAATGGCAGAGTAAATCTTCTTTTTTCCTAAAAAGTCTCCTAACGTGTCGATACTCTTGTACTAGCTACTGGTTTGACCTATCTTATCGGTCATTATGTATGAATAACCTTTAGGAATAGTCTGTTTCCCCTTCATACTTCCAACCTGGCTTAGGACAGGCAAAAATATGTATTTAATGGAAAAAATAAGGGCATATATTTTATATACTATATTTGGGACGAGAAAAACACTGAGTGACCTCCTTAAACAGGTCCCTCGACTAAACTTACACCCTGTATAACATGTGACTAAAAATTTCTGTTAAGCCAACAAAATGGTACATTAAAATCAAACAAACGCAAATAATCGCGTGGTGCAATAAAAATATTAAACTATAACTAATTTAAATTCAAAACAATGAACATTAATAGTTCGTAACGACGTTCACTGATCAATATTATACACATTGAAATTAAAAGAAATAATATGGGGTAAATTATCGCATTTCCAACACCCACATGCTGTAAAATGTGTAATTCAAACGACAGCATAAACGAGACTTAATGCAAAGCGAGTAACTCTGATGGCGTTTCACATTCCACATCTCCCAGTTTTAAGTTAATTTCCGTAATGACCACATTTAATTCCAATATATTTGTACCGAAAATCAATTGCTACTCTGATACACAGCATAAACATCGATTTTATGAGCATATTAACGTAACACCAATGACGACTCGGTTCTGAATGGCGAATGTTGTTTTAAAGAAATTGGTTTATTTGCGCACAGCACGATATCATGGTAAAATTACATATTATCATCGATTACAATTCAAATTATATGTCTAAATCTGTGTATTTAAAAATGCAGAGTCGTTTATAAAATGTTACTTTTGCTCGTGACTCAGTCCGGGTAAAACCCAACTAACACTCGGCCACATTTATAGATAGATAGTATTATTAATAGTGTCGCCTCCTTGGTCTAGTGGCAGCATATATGTGCTGTGGACCGGGAGGTCGTAGGTTCGATTCCCAGGTTGAGCAAAATGAATTTTCTGATTTAATTTGCCTGAGTCTGGATCTCTCAGAGAGGGGGACGTCAGGTAGGCACCCGGTCGATAAAATTGAGCCAAATCATTTCTGCAACATGCTTGAAAAGGTGTGTTGCGCCGACCTCACATTAAGGTCGGATAAGGCCAAGTAGAAAGAATTACTAATATAGAAATAGAAACAATTCTAGCCCAAACGTCTCCAGCCTATTATATAGTGAACTAACATGAATATTGAATATGAAGATCATAACAAAATTAATACAAGTATTATTTAAGTACATGCATACATAAACTGACGCATGTATACCCGCAACGAATTAGACAGCGCCCTTATCTCGCCGAGCTTATTCCCGAATCTTATCCCTTCGTGTGATAGGGGGCGAACATATCGCTATACCGAGTACCAGTTTGGTATAACAAGATTGTACAAATTTTGTCGTCTAGTGTTACAATGTAACGTTAAAAAGCAAGACGACGGGGCCACCCATCAATTACTATCATCTGGAACATTTCCAAGTCTTTTAGGAAAAGCCTTATAAAAAAGTAATACAATATTTCAATAGACATACACATATTGTTACACTCTTCCCCGAAGTAATAAAATTATTACATTTACGCGTATAGAATATAAAAATCCCCGACAGAAATGAAGTTTAGCTCATGTTAATTTTACCCAAAGCCTCATTCGCACGAGCGCTTTTTCAACGCGCGATAAAAAAGCGTCTCAACATGTCTGGTCATACGATTGCTTAAAAATTATTCTTGTATTTTTTCTAATAAGGTATATTCTACATAACGCCCAAAAAAACGCCGCGTTTTAAAAGCGCCGGCGTGTGAACATCTATACTAAAACTAATTTGTTCCATAATCGATTTTTTTAACGCGCGTTGTAAAAGCTCCCATGCGAATGAGGCCTTACATGACTCCAAAGCCAAGATTTAAGGGTATAAACAAGGACTTATCAATATTCATCATCATGATCATCATCATCAGTTATGCTTATCAACATTAGCAACTGGAAAGTACTTAATTGGTTTTAAGACATTTCTGCAATCTCCACCAGGATATACCGATACCATAACATTTTGCATGAAAGCGTGTACAATCATAATATTATGACCCTAAGATTTTTTTAACATGTACTAGCAGACGAGCAAGTGAGCAAGCAGTAACTTGATGGTCACTAAATCAGGTGACTATCTGTTAAAGTTGATAAGACGAATCTTTAAATACCCATGTATAAATCGAACTTTCGTCGCCTCCTTGGACTAGTGGCAGCATGTATGGGCTGTAGACCGGGAGGTCCTGGGTTCGATTCCCAGGTCGGGCGAAGTAAATTTTCTAATTTAGTTTGCCCGGGAATGGATCCCTCATAGGGGGTTGACGTCAGGCAGGCGGCCGGTCGTAAAAACTAAGCCAAATCCTCTTTGCAACATGCTTGAAAAAGTGTGTTGCGTTTAATTTGAAACCCCACATTAAAGTGGGATACGGGCAGGTAGAAAGAAAGAAAAGTATAAATGGAACTTTATTGCTTAGCCAATTACTAACACTATAATTAGAGCAACACAAATATCGAGAAAGCGCAATATACACAAATTTTCTTATACTGTTAAAACTACTAATTTCAACGGAGAAATTGTTAGAAACTTTCTTTCACCTGGCATAAAGTCATCGACATTAGGAAGCTCTAAATCTAACACATTCATAAAGCTCGAGGTATCATTAACACTTTCCAATAAAATATCAATTGGAAAATAGCAGATGGCGCTAATAAGGCTCGCTTGGCCCACAAAGTCCACTGGATATGCATCACTAAATCATGAGTCATGACGTGAAAATGATATAATTTACAAATACGAGGATTTCGTTCGAATGGAGCCAAATACTCCCACAAAACTAAAGATAAAATCATTGAGATATCTACAGTGACGTCAAGTAGCTATGTTTGTATAGTATTAAATTAATATCACTAAATAGAAGTTTATTATTGGTTTATGAACACCCCAGAGTTAAATATTATATCGGCATGACACCAAAAGTACATCATAGTTATCACTTTATGTCTCAGAAGGTTTCTGAACGCACACATCATTTTTAAAACAAAATTGTGTCTCGAAATGTCAAATAATTTCTATAATATTTTGTTCAACGACACTTTCTATAACAAAATGTCAACCCAAATCCCTATCGTATCTTTACGTCAAACATAAGGTATGAAACTGGACTTTGAAATGTTTACGTCGGGAAAGTTTTCGGGTAGACCTCAAGGATTAGTCTAGCCAAACTGTACAGACACCTTTATCGCTGGCCAACTTTACCAGAGCTTTGTAATAACAAATATATTAACTAGTATAATGTATTATTCTTTTAAATGTACCAAATGAAAACTAGTTATGAAAGCTTGTAAGATAACTTTAGCCAATATAAACCATTGTTCAGCCAAGGCTTGCGATATTATCGCTAATATTATATTTTCTGATTTAAATACAGATACGAGTTCTTGCTGTAAATTTTCATTAAGTTGGAATTAATTATCTATGAAAAATACAAAGACATCCAACAGTATATAGACGAGAAAACAGCACAAAACTTGTGATCCAAAAGTTATGACCATAAGTGGTCATAAGTCGCTCAGTTTATTTGAAATATAAGCGCGCCAGGTCGGCTAGCGAAATAATATTGAGAGAATAAACTTATCATACGTGATTCTTAACCATTCACAAAATATTCTAGGGTGTAAATTGTAATAATCGCCCTCGCATTGTAATAACTAGCTGATGGCGGTATTGAAATATAGCCCCTCGATAGTTAGTAATATTAAATCTCTGGAAAAATATGACATCATTAACCGCCGAATGTTCATACACTTAAGGACGCCTTATGACGTTTAAGGCCGCCTTACCTGTCAAAATTGTATGGCGAAAATCAATATAAGAAGCCGTTAAAGTTGAGCAGCGTTTGACCATTCGGGCTTAAGTGTTAGAAAATACGTAAGGGACATTCGATTGGATAAGATATTATTAAGTAGTGTCTTACAATTGAATATAAAAACACTTGTATTTTGTGAATGCTGTGATGCAGTTTTTATAGCAAAATTTGAACAGGTTTCGCTTTTTCGTATGCAATGAAATTTTAATGCCAGAGTTTTATAAGAATCCTAGACATGACCGTTAGTTCAAAACTTTCCTATAATGTAAAAGATAGCAGCCATTTCTGAGTTCAAATAGCAGGTAAAAGTTTCTCATGCTGTATTATTACGAATAAATAAGAATAAATCATATTTCAGGAAATAAGCATAATTTATGTCTAACTGAAATATTTGGAAACTAAAACATCATTGACCCATCGTTATGTACATTTCATTTAAAATAAGGAACTGTCAACTGTCGTAACAAATTATCATATTAATACGTAATGCTAAAGCTTTGTACCCCTTTTTAAGAGAATTGCGCGATCGGATGAACGTGAAATTTGACACAGTTGAAATTTATAAAGAAAAGAAGTGCATAAAGCTATTTTTTATATAAAATGCATTATCAAATGGAAAATTAACTGAGTAGCCATGATGAAAACTTTGATTATACCTCTAGTCTTGGACAAAAGAACTCTAATAAAGTTTAAACTTAAAAATTTAATGAATTATGGTCGAATTTCAACCACTAGCGACCACTAGTTTAAATAAACATATTTAATAAACGTTTCGGTTGAATTTTGCAAATCTAGTGTGCCTTTAGCAAATCCAGGTAGTCGTCGTTGAATTTAATGAAGGAGAAAGAATATGTGACATTAAATTTATGATAACGTTCACGCATTTAGCAACTTGTGCAAAAATATTATATATTTGCAGATCTGACGAAGAAGAGCAACGATTCGGAAGTTACTGCTCTTTCACATAAAACACTAGTACGTGGTGCAATTCCAATATGGGATTTCAATAGTTGTGTGTTTGCATTAGAAGCTAAAATTATTTTGAGACCAATGAAAATAACTAAACGATAACAATAAATGTAATAGAATTTATGTACAAGAAAGGATCCCTTTGCTAATTAACTCCTACAAAATTTCTAACATATATGCGTCAGAATAACAGTAAAACGACGCAGAATTACACAAAGGGTTAACAGCTTCGTTATAAATTATCAGTACATTACTAGTCGGATATATTGCCCGCTCGACAACTGAGCGCATTAAAAACGAACATTCAAATTAGTATCGGCCATACGAGGCCATATGCCCTCAGAGCCATGATGTTCCCATAAACATGGTGACTCACGAACAAATCGTGTACGAAAACCACTACTCGTAAAAACTATCCCAATTACGAATAGTGAATCACACAATTTAACGTACTAAAGTTGACAATCGGTGCGGTGTATAGTAAAAGAGTTTCCTTTGCGGTCTCGACATTCCGCCGCCGAAGAGTTATCACGTTCTTTGTTGTTGCTTTATTTGCGAAAATAAGCGTTGTTTTTGTGTGAAATAAACCAGCGATAATGCGAAAAACAGCTGCTCAGGGCGGATTAAGTTTAACAACGTCATCTCTTGTATTTTTCATTACATTTAAGGCGAAATGAGTTGGCGCTTCTTGTCGTTGAGCGTATTGTCTCAGCCATAGAATGTATGATTGAATGACTTCATTATGATTAGAGCCTTTATACTGACCCGTTATAGGATTGAAGGATGATCTACTACAGGAAAAATTTCACCGTTTTCAAGATATTGAAGATTTTTGTTAAGAAAAATTGCCTCTTAATCAATGTTCTGACGATGTTTGTATTTTTAAAAACCTCTTGAATACAGGCCTTCCCTATGCAGTTGACATGTTATAAGTTAATATGTCCAGCAATGGACGTTCAGTGGCTGATGATGATGATGATGATGATGAAGGTAATGTCATAAGAAAACATTGAGAAAGAATTGTTTTTCGTGCTAAGTTTTGTAACAACGATATTCTGATCAATTTTACTCTTCGACGGCAATAATACTTTGAAGTGGTAGAGCCACGCTATAGACAGTAACGTCTATAGCACGAATGGGCCGGCTCGACCGGTTAGATACCACTGTCTCATAGAAAACCGACGTAAAGTGGCAGCTTGCTGTCGCGTTTCGTTCGGTGAGTGAGATTTCCGGTGGCCCATTTCCCCACTCCCTTTCCCAATCCCCTTCCCTCCTTTTAGGTTGGCAACGCACCTATGATTCTTTTTGTATCTTGGGTGTCTATGGGCGGTGGAGATCACTTACCATCAGGTGACCCATCTGCTCGTTTGCCACTCTCTGCTATAAAAAAAAAAAAAAAAAAAAAAAAATATGCTGCGGATGTTATCCATCTACATTTGATAATGATAATATTTAAGAAAATAAACACAATCGTGAAATAAGTAGTTCCAAATAATACAACCAATCTAAGCCCCGCTATGATAAACATTTAATAAACCAATAACTTAACCAAGTACCGTTTCCATATAATATTAGAATAACAACAGCTGTTACGAAAATAAACTTTATCTAATTGGGCTATTGAAGCAAATATAAGATGACCATTAAAAGCAATACAAGCGACGTGAAAACAACGGGTTACCACGCGGCGCTGACCGCAGTTTACAAATTAATCTCCAATGCGGTTTGTACTTTGCGTTTGTTATTCATTAGCTAAAGCTCGGCAGATGACATAATGATGCGGGATATCCATATATGGTAATCGCGTGAGAAACGTTCTGTTTGTAGTGCGGTCGCTGTAATACCGGCACCACACGATCGTCCAACAGTCCAACTATTGTCACTATTTATTTATTTATTTTTTATAGAGAGACTGGCAAACGAGCAGATGGGTCACCTGATGGTAAGTGATCTCCACCACCCATAGACACCCAAGACACAAAAAGAATCATGAATGCGTTGCCAACCTAAAAGGAGTGAACGGAAGAGGAGTGAAAAGGGTTTGGGAAAGGGAGGCAGGGAAATGGGCCACCGGAAATCTAACTTACCGAACGAAACGCCAGAGCAAGCTGCCACTTTACGTCAGTTTTCTGTGAGACAATGGTATCAAACCGGCCGAACCGGTCCATTCATGTTGTAGACGTAACTGTCCACATCGTGGCTCTACCACTCAAGAGCGTAGCTCTACTCCTATCTTTCCATTTTATAATTTCGTTGCAAGATAAAGATAGTTTTGCATTCGTATACGTAACGTGCACATCCGCGGTAGTCTTGGTGTCCGTGACGTAGCAGATAATAATGCAGGAATGTCGCTCGAGATGGCATGGCCACGTTTTGAGGAAAGCACAGGAATACGTCGGTCGCATGTGTCTGGCCCAGATCGTGCCAGGGTTACTTTCCCGTGAACAGACCAAAAAACGCTGTCTGGACGTTCTAGAGGAAAATATGAGAGCCAATGGCCACACCATAGAGGGTTATAACATATTAGTCATTTACACATGTGGAGGATGCTCAAGACCGTGCGAAGTGGAAGCGTTATAGTAGGAAGGCGGACCCTGGCAGAAGGCCGGTATAACAACGCCAGGCAGAAAGAAAAGATACAGATAGTTTTGCATTCTCAAAGAATGCCGAACTTCTCTGTTCGGTAAAATGCGTACCATTGTTGATCCTGCCTTACAGGAGGTACAGTGGCGGGTGTGTGAGCGGGATAGTCTCGTAAGTCCAACTGTTCCCACTCCTCCCTAACTTTCTGTTTGATAATTTCGTTGCGAGATAAAGGTAGTTTTGCATTCTCAGAGAATGTCGAACTTCTCTGTTCGGTGTCGTAAAATGTGCGTGCCGTTATTGCTTGCGGCTTGCAGGAGTTACAGTGGCGGGCGTGTGGGCGGGATAATCTTGTATGAGCCAAATTTTTGACCACATGTAAAATCTAGTTCAAGAATAATAATGGCCGAGTCCAGTTTGATTGATTGTGATTGGACTGTTGGACGACAGTGTAGTGCTGACACCACGCGAATTTCTTTCCATGAGACATTCGTAACTTAGTTTAACTTAACATTCGTTTTATTGTACTGAAGTCATAATTTACATATTTTACGAATTCGAAACAAGACGATCATTATATGAATTACCGACTCTATTCTGCCTATTTAGTGTACAACAACCCTATTTAAATCCAGACACAGTACGTTTGGAAAGTTTTTTAACTTACATCATCAACGCGGGCCGCCTTACGAAACCACAGCTTAGTGGTTTCTTCCAATGCAGCACGAACCAAAAAGTTCTCTTCCACCTACTTTTGCCGTACTGTTAAGCAGTGGTCTAATAGTCTGCCGGCTCACGTGTTCCCTCCCTCTTACGACATTGGGTCCTTTAAGCGAAGCGTGAAGAAGCATTTATGCAGGCCGGCATGACTGGCGACCATTCAGAAACTATGTTTATCAATGGTTGTTGGTTTTTTTGGACTACATTACGCTTACCATCAGGTGTAGTGTAGTCACTTTGCCAAGCTCGGATGAAAAAACCTTCATTAGATCTCGAGCAAAATATGAGACCACCAATACAAGAATCATCAAAATTGGCCATATCTACCGGCGGGGCATACAGAAACACACATGATGAAGAACCTCCCTCCTTTCCAAGGCGGTAGAAAATGACTAAAATACTCTATTAATAACAGTGATGAGAACAACAATTTCGGCACACTCAGCAGACTTGCAAATTAATGAATTTATTACAAACATTAAACTGTGGCGCCGGTCGGTAGTCGGTGCCACGTCATAAACCACGCTACGTCCCGATTACTGGAAACACTGATGATTTTGTATGAGTAACGTTTCAATTAATCTCATCACCGTGAGTAGTCATCCTAGAAAGTATCATTTTCATGTCTGCCGTTTGAATTGAAATTTTCCGCGAATCGGTTAGCGAGCTCTGTAAACAATACTCCGTGGTGCGCCTAACATTAATCATCGCCGTATTATGCCGCTGAGGTAATACAAATATTAAATATATTTTAGATTGCCTCGTGGTTGTATTTCGGTACGACTACCGTCTTGAGGTATCGGATCCCCGGGCAGTGATATTAGATTTTTCCATATCAGCCCGAAGCCTGGAATTTGTGCTTGATATGGCGAAAGGCTCGCCCCCTATCATATCTGGGACGGAACTAAGCTCGGTGAAATGTCGGTGTTCTAGTTCGCTTGTGCGCCTCTGCCTTCCCCTACGGGGATACAGGCGTGAGCTTATGTATGTATGTATGTACTCATACGTATGTTCACATTTTTTATTCAATCGTACCGAAGCATAAAGATAAACCGAAGCAAATCATCTAAACAAGGGGATTATTAGCATTTCATTAACAAATTGAAAGTTGACAGCCACAGGCTAATGAGATTTTAAGGACCATTATTCTAGATTGTAAGCAATAAATAACATTTTAATTTATTGGATGTCACTCGAATGACATCAAACTTGTCCCCATAACCGGCAAGACTGGAAAATAATTACGTATATTAAAACAAGAGCACGGTCTAAACGAACCATGTAGTTTCGTAACAAGTTGCTACTTTTGACATCTACCTCTATATAGATACATAAGCTCACGCCTGTATCATCGAAGGGGTAGACAGAGGCTAACTAGAGAACTAGAACACCCACATTTTGCCGATAATTTCAATCCCAGATGTGATAGGTGGGGACTCTAACGCCATATCGGGTCCAAATTCCAGACTCCGCGCTGACACTGAATTAAAATAATCACAAGTTTAAAAACTTACGGCCCGACTTCAAAATTGATTCGATAGTGACCAAATTATATGGGACCACCATTAACATAATCTCTATCGAACACAAAAAGACTTGGAAATCCGTCCAAAATTGGCGGAAATGTCGCCTAACATACAGACGATTTGAGGACGTTCTTATTTTTTTATTCGGTCGAAAAGTCAACATCACTGCACAACCCGGGGATAGAACCCGAGACCTCAGGACGGCAGTCGTACCGAAATACAACTACGCCACCGAGGCCATCTATATACTGCGGCCAATAATGGGATAAACATAATGGGCCTTACTTATAAAAACATTTTTGCTTATCTTTTCGCCAAGAATAGCCTGTCACTTTTTTCCTTGCGTTACATTGTTTAAAAATTAAAGGGACAAACTATGGTTAAAGATAAGCAGCGCTTAAATATTTTTATAAGTAACCCCTTACTACTTACTTTAAATACAATACAAATGTCTCAATTATCGGTATCTGTGTGGTCCAAACGCGGGATTCTATTATAAAACTTGTCGATATTCAGATCGGTTATTATGTCGAGTGAAACGCATAACAACTACTCGTAGTAATGGAGTAGTTATTAGCATTATTATGGACATTATAGAAAATCGACAATTCCTTTCGTCTTACCCACAAAATTTATGTTATTAGCTCACGGTTTGTTATTACGAGCGTATATTTTATTATTATAATATACGATATATTTATCCAAAATATTTGTCGGTTTTGATTGTTGTTTTTGATCAGATAATTAGTATGAATCAAAGTAAGACCACTATGAATATTAATATGGTAATTTTTTGATAATAAATGTACCTCTATACTAGAAACAATCAACTGTTTACATGACGTTTACACAAAGCCAGTGTACCTTTTTTTTTTACTAACCTACTTTTTCCCACTGCTGGGCAAATATTTAACTTAAGTCGTCCCAACTTTACTCCTCTTTCATCCGAGCATCGCACAGTCACCACACTCCACGTGATGACAAGCGTAATGCAGTTCAAAAAACCAGCGTCCATCGACAAACAATAAGTGCATCAATGGTCACCAAAATCAAGCCAGTCTAATTATGCTTCTTCACAGTCCGGAGATCCCTCTCCGGTTAATGGTCACCAAAATCATGCTAGTCTAATTATGCTTCTTCACAGTCCGGAGATCCCTCTCCGGTTAATGGTCAGCAATATCATGCCAATCTAATTATGCTTCTTCACAGTCCGGAGATCCCTCTCCGGTTAATGGTCAGCAATATCATGCCAGTCTAATTATGCTTCTTCACAGTCCGGAGATCCCTCTCCGGTTAATGGTCACCAAAATCATGTTAGTCTAATTATGCTGCTTCACAGTCCGGAGATCCCTCTCCGGTTAATGGTCACCAAAATCATGCCAGTCTAATTATGCCTCTTCACAGTCCGGAGATCCCTCTCCGGTTAATGGTCACTAAAATCATGCCAGTCTAATTATGCTGCTTCACAGTCTGGAGATCTCTCTTCGGTTAATGGTCACCAAAATCATGCCAGTCTAAATATGCCTCTTCACAGTCCGGAGATCCCTCTCCGGTTAATGGTCACTAAAATCATGCCAGTCTAATTATGCTGCTTCACAGTCTGGAGATCCCTCTTCGGTTAATGGTCACCAAAATCATGCCAGTCTAATTATGCTTAATCACAGTCCGGAGATCCCTCTCCGGTTAATGGTCACCAAATTCATGCCAGTCTAATTATGCTTCTTTACAGTCCGGAGATCCCTGTCTGGTTAATGGTCACCAATATCATGCCAGAAAGAAGAAAGGGCTTGTGACAAGACAGCCGGAAGACCGATGCAGGCACAAGCCTCATACCATGAACGCCCCAACCAAGTATCCAGTCATGTCGCAAGCCTCTCGAAAGAACGGAATATAACGGAGTGGTCACTACTGCAGGTTTTACCATATGTACCGTGGTCGCTACCCGGGCGGAACCAATATATTACCACTACCATAATGTATTATTACATTTTTACCATATTTATTTAATTAATTTATGCATTATTGATAAACATGCGTATTTACACACTTTTGCCATTACGAATGATTCAAACGATATCTAGCACATCCCCGGCCAATATTTAATGTGGAGAAAAATACGTGAGAATACATTCGTTAGACAGAAATACAAGAAACTTAACGCTATTCCGCACCGATAGCAGATGTTATCACTGTCATTAATATACATGAACACAAGAACATGCAAATTGTACGATACGCGCATATACAACACCGGGACATCTCAATAATTTGTAATATTATAAACTTTAGACCTGTCTCAGCCTCCTTGGCCTACTGGCAGTATGTATGGGCTGTGGACCGGAAAGTCCTGGGTTCGACTCCCAGGTCGGGCAAAGCAAATTTTCTAATTTAATTTGGCCGCGACTGGATCCCTTAGATGAGGTTGACGTCAGGCAGGCGGCCGGTCGTAAAAACTAAGCCAAATCCTTTCTGCAACGCGCTTGAAAAAGTGTGTTGGGCCGACCCCACAATAAAGTGAGATAAGGGCAGGTAGAACGATAAGACCTGTTATAAAGGCGCGTCTCCTGCACATGTTTTTTCGAAACAAAACACCAAAGACAGGAAACAAGGTTTTTCAATGACTCCTCATGTAATAATGGATCATAGACAAAACCATATTTTGTGTAATGTTTTAGTGCAGGAGACGCTGCTTTATATGAACTGTTAACATACACAACAGCAAAAATATCTTGTAATTTCTTTCTATAAATACTGAGACGGGTTTGATTCTTGTCTACATGATAATGGGTGTTTGAAAAACATGTGCTATATAACCAACTAACTACTATACTAACTAGTACTATAAAGTGGTAGAGTTACGTTGTAGACAGTAGTGAGACAGGAATGGGCCAGCTCGACTCAGAAATACTAGCGCCTCACAGAATTGGGTATTTGAATTTTTTTTTTAATTCATTGTATATGCAATTTACGTCATCTAAAACGTAACACAGAAAGAAATATTGAAATACTTCCAAAAATAAAAAAGTTATAAGCCTTTGTAGTTTGGTGTAACCTTCAAACAGCGGGGAAGAGAAGTATCAGTAATATCACGTCACGGCCATAATGGTGCGTGCCTTGGAAAGGGATAGCAAGATATTCCCACTACGCCCCCACTCTTGCTCATTGCAGAATTTAAAATATGAATTACCGCCTCATTATTCAACCAATTTCGATGCGGTTTTTAGAGAAGGGGTTCTTTTTTGTTTCATTACATAAAAATATATATGAAATGAAACATAGTCAAGTACCCAATTACGAAGATAACGTGGCAGTGCAATCTTGTGTTTCGTATGATGAATGAGAATACCGATGGGAGAAACTCCTCCCGTTTCCCAAGCTTCATCTTTAGGATTGACAATGCCCTCAATTCTTTGATAACGTAGGTGTCTGGCGGCGGCCCCAGCAGCACACTTTTACAAGCTTGTTGCAGAAATGCTTCGGCTAAGTTATCGACTGGCTTTCTGCCTGACATCAAACCCCTTTGGTTGATTAAGTCTCGGGTATGCCGAGACCCGAGAAAAAGTGAGAGAGTACATTAGCTCACGCCTGTATCCCCGAAGGCGAAGGCAGAGGCGCACTAGCGAACTAGAACACCCACATTTTGATTGACCCACACATTAAAATACAACCACACCACTGTGGCAAATTGCGAGAGTTGATTTTCTAAACACCCACCAAACCTGGGAATCGAACCCAGGACCTCCCGATTCACATCCCATATACGCTGCCACTAGACCAAGGGACTAAGCGTAAAAGTATTGCCGAAACAAAAAATTCTACTTTGTACATTTCTGAAACATAGTTATACAATATAAGTAGAGTTGGTTAGTGTGGTGAGTTGTAACAGTTTTGGACAATGTCCGCCGGTCGCAATATTTATGTGTTTGTTATCACGCTCGGAAGTACCCTATCTTACTCTGATTTACAATGCCCTCTCTCCAGACAAACAGTCTACAGCGTGACAATTTACTTTTAACACCTCCAACGCGATAAAACAAGTTCACAGCTCGTAAAATATAATAATAAATAAATAATAAATAACACCCAACAGTCACACACTTAGTCCTGAGCACACTAAGATCGATTCTGGTATCGTGGGCATCATGAACTCCGAGAGACTTTCGGTCTCACAACATCCAGACCCGAAACAAATATCCATGGGCCACACAAATATTTGTCTCGGTGCGGGGATCGAACTCTCGGCCTGTCGCTTCATAGCCAGCTGCTCGCCCGCTGCGCCACGGAGTATGTCGATAATACATCCTTTATAATATATTTGGAGTTTTGACGAACACATCTCCCTAAGTACACACACTCAATAAAACAGTATTGTCTCTGAACACTTAATAAACGTGCTAAATTTCTTATTGACACAACACACTTGTAAATTAACATAATCTTTAAAAAAACGATTAGTCATGGAGCCAATAATAGCAATCCAATCAAACATCGCGACTCTATCAAAGTTTGAATAACATTCTTAGGTTTTCCCGTACTGAGAGAACCACCTAAAAATAAGAAATGACTTAATACAATGTCAAATTGTCTCGTTATAAGTCTCAATCATGCGCTAATACAATCACAAATAAAAAACAAAGACGAAAAAGCTCAAAAGCGGATTTAACACGTGTACATGGTATAGAATCCGTCGTATCAATATTGGACCAAGCGATGACATTAACTGATCGTGGTCGAATCATTTGATTCTCAGTAAGGCATGACGTGTTCAACGTCTATATAGAGATATAAAAAAGACACGCGTTGACAAAAAATAAGGCACTAACGATGCCGCTGTCGCCTATAAAATTCCTTAAAGACTAGGGCAGTAAACATCCTTGATCCGACAAATCGTACCACCGGCGGTGTTCACAATTTATTAACGGGATGATAGGTGAACGGGCCGGCTTGTAATGACGACATGATTGTCGACAGTGGACATGGAAAACAAGTAAAAATACAACGGTGATAAATGAATGGCCGGACGAGGCACGCGAGCATCATTACCGTCTTAACTGTGGCACGGTAAAAACGCAGCGAACGTAATTATAACGCAACCACTCCTGCACAATAGTAAAGATACTATGATATGATAATGATACTATGACTGGAAGTGCCATTTATTTTTCCTTCATTTAATAATTGATTGCTAAAATGACAATATTAATTAGAATTGCGCAAAGATTGTACTTAAGATTGTACTTGTTGCGATTAAGACTTGTCATTATTTCTTTAAAATATTACATTTCTAAGGGCGACTTGCACCACTATTACTAACCTAAGGTTAGTCCTAACCTCAAGTTAAATTGAAATAGAAATATATGAAGGACGTGTAATTCGTTACAATTTAATGTCACCATATACTATCTGTAATTAGATGTAGTACATTATATGTAATGAATTACATGTCCTTCACATATTTCTAATTCAATTTAACTTGAGGTTAGGACTAATAGTGGTGCAAGTCGCCCTAAGGACGAGTTCAAGATAATGGATTTTAAACATCTTTTGAATTATCAGCAATTTAAATAAATAAATACACCCAACAGTCACACACCTAGTCCTGACCCCACACTAGGTATAACCTGTATCGTGGGTGTCAGAGACTATAATAGACTTTCGGTCTCACAACACTCAGACTTGAAACAAATTTGGAAAGTTACTGTAATTAAAGCGGACAATTGTTATTGCGGTCCACTGCTGAAATAAGCTCCCTCAAGAAAATTCTATAATGTTCAATTTTCGCACCCATATGCGTATATGGGTGCGAAAATTGAACATTATAGAATTTTCTTGATCTTGATTAATTGATCATTCACACAAATTCACCTTAAATAAAGTACATCCTATTTATATTATTTTTTATCCCCACAACCGTATTCAACAGGTCAATACAGCTCTCCATAGGAAAGTTAACACTATCCTCATAGCTGTCTACTCTCGAACCTATGATTAAATCGACGTTACAAAGTAGCCGTACGGGTGGTACATTTGTCTAAGCTGAACTGACAAACAGATGCGAGTTGAGCTGGTACGATAACAGGAGCGAACTATCTGAGAAATGCCGATGGTTATTTATGCGCCGAGTGGCCGACGACGCACCGGACCGACTGACAAAAGACCAGACAAATGATAGCGATAATCTTCAATGTTAAAACGGACCAGATCATTTTATAAAACCGATAGACGCCGTGTGATATGGGGTTTGGGAATATTTTTGTACAGATCAATGCGTAGTTTCATTGAAGGTGAATGAAGTTGTTTTGAGTTATTTGTACAACTACAACGAATGTTTGAAAATTTTAATACAATTTATGCAAACAGCAAAGAACTAGGTACTGACTTCAATTTTGTTAAAATTCGATTATTTTTATCTTCTATATATCGTCTGCTATTTCTTGCAATATCTCCCAAATCTCAAATTCAGTATGTCCGAGTTTAGCCAGTTTTCATAAAATGGAATTAGAAATTGATACAAAACAGAATATACATATAATTTGAAGCGTTGGAACGTTGACACACATTAGGTTTGATACTGGCTTACCTAAATTATCCTTGACCATAGACCAAAAAGTAAAATAAAGAATTAGAGACGACAGATATCGATTATTCCCCATAATATGATTACATTTTACGACGCATAACTTACGATGGTATATAAAAGTGTGTGTTTTACTAGAGGGACAACTGTTGGCCGCTGTCGGCGCAGCGACGGATGCCTTTCGAATTCCGAAAGGCATCGCGGCGCGTGGGCGACAGACGCCGTCGACACGAGCGCTAGATGCAGCGACGAAGTACCTCAATAGACACCCAAAGACGTTCAATAGTAGGTACATACATAGACAGGACACCGGACAACAGCACGAAACTTGAGTTCTAAAAGTTGTGACCTCGTGGTCAGAAGCCACTCAGTCGTATTTAACATTACGCGCGCAAGGTCTCGCTAGTGTAATAGTATTTAGACTATAAAATTGTCTTACATGATTCTAGAACATTCACAGAACATTCTAGGGTGTAAATTTATAATAAGCGCCTTCATATTGTAATAAGTGGTAGATTGCTATACTGACGTTTGAGATCATTTTTGTTTATTGAAACTTGCTTGGTAGCCCCTGTATAGTAGTATAAATATAATATTAAATCTCTTTGTATACACCTAACATTGCCAACTAGCCGATGTATGCCGCAGGGGGCACTCTGGCTATTAGTAACTGGAAATCTGGCTGTTTTAACGACACCGGCGTGTCGATCAAGGAGGCATTATAATATTAATATAGTTCTTTTTTTAATTCGCTAAAGAGGAAGTATATACGCCTCGGAGATATGGTCGAATCTAGTTTGAGTCTATGAAGCAGTCTGCTATATCAGATTTTATAGTCAGATGTGTTGTCAGATGTCGGTCGCCTGTAATGCGGCGTCTATTAGTGTATGTGGTCGTTGGCCAGAAGTGACCAAGTTCAATTGAATACGAGAATAGGTACCTCGCGGGCTGCAGCGGTGCCGCGGTCGTGGCTTCGTGGCCCTAAGGCGCGCGCGCCGCCGCCTCCCACGCCACCGACCGTAGATTTATAACATTACCCATATTCGGCCTACGAATGGCGCCAATTCGACGGTTCAAATTAAAATCCACCGCGAATGCGAAACTTTAACACGGGTTGTTTGATGGATAGCTGTTGTGTTCTGATTTACGCGATGCCGTATAAGGGATGTAAACTTGTTAACTACTGTCTTATGTGTAACATGTCGACGAATGATCTTCATAAATCATCGCTTAACGTTCGAAAATTTTAACGGTAGTCGTCTGATCTAAAAACAATCGCATTTAGATGTCTTCTTAGTTTGGTATTAGTCTCCTGCACTAAAACATTACACAAAACACCTAAACAAAACATGGTTCCGCTACACATTTTTATGTATGGTGCATTGGATTATGAGCACGAGATAGCGAAAATCATAGTTTTGCGTAGATATTTTTGTGTTTTGTTTCGAGAAAATCAAATGCATATAACGCGCTTTAATTTTTTTTCCTGTCGAGCAGATGGGTCACTTGATGGTAAGTGATCTCCACCGCCCATAGACATCCGAGACTCAAAAAGAATCTTGGGTGCGTTGCCAACCTAAAAGGATGGAATGGAAGGGGAGGGGAAAGGGATTGGGAAAGGGAGGGAAAATTGGGCTACCGGAAATCTAATATAGGCTTCAGTGTGTAGAGCTAGACAGCCCAGTAGTCCAAATTTTGAATACCATCAATACAATCATTTTTCGACAAACTAAATCACTCTAGCCGTCAAAATTGTTTGGCGAAAATCAGTTCAAGAAGCCGTTAAAGTTGAGTAGCGTTTGACCATTCAGGCGTTAATCACGTTTAATATCATAATTCACTTACTCATTGACTGAGTCCTCAGGTGGTATAATTCGACCAGGCATTAAAATTTTCTTGTAAAGCACACCCGCTATTACAAAAGTCTGCAAAGAAGAAAAAAACATTAAATAAGCATTAACATTAAACATTAATAACAGGCGTAAGATTATGTATGTAATTAAATCCATCACATATTCTATTTGTGCCCGATATGGCGATAGGCTCGCCCCCTATCACATCTGGGACGGAACTAAGCTCGGCGAAATGTGAGTGTACTAATTGGGTAGTGCGCCTCTGCCTACCCCTTCGGGGATACAGGCGTGAGCTTATGTTATGTTATGTTACATATTCTAAGATTAAAAGTTTTTTCTTTTGGTTACTAACTCTACATACTGTCATTTTTAAATGAGTATTGAAATAATACGGACGTAAAAAAGGTAGACGGAGCGCTAAGAACATTAAAAGTAAAGCAGGGTTTTCGTCCCATTCGATCTATCGACACGTAATGGCGGCGACTGTTGAATGAAAAAACTGAATGTTCCTAGCGCTCCGTCCATCTTTTTTTTACGTCCGTGTGAAATAAATTATATGATTCGATAAGTCCGCATGTCACGATAAGCTTACAAGTAGAGCATGATGGCCACAGATGGCCAGTAAGAAATGTCGATGACAACCGATGACAATTTCGAATCAGATTACAAACGGAGCGTTAAACTGTGACAATAAATGTTGGATCAAATGCGACATACTTATGATCGAGATGTCGTGTCAAATTATCAACGGCAACTGGTCTAGGCTAGGCTTTATCACAAAAACTTATAGGAATCATCCATACGAGTAAGAAATAATGTAGTTATTCAGTACTCTGAAGACATCCGAGTATACTGTTACAAAAAAATATGATCGTTAGGTCCACTTATAATGCTTTAGGAACCTCACGAAATCAAAAGAAAGCTAGAAGAGAAGCCACGTGGATTCAATGCTAGATATATCAGCAAAATACTGACTAACTGTTGATACCAAATCTCATAATGCATGAGACAAACGCGGCTTCAAACCGTGATGAGCCAACCAAAGCCCGACACCACGGACGAAAAAAAAAGATGGACGGAGCGCTAGAAACACTGAAAGTGAAGCAGGGTTTTCGGCCCATTCGATCTATCGACACGTAATGGCGTGTGTGTGCGTAGGGTACTTTTGTACAGGCGCGTTTGTGTGCGTGGCTTCTCTGTCGCGTCCGTTTAACTATGACGAGATGGTGTCCTTCTTTTTCTTTACGTCCATGCCCAACACCTATCAGAGGGATAAACCCGAACACGTCAAACAGCATTTTCCATCAAGATATCTTTGTACGTTTTTCAGTCTAAATCAATAAACAGCGGCATAATTTAGTTTGACAGAGGCCATTGGCGTTGACAAGAGCCGGTAACACGTGCTCAGGGGACGAGGCGCCGCACCAAGCCCAATGACAAAGAGAAGAATAAGGACTTGGCATGACTACGAAAGAAAGAAGTATGCTTAACGTATGGAGAGAAACCAAAATGACGACATAGCGAAAGAAACATCCCTGTAATATAGCAGTTAGGTAGCTTCTTCATCTTCACGTTCCGAGATTAGTAAATATTAAAAAAAAATACCGTATTTATATTAAAATCAATACGTATTTATACGTTATTATTGTATTGTGTTAAATCAATATGTATTTATACGTTGTCATCGTCTTATGACACGATGACAACTTACGGTGGCCCATTTCCCTCCCTCCCTTTCCCAATCCCTTTACCTTCCCCTTTCATTCTCTCCTTTTAGGATGGCAACGCATCCATGTTTTTTTGTCTTGGGTGTCTATGGGCCGTGGAGATCACATACCATCAGATGACCCATCGGGTCGTTTGCCTGTCACTGCTATAAGAAAAAATTACAAGTCCTTATTTTTCTTTTATCATTGACAGAGCCGCACCGAGCATCGACGCGCGACGTCCGCATCGAATCTCGCCTCGGGGATCTAATGAACCGGAACGTACGAGCGCACCAAAACAGTATCACTTTCACGCCTAATTAACGGTACGCTAATTAAATGTTTAAGACTTTGTCGGCAATGTTAATTTATTAATTGATTACACTAGTTGTGTGTAGGAATTTATTGAGCATTGCCATTGGGAACAATATAATTAGCTTTAAATCAGAAGTTGTCGTTTGTCCTCCCACATTAGGAATACATCGTCAAATGGGGAACATGCACAAAAATTATAATAAGAAATTGTGTTGATAAATCGATAAACAAAACCATTAAATGTGCTATCATGAAATTTGTAGTATAAAATAATTGATATTTTACAAAATATGAGACTTATAAATTACGTATAATGGAACGTAATTGCAAAACCCAAGTGACGTCATTCCATAAAGAATCATAGAGCAGTGTTTCCAAGTTGGGGTAATTTTCCTAAGTTTACCGATATTTTCGTTATGTTTAGTGTGATGATTAGTGAATTACATTTCGGAAGTCATCTTCCTTCTACCTCATTTTTACTTCGTTATTTAAAGAAATAGCTTTATTTCTACGCGGTGACGTCGCGTCCTTTTTTACCACGGGGTTTCGTAAGTCATATTTTGACTTGCATAATTAAATTATTTGTGCATATTTTATGTTTTTGTTTCTGGTATGTTTATTTGAGAGTCTCAAATTGAGACCCAGTTCTTCACAATAAACTAAAAAAAATACATGCAAGTTCCCTATTATTCCGTTTATCTTCTTATTACGCCGGTGTCTATTTTAAAATGGATTAATAAAAAGAGAAAAAACAGGGCAGAAGTCGCCAATTACCTGCTAACAATGTAATCAGCTACCTCGTTACGCATATTACGTGCAACAAAACTTCACACATGACCGACAGATAACGGAAAACAGACATCATGACGATTAGCAAATGCCAACCCTGGTGTACCGTAAAATCTAAGAATGTGCGAACTACCAACGCCATGTCGGAAAGGAAAACATCACGGCGGCAACGGCGAAAACTGAATGGTTTAAGTAATGAGTGAACGTGTTAAATTCAACACACTTTAACTCATACTGATTTCTTAAGTTTACGCGAATTGGAATAAAACTATTTTTACGGATTCTATCACGATTTGGTTTTAATGTTTATTCCCGACGTTTCGAAGGCTTTGCAGTCTTTGTGGTAAACATAAACGGTTAACTTTTTTAATTTTCAATTTTGTATAATTTTAAGATGAAGGTACATATTGTATCACTAACATTCTTGGACAAATGACATCTCAGTACAACCCGCGACCACGAAGACTGCAAAGCCTTCGAAACGTCGGGAATAAACATTAAAACCAAATCGTGATAGAATCCGTGAAAACAGTTTTATTTCAACACTTTACCTCATCTCACACACCTCACAATATAGTTTATTTGGCACTTCAACTATGCGTATTGAAATGCTAAAGTTCGTAGCCTCGAAAAAGTAAATAAAATGTTTATTTGCAAACACATTTGACGCGACGAACACATACTCAATGACAGCTTCTAAATACGACACATTGTTTTCGCAAACATTACCTACAATCGTGCAGTAGTAACACTTAACATCTAAAAACACCTGAGTTAGACCACACTAAAAGGCGGACTTAGCTGCCCCATGAAAACGCCATTTTACGATCGGATTATGCTAGAAGATGAATGCAAGGCAATCAGACGTAAGTACGAACAAAGCATCGTAGTGGAAAATGTGACTTTCAATCGTAAAACTGAACATAATTTTATTGCTTCCCGGTATTCTAACACATAGCATAGAAACGAGCGTCCTACGGGCGCTCTCCGAGTAAAAGTCATAATTCTGAACCTGCTCGCGCTGTCTTATATTTGTGAATGCCGAGTTGTTACCTTTCATTATTAGTAACAATCCACGGTGGAATGTTTATGCATTCGAGTCGACAGTTTGGGTATGTGGGCAAGTGCGAATGTGCGCATAACTAGCCATTTACACTGCAAAGAAATGTATTTATGTTACAAAGTCACACGTGAATGCATTCCACGCTCGAACATACGAAAGGTAGAAAAAAACTATACGTACTGCGGGGTCGTAGTAGCGACTTGTGTTAGTCAAGTCAATAACTGCTCCCAGCTTGGGAACTTTCGCCAACAGCGCGGGGATATCCCATCTACAAATAAAGAAAATATCAGAGGACCCCTCCCATGCGCCAAACTGCGGCCAACTAAACCAGAATGTACAATAATGATCACAAACTATAACGTGAAACATAATAATAAATTAAATAAATAAAAATCTTTATTCGTCCGTAGACATGTAAAAAAGTACTTATGACAGGTCAACACAAGGGAGCAGGGAATTGACTGGAAATACTGGAAGCAGTTAGGATTAGTGCATAAGGCCCTACCCTAGCTAACCTACCAGCCTTTCTCTAGCTACCTACGGATGACGACCCGAAGAAGGAAGGCAGAAAAAAACTCCGGGCTTATTTTTTTAATCATAAATTGTCACCATTTCAATAGATCATAATTCAGTCGAATCTCAAAATTAAATTGCTCATATCGTTGCGTAGGTGGAAAAATATATCCAATTACGGAAAACAGTGTAACCGTTGGCGTTAAACAAATAACTATGACGGAAACGTCTTTCAACGATACCGTTTAAATAAAAATATAACTTTCTAAATTAATCGCGGCGCCACAGTGCCTACCAGTTGTCGGCAAACATTTGCATTATGTTCAAATTTAACAAACATATCGACATATTTATTGTTTTCCGGAACATCTCACATTAATTTTATTGAGATTAAATCATTTTATGAGGTCAAGAGACGTCTGTTGGTACACTACGAACTGTCTCTTTTCAATTTGCAAGTTGTCCATTCAAAATTTCACGAAAATATTTAACTTACAATTTAACATGCGCTTGATAAGCAAAATTTAAAGGCAATTTCACAGACCTTTCCTTTGAAATGATATCCATGAAATTATCCCCTTTGAATCTGATGCTAATTTTAAATTACCGTTATTTTAAGCACACTTTAAAAATAAAAACCAATTCCACAATACTACTTACATTTCCTTGATCTCGCTGTTGTTCTTTTGCACGCTCTGAAACAAACAAAAATGACTTACATTAACTTTCATACTTTTAATGAGATAAAAAAATTAGGTATTATAAAAGCTGGAGCGCCATTAGCACACGCATCTGTGATCATACACAATGTGTCTTTGAGAAAGCCGCACGTAGGCGACAGTGAAGTGATAAGGGACCAGATCAATCATCCATCGGCCCCACCTGACCGGTGTCAACGAACTTTGCCCAGCGAGGGCCACCTGATGAAATCAACTTTTGGACTACAAGAGACGTTAATAACAAAAATTAGTTCGACAACAATATGAAAATGCGCAAGCTTAAACAAACCAAAAATTTAATATTCACAGTTGCAAGATTTATAACAGCAATATAAACAATGAATTAGAATTTTTAAATACATTTTTGATGAACGTTCGGCATAAATCTCAAAACCCATTCGTGGTGCACCGCGGGCAAAGAATTTTGGGTGGAAATTTTCAATTTCGCCCAAAAATTCTTAAATAAAATGTCAGGGCCCATAATAATAGGTTGTGAGAGTGGCAATAATTTATCGGCGGTGTTGACATGATGTAAAAAGCTTATGGAAAAAAATCCGGACCGCCAGGAGGTGTATCTAAGTGGGGTTAATTTTCAATTTGGTTTTGCCGGTGGCTTTTATAAATTAAAATAAATCCTCCTTAATAAATCCTGGTGGTTACGATACCAAGAAGCCTGTATAAATATTGAACATCGCTACTTCATCAACGCTATACATGGTCGATTAAAATTAAATCGTTCATGTGAAAGTTGCCAAATTGTTGCGTTGACATCTTCTTGGTAGCCAAGAACGGTACACGGCAGTATTGGTACAATTAATTAATTCCAATGTAAGAACACGACGCCAATCGTAAAATGTTTTATTTATTGTGCAAGAAAACATTTTAATTAGCATCCAATAATGAACGCAAGGAAAAACATTTTCGATCAAAGGTAAATTTATTATTGTCAAAATGCATCACATGCACTTATATTAACAACGCTATGTGCCACTGGATGCTTATCTTTGAAAAACATTCGTATAAAACATTAACATCTTAAAGAAAATTGGAAAGAAGTTGTGATGATGGCTGGAGACTGCCAATCCACTGAGATGTTCGGAAGACCTGTCCGTCCACTTCCCAATATCTGTTACTTTCCTATGCATGATAGGCAGCAGTTGGACTATGCCTCTTGACGACAATAACCACTCATCAGATGGTGATTTAGATATGCTCGTCTGCCTTCGAAAACCAATCATCACTGATGTTATATTGCTCGAGAAGCAACGATAACTAATGATCCATACAAAACAAAACCACATAAACGGTTCGTGTATTCACTTTTCAAACAAGTCCAGTCTGTCGATGGTTTAAACAATCGCGACCTCATCGGGTGCACTTACCGCGGATTTCAATTAACATTAAAGAACCGGAACAAATAAAACTCAGCCAGGACAAAGGAGTTTATACGAACCGCGAATGTCAGTAAAAATACGGGGGCACAATGTACAGCCTTGACTGGTTCCGAAAAAGAGCGCACACCGAAATTGCTGCGGTTTTAGTGCGGTCGCGGTGAAATAATGAAATTTTCAACTTTCATATTGCACTCAGCCTTTCTAAATATAACTAAAATGTAGAGAAATACATTCACGAAATTTGAAACGTTTTTAGCAATACATGCTTTTCATGGACAAACGAAGCCTACAGATCATACCAGCGATGAAATTAATGTCAACACTCATAATATTTTCAACCTTAAACGAATGCATCGAGCAGTCAACATCACTCACAATGCTTCAGAGAGCAAAAAATCAATTGCACACCACAAACAAGGTTACAAATTGGCGTACGGCAATAACGCAGCCTTCGATGTGTGTCTAGAATTAAATATAGCACGACTGAGTGGAGCAATAAAATCAATGAGATGATCCTCGGCCATAAATCGAGTCCATTACGATATTAATGACAATCGTAACTCTCAATCACAAGTTGTATCTGCACGCATGAATACGCACCTATATTATTTGCAGTGAAATAACGTCAACGCAAGAAGTATCGTGTATGCTTGTACAATACAAAATTCCTATTGATCCTCGTCGTGACAAAGAACGAATGGGGATTTCGAAAAAAAATTTTATTCAGAGATTTTATTGAAAGAGAAACAAAATTACATATAATTTGTCGTACTTTAAATTAGAATTCGATTTAAAAGCACTATAATACTGACAATAATTATTTACTTGCAAACTAACAAAACAATATAATTGTAGATGGTGCTCGCTGAATAGAACTACTTATCGCAAAATAAACTGAATGGTGATAAGCAGAAAGTTTTTAAGCAAACCTTTATTCAAAAAGTTTTACGAGTTACAATAAAACGTCTGATGTCTTAATTTAATAACATTTTTGTGTACATTAACATTCGAATTTTATTTTGGGGTTAAGATAAAGGACACTGGCAATAGCAACAGGCAAACTATAATTTATGTAATGAAATATTTTACTAAACGTTATTACATTAACATGCTAACTGTACCTATTTATTAATCTGTTGCAGTTGGTGAAATAAATAATGACAAACAAGACTTGTGTGGATGCCCCTTGTTGATCACTCATAGATACCTAGTTCTAATTGTTTCTGAGTATTATTACTCGTATCGAAACCGCAGAACATAAACATGAGCGTATCTCTTAATAGCATAAAGTAAAAGACGAAGATGATGCGCACGCTTTGAATGTAAATTACGAGCAATCGTAAACATTGATTCGTCAAGCGTTTCAGCAAAACGACATGAGACAACACGATAACAATAAATATTCACGGAATGAGAAGAAGTCGTTAATAAAATAATCAACAATGAACTTTAATAAATCGTCGATTGCATGCTGACAAAAACCATACAACACGACAAGACATTACTTACATATGTTGTACAAAGCAATAAATGTAAGTTTGTCATTTTTACGACACGCCGCGTGTGTATACATTTGCAAACACCGGAGGACACAGGACCACCGCCTGCCGAGAAATGGAGGTATTGGGATACATTCTTTAATGACGACATTTTCATTGGAATTAAGTACTTAATATTTATCACCGATGTCACGATATCAAATATCACTATCATAATAAATTACCAAAATTCTTGTGATGCGTACATAGGTAATGCTGCAGAATTTTTATTACTGGTTGGTAAAATTAACATAACCAGCATTACTAACAGAACAAAAAAGAAGTACTAACCACATCATAAACAAATAGACATTATTATAAAATAAAAACTATAACCATTAAACGGAATACAAACATAAACTTCGGAAATGTTGCTGTCTAATATAAAACTCAAACCCCAGTACCAAATAATCCATTTGGAGCAATTTAATTTGAGCATAAATATAAATCAGGCTGCTCATATCAGGTAACAAAATGACCGATCAAAAAATGAAATGTTAAAACGGACGGACCTCCCATCGAATTACAAGTGGCAAGCATCGAAGATATCGCACGATCGCGTGTCGACAAAACGAATAACACCTTCGCAAACCTCAATCATATTTGACAAATGCGAGGATCAAATAATCGCAAATACATCTCGTGCTGCACAATCAATAACATTCAACATACAAGCAATAAGAATCCAATCGATATGGCAGCAACATTCGCAAATCATGCGATAGTTATCGACGCGTGTGAAATAATGTAGCGTCGCTTGAAAATAGTAAACAGTGAATTTATCCAGATAAATTAGTTAAACATTGTTATTCGATACCCGTTCCGATTGAAAGGGTAAGTTTAAACCTTGAGCTCCGCGAAGGATTACTTTAAATAAACAGATCCACTTTTCATGACTAGAATTAATTAAATTGTATATTATCACCAAATACTAAATTGCTCTATTTGGATTTGCTTAAATATAATATCAAACCATAGCCAGTTCAAGATTTACCGATATGATTTCAAATATATGATTCAAAATAACTATTATTTACGAAGACATTGCGAGTAAAAACGTTTTGTATCGAGAACAAAATACGTCGATAGAGTCGTTTCAATGTTACGCAAAATTGAAACATTCTGAGTGAGTCAACGTCATGTTGGAGTATTCAATTTCAATTCGAATGTTCTGGAAAACAAATCCAGTTTGTGCCGAATACAATTTATAAGATTACAAGAAACAGCTTGTAGTCACTTATCATGAGTCGAACATAGAATAACTTTGTCTGCTTTCTCCCATTGATCCATGACGGTAGCGCCGCCAGTCCATTTGAATCGTATCAGTCCCGTGCGAATCAATCATAGTTTTCAATGTAGATAATATTATGTTCGATTTACATACGTGTTTTATTATGCTAATACAGCCCTTAGAATGTAAATGGGGTTAGTAGGCTTATAGCTAAATTATGAGTACAATAGAGGTTATTTATAATAGTTTCCTTATGAGTAATAAATTAAAATATTTGTAACGTTAACTGCACATACAATTTAGTTTTTAACCATGGATACTTCTTGCTCTCTTAACAGCATCATTGACCATTGACTTGTGCTTTATCGTGTTTATATTCCTTATAATTTAACAATTACATTTCATCTATTAAATAAACGTCATTAATAGGCTGCGACACTTTCATAATCACGCTGATTCATAGCACATTGACAAAAATTAAGACGACGGCGCCGCCGCAGTCGATAAATCATTTATAGAGTAACTGTTTCGACATTTTAAATATGCAAGTCAGTGTTTAATGGAAATTAATTTTTATTTTCATCCTATTAGGTATAACTTTTGAGTGTAAAATTTCTAATACGAAGTGTTGAAGGCGATGCGTTGTCATCGTCTTGTTTTTCGACAACCATCTGATCCGTTGCGTGGTTTATTCCGATGGTAATGATGGCATAATTGACAGAGGGCAACTATTGTTCCCATTGTTTTGTATTGATATTAGTTTTGTCGCCTTGTAATGGTTGAGCATTTCTTATTGTCTCATGTGTCATTACATACTCGTCCACTTATGATACTGTATCGACTGCAGCGGTAGATCTAAAAAGGGTGGAGTTGTGTCATTCAAAATCGTAGTATTTTCACCACTCAAAGCCAATCACCAACATGTTTTGACAAATGTGGAATATTCATTGGAATTGTTTGTCGTCATCACTAGTCACGAGACATGGAAATGTCATTGACTAAACGTTACAAGTTACAACTCTGGTGACTTGGTATTATTTTAGTCGGAATACTTGATAGCATATTTCTTACTGATTTCTTAAGTTTACGCGAATATTATACACTGAAATAAAACTATTTTTACGAATTCTATCACGATTAGGTTTTAATATTTATTCTGACCCGTGACTACGAAGACTGCAAAGCCTTCGAAACGTCGGGAATAGAAATATTAAAACCTAATCGTGATAGAATTCGTAAAAATAGTTTTATTTCAAGCATATTTCTTGTTGTAAACAAATTATATAATAGTAATGCTTACTAAGATAAATTTTGTACTAACATGGATGAAGTGGCTACACAATACAAGATCTATTCAGAGAAATAAGACATAAAATTTAATAGCATGTAATTGATAATGACTACAACCGATAGATGTCAGAATAAATGATATGTGGTCCGATTGTTATGAATGCGGGCGTCGTCAACACTATTTGTAACAGAAACATCATGTTTTACTAATTCAAATATTCATGGTAATAACTAGTATACGGGTGACCGTAACTCCAATTGATCTTTCAACATTTTATTTGTAACATTTTTACAAACACACATTAACAATACTAATGAAACCATTAATTCAACAGCACGTATTAATTTCAACATAAATAATTAATTTGGCCCTCGAAAGAACAAAATTGATTATATTACCAAATTTAAGAACCAAATAAACAATCTAAATCGGATAAACATTTTAATCGACAATCCGCACTCAATCATTCGAATAATTCAAATTGACCACACCAAAACAACCATATAAAAACTGTACATCGAGTACGAACAAGCCGAGATAAGTATCGAAATATCGCACGGAGCTCAACATAAACAACCAAAAGGAATCACCTGTTAAAATCGGATTCCATATTCGTTTCTACCGATTAATCGAATGAAAAGTCGGTGTATCGAATGTCGGGAGCATTTATCGCGCCTAATTGCGACCACCGGCCGAAATTCGGATCCGAACGAGTTGGGTGGCGTGATGGGTTTGGGAGATACCCTTCGTAAGTTACCCCAAATTTTATTTCATACGGGACTTTTACCAAAGATTACATATTAAATACCGCTCAAACAGGTATTATTGTAATCAGCTACTATTAAATTAAAGAAATTTAGATAGTGAGTGAAGCTAGTTTCAAATTGTTATAAATGGAACTAACTAAAAGTATATGTTTGAAAACTATATATAACAAAAACATATGGCATTAAATAACAAAACAGTTGGAAGTAAGGAAATGCAATAAAAAAGCAAAACATTAACCATAAGGAAATCAAAATAATTAATTTGGATATATAAAGCTTCCTCACTTTACAATAAAACTTGGTATAATTTAGGCTTGCGATAAGTTATCTGGCCTTAAGTCCAAGTTTGAATATAACAGCTGGAATTAAGCCCAAACCATTTACCGACATCATTAATTATGCGAATTTGCAGCGCCTACAGCCGAAAGGATGCGGCATAACAGTACATTCAGATAACTCAATATTTAATGGTCAACCTACACCGGATTATGAGCGTGGCGAAATTATTTTCGATGTTTTCTTTTTTGCAACACGCTTTTAAATCTGGTCGCGTGATTATATTTTAACACAATCATAATGGAAATGAAATCATCCTGTTGTGTCGATCACGACAATAAGAAGAAAATTGTAAGTAAAGTTTTTCATTTTTCGTCAGAAGGCTAGTTGTGTCGATCACGACAATAAGAAGAAAATTGGTAAAGTTTTTCATTTTTCGTCAGGAGGCTATATTAAAGTAGTAAATGCAAATGACAAACTAAGTTTAATGTAAAAGTGAACTGAAATATCGAAATATCATGGACAATCTACACCGGATTATGAGTGTGGCGAAATTATTTTTGATGTTTTCTTTTTTGCCACACGCTTTTAAATCTGATCGAGTGATTATATTTTAACACAATCATAATGGATAAGAATTACGGTTACGACAATAATCATAAGTTTAAAAACTTTACAGACCGACTTCAAATCCGATCGTCACCAAATTTATATGGGACCCTTGAAATCTCCTTGAAAGCTCTATCGAACACAAAAATAATTTTGAAAATCGGTCCACATTTGGCGGAGATATCGCGTAACATACATTAAAAAACAGACAAAATGAAGACCTCCTTTCTGGAAGTCGATCGATAAGAAGAAAACTAAGTAAAGTTTCCATTTTTCGTAAGGAGGCTCTAGCTCTGTAAGTCGCGTTAACAATGCAAATGAGTTTAGTGTAGAAATGAACTCAAATATGAGTACAATTATAGCCACACAACTAGGTATAGTTGGTTCGAAATGGATACGTGTGTTTGATACTTAAAACCTTTAAGATGTAACTAATTGATTTGGTGCAAATAAATATTTTTGTAATTGTGACCTCACTAATGGACGTCAATATAATAAGTTTGCAATACCATTCTCAATACAAGATTTCATTTATCAACTGAACAGTACCTGCGTACTCCTTATCGGAGGTGTTGATCGCTGTTATTAACCACCGAAATATAACTCGCGTCTGACAACCGAACGACTTGTAAACGAAACCATGCGAGTAAAACACGCCCTTCATCGCCTGCCTTTATTATAAGAGCGGTGCACAGTGCTCAACAAGCTCGGAAGTTTATGTTTCTAGAAATGTTCGAGCACTAAAATGGATTCAGATGTGCCTTGAACCCAACCTTCAGCGATTTGTTTTAATTTTTATGCCTGACGTTTCGAAGACTTTGCAGTCATCGTGGTCACGGGTCACACTGATAGAATCGTGATAGAATCCGTAAAAATAGTTTTATTTCAATGTATAACATTCGAGTAAACTTAAGAACTCAGTCGATAATCTAGATGTTGGAAGTAAACAAAGATTCACTAAAGTAAAGAGATAGTGGATGTTATTATTTATTAAGTTCGCGGCATTTTCTGACATACTTAATTATCCATATTTTGTAAATCACGGTTAACAAAGCTAAGGAATAAGAAATAATTACATATTGATATCTGCATCTTACTTGCGATCTCTAATTTTATTATACCTAACTTAAACTTAAACTGTTTATTTTTTAATGCTTGAAGAGTTTATATTGTAATGTTCCTATGTGTGTCTAAAATATAAGAATATTGTGAATCTATTACTTTTATTTACGTAAAGTTGAATGGTTCCCGTTCCAACGCCTGGTCACAACGAATAATTTTAATCTGGCCGAACAAAGGCGCACGCGATGGTAAGATATTATTTTCAGCCCGCTCTAGCCCTTCTGTGTGAGATCCTTGATGTCGGATCAAAACAAGACAGTCAGGAAAGCTGATTATACGGTGCTCCCACGATCTCATGCCCTGGCCGCTTGTGAAGTACGAAACTTGGCGCGTACGTGTCAAAAGATGTAATTATGAAGAAATCCAATCAGCGGCCGCGTGAACACGCGCGCACTGAGACGTTGATTGAGTGATAAATTAATTGAAGATAAATCACTCAAACGCGACAATTCCACTAATAAAAACGTTACAGTTTTGGCAGTTTTTCTACCAGTTTTCCTTATTTGCTCCGTTATGCGCAATTCTATGTGCCGCTTCTTAGCTGCGATTTATTATTTATGGTGGGGACGTCTGCAGTCGCACAGACGGGTGATCAGCTCACTTATCCGAACTATTTCACCCTTAATCCCAGTCCGGGTGATACTCCACGTTTGCTTTGGAGGCAACCAAGCTACGCCACAGTCCCCGAGAGGTTTTTGGGTTTCGGCTACGGCTCAGACTAGCCTTTGGGCGCCATGGAGGTTTTCCAGGTTTGCCTTTCAGGTCCACCCACGGCTACCCAGCACGTCCGGCCAGACACACCTCGTCACGTCAATCTGCGATTTCGTAATCTTTCTTATCATTTGTATACTAAACAATGCTTTCGTAAATTAATTTTCATTGCACAAACACGCCCAATTGACCTAAGTGAACTGAAATTCATAAACCAAGAGTTCAACGTGATTCACCAACCTGATCGAATAAATCAGTACAAAATACTGCGGGCGGTTACAATCGTTGTATTTTTATTCTTGATATATTTACTGGAGTCATCTTACTATAATAGCCCTTGCAATTAAAAGCTTTGAAGCTATGAGCTGGGACTACAAATAGACTAATTTAGCTCGGCCTAAGCCCGGTAATCGCGATCTTTCAATACAATCCGTATCAATACACTATTTAATATGGTAAAACGCTTAATCCTTTCGGGATATTATTCCCGAGTAAACAGTCCGAAGCGTTGAGCAACAGAAATACTGTTTTGTATATCACAATATTTGTATTAAGCACTATAAACAACGTTTAAATTCGAAATCGGTAATACACGATTCAGATTAATTTCACCGTTGGCGCCACCGTGTCGCCATATTACATACTTCTGATACAGAATCTCTCGTGACCCGCTCGTATATTGCAATGTTACATTATTTAATGATATCCAATTGTTGTTCACCATTTAAAATGTCGATTGATTTCTTCGTAATATATGGAAGAGTACGAGACGAGACAATATCGCGCTCAATGTCAACAGTTATGGCAAACATTTGTACACTTCGGGACCGAAGCGCAGTCGACAAGGCGCTTTGAGGAAAAATATATCACGCGACTCGAGCTATTCAACACACGATACCGCGAGCGCATGTAATAAATTCAACAAAATATACGTTTTGATAGTCGTCGACAATGCGGCTGTATACAAAAACATCATGCAAGAACTTTTAATGTCACTTGTGAATATTGTTATGAATAAGCGCGGTCAGATGAATCTGTACACGACTGTTGAAATACGACGTCCCCGCCGACCAGACGGTTAATGTGAAGAAAAGATGTCGTTGCATTGTTGTAGGCGTACCGATGGCGCCTGCACTTCTAGACTATTTTATAAAAATGTATCAGGGTCGTACCTCTCGTACAGTGTTCTGTGTGTAGCACTTGTAAAATTAAATAAAAAATATTTGCATTTTGAATTATTTTCAGCGTTCGTTTACTAAATAATCCCCATGGATAATATTATTACCGCCTCGGTGGCGAAGCAATATTGCGTGCGCGGGACGGTTGTCGTCTTGAGATCCCGGGTTCGAGCCCCGGGTCGGGTAAAGTAATATTGGATTTTTCAGTATCGAATGTCCCCCTGTCACATCTGGGACGGAACTAAGCTCGGCGAAATGTAGATTTTTTTGTAGTTCGCTAGTTCGCCTCCCTACCCCTTCCGAGATACAGGCGTGAGCTTATGTATGTATGTAATATTTATTTTTTTGAAATTCGGATCATAATCAATATCCTGAGCCTATATTCGTCCACTACTGAATGTTTTGTCCTCGTCGACATCATTCTTTCGAAAAATGCCGTCAGGATCGGCTCTAAAGCCTATTGTAACATTAAAAGCTTCGTAAATTGTTACATAAAAATACTTTTCAAAATTATTAACATACTCGATCTTGGAATTAATCCGGCATGCAATAAAACTGATCTAAGTATCCGAAGCGCACAATATGGGGATATCAATAAATCACACAATTTCACACTGCTTTCGCGTTGTTAATGTTAGCCTGCGGCGAGTGTAGTACTAAACAGTCTGACTAATTAGACGCACTAGGCTACAAAGGGCCGAGCTTTCAGCCCTACAAACTTTGTTATGCTGTTGTGTTAAGGCATTTTAGACTGTACTAGCGGAAAATTAGAGTGGTTTGTGTGGTACAGGTGTTGTAGCCAGTGCGTACAGTGAGACGTGTGATGGCGGCTTAAGATAGGCCGCCCACGCGCAGGCGCCGCGCCGCGAAATTCGTGAGAATGGCTGCGACGGCGCCGGTGTTCAAATATCACACACGTAGACATACCCCGACAATGTGGTACAACCTGTATGCGCCGTGTCTCGACGAGATTCATAACAAGAGCACCCAGATGTATTGTAATTATTTTTAACGAAGACGACGAAGAAGCAGAGATTATAAAATTTAATAAGCGCCACGACAATACCACTGTATGAGTCTTATTGGAAAACTGTAGGGTTTTAACTGTGAGCTTACTTGAAAATAATATTTTTGATGAGGGATAGCGGCTGGTAGCTGTCTCGTCGCCATTTCCCCACCCCAATTAATAAGTCATTACGATTCGAAGTTACAGGGGATTTATTAATTCGTCAGTAATGCAAGCTCTACATACTTATACCCATATCTAAAAGATTAATATAACTCTACCTAAAGGATAGCTTTAAATTGTTTTGGCTTTAAACATTGCCAGTTCTGTTATTTTAATCTGTGATAAAACATCGGACCACCTTAGGTTCTAAGAAATTCAGGATTAACAATAATATCTTACGTTGTCATAGAGCCCGCCCTGGCCACATAATCGTATTGTATTATTCAGAAAATGTATTTTGCGTGCAAATGTAAATAAAAACGAGTCACGCATTGCATCATGCAATTACCTGTTAACTGACAAAATGAATCATGATAAAACATTCGGAGAAAATTTTGAATACGAAGAATCCACAATCGAGGGGTCACATCGGCCATCGCGCTGTAAAGAGAGCTACCATAAAAATTGAACAATACCCTCCCAAACGAATACAAGTGGTCTCATAATGACATAAATACGTTCCGAAACCGCAAACATATCTCGTTATGACACGAGAAACAAAATATAGTAATGAAACTTTAATATCAACAGACATAAACATTCCTGCGTCCAAATATGGCAACTGAAACGCAAACACTTAAACTTATCAAGTACAAAATATTGGAGCCAAAAAATATATAAAAATAATAACGATAAAATAGACATGATTAACTGAAGAGCACTTTAATGTCGAGATATTGTTGAACGAGTTAGGTATGGTGGGTGGACAAAAAGTTAAAATAACAAATTATTGTTTGTTATAGAGACGATTCACAAGTACTATTATATAACGTATTTATATCAATTCAACCCTTGTGGGATGTGAAGTTGTTTTTTTTTTAAGTATTAAAAGTCGCCTCCTTGGTCTGGTGGCAGCATGTTTGGGCTGTGGCCCAGGAAGCACGTTGCAGGAAGGATCTGGCTAAGTTTTTACGACCGACCGCCTGCCTGACGTCAACGCCCTATGAGGGATCCAGTCCCTGGCAAATTAAATTAGAAAATTTGCTTTGCCCGACCTGGGAATCGAACCCAGGACCTCCCAGTCCTCCACATGCTGCCACTAGACCAAGGCGGCGACTTTTAATACTTAAAAAAAAAACAACTTCACATCCCACAAGGGTTGAATGAAAGTGTAAGCACAAAGCTTTAAAACTTGTTTTTTTAATTCCTAATAGATTATGGAACAAAATCAACACGGGGCTGGGTAGCCGCTAGTACATAGTAGTTAGCTGTGGACGCTGTCGTCGATGCATCAACAGCGGGGCGTGGCGGCACACCTCTTCATTAAAGTTGCACTGCTGCGCGGAATGCACTCTACGAAACTATCGCCCGAATGGTCAAACGCTACTCAACTGAAATTGTTTTTTTGACAGCCTCCGTGGCGCAGCGAAAGAGTAGCCGGCTGTGAAGTCAGAGGCCGCGGGTTCGATTCCCGCATTGAGACAAATGTTTGTGTAGCCCACATATATTTGTTTCAAGTCTGGGTGTTGTGAGACCGAAAGTCTCTCGTAGTTCCTGATACCCACGACGCAAGACGCGATCATAGTGTGGGGTCAGGACTATGTATGTGACTGTTGGGAGTTATTGATTTATTTAACTTTAACGGCTTCTTACATTGATTTTCGCCATACAATTTTGATAGAAAAGGCGGTCTTAAACGACGTAAGGCGAATTTAAGTGTATGAGCATTCGGCGGTAAGACTTCGTCATCTTGTTTCGTAATTAACAGAACAGAGGCATGATTATCTAATGCACTTACTCTAACACACCGCAAACTGCAGCTCATCGTATATGAAAATATACTTAAAGGGAACAGTATAAAGAATACGTTTCCATACAAACGTTAACTCAACATAACGTGAGTACGTTAAAACTTAAATGTACTTTTGGTCATAGAGGATCATGCCTGCTATTCTGTAAAACACAAAATCGGATTCGGATCTCACTCCGGTTTCACATTTCTCTTCTTCTCATTTGGAAAGTTAGACATTTAATTAGGTGAGTTCTAAAGTGACTATCGAAACCATTGTTGCCCAATTAGAAATAGCGTGAAAGATCTCAGCTAAGAATAGTTCGCTTCACCGACATTCTCACCTTGTGGCGCTAGTGTCGATTTAAATTACATTATTCCAAGTAGTGTTTATTACACAGCGGATTCAGAAGTGAGCTTGAAAGTGAGATTATACAGAACTGACTGCCTCCGTGGCGTGGTTGTATTTCGGCACGACTACCGTCCTGAGGTTTTGGGTTCGATCCCCGGGTCGGGCAAAGTGATATTGGATTTTTCTATATTAGCTCGGAGTCTGGAATTTGTGTCCGATATGGCGATAGGCTCACCCCCTATTACATCTGAGACGGAACTAAGCTCGGCGAAATGTGGGTGTCCTAGTTCGCTAGTGCACCTCTGCCTACCTCTTCGGGGATACAGGCGTGAGCTTATGTTATCTCATGACACTAGGAACTATGCCATGATATCTATATATTAATACGTGAAGCAAAAACTTGGTACACCTTTTTTAAAGAATTGTGCGAACGGATGAACATGAAACTGTACACAGTTAAAATTTACATGAAGAAGAAGTGCATAAAGCTATTTTTTTATCTTTGACAAAAAACCCTAATAAAATTCAAACTTATCACCTTTGGGCAACTACTAGTAAATTATAAATAGATATTCTTAAGAATTTGTGAAAATGAATTATCAGGGGCAATACAGGCAAAGGAGCAATTTTGAAAATATCTAATGTTTTCAATCAATTCCATTGAAAGTACACATATTTGATTTTATAATACAATTCAAATGTAAAATCTCTATAAAATTTATTTTATTGTTCCAATATCATCGGATCTGATAAGGCCAATTTCCATAGGCACACCCCTATAAAGATAATAAAGAAATTAAGATCTCTCCGAGATAAAATTAACAACGATATATAACAGTTCGACAAGTTTGGTACGCTTGTAAATTGAATTAAAAGATAAGTGCAACAGAGGCACTCGCGCTTACAAGCAAATGTGGTTTGACCCGAAATGTATCGAGACCGACCTCAGCGTATAACACGCTCGTAAAAATAACTTTACACACCACACTAAAGCATAAAACAACACCTGACCTCACGGTCATTAAAATGTATATTAATATAGCTGATAGCACAAATATTTCTATTAATGAAAATAGCGTAAATTAACATTAAATATACGAGATACCCGTACGAGAACAAGCGATACTTCATTAGCCTCATTCAAATTATTAAGCAATAACATGTCGCACTCAACATAACTTACGCCAGTATCTATGATTTATGTTCTTAAATTCATTTCCTAACATACTAAATATTCACGTTTAAATGGAGTAATAAAATGGGAAAACATTAAATAATAAATTAATGCCGCTATTATGTATACGTTAATTAATTAATTATGTGACGACGATGTTCAATCAACACGATGTTTAAAAATTACCCGACACCGTCTTATAAATGAATATGTATAGAAGTTTCACATGTTTTTATAAAATAATATGCAAGTAAATTTTACGTTGCGGCACATATCTGGTAAGTACATAAATTATGGAGATAATAAAATGATGAAAGAATAGGATTTGAACGATCGACGAGACAATATTCAACCTTGTTCAGGTCGTAAAGTAAGATTAACATGTTATATCCGCATCAAACGTACGCTGGACTTAGATCAATAACGCACAGGATTCCTGAGATGTGATATCACCGGAGATTCCTGTGCTCTGTACCACAGTCCACCACATGACTATTAGTAATTGCTCTTGCATATCATCACGTCCTTCTTCGTGCAAGGACATCCATCACGTTGCATAGTTATCACCTATTATCTCATGTGAAATATTTCGGCTGAACATGTTGATGAATACAAATCACAGATTGATGAGAAATGAACCAAAGAGCATCTGTGGGTACAGATGATTGTAGTTGCATACATATTAGATGCATACCAAATTGTTGTGATTCACAAGGCTGATTTTACGTCCGAATATAAAAAAAAAAGTTTTTTTATTGCAGAGACTGGCAAAGGAGCAGATGGGTCACCTGATGGTAAGTGATCTCCACCGCCCATAGACATCCGAGACACAAAAAGAATCATGGGTACGTTGCCAACCTTAAAGGAGGGAATGGAAGGAGAGGAAAAGGGGATTGGGAAAGGGAGGTGGGAAATTGGGCCACCGGAAATCTCACTCACCGAACGAAACGCGACAGCAAGCTACAAATTTACGTCGGTTTTCTGCGAGACCGGTGGTGGTATCAAACCGATCGAACCGGCCCTTTCATGCTGTAGACGTTACTTTTTACAGCGTGGCTCTACAAACCAAATTACAACCAAATATATGCAAACCAAACATTTCAATAACGAAACTAATAAATTCAAATGTGAAATTAAAGAACCGTAACATACAGTCTTAATATCAAAACAATGCACCTCACATTAATTATGTCCCACAAGGAAGTACCCACCGGCGGAGAGCCCGCTTTATAAGGTCATAAATCAAAAAGTGAATTCCGACCGAACATCTTAATTTGCATCGCCGTGAGGCAACCGGTGACACTAACGACGCACTAACGAAAACAACGAAATGAAACTATTAATTTTTGTGTCCCCAAAATGTACGTTTATAAACCGAAAAACAACGCCAAGTTATTTAATACACGCATCTCTGACGTTGCACATTAATTTTCAATCAGTGGGCATTTAAAGTTAATGAGAAGGAACCGAAAGTTTAAGAACGTCTTAATTGTATCTGTTGCGATGGAATATACGCAAGTTTCTTCGACAACCATAACTTATTTTGCGGTTAGCTGTTGTGATATTTCATATACGACCGTTAGATGTTCGATCTCAGGCGATTACTATTCGTTGACAATGCCGTTTAGAATGAAAACATTAATCTTGGGAATTGTGGTAGTCTAACGGCATATAAGGTATTACCAACTCGTACGGACGGCGAAGATTCAGCTCTTGACATGTACCAATAAATATATGGAAGTTATGTAGCGAGTATTGCAATGCCATGTTTGATTTATGCCGACGCTATTTCTGAATCACCTTCAATAGATACAATAACATAAATGGCTGATTTGACAGATCAATCAAAGCAGATAATCTCATCCTTACTGTAACAGATTGAAAATATTAATAAAAATACAAACACTACACACAGCTTGTTTATTAACGTCGGAGAGCAATAAAATAATCAGTGGCGCGTCGACGGTTAATCACCGTTTGATATCTTATTTAGAGGAAGCTAATGAGAGTCGTAGATCACATTCGGTAATGATGACACGTGTAGATTTATCAAACACTTTCAATCCACAACTTATGCGCGCCGATTAAGGTATTCGTGTTGACATGATGGCCGGACAAACGGAATCAAACGTTGCTGTTACTCATTACCTGAGAATTGAGATATGCCATACTCGTTTCTACAGGAATTTTAAGTTCTGGATATATTACCTACAACTTGAAATTTAAAACTAAACATTATTGCAAATATTGTAATCTTAATTCTTGAAAAGATTAAAAGAGAAAATTAAAACGTATTAAAAGTTAATCCAATTCGGTTGTCGACAGTATAATAACGTATACTTACATTTAAAAAAATTGTACGAACAAAAAATCTGTTAATATTTAATACAAAATAAATAAAACCAGTCATTAAACTGCTGCACAACAATCATAATATAGGGGTTTTATTCATACCGTAGTAGCGAATGATAGAATGTAACACAAAGAAATTATTCTGCTTATAAGCAGCAGACTAAAGTTTACACAATGATATCAACTTGTGGAGAAGACAATATATAAAATGTTTTGTACCTCTATATAGAATTATTAATACTAATGAGTTTTAAGGTGAGTTTTTGCTAAGAGCAACGGTATGTAATTAGGAATAATTAATACTCCTCTATACCATGTAATCGTAGGGACATTAGATGGCCAAACGTGAAGTATGTATGACATAAACATTGCACGTGGTCGCATGTAATGTGAAATGAAAATATTAATAGGCAAAGAAATAAAAGATTACTTTCCCATTACCTTATAGAAGAGAAGTAAAAGAAACAGTAGGTAAATACTTATTTACATTGATTGAGACCACTACTACTATTACAGATACTAGAGCACATCAAAACAAAACAGAGATCTATATTATTCAAGTCCTAAAATAACAATAAGAGTATCATTACATTCAAAGAGCATATTAACAAGCTCGCCCATTACAGTAATAAAATAAAGCCACAAACAGCCTTAAACTAGAAACCAGACAATCCATTAAGAATAAAGTTATCACCAACATTACAGTCTATGATCGTTATGAAAACGGTGCCGTCGTATCCATGAAGGGACAACGTGCAAAACAGACCACTACACATTGTATGTTAAATGACGAGCCATTAAAAGGAACGGAGCTTAATAAACACATTACAGTGCGATATTAGGCGCGAGCGCACAACCGACGTGATTAAGCGACGAGAACGTGGGAACATATGGAGAAAGAGTTCCGATGAAAGGAGATGGTTATCGTAACAAAACAAATAAATGGTGTGTGCAAAACCAAGGTACTAACATTGAATTTGATTCCATATGACAACGCAGGAAGCTATAGATTAAATGATCAAATCAAAACAACAAAAGCAATAAAACTACAGAACCAACAGCCATAACGAGCAGCGCCAGCATAAAATATCAAACACCATAACGTGAAACGCACTAAAACTAGACGCGCACTGAGCATCGTCACCGCACAATGGATACACGCTTTTATGAAAATATCAATAATAGTAGTCAACGTAGTTTAGTGCGCTATTAATGCACGGAGCGCTTGCAGACAAATTCAATTGACAGGAGCCTCCGCCGTAGCCCCAGGGTGTCCCTCGTTTACATCGACCCGCCTATCTATTTACGCTGGTATTGGAAATAAAATTGAGCGGCAAGATTGCATAGGAACACTCAAAGGGTGCGATCGAATCTTTATGATGCGATTTTATTGTTGTCATCGACACAGTCGTCTTTATAAACGCCGCAACATTTCAGCAGACTTCTTTGCACGGAGTAAAATATACATACATACACTGTATCCCTGAAGGGGTAGGCAGAGACGCACTAGCGAACTAGAACACCCTCATTTCGCCGAGCTTAGTTGTGTCCCAGATATGATAGGGGGCGAGCCTATCGCCATATCGGGCACAAATTCCAGATTCCGAGCTGATATGAAATAATTCAATATCACTTTACCCGACCCGGGGATCGAACCCAAGACTTTAGGTTGAAAGTCGTACCGGAATACAACTACGCCACCGGGGCAATCTTAAAATCATTTATTCGAATACGCTGTACTTTATCATGTATAGCAGCATTAAAATAGTTGTTCGTGATATCTCTTTACATGACAGCGATTATAATACCGATTGCTCCTTTTGAAATGGCATTGTACCGTTGCACACGACTATTGTCGCGTAGCTTAGCCCCGAGCTCGACCGTCTCAATACGTTCACGAGATGCGTCCTAGTGGCGTTATCACAAAATATGATAGATCGTCAGTGGTGCGACGACGCTCTCCCACGCGGCGCGAACCGTGATTAATTATAATTCGAATTTTATTCAAAGTGAACAGCGGACAAACTACGATACCAATCAATAAACGGTTCCATACCGACGACGGTACCGACATGATACCACAATTTACTGTTGTCGATAGCGCGTATGAAGACGTCAGAACTTGAGTGAATAACGCGATGAGATAGAAACTAAAGGAACAATAGTAACAGCAGTTCCTTTGTGATACACATCCCCTACAGTACTGAATATGATCCATCATCACAAATGCACATTAACCACAGAGACGATGTTACGTTTACAAATAAAACCTAATGGAGATTTAATTATGTCACTCATTCACTCTTGGCTTTTAATAATTGAATCCCAATCGAATCGAAAAACATAATATTGGGATAATTTCGAAAGTACAACACATAGTTATTCAATAAACACACAAATTCCTGTGGGCCGTGTGTTTTGATCATTAGCTTTAGATATTAGACCCCCACAAGTACCGGCTCACACTGCGTGAGAAATAGACAGCCATTTGACAATATCGTCGCCACGAATATATCCAGCATTATGCGGCCAATATCCCATCGAGTTGTATTTACACAGGACTTCATTATCTCATAGCGGAATGGCTCTAAGTTCTGAATGAACAAGTTCCTCTCGTTGTAATAAAGTAATGAAATGCGCGTATTAATTGGCAAGGATGTGCTTTATTGGATCGTTTTTCACAATCACAAGTGATAAAGTGCAAGTACCGACTGAAGGTAAAAACAAAAATAAAATTTCACTGGGTTATATATTGGATGAAAAGGATGAACTGTTCGTATCTATCACCAACAGTAATCGCTTCCCCATAATATAATGAATCGTGGAGACGAACTCAAATACACAAAGATAGAAGCAAACCTATCCTGCTCTAAGGATAATAAATAACATCCAGTTCTCGCTTTCAAAGTGAGACCGAGGAGCAATAAGTCGTGGTCGGGTCAAAGGTGAAGTGAATAAAAAACGGCCGACAATTAAATAGCGTTCTTGAAGGTTAATGAGCATAATAAATATGTTGTCGGCACCGCAGCTGCAGACAAACAAATGCATAGTGCCATCACACGTGAGGAGGGTACACTTATAGTAAAGTCGCGGCTGTATGGGAAGACGCGAGCTCGTCTGACTGGCAAGTTCATTGTCGAGATGAAACACTTCCACGATGTATTACCAACGTGACACATTTTCTATTGAAAAGAAAAAGGTTAAACAAACATTGGGGCTGGCACAAAAAAACAAATCAAAAGATTTGAAATGTATGCGTACATTTGAAATGCCTGGTTCTACGCATTTGTGTAAACGTAAAATAATCACTTAATGGAATTTGTTAAGCTAGTAATTTATTATTATCGTTTGTATACAAAAATAACCTAATTTTTTATTGCTCACAGACGTGTTTACAAAAACATACTTGACAAAATCGGTCACAGCACATTCAAGTAAAGAAAATGAAATCTTTATTAAGATAATCTTTTAATTTATTGACTAAATAGCATTACAAAGGTCATTTATTTAAATTATCAACAAAGTTTTTGACAAGTCTTATGTAAAATTAACATCTAGCTGACATTTCAAGATTTTTTTCACTCTTAAGAAAAAAAGGTTATCTTACATCTAAGTACTTCTAAGTTCTAAGTATATACCTATGTTTAGGTTTAGCAACTAAATCAACCCCAAAAACGGCAGCATAACAACCACAGTCATTGCGTAAATGACAGCCGCAAGGGTTTGCAGCATTCCACACGACTGCCCCAGACAAAATCATACCTGCGTTTGATTTATAACGAGGAGGGGACACGAGAACCACGGGTGTGAATTCAATCGGCGAACTTCAACGTCCTGGGGCAAGGGAGACCAAGCTAACGAGACCTCCCTGATGAAAAACCTGCTCGCGTATTCTGTATTTTAATAAATAAATATAGAGGGTGAATAGGCCATTTCAAATTGGTAGTTCAACTGTATCGCAGCGGGTAGCATTAACTGCTGGCGCCTCGTACAATACGGAGCACCTTCGTGACCAGTGACTATTATCAGCATTTATAGATTTTTTATTTAGTACGCTTTATAAGGAACGTGACTGTACTGTTTAAGGGAAACCGCCGACAGCTCAATATGAAGTTGTGAATGTATAATGGATTCATTTTAAAAATGTGTTTAAATAATTGCATTTACAATGACAAATGAGTTTCACACTGGAATGCAGTCAAAGCGCAGTTCCACAGCAAAAGTGAAATACAGTAGTGTGTAGCTAAAGCTGGTAGATAAACCTGTTTAAAATAATAACAAGGAAGTCTGCAACGATAATTTGATTAACATCTGCATCGCGGCGAACGTCTTTAAGTACACGAAAAAATGCATTACCACAGTCATCATTACATCTTTGTTGCGTTTCACAAAGTTCAGCTAAATACACGGTGTGAATTAGTTGCGACTTGCGAACACAAAGTACCCCATTGAAGTCAATAGAGCTCTTGTCACTTTCTAAATAGGGAGCTTTTTAGCTTTCACCAACGTTGTAACAAATTTGGCGGGGACACTTAACCAACAGGGACATATTAACACCGTACGCATGGTGGAAACCCGTGGGTGGTTCGTAACCGGCCGTATTTTTGTACACACTAACTACCGCAAGCATATTTGGTAATAGACGTGAATGAGAAAGAAGCACGCGCTAATGTCTTTTCTGCGGTTTAACCGGCCGCCAGTTAAACCTTATCTTTGTCATACTGACTACGAAAAGAACGCTACGAATCAAAATCATCACATCATTGAAATGTCAGATAAAAACTTAACTTTTACAATTTGAACAAATAACATCAAACCAAAATTACATCAGAATGAACGTAAATTGAATAAAACATCATTTTTATCATGTCGGATAAAGGACCCTCAGATACAAACATTAAAATCAATGGCATTGTCCTGTTAATCAAATAAAAAACATATGAAATGGACCCGAGGAAGGTCCAATAAAATGTGGTTTGACCTACGGCTTCCCGAGATAGCCGTACACCTGTTTCGACCAACTAACGGTGTTCATTCGATTCTTTTTTGTCTCGGACATATTTTATTACACTAATAAAAATTACTATCAATTGATATACCGGCGTAAGTGAGACTCCTCCATTCTTATAGAATCGAAACGCTGGCTGATACAACACCGCACAGCATTAAATTATACGAGAGATCTTTGAAATCGTTGAAGACATAAATCATTGCGAGTTTACGTTGATCGCACATGTCAGAGGAATATGGACGGAAAAAATAACTGTAATGAAAGAGGAAATATCACTTCTCATGAAGTGGCAGTTATAGAAATAAATATACATGCAAGTTAGTTGTTAATATATTGGCTACTGTCGATAGAAAAATAAATTTTCTTAAACATATTTTAAGGCAGATTTCATTTTATGTTAAACAAAGTGTTTATACGGTCCCTTGCGAAACCCAACTCACCCTGTAACACACAGCCATGCCTCCATTACAAATTTATTAAAAGAAAAGATCGGTAATATGAAGCCAAAAGCGGACGGCATCAACATCAACAACGAAGTAAAACATAACCCGAAACCGAGTTGCACTTAAAAAGAGGCCTAAACACACCGGTGGCTGGCCGAAACGCCGCCCTCTGTTCTAGAGACGTAAGCAAACACTACGAAGATAGTAGACAAACAAATGTAAATGACCGAAATGTGGACGTCATGTTTGGCATTCCCATAAAGCAACGTTAACACGTCATTAGAGGTAATGATGGCGTGATTACAGAGTGGGAGCGGGGTGAGCGATGGTCAGGTGATTGTCTGCTTACTGTGTGGTCTGGAGCGCCTTTACAAACAGACACCGCACCAACACTCGCGGCAGTACTCAGTACCACGTGCCTTCGAGGATTTAATGCACCTGTGTACAGCAACGTCTTGGCTCGACGATTTGTTAACATTTGTTTTGAAGTAGTAATTAGTCATTTTGTTACTTGTTCAGCTCTTCATAAAACATAATTAGGCCTCAACACGGACGTAATAAAAATGGACGGAGCCCTAGGAACATTCACAGTGAAGCAGGGTTTTCGGCTTATTCGATCTATCGACACGTATTGGTGGCGGCCGGCGAATGATCGTAAGGGCCGAAAACGCTGCTTCACTTTCAGTGTTCCTAGCGCTCCGTCCATCTTTTTTTTACGTCCGTGGGCCTCAATTATGTCTTAGCAGACTGTTGCAAGTTTGTTATCATAACTCACGCCTGTGTTAAATTACAGTAAAGCGAATATTGGAGTCAAAATGTATGGATCATCACGATTCGCTTTCATAAGAAATGATGATTCAACTTCAACTGATTCAAGTCAATTTCACACATGCATTGACATTGTTTTAGCCGGTTCATAAAAACTATAGCACACTTTAAATGATTTCTAAAAACATTCCTATTACAACTAACAAAAATTAAACGACTTTATCCGGTGACCTAAATCCTATTCCGAATTCCATCTACTTTCTTTTATGCTGGCAACGCACCCAAAATTATTTTGGTATGTCTGGGCGGTGGCGATCATTCACCATCAGGTGACCCACCTCCTCGTTCACCAGTCTCTGTTATAAAATATATATTATTAAAAATATTTATCATCCGATTACCTTCGAGCTTGATAAATAACAGAAGTCGACGTAACCCTTCAGTAAATCATCGAGGACGAACAAAAAATCCCAAACTAACCGTCTCAACCAATTGGATAGAGATGATATCACTATCCCATGATAATATATAGCCGAGTTATCATTTAATCGCCGTAATTGATACGGGTAAATCACGAGGCCATTGTTATGTGGCGCTAACCACTTTTCTTAGCCGTCTATATTGATTGCCGGGCTGTGTTTACAATATGAGAAAGTTGGGATAATCAGTATAGTATGTACTTTTTGTTTTCTAGTGTTTATGCAAAGTGTTTATGACTGTTTTTGAGAAAACCACTGGAATACGTTGGTCGCAGGTGCCTGGACCAGATCGTACCAGGGGTGCATCCCGGCAGACGACCCAAAAAGCGCTGGCTGGACGTTTTGGAGGATGATATGAGAGTCAATGGTCTCACCGTGGAGGATGCTCCAGACCGGGCGAAATGGAAGCGTTTAAGTAGGAAGGCGGACCGGGCACTTGGCCGGGATAGCGCCAGGCAGAAAGAAAGAGTGTTTATGACTGTCCCGACCACACACTCGCCACTGTAACTCCTGTAAGCCAGGATCAACCATGGCACACATTTTACGACACCGAGCAATAAAGCTCGACGAGTCTCAGCTAATGCAAAATTGTCTTCATCTCGCAACGAAATTAACCAAACAGAAAGATAGGGAGGAGTTTTTTAGTGTTTGCGTATTGTTTTATGATACTAATGTATTCTTTCTTCGACAGCGATTAGTATTATAGACAGAGGTTCTTTTTTCTACCTTCCCTTATCTCACCTCAACGTGGGGTCGGCGCAACACACTTTTTCAAGCATGTTGCAGAAAGGACTTGGCCAAGTTTCTACAACCGGCTGCCTGCCGACGTCAAGGAGGTTATCCTAAAAAAATCTCACCGTTAAATTAAATTTAGTTTATGTCAATATCTCCAATACAAACTCCTAATCAAATCCTTTAAGGTTAGCAACGCACTCATGGTCCTTGTGATATCATGAGTGTCTATGGGTACTAGAGATCGCTTACTATTAGGACCTATTGCTCGTTTGCCAATCTATGCTCTCAAAAATATTCGAATAAACAATAACGTTGATATTTCAGTTACCAAAGCAGCCACTACCCATTGTACTTATGTATATTACCGAAAACCTTACCTACAATTTATGGAACAAGATAATAATGTTATTGGTTATAGTCTGAACATCCATATTCGGTATAATAAAAACATTAAAAATCACACTAAACCTACATTACACCTATATGAGGACTACACGCTATTACACAACGCTACCGTCCATAAAAGATACCAGCCGCAGTATAAGTTTACGCACTTCGAACACGTAAACCTCTCACGCAATCTGCCATAACTCCGCAAACGGCGCTTATAAAATAATTGATAAGTTATCCTTGTTACAGAAGCCGCCTTGGTGGTCCAAAAGAACAATAGTACCATGGCAGCGCCACCGGGACCGGCATTCCTACAAATACTGCCAATAATAATACGTGTTATAATTCGTTGCGAGCGCGTGCCCCCAACAGCCGTCACTGATTGAGCATCGCATAAAGCGCGCCACCCACCAGCTATCATTCGCATTGTTGTTCATATTAAAGATGTGTTCATATATTAACCGATGTTCAGCATTTTGGTGGTCCTCGTCCGAATGGCGACTGTTAATAACAATTTCACAGCTTTCTCTCACATCTGTGCGGCCGTAAATCGTCACAACTTCATTATTGTAGAGCGAAATAAATCAATAATGAACGTAGATTTGAACTGTGCTCATAACTCAATTGGATCATACTATAAATTTTAATTACTTTAATTGGGAAACGACAATGGAAATTTGTATAATATTAATTTAACACCCAAGTTGTTCTGATGTTACTGCATTCATAAATCAAGTTATTTGAAAAGGTTTACGGGTCGTTCATTACGAAATGAATAAATCAATATCATAACAGGTTTTTAAAACACGATGTAACTATACCACAACGATCCGGATTAGTGCACTAGACAATCAAATGCAGCTATGGGAGATACATCATAGTGCAAATTGGCAATCAACTGGCGTTTATTAGTCGGCCCGGAGCTAAGCCAGAGCCGCCATCGCCGTCGGGGTCCTTCCCTTCCGATCGAGGAGGCGCCATACAATATTCGCGTTAATTAATCGACCAACCTAATAATCATATATCAATTTCCCACAGACGGCTTAATGCCAACCCCTACTAAACGGTGAGTGACGACAATAACAAATTAAAATCAACCAACCAAATGAGCTCATAACTTAGCACGGTAATAGCAGACAGGGCGTTACCATCACGATTATCGTGTCCAGAAAACGTCGGTGACATCACCCTAATGAATCTACAATAAAAAACATCATCATACAACCAGCAAAAATGAAATGATGACAACACGACTCCAACGATACGACACGTTTGACGCAATCGTGCGATGCTCCGTGCGAAGCCTCATGTTTAGCTTACAGATTAACACGCCAAAAATGCATAGACCACAAAGACAAAGTATTCCCAAACGGCTATTTTGAGATCAAACAATTCGCTAAACAGAAGTCCATTAACACTGCCCACCGGTATCGGAGACATAATCTATACGACGCTAATCGCCATGCCTCTGCGGCGAACTCGATTTTAGCACGTCGATACTAATTACCAATTACCAGTCGGCGCGATCGAGGCATTCGCGACATCGACCACTTGTAAAACCATCCACCCGAGCGCCAGCATCGTAAAACATATTGGACCGAATGTGTCTATGATGTCGTAAGTGTCTCAATACATTAAAATGTATTGTTCAATATTTACAACCACTCAAATCGCATCGCCAACTGAAAACGATAGTAAAGTGAGTAAAAGTCACGCAGTCTGCCTCAGTTCAACAAGAAGTATAACTTCTGGCATTGCCAAAAATAAATTAGGAGAATGAATTATTGCTCTCCCTTAGAACACAAAAGCACCCTTCGGGGGTTTTTAAGTCGCCACCGATAATTGCAGGGTAATTTCGCGTAAAACGGTGTGCGATTGTTCAAAGCAACTGCAAAGGTGCACAATTCCTAAAGGACAATAGAGTAGGATCTCTTTGTACAGCTTGTCATATGATGATAATGATTTACATCAATCCAAACGTCGAAGAAGAACATAAATTAAGCCGTAAGCGGGCTCGATATTGATTGTTGCGCCAACCACCGTGGCGCTTCTACATTATTTAACAAAGGAGACTTTTGGGGGGCGACGCGGAACTTTGTTGTATTTCAAAGGATACCGTTACAAGACGTCCATCAAATGGGTGAGGAGAATGACGTATGTATTTGCTTTCATTATTAATAACCGAATCATTTACACCGTGATGAAATAGATTGCTCGTCGTGAACGCACTCCGATCGTCCTCTACGCGTGTGACGTCCTATGGTTTTAGTTTATATTTTACGAGCGTGTACTCCGTATCAATTACGTGGCGATAAACGATAAGTGCAACGTATTTGGCTTTCGCCGTTGTCGGCTCTATAAAATAGACGGGCGATATCGACCTACATATTGACCCTGTGTTCCCAAGCCTGTCATCGGTTTATGACTTTTTTATTTGGCCTGGTGGCCGGAGAAATGCAACACCATTCCTGAATCTGATTTCCACGCTTGTAGTGAAGTGCGACGAGCTATTAAAATAATTGTACCGTTTTGGATCAATCTAACTAAAAACTAGGTGAACATTTTTAATTATTGTTTAACAAATTGAGGAAGTAGTTTTTATGACCATAGATATTGGTTCTTTCTTTCCACCTGCCCTTATCGGCGCAACACACTTTTTCAAGTAGCAGAAAATGATTTGGCTTAGTTTTTACGACCGTTTTCCTGCCTGACGTGCCCCCCTCTGGGGGATCCAGTCCCGAGCAAATCAAATTAGAAAACTTGCTTTGCCCGACCTGGGAATCGAATTCAGGACCTTCCACAGTCCACAGCCAGTAAATGATATGAATGATGACCATCGTGGTTATTATAAAAAAATAAAAGTATAATAAAATGAAATGTTAAAACGTACTTTTGGATTTGATAGCGAAGTAAAAGGACGAAAATTGTAATTCGATAGGCTCGGTAACTGTAATAATCATTTCTTGTTATGGTCTGCTGTCATAATAGTGGAAGATGGCATTACGTAGTATATACGTACTCAGCTTTATCTCAGTGGGACAGTCTCATAAGGATCACGTCCATGGTACTCTTTCACACATTAAGAGGACCACACATAGCACATTAAACCGGAGACGCATCGATGTTGACACCGATTTAGTTTCTCAGCCATAACAACCGCATACCGATACGGTATTAGATCGATTAACGCCGCGAGATATCGATCAATCGCATTAAACAGTGTAATGTATTGCTGATTCACACCTCTTCTGACGAAACTCGAAATTATCTTTGTATAATTTTTGGAAGATATAATTTCTAGTTCGGGAGGTCCGCGGCTCGGATGGCGTTACGGTATTTTACGATCACGTATTTATAGGTATTGGTACAATAAGTTGAAAAATAAAGAATTCGTAGTAGTTCTAATATTACTTGTTTAGTTTTTAACAATTTAATCAGCTACACAATGTTGGATTTGGAGGTTTTTGGGTGGTTGTTGATCTTGGCTAGAATAGTTTTTATGGCACAATTAACATGAATTAATAATAACATCTCCAAAATAGAATAGTCTTCATAAAATTTATTTACATGTTGTGGTTTAAATAAAAAGAAAATTAAGTTCGTCATTTCATCGCGAATCATCACATCCATGTCAAGATATAATAAAAGCACATTACTTAAAGGAAATATCGTTCTTGCTGAAACTTTCAATGAGTGCATGATTGACGTAACGAGATGGCGTCTGCTCGACACATCACTTTCGCTTATGAAAGTCAAGACATTGAATGCCATGTAGCTTTATTTATAAACTTATTGCTTTATTTAAATAGTATTCAATGTATATGTATTACATTAATACAAATACAGAGCTATCAAGCAAGTTTCCATACAAAAAATTCTCTCAAACGTCAGTAACGCCAACTATTACTTATTACAATGCGCGGGCGCTTGTTACATTTTACGCCCTAAAATTATATGTGAAAGTTTAAGAATCACGTAAGACAATTTTCTTGTCTAAAGTGTATTACACTGTGGCACGATCTTGCGCGCGTATATTTCAAATACAACTGAGTGAGTTATGACCGAGAGGTCACAACTTTTGGATTTTTGAGTGGTAGAGCCACGCTGTAGACAGACGACGACGTCTACAGCACGAGTGGGCCGGCTCGATCGGTTTGATACCACTCACAGAAAACCGACGTAAAGTGGCAGCTCGCTGTCGCGTTTCGTTCGATGAATGAGAGTTCCGGTAGCCCAATTCCCCCTCCCTTTCCCAATCCCTTTTCCCTCCCTTTCCATTCCATCCTTTTGGGTTGGCAACGCACCCATGATTCTTTTTGAGTCGAGGGTGTCTATAGGCGGTGGAGATCACTTACCATCAGGTGACCCATCTGCCATTTGCCAGTCTCGGCTATTAAAAAAACACATGTTTCTCGCTGTTGCCCTGTTTATGTACTGTTGTATGTTTTTGCCCTAATTCATTTGAAACTTCTTATTAAAATCGTAAAGATGTAAAATGGTAAAGCAACCTCGCTCTTACATCATGAAGCTGACAATAAAAACTGACAGGACATTTCAAACGAAACTTGATTACGGTTGTAAACGAATTTTGACTAACAATGTATCCCAAAGACAAAAAGGGCAAGAAAAGAAATGATCGGATGTGAATCATAAGAAACAGTTGTAGAACTATGAAACGGATCAAATTACATCTACCGATTGCCATTAAAGCAATATCGCTTTATAATTCAAAGAGAACAAAACTATCCTAATTTATGGACAGGTACCGTTGAATAAAGAAATGGAATTAAGCGCCACGATAACTATGTTCCCATACAAAAAAGACAAAAAGATATGAAGATAAAGGAATACGGTATTCATAAAGAAGCGTATATGACACCCGCTGCTTTATCAAATACCGGATTAGCCTTTCCGATGTCAGGACGGCTTCTTTTATAAGAGGCAAATATTATGACGAACCGCCTGAGCAAATAAAATAGAGACGAGTTACGGATTAAGGACGTAATTATTATCTTTAAGTGCAATTACGTCTTAATCCCTTCTGTTATCTACAAACATTAAAATGTTAAAAAGGGTAACGACAGAGTTTCTTGCCCGTTTTTTTCTGGCAAATCAGCTTTCCGAACTAATGTCGAAGTAAATTTGACGGAATGTAAATGACTGCCTCGGTGGCGTGGTGGTATTTCGGTATGACTACGGTCCTGAAGTCTCGGGTTCGATCCCCGGGTCGGGCAAAGTGAAATTGGATTTTTCCATATCAGCCCGGAGTCTGGAATTTGTGCCCGATATGGGGATAGGCTCGCCCCCTCTCACATATGGGACGAAACTAAGCTCGGCGAAATGTGGGTTTTCTAGTTGGCTAGTGCACCTCTGCCTACCCCTTCGGGGATACAGGCGTGAGCTTATGTTATGTTATGTTATGTTATGTGTAAATGATGCAGAATAACATTTTATGCAGGTTATTAATAAATTACTTCATTTACTTCGTTTGATTTAATTCAATCTATGACTTTACTCTCGTATAGTATTTCTTCACAAAACAGTTGTTCAGAATTCTCGACATCAATTAAATGATTCGGAGTAGATATTTACAATGAAGTAGTCAAACAATAATCCCGCATGCGTAACTTTAAGGTTGAGGGTTATATCAAAAGGCGAAGGTACTGAATTATCGCATGTCTGGGAGAATCGGCAGTATGAGACTGCCCTTATAACGAAAACTCACAATATAAAATTGATTACTAAGAACATTAATAATTTTACCAGATTGTATTGTCAGCAGCACCAAAATTGCGTCCAAACTTTTAGTTTAATTATGTGTGGTGAAACTCATTTAAGATTTAGTTACAAAAGTTCAACCCTATCTAATTGTTACGGTGAAGCTAAATAAAACTTAATCAGTGTCAGAAAATAAGATGTAAACGTTTGCTGTATTTCAGAAAGCCTAATTAATTTAGGGCACTGGCAAAATTTTACTATAGTATATTACGTCAATTTAACATTACTTGCATAGTGATTAAGTAAAAGTCGCTCTTCATTACATCTTTAAGTTCGCAAAACAACAACAGATTATCATAGCTATTTAGCAAATCAGAAATATCGTAACCATCGCATTTAGTAGGGGTGACCCAGACCCGCAACACGCGCGTCATCCAGCCACATGCCTTTGGCCGGCATAGTCAGCGGGAATGAATCCGCAATCCGCTCTGAATTGTGTGCCTTACAAGCATTCGAGCGAGTTAATAAAGGCCTTATGTAAGGAGGAATATTTCCAGTAAATAATGTAGAACGGTTCTTATTTGTGCCGAGATGAAGACGTGCTTTAATGCTGATGATGTCACTTACTAAAAACCACTGTGAAATATACTGATATCGTGTATATTTTAATGAGAAGCTATTTGGATACATGATTTCAGATGTCGCTCATCAAAATAATGGTATGATTAAGATTTGAATATGTACAGATATTTTAATACTTATTGGGTACTCGACTAATTCTTTTTTAACAATTTTATATGTAATTTACGTCATCTAAAATATAGAGCAAAAATAAATATGGAAATATTCTCAAAAATAAGAAAGGGAAGCCTTTGAAGTTTGGTGTAACCTTCAAAATGCGACGAAGGTATCAGTATAATCACGTCACCGCCTTAACGGCACGTGCGTTGGAAAGGGATAGCAAGATATCTCCCACTCCAGAATTTAAAATATGAATTACTGCCTTATTTTTCAGCCAATTTCGATGCAGTTTTTACAGAAGGGGTTATTTTTGTTTTTATTTGCTATTACATGTAAATCTGTGTATAAAATCAAACATAGTCAAGTACCCAATTGTGGTCTTAAACATGTTACAATGAACGAATAATAAAGGCATTACGTATGTCATATTTTACTAGAATTTCATTCCAGACATTCAAATTAAGTTACACATAAGCTCACGTCTGTATCCCCGAAGAGGTAGGCAGAGGCGCATTAGCGAACTAGAACACCCACATTTCGCCGAGCTTAGTTCCGTCCCAGATGTGATAGGGAGCGAGCCTATCACCATATCGGGCACAAATTCCAGACTCCGGGCTGATATGGAAAAATCCAATATCAAGTTACACAATTAAGTTACACAATGTACAATTTTTCCATTTAGTCTGTCGATGTTATTTTCCGTTAGACAGGGATGTGGATATTCGAACACCCTGATTCCCATGTAGCGATCCCGAGTCCGGTATATCCATCCCTCCTTCCCCAAACTACAAGGTAAGTATCGGTAAAAGTGGATTTCCTCATGGCAACAAAACCTATACTTATTTCATTATATTTCATGTGATAAGCTCATTTGTAAAAGTAAACGTAAAGTTATCTTGAACAGCAGAAGAGAGTTATATACATATGTACACCTCTATACTTAAAGTAGTTTTTAAGTTGCACAATCATTTTAATCGAGGTACCAAAGACAGGGACGACTCTATTGACTGTAACAATAACGTGTCGAGTTAACAAACCTACAGTTTGAACAAACAAAATTGTCCAACACAAAGAGCAACTATATAAGGTTTTGTGTACAGAAACCTGCACAATCGTTTTTAAGTAAACTGCAAATCTAATAATTAGGATACGAAAGTAGACTTTAAAATTCCTACAGAAATAATTAGTGAACATAACAAATGTTTAATTATTGAAAAGTATTTAAAAAGATCTAAGCTACTTAGTAATTAGTACTACTACAGCCGGACCCTGGCAGGAGGCCGGGATACCGCCAGGAAGAAAGAATTAAAAAAATCTAAAGTATCTTTAGAAACATTAAGAATCTTTGGTAAAGATTTTAAAAAAATATAATAGTAAAATGAAAGCAGTTTCTTAACATTTACACCAATAACAAATAGAATAGAAAAACCAAACAACGTTAATCGAGAACGATCGAATTATGAGCGTAATTAACGAAATCAATGCTAACAAAGCAGCGCTGCCACGTAATGCAGAAGCCATTCAATACAGAGAGCAAATCAAGGCAGATAATAAAATTTTCCGCTCGTCTTAAACAGATCCCCCATAGCGCCCGCATCAAATTGATTATCGCATGATCACGAAGACGAGTGGCGGACCAATCCAAACACACTTGTGATATCGCCGCGATGCAATGGCTATGCAGAACAAATTAACACAGATCGTAGAGAGACCATGTTTGCCAACTAACTGTGTGGACGGCCAAGTGAACGCCCAGGCAGACGGACAGTTATACAAACACGCATTGTGCGTCTCGCTTGTGGACCAATAATGCGTTTCATTGTCGGTCGCCGGCTTCACTTATGCACCTGCAAACCTCAACGAAATGGTGGCGTGTGCCTTTCTAGCAATGGAGTTGATAACGTAGGTAATATGACAGATATCAAGTCTTTTCCCATTAAACTTTACAACCAAAGGTAGTGAATGTATGTAGGTGTTATTAATCTAAGTATCCAACACGGTATTTTTACCCAGACTATCAACATTTTCTTGCGTAACTTTAATTTTCTCTTTAATATCACTGTTAATTATTATAGACACTATTATAATTGGAATGGTATCAAACTAATCCACAAACTATGGTGCAACAAATTAAAACCTATGAACTTTAATTGTTTTACGTCTTTGCCCTAAATACATAAAATCCTATATAGTTATAACCAACAATGCGTGATAAATAGCGTTGATGCGATATGGTAACATATCTTGGCGTCTACGGGATGCAAATGCTTGCCATAAAAGTCTAAAGTTTGATGAAGTTGATTGTAATTAGAAGAACTTTGAAGCATTTGGACTGTGGTTCAAACAGTTGAAAACTTTAGTACCTTTTGTTGATGTTTTAGGCAAATTCAATAGCAGCGATTTAAGTCAATGTCTTTATTCTTTAGACCTTGCAGATGAAAGTGGACAGGACGTCCACTAAAGTACCCATAGCCGAACATTTTTTTTTTTTTTCTGTTTTCAGAACAGTCACGAGTTTTCAGAACAGTTGCAGCACAAATGGGCTGTGTACCGAGAGGTCGTGGATTCGATTCCCAGGTCGGGCAAAGCGAAACTAGTATAAACTTAGAGTTAGACAGACTTACGAAAATAAGTTTTCTTGAATGTAGGTACTAGTGTTAAGACCCACCGCTGGGCAAAAGCCCTTCCCCCTACTTGTAGTCTAATACCCAACGGTTTGTAAGATGCGAACCAAATTCGTGTCACCGGCTGCATTAGGGTTTGGTTTCAAGTCCGATTTCGACCACTTTTCATAAATGCGAAAAATAGAAGATTCTTTCCCGCGATACGCGATTGCAATGCCATCTCTAGTGTAATAGCGAAACCATGTCTTAAAACACACTGACCAAATAGTTAAGGGTAACCCTAATAGATGGCGCTGTTAAGCGATAGCTTATAAAATTAATTCACTACAGTCTAATATTTCTTAAAAAAATCTATTATTTTGTAATCTACTCCGCGAAACTATAAACTTGGCAGAACCATGTGGGATGTTGTAGTGAATTTTACCTGCAGAATAATTAAGCTGGCTAAAGCAGTTTATTACCTTACAGAAATATGAACTGAGAGCTTGCTGTTGTGTTCTGTAGGATCAGTGAAATTTCCAGCAAATTCAATTTTTTTTTTAAAACCATCTTAAGAACTACATGTTGATGTAAAATGCATTATAATTAATAAATAATTAAAAAATAAGGCTGCTTCCAACAGGCATAAAATATATGCATTCTAACAATCATATTCATACCACTAAGTTTCAAAATTACTTAAATTTAATTAAACAGTTTTTAGCTCTAATGTAAAGTTGTATTTTTGAGTTACTACAACTATGCTTTCCAGAGTTGATATCATTGTTCCAGTTACGCCCAAAAATTAAGGCAGAAAAGTATTGTGTATGTTAATAGGCAGTGGTTTTTTTTATTGCCACTCCTCCAACAAATTGAGAAGCTTTTTCTTTTGAAGCTGGTTGATAGAAGTAACAAACCAGTCTACATACAGTAATACCGCAACTTACACTACCCCGTTTAACGCAAATTCAGAGATACACAGTTTTTCTTTTTGGTGACCGTGAAAATCAGGTCTCCGGTGGTTGACAGGGGACATGGTTGATACACAGGTTCGTATTCCATGTGGGACTCTAATTATGTCATCCAAAAAACAAAGTTAGTCAGTTGAAGTTTCAAGTTAAACCCTGACTTAAGCAAATTAAACTTACACAGTTATCATTCAGACCCACCAATCGTGTCAGTCTGTACCTACATGTATCATTAGTGCTAAGACAAGGATTGGGAAGGAAGAATCTGTACTCACAGTATTTATTAATTAGGAACTTGCACGGGGTTCTAGTAACATGAAATGGTTGTATCCACATTGATTTTCTAAGTCAATAATAGTTATTGCCACCTACACCTATGGATGTACAGGGTTCATAGTACTTACAGGTAAATTTTCTCTGTTAGACTCATAATTATTACCAATAGTATATTAACAGTTTGAATTCTGCCGTCAAGTCTTTAACATACTTTTTAAAAGTATAAATAAAGACGATATGGATAAATGTATGCAATTATACAACTAAAGGCTAACACTTGTTTCTGTTCACTGACCCAACACCTAGTTCTTTCTTATTATACCTGCGTTCACAGAAAGACTCATGTGTACCTACCGGATTATCGTCAATAAAAATATACAACTCACCTTTTTCAGAGGCACTTTAAAACATATTATTCTCGTGCCTTCAATAACTTCTCCACAAGCTTTGTAGGGTATCCATCTGAAAATGACAAAGTAAATCGCCACATATTTGCACAAGATTATTATATTTCTACGAATCGTATCACACGCAATAATTATAATAGTCACCTGTCTGGTATTTTAGGCATTTTGGGCATAACAATATCGCCTAAATAAATATATTCGTTGACAAGGGAATAACAGAAAATTTTATTTGAATAGAAAATTGAAAATAGTGAATGTAAAACTATAACCTTAAATATTTAATGCCGCTTATACACATAGGAGAATTTCTAAATCCTGATTAATGGCGCGTACACACCAACCAAACGAAGGCGAAACAATATGTTCGCGAAGGTGTCGGGAGTGGATGCAACACCGAAGCCGAACGAACGAACGAAAGCGTTCTGTGCCTTTCGGTCATGTGCAGGATAACTGTTCTGTGAACGCAACAGCGAAGATTCGCGAGTGTTCGGAAACGTTAGATCCCAATCGCCAATGGACTTCGCGAACATTCTTTAACCTTCATTTGGTTGGTGTGTACCCTACATAAAATGGCTAGTACCGAACAAACGATACAATATACTAATGAATGATATCAAGTCCTATCTTTCTTTCTACTTGCCCTTAGTGAGACCGAGTGTCAGATACTCGAACCGATCCTGAAATCGAGGCTTAGGAATATTTAGGATGTAGGAAATGTAGATATTAAAAAACACTTAATGACGGTGTTTGACTGAACTTGGTCTTTGACTGAAGCCCAGAAGTCCAGACTCAGGGTTTGTCAACGTGCGATGGAGCGCAGCATACTAGGATTAAAACTACAAGATCGTGTTCGAAATACCGAACTGCGCTCTCGCACGCAAATCGCGGACGTATGTAGAAAGGCAGCCAAACTTAAATGGGATTGGGCAGGACACATTTACCGTATGCCGAAAGACATGTGGGCCCGAGCCCTGACAGAATGGCTGCCACAAGAAGCAAAAAGGCGGCGTGGTAGACCACGAAAAAGATGGCGCTACGAGTTTGACGCCTTTAAGAAGACCTGGCGGAACGACACCCAGAATCGGGATGTATGGAGGAAATGTTGGGAGGCCTTTGCCCAGGAGTGGGACAATTGAAGCTTTAATAATAATAATAATAATGACGGTGTTGCGTTTACACAAAAGCGAAGGTTTGTGTGAATGTGACAGCGAAGATACGCGAATAATCGGGACCGTTCAGTCTCCATCGCCGATGGCCCTTCGCGAAAAATCTTTCGCCTTCGTTCGGTCGGTGTGTACCCGCCGTAAGAAGAGTCTATATGGACAAGATCCCTTTGCCTACCCGCTAAAAGGAAATAATAAGAAAGTTAAAAATTAAAAAGCAACACAGGGGGCTATTACAACCTATCGAGTATAAAATTCGATAGAATCAGCAAAAAATATTGCTATCTCTTTTCTACTAATGGATGTCAACTCAGGTAAAGAGGGATCATATATAAGTTTTTACTCCTATAGACCCTCATCCCTCAATATTCCACGCCCCCGGTCCAAAGTAATACTAATACGGCAGCAAGAATGGCGGTCGAGTTACGTGGGGCGTGATTTATTACTTATATTATTGATATCGATAAAATGTTAGATTACGTTATTTCGCAGTACATTTTTTTACATTACGTACATATAATCACACCTGTATACCATAAGAGTAGGCAGAGACTATAATTTTCTAATTAGTATGATTAAGAAAGCTCTAGTGCGCTTAAACAACGATTTTTATAGCAGAAATTAGCAAACTATTTTTTGAGTTGTTCTTATGATTGATGTTGTCATTGAGTTAATGTTTAGAAGTGGACATTTTGTGGCTGATGACTATATCATTGAAACTAATCGTGCCAATAATACTCTAATATTTCAACTAAATAATGAACTTATCGTTGATAACTTAAATAAATCAAATAAAAGCAAGTAATAAATAATAAACGTACAAAAATACTCACTTTTAACTGCTTTGTAAAAACAATTCAAAAATGTTTATCGACAAATCATCGACTATATTACTATACGCACTAAACTTGCCGCCATCTTTAGCTGCCAGTTTGGTGCCAAGGTCATGGAGATGGAACCGATCTCCACTCTCTCTTTAATCTACGGTGTCGTCGGTTTCATCGACTTCTATTGACTTATTTGCGTTAAAATGTTTTGCTTATTTGGTTATATTTAGAATTCTATCTTTGATTCTATGCTTATTGCTTAGATTAAAGAGAGAGTTAAGTAGTTCTAACCTCTGTCCGTACTCCGTGACCAGGATCTTTAATTGAAAAAATGAGAACAGACTACTGTTATAGACGTTGATCACAGAGTACTTTGTATATACGTAGATTCTCTGATTCAAATAAGTATTGTAATTTGAAAATACAGCTACATAATAATTTCCTTTATAATCTAAGCATGTAGACAGTAGACGCTAGTAAATAATGTGAGTATCCAACTTAGGTACCCAAGGTGAGTAGCTTAGAATTCTAGCTTAGAATCGAAGAGCACTATAATAATGCACTATGTGCATAATGGATATGTTTTTAAAATCAAACCTGTTTGTTGTTTATAGGTAGAGATTTACATCCTGTTATTTCATATTTCCATGGAAACAATGAAAAGAAAATCTTGTTTGATCGAAACCATCGATAACTTAATTATTGCAGAGAAAAGTGCAAGAATTAACTCTGAAAACAATTATAAAATGCATAGAAACACTATTTGGTACCATACACTACTTGATGCTGAGAAATCATGTCTCAAAGAAGAGAAGATAAAAAAAATACATTACAAATTTCAAGACAATAGAGAGATGGTGGAAGAATATAATGTTGACACTCAAGTTCTACTGCGCAGAGCTTGGAAAGTAAAAGGAAAGTTAGGTGGGGAGGGTAAATGGGAGGTTGAAATAGGTGATCCCTTACCTGATATGGTGATTAATAATGATTCTGCTGAAATCATAGAAAGTAAAGATCAGGTATGCTAAAAAAATGTTTGCTTTATGCATAAAATGCCTGATATTCTCTGCCTACCCTTTCAGGGATACAGGTGTGAGCTTATGTCATAAACTACCCACTGTGGGGCATGAACCTGCTAGGAAGGGGGTTATTAAACTCCACTGATTAGTATAGCTTTTCATTAGTAATATACGTTGATATATGGGACTCTCACTCCTCTAAAGGTCAAGATAGTCTAGTAGCAGTTCATATGGGCTGTGGCTGTGAAGGTTTTGGATGCAATACTTTCAGTGGATTTTACAGTTTTATGTCTACAATTTGCCCTTGTCTGGTTATGCCAAAGGTTGGCTTGAGTGTTGCCTTGTCAAAAAAGATAAATTTAATTGTCAATATAGTTAACCTTTTCTGCATCATTCTAATAAAAAACTATCTCACTCCAACTCTACATTTAAGTGAGAAAAGGTGGAAAGAAAAGATTTTTGGAATTCTCAGTATTATCCTTTTATTTTGTGAAATGATGTTGATAATGATACTTATTTTACAGCCTATAGTGTCCAGACGTAATACAAGAATAAACTTGGAATGGAGAATCAGGAACATACCATATCCCATTGAAACATATTCTGTAGAGGCCAAGAATGATGAGAAATGCATTATAGTCAGAACTACAAATAAGAAGTATTATAAGAAATTACAAATTCCAGAACTTGAAAGATTGAACCTGCCTGTTGATCAAGCTAATATACAGTACACTCATACATATCATACATTGATTATAACAGTAAGTTTAACTCATTATTATGTTTATTACACACTTGAACTTATGTGGATGTTTATGACCTGGTGGTGACCACTTAACTTCAAGGGGTCCCTTGCTTGCTTGCTTACTTGCTTTTTTTATTTGTATCTGGGCACAGAAAACTGATTACACTGGACATGATGGTAAGTAAAGTGTAGATCAAACTAGCTAAAACCTAGCAACCACTGACAAACAGTGGTCACCAGAATCATGTCAGCCTATTTATGCCTTTTTCATTTGCCCCCTCTTCTATATAAAAAATGTATGGAACATAATATACCAGTAAAACCGATGGTGGAATGTATTCCAATTATTTCCAATACATTCAACAGTTTTTACATTACTACATTTTGAATTTTAACATTGTAAGTTCTTAATAAGCCTCTTATTTTTTTTGAGTATGTATATGAACAGGTCGATCTGGAAGTCTTTGGGGGAGGCCTATGTTCAGCAGTGGATGTCTTATGGCTGATGATGATGATGATGATATGAAATTGTATTCTAATCCATAAAATGTTATTGGTAATATTTTATTTTTTTAGTACAAAAAGCCACAGCAACTAATAGATATGGACAAGGACTGGTATGAAGAACTAAAAAAAGTGAAACCAGTAAAGGATATACCAAATGAATGTAAAACACAATAAAAAGTTTAATTTAATTGTGGTTTATTTATTCAGACAGTATACAAGTTAGAAATACAAACTGAATCACAAAAATGTGTGTCTGCATGTCTTGCACATCTTGTCTGCCACATTATGACAGTCTGCGACAAACAACAAATCTTAGAGAAATATCATTTAAAATTTATTTCATTTTAATAACATGACGCATAATATGGTAGTGTTTCAGTACCACAGAAATGAGTACCATGAGTACCAGAGAGCTCACGGTGCTATCACACAGTAGCATAAAATGGTTAGATTTGGCAATTTTGGAATATAAAAATATTCTCTTGGATTTGGAATTGTTGATATTACTTTTCAACTTTTGTGAATATACACATCTGTGATGTGCATATAAGTATGAGCTTCTAAGAGTATGAATCTTATTTCAGGTTGCAATTTATGATATTATTAAAATACTAATATTTCTATACAGTTCATGTTCAAAATTAGTCATCCATGACCATGGCTTTAGCTTGTTTTTTCAATTCTTCATCATCATCGTCTTTATCCAGCAAACCTCTCTCCTTCAGGTATTCTGCGTACTGTTTTGGTATACCCATGAATGTTTTTATTTTAGCTCTCAATTGTTTCCATGTTTCTTGATAGTAATTTTTCTTATCTCGTTCCATAGCTTTGTAGTCATCTCCATATTTGTCTAATAAGTATGTTATAAACTCTACTTGCCCTTTTGGTAACCTGAAATTAGAAAAGCAGCAAGCACTCACTTAAGTACTATATCAAGTGAAGCAGGGAAAATATTAAAACATTATTTTTATGTCTACTAAGTTTATAAAAATAAAATCATTGATAATTTAATAAATAATGATGAATAATCCACATTTAAATTAAGGTTTGTATATTTACTTACATAAACTTCCTTTCTCGGGGGGCTTTTGCTTCGTTCTCTAATTTTTCTGCTATGTCTTTCCTTCGTGGTGGTCGAACAAATTTCACCACCTCTTCTTCCTCCGATTCATCTGGATTCATCATATGTTTAGCTCTTTTCAACTGTTCCTCTTTAAAGTTAGGAATTTTTAAGGTTTTATTTGGATCACTGGCCAGCCCCATGTCCTTGAGATTACGGTGGGTAGTTTTGCGGTCGCTCCAAGCTTCTTTGATTATCGCACTGAAACGTCACTAATGTTAAATAAAGGCCCAAGGATACAAATTAATATCATCTTGAAGTAAATAAAACATACCATTGTATTCCTCCTGTGTTCTTCTGTTTTTTACTCATACGTTTCCTATTTAGTTTATGTAAATACTTTTTCTTACGGTGTTGTTTTTTAACTTTCATTTTGTTTATTTAATTTGATTTTACGATACGAATGTTTATTGAATTTAAATATTTAACTACAACATAACCTCCACACGTCGCAACTATAATAATAATATTAAATATGGACTTGTGTAGCTCGCGAAAGAACTAGTTTTTTTTTTTTTTATTGTTCATAGCCATGGATACAATGTCCTTCAGCCGTATACTTTTTATTATTTATTACACTTTGTTCCTTATATCTAAGTTTTCGCAAGTGCATTGAAGTCGGATGTGTTCGATTTCAAGGCCCTGCTGGAGTTTTGGCGTCAATTCTTTCCAGTTTGATGCTTTTTAGACGATTTTCTCGCAGCGGAGGAGTCGAACATGGTCGACCCATCCACCCGACAAAAAGCGTCCAAAATCACTTATTTCAAAGCTTCCACATACTGTCCATCTTCGTTGATGTTTATTGCTTAGATTCAGATCACATTTAAACCACAAGCACAACTTTAGACTAGAATATGAAATCATTAAAACAAGCGACCACCCGCACCGTCAGAATTCCCGCCAAAACTCTCGCGAAAGAACGAGTTCGGAACAGGGTTGCCAACTGTTAGTCTTACTCCCCACCAGATCCAAGTTGAAAAACCACCAGAAAACCACTAACAAAATCGACCCTGCTTGCAAAACCACCAGATTTTCCACTAAACTCGGATTTTTTTCGTCTAATATAGAGTGAAGTTAATTCGTAACAGACCGAAATGTCACTTTACAAAGTAATACTAGTTGATATATATATTATTAATAATCACGTTTAGACTAACAAATATGTATATTCGTTGATAACGTACATTTTTATATATTAAGATAATGACATTGTCAAATCTAAGAATGTAATCTTTTTCTATAAATGATTTGAATTTAAGAACATCAATGAAGAGCCAAGGAGTTTGATATATTCGTAAAAGACTTTACTACATTCGCCCCCACTTATCCCATTTCTTCAATGAGACGTCTTGGTGGTCTTATTGTTCGCCGACTATGAGGTAGCGATGGAACAGTTAATGATGGTGGTTGTATTTCAACTATTTCTGGCGATGGTGAATTAACAATAGTGGCTGGCGTAGAAAAGGGTGTAGTAAATGCTGATGCTATCGGCGGGTTTGAAGTTTCATTCTGAGATGTAGAAGGTAATATAGGCCTTATCGGCGTCTGCTGCATGTGGCACGGTGATGATGGCAGTGATGTCAATTTAGGTCGAATGTGGTCTGCATGCCGACGGATGTTAACTCCTTGCGGTGTCGTAATAACATAATAATAACGATGCTTACGCTGGTTTATGACTCCAGGTTACCAAGTTCCCTCCAATTTCGTTCTATGAAAAACTGAGTCACCGGGTGCATATTCGCCCTTTCCTTCTGCATTTATATTGGCCTGCACTTGTTGATATTGTAAATATCTTCTTTTATTGGCTCGAATGTTGGATAATAAGCAATTCAGTTTCCGCCCAAACATAATTTCAGCTGGCGATTTGCCCGTAATATTATTGGGAGTGTTTCTATAGGTAAATAAAAATTTTTGCAACCGTTGTTTTTGTGAGGATCCTTCTGAAGCCGAAAATCTTGATTTGAAAGTTCTTACCAATCTTTCTGCTAAGCCATTTGTGCGAGGGTGATAGGGTGATGATCTGATGTGTTATATACCCTGACTTTTACAATATTCCTTAAATTCCGAAGATGTAAATTGAGGACCATTGTCAGAAACTATCATTTGAGGAAGGCCAAATGTACAAAATATGTCATCTAATATAGCGCAAAGGTTTCTGGTTATGATATTTTTCATCGGTCTAATCTCAATCCATTTCGATAAGGAATCACATGAAATTAACCAATATGTGCCTTCAAAAGGACCTGCAAAGTCTATATGTATGCGTTCCCAAACTTGTTCTGGAATACTCCAGGAGTAAATAGGAAGTTCTGGGTTGTGTGTCGTGTTTTGTTGACATCTATGACATCTTTTCACATAGTTATCAATATCTTCATCAATAGTCGGCCACCATACATAAAAGCGAGTCAAAGCCTTCATCGCAGAAATGCCTGGATGGCCCCTATGAAGATATGTGAGCACTTTTTGCTGAAGATTGTTTGGAATTACCATTCTTCCTTGCCACATGATAATTTTGTTTTCTATATAAAGTTCTCCACGCTTCCTAAAATAAGGTTTAATATTGTTAGTATATTCTACATTCCTCCAGCCTGTTTTCATATACTCAATAACTCCTGACAGCGTCGAATCTTGGCGAGTTTTTTCTCGTATTAGAACTTCAGAGAGATGTAGATCAGCCATTCTAGTTCCTAAAAGGTGCGATTCTATTTTGTGAACCCGAAGTTCTATATTTGATGGTTGAGTTTCACCATTGGGCAATCTAGATAGACAATCTGCTAAAATATTGTTCTCTCCCTTTTGGTAACAAATCTCATAATTGTAACTGCCGATAATAAGTGCCCATCTCACTAGTCTATTATTCGCTAGCTTGGGGAGATTCCGGTTAGGACCCAGTATGTATATTAAAGGTTTGTGATCAGTAATTAAAGTAAATTTGGTTCCTCGCAAATACTGATCGAATTTTTTAATACCGAATAGAATAGCAAGTGCTTCACGATCTATTACAGAGTATTTCATTTCAGCTGTGCGTAACTTCCTAGATGCAAAAGCTATAGGTCTTTCAGTGTTACCACTTTTATGGTATAATACAGCTCCCACACCTTTTTCCGAAGCGTCACAGGCAAGAAAAATCGGTCTCTTTTCGTCAAAAGCCGCTAAATGCTTTGATAACGCGATATAATCTTTTGTCTTTTGAAAAATGTGTTGTTCGTGACTCGTCCAGTGCCATTGTTGTTTACCACTGGTTAGTTCATAAAGATCTGAACACAATCCATGTAAATGAGGAATGAAACGTTCATAAAAGTTAACAAGTCCTAAAAATTATCTTAGTTCCTTAGGATTGGAAGGTTCAGGCGCTTTGGAAATTGCTTCTATTTTTTTATTCATTGGACGTATGCCGTTCTCGTCAATTATATGTCCAAGGTATTCTATTTCTTTACTAAGAAAAGAACATTTCTTCAGATTTACCTTAAGTCCTGCTTTCTGTAGACGTTCAAATATCAGATTTAGTGTATGTAAATGTTCATCCATGCTTTTACCAGCCACTGCAATATCATCAAAATACACAGCAACATTAGGTATGTCTTTTAGAAGTTCATCTAAATAGTGTTGAAAAACAGATGGTGCAGTAGAAATTCCGAAAGGCATCCTGTTATATTGAAAATAACCCTTATGTGTCGAGATTGTGAGATATTTCTTGGACTCTGGTGCAATTTCGAATTGAAGATATGCGTCCTTAAGATCAATTTTTGAAAACATTTGGCCATGTGCTAGGTTCTGTCGTAGTTGATCAAAGAGTGGAACTGGGTGCAGATGTTTTATTAAGAAGGGGTTCAACGTGCTTCTGTAATCTCCACAGATTCGAATATCACCATTGGGTTTTACAACATTGACCGTGGGTGTGGCCCACTCTACACATGTTATATTAGGGTCTATTTGGCTAATTATGCCTTCAGAAACAAGGCGATCTAACTCTTTCTCGATGTTTCTTTTCATTCCGAATTTAATAGGTCGTGCTGGAAGATGTAGAGGTTCTGTCCCTTGTTTGACGTGGATGTTGACTTGATAGTTATTAACTTTCCTGAGTTTGCCATCAAAAAGCTGCTTGTGTTTGTCTAATACTTGATGTAGCCTTGTTGGTACTTTTTTTTTAATTGAGTAAACAGGTTTAGGAAATTCCATACCAAAAGATTCGCTCCACTGTAGGCCCAAAAGCATTGGGTTAGCATTTTTCATCACAATTACTGGAAGTATTTTTTTCTGTCCATCCACTTCTACAGTAACGTCTGTGAGACCTTTTGACTTAAGTTTGTGACTACCATATGCCTGTAATTTAGGAGCTTTGATTAATGTTGGAGCCCCTATATGTCGCCAAAACACTGTACTTATGATCGAGTAAGCTGACCCTGGATCCCAGTCCATTGTGTAAGATATTCCATTGATAAGCGTGTTTATTTTTTTGCAATCCCTGTTTTGTCTACTTGTGACAGAGCAAACGACTTCGTTATCAGAATCGCTGTATTCTGAATGGTCATCATTAGAGAATGATGAAGAGGATTTGTTATTGTCTAGTGTATGGGAAATTCGTTGTAGTTTGTGTTTGTACGGTCTGTTTTTGGAAATAGATGCTCGTCCAGTTTTAATACAACAGTTTTCGTAGTGTCCATTTATGTTACATTCTTTACATATATGATTTCTAGCTGGACATCTAGTGAAGTCATGTTTGTCATGTTCACCGCAGCGTAAACATTGGCCAGTTTGTAATTGTCGAGGGCTCCTACTATTTGATGACCGTTGATTATTCGATTTGTAAGTAATTTTCTTTCCGATTCGTTTTATATTAGTCAACGGTGTGTCGTGTTCAGCTTGTTCTCTGGATTGTGCAGTAACAAATAGTTGTGCAAACGTAACTTCCATCGTCTGGCCTGCGTGTGTTTCTGTTAAATCAGGCCATTTCTGTTTTAAGTCTGTTTCTAGTTCCGTGTGATTCAAACCAGTTGCGAATCTATCACGAAGTTGGCGTTCTAATAATTTATCATCGTATCCACAGTCTTTGCTCAATTCTTTTAAACGATTAGCATAATGTTCCATTGATTCGTTAGTATCTCTCATACAATATACAACTCCAAAATTCAGTTAGAGCTCGATATCTCGTTCTTTTGACGTGATAGAGGTCTAAAAGTTTAGCACGTATGTCGTCGTATGTGCTATTGTCGAAATTTGGAGTCATTGCAGTTTTAACCTCCATGTATGTAGTTGGTGTAAAACAGTTCAAAAGAAGATCTTTCTTTAGTATGTAGTAGTCTGTAGTTACTTCATATATTAAGCATTTTTGCTCAAAATAATTTATAAAATCATTAACTCTATGTTCTGTGGAGTTAAATTTTTCCATATTAAATAATTTCAACTTTTTGATTTTGTTTTCTTGTGGTGTTGCACTAGTGCTCGTCATACTCGTATTATTCTTTAATGTTGAAATTGTTGTCGATTGTTTTGTAACCAACTCCATCATCATTTTGAAAAGCTGATTAATTTGATCTTGTTGTGCCTGTTGGGCCCTTAAAAATTGAGAAAATTGTTCTGTGTCCATTTTCCTCGTCGCCAATGATATATATATTATTAATAATCACGTTTAGACTAACAAATATGTATATTCGTTAATAACGTACATTTTTATATATTAAGATAATGACATTGTCAAATCTAGGAATGTAATCTTTTTCTATAAATGATTTGAATTTAAGAACATCAATGAAGAGCCAAGGAGTTTGATATATTCGTAAAAGACTTTACTACACTAGTATTGCCTATTTCTAAAACGTAGTGCTGAATGCAAAATACATGAAAAACAAGAAAATAACGCTATATATGACTTTTTCAACCCTTCAGAAGACTTTTCTAATCTAAAGCTAACGTATGTTTTTATTTTATTTATAGTTTCAGCAAAAAAAAAATACAGAACATTATTTTTATGCGAAAAGGTAATAAGGCTGTATCATTAGTAGCCTTCGCCTGTGATAGTGAAAAAGTTTAGTGTAATGCCGCGTCTCCTGCACTAGCTTTTTTAAAACAAAACACTAAAAATACATATACAAAACAACGATTTTAGCTGTCACCTGCTCATAGAACAATGGACCATAGATAAAAAAAAACATGTGGCACTCGGGGACTGCCGCGGTAAAGCTATTGCATAGCATCCAAAATCAATACACCTATATACTTTCTCACAAACAGCTGATTACGTATTCGTCCGATTTCGGAGCAGCTCGTCTCGATTCGTGCGAGCTTCATAGAGTCGTACCATGAAGTAAATACAAAGAGGAGGTGCCCTAACGCCGAAACTCTAAGCAGGCATGAGTCACCAGATTGCGGGGCGAAGAGGGGGATTAGGCATGCGCAGTAACGCCGATACAACCAATGCCACCTAGAGGCGAGTTGCTGAACTAAAGAGACAAGCGTGATATTTCAAAAAAGTCATCAAAAGTTCTGCTATTCATCGATAGATGGCAAAACTAAAAAGTATCACCGCTGTGCCGGTCGGAGTGGGGGGTGTTAGGTTATTTTCGTTACGGAATTTCTGGATTCGGTCTCCACGCTCAAAGCCTGCGATAGAAGCTATGCAATAGCCTAAAAATGGATGTTTTATGTAGGTGTTCTGTATAATGTTTAAGTGCAGGAGACCCGGCTTAAGAAAAACATTGACGTACGGAATAATTTAAGGACGTACGGAAAAATTTACGAATAGAAATGTAAAATGACACCTCAGTCTGACCCGTGACAACGAAGACTGCAAAGCCTTCGAAACGTCGGGAATGATAATTAAAACATAATCGTGATAGAATCCGTAAGAATAGTTTTATTTCAATGAATAGAAATGTCATTACTGGAATTAAAGTAATGGTACTTTGTAAAAAAACTTACAATATGAATCTGCAGAACATAATTTTTCTCAAATAGTTTAGGCTCCTTTAAACCTAAAAGTTGTTTCTAATTTTCATTTTTATTATTTCGCGTATCTTTTGTGATAATATGTCATCAAAAGCATTAGCCACAATGATAATACTAATGCAAATTTATTTACAATACATACATATACACTCACGCCTGCATCCCACGGGGGTAGGCAGAGACTATTGAGCTACACAGGCTGCGATCCCGACACGCCTGTTTTGCTTCTTCTACATTCATACTCCGTTTCATACTTTTCCGCTGATTGAAGGTACTCCGAACTTGCCCTTAACGCAGGAGATCATTTATTTGATCCATATAGGATCGTGTTGGGCGCCTTCTTCTAATTAACTTGCCGTACCATTCACTTTAGCGCAATAGACCCCATTCGTAAGTCACCTTTTATCCATCCTCTCAACATCTCCAAACTACCTAAGCATCCCTTTCTCAATCCTACTCTGCACATCTTCTTTCAACTCATAACAATCCCTTATCTTGCTATTCCTCATACGACCAGCAGGGGTGATTCCGCATATACAACGCAGGAAACGCATTTCCACCGCATTCACTCGACTTTCATGCTTCTTATTCAAAACTAACTTTTGCCCGCGGATTCGCACGCGTATTTTGTAGGACCAACGGTAAAAACTTTTGATTTGTCAATCCACTCAGTCGTTTTAGTCTAAATATTCTACAACGAGGAGACTCAGATATCGATTTTGAAGTCAATCGGCCGAAGGTCACTTTTTTAGATTTCTACCCCGGATCACTAAAAGACTTTAAAATGGTACATAATTCGTAAAATATTCAATATGACTCAGAAAATATGGTAACGCCATCTATTGATAAATTTGAAAATAACTTTCAGGCTATAAAGAACTCCCAACAATCGCCCACATAATATAAAAATATCCGTATCTTTTGATAAAGTTGACGGATTTGAATAAAACAAAGCCTAAATGTTATTCCAAGATGTGGTCTACAATTTCCTATCCAGTTCCGTAATGTTACTTTGGTAGTTTTTATTTGATACGTGGTCAAACATACAGACAGACAGACAAAAATTCTAAAAATAATAACAATGTGTTCTATTACTATTTTTAAACCCCCTTAACTCGTTTTTTTTTGCAAATCTAAGCAATGTACAGACTCGCGATATTTACATTCTTATTATATGTACTGATATTGATTATTTACATAGACATTTTAATCGAAGGAATGACTTGAAACTCTTTATACAAATTTTAAATACACTGAATATTATAAGCAAAAGTCTGATGACATTCGTACTCCCAGACACAGACCCTTCAATGAGATATTTTCAAAATTTGACCATAATAAAAAATAACATTTTTGCTAATATTTTTACTGATAGCACTAAACGATGTAATTACACTCTCTATGATTAATACTAAACAGAAAATTGGTTAACAAAAGTCGAGAAATTTACTGGAATAGTTCAGTACTATTTAAGGTATTATTATTAGTCAGTACTCTTTATTTTTTTTTACATTTTTAAATATATGCTACAAAAATAAAAATACATTTAAAAATATAAAAATATTCCCCTCCGATGGCGAGGCTCGGGACCCACGCCACCGGCGGTTAGGACCCCAGAGTGAGGAACCTCCTCATAATTCGTGCCGTATCCAGTAACACCGCTTTCTGCATTTGGCTCTTGACGCAAACACCAACCGAGAGCCTCTTGAGGTGTTTGTTGAGGCTCATTGGTATCAAACCATGGGCAGAAATGACTATCGGAATAATGATTGTTGAATACACACCCCACATTTCAGTAACCTCATGTGCCAGGTCTAAATACTTCGACATTTTGTCCTTTTCGGCTTTCACAAGGTTCTCATCATGCCTAATCGTGACATCAATAAGCATCGTCCGGCGCGTCAATCGATCTACTATCACAATATCTGGCTTATTATTATGACTATTTTCGAGAACTGGTTGAGGGACATATTCATAATAAGGCACCTCAGCAGCCACAAGGCAATATCGAAGAGCAAGTTGCTGGTGTAGGATCTTGGCTACAAGGTTATGCCTATGCAAATACTCGCCGTTAGCAAGTTACGAACAAACGGAAATAACATACCTGATAGATTCTCCGGGATGGTGGCATTACATTATTATCATTATAATAGAGCAATATTATATCAAACACAGCTTCTTCGAGACGTGCAATATATTTGGAAATGTATCACTCACTTAGTGGTTGAGCGATCAAAATTTCACTAAATTTTTCTACGAAACCACAAAAAAAATCCACTAACCACTAGACGGCATTTTTTCCCACTAAACGGGATTGAAAACCACCAGATTTAGTGGAAAATCCACTAAGATGGTAACACTGGTTCGGAAGACCGCTTCCACAGACGAAATAAACGAACTAGTTCTCAGATCTCTCGCTCTTTAGTTTATTTGTTAGGTAAGATTTTAAGTAGTATGATTGTATGTAATAGTGAATGTGAGCGAGAGCGCGACGCTATCCGATTTCTTTCTTTCTGCCCGGCGTTATTTCGGCCAAATGCCAAATCCACCTTCCTACTTAAACGCTTCCACTTGGCTCGGTCTTGATTATCCTCCACAGTAAGACCATTGCTTCTCATATCATTCTCCAAAACGTCCAGCCAGCGCTTTTGGGACCGTCTGGATATACTTAACATGGCGCTGACAGACCACGTATCTCGCCCACACAAAAGTACTGGCCAAATGATGGTCTTGTATATAAGACTTTAAAGTGTCACCGGCATGTAACAGTTGCCAGTAACGCCCGCATCCTCTCACCACATAGGGCCTAGGGGAACGTACCGATACTGCGTGACCCGTTTTTCAAAATACCATGCTTTCAGTCGGCTGTTCTCAAGCATTTTCTAGATGCTGTTTGTCCTCATTTACCAATGCTATGACATCAGCATACATGAGCACCCACGGTGGTTGCCTCTTTACTTCCGCCGTCGTGACGTCAAGAACAACAAAACATAGAAATGAACTCAGTGCAGATCCCTGGTGAACCCTTTATGTGATCGGGAAGGGTTTGGTGACGCCAAAAGCAGTCCGAATCAAATATTTCGATCGGAAGAATATGTCTTCGATAATGACAATATAAGCTTCTGGCACCCCTTTGACCCTTAGTGCCCTCCAGATCACCCGTTTGGATACAAAGTTAAACGACTTCTGCAGATCCAGGAAAACGATATGCAGAGGCTTCTTTTTCGCCCTGAATGCCTCGCGCAACGATCTAATGGCGAATACTGGAACCATGGTGTTGTCTGTCCCCCACCAACTGTAAGGCAGGAACCCAAGATGCACTTTAAAGCTTAATATTTCGTAAACAAATTATTGTATCGAAAAATAGTTTTAACGAACGAATGTTTTTGGACGAGCTATCCAAACGATACCCCACATTATGGGATAATCGAGAAAAAAAATTATTCCCACTTTAGGTGTAGGAGAGGTACCCCACAGAAAATTTATTTTCCAAGATCTTTTACGTTTTACTGGCGTGATTGATTTGTATACCCATGCTAAATTACAGCTTTCTAGTAATGGATAGTCTCTGAGCTGAATCGCGGACAGACAGAGGGACATGACGAAACATAAGGGTTCCATTTTTACCATTTAACTTTGGTACCCTAAAAATATTCCGATATATTGTTAAGCTCCTCTTTTTTTGAAGTTGGTTAGTTAACCTTCCCCTTTTTTGAAGTCGTTTAATAATTAACCTCCTTATTTTTTTAAATCGGTCAAAATGCGTGCGAATAATCTTTTTTAGCCTTTCTTAGGTTCGAGACGAGAACTAAAAGAACGAATTTGTTCGTTGAGGAGCCGCGAACTAAAGTGACCGCTTCTTATCGTGAACTATTATGCGCAAGTCTAGTCGCAACTCCATCACATTCACAAATCACACATGTGATTTGATGGGATGATGTGAGTAGAGGTGGCCGTTTAAACGCATTCTACTTGGTTATATAGCATATAACCAAGCAGATCTTTTTAATTTACATAAGCACTAATTATTAACGTTGTATGCTTATTAGAAATTAAATTGATTTGGAAAAGTTAACAGCCAATATAATTGTATGAACTAAGATTGGTAAAAAAAACGTCACCAAGTAAGCTAGCGGCTTTAAGCTTTCCACAATGATTAAGTTAAGTTTTCTAAAAAAAGCAGCCGAATGTGAATAAGCAATTAAGCACAAAAACTTAAAAATAAAATTCTTATTTTAATAAGCACAACTTTAATCTTGTTATCGATTTTAAGCAAATAAGCCACCTCTATGTGAGTGACGAGATTTTTTGAATGTTCTATATGGAACTGGCTGAGGATTCTTACGCAATTAAAAATGCAAATGTTATTAGAACTTGTCAGTGTGGTCTCAGACTTTCGCCCATTATTTTGGAACAAATAAAAAAGTTGCTTTCTGGTACTTGACTATTTTTTTTAAAGTATACAGGGCCATTCATTAAATCATCCTAAACATGTAAAAATCATCTGAAAAGCATCAAACTGGAAGGATTTGACGCCAGAACTCCAGCAGGGCCTTGACATCGAACACATCCAATTTCATTGCACTTGCGAAAAATTAGATATAAGCACAAATGAAGACATAAAAAACACATAAGACGAGGCTGTATGGGCTAGATCCCTTTGCCTTCCCGAAAGGGAAAAATAAATGGCATGCTCTTTGGACAATTGACATTTCACCAATAAAGTGTGGCGCGCTCGTGTTGTTTTGATTAATTTTAATAAATTGTGTTAGATAATTCTTATATTAAACACTGAAACCTTCGATAATAAAATGCCAAAAACAGGCGCAACACGCTATCAGAAGTTTCTGAAATCGGAGAAAGCCAAGACTAAATTAAAAAATAAAAAAGAACTACCGAAAGGGACAAATGTAACCAAGACTAATTTTAAAGTAAAAAAGATTATTATTAAAGAACAACTCAAAAAGCACGAAGCTTCTGAGGCCTTGTCGACTAGGAAACTGAATGTTAAAGAGTTATTGTCTCGACTGAATCATTTTAATACGAACGCACGCACAGATGCGCTAAAAGGCTTAACTGAGCTTATTACGGTTCATCCTAATGTATTAGACAATAATCTAAGTCAGCTTACCCTTGGAGTGACTCCGTTAATTTTAAATGTTGAAAAAGTCGTAAGTACTCCTTAAATACCTACCTTGTAAAAAATATTGTCACCTAAAAAATACCAGAAAATTTATTTTTTGTTTAAAGATTGTAGTTTCGATCTAGTAATCGGGCAGATCTATTTGCATTCCTGAATTTTATATTGTGTCATTGCATCCTAAACAGCAAGTTGTGCAATACTAACATCTGGTTATATTTTTCAGCTGCGGCGTGAATCCTTAAAAGTCATACACATTATTTTATCAAGTGCAAGCTGTAACAAGATAGACCCATTTTTTGATATCATATCCACTTATTTAAGAAGTGCTATGACACATATTGATAACAGAATACAAGAAGATTCATTATTATTTCTAGACATCCTTTTGTCTTGCACACCAAAAAATGTAGCACAACATTTTTACAAGATCATGCCAAACTTCCTTGATATGATTTCAAAACTACGAGTAGATTCAAAGCCAGGAAGGACACTGACAGTAAATATGGGGAGTCAAATAACTAGTATAAAATGGAGAGTGAAAGTTTTACATAGACTTCAAGTTTATTTGGACAAGTTTGTACTTTATAACAATATGCAGGAAATAGACAAGCCTACTGCAACTAATACCCATGTATTTGACAAAACAAAGCTGAACCATTATCCTTTATTCAATTCCAGCTATGTTTCTGTTTGTCATTTATCTTGCTTCTCATCAAAGAAGTCTCAGGAAGTGGACCCAATAGATGAAGTTGCAACATTTTTGGAATATATTGACACCCTGATGCCATTGCTTTTTGAAACTTGGCTTGAAGTCTGTCCTAATACAAATTCAGAGAGGAATTTCGAAACTGTAATAAATGAAGATGCAGCCTCACTGTTAAAACATACTCTCAAAGTTATTTGTTTAATTTGGCAATTAGTCCAATATCTATCTAAGAAGAACCCAAGCTCAAATATGCAAACATTGTTTTGCCAAAAGTACAGGCAGCAGTTTACTCAATATTTTCTAAATTTATTTCCCTATGTGACTAATATAAGATCAAAAGCTAGGTCTGATGCTACTGAATTTGAAAGTGCCATATCAGACCCAAAGTTAGTAGCTGAGAATTTGGAGATATGCAATTTGTTCATATTAATTAATCCCAATGTTAATGTGAAATCACATAACAAAGAAATAGTTTCAGTTCTCAACTATATTGAAAAGATGTTTGGTGAAAATACAAAAGATGAAACTAATGACATGATCATAAGAGTTATGCATTCAATATTTACAAATGAAGTCAACAGCTGGACAAGATCATTAACCATCATGGATTCCTTATTCAGAAAAATTATATGGGCCTATTTCAATCAAACCTCTGGAATGTTCAAACAACAAATTTTTAGTCTTTTATGTAAAATTACACTGAATGACAAATTAGGCCACTTTCATAACATTGACGCCCATGATATGTGGCTCAAAAACCTACCTGATATATTATTGAGCGAGACTGTGACTATGCAAACTATTGACATTATCCATAAGTTTGCAGTTAGAGACAATAAAACCTTCAACACTGTCATTAAACCTAAATTAGTGATGATTGTGGAGAATTTACCCAAAATTGTAATATCTGATGCTGAAAATGATACACACAGCTATTACAAACTGTTTTCTTTGCTGTTTTGGATCAAGCTTTGGGATGAAGAATCATTGAATATACTAGAAAACCAATTGTTGAATGATGTTTACAACAGTGATCATGGCAAATTTATCATGGATACCTTGAAGTTAAGAAGTGGAGGAATGGAATAAATAAAACGATTATAGTTTTAATTTTAAGATGTCATTTATTTCATAAATTCGAACACAAAAATTATGCAAAACACACTCAACCATCTGGCAGAGGCAAACACAACTAAACAACAGAGAATAAAATTACAGGGTAACATCAATACATTGTCACTGAGGGATTCCACTTGAAACACATTAAAAGCTAAATAACACAAATGTTCAAATCATTAATAATCTCCCATCCAATTACAATTTATTTTACTATTTATTATGCATAATACTGCCATTAGCAAATCACAATCATCTTTACTCAATTTACATTTTTATACCATAAATTCAATGCAGTCATGGAGAGATCGAATATTTAAGAATTACATATATTCACACATATCTATATTTCTGATAAAAATATGAATGTCAAATTCGGTAACTTAAACGTATTCCTAATTTATTATTTATATTTCAATACCATATTCAATCAAGATATAAATACTAGTCTTACAATCCAGATGCCACAATACTAAACAGTGCAAGATTGCTAACCGCAAGCTCTTATCGCCTAAGGATGTGGCATGTCGCATGTTAGTGATACAATCATAACAAGCCATCATATTTACCTTTATTTATTTTATCTATACCTAACAATCGAGATAAATTCTTGAAGAACCTCTTGTAACATACATGCAGTCAATAACTTCATATCAATACTTCAAACGTCGATATGAAAGCCTCATCGAAGCTGTTTCATGTTATTCATTATAGACTAGTGTATTTTCTCTACAAACTAATTCTAATAAATATGACTAATAAAGAAAATTAGCTAATCATCGACTTTCTCTAGTGTTACATATTTGGCAAATTTTGGCAAAAATATTTCACCAATGAGAATGCAAACTGCATGTAGTTGATACATGCAAAATCATAGTAAACCATAAATATATCGTGAATAAAATATTGTTACGTTTCAAAATTGTGCGTAAACAAATCAAAGTGCTTTAATTTTGTGTTAAAATCCTATGATAAAAATAAAGTTTGAAGTAATTAAATTATGAGTATCATTATTGAGAATCATGTCCTCATAAACCATAGATATATATCGATAACGTACTGTGCATTTAATGCCTATAATCAAAACGCATTGTGGGTATACGCAACAGATTTTGTGATTTGATTGATTGATGAGTTATGAAACAAGTATGCTGCCTGACCTCATGTAACTTATACAGCATGGATGTTTGGGTTTTTTAAATTCCTAGAATAGATAATTACACACCTACTCAATATTTATAGCCGCAATTCAGATCTTGCAAAGTTCGGAATATATAACTAGACTTAAGCATCCCTATCCCTGTCTGTGGAAAGCAAAGTATGAGATGCTCAATATCATGCAGTGGCTTCAAAAATTGCTGATGCCATGTATAAAGCTGGGTAAAGACGCATTTTCATCGAGGCAATCTCATGATGGATAGATAATGCACAATGATAGGTATTGTAATAGTATTATGTATTTACTTTCATTAACATTGCTGTATAGTATAAGGTAGTAGGGTTTTCGGCCCATTCGATCTATCGACACGTAATGGCGGCGACTAATCGAATGTGCCGAAAAACCTGCTTCACTTTCAATGTTCCTAGCGCTCCGGCCATCTTTGTTTACGTGATTGTAGTGTTATTTTTGAACGAACTGGCAAACTTGCGTTATAGTTGTTTCACATGAATGTAAGTATAGCCTTTTGTTTTAGTATGAATCTTGGCAAAATATTTAGTTTGTCTTTCCGATAAAATAGTTCATGAAGATGCGACTTTTAAGATAAGGAAGATATCATTGTAATATATACTTATTTTGGGTACCTATGCATTTGCCTATTGAGTTTTCCTTTTACTAGATTTTTTTGCGCGGGGAATTGTAGCAGAGGCCGACAGCATTGCCTGAAAATAAAAGAATTAAATTGAAAACTAACTTAAAAAAAGCAAAAGCATATCTATTATTTGTGCATGGTGCCACCTAATGTTTTGTCACATGAAAATATCAAAGCCAACACGAATTGTTTTCTTAGTATGTATATCACTAGACCAAAGATTTACGTACAAAATATTGAAGTCATAAATGTTTAGGAAAATAGTAATGATATGACATTTTTTTCGGCCTATTGCTACTATTAAGTGTCACCATTACATGTATTATAATTTAGTCTACAAAGTCAACCGGATAGACAAAAAATAATATATACAGAACGACGACATAAACAAATAAATAACATAACACACGAAGAATAACTCAAAAACAGTGTTTTATTTTTTGTAAATACATATAATATTTTTAGTAGTATTATACAGTGTGTTTCATAAAGTTGGTATCCATAAAAGGTACACAGATTGAGGTTCTGTCTGACAACATATCCGTGAAGAGAAAAAAAATTATCGCGCGATTTCGAATTTGTATACGTTTCATACTTAATATTTGTGGAATAATAAATCGTGCAACCCTAATCAGCTGATTCATTGACGACGCGACGCGCGGTGTAGGTACTTACACCACAGAGCGCTTGTACTCCAACAGATAGCACGGGCGGCGACGCCGCGGCAGCGTGGTGGCTTTCTATGAGGATTATTTTTTTTATTAAATGTAATTTATTTCCTTTAATAGAGAAGAATCGTCATGTACTGAGTTTAAACAATGTATTAAAAGATTAGTACTGTACTTGTCCACTTACCACATGTTGCGTTTCGTGCAGCAGAAAGAACTTTGCACTACACTTTTCTATGAACACTTACTTCACAAATAGGGTTCGAAATGAGCTCCTCCTTTTTCCAAACACTTAATTATTCTGTGGTATATCAAGGACCTAGTGTTTCTTAACATTTGTGGGGTTACTGATTCAAAAGCGGATTTTGATGTAACGTGAAATGCCTCAATGAAACGCCACCGATACAGCTCCCGACCCCTACGACAACTACCCCCAGCAGCACCGACACATAAAATAATTTCATAGTACTCGCTATTCAAATACACACTCGATCGCGACATTTTTATAAAAGTTGAGAGCGACTTCACAACTTTACCGTTAGTAAGCAACTGACGTAATGAAGGTACATAATTTTCAATATGGCGGTAGAGTTCAACAAGGCATAATTATGAAACCCCGATAGGCTACTATGAACTGAAGAAAAAAAAACATTCAACGGAAATAAAAAAAAAAACATCTTGATACGTTTTTATTTATCCGCATTAAGCATCATTAAAAAAAGTCAGTATTATAGGATAAAAATCAACATTAACTACAATTACAAAATTATGCAGAACCATTTTATCTTTTTTCATAATTTTTTAGCGTTCTGTCGTGTAGTGTGTTTTTATTGGCGGCGAAAAGTTTGCCGACTCCTATCAAAGGATTGCCGCACGTAGCGGCGCATTGGAAAAGAGTTAAAAAGTGCCGCGGAAAAATGGCAGACCGAACATAGTGATGCTCTAGTATGATCTATTCGGATAAACATTAGAACTAGGTACTAAATATTCTAATAATTTTAATGTAAATTAATACTACCTCCCGGTAGGTAAACAAAATCCCTGTATGAATGACCGAATGACCGAAATCCAGGTTTCGGGTAAAGTTATTGCAATCACCACATTATTCGTATCAGCTCAGAAAATAAAATAGTTCGTAAAGATTAAGACAATGCATCATATTCATACAAGTAAAAGTTGTACTTTATTTGTAGAAAGCGAAAATTACGATTAGTACGGATGTAAATTTTAATTCGAATAATGAATTAACTTTGGTATTAAATATTGAATCATTCTAATCGATTGAATGATTGAATAAATCAACTCATTGCATATTTATCAACCGCCCATCCCTAGCGCGGTAATACAGGCAATACTCAAAAGACACAGCTACCGCTTTTGAAATATGTGCCGCTAATGTCTGATTGGCGAAAAACTACCGACTTTTCTTTGAGTTCTTGCGACAGTCCACGTGGACTTCATAGGTATAGCGATCGCCGCTCTTTAGGTGCTGCGCACGTGACTAGCACAGAGTAGTGAATGTTCGTTGTGAAATATGGACGATTTGATACATGCCTAATTAGTTTAGACATTTAAGAGGTGCTTTTAAATGAAAGAAGTGAAAAGTTGATCAATATTTTGTTGTCACTAAGCAAGTGTAATATTATAATTTACGCATTTCCTTTAAAAAACAATTCGTATAAATTTGAAGTATGTAAAATACTTCAATTTTAGTCATCGCGTACAAAACTAAATAGTTCCATTCGTTCATTTAGTTGAGTTAGTAAAGTTTTGTGTGTAGGTTTAGACACATCTAGTTTTATTTAGTCTTTGTAACCATGTGTTGTTGACCGCTGCCAGCTGATCTAGGGTCATCACAACGAGAGATTTAATATTATTTTCGAAGTCTGATTACTCAGTAACTATAAGGCCTATGCAGTTTTTACCTTCACGAAAAAGTTGCCAATCACCGGCTCTGTGTGTGGACTTTTCATGGGTACCAACTTTATGAAACACCCTGTATAATACGTACAACAACAAAAAAACAACCAAGTAAACAAGCATTATAAAAACTGAATTAGTGGCAATAATACACAGATAAATAATTGTTATTTAAATTAAATGGGGAAATGTAGTTAATATTATGCTGAATATGCGAACGAGGGCCAAACTGTTAGGTTCATCGTGCCTTCTTAGTGGAATTACACAAAACAAAATTAACATACTGTTCTGCTCAACTTCTTCAGCTATAATGATCGGAGTCAGGACTATAGGAAACTAAACATCTGTGCATTTCGATGAAGTAGGCATGTCTTCATGCAAGGGAATATATTTGTACTCTGGGTGATTTTCTAATGTGGCGTCAATGAGTTTTTGTAATGCGTCACTTTTTTCTTTAATTTCTTCGTTAATTTTCTCACCGTCTAAATCAGAAACCTCTATTATATTCGAACAGTCGTCCGTTATTTCGATTTGAGGTAAATTAACAGAATCATTTTGTGTGGTTTCTACATTAGTTAAGTCGTTACAGCTTTGAAATTCATCAATGAATTGTTTTTCTACCGTAGAAGCTCTACTGTTACGTTCTGAAGAAGATGATTCATTATCTGATTTCGAAGAGTCTTCACTTCTATGCCAAAAGGCAAATTTACTAGGCAGTTGTAATAATTTACCAATACCAGAACTACTTCCTTTAGGTATGCGTCCAGGTGATCTTGATTTATGCCGTTTCTTTTGCTCAGAAATAGGATTTAGAACTTGCATTTCTTTATGTAATCCACTATCTTTAAAACAAAGATTAGGCATATTCTTTATGATTTCTGTTAAGGTTTCCTCGGGAGTATCTAAGACAACATTGTCAACATTTTCATCAACATTTTTAATTTCTGCTACGAGAGTCGGAGACGGTGGTGGCGGCGCTTTTGCCTTTCCGTATTTCCCTTTTGATAATTTCTTTTTACTTTTCGGAGAATCATTCGGCGTGCCAAATGAGGCTTCATCGTCGCTCTCTGCGGAATCGACGTCGATAAATGAAATGTCAGGATGGCTAAGAATTGTATTTGGGTTAGATGATTTTTCTAATGAACCAACTCCATTCTTTTGTTCTTCTATATTTATGCTAGTGGAATTCGTTTTAAAATTATCCTCCGATTCAATCGTCATTGAAATAGATTCAGAAGTATTTTCGTTTTTGTCGTTATCCGTAAGTATTGAATTATTTACAATAAGTATTTTGGATTGTATCGCCTTGTCTTGTACCTCAGATTCTTGGGTATGTTCGTTAATAGTATTATTATATTTATTGTCATTATCGTTTTTAATTATAATTTCTTCAGTATCTTCAAAAACATCATTTGTATCATCAGTCGTGATTTTAGATTCATTATTTATCGTAGCTTCTTTAGCAGTGACTTCTTTTTGGTCCCAGTGATCTGTATTGTTAGTTTGATCATTAGAACTTGTTTGTAAGGGGTAATTACCTAATACTTGTACTATTTTTATCTGATCACCAAGATATTGGTAAATAAATGGAGGGTCAGTATGGGATAAGTATAACGGGGACGGTAGATTAACAAGAGGGGGCATATTCGCATATTCAAAACTATCGTCGTCGTGTAGCTCCTCGATGACCACTTCACTGTCCTTTAAATAAAAAGTACTTAAGTCTATATCAACATAAAATATACTATACACGCTAATAAATGCATAAACAGTCTTGTAATACATCGCAATAATTATGTCTAATTAGGGTATGTGTAACATGCATTCAAGGCACTAGAATGAAAAAAAAATCCGACTACTATCATTATTGTTTATGGTGAAAAAAGCACAACAGCTCAATAACTGCATTTAATGAAACGGTTCTCATATCCTATATATTTTCCTCTTTTATTCTTACAACACATGGAAATATTTCAAAGCTATAGCGCTGTAGCATAAACATACAATATTTTTTATTGTACATACTGAAGCGTTTACACCTTCTAACTCTCGTCACTTTCTTTAGCACAATAATGAGCGAATTTTACTTCATAATGATTATCAGTCAAACACCTACACCAAGCACCGTTCCTACCCTGGCATGCTAAAATATCAAACAGGATTAAAATTTTCCTGTGCTCTCAGTACCATTATCCTTATCTTTATGAACACTATTGCCCTTTAAAGTAATTTGAATTATGTGTGAATAACAAAAAAATATATGATACAATGGGACTACGCTCATATTGGTAACCCATACTGTGACAGTTTTAATATGTGCATCTTGTTCGGCAGTGATTTATATTTTGAACACGCTTTAAGTTCGATTTTACATTTTACACTAACGCCCGTATTTTAGGACAACACTAGTGAGATTTGCTATGCGTATACTATGTTTATATACCGATTGGCGCCAACATAACCACATTAAATTTGATAATGGGTAACATATTATTTTTAAATGTCGCCGCACCTAAAAAAACGCGTATGAAACGTTAATACTGAACAAAATAAGTAGCAAAAATTTAGTTACTAAATGTCACACAATTTATTCTGTGTAAAAGCGGTATAATGCGCGAAAATTGACATGTAGGTAAACTTCAGTAGGTATGCAGCACGTGACCTTCGCATCCAAGTCGTGCCGGACAAGTCCGTTCATGTTTGTTATCGACAAAAGTCTTTGACCGATAATATCAGCCGTTTTAGGTCGCCTCAAACGTATATCATGTGCAAATATTGAAAAAACTAAAAATCAATCCTGTGGTTTAACTATTTCACCTATTCGACTTATTTTTGGTACAAAGCCTTGCAACATTGTAAGGTATATCTGGGTTGATTTAATGTCGTTATGTCTGTGCCACTCTGTATATGTGATTGATCCGTTTATTTTAACATTATACGCATATTAAAGATCACACTAGCAATGTTTTTAAAATGCTATTATAAGCAATGCGGGAAACATTGGTAATTTATTAGCTTTAGCACATTGCGTGTATCAATTTCAACCAATCATACTGTAACAATGTCTTTTATAGACCTTATCAAAGTTTTATTGAATTGGTTATGTAATTAATAATATAATTTTAGAGCTAATCTCTCCCATATGCTAGACACCAATATGCAACCTAATTATATTTTAATATTCAATAATAATAATTTATGTATGCAATATAGATAGCTGCATACAATAATTTTGATTATAGTATGTTATACTCCAACACCAAATATAATAAGTTTTACTCTATTTGATTGATGATTATGAGCAGTGGGGATTAAACTCAAACCTAGAGTTAAATAAATACTGTACAATTAATTGACCAAGTAACGTGCTAAAATATCTGCCAAATGTAACATCATTTCAGGTAACATCAATATTTAATTAAAATATTTTTAAAATCACATATATTACAATAAAAGAAAAGTGTATATTTCTAAATAACGACTGCTCAAAATCAACTTAGAGTCGATTTTTCAAATGCCTGCTAGCTTTTATCCGAGGAATATTTTTTGTTGATTCTTTTTGAAAAACAAAAACGTCAAAATAATTCCAAAAATAAAAGTTATCGGGCTGTTGAATAATCAACCCTTACTCATCATAGGTCCCCACACAAATAACTTTTGAATAGGAATTGATATATGTATATATTTTAAATGATTAACGTTATAAGTGTGCACCAAACTCGATTCGAATATGTAATCGATAGTTATTTGTGCTCCGACCATGGAAATCTTCGTCCTTTAACCATCGTAATATATAAAGTGTTTCCCACGCCATATACAGATATAAAATTTTGTAATAAATATCGTTAAGAATATGTTTGATAATACTGATCTCAACTTTGTAGGTATTGAATGTGATTATGTAAAAATATATGAAACTCTTTCTATTATTCTTCAAGCATTTCTAAACATTATTGAACAGCAATACGGTGATGCGTGGGCCTCGTAAAACCATCGTCAATTGGAGATAATACTGAACCATTGTTCAATAGTGGCACTATAGCAATATCAGTCTCAAATAAGACCCGTGATACACACACTGGCAAATGGGCATGGCAGTCAGTACTGGCATCGTGATTCGTGTATGATGCCGGCACTACACGATCGTCCAACAGTCCAGCACTTCAAAATAGTTCCACCTTTTCAACTTATGATGGATCAAAGCAGGTAAGATCATTGAACATTCATAAACGAACTCAATACGCAAAAATTAGACAAACAGTTGGACGATTGTATAGTGTAGACAAAAAACCGCATCTCTTGCACTAATACATTACACAAAACACCTTCATAAAACATGGTTTTGCTACCTCTTTATCTCTTGGTAGTGGTAGAGCCACGCTGTAGACAGTTACGACTACAGCACGAATGGGCCGGTTCGACCGGTTTGATACCACTGTCTCACAGAAAACTGACGTAAAGTGACAGCTTGCTGTCGCGTTTCGTGAGGTGAGTGAGATTTCCGGTGGCCCATTTCCCTGCCTCCCTTTTCCAATCCCTTTTCGCTCCCCTTCCATTCTCTCCCTTTAGGTTGGCAACGCACTCATGATTCTTTTTGTCTTGGGTGTCTATGAGCGGTTGAGATCACTTACCATCAGGTGACCAATCTGCTGTTTGCCAGGTGCTGCTATAAAAAAAAATGGTCCATTGTTCTATAAGCAGGAGATAGCTAAAATCATTGTTTATGTATGTGTTTTTGTGTTTTGTTTCGAGAAAAACTAGTGCAGGAGACGCGCCTTAAGCATAACTTGAAACTTTAGAAAAAAAAACTACATCGGCGATATGTTTTAGGGCCGATATTCGGTAGCTATATACATTTTATATGACGGATAATTTTGAACCTTTGGACAGATGATTCATATATTATTATCAAAACTCCAAAATTATGCCCCAGATAAAATTGATTTAGCTATTGATATTTTGCCCATACTAAGGCTAAGTATTTGGAATTTTTAAATCGAATTTCGACTTAATCCGAGCCATTTTATTTTCGAGTAAAACAGACTGACAAAGTAAAGATTTTCTTGTAAAAAAATGACTCGGAATAAGTCAAAGTTCGATTTAAAAATTCCAAATCCACTGAGTTCGTTTCTTTGACTCAGACTTAGTCGAAGTTCGCTCTATAGATCTCAGCCTAAGAAACTTTTATTGTATAATGTATGTTTGGCATGCCTTTCTGCGTGTATCACGGTCTTTTAACATTTCATACGTCCTTTTATTTTGCTGTTTGTTACTCCACATATATGAATTGTGTTGTTATGTGTCGTTGGTGTAACATTAATTAAGAAATAATAAGTTTAAAAACTGAACGGACCGACCTCAAATCCGATCGAGACCTTTATATGGGACCAGCCTTGAAATAAGCTCTATGGAACACAAAAAGAATTTTGAAGATCGGTCCACATTTGGCGGAGATATCGCGTAACATACATTAAATTAAAAAAAAATACAGCCGAATTGAGGACCTCCTCCATTTTGAAGTCGGTCGATAAAAGTATGCTTTGAGGTACAGAGTTATTATCCAGCAGGTCGATTCTCTAAGGTTTCATTTGTGAAAACAACGTTGCGACATCATTGCGGCAACAATGTTTTCATTTTTGTATGCAGCAATGTACAAAACGCACGCACTAGCGCTATGCGAGATGAAGGCGCTTATGCGAAGCCGAACTAGCTCTCTCGAGTGAGGCGTTTGACATAAATGTATGGAAAATGGTATTCTCTAAGACCCGACAAGGTGGAACGGTCCGTCGATCGCAACGTTGTGGCGTTTCTAACGCCCCGTTCCAATAAATAATCTCAGTTCGAATGTGCAGATAGATTACAAAAATGAGCCAATAAGAACACAGTTTGAAAATGACTCCGTCAAATGACTTGATTTGATTGGTTCAATACACGATCTATCTGCACTCTAAACGGAGATCGTTCTGAAACCGGCCGTTAGAGAATCGACCTGCAGTAGTGAATAGTGATGGGATTCTTCTCGAATAAATATCCAAGCGCGAGTAAATATTCATAAACACCCGTTTCTACTGAGTATTTAATGCGCATTTCTTTATAGTTTTTTTTTTTTGGAATGTTGTGATTGATGTTTTATACTATAACAGTAACTATAACTTTTTTTTCATATGTATATAATCTATGTAGAAATACGTGAAAACTTACTTCTTTGTTGTTACAAGTAAAAATTATGCATAAGCTTAATTTAATGTTTGATTTAGTTTAAAACTTCAGACAATCACAACATTGCAAAAACTATAAAGAAATGCGCAGTAGTTACTCGGTAGAAACGGGTGTTTTGGATATTTACTCGCGCTTGGGTATTTATCCGAGAAGAATCCCATCATCAGTAGTGAGTAGTGAGGTTTTATTTTAAGTTGTTCATAGCCATGGATACAATGTCCTTCAGCCGTATACTTTTTATTATTTTTGTAACTTTTTTCCTACATCTAAGTTTTCGCAAGTGCAATGAAGTCGGATGTGTTCGATTTCAAGGCCCTGCTAGAGTTTTGGCGTAAATTCCTTCCAGTTTGATGCTTTTTAGACGATTTTCTCGCAGCGGAGGAGTCAAACATGGTCGACCCATCCACCCGACAAAAAGCGTCCAAAATCACTTATTTCAAAGCTTCCACATACTGTCCATCTTCGTTGTTGTTTATCGCATAAATTCACATCACATTTAAACCACAAGCACAACTTTAGAATATAATATGAAATCATTAGAACAAGCACCGTCAGAATTCCCGCCAAAACTCCGTGAGTAGTGAGGAGTGTATCAGTGTTACCAGACCTCGGCGGCTTGCGGTCGCTTGATGGTGGTAACGGTGGTGCGCGCGGAACGAGCGCGTGCGCGACCCGTCCCTCCCCCTCCCGCGCCCGCGCCCCCACCACCCCCGCCCCCGCCGGCGCCCAGCGACGACGTGCGCGTCAGGGACGCAGAGTTGTCCGCGCTAGAGTAGCCAGAGCTTATGTCCTCCGACGACTTTATGTGACTGCAACAAATAGTAATACTGAAATTAGGAAACTTACCCATACTACGTGACTTGTGGGGGAACGGGTCTTCAAAATACCACGTTTGGTCACAGGGGCGCGGCTCAGGTTTTCGTCACATAGTCAATATTCTCTGGAGAAAGCTCATGCTTTTTCGAGCTATATTCAAATACGGCGCGCAGCGTTTAGCACATTGTAGATTCACATGTGGCAACACATCTTAATATTTTTTTAGACTTTTCTTCGACAAAAAATTATTTAAAACCATAGTAGAGGGGAGGAGCGAGGTCTTAGCATATATAACGGGTGTTCACCGAGGGGAGAGGGGTATGAAAATTGTAAAAAAAAATTGGTCACGTAATATGGGTACATTCCCTTATGTAACTGCTACTCTTTTCTTTCTACTTACTCTTATCCCAATTTAATGTGGAGTCGGCGTAACACAAATATGTTTCAGATATGTTTTTCAAATATGTTTCAGAAATAACTTGACTTAGTTTTTATGACCGGCTGCCTGCCTAACGCCAACCCCACGTTGGGGGAAATTAAAGTGATACAAATAGTAGTAGTATTATAGATTAAGGCTCGTTTTTTATTTCAATTAATTCCGTTTATACGAATAATTTACAATCGCAAAGAAATTAACCTGAAATCGGGTTCGTCCATTCTATTAGGCCGAGGACTTCTGACATCCACGTCCACTTCGGGGAAGTACATCGGCTGCCGACTGTTAGACTCGGAAGCGCTGCGTCGTGTCGAGTATCCACTGCAAAGACAAAAACGATATAATTTACAAGTTATTATTCGTATTATGTCTGCCCATGCCCCACCCCACTGAGGTTGGCGCAACACACTTTTCCAACCATGTTGCAGAAAAGATATGGCTTTAGATTTTACGACTGCCCGTCAACCCCTCTGGGGGATAAAATTCCCACGCAGGAGGAATTAGAAACAAATTCATTTATATTACGGGAGGAACCTCTTGAGTCCATCATCCGTGTCGTGTCGCTTGTCGTCTTGTCTTGTCGTTGTTGTCGCTTAAGTACTAAAAAGCGGCAACTACAACGAACTAAAAAATGTATGTTGAAACTGTAAACTATCGTAGATTTCGAGAATCGATAAAAACCCGTACAAAAGGTACAGATCTAATTCGCCACCGTATCGCACACTTACTAACTAGAGATGTGACTTACGTTTTCCCCCCACGTCGTATGAGTCTCGGTTCGGTGAGCACGTCGTCGGCCTCGTCCCCTCCCCGCTCCTCGCGCGGCTCGCACTCGGTCAGGTCGGAGAGGCTGTAGCTCTTGCGCAACTGTTGCACCAACCCACCGCCGCCCTGGCCGACCAACACATATCGATATATCGTAATATCGATAGAGCAATATCGATAAAGTTTGAAGCTCTCAAAAAAAATTATATTGTTTTATGTTAAGTGGTAGACGTCTACGTCTACAGCACGGATGGGCCAGCTCTACCGGTTTGATACCACTGTCTCACAGAAAACCGACGCAAATGGCAGCTTGAAATTTCCGGTGGCCCAATTCCCCCCCTACCTTTCCCAATTCCTATTTCCCTCCTTTTAGGTTGGCAACGCACCCATAATTTTCTTGTCTTGGGTGTCTATGAGCGATGGAGATTACTTACAATCAGGTGACCCATCTGCTCGTTTGCCAGTGTGCTAAAAAAAATCTATCGATTTATTTCTGTTCAATTATAAAGTATTCTTTATTGGCTGTAAAAGCAACCCTCCCTTAGTAAGAAATCTGCACATGGCGACAAAGCATTATTGTAATTAAAAACCAATGAAGATACTTACATGAGCATCAGCGGTTCGTACTTCATTGCAAGCTTTGTGAGGCAAAGCGCAAGCAAAATTAAATATAAACTAAGCCTCAATAATCGATATTCAAAAAGAAATTATAGACAAAATCGGTGTATTTTTATATTTGGAAATAATCGAAATTAAACTAAGTCAGTCACACTTTACTAAATCTAAAACACAACACATATTTCGGTGTATCTACAACACATGCGCTCTTTATTACAACTAGAATACACAATAGGATCGTTTTAAACACGTCATGCGATGTAAAACATTCAGAGAAATGCGTTGAGATTGTGCGAACATTTTGAAACAACAAGACATCATAGAAAATAAAGAACCTAACTCAATAACAATTCATATTAGGTAATAAAAGATAATAGCAAAGAACGTGTACTGAAAATAGAACAAAATAGTAATCTAAAACGGTATGAAGTGTACTTGTAAACTTTGGCGCCGGTTACATTGTATTAAAATGTTGTTCCACACCTAATAGTCGATATCGCAGAAAACTTAAAGCCTACACAGCTAGATTTAATAAAGCGGTAATAATTTGAGATCTCGAGTATGGACGTTCGTTAATTAAATAAAATATTTCAAAATATTAATTGTTGCGACCAGCGCGATACGCGACATTGGCCACATCCCCTAAATCATGAACGTCTTTTGGCAAAATATCAATTATAGATCATACAATAAACTTGATAAGATATAAAACACACACATCTTTCCACTGATCTAAAACGCGAACGACAGTGAAACTCGAAAGAAAACACTACACTGGTCCTTTAGATAAGACTATCCTAATCGTTGCCTAAAATGATCTAGGAATCACAGTTGAGTTACGTTCCGAGAATACATTCAGTCAACAAGAATTTCATTGTTTTCCTTTTCCTGCGCGGCTTGGCTTCTAGTCCGCCGGCCGCGAGACTTGCTGCGAGGTCTTTTCTCCTTAGCGGTTTTGCGTTTCCGCACAACATTGCCTCTACTACGAGCAGATTGATCTGGATCATAATCGGGGTCATGCGCGTCGCCGTCACCCAACTGGTAATCTTGATTATCACCATTGTCCAATTCGACAATCTCAACAATCCCTGGCATATTGTTTTCGGCGTGTTGGTACTCTAAATCTTCGTAGGCGTGTTGGTAACCGTCGGTGACGTCACGGGCACATATCGCCTGTCTAGCGCGCCCCTCCCTGTCTTGTTCGGGACTAGGCAGGTTGAAGTTCTGAATGAAGCAGCAAAGGAAAGGATCGGAACAGACCGGGTCGGAAGGGAGAGAAATTAAAAAAGCGTGTTAATAAAATAAAAAAAAAAAACAATGACCAAATTAAAACAAAGCGATGTGATTTTAAATTTGTGGCTGATTACTGAATGATTCGTCTGTGGTGGTCATGCCCGATGACAACAGTGGCGTAGAATTCAGAAATGATCGCTTGCTCAGTGGTTTCGGAAGCCGATTTGGAAAGCTGTGTGCAAAAATTAGCACTAAAAGTGTGTACTCATATTATTTACATCACATGTTGTTATCAAACATGCCACACCGCTGTTTCTATATTGACTGCAAAGTGACAAATAAGTGATAAGAAAACAACACAAACTTGTCTAAGTTCTAACCAACACTTTGCACTTGAATATTGTTAAGTGTTAAGGCCCGCTGTTAACCTTGTTTTAATACAGCTTCGAGGAACTCTACTAAATCTGAATACACGCTGAAATCATACGAACAAATAGCAGAACTCTTTTGAAACATTTCCTGATCTCCCCTTATGGTATTATTTTTAAATTCAGCGTGTATTCCGATAAAGCATTCTATGACGTAATTAATACAAATATAAGCATGCTGCAAACGGTATCGTTGGGACTACTCACTTTTATGGCAGTCTGCATAATGACGGTGGTGGCGTAGTTAACGCCCTTGGTGCCCAAGTTGAGCACGGTGTGGTAACCCTGGTCTTTGGCTTTTGCGATATACTCATCTATTTCCTGGAATAAATAAATATTTTAGTGTGATTAAGAACTTTTTTGTTAGCTTCTTCATAAGTGATTATACTAATATGCTATATTATAGTTCGTGACATTGGCTTCACGTTCGAAACGAATGTATGGTATAATGGCGATCTTGATACTATGAAAATAACGAAAAAATTATAAAGAAAACAAAAAGGATCAAGACTATTATTGACGCTATTCTTGTTGCTGAAAAGGTTTCTAATGAAGACGATACATTCATTCGACTGAGAAAATATTACTTTTTAAAGAAAAACAATACCGAGTTCTTTACTCCTTTATGCAGTGATGGCATTGGCTAACCGCAGTGACCCTACGCGGAAAGGACGATATCAATTACGGAATAACATTCTTTTAATAAATAATAAACCATGGAACGAATACTAATCAAAACTTCAAGAATAAACAATTCATATTTTTTTAAATCAGATTTCGGAAGACGAACAGAGGAAGACGAGAACACCAATTTTCCATAATGTCATACAGATATTATTTCTCTTTTCAAGATAGCAGCATTCGACTATAAAAACATTAAAATTTAATTTTTCTGTTATAGTTGTAATGAATTGGATCGTATCACGTTTATGAACGATTAGTATTGGAATATAATTGGCAACAATACAGGAAAATGTAGATTAAGCGCCAATGCCATGTTCTTGTATGCCGTCAACCGATTTCAGCATAATCAAAATATTTCAAATTCAGACACAATGATGTATAGCAGTATAAGATATATCGGTCGTCTAGTTTTTATCATCGTTATAAAGTTTTCGAAATAAAAGAATAAGGATTTTAAGAGTTAACTGTAATATTTGACAAGATATTATTTAGGAACCTACATTCATTAATGTTCCTCGATATGTAATTAAAACATTAGTCACAACACTAACAGGGAGTGCATTTAATTTTCCTCTGTATGATCGACATTATTCCCGGAACTGTTAACATACTATTCTCTAACTAGTTCATAAACAGTCTGAACCGCAGTAATGCGTGCCCTCAATTAACCTCGTAAATAAATAACACCATCCATCCATTTACAAACGTCAATAGGTGACCTACAGTACCTAGGTAGTACTTATTTATAACTAACTCTTCTTGACTTTTGGCTTCTCATAAAAATTCTGGCCAACGATCGGAGGTGTTCCGTGTTAGACTATTCAACTGGCTTTAAAAGCAGGAGATTCTCAATTCGTTTGTATTTTTTATGTGTTCGATAGAGCTCACTCCTTGATCCCATATAAATTTGGCCATGATCTTATAAGGGAGTACGGAGTTAATTCATAGACGTCGTGATTACGATTTTAAGTCTGTTTTAAAACTTTGATTTATATTCAGTCTCAACTACAATGTCCTAAAACTAATACATAATAAAAAAAATCCCGACTGACGAAAATTTGCCTAACTAATCAATGTGTATAATAACTCAATTAATAAGTCTTTCAAATTATGCAGATTAAGTCCAGATTTAGCTTCACGAGTATTCCTAGTACCTCACCTTTTAGTAATATTAAGCTTTATCTACAAGTTAAAAAAAACACTTACCTGTTCCCTCCTGCATAGCGCCGGGTGCACAAACTTCCTGTACAGTATGGAGGAGCCCTTGGTGGCCGGTGACAGAAGCCACAGCACAAGAACGATCTTCACCTCGTAGTAGAATGGGAACCACGAGAGAAACACGTCCGTGAACGTCTCCGTGCACGTGAACAGTGCAAACACTATCCAGTACATCATCCATTTTACCTGAAATGGAGGAATTTATCGATCAAACGATGAATTTCTTTCCTGCATTCATTTCCGGAGTCGCAAATAAAGAAGATTGATCTGATTTGTAATAGTTAATCTAGGCAGAGTATCAGGACAGCATGACTTTGACTAGGAAGTCACATAAAAAATCGGTAAAACAAACATTTTATTGAGATTTCCAATTCAAATCCAATTCCAAAATTCAAATAAGTCTTATGAATACTTAGTTATTTATAATACTAATCAGGGATCCAACACAACCATTGTTCCTCGAGTCCAGAATATCGTTGCACATTGTGCGTCAGGAACAAGGTAAAGGATAAGCGGTAACTGAACCGTTTCAACGTGAGCGTGAGCCGTGGCAAGGCCATTGTGTTGTACTTCACTGTTTAGTTTACTGTACTCTGCTATTATTTTAAAATAGGTTATGTATTGTGAAATAAATAACCTTCGTTTCTGCTTTTACGAACATAGGTCATTTTCATCATTACTAATAAAATATAATAAGCAAATGTATTTGTGTAAACAAACATGTTACAGTAACATAAAATGTACTCACGTATTCCTTCAAGTTCTTCGTCCGCACAGCTTTATAGGAGGCATAAGCCGGATAGAGAGTTCCAAATACCAATCTGCAAAATGGATATATTACCAAATATGAAATCATCCTTGGCGCGACCAGTCCCGTCGTCACGGCAAATACACCGAAATTCCCGAACGTAACACTAGGTATGCATCCGCCTAATGCAAGTCCGATGTTCACAACGAATCTATTCCAGACCCGGCCTTTCGCGTCGGCGAGAAAAGGGAGTCATCGTATTCGCGTTTGTTATTAGCGTATTTTTCGAGTTCACGGCTTTCGAATTTACAGGTGACAACACGAGTGTACTCCGACACGAGCTTGTTGACAATAGACCGGACGCTGGACAGTCCGTGGCTCAGTGGCGTCGGACGAAGGCTGTAGTCACGGTAACGCGTTCGACCTGCTTCCATGGATACAGTAACAGCGACATCGAAAGCTTTGCGTCCAATTTTTAGCACCAACTTTATTAATGTCCGTCCGAGCACACGATGCTAGTTTGTTTGAAATAGATGGGCTCGCGCCGGTACTGTTAAAACGAGACTGACCTAATCAAGATCTGTCTGCTGTTAGGCACCTTGTAAATCAATAGCTCTGAACTGATTCAATATTATTGACCTCCCAATAGGCAGTACAGATAATAGTGAATGTACACAATATGTCCTTGAGACTATTGTCGAATCGGTTCCTAATTTGTTAGTATTGCAATAATTCAGATGATTTTTTACCTACGTTGAACACAATAATTGGGCAATTCTTGTAGTGACAATACCACTTGAGTGTAAATTAAAATCTATTGACGCCGGGGACGTCGTAACACTGTAAGTAAACGTGGGAAGAACAAAGCAGTATATGTGATGATATAAGTATTTCCTTGTTTTTTTTTTTTCATTTTCTGGCTGGGAATTCTGGAGGAAGATATGAGAGACATAAGTCTCACTAAGGAGTTTAAGTAGGAAGGCGGACTCTGGCAGGAGGCCGGTATAATGCCAGGCAGAAACAAAAATGTTTTTTCGCTTGAATATTAAGTGGCGACAATAGTTTAATAAAATGAGTATTTAAAACTAATTTGGTCAGTAAAAAACGTAAAAGAAGCAATATCACATATCACGTATTACACGATACGTGTTCACAATCCGGTAATGTGCACGAGTGCGTGAAAATTTAACGAGTTAGCGTTAACCTGAAAGTAGGTAGCAATATCGAATGTCTGTTCCTACAGACTACATTTGACAAAGGAGAAATCTGCAAAAGATCAGATCGTTTTGAAGAGCAAGCACGAAGGAAGCGACCAATGCAAGACAAGTACGAAGAATGATGAATAATAAAATGGACATGGGGCAGCTAGCATTTATGACTTCACCAATTTAATTTGAACCACCCTGATCTTAGCAACGGCTAAGAGAAACAGCGTAGCTGGGATCATAGTAAGGTGGACAGTTTTAAAAATAAACAATTGGATTGCAGATGCATCGTTGATACTATATTTACCTATGTGTATTGTAGAGTGCGACAAACAGCATTGTATTTAGTTTCATTGTAAACAGCTACTGTTTTGATTCACAATTACGAATGGTATAACAAATAAAGTTAAAATGCTTACGCCCGAATGGTCAAACGCTGCTCAACTTTAACGGCTTCTTATATTGATTTTCGCCATACAATTTTGACAGATAAGGCGGCCTTAAAAGACATAAGGCCACCTTAAGTGTATGAACATTCGGCGGTTCGTAACAGTAAAAAATTACCAACTGAGTAACAGTTAAATGACTGTTGAGGAATCTAATAATAGTATAATTGACGGAAATGTAATATAAAACATGTACTTATGTTATGTTTCTGGCTACTAATACTAATGACGAACAATTGAAGACACCAGCGAATCTTTTAGAACCTTATAATTTATCTTTATTCACTTTGAAAGATCTTTTAAATGCAAAGAAAGCATATTATTATGACGTCATAATTCCAAAAATGAAATCAACGCCACTCATACTCGAACAAGATACCATTAATGTCACGATCGTAAATCTGTCCAGTACAATTTGGTATATAATATACAAATCTTTAAAAATATAGATTGTGAAATCCAGTTTCATGTCAAAGGAAGTGAAACTCTCTAAATGTGGATAAAAATGGAACGGGAACATGGTGCGAAACGGTCTCCGCGCACATGTGAACTATTTAGTCCAGTTTCACAACCGCCTAGAAACAAATTTCAACACAAAATAAATACACGCAAACATTTTACTGGTAACATTTGCTAACCGGTATTTTTTCTCCATTCCTGTTTAATGTTATGTATTTTATTACCCGTTTAAGAAATATATTTATATGATAATCTATGCTAAGGATTTATCATGTCATCACATCGCACCGTGCCGTTTGCCGAAATCTAAGTTATAAGAACACTTCTCTATCTTATCGAACTGCCTATTCTTCTAATTGCCTTTAATATAGGCCCTTTATATAAGTCCAATGGGGCATGTTGCAAGTCTTGGTGATAGGCGTGAAGCGATTTAGCTTTCGTACTATTGGGTTTCGTAGACTCTATATAACCAATGATGGTAAAATAACCTTTCTTTAAAATCCCCCCCATTTCTTTTTATTATAAATGGTTGGTTTAATACTGAAAACACCCTTGTGTAGAGAAACTATATAATAGAATCCAGATTATAGATCGACAATTAATGCAAAGATTTAGGTGGTAGGTATAAATTACAAATTAACGGAACAAAAGTGTTACATTCAACGAAATAGAGAAGTAGCCTATTCAAATGTATAATACTGTTACGTCTGTTAATATGCAAATTGATCGTAGTTAATGATGTATGAATAAAACTAGTTCAACCATAAACAATGCTTTGTCTTTCTTTCTGCCTGGCGTTATCCCGGCCTTCTGCCAGGGTCCGCCTTCCTACTTAAACGCTTCCACTTCGCCCGGTCTTGAGCATCCTCCACAGTGAGGCCATTGGCTCTCATATCTTCCTCCAGAACGTCTAACCAGCGCTTCTTAGGCCGTCCACGGGAGCGCACCCCTGGTATGATTTGGGCCAGACACATGCGACCGACGTACTCCTGTGGCTTCCTCAAACAATAAACAATGCTTTGTAACGACTCTAATACATGTTCATTTTTTATTCATCTTGCTGAGCTTGTTCAGTCCCTTTGATTTACAACTATTTATTATGCATGAATTTATCTCTATCAAAAAGATGAAATACTCTTTTGTAGGATTCAGTTTCTTTAATAAAGTGTGTATAAAGTGTATATTGTCAATCAATTCTCAAATCTTGATAAATGTAACCGCAAGCAATTGATAAATTAAAAATAATAGTTTATTACTACAAATTTACATCAGGCTAGAAAAGATACCATTCCCGTGCAACACTTTCGAAATCGATAAGCCGATCCCGAGCTAGTAGGAAAATAACCGGTTATAATCTATTTACAAAAATAAACTGGTGTGCATGTAGGTCAAGAACCTCGGATGCAGTGGCCGGTGCATTGAAACTCATCTCAAAGCATGCGATGTTAGAAATCCATTGTTCATTTTGAAGTAACCAATACTAAAAATTCACTATTTATTGAACTTGTTTTAGGTATCCAACATCCTAGTGGGTGGTGATATTTTAGTAGATTCGATCTGATGTGCTCTAATAAATACTTATTTGAATGAAATTTTGGCATATTATAAATTAATATGAGTATATTTGGTCAACCCATTCAGCAGATCGCAATGTAGAGCCCGAGGCGATAAGATTCAACCGATATACTTTTGAATGAATCATTCGCATTGAAACTGGGATTACTTATTCATAATGCCAAGTTATTAAGTTGATAACTTAAACATCAGTTGTGAAACGATATCTCAGAAAACTTGTTATTAACATAACCTATATTCCAATCACGTTATTGTTATAATGCGTCCTGTTATACCAATAATGAAACGGATCCTTTCTACAGACGAGCTGTCGGTACACCAAATATGGCACGGGCGCAACGTACCATCACTTCTTCAGGGTCGATGTAACAGCCAGTTGAGCGTGGCTTTATTATGAACGCGTTATAACTGAGAAATATAAATGCAACCTACTTTCTTTGTGTGCCTTGATATTAAAAGTAAAAATAGTATACTGCAGACGACGCGACGGTAAATTGCTGGATTGGTTTGAAAGTCGAGTTACATTATGCTAGTTAATTTATGTACAGAGAACTATTAAATTATTATAAACATAAAATTATTTTTAATTCTTTTATAATACGAAAAATGCTTGAAATACTGGCAGCGAAAGTGGTGAAATCACAACACGGAAAGTTTGCAATCCTAAGAAACTTAACTTATTACACACAGACCAACTCAGTTTGAAGTCTTTCGTATTTTGGCTCTTGAGTCCAGGGTTAGTACAATTAAAACATCCCGTCTAACTTTCATATTAACAGAATTAGTAACGATTATCAGTTATACCCCAGCTACAGTTGGAAACTAATAAGTCGACCTCAATACCAGTAAAACTTCCTGTCTATTGTAACACGCGGTCAAGCGCGGTTCATTAAAATTACAAATTCTTTCAGAATTGGTTAAAATTGCTCATTTTACTAACAATGCCGAAGTTAACTTGGATGTATTAAAAGAATGGAAAATATGTCCATAAAAGTTCGTTGTCTAACATAGCCAGTAACGAGTAAGTCGTGAATTCAACAAGGTCATTTGTGGCCAACGTTAGACCTTTATAAGGTGAAAATATCTGATTATTTTTTTACCGATGTGTCATAGCTTATTGTGAGACTAAAGTGGTTTGAAGATGAAGATAATTTAAAGCGAAGTTATTTAGTGAGTGGGAAAAATTAGGTGAAATGTTATAAGTTACAGACTTCTGATAGTGTGATATAAGTATACAATTTTGCACGAATACTGTTTAAAGAAGAGCCATCAATGTATATGTACTTATATGAGATCACAACAAAAAATAATTGCTCCTAACCAATTCGTCCATTCAAGCCTCTTCTAATTTCGATTTTTGGGTGCCGCCTATTTAATTTACCAGTGTTTAATAATGTACGGAATGTTTGGATTATCTCATCATGACGAACCAATGAACATGTCGACCTCAATAATTTCCTTCGTTGTATTGTGAACAACGGAAACCGGCATCATTAACTAGACGATTTAAGAGATCATCGCTATTTCAGATGTAAAGCAGCACTTTTCAATATTTACACCGCGTTACCAAGCGCCCAACACAAATAAATACAAACGTTGTTTATACAGATAAAACTATAAAATCAATATTTAATTAAACAAACGAATATTGTAAGAATTAAGCCGATTTTATGATATTTTATTCCAATCTTTACTTCCGAACTCTTTTGAGAGATACAGAAAGATACAGTTTTATATGCTTTGTAATTATGTAGAATTATATAGATACGTATGGATAACTGAACAAAATCCTCAGACGTTGAATCCATAACATATTGTCAGTAATAATTATTGAGAACAAAGATTCTCTCTGTATCATAAATACACTCTATGGATTACCGGCCAAGCCCTCGCTTTTGCCTTTTACTTGTTTTTGATAGCTTATACCTACGTGCGATGGACGTCATACGCCAGTTCTGTTAATTATGCCAGTTATTTTGGTCGACCAGTACTCTGCGTGTAGTACAACAGTATTGATGCGATCCATAGCTTCAAATGTAAAGCATAATTATTATAATATTTATCATTCACGTTCTTGGGCAAAGGAAAATAAACAACTCTATATCTCATGCTATATTATCAAAATCACAGCATACAATGTTGTCAAATAACAGTAATAACTACATACCACAAACTATATGTAAATCACAACTACATGATCTTCGTAATATATCGTTATTCTTATATCGATTTTCGTTCGCGACGACATTAAAAACAAATTATACAATACGAAACTATGTCACCCGCAAAACTGGGTAAAGGTACGCGCAATTCAACCGAGGTTGAACCTAAAAAGGCGATACAACAGGCCTCATTGGTAGCAATAACGTGTTGGAGTCAAGGTGTACGACCTGACAATGTTAACAGATTGAGCGTACTCGGAACAGACACTAATAAAATAAATCCTCGCGAAGACCGAACGTCGATAATGATTCACTCTACAGTTATGTGTCAACGCACTTCACTTGTGTTGCATAGAAAGACGGCGACGGCGGCGCGGGCGCAAGTCGTGAGCACCGACCAAGCTTAACTGCACACCAGAGGCGAACGCCCGAGCTTTGCCGAAAATAGCACCCGGCAGTGCATCGGGATACCCTGATGACGAATGTCTAAGCGTCGTCAAGCCCGGTATTCCTTTGTGCAACGTCTCCCGGCAGATTATATTACAACAGCCTATAATAGCTTTTTGAAAAAACTTGGAAATGTACTGTCTGGCAAGAAAGTTCGGCGATGTCTGGAGGTGAAAATAAGATAAAGAGGTACATCTTGTGCGGTGTTGCCAAAATGTAGAGCAGCTGACCAATCCCAAAATCAAGATGATTGGATCATTGCCAATTGTGGCTTCTATTGGTTGCTGAGTTTAAACGCGTGGAACAAAGCATGGGAGTGTAAATAATATTTACATTTTCATAAAATAAATAAGCGTCTTATGAAAATGTATGAGTTGTTCCATTTAGTTGTGAATGAATCAGAACCGTAAATATTGTTGTGGTCTTGCTAATATTGTGTAATGCCTACACAATGTAAAACTAAAATTTATTTATTAAGTCAATCACCAAAATATTAAGATTTCTATGAGGATAACATAGTCATCTTTCTGCCTGACATTATCCTGAGCTATTGCCAGGAACTGCGTCCTACTTAAATACGTTAACTTCACTGAATATCAAATATCAACATGAACAAAGAGGCATCTGTAGAAACAAGTCTCAGATGTGATAGGGGGCGAGCCTTTCGCCATATGGGGAACAAATTCCAGACTCGGGGCTGATACTGAAAAATTCAATACGCAATACCACTACGCCACCGAGGCACTCCAATTTTTTTTTATAGCAGAGACCGCCAAACGAGCAGATGAGTCACCTGATGGTAAGTATTCTCCACCGCCCATAGATACCTAAGGGGTTTTACATCAGCCAGGCATTGTAACAACTAAAACTGTATCTTTTCTGTAGCATGCTTGAAGATTGTGTTATGTCGACATTGTAATGGGAAGGGCAAAAGAAGCTAAGTAATATGTATATAATAAAGTTATGTAAGTTACGGTCTGAATAATAGGTTAAACCATATGCCATACAGATTTTCAAACAGAAAGTCAGTAAGTACCTTTGACAAATATTAACACAAAGTAAAGGCCTATAAAGCTGTTTTAACCTGCATGGTGTGGCACAGATAGATTGGCTCAGAAGAAAAGTATCAGTTCTGTTTTGGACTGCCCCGCTGCTGGGCATACATCCCATCTATTAATGAGACAGACAGTCACGTGGAGTTCATATAGATATAGAGCCACTGTCTACCTTGACAATTTGCTTTTTCATATCCAAAAACTCATGACCAAAACCCAATTTTCAATAACAGGCGCCTGACTCCTATTTCAATTTGACATGAATAATTGAGACAGAATACACAGACATAATTGATAGAATTACATGAGTTCAATTAAATAATTTTGCAAGGTTTTGTCTACCCTGATCTGAATGGTTGTGCATGTTACTGAAGACAGGCCATCTATCCCCCATGATGGCGGGGGCCATCTATCTATCGCCCCTATCACATCTGGGACGGAACTAAGCTCGGCGAAATGTGGGTGTTCTAGTTCGCTAGTGCGCCTCTGCCTACCCCTTCGGGGATACAGGCGTGAGCTGATGTTATGTGTTATGTTTTCTTATATTACATCAAATTATTTAGAACTGGCCAGGCAAATGTTGAAAAAATCTCCAGATTCTCTAGGTATTTGTTATATGGATTCCAAGCCACCACAGAATACCCTGTCTATAAACAACTCACAAGGGACTTATAGAAGTGGATAATATATTTCTTGGTTTATATTAGTTATGTACCTCATTGTAAATCCATTCATATAATAGGAATTAATACACACATCCTACATAAGCTAACTCCTGTATCCCCAAAGGTGTAGGCAGAGGCGCGTTAGCATACTAGTACACCCACATTTCGCCGAGCTTAGTTCCGTCCCAGATGTGATAGGTGGGGATCCTATTACCATATTTAGTACAAATTACAGATTCTGAGCTAATACTGAAAAATCACATTGCCCCACCCAAGGATCGAACCCGAGACCTTAGTACAGCTAACAGCGCACACAATACCACTAGGCCACCAAGGCAGTAGGCTGTACATTGTAAAGGTTTATTATATTATATTTTATTCTAGCAAACAAGAAAATTTGTGCCATATTTTTTCTGATTCAAATGGATTATATGACTCAATCGCCCAATGTACTGTTTGAAATAAAAAAATTATGATATTGACAATTTCATTACAAGTGAACCCTGGCATTAGGTCGGGATAACGCCTGGCAGAAAGAAAGACATTGACAGTTTCATTGTAAGGATTATGGATAGACGTAATAGTTAACGTCGTAAAATCTTATGCCATCATCATCATCAGCCACATGACGTCCACTGCTGGACATAGGCCTACCCCAAAGATTTCCACCTATTGGAAGCGGCCTGCATCCAGCGAAAATCTTATGTACTAGAACTTTATTGAAAAAAAGACAAAGTGATTCGTAGAATAAAGAATATTATCTATGAGTAATAAGTACGCAAAAACAGCACCTATGTACAAAAAAACTTCTTGCGTAGGTAGCTAGGACCCACCGGCCACCAGCTGATTTTTTATAGCCCACTTAAATTATTATTCTTATGTGAAATATTAGATTTTATTTGAGACAATGTATTATATATAGTACGCTATAGTACGCATTAAAATAAGTAGATGCAACCAAGATGTTCGGATTCATCCATTTTCTACACATTCAAACAAAGAAAATTTATTACGGCATTTTAAATTTATATGGAAAAATATTACTTACATTACCAGGCGAGATATTATTGACGATATCATATTAACGGGTCACATATGAAAAATCCACTCAAATAATCTCAATAGAAAAACATAACAAAACACAACCGTCCCACAAAAATGTCTAATCTGCCATGATGGTTTTTATTTGACAGTTGTTTTGATCACGTGACTACATTAATCAATATGGCTACGGGTATCATTTAAAAAAAACTAAATTTTTAAAATAATCGTATTCATTGTTGATTTTTCATTTATGTTCAAAATTAAATAAATTATTATGTTTAGTGCTAACTCATCCATGAAGTTGATTTGTAACATTTTTGAAATAAGCGCCATCTGTTGTGTAATTAGCCAACATAATTTTATTGTATATGAAAATAATTAGCGATGGAAACAACGGCTGACTTTTGCCATTAGGTTATGTCGCTTAGGCTATTCTTACAAAGCTATTACTTTAAATCGCTATTTAAAGCTACCAGCGATTCTCCGCCGCGCGGCTTTAGTAACTTATAGGTTACTTTTTTGATAGCGGCTTCTTGAATCGCCGCAGCTGTCTTGAATCGCCGCAGCTATCTAGAATCGCCGCAGTTGTGTTCATAGCAGTAAGCTTTATTACGAAACACGGTTTTCTCGTTGTAATATTATTTTGTGAATCGCGGTCATTTTATTGGTGCCCGCGTTTTGTTAATGTGCTTGTCGTATTTTGGATCGTAACGTGTTCTTAATTCTTATTTGGATATTTAATAACATAATTTTGTTTTAATGAAAAAGGTAGTTTTATACAATATTAATTTAAAGTTTTTATTAGCATCATTAAAGCGAGTTATGAAACAATTGACGTTTTTAAGGAATAAATTCTTAACCGGGAATCTCCGAGTTTTGAGCAGTGCTCAAACAAATCTGCGTAGAAGTGCATGAAGCAGTGTCAACAAACTAACTGCATCGCCGTAATAGCGACTAGCATTTACACACATATTAAATTATGATGGTCATCACTTTCTAGTTGAAATAAGAATAAAAAAGTATTTTTAAATCAGTATCATTACATAGCTTTTTCGTCTACAAAATAATAAAGGTCGTAGGTTGCAATTCGATATGACCAAAAATACGCCTTATTATCCAGAAAATAAAGATCGAGTATCCAATGTTTATAAACCGAATTGTCGACTTTTGAAATACATTACTTACCTTGACTGCAAATAGTTTCCAAAAAAATCACTAGATGTTGTTAAAAAATTTGAATTACGTAATAATTTAACACTAAAATTACTAAGCCATGATTCATAATAGTTCCAGCTTATTTCTATAGATGGCAATCGAAAATTGTGTCTAAAAGTCGCTAGATGTCACTATAGCAAATTGATACAATCTTCAAACGTATTAGATAGACATTAGTTTTAGCAAATTCTTATAGATGGCGCATACAGTCTCTGTCTGATCAATTTTAAAAACCTGAAAGCTTTTCAATAACGTTAGTAGTGATTTCCAAATCGCCACTAATGTCGTTTTAAAAAAATAATACTATTACTTAAACGGTGGTCGTTGTAACGACCATGACTATATGAAATATCGTGAAATACGAAATATCACACGATTTTTATAAAATTAATTACCGTTGTTTTAATACACTATATCTACAATATAACTGTATACACTTTAAGATCAGCTGTATTTTATTTGTTTCCAAACTGCAACATAATGCGATCCATTCAGAAATAAATCGTATCATGTATGTACCTACCTACTGATCTTATAAATGCAGTCCACAAAGGTTTGCGTGAGCAGTAGTAAAAAAATAGTAGTAGTCGGTAGTATGTAGTTTTAAACATGATGATGAAGAACGCGACAGAAAAATAAGCGATTTGTGAGAATTCTGAATAGCGCCATCTGTGAATTTTGCGATGAACAGCTATGTAAAATTAACGTCTAACATTAGACTACAACCTGAATTATTTAAAAAGAACTCCTAGTAGAAGTTAGTACTGCTGTTTGCGACGCCATATTAATTTAGTCGGTTTATGCGAGTTTCATTAAAATGCTGACAGTTTCAGATGTTACCTTGTTGTATGCGAATTATTCAATATTCTCACGCTTTTAAACTTTGATGTGTAGGATATACGTTCCGCAAAAAGTCTCTTGTGTTTTCCACGTAGTTTCCCTTCGCTCAACGAAGAGTGTGACGTGTAAAGCGTTTGAACGCTAAGTTTCTTGACGTTTGTGTAGTTTTTAAAGTGAATAATGTGATTGTGTAATTCGTTATGGCCTATAAATACCGTGAAGATCTAGTTGGCAAACGATTCCTCGCTGTGAGTGGTGTGACAAAAATTAATGTGAATAAAGTTTCCGAATGGGGATGGAAAGCTGGTGTTATCAGGGCAGCATCGCTCAAAGATAACAAGAACAAGGAGCTCCAGGTAAAGCATGGTGCTTTTAAAATACAATTTGAACTAATTGAATATAAGTTTAATTCATACTTTTAGTTATCTCGGTCTTATTTATTACGGAAATAAATGCTCTTTGGACCCGCCACACAAACATCGCTATTCACTGCTGATGCGCGGAGAGCTATCTACCCAATTCGTTGGCTGGTTTCCATAAATTCAATACTTTTACGTACTGATCCTTAGAAGTCATCGTCAAGGTGGCAATAAATGTAACTATGGTTTTCTGCGTTTCTATCTATATATATGTTATGTACCTTTTACCTACCTACCTGTGAAAATAAAGACCTTTACGATAATAACGAACGTTTGTAATCAAATAAGCTAATTAATTCATCTATTTATTAACAATAGACTAGTAGGCAGATATTATAGTATAATTCATGGCGGAAAGGGACGTACCCACCTAGGGTTCGTTATAGGTACCTACGGCCGCTCAGATCCGGTCCCCGGACGTTTCAAAACGACCCATCAACCAAGCTCGTACCTAATTGTTCTCTATAATAATAAAATAACATTATATTGACGAATAAAGCAGCTTATTTAGGTAGGTACCTGCCGAAAAAGCGTAACTAGGTACCTATCTAAATAGTAGTACCCACCATTGGTACGTACCTATTCAATTTACGTAGGTTGTACCTACTACCTACTAGGTTCTACGGTCTACCTACTTATTATTAATACTTAATTAAAGCTTATTTCCTAAGCAAAGGCGACACACTCATGATTTGAATGGAGGGGTGGGATCATTTCATCATCAGCCACAGGGAGTCCACTGCAGGACATAGGCCTCCCCCAAAGATTTCCAGATCAACCTGTTGGAAGCGGCCTGCATCCAACGGCATGCATTTATTAAATGAACCAGATTACGGAATTTACCAAACAGAAAATTATAAACAGGTGTAAATTTTCACCATTACGTCCCGCAAATAATTTGTTTGGATAACATGTTCCACACGCTTCACACGACGCGTAGCGGGAGAGCTAGGTCTAACAGACGAAAATAGTCTGTTCCTTTCTTTTTGTCGGGCCGCGGGCGCGGCGTTATCCTAACCTAATGCCAGGATCTGCCTAATTATTCAGACGTCTACACTCCGCACGGTCTTGAGTGTCCTCTCAAAAACGTCTAGCCAGCGTTTTTTGTTTCGCGGGGAAAAGCGTTTTACCGCTGGGGTGCGACGTGGACAGACGTGAGTCGTGATTTGTGACGGTTATGCCGGGTCCACCAGTCTTACGACCCTATGTTAAGCTACTCGGGAGAAATGGACCAAGCGACCGGACCATTAGGCCGAAACCCTAACACTATGTACACCGTAGACCTTTCTTCGGCGCATTAGGGACGGCTTCGTGTTTCCATAGGTGAGAAGCTTCAGGCTTCAGTTGGAACCGGTCCTGCGCTGTGCTGCCTTGCGGCGACAACACGAGGCTGACCACTTGGCAACGCACCCCTTACGGACATACTCCTACGGCTACGGTTTGCTTAAAACATGACCATACCTGCCGTCTTAAGCGAGATTCCTGTACTTCATCTCAGAAACAGAATGAAATTTATCCCGCGATGGTCATGAACATGTGCAAATAATAAGTCTACTTTACGTCATATATACATACATCCAGTGAACACAATACTACTGCTCTATACTATAATAATGGTTGTACTGCCGATCAAAGGAAAGGAATTGAATTTGGCAAGGGTGGTTTGTGCCTCCGAAAATTATCACTCACTGAACGACAAACAAGCTGCTACTATACCGCGTTGGTTTTCTGCAAGATAGTGGCATCGGACCAGTCGAGCCGGCCCTTTGAAAGCACGACTCTTACTTGGAACCACACTTACCAAATACTGTCTTGATCAGTATGACTAAAATGTATGAAATTATGAGAGCAAGATATATAAACGAAATGGACATTTTCTAATCAAAATGCTCAAGTCTTCGTTTTGAGTATTTTATTTATGGCATTATCATCGTTGATTGCAACTTACAGGCTAACAAGGCTACCTAAATGCCAGACTGTCTCTTCATGTCGAAATCACTATGAAAAAGACAGGTAATTATGTTTAAAAAAGGTGTAGGTATATTAGGTAACACTATACTCGACTATTGTTTCCGATAGTCCGTCAAGAAATAAAAAGGTCTTAGGTAGGTATCATTTTAGTCCTTCTTTTCCTAAAAACAGCAAGATCACATTAACGCCTAGGTAATTTATGCTTAGTCTAAAGCCGCGTCTCCTGCACATGTTTTTTCGAAACAAAACACAAAACAACGTATTTCGCTGTCTCTTGCTCATGGAACAATGGCCCATAGACAAAAATACCATGTTTTGTATCGTTGTTCCGTCTAAACTTTGGTTGTTGTGTTTAGTTCTTGTTTTAGTGCAGGAGGCGCGGCTTTACGAATCTACATTTGGATAAAGAATGGGCTGTTTTAGAATAATGTTGGAACTGGTTCACCTGTGATCGATGACGCGTGTAGCTTTCAGAACGTGGGAGGTCGAGAATTCACATACCATACCCAGAAGATTACTTCTTGTAACTTGTATTACGTGTTTGGTGAAAGCGAATATCAATGGTGTATAATCTACGTCTGGCGCGATTTCCTATTTATTTTACATTATTGCAATTAGGTACAAAATTGAACGGAATCAAATGCATATGGCGCGCAGTTCATCGACCCCGCTCTCACCGCGTTCGATGCACCGACCGCCCGCCGATTCCGTCGTCGCCGTGCGTACGTTGTCGGCGGTACGGACTCTGACCCAACCTCGGTTTTCGGATGAAGTAAAAAAACAACTACAAACACGGAAAAGCTTTATAGTGAAGCACTTTCGACTTTAAATTGAAATATAAATTAAGTTCCTAATGAGTTTACTCAATGAGCTCCAGCCTCCACCGTTTTAAAGTAAAAATAATTGCAAACAGTCTCATGTTTTCTGTAATAGTAGGATAGTTTCTTAAATAATCACGTTGATAATAGGGAATTTTCGAATTTTAACATTGACCCGATGTCAGAAGATTATCCAATAACCACGGAGAAAAAATAATACAGAAAATGATTGAAATAAAACTAGTTTTTACGGATTCTAACGCGATTTGTTTTATGTTAGTCCCGACTCGACGTTTCGAAAGTTTTACAGCCTTCGTGGTCACGGGTCTTATTTCAATGAATAATGGCGTAAACCTAAGAAATCATTACAGAAAATGAAACCAAAGATAGGCAGTAAGTCGGATTTCTAGCCATTATCTGTGTTTTAACCCGGATGTCCTGGAAGGCCCTCCTTAATATCCTCATTATCCCTATAATATGTTGTTAACACACAATATGGAAATCGCAAGAATTCCAGATAGACGTACATACACGAGTGAGCGACGCAAATAAAACTTGTCAGTTTCGTACATACCACTTTATAAACGGTTTCACTTCCTTATCTTTACGAGTTTGCTGTTACCTGTACGTTCATAAGACGGACAAACATGACGGCTGCGGATTTTAGTGCCGTCGGAACAACCGTAAAAAACTACGACCAACGTTACAACATGTAATTTTTTGAAACAAAAAATATTTGTATTGTGTGCAAAAGATCGAACACAAATTCGAATCTAAAGGCGCGTCTCCTGCACTTGTTTTTAACATAACATAAGCTCACGCCTGTATCCTCGAAGGGGTAGGCTGAGGCGCACTAGCGAACTAGAACACCCACATTTCGCCGAGCTTAGTTCCGTCCCAGATGTGATAGGGGGCGAGCCTATCGCCATATCGGGCACAAATTCCAGACTCCGGGCTGATATGGAAAAATCCAATATCACTTTGCCCGACCCGGGGATCGAACCCGAGACCTCAGAACCGTAGTCGTACCGAAATACCACCACGCCACCGAGGCAGGCACCTGTTTTTCTTGAAACGAAACAAAAACAAATACACAAAACAATGATTTTCGCTGTCTCCTGTTCATAGAACAATGGACCATAGATACAAATATTTAGCGTAACCATGTTTTGTGTAGGTGTTTTGTGTAATTTTTTAGTGCTGGGGACGCGGCTTAAGAGAGACATGATCACATGAAGGTATTTCGGACACGGATGTATGCGTTAAAATTGAATTCGCTCCCCTTGGGAACCCAATCTATTTCGGGATCAACGCCTTCTACTTTAGAATAGACAGGTTTTCGTGCCAATGTCTATAAATTATTTTGGCTAAGATTGAGTATCTATTTAACGTCTATCAGACTATGTACGTATAGTTAAATACTAGCCTCAGTTGTAACAAAGCATGTCAATTGTCAGCTCTTATTGTAGTTATTTACGAACCGTTGGAATTTCGGTAATTACTTAGTCATTACAATATTAGTATGTTTATACCGTCGATAAGAAACCAACGTAAACACAAGTGCCAATGAATGACAAGACCTCATTATCCCGAATAATTACATAAAACCAGTATTTAATTGTACCTATATGAGAATATAAAACTTTCCATCAGCCGATTACAACATATGTAGCACCTCTGTATAATATAAAATACGTACTTCATCATCATCATCATCATCATCAACCATAGCTGAGCACGTCCCCTGCTGAACATAGACCTCCAAAATACATACTTACTACCTATGAATATCATATTAAATTATGAATATAGCAAACTCGTGCCTCAAAAAAACTGAAAAGCGACAACATACAAGTTTCTCGACATTCGTGATGTTATCTGCTAATGAAACTGCGACGCTGACTCAGCCCGTCAGACATGTCCCAACAACAAGAGTTATTATTCAACTGTCACGCAGAAGTACATTATACAAAACAAAATCAAGGCACACGACAAAAGCGTCAGACGATGATGCGTTCGCACCGCTGCAGTGCGGCGTTCCTTAGTTATAAATAGCCGACATATCTTTATACCACTGCATCGCGATTCGCTCTCCCACCGAGTAGCGGATGAGAGCAGAGGCAGCCCAACTTTACACAACTGGAAAATATACACACGGATCATACTACTTGTTTGCATTACCTACAATTTAGGCCTATTTCTGGCAAATGTTGGGTACATTACTACTTCTTATGCAGTAAAGTTATGAGCGTAACTGAAAATACATAAAGTGTTGGAAATTGTTATTATCTAAGTTAGACTAAATTTTATCCAATCGAAATTAAATCCGAATCGAAGATAATTAAAATATAATTTATAATAATTGGTTGTTCCCAGGTTTTACAATAACATTTTACTAACAAAGTGGTTAAAATTCGATAATGTTTTTGTTATTTGTTGTACAGTTTGTGTTGACTTTATTGTTGTTGTTATATTCCTTAATATTAAGGATATATTTTTACCGAACAGTATAAATAATTCAATCATCTTAAATCTCTGATTTCACAAGAGCTTTATTACATACATAACGTTTCGCAGATGTCTGTGTCCATATTGAACCCATTTGGATGATTTTAATGTTTGTTTATTGTCACAAGCTGTTTGAATGTTTTAACTGACAAATGTTTATTCATATTAGCAGCGAAGACACCAACAGAACTACTGTGTGACCTAAATGTGTCGATATAAATAACGTATTTAAACCTTTGATGCATGAGATGAAAAGAGCACAAATTAAGGGCCAACTAGTTTAAACCGTGATGTTGGATGAATACATTGGAAACTAATTTACTTTGAAACAACAATCAATTGTAATTATCAATTAAACAACATTAACTACAGAAGATATCCTTGTTCACTTATTAAAATACCCCATTATGAGAACTAAGAGTTTATTCCAAAATGTTTAATAGGCAAGATTCATAACACGAAGTAGGTAAGGTACCGAGTACAGATATTAAATCACATAAGTAATTATTGGTAATAGTAATCTTGGTTGTGAGTCATGACTAAGCGTTGTTTTGCACCAACTTGCCAATTTTCTGCTAAAGAATGTCTGGTTCATGTGGCAATTTGCACAATTTTCACGCATTTGCTATTAAAATGCGTTGTGATTAAATTTTTGGCCTAAGGCCTAATAAGGTTTAATCCCTATATACACGTATTTTTTCTTAACGAATTAAATCGTTGCTGTTTCTATGAATGCGAAACATATGATGTATTAAAATATGCTGATTTTCCGCAGTTATTTCTTTTTAAACAAGGTACATATTATATCACATCATCAGCCATAGGACGTCCACTGCTGAACATAGGCCTCCCCCAAATATTTCTAACAGGTCGATCCGGAAGGTATATATATTACTAAACTTGAATTTCAACTCGCCTATCCATTTGTTTTCTTTGACTATCGACGAATCTGGGCTAGCAAGGTTCATCCCGTCTAGAATTTATTATCTGTTCTCTGTTGCCATCAAGACTACATTAAACTATATATTTTAATGAAAATAATCTATGATTATATCTAGATTTGTGTGACGATGAAATTAATGAATTCAGCAATGAGTGAATATGTAATAGAAGATGTTCGTACATGTGTACATACACATTGTTAATGTGTTATCACAAATGAGTGTCGTATCATAGAAAGATGAAACCCGTAGTTATATTTGTAGCCTACCTTAAAAAACAATGTCTGGCATCCGATTAATGTGAAAATCACTAATGAAAGCTAGTTTAATAAGTCTAGTCTAGACAATTTATAATTCGCAGACGTTTAACTATTTTAATAGTACCTAAACGTAGATTATTAATTGTAATGAAATTGTTTCATGTAGATATTCCTTCATTATTTCTTTAATAGATATTGCCATCAAAATTTAGACTTCGATTATTGGATGATAATCTTTATAATATGAAAATATGTAAAACCTGCCATAGTGATCCACACTCCGCGTGTGGTTCGCGTTCCAGGATCAGCCAGTGTACTTCGGTTCTCTCGAGGGGCTTGCGGCACTTGATGGTTGATTGAGATGGGTATGAGGGTATCCCTGTATCTTCATCGGTCATCCGCCTGTCTTGCCGCAAAGCCCTCGATTTGCTTCTTCCCTCTTCGGATTCGGAGTTTAAAGAAACATAAATAGGCCGACATGATTCTGACGACCACTGATAAACACAGTGTTTGTCAGTGGTTGCTACTTTTTGGACTGCACTACGCTTACCACCAGATGTCGCTTACCATCAGGTGTAGTGTAGTTAGTTTGCCGTGCCCGGATAAAAAAAAAATTGTAGCTAAGAGAGTTCATTTAGATGTGTTATATTACTATGACAAACGCTATTTAGTATTTTCTTTTCCAGAACACCTGCGGATAATAAATATATTCACGTGGCTATTTAACTGTGTCAGTGTTGAGTCAAGGCACTTTGTTGACCTCTATGAATGCTTTATTGATATCATTAGCTATGTCGCAGTTTGATTCTAACCATTCCGATACCATTACCTGTGCAATATTAACGTCCCACACGTAACTATTTACAGCGGCTGTGAAATATTTCTAATAATGAAGTCGGTTGTAAAATTAAATTGGCCTCGGCGAAGTCTGAGTAAAGAACGAGTGGAATCCGAAGTTCTAAATCCAGGCGTGCTCGCGTGCAATTACCTACGAAATTGGAGGTTGCGCCACATAATGTTTACAAAACACAGTGCTGTTTGTAGCTTTTGTTAATGCCCCATGAAAAGTACGTAAAACTGTTGATGTTATCGTCGAAATAACGAAAAAAATATTCACCTTTCAAATAAACGTAAATGACGAATAGTACGACTGAGTTCGATGAAACGAAAAGAGTTTCTTAAGTCAGTTCAGTCTCAGGTACGTTCTGAATCCTAATTAAATCATTGATTACACTTTCATATAGCTACATGATCGATCTCCTGAAAAAGGGCCAAATAAGGAGTTCTCGTAACCGACGAGCGTGCATGAAAAGACTGATGACTGTGGAATAAGCCAAAGACGTGTGTTTGAACCGAGGTAATTGACGCTCCTTAGTCTCTGCCTACCCCAACGGGAAACAGGCGTGAGTTTATGTATGTATGTATGTATATGTAAATGTTCTTTTAAAATATTTGTAATTAAAACAGTATTTCAGGAACGTAAAAGGTGACCCGCATATTTGAGTTGAAGCCAATATTTTATGTACCTACTTATTGTAATATAATATAATGTACTGACTCACGAAATGCTGATGATTTTCATTGGCTTATAAAGGTTTAAAGTCCACTTTGTGATTCCAAAATAACTACAGTAGGTTTATTTCGTGTTGGAAGAACATCTATTGGCGTCCCTGGCAAGTCGTTTCACTAGGTCTGCGTCTATGGGTGTAATAGCTCTCAATCAATCAAAATCATTGTTATTGCATAATTAAATCACTCATTACCTGATATCTTCGAACAATATTCCATATCCAACTGTGTAGGTAATACTACCATTTAAAAAAAAATCTAAGCAAGTTGACTGCTTCGGTGGCATAGTTGTATTTCGGTATGACTACCGCCCTCGGGTTCGATCCCCGGGTGATCAAAGTGATATTGGATTTTTTCATATCAGCCCGGAGTCTGGAATTTATGCCCCATATGGCGATAGGCTCGCCCCCTATCACATCTGGGACGGAACTAAGCTCGGCGAAATGTGGGTGTTCTAGTGCATCTCTGCATACCCTTTCGGGGATACAGGCGTGAGCTTATATATGTATCTAAGCAAGTTCTGGTTACAGAACGCCATTAAAAATAACTTTAACAATTTTAACTGGAATTCCAGTGTTTTTGATTAGTTTAGATAAAATTATATTTCGGTATCGTTAAATTTAAATTCGGTAACGTTAAATAATGCAATATATTCAATTGAAATTCTTACACACTTTCGCAATTCGATCTAAATAGAGGAATTCTCTAATCATCACTATCATCCAGCTGATACCACGGTTGTGCAAGTGGCGTGTGGCGTGTGGCACAAAGATCGTGAGGGCGAGGGAACAACTAGGTCAGAAGGGGGCGGGGGGTGCCCTTAGGCCACTTATCAACAGAGCGCGGCCGTACCGAGGGAAAGCCAGCTTGTCTCTTGAAATTTGTGTTAGTACGTTCTCGGAGTTTTTGTTGGGAGTTGGGACTGGAAGAATCTATTTCATTTAAAGGAGTTATCGACAACAGCATACGTCATGTGAACGGTTATACCGAAACCTAGAACAATTCAGTCAACGTTTTCTTTTTGACATGGCGCAGCGCAGCGTTGAACGACGTCTGAGCGTTTTTATTCGTCTGCAAAATATATTTTGATCTAAAGACCTTTGTGTTTTGCTGCCTTACACCTTTCATAAGTTTAGTTTAAAACGTTCGTCTCTATTTAAATTGTTCGTGAAAAAAGAAAAATCTCCACAGAGGTCGAGTGCCGTGTCTAAATTAAAAAATAATTGCTAATATATGATTATATATCGGAAATCACACTTCACACTAATAATATTATAAAGGCAAAGTTTGTGATTGTGTTTTATATGTTTGTTACGTGAATACCATAAAAGTAATCTTAGATTATTATAAGAAGGAAAAGTATTTCGTAATCCAAGCGGATTTAGATGATCAAAATATCTAAAAAATCTAATTCTGTTTAGGTAGTAAAGTTTACATTAAACGAAATAACATTACATGTACGAGTACTTAGAGGTAGTATACAAAACACTAAACTAAACAGTGGGCTTAGCCAAGTGGCTTATGCGCTAGTCGAATAGAATAGTAAATGTATGGTAATGACATAAGAGTACGCTATATATATACTATTCTATTAGACTAGGGCATAAGCCACTTGGCTGAGCCCGCTGATCTTCTGGAAATTGCAATTCCTTTATCGTTTACAGACTGTATCGTAGCACCCTTTTGTTCCGGTCAATATATTATACATACTGATAGTAGCTATGTTCTACTCATGCGTACTAATAAAGTGATACCTATGTGAATTGAGCTAATATTTTAAGTTTACCATTATGTCAAGTTAATATATACGGAAAGGTATTGTAAGTTAAAGATATGAAGACAAAGATAATGGTATGAGAATATGTAATAGGGATCATTTTTAGCATGTGATATGGAAAGATAAAACGCAACAAAGTACTTGCTTGATTTTAAATAACATGAAGTATCAATATTTACAGTCCCTTTAAAGGCTGTGTCTATAACCTTGTGCCGGCCCTTTGCAGCTCACCTGTAAGGCCTCTCAGTGTCATCGGCCAAATTAATACGTAGCCACAAACTTGTTTTCACGGATCTTATTTATATCACAACATGTAAAGTTTTACAAATAATATTGGTGAGAAATTCTCTTACAACCACAGGATTTAAACTTTATAAAAAAATAGTACAGTAATGAGAATAATACCTTTTATCGTTAGATTTAATATAAAAGTAATTGCTGTCGACAAGACCTGTTTAAATTACATAAAAAATACATTGTTATTACTATAGTTTACAAAGAATATTGTCTGCGACTTTCCGGTTTTTTAATATTTTTTGTGCAGTTTGTCTTGGTTGCTTGTTTATTACTTGGTTCGGCGGATACTTGTTTCCAACTGGACAGTGGCTACCTCACCCATGGTAAAAAAGCCATCATAGCGACATGCTTCGGTGAGTTACATTGGATTTAAATCGAAGTACGTAAATCTAGTTACTTTATTCCCGACCATGATATCGATTGAATAGAATTTACTTAAATCCTGTTAAAATTTGATCGAAGCAATAGTTTATAAGTTGATAACATGTTGATAAATAAAATTACTTATCATTTGCCTTTTATAGGAAACGATGTTCCATGTCTGTGGTGGTGATAATTTAAAAATCCATCGTTTCCTGATCGATTGTGTAAGCAATTGTTCAAAACCGCTTGCGGTGAACAATGCCAGTAGAATCGTCTGTTTCTTTGTCGTTAAATATTGTATTATTGTCGTACACATAATGCTGTACTTGTCTTGAAACAGTCCGATTGTAAGATATCACATGTCCTTAAACGGGCTTAGCATTAGCAGTTCTAGGTTTAAAACCCTATAATTATTACAAAGGTATGTTCCCCATTTAGAATCTATGTTCTAACCTTAAGATTAGCAACACCTTAATGGTTTTTCTAGTGTTGTGAAGTTGTGATTATTCATAACATTAGTTGTAGTTCTCTTGAACTATAAAACCAGAGAATAGAAGGGTTGATCTCTAGTCTTCAGACAAATATTGCTGAGTAGGACTCATGTTATCACGAGTGATTTGAAATATTAATGGAGTCTCGACTATTACACACAAAGGTAAACGTTTAAAGGGCTATATATTTATATCTAATTTATGTATAGGTTCATGCCATGGCGTGCGGTTTTTAACTAACACGTGCAAGTATTTTATCGTACATGTTTTATTGTGACATATTTACTTTTAATTAATAACCGAACTAAATAGTTTTAAAGAAAATTGTTTCCTTTCATTATTACTTCGAACGATGTCTGAAGTTACGCCTTCATTAACGAGACTCATAGTAACGTTAATAAATATTTATAAAATAGAGTGATTACCAAAACATTTATTCATTTTATGAGTCCAAATTCCATGTCTCATGTACGTGGAATTCGTCTCACGGGGAAGATTGGAAATAGCTTACCGCCCAAACTGCAGACGACCCAAATATCTCCAGTCTTCTCATTTTATGGGATCGAATTCCATTCTTTAAATAGGTTTGTCACCTGAGTAATAAAACCACATAACGCTCTATAGTACATATTATGTGGTTACTTGTGTGCGTATGAGTGTCGGCAGTAATGGACGTATGATAATTTTATAGTATAAAACGTATTACACTAGTGACACAGAATTTATCTTCAAGATGAAAAATTACCTTTATAACTTTTCACGCCAAAATCAATTTTACTCAAAACGATGTTTTGACAATGTTATTTAATTTGCTTCATGTAATACCTACTTTACTCGTCGAGTAACACAATAAAAGCCTTGTTCTATTGTTTACTTCTATAGTTACCTAGGTATTTGTATACGATTATGTATTTGAAGAACAATGGAAACAAATTAACAATATACTTTCATTAAGGTTATGAATTAGAAAGTAATTTTATCTTGATTGTTATTTTAATTATAAGTCGCTTTCTGTCTGAACATTTATATTAATATAAAACAATCGTAGAATAAACTAAAAAAATTACTTTGCGAAAAAAACAGATTAGTATTCGAGCAGGCCGTATAAAAAAATGATTTATGTTATTTTTTCGATTCCGTGTAGCACCAGTTCTAAGACACTGTCGGGTATCGATTTTTTATATATTTTATATTATGCGATACAAGGCCGAGGGCATATTGTCGCTGGTCATGCGCTGCGGTTTCTTCTGAATATTGTTCGTGCTTTGTGTTGTTTGTTCTGCTTTCTACATTGAGTTCTTTATCATAACTCACAATAATATAATACTTTATTAGTTACCTTACCAGAAGATAGATAAATGAAACCATTATTTTTATGTACTATTTAAGTAGTCGGAATAAGAGACGATGCAGTAGTGTTGTTTCCACGTATAAAAGCATTGGGTTAAGTTGAAATTCCTTGGCATTTTCACATCATACGTTTCCGTGTCAAACGGTGGCGAATGAGGTGCAAACATCTATCAATCCAGAACTTGATAATTCAAAGTTGTCTATCTATAGAACACCATGATTAGCAGTAGCAATAGCTACTGTTGTGTTTTTGGACAGTATTGAAAATTCCAATAACATTTTAGATAACAAAACAAGTTTATAGACCGCACATTAAATAAGACGATATTGTACACTGTCGTGACTATTATTTGATACAATATTTCGAATAACTAAATTGTTACGAAAACGACCGTTGATTTTCAAACAAGAGACTTTATCGACAATAAATAAACAAATATCTTGATACAAATGATCGAACTCTAGGAATCCGTAGACTGCACGAGGCGAAACAGGAAGCTTGGTGGGACACGCGACGCCATCTAACGGAGCGTGACACGAGAAATTAACTGTTATTTTATACTAACGCCACTCGGACCGGTTGAAATAACCTGTTACTGCATTCACGAAAGTATTTCAGTTTATCAACATGTCACATATTTTAACTCACGTTTATCATCAATGGAAATGTATGGGTTTTAAAACGCGTCGATTTCACTATTCAAATAAAAGGTGTTTTGAATACATATTTTAACGGGGATTAAAGTGTTCATTCATTAAAAGCGCATACAATTTGTGGCGTAATACAAACCGGTCTTGATAACGTTAATATATCCCACAATTATTTTTATTGCACGATGTTTTATCATGATTTATTATGTAGCACCATGGCCAGCCATGACCGCAGGCCTTGGTCGTCGGTGAGCGGTTGCAACTGAAGGCTTTTCCAAAGGTTTCTTTACTGTGATGATTTCGCAACATCAGTGTCTGCATTCTGCGCATTTTTTATTGCTGTTTATTTTGTTATGTATAGACTATAATAGACGTTGAATTGTATTGTATTGCGTGATTTGCTGTATTTTATCAGAGCGCTTACATAATAAACTTCTGATTTACTTCCATTATGTTACCGGTTTACGGTTGATAGAGATAAGAAAGAATAATTTTTCCGATAACATTGCAGACGAAATAAAAACTATATTAGATTCATTATTGAACTTTCATTATTAACCCTTGATACTTTTTTGTCTTTAAAACATATCTTATTTTGTAATTTGCTTCCATTAGGATTTCTGTGTAAACATCGTTCAGCACTTTGTCTCCAGAGAGGTAGTCCTTAGACTAAAAAGTCTGTTATACAAAAAATAATTTTAAAAGATACAAGAAAATCATCTTAAAAGCAAGGTCTTTACATACTATTGTGTAGTCTGTCAGAATTTCCAAATGCCGCAAAACTCCCAGTAAGTTGAGTACTCTACCTCTACAAAGTGCCAGAATGGGCCAAACAAAATAATAATATATTGTCGTCGTAGTACATACTAAATATGTGTGTACTTACCACCAGGTAAATATATTACAATTAACACGACTTTGTTTATCACAAAAAAAGGATTGTGCGTAAATATTATTTTGCTGTGCCACATTATCTTTTCCTATTTAATGTCGACGCGACACTAATTCTGTCGCGGCTCGCGAATCGTTCATACTTCGTTTTTTGTTTTAACAAGGGTAATATTCCTACATAACACTAATATTTCCGTTTCCCATATCATTGTATCTTCTGCTTACCATTTAACATCTAATTTCACGTATGTGTCTTTATCGTGTTATTTTTGGTTGGGCAGTCACGTTTACCCGCTACTGGGGTATGCGTACGTGATGCAAGATTGATATGATATATGAATAACATGACATATACTCCCTATTTATACATTATATCATGTACAGTGTATATAAAGTGCCCTGTTGGATCAGACTCCTACACCGTCTGCGTTTGACGATCGTAATTACGCAAGGACAGCCGCGCTGTCCTGTCCTAATGAAACCTCCTGTCTAATTAAAGCTGATTATACAATTTGTATGTATATTTGTGATAATGAAATGTAGAAAATATATTGTATAACTGGTTTACAAGTTATACGGCCTGAATGTGGAACACGGCGTGTAAATATTTTTTTATAACATTTAGATGAAATGACAAAAAAATCAAGTATTGCGATAAGACGGAAATAAAAAAAATAACAGGTACTGAGTGGATTTTTGATCAGATGTAGTTGCTGAACTGGATAAGGCGAAGACAATATTACGCAACGTATTAGAGAAGAGAGTTCCATTGAGAGATGGATAGAAAGTATCTGTCCAAAAAATGTTAAAAAAATACACGTTATTATTACAAATTTCAACATGTGAATAAAGTTTTGGTAGCATTTTTTCATTGATTTTTACTACCAAGTCATTGTTTCTACATGATATTGTCCAAATATGTTAATATCATAATGTGATATATCATATTTATTTATATACATATTTGGTCTTAATAATTAGTAATTCTATTTGGTTTTTACTATGAACTGTGTTAAATAATATTAAAATCGTTAAGTAAGTTTCCATTCATAATATTTTTCCGTCCATTAGGCTTATATTTTGAACATTTAAGCTTGTCATTAACAATGCACATAGAAGTATAATCTACAATATAACCCAAGGTTATACCTCTAGAGACTTGTGTACTAGTGGCGAAGCTAATGTGGGTAGACGGACAAAAACTAAATATTAATGGTTTACTCCCCTGACCTCGCGACCTGCTTTTTTGACAAGCTTAGCTGAGATTATATTCCAGTGTATATATTTAAATCTTTGAAAAGTGTTGCTTGCAACTTGAGTTAGTCCTTCAGCTTTTCAAAAAGGTAAATGGCTTCTAGAACATTTGCGATGTTTCTGCCAATGTCAATGTTGGATCGCACCAAGGTTAAAATTACAGAAAATTATCGACTAAGAAAATAGATAAATGTAAATAGTTCAACAATTTGATAAGAATACCTTCTTTATTTTGTGATTTTATATAGGGAACGACACCTTCAGATAACACAAAACACTTGAGATGTTTCACTTTATCGACCGACTTCCAAAAAGGAAGAGGTCATCAATTCTTCTGTATTTTTTTTGTATGTTATATATGTATATATTTTTTTTATGTATGCGATATCTCCGCCAAATATGGACCGATTTTCAAAATTCTTTTTGTGTTCGATGGAGCTTATTTCAAGGGTGGACCCATTTAAATTTGGTCACGATCGGATTTGAAGTCGGTCTGTTAAGTTTTTAAACTTATAATTATTACAGATACATGCCGATTGACGATAAGGATAAAGCGAGGAAAATCAAATGCAGGGCGAAAGATTTTTGACAACATTATTTACTTGGTTGCTCAAGTAATAGAATTCCTATTCGCATAAAATGCTTAAATCACAGTCAAAATTAACAAGGAAGAACCATCGTAAGACATAATACGAAGAATTAGTTTACTGTCTCTTTAAGAATGACATTAACATTGACCAGAACGTGTTTCAAATACAAATCGTTTGGTTCGCCTATTGGTATAACATTAACTACGACTACGACATTACAGAACGCTATTAAGATAAATGCACATGTACTGTGTCAACATGTGTTTATGTCTTTATTGTTTGTCAGTGATAACAAGTTACTGTGGTTTTATCACGCCACCAGCCTATAAATATCTCGCTACGATATGCTACAAACGTTCTCTAACTCGACACACAACAGCTCCTTTGTACAGTTCAAATATTACATTTTAGATATCACACAACTTACAAGATTGTTGATTCTGCTTATGTATTAAGAGTCCTATATTATACAGATGAATGTATGTATTTCGTCAAAACGGAGAAATATTATTTTTTGAAATTATGTTCAGATTGTATATTCGGATGAGTGCTTGTAATTTACCAATTAGTTACTACTTATGGACCAAGTAATTCTGGGCAGGAAAGTGACATTCTGCAATCTGAATACATCGTGGTTTTAAAAAGCAAACATCATTGGATGTAGGTGTTATACAATTGGTTTCTATAATATGTATTAGGGATTTTGGTGTAAGAGTAAGTCCTCTGAATTTAAAGCAATTCTAGCATTGAAATACACTGATGAGAATTGTTTAAGATCGGTTGTGCTGTGAAAATGAATGTATTTTGGTATAAGAAAATGCTTTAAATTATCTAAGCGTTCCACAAACTATACAAACGCCCGAGTTTGTTGTGCAATACGATCTTACTGCTGGGTCAGCACCAAACCGGTCTGAACAGCTATGCTATCTACTCTAGTGTACTGAGCAAGCACTTTCGCAGCATTGAAATAATATTTTTAAATTTAAAGTATTTTGAATGTAGTAAAGTGTGTGTCACCTAATATCGACCCCTTAATTGAAAATCATTTCCACCATTGAATATAAATATGCCAATTAGAGATCGGAAACGAACTGGTTCAATGTGAGAAAGCAATTTTTATGTAAGCCATTTTATAGTTTAGCATTCATTAAATGATTGCATTGAAAACAGATGTTCAAAGCTAGTATCTACAAGAAATACTTTGAAACTATTAGTACCTTTAATGGATAAAAGTACATGTATGTGTTTGCATGGTTTATATATTTCGATATGTAATATTATATTCACATCAGACGAAAAACTCCTATTAACAAATATACCAGTTTTCTTGGTAAAACGACTACACGTATTAAGCAAAGCTACAAGTATCACAGAATCATATCTCGTTACTTTGTCTTCTAGTGCGGTCGCTGACTCACTGATTACCTATGTTTACTCAATCGTGTTTACTGTACAAAAACTACATGAGTAACTGACCAAGCAATCAATATGGAATTACATTACAAACTGTTTATGTTTATGTCTCGAGTACTTTACTGATTTCTTTTGTGTTTTGTTGCACCAGGAAGTCTAATGAAACTAATCAATATATTTTCAATTTTAATCTATTGTTACTTATAGATAGTAAATTGAAATACATAAGAAGTGTATGTAATTTGTGTGTATTTATTAGTTATTCCAAGAGCTGTGTGAGCCTTGATTGGGGAAAATTGAAATACTTCTCTATCTTCAATTGGTATAAGAAAATGTGAACGCTATTATCCAGGTTTCATTAATAATGTACAAAAGTAATTTATTACATCATTAAATAAGAGTAAACTACGAGTCTAAAGATAAATAAAGCACTCTCAATATGTTTCAGGAGGAACCTTTGAGAACATAAACGAGCTTTAATTTAGAAATAGTGTTATTTGACGATGTAAAACGCTTTTTTCGTGAAACTGGGTCAAGGATTCCGAGACGAAGGCGGTTTATGTTGGGGGACCATTCAACATCCAAAGAGGGATGATCGTTTCATCCGTAAATTACTTTAGGTATTAGCACATTAAATAGCCGCCTTATTGGTTAATAACAGTGTACCCAGGCTAATACAGTGATATCAAAGGTTCAGACACCATGTCGGGTTACAATTTGTGTGAGTTTTTCAATTTAAATAAATCAAAATTGCTTATTAGTCTTATAGATTAGATTGTAATTAAATATTACGAATTTCGTTCTTTATTACGAAGAAAAATATCGTATGTAAGTAGTTTTCAATGTGTGCACATTACAGGGACAGGATTAGATGACGGGATGGAAATCAGTTCTATGAAAAGTGGGTGTACTTGTTTTACTGCCTACTCCTCATAGGCGTGAGTGTACTGACATGAAAAAGTATGTTTATTAAATGGTTGTACTATAAATGGAATTAATCACTACTGGAAATTGATATAAAAACTGTTCAGTCACAGTGAGTAAGCTTAAGTTACTTTGCAATAATAGGGGGAGCAACGTAGTTGTAAAACATGTAGTATTTTTGGTGAATATGTATGCATAAACAATATTAATTTTAATTGAACTTAGATTTCATATTTGTAACTGTGACCAGTTTTTTATAGCATTTTTTACAAGAAAATCTTTGCTTAATCTGTCAGTCTGTTTTTCTTGTAAAAATGATTCGGACTAAGTCGAAATTCTAAGTCCAAATCCTCACTGAGTTCGTTTTTTTGACCCTGACTTAGTCGAAGTTCGCTTTATAGATCTCAGCCTTAGTCACAGATATACTATAAATGAACACGCCACATGTAATGGCAAAAAACTAAAAACCAATACTTTATACCATATTTGAATAGTACCTACAGTTCCATTTAGATCCTCTTCAACCCACGAGATGTATAAACATGGAAAGTTATTTCAACCTAAATTGCGTGCTCATTTTCAAGGTTATGTAATTCGCAAAAATTACTTTGATATAAATATAAATTTTCGTCTGTGTCTCGTAGTGTTTTTGGTTGTAATATAAATTAACATCATGAATATTACAATTCTGAGAACCCAGAACTTAATACGTGATTTTTTTCCTTATTTATGATATTTCGATGATTTTTTTCTATAATCTTATTTTTTTAATACCTAGATGTGTTATAGTATGGGATAGCTAATAAATTAGGTGCCACCTTTTAAGATTATTAATTATGTCTCGAGTCTAGGCTTATAATTAAACTACGAGTATGTGAATTATTTCATCAATCGTTTAGTTTTAGACTCTTTTTATAAATCCTGGTTAAATATCAACTGAAATTCATGAAGACCGTCGATGGATCATATTGTGATCAGATTGGAATACCTATTTATTTTTTTAAACCGTGGGTTTTGATTGTATGACACTTACCTATTGAATTTTCATTGCAACGTACAGCGATAACAAAATTGATGCCCGAATATCGAAACGCTACTAAACTTTAACTGCTACTTACATTACATTGATTTGTGCCAGATGCAATATTTGCGTCATACAGTATTGATATATAAGGTAGCCTCAAATATTGACCGAATATTTGAGTTGCATTTCAGTATACGATAATTGATTCTGTAAACTTTGTGCGGTACAGTGAATGTTTACCGAACGCAGTCTGAGGTGTATGTATATTGAGATTTAAATTGTTTATAAATTACGTACTGGTAATGTTACTTGAATGTTATTTACTCTTATTTACTCTGCTTGTGTATTGAACAATGACCATGTTATCAAGAATTACGTGGTATGGACATGGCTCTGCATAAAGTCCTTTTCTTGTAGAAAATATTGAATTCTAAACAATAAAAAATATGACAGTAAAAATATGATATTAAATCTCTACAAGTAGATTTTAATTAGCTGTTTCCATTATTATAAGCAAGCAAGTTAACAAAACATGTCTAAATTATATAATGAAGCTCAAATTAAGGTTACTATAATTTAATTGTATTATATTTTTTCTTGTTATTTCGTGTTTCTTGGGAATTATTGCGTCTAGATTAATTAACTTGACCGAGAGGAAATAAGAGTAAGGAATGTAATTGTTTATGATGGACGATGGAATTTACGTAGAAGAACAAAGGTCAATCGACTGTCGATACAGCCATGATGAGTATAGAGGTAAAGTCATTTTTTTCTTACTTTTGCATATTCTTATTTATTTCCGGCTGCTATAAATGTTTTGATTCCCTATGTTATTCGGTTATGTCCAAATTTAAAACTTCTTTATAATAAGTCCGCAGAACTTTACTCCTCTATTCCCGTACAGTTTAATAAAGGTAATACTAGTGATGCACGTATCGCTCAGCTCTCTTTTGATGTAGTGAGTAACCGGTTGTGATGCGAGAGGCCGCAGGTTCGATTCCCGCATTGAGACAAATGCTTGTGTGGCCCACAGATATTTGTTTTACGTCTGGGTGTTGTGAGACCGAAAGTCTCTCACAGTTTCTGATACCCACGATACAGGTTATACCTAGTATGGGGTCAGGACTAGGTGACTGTTGGGTTTATTATTTATTTATTTTATCTAGTCCATTTTCGACGAGCATCTAAGTGTCCATTAGCAATTTTAACACATGGTTAACTCCTATCAAGTGTTTCATATCACCGTGCTAGTTAATTATCACTGTTTTACACGACGTTAAATATACACCAAGTCGGACAGTTACGGCCTTGTCGAAATATTTCGACATCGAAATTCGACTCCGCCTAGCACTAGCACGGTCGTTGACCGCGTGTGTGAGAGCGCGTCTTGCTGTTTCTTTGTCGCTTTCGTCCATTTGTATTAAAGTTCTAGTTAATAGATAAGTACAAGTGACGCAACGTGCCGAAATGTCATTTCTACTGTACGTGTGTATCGTGAAATATCACGTATTTGCATAATGAAGAGATAGGTACGACTTACGAGAGTTTCGTCCAAATGTCGCGCCCGACATGACTTTGTTTCTCAATTTGCTGTACACAAGCTATCAAATAAAATTGTATTTCTATTCTTTCTTTCTTTCTACTTGCACCTATCCCACCTTAATATGGGGCCGGCGCAACACACTTTTTCAAGCATGTAACATGTTACAGAAAAGATTTGGCTGAGTTTTCCCGTCAACGTCAACCCCTCTAAGGGATCCCGGGCAAATTAAATTAGGAAATTCGCTTTGCAGGACCTGGGAATCGAACCCAGAACCCGGTTCACAGCCCATACATGCTGCCAGTAGACCAAGGAGGCGACGGCGAGGAAAATTCCTAAAATTTTACAGCATTGTTAAATGTCTTATAATTAGAAAAGAAAAATACTTAATACAGTGCGTTCAGTAAAACTAAATAAGCTAGAAAGTTGGTACGTCGGAGGCGTCACATAAATATGTTACATAAGCGTATGGGCCACTGGAGGCCGAGCCGTCCGTGACTATCTACTATAAGAAATAAGTTTAGTAAGTCTTGCAACATGCAACGCTTTTTGTTATTTATCACGTAATTTTCTATAATATGCATTATGCAGTATCAATTACTACTAAGCAGCGATAGCTCAGTTGGGTATGGTACGGACTGCCAAGACGAGTGTCGGAGGTTCGAGTCTAACCCCAAAAAGAGCACACACCTCTGATTTTTCTATGGTAAGTGTGTTTTCATTGTGAAATATCGCTTGCTATAACGGTGAAGGAAAACATCGTGAGGAAACCTGCATACCCGAGAATTTCGAAGGTATGTGAAGTCTACCAACCCGCATTAGGCCAGCGTGGTAGACTAAGGCCTAGCCCCTCTCATTAGGTAGAGGAGGCCCGTGCCCAGCAGTAGGACAGTAATATTACAGGGCTATATAAAAAAATACTATTTCAATCTACTCTTTAAGAAATCGAATTTTAATGTGAAACAGCATTCGTAATTGAGACTGGATTTACGAAACACCCGTATACCGGTAATAATAATAAACTACTACTAATAAAAGTACGTCACGACGGAGAATATAAATTGAATCCTCTACTGGCTTAAAATATGAAGGTAGTGGAATAGAAAGTAAAGATAACTGAAATATAATTCCTGTGTGGGTTTAATATAACTTAAAAAGTAAGACGTAGTAGACTATAACTCACATTTGATTCGGGTTCGTGTCCCGCACCGAGATAAATGTTTGTGTGTCTCACAGATTTGTTTCGGGTCTGGGTGTTGTGAGACCGAAAGTCTCTCTTAGATTCTGATATCCATGACACAGGTTTGTACCCAGTGTGGTGTGTGGTCATGTGTGTGCCTGTTGGCCACTGTTTGGTGTATTTGTATTTACTAAAGCATCTACACTTTAGTTGTGTCATGAATTCAAGATGTGAAAATTTTTATTATGGCTTTAAAATCAATAATGGGATTGCCATCTATAAACCAGATTATATTCTAAGTCACAAATAATTCAAAATTGCTTTTTTTTAGGATGACTCCTTGATTTTATTCACATTTACCAGAAAGACAGACAAGTGTAGAATTGTAACCTCCTGCAGAATGTGAGGGCAAAGAACGATTACACGCAACCCCATTTTAAACCTACTGTGGCAAACGAGCGGCTTTTAAAACTGGGTCACAGTGTGAAGGGACGAAATTGGGGCGAGCCCTACTCGAGAAATGAGGGCGTTATTTACAACCGCAGGCATATTTGTTTCGAAATGGGAGATGGAAAATGCATTCTTTATATTATTATATGCATGGAAATACTATTTCAACTCATTATTTTATATTAGTGGCGCAGCCTCCGTGGCGCAGCGGGCGAGTAGCCGGCTGTGAAGCGAGAGGCCGCGGGTTCGATTCCCGCATTGAGACAAATGTTTGTGTAGCCCACAGATACTTGTTTCAAGTCTGGGTGTTGTGAGACCGAAAGTCTCTCATAGTCTCTGATACCCACGATACAGGTTATACCTAGTGTGGGGTCAGGACTAGGTGTGTGACTGTTGGGTGTATTTATTTAGTTATTTTTATTACTTGACGTTTTCATGTTACTACTTACTAGTTATATAATTATCATCAGGATTCAGGATGTTCACTCCTAAACGTAGGCTATCGCCAATGATTTATTAGGTATACATATTGAAACCGTATTGAGTAATGTACATTAAACTAATTTATAAATTAATTGTGTTTGATCTGATTTTATCTTTTAATCTGATTTCACTTAAATATTGTGTTTGTTCGCGCTTGTTCTTTTATTGTATTACAGAAGGAAAAAAACCTTTGGAAAAACATAGTTCGGTTTCCTCTACACTTAATTTTTCTACCGTTCTATTCTATTTCAACCTAATAATAAATTATGAGGATTAGGCTCAATTGCACCACTATTATTAACCTAGAGTTAGTCCTAACCGCAAGTTAAGTTACATGTCATTCATACATTTTCTGTCAATTTAGCTTGCGGTTAGGACTAACTCTAGGTTAATAATAGTGGTGCAATTGAGCCTTAACGTCTTAACCAAATAATGATGAATAATGAATATTATTATATTTGACACTGATTAATCAAGTCGCGCCATTAATTTACTTAAAATGTCATCCGTAGTCCGTAGTCTGTAGGTACTAAGAATGTTGCCACTCGTTATACAAGTTTGATATTACACACGGTTGTAGTGGAAACTGGAAAGTCGTCTTTTAACGATTATTAATTATTTTACATTATTATTTTAAAAACCTCATTTTATGGAAAATGCTTTTTGCCTAACGTTGACGGTTGAAGTGGTAATTTATCAACTGTCTTCAAAAGGCGGGAGGTTTTTAATTTGTCTAGATTTTTTTTATGTCACACAATACATACTTATCTCCGCTAAATGTGGACAAATTTTCAAGACTTTGTATTTATTAGACCTTACAATAAGGTTTATAATTTAGCCAAGCTCTAATAAAAAGTACGGAGTAAACTCTTTAACAAACAACAACATAGAGGTCATTATTGTCTTCTTTTTTTGTTATTAGATCAAACTGTTTAATTTACAATGCTCATATTTATTACATAACATAACATAAGCTCACGCCTGTATCCCCGAAGGGGTAGACAGAGGCGCACTAGCGAACTAGAACACCCACATTTCGCCAAGCTTAGTTCCGTCCTAGATGTGATAAGGGGCGAGCCTATCGCCATATCGGGCACAAATTCCTGACTCCGGGCTGATATGGAAAAATCCAATATCACTTTGCGGGATCGAACCCGAGACGTCAGAACCGTAGTCTACCGAAATACCACCACGCCACCGAGGCAGTCATATTTATTATTTGTTTAATATTAGATAGTTTCAGTGTCGCCTCCTTGGTCTAGTGGCAGCACATATGGGCTGTGGACCGGGAGGCCGTGGGTTCGATTCCCAGGACGGGTAAAGCGAATTTTCTAATTTAATTTTCCCGGGGATCCCTCACAGGGGGTTGACGTCAGACAGGCAGCTGATCGTAAAAACTTAGCCAAATCCTTTCTGCAACAGCATGAAAAAGTGTGATGCGCCGACCCCACATTAAGGTGGGATAAGGACAGGTAGAAAGAAAGATTAGATAGGTACAGTATCTTTACTATACCGGTACGCTTCATCATCATCATGTCTAAATTAAGAACAACATCGAACAAAATAAACTAAATACATTATATGAGTATAATAAAAAACAGTTAACACGATAGACCGGTTGGATTAAAGTAGGTATTTTTTAAATCACAGTAATAATTTATTATTATTGGCATGAAATGTCATCTAAATAGCTTCATTTGAATATTACGGATGCAAAATGAAACATCAAACATTACACATGTCAACAGTGGTTTGTGCCTGAAGTTTGATATTCAATTCTGAATTTATTTGCCTCGCTGATCTCAAAATTGAAGATCGTTTTTCAATGTCAGTTCTAGTTATGCAGATACTAAAGAAATTATTTTTTACAAATAATATGTTTTTCATGATTAGATCTGTATTATTGCAAAACTTATTTACCTAAATAAAAGTTTTATTTTTATTTTTCTTGGATGATTTGGAACAGAAGCACTACTCTAATTGCTGTAATTACCCATCATAATATTATGTATTTGTTACCATATTTGTTGTCTCAGTAACCCTAATATCTCTCTACCATGTTATTTAATTACTCTATTCATAAAATATTGGTACACTAAGAAAAAAACTTAGCCAATTGATAAAAACTGAGGACAAATTCGATTTCCGGACCACTAAAATAGTTTTTATTTTCTTTCTTTCTACCTGCCCTTATCCGACTTTAATGTGGGGTCGGCGCAACACTCTTTTTCAAGCATGTTGCAAAAAATTATTTGGATAAGTTTTTACGACCGACGTCAACCCCCTCTGAGGGGTCCAATCCCGGGCAAATTAAATTAGAAAATCCGCTTTGCCCGACCTGGGAATCGAACCCACGACTTGGTCGTCGACACGACTGGTCCACAGCCCATACATGCTGCCACTAGAACAAGGAGGCGACGCAACGCAAAATAGTAAGAAACAGAAAACCGCCGACGCAGCAACAGAAAAAAAGTGCGATTTTGTTGGACAGTGTTATCAACAGCTGGTCCAAATATTGACCAACCGAATCATATTACGCATCGTTGGCCATATACTGTTAGTAATCAATTACGACTATTGACTGCCTCGATGGCGTAGTTGTATTTCGGTACGACTATCGTTCTGAGGTCTCGGGTTCGATCCCCGGGTCGAGCAAAGTGATATTGGATTTTTCCATATCAGCCTGGAGTCTGGAATTTATGCCCGATATGGCGATAGGCTTGCCCCCAGCACATCTGGGACGGAACTAATCTCGGCGAAATGTGGGTATTCTAGTTCGCTAGGGCGCCTCTGCCTACCCCTTCGGGGATACAGGCGTGAGTTTATAATCAATTACGAATGAGTTCAGCGACACACGAGATAAAATCTAAAACATTAACCTAGGACAAACTGCATGCAGTGTATGCCAAGGCCCATTAAAATTCATTTATACGTAGTTCATGCAATGAATGTTATGATGATCATTATTTAGCCGCGAAGATCGGCCATCTCAATGATAAAGTACTTTATTACTCATTTATCTACTGGTTCTTTAAATTCACTCAACCTGAAAGTTGGATGTTTGTACGCTTTTAGCAATAAAATCGGCTATAACTTTTTATAGTTTTAAATTTACATACTATATTTATACTGTTCTAAACAATAGTGGTCATAAGAGCCATCTAACGTGTATCGATATTTATATCTATCTATAAAATTCTTTTGAGGATCGTTATTCAATTTGTAACAAGTGACGTAAACATTTCCGAACATTGAAGTAATGTAAGTTCTATCTTGTTATGTTCATGTGAAATGGATTACGTTTAGTAGTTAACATTATAAAACATTCATTTGAATTAAAGGAGTCAATAAAGTCGTTAGATATGTTGATTACGTAGTCTTGTACCCCTTAATATTAAAAATCTTCATCAAATCCGTTGCAAGGCTATCTTTGAGTCATAAAGCATACTACATCGAGGAAGGCTGTACCTAGTGCGAAGTGAATAAGTAACTATTAACTAGGTACAACATGAAAATATATATCATCAAAAAACATGTCATGTCTACAAACGAACACTTAACAATACAAGTAAATACGATTTTGAGAATTAGTAGATACTTATTTGTAAATCCTAATATAGCTCCACCAAGCTTACATCACAGGAAAACCCAACAACGAAAACGGAATGCAATAAATACTTAAATAGGGTCCTGAGTGGAATAAGAGAAAGGTCTCGGGAACTTCTTAGGCTTACAATATGGATGAATTAGGACGATGCGGAGCACGTAGCTTGTGGTAAATCCAGATTTTAGAAGTTCAATACTGCAATAGTGGTTAGAGACAAATGAAATCAAGAATAGGTTTAATTTACAATTGATTGATGTTATTAAAATATCGTCTCAGTGATTAAAATATTGTTATTTTGTCGCTTCCTTGGTCTAGTGGCAGCATGTATGGGCTGTGGACCGGGAGGTCGTGGGTTCGATTCCCAGGTCGGGCAAAGCGAATTTTCTAATTTAATTTGCCGGGACTGGACCCCTCAAAGGGGGTTGGCGTCAGGCAGGCAGCCGGTCGTAAAAACTTAGTCAAATCATTTCTGCAACATGCTTGAAAAAGTGTGTTGCGCCGACCCCACATTAAAGTGGGTTAAGGGCAGGTAGAAAAAAAAAGTGATTAAAATATTGGATAGGAAATAGGTAATTTTTATTATAATTTAGGGCAGCGATAATTAATTAAGAAGGCCTCACGCTGGAAAATTATTATGAAAAATTAATAACCAAGCCAAGTACTCAACGATACATTAAAAATCCATGAGATCAGTGTGCAAGACTAACATAAACTGCCTTTATATCGATGTAAAAATTCTTGAAAACCAACCTACGTTTGAACCAAGCTAGGACTTTTATGATTTTACATTTTGAAGTAATATTAAGTTCTACTTTTCAATTATAATTTTTAGTATGCACTTTCGTTGTAATAACTAATGTGATTGCCTAGCTGCTTGCTATTATCATAATCAAGAGTTTGTTTTTATATTACGTCCTAATATTAATGTCGCAATTAAATAATAATTGTATATAAAAAAGTTAATATTATGTCATTGTATCATCGTTAGCATATTAATCTATTCGATCGTGTGAATCGGATACATTAATTTCAATTTAAATGGTATATTAATGTCGTTTTGTCTAGTATGAAAAAATACAATCGGAAAACTGCATATATCCGTATTATGCAGAAAAGTTAATTGAAAAATGTAAAATCAATATAAGATGTAATTCCACATATTATGTGGATAAAATGTGTTAGTGTTTTGCATATGGAAATATATAACTTTAAGTTATTTTAATTTCATTCAATATTTGGTTTTTATGAGACGTCATCGCTTGGCAAAACTCATTCTAGGCTTGATCATGCAGGGCAGGTTTAGAGGACATGTGACAATGCGTTAAAAAGGCATCATAGAAAAGCCACCATAACCATTATAGAGATACACCATTGCTGGACAATTAATCACGAGACTCGACTTTGAGGTACCTGTACCTTTGCTGTAGCATCTCCGTGCACAGTTCATAGTCAAGGTCATTGACGTGGGAAATGGTCTAATGTAAAATGTTACACGCGTCCGCCTCATCATCAAACCCGATTTATTTATAGATTTATAATATTCCACCAACCCGGAAATTGTAATCAAATCTGGTTTAGTAAAAAAATGTAACAATTTTTTCTTGATGTATCTCATTACTAGTATTATTGATTCCGCATTACTATTCTCATTCTTTGTTTACCAGTGGATCTGCTTGAGATATTAAATATTATATCACATGGTATTGTTAATTTTCTGGAAAAGAAGAATTGAAATAATTATGTTAATAGTTACAATTAAATGAACTTTAGCTTCGTTTAAAATAAGTCAACGCACGTTTTAAATTTTGAGGCCAGCCGGTAAGGTGTCGCATGTCGCAACAATGTATGTAGTTTCGTAACATCTAAATTTATTTTATTGACTACGTGATATGAATGATAAACACTTGATATGACATAGTCAGCCATACCCCCTGTAAACGGCTGTAAATATTCTATATCAGAAGCATTTCACGAAGACGTTGATTTCGAGAGATTCATTTATAACGCATGCCTGGGTAAATGGTATATTTTCTTATATACTACAAAATTAATAAGTTACACAATATGAATATCAATAACAAACAAATAGCAAGCAAAAGTAAGTTTGAAATCTAGAGACCTTCTTCTTCGCGAAATACACTAACTCTATACCAATTATTATTTACCTAGATTATCTTTTGCTTTCTTTTTAATAGGTATTATTTAAATACTTACTACGTTTACTACTATTTCGACCATGAGTAAGTCCTTGTTCATACTACAGTGCCGTAATTTTGAATTTACAATGTTTTACATCGTTAGGATTGTATTATCATTAACCATTTATCCATCAGCCTTTATGTGTTCAACTGGTTTGATTAAGCCTTGATAGTCTATTCTGCTGATACAATACCCGTTGTTGATAGATGGATTTTATTAATGGACAGGCTTTTGTGGTTTTGTCAGACTTTCGAAGTGACGCGTAAGGTTCCTGATTCGCCCTAACGACCTCTGCTCCTAGCATGTATGAATATTACAGAAAAAAAAATCAACTCCCCGCTATATATATATATCACCTGGCAACCCCGCCAAGTACAAGTCTATAACGAGTGCTCTTGTGATAATTTACAAAATTTCGTGCAAAACTTAAGCTTTACTGCTTAAAAACTGTGTGAAAGTGAACACTAGTGCATTTGGTGACTGTAGTGATATACAATCATTAGAAATAACTAAAGTATTGAATAATTATTGATCTTTAAAACCCAAGGCTGACGTCTTGTAATTGACAAAATTTTGTACCTACCCTCAACATCTATAATATTTCCAAGTGTCAAATGACATTGACATTAACCTGCTGTCACTTTGATGCCGGAAGCTCCCAAAATGTTACCAACCTCGTAAAATTCCTGCCGAATCGAGAATTTTGGACGTAAAAATGGGAGATCCCAAAAGTCACGAGGATAGCGGAGAATCATCCAACAGGGGACAAAAAAAACTTACCCAGCAAATCTTTCATCCTAGTCTCTTCAATAAAAATGCCCTCACAAAGCCCTCTGAAAGTAATACAAGCTTAACACCTACAACTGCTAATGAAAATGGCCAATCTTGGCAGAGAGTCCCGGTGCTTCGGACAAACAATGCCAGCAAAAGGAAGAGAATATCTGATTCGCCTCCACAAACAACAACTGCCAACAGTTTTGAAGTCTTGCCACTTGATGAAACAAATAATATTCCATCTGTTCCTAAAGAAAATAAACCACCGCCACTACTCCTATATGGAGTGGAAGATGTAAATAAACTAACTGCCACCATTGAAACAGTCCTGCAAAAGGAAGATTATGTTTTTAAAATTATTAATAAAACCCAGCTCAGGGTATCATGTAGAACTACAGCAGCCTACAAATCACTTATGTCACTGGTCCGTGAAAAAGGTCTAATAGGGCATACATTCACAACAAAAGAAGATAAGTGCTGCCGAATTGTGATAAAAAACTTACACCACACTACACCTCATGAAGCTATAGTAGAAGAGATAGAAAGAACGGGAAATAAGGTCAGAGGAGAAATAATTAATGCTAAGTATGGCCCCGAACGTCAACCCACTACAACATTCTTTGTTAATCTCGAGCCAAGTGAAAAAAATATCGAAGTTAAGAAGATTCGCTATATTTACAACACCTCAGTGGTAATTGAAGACCCTATAAAGAGAAATATTATTGTCCAATGCAAAAGATGTCAGCAATACGGTCATAGTAAAAATAATTGCTTCAGACCCTATAGATGCGTGAAATGTGCAGAAGCGCATAGAACATCAGATTGCCCTAAAAAGGATCGGACTACTCCTGCTAAATGTGCGTTATGCTTGGGAAGTCATTCCGCTAACTACAAGGGATGTAGAGTCTATCTAGAAATTGCTCTGCGCAAATCAAAAGCTAGACCTGCGACTGTAGCAGGCGTACAGGCACCTACACGTCAAATACCCTTATGCGAAACACAACATGACACTAGATTGGTCTCACAATATACACAAGAAGAGACCACACAACAAAACTTACACCGACAAGAGGACAATGTATTCGTCGAAACACTAACTGAAAATACACCAACACCCCCATCAGTGTCTAAAGAAAACACAGTTAAAATCATGAACATAAAGCCCACATACACAGACAAAGTCAAAGGGCACCTTCTCTCAACAGTCAATGAAAATGAAAAATCATCATTCATAGAAGAAATTATTATTAAACAAAGTGAAAAAATAGAAAACCTACTTCAACAAATAAGCACACTTATAGGGCTTATTACAATTCTCGTAGGAAAATTGTCTTAATGGCATCCCTCCAGATAGCTGCTTGGAACATAAATGGACTAGCTCCCAATAAACGTGAACTAGAAACCATTATTAAACTACATAATCTAGATATCGTTCTCATATCAGAAACTCATTTTACACCAAGAAGTTCAGTTACATTTCCTGGCTTCAAAATATACACCACAAATCACCCGGATGGCACAGCTCACGCCGGTGCTGCTATCCTTATAAAAGAATCAATTAGACACCATCTACTTCCAGAATTTCAAACAGAACATATCCAAGCTGCTTCAGTTGCCGTTGAAGACAGACAGGGGTACTTTAATATATCTTCTATATATTGCCCACCAAAGCACAAAGTAAGTGAGGCTATGTTTGACCAGTATTTCTCAACTTTGGGCGGTCGCTTTGTAGTAGGAGGTGACTGGAATGCAAAGCACATACAATGGGGCTCAAGGTTAATAACAACTCGTGGAAGAGAGCTTTTGAAGAGCATTGACAATGGAAACTTAATCACTCTCTCAACTAAAGAACCTACACACTGGCCAACGGATCCTAACAAACGACCAGATATAATAGACTTTTTCATTATGCGAGGCATGTCGCGACACTACTTCCGCGCTGAATCGTGTTTGGATGGATCATCAAACCACACCCCTGTATTGTTAACCATCAGCACGACAATAATAAGCTATGACCAACATATCACACTTTTTAACAATAAAACAGATTGGGATGATTTCCGGGACTACATAGACACCCATATAGAACTAAAAATTAGACTCAAAACCGAAGAGGATATTGAAAAAGCGACAAAATACTTCACGAACCTGGTACAAGAAGCCTGCTGGAAATGCACTCCATGCCTAGATGAGAAACAAGTAAACCAAAACTTACCACGGGAACTGAAAGCTATGGTCCTAGAAAAAAGACGACTTCGAAGAGTTTGGCATACAAGTAGAAATAGCCATGACAGAAAAGCATATAATAAGATGATTAAAGAATTAAAATCAAAGCTCATGGAAGCAGAGGCCCTCACACTACAAACAAAGCTGGAAAATCTTGCAGCCACACCCGCAACTAACTACTCACTTTGGAAATACACAAAAAAGTACAACCAACCCCAACAGACGAAGCCTCCACTTAAAAAAGCAAATCAATGTTGGGCAAGAACAAGTAAACAAAAAGCAGAGGAGTTTGCTAAACATCTCGCATCAGTGTTTACTCCACATAAATCAAAAAACCAAAATGAAGACGAATCTGATATAGAGGCAACTCTTGGACAAGCTTTTCAAATGGATTTGCCACTGAAGCTCGTAACACCACAAGAGATACTGAGACACATAAGGAGACTGAAGGACAGAAAAGCACCAGGCTATGACCTAATTACCAAGGAAGTTCTACTTAAGTTGCCGAGAAAAGGAATCGTATTTCTGACAGTACTCTTCAATGCCATTCTGAGACTGTCATACTTTCCCTTGCAATGGAAAGTAGCACAAATAATAATGATATATAAACAAGGAAAACCAGAGAATGAGGTTAGCTCTTGCAGACCAATTAGCCTGTTGCCTATTACCGCAAAACTGATGGAAAAGTTGATTCTACAGAGACTTAAGCTGGTGATTGCCGAGCGGAATGTAATACCTGACCACCAGTTTGGTTTTCGTGAGGGGCATTCTACAATAGAGCAGGTACATAGAGTATGCAACAAAATACGACAGTCACTTGAGCTTGGAGAGTATTGTACCTCAGCATTTCTGGACGTGCAACAAGCATTTGATCGGGTATGGCATGAGGGCCTCCTCTACAAGATTAAAACTCTATTGCCACACAGCTACTATGGTATTTTAAAATCTTACCTCGTAGGTCGCCTATTCCAAGTCCGGGAGGCAGATAGTTATTCGCAGTTTCACGAAATAAAAGCAGGAGTTCCACAAGGGTCTGTGATGGGTCCTATACTCTACACAATATATACTGCGGATATTCCACAAACACCAAACGTGACTATAGCAACATTTGCCGATGATTCAGCTATACTGTCTAGCCACAAAGATCCTGCAACAGCCTCGAAAAACCTACAACAAGCACTAACCTGTGTAGAGGGCTGGTTAAATAAATGGAGGATAACTGCAAGCACATCTAAATCTACACAAGTAACATTCACTCTCAGAAGAGGTGGCTGCCCCGTTGTTCAGCTGGGTAATAAAGACTTACCACAAACAGACTGTGTCAAGTACTTGGGAGTGCATCTTGATAGAAGACTTACCTGGAAATCGCATATTAAAGCCAAGAGAGACCAGGCCCGTTTTAAAATGAAGAGTTTGTACTGGTTGCTCGGACGAAAGTCGAAGCTATCTCTGCAGAATAAATTGCTTGTCTATAAAGCTGTAATTAAACCAATATGGACCTATGGAATTCAACTGTGGGGCAGTGCCGCAAAATCAAACATCAGTATAATACAAAGATTACAGAACTCAATACTGAAATCGATATCCAATGCGCCATGGTTTATAACTAACTCAGAGCTACATGAGCAACTGAAAATTAACACAGTAAGGGAAGATATACAGTCTGTTGGAAAAACCTATGGGGAAAGACTTACTAACCACCCAAATCAACTGGCCATGACACTGCTGCATCCATATACCACCAGACGTCTCAAGAGACTGCACATACTTGAAAGTGAATAAATAAGTTGCATAACTTTATGTGCAGTGCTCACAGGAACCCTGCACACATCACGTCAAACATCCAGCAACATATTTGCTTATAGCCAAGAGGCTGATCGCAGATGAATATTTGAAAAAAAAAAACTCCCCGCTACAAGATATTAAATTATCATTTAACCCAAACATTTCAAAATGCACGTTAATTTCGTCTTTATGATTACTTATGCTGGATTAAAATTTTCAGTCATTTCACTCTCTCAAAACAATTTGCGGAGTACAATCCCGTTTTGTAAAGTTTTGATCAGTTATTTATATTCAGTCTAACGTTATTTATTTTGCGGACATTGTATACAAGTGTATATTATGCGTAGTGTTTTGTATGCGCGGTATGACTGTTGTCATAAGGTATCTGGTTCGATCCTTGCGTCGCTATTGTGATATTGGTATTTTGATTTTCAACCCAGTATCAACCTGGAGTTTGGAATTTGTGTCCAATATGGCGATAGCCTCGCCTCTTATCATATCTCAGACGGAAATGAACTCTGCGAAATGTGGATGTTCCAGTTCGCCTCTATATATACATACGTGAGCTTATGTATGTATCTATATATTACAAGCTTGGCGGGAGAGAATTGGTAAAATTTGACTTTGAACTTGAAATCCTTAATCCATTTAAAATCTGTATCAAAGTTTAATTAGTCCCTCCGTCTGAGTACTTGACGCGTAATATTAAAATTAAATTATATACCTGTACTTTGGTAAGTTAAAGAACTTGAATTATTTAAGATTATTCTAGTTTAACTACAACGTGTGACCTATTTTAATTAATAGTGGCAAGTATTTGTTATGATAAATACAGGTTCAAACCAAGTATTATTTGTACATGCTAAATAATATCATTGATCACAGACCATTTATAGTTCGTAGATTTGTACCCCTTTTGAATAATTTATTTACATATACCTACATCAATGAATTGGGATTAAGGGTGAAATAGTTCTTATAAGTGAGCTGATCACTCGTCTTTGCGACTGCAGACATCCCCACCATAATTAATAATACATCAAACCAATGAATGCTTACTTATCTCGATTTGGAAATCTTTGGGGGAGGCTTATGTCCAGCAGTGGATGTCATGTGGACGATGATGATGATTAATGTTTAGTTTCGCATTCAGTATTCCGATTTAGCTCGTTTGGTAATTTTAAAATTACGTTCACTTAGCACTTGGTATTGCTTAGTTAGTATGATTCTATCTTTCACCTTCCATAGCTTATATATCCTGCCACCAAAGAGGCGACTATATCGCAGCACTCTTCATCAAAATTATGTTTAGGAGGTTCCTAGGCAAATTAAATTAGTAAAATCGCTTTGCCTGACCTGGGAATTGGACGCTGCACCTACCGGTACAGCCAATATATCCCGCCAAAAGACCAGGGAGGCTATTATATCGCTGCACTTTATTCACCAAATTATTTTTTTAATTAAGGTGTTATCAACGTACCTCCATGTGGTACTATTAATTCCACATAAGCAGCATTTGTACGTTCAAGGAAAGGTGTTGTGTATTCCAATCATTTATCATTCTGTACCACTCGTGTTGCATTATTCATAAAGTTGTGTGACTTCACGTAACTGTATGGAAAAATATCGCGAAGTCTCAAAGGTTATCGATAGCAATTAACTTCTAGAGAAAGCAAATTGACGTAGGAAAACAAATCGATTAAAATTGTTTTTTTATCGTTTTACAATTTTTGTTGTTGTTATATCCATTGATTGGTTTATTATTGGGACTAGTTATATTTGTTTTGTGATGCTAATGGTGTGAACACTCTTAGTTCTCTGTTAAAGACACTAAGGCACTGTTAACCACCAGCAGAGCCATCTCCTCCTCACATCATTCAGTGGTATGAAAAAATGTTTTTTTAGAACATATATAGTATGTAGATGATGTATGTAACTTCTGGAGAGAATGATGAATAATAACGCTTTCAATATCAATTATAATTTTTGTCCTCCATTTATGAGCTAACAATAGTATTTTTACATACATACATACACACTCACGCCTGTATCCTATAGGGGTAGGCAGAGACAATTGAGCGCCACAAGCTACGATCCTGACACACCTCTTTTGCCTCATCCACATTCATGCATCGTTTCATACATTTCCGCCGGTTGAGGGTACTCCGAACTTGCCCTTTACGAAGGATATCGTTTATTTGATCCATATAGGATCGTGTCGGGCGCCCTCTTCTGGCGTATTATTAATCCCGTATTGGCGTATTATATTGGCGTATTATTAATTATTAATATTAGTATTTTTAATCCCGTTATTAGACCTCGAACACCAAAAAATCGTACACTAAGCTGTAGTTAAAACTATTTTGTTAATTATTAGGCTCCTCAATCTCTTATTAAGCTAAAATTTGACAAAATGGATGATGTAGTTATAGGTAAATACAATCCTTGCTTAGTTTTCTTTGCGATATCGTTGATTTCCGTCGATTTTTCCAAGCATTGAAACACGGCATTGTGATTCGCTCCGATCGGTAAACTGGCCTTGCTGTCAAACCAAACGTAATTGAGACCGACATATTTTTTTATCTTTTTCGTTTATTATATTTATTATTATATTATAATGTCTAAATGTCTAAATGTAAGGTGTTTACAGAAATTTGTTTTTATGACCCACAATTTCTGTTATATATAATGAGACTTAAAGATTTTTTCTTCAGTATAATAGATGTTTAGGTCCCAAGAGGGTTGACGTCAGATAGGGGCGTAAAAACTAAGCCAAATCGTTTTTGCAACTTGCTTGAAAAGTGTGTTAACACTTTTGTCTATTGTGTTTTAACACGGTGTCTTAACACACAACAAAAAAGTTAATGCGAAATAAAGTTGACGCGAAAAATTATAGCTATGCAGTACTTTACTTAATTTTAAATTGTTATTATAGTGTATTTAATAATATGTACTTGGAAAATATTAATCACCTACAACATATTATAAAAGGTTAAACAAAAATACATATCCCAAGCACACAAGGCGCTCGTAAACCGTGAAAGAACCTCGAACTGGGGCAAAATTTCCGTGCCTGTTCCCTGTACAACAGTAACGAGCTTAAGCCCGGTAACCCTGTATCGATCGGAACCGCCGGAGACGAGCCAGCCGACTCTGGCCCACCTCTAATTCTCTACGTCTGAAAAATTAACGCCGCGCTCAAAGGGGGAGGTCTCTTTGACCGCTTTATCAATCTCCCCGCTCGGCTCTCATTTTTCACGATCTTGACAATTCGTGTGATCTTGGATTTAATGACCCCCAGACATTTAAATCCATTCATTTCTATTGTATGTTTTGCATTTGGAAAAAGATAGAGAAAATAGGTATGTTGTGTATATTAATTAGCACATATTTTGGATCTTTATGGTTTTCATTGGAGAACATGTTCGTTGTTTATCCTGGCTCCTTTTATATTCAGATGATGATGTGACTAAACAAATCTTATAATAATTATCACAATCAGCTCACAAGTACCAAATATATATTCGTAATAAATAAATACTTCGTGATGTCTTGTAATTGCGAAGTTTGCACCCAAATAATAATGTACCGACTGATGCATTTAATACACACCCAACCATAAAGAAACCATAAAGGTTCATTAAAAAGAAACAATAAAATGGATTTGCATAAAGTACTTAATAACAAAAAGATACAAAAAATTGATAAATATTATTTTCGACGCATATTTCTTTTTCAAATCCGGAAGAATTTAAGAAAATTGTAAATACTCTTTGTCATGCAATGAATGAAATTGTTTTGAACTAACCTTGGGAATGAATGATCAAATTTATTTGGAATATGTTAAAACAATTCAACATACACATGTACACCATGCAACTCCGTTTTGAGTTTACTTATAGAGGTGTTTATTTACTTTCTAATGTGATTATTATGTAAGCGTGACCCACATGAAGGGCGAAAGCGTGGAAGGGACGAATATTTTTAGCATACTTTATTCAGTTGTTGGAAAGTTGCCGGCTGCCGCGCGGTTGGAAGTCAAGTCAACTAATGTGGTTGAACCTTATGCATAGTTAAGTATGCTGTATGACTCTTTATGACACAACACCAACAAATCTCATTCCTCAGTTCTCACCGTGGTTAAATGTTACTAAATGGTATGTTATTAAACGTTAGGAATGAATTGCATGTACTTCATGTATTTCTTTTTCAATTTAACTTGAGGTTAGGACTAACTGTAGCTTAGTAATAGTAGTGCGAGTCGCCCTTAGTGCGTCAAGTAATAACAATGCATCTCAGATTGTAAATGCGACAATCTAAACTCATTTAAAGTTAACAACAGATCGTACATAGTTATAGATCATTTAAAACTACGGCGTAATAACACACACTATCATGTTTATAGAAATGTTTATGATACGGATACAAAACAATAAGAACTGCACGCGCCTGCGCAGCCGAGCGTTGACCGCTAGGAATGCACCGCTCGCGAGCGCCTGCGCAGCTGTTTGCATGTTTTGCCCACGTATGGCACACTATAAGAACTTGTGAAAGTTATAATTTTCCGGCATGTCGCGCTGGAGGATAGTGACTTGAAATCATAAATCTAACCGATGCTGTTAATGACGATTCTGTCAACGATGGAAATAGAGTGAACACCACGTGGAATGGAAATTGTTTATGTGGAATAATTGTCAAAATTAGACGACGAGGATTATAGTTATCAAGTGAACCATTTTAAGTTTGTAGAATATTTTGTTGATAAGGTTTTATTACATTCTTAGTGTCGCGTTCTTAAAGTAGATAAAGTACTTTAGATTTAAAAGAATACTCTTCTTGTGCATCGTCTATTATTTATTATTTGTACTTTACAAATTCCTTTTAGAATTCCACATGGTCACGAAGTCATCATAATCTTCTTGTAACTACATCCTAATGACCACTTAAGATACAGTAATGAAGTACCGCAATCTACATACTTACCGTTTACTTACTTTAGTTTGATAAAAAAATACGTTTACTGATTGTGTACTCGTAGATGTAAGAAAATAATGACGATTACGTTTGGCGAGTATTAAAATTACAAAATTAAGCTAAATGAGCTGCAGTGCGACAAATTATACTATAATTTATCTGGTGACATTACAAAACTGCGAGTTCAGATGTTGACATGATAGATTTAAATATTATAATACATCCTAAGTTCAAAATAAAAGTACATATTATTATTTTTAACGCAAATGCAAGAGCCCCTTTCTAAAGTTAAGCAAACTTTAATAATAACTTCAACAATGTTGACATATTTTATGAATGTCATCAGTGTTCAGTGGAATAAAACTTCTAGCTATGACAAAGATTAATTACAATCGTAACAGTAATAATTATTTACAAGAAATTTCTCTTTAATAGATTCTGTTTAAATCAAATAAATGAAATTCCTCTCAGTTGTGAGAGAAATAATAATTACTTAATCTTACCTTACGTAGCAGCGATAGCTCAGTTGGGTGTGGTACGGACTGCCGAGACGAATGTCGGAGGTTCAAGACCAACCCCAAAATGGAGCATACACCTCTGACTTTTCTATGTTAAGTGTGTTTTCATTGTGAAATATCGCTTGCTATAACAAGAAATTCGATTTCGAATTCTCCACAAGAAATTCGAAGGTATGTCAAGTCTACCAACCCGCATTAGGCCAGCGTGGTGGACTAAGGCCTAACCTCTCGTTAGTAGAGGAGGCCCGTGCCCAGCAGTGGGACAGTAATATCACAGGGCTAATATTATTTATATTATAATCTTACCTAGAACTCACGATTACTACCAAGTACATAAGTACTATACGCTGACGTGTTTTCAACTTTGCTGAGTATTCCACCCCTTTCTATTTACTCCCTTCGCACTCTTATCCCGCAGGCCTGCATTTCTATCAACGCTGCTTTATGAACAACATAAAGCAAAGCACTTATTATTTTATACTTGTGCTGGACCGTTCGCTCAGAAGAAAATGTTTAGGTGTACGTACTTACGTAATTTTTTCATGTCGAGGGCTAAGGGTCAAAGTTCCAGAAGTTGGAAAAATATTATGCTTGTTTTGATGTTTGTACGCGTTGTAAATTAGCTTGCCTGTTCCTGACATTCTTACAAATACATACGTAAGTTGAATAAAACTAGTTTTATACGGATTCTATGCAATATTAGTTGACTACTTACAAATGTTAGTTGACTAACATTTTTGGACAAATGACACCTCAGTCCGACCCGTGACCACGAAGGCTGTAAAGCCTTCGAAACGTCGGGCCTCAAAATAAAAACAAACGGTGATAGAATCCGTCTAAAATAGTTTTATTCTATGTATAACATTCGCGTAAACTTAAGAAATTAGTATACATACGTAAGCTTACACCTTTTTCTCCGAAGGGTTGACAGAGGCGAAATAGAACACAAAAATGTCGCCGAGCTTATTTCAGTCATAGATTTGCACAGGTGAACCTATCGCCAAATCATGCAAAAGGAGAAAAACAAACCAATATCACTTGACCTAGGGATCGACCCAAGACTCCGCGACGGTAGTCGTACTGTACAATTACGCACTGGGAGTCCGTACCACGGACGGACGACGGACCGATTTCAAATGCGATCGTGGCCAAATTTATTTGGGACCACCTTTAAAATAAGCTCTATCGAACACAAAAATAATTTCGAATATCGGTCCACATTTGGCGGAGATATCGCGTAACATACATAACAAAAAAATACAGACGAATTGAGGACCTCCTCCTTTTTGGAAGTCGGTTGAAAAGAGATTTTGACAGGTTTGATGGCATTTTGATGAAAGGCAGACGATAATAAATCGATGTAGATTGTAGAATCATTTTTAGATATAATAAAGGCTCAATTGCACCATTATTATTAACCTAGAGTTAGTCCTAACCGCAAGTTAAGTTACATGTCATTCATACATTTTCTGTAAATTTAGCTTGCGGTTAGGACTAACTCTAGGTTAATAATAGTGGTGGAATTGAGCTTAAGGCGAGAATATAACAGAAATTGTAAATTACGAGGCCGAGTCATACGATTTTAAATTGGTCTCTATTCTCTGAATTGCCACCCCGATACCGCCTAATCGTTGCTACGCGATACTGGCACTGCATAGTAACGTTCCAGTAACTAATTCTATTAACGTAATCACTTGAACACACCATACGGCGTCCGTTGCCAAATTCCGACGCAGCGCGCAGGTGGCTCTTGCATACAATCAAACTGGGCTTCCTGTACCGGCAATATATTGTCATTCAAATACTCACGCAGATTATACACATAAGTCACTGACACTCTCACACGATGCCGGAACACGTCAATTTTATTCCACTCGTGATGGATAGTACTTCGACAGGGTGGTCGCACTTGTCGCCAATCAAACAATAATATATCTCTTTTGTAGCTAGGACCTAGCTACAAGTATCTAACTCCTAGGCACTTAGAATAGTTAAGAGTAAACTACTTATTATTCATCATCATGAAGTAAAATTTGTTGCGAGCGGGAAAGGAAGTGAAAATGATTCTAAAAATTACCAATTTCTTGGAGATATGAAGATTACTTAAGACATACACGTTCCCAATGATCCGTGAATAGTCGTCAAATTAAAACGTGCCTCAAGTCCAAGGATAGATCACAAAAAACGAATGCGGGCGGAAAACTTTACAACAATGTGAAAAATGAAGTTGCTAGTGTGTTAGGAGAAGCGCTATAAGTTATAACACAGTGTTGTATGTGCCTTCATTGAATATGGATCGTTTCGAGGTCGGTCAGTGGCAGCAAGGTCATAACGATTCGGTCGTCTCACGCTGTTAGCATAACGTGTGACTTCACGAACAATTTGTTTAATTACCCAACGTTTTTGTTGCACACTATTCTTTATCAGCTATAAAGATGAATACTTGGTAATTCGAATCGCAACTAAAGACATGCCGGTATTTTATTTGTGTAGTAATATAAAAGTTAATAACCTAATACCAAGCGACTTATTTTTAATTGGTAACATGTTGATCATTTACCGAAACATGTTGATCATGTGTATAAACGGATTAACATAATGTTAATGCTAATAACATTTTTAGATTCGGTACCTCATACCTACCTTTATCAACTCAATCACTACTCAATTCACTATTCTTGCCGAACTAAAAACATTATCTAATTTACATATGAACACGATTTACTTGACGAAACACATCCCTGTTCCAATATTGGAACAATATATTGTTACAAACATTCAAGAGATTGTGCAATGCACCAGGTGTGTTTATATTTAACACACTTGCTTCGCTATTTAAGAATTCTCTGTAATAAATTACGGTTTATTTATCAATGGATCTGTAACGCATGTTTCTCAAAAACACTTATAACCAAACTATTTGGAACACTTGTTTCTGGATTTTAAACTGTTTATCTTTGTAGTAAATGACTTGGTTTTTAATAATGGTCGAAGCTTTACTTTTGTAATTGTACAATTATGTACAATGTGTCAAGCTGTATGCTTAGTCGGTTCTGATACTAGATTCATATGAAATAAAATATATCGCGTTATGGATACGAGTATAGATCCTTCTTCTACTTTTAAAAAATGGCTCCACCGCGTTGCAGTGATTTTGCCAACAATTAGTAGATAGCATGTTTTTAATAGAACAATTGGTATCAAGTTTTAACTGTGACTATGAAACCCAGATGTGTACAATTTCAAGGTCCTACAGGAATTTGGACGGCAATTCCTTCCAGTGCGATGACCCTCAGACTACATTCCCTTAGCATTTCGACCGAACAAAGTCGGCCAACACAGTTAAGACAAAATTCATCAAAGATCACCAATAAAAAAGATTACACATTATACTGTTCATATTCGCTGAAGTTCGGTGCATAACACCACATCACTATGAAACAACAACGACGACGCCCACCCTGTCAGAATTCCCGCCAAAATCGGTGTAGATTGTTTCTTAATAATTGTCTTCGTTGACTTCCTTGTCATAATCCATGGAAAAATACCAAAGTTTAGTTGCTAAACAAAACAGTTTATGATATAGAATTCTTGATAAACTTTGTCCTCCTTTACGTAAACAATGAGGCCCTTTGCTGTTTCCTGCACATCTATCTCTTTACACCTACACGAGTTGTAGTAATGTGTGTGTTTTATCGCTAAAGGTAATGAAATACGAGTCCTTTCCATGAGAACGTGCCTGTGTTATTGTTTTTCACAGAGCGATATGTTTCAAGGTCAGTGTTACCGTGCCCGGCCTGTGATGTAAGTGAAACTTTTTATCTGATATTCTCACGCTACGTTAGTTTTGATAATATTGCGTCGGCGTTCGCTGTTATGAATTACTGATAGCGGCTTTTGTATATTTTTGATGGACTCGGACAGTTTTTAATCTGTTAAGAATTACGATAAAAATTCACTATCTGTTTTCCTTCTTTCATCTGGCACCTATATGTTTGTAATTTATGTGTACTCAGTACTACTGAACCGATTTGCCAAATTCTTTCAGTATAACGGAGTACGGCGGAGCATTGTCGTTTTTGTTCGTGTTGCCACTTATCACCACCAATTATTTAGTCAAATCATAACGGAACTTGAGTTCCATTAATGATTGATCGAATGTTTCTAGAATTATTATATGAAATATATTATGTCTTCACAGACAACATTGTATTTAAGTTAATCAATAACATTTCTCAAATCGTGACTCGAATATCTAATATACGCTATCGTGTCGGTTCTTAGTTCACATTGGTATCAAGGGGGTTATCACCACGTCTTATAGGAATACTCCTATAAGATTATAATAATAATATTATAATCTTACTTTGATTTTTCTTACGGGAAACGGTACAAGTAAGATTATAACAATAATGCTATAAGGCGTTGTGGTAAACCCCCAGCTGTGTTTAGTTTCATAGTGTGATTCCATCGTTGTGCTAGCTCTTGTAGACACTTTTGTTTTTTGTGACGAAAAGCACTTGCAATCTTCCCCTAGACCGCTGACGGTGACTAGTGGTCCTTACGTCGACTACTTACACATACTGGTGTCAACTTTCAACTCACAATGTAGTACAGGGGTCGGGTATATCTGTACGCCACGCATTAAGAACTTAAAATATTTCTTTTATATTATTATTGAAAATATTGTTATTGGCAGAATCAACGGTGCCTTAATGGAAGCCATTTTTATAAAAGAATTATGAAAATATGTCTGGCGTTATTAGTCTGTAATTATTATTATCTTCATAGTCGACAAATCGCCCCGACGTTGGCCACAGGCCACTTGCAGCTCCGCGATAAACCTCTTTTTATCCCAAATTTTGATTTAAAGATAGGAGTCAGCTGTAGCTTAAATCGAGATAAGGCGTAACTCTACATTAGTAATAGCGCTGCAACTTGCAAGTAGCACAAAGATACTAGATTTATTGTACCCGGGCTGTACCGAGTGTGTTGTATTGGGTACGGACTACGGAGTACCTAAAAGCTGGTGTGAAACCCGATCGATATTGAAGAGAAATACTAAGGAGTTAGTCTAACATCAGGGACGTGACTAGACTCTAGACGATTATGACAATTTGATCAATATTTCAAACTGTTGGTTTATTGTACTTTGTTTGTTGGTTTATTGTACTTTGTTGAAACGATTTTTTTAATGACTAATGAGTGTAATGGAATACCCCAACTGTGTACCATAACTCTTATTTGATTTTATGTGACGAGGCGCGAACAGCCAGTGTAAATATTAGATAATTGACACGTCGCGTCGCAAATATTAATGAACAATGTAACTCATTATGAACAATGATAAAAATGTATTACATCCATTGTGCCACTACACTTGTGGACTTCCATAAGGTATTGTTATGGTAATTTGAATATTGAGCAGGCACTAGGCAAGTCCATTATAAAGACGGTTGGTATTAAATTATGCTTTGAAATTTATTTCAAGAGGTTAGTGCACTTATTTAACCTTTATACTTATGAGATATCAACGGACGGACGCGACTACGTCAATGTAGATTGTGTTTACTACTTAATAAACATGTACGCGATATGAATGAAATCGCATACAATTTAAAAGTTGACTTTATTAATAAGTATCGTATAACCATCAGAATAATGATCTTAAACCAATAGTGTCTGCAAGATTAACAAAAGAATTAGCTGCTAACCGCCGAATGTTCATACACTTAATGTCGCCTTATGTGATTTAAGACCGCCTTATAGTTAAATTGTATGGGAAAAATCAATGTAAGAAGCCGTTGAAGTTGAGCAGCGTTTGGCCATTCAGGCGTAAGAGTGTCGATTTGTTATCAGTACCTAATTTTGTGTCTGAATTAGCCACTTACTATTTTTGACAACTCATCCTGGTAGTAGCTAGTTATTTATCTGTTAAATCGCCAATCCACACTTTAGCTACAGTCACCTTTGTCTACATAATACAACTCGGTATAAAAACTTGGTTAAAATATAAAATAGCGGAAGGCAAGAGAACCTAGTAACAAGTAACAAAATGAATGATAACAATATAGATAAACATTGTAGTAAACAACTCACAAAAAGATGTTACGATAATAGTATACGTCACAAATTGATAAATTGGTTCCACAAAAGGTATGGTATGACTGATGTAATAATATGAAATTTCATAGTAACATTCTGAATTTTCAAAGTACTAGTTGAGCAAGAAAAGGATATTAGAGGAACTCTGGTGGATCGTAAGGTTTCTTTTGTAGATGATAATATTGATATAGATGGAAAAAATAAGAGTCTGGAAGCAAAATGTGTAATTTCTTACGCCTTTATAGAGAACGGTTTGACGTGGTGAATAAAAAGTCGACGTGATTCCTTCGTCCAAGAACTAAGATATTAAAAATTATCAGATGCGATGATACATATCCCTAGCTCGTGTACAAATTTAATGTAAGTGTTCTGGAGCACCGTAATACGGATGTGTAAATATGATTCACGAGTCTGTCGGAAGTGAAAGATATGAGGAAAGAACCACGTATCTACCCGACAATATATTGCGAATACTGTGACCTTGGATGTATACGAGTTTTCTTTTGTTTATGTGGAGTGTGGAGTCAGCGGCCTTAATGTAGAATCGTATCGATTAGAGAACGAAAAATTGATCGAGGAAGCTAAAGTAAAAAGCATAAATAAGGGAACTCCTCCATACTAGGTGGAAAAACAAAATTTATGAAGAAGGATGAAGAACGAATCTTTCTGATAGCACTACGAGTATTTATCGAAATGCATTGCATACATTTCAAGTTTCACTTTATATAAATTTAAAACAATTCAAGGGATCTATGCTTCAAGGGAGTTTACTTATATGCTGCTGTAATCTGGCAGTATGGGAGTTCATAGTACGAGGTTTAATCTGTAAATCATTGCAAGAAACAAAGGGATACTATCATACTACTAAATCGTCGTTAATGTCCGTAAAATATAAACATAAAGCGTTGAAGGTCAATCTTCACGCATTTCGATTCAGTTATTATTAAGTACAAACATATTCATGTCTGATAATGCTGTGCTATGCACATGTAAAGAACAATAAACATTTTATAATGGAATATGCAATATTTATTACTAGTTTTTGTCGTTTAATTCGCCTGCGTTAAAATGGGGGCGTTAGGGGTAATCATATTTTGTTTATCCAAGCTTGTTTACATGAAGGCGATACTACCATCTATGCCTAAGATACTTTAAAAGTTACATAATTTATGCGTTCCATCTCAATATTAATAATGAGTATGTTTTGTCAACCAACTTCAAAAAATGAGGCAATCAATTCGTCTGATTTTTTTATTTTCGTTACGCGACATCTCCGCGAAATGCGAATGACGGCTTTTCAAGAGTCTTTTTGTGTATGATAGAGCTTACTCCAAGGGTGGTCCCATATTTCGGTCACGATCGGATATAGGCATGATCAGATAAATTTTGTAGTCGGTCGGGTATGTTTTTAAACTTGTCATTATTCTGATTTCTTAAGTTTACGCGAATATTATACATCCTACAAAGGTAGGAGAATAATGACAATTAAATAAAACTATTTTTACGAATTCTATCACGATTAGTCACGGGTCAGACTGAGGTGTCATTTGTCCAACGTCGGGAATAAAAATTAAAACCTAATCGTGATAGAATTCGTAAAAATAGTTTTATTTCATTGTCATTATTCTCCTACCTTTGTAGGATTTGTCCATGTTCTTGTCTTATCAAGGTCATAAATTTCCTTCCGTTAATATATATAACTTAATGTTAATTTTTCTATTATGCCAATGTTTGTAATATATTGTATTTGAAGAACTAAGTAATATTTTGTAATCGCACATTGCAAAGTATTTACAATTACATTTAGTATTGTAAAATTTCATTCTAGTAGCAGACAAAGCGTCAATTGATTGCAATCTTATCTTTTGTTATTGTCATATACGATTCTTTCAAACAGTGGTGGCAAGTTTTTCTCATTCGCCAAGGTCGGCTGCGATGTTTTGCAACAAATCTGACGACAAATCCGCGATCGCGTCCACCACGACGTTCATTGACCTACTGAACAGAATGCTGCAGAGTATAAGGAATTTCATACAATCCGCGCAAGATATCTTGAAAGGGTTGAAAGTCAGAGACGAGTGACGTCACAGCTATTGTTTTCGGAGAGATTCAACAGAGTAGAAGACATAAATAGAAGGGGCTCGCTAAGCAAGACTGGGAAAATGAAGTGGTACCGTTGGCGGATATCTCTTTACTATTTTACCACATACGGTTATGAAAGCCAAATTAATGGAAGCCGAACAAATTTCTCAAACCAACCACTTAGAACAGAATTTAGATGCAGTACATAATACTGAATCGCATAAGGACTGCATCTTCACCCACCTATTCGCATATCAGCATCCTCAATTTCCTCAAAGTATATTAAGATTAATGTGAGCACAACTTGTTTGGCGACACTAGTAGCCGTCTTGTAGTAGTATTCTGTAAGAACTTTTGTGTAATTCGACAGCTGAATCCGCGCTGAGAAATCAAATAAATAAATAATACACCCAACAGTCACACACATAGTTATGACCCCATACTAAGATCGAGTCTTGTGGCGTGGGTATCAGGAACTACGAGAAACTTTTGGTCTCACTACACCCAGACCCGAAACAAATATCTGTGGGCCACACAGACATTTGTCTCGGTGCGGGAATCGAACCCTCACGTTTCACCGCCGGCTACTCGTCCGGTCAAAAAAAATCAAGTTACATGGTCAAGTGAACGATGTCATCTCACTCACGAAACACGATGACGAGTTTGGCTTTTTACATAATAGGACTGCTGATTGCTCCCTGGTCTAGGTACGTCTAGACTTGAGACAATTTTCGCCTACCAGAGCCAGTACCTACCAAGTAACTATTACTTAACATGGACTATTAGGTTAAAGTTTATCCCATAGAGAGAGACTGCCACTACTTGGAGCACACTATGTATTTTTAATATACCCAATAGAGTAGCAAAGTTGGTATAATCTCGCGTCTGGCCTAGTTTCGCAACCTTGACGTAGGTACTCGCCGTTTCTAATAATAATAGCAGACTCGTTTCCACACCACGGAGAAGTGCCGATTGGATGGATAAATAAATAACAAATAATATAGTCAGCGGGGTATCTGGCCGTCTCACAAAAGCCGATTATACTCATCTTTAAATAACTTAAATTTAATCAGTACGCAACACTGCGTAACGGTTTCCAAATTGAAAACAACTAGGGGTTTGATAAAGAACAGATTTCGGGCAGTTAATCTTTATTGTTCTCTTCTAGTATCTAACTAGGGCCTTACTTACAAAAACATTTTCGCTTATCGCTAAGAATAGCCTGTCCTTTTTTTCTTGCGTTACATTGTTTAAAAATGAAAGGGACAACCTATGGTTAAACATAAGCAGCGCTTAAATATTTTTATGAGTGGGGCATAGTGTCTAGTTCCTGAACTAGTTTCTAGTGCGGGTTACTCATGTCTCGCTTGCTGCATCTTGCTCTATGGGAAACCCTTTTGCATGACATCAAAAATATTGTACTAAAATTCTGTACAGTCCATTTTTCGATGAAAATAAACCTTCTGGAAGACTTTGTAACAAATTTTTACTCTATTTTTAGTATTAGAAGAATGTAATTCTATTATGCCTTTGATGAACTATTGAATAACGTTTAATTTTAATCAAAGTTCGAAACAATGTTCAGGTCAATCGATTTTCATTTCATCAGTTATTTCTAAATGTTAACTAAAATTGAATTTGGAAAGTTACAATTTGTAACTTTCCAAAATAAACACTACCTAGGCAAAATATATTTGCAACTTACAAATATATTTTGCCTAGGTAGTGTTTATTTCAAATTAGACATGTTTGTAAAAAGTGGAACGGTACACAGCGGGAGACAAGACAATTAGCCACGGGCCCACGACCAACACAGCCACGGTAATTTGCTATTAAGGATTTTAAGCAAATAAATTCCGTTCAACTGTCCCCCGCAACTGCAAGAGTTTCAGGAGAGCGGAATGATTTATTTAACTAGTAACAATTTTAATTCGAGATTTGTTTGTGTTAATTTCCTTAGTAGTAGCTATCCAATATTGTACGTTACACAACACCTAAAGAAATATTAGTTTGATTAAGGAAACTGAAAAGCCATTATTAACAATCATATTAATTGTTGTATGACTTTTGTTTTACATAAAGGAACATAAAACATCCGAACGACTATGAATTTAGTTCTGTGTTTTTTTAGTCTTGCGTATTGCGTATATTGAACTTTTTTTTACTAAATTTAAAAAGATAGGCTGTTTTCAATTAGATTGTGTATATTTTTGTAAATTATATCTTCGTTTACTCCTTATATACTCTCATATTATACTGCCGTGGTAATCGAGAGAGCACTTAGTCACGAAATCACTTTTTTTTCAGCATACATGGTTTCCCACTGCTGGGCAAAGGCCTCCCCTTTAGTCCACTCTCCACCTCGTCTCTCCACCTCTTTTTGGGCAGTCCGCGTTTTCTATGTCCCGTCGTTGGGATCCATTTCGTAGCCGTTTTGGCCCAACGATTCGGATGTATTCGAATCACATGGCCTGTCCAATTCCATTTAAGCATTGCGGCCTTTCTTCCCACGTCAATGATTCCAGAATCACTATTCTTACTAAATTACTTTCATTTCAATTCCTTAAACATTTTTTTACCTTTCTATTGGCAATATGCAACATGAAGAATGCGATTATTGAAATCGCGAAATTGAATTTAAATCGCCGTTTTCTCGAAATCTTGTTTTCGGACTTACTGCTAACTCGATTACCACGACAGTATACCTGCGTAAGAATTTTTCACAGAATATTATTATAAGTATATTATGTAATATGTAGGCTAAATAAAAGATGCCGTTTAAAAGGTTTAATAGAACTATTTTTTATCATAGATTTCTTATCTAACACCATTCTATTAATTGATTCAAAATCTTTTATTAAGTACAAAATAAGAAAAAACAAATTGCGTAGCCTCTATTTATACATTTAATTTATATTTAACCTTGGGTTTCTTCTGAATTAATGAGATATCTTCTTTCTGTCAGAGTATATAACAAAGTAAACATGCGTACAGTAAAAAATGTTTAATGACAATGTTATTTTAGGATCATTAATGACAGAACCATATAATACATCTATAGGTATTATCTATTCACAGTAAAGCTAGTAAGTAGTACCTATTTGAAACATTATAAAACTTGGCTAGGAAAACAGCGCACAAGAAGAGTAAATGAACACTAATGACATAAATATAGGAATGCCGGTGATTTCATAATGATATGCAGTTGCTGGCATTACGTAACGTGTAATTTTATCCTAAGACATTGAGATGTAGGTGTTGCATACGAATCAAACCGTGTATAACTAATGCATCGGACGCGGAGTCTTCCAGCGTGTTTGTTTACGTGATATCCATACGAGCTCTGGGTTATTTTGGACACATAAGTAGATATCGACCATTACTTGCAATAATTTATGTACTTATTTATATTATAATTATCACCGAGCTCTTTTGCACAGCTTCGAAATTCTGAATCGTGATAAAGTCTTTGAGGCAGTGTCCAACTTTTTGTCTTGACTTGTCTGTTGTGATAATATTGTCTAGAAATTATTCATGACCTTCGCAGTGTCTTTATTCGTACTATATTAAGAGTGAGTCGCATAATTTGCAGCAAACTACACTGCTCAACATTCGTACTTATAATATATTTTTAATTTTATCTTTGTTGATTTTAAATTATTCCTCTTCAGGAGGTCTCCAATTATAAACATCATTCTGAGTAATATTTTCCTCTGGAATTGTATCAGATTTAAAATTACCGTTTGCTATCAACTACGTCAAATTATCTTGTACTGGCTTCTGTGGATAGCCTGTGTATTATAATATTTTCTTGATTATTATCACTACGATGGTAAGGAAGGATACCGCCTGACTAATGGTTGGCGGATATTGTGGCTTATAAAATGTTAGTAACATCAGCATATAATAAATCTCCTACCGACGGTTCGTGCCATATATTTCTTATTAGATACTAAATAAGTTTAATAGATAATAACTTATTTCACTGATAGGCACGGGAATCCTCTACTGAGACATAGATCTAAATCAACTTCGCTGGCCATGCGTGTTGATAGAATTCATACATCTTTGAAATTGTTGTTGGTACGCAGGTGTTTTCTTCAACGCTGTCCGTAGTAATTACGAATTCATCTACAACAATCTCAATCTAATTTCGTGCTTGTTTTGAACGTTACAAAAATATATGTCTTCAATATTTATTTAAATATTTACAACGAATTTCGCTTTTATTATTTGTAAGTAATCGTATTAACACCGCTTTCGGTGGACCGTTGCCAAAGGAGGCAAGGTCTCGCTTTGTGTCAATGTCCATTAGCAAAATATTTTGTATACAGAAACAGAATAAATAAATCTTATGTAAACGACGCTACACGGTCTCGGACGTGCATATCCAGTTGTTTGTTATATTCTAGACATGGCATTGACATTGAAACGAACATTTCCTAATGATATGTATATTCTTTAGCAAATGCTACATATTGACAAACAAATGTAAAGTGAAATGAAATATACGGTAAGTTTGTTTTTTGTTTGTAGTCGCTGGATGCAGGCCGCTTCCAACAGGTCGATCTGGAAATCTTTGGGGGAGGCCTATGTTCAGCAGTGGACGTCCTATGGCTGATGATGATGATGAAGTTTGTGCTAAGAAATAACTCATAACAAAAAGTCTAATTATGGAAAGACAACATGGTCACGAATCACAACCCACTGAAGTGAAATCCACTATAATTATGGAACCCCTATTTATAAGTATATCAGAAGGACACTCATATTTTAATTCTACTGATGAGCACTCCTCAAAATCAATTTAATTATTTGTATAATGTTACTTTTCGTTAATTCCTGGTTCTTACCTCAACCCCTCAACTATAACAAACTGAATAACATCAGAATATTTAACATCAAAACCGTGTAAAACAGGACGATGTATTATAATAAAGATGCATGATCTAACCGCACGACCGTACATGTAAACAAATAAATGCAGATAGTTTACGCATACTCACGCTGGCCAGCTAGCAGCAAGGTCGGCACTCGGCGTCGCTGATGCACGCCGCGAGCTCGGCGGTAGGGCTTCATAAACTGGGACGCGAAGCAACCGGCACGCCATGTGCCAGCACGCCACTCACGTACTCGTTAATTACTAATTACTCTTTATATTGATACCTTTTGTATTCATTTTTATAGTACAAGATACTAATGGATATCTTCCATCGCCTCAGCACTCAACACCAGATCAGTACCGCATCGTCTCATGATTTAGTTGATAAAAACAGATTCAGTGGTATGCCACGTAATACATTTTAGATTTGTTAGTGACCGCCACGTCTTATAGCAGTATTAGTCTCATACGTATTTTTCGCTCTAGCTTTTATGACTATGCCAACTATGTTGACTATATTGCTGAGGCTAAGGTTATACTCTGGATGCACTAGCCTCAGTGGATCGGCTCCCACGGCTGATCTTATACAGACGGTAATATCGTCGTGAACTTCCCAAACGTCTTTTGCTACATCCTTTTATTCTAATAGAAACTACCAAATTGTGGCCTACCCTATATTTTAAGGATACATACACCGTACAGAACGAACAATACATGGTCTGTTTCAAATCAGAATCAATATAAGTTTGCAGTTGTAGTTTTAGATGCTACATCTGGTGTCAGAGTTGGTGAATGAATGAATCAGGACTTCAGTATTTTAAATCCATTATTTGAGCGTCAGGACAAGTGACCGTCAGCCTAAGTTATAGTTTACATTCACATTAATATTTTGCCAAAAGTTCGTTAAAATATTATTTAATGTGGATGAAAAACTAACATTACTTGTTTTTTCGTTTTATAGAACCAGGTAATATAAAGTACCCGAGACTGTCGCGTGTAACAATCTTGACCATAGACAAACTGGTCGTGGAACAAGTATTTCCAGTATTGTCGACGACGGATGGATGAGACCTGAACATGATTACAAAACATAATAAGCATCAACTTTAAACAATATTTATTGCAAATTACATGGATGAATCCAGTTTCTTGCACTATCATTAACTGAACTATAATTCAGACCATGCTACAAGATTTAGGATGATATCTATAGAACGGACATCGACTAAGTCTATGTCAAAATAAGGAACTCAGGATTTGGAAGTTTTAAATCGAACTTTGATTTAGTTCGAGTCATTTTTGGAAGAAAATCTTTGCTTAGTCTCTGTCTGTTTTTCTTGTAAAAATGGCTCGGACTGAGTCGAAGTTCGATTTAAAAATTCCAAATCTTCACTGATTTCGTTTCTTTGACTCAGACTTAGTTGAAGTTCGCTCTAATAGGCCTAAGGCTTATCTTCCCCTTAGTAGAGAAGACCCGTGCCCAGCAGTGGGATAGCATAACAGAGCTGAAGTTCATATATTATATTCACCAGTTGTCATAACTGTAAATAATATAAAGTGTATACAATAATTGCCAAGTTTAGAAGAATTATGCCATAACAACCTCATTTCGTTTATGACAACGCCCAGAGTAGCGCCGAGTCGTGGAACTTATGAAATGGCTCATGTGATGTCAAACGACACATGTTACGGGAAAATAATGATTATTGACGATATTTTGATTGTTTTCTTTAGCCAACTTCAGTGACACATCTAGACGGTTGGCTAATAAATAGACAAGTACTAATTAATCTCGCTGTCGATAAGTAATTGATGTTACTTGTTACAAAGAAACTTTGAAACACGGTGGGAAAACCTGCAGTGTATGTACTCAGGTATAATAGTACTAGAAAGCCGATTTGTTATTGTTTTGTTCTTTTTCAATCATGTATTTATCTCTTTCACACAATCACACGGGCGGGGTCTAAGATTGATTACGAACCAAGTACATGTTACGCCATCTAGTAGCTAAATGTGAACTAAAAGCGGGTGGACACAAATGATTTAATTCAGCTACTCGATCATAGGTGGCGCTAGTAGTTATTTAAGCTGAGTGAAGTAGAATAACATTTAGTTTTAATGAATATTATTGCTTATTTTGTATGTTTCCTTGTTTCAGGTGTTAGTTGAATATGACGGTGTTGATTGGCAACGTCGCGAATGGGTGGCAGTTTATTCCCGTAGGACCTTTCGAGTGTTTTTAGTGGAAAGAACTCTTGTTTGGGCACCTAGAGTGGTTGAAGGAAAAGAAGTAAAATGGCCCGCTTTGGTGAGTATAACAATTTTACTAAACGCGTTTTCCACTTGGTCCGTAAGATTTACACTAGGTGGCGCTAGTTGTCCTGAAATGATAAACTCTTCAACAACTCGATGAGGTCTATTGACCTCGAAATAGACATTTTAGGTGGTAAAAATATCGACTTCATTATTAGCTACTAGTTGATGTACATTTGCTGAGATGGGTAGTGGAAAATGAAACCTTTATGTCATAATAATAGAGGTGACCTTTGCCTACGCCAATATCATAATGTTATGACTGATGATGGATCTTACAATTATTATACATAATTCTTGCTATTCTATCGTTCTACGTGCCCTTATCCCACCTGAACATGGGTTTGACGTAACACACTTTTTCAAGCATGTCGCAGAAAAAAGTCTATTTAGTTTTTTATATTCTCCTGCCTGCCTGATGTCAACCCCTGTCTGCGGGATACAGTCTTAGGTAAAACATCCAAGAAAGACACTTGCCCAACCCGAGAATTTGAACCCAGGATCTCCCGGTTCAGAGCTCATGCACGCTGCCACTAGACCAAGGAGGCGACAAATATAATTCTTACTATTACATGTCTTTAACATATATGTCTTGTTTAATAGTTTAAGTGGTGTTGCAAGCGTCCTATTCAATAAATAAATGAATCATCAACTATTTAAGCAGTAAAATAATTAAATAACTTTTGTTGTTTAAAACAGAAGTGAGAAGATCAATAGAAAACAATCACTACTATTGTTTGTGTTACGTCGATCATTAAGGCGGTATTGTTCTTAGAGAGAATAAACTGAAAGAACAGTGTTAGATATACAAACGAGGTTTAATGTATGACACCATTTCGCCTACGCCCGGCCCGCATGCTTAGATAAAGCAGATAAAATTCAGAATGTCGATAATTTGTGTAAATATTTTGTATTTGGAGCGTGTACGATCGTGCTAGGGTTGCTAGCTTTTTGCATAAGAAATAAAAGTAATATACAAAAAAATATTATAAAATAAGGTCGTAGTAAATATAAATTCGTTGTCTCTGCATACCTTAATGGGAAAAGGACTTTTTTTTTAATTGAGCAATGTTTTGGAAGAGTAAACGAAAGTTTTGGAAAACTAAACATTATATTGGGATAATCCGACCCATGTAGTGCACGTTTATTTCTACTTATGATTATGTATTTTAGACTTTGGTTGAACATTAATTAATCAGTATTTTGGTTCGATATTGTGTAGGTAAAATACAATTTTTAGCTGGATGTCGATATTAAACAGGGACAATGCCAGACAGAACTACTTTAACAAAAAGCGTGGCAACCCTAGTGTTACGGCTACGTTACTCGCGTGATGAAACACCTCTGCGTGACGCGTGTCCCAGATTGACTCCATTTGTGTTGGGTTCACGCGCGCTCCCTAATTTTACATGGAAATCACGTTCCGTCTGTCTGAGGTCAAAGCAAATTTGTCTTTTTCGCATCGAGACCATTATCTTTTCGTGTCATTGTATCCATATGCTTTAAAATTCGTGTCTACATTTTCGTGTTTAAATATTTTACTAGTTTTGTTATTAAATTATCATATTTTACTGTTAAAATACGTAGGTAAAATTTTTTGAGTTTTACAAAAGTTCATATCGAGACACTGATTATGTACAAGTTAGAACCCATTTGAACATTATAATGTTTCTACTTTTCAACAGATGGCGCTGCCTGTCTTAAACGAACGCAATAATGTATACATTTTGATAAACCAATAACTTAGGTTTGTCTCTGCCTATTTATAACCAATTTCTTGACTGTTTATCTGTAGGTACTTAAAGATTTAATCCAAGTTTTCAGTAATAACATGTGTTACGTTTCTATGGTTTTTACCAACTATTACTTAATTGAACCCGCGATATTTTTGTAAATCTTAAGTAATAAATTAAATTCGTAACCTTTATTCACGGACGTAAAAAATAGATGACGGAGCGCTAGGAACATTGAAAGTGGATCAGGTTTTTCGGCTCATTCGATCAGTCGCCGCCATTACGTGTCGATCGAATGGGCGAAAATCTTGCTTCACTTTCAATGTTACTAGCGCTCCGTCCATCTTTTTTTACTTACATGCCTTTATTATTATAATATTCGTAATATTTTATATATACGTTATCTTTTAATTTCGTAATCTTTAATAATAAATTCTATTATTAAACGATTTGAAAATATGTATTTTCTTGCAGACGTTCACGCCGCTTGCAGCTGACCTGACACTGCAGGCGGACGCTCAGCCAGTGGAGTTCCTTCATGATCATCAGCTGCAATTCTTGGACTACGCCAACCTCCAGCCATATCAGGTTTGTTTTTGTTTATTTGCAACACTTTATACATTGTATTGTGGACCGACGATCTGATAAAGTTCGCAGGAAGTCGCTGGATGCAGGCCGCTTCCATCAGGTCGATCTGGAAATCTTTGGGGGAGGCCTATGTTCAGCTGTGGACGTCCTATGCCTGATGATGATGATGATGATGATGATACATTGTATGATAATGTACAGTCAACTTTTGGGTGGTGCAAAGGATAAGCAAGCCAGGTGTATAAATTAACAAAGGAAAAGATAGGTGGTTGCCTCCTTGAACTAGTTGCAGTATGTATGGGATGTGGACCGGGAGGTCCTGAGTTCGAAGCAAATATTCTAATTTCATTTGCCCGGGACTGGATCCCTTAGAGGGGGTTGACGTCAGGCAGGCAGCCGGTCGTAAAAGCTAAGCCAAATCCTTTATATATATAATATAAATATATACGAATTGAGTGCAACCTACTTGTTTTCTTTCTTCTTCGAACTTTCTTTTTTGAATGACCTTTTATACCACAAAACAAGGCAAAAAGCTACGGTATAAATGAACAAAGCAACTAATTAATAGAGATTTAAGTTGCGGAATATGACCTTTAAACTTTGCTATAATGTAAATTTGCCTTCATCTTACTTTGTATCAACATTCAACAACTGTAAATCAACACCCAAACTTTATTATTACGAATATTATGAATACGAAAGGATGGATGGATGGTGGGTCATCTGACGGAAAGTGATATCCACAGTCCTTGCGCCCTTAACAGAAAAATCATAGGAACGACGGGGCCTTTAGAGATTGAAAACGTGCGGGTAGTGAAGTTTTCGAAAATCTCCCACAGTATAAAAACTAACAACAAAATGCAGGTTCGATTCCCGCACCGAGGCAAATGTCTGTGTGACCCATAAATATTTGTTTCGGGTCTGGGTGTTGTGAGACCGAGAGTCTCTCGTAGTTTCTGATACCCACGATACAGGTTACACCTAGTGTGGGGTCAGGACTATGTATGTGACTGTTGGGTGTATTTATTTATTTTATTTATTAATGCTATTTTACGTTGCTTCTCTATGAGACGGTGGTAACGATCCGAACGAGCCAGTCATTACATAATAATAATATCCCTGTAATATTATCCCTGTCGCACTGCTGGGCACGGGCCTCCTCTACTAATGAGAAGGGTTAGGCCTTAATCTAGCACGCTGGTCTAATGCGGGTTTGTAAACTTCACATACCTTTGTAATTCTTGTGGAGAAATTCTCGGGTATGCAAGTATGCGGTCCGTGCATGCTGTGCGCAAAATTGTCTACACTTTCTTTCTACTTGTCTATACCCCACCTTAATGTGGGGTCGGCATAACACACTTTTTCAAGCATTTTACGGAGATGATTTGGCTTAGTTTTTACGACCGTCTGCCTGCTGACGTCAACCTCCTATGAGGGATCCCGTCCCGGGCACATTAAATTAGAAAATTCGCTTTGCCCGACCTGGGAATCGAACCCAGGGCCTCCTGGTCCACAGTCCATACATACTGCCACTAGACCAAGGAGAGGACAACTTGTCTACACGGTATCTATTATTACCATCTAAGTCGAATTTGCTTACTCGAATCCGATTTTATTCGAAGGCTACCTATTTATAACAAATCGATAGCTGTTAAGAATTGTAATATTAATCCGCGGAGATCTATAAATAAATATTTTAAGAAAGGAAAAATTCCAAGAAGGTTTTTATGAGTCTATTAAAATATATTTTATCTCATCTGTTTATAAGCCCACGATTCGGATGATCTTTTTAAATTGATTCTCAGAACGGGCGGGTGTTTTTCTTACATTATTTACCCGGTACTGGATCCCTCATAAGGGGTGACGTCAAGCTGGCAATCGATCATAATAAACAAAGCTGAATCCTTTCTGCAGTATGCTTCAAATAATGTGTTGCTAACCCCAAATTGCTAACCCATAGTTTTCTGGTATTGTGTCAATTTATGCTTGTTGGAGATTATTAAACATCAGGTGACATAATAGCTCATAATACTAGCTTTGCATACAGTTGTTATTGGCCACCGGAGGCCGAGCTGCCGGTGACTATTTAAATTGTTTCCTATATTTATAAGAACAATGAGATTTCTAGTTCAACAATCTATAGTCTGTAACGTGATGCCTCCCCTTTTTATTACGCCATCAAATGTTTATGACCACACTACAGATTTATGGAGGCAATTGTTCGATCTCTATAGTTTCCAGATTAGAAAGCTGTATATTGGCTATATTTGCTCTTAAAATGTTCGTAAATCTCAAATGTTCCGATAATAAAATTGAGCTGAATATTTAAGGTTATACTTGTAAAATTACTGCCAATCAGTTGATTATGTCGTATTTTACTGGACTGTCTCGAAACGTTCTCCTTTTTACGTGTAAACAGATAGAAATGCTCGACCGGTTTGATACCACTGTCTCATAGAAAACCGACGTAAAGTGACACATTTCAGTTTCATTTGGTAAACCGATGTAAGACAGATTGCTGTCGCGTTCCGTTCGGTGAGTGAGATTTCCGGTGGCCCAATTTCCCCTTCCCTTTGCCAATCCCTATTCCCCTCCTTTTAGGTTCGCAACGCACCCATGATTTTCTTGTCTTGTGTGTCTAAGGACGATAGAGATAACTTACCATCAGGTGAGCCATTTGCTCGTTTGCCAGTCTCTGCTATAAAAAATGGATAATTTATAGGAGTTTATATAAAAAGAAAAATAACCACACTTATTTAATGTATACTAAGATTCCAATAAATTTCATACATTTTACTGAATTCATTAACATATCTGTTCTATGAAGGGTTGAACATGAGTAATAAACAAGCCATCCTGACGTCCAAACTTCAGCGAATATTGGTATAATTACGTTCTTAGTAAATTGTATACGTAAAGTATTGTGGTGAACTGACTGCGGTTTCAATAAATCCGCTCACTCCTTTAAATTGCCTCATTACGTCACAATGTATCATCATGTATTGATTATCTTTATTATGTACTAACATAATAGTTCTTTACAATAGTATTTTACGAGCATCGAACGCGCCACTTGGCGACCCACGAACGTGATTTGCATGAATGACGAACAACGAGCGGTTCATATTATTTAATGCCGTGACTCATATCTTTGTATTACGCAACACGTACTCGTACCGACAAGGAAATGATACTGTTATTATCTTTACTGTCGTTTTTTATCGGTGATAGTTAGATTACGTTTGAATAAACAGAATTCTTTATTGCATTATCGAGTTACATTTTTATTTGTAGTTACTAGTGACGATCGTTATGGAAAAATCTTTTTATCTGTATTTTATCATTATAGAAGGTTGAACAATTCTTGCACACTATAAGAGATTACTCTGAACATGACTTGTTACATAAAGCAGCGATAGCTCAGATGGGAGTGGTACGGACTGCCGAAACGAGTATCGGAGGTTCGAGACCAACCACAAAAAGGAGCACCACAGACTTATCTACGTTAAGTGTATTTTCATTGAGAATTATCGCTTGATATAGCGGTGAAGAAAACATCGTGAGGAAACCTACATATCCGAGAATTTCTTCACAAGAATTTCAAACGTAGAAGTCTATCAACCTGCATTAGGCCAGCGTGGTAGACTAAGGCCTAACCCCTCTCATTAGTAGAGGAGGCACGTGCCCAGCAGTGGGACAGTAATATTACCTGTAATAATATTAGCCCTGGCTAATATTATTATTATAGCTTGTTCAAGTAATCCACAATTTATCTCCTCGACCACACCGAGACGCACAAACAATTCATTATACTGATTACGTAGGTGTCATGCATTGATCTAAGCTTGTTAGTTTTTATCAATAAACTTATGTCATATTTAATTTTGTTTGAAATATAAATATCGCCTATTCCTCCAAAAATACCGGCATGAGTTTCTTGAGTGGTAGACCCACGCTGAAGATAGTTACGTCTACAGCACAAATGGGCCGGCTCGATCGGTTTCATATCACTGTCTCGCAGAAAACCGACTTAAAGTGAGTGGGGGAGATTTTAAGTGGTCCAATTACCTTTCCAATACTTATTACACTAGTGTCAGGTTGGCAATGAAGCTATGATTATTTTTGTGTCTTGGATGTCTATGGGCGGTGGAGATCACTTACCATCAGGTGACTCACCTCGTTTGCTAGTCTATGCAACATAAATACACATACAAAAAATCTAAAGATGAAAATAAGACTAACTACATATGTATATAGGTAATTTATTTTTCTTGTTACTATTCATTATAATAATACATTATATGGTAGACATTGTGCGTGTATGTAGAGGTATTATGTACAAACACAATATTTTCCACCATGCAATGTAGTCGTTAATATTATTTGTATTCCGTTTCACGTTAATCTATTAATGTGGACAGGTGGTTTAATGCATTATAATGAGTAATGAATGTGTGATTATTGTTATAAATATATACGCGGTTATTGAATAGCGAATAAAAATAACGTTTCATTATTTATAGTGTCTTATTTATTTTTTATTAGTTCAATAAACTACAATAACGTAAGCTACCGCGTGGCGAACTAGCAAATTAGAACACACACATTTCACCGAGCCTAATTCCATCCCAGATGTGATAGGGGGTCAACCTACCGTCATATCGGGCATAAATTACAGATTCCGGGCTGATACTGAAAAATAAAATATCACTTTGCCCTGGCCGAGGATCGAACCTGAGACTTCAGGACGATAGTCGTACCGCGCACGCAATATCACTAAGCCACCAAGGCAGTCGAAAGCAGTAAACTAAAAATTTTGTGTTAAATACACATTAATTATAACTATAATTCTCGATAAAGGATCTTATCTTTTTGTCAATACTCGTTCCACAATATTCAGTCCAAATCGCCCGTAGAAAGATTGACCCAAATTGAACGAACTGGAAATAGATTGTAGCTAATAATATCAGTCAATTAATCTGTAGCCAATTTTCTTTATAATTGACCTATAGAAACTAGGAACAATTTCAAATATTACATTGTTTTTGTAGGTGCCTTCACTACATAGTCATAAAACAAAGTCGCTTCCCGCTGTCTGTCCCTATGTCCTTACGTATGCTTAGATGTTTAAAACTACGCAACGTGTTTTGATGCGTTTTTTTTAATAGATAGAGTGATTCAAGAGGAAGGTTTAATATGTATAATACATGAATAAATTCATCTCCAAAAGGGATGTAATGGGGGATGAATATTTGTCAACACTGACGCGCAAAAGGGCAAAAGCTAGCAAAGTATAAAGATCAAAAGATCAGATTTGACCTGTGAGTAAGCATTAAAACGATCACACATAATGATTATTATATTTAATACACTATTTAATAGAGACTGGCAAACGAGCAGATGGGTCACCTGATGGTAAGTGATCTCCACCGCCCATAGACACACAAGAGACTAAAAGAATCATGGGTGCGTTGCCAACCTAAAAGAAGGGAAATAAGGACTGGGAATTTGGGGGAATTGGGCCACCGGCAATCTCACTCACCGAACGAAAAGTGACAGCGAGTTGCCACTTTACGTCTGTATTCTGTGAGACAGTGCTATCGAACCGGTCGAATTCTCGAGTTTGATAGCATAAACAATAACATTTGTGTAAAATGTACATATCCGTCGGAAGTTACAAAAACGATTTATCACCTTTCAAGTGTTACGGAATCCCTTATCATAAAGAATTATACTACAGTGACAGATTACTTTTTGATCCGTGTTGACAACAAACTGTTTTAGGCCTCACTCGCACGAGAGCTTTTTCAACGCGCGTTGAATAATCGTTGAAATGGAACATATGGCCCCTTACTTATAAAAACATTTAAGCGATGGTTATCTTTAAGCATAGCTTGTCCCTTTCAATTTGTAAACAATGTAACGCAAGGAAAAAAGTGTCAGGCTATTCTTAGCGAAAGCTAAGCGAAAATGTGTTTACAAGTAAGGCGCAGAGTTCTAGTTTAGTCATTCACACGCCGGCGCTTTGAAATCGCGGCGTTTTATTTTTGGGTGGTATGTAAAATAATTTTTAACGCGCGTTGAAAAAGCTCCCGTGCGAATGAGGGCTAGCCGTTTAATAAAAATGTATTATTTAAAGGTATATTTTGTCGCAACTCTCACGAAACCATACAGGAGACGCGACGCGACATTTATACAGCATAAAAGAAACAAACATCTCGCATGGAAAATGCGCATCACGGACTTCAGTCTCGATCACATACTACCTTTATATAAGCTCTATCGAAAACAAAACGAATCTTTACTATCGGCCCACATATGCGGAGATATCGCGTATCGCGTGCCATACATAAATTCAGATGAATTGAGGCTTTCCTCCTTTTTTTTGAAGTCGGTCGAAAGTGTTATTTATTTTGCAATTACTCTGGACCTGATGACAAGTAAACAGTGGAGTCCTAATGTTATATTGATCGTAGAGAAATGCACCCCCTGACAATCGACTACATATGTATACACATCTTTATTCTGAAACGTGACTCTAAAATGCTAGCATGTTGAAATTGTCGTAGAGAGACGTACCTTTCTTTTGAGAGTTGAGACGAATGCTTTATAAAGAACTCTATAGTTAGATACAAAGCCCCTTACTTATAAAAATATTTAAGCGCTGCTTATCTTTAACCATAGGTTGTCCTTTTCATTTTTAAACAATGTAACGCAAGGAAAAAAGTGACAGGCTATTCTTAGCGAAAAGTTAAGCGAAAATGTTTTCATAAGCAAGGCCCAAAGAGATTTAATATTACTAACTATAGAGGGGCCATAAAGCAAGTTTTCATACGAAAATATCTCAAAAGTCAGTAACGCCATCTACCACTTATTACAATGCGACGCCGCTTATTACAATTTACACCCTAGAATCTTCTGTGAATGTTCAAGAATCACGTAAGGCAATTTTATTGTCTAATCATTATTTCGCTGGCACGCGTATGTTTCAAATACGACCGAGTAACTTATGACCACGAGGTCACAACTTTTGGATCACAAGGTTTGTGCTGTTGAAAGTCTTTGGTTACACATATTAGGTTTGTGTGATTATGTAGATAAGGATTATATAACGCCTAAGGCATGTCACCTAGATTTTTACTTTATCTTATCGTTGTCATAAAAATCTTTATAAACAGTCTTATCTTGGCACTAATTTAGACGTTATCCGTGGCTACATACGGCTTACAATGTATTTGTAATTTTAGGTTACGATTATATTTATATCGTTGAGTAAATTAACGCATGTCCTCGTTTATAAAATTATTATATTTTAACTCAAAGTATTACGTCTCGTTAAAAATGACGTCTAACATTGAATTAAAAGAATAGTGATACTTGGCATCTAAAATTGTAAGATTTATTGCAATGTTGAAAAATTTTTTTTTTTTTATAGCAGAGACTGGCAAACGAGCAGATGGGTCACCTGATAGTAAGTGATCTCCACCGCCCATAGACACCCAAAACACAAAATGAATCATGGGTGCATTGCCAAACTAAAAGGAGGAAATGGTGGAGGAGGAAAAAGGGTTGAGAAAGGGGGGGGGGAAATAGGCCATCGGAAATCTCACTCACAAAACGAAACGCGACAGCTGCCACTTTACGTCGGTTTTCTGTGGGACAGTGGTATCATACCGGTCAAGCCGGCCTATTCGTGCTGTAGACGTTACTGTCTACAGGCAGTCTCTGCCTCTTAAGTGTGGTGAACAAATAAAACAAATATAAAGGTAAAAATAATTTTAGTAGTATTAGTACCAAACTCTGATATGATCTCTAGACTGCCTCGGTGGCGTGGTGGTATTTCGGTACGACTACGGTTCTGAGGTCTCGGGTTCGATCCCCGGGTCGGGCAAAGTGTTATTGGATTTTTCCATATCAGCCCGGAGTCTGGAATTTGTGCCCGATATGGCGATAGGCTCGCCCCTTATCACATCTGGGAGTGAACTAAGCTCGGCGAAATGTGGGTGTTCTAGTTCGCTAGTGCGCCTCTGCCTACCCCTTCGGGGATATAGGCGTGAGCTTATGTTATGTTATGTTATGTTACTTATTCATCAGCATTGAGCCACGAAGGTTTCATCAGATTGTACTCGATATCTCCTTATGAAAGCTTGTGCTATTTCATACGTGATGCGTTATAATTAGTTGATGCTTTTTAATATTTTAATATAACATAAGCTCACGCCTGTATTCTTGAAGGGGTACGCAGCGGTACACTAGCCTACCATATTGCGTACAAATTCCATACTTCGCCCTGTTATGAAAAATCCAATATCACTTTTCCCGACACGGGGATCGAACCTGAGACCCCAGGACGGTAGTCGTATCGAAATGCAACCTCGCCACCGAGGTAGTCAGTATATTTCAATATGTGCATTGGAAATTTTATCCCTTAATTGGTTGGAAACATACACGTATTGTCTATAATATGATATAGTGTCTGGAAACCTTAAGTAATATCTAAATAAATTCTAATTGCTGTCCGATAACTAGATTGATATATTTGATTGATAATTAGTAGCGTGTGACAATAAAAGTACTTCTTTATCATCATCATCAGCCATAGGACGTCCACTGCTGAACAAAGATTTTCTTTAAAGATTCAAACAAGACGATCTGGAAATCTATGAGATATTATTATATATATGTTATAATATATATATAATATATATATATATATATTATATATGTTATAATTTGACCATGAAAATGACTGGTATCACTGGTCATATTATAACATGTTTTGTCGGAAATAGACATTTTATTGGGTTAGGTTTTTATATTATAATTATGGTGATTGGACCTCTTCTAAGATTTGTGGTATTATTTGTAGTTAATACTATTTATAATATCGCTAATAAATCGTAACATATTTTCAATTAGTGATATTTGTACAGTTACAGTGCACTGTATTCCCAAAGTTTCTTGATACGACTGTTTTAAGTGATCTCTTCTGGGTCAATCAGTTAAAACGAGGTCTCTGTTATGACTTAGCATTTTTGTGTCCGACTGAAGAATAAGGTATAAATTATGGACATTTTAGTTCTTCGGTTCATGTTATTTTGAACTTCATTCCCTTGATAAGGTCAGTCTTGACTGTGTGTGGAAGATAGCATCTGCTATACTTTTTGGGAAACGGAGTAACTGTTCCAAGCATAGAGGCTAAGCCAGAAAAGAAGCAGTGTTACATATCCACGAGCAGAGCTCAGGTACCAAGTGAGTTGTTCTAGCCAAAAGCTTCGCATTAGATTTGCTTCGTTGTATCTTCTAATTATTCCTCATTTCAACACTATTAGTGTAATATAATCCCTTCATCAGCATTGTAACAAAATAAATGTATATGGCATAGGTATTTTCCTGCATTTTCTTATTTTGATAAGTGTCTATGCTGAAACCATTATTTGAAAACAGCAGTTATTGAGTGACAGTACTCGATATTATTTTCTTTTCGGCATTGAATGACAGGTATAAGGTGCCGTTTTCTGTTAATTTAAATAGTGTGTCAAGTGTAATGCATGCTTGACTCACGGCAATACTGTCAGTGTTGTAGTAAACTGGAGGTGCCGAAAATTCTATTATTATTTTATATAAGAGACTATAGGCTTATATAAGCCGATGCATATTATGGTTTTTAGTATTTATCTTTTTTCGTAGTGACAATTTGGTCTATCCACGTGTGATAGCGCGTCTTGTCAGTGTATACAGTGTAATATTTAGTTGTAACGTTTTTAGGTTTATTATAACCGGCTCAATAAATTCAATTTACGTTTGTCAGTAAAAATGTTCTTGATTACATAATACAAGTTTCGATTTCGATTTTATCTTTTGTAATTAAATTATAAATAACCATCAAAGTTATCAAATTAGTGGAATCTGTAGAATTCTTGCAGTAGAAAATATTCGTATTTAATAAAATAATGTATTTTTTTTTTAAACTATTATTATTAATATATATATATATATATATATATACTGTTCAATGAATACAATAGATGTTTGTACTGATTAGTGTTTTTGTCATTGACAACGATTCTGCAGCCTAAAATTACCCCACATTGGGTATAACTTATTGTGGGTGTCAAAAACTGCTATAAACTTTCATTCTTACAACACCCAGATCCGAAACCGGTACCTGTGGGTCACACGGACATTGTCCCGGTGCGGAATAGAACCCGCGACCGCTTGTTTCACAGCTGACACTCGCAGCTGCGCCAAGGAGGCTGTCAAATACTTACATAAAAAGACATACTAAATAGTATGTATTATAAAAAAATATATTAAGAGTACACATATATGAATTTTTTTTTTTATAACTATAGAACTACAACCTCAGTACAATTGAAAAAGGTTATAGATTATGATGGAAAATTATACATATCAATTAAGCTTTGGCAAAGTGCAATGATACAGCTTATTTTGATTTGAAACATTTATTCAACTTATGAGTGTCAACTTACATTTTATCTTATCAGAAAAAGCCCTTCTGTTGAACGAATATTCATAATTTATAATTATTGAAAGAAATGTCAACAAAACAGATACATATAACTGTGTATAACAGAATAATACATGTTAATATATAAGTACCTATCATGAGAAATTAATTCAATATTAAACTGGACTTTTGAATATCTAGGTTATATTAAAAAAAAAAAAAAAAAAAAAAATTACAACACATATTAAAGGTCAGAAACGTATTCTTAAACTATGTAAAAATTTCATGCAATCATTTGTTGGACTAGCGTTATCAATTGGTCATTGTTGGACTAGCGTTATGTGCGTATAATTTTAGGCTGCAGAATCGTTGTCAATGACAAAAAAAAAAAAAATTCAAAAAAAAAAAAAAAAGAAAAAACTAATCGGTACAAAACATCTATTGTATTCATTGAACAATATATATATATATATATACATATATATATTAATAATAATAGTTAAAAAAAAAAAAAAAAAAAAAAAAATACATTATTTTATTAAATACGAATATTTTCTACTGCAAGGATTCTACGGATTCCACTAATTTGATAACTTTGATGGATATTTATAATTTAATTACAAAAGATAAAATCGAAATAGAAACTTGTATTATGTAATCAAGACAATTTTTACTGACAAACGTAAATTGAATTTATTGAGCCGGTTATAATAAACCTAAAAACGTTACAACTAAATATTACACTGTGTACACTGACAAGACGCGCTATCACACGTGGATAGACCAAATTGTCACTACTAAAAAAGGTAAATACTAAAAACCATAATATGCATCCGCTTATATAAGCCTATAGTCTCTTATATAAAATAATAATAGAATTTTCGGCACCTCCAGTTTACTACAACACAGACAGTATTGCCGTGAGTCAAGCATGCATTACACTTGAGACACTATTTAAATTGACAGAAAACGGCACCTTATACCTGTCATTCAATGCCGAAAAGAAAATATATGGAGTACTGTCACTCAATAACTGCTGTTTTCAAATAATGGTTTCAGCATAGACACTTATCAAAATAAGAAAATGCAGGAAAATACCTATGCCATATACAATTATTTTGTTACAATGCTGATAAAGGGATTATATTACACTAATAGTGTTGAAATGAGGAATAATTAGAAGATACAACGAAGCAAATCTAATGCGAAGCTTTTGGCTAGAACAACTCACTTGGTACCTGAGCTCTGCTCGTGGATATGTAACACTGCTTCTATTCTGGCTTAGCCTCTATGCTTGGAACAGTTACTCCGTTTCCCAAAAAGTATAGCAGATGCTAGATCTTCCAGACACAGTCAAGACTGACTTCATCAAGGAAATGAAATTCAAAATAACATGAACCGAAGAACTAAAATGTCCACAATTTATACCTTATTCTTCAGTCGGACACAAAAATGCTAAGTCATAACAGAGACCTCGTTTTAACTGATTGGCCCAGAAGAGATCACTTAAAACAGTCGTATCAAGAAACTTCGGGAATACAGTGCACTGTAACTGTACAAATATCACTAATTGAAAATATGTTACAATTTATTAGCGATATTATAAATAGTATTAACTACAAATAATACCACAAATCTTAGAAGAGGTCCAATCACCATAACTATAATATAAAAACCTAACCCAATAAAATGACTATTTCCGACAAAACATGTTATAATATGACCAGTGATACCAGTCATTTTCATGGTCAAATTATAACATATGTAATATATATATAATAACATATATATAATAATATCTCATTATTATGTGATATCCTGGATTTTCAGGCAACATACACATAAAATTAATAATAATAAAATAATAATTAATTCATTGAATATATGTATCTTACACTTTATAGTTCCATGCAAACTCGGCATTGGAACTAAGTCACCCTGTATCTCAGATGCCATTAGCAAAATTACTTGGTAGCAAATTTTACAATACCTACTTAAAATAACAAATACTTAATCACAAGTTCGGGTTATACAGAAACTCAGTATTTATTATTTATTTTTTTCTGCACAAGGAGTGTTTATTCACAACCTAACTTTAAACATCTGCTAGTTAAATTATAATCTGTCTCAGATAATGAGCGAATACAATTATAAGATTAAACGAACTTACCTGAAGTGAAGTTCTATCTTAATTGTATGAAGCTCATTATCTGAGACAGCAGTCCCAAAAAACCCTCCCTATACTTAATAAGTATAACCCCAGATATGTTGTTCATAAACTGCGAATTCGAACGTAATGATTTAAGGAGAGAACGATATGCATGACAAAGGTGTATTTTTTGCTTTGTTTTTTTAGCTTTAAACATTGTGGTTCCCGCAGTCGAAATCGACGCTGCTGCTAGTTAAATTATAATCTGTCTCAGATAATGAGCTTCATACAATTAAGATAGAACTTCACTTCAGGTAAGTTCGTTTAATCTTATAATAATAACACCCAACAGTCACATACATAGTCCTGACCCTACACTAAGATCGAGTCTTGTGTCGTGGGTATCAGGAACTACGAGAGACTTTCGGTCTACCCAGACCCGAAACAAATATCTGTAGGCCATACAAATATTTGTCTTGGTGCGGGAATCGAACCCGTGGCTTCTCGCTTCACAGCCGGCTACTCGCCCGCTGCGCCTCGGACGCTGTCGAACGTTGTATTTTGTATGAATCGAAAATATAAAAACACAACAGCGTATGAATATTTGATTAGATATTTATACACATTGTTCATATAATTAGATATCATAAAATGTATCAGTCCGTACTCATAATTACCTACTAACAATCCCGAGTTAATAACATTTGTCTGTGAGCACAAAGGTTGTTTGCTCATACACTTATTTTGTCAAAAGCCAGAGCTTATTAGTTTAAGAGATGAAAGGAGCTCAACATGGTAAAAAGCAAAACGAATAAACGACCCAATTTCCACAGAGACGATACGAGTGTTTATCCAAACTTGCGCGCCCGGGCGAAGTGGGCAGATCAAGGACGGTGTCTGCCAAACATGGGGAGGGTTTCCCCGGGAGACGGGTGGCTGGGGGTTGGCCGGGGGCCGGGTGAATGCCGGGGGATGGGTCTGTTTTGATGCTCGCCGCCCGCTTTATTGATTTTCCTCGCCCGCACCACCCGCAGCTCCCTTTTATTATATACATTAGTGATGCAGCGGATATCCGGATACTATCCGGCATCCGTACCTTTTGGCTACTTTTTATTACACTTTTGGTGAATATTACCGTGTGGACCTGTGGCAGTTTGTCACTATTTGTGGTGAATGAGTCTTAATTTCTCCGCATGCGTGGTAGAGTTGATTGGTATACGCTCCGGGTTGCTGACAAAGCGCTCCATGTGTTGTATAAATTGGGCCGACTATACGGTCGTTATGATTTGATTTATTGCCTGAGGTCCGGCCATTCGGTCTTATTATTGTCCTCTATATCTCGTAATATGTATTTTTAGTTAAATGTATTCTATAATTATTTAGTCGAGTTCTTACTTAACAGCAGATCGGAAAGTAGATCCTCGAGGGAGGAAGCGGGCATAAAATGCTGGGGTTGCTCTTTTTAAAACGGGTTTTTATCCAACGATATTAATTTTGTCTACATTGAATTCGACCATATTTTTCACGCTGCTCTGTTATGTCATGGTGGTTCTTGTTTACTGGGTATATTGTGATTGGATATAACTGTTTTTATTATCACATTGCTGCTATTAAAGTACTTTGTTTCTTGTTTTAAACACTGCATTAATAAGAATGGGTAATTTCTGTATTTAATGATTTTTTATAGATTATGTGAAGAATATTATAGAATAGTTATCGATTTTGTAGTCATACATCTTGGCCCAGGTGAAATGGCCGCCGACTGAAACTATTTTTGGTCAGACCGGCCGTCTGTCATCGCTCTCATTTAAATGTGATTGATCGGTTGCTAGTGCTACCCAGTATCCAACAGAAACGACCTATATATATCTTTCATTATTTTGCTATTCAATTTCCAAAGAATTTTCACTAACGTAGCTTCGAGGGCAAATTACATTTCAGATAGATTCAGTGATATCTTCATGAGTCCCTGTGATTGTAGATTTCTGTTGTTTTCATTATGTATTTAAAATTCATTTTGTATAATTACCTAGCCTTTGATGCGATTTGGCACAAATTTCATTATGGTAGACGTCTGAGAGAGTAATTTTCTATATTCCTTACATACACCCAGTAGCCTGTACAAAATATTATTGCGAGAAGGGATGTTCATTAACGTTAAATTTCCTTTTATAGCCAGCGAGCCGTGCGCCGGGCTATGTATATCTTGAGCTATTTTTTCTTCTTTGACGTTTGCTTTGTGTTAAGTTTAATTGAGAAACTCGTTTTTGTGTCTCGTGTGCATTCATTAATTTTAATAAACGACCACCAATGGCTGCGATAATTTGCTGTTTTCAAAGTAATTAAAATCTTTTGTAAATTCAGTCACTCGTGAATCTGGATTTTATATACTGCGTAATTGAACAGGCATTCCGAACGTTATTTATTGTGTATTTTCCTAGAATTTTGTTGTTGGGTGTGGTAACTATGCGAGGCAAATATAAATAAAGGATAAAATAGTAAACAAATTAAATGACAAAAACAAGTCGGTCGTAGACGTGGTTAATAACATGCCTTAATATAACGAAGCGAATCAATACCGACGGCGCGGCGCGGCGCGGCGCGATCAACATATAATTAAACTACAATTCGGAGAATTCAACGCGAAACAGCTTATTTTGCATAACTTTATGTGTAATAAGGACAAAAGATTTTATCGAATATTCTCGTTTATTCGTCCTGTTCACATGGGCGCTTGGCGGTTGCTCGGGAGCCGGGATGAAGTTGTTTGTTTTTATTACTGTCCAGAAGGAGAGGTCGGATTGCGTAACAACTAACGACTCCTCATAGAAACTGGGGTGGCTTGTATTAATCTTCGGCCATGCTTTTATACCTGTCAATGTTATACTTTTAGGCTGAGATCTATGGAACGAACTTCCACTATGTCTGAGTTAGAGAAACGAACTCACTGAGGATTTGGAATTTTTAAATCGGATTTCGACTTAGTCTGAGAAATTTTTTTTACAAGAAAAACAGACTGACAGGCTGGTTAGGGAAAATTACTCGGGCTAAATTAAAGTTCGATTTAAAAATACCAAAGCCTTACAGACTTCGTTTCTTTTACTAGACTTAGTCGAAGTTCGCTCTATGGATTTCAGCCTTAGATGGTATGACTTTGAAAGCATTGTTCCTGTAGATTGTAGCCTTTGATTAATTGTTCAAAGGGTTTATTCGACTTTCAGATAAGTCTTGAGTATCGTCATGGCTTCCTATTATATTTATTTATAGATAAGCTTATTGTGTTGTCAAATCAATTGAATATGATAATGGACAGTGATAATTAACACTGTAGGAATTTCCTTAAATTTCACAAACTCACTACATAAATCATAATTAAAAACGTCCTTAAAATTTCAACGTCAAACATTTAAAACTTATCGCGTATTAATTAACACATTTCGAAGTTACAAACGAGCACAACTCCGTCACAAAGTACGTATAATTAAAAAACTCAATTAACAAACCGGCAATAGAAGTTTATCGCGAGTTTCTTAACTTTGTCGCCGTCAGCGTATACGCAATACAACTCAGAAACTGTTCGCCGCAAAATTTAAACGAGTAAAGTTTGTTTCAGTTAGCTTGCTCTAGTGTCCGGCGCGGCCCGACCCCTCAGCTCCCTGATCCCTACCCCAACGAGGAGCGGGCCTGGCATTGATATACTCCCGTGTTACACAAGACAATGTTGCCTTGATAGCACGCTCTGTTTTATGAAGGACGTCAATATCGGAAACTGCGGAGTTCCTTTGTTCCAATTTTAGAGATATGAATTTTGTCCTTCAATTTTATCATTCCTCAATCGTGGTTATATTTTCTTTTGTATATTTGCTTTTATTGATAGCCTCCTTAGCGCAGCGGGCGAGCAGCCGGCTGTGAAGCGAGTTGCCGCGGGTTTGATCCCCGCACCGAGACAAATATTTGTGTAGTACACAGATATTTGTTTCGGGTCTGGGTGTTGTGAGACCGAAAGTCTCTCGTAGTTCCTTACACCCACGACACAAGACTCGATCTTATTGTGGGGTCAGGACTATGTATTTGACAGTTGGGTGTTATTTATTTTTATTTTATTTGATTTGTTTGCTACAAAACCTTCGAAACGCCAGGCCTAAAAATAAAAACAAATCGTGATGGAATCCGTATAAAATAGTTTTATATCAATATACCTATATGTGAGAATTTATTGAGATAGCTTGAATCTCCAACATGGCTCTGGATAGTTGGAAGTGAAATATGTGACATTCTCTGCATGGCAAAGATCGCGTGTTTCATACAGCCTTTAGTATCGGAGCCCAAAGCAATTTCCTACATATTCGACATAACGTCGTCTACACTCCACAGTAATTCAGCTAACGCAGTATATGTGTTTGCGTTTCTCCGTTTGTGCCTCGTCAAAGTCGTCAAAAGCAAAGCAGGCGCAGCGCATACCTTTATATACTCCCACCCGTTTGATAGATACGGTTTTAGTGCATTGTCTGCGTACCTAAAACCTTTGGTTTACGATCGCCCCGGGACTCTTAATGTGGCTATAAAGTTACTCCTGAAAGCTAAGACAGCTTTTCTTCGTTTAATTTTATACATATTTTAAAAGCACGTAGAGTTAGTTTATCATGTCCTTGGTACCATAAGTCTTTATTAGGTCCAATGTTAGTAGTTACGCTTGGTGTTCTGGACTTATACATGACCTTGGGATAAGCGCTGTTGAATAAATTACCGATTTGTAGTCTGTATTAAACGCATCACTTGGATGTGTTTGGGTAGGAAAATGTCAAGGTAAACATTGCGCGGGCAAGTAAAGGATTTTGATGGAAATGGCCGTGAACCTTGAAAGCATCTTGTTGTTTAGTATTTATAACAACAATAATATAATATTAACCTTGTAATATTATAGGACCTCCTCTACCAATGAGAGGGGTTAGGCCTTAGTATATCACGCTGACTAATGTGAGTTGGTAAACTGAAGTTTCATTATCATCATCATCATCAGCCACAGGACGTCCACAGGACGATTGCTGGACACTACTACTGAAGTTTATAACTTACTAACTCACATACCTTCAAATTCATACGGAGAATATCTTAGGTATGCAGGTTTCCTCAAGATGTTTTCCTTTACCGTTATAGCAGGCGATAATTCATAATGAAATACGCTTAACTTAGAAAAGTTAGAGGTGCATGCGTGAGAAAAAAGCGTTAGTCTATGTATGTATGTATGTATTATTTTTTTGCGTGGAATTAAAAGTCTTTTTTATTTTTATTTTATTTGTTTATTTATAATTCAAATTGTCTACACCTCTTCGCACGTATGTATTTTATTTTCCTCACATGTAGAGGTCTTAGACGTTTATTACTTGAGAATTATTATTGAGAAACATAAAATGCTCATTTGCGAACAGCACCGCAAAACTGTAAATTGACGCTTTATGTCAAAGACTTCTTCTATGTATACTACAAGACAAGCTGCTTAGAAGTAAATTTGTGTCACATTAAAACCGCGTCTCCTGCACGAAATCTTTACATAAAACACCTATACAAAACATGTAGTTTTTATTTATGGTCCATCTACGACAGATGACAGCGGAAATTGTTGTTTTGCGTATTTGTTTTAGAGTAATGTTTCGAGAGACAAACTGCTAAGCCAAAGAGCAGATCTCTATAGTAGCAGTCAATTAATGGAAACTTAGGTTGAGATCTATAGAGCGAACTTCGACAAAAATGTTAATATGTCCAAAAATGTTAGATAATGTAATATTAACATTTTTGGACAAATGACACCTTAGTCTGACCCGTGACCACGAATGTTGCAAAGCTTTCGAAACGTCGGGCATAAAAATTAAAACCAAATCGTGATATAATCCGTAAAAATAGTTTAATTTCAATCAAAGTAACAAACTCAGTGAGGATTTTTAGTTAGTTCCAGTCATTTTTTACAACAAAATCTTTGCTTAGTCTGTCTGTCAGTCTATTTTTGTTGTAAAAAATTACTCGGACTAAATCAATGTTCGATTTAACAATCCCAAATCCTCCCAGAGTTCGTTACTTTGACTTAGACTTAGTCGAAGTTCGCTCTATAGATCTCAGCCTTAGAGCGGAAAATGTATGTACCGAACAGCCTGTCTAGTAGTATATAATATAGTAGTCTTTGTTTTATGTCGTTAAATACTGCTTTCAAATCAAAGCAAAATATCTAGCGTTATCAAGAGTATCATCACATCGAGCGGTCGGTCTGTGTTGGCAGGAAATTGAATGAAGCCGCGAATGTATGCCAGACGTAATGGCTTCCTGGTAGCTTGCCGCCCGGGCGCCCTGCCGCTCGAATTAGGTATGTACTATGCATACAGCGTAGTGCAGGTTGCATAATCGATATTTTACCGAGGGAACACTGCTCTCATCTGACCGTTTACGAATGAGGTAGGTGTGATTCAAATACAATTGAGTATGCAATTTCGTAAGAGAGACACCTCCTATTTTGAAAGAACTTTATTATTCATTCTTTCAAAATAGGTGGATGTATGACAATTTCCAAAAGGAAGGAATCGATTATCTTAATTACTGTCACTGCATTTAATTGCACTTAGATTTAATAAAAAAATAAATATATTACGTCGTCTGAAGCTGTAAGCGATATAGTATTTTCCTTATTTCGACCCGAACCGTGTGGATCCAGAGCATAAAACGACAAAAGATATGATTATTGTTTATATGAATGACGATTTTGTACGTCACACGTTGGTCTCTAGACCAATTATAATCAATCAGCACGAGCGTTCGTATCGTGCGTATTCTAAATCCGACGGAATTTTTATCAGTGCTAGTCATGCTGATGGATAAAAAAACATTTTGCTCTTATATCTTGATCGATATCTATCAGAACACATATTTAAAATAGTCATGTCCATGGCTTCGTTTATCAAAGTCTATTAATTTATCTGTGCACATAACTAATTTGTCTTATCTCTATCAATGTAGAGACTAATACTCTTGTCTCAAATCTTGATGTTATGTTGTGCAGATACTAAAATGAGATTATAATAATGATAAATTGATACACGACGTACAAAGTTTCGCCATAATAGTAAAACGCCTTTGTATTTCGAAACGGTACTGACAAATCGTAAAAGGTTTACGATTATCGATAAATGTTTATCGTTATATTATCACTCAGTAAACTTCAATGAAACTTCGGAATTGACGCCAGTACTGACCACCGTGCCGGCTTTGGTTCCTCACTATTAATATTCATCACTTTCTCAAACAACACCGGCATAATCCGCGTTCTCATTCCCCGGGCCACGACCCGGTATTAATCACTGGCCGTAATCTCACCAAATAGAGTAACTGGACTAGTCGGAGAGCAAAATAAACAGTAACGCTTGTAACGCCTCCAGGCGGGTTGCGTAATGTTGCTGAGTCACGAGTCACGGCGCGGCGCGGCGCGGTGAGGAGCAGCGTCCGACACCGACTCGCCGCTCATCAGAGCGTGACTTCGCAACTTGCAACTCACTATTACATATGTTGCCATTTACAATTTGTTCCAATTTACAAAACGGTCTGACCGTGAAAAGGGCTCCGACTTTTTATAGTGTTTACGTAGAGCCAATTGACATTTTCTCGCTCAATGTCATTCCTATTGTTCGCTTTCTGTATTTATTCCGTATCGCTATTTGCATTGCAATTATTAGCTCCGTTTACGGCGATACTTACGGCCTTGTCTGCAATTACGGCACGGATAGTCTGGTATTGTGTTCGTTTTTATAATGTTTTAATTCATTATTCAAGCGTGCCGTCCGCAAGGCGGCTGACCCTGACCGGTCCAATAGCGTTGGTTAGCAAACAGGCGGATACTGCAGAGTGCAGGCAACATGTATCTAGTTATGCAGCCTATAGTGCGGTGGATGTAAGGGGGCGAGTGGGTGGTGGGGAGGCCGGTTCAACGCACCGGATACGTCTGTCGCCGGGCCCAACGTTGGAACAGGTGTGGGTTGTGTGCGAGTGTGTGCGTGCGCGCTGTAACATTGACATAAATACTAGTGCACTCGTGTGCAAGTACACATGTGCACACAGCTCTATCACCACAAGCCTGGAGTACACACACATGTCATAGTATACTCTACAGTCTGTAGGTACGGTGCACACAGTACGACACACGTAGTTTCGTCGTGTATGTTGTACTCGGTGAATTATTACTGCACTTAACACGATATACGCGGCCGCGACTGTAATGTTGATTTGTGGAGGTGTTCTGTAATGTAGGCCATAATGTTTACATGCATTTGATACGAGGCCGTAAAAGTTAGCGATTAATGTTGTAATTGCTGGGATTCTGCGATCGCATTCCGTTGTAGAGTCTATGCACTATCGTATGATCAGTAAACTTACTATAGTATGTTTTAATTGACGTGACAATGGAGGAAAACTTATTTTTTATGTCTAACACACGTACATTAATTACCAAGTTCACAATAATTACGAGTACTGATATTTCCAATGTTAGACTTGGAAACGAGCAGATGGGTCACCTGATGTTAAGTGATCTCCACCGCCCATAGACACCCAAACACAAAAAGAATCATGGGTGCGTTGCCAACCTCAAAGAAGAAAATGGAACGGAAGGGAAAAGGGATTGGGAAAGGGAGGAGGGAAATGAGCCACCGGAAATCTCACAAACCGAACGAATGGCGATAGCAAGCTGCCACTTTACGTCGGTTTTCTGTGAGACAGTGGTATCAAACCGATCGAGCCGGCCCATTCATGCTGTAGACGTCACTGTCTACAGCATAGCTCTGCCACTGAACAAGATATTGCGAACATAAAACAATACAGACGAATTGATTACCTCATTTTAAATCCGTCGAAAAAATAGGAACAAGGCTATTATAACAAATAATTTGTTCCAGGAATGGGATCCGTACCAAGCGGGGTCGGAGGGCGGCGTGGACCCGGGCACCCTGACCGCACTTTCGGCCGAGGCGACGGCGTGGCGCACCATGCAGGACGGACAGCGGATCCTGACCACAACGCCCTCCGTGCTGGGCGGCTGTCGGGCCCAGGTGTACCGCGTCGCCGGCGCCACGCAGTGGTACACGGCGGTGATTGTCGGCGTCAACGAACATACAGGGGTAAGGAATGTTAAAGGGGTGTTATTGCATATGGGGTATGTGTATTATTGCCTGTCCTTTTTTGGTTTGACAAATAAACTTTCTTTCTTTCTTTCTTTCTCCGACATAAAAGCGAGTAGTAAGGTATATACTGCCTCTTTGGTCTAGTGGCAGCATATATGGGCTGTGGATCAAGAGGTCCTGGGTTCGATTCCCAGGTGGGGGGAAGATAATTTTCTAATATAATTTTCTCGGGACTGAATCCCCCAGAGGGGGTTGACGTCAGGCAGACAGCCGGACGTAAAACTAAGCCAAATCCTTTCTGCAATATGCTTGAAAAAGTGTGCGACGGCCCTACATTACGGTGGGATAGGGGCAGGTAGAAAGAAAGAAAGAGTGAGGTATATATGCAATACGCTAGGTGTGCTGCAATATTCAGATCCTGTTAAGCAAAAATAAACACATAACTTAACATAAAAAAAATCCAAACAAATTTTGTTAACTAATTTTTTTTTTATTTATATTATAATTATAATGTTCTTAAATGGGTCGGCTTCATTAGTGGCACCGTATATAGGCTTTGAACCTTTAGGTCCTGGGTTCGATTTCCAGGTCGGGAGGTGTTTTTCTAACAATATTTGTAGAGACTGGACCCCCCATCTGAAAGGCCGCCAGTCGTAATGACTTATAAATATTTTATTTTAATTACACGTAATAGATGAACAGTAGAGAATGTACTTAATGATTCATATTAAAAATTCTCCAGCTTGTAAATTACATATCACAGGAAATTATCATGAATTTATGTATTGATTGCTTAATATCCTCTTACGTTAATTTATTACGTGCTCGTTTAGTATACACACATAATTTAATTAGAACCTGCGCGTATTAACTTAATTATCGGCCGTTTAATAATTACGATAATTTCCCCACACAACGTACAAAAATACGTGGATGATTACCTTAACACCATATTGAGGCGTATTTAAGCAATGTTTAATAGAATATCTATCAAACTCAAAATACAAGTATTGGATAATCCTATATCAACAGTCATTAATTTATAATTGAATTTTCATACTACTTTATTCGGCGATAATTGATAAAGTTCTATAAAGTAGGAGAGTTTTTAATAACTTTCGGGCTTTAGTTAGTAATATAACCAAAAATAATTTTAATTTGCTGTTTTACATAATGTATATTAGCGTTTCTTAAAATTACTTTATTCATCATAGACTAAATTTGTAAAGGTTAAATGTCAATGTAAGGGTTAGTTACCGTTGTTACATCATAGCAATTACCGGTTATGTGTTTTATTATAATGGCACTTTTATCAACATTTTCATTAAAAACGGACAGGTGAATAAATGTAGGGTCGAGGCGCGTACCGCTAACTGTACAAGCATTCTACAAGATTATGCCGAAGCGGGAAGTTCTGGATGAAACCTGCTCGGTTTGTTGAACGCGTCGGCATCTGAGGCCCACACATTCGATTTATAAGGGCATGGTATAAGCATCGAAACATTCTGTACGTATGTTGCGTCGTGTAAAGAAAACCTGTCCTATACCCGTAACCGCCGGCAAAGGAGCGAGAATGTCGAACTATTTCACCTGTCTTCGTTTTTAATTAATTACGCACTAAAAAGGGTAATGGCCCGCTCGATTTATGGATATCCAGTTCGTGTCTCGATTATCTCAATAGGAATTTAATTGTACAGCCGTGGTCTTAATAACGCAGTCGTGAACGGCTTTTGAATTGTTAACATTATTTACTTATTTATCGGTTTGTGTCCGGCTTGTGTTTAAAGATTTGTTGCGGCACAGTTGAATATGTTGGAATTATCCGTTATGCCTCGTACACACAAACCGGACGAATGTTCTCGAATTTTCGCTGTTGCATTCACACAATCCGGCATTATATTTTTGATTCAGAGAATTTTATATTCTATTTTTTGAGTTGTGCCTTCAGCGAATTTAACATTATGACCATTGCTGTGTGTGCAGCTGTTCATAATCGCATCATTTGATTATTGGATGAAGAAATTGAAAAATATTTTTTACTACTCGGTACACACCGTTTGATGTCCAAAAAATATACTGTAACAACATTTCAACGTATAAAATATAGATTTTAAAAAGCGCCGAGCTATTACTAAACCTTTTTCCATTTTTTTCGTTCGCCGCTGTGTGCAGATGTATTTTTACAGTTGTTTTTATGTTAACGAGTTTTCGCCAAGTTGATCCGACCTTCAAAGTATTAACGTATCAATAAATCTGTAAGTTGTGCCGCGCCGCCCCCTCCGACGTTGTGCCGCCCCCACGTTCACCCCTTCTAACTTCAACAAACAAACTTTGTTGTTTTGCGTTATTGAAACACTTTATTGTTTTTCTTTCATCTGCTCCCCTTTGTGGACGTACTGAAGTTTCTTGTACGTATCCAAACGAAACAATTCACTCGGAATTGTTTGAAAGTGTATTGTTAAAATCTGCTGATAGAAATGAATTGTTGGTAGAAACAATTTAATTCTACAATGGAGTTTTGGTGTTGTTTTGTCATGATCTCGACGTGGTCTGCGCTATTGCTGCGAATGTAGGAATTATAGAGATGTACTGAAAAAGAGTACCTAAACTCAACACTGTAATCATATCTATTCAGATTTCGAGGAGATTTTTTGTTAAGTCCTGTAAATGACCCCAAATAAAATATCAACTTTTATTGGGCTATTTGTGTCGAATTTACCTCTATACCAGTACATGTGTTATATCGAGCAGATTTTAACTAACTATTTTAACGTGGGTACTCAAGAAATTCTGCCTTGCAATTGTTCAAGGTTAAACATTTTAGTTGTTTTACAGCTAGCTGTTTGTTTATCTATTCTTTCTATTTGTCATGTTTTTGTTTTTTTTTTCGTCTCATTATCTGAATTCAATACATTGTTAATCTACTTAACAATCATTAATCTGTTCACAGTTGACATTTATGTTGTGATATTTCTAGTCAAATGTAACCGTGTATTATAATGAATCTTATAATTTACATAATATTTTAACAAATAAGCATTTTTATTTCTATTTTTGCTATTTGCTTTTGTAAAACACACATTTCCTTGCTTTTACTGTGTGGAAGATTGCTATTGATTTTATTATCGAATTGTTGGACCATGTATGTATATTTATCTAATAATAATAATAAATAATAAATACACCCAACAGTCACACACCTAGTCCTGACCCCACACTAGGTATAACCTGTATCGTGAGTGTCAGAGACTATGAGAGACTTTCGGTCTCACAACACCCAGACTTGAAACAAATATATGTGGGCCACACAAACACTTGTCTCAATGCGGGAATCGAACCCGCGGCCTCTCGCTTCACAGCCGGCTACTCGCCCCCTGCGCCACGGAGGCTGTCTATATCTCATTTCATAGTCGATAGTAAATTATTTTCTGTAATTTTATCCTTGGCGCGATCCAACCTTGACTTTGGCAGAAACATCGCAAATGCGTGGAAGGCATTTTTTCCTAAAAATTCTTAAAGTTTTGTGTGAACTTGTGTGTTACTGTCGTTACTAAATTGTATTGTATTTTGACATACTTAGCTGTTCTAGAGTTGTGTTCTAGTTCATGTCGGTACTACATCTATAAAGGCAAAAATGCGGGGCGTTTAGAAAGTGCGTTGTCCTGGATTTCAAGTTTGCACGCAGTAGCCGAGATAATTTACTTGACCTTTTTGTTGATATTATCTTCAAGAATGTGGTTTGTCGCTGATTAATACCAAATTTTACTAAACATATCAAACTTAGGCTGAGATCTATAGAGCGAACTTCGACTAAGTCCAAGACCTAAGTCAAAGAAACGAATTAAGTGAGGATTTGGAATTGTTAAATCGAACTTTGACTAAGTCCGAGTAATTTTTTACAAGAAAATCTTTGCTTAGTCTGTCTGTTAATCTGTTTTTCTTGCAAAAAATACTCGGACTAAGTCAAAGTTCGATTTAACAATTTCAAATCCTCACTGAGTTCGTTACTTTGACTTAGTCGAAGTTCGCTCTATAGATGTTACGCCTAGTATCGACTCAAAGTTGAGAAGAGTGGTCACTTTTAAGTTCAGAATTTAAAACATTGTTATGAATTATGACAGTAGTATTGAAACAAAGGCTCAGTCAACTGATAATTTGGTCATCCTTTTAAAGTCTATAATTATAGCCGAAGTCGGTATTTTAAAGTGTATTTCCAGCCAGTAATAATTCTATTGCATAATAGTATTGTTGTGTTATTAAACAAACGCGATAAGATAACATTAATAACTTAAGACAAACAAGCGCAACATATTTTGTAGATGCCTTTATCTGCGGCGCCTTTTGTTTCATAAAGTACGCTGTTGTGAGCAAACTTCCAACTACAATTATTCCAATAACTCATCAAACTCTTCACCGACTGTCAAAGTTTCTGAGTACTTCAATCTATCTCGAACTTTGCTTAGTAATTACAGTTAAAAAGTTGAGACGTTAAACAAATTTATACTGCGAATTAGCGAGTGGAAAACTTTGCGAAGTTCGTATAACTGGCGTTTGTCGTGGAAGTTGCGAGCGAGCCCCCGCTCTGGCCCACTCGCCCCCCTTTCCAGGTTTTCGAAGTAACTTTCTTAAAGTTCCCTCTTTGTTTCTCGCAAGTTTGTGAACAAACTCCGTCTTTCGGAGGACATGTTTATCGACAACTCTATGTCGAAGTATGTAGTTGATATCACTAATATGACGCATAACTTCAAATCTTGCTTTAGTGAATTGTGCTCCACTTACAATCTCTTTATGATTATCAATAGAATATGCTTTCTTATAAATCCAAACTTGTGTACATAAAAGAAACTAAGGATATTGTTGTGATATCTCGCAAACGTTTTGTCATTATAGTTCTATAGAAAACGTGAATCGTTTCAGTATGACCTACATAATGTAACATAAATAAATTGGAATTGAATAAAACGGCCTTTCAATGAGCACAACACAATATGAGTTTGACTTGGAATCGGTTGATTCATAAAAAAACACTACCTGTATAGTAATTTCCTATATTTTATCAAAGCACAATAGAATAGTTCAAGTATATTGAACGGTATTATCGTGCAAATATCATTCGTAGATTTGACTTAGACATTTCTACATTGAAGATTTAAAGTATATAAAGTAGTGGCAATTAATAATTTTTTCATAGATTGGAGGGGTAAAATGTTAAGAATTGTATGCAACTTTTCATATTATTTTCAATGTCAGAATCCAAATGTTTATTGACTGATTTTCACGGCAAAACTGACAGGGTGGGCGTCGCTTGTTAAAATTATTTCATATTATTCTCTAGAGCTGTGTTTGTTGTTATTAAGTGATGTGGTTTAACGCATCAAACTTCAGTGAAGATGGACAGTATGATGTGGAAACTTTTTAACCGGTGATCTTTGATGAGTTTTTGGTTCGTTCGCTGGCTTTGCTCGGTCGATTCGCTGAGTGAAGGTCAACTGAGGGGCATCGTACTGGAAGGAATTACTGCCATAATCCCAGCAGAACCTTGAGATCATCCACATTTGGGTCTAATGGTCACTGTGAAAACATAGTTGCTGTATTTACATTGACGTTGGCTAAATTATCGCAAATGCGTGGAAGCCATTATTTTAAAAGAAGAAGGAATGTTTAGCTATTTGTTATCCTTATCGTCTGATTATAGTTTCTAAATGGATGATTATCTCATGGCTATATCAAAATTAGCCTGCTAATAAAAGGATTACCGGTTTTGTTATGATTTTGAAAAGAAGTAATAAAAATTAAGTCCGGTATTGCTGGTTGGTAATAAAATATGCAACATTACATGAATAGCTTTTAGATGTAGACTAGTTGTTTTGTAACATCACCTAATGTCATAAACTTGTTTTTTATGATCTGAATAAAAGTATCTAAAACCTGTTTCTATAATATGCAATATTCACCGGATGATTCAATAAATTATTATAATATGCGTGTAATCAAATTTTATATTCAATAATTTGTATTGCGGTTTTAGATTATAAATTGTGGTATAATATTTATTTACAACATGTTCAATTTAGCTTGAAATTGTGTTGAATGATTACTCATAACTTGATGTAGAGAAAAATATTCTCTAATTATGTTATATAGTTATGGAATAGAACGAAATATGAAAGTATTCTCCAGAAGACTTATAAAATCCATTTTACTATAACGTCGCGGTCGCGTCACTGCCCATCCAATATAATTCAAGGATTTTGATTATTAACAGTAATTTTAGTAAATATTGTATTGAAGAGATTTATTTTTGGGATGAAAACATCTAAATATACCGATATTCTAATCAGTTTTATTCCGTCAATAAAACTGGAATGTTGATGTAAACTTTATTACTAAAATTTGAAATTGCATCCTGCTCCATATATCTTTATGCTACCATTTGTTATGAAACTAGTTCGTTTATAAAGTTATTTATACTGAAACTTTGAACGTCTTGTATGTCGGGCGTATATTTCGTCTGATGAAAGCAACATAGAACAGACGCGTTTATGTTTACGTTACGTATATATGTAGGAAACCACATCGGGCCGTGAGAAAGTTTAGATGAGAATTTGGGGAATCTTGTTTACTTACGAATATAAAACACCTGGCGAACACGGGAACAGGCGAACTTGTGTTTCACGTTGGAATTGATTATTCTTATACGGTGCGTGTTGGTTGTGATGAAATTCCGAAGTGTTCTGCGATTTTCTAGGGTTTCTGTTTCACATCTTTCACAGAAGCTTCGTGGCTAAACACCTCGTGGGATGATTCATGATTGATGTTGTTTTGCAGTTAATTTTCATCCAGTCATTGTAGAGCTACGTTGTAGGCGGTTTTTCTGATAGTTAGACGATAGTTATATGGCCGGTTCGACCGGGTCTTAACACTAAACTTCTTTTTTCGTGTCAATGGCTCCAAGAACGAATCGAGTCAGATCCTTCCTGACCAAATGCCCGCTACTCCTAGAGCTGCATCAAAACTGAACGACAACTTATTGCTGCGTTTCGTATTATGAGAATTGTGTAGGCCCAAACTCCAATTTGCATTAAGGTTGTGGAGGCAATCATGATTCTTCTACTAATGTGTTTTTGTCCATTGAAAAACACCATCAGATGATCTATTTGCTCCTTTCACGACCTCTACTATGAAAAAAATCTAGGTTAATGTTGTTATTTGACTTTACTTAAAATTTATAGGATAAACAAACAACTTTCTTTCTTTCTTTTCTTTTTTTCTTTATTAGGCTTCAAAGACAATACAATCATGTCGAATCCCTATTCCCCTCTTTTTACGTTGGCAACGCACCCTTGATTCTTTTTGTGTCTTGGGTGTCTATTGATGTGGAGATCACTTACCATCAGATGACCTACCTGCTCGTTTGCCAGTCTCAGTTATAAACAAAATAATGTAGAGACTGAACATATTTCATATTGAACGTGTTTGTTCTTTGTCCTAGATTCGAATCTCTCGGGTAAGGAAATCTATTGGTTTGCGTACAGCAGAGCAACGAACTTTTTAACAGATATAACCAAATATTGCATACTAACTGATATAGCACTGTCTCAGTGGGGTGGTGGTATGCGCGGTATACTATCGTCCTGAGACCCGGGTTCGATACCCGGGTCGAGCAAAGTGGTATTGGGTTTAGTATCAGCCTGGAGTCATATCTGGTACGGAATGAGCATGGCGAAATTTGAGTGTTTTAGGTCTTTAATTTGGCTTTGCCTACCCCTCCGGAGATAAAGGCGCGAGTTTATGTACATAACATATTATGATATGTATTTTTCTGATATAAGTCAGGAGTCAGGATTATAAAGAGTCTCTTATTGATACTTTTACTGCGAGATTGCTTTGAGAGAAGGCAATGCCCTATTATTGCTAAGCCTGCGGCGGCAAATAAAGAAGAATTTGCTTACATTTTCCGCAAATCACGATCATATTTTATTATATTCCATTGTGTACAATATGTTTGATAAACAGGATGGAAAATATTATTTTATGTTTAGCTTAGACATGAATTATTATTTGAGTAAAGACGTCATGGGTTACTTAGTTTAATAGTTTTATTGTGAAGGTTTCTTACCGCCGAATGCTCATACACTTAAGGTCACCTTATCTCGTTTATGGTCGTTTTATCTGATGGCGAAAATCAGTGTAAGAAGCCGTTAAAGTTGAGTAGCGTTTTACCATTCGGGCGTTAGCGTCTTTAACAGGTTAATTAGGTGTAATGTTCTTGGAAAGCTATTATAACAACATTAAACCAGTCTTAGTAATTGATTAGCTTTGATGTTGTTTTTAAAAATCCTATAGGTAAAATCTGATGGCTAAATATGTTCTAGAAATGTAAACAAGATATTGTCTCTCATCTATTCAATTATCTCTATTTTTCTGAGGTAGATGTTTAGACTAGAAAACAGAAAAAAACAAATCGTGGTAACATTCGCGTAAACTTAAGAAATCATTATAGATATCAAAATACAAAAATATTTCTCTTTCCACCTGCCCTTATCCCATTTCATTGTAATGTCAACACATGTTTCAGAAATGATTTGGCTTAGTTTTTACGATCAGCTTGCAGCTGACTTCAGACAGGCGTCTGAAGTCAATCCTCTCTAGAGGTTCCAGTCGCGGGCAATTTATTTTCTGGGAATCGAACCCAGGACCTCCCGATCCACTTGATGCTACGACTAGAGTTTAGACTAAGGAGGCGACTGATAATCGCTTTTAATTTACTTTATTGTCTTTTTGTTCTCCAGGAGCTGACAGTCACCGACGACACGGTGCTGGAGGAGCACAGTGAAGACCCCTCCCTGGTTCAGATGAGACTGCTCGGCGACGGAGGTAATTAATCATTTTATTCCCACATTCTTGAGTGGTAGAGCCACGCTGTAGACAGTAATGTCTACAGCACGAATGAGCCGGCTCGACCGGTTTGATACCACTGTCTCACAGAAAACCGACGTAAAGTGGCAGCTTGCTGTCGCGTTTCGTCCGGTGAGTGAGATTTCCGGTGGCCCATTTCCCTCCTCCCTTTCCCAATCCCTTTTCCCTCCCCTTCCATTCCCTTCTTTTAGGTTGGCAACACACCAATGACTCTTTTTGTGTTCTTGGCCCCTTGGGTGTCTATGCGCGGTGGAGACTACTTACCATCAGGTGACCCAGCGGCTCGTTTATCTTAACCTAAATATCTTAACCTCTCTAAAAAGGGTTTTCCCCTCTTTTTAAAATCCAGACATTTATTGATAAGTTTGTATCGGCATTTCTTTTCAGGGATACCTATGAAATGCGGACGCCATTATTTTACGACGGATAATAATTGACATACAAAAGAAATATAAATTATCCTATTTGCAGACTAACGCCCGAATGGTCAAACGCTGCTCAACTTTAACGGCTTCTTATATTGATTTTCGCCATACAATTTTGACAGATAAGGCGGCCTTAAACGACATAAGGTGTCCTTAAGTGTATGAACATTCGGCGGTAAATGATTGGAATATGAGAAACAACATAAACCATTTAAAAATATATACAATAAATATATTTTCACGAACTTGTTATATGTATTTTATAATGAAAAATAACTCAGTTTGATTACCTTCATAGGGTGTATTGCAAGTGCAACTCTTTGTCGAACAGACTACAGACCCGTGACCACGTTTCCCCCATAGTGTTAAATGAACCGTCATGATTGATTACGATAACTGCGCGGGTTGAAACAATGCTCCCTGTTACATAAGTTGTACGGTGCAATGAATAATCTCTATCTAGCATCGCGAGAACAATGGACCTCGCCAGTTACGACGCAAACAGTTATGATTTATAACTATAACTATGTATATAAATTAGATATACGCTGGATCAATTGGCTTGAACGTGGATTTATGTTCTAAGGTGTGGTTTTGCCGCTTTATGTTGGAGATGGAGAGTACGTGCCGTTGATGCAGGTGTTTGGGTTTAACGTTACATAGTTACAGGCGGCTCGGCCTCCGGTGGCCCATACGCTTATGTAACATATATGTGCCACCTCCGACGGGTTAAAAATAGTGATGAGGAAAATCGATTACTTTTCATAATCGATCATTAAATTATTTTTAAAGACGTGATCGATTAATCGGTTAGTCAATTATCATCTCAGCCTATCGCCGTCCATTGCTGGACGTAGGCCTCCCCTAGTGAGCGCCAGCCATCCCGGTCGATTAATAATATAATAAAACATCTTTAAAAAATAATCGATACTGATAAATAATCGATTATTAATCGATCATCCATCACTAACGTTAAAGCTGACGCTTGTGGTACTAAAGACGTAGGTAGATCTGTTGTTTTTTTGGGGTTATATTCTATTAAAGAATTAGAATGTAGCATATAAAATATATCTTAGGCATCTTAAAAATACCGTCGTATAATAAATGTGACTATGTTTAGAATGTTTTGCATACATTCAATACCATTTTAAACGAAACTTGTCACGTGAATGAATTTGATTCACTTGAATAACTAGTATTTGAACTAAAACTAATGTAAAAAAATATCTCAAACAATACCTGAGCATAATTAGCGAACAATGTCCATGTTCATCTCACGTAAATCGACAACAATGACATACATATGTGATCTCGTATAGCATGATCAGTCAATTCGAGATATTTTTAGCGAAAAAGATACGGTTTTGTAATAACAATATAGGTACTAAAGGTTATCACATGACGCGGCGCTAGTTGTTTTGTTTTGTCGACTATAAATACTAAAATGATCCGATAATGTAAACTTGACCTTTGTCGCATCAACGTGATTTTGCATTCTAATTAGTTAAGTTACAGACATAAGCATTAGCTTATGATTTTCCTTTTTGTTGTAGATCTTTGGTTCATTTTAAATAGGTACCTGATGATTGTTGCTATCGATGCGTCTTTTCCCCGAATATTGAAACACTTAAGATCATTTAAGGCCGCCTTATCTGAAAAATTGTATGTAAGAAGCCGTTATAGTTGAGTAGCATTCCAGTTTTCGGGCGTATCAGTGTTTTAATTGCATATCTTTATACTTCTATGAGTATTTAAGTACTTGTTTGTAGATATTTTTTCGCTGTCCAACATTACATGATTACTGAATTCTTAAGTTTACGCGAATATTATACATTGAAATAAAACTATTCTTACGGATTCTATCACGATTATGTTTTAATTATGTTATTATGTTATTATGTTTGTCTGACCCGTGACAACGAAGACTGCAAAGCCTTCGAAACGTCGGGAATAATAATTAAAACATAATCGTGATAGAATCCGTAAGAATAGTTTTATTTCAATTACATGTTTAGATTTTAGTTTTTACTTTATATAATTAAACAAATAAAAGTCGCTCCAAAATACTAGGAATTGCTAGGCAGTGGAACTTCCTGTGGCTGAAGATGATGATGTACGGCAGTATGAATGTAACTATTCCATTTTAGTTAATTTGGTTTATAAAATAATTAGGTGTCGGTTTATCGCGAGTAGTCACACTCACACACACGCGCACTGAGCGTGTGTGTGTGTGTTGTTCAGACGTGGTTCAATTGTTCAAACGACCTTTTGTCTAGAGATCTTTGCGTAGATTATTGTGTGTAGTTCTGATTATACGGCTTATAATAACAGTAATGTTGTTACGTCACTAACTCTATTATTTAACTGAGGCTCAACCATGAGTTTTTTGATATTTCTCTTTAGCGATTACGTACAATTTGTAAGAAAAACATTAATTTCCCGTGTAACCGGTATAGCCCTACGGGTGTTTTCCATATAAATATTTTACGCTAGGAGAAATGTCATAAAACTGGTCGAGATTACTGGTCGAACCATGGTCAAACTCCTGTTTAACGTTAAAACGAAAATCAGACTTTAATGTCAACTATTTTTGATAATAATGTCAAAACAAGTCATGTATTTTCTGAGAAACGTGAAAATATAGCATTGACAAAATGAGTAATGTAGACATAAATACAGAATGTTCATAATGTTTTTATTTTTTGGCATTTTGTTTTCAATTTATCAAATGTCTATTCAATATAGCATTAAGTTGTTAATTTGTAAAGGCAATATGTACAGAATCACCTTTATTTGCATAATTGGATTGAAACCTTAGTAATGTTCCGTAATTTCGCTACAACAGGCTTATTCTGTTCAAAGGAATTAGTTCAGTTATCACGACAACAGATGGCGCTACTACGTTCAAATGAAGACTATTCAACATGTTACGTTGTTTAAAAATATGCACATACATTAAAAAAATGAATTATTTATAGGTATTGTAAATAATGGCATGCTCATAAATAAGTCTACAATATATAATTATACTGAATGCTTCGAAAATCCCAACTTTCGGTGTAAAGAGCATAAATAAAAACGGAACTCGAATATATTTTAAAATATTTTTGTATATATTACATTTTTTCATTTCACGAAAACCTATGAACATAAACGTAATATTATGCGCATTTTGAGTGATATTTTAAGACTAATGAATATAAAATACAATAAATCTGTAAATCCGCAGTCTAATAAACACCTTTAAACCTTAATCAATGTCAATGACATAGGTATAATAACTGCAATATGCATCAATGTAATATACCCTAGATGCACAGTTCTTTGCAAAAAACCTCCAAAAAAGTGGTCTCAGGAATAAAACAAAGAAAAAGATCACAAGTTCTAATTAAATCAACACAAATACAACCCTATGCACGTGTTATAAAGTAGCTTTTTAAACGAAATTATCAAGCGTTCTTCAATTTGAATTTTGAAATGTAGAATTCTGTTGGCGTCCGACTCTAGGGAAAAGAAGTGCTTAAGCACTCCTTTGCTGTTCCATTTTCAGAGCGTCAACCGTGCATCTAGGTAAATAATATAACGATGGCAATATGATCTAATAAATAAGGACAAGAGACGCACTGACCACACTTTAATAATTTGGCCTACAATTTAAATGGGAAGGTGGACCGGATTATTAACCAGTATCTCACAGAAAACTGTTGTCAAGACGCCTTTTTACGGCGAAAGGATATACGTATTTCCGCAGGTCCAACAACCCCTTCGCTCTCCTATTCATTAATTGTCCACGATATGAATCCCAGTTCCCTTTTCGCTTTACAATGCTCATTCTTTTTTTTTATAGCAGAGATTTGCAAACGAGCAGATGGGTCCTCTGATGGTGAGTGATCTCCACCACCCATAGACAGCCAAAACACAAAAATAATCATGGGTGCGTTGCCAACCTAAAAGGAAGGAATGGAAAGGGAGGGAAATTTTAATTCTCTCGCTGGTTTCTTGCATTGCCGATGTATGAAATGATTATCGACTATGAAGTGGACGGTACATACTTACCAATATAATATGAAAGGTCTGCTCGTAAATCAATAAAAACGTAAGTCAATAAACAGTTGACTTCTTAAGTTTACGCGAATATTATACATTGAAATAAAACTATTTTTACGGATTCTATCACGATTAGGTTTTAATTATTATTTCCGACGTTTTGAAGGCTTTGCAGTCTGACCCGTGACAACGAAGACTGCAAAGCCTTCGAAACGTCGGGAATAATAATTAAAACCTAATCGTGATAGAATCCGTAAAAATAGTTTTATTTCAATCAATAAACAGTTCCAAATACGTAGGTAGTATTACGTAATATAAACATAATATATGTATCTGTTTGTTTCAGTGATCGAGTCAATAATGCGTGGTGAAGTTGTGGGCGTGATGCCTCGGAGATCGCGCTCCAACCTCCAAGTGAGTTCATAAACATGTCTTATTATAGGAGGCAATTAGGTCGAAAGTCGTTCCTAAAATGTACATTATATACACATTCCGATAATTACGTTTTTTCATTAAGGCTGGAATTTCTTTAGAGTTGCCTGGTTGCCCGTCAGAGGCGGCACATATATATGTTCCATAAGCGCATGGGCTACCGGAGGCCGAGCCGCCCGTGACTATCTACGGCTGGAATTTCTTTAGAGTTGCTTGGTACATATTGTTTGCGGCTTCGAAGTATTTTTCTGGGTTGCAAACTGTAAAAACAATAACAAACATTACTCAAAAAACATGGTGGAGGTTTACAACTTTTTTTGGAGAACTAAATAATGTACATTTACAAACAAAAAACAAAATTTAGCTCTATAGTATCATTTATCATTTTCAGCCTACATGTAGTGGGTGTAACAAACAAAACCCCCAACTGTGGCTGGGGTTAAGTTTTCTCCAATATAATTTTCTTTCTATCTGCCCTTATCCCACCTTAATGTGGGGTCGATGCAACACACTTTTTCAAGCATATTACAGAAAGGTCTTTGCTAAGTTTTTACGACCGCCTATCTGACGTCAACCCCCTCTGTGGGATCCAGTCGCGATCAAATGAAATTAGAAAATTCCCTTTGCCCGACCTTGGAATCGAACCCACGACCTCCCGATCCACAGCCCATATATGCTGCCACGAGCAAGGAGGCGACATTTCTCAAATATAACGCTATTTGAGGGTTAACCTATTAAATTACATAATAGTTCCGCGTATATCTAACACATTAGAACAAGACATAACATAACATAACATAAGCTCACGCCTGTATCCCCGAAGGGGTAGGCAGAGGCGCACTAGCGAACTAGTACACCCACGTTTCGCCGAGCTTAGTTCCGTCCCAGATGTGATAGGGGGCGAGCCTATCGCCATATCGGGCACAAATTAGAACAAGACTCCTGACATAAATTCGGAATTTCATTATAAAGTCAATATTCCGAAGTTGTTTGCAATGTTCCGGACGGTTCCGGACATACGCCAAATGTTTGTGTGGGGCGCCCTTGAAAGTTAATTGCCTGTACGAATTATTTGCTACGCTTTAGAGATTTTAATTAAAAGTAAACAATTTCGGGGCTGCCGGGACTTGCTTTGCAGAATATAGGGTTACTATACTGTAAATTGATGTACCAAGTTGATATAAAGTTAGTTAATACGAGTAGTTCGTAGCGTGGAACGTCATGGAAGGTTACTTTGGAGTTTGTTGAAATGGAATTGTTAAATTGGATGTGTAGTACATTGTGTGGTCTATGCTGTAAAGAAGAAAATAAGTTTAAAAACTTAATGGGCTGACTTTAAAACTCATCCGATCGTGACTTTATTTGGGACCCTTGAAATAAGCTCCGGCGAACACAAAAATAATCTTGAAAATTGATCCACATTTGGCTGAGATATCGCGTAACATACATAAAAAATACAGACGAATTGAGGACCTCCTCCTTTTTTGAAAAATTGGTCTATAAATATAGTTTTTTAGACATTAGTGGTACACATGTGACTCTTATAAAAATATTTACGCGTTCCTTAACTTTTAAACGAATTTGTTCCTTTCATTCTCAAACAATGTGACGCAAGGAAAAAGTGAAAATCTAGTTTTGAAGATAAGAAGTACGTAAATATTTATTTTTTTATAAATAAGGGACATAATGAAATGCATATCGACCGTATGCTGCCAATACCTCCTAACTAACATTTTACCAAAATATTGTTTTTTGCGCTATCTGTTAGTCCCAAAGGAACATGATGTAAATATTTTCTTATTAGCAATACTAAACTATTGTAAAATTAATAAATTGGATTTTGGGTGCATAAATATCATCTATATTTTTTAATATATCTAGTTTTTATTAGTTTTTATTGTCTCCTATAAACTTGATCTCAAAGCAATGTTTTGGTAAAATGTTATTTAGGAGGTATTGGCGGCTTACGGTCGATATATGTAGTTTAATATCACACCTTTTACTTCTTTGTATGTGACAAAGAAGTAAAATAATAGCCGTGAAACCACAGTCACACTTTACGTCAGTATTACCTGCTCTTAACGTTTGTAAAAACATGATTATTCATGTGCCCACACATTTAAATATTAACAAAAGAGCTTCACATAGCTTTTTCGTGTTTACTTTACAATTGAATGCAAATAGTTGATGTATATTCAAACGACATTCGTCCACTGACTACTGACTGCTAAGTTTATTTCTGTCAGTCAGCAATGAGCAGAAGTCTCGACACACTCGACAGGTCCCGGCGCCCGGTGACGCATGCTCTAACATTATACAGAGTCCACCGGTGGAGCTAAGTATGGTGTAAATGACTAATAGATTCGTTACAATAGGCTCTTCGAAGCATTGCACCTAAGTAAATTCAAAGTAATTAGGTAACGAAAGGGTTGATATTCTGGCCAAACAGGCTTGAGTGTGGGCGGAACGAGACGGAAAAGAAATTTTGTTTCGGTTACTATAATTTCCTTTTGGCCTCCCCTACAATAGAACAAGCCATTTTTTCTTTCTTTCTACCTGCCCTTATCCCACCATAATGTGGGGTCGGCGCAACACACTTTTTTCAGACATGTTGCAGAGAGGATTTGGCTTAGTTTTTACGACCGCCTGCCTGACGTCAATCCCCTATGACGGTGTATTAAAAATAGAAATTAAGTTTTTCTTTTTTGTATTTTTTGTGTACATTATTGAGCGACATGTTCACTTAGTCATCAAGCTCATTAAATAAAAATAAATAATATTTCCATAAAAGTTTAATCTGCTCTGCTTGCCATATTTTATCAAAATAGATTACAGAACAACTATTAATATTAAAATTTTGCAAGAAAGAAAAAATGAAAGTATGTAGAGAGAAGGTCTATAAGTATTTATAATTCTTAATTAATATATTTTAACTCTGAACAAATTATATGTAGAGTGCACACGAAGTATTTTACTTTGTACAGACATTTAGATTCCTGCTTTTATTCCACGAATCCTTTTGAGACCATCGTAAAAATATATTACCTATCAAATGGAAAATCGAAGCCAAAGCCTAAGTATATACGCGATTATTTTACAATATTCCACTTTCCGTATCATTTCGTACACGAACGTTCGAGTTTCAGCGCCACTGAGCTCATTTGAATATTGGAATAGAAACACCGGGCTAAGAACTTAGTTCGGTACACCAACATTGTTTCAAACTAATGTTAATCTGAGGATGTTTGAGTTGGACGCAAGCGGAACAAACCTCTCGCTATACACACGGTGTAGGTTTAAAACTTTGCCACAAATTCTAATTTAGATCGGCGGCTCTGGTGTTACAAGTGCGAGAGATAATTAGCTTTCAGTCCGTAAATAAGCGTCGACTGATTCCTTTGAGACTAATGTTTTCAATGCCTATTTTATAAGTGGCTTAACAGTGTACAGTGTACATGACTTAAATGGTAATGTCTTGCTTGATGAACTATAAACTGACGTGTTTTATTTCTTATAAATTTATCTTTTATACACTGTTTGAATGTTTATGCAAAGGTTATTAGTAGTCACCTTATAAGTCTCTGGATTTACGTTGAAAAAGATTATAAACTAGAATGATGGATTTATTCCATTTGAATTACCTTAAGTAGAGTTAAAGCTTAAAATTTTACTTTGTTTAATATTCCTAATCATTTTTTATCTTTTTGAATTAAAGTTTCAATTATCAGTTTTCTGAGATGGAAAAATACTATATTAAATTAAGTTTCGAAGTTTGACTAAGTCTTACGAACATTTATTATCAATGTTTGATCAGCAACAGTAAAAAATATTGTAACAAAAAAAAACTAAAAATGTGAAAGATAATTTCACCTTCATTAATTATATTAAGAACACATATTATGTATTCTTAATATAATTAATGACAAAACAAGCTCACGCCGCATCCCCGAAGGGATAGGCAGAAGCGAACTAGAACACGTACTTTTCGCCGATCTTAGTCCGTCCCACATGTGATAAGGAGCGAGCGTATCGCCATATCGGCACAAATTGAATACTAAGGGTTGATACTGAATTGAAAACCCAATATCACTTTGCCCGACCCCGGGGATCGAACACGATACCATAGAACAATAATCTTACTGAAATACAACTACGCTACCGTGGTAGTCAATATAAATGACGTCAATGGAAAATTTCATAACTCCACCAGTAATAAAAAGCGAAAATAATCCTTAAGGCGAGATCAACAATTTCGTACAGTTTATAATATTCAGCTTGATTTTAAATGCAGTGATAACCTTGACTCACAAAGGTTGTTCGACTTGCAAATACAATACATTGTATACGTTATTCAGATTTACGTCAATGTGTTTATTTCGTGTCCTTTTTATCTTTTGAATCCCCGATCATAAATTATCTTGTCGTCCTTGTCATTCACAGAATACCGTGTACCTGTGATCTACATATCTGGCTGGTCACATTTTTACTGTCAAATTTGGTAAACCAATGTGCCCTTGGTCGACCTAAAGCGACCCTGTAAATTGCTTTGTGTCACTTCGGAGGAAATTAATCTTCAATGACTAATTACTGAGTTCACCTTTGGGGTAGGCATCTTCTCTTGATTAATTAATGATCACTATAAATATGGGATTTGGAGGCATTAGGCGTGATAAGTTGGATATTTATTGTCTATTTGTAGGGACTAGATGGTTTCATTATTTAACAGTCATTGTAATTATAGCATGCCTCAGTGCTTTACAAAATCTACTGTTTGTAGCGTAATATTAGAAAGTACTGAAAACGTATGAAACATTGTTTATATTCTCTAAACTATTGCATTTTTAATAAAGTTAACATCAGTAGTTAACATCAACAAAGAAGTTTGAACAAACCCAAATATTATTATTTATTAGGAAGTAAATAAATCTAACAGTCACATTATATCGTACGAATTATCTTTATAACAGCAAGTCATACGCAGTAAAGAATTAAACAATAAAAATCCTAAATCCTTTTGCAAATGAATCTTGGGATATTTAAAAAGAAATTACTTAAAGGGATCGTACTTATGGTAATCTTTTAGTCTTTAGATATTCAACAAAGAAACTAAGAATTTGACTAGCATTACATGAGCCCGTGTAAAAACAACAGCTCTAGTTGTACGGTAAACTAGGTTTCTATATTATTCAAGAGGCACTGGATCTAGCGTAAGTAAGCCTTTTATAAAGCACAAAGGATAAAGACTAAGTGAAACAAAGCAAGACGAAGAATGTATGCCAATGCGCAGTGACCCATTCAGGACTCGGTAAATTGTACAATATACGTAAGAATAAAATTAAAAATATCACATGTATTATAATTTGTTACATCTTCACTGTCACATGAATTATGAATAATCATCACCAGCCATAGGGCGTTCACTGCTGAACGTGGGTCTCTCTTAAAGATTTGCAGATTGACCGGTGGACAAATTGCAAAATGGACTAACGACCTGAATTATGAATCTCACATTTCAATTATGTAGCCGTTTTTTGTATAAAATATAACAAGTACCTATCATCCCGTTGCAAGCTGTAGGATCAAAGCTGTAGATAAAATCCATTTAGCTTTATTTTGTTTCTAAGTTTTATTTATTCATCGTTTTGTCGTGGAGTGCCAATTTAACAGAAATAAATTGTCTACCAAGGAATGGTATAGAACTTACAGGTTCCTAACATCCAGTGTGTTTTCGTGTTGTGTCTCCATGTAATAACAAGCAAGATTAAAATCCAGAACAATTAAATCTTAGTATTTGCCACATACAGCTGTTGCATACAGTTGCAGCCAGAAAATACAATAATCTATATAGCTTTTATCAAATTTATTTCTACATATTTATAAAGGAACTGGCGTACGATTATAGTTCGAAATCGTGTCATCGCCTATAAAACATTTTTTTTGAAAGCCAGAAGTCAGTTGGAGAGATTTAGTGGTGCATTGTACATGAATGTCACGTGCAGTCGTGCAGCGGCCGATAGTGCTCATCCCGTATGCGACCAATACACTCGCCTATAATTCAGATCTCGCCATGTTTGTCGCACCAATCTAACTACACGCGCCTCGTAAATCAAACTACTGGACTTTGAACACGCACGACACATTTAGAATGCTCATATCACTTTTCATTGAATCACATTCGTTAATGTCATGTCAGAGTCGAAATAACACCTTGAAAATCAATTTAGAAGTCCTCGCACATAGTATTATTACCTCCCTATATTATTCAAGTCACAATCATTTCGGACGCCAACAAACCATTCAAAACAATCTCACATTTGCATACCCGACGGAAACCTAGTTTCGCATTCATAAAGGTGCAATTTATGCTCAATTAGTGCAAATTCCTGTCCCTCTTACCTCCGACTTTAATTCGGTCGAAAATTCAACTCGACGTAAATCCTGCAAATAATACGATTAAGCTGCGCGATGCGCCCGAACTGACAAAGGGGAGGAATCCTCTCCGTGGCAATTTGTCTGGTTCACCGACCCTTTTCGGAGACATGAGTATTCCCCGTACACTGCGCCTATAAACAATTCATCTTGCAAAATCTTCGCACAGCGAGAGGACATCTCAAAAGCATTATGAATGCTTTTGGTATATCGATTCGTAAAGTACATACAAACAAATCATCTCCACTTTTCCCTCTGGCTGTGTCGTAATATGACCGTCTCTTTCGGCACTCGAGCGGAATGTGAAATTGTAATCCTGACTCGGGCTGCTCCCTCACGTCCGCGCCAACGGTAAATGGAACTTTACAAAATGCACTTTAGAATGTTTTTAGATTGCAACACGACTCCGCGTGCAGGTGTTCCTACTCGTGAAACTCCTATTACCGAGCGCCTTTTTCTATTGACTTTGTTGAATTGAACGGTCAAGGCGATTCGTTCGGACGTAGCGCCTCATACAGTTCTACTTTCCTGTCTTTTCATTCGACAAATAGATTCGCCGTGAAAGTGTTCTATTAGCTGTTACAGTTTTCGCGTGTTATTTAGTGTCATGTCTGTACGGGAAGTCCGATGACTCATCGTGCTCAATCTTCAAGAATTTTGTTTGAATTTTTTTTACACTTTGACGCAACCGTCTTGGCAGTACTCTTGTGTCGTAATATCTAGTCATAAATCTTTAATTAAAAGCATGAATGCATTCATAAAATACATAATTTACTTCATCTTATTTATGCAGTAGATATAAATTATCTTCTCAATCGCAATGTCGTTTCTCCTTTGAATTTAACTTAGTTTCATCCACAATTTTTATATGCTCGTCATTGAAACGGCATCTTTAGTTTTATATTTCTTACTGGTAAGCGTTTTGATCTGACTCTAGTTTGTAAATCACCGTTGTAAATGTTTGATTTGCATTTATAATTATTCCACTAGTAATTACGTAATATCATCATTCATATAATACACGTGTTACATATCTATGTGATTACTGATTAGATAACATTATATCTGTTACGACTATAATACAAAGCATCTGTCTTCACGCAAGCATAGCTTCTAATTATGTACTACAATTAGATCTTATTATTACAAACCACAACTTTGTTAATACGAGACGTATTTTTGCCGGATGCGGCGTTGACTACTATTAATCAAGTGACCCCACTTCATAACCCACTTTCCTGTTGATGTAAGGTCTGAATGGACTGCTCATTGATCGTATTAACAATATTGTTAATAAGAGAGAGTATGGGCTATTGTTTGTTATGAATATAGAATCGATGATTATAATGAGTAATTTTAACTTTCTATATATATTAGAATTGCTAAGTTTGGACAAATACATTTTCAATTCTAGTAGATAATACAACATGGGCAATGTAAGTACATTTAAAGTTACTGTATTTATATGTATCCATTACCCCATTTCGTGATAAAGAGCAATAGAATTGTTTAATTAACTAAACAAAAATATATCTTAAAGTACCCAATGCGTCCACAGCACATTTAATATTCATTACATTTATAATAAAGACTCGTTAATGATATAGTTACCGCGTTAGAAAATACATTTTGTATTAACGTACGAAATATATGTTTTAGTAATTTACGACGACGTTAACTACACAAATCCCCGGTCTATAATTATACTCCCTTTGTAATGGATGTGTCAGGGTCTCAGGACTCAGGCGTATTCGGGTATAGGGGATTAAATTTTAATTCTATCCCTATTTGATGTTGAAGGACGTTGCTGGCTGTCTGATATATGATCTTCTTTATAACATCAATATTATAGAGATCTTTCATTATGTCGTAATTTCATTAAGTTAACTACGCCTGATAAATCTTTTGTTTGAAAATCTCAACCAACTGAGGCAGTATTTGGCTTTGTTTCTTCCCTAAAAGTATATTTTGAATCGGGAGCAGATATAGTGTTACTATCTATATAAAATGTATTATCATTTCTCTGTTTATGGGTCTTATGCGACGCTTTGGAAATATAGGTGCACTCCTGGAAAATTATAACTTCACCTGTTGGTATAGCTAACATAATTACCACTATAAATAATAATATCCATCACATTGTTCTTTAACCCTACAATATAGCAGTTACTAAAGCCTTGAAACTTTGTGCATAATAAATATAACAATAACACATTTCAAGTATGTGAACAATTTACTACACAATAATAAATCGTGTACTATTTACGTAATCCATATAATACACAAATGTATTTTAGTACATAGACGTTAGGAAGTCATCTTGTATTTGCTGTAACATTTCTAAGAAATAATTTCTGTCTGGACATGAGCCAAAAACAACTGCTCCTTCTGGCCAATGCGTATAAATTATTATTGGAGATACTAACTGTTGATAAACATTAACCTAACGCAATATAGTAAAATACACATTTTACAGCCCGCCCAAAAATGTTTACCGGTTTAACGAGCGTAATAAAGTGCGTATTGTCGACAATGCACATGTCGTGAAGATATGCACGTAATAAATACCTTTAGAGAGAACAACATTCACTCTGAGGCACTTGCAAATTATAAAGCGGATTGTCTCTGTTAATTTGATATGTGTACATTTCTTGTTGTTGTTACTTAGCTGACGTTAATTGAACTTGATGAAGTCAAAGCATAGCTTTAGATCAAAATATTTATCAAATATACTGTAATACAAAATTTCCATATCTATAGTTTTTTTTTAAATCTACAAATATATTCTATGAGAATCCTTCAATTCCCATAAACTAATAAGAGCGCTACAAATACTTAATTTAAAGCTTTTAAAACGAAAACGTTCGTAGAAATGAGCCAAGCACATAGTTAAGGTTCTAGTGCATATTGTCCACCTATCTATTTATATGTCAACAGTCAAATCATTCAACTTTGTATGAAACAACTGAAGCTCCTTTCCCACAGTGCGGTCGAGCCGCGGCGTACTCGTGTCGTTTCCTTCGTGAAAGATCGCGTGAATCGATTGAAACTTATCCTATTACCATGGAATTGGCTTCGGGTGTCACACTTGTTTTTGTTTACGCATGCCGTTCGATCTTGTTTACACTCAGAGGTACAGATGTGGCTGATCAAGTATTTAATTTGAATAGTTGGGTTCCGAATTGAGGGCTATTTGTTTTTAGTAATTAAATCTGTCAACAAAATATATTTTACATTACAAGACAGACCTTTCACGTCGCAATGCAGAACCAGTATTTCTGTTTAAATATGCTATTATAGTTACACATTTATTTACGCAAACTACTAAACATCCATTTATCTTTACGGTATTTTTTTTATTGAGTAGTATCGAGGTCACCGACGACATTGTAATAAGAATTAATAGTTTCAAATACGCAATTTATTTTGGTGCCTTCCTCATATACTTTCGGAACTCAGCGACTCGACGACGGCGCGTGGCCCGTTTCAATGTACATATTGTGTTTCATTTGAAATATTGTTTCAAACTTCTTTCTGAACGATGATTGATTGAGTTCGAAAGCCACTCGGAACCCTTTTGTGTGTTTTATTTTTCCAGAGTTGGCAATTTCATTATTAATTCCAATTGTTATCATCTTTGTAGTTTGTGTTTTCCATTTACAGAGTGAGAGTAGTTTCAATTGCCTTTATATGTTATGTTTTTTATAATTAAACTCATATTTTCTTAAATTCCCGATATCGAAGTTTACTTAAATAAAATTCTGAGATCCGATATTGTTACTTAGTTTATTAAAAAACTAACTAGTCTTGATCTTACAATATAATGAGTTATTGGTTTATTTAAAGTAACAAGAGTCGTAGTTCAGGTAATCGGTAAAGTTTGCAATAACATCGGCCGAGTTTCACCTCCGCTCAGCGTAGTTAGTTAATGCCAGTTCCCGTGCCGTGCGGGGGTATCGATCGCGACAAGTGCGGGATGCCGGGATTCGTCTGGCACGCCCGGGTAACCATACACCCCTACCTCCTCTAACTCCCCCTGTGCCCGGTAGCCGTCAAAAGGGTCTGTATTAACGTGCCACTCACTACTTTGTTCTTGTTTTGTTTGAAGGTTAATATTCATTTTGACCTGAGCTTGTATCTGCTCAGCAACGGGTTTGACGGATGGCTTCTATGAATATATTTACTTTGTCTACGCTGTTTAAGCAATCTCCTTTGTTTAAAACTTTTTTATTTACTTCGTTATCTACTTTTTGTTTCCATTTTTCATCAATTGCCTCATCATCGTCAGGGCACACAGTATAGTCTACGCCGCTACGGCAGACTTTTATTTCTTATATATGTTATAATAGAGTTAATTAAATCAATAATGTATCTAGAGATCATAAGTTCATATTATCGACTGTCAAAGCGGATATCTGAAGCCTTACAACGAAAAAGATGACCTTGCATGTGCGGAAGGTGCAATGAGTGTGAAGTATAATTAATTATGCAAGCTTCTGTCTGGTGGCCGGGCTGCGATGCCGGCCTGCTGAGGGGCGGGAGAGACGTGTGTGGGGGCGCTCCTCCCGACCCTCCGCGCGCTGCCCCCTCCCCCGCCCCCGGCGGCAGTTTGCGCCATTCTCCCGCGCCGGCACCACTACGTTTGGTTACTCCTTACTCGGTACGGTTTACTGAACGCATCTTTACCTTTCACCACTAGAACGTCACATGTTTGTCGAAATTCTGATGTTACTGGTGACGTCACCGTGAAGTGATATTGGTGCTTTGTGGCCGTTTTGAACCGTGGATCTACCGTGGACACTAGCGGTACTTGATGACTCATTGTTTACTATTATAGTTTTTTTATCGTTGCGGTAGATATCAGCTTTTATGAATTATGTCATTTTCCTTATTTATGTACCTACGGTCTCCTTTTGTAGTGAGCTTACACTTGTTGAAAATACTTTATTTGAGCAAAATATTCAGTATTTATCTAGTTCTAAATTGTTTTCAACTTTCTTTTTACTTACTTATTGTTGTTTCTTCCTTCTTTATTTCTGTTCATTAAAATATAGTAGACACTGCACTATTTTATTGTTTAAGAAATTGTGCTATCTACCTGTTACCTAATTGTATGTTTAACTTTGTCTTTGTCTTCACAACATTATTACGCACTACCTAATCTTCAACAGTGAACATGCATCGGAAAGCTTTTGCATATAATGGAATGAGCACGGTCATCTGATACATACATACATACATACATATATAATACGATATTCACATTGATTTATAGTACAGGCACAACACATAGCAATACATAGCCACACCCAGATGAGTCCCCCAGCCGTCACTATCTTTCCTTACCAAAATGCAACAGATATGTACATATGTTCGTTAGATGAAAGTTATTTTTTTTACCATTTTATCGTAATTATGATGTCGAAAATGAGAACAGTCGCGCGCACCATTAATCGAAGCACGCCACGCTCAACAACGGCCATATTGTTATTGTTATTACAACGCCAGTTAAAGGAAACGGCTTCTACGACTCGCTCCGGAATGTTTGCTTTTGTTCCTCCATCGTTTCTTTGTTGCTCATTATTATTACCTTACTGGATATAATTAAACAAGTACCACTATCAGAACCGTTCATACACAATTAGTAATTCTCCATTAAAGAATTTACGTTGCCTTTCACTACAAGTAAAAGGTCATTTAATCCTTTGACGTCGAAACTATAACGGTCTTTAAGTGGTTACATAATTCTGACAGGTGCTGGCATAATTTAGTCTTTTGTTATCTCGCCTCCACAAAATAAATTATGGACGTAAACGGCAATAAAGTCCAAATATGGCGTCGAATACCTCGCTAGACGATGCCACATAAAGGCGGTACATGAATACTATGGCGCTCGTCTACGTCCCACGTACGCCCACTCGCCGCATGTTAAAGCTATACGTGAATAAATCTTACCTGACAAGCCTGGCCCGAACCAGACTGTACATAGAGCTGGTTTATCTAACGTACGGCAATATAATAGAAAAGCTCGCAATGCCACGAATAGCGGAGATTGCTAATCCAATTCTATGACAAACTTCCCTGGTGAATGCGAAACTCGGTTTTATTATTTATTGCTTTACATTTATAATGTTATCTCACCAACAATAAAAGTATAAAGCGATGCGAAATTCTCAGGCAATTCAATTGTGAGTCGACAAAAAGTTATAATGGAATGTTATTTAAATGAACCGTCGACAGGCCGAGTGAGATGGAACTAAAGATTGAAGTTCCGACAGACGTTCGCAGCGCCATTACGCTCCTATTTACGGTAATCTCCGGTCGCATTGGAGACGCTATTATGTAAATCGCTCGTTTTGTTTTAGCATGCCACAATGGATGACGTCATTGCACTCTGTTGGATATTATTAATAGCCCAACGCACTTTACAGACAGTATTTACCATGTTAAGAGGCTTTCTTTATTTTATACTGTCTGATGAATGAGAATGGTTACGGTTGATTTTTTCTTGTATCGCTAATAGTACTTCTATACTTTTATCTTCTTAATAGTGTAATTATATAAAGCTTCTATTTAATCTAAACTGACTACGATTTAATGTACAATTTTGTAATTTTAAACACAACCTCTTAGGATGAAGTTTCGTAAGAATTTAATGCCGCATATGCAAGTTTCAATTTAGTTTCGCTATTTTTGCTATTCCAGTCTTGCAATAAAATTGTTGCATATATACATAGACTCACTACGCCTGTATCCTCAAAAGGGTAGGCAGAAGCGAACTGGATAACCCACATTCCGCCGCGCTAATTTACGTCCCAAATGTGATGGAGGGCAAGCCTGGCGCCATATCGGGCACAAATTCCAGACTCGAGGCTGATAATGAAAAATTCAATATCACTTTGCCCGACCCGAGGATCGAACCCGAGTCCTCAGGATGGTAGTAATATTGTAATACTACTACGCCACCGAGGCACCGAGATAAAATTTTGATGTCAATATAACCTCAATATGCAATATGCAGGCCGCTTCCAACAGGTCGATCTGGAAATCTTTGGGGGAGGCCTATGTTCAGCATTCCTCAGTCCTATGGCTGATGATGATGATAATCTCAATTTTGTGAAGATGGCACTTTATGTGTATTTTCGTTAGACTTAACCTACTTATGGTTCAGCAGTATATTTGCGCAGACTAATAACTGCATAAGAGTAAAACATTATTAAAGTTTCGTAGTACATATTTGTAGCCGTTATGGTCGGACAAGACTCTGCCATACTTTTACTGTATATTTGGTTTTTATTCTTCTATTATATTTGTTTTGTTTAAGCAGTTTTAGTGCTACTTAAATATCTTTTTTAAACGTGGACCATTGTTCATTGCGAAATTCGTTTCAAAGTTTTCTTTTTCGTCGCTCATATTGTTCGTCGTGATTATTTCTATTTTATAATGATTTCTTGGGTTTACCTTCATTTTTTTTTTCACTGTAGATAATGTAATATTAACATTTTTTGACAAATTACACCTTAGTCTGACCCGTGACCACGAAGGCTGCAAAGCTTTCGAAACGTCGGGCATAAAAATGAAAACCAAATCGTGATAGAATCCGTAAAAATAGTTTTATTTCTATTTTACTACTTGCAACAAATAGCTTTAATCTTGTAAGTTTTATTAGGGGCTATAGATAATCTTATATAGAAAAAAACTTCACCACTTTACTATTCTCCAACGTTAAAAGGCTCTTACTCTCTTTAAACAAATTCCTGGAGTAATTTAATATTTAAGATATGAACATTCTACAGTCAGTTAATTCCAGCATAAATATCAAGTCTATAATCTAGTTAGCGAAACCCGGAGACTTGAGGGCAACGTGGCGATACCGGTTCTCAGTAATGACTCGAGGGCGTGGAGTAAGAGGGGGTATACAAGTCGGACCAGCTAGTTGTAGCTCACGACACTCCTTCGGCTTCACAAGATCTGCTGATAAATGCACTCGCTGTGCGAGTTACGACTTTAGTAAGGTGCTCTGAATTACAAACACTCGTGGATGTAGAAGTATTAAATACCTAACACTTTATGTTGAATGTTTTTAAATTCGGACTACGTGAGACTTCCTGTTACAAGCATTATTAAATATTATAATTTTACATTAATTCAATTACTGGTTGTTAATAAACAAAATTGTTGTGTAATCATGTTCAATATTATGATTTTGGTACGAAATTAAATTAAGGTAATTCATCAATATTGTCTGCTAGTCCTGGTATATTGTAAATTGAATAATGTATAAACGTTATTATGTGGTTATTATTCAAAACTAGGCAGCATAGGTCTTTGTTTTAATTATTTTCTTATTAATTATGTAGATTTTCATCATGATTATTGTTTAAATTATTCATATTATCCTTTTGTCGGTATAATCATGTTAACAGCCGTCAGACTAGTTTTATTCAAAGGGGCTTCAACTCCAGCTGTTCGTGTCCGCTTCTATGAATATTAAATGATGTTTGACCCTAATCTGATACGTTTTACTGTAACAAAATTTATTATTACCTGCTTCATGAACGAGTTCTATATTTATAATATCAAAGGGATAAATAAAGATTACATGTATTTATAAAAACACATTCAAATTCTTATTAAGCTTTCTGAATGGAGATCAATTCTTTTTGTCATTTTTTAATGTTCTTCGAAATAATGATCTATGTTTGATTGATGGAAATTAGAAATCAACATATTCATGATTAGGGCTATTATTTAACATAAGCTCACGCCTGTATCCCCAAAGGGGTAGGCAGATGCGCACATTAGCGAACTAGAACACCTACATAGATTTCGCCAAGCTTAGTTTCGTCCCAGATGTGTTAGGCGGCGAGCCTATCGCCATATTAGGCCCAAATTCCAGACTCCGTGCTGATACTGAATTGAGAAATCCAGTATCACTTTGTCCGATCCGAGGATCCAATCCGAGACCTCAGGACGATAGTCGTACAAAAATACAACTACGCTACCGAGGCGATTTTATGTTTATGAAGACAATCATTAATATCTTAGATCAAGACTGTGAATCTCTAAACCGTGATTAAGGATATCAAAACACATATTTCTTACTGAGCACATTATTGATGCCAGCAACATGTACAAATTGCGACCGTCGGATTCCGGGGAGCACTGGTTTTCGCACAGCTTTTACACAGCTGGGCATTTTGCCACCCACAGCGTTGATAGGTACATATATCGCATAACATTTTATTGTTTATTTATGTACATACGTCTTGTCTTGTTATTTATTTTTATAGCCCGAGCGTGAAACAACGAATGGCCCAAGTCTGGATGCTATTGATTACTGTGTCATTGTGCTTACTCACGGTGTCAGTGTTTACTCTCTTCATTTCTGATTGTTGAAAAGTTATCGTAAAGTATTGCTTAAATACTAAAATTTTATTGATAGTATATATAAATCGAGGTCACTCTAATTTAGAACAATACTAAATAGCATAGACCAATTTAAGTAATCGATTTATATATACGAAATATATACGAACGATATATATATACGAAATACTCAGACAACTATTATTATAGAATACACAATAAACTAATAATGATAATAAATATACTAATAAGTTTTATTGTTGAAATAGAATAAACGACGGAGACTGTCGATGGTGAATAAGATTAGATCGTCGGTTCTTCAAGAATCTATATCAATTCTATTGAGTGGTAGAGCCACGCTGTAGATAATTATGTCTACAGCACGAATGGGTCGGCTCGACCGGTTTGATACCACTGTCTCACAGAAAATCGACGTAAAGTGGCAGCTTGCTGTCGCGTTTCGTTCGGTGAGTGAGATTTCCGGTGGCCCATTTCCCCCTTGCTTTCCCAATCCCTTTTTCCCTCCCCTTCCATTTCCTCCTTTCAGGTTGGCAACGCATCCATGATTATTTTTGTCTTGGGTGTTTATGGGCGGTGGAGATCACTTACCATCAGATGACCCATCTGCTCGTTTGCCAGTCCCTGCTATAAAAAAAAAAATATCAATTACCTTCGTACGAGTAAGCGAAGGGAATTCAACCGTAATGTATAAATAACAAATTATATATCTATCGCAGAATGCGTAAGCCCTAGTCGCCGCTTATTCTTGCTTGCTATTTCTATCTACTTCAATTTACTGTCTTCGTTCGAGTACCAAGTGCAAAAGTTAATAGGCTCTTCAGTTATTGAACTAGTTTCAATTCAAGGATATTTTGATAAGATATTATTGGGATTAATCGTATCTCATATTGAACAAAATAAATTGTTTGTACAATTCTATCTTTTTAGTTCTTTGCAACAGCGTACGCGAGCCAAATAATATTATTCCTCTTTATAATGATAAGATGTCTACAATTTATGCTAGATTAACTTTCGTTGTCATGTAGTCTATATTCTACAATCATCATCCCCATCACCATCATCATCATCAGCTATAGGACTTCCACTGCTGAACATAGGCCTCCCCCAAAGATTTCCAGATCGAACTGATTCTACAATACGCTTATGCATTTTGTTAAATTATAACATCTTTATTACATATCTACGTTTTTGCAGACTTAAATGAATATGTAATTCGTATAAAAATAAACATGCGGTGTAGTTACATCACGTGATTGCACAGATGTGTTTAATATAATTGGTCTAATTCGACACGCGTGGTTCGAACAAGTTTCATGTTTTCTTTTTGTGTCTGCCATTTTAAAGAGGATCGCGTTTGATTGCGTGGTATGATTTTGTAATTTTTATGGTATAAGGTGAAATTTTGCGAAAGTGAAGCTAATGCTAAATTCTCCCAGTTGCTTCTAGTGGTTACTAAAAAAGTCATCATATTTATTTGTCGATGATATACTGTCAAACGTAAGCCAGTAGGAATCGTGTTAAATATCGACGCTTCACCTATTATCAGAATAATATGACCTAAAATTTATAACGTTGATATTCTAGTGAAGTACGTTATATAATTGTTTTTGTTATTGTTAATTATTATGTATTTATTCACACAATGCTTAGTTAATTTGACTAACGAATGTAGTATATATTATAAGATAATTAAAGCCTTATACGTTTATTATTATTCATTAGGTTTAGGCCAAGGACATATTAAATTACACACCATCGACATGTCGCATTACACTAAACTACATTTTAAAGATCCTTCAATTTAACTACGCATTTATATTCCAATTTATTTTATATACAGAAGGTCGTCTACATTATTTAAAGTAATTAAAACTCGCTCAAACATGTTGGTTAAATTACGTCGTAATAAAAATACTTTTGATACGAATTAATTTGTTACTGCTTCTCAACTTATACAGAATCAACAGACCGTTAACCCCTGTATATAAATTGATCCATTAATCAGGAGCTCCGCATCTAATACGGTGTTCTCGCAGTCGCGTACATTCACAAGGGGTCGCGTTACGGAAGACGGGGCTAGTTATACTGGTTATCTTGTTCGTATTATCCCATGAGGAGCCCGAGTGGGACCTCTTAAGAAGAGCTTGTAAATAAATCATGCTCTCGTGCTTAAGGGTACGTTCACCTGGTGTATGTCGACTATACAGGTGTGTTATTGTGTTTTAATGTATGAAGACCGCTGTATAACAGCTTACACAAGGGATAAATGTTATCCGAAGAAGCTTGTAAATAAAATGATACTTTTCATATTGTTCAATAACAAGAACATTATTAGAATGTGTTTAGATCTTTGAAAAGATTGTAATCACACTAATTAGTATTTCTAATACGATCTAGTATAATTGTTTTGTGTCCAAAATCGATTCTGCAGTAAAATAGATTTTATTTTTATCCGAAAAAGGTAACACCATTATAATTGTTCAGAATACATCTGTAACTCTAACTCCTGGCAATGACTGCACCTATCGCGAATCTCCAAATCTTCGCATTTAAACGATTTCAAGACCAGAACAATCAGTTCTAAATAAAATCCCCAATGCTGGGTGTGTATAGGTCTCAAGAGGCCTAAACTTCTAAATTGCTTCGTGGCACGTCACGTGACGTTTTTAATTAAGTGCATTTGCAAGCGACACAACAAACCTGTGTAAGAGGATTAATACGGGATTACGGTTTGTGAATGATGCTTAGCGTCGTGCATTTACAGAAAACGTGCTTACCGGCTTATTGTTGATTTACTTCGACATTGCCAATGTCAAAAATTGTAAAATGAGTCTTGGCCCCCGAATCGTGATTTCGCTACTTCTCACGATAATGTCACATTGCTTAAGATTTTTATTTTCCTGTCATTTTCACGTTCCCGGACGATCCCGGGAAAACATCACGTTCTATTTTCTGGATTACTGGGTTATTATATTTTTTTACAATAGCTCTGATCACAACTTACAGAAAATTCTCGATACTATACCTCTACATTGTGGGTGGTGGTCATGGTTGTTACTTTCATGCAAAGCGTACATCGTATTAAGGGTCACGAAAGGTAAATGAAAATAACTATTTCGAAATATACATAGACGTTCAGATATTGGCAATTTGTTTGGTTTTAACAAAAATCACACATGAGTTGCCCCGGAAATTTCTGCACGGTATGGCGACAGACCATCGGCTATCCTATATTACCTTTTCAAGCATATTGCTGGATATTTCATAGATGATTCAGCTTAGTTTTTACGAACGGCTGCCTACCTGACGTCAACACCCCCGTCTTTATATATTAATAATTTATTTAATACAGATAAATCTAATTCTGATTTATCACAAATCACCATGTAGGCGATAAAGCTGTTTTTAAAAATATCTTTATAAAAACTGCTTCTACGTAATGCTTACTTTCGCTCAAGATATTTCACTTTGTATTTATGTTCCTATTTACTTTGTAAGATAACGATGTTAGACCAACCCACGGTATTAAATAAACAAAATTTGGCAAAGGAAAGCCTACGCTTGCACGACTAATTCGTTTCTTTCATCTTACACATAAATGTTCATATTCTTACAAATAACTCGGTAATAGCTAGTGAAAAACGTTTGCTGGGTAACTTGCCATCAAAGGCGAAGTACTCGCGCCAAAGCTTTCCTTGGAAATTACGCCTTCTACGTTCTCTTTGAAGGGAGGCTCTTTACCATTAAAGCGATCAAACAATTTTTAGACATTACATGTTATAAGCAAAAAGCTAAATTGGTGTTCGGTGTACTCTTTTTGCCTCTATTTTGCGATATTACTTATTCCACATAATATTTTCTTTGCGTGTTTTGGCGGTGACACGCTTCAAAGCGAAAAAAAAAGCTTTGTTATTCGACGCGTAATAATATTGCTTATCAAGGTACAGCTGCTGAAAAGCAATTATGATTTGAATGAGCACCGACAATTTCTTAATTAAAATGCGAATGCCAAATTAAAAATATTAAATGAATTCATAAATATGTAGATTTATTAAAATAAACATAATAATTTTGTGCTTCGCTTATAAAATTTGCTAACGATGTTACTGTATACTCCAAAAATAAAACCAACAGCAGTCTTATAACTAAATGTAATACATTATGTATGTGTTGCTTTTGATTACCTGTAATGACACCAATAAGGAAATTGGGCAATATTACAAAATAAAATGTAATCTAAATACCTAATACTACATAGATGTACATTAACGTATGCAGGTCAGTCCGCAACACATCCATTATTGATACTGATTGAAAGTATTGTTACGACTACATACTAGAATAATCGCTAACCGAACGCGCCGCGCCGCCGATTCCATAAATGTGTCGAGCGTTCTAGTGCGTTCGAGCCGCGCCGACGGCCGCGTGACGTCACGCGCCGATAAGGGATCGACGAATATAAAAGGCGTGTGTGTGTTGGCGGGACACAGTGTTTCTTCGGAAGCGATCGAGTGCGAACAACAAGCGACAAGCGAATATTCGGAGCGATTATTTCGACGCGTATTGTGTGCAGTACAGTGTTTAATTTTAAATAAAGTGCTGAGTCAGTTTCGAGAACAGTCGGCGTTTAATTGTTTGTCCTGAACCCCGTTAGCCCGTAACATTTGGTGTCAGAAGTAAGGACAAATGCCGGTGTTCCCGAAAGACGACGAAGGTATCCGTACCCGAAGCCAGCGCCAGCAAGAGATGGACCGAGGGCGTTTCGAAGATAGTCCGGCACAAGAGCCGGTTTTGCAGCCAATGACGCAGACGACTGCAGGCCCATCTGGAGTGTCGCCGACGTGGGCACCTAGTGAATTATCGGCCATTATGTCGATGCTGCAAGAGCAAGCTCGACGTCAAGAGGAGCAGGCTCGTGAGTTGAAGGAGCAGCTCCAACGTGACAAAGAGGAGCAAGCTCGACGTCAAGAGGAGCAGGCTCGTGAGTTGAAGGAGCAGCTCCAACGTGACAAAGAGGAGCAAGCTCGACGTCAAGAGGAGCAAGCTCGACGTCAAGAGGAGCAAGCTCGACGTCAAGAGGAGCAGGCGCGTAAATTGGAGGAGCATCTGCAGCGTGGGCAAGAAGAGCAGGTCGTACTTATGAAGAATTTGCAAGCTACGGTCGGAAAGGAATTAAAAATCATGAAAGACCAAGTGAACCAGCATGAGCAGCGTATTGCAAAGGCCGAAGCCCAAATCGCCGACGTCAAACAACTTGTGGAAACACGTGTGTGTAGTGCCGCAAGTTCTGTGGTGGCTGCACCGTCAGGACGTGGTTTTAAAGTACCACCATTTGATGGCACATCATCTTGGTCGGCCTAAAAAATTCAATTTGAGGCCGTGATGCAGGCAAACGGGTGGACCAAGGATCAAGCCAAGACTGCTCTAACCTTAGGTTTACGTGAGCAGGCCTTAACCGTCCTGGAGGCTCTTGGCAGAGATGTTACATATGATCAGCTGGTCGAGGCCTTGGAGTCGAGGTATGGTGATGCCCACCTGGAACACGTCTTTCGTGCCCAGCTTAAGGATCGAGCTCAACGTAATACCGAAAACCTACAGCAGTGGGCCCTGGAAGTTGAGAAGCTGGTTCGTAAAGCTTACCAGTCCACACCTGCACTGATTGATGGAATTCTAGTGCAGGCTTTCGTCGACGGAATCCGCGACTTAGAGGTGCGGGCTGCTGTGAGGCTTGGGCATCACGAGACCCTGAAAGATGCGTTGGCTCACGCGCTGGAAGTGGAGGCTGTACGACAAGACCATCGAGCTCACCGCATTAGAGAGGTTGTGGCATCACCTCCACCACGCAATCGTATTCAGGGGTACAGTCCGCGCTGCTTTAACTGCGGTGAAAGAGGCCACCTCCGCTTGAATTGTAGAAAACGACGGGATGAAGGAGAAAATAGACCTGAGGAGAGAGTGGTTAACACCGCCGAACAGCAGCAGGGAAACGAGTAAAGGCCAGGACTATGGGGCGAGTGCTGGCCGGGGTCCAAGAAGCCCCAAGGGTGTTGATCTCACAAGCACATGATGAGAATAGCTTAACCATTAGAGGCGAAGTCAACGGAACACCTTGTAAGCTGACGTTAGACACTGGAGCTTCCCGCACGGTTGTTAGTATCAGGCTGGCGAATCGGTTCCTTGGGGACTATAAAGGTAACCGTGGACATATAGAACTTCTAACAGCCACCGGTCAGCACATATCCGTCCAGGGTGAGAAGAGTGTACGGCTAAAACTAGGTGAAGTAATCTATCTGCATGATGTCATCGTGGCTGATATTGTTGACGATTGCATTCTGGGCCTGGACTTCATGCGAAAACATGGATGTGAAATCGACGTCAAACAGGGCGTACTGAAATGCGGCTCAGAAGAGCTTTTTATGGAAGGAGCACCAACAGGAAAAGCATACTGCTTGAAGAAGACTGTGGTTCCACCTAGATCAGAAGTCATTGTACCAGTTAGTTTGCCACGGAATTCTGGTCTAAAAGAAAGGTGTGTCCTCATTGAGAAGATTGACAATGATCATCCATGGAAAATTGCGAGAACCCTGGTAAGGTCTGCAAATAAGTCGGCTGTACGCGTACTCAACCCCAGTACCGAGCCACAAATAATAAAAAAGGGGGTGGTAATGGGTTCTTGCGAGGAAGTGGATTGGATGCGCAAATGCCAAGATTTACCCACGGTGACGAGCATGGCACCTGCGAAATTCGACGTGTCATCACTTTTGAAAGACTGTGGTGAGTTGTCTTTAGAAGAGATTAACAAGGCCAAGAAAATGTTAACACAGTACGCCGACATCTTTTCTTCTAGTGATGCTGACATAGGAAGAACTAATTTGGTCCAGCACAAGATTAACACAGGCAACGAGTTACCAATTCGTCAGCGACCAAGAAGATTGCCAGTTGCCAGAGAGAAAGAAGTGGATACCATGATTGACGGGATGCTGAAGGATGGTGTCATAGAGCCTTCATCTAGTCCATGGTGCTCCCCAGTGGTCTTAGTAAAAAAGAAGGACGGCAATATGCGGTTTTGTGTAGACTACCGTCGGTTGAACGATATAACAAAGAAGGACAGCTATCCTTTACCAAGGATTGATGACACTCTAGACACGCTTACCGGAATGAAGTGGTTTAGCACGCTAGACTTGAAGAGCGGTTACTGGCAAGTGGAAATTGACTCAAGAGACAAGGAGAAAACTGCTTTTTCTACTGGTAAAGGTCTATGGCAATTTAAGGTTATGCCATTTGGATTGTGCAACGCTCCTGCGACTTTTGAGAGACTGATGGAACTTGTACTTACCGGACTGATTGGGGACGCTTGTCTTGTCTACTTGGATGACATCATCATAGTGGGCCGCACATTCGAAGACCATCTTCGCAATCTTGAACGTGTCTTATCGAAGATCCGGGGGGCTAATCTTAAACTGAGTCCCAAGAAATGTTCACTTTTCAAGAAGCAGGTTAACTTTTTAGGACACATTATTTCAGCAGCTGGCGTACAAACAGACCCCGACAAAGTTGTGGCAGTCAAGGAATGGCCAGTTCCGAGAGACAAGACACAAGTTCGTGCGTTTTTAGGCTTGTGCTCCTATTACCGGCGATTTGTGAAGAATTTTGCGGACATAGCCAAGCCTCTACATAAGCTTACAGAAGAGAAGAGACAGTTTTGCTGGGATGAGAATTGCGACACCGCATTCCAAACGTTAAAAGACCGTCTGTGTAATACACCTATATTGGGTTATCCTGACACTGCAAACGACTTTATAGTGGACACAGACGCAAGTAATACTGGTATTGGCGGTGTGTTGTCACAACGAAAAGGAGAAAAAGAGGTTGTGATAGCTTACTTCAGCAAATCCTTATCTAAACCTGAACGGAATTACTGCGTCACAAGAAGAGAACTGCTAGCCGTAGTCAAATCACTGCAACATTTTAGTAAATATTTGCTCGGGCGGAAATTACACCTACGAACAGACCATGCTGCCTTGAAGTGGCTACTGCAGTTCAGAAATCCAGAGGGTCAAGTAGCAAGATGGATTGAGTTGCTACAAGAGTTTGACTATGTGATAGAACATCGCAGTGGGAAATCTCACGGTAATGCAGACGCTCTATCAAGAAGACCTTGCGCAGAGAACTGCAAGCACTGCGTCAAACAAGAGGTTAAGGAAGAAGTGCCTGTGCGAATAATAAGGACAGACCTCAGCAACGAGTGGCGAGACACGCTACTGGAAGCGCAGGATAGTGACGCAGATCTAAAACCGATCTTTGAGCGGTTAAAAGCTGGTACGGCGAAACCTAAATGGCATGAAGTTGCAGCGTTAAGTTCCACTACGAAGAGCTACTGGGCCCAGTGGGACAGCTTGGTTATACATGATGGAGTACTGTGCCGTAAATGGGAAAACGCAAAAGGCGATCGATGTCATTTGCAAATGGTAGTCCCTAGAGCTAAGATCCCAGAAGTTCTGCAGCTGTACCATAACGGATGCTCAGGAGCTCACATGGGGGTCAAAAGAACTCTGCTGAAGATCCGTGAAAGATTTTATTGGATCCACTGCCGAGACGATGTTGAGGAATGGTGTCGTAAATGCACAATTTGCGCGGCTGTGAAGGGTCCTCATACACGAAGTAGAGGAGCATTAAAAATTTACAATGTGGGAGCTCCATGGGAGCGGATTGCTCTGGACGTAGCAGGACCTTTCCCTGTAAGTGACAGCGGGAACAAGTACTTCATGGTGGTCATGGATTACTTCACGAAGTGGCCGGAAGTATTTGCCATTCCCAACCAGGAAGCTTCAACAGTCGCAGATAAATTGGTCCATGAAGTATTCTGCCGGTTTGGAGTACCTTTAGAAATTCACAGCGATCAAGGACGTAATTTTGAATCCCAAGTATTTCAGGAAACATGTCGAGTATTGGGCATTCACAAAACCAGAACGACCTCCTACCACCCGCAATCTGATGGCATGGTGGAACGATTTATTCAAACGTTAGAGAGATACCTGGCAAAAGTTGTAGAAAGCAGGCAAAAAGACTGGGACAAGCACATTCAGCCGTTTCTCCTGTCATATCGTAGTGCGGTTCACGAGAATACGACGGTGACACCAGCTTTCGCTAACTTTGGAAGAGAATTACGACTGCCTGCTGATATGATAACTGGTATCCCTCCTGACACCCCGCGTAGTGTAACAGACTACGCGGACGATCTGCGCAAGAGATTGAATGACGTATATGAACACGTCCGAGTATCAGGTCAGCAAATGTCCGAGAGGATGAAGACCCGCTATGACCGAAAAATGAACAACAGCGGTTTCGACGAAGGTTCACTAGTATGGTTGCACAACCCAGTTCGATGCAAAGGCAAGTCTCCCAAATTACAAGCGAAATGGGACGGACCCTATAGAGTTGTCACCAAAATTAATGATGTCACCTACCGAATCCAGAAAGGCCAGCGATCTGCAGCTAAGATAGTTCACGTCGACCGTTTAGCGCGTTATTATGGCTGTAACAATGCTCGGGACGAGCATGTCTTAGGAGGGGGCAGTGTTACGACTACATACTAGAATAATCGCTAACCGAACGCGCCGCGCCGCCGATTCCATAAATGTGTCGAGCGTTCTAGTGCGTTCGAGCCGCGCCGATAAGGGATCGACGAATATAAAAGGCGTGTGTGTGTTGGCGGGACACAGTGTTTCTTCGGAAGCGATCGAGTGCGAACAACAAGCGACAAGCGAATATTCGGAGCGATTATTTCGACGCGTATTGTGTGCAGTACAGTGTTTAATTTTAAATAAAGTGCTGAGTCAGTTTCGAGAACAGTCGGCGTTTAATTGTTTGTCCTGAACCCCGTTAGCCCGTAACAGTATGCTAGGTTTAAATCGATAGAGGAGCGAGGTGAACGCTCGCGTCGCCGGTACCGTTCCTATTAAAACTACATAGTAATAGCAAGTCGTCCACAATGCTCAGTTTGTTTATTGTGTTTTTCAAAGGGTTCCACTTCCACAAAGGCTCTGTACACAATACTTGAACGTGCGGCGCGCTGCGACCGCGTGGCGTTAGAATGTACACTCAATAGCGCCATTGAATTGACTTCCATATTGTTACCCCTAAACAAGTACGTAATTACGGTTAGTTGAGGCTTTAGGATGGATACTCATTTTGTATTAAAGTAATTAATGATACACAGACACGTGTAGACGTATAGGAATGTTACGTAATGTTAATTATACGCAACATAAACATTTCTTAAAGTTAATTGCTTACATTAAGCTGATGTTAAAAATACCTTTAGAATACTACGAATTGGAGCAAGAGGATTAATTAGTCCTCTTTCGTTCTCACTAAACATTTTTGATAACTCAATATGCATTCGCTGGCTTGAAGTTTTCTTCAAATATTTCAACATTCGCGAAACCTGTTTGAGTAACGGATTTTGCACCTATGTTGAGATCAATATTTGTTTCTTTCGTAAGTAATAATTGACGTGGCCCATAAACAGGTTGTGGACCTTGGAATGGAAAGAATACATTATTATGACTATGCTATCTAATTGAGTAGACGTTACGCATTACAGCTGTGACAAATATGAGTATTTATGTATCCGTATTGTATTTTGTATATCGATTAAAAATATAAATTGGTAGTTTAATTGATGGAAGTGAGTGTCTATTGAAACTAACGAACTTTATAGTGAGATAAATATTATGAATAATGTGGTCGTAAACTTAATACTATTACAGTATCGTGTTTGCAATAGCATAAAATATCATATTTCCTTTAACGCTGTCATTACCACTTCAGAGTCAGATTATTTGAAGTGAGTTTAAATCAAATCTTAAAATGAAGACCAGATTTCAACCCTATTGAATTCATTATCCTCTCTTCACTTGAAGTTGTTATTGAGAATGTCTTCTGTTACATTTCTTTATGTTTTTTCAAAAAACGTCTCAACAGGTTAATTCATTAACACTTCATCGTTATTAGATATTCTCATTGTGTCAATAGAAGTTACGAGTGTTGTTAAACTGTCTTGTTTAACTAATTAAACCGATTTATTTATGCATTTGACGGATGAAAAGAATTATCTTTTCTTCTATCACACTGCGTCGATTTACGTAACTTATTTCATGGCTCGTTACTGCTCTGTGTCGATCAAAAGATACGATATCACTATCATCTCTATTATTTCAAAAGAGAAAAGATATTTCTATTTCTATATGATGGTAAAAAGAGATGTAGGAATCACGGTCAGTCCAACGGCAGGCACTCGTGTGGATACCAACAATTACTACGAAGCAGTAAACCCTGTAATACTTGCTCCACTCGAAGGCAATTTGCAATGCGGCTATTACAATAGAACCATATCGAATTCACATCCGTTCTGCGGTATAGCCTATCTCTAAATGCTTTATACTATGCCTAGGTATTGTCTGTTGACGGATATCAACAATCTTTGAGACTGTTAAATATAATTAAAACTTTAAAATATCTGTAGAATGTTCGTATAATTACGTTTATAGATACTTAAAATTCGACCTGGATTTTGCAACAACAATGAAATTGTAACTTTTTGTGCGAATTTCTTAAGTTTTAAACAGTGTCACGATTTTGTCATAAATATAAATTTTAAAGTGGTAAGATTTCTTTGCAGTAATTTCGAAGTAACCTCGCCTAAAAGTTTCGACGCAGGTCCGGAATAATTTCATTAGGAAGAAATGGTTTCAATCTGTCATGCGCAGTATACCTTACAGATTTGATGGTGAAGGGTTTAAAGGTCCCATTACTCGCCCCGGGTGAATGGCAAGATAAAACGTAATATACCTAATATAAAACAGTCCGTGCGCCTTTATGACAAGCTGTACAAAGTAAAATGTGTTTATTCGTTGCAGTAGACTCCAATATTTGCAGATGTTACTTGCTGGCGGGCTAAGTCTGAATTGCGTTCCGTTTATGGACCACTATATCTCGTAGTAACTTTAATTGAATTCGAGAAATGCCAACATTGTAAACTTTATACAGAAAGTTTTATTAAACTACAATTTTGCAGAATCGTCTTTAAATATTGATAGTATATAGAACTACTTAGATTAGAGCTAAATATTACTTTTTCCCAGATTGAAATAATAAATTTCGTTAATCGCCCCTTATCCCCTACGGTTTGTTAAATGTGACGTGATAATTCACGGATACCATTATATGGAACGATGTGGCAGCGTTCCAAATTTTTAACTATCACACAGAGTTCACAGAATTTACTTTTAAAACTGCAGCGATAGATGAAGAGTTGGCCAAGATTAATGGTGTTATAGTTAAGAAGATAAAGCCTGTAGTAGTTGGTAAGGCGGTTAAAGATAATGCGATGCATTTCTTGATGCAAGCATCAGCCGTGGCCTACATTGTGCCGCATTGCGTAGGTCAGCCATGGGTAGCGTCAGTCGTGCCTCTACCACCACACTTTCTCTTTAACACGCTATTTCACTTTCACTTCAATCGTAATTTTGTTCGATCTACCGCAATTCAGATAATGTCATGACTTTGAAAGACAGTTCGAACACAATGTAAGTATTACACACGTTTTGGCGATAATATTTTAAAATAATTGAAGTTATAACAATTTCTTTTATGTATTACAATGGCACATAACAATCACGCAGATGCTAATCGCACGGTAACAAATTGTGAAGATATAAAATAAGATGACCTACATAAATAGCCGATACGGAAATGGAATAGTTGGAAACTTTACAAAAGCAGTGCATCGTAACAGTTTATACAATAGGAAATGAAATTGCAGCAAAATATTCAAGATGTAATTATCACATGAATTAAATTGGTGCTGACTGCTGAGTGACTTAGGCTGGCATCTATAGAGCGAACTTCGACTAAGTCGGAGTCAAAGAAACAAACTCAGTGAGGATTTGGAATTTTTAAATCTAACTTCGACTTTCTCCGAGCCATTTTTAACAAGAAAATCTTTGCTTAGTCTATCTGTCAGACTGTTTTTCCTGTAAAAAAATGTCTCGGATTAAGTCGAAGTTCGATTTAAAAATTCCGAATCCTCACTGAGTTCGTTTCTGAGACTCAGTCTTAGTCCAAGTTCGCTCTATAGATCTCTGCTTTAGTGAGTACAATCGTGCATTCGTCACGCTCGCGGTGCGATGTGTGGTGACTGGTGACTGGTGCGTGGCGCGGCGCCTGGCACCGTACGAGAATGGACGTAAATGTTACGAGCATTTATTTTCATTACTGACGTAACAAATTGGCGTCTAATCCAAAGTCAATATGAAACTGAGCCAAATGACTCATAACTTTCCCCCCGTGCTCGTTCAGTACAAATGTAAAAGTTTTAATTAACGCTTTAAAAACTTTCCATTCATACACAAGAGTTGAGGCGCGCACTGATTGTTTCAGTTTTACTCCTTAATTAATGTATATTTGAATTCAAACTTTTAATGTGGTCTTTGTACTTTCATAAATACCTTTTGACGCAATCTTTTTTCGTTTTTGGAAGCGTTTCGTCACAAAGTTCTGTTTGTTGCGATAAAAAATGGCGCAGAATTTATGAAAAGTGCAAAAAAATTCGCACAAACGTGAACCAATAATGTTCGGTACACGTATACAAACAGGTTGTTTGTCAATTTCCCGATGACGCAGCGCGTTGTCAAAGCGTAGTGCCCGACTGTGCACATAAACAGCTCAGTCTCGACCGGCGCGGCGCCCCCACAGCCCCCCTAAATGGGGAGAGCACCCTCACACCCCGTGCTGCCCCATTTTTCACGAATGCTTAGCATGTCGCGGCCACCTCCCCGGCCCTCGCCCGCCACCCCACCAAGTTTCGCATGTTTTGTCGTAAATTTTTGTTATGACAACACGGTCAGCTGAGTCAACAGATAGCGTTCACATTTTTATGTATTATTCAATGTACCCGTTTATACTAACTGTAACTAAATATAATGAATAGGCTTTTGAGGGCTGAAATTGTTTATGTGTAATTTTATGTATTTCTTTTGCGGGCACATGTATTTTTTACATCTTACGTTATACTGCTTTACGTTTTTGTAATATTTATTTATATTTCAATTTACGATTTCAACATTTTTGAATTCTATTTTTGAAATAGCAATTTGTGTTCTTCTTCATCTTGCCAATCTCCTGTTTCCTTTCTTGACTTGGTGATTTATCAAGTTTTGTTCCATTTTATTACTTGTTGCTCCGTCTACGGGATTAAAGTTTAATTTGTTAACCGGAATAGTCTTGACGTTGCCTCCAGCGATGTTTTGTGTTAGGGCCGCCCTATAACGGTGGAGGGGTAGTTTAATTAAAACACATTTCAGCTGTGTATTTATAATGCCGAATTAATCTATGTTAGTGCAGCAGAGTGCGCGACAAGCCGTCGCACTCGCGTCGTACTCTTTTCGCCCTGTCAGCGCAATAACCACTGTCGAGGTGTGCCGCTGACTCGGCGATACTTGGCGTTTTCTTGCCGACTCCGAAGTGAGTCAGCATAACCGACGTCGAGCGCCATGAGTCATGACTCAACACAATTCGGACCGGGATCGCTCGCCGTCAGCCGAAATAAGTGGATTGCTGTTTCACGACTGACTGATTCCATTTTAAAGGACGCGCCATGATGCCATTAATATTGAGTTCGTATTGGAATTCATAATACGAGAGTTTGTTTGCCTGAACGCTCCGTTTGAGTCTTTCTTTTATGTAAATGTTAAGTATCCTATAATATCCAAATAAAGACTCTTGTCGATTAGACAGTAGACACTGACCTAAATTGCTTTATAATGAGAGCAAACGCTCCCCAAATTTATGAATAATCTATTCCGTTTTGGTCACGTTACAAAAATAATGATTTCCTCTCGGTTTATTCGAGCGAATCACGTTTCAAAAAGGCAATACAAAGAATGAATGAAAATGTTTTTATCACGAACAGTAGTTTAAAAATGTTTGTTTTTCCTAGTAAGTAGGTAAAGTATTTCGTATTAGGTATACTTAAAAGGAGAAGGTTTGAAAGGTAAATTCGTTTGTATTTTTTAACCTTTTTAAATTACTCCGCAAATGTAAACCGCTTACCAAGATTCGTTTTGTGTTCGATAGAGCTTACTCCCGGAGTTAAGTCAAGAGATGATGTAGGAATACTGAGTTAACTTAACAAAAAACATCATAGACATTTCGATTCGGGTTTTTAAGTAGATTTTAGTTTTTTTAATGAGCATTATCGTATAATATCCAAATATGTAAGTCGCTGGATGCAGGCTGTTTCCACACGGCGATTTGGAAATCTTTAGGAGATGCCTATGTTCAGCAGTGGACGTCCTGTGGCTGATGATGATGATTCTTTGTTGTTTGTTATAGAGAATTGAGCGAGAGACGACAAAAAGTCCTGCGACTACGGGAGGAAGAAAGAAATCAGGCGCATTGCGGAGCAACGGGCAGATCACACCTGCTGAGCCGCCGCCGCCACCTTCAGGTAATTTTTAACCAATCTACCTATTAACCACTATCTACATACATTCTACACCATGATATAATTTACAATTGTAATTACGTAACCGTCATTTAAATTGTACAGGTGTTTTTTCCTGACGATACGTTTAATACAAATTCGAAATTCTAAATGATATTCGACACAACTGTGCCAATAGAAACTTAATTTACTTATTAACGTTTATTCGTTTATTTATTTTAACATTTCGCAAACATAGTATTCGAGCGCGACGAGCAAACCATCTTGGTACTACTGCAGTAGTTATAAACAGAAATGTTGAACAAATTGGAAAAGATTCAAGAGTTCTTTAAAAAGTTTATCCTTTTACACAAATCTCTTAACGCAAGCGTGATAGTGGGTAGTATTATTGTAATATGTGAGATTTTTACAATGAAAGTATGTATAAGGAATGATGTACTCTTCCCTCCAGTCCATCCTCAAAATTATCGACGTCGCTGTTTCTACAAGAGATATAAATTGTTTGCAATATTTACACGAATGATCAATGTTATTTTGATATATTGCAACAATGGTTTAGTCGTCAGCGACAACGTTATATTCTTGAGTTAAAATGGCTTTACTTTATTTTTCACTTATTTAGCTGATGACTAAAACACTCAGTCCTTTACGAAGTTCTGTAGCGACTAATAAGAGTGGTAATTAAGTAATTAAACTAGTAAAAATTTGATTTGATAGGTATAATTTAGAATGACCAACCGTGTTAGATGATAAAAGTCTCGAGAAAATATTGGTTCTGAAAATAAGATAATAAATAGTTACTGTCATAATGTACAGTTACAAATCTAAAAATCTGAGCTCAAAGAGAAAAAATGAGCTCAGAATCAGTTAGAATTTGAAAATTAAGTTTTGGTTGTATTTTGAAATCTAGTTTATATATGTATTTATTTCCATTCAGGGTAATATAAATAACTCTCAGTAAGCAAAAAATGCCCTATGAGGTGCCTGAGCCCTATACAATAGGTTTCTAAGTAGAAATGATAGTACATTTCTCGATTGAGACTTTTATATTTTGCTATTCTCATAATGGCTTTTTTCTCGTTTATTCTATCGGAAAAGTCAATAGCCCTTCAATTCCTCTGAGAGCGCCGAAAAGCGAAATCAGCTAAAACATAATATGACGACAAAGATTCTGTATAGGGAGAAAATATAAATTCCAGACTTGGCTACATGTTTATTTTTAAAGCTTGATACGGCAAGAATTTAAGACTTGGCATGATTCTTTCGATAATATTTGAAGGGTTTAAATAATTATAAAGCAAAATTCAATAAACACAAAAATAAGTTTTACCCCTCCGGAGGCGGCACATATGCATATGTTACATAAGCGTATTGGCCACCGGAGGCCAAGCCGCCCTTGACTATTAAGTTAGTTAAGCGTAATGCTTAAAATATTTGCAAGCCGCGACTCCTGCACTAAAACTTTACACAAAACACCCACACAAAACATGGTATTTCTAGCATTTTTTGTCTATTCGAAATGAAAATTCGGGGTAATTCCGGAATGTTATCGAAATCAGCAGACCGAAAATCACGAGAAGGTTCGAGATAGTTCAGGATTGTTCTGGAAAGTTCCACCAATTTCAAACCTGCGCCGGCCGCTTGAGTATAAAAGCCGCGCGTTGATTCGCCGTCATCACCCTAATCGATGATGTCTTCAACTCCCTAATCGATGATGTCTTCAACTCCCTAATCGATGATGTCTTCAACTCCCTAATCGATGATGTCTTCAACATTTTCTAGTGACCGTCCTGAGCCGAGGTTCGTAACCCGTTAGTGGGTTGCGCTCATCATGGTTACCTATCTTCATGGGTTCGTAATGCACCTGCGTTCACCCAACAGACCGGTGTAGCTGAGTAAGCCGACTCGGTCGGGCTACCAGCTGTAGGGCCAAAAAAAAACGCAGTGGGAATTTCGAGAATGTTCCATTCTAGAACTTTCCTTACACGTGTAGTCCGCCACTCGATAACGAACGCCACTAGTGAGTAGTGTTTTTAAACGATCTTTCGGGAACCATCCCGCCCACGCTTAATAGATTTCAGTGTACTCAGGCGTGGAGGGAATCGTGGTGCGGTCGCGTCGTTTATAATGCGTGCTAGACGTAATACACCATTCACTGGCTGTCTCGCTAAATTGAAACGCTTCTGGGGACCTTTATATTTGAAAATAAAGTAAAAGTATGTGTTCTTTGTTTCGTCTTGACTGTTTGCTGGGTTTCACTGTTTATAGGGTATCGTGCAACTTTTCATATAAAAAGTTAGTCGTATTAGGTAATTTGTTTTTTTTTGTACACCCAACAGTCACACACCTAGTCCCGACCCCACACTAGGTATAACCTGTATCGTGGGTATCAGAAACTATGAGAGACTTTCGGTCTCACAACACCCAGACTTTAAACAAATATCTGTGGGCCACACAAACATTGGTCTCAATGTGGAAATCGAACCCGCGGCCTCCTCCTATTATAATCATAATTCATGATGCCGCTTAATTTTTGTGACCGGCTATCTACCTAACGTCAATCTGCTTTAAGAGACCAGGAAGAAGAAATTATATTATTCATATGTTATGAGCTTTCAAAAGTTAAATCATATAATTTAGAACCAACAGAATTTACGATGCTATACAATATGCAATAATAAGGAATCCACAATCCACATGCCATTTATGCATTTACATAAACGGGCAAGTCGGTTGGCTTTAGGCCAAATCAGCGCATATAAACGGGTTATTTAAATAGTGAACTCTATGAATAAACTTTACTTTGCACTCCATCTAGCCGAAGCAATATCCAGAACCTTTAAATGAAGTCTAATAAATTTTCGTCATATATTCTATTATCGCGTTTGTGTATGCGATGTAAATGCGCTAAAATATTTCGTCATTGTTTATTCACATTCGTGCCAATGTGTGAACGAGGTGATGTGAAAATGTTTATTGACTTTAGATAAGAATGACATATAGAGGTATCTGAATTATATATATTTTTATTATCTTTTGTATTATTAAAAAATCCTTTGGTCGAACATATAAAACGTAGCTGTGTATTCTCGTTGGCATTGTGAATAATGTCACAATTCAAAGAAAGTAGCAAGCACTAACATTAAAGGGTAAGATTGTGCTAGTACAGGGTTACTCGCTAGAGCAATATCCCCGAAATGTCCTTAAGTAGTACTTACCTCATGCAAATGGTTCGTTTAATGCAAAGAAAAAAGTATCATCCCTAGCTCAGCCAACCATATCACTCTATTGTGTGTATAGAAAATTATCTTGAAGCAAATAAAAATAGTACACTTATGTTCATTTCTTAGACAGATACGCTTGGAAAATACACAACGAAGAAGAGTATTTTATATTCTGAGAAATGCTAGAAATAAAATAAGATGAAAAATGTCTGCTTTATTTTCAGCAAAGAAAATGTTTTTATTTTTGTCTCGACTACAGAATTTCTCAATTGTATTTTAAAAATATCACCGTTTATAAAAGATATTTTTTAAATACAGATACTTTGTTGTAGAAGGGTATTATTATCAATTTATTCCACATACTGGATCAAAGATTTAAAACGTATCTACCTCTAATATCTAGGGAAAAATTGAAAGTGAATAAAAATATGTAAATCTTATTTGCTTTTAATCAAAAATTAAACATGGTGATTTTAAAATTTTAGTGTAAAGCAATTTGTTGAACAATACACAACGCATAACTCAGGGAAGTTCAAGGTTTATTGCTCTTGGGGGTGGTTTCAATCCTGCGATTTTCATCTCGACAGTCTCACCCACTGCTGAGCTATCGCCGCATGTACGTAAGTGTGATAAATATAAAATATACAATCTCTCCATACTTCAACGCTAATGGATGGTCCTGTTTCGCGTCTTGACTGCTCCGGAGATGGATGACTTCCATTTGCAATAGAATGATTTACCTTTCAATACCGCTTCCTTAATACATTGGACGTTTACATCCGAACCCACCACGGTTCGTCGATCCGTTGAGCTATACGGTTGATGAACTATTGGATTATTTGTTTTAATTTATTTCCAAAGGGCTTCAATTAATTTTGGAAAAGCCATTACGTCGCAAAATATGTTACGCATTTCATTCATAAACATATGAATCATAATTCCGCATTGACATTGATGAATGACTATGTTACTTTATCAGCAGATATTTCAAAATACGATTTGCTTTATGTACAAGATAAATAAATATGCCTTGAGGATTAAAATATATTAAAGCATTTTGTCTGCATTAGTACACTAAGCCCGGTCTGGACTATTTCTCTGAATTGATGCTATTTATTCTATTAATAAATCGTCTCAAATGGGAGCTCTTATACTCAAATGTACTTAATCCGTATAGACATCGTAAAGTATAGTAATAAACAGATCCAATTTGAACTATTCAAGCGTGCCCTTACCTGAGTAATCCTAGGTAAAAGCCGGTTTCGCAGTAATTGGGAACATAGAGAACCGCAAGCCGGAGGCATTAGCTTAATGAACTAGACCGTTTCACTGTACCAAGAATTTAATACACGTGTATGTCGTGAATTTAACACAAAACTGGATGAAATAATTATGTGTTCTTGTAGTTCCTGTTAACTGCTCGAGTAGCTATTTCTGACTTTATACCTTATTATTTATTTTTGTCTGTGTTAGATATGTTTTCATATCCATTTTATTTTAATCTCATGCATAAATCAACGTATGCCTTAAAATAGTGTCAACTGTCAACATCTACATATGCGTTTTTATAACTGTTTTCTCCATTGTTACAACCTCGATTTTAACCGTAACTCAAACAAAAAGAGTTGGAAAGAATAGGATGCGGAATACGGCTTTTGTGTCCTGCACGAGAATGTTATCCTTTGAGTGAAATAATACGTCCGTGATAAAGCCTGATAAAACGTGCTTTCATTTTGTGCGATGGCTGGGAGTGACAGTATTGTGACGTCACTCGAGAGACCGCACTCCTGCCGGCGCGAGGGTGCGTGGGGATACACAAACGTGTCGCATAAATCATTGAGGAATGCAATCAGACTACGTTTATAATGCCATGTCTGATAACGTCGTCATGACTCCCGGTAGATAGTAAACTGCATATCCGAGTGACGTTTTTAATTTAATCGATTAATATTTCATACCGATCACAGTTCTCACGGTGGGAATGGAACACTCTACCGGCACAACCGGTCCAATTTGAAGATTGAATATGTACGAGTATGTATGTACAGCAGTCTGTATCTTCTTTAGAGCTCGCATGCATATTTAAAAGATTGTGAATGAGATACACCCGTTGATTATTCTTTGCATAATTCAAATAAATGTTGTAGCTTCGAGGCCAAAGTATTTACATAATAAAGAGTCAAAATTTTGTGTCTAATACCGTGAGCGGTTACAGAGTCCGACGGTTTGCATAATAATTTAGCGAACGAGTCGGCGCGCTTTCTAAAAAGATGCATTAATTCATCGGACGCTTTATTTCTTTTATAACTTTGTCTATTTTATGAAAAGTCCAGATCAAACGGACGTATATTGTCTGTATAAAATAAACTTTGAATTAAATTTACATAACGTTTAATATCAACGTTTACGTAACAGCCATGAAAAATTTTGCCTGTAGTGCAGTGGACGGGAGCGTTATTTATACGTATGTATTCAGCGGCAGTCAACTTTATATTGGCTTCAACTTCAAAGCACTGAACGAGCGTAGGTTCGGAACAAATATTGCTCGGATCGACGAAACTTTGCTGGCATTGTTGTTCATCGCCCGAAGTTCGGTCACTTTCGTTGAATGTTTTGCGCTCTGCCCCGACGGCAGCGTGGGACTTAGTTTTGAATGTGAAACTAGTTAAGTTTCCAAGGTTGGTAACAACTTGTCTCGGTACCCGGCACGACGTAAACAATACAGTTTTACGTAATTACCAATGTTTTGTCCTGTTTCATTCGAGTGTGCAAATATTTGTTTAAGTCACGTTTTTAAGCTTTATCACTTGTTTATAATCCAACCGTGTCCGCGTTTGGATTACGTTCTGTTTGCAATCGTTCTTAAACAAATAATAATATCTGCTTTCAATAACGTTAAATGTTTTAAATCAGTTGTCTAAAACCAATAACCTTATTATATCTCTCACCTTTGTTTAATAAATATTGTCTAATTCCCATGTTTGTATTCTTCAGATAAAAGACATAATACCACCTACACAAGTAATTTCGATGTGAAGTTCTTAATTTCATTATTTCGTGTTGCCACCGGCTATATCAACCCTAGTAATAGTATTGTGTTTATACATTATACAGTGACGTGGAAACGACAGTCCTTTGTGTCAGTTAACGGAATTCGGATATTGGATAAGCGTCAGCGAGGCCCGGTTCTACTTGTTCACCTAACAATTTGATTTTAATTGGTTCTGGCGTGTTGTTCCCGCGTCTGATACGACACGTGTCGTACGCATCACAGGCTGAAAGCATTTAAAATCCATGTTTCAATTATCCCAGCTAAATAACGGTCACCGGACTATTTCTGTTTGAATTTAGAATTGTTTGCTTCTACTCGGAAACGTTTGTTTATAAATTTGCTGTTTTAGCCAGTTCCTAGGGTATCAATCAGCATTTAACTCGGTGAGAGATCATTTAACTTCCGAATTTGTATTTGGATTAAACAAAATTCGTTGTTTTAATGTCCAACCCATTCGGAAAGGGATGTTTCTCAATTCGTCTATGTCTGCGGCATATGTACAACGATTTTCAAGTTTTTTTTTGTTCGTTATAGCTTTCTCTAAGTGTAATGAGCTTATGAAGTGGTTTAAACTTTTTGTAGTTATATTAAATTGGGTTATTTAAAGCAACATATATTCAGTACTATTTGCCATGACGACTAATCTTTCATTATTAGAACTGGTTTAATAATTGCAATAACAATAATAGCAATACCCATGTAAGACATTTATCAATGCCTTTGTACACAGAAGCGAAACATTCACAAAGGAATATCATCGTTGGCTCGGTCACAAAGATTCACATCTCCATTTACATACGTGGCCCAAAATAATCCCTTTCCTTGCAGTCCTTCGTCACACCCTCCATTGTAAACCGGTCAGCGTCCAACGCACACTTTATGTGCCAGATTTATTTGATGTTCATATTCTGTAACGAAGTAATTTACATTCCGACGTGACAGGGGGACGGGGCGGGGGTTGGGCAGACCGGGATGTACGTCGTCGCAAATTTTGCGTACTACCGTGCTCACCTCGTGATGTAGTTTGCATAACTTTACATATTTACCGTTAAATGCACTCGGGCTACAGCATTCCTAGCATAACTACCAGTATATCTACTTATTGTAGTTGTGCAAAGTTTTGTAGCTGCTATGCATATTGCATACGCATAAGAACCCGGAAGAGTTTGGGAGATTTAGGAACGTATGAAGTTTCCCGATTCACGAGCTGTGGATTCTTTTGTTCACGAGTATCTACATCAGAATTAGCAATTGTAATTAACCTTGTTTGTGAAACAATGGAGAGCGATTGCAACTAACTTAGAATACCTACAACATTTTATCTCATGGCAGAATGTAAAGTTCAAATAATCTAAGAATTAAACAGATTTTCTTTTTATCTTAATGTGGGGTCGGCACAACATACATTTTAATTATGTTACAGAAAGGATTCGGCTAAGTTTTTTACGACCAGTTGCCTGCCAGACGTCAACCCATTCTTGGGGGATCCAGTCCCCGTCAAATCGTGTTAGAAAAACACTCGCATAATCTAGGAATTGAATCCAGTATCTCCCGATTCAGAGCCCATATATGCTGTCACTGGACCAACAAGACAACTCAATCAATCTAAGACATATAATCACCAATCTTAAAATTATGCACATAAAAAAAATGAATAAATAAGATTTATTAAATTCAAGTTGTATCGCTTAATGAACTAGATCTTATTTCACGTATTTCAATTTTATTACTAGACATAACAGCAGGCGGTTATGGTCTGCCAATTCGGATTTAGCAATAGTATGTATGCAAATGAATTCCTTATCGGACTACTTTCGTCTGTTTTGCATTTGGCCAGTCTCAGGTTTCTGAATAAGTTGATGGTTAACCAGTTTCATCTATAAATGGTATTTAGAATTAGATTGTTGGCTAATTATTAAAGCCGTTTACGAAATGTCTGCCGCAGTACTAAGACGGGTAAAGCGTTCTTAGAACGAAGAATAATTCAAACGTACTTACAAATTCATACATAGTATGATGCTACTTATTTCGAGGTTTTTAGCTTAGAACAACTTTTTTATATGCCAAGGACAATAAAACAGTAATAATATATTCTTACCCCCTTATTCATAATAACTTGTAGTGCTTAATAAGACCGCAATAGTACGTTTCATAAAAGTTCAATTCATAATCGTTCAATAGCGTTAAAACGTTCGAACGTTCGGCAGTGAAAACATGGCCGATTCCGATCAGCTGTTTCAAGTGTAATGTTCTTTGATAATGACATTAATTTTGTTAAAGTCTAGGACCCCATCTAAGATTCATATATATATTTTTTTATTGATTCTTTCCAGCCAAGACTTCCTATTGGTTTCAATGCCAGAGATAAAAATAACGTTTTTTCTGTAACCAGCAACATTGTATTCGATAAACATATTTTAGTTCTCTTTTTGCTAAAGTAGGCAAAAGTAGGATTATGCTTTCGATAAGACCAGGATTTCATTATGAATAAGGGGGTTAGAATATGTCACATATCGACATAATCTGCATAAAAATATCATCTATCATCCATTGAAATTATTATTTAATACATAGCCTGGTAACAAAACGGAAACATTTGTGCAAATGTTCCTATTATTTTGTTTCCCCTACTGCCCTTGTAAAGTTAGAATAAAAACGATATAAAATTTACATAGCGACTAAAGCACCGATAGCACGCGACGTGCCACCTCCTCCCTATCTCCCTCGGCCCGCGCTGTAGCTACGAGGAGGTGAGGGTTGTGGGGGGAGAGGGCCGGGGGGAGAGTAGGGCAATCGTGACACGTCCACCGCACGTTCACTGAGGGTGGTGTTTAAAATTCGTGCAGGAATGCGCTAACTCTATCTTTTTGTTTCTCAGGGCCACATTTGCCAACAAAACTGAACCGAGTTTAGTTTATTGATATTCATATTGTTGAATTCAAATGAAACTACAAAATTGTCAAATGGATTTATTAAAATATAAATAGGTAGTTTTAGTCTAAACGTGATGTAGGTAATAGTACAGTAATAGTATAGTAACAGTACACACTGTACTGTGCACATAGAAACGACTATGTGTAATATTTCCACAATCATAAAATATGATAAAACATAATTGATATAATTGCTACAGACAAAATATGACATTAATTTAAAGATAACATTGACAAGCTTTGTACATAAATTTATAAATCGACTGATATAATCTTTTTGGCACCACTTTTTCGATAACGTCTACATATCGATATAACTCTACGTAGAGATAACATTTTAAGATATGAATATTAAATTATATATTTTGAATACATTTAATGTTATGCAAGATATCAATGTTTAAACAATTTGCTTCAGTCTTGAATGGCGAATAATTAAATATAATTGCCACTTTATTGCGATAATGGCTTTCGAATGGCAAAAAAGTATGATTTATAAGCGCGTGGTGCGGTTGCGGCGAATTATCGCCGGTCCATTTATCTTTTGATAATGCAACTGCTTTGAGTGAGTCACCGTGAGAAGTTGCTTTGTTTTGATATTTATAAGGAATAGCACCATGATTAAGTACACATACGCACGACAGCCGTATCCGGCCAGGGTATAGCGGCTGAGCCACGTGAAGGTCACTGACACGCGACTCGCTAGGCGGACAGCCGGCCGCGCCACGCATGAATCACATCCAGTTAATAGCTTGTTTTTTTATAGCAGAGACTTGCAAATGAGCAGATGGGTCACTAATGGTAAGCGATATCCAACGTCCATAGACACCCAAGACAAATAGAATCATGGATGCTTTGCCAAAGGAGAGAAATAAGGGTTGGGAAAGGGACGGGGCGAATTGGGTCACCGAAAATCTTACTCACCGAACGAAAATCGACAGCGAGCTGCCACTTCACCTCAGATTTATGTGAGACAGTGGCATCAAACCAGTCGAGACGCCCCATTCTTGCTGTAGATGTAACTGTCTTCAGGCTCGACCGCTCTGTTTGTTATTATTTAATCGTTTTGCTACATTATCCTATTAAAGGAATTTTATATTGCATGGTTCAGTGATATTGGATTTTTCCATATCAGCCCGGAATCTGGAATTTGTCCCCCGATATGGCGATAGGCTCACCCCCTATTACATCTGGGACGGAACTAAACTCAGAGAAATGTGGGTGTACCAGTTCGCTAGTGCGCCTCTGCCTACCCCTGCGGGGATACAGTCGTGAGCTTATCTTATGTTATGTTAGGAATTTTATAAATCCGCTGAAAATGTCAGAGTATATTCTAATCTGGTAGAGGCGGTGAAAGACATAAACAGGATCCACAGCTTGCAATGTGAATAATATTACTCTGAATGGCCATTTCGACGCAAGTTTGCGATAGTGAGATATTTCTTACTTCCCCTCATAGCAATAAGTAAGTTTGAGATTTAGAAAAAAGCAAGCGTTTCGTATGAAGATCGGCTCTGGTTATTTGTTTTGTGTTTGCGGTATTCGCGTCTGGTCTTGCATATTGTAGTGGAAATGATCATGACCAAATCCCGTGGGTGAAACATTTGTAAACAGTTGTCTGTTTGGAATCTAAATAGATCTACGTAAACCGGTTGTTATGATCAACTATTGAAAGCTGTTGTATAACGAACTCTTGTCGAAAGATGGCGTTATACGGAGGTTTTAGTTCGGCAATAGTATTTCGTGGTCATACATTTCTAAATATTTTTCTGTTATAAAGAAAAAATAGCTAGTATTTTCTATTAACACGTAGGTAGGTAGAATGTCCTCTTTTCAAAATGTCTAATATCTTTTGAAATGTTTTAAAAGTGATTCATCTCACGAAGCTTTATATACCGAGGTGACTGAATTGAAAAAACCGTAAAGAAGCGGTGGTTACCTACAACATTTTTTGATCCCTCAATAGACAGCTGAATGCCCCTTTTGTGCGGGGCGACCGTTATACGAGATTTATGAGGGCAAAGTATGTATCGCCTCAGAATCTCGTTTAGTTTTTTATTACTTTGTATTCATTTGAAAAATCTTATTTTATGTTCCACATTTACAAATAAAGACATGCTCCAGAAATGTGTTTTCTGTTATTATAAACAGAGATTGATATATTTCGTGAGATTATTAATCTTATAAGTCGGAATATAGTCGCCTCCTTGGCTATGGACTGGGAAGTCGTAGGTTGGATTCTATCAGCTGACATACTTTAATTTAATTTCTCATATTTTAATATTCAAATTATACCTTTAATAAGGTATGCGCGAAATAAATGATGAGTTTTAAGTGTTTTAGGGTTACTCAATCAACCCGACATAAAAACTAAAGATAAATCGTGTCGTAAATATGGCCCGTCCCAATCCGACAAGCTAATAAAAATGTCATAAAATAGTCACTTTATTTCGACACTATATCATATAAAATACGACAGTGCGTTGTAAAGTTGTGTTTTATTAATAACACATGTTTGTAATCATAAAGTTTCCTATCTAAAAGATTTGTATCAGTTGTTTGTTTTATTCGTTATCATTATCAGTGATTACAATATCGTTTGATAATACCATGCACACAGATAAAACCTTCGCCTGGAAGTATTCAAACGTTTCTAACTAAATACACGTTTTGTTATTGCAAACATGTTTTCTCTGAGATATAATATAATGAGCAAGCTCTGCCATACCACAATCCACTTAATTACACACAAGGAAAAGATTATCTTCGATCACTCATGAATACAAATTAGTCTTTTTATTATTCAGCAGGTGTATTAGTACCTCCATTTGTCCTTTTGGAGTTTCTTGTGCCGTTTCTTCATTCATAACTCATAGAGAAGATGATTATCTGTAAATTGGCAAATCTAAGTGAGACCTACTTTTCTTTGAACGAAATCCCGCTGTTGATAAGTTATTTGCATGAAAATTGGTGGATAATAAATTCAACTCACGAATATAGAAGTCCCAGATATAACCAATATATACTTATTTACTTTTTAATAACATAAGCGAAGTGGCACGGCAATACTAATTAACATTTGAATTATAAATTTTGGTTCCTACACACTAAGTACAGGCACATTTGTAACACTTAGACAAACATTTTTAAACCCACAAAGCTTAGAATAATAGTTAGTTATTAGAAACATTCTCATAACATCTTTATATGCAAATATGTATTATTACAAGAACAATAGTGGAGGGAAATCGACACGATGCGGAGTCGAGCACCTGCGTAAGCATAATAAATCGGTGCGGGCACGTCACGTCGACGTTACGTAAAGAACAATGGCCGGCTGGGAACGCGGCCGTGAACGAGACTCGAATGTGTACGGAATCTATACCCATTTGTATATTCACGACGTCGTCTCAGCTTTATACAATATCGGTGTTGAATCGCAAATGGCCGGCAGTACCGTTTCCGTCCTCGCCGCCTACGCATAAACAACTATTTGCATTTTTTAACGCCTTCGCTATGAGAGCTTCAATCCATTTAGAGTGTATGACCATAGATAAATCGATAATGTTATTTTTCAAACGTGAGCAAGGACGTGACCTCGCGTTTAAATTGCTCAACAATGATATGATAAGTTGTTTTTAATTAGAGTTGACTGTTTGTCTTATCTACTATTTTGGCTAAGTTAACTACTTGTATGCAATCGTTATTCTTTATGCCTGGCGTTGTCCCAGCTAACTTACTCTGCCTTTCTAGGCGCTTTTACTTCGACCGGGCTAGAGTGTCCTCCGTATGAAACCATTGTTGCAGTCCTCAAGTTAAAATGCCGGTAAGTAAATAAACCTAATTTTAAGATGTCTTTAAAGAACGTGGAAAATATTTTTCTAAGAGGTTTACTAGAATGTGGCTATTATATTTAATAGTCTTAATAACTTGTGCCTCGTTGTAATAGACTGCCTCGGTGGCGTGGTGGTATTTCGGTACGACTACGGTTCTGAGGTCTCGGGTTCGATCCCCGGGTCGGGCAAAGTGATATTGGATTTTTCCGTATCAGTCCGGAGTCTTGAATTTGTGCCCGATATGGCGATAGGCTCGCCCCCTATCATATCTGGGACGGAACTAAGCTCGGCGAAATATGGGTGTTCTAGTTCGCTAGTGCGCCTCTGCCTACCCCTTCGGGGATACAGGCGTGAGCTTATGTGTTTGGTATAGGAAACTATTTATCTTTAGTTTGTACTAAGATAACAAAAAAAGTGTATCGTAACAGGATACTTTCTCATATTATATCTTGTGTTTTTGTAACGTCCGCCATCTGTTATGTCATGTTTGAAAATGGAATCATGGCGGAAGTACCGTGATATTGATCTTTTGTCAGCCTAATATCGGACCCCGGCCCGGTCGGTTTAGTTCATATGAAATATGTACCAATTGATAATTTTATGAGTAAAAAATAACATCGAAAGATTTCGTATACACAATTCGAGTGAACATAAGAGAAATATGTTAAAATTAGTCCTCTCATCGATGAGAAACTTTAAGGTAACTTTTGAAACACAATTCGATTATGACTATGATTTGGTTTCATTTATTGACTTAAAATTCCACCGAAATCGAGGTAAAAAGTGGACTAATGTCGCGTAAAAAAATTCCAAATAACAAGTTCTCGAATCTAACGCGAGTTTTAAGTCACTAACCGCTGAATGCTAATTCACTTAAGGTCGCATTATGTCGTTTAAGGACGCCTAATCTTAAAGTTAAAGTTAAAGTTGAGTAGCGTTTGACCATTCGGGCGTAAATGAAACCGAATCGTCGTCGAAATATGTAGAATCGAGTGTCAAAGGTCATAGGCCTGGTGGACATGGGTTTAAACATTCCAGATCGGATTCAGTCAAGTTGTTGGATTTAAAAAAAAACGTACTTATCGTCCCGGAACTAATATTTGTGCCGGTTATGCCGATAGGCTCGCCGCTTATCACATCACGGTGCGGAAATAAGCGAGGTGAACCATGGTCCATGTGTGCATTAGTTTTACACCTGCTTACCCCTTGAGGGACATAACCGTGAGCTGTTTTAAAACAAGTTCGTAGAATTCGTGTACCGTGTAAAAGTTAACCTGTGTTGTAACTGGTTCCGAGAACGGTCGATAGATGTCGTTACTTGTCAAGTATTTGTCGTTTCACCTCTTCCGATTTATGTTTTTGTTATTGTGAATTTTGCATGTTTATAAATATTTATCAACGAATCGAATGTCGGTTCGCGGAAATTTAAGTAAGAATGTTTGAATAAATAAATAATAACATCCAAATATTTTACATTTTATAAATTATTGCTCGATGAATGGACAGCATGATATTGTGTCCTGTGTTTTCTTCCTGCCTGGCGTTATCCAGACCTTCTGCCAGGGTCCGCCTTCCTACTTAAACGCTTCCACTTCACCCGGTCTTGAGCATCCTCCATAGTGAGACCATTGGCTCTCATATCCCATATATAATATTGTGTCCTGTGCTTTATTTCTGCCTGGCGTTATCCAGGCCTTCTGCCAGGGTCCGCCTTCCTACTTAAACGCTTCCACTTCACCCGGTCTTGAGCATCCTCCATAGTGAGACCATTGGCTCTCATATCCCATATATAATATTGTGTCCTGTGCTTTATTTCTGCCTGGCGTTATCCAGGCCTTCTGCCAGGGTCCGCCTTCCTACTTAAACGCTTCCACTTCGCCCGGTCTTGAGCAACCTCTCTAGTGAGGCCATTGGCTCTCATATCCCATATATAATATTGTGTACTGTGATTTTTTTATTATTCTAAATATTTTATTCGCTTTTTATGGTATACGCGGTATTACTTTTTTTAAGCAGAGACGTACAAATGAACGTGTGGGTCGCCTGGAGGTAGGTGATCAGTAATCACCATTTTAGTTAATGTTAAGTATGTAGAGACCATAATTAATATTATCATCTACATTTTTTATTGAAGAAAATCGGTTCACTAACGAAGGAAGAACTGTATTGTTCTTGCCTATTTATAGATTCTAAAACAAAATACATAAGTTAACAATTAACTGATATGTAACATGTCCCATATCTACACTAATCTGTGTTATCAATGGCGCCATGTTCCATATTGTTATCAGTGCTATTCTATGAAATATTTGGATCAAATCGATAAACTGTATTGGAATGACAAAAACATGTAATACTTTATCATAACATCAGACAACAATATTCATGCAACACTTCCATGAATTGCTGTGGTAGTGTTTCTACTAGCGAACAAATAGTTTTTTTTACCGCCGAATGTTCATACACTTGAGATTGCTTTATGGCAGGTACACACCGGCCGAACGAATGTTCGCGAATCTTTATATGTAAAATTGTTATATGTCAAAATTGTATGCCAAAAAAGCACCCGTTAAAGTTGAGTAGCGTTTGACCATTCGGGCGACAGTGTCTCGTTACGGTAGTGTGCAGTATATATAGAGAAAGAGACACTGTCTAGCCTGACAATTTGCTATTCACCCAAATAAAGAAAAAAAAATCTTGTCAAAAAAACAATTTTCAAAGCATCCCCGTCTATTTGATGGAACGATGATGATAATAGCGGTGACGTAAGAGTTGCAGAAAATAATTTTATAAGTTCTTTGTCTACTCTACGCGGAATACCTATGCACGTCACTGCAATCTTAAATGCCCCTTATAGAGCTCGCTTACCATCAGGTGACCCACCTGTTCGTTTCCCATTCAGCTATAAAAATAACAGTTTATTACAAAAAACACCTGTTTAATTAATTGACGTTTTGCATTTACATCGACGCGATGCATTCACATTAACGATTACTGTTACTCAATCTTATCTCGCCGAACTCATTAACTATGCACATATTCGAATGCCTACAATAAAACGGCACTGAGCGAAATGGAATCCTCTTCGGAGCTGACTGCTGAGTCGATGTTACGTTATTATGTGTACTTTCACCCCGGTTCACCGCTATGTGAACTAGTACGGCCGGTTGTATCTCTCACGCAACGTTAAATGCCTGTTTTCTGAGGTTTTTAACTGTGGTTTATGTATTCGATTTATGTAGCCTTGCTAATAAAGCGTTATTTCTTTTTTTTATTTATTCTTTATTTCAGGCAAAAAACCCATACAATCATGTCACTAAAAAATATTGTAACAAATTAAGAATAAAATAAAGTAAATAAATAAAAAAAATAAAAAATAAAGCGTTATATACGTCAAGCCGCGTCGGCTGCTCTAGTTTTTTCGAAACAAAACATTAAAAACACTTATACAAAACAAGGGTTTTCATTTTCTCCTGCTCATATAACAATGGACCATAGACAAAAAAATTTAGAAATACCGTGTTTTGTGTAATGTTTTACTGCAGGAGACGCGGCTTCAGTTAGCAAAGTTTTGTTTACTTATGTTGAATGACTTTTATTGTTAGAGGAAGCAAGACAAAACATTATGTACGAGGACACTGTATATTATAATAATAAGTACCATTATCTAGATATTAAATACATAAACCGCTGATATAGATGTAAAGAAATGAGGCGGTGATTTGGGCATGAAGAGAGGATGGATGAAAGGAGGTTTATAAATATGTGAATGGTAGAGTTGGAAGAGGAAGACCTCGTAGATCATTCTCTGACCAAGTCAGAAATACTCGAGAAAGGTCAAATTAGAAGTACCCTAAACCGACGTGTATGCATGAAGAATGTAATGAGAATGTATGAGGCAAAAGACATGTGCAAGAATTGTAGCAAGTGGAAATTCGTTGTCTCCATCTACCCCTATGTATGTATATATGTATATACCGCTGTTATGACCTTAACAACTTAGCATATAAAATAAAATAAAATAAAATAGCCTTTTATTCTACTACCATATCTACCTCTATATGTGCATTACACTTGATTAATAAACATTTTCCTTGAGATAAATTAATTTATAGACAATTACAATATATTATGTTAGAATTATTATTATATTTTTAATTTGGCATTATTATAATTATTCTATTATTTTAATTAGAATTTATACAACTGTGCCTTATTTTTGTATTAACATACTTTGAAAGTATGTTAACTTAGCATAAATAAACTTCAAAAACTCAATCAGTGGAAACAATATCTATTTCCACATTGTTGGTACGTAGTGTGTACCTACACGACAATCTGCAAGATGCTCTGCTAACTTGCATTGGGATCTAAGCATTTGGAAAGTTTCTTCAACGACATAGAAAATATAGTGATACAACAACGCTGTAGAGTGTAGACAAATGTGCCTACAGAACGCATGCTCTACATGGTTGTGTTATCGGAACCGAATAAAGTGCTTGATTGCAACTTTTCCCCCTTCCATATAATGTTATTGATTTGTTTGTATGACGATGCGATATAACAATGGATTAGCTAGAGATTATGCCCCTTACTTACAAAAACATTTACGCGGTTCTTATCTTAAAAACTAGTTCGTCCCTTTTTTGCTTGCGTCACATTGTTTGAGAATGAAAGGGACAGACTAGTTTTAAAGTAAAGAAACGCGTAAATATTAATATTTTTTTTAAATAAGGGGCATTCAATATTGCAATAAAACCCAGCCAGACAGGAAAGATCATGAAAGAAAGAAGGTAATTAGGTCTCAGAAAATCTTACTTATCGTAAAAATCCTACAGTTAACTATCGCTTCCTCGTATTCTGTCAGATAGTGGCCTAGCCAGCCTAATTATTAAATAGGCGAAAGCATTTAGTACATGACTTTACCACTATACATATTTCAATTATTGTATGTATGTATTATACAAAAGTAAAATTCAACCTAAAATTTCCATGGTATAAAACGAAAATGAACATTAAATGTATCAGCTGTTAAAACTGGATTTGTACACCTGTTCAAACTAGCGAGTATTCTCTTAGCTATATTGTGTGCCTGGTGCAAATACCTAGTAGCCAGTCTCCTTGAAGTGTCATTGTTTTGTACCCTTAAGAGTATCAAGCTCGTAATGTCAGCAATTTATATGTTTATTTAAAAAGGGTCCCTCTTTGCCTTTGTATTGTACGCTTACAATTCAAACAAAGGACTCATGTTTTACTATCAGCTGTAATCCATCTGACTCGATACAGTAATTATTTTACAACTATACATTTCACTGTTGTAAAATATTTATTACATCGGATTACAAAGATAAATGCAATAAATAAGAAAATTATTATACGAAGAATTATGCTTTTTGAATGCTAGAGTCACGTTGTAGACAGTTACGTCTACAGCACGAATGGGCCGGATGGACAGGTTTGATACCATTGTCCATCAATATAATATACCCTAGATGCACAGTTCTTTGCAAATATCCTCCTAAAAAGTGGTCTCAGGAATAAAACAAAGAAAAAGATCAAGTTCTAATTAAATCAACACAAATATAACCCTATGCACGTGTAATGAAGTAGCTTTTTAAACGAAATGTTTCGTTCGGTGAGTGAGATTTCCGGTGGCTCAGTTCCCCCCTTCCTTTCCCAGACCCTATTTTTCTCTTTAAGGTTGGAAACACACCCATGATTCTTTTCGTGTCTTGGGCATCTATGAGCGGTGGAGATCACTTACCATCAGGTGACCCACCTGCACGTTTGCCAGTCTATGCTATAAAAAATCTATGAAAACAATTAGGTACCTACAAGAAAATAATTTTATTTCGCTATGTTATACGTTATAAATTGCTTGGTCAGTTTCGTACGAATTAGGCAACGCTCCGATCAGTTAACGATCACCTCATTCCACGCAGCGCTAAGTGAAATCAGAACGCAAAGTTTATTTGAATACAAAATCTGTAAATTAGAATTACCCACATGTATATTTTGCTCGTGCGTTATTCAAATCACGACTTCACGAGACCACCAGAGGTCGGGCACTTTTCACATGCTGACGCAAATGCATTCTTTACACAATTATCGCCGATGGCTACGCTCGAGCCGTTAACCACTTTTATTTGTCCTGTGTGGGTCCAGCGAAAACCAGTTCCGAACAAAAAAACCGGTACTATAAAATACGAGCCGAGCCAGACAGTATCTGCTTAATCTCCCGCATACATTCGTCTCTCTCTAATCGCCGTAAATGGGAAGATTCATCGTACCCTTAAAGGGAATTTTGCTGTCGAATCTTAATCGGTTCCTAGAAGAATTTATCACTAGCCTTTTGAGAGAACGTGTTCCGATGCCGCCGCCCTTCTTATGTTAAAGGTATAAAGGTTGTAGTTTTGTTTTAAATACCTGTCCGGTCGGCGAGGACCGCTAAGTGAGGTGGAATGCAGCCTTATTAAAGTAAAATAGATGTTGCTCTGGATACTATAAAGAGATCTTAAGAACAGTTCCTCGTTAATTAAATTCTTAACTTTATTTTCCTTTTTGTTTGCATAGATTAAAGTTATTTCGAGTACTTTATGAGTTTTATAACATCGTTTAGGAATAATAAGGAAGCTGAAGTTAGGTTTGATTCAAATAATGTTCTACAAAGGCACTCAGAGACGCGTGGGTCAAATGGAGAATAGTTTTAAAGATGGCGGCGTGCAGCGTACGTTACATCATGTGCTCGTGTGGGCCACGAGCGCATTAAATTGATCGCTGCGTTGATAGACAGTCACGGCCTTTCGTGCACTACACCATTCCTTGAGGCACACTGCACACAGTGTTGTAGGAAGACCAATATCGTGGAGAAAATGTATAATGGTACTTCATCATATTCATGAAACCGTTGCGCAATAAAAGAAGAAACAAGAAAACAGTTAGTCATTTAACATGACCCTAGAATTTCACTCACTCGATGTTTCTGGAACTCGTTATACTGTGTGACCTGAAATATAGATAGAGTTAATACTCGTATGTAGTAACGCTTTTTCCTCGAAATCATATCTTCTTTTTTATAAGTTCCAGCATTTTCATCTCCTGTCTATTGTATTTTAATCTGACTGGCGTCATCAATATTTCCAGGTATTCGTTTGATGGTGCGTTGGAATCGTATTTCCTATATTTTTGATATGTTCTTTTATTAAATCCTTTGAAAGTAGATTTTTTTTTCATAGCGCTAATTATAACGTATATTTGGTCTTTTATTGGTTCGCTTGTATGCCAATTACGAATTTGTTTTAATTGCCAACGACGTTTGTTTGTTATACTCTGACACTTATATTGAACTAATTTTAAAATCTTTTTGAAGTGAAATGAATAGCTTAGGAAGTGGGTTAGTTCTTTATTTAATCGGGGACGTTTATTAGTTCTTGGTTCAGCAGTATCAGACTAAGATACTTCTAAACCAAATTTTATCCGAATCTATTCTAAATTTTGAAATTTTACGAAAAAAACTTATGGATTTAGATCACTGAAAACTTATTGACCGAACGAAATGTATAAGCGAGCTGCCACTTTAGGTCTGTTGTCTATGAGACAATGGTATCAAATCGGTCGAGCAGGTCCAGTTGTGCTGTAGACAAAACTCTCTACCACTCATTAAATACGAGTAGGCTTATGATAGTTTGAAGTTATCTGTTCAATAATTGGAATATTATTATACAGTGACACAGTTATGATATATTGATTATTATTATACAGTGATTTAATTATAGTTTTAATTATATTATGATGTAAGATTGTCTGTGGTTGTTCTTTGACCGATGTCTATTATAAAAACATATTACGTAACTTGATATTCATTGCGAATGGAGTTGATTTGACTTCTCTTTGTTCTAGACAATGATTATTAATTGATAGGACGAACACTTGTGGAGAAAGATAATTACGTTCCATATTTTACAAACTCTATTTAAGAGTACCTATATGCAGTAAAGCTATGAACTATAGAACTCTTCTTCTTATTATTTATCAACACTATAACCTACAAGTTCAATTTTAACGCTTTCTAAAGTTTTTGGTTATTGGCGCCACTTTGCTCTACGTCATTGTAGAGTTGAACAGTTTCAACTAGTAATTATGAGGATATTATAGAGTTTCATTAAATGCTTACTTTATAGATTAATTACAGACATACCTATATAATATTTATTTAATAAGGCGAACGTGTCGATAATATGTATTATTATTGCACAATTAAGATTCTCGGAATGGAATAACAAAGTTCAGTTATAAAAAATTAATAGCTGACAAAAACGTTTAACATATTTTGACTATAAAAACATAATAGGATCCTCATTCATGTCTCTTTCGTATGCAAAAAACTAACATCTACAATATATCAATATAGAAATCTTATTACCATTATCGTCTTATAAATATTACACAAGTGTAACATTTAGACATCAAGGTTGTCAATAAATGTTAATTCAAAGTCAAAATAACTAATGCTATTTTTAAGATTCGTAAATTAATTCATAATATATTCTAATGTGGAAAGTCAACAGATTTTCAACATCTGTCAGTTGATAAGAGTTAAAAGTGTCATGACAATTAGGTCACAGAGTTAAAATGTTGCAGGAAAATGGCGGAAGGGTGCATGCTCGGCAAAATGGCGGCCGCGGCATGCGCAGTAATGGCCGCCGGCCTTGGACCGTACTCGCAATCAGCTTATTATTCAATCTCATGTCGCGAATTGGTCCGAGGTCCGACGGCCGTTGACCCCACCGTTCCACTCCACTCGTTAGCGTACTAGCCGTGGGCTGATAGATAAAATTACATAAATGCATGCATGATCATTTTTTCCTGTGTTGCTAGTTGCTACTTTCTTTTTATTACCGAGCGACGAATATATAGACAGTGGTGGGTTATACAACTTGTCTGATGAACTTCTGATTGTACATAATAGAATATTGTTGAAGTAACATTAACGTAGAGTTATCGCTCATGTAGATCCATAGATATATCCACACGTGCAACTCAAGTGATAACTGACAATTGTTTTGTTTTATGGCAACAAATGACCCTAAATCCTATGGCATGTAAATCGTCTGTAGTTCGGTTGACGTAAATCCGACACAGCCCGTTATGTCCTCACAGAAAACAATGCCATGTTCGCGCTACTCGCATAATGAGAAATGTTTGTTTTCAGCTTCGCACAATGGCTATTGCTCATCGCAACTTTTATGATTGCCTCCTATAGTATTCTCAACTTTAAAAATAATAATCATCGTCTTTTGTTTCTAACTCGCATAAGACGCCACACTTGTTATAAAACTTAACTATAAACAACTCCACAGTATAACGAGAGTTAATATGTTACGATAATTGATATTAATATTGCCATATACGGATACATAAGTTGGTATAATATAAAACAAGAAATACATGCGTACATTTTAAACAGGCTATAAATTAGTTGCAGTGGCGTTCTGAATACTCGACCTTGATTGAAGGCTCATTAGCCGCGCGGAGTCAAGACGAGCATACTACGCGTCGAACCGGTTGTGGTCGTGAGCCCGCATGATTTATGCCTTTGCTTTTACAAAGAACATGTTTTTACCACCAGACCGGTTTTGCCTGACGCTCCCCCGCTCGGTTTTTGTTTCGCTACCTGGATGCCGCGGGGCCGAGGAAAAATATAGTGTCAGCTTTTTTTATTGTAATAATAATACCGAGCATTCCTTTTGTAGCACATGCGGACGTGGGCACTGCTAGGAACGTGATGTGATGGCGCTGTGGCTTCATTATATTAATGGACTCGACCGGATGAATACAAAGACGGGGCCTTTAAACTTTATCGCGTGTAGAATACGTGTTCCCGGTATACGTGGCGTGAAATTAAGATTTATGAATACGATAGCAATCGTGGCTAATGCTAATTTAAATTATGCGTGGATATCTAACACTACCTAGATACATGTTACAATATTAAAAAAATGTAGTGATACCGGGAAGTTTAATTTGTATAAATGATTATTCATCGATATTATAAATGTTTATTTATAAGATTGTATATAGTTCAAGAGTTTTTCCCACACATCCAAAACTTATTCGATTGGAATTTATATGTATTTTTAATGGGTACCTAAAACGGGGACCAGTTTTTTAAGCAAATTAATGTAGGTTAACAACATCATTCATTTACATAGACGACAGGTTGATCTTTTACATTTTATATCTCTTTTAAATAATTCGATAACGTTCACGGACGTACCAACGACCTCTGTTTGACATTGACGGCTCGCCCGGCCTGGCGCGACGCAGCCCAGCCTCCTCGTTCCAATAGTTTTTGTTGCGCTTTTTTTCTTGCCATATTTATGAGCCGCCATTTTATATACCACCTGCCGTGGTCGTTACCCATTTAGAAAAACTCCCCTCCATCAACAAAAGATATTCCCAAACTTATTCTTACTTATAATTGCAGTTCACAAAGCGTTTCGGTCGTTTTTTGCCGTGTAACAAAAAATCTCCCTTTTTAATTCTTTGGAAACAGGCATTCCTTTAAATACGAGGTCGTATCTGGACTGGTTTTTGTCAACATGAAAAAAAAGTAAACAATTCACGTTCTTTCCGAGAGGTTCGAGGGATTTATTGACATGCTTTTTATATGGCATTTCGATAATAATGTGTATGACAATGACCCAGTGTGTGAAAGATTGACAAAAGCGTATCTCGAACGCCATATAAGAAGGTGGCGACTGGCGACTGGCAACATACGCAACGGCTCTGTACGTAAACATAACTGTTTTCACTTGTCTACGTCGGCGAAATACAAATCGGCTTCGTGTTTATACATAAACTATTGCGACACAGTTATTTGTGTTGAATTCATACAAGACGACGGGTTATCTTTACAAAACAATGTCATGCGATAATAACAAATGGAATTTGTTTGTTTACGACGCATTCATATAAGACTTTCTAGAAGTGGCCACAGATTATGTACTAATACCGATTTCGTCTGCAATAAAAACACGATAGTCTGATAAATATGCCATTTAATATTTACCGATCTGATAACGCTAATACATGTGGCATTTAAGCTAATAAACTTTTTGTAGAATAATCACTTCGGTATCAGCAATGACTTGACGCATTTTTAATTGGTGGAAAAAATTGTTGACAGTAATATTCCAATCATAAAAAGACTATTCGGATAACGCGTCTATGAATATTGAATACGGAGTGTAGAGAAAAATACTGTGTATAAAGCTAATGAAGTATTGTTTTTTTATTTCCATAGTGGAACATAATGATCGTGCTTATCATGTTGCATAATGAGCCTTGGTCACGTCTTATTACTAGAAATAAATTATCAATGTTATCTGCGAACTTCAACGTAATAATAAGCATATTATTTATGGATATGCAGATATTTTAGAAGGTATTTATAATAATACAAGACCTATTATTGTACAACTACTGGCCTTCCCGTGCTAATGAGAAAGGTTAGTCAAATACAGGTTGGTAGAGTTCATATACCATCAAGATACTTAGTTAAAGAAAAGTCATAGGTGCATGCTCCTGGGTCTGGTTTCAAGTTTACGCCTTTGGACCCGACCTGTACCGCTACCAGCTTAGGTATGGCTGTTTTCATTGTATTGATAGTAGTGGATTTCTAGTTTGTTCAGCTCACAATTTAGCTCTACCGTGCAACTATTGTTAATCATTTTAATGATTTATTACACTAATTCTTTAGGTGTGTAAATTATCATACGGACTACGGCGTGCAAGATACTGGACAATAAGGTGACATAAACACTTAGGAGTGACTTTGTATATAATACACAAAATGTTAGAGTTTAATATAGTGTTTAAATTATAGTTTTATTTTTAATTCATTTACAATAAACTTCGTTTATATTAGACATTCCAGTAACAATTTAAAGACCACATTTTTTTTATCAAAGATTTCGCTAGCGTGTTTTATAGAAGATATTAATCAAACTTCGAGTAAGTAATTCTGGCTCGAACATGACTTTTTTTTAGTTTTCCGTTAGCGACTACCTAAAATCAATTGTATGAAAAACATCAATTCCCCACGTAACCGCTAGAGGCGTTCTGGTGTTTGTCATACAAATATTTTACGTAGTAGCTAGTGAGAAGTGTCAAAAAAACTCATGGTCGAGCTACCGAATATAATTTATGTTTCGGTTTTCGAAATTTGTGGTCGTGCCGTTATCCGTATAGGTACATGGAATATTATTATAAAGTGTACATTTTCAATACGATAAGTTTGGGGCGGTAAGCGGATCTGCATATTATTCTCACGAATAGAAATATCTCAACACGTATCGAAAAACTCACACCACACACTTGTAACCCACTTTATTATGTACGCGAATAAGGTTGAACACACATAAATAATTCAAACGATGTTCTAAAATTAACTTTAATTTATGCGTATAGCAACATTTTTTACGATATTAAATTACGTGTTAACCTTAAATACGCCGCGTGTAAGTATTTGAGCAGCGTGTATTTATGTATATGGACTAGATATTGCGAGTACGTTCGTCCGCATGCACAAGTTAACCTCGCCGTCGACAAGTAACCTATTAATAAACTGGTTCAACAACGCATATTAACGCATGAACCTATACTAGAGGTTTTTTAAAAACAGTATACTACATTTATGTAGTCGTATTACATACATACATAAGCTCACGCCTGTATCCCCGAAGGGGTAGCTAATTATTCACTCCTTTTACAGAAATAAAACTCTTTTAATGATTACGTTAAGTGGCAATAATTTTACATGAAACGACAGGAAAAAAAACTAATAAGAACACTACAATTTACCTCTAAACCACTCCACAAATGAATATACCTTATACCTAATGTACATACATTTAGTTTTAATATTTATCGACTCGTAAATGTCAAGAACAACATAAGCTCACGCCTGTATCCCCGAAGGGGTAGGCAGAGGCGCTCTAGCGAACTAGAACACCCACATTTCGCCGAGCTTAGTTCAGTCCCAGATGTGATAGGGGGCGAGCCTATCGCCATATCGGGCACAAATTCCAGACTCCGGGCTGATATGGAAAAATCCAATATCACTTTGCCCGACCCGGGGTTCGAACCCGAGACCTCAGAACCGTAGTCGTACCGAAATACCACCACGCCACCGAGGCAGTCGTATTAACATTTTTATTTTGCACATATGTGGTATGTTAAAAGATATGACCTGTTTAAAACATTGGTAATTGAAATTAGACTGAAAGACATGTACGACTGCCTCGGTGGCGTGGTTGTATATCGTACGACTACCGTCCTGAGGTCTCGGATTCGATCCCCGGGTCGAGAAAAGTGATATTGTATTTCTCAGTATCAGCCGGGAGTCTGGAATTTGTGCCCGATATGGCGATAGGCTCGCCCTCTATCACATCTGGGACGGAAATATGCTTGGCGAAATGTGGGTGTTCTAGTTCGCTAGTGCGCCTCTGCCTACCCCCACGGAGATACAGGCGTGAGCTTATGTTGTTGTTGACATTTACGAATCGATAAATATTAAAACTAAATGTATATACGGTAGGTAGTAGGTATATTCATTTGTGGAGTGCATAAGAGGTTAATTGTAGTGTGCTTGTTAGTTGTCTTTTCCTGTCGTTTCATGTAAAATTATTGCTACTTAATGTAATCATTAAAAGAGTTTTATTTCTGTAAAAAGAGTGTGTAATTAGCTTAAAATAATTACTCGTCATAATTTTGTTATTTGCCTACACAAAAAGCTAGTAACCTACATTTACCCATAATTTCCATACATACATACATACATACATACATACATAGACTCACGCCTTAATCCCATAGAGGTAAGCAAAGACAACGGATAATTTCAATTTTTGTATTTAAACTTATTGGAGCACAAGCAATAAGGAAGGAAGTCTAACTTTACCATTATATAATAATAAGTTTATCGTTTCAAATTCTTATATTTATGTCACAGCATACCGTAAATGTATATTTTTATTACAAGGGACAATCAAACAAATTAAGAGTTAACCAACTTTGCCCATCAAGTAAAACATTACCAAGACAGATGTCAAAGAAGTTGTAAGCGGATATAAATCTCAGTTTAGTTCGATATTGCCCGAAGTTGTCCGTCGGCAAGTAAAACAAACTTCTTTCAAAAGAAATGGAAAACTTTTAATGCTCTTTCTGCGAGTTCTAATAATAGGAGCCGAAGAACTTTGTCTTTCAAGTTCTTTATTATAATAACTTAGCTGGAATTGTTATACGCGTATCGTTGCGTGAATATGATGAATATTAATTATTTGGGGGAAAGTTTTCGCTTTATATCCTCAGAAATATAAAGTTTTGTGAATACTTTATCTATTACCTAATATGCTTCTAATATTGCTTCTAAAGCTTGAACAGACGTAGCCACTTAAATTACCTACTTTTATGAACCTACTCTCAGAATTGGGATGGAAATAATTTCGACGAAATGTGGGTGTTCCAGTTCGCTAGTGCACCTCTGCCTACCCCTTCAAGGTGAGTTTATGTATGTATGTAAATAGATTTATCATACAAACTTTTCTAGCACCTTTCTCGCCTTAAAAGTCAAATTCTGAAAGTTTACCAATTCGAGATAAAAAAAATACATGATAAACAATATGTGTAATAACTGCTTTCATCTATTTGTTTTATTTACCAAAATAAATACGAAATATCTACAATAGCAATAACAAATACTAACATATCAAATGATAACCGGCAGCGTTTGTTTAGTAACACTATATAAGAACTCTTACGTTCCATTAGCCGTGCCGTCGTGCGGCCATGCTCTTTGCTTGTGTCACTAGTGTGTAGTGTCCTTAGACAAAAGAAGATAGAGGACAGGGCATAAGTAGGAAAAAATGAAGCAATCCTAATGTATGGAACGAATCCAAAATGGCGACTTTGCGAAAGAAAGATCTCATTAATATAACGGGCTTCTTCTTCATATTCCGAAATTAGTATTATTGTAAATAAAATACGGTATTTACAATAAAATCAATAAGTATTTATACGTTATTTAATTCTTTTGACACGGTGACAACTTACATACATGTAAATAGATTGCGAAACTAAAATGGCGGAACTGGCTTCATAGTAAACACGTATTTTTTGCAGTTATGCCGGGTCCTCTTATTTTTTCTTTAGTCATTGGTAGTGTCACTACTCACTTGAGTCGTGTGTGATGTGTCAGATCGGATGACCGACTTCCAGTAACCGAGAGCCGTGATATAAGATAAGCTTCGTCATGTTTTGACTTGCCACCTGACCTTTGCTTTATCATGAATTTTGACATTCAATACGTGAACATGTGCTTGTTTTGGTATGCACTGTGCGAATGCTTCAACTGTTTAGTCAGCTTAATTTGAGAATGTATTAGTTGACAAACGTGTACGAGTGGCATCATTTGAGTGGTGTTTAAAAGTAGGTAGATAATAGAGTTTATACTTATAGCTATTACATACACATTGTAAATACCATATAAATGTCACGTGGCATCAAACGAAAACAATTTTAAATTGTGAACAATTATAGTAAACTAATTTTAAACAGAATATAATTATTATAATCAATAAGTTGCGTTTTGGGTATTTTATCTGTTTTCCATTTATCTTACAAAAAGTGCTAAGTAAATAGAGATAAAGCGTTAATTACTGAATAAAGATAATTATTTATGAATAACATGTTTTTCAAGAATCATAAATAACAAAATCAAGATAAAAATCTAGAATTGTCGAAATGGTTTTGAATATTGCAACATTTTTTATTTAAATGCGGTTTAGTTTCTTAATTTAATATTGAAAGAGTTACAACATCTATTTTCGAGTATATTTCTTTACTTTTTGGTACTTTATCCATAACACGATCACGCAGCAGGAGAATGACCGCGTGCACATAACTCTGGTGCGCACGCCTACTCCCCGCCATTTCTAATTTGCATTTGTGCGATAGAGATGGATGGATGAATTTGTTCTCTGCGCAGTTAGCCTCTTTTGTGTTTGTTTTTTATTTTTATTTTTTTAACAGAATCATCTGTGTTGCCACTTGCCACGCCACGTCGCGCCTGTTTTTGTACTCTAAAATCTAAATGGATATTATTTGTACAGTTTCTATAGATTGAATCTTTGCTGTCGGCTATTGTTACATATTACTGTATTTTTGCTTTCGTTACTCAGAGCAGTAGCTACTAGCTACTAACTTTTTAAAAAGTTTTTTATCACTCCATCTAGACGTTATCTCAGTTTATACAACATTTTAGATTCAGTCCGTTGTTATCAAAACAGTTTGAACAAGTAAAATAGAAAGTCATGCTGTGAAGTGGGCATATGAAACGTCTAATATTAACTGCTGACGTTATCCACGTTATTAGCCCATGTGCTCCCCACATGTATGTTAGTTAAAATAAACGAGCTTGTTTCGCAACCCACCCGATAGATTGTAACATTTATCTTTGTGAGTGCATAATACTGTGATACTGCCCTATCAACAGCAGGTCCGATAACAAATTCCAGTATCCGTTTATCGTTATCAGAAAGTGCCGTGTCATTATTCATTCTGATATCTGGTATTATTATTTGGAGATACTATTTTTGTATTTATCTTTGGGTCATAGTGACGAAGTGATTCTTTGTATTGAGACATGTTTGTAATCGCCAAGAGTGTACCAATATTACGCAGCATGTATATGGCAAGATTACTCAAGTCATTTATGTTTTAAGATAAGGCGATACTGGTTCCATAATTGTCAACAAATACTTATCCCCTTTTCAATTGTCTCTGTTATACTTATTGTTATTAACATTTCTACCAAAGGAATCGTTTGGAAAGTAGGTCGATATTTGTTTACATTTCTGGTACATTAATGGCGATAAGACTACAGGATTTTCTATTTAACTTGCTTAAGTTACATTAGCTACATTACTATTACTACTTGTTATTTCTTAGTCTATTTTGTAATTGTTTATTATTGTCCTAATTTTTTTGGGGTCGGCGCAATATGTCTTCGACTTCCATACATGCCTTATAGCCGTCATCGCTTCATTCACCCCTTTTTCTTTCATGTCCTCCCTCACACACTCCATCCACCTTTTCCGTTGTAGAATTGTTTATATGCATACTATTTTATATGAACTTTGTTTTTTTCAATCAAATGAGGAATTTTGGTCAGTTATTAAATATCCGACATGATAAGCATCCGACACGGCCGAACTACTTACCGTACTCTTCAAGGCAAGGAAATACTTATGTATTACTTGTCGTAATAATCCTTCACTTGAACCCACACTTCTTACTTACATTCTTTATGTTCGGCGAGATAAAATATATTTACATAGAAATGTGAGTCTCTATTACAATTATAAACAGATGTATCTGGTTGAGACTAAAATTATACATAAATTGACAGTAACTGAATATTTCCATTGGTTATTAGCATCTTTCTATTGGTATCTACTCTATATTATAGTTTACCATTTACCGATACATTTAATTAATTTAATCACTGTTTAGAGTTAAGGTTATTTTTACGGGATTTACATGAATTCGTAAATTAACCCAGAAATGTAATTGTAACTATATTTTTAGAGTTGTACATATATTTAATAAACAAAATTCCTCATTTCAAGGCACTTGAATCTAAACTTCATTCAATATCACTTGAAAATTTTAATAACAGAAAACTCAACGTGTTAACTATAACTAATCCGGAAAATAGCTTCCCCATTAGTAAAATAGAATACACATAAACAATTCTACAACAGACAATACAATGACTAAGAAATAACAAGTCGTATAATTGCTTCTTTATAACACACCACACTTCACTTTCACACAATTACAGTGGCGCCATGACGGTGGTATATTAAAAATTTCATTACCCTGTCAACTCGTACATATTTGATATTAAAGTCTGTTGAAACTTGAAATGTCTTTAAAATATTAAAATTAAAATTATACGCGTCTTCTGTACATACAACATATTATTATAATTTCATTGTTCTTCTTAAAAATTAGTGGTTCAATTTATAGAAGCGCTGTATAGATTGGCAAAAAAAGTAGGAAAATAATGAGGACGATATGGCAACCCGATAATAAAGTAGAACAACGGAAAGTGTTAATTATTTGTTTCTGGTCTGGGCATCGTAAGACTGAAAGTCTTTCCTAGTTCCTGATACCTTTCTTTCTACCTGCCCTTATCCCACCATAATGTGGGGTCGGCGGAGCACTATTTTTCAAGTTTAGTTTTTACGACCGGCTGCCTGCCTGACGATAACGCCTGTCAGGAGGAAGTTTCCTAGTTCCTAATACTAACGATACTTGTAACTTAGTGTAGAATTTAATGACTGTTGGGTGTTATATTTGTACTATTTCTATTTGCAAATCTTGTAGTCACTAGTCACTGATTCATGCGCATTATATTGTGCATATAGTACCATATGGTATGCACTTATCGCTTTTCAAGAGATTGATGGCATAATAATGTAGAAAGCGCTGTTACGTACACGCTTTCTATTGTGAACATTTGAATGTATGTATTTAGCTATAATATTGTATGGAAGTGTACATAAAAATGTGATTGCATCAGTAAATATTTGCTCACGTGAACTGGCTGTTTCAGAATTCTATGCAAAGAAAAACACGTGTCATAAAAGTATTTTAGGAAAGGAAGATTATGTATAGACCGCCAAAAAGTTAAAATTTGTACTTAGCATACAAGATTCATGCATTCGTTTTTCGAAAATGCGAATAAACTTGCTTAAAGGAAATACGGGTCGCAAACATAACCTCAATTTTAAGTTGATTAAAAATCTCAAATAGGTCAGTAGAGATTTAAAGTTTAGGAGTATATTGTTTTATTTTAAAGTATTAAATGATTACCTTAATCCATCAAGATGTGATTTTTAAATAGCTTTTACTTTACTTTCTACTTCACTGTATAGAAAAAATGTTCCATCGTATTGCACTAATTGCTTGTTGCCAATGTCAGGCAATTATCAAGTTTTCGCAATGACTATGAGAACCATATGTGAACTATCATAAGGACTTGTTGGAATTTTGGCGGTAATACCCACTTGTGAGATGCCTTTCAGACGATTTTCCCGAAGCGAATCAGGCGAACAAAGACAGCCATCACACTAAGACAAAATTCATCATAAATGACCAATGTGTCCATATTATATTGTATCTTGGCTGATGTTTCGTGCATAAAATCACATCATTTTAAAACAACAAACACAACTTAAGGCAATATTATGAAATAATTTTAACAAGTAACGCCCGCTCTACCGTAATTCCTGTCAAAACTCAAATAATTTTGTTTTTTTGACAGTTAATGTAATGTATATATAACGATCTGTCAAAGCAACAACATTTTTCATCAGACTAAAGTTATCTGGCCATTAAAATCAGCCGTAAGTCAAAATTTGTTTTATAATATTGTTATGTAATGAAGAAGTAAAACTATTGCAATATTGCGATAGTTCATAAGGTGATTCAGTTGTGAATACCGAAGTGAGCCGGTTTCACCATAAGTAATTAACATACAAGCAACTGCAGTTTAACAGGCAATTAATTAGCGCAATGGCCCGCTGGGTGGACTGACCTGGAGGTGTGGCTTGCCCATTAACCGCCGAAGTCTGACTGACAATTTATTGTGCTATTAATATTCAAATTAGTGAAAGTTACGTTGATATACTGTGTCACCCGACCTCATCGAGCAAGGACTTAAACGTATTAAAAACCAATAGAAACTTCCTGCGAATATTTTATGAATTAATTTAATTATGTATTCGTAACGGTTACTCATAATTATGTTTTTCGAACTAAATTTATCGTTATAACTGGCAGCCATGACGGCTTGTTATCACACGAGGCTATCACGACTTGTGTGGCATTAAGCAGAACTAGGTACGTTACATTAATTAAATTCCAGATACTCGTGCTGTATCGCGATTGTCGGCTAAATGCAATGTATTTATTTACTGCCTACGCTATTTTATATCGATTTAAATACATCGATAACGTCGTTTTTATCGATTCAAAAGTTGATACGTTCTACTTCCTTTTTTGTAAATTATGTTTATAATGTAGATACTGAGAAATATGCTATACGAAAGTTGAATTATTAATAGAATTTATCATTTGCTTAATGTTTATCGAATTTGTTTGAATTATCATACGTCTGCCCTCGTTTGAAGGTGACCTTTGCCTATTGAGGATAACACAGAGGAAAAAACCCACAAATCATAACAAATACGGAATTCGTCGTGTCGCCTTTTGTTGAATATATTATTATGCCAGAATTATAATAATGATCATGAGTACCTAGGTAATATCACCTGATTTTGTCAGGAGTTCTTTGAACTAACCTAGTTTGGTATATACATATGTACATGGATATTGTAGGTGTGGATTTGGGCTTCGTTTTAAAACTTAAATATACGTAAGCTTACGCTTATATCCCAAAGGGGTAGGCAGAGGCGAACTAGAACACCCACATTTTGCCGAGCACATTTTTGTTCCAAATGTGATAGGGGGCGAGCCTATCGCCATATCGGGCATTAATTTCAGAGTCCGGGCTGATATTGTAAAAACTCAGTATCACTTTGCCCAACCCGGAGATCGAACCAGAGACCTTTGGACGGTAGTCGAACCGAAATACAACCACGCCAACGAGGCAAAAAAAATATAGCCCACTAAATAACTAACTACATAAACTCTCTTCAAGGGCTAAAGACAATGAATAATTTGATAAACTATCCTAAGAGGACATATATTAGATGGACAATTATTCGCTATGACGTCACGACCATACAACTCAAAACAACAAAGATACATTATATTGGCATGGCACCAATTCAACATGTCATCCATTCTTGGCACATAACTCCGTTCCGTTGCTCTCGCCGATGAATACTTGGTGCTTACACAGCTGGTTTGTATACAGCACGCAGTAGGTACAATGATAAATATAACAAGAGTATTTATGCAATTATTTCCCGGTATCATTAGTTTTAGGTCCATCTAACGACGACCTGATAAAAGTAGCAAGTGGCAATTCAGTCTGGAAGTCTGGGGAACGTCTATATTCAGCAGTGGACATTCTGTGGTTGATGATGATTATATCTTCTATAATTATGATGGAGAGGGACTCCGTTTAATGGTTGCCTGGAAGTGATGTGGCACAATTACCTATTACTGGTGGTTGAAATTCGACCACAATTTATGCATTTTATATTAAAAAAAAATAGCTTTATGCACTTGTTCTCCATGTAAACTTTAACTGTGTCAAATTTTAGGTTCATCCGTTCGCGCAATTCTCTTTAAAACGTATACATTTTTTTTATCCGGGCATTGCAAAATGACTACACTGCACCTGATGGTCGAATATCTTACCACCAGCAATTTCGCTTCACGTATTAATAAATAGATACTGTTCATTGTTTCTATCCTGATGAGTAGGTGTTTTTATTATCACGATAAGTGTATAGCGGAAAACCAAATAGTCGCGTACGCGAGTTGGCAACACACCAAAGATGAATCTGTTGTTATCACGATTCAAAAAAGAGGTCGTGAATTTTCCGCAGACAGTTCAACCTTGACACTAATCATACATGTTTACATTGTTTTAAAAGCGTGTAATATGTTTCATGCGTTCTTGTTTGTTGTTTCAGGTAAGAGATTTTATCATCACTATAGATCTTTCTTCGGCAACGGTAAGATGTACTGCTTACGTTCCGGAATCCCGGAATTCGGTCTTACGTATGTACCTCTATATATTTTTATTCTGGCAAGGGAAATAAATGTAGAGGAGACCGTGATGGACAGTACACATAAGTTAAAATTTAAAATTTCCTTGACAGTACTCGTCACCAAGACGTCACCAGTTGACGTCGGATTCCCAACCATATAAAGCAATAATAAAAGCTCCATATACACATATAACACTGAAATATATCTAGGTTATAGCCAGGTAAGGAAAACACACCAAAAACACCCGTACAAAGCGATGATATTATTAGACCTAATATAAAACAATTAATGAACTGTATAACGTACATTTTATTGTATATATATTAATGTCAGTGCCATCAGATAATAAATATTCATTCTCTACATTTGAAATTCAAACAAATAAAGGAAATACCGTGACCTCTACAATTTATGTACAAAATATTTGCATGTATTATCGTTGCGTTGTAATCATATCTCCAAGTAGTTATCGCGGTTCTCCTTGATTGTCGAGCTATTGTCGTAAACAATTATCGTTGAATGTCATTTTCCTTACGTAATAACACGCGCGTTTCAGTACTTTATAGTACAGATTGGAAGGTTTTGCTGAATGACCTTTTCGTAATACTCGCCTTCATAGATCATAAGCTGTAGCACAAATATTTTAAGGCTGAGATCTATAGAGCGAACTTCGACTAAGTCTAAGTCAAAGTCACGAACTCAGTGAGGATTCTTACTAAGTCCGAGTAGTTTTTTAAAAGAAAATCTTTGCTTATTCTGACTGTCAGTCTATTTTTCTTGTAAAAAATGACCCGGACTAAGTCAAAGTTCGATTTAATAATTACAAATCCCCCCTGACTTCGTGACTTTGACTTACACTTAGTCGAAGTTCGCTCTATAGATCTCAGTCTAAGAACTCGTATTTAAATGGATTGCTGCATATAAAATTGTCAAAAAATACAGCATGGTCCATTCGGATGTGTTCTCGAAAGTGATTCGTGCTATCGCCCTTGCAGCACGTAACTAATTGCACGTTCCCACGGAAACAGTCACTTCCACACAGACATTCGCGAGTAAAACAAATTCAAATGAACCTCCACTTAAGGACGTTCAAATTCCACCGCTCTAGATTTATTCAGCACTGATAAATAGTATTTGCTTGTCGGTACTCGGTACTCGATGTGCTAATACCGAGGCCATCCACCGCGCTGTCGGCTGTACAAGCGGCGCGATGAGAATTAATTTCCCATGGGCCCTGTTCTCCGGGTAGTGGGTACATAAAACGTGGCGTGCTCGGCCGGCCTGATTACTGTTTGGTCATTCGTTCAGTATCACTAAGACATCGAGGTTATGGTAGATTTCTGACCTAATTTTACATCTAATATTACTTCTAAAGAGGACTAATGCCGTTAGCCCCCTATCACATCTGAGATGGAACTTAGCTCGGCGAAATGTGAGTGTTCTAGTTGCGCTTCTACCTACCCTTGCGGGGATACTGGTGTAAGCTTATGTAAGACTAATACCTGTTATAAGTAGGTATTAATACAAAAAAAGGAAATTATTATTGTGTCTTCTATTTTTGTCTGGCTAAGGTGAATTTCAAAACACCCACAGTTTTAGCTCCCACAAGAGACGATGCAAATTATGTTTACAAAATCAGCAATTAATTTGAATATTATAATTCAGTCTGTTATGTTCCAACATAAGTTATTCAATGCAATAACAGGTTTTTATTATGTCGTATTAAGTCGTATGTGTATTAAGCCGCTGTTGTTTATACGTATTCATACATTTTATATTTATAGATCGATTAATTCTCCGAACTCATTAAATTATTGAAATGTATTTTATTTAAGATCAATAAATAAGATGGAGAAGAAATTATTTACTCATTTCAACACACCTGCCTTGAAACGGCTTACACGCTGTCTTCTGAGAACGTATTAAATTATTTATTGCGTAACTACATAATATTATGTAGAGGAGAAACGTGAATGAATATGTTTATTATAAAGCAACTAAATTAGATCGCACGAATGTATACATTATCATAATGTATACCCGTCGTTTGCTGCTACTAATATTAAATATTTTTTCTAAGAATCGTGCCACAGCGTTGTTTGATAACAGCGAATAATGTAGAGCCAATAAACAAGCTGTCAAAGTACAATGTAAATCGGTCGGATTCGTGTATGGGTAATAAATCAGCGATGAACTAAAATACACACCCCGTTTGACGTCACGTGTGTTGACGCATTTACGCTAATAGCAGTATACTGATAGGTACTCATAACTTCAACTTCATTAAAACACGGGCTTATTTTTCTTTGTATTCTCAAACGTTTTTATAGCAAAGGCTGGGAAATGAGCAGGTGGTTCAGCTGATGGTAAGTGATCTCCACCACCCATAAACACACAAGACACTTAATGGATCATTGCCAAACTAAAAGGAGTGAAATAGGGTAAGGAAGTGAAGAATTAGGCCATCAGAAATCAAATCTCTGCCACTTTACGCTGTTTTTTGTGAGATAGTGGTATAAAACCAGTTGAACTGACCAACGTTACTGTCTATAACATAGCTCTACCATTCAAACTATACATACATTGATCATTGTTTTTACCTGTTTGTATTAATAAAAGGATGCAATAAGATGATGTAATTTGCATACGAGTGTTATATGCATATAAATATTGAACTGACATTTTATATGTAAAATTATTTCTATCCAACACGTACTGATAGCGGAAGTTGTGGGAACATTTACATGATAATTAATTTGCTAGCCTTCTACGGAATCGTTTATGAAATAACTGTGAAAATGATTAACATATTAATTAATATTTAAAAGTAATAAAATTAAACAAAAAACGTTTAATGTGTTATGTGTATTGCGAATGTGAATAATATCACATGAGTCACGAACATAAACAGCGCTTGATCAAAACGGGTCATAATGCAGTCAGCTGTCATAAATTCTGTGTCATAAATCAACTGTGTCAGTTTACGTTTAGCGTAACTACCTTTTCAGACAAACATTTAATGTTATACGGAGTTATACCGTCGTGTTTTCAGTACCTACATGGTGTTGGGCGGGAAGCCAAAACGTTTGCCAGACATCACCTCGAGTGCATTCTGCTCTCGTTATAAATCAAAATAAATAAAGCTAAAATATTCACGTACGACTATAAATTTAACATTTTTATATGTGTGCGTTTGATCGGGCGTAATGGATGGTGTCGTTGGCACGACATGTAATAAACGGGCGATGGAGATCGTAGATGATATGTTAACGGTACTCATTATACATGTTGGGAAAATATAACGTTTGTATGCCAATAAAACTTAATTACCAACCGCATTATGTATTACGCGAGCAATGAACATCTATTAAATAAAATATATCGTGCTATAGGTAATTTTATATTTCTCAACATTGCTCTTGTGATTAGGGAGTAATAATAGCCACTTCACTCTAGGAAATATTTTGTAACGGAAATGTATTTTATCAACAACAGATAGTGGTGTTCATAATCGTATTAGATCTGTAGAAGTATCATACGCGCTATCTAAAGTACTCCAGATAAAATAAATCCCCCTTATTAAATTTATCATTGGTAACGAATTGTTATCATAGCGAGTGAACCGTCTTCTGATAGTAAATTAGGTCACTGTTAGTATATTTTACTTTAATGTTAACCACGTTAATGATAAAATGTATAATAACGTTTATTCTAAGAAATATTTTTATCATAAGAGCGAAAAGATATGCAAATGGATTCATAAATAAAATCGTTCTAAAAATAAGATCAAGACGAATGTCCTTTAAGCAAATTTAAAACGTGTTTGCTTTTAAAAGATTCCATTGCAACTCATTTTCATTAAGCAGCGATAGCTCAGTTGGGAATGGTACGGACTGCCGAGACAAGTGTCGGAGGTTCGAGACCAACCCCAAAATGGAGCATACACCTCTGACTTTTCTATGTTAAGTGTATTTTCATTGTGAAATATCGCTTGCTATAACGGTGAAGGAAAACATCGTGAGGAAACCTGCATACTTGAGAATTTCTTCACAGGAATTACGAAGGTATGTGAAGTCTACCAACCCGCATTAGGCCAGCGTGGTAGACTAAGGCCTAACCCCTCTCATTAGTAGAGGAGGCCCGTGCCCAGCAGTGGGACAGTAATATTACAGGGCTAATATTATTGCAACTCATTTTCATAATGAATTGTTGAAAGGAATAAGATGTGGGAAGAAATCCAAGTATTTCGCGTTTGCCGGTGGTATTTATTTTGTTCGCATCCGTGACATCAAACGCTAAGAATAGTTTATGTTTGCTATTTCATTGAAGTATGTTTTGAAGCTTTTGTAATAACATTTTCGGAATGCCAAATCGTGGGAATTATTATAGCTTTGTCGTTTTCTAAACGCGAGTCTCCCGCCCATGTTTTTCGCGAAACACTACACAAAATAATGTTTCCGTTTACAGAAACGTTGTCCTGAGTGAATAATGTATCATAGATTGAAATCGTTGTTTTGTGTATGTGTTTTTGTGCAATGTTTTAAGAAAATCTAGTGCAGGAGACGCGCCTTTAGTGATTTTGTGGAGTGTTTCGAGAGAGCTGGAGACACGCCCTTACAAAAACATAAACTGTCTGATACATTATACATGTTACATAGCGCATAAGTGGTGTGAAATGTGAATATTCATACGGATAAACGTTCATACGATATGTGAAAGAACTCGTATAATCTGGTAATCAATATGCGCACAATGCGAGACAGACATCTCCGGACACGTCTCGATGTTGGTCAAGGCGAGGCTGTCGACCGTGGCGGCACGCCAAACCTGCCGACTGCGGCCCGTAATGGCTGCCATTTGTCATATTTTTTATTGGAAACAACAGGATGATATTTATGATCGTCGCCATTCTCGCAAATAATCTTCAATGAATATAATTTGGCAATGTAAATCTTCATATTCAGCCAACGGTAACGATAAAGTACACAAACAAACAATACCTAAGGACGTGAACTGTGGCATTGAGGATATCAAGGGAAATTATCATAAGATTGTTAATTAAAATACCAAGAAAACGATCGAGGTTGATAACAAGACATGGATTAACATTTTCAGAAGGTTTATTCCTTAATCATGCACATTATATCTGGGAAGTTAATTTGTTTTATACATATCAAGATAAATTCCACGTGCCGTATCGAGATATTATTGCAACAATTATAGAGTTATTACAATGTCACAATGCTATGTTGCAAACGATAAAATTGTGCGTTTAGTTAGCAAATTAATGCGGCATCGCGAATTATTTGGCTACGCTCCAACCGCAATAAATATGGTCGACCAATCTCAAGGGCACTCACATTTTACGACAGATGTTTATTTAGATATAAAAATACACAAAATGTGAATTATCAAATTGCTGGGCTGACGTAATGTACAATCTTCAACCTATTCTATTGTGAATTCTAATTCCACATTTAATTTAACAGACACGTCGACCTTCGTAATATTATCCATTCGTCAATCTTCATTATGATCAATCTCTGAATAAACACAAAATGCGACCTCTATTCGTAATATGAATTTGGTATCAAACTAATTACCTTTTATTGTTAACTCAATGAGTTGCATTGCATTGCTATCAAAGTGCTATTTATGATCACTATAAAATCTCGAAGTCTTGTAATGGCGTCCTTAGATACTGTTTATTTGAAAATACAATACTAACTGAATTTACCGGTCGTTATCCATAAAACGGGATTCCATAAATTATATTTCCCAATTTCCGAGCATCATAACACGAACGACAACAAATCGTAAAAGTGGTGATTTAGGATTTTGAAAACACACAAAATATCCATAAATAGCCTGCCTTAAAATACAGACCATTATCCAATATTTGTTGATTGGCCAGTAATTATACGAAGGATATTCATCTGAAGAAATTATCGTACTAATTGTGCAATTATCAAGAAACTATTATTTTAATAAGGAACTGAAAATTTGTTTGTAGAGGTGCTTTGAATACAATAAAGATTCTTCTCCACATTTTTTTAACATTTAAAGCCGTTAGCTTATTCTACTTATATACTGTATCCCTATTGCACAAAAGACACTTAAATACTAAAATTGGAAATGCGCCAACATCGATGTCCGAGTAATCGTATTCCAAGTGGTCGTATCAACTAAATGTTGATTGATGGTTTCCCTTTTCTGTAAATGACCGGATCGACCTTTGCCGGACCAGTCAACTTGAATATAAATGTGGTGTAATTTTCGCGGAATCAAGTGCCTTAAGCCTTATAATACCTGCCGCGATTACTGATGAAATATAGACACATCATATAGCATGAATATGGGGCAATGGATTTAATACTACGAAGAAAATTTATTTGGATTAAAGTACGCGTTTGCTATAAGCAAAAAGTTAGTATGGCCAAGTAACATGATATATAAAATATTGATGTCCAAAATATTTTTAAGCAGAAATAGTTCAAAATTAATCGCTTTATATGAATTGCTTAGTTATTTGGCAAATAAATCCATGCTGAATGACATAACAAATCTATCTACAACTATTGTTATATAACTTCAACTAATTAAAGTTCGATCTCGCAAAACACTCTACTCCCCTTCATACCATCTACTTTATGTAACACACCGACCGTCCTATCCTCGCTTTTAATGAGTCTCCAACTTAATTTACAGTTATTGTTTTACCCCAGTGGCCGCGGATTTCGGACTTGTTACGTATGTTGAATGCCAAATAGTTTCTGTGCAAACTCCACGCAGTCACGTTTGTAGTAACAACCAGATTGTGAATTAGTTCTTTTTTCTATTGTCATGTGATATTTTTTTACTGAAGGACTTCAAATGATGCATATTATGACAGTCCCCTTTGAAGCGTCTCACGCGCCGATGTGAATTTAAATGAAAATGACACCATTTTCGTAATTTATAGGACGTCTGATAAATTTATCGTTCAATTGGGACATCTTTAGCGAACTTTTTTAGTCTTCGTTTATTACCGACTTTATGTTATCTTGCAGTTAATAATGGGACCCAATGAAATAGAATTTAGCCCCACTCCATTCCCTCAATCTCCGAGTTAATAATCAACTCGCAAAGTTTCGGAATCCGTACTAACTCAATTATATAAACTGAGGTCGATGAGGAGTTCAATCTTGCTAACTTATTCATTACACTACTAAGTCGAAGGTCCTGCTTAATTGCACTTGTTGTTTTGAATAACTTTAGATTTACTTTGTTTACGTTTAAAACCTTTGATTGTAATTAAAACAAAACAAACTTCATCATCATCAGCCACATGACGTCCACTACTGGACATAGGTCTCCCCCAAAGATTAAGAAAACAAACTTACTACCGTTTAAAAGCGTTACTTCATCAATTACGTCTTTCGCAATATTTTATTTAGCTTGAACAACTTTGACGTGAATTTCTGTTGAATGTTGTTATAAAGTATTTTTGAAGTGAAAACAAACGTTTAATATTTTTGAATGCTCTATTTATAAGGTTGCATTTCGAAGTGATGTTGGGAAGCTTCCAGTTGCGGAACTTGCTTTCATTCCAAGTTAATATTGTGCAAACTTTGTATTCAATCTAAATGTTTTATATTCTTATTTTTAGCACGCGACGTTTCTTATGAAACAAAGTTTATTTTTGTTGAATTTCGTTGTATTTTCCCTTCTATTTGTAAGGTATCCTGACGCAGTCTTTTATGAAAAAACACAGCTCATAACACTTTCGGTTTGAGCGGAGGAAATAAAACAATCTTGATAAATAAATGCCTACAGACGTTTTATTATATTTTGATATGCGTAGGTGGAACATAACAGAAATGTTACAGAAACCTCTGAACAACACTAATTGGATGTTGAAAATCTCGATCTGACTAAAAATCTACGAAAGGAGCAGTCTTCAACATATTTTGTGGAAAAAGTTATTCGTATAAGGCATATAGCATATAGCTCTTTACTTTGCCGCTAGCTTCTCTGAAATACACACTCAAAACGATAAAACAAAGTTTGTGGAATCCAACATTCCAATTTAATTTTATAAGGTCGAAAAGTATGCTGCTTTGAATAACAAAAAGTTTGCCCCGAACCGTTATGCGCACACGAACGCTAATGTACAGAAATGTAAATTACACAGATCTTTTCGTATTTGAATTTTAGAAGATTTCGGCATCAATGTCAGTTATTTTCATTTTTTGTTTTTAAACACAGTAAACCATGTTATGTATCACGATCATTTTAAAATATTTAGTTAAGGCACTATACGTTTATGTACACAATATTAATATTATCGAGATCCTGTTGCAAAAGTAATTACGGATCACATTACAGAAGTTTGTTCACAACTCCGAACTTGCAGATTATCTGCTTCCAGCCATTACAGTTTTCGAAGAGGCGACTTGCGAGTTCCAACAGGCACAAGTTTAGAAGAAGTTGGCAACTTGGACTTCATACCTACTCTTCTCGCCACCCTATTCCTGGTGCCGAATAAAGTGTTTATTTGTGACTTTCTTCAATTTTTATGCTGTTTTATATATGGCTATTCTAGATATATGTATCAGTATCAGATCATACAGTTGAGACTTTAGAATAAATCTACATTCTAAAATCGTGAATACGAAGAGTAAAAGAGTTTGTAAATAAAGATTTTCTATTTGCGCAGTTATAGCCAGTTTTGTCTAGCTTAGCTTGCAAGAAGATTTATGTAGAGGTAGATCCTGCTCCATTTGAAATAGCATTGCTGACGAATTAAAAATAGCTTGTGACAAAGTCTGGTCGACTGTTGTCAAAGATTCAAATTTAATTGAATATTCATGTGGAAAAAATGTTCATGTTACTGATGAAATTACCAATGACAAGAAAACCCACAAATTTTGAATTTAATTAATTTCAAGATCGGATTTTTGTTGTTTAGGTGTCAAAAGACGTTATCAAGCTATAAAAGATTCCGAAATAATCGGATAGAAGCCTAGGGGTGGGACTTTCGCAATTTCACCCCCCGCCGTGAGTTTGAACCGTTTCGAAGGGGTGAAAGGCGTGGGGAGGAGGGAGCACCCCTCCTCTTTCCCGTTCGTGAATACCGTTTAAAGTTCTCTACGTAATTGCTGTCTGGCTGCGAATAAACTTTGTATTACATTACCCGAGTTAATTTATAGTGTCTTCTTATTCATTGCTTTAAGTTAGTTTTGTTTTCCAAACGACCGGAGTTGTCCTGGCCACTCTTGACTAGTTAAGTAAGTTTTATGCGAATTTTTCGTCAAAACACCCAGTTAAAATGTTATAAAGAATGATTATATTTCGCCTTCATACTCATTTGTTACTATTAGGTCAGGAAATTGTATAGTAGTGTGTAATATTTACCGTAAGCTAAAGGCCGGTATTTCACGATAACCGCACGACTTCTAAATATTCCTTATGAAAGACTGGCTACATTTTTGCTCAAATCAATTACCGATATTGCAGTATGACAAATTTAAAATGATTAAATTGTCGTGTAAAGGCAATGAATTGTTCAATGCATTTTTTTAAGTTCAAATACCAGTGTTAATTAAACATTTTCAACGGAGCCGCATTAAATTAGACCTTGACTCTCCGAAACATTCACGACGAACAGTTTCGAGGCAGTCGCAACAAACTCGGCTAATTTTGATTATCTTGTGATAGTTAATAGTCGGTTAGTCACGCGATAAGTGCATACTTTTCGAATACTCGGTCACGAATTCGTGATTGTCAATTTAAAACGTCTCTATTAAAAGGGGCCAGCCTGTAAAATCGTCCAATTGTGTCTCGTTTGCACACAGACTACGAAAGTTCACAACTGTGTTGATGCACTAATTGACTATGAACTTTACAATTAACGGGTTAAGTGGACAGTAGTTTATCAGCAACAACTGTAGTCCAAACAATATGAACCATTATACGAGTAATCTTTACTAATCTATGCAATAACGGATACAAAGTGGACTCGCCCTTTATCCTCATGAATTAAGATTCAAATTGATTCGACGGATAACGCAATTTGTGTAATTAATTGACCAGTTGTGCATCGCATGTCAATAAATTTGATGAACTCTGCATCGAAGGTTATCAATGTTTGTGCACAGTGCGCACGCTCATTGCGGTAGCGGTGCCAGCCGGCCATGCCAGTGCGCATTCCATGACTGGCGAAATCCATTTATTATTAGAGCCGCATGATAACGATAAACCAACGAGGTCAGACGAGAGCTCGCAAAAAATAGAAACGCTGCTTTACTGCGCGTGACTAAAGAGTAGATGCAAGCAAGATGGCGTGCACATCCGTCCCACTCCGACCGGTGCAATTGGCTCAATTCATCCCGCTCTATCAGATTCGGTTGCCGTTAATTTTTTTGCCAACTGGCTATGTTTTTTTATTCCGTTTTTTGCCATTGAATTTCACGAATTACGTGATGGCAGCGAGAGGTTTGCGTTCACGACAACTTTTGTCGTCTTTTTGCTATCTCTTAAGGTTATGTAACGATAACCCAAAGATACGTGATAAGTGAGGATTTCACAATCAATTTAGCAAGTAGTTGGTAAAAACTACGTATCAAATTAACATCATTTAATGTAATATATTACATTTATCGGGCTTTCTATATTTTCGCAATATAAACTCTATATGTGGTATTGCTTTTTAATCAAAAAACATTCGAAATCCTGCACTTATATTATCGTGATATTTATCGTTAGGCGTATTTATTACAGGTCGTATTATCTCGATTATCACAAATCCGTGACCACTTATTCGCATTTCGTTAGTTACCAATATAAATTGTGCACAACAAGTAATCATTAAACGTATTGGTTACATTACGTAGATGTAATAACACAACAAAACAATATTAACTACTATAGTGAGTCACGGTATGGCGTGATGGGTCGTGGAGGAAACGGTTTGTCACGAAAAGCATTATAAATACATAATAGGTCTGTCTGTACGTTCGCAAACTACTCCCACATGCATCATTGTACGCCTATCAAATAATTCAGATAGCTAGACGATGAAAAAACCATGCTATTTTATGTGGGCACGAATATTAATTGTGTTAATCATTTGTAAATATAGCGTAGTATAATAAATGCGTCATTTGCTGAAGAGATAGTCTGTCACCATTCGTATCCATTATGTGATAAACTACATTTTATATCACTAAGGAATTGTTATCGCTGATAATAAATAAGTAAGAGTGTCATAATATAAACGCTCCGCGCTTTACATTATACTGACTGGCAGACATAAATGTGACTCGCTTTTAAAATATAAAGGAAGTTCGGATCAAAATACTAGGAATTACAACATCTAGAACTTGTACGTAGGAGGCCATCGTCATTCCGCCGGGTTATTACGTGGGCGCATCAATAGGCAATATAGTCTTTTTATTACATTAACTTTATAGCCTTTTCAATTCAATACCTGCTCCAAACAAACCACCAAAACCAAAACCCACTTTCATCAGTTTTGTAGCTTAAATCTTTGTCCTATTAGCACTGTGCTATATGAATATGTTGTGTTCATATCTTCAACCTTCTGTGTCCACATTTACAGATATTTTGATTACAACACTTAACACAAATACATAATTATTTGTTAAATTTGCGCTGTTAAAAGGCCACGCGAATCGATCAATAATTCAACAGTTCGCAGTGAGGAATGTTTCACAAATAAAAAAGCACGTGGTGTGCAGTCGAATTGTTCCGCTCCGTTTAACGCTTGTACGTTGTTGCCAGGCGGACGCGTGGACATGTGATGTTTTCCGAACGAGCCCAATTCAAGATGGCCGCCAGCACCAATGCTGCCATTCGCTTTCCCACGTTCACCATCACTTCGCGCGATTATTCTCGTTTATTTTCCTATTGTACGACTCGTTGCTTACATTTTTATATTAAATAAAACAAGTATTCGCCAACATTTTGCCGTGACAAATTGCTATTTGTCTATCAAATGAATGTATAACAAGATTATGTGAGGTTATGTCTGTAGCACACGTGGCTAGTAGAGTTGGGACCATTGGTTACACATGTTCACATCGCAGCCCACAGCGTAACAGATGTGGGCAACGAATATTATTATGTTCACAATATCTAAACATGTGTTTTCTTCAAATGCTAATGACTCATTAAAATTGTTGACTTTGCTTAGTAAGTTTAAAATCATTCGTAATTATTTAACCTTATCATTCTCAGTTCCATTATCGGGAATCATGCAGTTTATAAGTCGAGATAAGAGACTTTACCTCGATTCATTTATTATGTGTATTGTTCTGTGCGTCATTAATATACGCGGCTACCAATGCCGTATCATTATTTACATGCTGTAATGCCGTGTTCACGATTCTCAGAACCTCATACTTATCGTAATTTACTTTTTTCGTCACTTCAACAAACAAGCAGATACAGGTTTTTTCATTCCACATTCTACGCTTAAACAAATATTGACAATGGCGATGCTATAAAATGAGGCCGTTGGTTTCCGTGGTGACTGGTGTATAATCATCGCGCTCTGAGGACACTGATAGCCGGAAACTACGATAATAGATTAACTACTATTCATATTATGACGCACGACAATGCGTTAAAATATATGCCACGTCTCTATCATGATTTATTATGGCCAAAAAAGGTGACGACTGACGAAGTCAATTAAACTACAAAAGTAGGAAGAACACGCTCTATTGTTTTCATTCTATTGAATAACGAATCGCGTTGACATGCACTTAAACTGTACAATTAAATAGAATCGCACGTTCAAGTTTCACTTCCACTCTGTAAATGAATAAAACATTGACTAGTCGGTTTAAATTGCCATCTAGTTAACTAGTTGCATTATTAAACTTTTAAATATGGGCTTAATGGAATGGAACGCTCCGCGTACACGTGAAGTGAGAAAAATCGTTTAGATTTTTGCCGAGGATGTGTGTCACGGCTAAAACCCGTGCGTGTGTAACTCCAGTAACGTCTCATACATATTCAATAGACGGCGGACCACGATCATAGTCAGTTGCCACTGGCCCGTAGACTTGCTGAATACTAAACACACTTTACTTTGCAAGATATGCATTGAAATTATGGACGGTTTTGGTTTCCTGCACCCCACCGCGTCTCCCGTCGTTGAACAGGAAGACATCGAATGTTAATAATAAACCATTGATATCTGCTTTATACTATTTTTATACATGACGTTATCTGTAAAAATATACAGGGAAAAACATTTTTATCTCAATCAGTAGGTGGAGTATGCTTTGGCACACATTATTTATACATCCTTAATCAGTTCGTTTAACGTTGACCTACTTGCTGTTTGTTGATAAGCGTTATCGCCTCTTTACGAGTTTGATGTATTAGTTGTGCAATTTATTATCGTCTAGTACTCTAGTAGTTGTCGCTCTGTTGATAATATTGTTGATTTTTCAAGTTCATCAACGTTCTTTGTTCTTGTTCACTGTTCTGTAAACACACATTCCAGTTCCGATGTTCACTTGGCGTTCAATATACATTGTTTGCATAAACAATGACGTAAATATCTTTATGGCGCTTGTAAGTTGTAATTCTAGAACTGCTATCTTTGTATTTGTTTATTTTTACGTTGTGACATGTAGGTACATACCTTTGGTTATGTAATAATTTGTATTTTTATGTTTCCTTCTCACTTGCACCACGCCATACTTTTTGCACCTGTGTATCCACACAAAGACGTATTGTTGTCAAGACAGTCATGCTTAAATATGTAACTTTCAACAAGGTCATTTAATTACCATCGTTGACAATTAAACAAAACCTCTCTATAATCCGTACTCCGCGGTGCGACACTACTTCGACGAAGTTACGACTTGCTATCGCTCGTTGAAGGTGACCTTCGACGCGTCCACTCACATCGCAACTTAACGGCTCCCTATTCAATGTAAATTTCGCGAGGCCTTGTTCTCGACTTCAAAGCTCCAAATCCATACTAAGTTACCAGCTCTGACTATAGTTTCTAGCGCCGTCACATAAATTTATTAGCACATTCCGCTTTTCGAATGCATCAGCGCCGGTTTCTTTAAATAACAAAAGAAAGGGGAACACGTGCTGCGCGCCGTCCGCCATTTTGCAATATAAATAGCAAGATGGCGGCGGGCCGTTGGTTGGCGAAAGTACTCGGTAATTATAAGTGGCGCGGCGGGAAGGCGAGTTGAAATGCGAGGATCTATGGCCGGGCCGCGCCGGTGCACGCAACGCTTAGTTTGATTTATATCGGTCTCTTGTTTCCATTCGGCCGATTGTTCTCGGTTTTATGCGCTCGAGACTCGCGATTCTGGTATTGTTTGTGACGGCCATGGGAACTCAGCTCGCATGACCTTTATTGCAGCAACGACCCCACGCGAAGAATTGTATTTTTGTACGTGGTTCAAGTTCACGACACATTTCAATATCTTTGACGTAATGTTTCATCGAATTCACCATATTTTGAAATCCGAACAATGTTATTGATACGATTCTATATTATATGCTCTCTGTCTCTTCACAGAAGTATTTGTTATATTTACATATAAACAAACATTTCTCAATGTTGCTTTGATGTTAAAATCAAACTCAACAGTCTATAACACACATAAGTAGTTATGAATTCACATTTAGAAACAATTTGAGATTTACTAAATCATTCGTGAAGCTGTTTGAAATACGGAGTGTATCATTTTGAAAGTCTAATGTATCGTTGACGTAAATACCACTATGGATTATTCAACAACAATAAATACTAAAGACTTCGTCTCCGTCTACCTTGATCCGGTTACATTTATTTTTTGTACTTGGTACCTACTAACATAGCGACGATTATGATGATATTTCACAGATGGTACTTAACATCGATGTTGCTAAAAACGTACAAATTACTACAAGAGTGCTTCAATAAGATAATAATATCATCTTCAAACTTGTATTACTAGTAAACTTCTCGGACATCAAATTGTTTAAACACTTATTTGTAATTTATTTCGATAACTGCGCTAGTCTATGTTTTCAGATCACACTTTGTTAAGCTATATTATATTCATCACGAATATACAAAGGTTCTTTGAAGCAAGAAGAATTGAAGCAATAATCAAGACTAATTATTATTCTACTCTCTTATAATCCGTTACCTTTGAACAACACATCGTTCTATTGTGATTAGTAAATAATCACAACACACGGTTAGCAAATAACAATTCACTTGTCCCACTAATTTGCGATGTCTAACATCACAAATAACATAAATGACGTGCAGGCTTCCACGAATCGCCACTACTTTGCGTTATTAATTAACATTTAATGCCCCTTTTCCGCCTTTGAACTCTCGAAATCGATAAACTGTTAATTATCAACTATCTACTCTAATGCTGCCACTTGTGTACAAATGCGCGCAATAGTTATATTAATTACCAAAACATGTTGTGGTTTTTATAGATTCAAAATTTCATTATCCAAAAATCAGCCTACATGGCATTCAGATGAACCTATTTGATTATACCTTTGCTCGACCTGTGTTGTTCCAAACCTGGTAATATAAATCACATACGGCACACAGTTTGTAGATTTGTATTTGCTAAACTATTTTCAATTACATTCTTTATATTTAGGCAATACTTATACGTTGCGTAATATTTACTAACGAATACGTGGAATAACATCAGGCGTCGTGTTTTTCGTTCTTTGAATTTACTCAACATTTCTGTTTATCACATTAGCAAACCAGATAAAAAATTGGTATTGCACAAAAAGAGTGATAAAGTTTACCTTTTGGTGTGTGACATGTTATTGAAGTTCTACTGTCGAGCGCCGACTCATGCTGGTTCGTCAACGCGCCAAATTGATATTCAGGGCCAGCTAGTTATTATCGTTGTACAAATAAGTGTTGATAGAGAGTGGGCCGTTGGCAATGAAGTAATCTATCTTAATTCTTTACTTCTGTTTTTGCACATCACCGCCTCGCGGTGTGACCTCGATTTTAATACTTTTTTTATTTCGACAACGCAACAATCGTAAAAACGCTATTTTTTACTCATAAAGAGAATGATCTCTCGACACGCTCTGTGTATAATCGATTAATGTTTTTCTTTAATTGCTTTTTTGATCTGCAAAAACCATTTAAAATTTGACGTAGATTGTGTGACGGCTTCCTTTATCAACCGGTAGCCCATGAAGGATCAAACTGACCTGGAAATAAAGTGTTTTATGCTTAAATTATATAGTTGAATTAACAAATCATCAATCAATTCCGTATATACATATATGATTATGATTCATCTACGTATCCAGAGCTTGCCTTACATCTTCATCAAACTCTTTGAACGGAGCATCAATTACAAAACAAATGTTTCTCTCTGAGTGAGCAGTAAGCACTGATCCAGGCGAACTAATGATCTCTTGCATCATGTTTGGATACAAAACCTCTATTAGTTAGTCATGTGTTTTTGTTTTAAAATATTATTTATCGATTACGGGTTTTTTGTACGCACATGATTTTACAACACGTTGTTATCACCATCAATAATTCAACGTAAACATACATATACTGTCGCATTAGTTCTCGTTATTTTTGTGCATTCGCGGAATTCCCACGTAAAATATCGCTTTCCTTTGAAATTGATATAAATCACGTTGTTATTCTCGAGACTACGTTTTGTGTTGTGTCGCTGGAAATATATGGCGTGGTCGGGAACGTGGTCAGCAAGATTTATAAACATGCCTCCATTCAAGTTAATTACAATGGCGATAAGCCGGTGCGTTGAACGAGCACGATTGATAATGTTAAAATACTCCTTCACGTAACTCGATTGCGTTTCAATTGCTATTGTTATCGCCAGTACTTATGTATGCCACTGCACTTATGTTATTATAAGTAATACTTATGACTTGTGGACTTGACAAATATTTAACGGTTTTTGTTCTAATTCTTTGTTACCCTTATTTATTGGAAACGTATACTCCTAATATTTGAATAATATCATCCTGCATCATTGTGATAGCTACATTCTCTGCGACCTGTCACTGATAACAATGCTATTCATCATTTAATCTTATAAACATGTATGTGTTTTCTATCTTCTAGTGTTTGAAATGTTTCCTAGTAATGTGGACAATCTAGATTTTGTTTCATATGATGAAAGTCGATCGAGTTATACAAAAGAAAAAATATTCACGGATATCCCATTTATAAACACACTACATCCTAGTGTTAAGTCATTTCAGAACACATAAATATTTCGTCTCTACCGCCAATGTATCGGTTATAACTGTTGGCATATTTTAGGCGAACTGAGGATCGCATGCCAATTCGTTTGACCTCAATACCGATACTAGTTCTGCGTAAACTCTTATATCGGGTTTATGAAAACACGTCTATTTTAAGACTATATAAAGCCCCAGACCGCTTCTCTTATTATTTGTTTGTTTTATAGCCGGAACGTGTGCCAAGTGTATGTATGCACGTTTTCAATACTCGACGTTACTCAGTCTGATTTACTGTAAACAACAAGAGAAAGGCATCCGTTGAGAGATTACTACTCGTGTTTTTTATCCGAGTATCTATTCGCGGTTAGCTGTAGTAACACAACGTGTAAAATATTTATACAACGATGCTCGTACATTCTAGTGACCGATTCGGATTACGTGTGTTCGCGTAATATGAGATTTTCAACATGTGAAACGGAATTCGTGAAGCTTGTAGAGTGTTTAATTATTGTAATCATAAATTGTAAGCCGGTGCGAACTGGTGAAGTGTGAGGTGATATCCGTTATGTCAGTAGTCGGTACAGTCTGTCCCCGCAGTGGACAATATACCGGTTCTTATCTCAATTAGATAGCTATGTAATCTACAATACTGATTGATTAATGAAAGCAAAATTGACGTTCTTTTTATTAAAATAAAGGCCTTATTCCGTTTTAATATCATTTATGTATGCTTTGTGATGTACAATGATACTTTGTACCAACACTTGACAACAGATAAGGAATTTTTATCTTATCTAATTAAATGTTTGTTGTTTAAAATTATCTCTACTTGTGACAAGAGTTATAAATGATATTAACTCGAGGATTGATTTAACAGATATAATTGGTTGTGATTGCGCAAACGTTGGAAGGGCAAATACGACGTTTATTTAGTGCTAACGATTTTAGCAAACACATTCTCTATTGAGGATATAGACGGCCGAGTACTCAAGTAACTTCGTTTCGGGCGCTCCTATGCAATTAAAATGCATATATTCGCTCTGTCCGATCAATTTGTTCTGAGAACGATGCACGACTTGTGAGTTGTGGTATATCGGACAAGGAACGCAAGCTACTAATCCCCATTTCTCACGTTCGGACCAGTTGCTTGAACTGGTCGGTCGACATGCCGATCAAGAAAGGCGGTGGAGCGGTGCCATAAAGGGGAAAACGGCATGTGTTTTTGTGCTCCCCTAGAATTCCGTCCGCCATTACCTGTGTCGTGCTTGCAGCGGTTATAATAATAATTAGGTTTGAACATCGCATCGTGTATACACGGCCACTCGGCCCACTGTTTGGAATATAATTTAACATCACACGACTTAATTTCTCACAATGATTGTGTAAATCACTTCGAGTATGTATGTGTCTGAAGGATACGATGCGCGCGTAGAAACCGTTACTCGACAGTCGACATGCAACCACAGAGTAGTTACGATTAATGTCTATATCAAGAACACGTGACAAGCGTTTTTCCGTTATTTTTATCATATTTCTTTTTCTTTCTCCTCGCGTCGGTGCCTCGGTGGCGTGGTGGTATTGGTGGTACGACTACGGTTCTGAGGTCTCGGGTTCGATCCCCGGGTCGGGCAAAGTGATATTGGATTTTTCCATATCAGCCCGGAGTCTGGAATTTGTGCCCGATATGGCGATAGGCTCGCCCCCTATCACATCAGGGACGGAACTAAGCTCAGCGAAATGTGGGTGTTCTAGTTCGCTAGTCCGCCTCTGCCTACCCCTTCGGGGATACAGGCGTGAGCTTATGTATGTATGTATGTATGTATGTATTATTTTTCTTTATTTCTTTACTCATTCTGCCCGTAGTCGTGGCAGAGTACATTGTTGCGATTTTCTTTGATGGCTGTAAAATCATGTTATAGAAATGGCTATTCATTTCTGATTGAAATGTAACAAATTGAATTGAATACAACAAAACATTAATTTTGCGCTATAATTAATGACAAACATGAATCTGAATTACATTAATGATATTGAATAAATACAGCAACTTCCCTTCCGTGGTCGAGTGTAATCTGTAGGAAATGTAAAATCATTTGCAACATTCTCGGTTATGAATAGTTATGATACGCATTAATCATTCAATTTACCTCCGATTCCAGTGGCCACCTGCGTCACTTCACACAAACTGGACCAGATGTGGACTTCGCCTTAATCAACGGTTATAAAACTAGTTTAGTTCAGAATGATGTTGGAAAATTCCATGGATCTGTCCCCAGTTTGTGATTCATGCATGTTTTATCAATGTGGAATTATTACTTCTATACTATTGGTTTAGCAAAAACTTTCCAAACGTCGAATGTTGGCTGATCGCTAATAATATTTAAATATACTGCACGTAATAAAAACCATTCAGATCTACCCAATCGAACCACACATTCGCGTATTTCATGACAATTGACAGGTGATTATGGTAAATAGCCAGCAGCGCGAGCATACCATTATACGAATAATGTTTTCTATTGCATAACTTACAAACAGGTTCCGATGAAATCAGTGGCGTGCATTTCATGTAGACAAAAGGACATTGTCTATCCTGACAATTTGCTAAAATTATATAAAGAAAGAAAAAATGATCACCAAAAAGAGTTTTCCAAACAGCACTGGGTGTGTTATTTTAAATCGACGCGAGACGGATCATGAGGGTTAAAGTAAGACAAGAATAAATTAAAGATTTTTTTTTTTTTTTTTTTTATAGCAGAGATTGGCAAACGAACAGATGGGTCACCTGATGGTAAGTGATCTCCACCGCCCATAGACACACATGACACAAAAAGAATCATGGCTGCGTTGCCAACCTAAAAGGAGGGAATGAAAGGGGAGGGAAAAGGAATTGGGAAAGGGAGGGGGGAAATGGGCCACCGGAAATCTCACTCACCGAACGAAACACGACAGCAAGCCGCCACTTTACGTCGGTTTTCTGTGAGACAGTGGTATCTAACCGGTCGTTACGTTACTGTCTACAGCGTGGCTCTACCACTCAAAATTAAATCATAATTTTGCAAGATTTTTGTCTACCCTAATCTAAATGCCTGTGTACGTCACTGGATGAAATGACAGCACTCAGTCGATACGTGCGATTATTAAAACGCAGCTGTTTCTCACTTTACACCTACAATACAATTATGGACATCGAGTTTTTTCTGACGAATTGATTGCGTGTGTCGAAGACATGCCTAATTTGGTCGGTGTTTATTATATTGAGTGGAAGAAAATTTATGTTAATCGTCTCGACGTCGATATTAGTGTCACGCCATAAAACAGTGTGTTTGGAATTCTATTGCCTTATTGATTGTAAAATATTTTATAAGTAGTTAACCTTCGACCGATCGATGATGCCCTCGTTCGATTTTGCATTTATAAAGAACAATAAAATCGTATTATCTCGCTTGTTTAAGACGAAATAAAATGAAATGTTTTATGGAGGCCATTCGGGTTTGTTGGGGGCGAGCGACATAATGTGAGGGTGTAAAACGGAATCACCATTAGCCTCGGCGAGTCATGCGAGTGGGGTTAGTGAACCAGCAGCTGGTCACCACCAGTGTAGCCATGCGGGCGGCAGAAACTCGAGAATAGTCACCACCTGCCAGCGATGCCGCGCAGTCCGCAGTGCACACGAGGTCATATCGACTCGATCGACAGTTGCCACATTGACACTTTTTATCAATTGACGGAAAAAATTGCCTCACTATACCACTTTGCCCCTTACTTGTAAAAATATTTAAGCGCTGCTTATCTTTATACCATAGGTTGTCCCTTTCATTTTTAAACAATGTAACGCAAGGAAAAAAGTGACAGGTTATTCTTAACCATTTGCTCAGCTAAAAATGTTGTTTTAACTTTTAAGTAAGGCCCTTTGTGTCTAGCAACTGACGGGAAAAATTAAGTAATTGTGACATTTATATGCGATCTATTGTCATTCTGTTCTGCAAATTAAAACTTTACCCTTGAATTACCAAGAAATATTTAATAATCATAACGACAAATATTAATTTCTAAGTAGTAAAACTAGTACTTATCTGGACTTTATAAGGTCATCGAGATAATTATACGTGTCTACTATTTACATACAGCATCCAATTCGATTCCGTTTCGAATACATTTCCATTTCGAATCATAAAGCACTGTTGATTATTTACTCCTTTCACATATTACATATGAGTGAATGTGGTTGCCATTATGTACGGACTAAGGAGTGTTGATATGTATCAACGTTTACATATACTCTTTGCGTTGCACACAATTTCACTGCCACATAAAGTCGCTGACATTACGAGCTATCGAAATAATGATGATAAATTGCCGATGCCGCTAATGTGCTTAGCGTGAATGAACTTAAATTATTGTTTAAAGATCGCACATTTACATTGCCAATAACTTAATAATATTATCTCAAATTACAACGCGACGTGTTTATTTTATAACATACAAAAACCAGTTTTGTAACGACAAAAAAGAAGTTTGTTATTTCGCATACCTCTTACTCACCGAAACAGGTTATGTTAACCGTTTGCCGTCTGCTATTCTTCACTATACACATATTTTATGGTGTTTTGTATGCTCAGAGGTCACTTTATTATTAATATTAAACATTGTACTTCCAGCTACAACAAACGATTAAAACGATATGACGTACAAAAACTGGACATCAGATTTACAAATGAGTGATTGCTCCTACTGGGGAGCCTCCTCAACCTGACAAATTCACACAACAAATCTGCTTATAGTCAGAACCGGACTGATCGCAGATAGGAATTATTATTAAAAAAAAATACATTGTACTTAAAGTTAAACCCAAGTTGTTACCTCTTAGTACTACATTTTTGTTTTTATTCTCTTTGATATTTTTTCCTACACATTGTCGCCTGAGACATTGGCTAAGTAAAGTTGATTTCCTTAAATCTTTCTTAATATGAATAAATAATTGCCATCTAGATTGTGCAGGGGTTCTAACTACAATTTTTATAGCGGAATACATTTTAAATATACAAACTATATCTAAATTATATATTGAAATAAAACTATTTTTACGGATTCTATCACGATTTGGTTTTAATTTTTATTCCCGATGTTTCGACGGATTTGCAGTCTTCGTCGTCACGGGTTGGTTAAATTATATAATGAAAACATCAACCATTGTTCTGTTTGAGAGTTTCACGTAGATGACTTATTATGGTAATTTTAATATCTTTAATGCAAATTCACAACTGTATAATACATATCAAAACAAGTTTATTTATACAATTTTAATTATCTTTTTCATTTGATGATATTATATTTTTTGTGCAAAAGCGTAAACAAAACGATAACTTTTATATGTTCGGTGTAACATTTACATCTTATATATGTATGTAATAGTTGGCTTGTATCTGATATGGGTAGACAAAGACTATGAAATTACGATTATCACATACTACTTTCGCTTCATTCAATTTTATTAATATTTTCATGCCTTCTTATCGGTTTGGAATATACATTTTTTTATAGAAGAGGGGGAAAACGAGCAACTGCGTCACCTGATGTTAAGTGATCACCGCCGCCCATAAACATTATAATGATTTCCTTCACCTCAACGGATGTGGTGTATTAAATATGTTAAAAGGCTGTATAATCATTTGCATTTTATACGAATATTCGAGGCCAACGCTCTCATATTGATTTTTCGCATTCGGAAATGTATAAAGTATATTTTTTGTTACAGGCTCATCGCCAGAACGTGAATCCAGCGAAATTACAAAAAAAGGTAACACACTATATTGCATATTATAGTACCGTTCCCTATACATTTATTCATTGTTGTTATCGAACAGAGACCAAACTATTTTAATATAAAATGAGCAGTACCTTTCTGAAACGCAAGTGTTGAATTTTAAAATGTTTAAATTATATCTAAAGGCGATGGTACAAATTACATTAATACAAATTGTGAAATAATTAAATTCAATTGAAACGACAAATGTTTCCATCAAGATCGATACGGCCGGTGGCAAGATAAATTGATGTACTAAATCTGCGAAACTAAACGGTAGCTTTAGCCTTAGTTTGCAAAATCTGACAGTGATTAAGTAAATACCAATACAATGACTAAACAATTTATTAATTTCGATATTGAATCGCCACTCACTGACGTAATAAATGAAGAAATAGACGTAATGAAGATCGTAATAATAGAGCATCGTGATTCAATGGCTCCAAATTACGATCGGATTGGTTTAAATTTAAAACGAGTTTGATTGACACATGATTATTCGTGAACTATCTTTTTGGTTATTTATTACGATTGGCTCAGTCTGCTATGGTCTTAATGGTAATCGTAAAACGTGTTTATACTGAAATATTGAGATCACCATCCTTATTTCACATTCAAATCTGTATCTTTTGTTTTTCCAATCCTAATTTGCGTATGCATTAACCATTTATACATCTCACTGTATTTTATACAACAGAGGTCATCGCGGACGACAAAATACATTTGTTATTATCATTTCCCAATCTAAATTTCAATTAGCCGTCCGAGTAACGGGGTCACGTCGTTTTCGGTGGACATTTCTACATAATCTTTTATTCGTGCGTCTATTTCAAGTATAATATAGATTACATTACGTGCTGAGCATCGGTTCGTAAGTTATTTATGTTATTCGTGTTTACCAAGTGGATTTAGGTTTCGTTTCATGATAGTTTTACATTTTGTTTGGTTTGTGGGTACATGTATGTTTGTTTGTAGTCACCTGCACGAGGTTCAACCATTTCTCCAGTAGTTAAAGCCGCCACACACGAGCTGCGAGCGCCACCCTCGTGTCAGCTTTATTTTCTTATCCCCACGTACAGCACACCTTTTCAAGTTCAAACGTAATAAAGTATGTACATATATGGCCATTGGGAAACGAACACAAACTTTTGTTTGTATTGTTGAAAGCCAACCTCTACCGTGGAAACCTTATAGCTGACGTATTTATAGAAACGGACGAACAATAACAATCAGGGTTTTCATTAAAATTATTACTTAACGCCCACGGAACGTGTTTACGGTCCGCTGCGCAGTATTAAATTATAAATTCTGGTATCGGAACAAGAAAATATTTATGTACTGTTATTGCTCATAAAGTATCTAATCGAATAGATCTTGGCCTGTCGAGTCGCTGATATTTATTCTACGAATTTATGTTATTATCGATCTGCGCTATAAATAAATGTTATATGTATAACAAAAAAACCTCACAGAACCGGTAACGGACCATGGTTACGTGTGCGTCATCTCAAAACTTACACACGGGTATAATTAAATGAATATTCAAAGCACGGCTCGTCCGGACCAATTTGTGGTGCCAAGAACTGGTCTGGTGACTTTTTTGTCGACGTTATTTAACTTGGCATATTCAGAATGATTATACGTTTTTTTATAGCGAACTGTATATTACTTTGTGATGGACATACATATTTATAAACAGCTGTTTTATATGCATTTGTGTAGGCGCTTGTGATTATTGTGATTAGTCTGAAAGCTAAATCGCATGGTATACTTGTTTGACGTGGCAATTCTATTTACCAACATAACGATATATGTCTATGAATTGCAGTCATTAGTCGAAATGCTAATGCTGTTTTTAACAACGTCCGACTGTAAAGAGCAAACAACTGGATAATTAATTGGTGCAATAGCGAAGATAGTTAACAGTATAAATGCGCGATACAATTCGCCGTTGAATGTTCGCGTGTACTCAACCGTGAAGGTTACAGTAATCTTGACATTAAAGATATCGCGAAACTTTCTATTCCGACTGCAGCGACAAGCGTCAACGGTGACGACCGATCCAAATTGCACATCCATTGACACGCCGCACAAAAGCAACAAAATGTAGTCGACGATAAAGAGAAGAGGTCAAACAAACAAGTCAGACCAGTATTTCTCGTGTACGATCAAGAAAGTCTCGGTGAAAGTACCAAGTCTAAATCTTTCAGTCAAATTATTAAATGAGTTTCGTAACACTACTCGTAACATAACCGGCTTTTGAACTTTACACAGACTTTTTTATACGTCGCGTTCATATCGTGACCCAGATAATAAGAATGATTGTTGAACTTTGAAGAGCTGATGTTTGAATGCCAACCTGTACCTTCAGATAATATATCTCCGGCTCTCAGCGAAGGGTCCCGTCAAGCCCCGTGTTATTTGTTACGTGACACCCCTCTCTTTTGAACGTCTCGCTCTCAGTTACCTGTTATACTAGATTATTATTATTTTATTACCTGTTTGGGATTAACAACAGAATGATATTTAAAATGATTTCATCCTTCTCAATCGGAAATCTAGTTTTATCTTTATGATAAATGTAATTTAGCTGTCGGCGTTTTCGAATGCCAAATGTTCGATCCATTCGATCGATATTTGCAGATAACGAAAAGAGATAAGGATATATTTTATATTTTGTCTGACATCATTCTATGCGATGTATAAACATAAAAAATTCGTTAGGTGTAGACGAAATATAACATAATTTACCATTTTTATCTATAAAATAAAAAATGTTTTCAATGGCGTATTCGATAACCGTTATAACTGGCAAGGTGGCTGCACCTCAGCACGACGCTTCATTTGATGCCAAGTGCCAACGTACACTGGTCTGAACATTACCCTGGGTTGAGTGCATTAATGAGCCCGCATATTGAACGAGAGTCATCGGCCTGTTGCCGGATCTCTTGCCGGATCTAATTATTTACTCTAAAGAAGTTCCATCGCGAGCTATCCTCATTAGCATATCACTGCGTGCATTGCTATTAAGATCATTTAGTTCTAAATATAAATCGTTAATGCAAGAGTTACATTACAGTTAATTGGCCGGTCGATACATATTCATTGTATTATTTTCCTCAATGATTATCTTGACTGACGTGTCGGAGTAACCAGTAACCGCGTTACTTACGGTTTGCGTAATATCATTAAAATTAATTTAGCCCGCATAGCTTGTGCAATGTATGTGTTATGCGTGAATATATGCATTACAGTTTATGGCATGGTGGCTAATGCTCGAGTTTCACATACAGGCAGCCCTCACGACCGGTTCCCGACCGTAACATGCAATTTAGCACGACTTTCTAACATACGTCGACTTTGACGCACACAGTCATGTCAACGTGTGTACAAGGCGTAGGCACGCTGCATTGTTATAACATTCGAATATGTAAATAATTTATGTGTACACGGGTGATAACATCACCGCCGAGCTACTAACACTGATCACCGTGTAAATCGTGACCTTCTTTGGATGTTTTAAATACCAAGAGACATTAGCAACAAACTGCCGCAAACATACATACATTTTCTTTAAGATGATGAAAATAAAACCACAGTGGCCAACAGTAGAGATCATTTACATGAATAGACAATTGAAACAAAAGAACAAAGTGTATAATATTGGACATGTGACTGAATAATGATGATATGATAATGCCTTGTTGTGAGTCGAATTGAATATTTAACAAGCGACGGACGGGGAAAACATCAGCGCCGTGTACGCATGCGCACACGGTTTTTATTTCTTTGGACCTAATGATGTCTTTATTACATCCTGGAACGCTAGTTTAAATAAAATCAATCCGTCCTTTCACTGATACAAATCAGCACGACGCGTTATAGATATTTATGAGAAATCCACGTTCATGTTGCAGTTTAACATTCAGTACTCTGCAGTCAATTTGGAAACGAGAAGTGTTAGCACGATTCCCAATTTAAAATATACCTGTTAAGCAACGTTACAATTGACGTGACCTTTATATAGTCACTAAATTTTCCGTTAGCTTCAGGAATTCAAATGTAATTGGCTCTTTCATGCCGTGTGCTGAAATGCGGGCTGGCGCATTCAGGGTCATGTCTCTAGTCTCGAAGAGTGTAGTGTCAGCCGACACCGGCGACACTCGCGCCACCTGCACGCCGACCGGTAAAACGAGTTCCGAACGATCGCTGTCGTCTACCGTCATATCGTGTAGTTATGAAACATTATTTATCGCCGTCATGATTTTATTTTACGACTTGCGCAATAATTGTCGAGATGCCGCGTTCCCCGACTTCACGTAATGAGAGCCCTGTGTTATCGATGGACGTTTTACATCGTTCCAATCGTAGTAAGACTGACTATTTTAGGAAGGATGTATATTACAATATTTTAACAATATATAAATACACAAACCATTTCACTCGGTTTATTATACAACTATAACACAGGCAATTAATAAAGTTGCATAATATTTTTTTAAATGTCACCAGTCAACTTAAAGTTATATTTGATTGTGTTAAATAACTCAAATTGTTCTCATAAATTACATCACCTGCAAAAGCAAACTTTGAAATGCCAAGTCAACATTTTTCTAACTACATAATACATTGATACCATAAAGCCAAAGCATAAAGCAATAACCTCTGTCTACAATGGCATTTGAATCTCAACATTCATCGAGTATCCTATTGAAATAACTACAACAAAGGAGGATGATTGACGCATTTTTTGCCTCGTAATGGTCCAGCGATTTTTCGGGCTTCGTTTCTTTCATGTTAAAAGAGAAAGTAATATTATTACTCGTCTGGTAATAAATCAGATTTACATTTAAATCACTCTGAATTTGCAAACATCGCAAATTGAAATCATAACGTCCATATTAAGGAACTTGATCTTGAATTGAGAATCGTGATCTAAAAAGCGCCATCTGCTATTGTGTCAGATAACGCAGATATAATAGCGTCTTATTAGATCGGTGTCGATAAGATAGAATCGAATGTTGAATTCGAGATGCCGTGATCAGCCAGCGCACCGTCACGAGTCACGATCCGTGCGCCAGAGCTGCGGAGTGTAGGCAGCTACTTTCTCTTAACGGGACTTGTCTCCCGTCCCCCGCGCGCCGCATCCGCCCCCGCTGCCGACTGAACAGACACCGATTACGATTACGACATCCATTTTGAATTTTATTATCTGTGGAATCACGATGATGATAATATTACACGTTGTGTAATTGCGTTTGCAACATAACACGTTTTGTTAGCAGTTTTATTATTATTTGTTATCATTGAAATGGTTTTTACTTTTATTTTATTTTGAAATTTAAACTTATTTGGTAACTTAAACATGTAAGCATAACAGGTATTTTTAATTAGTTCTTATATATTTGTCTGGGCACCTATACCGGTAATTGCATTTACGATATTTATAGTATTTCTGTAGAGCGTTTAAACGATATTTTTACTATACGTTGTGTATCTCTTACGTAGTAACCGAATTACTTATTAGTGAGTATTTAAATATGAATGGAATGCTCTAAATCCTACAGAAAAAAATGATATATGCAGAGAATTTTAAATATAATTTCCAAATCGGTATTGACTGTGTTAATAATTCTAAATTATTTCATCATGAGTTCATAACGAACCCATATAACCCGAATACAAATGTAAAATGTATATGGCAATACACGTACAACATAACAGGAAGGTTGTTATATCAAGAGTCGAGACGAGTTCCTCCTATCGCCCCGGGGAGCCGTGAGTCAAAGGCCACGAGTCACGATCTTTGCTTTTCTGCCTCTACCGGTACCCAGCACTTAATGTCGGAATGCCTCCCGTGTATTGATGATTTACTCACTTCGTTTGTACATCTTATATTTTATACTCTGTTATATTTATCGTCTCTACATAATTGCTTTATCGTATTATATCGTGATCTATCGATATAATTCTATTATTATCAATTTGTAGATAAAATGTTTCTAATTCAAATATCTGAAATAACCGCCTATATTTATAGGCAACAAATAAAACGTTTAATTATAATGGAACGCAAAACATAAAGCTATTTAGTTTCACACAAGACGTAACTTATTAGGCAGCTACTCGGAAACAGCTGCTGTAGTTTTCAAAGATGATTCACCGTCAGCACAACGTTTTCTAACTCTATCGAGATTCAAGTGCCACTTCACCTCATCCTCCCCTCGTACAGAGGAAAGTGTCTGGCATCGCTCCAAAATGTGTCGAATGTCGATCTTCCGAGAAATATGCATCCATCCGCACTCCAATATTAGTGGCAGTCAGCGCCAACTTGTTAATTACGCGTCTTGCGATTTATTTTTATTATGTCATCCGCCAGAGCGTCGAGCGCCGAATGAGCGACGATGATTTGTATTGTATCATTTGGCTCATTAACAATACAACACAGACGCTAATTTCGCAACTGAAAGCAAAACGAAAGCATGCTAATAAATCATGCTCGGTGCATGCATGTACGGATTGTTCTGAAGCGTCACGATCGTATTGATTTCCTTTCTAATATAAAAAAGCCATTGTCCGTTTGAAAGCTCGCAGGCACAAAGCGTGAAGACAACAAAAAAGCTACTACACAAAAAGGCACAGCCGTATCAGTGTGGTTGCGCGCACGACTTACATTATTCTATGGTATGAAACGGAACGCACATGTGCAGCAGATGTTTGGGGTACTTTTTCAAATGTATTATTGCGACTCCCTCCGCCCTCGCTTTGATGCCACCCCGCTGCGCAGTCACTGACCCCTTTTTGTTGATTCGAAGGGTAACGTGACTTTGTTTTGACCTGTTTCCTTAATTTCGTTTCGTATTAAGAGCTCGGTCAATTGATATCCCTCAATTTATAGTCTGCTGAATCTTCGAACAGAATTTGTTTTTACGCGAAAGTTGACTTTCGATCATCTATATCTAGAGTAGACCGAAACGAAATAATATTCAGTGATTTTTTCCTTTCTTTTACCGTTAAGTCACGTTCAGCCAGTAAACATTAGTAGTAACTAGTAACGCGGCAGTAAGTCAATTATGTGTGCTATATTCGGCATCGCCGCGTTGATCGCACACGTGTTTCGTCCCGTGGATCTCCACGAGGGTTGATCAACCCGAACGAGCCGACAGGTCCCAAGGTTGCCACCGAAGATACAAACAGCTGTCGGTTTGTTATCTTTGGTTTGATGTTACACTGACGAAATTAGTGGGTTATTTTTGGTACCAACATAAAAGATGTTTGGAATTTCTTTTTGATGTCGTCGGTTGAATAAAACCTCGCAGATGTAGGCGAGAATCAGACGCTCTTTTTAAGATAGATTTAAATGTGGTTTATTGTGTTGTTATGATATATTTATGGCTCGCTTATATTGAATGGTGTGCTAAACCGGTAATAATAGCAGAGATACCAGTTACGAAACTCAATAACAATATATAACTACAAGAGTCTAAATCGCGAAGTTCAATGCTCTAGTAATCGTTTAGCAGAACAATCAAGATCCAGCTTAATAAACGCAATATAACCACTTGCTCGAGGCAAAAATGTCGAAATATTTACGAGATTTGACTCTTTTTGTTCCATGTCTATATTTAAACGCGTAATGTGCAGATATTGTGCAAAGGATTTCAAGCTTTATAACTTTAGTAGCAGATATGATTTCGGTTCGCCACTTTCGATGATGTTATTCACAATTACTCCCGACCCGTCGAACCGAATCGTGAAACGTGTTCGCCGATGCCATAAAGGAACTAGTAAAACTCGTATTGTGGTTTCAGTTTCTTTTTTGCTCGTTTCGAATATTTTTCTTTTTTCATTGCTGTTATTTTGGTAGTTTAATTAAGTATTCGATGTGTGTTAATGGTGTGATTGGCATTACAGTTTTATTACGTTGAATCATCGTTAGATAAACGTGATAGCGTTTTGTTTTTATTTAATGTAAGAGAGGACCAAAGTAGGTTTATTATTGCAACTTGCAAGTATTGTATGATTGCGATGTATTTCTTTCGTTATTTCATTAGTTATTTTATTTTAAAATATATGTATATTGGATTAAAGTAAAACAAACTCTGAACTATATCTATACCGACTCATTAGTAATTACCAACGAAAACTATTATATTGCCAATAGGTTGTCTGCAGCTCATTATGAACGTTGTAGAGTTATCTGTTTCGCTTATTTCACGTAAATGTTTCACTGTTCTCTTTGGAAAATTACCTTCATTATATTTATTTATGGTCCTCTCCCACGAATATAATATAGTGTTGTGCCTCTGAAACCGGTTGGTTTATCGATACCCGAGTTCTCGTCTCGCTCGATTTCTTCTTCCGCAGCAACGGGCCGGACGATGGAACCCATTCATCAATTATTTATACTTCGTTTGACTTTCAAAAGGGTCTTTATGCTTAGTTGACTTTTACATAATAACAGTAATGCAAATTGTCAAAGTAAAGTGTCCAGTCTGACCTTCGAGGCGATTTTAATGTGAACATTTTCATAGATTATGTATGACATTTTTTGTTTTATTTATGAGACTTTGTTATTTTGTTTTTTGGATTCATTCAATAATGTATCTTTGTGGTTCCTTGCTGTATAATATATCCAATATTATTTTTGAAAGGTCAACCGTCAAACAAATACATCTGCGTCGAAGAATGTTGATAAGTTTTAATTAATCGATTGATTGTCAAACAAACCGTTCATGTATACTTAACTGGTTCCATAAAATCCGTAGCGTTGTATGAAAACATTGCCGCTAAGTAGGTACAGCACATAATCGTGGCAGCCAATCTCTTTTGGCACAATGTTTACAAAATCTCGTGGAATTGAATCGAGTCTGCGCTAGTATTTGTAAACAGGGCGGCAGCCGCGCGGCGAGGCGCACCGTGAACGACGTGCGTGGCTCCTAAAATACTTCAAACAGGAATTGAATCCACGCCAACTGGTGTGCGTAGACGGTGGCTTGCAACTCGCGCGCTCCTTGTAAACTTTTCACTATACGACATTAAATTTTATTTCCGTACATGAGTCTTACACTGATATTATAAAGAGTACAGTATTGAACTTCATCAAAAATCTCTTAACTTGATCTAAGACGAGTAATATTACCAGTATTTATAATATTACTCATACGTTTATTAGACAAAAAACAAAGTTCTATGCTTTTAGAATTTTTATTTTCAGTAATTGTCAACCAATTAGGGACTAAACAAGCAAATAATATAACGTCCTCTAATTGACATGAATGCCTTGTTCTTGAAAAGAAATAATTTTGTAAAACAGACAACACATAACCGGTATTTTATGCAAACAACCGGATAAATTTATTCGCTATTTACAATTGAAGGTGGTTATTTTATTGCTGGCACGCGGAGCAATGTTCAGTTTACAACGTCTGTAATCTATTAACCTTGTCGGTATCCTCCGTGTCTGTCGACAATATCGACAATTGCACGATGATTGATTGCGCAACACTACACAACTGCCATTATTGAACGAATGATAACCAAACACACTTGAGCAATAATGTATGCCATATGCTGATCGGTTGATGTGGAAAATATTTAATTTAATTTTCTCAGTTTCGGTTATAAATGTACATGCTTTATTAACTCTTTCGTTGCGTTGAGGATTCGATTTTAGACAGTTTAGAGAAAATATGGCTTTAAAACCACCAGGTGTTAATTTATATCCATAATAAAATGACATGATAACCATGTATTCTTAATTCTTCATCATCATCATCATCAGCCATAGGACGTCCACTGCTGAACATAAGCCTCCTCCAAAGATTTCCAGATTTCTTAATTCTTAGTCGTAGTAAAAGTGTCGATACTCAATACCTCTATACCAGAAGATGAATTATTTTGCAGAAATATGAGCACAGAGTAAAGACCCCATTAGCTAAAATATGTTTTACTATTTTATTATTTTTAAATATTCGTTTCCAAGACAAAACTGAACTAACAATAGTCCAACATTACACTGGTAAGTGTTTTGCTTGTTCACCTTGAAATACCCTTCAAATTATAAAGAAGGTCATTCCACCTCTTTTAATAATATCTCTACATTATTATGCTCATATATTTAAAGCATTTTTTTCAAAGAAACACAGTATAAGTAGGTAAGGGGAAACCTTGTGTATTGTTATTGTTAGTAAAGGAAAACCCCGCTAATTGATGACGGCATGAGTTAAAGGATCATTTTAATGTTTGTTAATTTTTAATATGAATTTCATTATGTAGTGTGACAATTTTATTATAAAGCCGCGTGTATATGATTGTTGCCAATGAGACATGTATGTAATCTATATTCCGGATGTGTTTCGTGAAACGCACTAGCTCAGCTCTAGATGTCTAGACTTATTTGCCTCCCGGGTGACCTATTTTAATCTAATGATTATGCGATACATTACAGCAGCTTTAAATATTAGCCGAGCGTCGGACAGCGTTTGTTTCGTTTCAAATACTCCTTAATTTAGGCCATGCGTGTTCTCACAGCTTTCACAGTTTACTCTTTGGTCGATTTTGATTGCTTTCCCAGCACTGAACCTGTCCATCGGCATGAGTAACAGTATGCACTTTCAGTAATTGATGTGTTATTGCAACATGTGTTGATTTAGTCTGACATGTCTTTATGCGCATAGTAGGTATAAACAAGCGCACTATCGCGATGCAAAACGCTATAGTTGATGTTTTATCTAATCCACGTCTCCAGCACTAGTTTTCCTGAAACAAAACTCTAAAAGCACCTATACAAAACATGTTTTTGTATTGTCTCCTGCTCGTATAACAATGGACCAAAGGGGAAAAATTTTAGAAATATCATGTTTTGTGTAGGTGTTTTCTGTAATGTTTTAGTGCAGGAGACGTAGCCTAACAACAACAATAAATACGTTTAAGAGTAATGAAAAGCGGTGATGCATTGTTTTGTGCGGTGTCGTGTAACCCATTCTCGGTTCGTCACGCGCATGGCGCGGCGCGGTGGAGCGGTGCGGCGTGGCATGGCGGCGCACAGGCTTCGAGGAAACCAACAGTAACGTTGTTTCCATCTGCATTCTTCGCACGCCCACTATCGCGCCTCGCAATATCGCCAAACGACCGCCTCCATTTCCATATCCTATTGTGGGCGGTGCATGTAACCTTCCATTATTTGTGTTGTTGTGCGAAGCCGACGAAAACTATTGTTAATGAACACCGATGTCGATCGCGCGACGACCTCCACGGACACTTTCCTTTATTGTTTCACCAATAAAAATCTACCGATACGAAACTCAAGGTTCGCAGCGTATCGCGCTTGCCGTCTATCCGCGGTTGTAATTTATTTATTTGTACGGCGGATGCGATGCCTATTTACGTCCGAGCAACCCGAAAGAAGGTTATTCGCGTTTACACAAGCGAGTAGTGAGTAACGTGTATACATTTAAGAGTTAAACGAACGCAGCGGACATTAATCAACGTTGTCGGTAACCGTAACCGTCTCCGGGGGATTAGCCGCCGAGATATTCTATTCTTCGGACGTAATTAATAGCTTTTGGCAAGTGAGCGTTGGCGGGGCGCGCGCAAATAGGTTTCGTGACGGAACGCTACAATTACGTAATTAGTTAATTAATGCAAGCGTATGTAGTATGAAAACAATGTAAACACATACGACTATGGATAAGTAACTGCGTGTAACTGTATCCACAGTATGTCTTACGCATAGCGCACGGGCACGGCCCACGCTCGTGTGAAGCAGGCCAACGGCCTCTCAGTCTTGCTTATAGGTGTCGAGACTAGCTAGACGTCGGCGCTATACGGCGATGAACGAGCGTTTTCGAACGTTGTCGAAATGTCGATACATCAACGTAAATAATGGCGGCGCGGCGGACTTGCGCGTTTGAGTTCTGCTAAAATACAATTATCGACTCGCTTTTCGCAGGCTTAGCATATTTAATACACAAGGCTCTGCGACTGGCTCAGCAGCTTCACTCGTATTATATTATAGTTATCGAGTCAAGAACCTCGACATTTAATTAGGCATGAGTTATGAACGCCCACGGCTGTGAAGGCAATGACTTCTGGCTTTTTGATTCATTTACATGCAATTATACAGTTTGGCTTTATAAATAATCAAACATTGAATAATTTCTAATATGAAATATGCATTACCGCGAACTGCCTTCGATACTCCACGAGTATGATAATGTGGGTGCGAAATGCGAGACGCGACTCGTCTGTATTTTTCCTAACTGCAGTAATGACTCGGAACGGTATTGAGATGTTTTTATCAAGCCAGTCTCGGAGCCGATTAACCGGACGTGCGTTAATTGAATCGATTCAGACCGGTTCCCTTCTCTCAGGACCGGGAAGACGGATCGTAAATTAAACCACTAATGTATTTTGTGTCTGTTATACAGCCACTAAATAGTGGTGTACAAGTGTGCCCGGTTTGAACCGCCGGCTAACTTGGTCGATTAATTAGTAATTCATTGGCTATTAATTCTCACGCTCGCCGAATCCTCGGGAAAAATGTTTCGAACTGTAATAATATCCGCCATTTATGTATATACTTTCATTTCTTTATGTACATATTTTATTAGTTTGTGTTGTATTAACATAAAATTATATACACCGATGTTGATGACATTAAGATACCAGATTCACCTCGATTTCTTTTCCTGTTATTGATCCGTCCACTTCATTTACATGTTAATTTACAAACGAATATAATAAACTAACCGGTTTATCCGAATGTCGTTTTTCCTGCTGATGATATTGTTTCGTGATTCATTTAAATTAAACCAGAACTGTATAAATAACGCGGACCATAATAATAATGCTTAATATAAAATTAATTTCGAAATTGTTTAGAATAAATTGGATATATTTCGATATTGAATATTAATGTTCATTTATATGACGTCTATTTATAATATTCGTGTTAGAAATGTCATTTTTAATATTATACCTCTAAGTACATGTACGTCATAAACGGAATATTTTTTATATTTTTGTTATTTCGAAGAGCAATCTTTTAAAAGATTTTAATGGTGTATTTACTCAAGGACATGTTTTTACATACTTTTTTATTAAGCCGGTGGAGACACCAGGAGGATCCTGCGGTTTTGATAGGAGCTAGGCTGGCTAGATTTCTAGCTGGCATTTAAGTCATGCATAATGGCTATTGACTCGATTTTCAACGAGCTTAGTACGGAAAAAGGATTCCACAACCACCATCAAAAATATATTTACATTTATTACAGCCTCCGTGGCGAAGCAGGCGAGTAGCCGGCTTTGAAGCGGGAGGCCGTGGGTTCGATTCCCGTATTGAGAAAAATGTTTGGGTACCCCACATATATTTGTTTCAAGTCTGGGTGTTGTCAGACCGAAAGTCCCTCATAGTCCCTGACACCCACGATACAGGTGTGGAGTCAGGACTAGGTGTGTGACTGTTGGGTGTATTTTTCAAGATTCCTGTGTACAATTACTTTAACACGCAAGCCAAGCAACATATGACTACATAGAGATAGAGCTAATAAAAACAAGTGGGTACTGGGTAATAGTGACGACGTTTTATGTTTATGTTAACTAGATGTTACTTTTTGTTTTCCTCGTACGAGGAAGGAAACAGTATTATGAATAATTTATTTACCGCAGCGTTTGCAGTGTTATTGCAGTTGATGGCAACGGTGGTGTAATAATTCTGCCCTTTTAGCTGTTTTATGATTAGAATAGTTTTACAATGTAACAAGACAGCTTGGCCAAAAGATTATGGATTACATGAGAGCGCCTCATTTAGGCTGAGATCTATAGAGCAATTTTCGACTAAGTAGTCAAAGACTTTAACTTAATCGAGTTTTTGTTACATCTCTGTGATTAAATGTGTTGTATTTGTTTTTGGTAATAATAATAAATAAAAAAAAGAAACGAACTCAGTGAGCATTTGGAATTTTTAAATCGAACTTTGACTTAGTTCGAGTCATTTTATACAAGAAATTAGTGTATCTGTCAGTCTGTTTTTCTTGTAAAAAAAGTCTCGGACTAAGTGGATGTTCGATTTCAAAATTCCAAATCCTCGCTGAGTTCGTTCCTTTGAATGAGATTTAGTCGAAGTTCGCTCTATAGATCTCAGGTTTTCTATAAGACAGTGGTATCAAACCGGTTGAGCCGAACCGATACTGTCGATTTGTCTTTTTTCTTATTTAAACGATTACGAGGAATAATCCTGTCGCGTCGCTATAAAGATTGCTTAATTGTCGATAGAGCTAGGTGCACTAGCGAACTAGTACACCCACATTTCGCCGAGCTTAGTTCCGTCCCAGAAGTAATAGGGGGCGAGCCTATCACCATATCGGGCACAAATTCCAGACTAATATCCAAGCTAATATGGAAAAATCCAATATCACTTTGATCCATAATTTGATCCATAGTTCGTATACGTATACCTGTCTATGGTTAATCATGTCTAAATATTATTCAAATAACAATTCAAAGACTGCCGCAAATCCTCATTACAATTTTAATTGAATATACGATTAGGTACACTAAGCTGTGTAGAGCATGCTGATTATTCACTGAATAATAATAATAATTATACATATGTATTATCTCAGTAATTAATCTCTCTGTCTCGGTGGCGTAGTTGTATTTAAGTATGACTACCGTCCTGAGGTCTCGGGTTCGATCCTCGGGTCGGGCAAAGTGATATTGGATTTTTCCATATCAGCCCGGAGTCTGGAATTTGTGCCCGATATGGCGATAGACTCGCCCCCTATCACAACTTGGACGAAACTAAGCTCGGCGAAATGTGGGTGTTCTAGTTCGCTAGTGCACCTATGCCTTCCCCTTCGGGGATACAGGCGTGAGCTTATGTTATGTTAGTAATTAATCTCTCTAGTAATTATACTATAAATGTATTTTTAACATAATAATTACATTTGACCTTACAAAGTCTATTATGCTGTAACACGAATTCATCAAATGTTATCCATTAAGTTACTTATAAAGGTCGAAACGTTAAAATTATGTTGCTAAGAGACAAGATGTAAATTTAGTCGGCTTCTTGTTATTTTGTGGACTTTAACATATGTTCATCAAGGTTGATTACCGACTCACTGTTTTCGTTAAGATAATACATGCGAGATGCCGCACAGTTTGCGATAGCATTAACACGAGAGTCGAGACTGATAAAAATATTAAGCACATTCGCAGCTAAGTAATTAAAATACGTAACGACATCCACGTATAATTTGCATGACACGTGTGACACTGCTGGACACGGGCCTCCTCTAAGGCTGAGCTCAATAGAGTGAACTTCGCCGAGTAAGGATTTGGAATTTTTAAATCGAACTTCGACAGTCCGAGCCATTTTTTACAGGAAGAACCAATTGACAGACAGAGTAAGCAATGATTTTCTTGTAAAAAATGACTCGGATTAAGTCAAAATTCTCACTGAGTGCGTTATTTTGACTTAGACTTAGTCGAAGTTCGCTCTATAGATCTCAGCCTACTAATTAGAGGGTTTAGGCCTTAGTCTACCACGCTGGCCTAATGCGGGTTGGTTGGTTATACTGCATACAGCATGCATTTCAAACACACCACTTTAGATAAGTGAATACGTAACAATCCAAGAAAGTTTCACTAACGCGACCCAAGTAGAGATTATTTATATGGAGGTCGAGAAAGTAAAGGCCGAGCATCGTCTGTGGAATAACAAAACGTTTCGAGTCGTCGCATTGGATCGCGTTGGTTGCGCAACAAATAGTCTATGGATTATTATGGAGTGGGAACGTCACGCGCCGCGGCCACGCGCATTAAAAACAATGACAAACGTAACAAGACCCGCCTCGTTCGCGATATAACCCTCCAATGCTTATCGTAAATTGAAATTGTAGTGATTTACGAGAGACCTCAATAAGCCGGTCTCGACTCTGCCATCAGACAACGAAATTGACGAATAAAAGCGCCAACAACAGAGTCATTGGAACGTGAAAACACGATCACGATCGTAATTCGCGCTACTGTACATTTAAAGGAATGCTATTATGTTACCTTATCCGCCGCCATTCTGGCTGGCCTACATAAAACGTGTCGATTTTTGGTCTGATAACGTTGGCCTTGCCGTTTTAACAGAACTGGCATTTAAATTGCATAAATCGAATTTAAGCCGTGCAATTTACTCGAAGTAACCGGTTCTCGCATAATTTAATTCAACAGCCGATTATCGGCATCGTTAGTAGAGACGAATGACTCATTGTAAGTCCGTTGTACACATGCTTTCGATATTAATTTTCACGACGCGTGTTGGCCCATTAGTATTATTAGCTCTCGAATTCAGTGATGTCATTACCGTGTTAAATTAGTTTTGGAAAAACAAATGAGTTTACAAAAATGTCTCACTGTGTTGTGTCTTAAGGCTGAGATCTATAGAGCGTACTTCGACTAAGTCTGAGTCAAAGAAGCGAACTCAGTCAGGATTTTGACTCAGGCCGAGTCATACTTTACAAGCTTTGTCGTGTGTTTGTGTTGTAAGTCGAAGTTCGAAATAGTGATGGGCGGCTCGGTGGCCGAGACGCTTATTATGTAACATATATATATGTGCCGCCTTCAACGGGTTACAAAATTCGAAATCCTCACTGAGTTCGTTACTTTTACTTACTCTACTAAGACTAAGTCTACTTAGTCGAAGTTCGCTCTATAGATGTCAGTCTAAGTTTTTTTTTTTATAGCAGAGACTGGCAAACGAACAGATGGGTCACCTGATGGTAAGGGATCTCCACCGCCCATAGACACCCAAGACACAATAAGAATCATGGGTGCGTTGCCAACCTAAAAAGAGGACATGGAAGGGGAGGGAATAGGGTTTCGGAAAGAGGGGGGGGGATGGGCCACCGGAAATCTCACTCACCGAACGAAACGCAACAGCAAGCTGCCACTTTACGTCGGTTTTCTGTGAGACAGTGGTATCTAACCGGTCGAGCCGGCCCATTCGTGCTGTAGACGTTACTGTCTACAGCGTGGCTCTACCACTCAGTCTTTTAATAAATATGCAAGTTATTCGATAGGTGGCCACTATGCAAAGATGTATGACGTGGGTAGAATTGTCTATTCGTAAAATAGAAATCTAATATGGATGTAGGTCGCCGTGACTCGATAATGGAACGTCCAAACGTGATGTTGACACCAGAACGTGAACGCAATTTGGATATTCATGCAGACAACAATCGTAAAAGTATTTTTGTATAATACATTGTATTTGTAAATACATGCTTGAAATATAATAATCTGATTAAAGAAACATTACGAAATGTAAGATTTGATATATACTTTTGTTCTTTAAAAGTACTTTTACTTCCCATTTCGTAAAATGTTACACAAGCAAGGTGTCGGAATACTTAATAAATTGTACTTGTATCGTCAGTAACTTCTCAGTATTTTTATTTTCTGTCGAGTATCCAGCCGACGCTTACATCACGGCGCAACGTGCCTTACATCCACAGTTATACCTGGCTATACAAAGCAAAAAAAGCTATATCCCTTTAAAGCAAAAAAGGCCCAAATATAAACAAAAACAAGCACCCCTGCTCATATCGGTTGAACCGTTTCGTAATTAACTTTGCACCGAACAAAGAAGACGGCCATGAAACAGCAAATCGCTCGCTTATAAGAATAATAATTTGTGTTCGCCCTCGAAAAATGTCTGCCTTGAATCTTACATCAATGTTTTTCTTTTATACGTGAATAAAAGAGAAGAGGGTGGGCCGGGGGTCCCTGAGTACCCCCCTACCGCTACAGAAGGGTTGATGTGACGTTTGTACCTTTGTGCTATATTAAAGGCATTTGAACGTCTACAGCGCGATAATTCCGTTTTAATTGATATTTGATTCGTGCACTTAATAATCAATTTGGATTTGTTTATTTTGTCCAATATTTCAAGAGTTGTGTAATAAGATATTATGTCAACATTTCTGCGTCGTCGCCTTTGGAACAATCTAGAAACATTTAGCGGTATGTTAATCATTTTGTAGAACAATAATCTCTAGATAGAGCCGTGATTGATCTTAGACAAGATAATTTTTATAACATTCAGACGGTTAATGTTGTACCAGTTTATTTCCAAAGTTATTAGGTAAAGATTTGAGAAAACAAAAGCAATTTTATTATACTTACAAAAACAACGGCTATAATAACAAAATTGGAATCAAGATATACCTACATAGGATGTTGTGTCTGTGTGTATTGTGATGTTACCATGGCGATTGTAACAGGAAGCTTCTGCTGTTATTATTAGACTCAATACCGTGATCAAAGACATGATTGAAGTCGCTTGAGGCCGTATTGAGGTTGTTTTTTCATCGAAAATGTATATCGCTTAATAGAATGTTGTTCCAGAAAAAACACGTTGATAATAGTAATTTAGCAAATGATTGCTATATTATATCGTAAAGTATTTATGAAACACTTTATTATGTTGACTATAAAATACTTATATTAAATCTATTCAATACGCCTATAAACATCGCCTGTTTCAAAGTAACCATTACAACTTCTAGGAAAGACACCGTAAACTGTACGCGAATGGCGCCTTAGTCATAACTATGAGAAGAGGGTTTCAATAAACAGTCCCTTGTCGGAAAAAATAAAATAACTAATCTAACTTTCGCCCTCGATTGTGGATTCACGGGTGACAGTGTAAACAGACTATGAAGAGTGTAGGAGGGATTCCACCTTGTGCCCACATTTCTGCCTCCCTCCGCCCTCACAACCACAGCTCAATTGTGACATTTACCTTCACTTCCTCCGCCCCCTCTTGCAGTTCAATAATCTTTGAAAAGAACGTAAAACATAAGCTCAGAGCTGTATCCCCGAACGGGTAGGTAGAAGCGCACTGGCGAACTAGAACACCCACATTTCGCCGAGCTTAGTTCTGTCCCAGATGTGATAAGAGGCAAGCCAAATTCCAGACTCAGGGCTGATACTGAAAAATCCAATATCATTTTGCTCGACCCGGGGATTGAACCCGAGATCTCAACACGATAGTCATACCATGCACGCAATACCACTCCGCCACCGAGGCAAGCAAGAATAGAACGTAATGTAAAAATTAAACGAACACTGTTTGTAGGTAAATCATACGTTTATAACGTTGTTTGCCTTGAGCGATTACTAGCAAACGTAACTTTAAATGGACATAATTGTGCCATAATTTAAAGTTTTAATAAGCCGACGGCGATGGTAAAACAATGATAAAAACAGGTACTTTTAATTGGCAAGTAAATGACACCGGATATTTTTATATGATGAGTAATGGTGTTTGTAATCAAATCGCGATTTATAAATACCGCTTGTTCATCAGTAAACAAATATGTAAATTAAACACAAGTAGCAATCGGCAGAACAAACATATTTATTTACGTTGCCGATGTAGGTTTTGCTTTTGATGGCGTTATTCAGTTCCGTTGTTTTTGTTTCAATGAAATTGGATGAGTTTGTTCGGTCAGCGTGTGCAGCTATCAAATTATCTTGACATGTTTACTCAATGATTCATCATATGGATATACTGCTTCGATATGTTATCAAAGCATCATCTGGTGAAATGGAAATTCAACGCATCCTACACACGGCCAATGTAACCGTGTTGAAGCATTAGTTGGCATTGATTCAAGTGACTGAATGGGAGCTGCTCCGTGTTCCTTTGATAACCTGCGGCAGTTAGCGCTAATGGTACGGGGCTTAATGCGCCTGCTTTGAATAAGCCCGAGTTTGGGGCTTGGGGAGGCCCACCCCGCATTATGTCGGGGGATTTGGACACAGCTATGTGATGTATGGCAGACGACGTTTAATGACGTCGTGTTTTGTTTGAAACTGATGCGAGCGACATGAAATGAAATTACTGGGTCTTATTAAATCTGCCATGTGATTTTATTTTGTTTACTTCATGAGCTGAGGTTGAGATTACGTAAGCAAGGTTACATCCGTTTAATCTTGATAAAACTCATAAATATTTTCAACTTGAAAATATGTCTTTATCAGATCAATTCACATCATCTAGCAACTAGCACGAACACAATGAGTGTTCCGCCTAGCACCTAAACTGGGTTCAAAGAAACATGCCATTGTTATGTGTAGTGTAATGAAATGAACATAAAGAATGCATCTCGTTTAACAATGGAGTCATTGTGCTATTTGATTAGCGAATTGAGGCGCACGGGGCGTTCGTGTTGAACGATCACGACTTTCAGATCTCACGCGAACCTTAGTTCCCATCGCTTCGCTACAAATTGTTCGGCCACACAATATGTGCAAAAAATACACACACACCATCCACGTACCACGTACTTATTTCACATTTCTTCCATTAGAATATAATCAAACTCGTAACTCGCAAGACCCCTGACGTTTCACAACTTTGTGCCTTGTGTTAAATATGTAGGAATGCGCAAGATAGTTAGTTGTGCTGTAAAGATTCTTATCAGTCATTTGCCTTTGAATCTTGCATGATATAACGTTTGTCAAGTACGTTGCCCTATTAATTTTTAAGTGTCTGAATGAAAATCGGTTTATGATGTGTTTGATGTTAACAGCTTCGAACGCATCCCTTTCATCTCAGACGATAATTATACTGCCAAATGAGTCTCATTCAATTTACAACGTTTTTACAACTGTGTCTGGTACGTCAGTCTTTATATCTTTACATGTGCGAGCCTGTTCTCTTTTACACACACTAACTATTATGAGGACAGTATGTTAACGTCCGTGCTATTCTTAAATAATGCGTCATAAAAAGCGAACAGTACAACAATAGGTCGTTGGGCATCGCATCGCACAGGAAGTGCGGCTGTGTTCGCAGCTGCCTATGTCCTGCTACGCCTTCGACGCTCACTCACATCAATAGAGCATTAGAATCGACTAATACACGATCAACAAACCTGGCCTCTAGTAAACATCAATCAGTCTGGTGTAAAACATCAAAGCCCTGAGAATTTATCTCTATAATCGGGAATGCTTTGTTTACGCAACATATGTACGATATTTCACGGCACTTCCTTATGAACAATTTTATCACACCTCCGTGCCTCCGACAGCCTCCGTGGCGCAGCGGGCGAGTAGACGGCTGTGAAGCGAGAGGCCGCGGGTTCGATTCCCGCATTAAAAAAAATGTTTGTGTGGCCCTCAGATATTTGTTTTAAGTCTGGGTGTTTTGAGACCGAAAGTCTCTCATAGTCTCTGACAACCACGATACAGGTTATACCTAGTGTGGGGTCTGGATTACGTGTGTGACTGTTGGGTGTATTTATATTTATTATCCTCTCAATCGTTGCTCTTTCCACATGATTTTGGTTGCGTTATTTTTTAAACATATTAATTTTATGTAGTTTATGATTCATCGAAATGTATAAAAATATCGTCGTGATGAATATCGTTGTACGAAACAGTTAAAGTATAATTTGCGTGAATTGTTAATCGAATGTGGTTTCGCATAGAAACAACGTTTATAATAAATGCACATTCTCGTGTTGCATGAGAACACAACGCAACAAAAAAGAACTTCCTCGATTATTTCCAGCGAGGCTTTGTTGCATTTTGTAGCGTAATAATTCGTAGTTCATGGTTACGCAGTCGCTTATATGCATGTCGGTCTGTACTGCGGATTAGACAGGGCCAGAGCTGCGGTTGCGGAGCAGACGGACACGCTATTTCATTTCGTATTATTACGAGTCGCTCCACGGCGGTACTTTCATCAGTAATGAGTGCCGCATAGCCAGGTAGGCTCCGACCGCAAGATATTCTACACAAACTCGAGCGAAAGGAGGCGACCTCTGTGTGTGCTCATAAAAAAATGAACATCAAACCCGCCATTCAATTACGTTCAGCTCAGGTGGAATTAGATTGTGAAATCAAAAGCGTATAATTCGTAACACGAAGAGCATCAATCCAAAGTTGTGGAGGCAACTCGGCTCTCGTTAGCCGTTAATTGTTGTGAAATGTTCGCCATTAGCGATGAGCCACTCGCGCCTCGCATCGAGAGGAGACTTTTGATTACGATTACACGGTACAATGGCCGCGCGTGAGAGTCGCCCGCGTTCTATTGTGCGATTCAATTTATTATGTATTACACATGCGCATGCTCTATTTACGCAGCCGGTAACAATAGAAAATAATGTTGATCATTTTGCATTAATTGCACGTTACATGCCGACGCGAAGACTGCAATATCTGTCTAACGTGTTGTGATAGTTACGTGCGGTCGATCGAGCACGACGGAAGCACGCGGACGAGAAAAAACTAGTGCTTTTTTAATCGAGACTATTATCTGAACGAGAAGTAGTGGTACATCATAAAGGTCGTATTAATATTCACGATGCGCCGTACCCGGGGCGGGCAGGCTTCACAAAATGGCTGCCGGAGGCGCTCGGGGCGACCGAGTCGTGACCGCCAGGAATCCACGCGCTCGTTCCGAACCCTCATCAATTATGCATGAATGCGGCCGAACGCCGATGTTTACTCTCCATGAGACAACAATTTATTGCGTCGTGCGGTTTTTGACATTCGATCGGCGACCGGTCCCGAGTTCTCAACGGCGTGCGGTGACGAAATAGTTGCTTACAATTTACGTGCGATGTTCAATCACTTCAATCTGTAAATAAATCTTTTAATGACTAAGGCACATGTAATCGTGACCGATGTTTCATTGAAAACCTAATGAGGCTTTATCTGGTAATGTTTTATCATTTCCGTTCTCCGAATATGTCAATCAAACATTATAATTTCAAATAGCTCTCTATTGGAATTCGGAACGTTACTAATAGATTCTAAAGCCGGGTCTCCTGCACTAGCTATTTCGAAACAAAATACTAAAAACACATACGCAAAACAACGATTTTAGCTGTCACCTGCTCATAAAAAAATCATGTTTTGGTGCAGGAGACTCGGCTTTACCGATGATGTTCATATCCACAAATCAACAACCAACGCTTGCCAAATGCAGCAGTGACTCATTGATACTGCATCAAGCGGCGCCGTGGAATTAATTAAATGGAATAACTGCGAATGTCTGTAACATAAAACATTAACAGCTGTCGCTCTGTGATCCGTGATAACGTTTTACTAACTCATTGTTGTTGAAAGGCGGAAAGCGTTGCGAGTTGCGATGTTATTATACCATTTTTTCAAACCGTTTGAGGCGTAAAGTGTCTGTTTGTTCTATGGAGGCGCATTGTCTTGTCTCCCACGCATTGACTCATTTTAGTCCGGAAACCGAGAAACGCTCATCACACACGAAGAATAAACACAACTCTCATGAAAATGAACCGAATTCTATATACGGCGGAGCGTAGAAATGTAAAATTAATATTATGATTGCGACGTAAGTTCATCAGCTATAAGCTAGCAAAAAATACAAAACGATAATACTAATATTGATAATATTAGTTAAGAATTTATTATTATTTATAGGTTATCTGTTAAATCTTTCTTATAAGCAAAATGCGCATGATAATGTATTTATTTTACAAAAACATTGGTCACGTTCTTGTGACTGAATGATCTTAATCGTTAGTTAATTGAGGCAACTGATATCGAATTAGCGCTTAATGGCTGTATAATGTAAATTATTTTTTAATAAACGTATTAAAAAATCTAGAACGTATTCCTAATGGCTTATTTAATGGCCCAAGGTATTATGTACTACAATATTTTTGAGTGTATGTGATTTAGTGATTCTTACATTAGTGAAATAATCATTATAAATATTTTCTTGTAATTACGTATAATCGTACACAATTGGGTACTTGACCAATGTTTTTTAAATTCATTTTATATGAAATATACGTCGTCTAAAATATAGAACAGAAAGAAATATTGAAATATTCTTAAAAATAAAAAAGTTATAAGCCTTTGAAGTTTGGTGTAACCTTCAACAGCGGGAAAGAGAAGTATCAGTAAAATCACGTCAGGGCCATAACGGAACGTGCGTTGAAAAGGGATAGCAACATATCCCCACTACGCCCCCACTCTTGCTCATTGCAGATTTTAAAATATGAATTACTGTCTCATTTTTTTAACCATTTCGTTGCAGTTTTTGCAGGAAGGTTTTTTTTTGTTAGCTATTACATATAAAATGTGTCTAACATTGAACACTGTCAAATACCCAATTATAAACAAAGGTAAGTACAGATAGCAATAATCTCCATATTTAAGTAGGTTAAACCAGAGCTGAATCGAATCGCGAACCCAATGAAGCGTTGTTCTTGTTCATTTTTTTTATCGTTATTTATTCAGTATCATTTAAACAGCCGGATGGATAACGGGTCTGTTATCAGTTAAAGCAACCAGGTTATCGACTGCCGTGTTTGTTTTTTCTTATCTGTAAATTCCCCACCTCTCACCGCGCGAGTTATCTAACGTATCTGACTCCGCCATTGTATGATAAAACACTTATTTTTAGTATATTATCTGAAGTCGTGAGCGGGTTGCGCTCCATCTACATATCGCGGTACGTGATTTTCTGCGAACGTGTTCAACAAATTCGTAATTACGTACAATGTTATTCGCGTACTAAAAATAAATGTTATGCACACAAAACAACAGATTGTAAAACGTCTTTTAAATTTTTTGTTGCTTCTAACACTCAACCGGTATTATTATTGTATTGTTTACATTTATTTAATATTTTTGCTGCGATGCTAGTAATTAAATCGTATTTTGAAATTTAAGGACGTGATTAGTGTCCATTCCTTGTAACAATGTAAACAATAAACGAATGGCAGAACTCTACTTAATATAAGTTTAGTAACACAAATAAATTGATACGAACCTACACATAAAGCATTGTAAATTGCGTTTAAACTATTACAGCTTGGAAATAGAAACTTCTTAAACTAAGTTTAGTTTAGTCGCATGACAACAGAATAGACATAATTATTATCACTTCGTATAGTTGACACCCGCCAATACAATTTAGGACGTAACACATTGATGCCATTTAACACGTGTGTGCTCATTTAACATAACAACAGGCCCTCGCTGAACTATCGACTTTTTCTACACAGTATGTGTAAATTACAGAACATTAGCAATTCGCGTGTAAACGCTAACTCTGTTAACACAAGGCCAATATAAGGTATGCGACCTCTTTGCTTGTTTTTACACAAACTTCGCAAACAGGTTTTGCCTGCCAATTCACCTATGTATCCGCCTGCCCGCATGACGAAGCAGGTGATAAAAAATCGAGCTAATAATAGCTAATAAACAACACGATACAAATTGCAAATGAATGTTGAACGCGATAAAAAATTAATTAAGTTTTTTTCGTAAGCGATCTCCTTTGGTGGGTCGGGTTTGTGTTGAAAGACTTGAAACTTTGAACTTAGCTTCGAGCATATACCGAATCTTGTTTATTAACAGACATAATTGCTTCTTTTTTAATGGCTAAAGCCACAATGTTTTTGTGCTACGCCAATGTTACTTTATTGCTCTCTTCAATTGCCAACACTGACACATGAAAAACATTGAAAGTGAAGCAAGATTTTCGGTTCATTCGATCGACACGTAATGGCGGCGACTGATCGAATGGACCGAAAACCCTGCTTCACTTTCCATATTCCTAGACCTCCGTCCATCTTTTTTTACGTCTGTGTTGCCAACTTTACTACACGCTACAGAGCATTTTTTTTAATTAATGCCAATTCCTAAGTCGAAATGGTCGTGTTATTCTCATAAACTATAAACGGTGAAAATTCCTATCAATCAGGCTTGACCCGCGAGCTGAACTCTTTGTGTTATTTATAAAACAAAACGAATAGCTTGTCACGGAATTGGGACCATGCCAAATCGTTCGCTCGGTGTAAAATGTTCCCGGTATGTTGGTCAGCGTTCGTATTTGTTTACGTTGCTATTAACATTGTTTTCTATTGTAATACGCAACATATTAACCCATTAGGTATTTTAACGGGCGATGACGTATCGGGGAATATTTTGTTTTGATTTTTTCGGGTTCTGTAACTCATAAGAAAAATACGGAACCTTTATAGGTTTACTTTGTTGTCTGACTGTCTGTCTTTTCATATCAAATACTCAGGTTTACTGTCCCTTGGAGCTGAGAAAAAATCAAACTTCTAAGCTAACGCAATCAAAAGATACAGCCGTTTATGCCGCAAATTTTCGACACTCAAAACCTACGGGGTGAAACCTCTCGTGAACTCAGAATCTTGAAGTTTGGTACGAAGCAATGTCATATAAGCAATATATAAGCTATAGCACACATAAAGGAAAAATAGCAAAATTCATTATATACCTACAGGTTTGTACGGAATGTAATTTTGTCGGTGCGCGAGTCCGACTCGCACTTGGCCGTTTTTTTAATATTCCCTCTTATCAAGTGCAATGAAGGAACGTAACTTAACGCCATCTATGGATCAAGTTTGGGGTTGTGTGCTGCGTGGCAATGTAATAATAATTATTCATACTTTCCAAAACTATGTAGAACTCTCAAGAGTCAAGGGGAAAATATACGACACCGCAAATGAAGCGATGAATTTACAGCTCAATAAATGTCATATTCTAGTGTTGAAGCTCATAATACATAATGATGAATAGCATAGATGTATTTAAATAAGTGTTATAGTTCATTGTTATTATTATTCATTAGGTAGGTACTATATACGAGACAGTTTATAATGCATGTACTTATCAGTAAAATATAACTAAAGCTTCTAGAATTACTTCAAACAAGTAAACTAGGTCAAAGCTTTCCGGACTTAAAATGAAGTTTATGTTACGCGATAAACATTTGGTTTACATGCATTTAGGTACCTACTTATAACATTTCTTATTAAACCCTTGGAACACCATTTAATATTTGATGCTTTTGAGAAGTAAAGAACTTTATCCATAATTCAACGATTCTTATTAGATTTATTCGAGTTTTTATTCGAGTTAAAAATAAAACCTACCTACTCTGATTTAGTACCGTTAAATGATGTCGGGTTACCATTAATGATTAGTGAAACCAAGCGACACGTATTTAATGGACTACTTATTTTAAAGTCACGTCTGTTGGAAGTTACACGTTCCGTGGGTGTGTGATTTATGCGATGTTTAATATTTTAAAGAAAATTGTTATTACATTCTTCAAGTCATTCTTTACAATTATTTATGAGCATACATTAAACAAATCCCAATATCAATAAGCATTATTCACTACATCTGCTCTTCCTGTTGCACCCTGTATTTTAAATTCCGTATGTCAGTGTGGTATTCGATAGAATAGGACGGGTGCTACATGCATGTGCTATCAGGTGCGCTCTTTGTGTGCGAGGGGAAGGGGAGCCTCCCCATTTCGCCTCCCCCCGTCACCCTCGCGCACACCCGCGTTGCCGTTCACTTGTTGCTACGTTCTGCTACGTCGACGTCGCGAGACTGCCGCGGCGGCGCTCCCCCCGCCCCCTTTTCCTGCGAACTCCGCTTCCCCGCATTTCAGTTCTTTGTGCGCCACAGAGGCTTTCGTACGTTTGTGCCATTCAACGCAACCATTTTGACATTGTCGTGGAACTACAGCATAGCCGACTGGATTTGTGTGTGCGTGCAGGTGAACGTTTCCTTCGATTTCCTGACCGCATTCAAGGGCGTTATCGGAGGAATTTGGAACTGATATTTAAAAATATAATCGTGTAAAAAGCTGTGATCTGTGACTTAGTTTTGGTGATAAAAATCTTGGCAGTTTTTACTGTGATCAAGAAATTTTGTGCTCAATAAAATTGACGAAGCTTATTGAGGAGACAAGACTCAAGAGTAAAGCTGATACGAAAATTTATTTGATTTAGGAGCATTTTATACATCACAAACGTGAGTATCTTCATATATCACAAAGTTTTATAATAAGTTGGTAACTATCTAAATTTTTTTTTAAATGGGACTTGGTAAAATTAATTATATTACCATGAACTTACTAATATTATTAGGAAAGGTAGGGTACCTAGCAGTTGTTCAGCCTTACCATTTTGAAATGATGCTTGCCTAGCTCGGCTAGCATGCGTGTCACGATATATCTCGATAACCGACTTTAGAGATGTTGTCTACAATATTGTTTGAAAATAAACGAGGATGCAATAATTATTGTTAGTGTTCGTAGACAAATAGATAAACACACAATAACACTAAAAAGCGTAGACAAAATTTTCTCGGCGCGCATGCTAAGGCTGGTCTGACCTAGTCATTCTTTGTTCCGGAGATTGGATAAAAACTAATTAAAATTGAAGGTAGTCGTTTATTAATTACTTAGACTTCTAATTACCGGCCTACTTAACTGTTAAAAGCTTAATTATCCATTAAATTCAGTGTTAAACTATAGCCGTATAACTAGTAATGGTGTGTGACATACAAATGTGCTATGTAATTTTTTACACCCGCTAATAAATATGTTTTTGCAATAGATATCCTCATACAACAACACTAATGGCTATAAAAACGATAAAATGTTATTAATGCCAACAAACAGCTATTTTATTTATCGTTCGCCGAGCTACTTACGTGGGTAATTTGCCATGGTCTCGAATGTAGGTAGGTTTCTATCTACCGGCGGAAAACTGTGTTAATTGCTATACGTGTTATATCATAACAGCTATAAACGATATAATATATCAATGTATGTTGTACAATGAATAACAGGTTATTTATTACGTTATTACGCCGGTCGTGTAGCGGATGACCTTTTGTATCGCTCAGTGTTATCAAGTCTCAAAGGCGACTATTGTTAACATAAATAACGATACGTTATCGATTACCGAACGTTCTATCGCGCGTTTGTTAGTTGTCCTGATCCGTTGTTTGTTCTAACTTCCAATTTAATTAAAGTGTGAGTAATCACACTTTGTGTGTATTATAATATTTATATATTTTTGTACACACACACGGGTGTAAACCCGAAGTCTGTTTGTCAGTGTTAACTGTTAGGGCCATTAATCTAATTAATCAATAAATAATAGCTACACAGCTAATTAATAATAGCAACGATAACAGTATTTGAAAAACCTAATTACCGGTTCGCCATAGAAAGAAGTTACTCCGTAGAAGTTAATAACTAGTTGCTAAACGTATCGTTGAGAATCTAATAAATTTTAAATGGTATTTGTGTAGGTATGCACGTTGTATGTAAAGGAATCAAGTATTCCGGTCACGAGCCATTGGAACAAGTCGTGAGATGCTAGCGAGATTACCGTCCCCTCGCCTCCGTACTCGGTACTCGGTACGCTTTCAATAGCGCATTGCGCAATTTACTGCACGAGCTTAGTCGTGATACCAAACCACACAGTATCTCAAGGTGCCATTGCAGTCTACACTACAGTCACGATAGCCGATGCGCTACCTTAGTTATACACGCCAACTAACAGTTGCGTTTCTCGTTTACAGTATGGAAGCAATCATAAAAGGAGTTCGCTGAATATGGATGAGACCGACTTCCGTATTAGTATCGTTAACGAACGCAAACTGTGTCGAGTTTCGAAACAAGTCTAATCGAATTAGTAACTCCGCGAGCTTTAGAAAGTGAGCTCGGTGTGCTGTTTGTTTGCGAATATAAAACATTTCGCGTCATACCTACACGTTACATAAAAGAAGCCGTAGTAAAATAATTGCTTTAATGCAGCGCAGAGAAAGCACTCGGAGTGGAGTCGCAACTAAATGTCGTGTTAACGGTTATTGTCCAAGTGGAAGTGTTTCATTACACGCCTGGCGAATCGACACGCTCTAGTGGTTTTAACGAGATGATGGGTTTGACTTGACAAACGCGCTCGGAATAGCTCCGATATCATACAACAGGTTATTCGATCTTATTGGCGTTTACTGTCATTGTCTTGTTATTTTGATACCATGCAGAACCGTACAGTACTGTTGTACACTGCACTGCACTGCATTGATTCTGTATAAAGTTAGGTACACGTATTTTTTGTCATATACCCAAATGACATCTCCGTGTACCTTTTTGAATTAAGTTATTTATAACCTATAATATTATCGTTTAAACTTACATAAAATATCGCCTTTACATAAAAATACATTAAATAATGACTAGGTATTACGTACACGAAATAACTTAGTTACATGTTTGCTTGCTTCCTGTGCTGATGTAACTAAAACTTCCAGTTATCGATTATTTTATTCGTGACTGTAGTGTATTGTAAAACTTCGATTAATAGTTGCGAGTCACGCGCTCGTTTCGGTGTAGGTAGTAATAGTTTTGCGCTACGGAATAAAATACGTTTTATTATTTCAAACTATTTAACCTGATCTGGCCTGCGTCTGTCATGTGCAATAGAATTATTGGGGCACATTCCTGCTCCAATGGACACTTATTGACGTAAGCAACGTGTTTACCTATTGCATTTGTGGCGAACCGCGGTTGGTGTATTCTTGGAAGGCCTGATTAGGTATTAAATAAATCGCACGCCAAACGGTGTTGCGCTGAAATGAATAATTCAATACCGCGTTTGTAAACTTCGCGCTCGTTTAAAACACAGCAGAATGTTTAATTTGCACAGTTTAAACAAAGTTGATATCTATGTTATTCGGGTCCACTTGCATAATCCACTGTACGTGATACAAGCTGTTTCAAGTTGCAACGATGCCGTAGTGCTGACTTTGTCTTCGCCCCGCCCCGGTCATGAATAAGAAATACAAGTCGCCGTAGCAGTTAGAATTTACTGTCGCCGCTATGCCGTGGAACTCCTCGCCATTCCACCTTGTATTTTTATGTCACGTCGACTTTTTGCTCCTCTTTTCTAATGAAACGCTCTCTCGCCGGTCCCGCCTCGTCGTTTGTATTGTCAATCATCTGTCGGTTGGCGTGGACGTTGCCGCACTTCCCCGGTCCCCGCAGAGTTATTTGTTAGCCTATTGTCCCCAGTAGCCACTCGCTGATCACTGTCGCATTGTTCCACAACTTTTGTTAATTTGTTTACATTCGTTCAACGTTCGTTTGTTTGTAAAGTCGGCTTTGTTTTCTCCGCAAAATGTATTCTTTTAAACAATGTCCGAGAAACTTGATGAATTTCTCCTTATCGGACTTTGTTTACTAAAACATGTGCGTTACGTTCGTAACAATTAACATTCAATGCCGTTGTATTATTCGCTTTATCGTCACGCGTGGCGTGGATGTCGCTGTTCGTTTTTCAGATTACGTCAGCTCATTTACGCTGTGATTAGATTAGCGTTTATTTTTACGAGTGGTTGTTAAATATTTGATGATTCAAGGTTTTCTTCAAGTGACACTTAGTTTGAGTTCCAACAACATGAATAAGAATGTGGACGTAAATGATTATAACCATATGGATAAAGATTGGATCGCAATAAAACAGCCATCTGTTTGTGAGTGGAGTGCGCGGCGTTGCCGGTATATTTCGCAGCAAGCAACCGGTTACACCGGTGAGTAATCGTCTGAATGCATTAAATATGGCCGCATTCTCATCGCAACCGTATCGCGGTATCATTATCATATGATTATGCGCCGTCCGAGATGGAATCTCCCACCGCGCACGCATTCATTAAATAATGACCAGCTGTAAGCATACAATCGCAAGTTTCATATGTTTATGTTTGTTATGAATAATTATTTATGCGATTATGTAGATGGATATTCTCGTTAATGGCACCTCATTAAAATTCCACTGTTACTGTGCTGGCGCGGTGTGGGGTTCTTTTGTATAAGTGTCATGTTGAATACTCGGTTGGAGTACGTACTTACCAAACCCGCAGATTACGCGCTATTATTATTATTCACTGTATAATTTATACAAATGTATTTTCTTATCTGGAACACAATGATCTGATTTATTGTACCTACTTCAGTCCGTACATTTCAGTTGAGTTCTAGGAAAATAATACATTATAATATAATGTTTTAACCTACAATTAAATAGGTATATTCGTACATATGTATGTACGTACGAATGTATGTAATGTATGGTATGTACGAATATACCTATTTATTGTAGATTAAAATTTGTTTATGTACCTATGTATGTATTTTTTGTTTCAATGAATGAAACTCACGGGTTTTTTGTTATTAATATAGGTATAATTACCTACATTAGATTAAAATTATTTTGTTAAGATTAGATAACAATGATAAGATGTAATGTGTCACATCCATAAAGTTTTATCTCCCCACTAATTTTGTTACCACCGATAAAAGAAGTACCTACCTACTACATAATTATGTAGTTAACACACCCACCTAATTAGGTTATATATAAAAATACCATTTAATTTTAATTAAATATTTACATAGCTTTATAACGTTTATAAATTATTTATTTAAAAAAAAAAACAAAAGTTATAACAGTTAAATAACATTTTAGGTGTATTTCCGGTACCTTTGTATAATGAAACTGCCATTTCTACAATAATAAAGTACTGAACTACATATTCTGAGGCATGAGATGATCGGTATTTGAGGAAATTCATAGTATATTTTGCCTTTATTGGTTTCTTATTTTAGTGTCGTTACCAAACAACATAAAAAAAAACTTGGCATAAAACTAAATCTTGTGACTACCTACCAACTTCATACAAACTCATAGCGCAAATATTTACATTCTTACGCATTGTTATGGAAACTTATATTTCCGCTGTAATTCTTAACAAAAAGCGCGTCACGCCCCAGGAGTTGTCACATTGCCCCCGTTCTGGTGAAACGCCAAATGTCCCATGAAGATGCGACGGTTGGCGCTCGTTGTTTTGGCCATGGTCCAGCCGTCATTCATTGTGGCTCGCGAGTCTGCCAGCCCACACGCCCATAATGTCTTCATGGCGCTCAATGGCATCGTCTTCCTGTTCCGGATAAGAGACTACACTTGTACGACATTTTATTTATATGCAACACACATTTTGTGTTTACGGAATACCCATCAGGTCACCTTGACGTGTAGGTCACAAGAAACGTGACTAATTAGTTTAGCTGTATGCGAAATAAATGTAAATGCGTCATAAATGTCGAGCTGCGTTTGGGTATATTCGTAGTCTGATACATTTGAATCATATGAAGGTACCAAACGTGCGCACGTAATTTTTGAACAGAGGAAAAGTCGTTTTAGACTATAACTCCATATAGTACATTTAAACCGAGTTATTTACTATAACAGAGATCCATTGCGGGCGCCGTGCTTTAGTTCCGCGTATGGCATTACAAGTGAAACTGTTTTCACATTTTTGCGCATCGCATGTGGGAGTGGTGTGAATGAGCTTATTTTGGCTTCATCCCAAACGTGCTGCCGTCGAGACCAGCCGACCGCTGACGTCAGCCGCTTGAATATATGTAGCTGGCAGCCCGCTGATAACAGACATTATTAATTTGACGTGACATGTACAATCGGACTGTATAAATGGTTGCTTGAAATAACACAGCGTATTTCTGGTGAACTATACAATTTATTTGAATGTCTTTCAAAGCAAAAAATTATCCTTGAGATTGTTTCGTGTCCAATAAACATTTCGCAAACGCAATCTATTTTTGACTCAGTTTATGAGATGTTTTTTTATCGTAGATTACAATGAATGTTTTATTGTTACAGGTGCCACCGAAAGTGTGAGTGCGAGTGATGTCGTCGATGTCAGTGATGAAAACGACAAGTGCGTGAAACAAGAGGAAGTGAGCAAACCGGAGGTGTGCACCAAAAGTGATAGTGAAGTGAAGAGTGAAGTGAGTGGTGGTGCGGGCGCGGATGGTGTTGTCAGCGCCGTGGCCTCCGAGGAGGACGACTGTGTGATAGTGTGCGCGCGTGATGCGGACGATCGGTCCGATTCCGGAGTGAGCGGCGTCCGCTCAGGCGGCTCCGCCAGTTCGGTGGAGGAGTGGCGCGGCATGGCGCACGGGTATGGCGGTGGTCCGCCCCCGCCCCTGCTGCACCTACCCCCGCCGCACCCCCCCGCGCACTACCCCAGCGAGCTGCTGTGGAAACAGCGGTACCACAACCCGCTGCACACGCCGCTGCACCATGCCATCCCCGAGGACTACCTGGCATCCTCATACGATAGAGAGAGACATGAAAGACTGCTACGGTAAGTTATTCCCATTGTTATGTATCATTATTTAGGAACTAGCAACAAGTATGATGGTAGACTCAGTTTAACAATAATGTCGATAGACTATAGATGAACTGGTTTGTAGTGAAACCGAGTCACTATCACGATGATTGATTGCATTCCAGTATAATTTTTATTACGCAACAAGCGTTAGCAACTCTCAAGTTGTAAATATGTCACGGTTGACACGATTTCCGGCGTCGAGCGAGCAATTTAATTACACAAGTGTTGATAAGTGGGTATTGTGTAACCTTGATGTGTCAACCTCGCGATATCTTGACCTGCGATACCTGTATCATTAGTATTCAATCATATTCATAGCAGCTTTATACGTCTCCAATATCCGTCTAGTTTCATTTTCAATGATAGCTATTTTTTCTTCGTTCCTGATAATCTCTATTCTTTTGTTACCTTTGTCCTGTTTCCTTTTAAACGTTTGTCGGATTCAGTTCGTCTCCATTGTTACTTCCTTGTTATTTGTAACACCTTCTTTGTTCTGAATTCGTTAGCAGGTAATCGTTAATTATCGGTATTTAAAAGGTAAACGTTAATTGTGAAGGCAATCCTTTGCCGATACTGCTTTAGTTTGAAACAATGACTTTATGTATATCTATTTACCACGGGGACTACGACGAAAATAACTACGAATTCAATAAGAAAATATTTCTGTGAAATAATTTAGCAGCTGACTGAGCTAATAACACATAATTTTGTCCAAGTTTATAATTTATTATATGTAGATACAAACGTAAAACACAAAATCCGGAACACATTACGAATTCCATAGCAAATGTGTATGAAATATTTTAGCTAACGTACGTTTAAATGGGTCAAACAGCGATTACAGTGGCGTAGGCGTGTGGTCGTGAGTCGTGACTAACGATCAGGATTCCGAATTGACTGTTCCGTAGACCAAAGTAGTATATGTACATAAGTTTCATGGAATGATGTATTTATTCCGTTTACCACAAATATGAGTCACTGCTTAGATGTAAGTAGAAGATCCGTTCGCGAGTTAATTGTACCACAGTTCGTAACTACAGTAATGCGATCTGCCAGGTTGTTGTAGACAGAAAACCCTTCAGTTCAGTTAACATGTCACTGGGTTAACCCAATTTATTATTGACAATATAATAAATACTCACCAATCACCAATAGTAAGTGTCATGCTAATTGATTAGGTTATGAGTAGGTTAAGTGTAGAAAAAATATTTGTTATACTTAAACCACTTCACAACTTGAGTATTCTAAAAATTCTAGTAATAATGATTATTATTGTATTGTCTTTATAGCCAATTAAATACATGTAAACCTAAACAAACTAGTCATCCATTTTAGAAATGTTTAATTATAATGACTATTTTAATATTCAACTGCTTCCGAAAACATATCAGCCAGGGTTATTTTATCTGGTATTAAAATTCGAAACGATATTTATACGGGCGGTACAAAATTAGTTGCATACATAGATATACATTATTTATTTTGACATCTTACGAGGTTGTTATCTTGAAAACATTTCGCATAATTCGTTTGGAATAATCGTAAAATTATCAAGGCCATGACTTCTGGCATGACTTCAGAAACGCTGTCAAAAATATTATACTCACTTTGCATATAAACTACACATACTTCTTCCAAGAACATACAATAAACAATTTTCTATTTCGTCAATGTTGCGTGTATTTTTTGGCGCTGCAGGTACCTATCTCAAAAGTAGAAATTCTCGAAACGATTCGTAAACGTTCATGAAGGTTGTTTTTCCTTATAGCACATTTTTAACATCTAAAATTATTTCTGTAAACACGTCCACGTATCTAATCAGTGGAGCAAACATGGCATTGCGTGATATATTGACTCTGACGTGTCTGTCTCACGTTTTTCATACGTTATTATTAAATTCCCCGGAAGTTGTAAAGTGTACTTTAACTTTTTAAATAAATACTTTTCATTTACGTTTCGAAAACTTTCAACCAATCAGTAGTTTGTGGGTCGTGTGTTTCGATTTTATATCGGATTTTATATCAGTTTCGATTCGCAATTAGATCTAAAAGATCTACAGAATTTGCATTAATTCTGGTAAATAATTTACTCAAACAAGAAACGGTGGGTTATGTTCACAAAGCGACAAAACATCTTATAATTATGTATTAAGATATTATATGGATATTGGATAACGAAAATATGAAAACATAAACATAAGCTCACGCCTGTATCCCCGAAGGTAATGAAATAAGGTACCAAAATAGAAACAACTGCAGTATTTAACGTTCCTACATCTTTAAATAAAGAACCAGGTTAGCAGACCACTTGTGTAATTAATTAATATGGGTTGATTGGTTATCGTCTGTATAATACTAGCATAAAAATTTTATGAAGTTGTTAATTGTTGCAGAATATACCTATCACATTTATATTATTATGGCTATTATATAATTTATTTGGTCATTTTTGCTTTTCATCTATCTTCCTAGATTTAAATTAAGAAGGTAGTTTGCAGAGATGACCATTTTGTGATCATAAGCCACAAGATGACTACTCCTAAACATGATAGGCTTCTTGCAAAGATTTCCAGATTGATCCGTTAGAAGAGCCTGCATTCATGACCATGAATGTCCAATAAATTTCTTCAGGTGTTTGGAGTTTGTACGGGTTGATGAATCTTCTTTTTCGATTTATTGAGAAATTAACTAACTAACCTTTAGAAATATTCAAAGACCCTTATCTTATTCATTATTCCTAAATTTCGTAGGACATTAAATCTAAATGAGATTGTAGAAGATGTACTTTGTGCTTACAAGCCATATCGTGTTAATTCACAACTCTATGTTTTACCAGACTGCATCGGAAGGAGGGTAATCTTTTCCAGTGTATGTATGAATGAATGTCTACAATAAGTAAAAATAACCTAGCTAATCAGAAAACCAGACCAGGATCCAATGGTCAACTAAAATATTATCTTTTGCCAATTAAAGAAATGTATAATATAATTAATGAAAATTTGGAGGCCATGGAATGACAGGATGAAAATTTGGAGAAAATTAACATCTGTGCAGTCACGGGGGCTGGTCTTGGTCGTCTACATACATTTTAGTGTCACTGACGTGACAATGTTTCCATCTTCTTTTCATCTTCTTCATGTTATATTTTCCTTGCCTTTTATAATATGTCAGTTTCGATCATTTCGAATGTTTTTAATTAAGTTTACGCAAAATTTTTATTTTCCTAAACGACCGACCTTCTCAAATAATGCCGAGAAAAATAAGTTTCACAGAAGTGGACAGACAGACCTGTTCGAAATTATTGTCTCTCTCTTTTACAACGGACTGCAAAATTTATATTTTTAACATTAATGTTAATAGTCAGACAAAATTAACGCACATAAGTTACATTTAAATCACATTCGCGCGAACAGGTCGGTAACAAATAGGTGAAATTGTTTAATATGCATTTAGCGAGCTGCATTTATATCTCGATAGCTGTTGTTTTATTCATGAAGCATTCGGTGTTGATTTGCATTGCGGTTAAACTAGTTTGGTTTTTATCAGCTCGCACTTACAAACTGGAAAAACTTGTCGGTTAACACTCGAGTGCTATCCTTTAGCGGAATATTTAATTAATTAATATATTTATGATACTTGCAAAATCGTTATTGCTGCTCGTTAATTTGGCAAGCATTTCTGAAAATTTATTTAAATATTATGCAATGCACGTCGTTATTAAAATTTATGGTAGCTATATTCTTAGTATATTATTATGTATATTAATCTTGTAGCCTCTAACAATCTAATAATTTAAATAATCTTATATTATCTTCCTGTATGTATATTTATAGTTATATTAACATAATTTGATAAAATGTGAGGAAATAATATTTTCTGATATCTCATTTAAATATTATTATGTATGTATGTTGCTTTTATTGTGTTGAATATTTTTACAAGTAAAGCAAAAATATGACTGTTTTGCATTAAAACAAAACAGGTATTATGTGTTGAAGAAAACACACAGCATTGAGATGAAGAAAGCTGTCTGTGATTCGACGAGAATGTCAATAATTAAATCTTAATACATACCAGAATGTCAACTCTAGTTTACCCTTTATATCACCAGAGGGCGCTGTTCGTCCTTTTGGCGCCATTTTCTCTGTTATTCATAGAGTCTTCATCACCAGTAAGACCCTTGTATTATGCTGTGTGTTTTCTTCAACACATAATACCTGTTTTGTTTTAATGCAAAACAGTCATATTATGTGTCTCCAAAAACACACAGCATTGAGATGAAGACCTGTTTGGTATCTGCTGGTGATTACTGTAGGTACACAAGATGCTATGTTGAACTAAAAAAAATATTTAGATTTGTAAATGAACTAAATATTTTAGGCAGTATTGTACTTTATTAAAAATCAACATTCACATTAAAACTATTAATAAGTAAAACTTTGAAAAACAAAAAATACTCATTTATGAGTTACAACTATTTAAACTATTAATAGAATCAAACTTTAGAATATAACAAAATTCTATTAAGCAAATAAAAATTGCTCTTTTAAATGAAATAATTATGAATTATAGCGCAAATTCAACTTAGAATTAATACTGAACTTAGCATACATGTATGTATGTATGCTGAATTTGAGATCAATGTAATCAAATGTATAATATAATTGTTAAACACTTTTAAAATTATCATATAATAAATCATCCTTTTGATGATTGGCTTTGTCAATTTCCCGACAATAAAATCTTGAAAGTCTCTACAGATTTCCAATTTCTTCTTTCTAGTATCTCATCTACAGATCTATTGTCTATCCAACCTCGTGATGCGACTGCAGAACGTATACTTCCTGGAGATGCATTAATATTCACTTGTTTAAATATTGAACGTAACCAACCTGCAATTATGGTTCTTGATGCTGGTTTTACCTCTCCTGTGACAGAGATAAAAAGGGGTTTTATCTCTGTACCTGTATTTCGCCTAGTTTCTGACAACTTGATTAATTCTTTCACATGTGTAACGGGACATACATGATGGTCCTGATGTCTGGTGAGAAGCCAACCAGATTGTCTATGTTTGCCTGTGTCAGTTTTTGATCCAAATTTAGGCCAGAATGTGACAGAGTCTTCTGTTTCCAAAAATCTGTTATCTGAGAGTTCGAGAAGGGTGAGATCATGTAGTCTACGACCCGAAGCCAGCAATAAAATTAAGGCAGTTCTTCTGCTTATATCAAAAAGTGAATTTGAAGGTGTTGATGACCTTAGCCAGTTAAATAGTATTGTTACATCCCATATGGGTAATTTTGGTAACCGTGGTTTAGTTAAAGATATGGCCTTTAAGACCTGTTGAATGAAAAAAATATTAGAAAAATTTTCAACTGTTGTTGCACAGTAAGTCGATATGGCTGATTTGTGCAGCAAAATTGTGCTATATGCAAATTTGTTGTTTAAAAAGAGATTGGCTAAAAATCTGGCTACATCTTTGCCTTCTGGCTCTTTACAATTTATCTTGTTGTCTTTACACCAGGCTATCCACCTCTTTAATGGGGCGTTATAGGTGTTTAAGGTGGAAGTACGCCAGCTCTCTTTGAACAATTGTTTTTCTTCCTGACTCCAATCTGCTATCTGTTGCGCCCACCCCCAATTTTCCACGCTTGAAGTGACAGCCTGTCCACTTGAGGTGGATTCAAACCTGTTGTCCAATCTATAAGAACCTTCCGCAGGTTCATGATTGTTATTGGACTCGTTAGTGCTCTGGCCTGAAGGTCTGGGTACCAGAAACATTGGGTCCAGTGAGGGACTATTAGAAAATATGTTCCCTTTGCCTTGTTTAGGTGTGCTAGGACCCTGGGAACCATATTGGGGGGTGGAAACACCCAGGCGGTTTGAAAATCCCATTCTTGACTCAAGGCGTCGCAGAAAATTGCGGAGCCATCGCTTGAGTTTAATGTTACATACGCCTGGACGACGGCGGTTTCCTTTGTGGCAAACAAGTCCACGTCGGGTACGCCCCACCTTTTGAAAATTGCCTCCATGGCTGGTGGTAACAAATGCCATTCTGGAACTGCGCGGCTTCTTGACAGACGGTCTGCAATGCCGTTCAGTCTGCCGGGTAAGTACGCTGCTGTCATAGTTATATTTAGTGCATTGGCCATCTTTAAAATCTTGGTTGTGAGACCCAGAAGATTTAGTGATCTGGTCCCCCCCTGGTTCCGAATGTATGCAACTAAGGTCCGATTGTCCGACTGCACTAATATGTGTGCATTTCTTAAGCGGCTTCCTTGGGACCTGATTACAGCAAAGACCGCGTACATCTCCTTGAGATTGTAGTGCCAAACCTTTTGACTTGCTGCCCATTTTCCTGACAGGTACTGATTGTCTAAATGTGCTCCCCAGCCCGCATCCGCTGCGTCTGTGGTTAAGAAAGGTGTTATTTCTCTCTTGCATAGTGGGGTTGGACTGCAATCCACTGCATCCAACCACCACCTCAGTTCCTGCTGAATCCCGTGGGGCAGTACTTTCCTTTCGCCTCCCCGTGTGAATTTCTTTAGGAAAAGTTGAGCTCTTCGACAATGTAGTCGACCCTGAGTTATTGCGTGATTTGCAAAATTCAATAGGCCCAACACACTCTGAAGTTGTTTCAAAGTACAACTGTTCTGGTACAACATTCTTGACAGAGATTTTTTTATTTTGTGTATTTTCTTTATTGGTAAGGCTAAGGTTTGGTTTCGGCTGTTCCACACTAGACCTAAGTATTCGGTCTCCTGAGTTGGTTGTATTACTGATTTCTGGTAGTTCACATACCAACCCAGGGATTCCAGAGTTGTGAGAGTTTCCGCAACCTGCACAACCAGTTTGGACCTGTCTTGAGAAGCCAGTAGAAAGTCGTCTAAATATACGATGAGGCGTATACCTCGATTCCGAAGGGTTTCCGCAACCCAGTTTGTCACCGCTGCAAATATACGGGGGGCAGAAGATAGGCCAAATGGGAGGGAAGTTAATTGCAGGACCTCTCCATTGTAAACAACCTGTAGGAAACGTCTGTGCACTTCCGAAATGCTTAGATGGAAATAGGCCTGATGTAGGTCTATTTTTGCTAGCCAGTCCCCCTCCTGGAGAAAATCTATTATGTCCATTTGTGAAATCAGATGAAAATGCTTTGTTATGATGTAAGTATTCAGGGCTCTCAAATCGAAAATTGGTCTCATTCCCCCGTCTGCCTTTTTCACTAAAAACATCTTTGAAATGAAACCCGGGTTCAGCGTAGATGGTTTTTCTAGAATTTCCTTGTTCTTTAAGCCTTGTATCATGAGTGTCATGTCTGGTGACACCTTGGTGGCCAACATCTTCAGAAGATGTTTGGATGGATATTTCAGAGGAGGCTTCCCTTTGAAGGGCAGACGACAATTGCTTATTAGTTTTATTATGGACTGATTGGCTCCCAACTGGGTCCACCTGTCTATAGACAGTCGAAGACATCCTCCCCTGAAACTTGTTTCATATCTGTTTATTTGTATTAGACCTGGACCCTGAGGCACCGTCATTGGTGCCCTGTCTACGAAAGGGCTGACTTTTCTTAGTATGTTTAAATTTAGGATTCCTCTCGGATTTCTTAAACTTATTGAACTTGTATTGAATTTTCTTATTATTATTATTAAATGATGACGAAAAATCTGATCTTTCTGATGGTTTTTTCTCTTTCATATATGTGGGAGTGTTCAACCAAACTTGAGATCCACCAAGAGACTGTATGACTGGTTGTAGAGCCTCTCTGCTGAATAGATATTCAGAACTGGGTGGAACATTTCGCAAGGTAGCTCTAAGATTTTGGTTATTAATTTCTTTTAAAATTCGATCACGTCTGATCTCAATACACTCAGAGCGTTTTCCACAGATTATCTGCATAGTAGTTTCAGAATTTTTGTGACTTTGAGAATTAGGGCCAAAGGTCTCTGAGATCTTTTCAAATAATGAACTAGGATCTAATTGTTTTGGGTCAGAGGCGGCCCAATCAAGTATTGATTGCAAACCTGAACGCAATAGTTGTCTCTGCTCTAGTACTTTATTAGATAAACCTGCTAAAAATAGCTCAGTTGAGGCTAAATAATCTTTACTTTTATTGAAGTGACACAATTCATCATTAACCCGGAGCCCTGCAAACCCCGGAGTAGCTAAGCACTCTTGAAGAGATTTTTTATATCTGATGGATTTCCATGCGGGAGAATCAAATTGTTGTAATTTATTTAATTCTGCTAAACGTTCATTATCACTAGGTGGTATAATTTTCTTTTCGTCAAAGCTAGATCCGAGGTCACCTAGAGATAATGTTAATACCTCAGGCTGTGTAGGTTTAACAAAAAAAGATTGTTCTGGAGTAACAGTGTTAGTTGTAACATCGGTATTTTGTGTCGCCATATTAAAATAAGCTGGTAATTGAATTAGATAATCTGAAATATACGACATTTGAGACATTAACGTGTCGACACGAGGATCGGTACCTGTATGAACCTGTTTGTGCCTCCTTTTACGTCGATCGGTTCTCGCACGCTTATTAGGCAGAGGTGAAGCTATTGCCTCCTCAAACTCCCAGGATGAGGAGGTGCTACTACTATCGGACTCGGATTCATCCGAGCTCTGAGTCGAGGCTTGTTCTCCGTCCGGAGCAACAAGGTCCTGACCGGTATTTATTGTGTCCTCGTTATTAAGCGGCTCCATAACTTACCGAAAAACAATGCTGTGCTGTGTCAAAACACACTTTTAAATCAATTTAAATCGCTTCAACACTATATAGTTAAAAACTTTTCACTCGATCAATTTTTAACGGTGTGTAACTTTCGAAATCACAAGATGCTATGAATAACAGAGAAAATGGCGCCAAAAGGACGAACAGCGCCCTCTGGTGATATAAAGGGTAAACTAGAGTTGACATTCTGGTATGTATTAAGATTTAATTATTGACATTCTCGTCGAATCACAGACAGCTTTCTTCATCTCAATGCTGTGTGTTTTTGGAGACACATAATATAATAATATTTAATAAAGATAATGCAGATATAAATACAATAATTGTTAGGTTTATTTAAGGTGTTTTGTTATATTTTTATGAATAAAAAACGTTATTTGATAATACAGTTCTTTAGAAAGGGACTTCTATAGTTTTTGGTTGTTGTCACTTGTCATATTTTATAATTTTAATGACATTTTTTAGATTCATTGAATAAGCAATTTGAGAAATGTTAAAAATAATCACAGAACTTGTTTTTAATAAAACGATATATATTCTAATAGACATTATCTATTCGCGTATTATTCTTATAGTTTTATTTTTGTTGTTGATTTTGGTTACATAGAGTTTTATTTAAATATACTTTAATATTATTCCTATACCACTGTTTCACAGAAAACCGACATAAAATCGCAGATTGTTGTCGTGTTTCGTTCGGTTTCACTCTCTCGTTCTCCTTTGAATATTATAAAAATAAGTATTTTTTTTAAATTAGTTAAATAGATAGATAGAAAATTCTTTATTGTTAACCCATGCAGAAAACAAGTAAAATAGTAAGCAACATAATAGGTAATTGCGGCACAAGTAAGTAGCCTTATCACTAAAAGCGATTTCTCCCAAGGATTAAGCTTGTGTCATCGTTCATCAATGACACACATAATAATTATGTGCTAATAATATCGCTTGATTTATCACAAACCAGTATTATGTAGTCTACCTTGAGAAATACCCTCACTTTTAATTTTTTTACTGATCTGGCTCTTTCAATTTGTCTTTGTAAGGCGTCGATCTCATTACACCAAATATTTTAGATACTTATGCCTTAGATAATCTAGTTTACGGCGCGATGCGACGACTTTCGTCTGACGGAGTCACGACTTTTTTGATGAACAAAGTCCACTATTTTGGGATGATGTCTCGTACACTTTATACAAACTTAATCTATCTATAGTACCTATATTATTTCTTATGAATGTTTTTGTTGTGTTTATGAAATATCTCCCTCTCTTTTTCTCCGTGATCAAAATTAACGTTTGATACGCCATTTTAAAATTATTTTTCTCTTTAATGAGGAATAATGAGGATCGCCCATTCCAATTTGTGTAATAAAAGGGGTTCCCTTAGCGATCTGTTATTGTGATACAAGTATTTTAGTTATTTTAATAATTCACAATAGTTTATAGACCAACCACCTTATTCATAATAAATTAGTAGAGCGTAAAAGAACCGCAATAGTACGTTTCATAAAAGTTGTATTCATAATGGTTCACTAGCGTTAAAACGTTCCATCGTTCGATAGTGAAAACATGGCCGATTCCGGTCAGCTGTTTCAAGTTTGATATTGTTTCTTAATGACATTTATTTTGTTAAAGTCCCTAAACTATCTTGAGGTATCTATATATACTAATAACCTACTGGGGTCCTAACCCCATCTAAGATTGATATATATTTTTTATTGATTGTTTCCAGCCAAGACATCTTATTTGTTTTAAAGTTTGCCAGAGATAAAAATAATATTATTTTTGTAACAAGCAACATTGTATTCGATAAACATCTTTTAGTTATCTTTTAGCTAAAGTAGGCAAAAGTAGGGTTATGCGTTCGATAAGACCAGAATTTCATTATGAATAAGAGGGTATGTTTATAACTCTAAGAAGTTTGACCTTGAACTTTAGTTTTCCTATAACATACTTGTTTCGAGATTCCGATACACCTGTTGTTGATCCTGCAACTTGTCATTGCTTAAATACTCGACTATTTTTTAATGTAAAATTTACTTCATCTAAAAAGATTTTTTTTTTATAAAAAAAAATATATATATTATAAAATATAAAAAGAAATATTGAAATATTCTCAAAAATAAAAAAGTTATAAGCCTTTGAAGTTTGGTGTAACCTTCAAACTGCAAGAAAGAGAAGTATCAGTAATCACGTCACTGCCATAACGGTGCGTTGGAAAGGGTTAGCAAGATATCTCCACTATGCCCCCATTCCAGAATTTAAAATATGAATTACTGCCTCATTCTTCAACCAATTTCGATGCAGATTTCACAGAAGGGTTTCTTTTTTGTTTTATTTGGTACATTTAACATATAAATATGGGTATAAAATCAAACATAGTCAAGTACCCATTGTGTTATATTAATACCATGTTTGCTTGAGATGTTATAAACCATAGGCTATCATGACCATGACTCACAGGATCATTATTTTGCATGCGGGTAGGGTGAACGAGCGATCGCCTGTAAAGTTCATAAATTAATGGACTCTAAATTCAGAAATAATTACATAATTTTCACATTGCATAACATACGCTCACGCCTACATCCCCGAAGGTGTAGGCAGAGGTGAACTAGCGAACTAGAACACCCACATTTCGCCGAGCTTAGTTCCGTCCCAGATGTGATAGGGGGCGAGCCTATCGCCATATCGGGCACAAATTCCAGACTCCGAGCTGATATTCATAATCCAATATCACTTTGCCCGACCCGGGGATCGAACCCGAGACCTCAGGACGGTAATACCGAAATACAACTACGCCACCGAGGCAGTCACATTGCAAATATTTAATAATATGTAATTGTTTCTTTTTTATGAAATGCATTTTATTGTACACCGACTTCAACAGAAGGACAATTCGTATTTTTTATGTATTAGGTTGGGGACAAGGTTATGTGTGTTAGGTTGGGGAAAATGTTTCTTTGCATTCTATATGATAACTCAAGTCTTTTTTTCAAAGTTTAATTACAGTATATTATATTATGTATGTGCCATTTTGTTCGATGACTTTCTGCCATCTTGTATGTAGTGCCATGAATCCATTGCTGTAAACATTTTGGGAGTTCTGAAATAACGTGACATGTAGTTTTGGCAGTCCTCTCTTGATATTAACTTGACACTGCCTAATGAATTCTGAAGGGACCGAAACAAGTGGAAATCTGAAAGAGGTGATGCGTTAGGCATTAACATCTTGATGGCACACCACACCCTTTCTAGTGATCAATTCCGCCGCTTTCTCTCAACTTCTTTCTTATCTTGTAAGTTGTAGACAGTAGATGTTCGGATGGTTCTGCTCCGTGGTAAAAGCTCATAATGAACAATGCTCTTACAATCCCATCACACACATAGCACCACCTTATTGCGGGTTAACCCAAGTTTTGCCACAGTCTGTGAAGCCAGACCGATCTTTTTCGCACGTTCTTGCCGTGCGTGATCCACTTTTCATCACCAGTTATAAATGTCTTCACGGTTCGGTTTCATTACGTTTCAATAATAATAAAATATAATATTAGCCCTGTAATATTATATAACGCGATATTTCCACCAAATTTTGACAGCCTTTGAAGATCTTTTTGTGTTCGATAGAGCTTATTCCAAGGGTGGTCCCATATAAATTTGGTCACGATCGGATACATTTTGAAGTCGGTCAGTTTCTAATTTCACACCCGATGTTCATTACGTCGTTCGTTTTTAAGCGCTCATAATTACAGAAATAGAAACATAAAATTGGACTTAGTTTCACAAAAAGCGAAGATCCAAGTGCCCCTTGTATTTGGGTCTTCGGAAATGCCACTCATCGTACACGCAACAGCAAACTGCCATTTCACGACAATTTTTCTTTAAGATCGATTTATTGTCAGTGGTAAAAGTTGAGTTGAATTTCATATTGTATGCAGAATTTCAATATTGGCACCTTCAGTGGCGTACAGTCCATATCGGCAGAGACACTGTCTAATTTGTCAATTTGCTATTTACGTAAATTATGACCAAGAACAATCTTGATCAAGCCTTGGCCAATTTATATGATCCGAGGTTAATAATAACCTTAGTAGTAAATAATTTATTGTAGTGCGAAAAGTACTTATATTGCGATAGTAACTTTCTTTTTAATGATTTCACTTACTGGTTTTATAAAATTACACCCATAAACAGATTCATAGCCGTTCATTTCACAACATTAAACTCATTGCAGAATTTCTCAAGCATGAGTTAATAACATGTAATAATGTTTTTTGAATTATTATTTAAATGTTACTTTTATCGTTCAATCCATCGTTATACAATATTGAAGCCTTGTAAAATAAAGATTTAGTTGTCCAAAATATGTTCTGTTGAAAGGACATGGCCGGAATTTGTATGGAGCTATGCCCTAAGTCTTCGGACACGGACACGGACAGATGTTACGTCATATGAAAGCTCACAGGCCCGCGCTTATATTAGTATAAGATTTATTTTCCAAAAACCTGCGAGGAAAAATAAAAAGAGTGTACAAAAAGCGTCTTAACTTTTTGAATAGCAATTATTATTTTTAATAAAGGCAGAATTTTAGCACCATCTCGTATCTATACCATGGGTACTATTGGTATCTGGATAATCTTGGGTCTTGGATGGCTCACTGTCAAACAAAATATTATACAAAATCTTGTTTTCGGTTTATATTCCGTGGCCCGTGACTTTGTGAAGTCTAAATGGCAAGAATAGCAAATAATTCCATAAGGCCGCCCATACACATAAGACTTGCCGTTAAAAATTCAGATAGGTACATAAATAAATAGTCACACACATAGTCCTGAACCCACACTAAGATACTAGTATTGTTTCGTAGGAATCAGGAACTACGAGACACTTTCGGTCTCACAACGCCTAGACCCGAAACACATCTGTGGGCCACACAAACATTTGTGTCGATGCGGGAATCGAACCCGCGGTTTTTTGCTTCATAACCAGCCGCCTGAAAAGGCGAGTAGCCACTCGCACACTGCTCCTCGTAATATTATATATCGTCATAAAATATAATATAGTTAAAATCACACAATAAATAATCCTCGCCTTGATAAGCATACACCAATTTTCTTAATTAAAACGTCCGTCGCTTCCTTGCTTTAGTGGCAACCATATATGAGCTATGGACTAGGGGGATCTGCGTTAGCGACCCATTTGGCGACGCGTGTTTTTCTGACACAATTTACCCGGGACTGGATTCCTCAGAGAAGCTAGTTCCAAACACTAAGCTCGATCACTTCTGCAACTTCAGGCTTGAAAAAATAATTTCTGGACAACCTCGAATTCAAGTGAAACATTGGCAGGGGAAAGGAGTTGGTTGGTTACAAACATTTTTAGGAACTAATGCGCAAATTCTGAAATTCAGACTATAAATTAATTTAGTTGCTATTACATAGGAGCACTATAAGTAGCGCACTAGGAGCAATTATTTTATTACTATTACGGGGAATAAAAAATGGATTTGTAGTTGTTAGAAAGATATGAAGCTTGAATACTTACTTATTTAAGATTATAATTTCCATTTTTGAATGACGTGGTGTGTGAAGCCTGCCTTATGCAGAAATACATAAAACGCAGAAATGTCAAAATAAGCGCCTTCAATGTCATTATCAAAATAGCTAGCGCATTCAGAAACATAATCTAAAATATTATTATCAATGCAGTTAATTTAACATCATACGACACGACAGCATAAAATATGTATCGTTTATTATTAAGTTGATTTTGATGTTTACTTTTATGCTTCGTTCAGTAGCACTATTAATTATTCTGTGGGTAGGTAAAGATCACATTCGAATAATATTACAGTCATAAAAGATGTTTTTCTTAAGCGTGTTTCCGAATACAAATATGACTAACGATCTTTGAAATCAAAGTTAAAGGAAAACAATTAGTATACATATTTATTTTTATTTATTTATTTATTTAAACTTTATATACAAACATGTATAAAGGTGGACTTAATGCCAAAGGCATTTTCTACCAGTCTACCTGAGGGTGGTGCAGAGATAAAACGATGTGGGTGTATATATAGAATATAAATAGAGGCAAATAAATAAGACGGAAGCTGAAAATAATACAGCCATACATACTTCAATATAATAAAATACTTAAATAAATATGTCGTAAAATATAACACTATAAACTACATATAAATACAAATAAAATATACATACATAAATAAATAATGCAAATCGGTTAAAATTGAGATTCTGATACGCTATCAGCCAAGAGCTTTCGTACTTTGAACTTAAAACTGACCTTGCTGGTGGACGCCCTGACATCGAGTGGGAGCGCATTCCACAGAAGTATAGATTGCACAGTAATTTATTCGGCATATTTTTGTCGCAGGTTCTAGAGAAATATAATTAATGCCATATATTTTAATTAATTTTGTAGTTAATTTTAAGATATCACTATTGACAGTATATTTCAGTTGATTTTTCTATACAATACACATAGGGCAGGATTCGGCCATGTCCTTTATGTTATTCTTTTAATGTTTACCTAGTTGACTATTTGAATGTACTCATTTAGAATTGAATGAAACAGTTATTGTGAATTGTTTTTAATTTCAGTCGTGAAAATTATTATTTCCGTAATAAATGTTAACAATAACCCATTGTTCTTACTTAATGTTTGCATTTTTCTCACATTGAATTATGAAATATGCCTCAGATTTGAGATTTTTTCAACCTACTTTTTTAAACCTGCCTCCGTGGCGTGGTGGTATTTCAGTACGACTACGGTTCTGAGGTCTCGGGGTCGATCCCCGGTTCGGGTAAAGTGATATTGGATTTTTCCATATCAGCCCGGAGTCTGGAATTTGTGCCCGATATGGCGATAGGCTCGCCCCCTGTCACATCTGGATCGGAACTAAGCTCGGCGAAATGTGGATGTTAGTTAGTTCGCTAGTACGCCTCTGCCTACCACTTCGGTGATACAGGCGTGAGCTTATGTTATGTTACGTTACTTTTTTAACGAGTAGATTCAAAATCCGATGAATAATCTGTGGTGGTGTTGCTAGGGTTGTCAGGTAAGGTTTTAGCCGCTTGTGTAATAAAACATAACATAAAATGATAATTATGTAACATAATATGAAATATCTAAAAAAACAAATCACGATAGAATCCGTAAAAACTATTATTTCAATGAATAATATTCACGTAAACTTCTTCTTCTTCGTCCGGCTTTTGAATATGCTGATCCACGATATATAGGTAGAGATGCTCGGCGCGGCAATGGTAATTGTTAAATAACATATTTTTTTATTAATAAAAGTAATACCCATATTTAAAAAGACATGTTTGGCTTGCAAGAAAGTTATGTCCTGATTTTAGGTCGGAATATCCGGACTAACATACCGCAGAGCCCGGCTTTATTTTTTTAAGGCCTAGCAACACGGTATATGGTGATGAGGTCACATTTTAGAGTTATATGTTTGGTTTTATAGATTTTAGGAATCAATCAGATTCCCCCCTCAGATAAATCTGTATTAATGAATGAATTGTATTATTTTAATAAACTATTTATTATTTCTAACTTATACATAAACGATAAATTAATAATCTCAACAATCGCAAAAAAGTGAATTTAATAAGCAAGCCATGTCGTATAAGCCAATAATTATCACTAAACGAAGACATCATTTTTGAGTGCGTCCTGTCGCTATGGAATTTAACCCATCAACGATTCAATATTATACATAATAGATAGTAAACACATCTTATTCAATTATTCGCAATCCAAACTCTTCTTACCACTCATCATACCACGCTTCATCTGAGGTGTGAACTGTATAACAAGGGACGCACGGGTTTTAATGAATGTTAACAACATATACAATAGGTAAATATTTACGTCAATGACAAATACTTTCATTCACTAACTTGGTGGCAACGCATACGTGTGCATTGTATTTTATAAGTACATTCTTCCTAGAATGATGTGCATAAGGGGACGTTACCATATTGTATCTTCATTGATGATTTCATCACTATGCCGCCAGTCGCTACTTAATTTTACTACGACTTAAGTTTGCTATCCGTTTGTTTAGAGAATATTCCCCAAGGGATATTAATGAACTTTACATTCAGTTTTGCTACTCTGACTAACCTAGGTAAGGCATTATTAAAAAGCAAAAATATATAAAAAGGTTTATAGAATAATTTAGGTACTCAGTTACTCAACGAACAATGATCGTCTAAAGCCGCGTCTCCTGCACTAAAACATTACACAAAACACGGTACTTTTGTCTATGGTCCATTGTTCCAGGAGTGTGACTTTCGTTGCAATGTTGTGATATGATGGTGGTCTCTTTCTGTTGTAATCAGTAATCGGTCTGTGTAGTCATGCTCGCTTAAAAGTCCCACGCTTGTGGCGGCGACGTGTGCCGGGTTGGTCACTTCCCTGCAACATGGTTAAGGAGGCCCACGGCTGGCACATGCGTCATACTCGTGAAAGGGGGCTGCTGGTGGGGACTGGTCTGCTCAGACTTTTATTACTTTTACTATTTGTATCCATCCGTTTAGTTTGCTGTTGTATTTGCCGTGACTGTGGGAGTCAGCCTCAGCAATCGAAATAGTACTTTTTATGGCTTAATTTTACATTGAGGCAACCTTGTTGTAGAGGTAGATTAGCTGGTCTAATCTAATGAAATATTTTTTATGATTGATTGTTTGTTTATTAATATCTGACTGCACTTACTATTACTTTTTTCTCAAAAAGAGAAATGTCAGAGTTTCTTGCCCGTTCTGCTCTGGCGAATCAACCTTCCGAACTGGATAGAGTAAAATTATTGACGGAATCTAAATAATGTGTGACATTTTATGGAATCAATAAATGATTTGATTTGGTGACAGCGACACGTTGTTTTGTATAGGTGTTTTTAGTGTTTTGTTTCGAAAAAACATGTGCAGGAGACGCGGCTTTGTCTTCTTTTTCCGGTTAACGGCGTTGGGCATAATAAGTAGCTACCTATTAAGCCATTGTCACAGTTGATTTGTTTTTTTTTCTTAAAAAAAGTTCCAATGCGTTGCAGTGATTTTTCCAATGTCAAGTAATATGACCATAAGACTTAGATGGAGGTAATTACTTTTAGTACGATGCCTTTCGGAGGATCGTCCAGCACCAAATCGACCGACCGAATGACCAGCCAATGCGCCAAGACAAAAATCGACCAATTTCTCTAATTAAAAAGATTTTATATTATACTATCGCAAGTTCTTCGCTAAAGTTATTATTATTATTATTTATTTATTTATTAACGTTTAGTGTATAAAATCACATCACTTTTAAACATCAAACACAACTTGAATAAAATAAAATGAGATGATTTTAATAAACGACTTCCGCTCTGTCAGAATTCCCGGCAAAACTCATCATGTTATGTCATTCAGCATCGTAAAATCTGTCAAAATTCTATTAGGTACGTTAGTACGTAACGATGTTGGTAGTCGGCAAAATTGACTTTACATTATTGGGGTTGGAGTTGAGTTTTACTAATACAAATTATTTTACATTGTCGCTAGCGTAAATTGTCAAAAAACTGATGGTCGAGCTACAGATTACAAATTTTCGATAGGGAAATTTCTGTGATGTAATAAAGGTTTTTTCCAGAATGCTGAATAATTTATCGTCTATGAATTTTATTATTCTTCCCGTCTAATCATAATTCATATTCATTGCTTTACTACTGGTAGCAACGGAAGCCATAATATTTCGAACATTGACCTCCTGAGGTGTGGTTTGTTTTAAATTATCTGTAATCATAAAATCGTTCTTACGTTATTTATTTAAATACAAGATGTCCCCATAAACATTTATACAGAGGTATTTATTTATTTATTAATATTTAGGAAATGTACAGAACAATAACTAATATAGAGGTAGAGATGAGTAGGCAAAAAAAATATATCACATTCCAATAGCCGAGACGAGTGTCGGAGGTTCGAAACCAACCCCAAAAATAAAATGAGCACAAACCTCTAACTTTTCTATGTTGTTTGTTTTCATTATGACTTATCGCTTGCTATAATGGTGAAGAAAACATCGTGAGGAAACCTGCATACCCGAGAATTCTCCACAAGAATTTCGAAGGTATGTGAAGTCCACCAATCCGTATTAAGCCAGCGTGGTAGAATAAGGCCAAACCCCTCTCATAAGTAGAGGAGGCCCGTGTCCAGCAGTGGGACAGTAATATTACAGGGCTGATAAATAAATAAATAATAAAGTTTCTACTATACAAGTTGTACATTTTGCGAAAAAAGGGAACTGTGTTAGTTTGAAAAAATAAAACAATACAACTAATACAAACAAACAAAAAGGTACCGGAGAAACAACTAATTTTAAGAATTAAGACATCTTTTAAAGCAATCCTAAAAGGATTACAACAAAGACCGATAATGTTAATATCGGAGAACTTTTCATTGTAACTATTACATGCTCTACGTATGAAAGTATTACATCCATAATTTGATCGCGACAAAGAAGTATAAAAAGTGGTGTTAACACGTGCAATGACGTGGGGACATCTGAAACATAATTCTTTTACAAGATAAGGAGAATCTATTAAATTATTTTATATAAGCCCCATAACCGTGCCACATAGAGAGGAAGTACCTCAAAATCAGGCAGACAATATCGTAAAAATTACAGCACTGAAGCAATTGTCTGTGAAAATAGTTATATCTGGTGTAAAAAATAAAAGAATGTTTCTTCTCAAGAAATTCTGCATCTTAAGATGCTTCGTAGTCGCGGGTCACCTGTTTTATTTATAATGGAATAAAATATAAATATTGAATTTCAAATTTGGTATCATCAGATTTCCTGAACTTTCGTTATTACCAATCTATTTAGATAATGCACTTGAGGATATTGGTGATAGAATCTACTCGGTGGTAGAACTTATCTAGTCTACCACCACATCCACATCCGCGATACCAGAGGAATCGTCGATGCGTTGCCGGTCTTTGAGGAATCTATATGCTCTTTTCTTGAAGGTCCCTATGTCGTATCGGTCAGGAAATACTGCCGAGGGAAGCTGATTCCAGATGGATATTGTACGGGGAAGAAAGTTCCTCGTAAACCTCACTGACAGGGAGCGCCATTCATCCAAACGATAGGGATGGAATGCTAACTTTGCACGGTCTTATATCTTTATCTTCAAGGTATCTACCTGTATGAATTAGGTAGTTCTTTAAAACGCACATTCTGCTAGTTACAATTTCTCAATGCTAAAAAAGCCTACTTTTTATGTTCAAATAATAATTTTACACTCCATTGTCACATCGAATAAGACGAATATTTTTGGAATGTTGGTAATCCTTGGTCAAAAAAATTAATCATCCAATTTCTGTGACCAAACGTCGGATAAAGATTTTTTTTACTAGCAGCATCCCACCGTAAAATGTAAGTTTAGCATGTAATCCACATACTTTAAAGAAAATACCAACAATAATTAATTGGAGCTTATATTTTATTCCGGTGTCTTGTTCCCTAGATTTCGTTCAAGCACGTAACTTAGTTGAAGTTATGTATTAAGGTCCTCCTATCTTGTGCTCAGTCGCGTTCATAAGCTGTTCATTAGCTGGTGGTAGGATATTCGTATACGACCGGATGGCGACCACCTTACCAACACCACCGTACACATGGTGCTAAAATCTGCCATAGTGACTCACACTCCGTGTGTGGTTCGCGTTCCAGGATCAGCCAGTGTACTTTCGATTCGTTTGAGGGGCTTGCGGCATGACTTGATGGTTGGTTGAGACGGGTATGGGCATATTCCTGTATTTGCATCGTTCATCCGCCTATCTTGTCGCAAGCCCCTTGATTTGCTTCTTCTCTCTTCGGATTCGGAATGTGAAGAAACATAAATAGGCCGGCATGATTCTGACGACCAAGATAAACCCATTGTTTGTCATTGGTCGCTAGTTTTGGAATGCACTACGCTTACCATCAGGTGCAGTGTAGTCACTTTGCCGAGCCCGGATAAAAAAAATCGATAGTCTTTTTTATGTAGCGTTCATCCGTACATAAGGCAATTTTTTTTCGATACAAAAAATACAGCGACTTCGACGCACTACTTAGGGCGATGTGACAGCAAGCTGCCACTTTATGTCGGTTTTCTGTGAGACAGTGGTATCAAACCGGTCGAGCCGACCCATTCGTGCTGTAGACGTTATTGTCTACAGCGTTGACATTGACAACCTTGATATTGGCAGAATCGAAATAAAACTATTCTTACGGATTCTATCACGATTAGGTTTACAATTAAAATAAATATTCCCAAGGTAAGCACCGAAAATGTTATTTGTAATATCTCGATTTACGAGACAAATCTTTAATAAAATATGGCTTCCACGCAATTTCCAATGATTCTGCCAATATACTGATTTCTTAAGTTTACGTGAATATTATACATTGAAATAAAACTATTCTTACGGATCCTATCACGATTAGGTTTTAATTATTATTCCCGACGCTTCGAAGGGACAACGAAGACTGCAAAGCCTTTGCGAAATTGCGTGGAAGCCATATTTTTTTAAAGATTTGTCTCGTAAATCGAGATATTACAAATAACATTTTCGGTGCTTACCTTGGGAATATTTATTTTAATTGTATTATTTAATTATTTTTCTATTTGCTCCTATTCCAGTTTAGAGTAGGTGCAACACATTTTTGAGGAATAAAATCAGTTTCGTTTTATACCCGGCTGCCTGTCTGACATCAATTCCTTCTGGGCTTTAAGGGAATCCATTCTCGGGCGAATGGTGTTAGGAAACCGCTTTGCCCGGCCTAGGATTCGAATTGATGACCTCTCTCGATACGCTGTCACAGTGCCAATAAAACTACAAGATTAAGTTACGTGCTCATGTTCTTGACTTTTGACCCAGAGGTCAGAATGTCGTTCTTACGTAAAGCTTGTATGCAAATCATTTTATTGTCGTACGTTGCAAGGTTGATTCCTCATTTGATTGGAGTACATGTGTGTATGTGCTGTAAATATGAATGCTATCCACAGTACATAAGCTCACGCCTGTATCCCCGAAGGGGTAGGCAGAGGCGCACTAGCCAACTAGTACACCCACTTTTCGCCGAGGTTAGTTCCGTCCTAGATGTGATGAGGGTGAGCCTATCGCCATATCCGGTACAAATTCCAGACTCCGGGCTGATATGGAGAAATCCAATATCACTTTGCCCGAGCTGGGGATCGAACTCGAGACCTCAGGACGGTAGTCGTACAGCGCCTGCAATACCACTACGCTACCGAGGCAGTCAATGTTAACCAGTATGTTTAATATCCTGTCTAGTAATATGTTTATGCGTCGAAAAAGTTTCAGCACTTCTAAGGTACTCTGGATAAAAGTGTATAATATGCATTTTGTCGATTAATAGTCTAGATACCGAACTCGTTTCCTTGGGTAAATGTAAGTAGGCTCCATACGAAATCTTAACTGATTTTTTAATCTTCGTATAAATAGTGACCGGCGGCTCCGCCAATAGTGGCCGAGACCTTAATGTAATGTGTTATTCCGCCTCTAATAGGTTAGCTATAGCAGCGATAGCTCAGTTGGGAATGGTATGGACTGCCGAGACAAGTGTCGGAGGTTCGAAACCAACCCCAAAATGGAGCATACACCTCTGACTTTTCTATGTTAAGTGTATTTTCATTGTGAAATATCGCTTGCTATAACGGTGAAGGAAAACATCGTGAGGAAACCTGCATACCCGAGAATTTCTTCACAGGAATTTCGAAGGTATGTGAAGTCTGCCAACCCGCATTAGGCCAGCGTGGTAGACTAAGGCCTAACCCCTTTCATTAGTAGAGGAGGCCCGTGCCCAGCAGTGGGACAGTAATATTACAGGGCTAATATTATTTATTTAATAGGTTAATTACACAATGATAAACAAACATCTTTGTTAAAAGAATTTTGTATTTTTCTCCCGACTTTTTATTATACTGATCGAAAACACCTGTTAAGCAATGTTTATGTGTTAAAGCTAGCAGCAAAAGAGCTTTCCTAGAAACTTAACCTAATCGGAACAATTTATAGTCTCATAAAACCAGACAACTGCACTGGGAGCATGCTGACGCGCATGTGATAACGCGCTGCGAAAATTAGGTCATAAATACTCGTTTTTTAAAATACAATGTGAAAATTATTATTCAGTGCAAGATTTTGTGGAGCAAGGCGACAATCTCAGCTCACCTGGGCTAAGCACTAAGCACAAAGTGTAGTTTGTATTAATGTGATTATAATCCAGATTGGTCAGATTGCTGGATGCAGGCCGCTTCCAACAGGTCGATCTGGAAATCTTTGGGAGAGGCCTATGTTCAGCAGTGGACGTCTTATGGCTGATGATGATGTTGATAAATCCAGATTATCTCATTTTTTGCCAATGTATAAAAATCTATCAGTGAACACATGAAAATTGGACAACTAAAGATTGTCATAGATTTTTTTTTTCATGCCGTTAATGTATGTTAAAGAATAGGCCATAATGCACGTTGTTGCACGTGTAATGGGTCGTAATGTTAATCACAATAGATACTGTTGCATTGTTCGCATTCAGCTTATAAATACCAATTGTTTGTAAGGAATGTTGTTGAATTAACGGCTCATGTGGAGCCTTAATTGGTCACGTCCATGATTGTTCGCGTTGCTCTGCTTATGGAATTCGACCAAGGTTGTTTGTTGCGTCACCACCCGAAAGCCGCTGTGGGCCAAGGTCAACGAACCGTAACGCGTCTCAGCTGATACATAGTTGTGAATCGATTGTGATTATCGATTTGTTTTTACGATGAATTGTGATTTAATGTAGCTCATTTTGTATTCAATATACATATTTTTTTCATTTAGAGCATTTTAATATGAGACTATGTGATTGGTTTATTCATCTTTTTTTTTGAGTATTCACAATTGGACGTAGATACGCAAAGGATCCAACCCAAAGTATGGTCGAAAATTATCTGAGTTTGCGAAATTATCATTATTAAATAGGTATTATTGACCTTATATACTAATTTAGAAAATATAGACCTATAAGGTCTATATAAAACTATGTAAAACTTATTTCTATAAAAAGGACAACAATATTCTTACAACTATGTCCCAAAACAACAAAATCACAAAATATATTACAAATAAGCAAATACAATTTAAACTTTAATGTTCATTATCTCAAAAATGTCATATTGTGAGTTGGATCCTTTTCGCGTATCTACGTCCAATTATGGGTGTTCTAGTTCTGTAGATCGCCTCTGCATTCATATAGGCGTGAGTCTATGTATGTTTATTTACAAGTTTGAGACATATTTAGAATTAAAACCTAGATATTTTACCTGTTAGGGCGACTTGCACCCTTCCTTCTATCTGCCCTTATCCCACCTTAATGTGGGGTCGGCGCAACACATTATTTCAAGCATATTGCAAAAATGATTTGGTTAAGTTTTTACGACCGGCCTGCCTAACGCCAACCCCCCGTCTGGGGGATCCTTAGTTAAGTCTTAAACTCGATTAACTCTATATTAGTAATAGAGATACAAGTCACCCTTAAACACAAGCAAAGGTTAATTTTCTCCTCATCAGCACCCATATTTCTTCGAGACCATCCTTAGAATAAATTTGGTCCAGATTTGACCATATATGGCGGAGATAAAAAGATATCACGTGAGTTTATACTCACATAATACCTAAGAAATACAGACGATCGTCGACTAAAAATCCGTTTAAAAACACTGGAGATCACATTTCCCATGGTTGATCACGACGACGACCATGCTTATAAAATAATAAATGGTGCCTAACTTTTAAACTAGTTTGTCCCTATCTTCATCATAGTTAGAAAGAATCGAAACACTGTTTAAGTTAAGCATTACTTAAAAATATAAGTGAGATCATATAGCACCTTATAAAAATATTTACGCGCTTCTTAGATTTAAGAAAAGAACCCCTTTCATTTTCAAACAATCTGACACAACGAAATACGTGGCAGACTATCCTTATAAGGGCGACTTGCACTACTATTACTAACCTACAGTTAGTCCTAACCTCAAGTTAAATTGAAAATGAAATATATGAAGGACATGTAATTTAATATATGTAATTAATTAAATGTCATCACATATTATCTGTAAATACATGTAGTACGTTACATGTAAAGTATTACATGTCCTTCATATATTTCTTTTTCAATTTAATTTGAGGTTAGGACTAACTGAAGGTTAGTAATAGTGGTGCAAGTCGCACTAAGTAACATCCATCAAATATGAATTATGTCAATTGTCTCAATATTATTGTTATGCCGCCACCATATTGAACCTTCATTTCTGCTCTATTGTTTTAAGTCTATGAAAGGACAAAATTTCGTATTAAATGTCAACATGACTTTAGGTGCTCAGTTTTAATAACTTTATTCATACTTTATTACATAATCGTAATTATTGATAATCCAATGCATTTGCGCTCGGTATTTACATCACCACATTGTTAGCTTCTGTTAACATGTTTTTTTCAATTTGGGTTAAATTTTTATCATTGTAAGAAATCTTTATTAAACAGCCTTTAGTGTCGAGTTCAGTATGTAAATAAATATAACGTAAAACAACAATATATACACATTTAACTGGTTTTATTGTTAGTAACCACTTTAAAATTGCAAATTCTGAGATATATAATTAAATAAATACAATTATTCGGAAAGAGATTCTCAAAAGGAAAAAATACATTAATTCTATTTACTGAAAATACACATTACACATGTTATAGTGTTCATTATGCAACAAAAAAGTCTAAACATCATTTATTTTGGTTACAGAGAAAGAAGAGATCAGGAGCAACGTGATTTATTGGAGAAACAACAAAAAGAGAGAAAGGAGAGAGAACGGTTAGAACAAGAGAGGGAGAGGGAGAGAGAACGTGAACGTGAGAGAGAAAAGCAAGAGAGAGAAGATAAAGAGAGGAGGGAACAAGAGAATGCCGCTTCCAAGCTGGTGACGCGGCATTTCGAGGAATCTCTGAGGCTTGCGAATCAAAAGGTGAATAACATGTTTGTAAGTTGTGTTTTAGTTTTCCGCATTTAGTTATATTATAAATTAGTGATTTCATATTTAAGAGGAAACGTTTTAAATAATTCAAAAATAATAAACATAACAATCAGTTGGCTTATTATTCGGTTACCAAGAAACAAAGTGGAAAATATTAATTTATCAGTTTGAGTTAAATATAATGTATTCAAGGAAAACCTGTCGGTTGTTGTTAATTGGACAACATAATTTGCCTACATTATTAACCTACTTGAAATTTTCCTTTACCATAATACCAATGTGTGTTGTTATATCATAATACCAATGTTGATTGATATACCTATATTATATAACTGTACATATAATTTTGTTACCAATACCGTGTTGTTTTTACAGCGAGAACGAGACCGAATGGCTTCGTGGACGATCCTGCCTAACCTGACTCCGAACCGGGGCGCGCCGGCTCTCGACCACGACCGGCTCCGCGCGCCGCCCCCGGACCGCAACTATTATTCACCACCAGCACACCCCTCCGCGCACCCCTCACACCCCTCACACCCGTCCCACGCCTCATCCCGACCGCCCGTATCCTCGGCAGATTATTGTTCGCCACATCCGCGGTTAATTCCCTCCAAACCGGACAAGACGGTTTCCCATCCTTCCCTACCCAAGGGCGAGCCAAATTTCGCGCCCTACAATTATCCTTACCGATCCTACGATAAACTGAAGGATCCTCATTTACCGGCTCCACCGCCACTCGTGCCGGAGAAAAATTCCGTCATAGTGAAACATGACGCGAAGCAAATACACCTTGAACAAAAACATCCGTACCCGAGCAAGCCTCGCAGCGAGCCGTCGCTTCATAACCTGCCGTCGCGGCCGTACCGGACGGGACCCTCCCCCCACGCGCCTCCGCACCCCGCGCTGCAGCCCGCGCCCCACGCGGCCGCCCTCCCCCAGGACAAGGGCGCGCGCCGGCTCTACCAGCCTCAAGTGCAACCACCGCCACAGAGGTCGCCCGCCTACTACCCGGCCGCACCACCGGTCAAGCAGAAGGTGTCTAGTCCGGCTCCGCCGCATATTTACGGAAAGCCGAGCGGCTCACCGAGTCCCGCTCACTACGCCGTGGCCGTGGAACCACCTCCGTCGTTGGCGAAGTCGGATCCGCCACCGGTACCTTACCCTCCGCCGTCGGCGTATTCGCCCGCGCCTCGCACGCGGCCCCCGCCGCCGGCGCACTCGCGGACACCGGAGCCGAGGCCGCCACCGCGGCCGCTCGTCGACTCCGCCGCAACCTCACCCTGTCAAACTCAACCGTTGGATTTGGGTATCGCGCGCGACGATCCCGACCGACTGTCGCCGCGACGGCGAGCCGCCACGGACTCGCCCGCGGCACCCGACGTTGAAGCGAAGCGACGGCGGCTTGAAGAACGGACAGCGCCGCAACCCCTCATCGCGGCGGCCGCGAGCGTCGCACGCGCCCCGCCCGGCTCCGAGCCGGCACCGCAAGCACCGGGCCCGCCTTGTGACGTGCGGGTGCCTTCGGCCGACGGCAGCATCGAGACCCCGGAGCGCGCGGCGGGAGCGTCACCCGCGCCGCGCCTCACGCCGGCCGCGAGCCCCGCGCCCGCGACACCCGTCCCCGCCGTCGCCGCGTCACCACCGCAGGCCGCGGCGCCGCCCCCCGCACCGACGCCTCCCGCTCCTCCGGCGACGCCGCCCGTCGTCTCCGGGGGTGATCAAGACACGCCGGCGAAATCCGCGTCCTCACCTCGAGACGGATCCGCGCCGGTTCGACATCTCGGCAAGAAGGCCTGGCTGCAGCGGCACGAGACCGCGCCGATCGGCGAGGGTGACTGCTCCGGTGGCGGAGGCACCTGCATCACGCTGCCGATGGCTCTCGCGCGGGGATCGGAGCCCGACGATTCCGGTTCAAACGTGACCATACCGATCGCCGCCAAATCCATCCAACGCACTGCGCGGAAACCGTCGAAGCCGAGGAAACCGAAAGAGACGAACGGTCGAGTCGACGACGCCGAAGAGGACAGCTCGAGTTCCGACCGGGAGTCGGCCGCGCCGCCGAAGAGGAAACCGCCCAAAGCTAAACGGAAAAAAGGCGCCGTCTCGCGGAAAGCCGGCGAGGAACCGAAGCGGAAGAAGGCCGCCGAGAGCGGCAGTGAGAGCGACAAGGAGAGTGACGACAAAGACTCTGACTCCGGCGGCAGCGGTAGCGGGAGCGGCAGCACGTCGAGCCGGCGCGGCGGCGCGGGGCGAGCGCGGGGCAGGCGCGGCGCGCGGGGCGGCGGCGGCGGGCGGGGCGGCGGGGGCCGGCGCCGGGACGAGCCGCCGCGCCGCGGCACCGCGCCTGCGCCCTCGCGGCCCGCGCACGACTCGTTCCTGCAGAGCGGGCCGTGCTTCGAGGTGGCGCCGCGACTCGCCAAGTGTCGCGAGTGCCGCTGGTCGCCCGCGCAGCGCGACAAGGACATGCCGAACATCTTTTGCCGTTTCTACGCTTTCCGAAGACTGAAGTACGCTAAGAATAGACAACTGGCGATAGCCGGCTTCTCGGACCCCTACAAGGATGCCGAGGAGGTATGTTGTGTCTTGATGACTATTCGTTTCTTCTCGCCTGTTCATTCACAGCTCGATTGCCGTGATTGTTTTCACTTCTAAATGTGTTTTAATAAAACCTTATTTTGTTGACAGGATGATAAGAAGCTATGGTTGTCGTCATCAGCCGGCGCCGCCGAGCTCGATATAGAGATGAGTTGCTTCCTGCTCAGGGAGATTGGAGACCAGTTCTGTGAACTGTTACAACAAGAGAAAGAAGCCGAGTCACATCACCTGAACGATGGTGAGTACACAAATTATTAAGCCATGTGTGTCACACACCAAAATAAATATGAATTGACATAATTTCAAATCCTCATCGAAATGGCATTGATCGCTTGTTATTTATGAATGATTTATTGAAATGAACTCTATTTGTGAAACTAAAAACAAAATTAAAGACTACATGTTCGGTGATATTTGAAACATATTTGACTGTATCGAAATAAATTTCTTGTTGACAGATAAAACGATAGCGTGGAAACGCGTGGTACAAGGCGTGAGGGAGATGTGCGACGTGTGTGAGACCACTCTGTTCAACTTCCACTGGACCTGCGGCAAGTGCGGGTTCGTGGTCTGTCTAGATTGCTATAAGGTAAGCATTCAATGTACGTCAAAATTCCATCGAGCTGTTATTTGAATTAAATAAGTTGTACTTTATTTCGAATGTATTAAGGATTATTTTATACATAATTTTATGATTAAAATAAGCTCATAATTATGTCTTTTTAATACAATTTTGTAATTTCAATGTTTCGTCCATTGTTACAGTCACGCACATCAGGTGAAGCGGCCAATTCGAATAGTGAGACAAATAACACATCAAACGCTACCACCAATGGCGAAAGAGATTCTTTCGGGTGAGTTTACTTGTATAATCCCTTGATTCTGTATTTTGCCTATTTTCTATTTGGGGTTAGATTAGCTATGCCGTAGGCCAGCGAAGTAGACTGAGGTCTAATCCCTCCCATTAGTGGAGAAGGCCCGTGCCCAGCAATGGGACAGTAATGTTACAGGGTTAATAATATTATTAGTTACGAGAATTGCTTGATTTATTGCAATATAATAAGAAATGAGCAAGCAACTCGCTTGGTGGTAAGTGATGGAAGGCGTTTTTTCTAACATGATTTGTCTGTGACTTGATCTCCCAGAGGGGGTTGAAGGCAGGCAGTCGTTCGTAATATAAAGTATGATGGTTATTTTTATAGTCTTCAATCGCTTCATTGTTGATCTTGATGGTTGAATGATTGTTAAGCGTTAACTTAAAACAAAACTGTTGTTCGGGATAGATGTGAAATCAAAGCCCGTTATTAGCACACTGATTTATTAACGATCGACATTAAAAATGTATACTGATGTATAGGTTACGCGTTTGTACTTCTACATACCTTACATCTCCTCCCGCTAGTGTGGGAACAATAACAGCAAGGTGAACAATAACAATAGAAATTTTACTAACTCACTTAGTACTTATCACTTAAAAATAATGTCGATAATCAATTTTAGGTAGATTTTGCAACAATAACCTTGAAGCAGGGTTTTCACGTTCGACCCCGGCGGGCTACCTGTCGATTGAGCAGAACTAGAAGGTTACAATAGTAACGTTGTGTTGTGTCGTGTTCGTGTCCAGATGGCTGACGTGCACCGCCGGCGGCGCGCACCCGGCGCGGCGGCTGCTGCTCACGCAGATCGCGGCGGGCGGCGCGCTGCTGGCGGCGGCGGCGCGCGCGCACCGCCTGCGCACCGTGTTCGCACTGCCGCCGTGCGCGTGCGGCGCCGCGCCCCCGCCCGCCACCGCCGCCGACGCGCGCGACCGCCTCGCCGCCAGGCACCTGCTGCACAACGCTATCAACAAGGTACACGCTACACACTAGATACACTACTACTGCAAATGAAGACTAGTTTGACAGGCATTTTTTCGATGATATGATACCCGTCATCCTTCTTCTACTCTTACAATTTGATTACAACTAACTTTCCACTTTGCCTTAAACTATAATTTTTATTGATTCCATACACAATGATACAGTGCATAACATTTAACCATTATGAAACTTAAGGCTAGAATCATCTAAAAGGGCCATATTATTGCAATCTAATAATGATTACCATAATTTCTAATCCAATTACTTCAAATTTTCTTAAAATAATTGTCTTTAAAAATCTTATATTATTTAAACTAATAAAATAAACTTAAAATGACACTGTGTTTTTAAATATCATTCAGCTACATCTATCATTTATTTTGCAGAACATAAAGAAGGAGGAAGTGAAAGAAGAAACTACCGCCGCCAACGGATCTTCACCAGTCAAATCGGAGAACGGCAAAACGAGCGGCGCAGTAGTGAGCTGGCTCGCAGACTTACCAGTCGACGGCGAAGTTAAGGACGAAAAGACCGACTCGAGCTCCTCAGACTCAGAAGAGGGCGGCAACTTCTCAACTCTTCGCGAACTCCTCATCCGACCGGCGCCCGAAGGTGGCGACACGCAACCCAAGAAGAAACGGAAGAAGAGCAAGGGAGACACGCTGGATGACGTCATATCTAGCGTCGTTGAAGAGAAAAAGGACGAGGATGAAGACGTGAAGCCATTCGCTTTGTCGAATGTGGTAAAGCGGTACGAGAGGAGCGGCCGCGAGAGGGAGGAGCTGCCCGTCAGGATCATGACACTCACCGAGTCCAAGCTGTTGTACCCCGACGTGCCGCATGCCTGGCTCTGCGACGGCAAGCTGCTGCATCTCACTGACGCCTCGCACGCTGGCAACTACAAGCCATTCCAGGTAAATATCAAAGGATTTTTTCACCAAGTATGTGATTGTGTCGTAATTTCAAAATATAGCGTCATGCATTTACTTTTGTTTATTACGATTTTATTAAATATTCTTGTAAAGCTTTTTTAATGACACATTTGTTCATGCTTGTTTGTTTTTTGTTTTAGGACCAGTGGAAACGTGGTCAACCAGTTCTAGTCTCAGACGTTTCGGCACTGCTCGACAAAGATTTGTGGAGTCCCGAAAGTTTCTCCCGCGACTTCGGTGACACGAGAGTCGACCTAGTCAACTGCGCGTCCGGCCTGGTCGTGCCCAACCAGCCCGCCAGGAAGTTCTGGGACGGCTTCGAACTCGCCGCCAAGAGGCTGCGCGACGAGCGAGGCGCCCCCATGGTGCTCAAAGTGAAAGACTGGCCTCCAGGAGAAGACTTCGCCGAACTGTTGCCGGCGAGGTTCGACGACCTCATGCGCGTGCTGCCGCTCGGAGAGTACACCTCGCGCAACGGCAAGCTGAACCTCGCCGCTCGGCTGCCCGAGTGCTTCGTGCGGCCCGACCTCGGCCCCAAGATGTACACCGCGTACGGAGGCGCCGGCGGCACCACCAACCTGCACCTCGACGTCAGCGACGCCGTCAACGTGATGGTGCACGCCAGCGCGCCCGCCGACGCGCCCGAGCGAGCGCGCGAGGCGGCGCGCGCGGCCGAGGAGGCCGGCGTCGACGTGCTGTCGCGCAGGCGCGCGCGACTCAAGCCGCCCGCCGCGCTGTGGCACATCTACGCGGCGAGGGACGCGGACAAGATCCGCGACTTCCTCGTGCGCGCCGAGCTCGAGCGGGGCGCGCGCCCGCGGCCGCAGCACGACCCCGTGCACGACCAGACCTGGTACCTGGACGCGGCGCTGCGCGAGCGGCTCTACCGCGAGTACGGCGTCGAGGGGTACGCGATCCTGCAGTGTCCCGGTGACGCGGTGTTCGTTCCTGCCGGGGCGCCGCACCAGGTGCGCAACCTGCTCGACTGCATCAAGGTGGCGGAGGACTTCGTGTCTCCGGAGAACGTGTCGCGCTGCTTCGAGCTGGCGCAGCAGTTCCGCCAGCTGTCGCGGCAGCACTCCAACAAGGAGGACAAGCTGCAGATCAAGAACATCGTGTACCACGCGGTGAAGGATTCCCTGTGCTGTCTCGAGGAGGCGCTCGCGAAAGCGAAGTGAAGCCGAGCTCGCCTCCGGCATTTGATCTCAACCTCGAACGTAAAGTTAATTGCTAAGTTCCGCATTTAAATGTAAGATTGGGAGCGAGTGTGATTCGCGCTGTGCGCCGTTTCTTGTGTAAGATGCCATTGTTAAGCGTCCGAGTCGATTGTGTACCAGTTATGTGTGTAAGTGTACTCGAAATGTGATGTAAGTCCGTCGCGCGGCTCGCGGGTCGCGACCGGAGTATGTGCAATGTAAATTAGTCTGAATATGGTGATATCGTCGAGATGTGGATATGTTTTATGTTCCTTAATCGAAATACAAATAAACTCTTCAGGTTATTTACAGCTTAATTGTAGTTATAGTGATATGTATGTATTGTGTAAATTTTAAATTCGAATTCCATCGAGTACATAATAAGAAGTGTATACTTTTAAGTTATTGTATTGAAATAAAACGTATTCGCTCCAAGCATTGTACATTAAACACGGCGTGTAGATAAGTTTATCCTATTATTAGATTTCTCAATTTGGTTAGTATGTTACAAAATGATAGTTAAAATGTGACAATTTCATTTTGTCCTTATTGCTGTACTAGCAAGTTTTTTTTGTACTGTGTATATTATGTATGGTTATAAGTTGGAATAAAAAAAAGATGTTTATATTAAAATTGGTTTTATTTTCCCTTTATCGAGTAAGATTGTATGAAATGTGTAAAAATGCAGACATCAGAGAACAGACCACTAATTAGTAACTATTAAAAAGTAGAGTTTAATCGTTGCTCTTACTAAAATACACGAAAATTCCAGAGTTTAGGCCCTCCTGTGTAGTAAATTGCATCATCCTATCCTAAATTGTTTTTTAGGAATATTTGAGAATGCATAATAAAGCTGCCTCGGTGGCGTGGTGGTATTTCGGTACGACTACGGTTTTGAGGTCTCGGGTTCGATCCCCGGGTTGGGCAAAGTAATATTGGATTTTTCCATATCAGCCCGGAGTCTGGAATTTGTGTCCGATATGGCGATAGGCTCGCCCCCTATCACATCTGGGACGGAACTAAGCTCGGCGAAATGTGGGTGTTCTAGTTCGCTAGTGCGCCTCTGCCTACCCCTTCGGGGATACAGGCGTGAGCTTATGTTATGTTATGTTATGTAATAAAGCTTTAAAGCATGTGTTACTTTGGTGTAGCTCTCAATTATTTTCCGAAACAAGACGAATTAATGATTACGAGCGCGAGTCATTATGAAAATTATATAGTAGTAAGTAACGACTAACGCTGATCTTCTGAAAAGATATTTCGAGAATAGAGACTAGAGACAGTTAAAATTCGAGACGAGACATTTAAAATCATAAAATATGCATTCCAATTTTGCGAAATAGCGCCATCTGTCAGCGAATAGCTACAAAATTGTTACCACAATAGTACCAATACAGAATTAAAATACTAAAAATAACTTTACTTGGTCGTTTAGCTATTTACATATAGGTGGCGCTCGTAACCATTATTGTCCGTGATTACAAATCGGTTGTGTATTGGATGATAATAGTTTCTCTTGTTTTACGTCTCTTGCCAATATTTAGTAGATTAGACCATCGATATATTATTTACCTAGATGCACAGTTGATACTCGGAAAATGGGACAGCAAAGAAGTGCTTAGGCACTCCTTTTGCATACAGTCGGACGCCGATAGAATTCTAAATTTCAAAATTCAAATTTAAGAACGCTTGCTCATTTCAGTTAAAAAGCTACTTTATAACAATTGCATAGGGTTAAATTTGTTTTGATGTAATCAGAACTTGTGATATTTTTTTTGTTTTATTCCTGAGACAACTTTTTAGGAGGATATTTGCAAAGAACTGTGCATCTAGGGTATATTATATTGATGGATTAGAAAAAAAACAGTAACTGTAACCCATGTGGACCCAGCTGTTGTGTCTAATGACTAATTTAAGGAATCTTAGGATACTTTTGAAAAACATATTATTTTATTAATTATTAACCGACTTCAAAAAGGAGGTTATCAATTCGACCCGTATGAATATTGCAAATATTAATCTATATGGGCTTCTGAACAGATGTGCCAAATTTCATAAGTGTATGTAATATGTATGTATGTTTGTCTACGTACATATATCTCAGAAACTATTAATCGGATTGTTATAGATCTTTTTTATTAGACTAGGTATATTTTGCTTAGTTCGACCTGGAAATTAAACCCAGGGCATCCCGGTCCACAGCCACACAAACCCTGCCTACTCTGACAATTTGGTAAATGAAGAAAACATCTAAAAAAACAAATTGTATTAAAATTATTATAATGATGGGGAAAATAATGATTATGATGGTGAATGGTGATGGAAGACATGAACTTTAAAATGTATATCCTATTCTAAACGTCCCTGGAAAAGATAAATAGTTTATGGCTGATTTTGACGTGAAGTCTGATAGGCCGGGCGTCGCTTGTTAAAATTATTTCATATTATGGTCTGGAGTTGTGTTTGTTGTTTAAGTGATGTGGTTTTATACACCAAAATTCAGCGAAGATGGACAGTATAATGTGGAAACTTTTAATTTGGTGGGTTTTGCTTGGTGCGTTGGCTGGCTTTGTCCGGTCGATTCGCTGAGTGAAGGTCATCTGAGGGGCACCGCGCTGGAAGGAATTGCCGCCATAATCCTAGCAGGGCCTTGACATCATCCACATCTGGGTCTCATGGTCATTGTAAAAACTTGATAATTGCTGTCCTTACCTGGACATTGGCTAAATCATCGCAAATGCGTGGAAGCCATTATTTTTAAAAGAAGAAGAACTAGTGTTAAGGCCGACTGCTTGCTTGCTGGTAACTCTTTTGGGGATTCAGTCACGGGCAAATCATGTTAGAAACATTTAGTTGCACGATCTGAATTCGAAGCCAGGAGCTCCCGGTCCACATCCTATATACGTCAATAGGGCGAAGACGCAGTACATAAATAGGCCGGCATGATTCTGGCGACCACTGATAAACCCATTGTTTGTCAGTGGGTTTTTTTCTACTGCACTACGCTTACCATTAGGTGCAGTGTAATCACTTTACCGTGCCCGGATAAAAAAAAAACTTAATTACATTACTTAGCTTGTTGCTTTATATGTGTTTAAAATGTGGTCATTGTTTACTTAAACATGACCTCAAGTTATGTACTTGGAAATATTTATTACGATTTGTGATTTATTATTTGTTTTGTTTGCGTCGCGTCGTATCAAAATATTACTATACATTATTTAAAAGACATTACTATATAGTTCTTCAAACTGAATAACTGTAAATTCCGTTCTTTGTCATAGACATAGAGACAAAGAATTTATTCAAAACCATCCGTAAGTTTAGACACATAAGATCGTAGTGCTCGCATATTAATAACGACCAAAACAATACAAATAATCCATAACCATTTTCTGCGAATTTGATTATAAACCATGCAGGATTAGCAACACAGGTCTGCCCACATGTAGGTAAGTCAGATTCATGGGGTCTGCGTCTAAGAAAATATATAACTATTTTTTGACACAACGGCATCGATCAATCTTAAATTATAATTTGTTTTTGGAAATCTCTATTATTTACTATCTTTACGTTTTTGTGTTTCATTAAAGATTCGTATAATTTGATTTTGTTCAAATAAATAACACGAAATGTTATTTAATTGTATAAAATCAGATTATTGTTACGTTTACGTTGTTAAACAAATAACACGAAAAATTTGTAACATTTAATAACCGTAGATTTTTACAGTCTCTTTAGAAAAGTTTATTTAATTTATTGCGACTCTACAATCACGTTGGTTGGGTATTTCGTGTTGTGTGGAGCTACTCTGATGACACCAATGATATCAAGTAATTACATATAAAGTACGCTTTCCTTTTTTATGGTACTCGACTGCGCAATATACTTACTACAATATTCACATTTCAATACATTTATTGATATTCATACATGAAAGTCATTGGGTAAATGAATCTTTAGTTCTTATATAATATTATTGTAATTATGTAATTGTTATCAGTTGTTATATATTGTCACTTGATTCGATATTATATGTACTGTATAAATAAATTACTGGTCGGATAAGAAAGTCAAGAAGCGGTCGCTATGTTACTATGGAAAGTTTCTCAGGCGATAAACAATGGACGACAATCTGACTATAGCGAATAAATTTATGCGATGCCTACGAATATCTTATTTCTGTATTCTTGTTAAGGTTCCGTAAGCAAAAAGTATAATGTGTTACGTCAAGAGTGTGGGTTACAGGCTCGCCGTCACAGCTGGTGTTCTTGGAAACTGTATATAATTTTGATTATAGTTTATACTATTATGACTATAACTACTATAAGAGACGTCTCATGTAAACTATGTATAAATAAATACACCCAACAGTCACACACATAGTCTTGACCCCACACTAGTTATAACCTATATCATTTGTATCAGAAACTACGAGAGACTTTCGGTCTCATAACACCCAGATCCGAAATAAATATATGTGGGCTACACAAACATTTGTCTCGGTGCGGGAATCGAACCAGTGGCCTCTCGCTTCTCATCCGGCGCTATTCGCCCACTGCGCTACGGAGGCTGTCAATGAGATGAGCATTGATTTTGTCATCTGTGCTTATCCAACTTCAACGTGGGGTCAGCGCAACACACTGTCAAGTATCTATGCTTTGGTTTACTTTTTGTTTTTTTTCATCACATTTACATAGATTCTGTGAGTTTGTGTCCGAAACAATGTGTTTCAATCAAACCAGGTGGGCGTATTACATAAGTCAATGAAAAAAAACTACGTCGCGTCGCTCTAGGCCTCTAATTCATTATGACCTAATGAACGCGTAACGCGGTTCCGAGTTCCGACACGTTAGCTTAATTATATTCATATTGAAAAAAAAAAGGTTTTTGTAATTCTCAGTCAAATAGGCTGCCATCAAAACTAAGCTGAATAATTTCTGCGAGATGTTTTCAAGTGTAGCGTCTGTGAATGCAACGGGTCCTCATTAGAGTGGGAACGTGGAACTAGTGAGGTGCGTTACACAAAACTGTGGTCGTATTCGTAGAGAATCTGGCCTCTGTTCTTGTTACACTGTTCTTATAGACAAAACAAACTTGTTTACGCTTAGCGAGAATTTGGGAGCTCAAACTACTATAGGGTAAAATTAATTATAAATTTTCATAATCATTTGCCGCACTAGCCTTAACGAAAAATATAATAATATTACAGATTTCTGTAACAAAAATTTTAGTATTGTTTTCTCAGCAAACTGTTCTCATCTTTATTAATACTGTAAAATATGTTACAAAATTGTGTCAAAAGAATGTTCAGATTTCTTTATGTTCACATGATTGTTTAGTTACATTAATTGTATCACATTTATGTGTATGTTGTTCACATTTGGAATTTCTTAGGGTAATAATAATAATAATTTATTTCAGAAAAGGTACAAATTAAGATTTATGCACAATGTAGACCACTTTGTAATAAATTGCCTTTTTAATGAAAAACCACAGACTATAAAATTAACACCACTTAAACCTATTATTTTAGACACGTATACTATTAAATTATAATTATCTATTGTCTTAAATTTCGAATGTATCCAAAACACCTCGCATAGATATTGAATACATTTCCCCGTGACAACAAAAAGTGTACACAAAAAATGAATCTAGATTCATACATCAAGCAATGAACCCATTTGTTTGTTCACTTGCAAATCAGAGTTAGCGCGATGAAATGACCTCATCGGTCACGATTATCTATTTATGTTTACATTGCTTGTTTCCAATGGCTATATTAAAGTGTATCTTTGTAAACGCAGTAGTGGATTTTAAATTGTGATGTATAGCAGTGATCTTGGCGTGTATATTCGAGAGTGGTACCTCCCCACTATAACAAGTTATAAAGGGGATCGGATCTCCATGTAGCCAGTTCACCTTGTGTGACCGGCGCGGCGTGAGTTTGTGAGCAACATGAAAACGGTAGCATTGGTTTTGTTTGGTAAGCATTTTTTGTTTTAATTACTTAGATAATAGAACTACCTATAAAAATATTTTGGTGGTACGACATATTCTGATGTTGTTTAAACGCTAATTAACATTAAAATTTATAATTAATTTTACGTTATGGTTGTGATTTATCTCTTAGAGAAATTTTATTATGTCGCGTAAACTGAGCTGGTCATTTATGTTTATGAGTGTGTATTCTGTTTTATAAATGCGAAAGTTTAAATACTTGTCAGAAGGTCAGATTTACATTTTTGGAAGTTTTGTTATGAAAAATATAGAGATCCGCATATATTGATAAATCTTAGCACAAGAACGAAATACTAACCAATATAATAAAAACGAGTGCTCAAAACAAATCATTATTTGGGATAGCTAATGAGCCGATTCGACCGGTTAGATACCACTGTCTCACACAAAACCGACGTAAAGTGAAGCGTCGCTGTTAAGTTTAGTTCGGTGAGCGAGATTTTCAGAAGCCCAAATTCCTCCCCTCCTTGTAATTCCTATTCCATCCCTTTCAAATTGGCAATGCACCTGTGATTCTTTTGATGTCTATGGGTGGTGGAGATCACTTACTATCAGGTGACCCATCTGCTCGTTTGCCATCCTCCGATATAAAAATATATTAGTACTATATCGTAAAATTTGGGATCATTATATTAGGCTAAAACTGTTTACAACCGTTATTTTCTCCCAAGCATCGCCATCTTTTATATTTTTTTAAGTATTAATCATTCTTTTTTTCTACCTGCCATTTCGCACCTTAATGTGGGGTCGGCGCAACACACTTTTTCAAGCATGTTGCCGAAAGGATTTGGTTAAGTTTTTACAACCTAAGTTTGCTACCAGCCTGACGTCAAACCCCTCTGAGGTATCCAGTCCCGGACAAATGAAATTAGAAAATTCGACTTTCCCGATCTGGGAATCGAACTCACGACCTCTCGGTCCACAGCCTATACATATAATATGCTACCACTAGACCAAGGAGGCGACATGTAGGTATTATAATGTAAAAAAAACCTTTTCAAATAAACAGTTAATAAAATATAAAGTACATAGTAATGCTCGAACCTCAGGGCTCAGGAAATACTTACATATATGGGCATTTAGTCCATGTCACGGCCAAACTAACATGCAAGTTGAGCATATTTTCCTTTTACTTGACTTTTTATTAGACGTAGTTTATTTCTTTGACTAGACTGCCTCAGTGGCATAGTTGTATTTCGGTACGACTACCATTCTGAGGCCTCTGGTTCGATCCCCCGAGTCGGGCAAAGTGATATTGGGTTTTTTCAATTCAGTATCCGTCTGGAGTTTGGGATTTGTGCTCTATATATGTAGTTATAGCGGCGCCCCATATAACATCTGGGACAGAATAAAGCTCGGCGAAATGTGGATGTTCTAGTTCACTAGTTTGCCTTTACCCACCCTTTTTGAGATACAGGCGTGAGATTATGTATGTATAAAAATTAAATTAATAATTCTTGTGGTAAACAAATTTTTAACTGTTTGAATTTTTGAACTAAAAGTCCAACTTCATTGCATGTTTTTTACTGTTAAGCTTGTTTTCTCTGAATATTCTTTTCTTTCATGATCCATCACACTCTACCACATATTACCTTCTAATGAGTAAACTGCTCATCAGCCCAATTGCCTCTCTTCCCGTCATTATCCATCACGACCTTAATGGCTGCTAAGGTCACTGAGTGCGTAGGTACTTTATTGTTGTGTAGTATCTAATTTGGCTGCTCTTATAGTTAGTTTTTTTTAGTTTGTTCCACATTATACAAGATATAGTGTGTCCAATTCGGATTTGTAAAATAAAAAAAAATTTTTTTTTTTTTTCAAAAACCTAGATGTGAATAGTTTTGGAACCTTGTTCGTATAAGTGTTATGTATATAGTATACCCAAATAAACTGAATCTTATTCAAGACCCGTAGCCCGAGCACGAAAAACTAATGTAAATGTAAACTCGCTGCGCACTGATGACATTTGATTAATATTTCTTACATAGACGCGCATCGAGCACGAATACATTTACGGTTATCAGAAATTTTCCTGCTCGGGCTGCTGTTTATTATACTTATACCAATAATTTGGATACCAGGATTCAACCTGTAATCTTTGCCCTCTACACCACAAAGATAATATATATAAGGATTTGAAACCTTGTTTATAAAAGTGTTATGCATGTTACATACATAGATACTGAAATACTCTACATAAAATAGGCATTAAAACTACGAGATACTTACGATCCTGATCGTTTAGAGCCGTATCATTATTATAGTAGAGGGGGGCTACCACCACCTCTTATAGCAGTATTATTATAATCTTTCTTGTACCGAATCCCTTACAAAAAGAACAAAGTAAGATTATAATAATACTGCTATAAGAGGTGGTGGTAACCCCCCAGGTTCAGGGATTGAACCTGTAATGTCTCGTTTCTAAACCACGTGCCCTTAATGACCCAGAGGCTATGTAATGCAAAAAACAAAAGAAGAAGTAGGCGTTTTAAGGCGAAACAGTAGTATTTGTGATACTTCAGCATTTGATTTGGCTTTTTTCTTCAGTATGGCGAGTTTGTTTTGTACACAAAGGCCATGGGAAACAAACCACTGTGATCTCAATGGCTTTTTGTATGTCTCGGTCGGGTGACTACGGTAATTGTGAAAAATGTTCCGTTCAAATATTCCAGGAAAACCGTCGGAAGAATTTTGCGTCAATAATGAGTACTTAGATAAAGTAATTATTTACTATTCAAGGAAGGAAGGAATATTTTTTAATTCGGTTGTTTGATTTTTTGATGGGTCTTACTTATAAAAAAATTGTCTCTTAACTTAACAATGTTTTGTCTTCACTCTCAATCTATTTACAAACGTATTTATGCTTACACTTGTATCCCCAAAGGGGTAAGTAGTGGCACACTAAAGAACTGAAACATTCACATCTCAGCATCAACTTAGCTCGTCTCAGATAGGGGGCGAGCCTATCGAAAATTTAGTAAGGGGCTTACGGTTAATAATAAGCTACTACCCCAAAATATGGGAGAAGTTTAAAACTTAAAATACAATAATAATAATAATAATGCTCTTACAGACTTTTTCTATTTCCTACTCGTAACTCAATATGGGGTCAGCGCAGTACACTTTCTCAAGCAGGACGTAGAATGGATTTAGCTTAGTTTTCAAGAACATGCCTGACGTTTACCTTCCTATGGCAGATCTAGTTCAGGATAAATCGTGTTTGAAAAACTCCCCGCCCGATCTGGGAATCGAATCCAAGGCCACCCTTTCATAGTCCATATGCGCTGTCACTAGATGCAAGAAGTTGGTGCGCTGAATACAGACTACAGAGTTAAATATATTAATTTGTAATGTATTGATTTTTTGATTGACTTTCAATGTAAGTGCAAAGAATTTAAACGCCGTTAAGTGTTTTTTCATTGTGAATTATCGCTTGCTATATAAACGGTGAAGGAGACATCGTGTGGAAACCTGCATACCTGAGAATTTCTTTACAAGAATTTCGAAGGTATGTGAAGTCTACCAATCCGCATTAGGCCAGCGTGGTAGACTAAGGCCTAACCCCTCTCATTAGTAGGAGGGCGTGCCCAACCGTGGGATAATATTACAGGGCTAATGTTATTATATTATTATTGATGCATTCCAGCGGCGCTCATCGTGGCGGTGTCCTGCCGTCCGGACAAGTCAGACCTCAAGCAGTTGAAGGCAGACAAGGCTCGCAAGAACGCCTGTCTCCATGACTGCACTGGGGATAAGTTCGAGCCAATCTGTGCCGGCAAGCAGGGGGAGAAGCCGAAATCGTTCGGGAACGAATGTGTCATGCACAACTACAACTGCGAAAATAAAGATAGTAAGTGTTGTGTCTTAAAATAATGTAGTGAAAAAAAAAAATTAAAAAAAGACTGCCTCGGTGGCGTGGTTGTGTTTCGGTACGACTACCGTCCTGAGGTCTCGGGTTCGATCCCCGGGTCGGGCAAAGTGATATAAGATTTTTCCATATCAGCCCGGAGTCTGGAATTTGTGCCCGATATGGCGATAGGCTCGCCCCGTATCACATCTGGGACGTAACTAAGCTCGGCAAAATGTGGGTGTATTAGTTCGCTAGTGCGCCTCTGCCTACCCCTTCGGGGATACAGGCGTGAGCTTATGTGTGTGTGCTAGTAATGAATAATTGAGTTGGCTCAAAAACTTCAGAACCAATTTGGCGTTTAATTTACCAGTTTTAAAGGTACCTAGTAGATATATAGGTTTATCCCATATGAGATGAAAAATATAATACTATGTGAACTATTCTTTTGCATCTCTAACCACTCTTTCGGGGGGAAAAGGCGAGTTTATGTTAATTATTAATGTGAACACCTTCATGCTAATATAGCAGCGATATGCAATGGGAATTTGTTGATACAGCCATTAAACTTCTTAGAATTCACTTGATACGAGCATGTGAGAAATAAAGTTACAAGTAGTAACAAAATATACAGCAGTGCCAGCGCTGAAACTCAAGTTACTTGCACTTTGCTTCCTGTTGACTTAGCGATATAAGGTACCACTAAGTTACGACATAATTGTTACTTAATGGATATAAAAATAATAGCAGGTATGTTCCAAAGAAAAAATATTTGTATTGCCTTTCATAGATATTCGTTATGATAAATAACAGCGATTCATGTAATAAGGCATATGAATTGAAATTAAAAATATTTTTGTCTATTTTCCATAATAATTCATAGGCCTATTCCGTACAAACGTTGAGTTGAAATTAAAATATCTGTAAGTACATAATTTTTACCTAGATTTAAGGATATATTCGAAAACTACTGCACTTCTGCTGTTACTCAAAAATGCATACAAAATCGTGAATTCAAACTAAGTACAAAATCGATAAATTACACACGCGTTACGCGTACATGTTAAGCTTTAAATTATTGAGGTAAATCGCGTTGTTTAGCCTTTTATTTTTAGTATTTCACGTGTCGGTTTTATATGACTCATAACGTTATTAGCGTTATTGTGATGGACATATGAATAACATTACCGGTCACAACCACTTAGAGCTGAGGTCTTCATCGCCCACTCATTACGACATTGAATATAAGCTAAGAATTTTGTGACAACAGGAAAAATATTTTTGTATTGTTTTCCTTGTAACTTTATTTTGTTTCTGATGCTCGGTTTTAAAAGTGCTTAAATGTCCGAAAGCCAATTTCAAAAATTTACTTGCAATGAGGTACGTGACGATTAAAGTTTTTCGACCGACTTCCAAAAAGGAGAAGGTCCTCAATTCGTTTCTATTTTTTTTTATACCTTTATATGTTACGCGATATCTCCGCCAAAAGTGGACCGATTTTCAAAATTCTTCATGTGTTCGATAAAGTTTATTTCAAGGGTGTTCTCATATACATTTGGTTACGATAGTATTTGAAGTCGTTCCGTTAAGTTTCAAATTTGTTTTGTACACAATACAGATATAATCCTTCTGGATAAGCTATTTCTTGCTAAGGCTTCTTAAGGCCTTAGCAAGAATACCTTTCGACTGCATATTCGAATCGATGGCGCATTATCATTTGATTTAAGATTTTAGTTCCGATAGTAGTCAATAAATTTTCATGCTTCTCTAGTATTGTGTTTGATCGCTTAGCGTGACGAATGAAAAAGCACTAATGGGATCTGGCACTGCCCCATTGTGTTGGGACACCATTGAATTAAAGTTTTTTAACAATTGTTAGTAACAATATTGTATGTATTCGATGAATAAAAAAGAATTGCGGTTTTTAGACAGGTAGACAATGGTACATAATCCTCACTGAGTTTGTTTCTTTGATATGGATTTAGTCGAAGTTCGCTCTATAGTTCTCAGCCTAAGACTACCGCGGATGTCCACGTTTCGTATTGGATCGCATGTAGCAAAGGAAAACCAAAATAACTTATTGGTTGATATACGTTTAATTAGGTGCTTTGGTATCTATCCAGTTTTTTTTATAGAAAAGTAAAGTTGTAGCACCCACGCATCAGCTCGATATTAGATTTGATGACTGTCGATGTATATAATTTAATCGTAGGCTTATAGGTATTTTTTTTAGTTTGTTGAAATCGATTTCTGACTGCAACATGAGTGCACTAGCACAAAAGTGGTAGAGCCACGCTGTAGACAGTTACGTCTACAGCACGAATAGGCCGGCTTACCCGTTTTTATACCACCGTCTCACAGAAAACCGACGTAAAGTGGCAGCTTGCTGTCGCATTTCGTTCGGTGGCACAATTTCCCCCCTCCCCTCACCCGTCTTTCCCAATTCCTATTTCTCTCCTTTTAGGCTAGCAATGTACCCTTGATTCTTTTTGTGTCTTGGACGTCCATGGGCGGTGGATATAACTTACCATCAGGTGACCCATGTGCTCTTTTGCTAGTTTTTGCGATAAAAAAACACGAGGGCAATTCTCTCACATTTTGAATTCGAATTAAACATAACAAAAACAGTTCTATTGCCACTTTGTTTCGAATTCGTAATACGCGAGAATTGCACGAACGATTGTTGTGTCGACTGCTCATAGGCATGGGACAAGAGCAGATGGAGAAAGAAGACTGTCTTAGAATATAACATAACATAAGCTCACGCCTGCATCCCCGAAGGGGTAGGCAGAGGCGCACTAGCGAACTAGAACACCCACATTTCGCCAAGCTTAGTTCCGTCCCAGATGTGATAGCGGGCGAGCCTATCGCCTCATCGGGCACAAATTCCAGACTCCGGGCTGATATGGAAAAATCCAATATCACTTTGCCCGACCCGGGGATCGAACCCGAGACCTCAAAACCGTAGTCGTACCGAAATACCACCACGCCACCGAGGCAGTCAATAAAGACTGTCTTAGCATAATTAAATTAACATGTTTTTTTTGTAATTCCAGCTCTACACAAGATAAGCGAAGGCCAGTGCCCCGGCTCCGATGGAATCCGTCTCGCTTAAGAAACTCCTCAGTATATTATAATAATAAAGACAATCACATTTCGCCTATGCTTAGTACGTAAGATTAATCAGAACATTTTTCTTTTACCTTCGTAATTTAGCTTGTATTTAGATTTATGCTTAACAGGAGCTTGATTGGACTGAGTGATTCTGACATCTGATGATTTTTAGCCTTTTGTCATATTAACGCTATGACAATTAATCTTCTTGATGCTTCTTTCTATAATGTCTATTAATGTAATTAACAGCATAAGTAATAAAAACTGATTTGCTATGGTTGATTGAGTTACCTGTCGTGATTGAAATGCTTAAAAAATTTGATGGTTAGATCAGATGAGGTGACTTAACACCAGGTGACCCAGTTGCTCGTTTGCCCACTATTCATAAAAAAAAAGATTTGACGCTTTTATTACTTAAAAAGTTGATTGTACGACAATTATTGTGAGAAGGTAACAAAAAACTCTTGTGTGAGGCCCTCTCATAGAGTTTGTAACAAGAATCTATTGAAGCGGTCTAGTTAATGACAGTTTTATGTTACATTCCTACAAACTCACCTCCTTTAAATAGGGTTTTAACATGCTCTTTTGCAATAAATAAAAAATTAATACTCTGTTAAATCAGGCTCCAAACATATAATGTTCTAACATCAAAGAAGCTGTGATGTAGTATGATATTATTAATAGCAGTGTAGTGGAGCAGTATGACAATACTGGTTAGTTGATTTTCTATAGTTTCTTATTAATTTCATGCTTATTAAGAGCTTTGTTAGTTACCTACGATTTTATTAATTACATAATAAATATAACAAAATGTGTGTTTTTATTGGATATCTTTCACATACAGTAACGCCCGAATGGTCAAACGCTGCTCAACTTTAACGGCTTCTTATATTGATTTTCGCCATACAATTTTGACAGATAAGGCGGCATTAAACGACATAAGGCGTCCTTAAGTGTATGAACATTCGGCGGTGAAATTGTTAAAGTTATGTGCTTCTGTAAGCTTCGACGATGCCAGAATGGACGCAGCTGATAATGTATTACGTAGACATGATGATGATGTACATTTCATGTTTAGCCTTTACAGTATTAGATTCTGTACCGTAAAATGGAGTGACTGGGGACATGCAAGTGAATCAAGAAAAAAATAGTTTTATTTTTTTAAAGTTAACTGGATCCCCTATGGATATAAAAGTATTAACCAAACACCAAACACATATGGACACGGATATAAATCATCCCGAGACACCTGCGTACATTATTCTATTTTACACTTCAATTGAAATTGAATTTTGTCTAGTGATTCTTATGTACTAATACTTTGCCAGGTAGAACCAGGCCTTTGAGTAGTAGAGCCACGCTGTAGACTATTACGTCTACAGCACGAATGGGCCGGCTTGACCGGTTTGATACCACTGTCTCACAGAAAATCGACGTAAAGTGGCAGCTCGCTGTCGCGTTTAGTGCGGTGAGTGAGGTTTCCGGTAGCCCAATGCCCCCTCCCTTTCCCAATCTCTTCTCCCTCCCCTTCCATTCCATCCTTTTAAGTTGGCAACGCACCCATGATTCTTTTTGAGTCTCGGGTGTCTATGGGCGGTGAAGATCACCTACCATCAGATGACCCTCATTTGCCAGTCTCCGCTAAAAAAAAAAAATAGAAAAAGAAGTACCCATACTTTTCATTACCACCTAACTAGCTTTTTGTTTTTTTTTTATTTCTATATAGCAAAGAATGACACACGCTCGCAAAAAACACCAACAATAGCAAACACATTGTAGGTATGTTTAAACGTATAGGTATAGGGAAAGATGAATTTGGTCCACTAGAAATCTCACTTATCGAACGAAGAGCAACAGCGAGCTGCCAGTTTACATTGGTTTTCTGTGCGACATTGGTATCGAACGGGTCGGCTTAGATTTATTTGTGATGTAGATATATGCACTTACGCAACAATCTAATTATGGGGTTTCACTGAGTCCTAAATTATTTTATCGATGTTTATCTATTTTATATTTTTTCTGAGGAAGAGATGTACAAGTTACCTAGCACAGATATTAATTTAAATTGCAATATAACATCGCGTGAACAAATGACATTTAAGATTCTAAACAGTATCCACAAAGCGTGATTTACTGCTTATCTCATTTTAAAAGCTTGTAACTGCAATCAGTTTTATTAAACATCATTAGATACTATTGACTATACATTATGCCAAGGGAGCTAAGTTCAACACGTGACAATGAGATTATCGGCATTGAGTTAGCAATAACAGTGTCACCTAGATCATGCGATAAGGTCTGTACGATCTAGAACATGCAATAATGTTAACTAGACTGCTTGTCGCCTCTCGCCTGCAACCGTGATTCTGTTTACTTCAACTCGTTTACTATTAGTATCATATACTTTATATTATAAATCACTATTAGTATCATCATCATCACAGGACGTCCACAGCTGGACATAAGTCTTCCCCAAAAACTTCCAGACCGACCTATTGGACTTACATTAGTATATTCTTTATATAATAGTGTTAGCATCCAGCTTTGTAGACGCTTTTTCTACATTGCCTGCACTTAAATATCCAAATATATTACATTCCATGAAATATCAAAGTTTAATACGACTAAAACCATAAATAAAACCTAATTACGATGCAAACATAAACTTCCAAAAAATTTGTTCGTAACGTCTCAAAATATTTTTAAAACTTTGAGTTATTGGCGTTCTTGATTCGAATGAAGATATAACTGAATAACAAAGGTAAAATTCCATTCAAAGTGTCTAAAGGTCAAGCGGATTTAGAGCTAGGTCTTTCGATTCAAAACATTGAATGATGTCATCCTTATAAACAATGTCTGTCTATATACACAGCAAATGGCAAATACTCCATATTCCTACATAACGGCTTGCCGGGGACTACTTAATCATCAGACAATTTGTTTTTATGTTATACATCTTCATCATCATTTAGATCTAGTTCAATAAAATACAATACTCTTATTTCACCTTATAGTGATTTGTATTGGTACCTTTTCTTAAAAGTAATTATTTATACTTTTTTTGAAACAGCATGATTTCAATTTTGTTCTGCGGCCTGAGCAGGAAAATTTCTGACAACCGTAAATGTATTCGAACTCGATGCACGTCTATGAAATTTGTATGAAATATTAACCAAACGTCATCAGTGCGCAGCGAACTCGAATACATTTACATTTACATTAGTTTTTCGTGCTCGGGCTACTGCCCTTCGTGAAGTTACGTTTTAAGTGGGTTTTTACGTTTTATTGTTTAGTGTGCTGCTGCATCGTTGCCCATACTTAATTAATAATATGTTTCTAAACCTAACCCATAATATATTTCTAACCATCAACCTTGCACAGAGAGCACCGGTAAAGGCTTCTTGTGTATCAGTCCTCCTGCAAGGCTTTCACAAGAGTTCAAACCATGGTTTCTGGGTTTATACTAACGGTTTCAAGATTACCTATTGTTAATTCGTTTAGTTTAAATTAGTATGTGACATATGGAGCTCTCCTACGATGTTCTTCTCTCATATCAGTACTGATGGCGTCATTTGCATAATAGTTCCAAAAGACAACACAAGTATTTGGCTTAGAAACTTTATTGTTCTACATTCTGTCCATTATAATGACAAAGTTACAAGAACTACTAGTTCTTTCATACAATTTATTAATTCGTACTTTGTACAATAAATAGAAGTATCGACTTAATATAACTTAACTATTTAATTGAACATGACTTTGGCGTTATCTATACCTACATTTAACAACTAAACTTAACGTTATTAAAAGACAATTTGGAATTTTAGGAACTTTCAAACCAAAGCCTTACATCTTATTAATAAACCGAACATAATATTGTTCTTTGTATACTGGTATTTTTGTAGGTACACAAACTCATTTGATTAACTAAAATATTAATTAAATTTGATGCCATATCAATAATACACAAATTGTTGTTTGCCATTGGTATCCGTAGTAACGTGTTATTTTTGTTACACCACGTATTATTTATCGCTGTTGATCCTAATTAATGATGTGGTATATGAACACAATTTGTTCTTCGAAGCCCACACTGTTTTAAGTAAATCAGCACTCTCCAAGACTCGTGATCGCGTAATCTGTAAATGAATAGAATATTTTGTTTTATATTATGAATATTGTTTCGTTTATCTTAAGATACAAGTTTTTGTCATAAAGGATATGTATTATATAAAAAATACCTCTATATAGTATTTTTTAAGAACTTGACTAAAGTAGGGTCTCAACTTAATCTTCACTATAATTTCTTTCATTTAAGACTTTAAAAAGGTGGATTGATGGACTGAATCTTGTTGTAATTACTGAATCAACGCACAAGTGTATTGCAACTAGAGCATATCTTAGTTTAAAAAACGGAATACCATTACAGGATTTGGTACTGATGCATATAACTTACACGTGCTTTCGCGACACGACGCAGCCTCCAATTCGCAGAGCGTTGCGAAGGTTCTGGCGGTACCGGCAGCGTCGAAGGCACAGACAGGCCCGGCGGGGGGCGAGGCGCAGCGGCCTGCACACAGCGGGGGCGGGACACCTTCCCGGACCCTCGCTCGCACCAGCTCCGCCGGCGCGTGCATTCCACTCAGCTCCTCCACGTCGCCCAACCGTGATGGTATGAACGGAATGCTCGCTGATTCTGCTTCGCACCACGCTGGAACCACAGGCAAAAAAGCTAAGTATAAGATTTCAAGCGCATCAGCAACCTCCAGGACGTTGCAGAAAGGGGCTGAACGAGAAAGGCTGAAGACAAAGATGAATGCTGCGAGCGTGGAGAGGCTTATGTCCAGCAGACTAACCAAATATCATAATTGCGTAATAAGCTCGATTTGAATTGGATGCCCAAAATGATTCATGATAGTTTTAAATTTAAAGCAAGGACTCAGAGAAGCAAAGTTTAACAGTAGTGGAAAGTAGTAATAATGGAAAAATTTAATAGCAATTGGATAGTAGACACAACAGAATTCTTTATACAATATAAAATGTCGAATACTTTGATACGACGACTATACAATAAATCTCAAATGTATCGCCTACTTCATAACTCAAGCTTTACAAGAGATTTCAGAGATGGCGCTGTGCCACGGCTGTCAACATTGAATCCGCAAATAAACTTTATTATTATTTATCTATAATTTCAATATTGATTTAAAACAGTGATAAAAGTGTCAATCAGTGTACAAATCATCTCATACCATGGAGGCATCTTCAACAGTTTATGACTAACAGAGATATTAGACCTTTTAAAAACGCGGAGTGACCTTGTAAAAAAACACTCGTCAAGTTGGATCTGAAGTGAAAACAAGTGTATGAAACAACATAAAACCGTAACTACTCCATTTATAGTGTACATATCTTTAGTGTTTTGTGCATTTTTCGTATTAGTTCGATAAAATTAGTTAAACATAACCAAAAAAAAACAAAAAGCATTAGCGTGTCTTCTACTAGTAACGCCATCTATGAACCACGCCACAGACTAAGTATATCGGTCTGGCCTCGAATAACATACAAATAAACAAGAGGGCGCGTCACGCTAAACCGGAAATATGAGCAAAGTGAAGACGCGTTCTAATACACCACAAAATATTTCTGAAAACGTTATGTTGGCTGATTTGAAGACGTATATGGCGGATTTAATTCATAATGAAATAGATAGCGTCCGAAGAGCTATAAGTGACCTATCCAATCTCATCACCGTGCAAAACGACCAAATCGAAAAATTGGATTCGCGAGTTTCACTATTGGAGAAAGAGAGGGAGTTATCTCAACCGCATGACATATCTGCCCTAGAAAATACAATCACACAATTAAAAGCGGACATTTTGGAACGAGAACAAACAATGTTACTGAACGATGTGGAAATCTCAGGATGTCCTGAAACGCCTAATGAGAACTGTATTCATCTGATTCTCGCTATCGCGAACAAGATTAATTTGGAACTTGATGAAAGAGATATCGTCAGCGCATTCCGAGTAGGAATAAAGAGACCGGCGACAATGGCGACAGAGGAGAATAAAGATCGCATACGTTCACGTCCGTTGATAGTGCGTTTTACACGCAGTGCACTGAGAGATGATATTCTGCGTGCTGTACGGGTGCGTCGAAACTTAACGTCGGAAGGCCTCCAACCATCGGGCACAGTAAATTCTCTATACATCAATGAAAGACTCACTAAAGAAAACCGCACCTTATTCCAAAAGACGCGCATTATTGCTCGTGAACGGCAATACAAATATGTATGGACCCGCGGTGGGAAGATATTTGTGTGCGAACGTCAAGGAAAACCGCGTCAGCGTATACAGCTAGATGCGGACCTGTTGAGAATTTTTGGAAGAGCAGATATTTGATCGCTCACTGTCTCATTGTTTTGGTAAATTCTGTTGATCTCATAGCAGGTAATAATCTCTGTACTAGTCGTGGTAGTAATCTAGCTCATAGTCTAATTATGAGTCTAATTATAAATTATATGTATATCTGTTTAAAAATGCTTGACTTTGCATGGTCAAATAGATTATGGTCTGTCCACCTGAGAAATATTAAAGTTAATGTTACATATACATATATCGACCATGACCAATTACATAAACATGTATGCATGTCTGGAATACCAAAGATACCCCTCTCACACATCACACTATACCCATATATAGATACACAACATTCACTACATACACAACATTCACTACGCACACAACTTTCACTATACACACATACACACATGCTCAGCTTAAAACTACTTTTGTTACCTGTCACTTACTCTATCCATTTCATCCCTAGAAGCATTAAGGACCTTAATCCACACTATTTGGTTATCATTATATCCTGTTGTCATGGCTAGTTTAAATAAGAATAAACATTTGAGAATAGGGTTGTTAAACGCTAGATCCTTAAACACGGGTACCGATGAGCTACTTATATCTATTGATAAAAATATGCCTGACATTTTAGCTATCAATGAAACATGGCTGAAACCTGGTGAAGAGTCTCTGGCACCTGATGCACCCAACTTCAAGTTCATACATAGAGCTCGGCAAGGTAGGAGAGGTGGTGGTGTAGGATTCTTCATTAGACAGGATATTCGCTTTAAGGTATGCCAACATCCCAGCTCTGTTTTAGAGCAGTTATGGCTTGAAATACAACTACCTGGTGCCACTCTCGCTTTAGGTACTGCATACAGACCAGAAAGCGTAGGTGTCTGTGAAACTTTAGATGCTATAAGTGAATCAATACATACCTTGGCTCATTGCGACTATATCTGTTTTTTAGGGGATTTAAACATAGATCTAAATTGCAGTGATAATATTGATGCAAAAGAACTAATAAATTTTTGCACTCAGCATGGTCTAGACCAGCTTGTTACAGAACCCACTAGAATTACCAATAGCTCTGAAACAATTATAGATGTAGTCATGACTGACATTGCAACGAGATGCCAGGGAGTACATATCATACACAACCACTGTCTTAGTGATCATGCTATGATACTGGTGGATTTTAATATTAGAAAACCAAAACCAATTAAGAAATTTAAATTCCAACGAAAACTCAATGATATAAACCTAGAACTATTTGATGCAGATTTGAACCTAATACCCTGGCATTCTATAAATTATCTAGATGATATTAACCAGATGATAGAGGTATTCAATAATTATATTTTAATATTATTTAACACACATGCTCCAGCTAAAAGTATTTTATGTAAAAATAAACCTAAACCATGGGTAACAAGCATGATCAAATTTATGATGAGTCTACGTGATAAAGCTTTAATAAAAGCACAAAAGAATAAAACTGATAGCTCCAAAGATTACTACAAAGATCTTAAAAACTTAGTCACAGCGGCAATAGAAAGAGAAAAGTCTGCCTATTTTAATAGTACTATCAATGATATGTTAAATAAGCCAGCTACACTCTGGAAAAATATAAAAAATACTGTCCCATCTGATAAAAAAAAGTCAAATCAAATTCCAAACCATTTAAACAATCCTGACCAAATTAATGACCATTTTCTTAACTTACCACCTATTCCTACAGTAATAAATAACTCTGTAAAATTAAGCATTAATAAAAAAAATTCATGCCCTGAATTTAATCTAGTGCCAACAACGGAATTGGAAGTATTAAAAATCTTGAATAGTATTAAAACAAAGGCTTCGGGTCATGACCAGGTGAATATAGATATGATAAAACTTACCTTGAGTGTCACTCTGCCGGTCATTACCAACATTTTGAATAAATCAATAGAAACACAAACCTTCCCCTCTTGTTGGAAACGAGCCTTAGTAAGACCAGTTCCCAAAAAAAATAATATTGATAGTCACAAAGATCTACGACCAATATCCATCTTACCAGTACTATCCAAGGTATTAGAAAAAATTGTGCTGGACCAGGTAGCAACATTTTTAGACACAAACAAAATTATACCTAAACTTCAATCTGGATTTCGTAGAGGACATGGTACAGAAACTGCTCTTTTGCACATAACCGATGACCTCACTGAGGCTTCAGACAATGGACTAACCAGTATCATGGTTCTACTTGATTATTCCCGAGCATTTGATTGTCTGCTGCCCGATATTCTTTTAAAAAAACTCGAAAGTTATGGTTTCTCAACTAACGCGTGTAAATGGTTCCAAACATTTCTGTGCGGAAGAGAACAAATGGTTGTTACAGATGATGTAAATGGTCAAAAAAAGTTCTCTGCTTTAAAGTTAGTCACTAGAGGAGTGCCACAAGGCTCGCTTCTCAGCCCTATGCTATTTACATTATTTACTGCTGATCTGTCTGAGTGCATTAAATCTTGTAAATACCACTTGTATGCTGATGATACACAATTGTATTACTCTTTCAAAGGCAAGGACACTAAAACAGCTATTAACGAAATAAATGCAGATTTGGAACGCATCTATAATTGGTCAACCAATAATTGTCTGGCTCTAAATCCGGCAAAGTCACAAGTGCTGGTACTGGGTACAAAGAAACAAATCCAATTTGTCTCGAATTGCAGTGACAAAGTACAAATTAATAAAGTAGACATAAAAAAAGTCACTTCTACTCGCAATCTAGGTTTGATTATAGATGAAGAACAAAAATATGTTGAACATATTAATGGCAAAATTAGAAATGCGTTTTTTAAATTAAAAACACTGTATAAGATAAGACCTTACATCAAAGAAGAATTGCGTCACACACTTACAGAACTACTTATTCTTTCTCATTTTAATTACTGTAGCTCTGTATTCAGTCAGAGAATAAACTCATATACTGAAAAAGCTATTCAACGTGTTCAAAATGCATGCATTCGTTTCTGCTACAACATTCCTAAAAGAGCATATATAACTCCTATTCTAAATTGTAAGGGTATTCTTAACATGAGGGCCAGAATGGAGATGCACTATGCATGTTTAGTTCATAAGGTAGTATGGACTAAAACTCCAGAATATCTATTTGAGAAACTTACCTGGTATAGACAATATAATAAATTAAGTTTACGGTCAGCTACCCTCAATTTATTAAAGATTCCACCACATTCCTCAGCCCGCTATAGAGGATCCTTTAAGTTTTTTGCAGCAAGGATTTGGAATGATCTTCCCCCACCACTTCGACTCAAAGTGAGTGGAGGAACCTTCAAAAAGAAATACAAATCAGCCTTGCTAAAAAAACAACTTGCGACAGAAAACGTAAAACACTGGTACATGAAAAGTATAAGCGTAAAACCTTACTTTCATGAAAATGCTCAGAAAAAGTAAGTTACTAGTAGTAGAGCAACACACACACACACACACACACACACACACGCACACGCACACATACACCCACACACACACAAACACACACATACACCCACACACACACAAACACACACATACACCCACACACACACAAACACACACATACACCCACACACACACAAACACACACATACACCCACACACACACACAAACACCCACACACACACAAACACACACATACACCCACACACACAAACACACACATACACCCACACACACATACATACACCCACACACACATACCCACACACACACACACACGCACACACACACGCACACACACACACACACACAGACACTCACACACAGTAACTCACACACACACACACACACACACACACACTTATCACACTTTTATCTGGAAGATTTTATATTGATTTTTATTTTTGTTTTTATTTTGCTACTTAATAATCTTAATATAATAAAGTTTGGCACATGTTGAGCCAATTAATACAGCGTCATCTCAGTAAGGTGCGGCTGAAAATCAGCGCTGCGCAGAATTACATGTCTGCACAGCACACGCTGAGCCGTGACCTTTTGCCGTTTTAGCATCATAATAATTGTGATTATCTTTTGTATGATGTTTAAATTCCAGGCTCCTTTCGCCCTTGGTCTACCTGTTATCAGTATGTGCTTGTAATCGTACAGCACATAAATGAATGATGATAATTTTTGTAGTTGTGTATTTTTTGCTTGGTGCCTGACCAAGTTGCTGGTTGTTGGATCCAGGGAGGAAGATGGGAGGGGAATGTAAATGTATGTATTTAATGTGTGTATGTGTATATATGCACATGTGTACACATGTGGGTGTGTGCACATACACATGATAGTGTTTTTTTTTTTTATTTTTAATTCTATTTTTTTTTTCCCTCTGTGTAATTTAATAGACCTAAGTACCTAATTATGTAACAGCTAAAACGCAATAAATGTCATTTTCTTTCTACAATAGCCTTTACCAATTAATGAGGGCATAATCGCGTTAATTGTTTCTCGTTTTATTCCATTATTGTTTTGGTCAGTTGTTCGATACTGTGACATGACCTTTCAATCTAATCAGTGTTATTTATTTTCCTAAAGTTTTCCTGTGATCTCATCCATATTACGCATTTGTATGCGCTGCCCTATCGGCACTCGTAAACAATGAGATGCACACGCCTCTTCTCATTGAATATAAACAAATCACATCATATCTAATTATGTATCATTTTATTACATAATTGTATAAGAAACCCAGAACTCTAAACGTTAGATGGTTTGGAATTTGGATACACGTACGAAGGAGTTACGAAGAGAACCATAAAGAAATAGGTGAGTACATAATTACGCGATAGATTGTGGCGAATAGTATGTAAAGAAAAAAGATATGTTGCTCATTTTGTTACATTTGATTATTAATTCAATTGTCAAAATTTCAAAACAAAAATCAATTTGTTTGTCAAAAATGTTCTTGCTCCAGCCTCGTGATAGTATTGGAACCTTGTCAAAATTTAAGCTGAACGAAGAGTGACAAATAAGATCCTACAACCTTACCTACAAATATGTACACTTAGATTAATTCATGTCATGTAAATAAATAAACATATTTTGTAAATGTTCGTTTTTTATTGGCTTAAAAAAATAAACGAGCACATGACCCACGTGATGATGGATGCCGGCACCCATGGACTTCAGCAATGCCTACAGCATGAGCATAACTGCTTACTCAAAAAACAAAAGGTCGTAGAAATACATATTACCACACAAAACGAAAGCTGCTACTTTGGTTCCTGCTGAAACCTGGGCACTTCTCGTCATGGGAAACCCGGGACCGTCCCAATGCGCCGAAGACGGCAACCGCGAAGTTTTAGTCGGTATTGCCGGTACTGTTAGGGACTCCGCCAGACGGTCACCTGGACGCTTTCCATCTCTCTTGGGCTAATCTTTAGGTCGTTAGACCGGCGAATCCGAGCATCATGTCTCCCGCCAGTCGTAGAACGCTTTTTCCGTGAAAAAAAGGTACTACCTACTTTACTTCGATTTTACATAGCAGAGACTGGCAATCGAGCTTGTGGGACGTAGGTTGCTTTATAGTAACTAATCTCTCTAGCCTATAGACACCCACCAAGTATCTTCACCAAAATAATCATAGGTACGTTGCCAACCTTAAGGAAGAGGAGAGGGGATTGGGCTACTGAAACTGCCAGTTTACATCGATTAGATTGTGAGACATTAGTGGATCCGGTTCTTGTAGGCAGAACTGCCTACAGCGTGGCTCTATCATTACACAAATGTCAGTAATTTTGTAACAATGCACACGCCGACGCTTATTTGAGGCGCGCAAATCGCATGAATCAGCCTATCGCATATCCTGATAGCAGAATGATTCAGTCGAGGAAGTGAATGTAATGTAGAGCACAAATTATGTTAGCTATTATGTTATATCCTGTTAGCTAATGTGGGACATTTGCTGATGTCTTTGTAAGATTAATATGAAAACAGTCTGAATGAAGACTGCCTTGGTGATGTAATTGAAAACGCACGTACCACACGTGCGATTCACGGGGAAGTCAAAGTGATATTGGGTTTTTCTATTCAGTAATTGGTGGTAGGATATTCGTATCCGCCCGGATAGCAGCCAGTGTACTTTCGACTCTCTCGAGGGGCTTTCGACATGACTTTATGGTTGGTTAGGGTAGGTAACCTATATGGGGGTTCATCCCCTTGTCTGCATCGGTCTTCGCCCATCTTGTCGCAAGCCCCTCAATTTTCTTTTTCCTTATTCGGAGTGTGAAGTAGCATGAATAGGCTGGCATAATTCTAGTGACCACCGTTAAATCCAATGATTGTCGATTGTGGTAGTTTTTTTGGATAGCTTGACAACGCTTACTATCAGGTATAGTGTAGTCACTTTGCCGTGCCCGGATAAATAAATATATCAGCCCGGTGTCTAGAATTCGTGCTTGATGTAACGATAGGCTCACCTCATATCGCATTTGGGAGGGAAAGAAGCTGGAAGTAATGTGGGTGCACCAGTTCTCTGGTTCGTCTCTGCTTACCTCTTCGGGCATACACACGTGAGCTTATGTATGCATATATACATAATATGACGCCTGTTTCCCCCCATATGTAGGCAGATACTATGTATATCCACTTCGTCTGATTCTGACATACTTCATGCATTCGCGCCGGCTTAGGGTACTTTTTACCTGTCCTTTAATCAATACATCATCGACGTGCCTAATATGAGTGCGGTCGACCTTAAGTGACCCATCCATCCACATTTGTCTTGTGTATCTCTTTCGCCAATCTCCTATCATCCATCCTCTCAACTGTCCAACTATATCAACGTATGTATGTATGTCTATATAAATATTGGAAAACTAGTGGCCTTTTATATTATTTGCGTTATTGGGTAATATTGTTGATGTGATCTCTCTTATCGGACGGCACGCAGTTGAAGATTAAAACACACGGATCTACGGAAAGGTGTGACCGTAGTTATCATGTAATTAATGTAAGTTAAATAGATAAACTAACGACATGAGCTAATTTTAATAGAGTTGCTACTAGGTAACATTTAAAACCAATTATAACATAGTTTAGTTCTATTTTGGATATTGGATAAAGTTTGTAACGAGTTGTTGCTTGAAATAAATAGATATTATGGCATTTTGGACTTGGGTCTCCTTGGTCTAGTGGCAGTATATATGGGCTGTGAACCGGGCGTCCTGGGTTCGATTCCCAGGTCGGGTAACGCAAATTTTCTCATATAATTTGCCCGGGACAGGATCCATCAGAGTGAGTTGACGTTAGGCAGAGAGCCCGTCGTAAAAAATAAGCTATATATATTGACATGCTTGAAAAAGTGTGTTGCGCCGACCCCATATTAAGATAGGATAAGGGCAGGTAGAAAGAAAGCATTTTGGACTAAAATGCATAAGGACTGATGACTTCGTAGTGGATCAGTCTTTGATGAGATTGATTAAGAACTTAGATAATCATGATATTTAAATGTTTTCGTTTCCGTGGCCCAACAGGCGAATAGTCTGCTGTGAAATGTGAGGCTGAGTGTTTAGTTCTCTCAGGAGTTTCTTTTAGGTGATCAACAGATATTTGGTTCGGATTTAGGTGTTGTGGGAACGCAAGTATCTCGTAGTTACTCTTACGATACAGGATAAATTTAATATGGGGTCAGGCCAGGACTAGGTATGTGAGATCTTCACTTTAATTCTTTCTTTCTACGTGCCCTTATCCCACCTTATTGTGAGGTCGGCGCTATACACTCTTTCAAGCATATTTCAGAAAGGATTTGGCTTAGTTTTTGACAGCTGTCTGCCTGACGTTAACCCCCTATGAAGGATCCAGTCCCAGACAAATTAAATATTCAGATCTATTATTAAAAAACATTACTTATTAATAATTATTTATTCAGTACGCAGTTCTGTATTTGTCTCTATTCGTAAGTTATTTATCAGATTATTTTCAAGTTATAAGTTATTCACTTGCATATAAAGGCAATGTTCAACAAAAGGTAAATTAGCGTTTGGAAACTGTTCGTTGCCGTTTCCGAGAAATTCTATTTGCAATAATGAGTCAACGATGCAATTACCGGTCCGTATTGAGTCCCTATGATCGATCTGTAGGCTAATAATATGCATGTAGACTTGCGGCTGCGGCGATACATATGGACCGCATGTGTACTTAGGGTTGTCACACGCATTGATGAAAGAAAAATAAGGACTTGGCATAACTCCTCTTATACTACTCTCTACTTCCTCGATACAGGATTGCCTAGTGAGGAAATTAATGGAAATCATTGTCATGATACGGTTGCCAGCAAAATATGCAGTTCTAATTATATTATTTTAATTAGTTTTACCATCCTTTGTTTTTTTGCTGAAATAAATTATTTTCATTTTCAACTATGAAAAATACGTGTTTACTTTGACGCCGGTTCCACCACTTTAGTTTCTCAATCTATTTATATTAAGTTGTCAGCTTGTCATGAAACTTAAATAACATATATATACTAATTGATTTTTATATAAATACGGACAATACGGTGCTTTATTTATAATAATACTAATTTCGGAATGTGAAGAAGATGCCTAACTGCTATATTGCTGGGATCTTTATTTTTCTATGTCGCCATTTTGGTTTCTCGACACATTAGGCATGCATGTTTTTTCGTAGTCATTCCAAGTATTATGTTTTTTGTCACTGAAATTAGGCTATCATGTGCGGATTGCAATGTCTACTTCTATCGCCTAGCATCATTGTTCATATGCAAGTAATGCTGTTTTCTGATTTGGACATTGCAGGCAGGGGGGTTACCATCACCTCTTATAGCAGTATTATTATAATTTTACTTGTACCGATTCCCATACAAAACAAACGAAGAACCATTATAATAATACTGCTATAAGAGGTCGTGGTAACCCTGCAGGAGGCATTATCGAAAGAGTGGAGTGCTGTGCCACGTAGTGCTATAAATCTCCTTGGTGTTCCTACTGTTCAGGGGTACTCGTATCGTATATCACGCAACCGGCTCACTCGTCTCGTCAATCGATTATAATATGAGTTATATGAAAACTTCTAAAATTTATATACATACATACATACAGACATACACACTCACGCCTGTATCCCATGGGGGTAGGCAGAGACTATTGAGCGCCACAAGCTACGATCCTGACACACCTCTTTTGCCTCTTCCACACTCATGCATCTTTTCATACATTTCCGCCGGTTGAGGGTACTCCTCACTTGCCCTTTTCGGAGAAGATCACTTATTTGATCCATGTATGTTCACCTTGGGCGCCCTCTTCCAACCCTTCCATTTACTTTCGCGCGATAAATACCTTTCGTAAGTCGCCTTTCATACATCCTCTCCACGTGCCCAAACCACCTAAATTTACGTTGTTCTGGAATCACTTTTCAGCAAATTAGCTTAATATTCAATGTGTATTTTGTAGTATACCGGTGGCGAAGTGTAAAATACATTAAGTATGAACTATATAACATTAAATGTGATTGGTTAAAGTCAACCCTACAAACAGTGGGCGTGCGACTGATAGCCGATAACCCAAGGATCACGACGCCAATCGGTCTAATGTGCGACCGGCATACAGCTTTTTACTCTCATATCACTGCTATACATATACAAAGCTACGATTGACGCAGTTGCTCGTGACGTCAACCCAAAGATTTACTAGCAATTAGACATATCGCGGTCTGATAAAATAGCTCTTGAAATGCATTTAGATCTGGAAGTCTGTTGAGCTTTTGGTTTGTGTCAGTGCTAATTGAAACGTTTATGTTGTCATTATGTTAGATAAGTTAATGCATAGGATTTATCGTTTGTTACATCCATTGGTGTCACGAGCATCGGGTCTTGCTCGTTTATCCAAAAAAAATCCTTCTACTTAAGTTCTTTCATAATTCTTTGGAACTTACTTAAGAGCGTTATACGTATTTATAGTTATACAATATTTTGTCTTGCTTCCTCTGATGTTAAATGTCATTTAATATAGCAAGACGGAACACTGTTTAATCATGACAGACGTAACAATTAATAGTAAGATGGATTGTTATTTGTATTTAATGTGCTTTAATGTTTATTTAATAATTTGTTGTTATTTTGAACTGGATACGTTATAATGCTAGAACTGTTTACGACATGCAGTATATAGTTAGTTAATAGTTAATTTTAATATTGATTAGGAATAAAACTTACCAGCAACTATAACTACGCAGAACAAAACCTTCCCGTATAACATTTCCAAACGTTTGTGTCCAAATTGTTACAGCACTGCTCACAAGATGTATATTTAAAGTGTCGTGTACAACCAGCCTTTTAGTTCCAGATTCAAGGAACACGCGCGTTCCTATATTTTAAAACATAGATGTTCACGGGCACGAGCTTATCTGTCCACTGGTGCATCTGAGGCGGCCGCACTCCGCAGCGTGGTCCAGGATGGACGGAAGGGGGGATGCGACGTAGTGGTGGAACAGATAACCTTTGCCTCGGCCGGAGGACGAACCATAGATAACAGCAGCGACTTTCAAATGAGAGCGAGTATTCTTTCGCCAGATAAAGGTATGGGATGTGATGTTTTTCTTTATTTGTAAACAGCGTTTTACAGGGATTAATTTAATTTTTATCGACCGACTTCCAAAAAGGAGAAGGTCCTCAATTTGTCTCGTCTGTTTTTTTTTAATGTATGTTATGCGATATCTCCGCCGAATCTGAACCGATTTTCAAAATTCTTGTGTTTGTGTTCGATAGAGCTTATTTCAAGGGTGGCCCCATATAAATTAGGTCTCGATTGGATTTGAAGTCGGTCCATTAAGTTTTTAAACTTGTGATTATTACAAAACTGTCCAAACCCATACCTACCTTAGCTAGAAACAATATATTAAGCAGAGATTTGTTTTTGTCACAGTCCATTCATTGTTTGTAGTTAAGAAATATTCTTATAGGGTTATCAGGCGATCGATTTTGTGTTAACCTTTGATAACTACTCACTACTACACGAGTACTATACAACTTTAATAACAATAATATCAGCCCTGTAATATTACTGTCCCACTGCAAGCAACATCTTGCCTTTTCTACTTATGAGAGAGTTAAGTCTTAGGCTGAGATCTATAGAGCGAACTTCGACTAAGTCTGAGACGAGCTTTTACAAGAAAATATTTACTTAGTCTGTCTATAAGTCTGTTTTTCTTGTAAAAAATGTCTCGGACTAAGTCGAAGTTCGATTTAAAAACTCCAAAGCATGAGTTGGTTTCTTTGACTCAGACTTAGTCGAAGTTCGCTGTTTAGATCTCAGCCTTAGTCGTACATATTTTTGAAATTCACTTCTACTGTGTGTAGTTACTTATTAATTAAATAAATAGGTATTTAATAAATACCTATTTATTTATCAACATTTGTTGAGAGGTAAGCCGGTAGAAATAGTCTTATATAGAACCATCGCACTGATCAATAAATATTTTTGTTTCATGTAGCCAGTATCCCAAAGATTTCCAGACCTACGTTGGAAGCGGCCTGCGTCCTGCGACTTCTTGCGTACTTCAGATATTTGGGAGAGGCTAATTCTAACTACCTCTATAGTCAACTTATGTGTGATTTTATAAATTGAAAATCTCACACACAAATTGTGTTTGATCGGTCTGAAATTTGTACTTAGGAACTCACACGTATCAGCCTGAGTACTGACACCAGACTATGAGGCAGTTTATAAATAAATATATCATAAAACCATTGGCTTAAAGGAAAATGCCGTTTAGGTGAGTAGGCGTTTAGTTACTACTAATAACTTATGACAAGAACCTTGATGAACATGTTAGTCGGTCAACATTAATTACTCAGTCAACTAACATTATATACAGATGGATAATATTGTAATGGTCATATTGCTGTGGCGTACGGTCCACATAATAAAAACCAAGCCGAATCCTCTCTGCAACATTCTTGAAAATGTATTTTGGTGTGTTGCGCCGACCGCTATGGAAGTGGGATAAGGGCAGGTGGAAAAAAAGGCACATATCAGTCATTAGTCTTGGCTCCCAACTCTTCGATAACGAATAATAAACGTGAGCCTCAAATCTACGAGAAACAAAGGTCCAAATCTTAAAACACTAGCCCAGGGATGGCCCATATGGGCCATACGCATACGGGCCATACGTTTATCACAATAAAACTCTTAACGGATGGTGATCGAATATCGGAACACCCTTGGAATTAGCTTTATCGAACACAATATAATCTTGAAAATCGGTCCATATACATGAAACATTCATATGAATTGAGTACCTCTTTTTTTAAATCGGTCGAAAATGGCGCAGTTTAGACAATATGAAGAATTAAACATATCGGTCGGGGAAATAGTCTTTTTGCATATAACATGTTTAAACTTATAATAAAATCTCTTTGGCTGTACTATTGGTATCTGGCTGGTTTTGATGACAATAAAAAGGTTATTTAGTTTAAGTTACCTACATTAGCAAGTTTTACAGAAAAAAGAAACAAATTAGTAAAATGTTGTCACCAGCTATTTTCATTTGTTTTTCTTTCTGTCAAAATGAGTGAAACGAATCAAGAAATTCGACACATTTTAAAATGTTCTTACAAAAAAGAAAAAACATGCAACGTGAGCCGCAAAAACACGTTCATAGACTTAATGCAGTGCAGTAAAAGTAGCACATAATTGGTTTAAGCGTTTTCAATCCGGGAATTTTAATGTCAAAGATGCACCTCATTCAGCGCTCTGATCGCCCTGTTACGGATAAAGTGAGCGAAAAAGGTCGTGGTCAATGGCCGACCAGGCTTCATAGATTGTGGCAAAACCTGGGTTAGCTTGGCGGTTTGGAAAGAAGGTGATGCTGTGTGTATGGTGGGATTAGAAGGGCATTGTTCATTATGAGCTTTTACCTCCGGGCAGACCCATGGATCTTTTCTGCTAACAACTAATGAGATTAAAGCAAGAAGTTGAGAGAAAGCGGATATAACAAACCTGCTTTTTGTTAATGTATAAAAATTTTCTTGGCTATGTTACTTGTATAGTAGCAGTAGCAATTTAAATACTGTCTGTGAATAATAGTAGATAAACAACTATTGATATAAACAGGTTTTTAAGTAGACTCTAGAGTTGTGGTACTCATATAAAAGTCACCTCAAACAACGTACAATTTGACAAATAACATTTTCCCGACTTGGGATTCGAACCAAGACCTTCAGATCCAGAACCCCTATTGCTACGATACCAAGAAGGCGTTGCATTACTCTTTACTGTAGTAGCACCTAAGTTTATTTTATTATCGGTGTCTTATTATGTAGAAAGAGTTACTCATAGAAATTAAATAAAATAAAAACCTGCCAAGTGCATGCTGCATATTTCTGCTGATCACGCACAGTAAAGGGTTCCGAAGTAAGGGTATCTGTTACTTAAATATAATTTTATTAGACATAATTTTAATAATATGGTCCATAAACTCATATTTACTACCTATTTTATTTAACTAACAACTTTATCTAAGTGATATTCAAAAGAATTTGTATGATTTTTTCTTTTTACTTTGGTCATTTATTACCTTCTAATTTGTAAAACCTGCTTAACCGTGATAGTTTTTCTTTTAAAACCTAATGAATTGTAATATGTAAGTATATGCTGCTACTGTGAATTTTTTCACGTATCCAAAACCAACAGTTTCGGAAATATAGGGGGGGGGGGGGGGGGAGTACACGCCCTACTCTACCAAGCACTTTAAACCTTAATATTTCGCATACAGAGCCTCCAATCGAAGTATAGTTTTTGCAAACCCGTACCGACCTGTTGGAAGCGGCCTGCATCCAGCGACTTTCTGCGACCTTTATCAGGTTGTCGGTCAACCTTGTAGGTGGACGTCCTATATATATAACTATAACTTATTGTCTCTGAGATAAACAGATGTCAAACAGACAGACAGACGGACGGACATGGCGAAACTATAAGGGTACCTTTTTTGCAAATTGGCTTCAGCGGCCCGAGCGTGAAAATTTCTGACTATCGTAAATGTATTCAAACTCGATGCGCGTCTATGAAATTTGTATGAAATATTAATCAAATGTCATCAGTGCACAGCGAGCTCGAATACATTTAAGATTGTCAGAAATTTTCCTTCTCGGTCCGCTGAACCCTAAAAAATCAAGCATGTGTGTCGCGGCTCTAGTTGATTTCTGTTCGTGGCAAACAACTCAAGATGACCCCTAAGTTGTGCATCTTCATAACATAAACTGGATCTTTGATAAATAGTCACCTAACATATGACAGGCTATGAAGGTGTTCTTAATAGGACCAGTTATGTAGATATGTATACATTTTTAAATAGGCACCTGCATCTGCATTATTTACGGAGCGAATTAATCTGTTTTTTATAACTTCCTACCTGCCCGTATCCCACCTTAATGTGGAGTCGGCGCAACACACATTTTCAGGATACACACATAACATAAGCTCACGGCTGTATCCCCGAAGAGGTAGGCAGAGGCGCACTAGCGAACTGTACACCCACATTTCGCCGAGCTTAGTTCCGTCCCAGACGTGATAGGGGGCGAGCCTATCGCCATATCGGGCACAATCCAGACTCCGAGCTGTTATGGAAAAATCCAATATCACTTTGCCCGACACGGGGATCGAACCCGAGACCTCAGCACGGTAGTCGTACCGAAATACAACCACGCCACCGAGGCAGTCTGAGGGATACACCTGTTCTTAATCCATATTTATATAAAAGCCTTTTGAAACACATGATACTGATTTCTTAGGTTTACGCAAATGTTATAGGTTTACGGAATAAAATTAGTTTAATTAAATCAAGGTTTGGGATAATAAAATTTGACAGCCTCCGTGGCGCAGCGGGCGAGTAGCCGGCTGTGAAGCAAGAGGCCGCGGGTTCGATCCCCGCACCGAGACAAATGTTTGTATGGCCTACAGATATTTGTTTCGGGTCTGGGTGTTGTAAAACTTAAAGTCACTCGTAGTTCCTGATACCCACGACACAAGACTCGATCTTAGTGTGGGGTCAGGACTATGTATGTAAACTGTTGTGTGTTAAAAAATAAAGTTTTTACCTATTTTTCTCTGAACTGTAGCAGCATAATTTTAACATAAAATAAAATATCCTTAAAATTAAGTAACATCCTTCCCTATACGTGTCTTCAATCTTTCGACTTGATAATGTAATTGCCTAACCTTTTTTTGTCCTTACAGCGGCCATGACAGGAATATATTTGACAATCAAAATCAAGTTCTTACAAATGTCACAAACGTGCATCGAGCTCGATTCGAATCTGGTTGTCATTTTTTTTCCAGCAGGTCGATTCTCTAAGAAACGTCACAACGTTGCGACCGACGACGAGATCGCGCAGTGCACATCGTTGAGATCGACGGAGCGTTCAACGTTGTTAGGTCTTAGAGAATACCATTTTCCATACATTTATGTCAAACGCCTCGCTCGAGAGAGCTAGTTCGCATAAGCGCCGTCATCACGCATAGCGCTATTGCGTGCGCTTTGTACCTTGCTGAATACAAAAATGACAACATTGTTGCCGCAACGATGCCGCAACGTTGTTTTCACAAATTAAACCTTAGAGAATCGACCTGCTGCTCGAGCCGCAGTTCGCCCTAGTGTGGTATACTACGTCTCAAAATAATGTAACATTGTATACATGGACGTAGAAAAAAGAAGACGTAGCTAAGAACATTAAAAGTGGAGCATGGTTTTCTGCCGATCCGATCTATCGACATGAAATGGTGGCGACTAGACCCAAAAAAACACCCAACCGTCGCACACATAGCCCTTAATTATGTTGTAACGTGGTAGAATAGGTGCAATATAAAACAACATTGTTTTGTCGATACGGTCAAGAGTCGATATGTTTTTCCTTTTTATTACTTTCTTAGCGTCATGGTGACACAAGGTAACATATCGGTCATTTTCAGTAATAAAGTGATCTGGTTTTCCCAAATGACGACTCCCACACAGTCAATAGACTCTCAGATATCCGCCTAGTTCGTATGAGTCTGCAATGACGTCATTGTAATTATAAATTCCGCAAATTCTTTAAAAATACATTTAAAATCCCACCAGGACACTTACTAACACAGTTCATCAGTTCCGAATCTGATTTATTCTGACTGAATTTGTGTCCGATATATGAAATTATAAATAATAAATAAATAACACCCAACAGTCACATACATAGTCCTGACCCTACACTAAGATCGAATCTTGTGTCGTGGGTATCAGGAACCACGAGAGACTTTCGGTCTCACAACACCCAGACACGAAACAAAAATCTGTCGGCCATACAAACATTTGTCTCGGTGCGGGGATCGAATCCGCGGCCTCTCGCTTCACAGCCGGCTACTCGCCCGCTGCGAGCTGCTGCTGCGCCGTATATACATATTATATCTGGTATAGAAATGAACTCGGCGAAATATGTTTATCCTAGTTCGCTGGTTTGGCCTCAGCCTACCTCTTCGGGGATACCGGAGTGAATTTATGTATGCACAAAAAGTGACCCACACTTTTAATTGACTATGCATACACAACTTCTTTATTTCTACCTGCTCTTATCCCACCTTAATGTGGGGTCGACGCCACACACTTTTTCAAGCATGTTACAAGAAGGATTTGGGTTCGTTTTTACTACCTGCCTGACGTCAATCCCCTCCGAGGGATACAGTCCCAGGCAAATTAAATTAGAAAATTCACTTTACCCGTCCTGGGAATCGAACCCAGGTCCACAGCCCATATATGCTGCCACTAGACCAAAGAGGCAAGTGACTATTCAAACACAACTAATCAGCTAAAGTTGGGCAATCCACGCAGTAGGCGCACCTCTATGTACATATGTACGGTATCTCGCGTCTCCTGCACATGTCATCGAAACAAAACACCTACACAAAACAAGGTTTTTCATTATGTCTTGCTCATATAACAATGGATCATAGAAAACAAATTTTAGATACCAAGTTTTGTGTAGGTGTTTTGTATAATGTTTTAGTGCAGCAGACGTGGCTTAACTGTTGTACCTTGTCTCCCTTGTAACAACAATGGACAACCAAACTGTCCATATGAAATAATTTCACCTTTTAAGTAGATTTACTTGTATTTAAGATTTTATTGCAATCTTAGATAAAATGTTTTTTTTTTATAGCAGACACTGGCAAACGAGCAGATGGGTCACCTGATGGTAAGTGATCTCCATCGCCCATAGACACCCAAGACACAAAAAGAATCATGGGTGCGTTGCCAACCTACGGTTTTTTATGAGACAGTGGTATCTAACCGGTCGAGCCGTCTACAGCGTGGCTCTACCACTCAAGTATGCATATCTCTTTAAGTTTCTGGTCAACGCTCGCTGTTGTTATTAATGTTATTGCACGTATCTACTCTCCACGTCTGTAAAGTTTATTTTACTTCATTTTTCCTTATCCTGTCTGACAGGGTTGGGTCATTCCTTTAACCAATATAGTTGCATTTTTCATGTCAGCTCTAAGGTTAACCGTGAACTTTTTAGGCCCTTGGTATGCAATACAAGCAGATACGGGATATAATATCATATCACATCACGTATGATCATAATAGATGTGCATTGTGTACATCGGGCACAAATTCAAAGCTCTGAGCTGATCTAAGCTTAGTGATTTAAAACGACGCATACCTGTTTTTGAACCCACTTTAGAAAAGGAGGAGGTCAAATTCTTTTTCTTTTTTATGTTACTTAACATCTCTTGAAATATGATTTTTAAGATTATTTCGAGTTCGATAAATCTTACTCCAAGGTTGAACCCATATTTAGTCAAAATCGAATAATGTATTATGGAGTAAATACTATTTGAACAGTTATTTCACGAAAGGGAACGGTTCCAGTCAATTCCGAGCACTGGAAATATAATATTAAAAAATACCTAACAGGACCTACTTTTAGAGTATACTGTAGGAAACTCCCGACCAAGTCTGCCGACCTCAAGCTAAAATGCCGTTAAATGAACACACCTAATTTGAGATGTCTTCAAAAAACTTAGAAGATATTATACTGAAGTTTATGAGACTGTGGATTTTATATTTAATAAACGTAATAACTTGTTTACTTTCAGATTAAAAATAATTGTCTTTGAAATTTCCAGGGGATATTTTCTACCCGTTTTAGAGACATCTCAAAATTAAACCTAACTTACTTACCGGAATTTTAGCTTGAGGACGACAGAAGTGTAGTTTTAGCTCACACTAGGCTGATGCTAACAAATATTTTACCGCAAACTTCGTTCGCCACATACCGCCGAATATTCATACACTTAAGGACGCCTTATGTCGTTTAAGGCCGCCTTATCTGTCAAAATTGTATGGCGAAAATCAATATAAGAAGCCGTTAAAGTTGAGCAGCGTTTGACCATTCGGGCGATAATATAGTATTTTATATATTAGCAATAATATAATAATATACATTACGATATTACGATAATTGACACAGTTTCCCAGAACACAGAAATCATATTCATTACTAATTGTTCTACAGGCCGTAAATGTCACAATGTTTAATAATGTTTTATAGATTCCGCTGAACTATAAGGAAAATACGGAGTATTAATTAAAAAATAAATAATCATTATTCATATCTTCCAACCTTATCCGGGGAACTTTCGGAGTCGCACGTCGCGTCGTGTGTTTATATAAACAAATCAGGGCATCTACAGTCGCCAGTAACAAGCCGTCTCTCAGTTTCACACGTCCTCTCACGTTTAGTGTAATACACTTAACAAAAGTGCATTTATTTATCTCTATAAATAACCATGAAGTTTTGCGTGTTTTTCGTTCTGGGTAAGTCATTTATTATGTTTTTGATTAATTAAGTCTACTCGTCTGATAACTTTTTTTATAGATATGAGAGAGTATTTTTATATGTCAATTATATTTTATCTCTTAAAATAATATAAGTCAATAACCTTCAATACGATTCCATTTATTTTCTGGGCACGGCAAAGTGACTACAGTACACCTGATGGTAAGCGTAGTGCAGTCCAAAAAACTAGCGACCACTGACAAACACTGTGTTTATCAGTGGTCGTAAGAATTATGCCGGCCTATTTCAGAATCATAACGGCCTATTTAACTAACACATTTTCCCCAAACTATTAGGTACACGAGAATAAAAATAATACAACAAATAAAATTCAAGCTTTTAGTTACAAAAAAGAATCGACAGAACGCAAATAACATCTTAATACCAGTTTTAAAAGTGCAAATGAGTACTTCTTATTACGCACATATTTAACATAACATGTTCATGTCTTATTATTATGCCAACATGTTAAATATTATTAGTAATGAAAATATCTGGAATTTATATTAAAAATATAAAAATGTCAGCAATACAATAGAATAAAACCGGACAAGTGCGAGACGGCCTCGCGCACCGAGGGTTCCGTAGAAACCTGTAGGTATATAATGAATTTCGCAACTTTTTCCTTTATCTGTACTATAAGACGTTACTTCGTACCAAGAGTTCGTTCCTGAGAAAAGGGTCGTGACAGACAGACAGAAGGACAATATAGTAAGGGTTCCGTATTTTCCGTTTGAGGTACGCAACCCTAAAAAGTATCTATAATAAAACATGGATGAATCATTCAAGGTTTCATCCAAAAACAAGGTTACCATCATATCGTATATTTACTTTTTTCGAAATGCCATCAACGAGTTTGGGCGCAGTGGTAATTATTTGATGCACCTGCTTTAATGCAACCCTGACATGGATTAAGGCTTTCCACTTACGTTTCTTAGACGAAAGTGGACATATTTGATGTTTGACCACTTCTGTTTTTAAAAAAAATGTAAATGTAGTATAATTCCATTTGGAAAACCCGCAATCCGGTTACTGGTTTATCCATATTATTTTAATTTTCAAAATAATTTATTTTCAACTGCGTCGCGTTTTTAAACAATAGGAAACACAGATATTTCGTAGCGTTTCTTTATATTCTTAAGAAGTAACATTTTAATTCGAGTACATTTTTTGCCGGTTCATTGTTTGGATGTAACTATGGTCATACTACCAATTTTTTAAGCATACATTAAGGAAAATTTACTTATTGTGTATTTTATTACGATTATGTGAGGAATTTATGTTTTTCATACAAATTATTTAACTTAGTCGCTAGCGAGAAGTTACAAAAAACTCAAGCTACTAATAGAGGCCGAGCCTATCGCCATATCGGGCACAATTTTCAAATTCAGGCCTAATACTGGTTAGGAAATACCAATATAACTTTACCCGATTAGGGCATCGAACCCGAGACCTCAGAGACAGTAGTTCCACGCAGGAAGTTTGACAGCCTCCGTGGCGCAGCGGGCAAGTAGCCGGCTGTGAAGCAGAGGCCGCGGTTTCGATTTTTCGATTCGAACATATATTTGTTTTGGGTCTGGGTGTAGTGAGACCTAAAGTCTCTCGTAGTTCAGGAACTACGAGAGACAAGAGAGGTATCAGGATACCCACGACACAAAACTAGTATCTTAGTGTGTGTGACTGTTGGGTGTTATTTATTTATTTATACAATAATGGCACCAAGACAAAGTTCAAACTCTATTAATAAAATAAAATCATAACAAGAAGAACACATAACATAACATAACATAACATAACATAAGCTCACGCCTGTATCCCCGAAGGGGTAGGCAGAGGCGCACTAGCGAACTAGAACACCCACATTTCGCCGAGCTTAGTTCCGTCCCAGATGTGATAGGGGGCGAGCCTATCGCCATATCGGGCACAAATTCCAACAAGAAGAACTCTATCGTATATATCCTGCAACGTCATCCAAACGATTTCGGAGATCAATTTTGCATGTCATGTGTTAAGTCAGAAGTCTTAAGATGTTGGTCAAGGCCCATTGGTATCAAACCATGTGCAGAGATGACTATCGGAACAATGATTGTTGAATTCACATCCCACATGCGAGCAGTCTCGTGTCCCAGATCTAAATATTTAGTATTTTCATTAATAATAATAATAAATGATACAATAATAATACAAAAGAATATTGACAACGAATACTGGACTTACCGCAAATGTTCATACACATAAGGTCGCCTTATATCGTTTAAGGCCGCCTTATCTGTCAAAAGTGTATGTCGAAAATCTATGTAAGAAGCCGTTAAAGTTGAGTAGCGTTTGACCATTCGGGCGTTAATGTTCAAAGAATGACTAATAACACTAAGTATTACTAAACACAACTCATGATGTATTCAGTAAATAGTGCTAAGCTGCTATATTTCCATGAGTAAACTTACGGGGAATCCCATATCTATTACGTGACACACGTCAATTTACGCATACAAACTGGAATTTTGGTAGATGTTTTAACATCATTCATTTTGAATGAAGTTTCCTATTCTCAAGGCGTACTACAATAATTAAAACATCTTAAAACACGTTTTCTGGGACATCCAGTTATTGACATTGATGATGGTAGGCCTAGAGAAGACATGACTAAAAAACATCGTCTTTGAAATGCGTTCAAAACTTTTGATATTTTTTTTATAGCAGAGATTGGCAAACGAGCAGATGGGTCACCTGATGGTAAGTGATCTCCACCGCCCATAGACACCCGAGACACAAAAAGAATCATGGGTGCGTTGCCAACCTAAAAGGAGGGAATGGAAGGGGAGGGAAGGGGGATTGGGAAAGGGAGTGAGGAAATGGGCTACCGGAAATCTTACTCACCGAAACGCGACAGCAAGCTGCCACTTTACGTCGGTTTTCTGTGAGACAGTGGTATCTAACCGGTCGAGCCGGCCCATTCGTGCTATAGACGTTACTGTCCACAGCGTGGCTCTACCACTTGGAAGACTTCTATTACTCATAGACTTCTATGTATACTCCTACAAGCTGTTTAGAGGTAAAATTGTGTCACATTACGGCGAGTGTTTGACATTTGACGGCTAAGGGAAACAGCAGATCTCTATAGTGAGTCGCGGTCAATTGACAGAAATTTAGTGCGCAAATTCTATGAACCGAACAGCCTGTCTAGTACTTCTAGTACTATACATAAAAGGCTCTGATATCACTATGTTTTTATCACTAAATTGGTCTACCTAACATACTTAGGCCGAAATACTTAAGGTCCTGGAATCAATTCCCAATTTAGACAATCACAGTGATTGTTTGAGGCGCCTTCTTGGTTTATTGGCAGTATGTATGGGCTGTGGATCGGGAGATCTTGGGTTCGATTGCCAGGTCGGCCAAAGCTAATTTTCTCATTTACTTTTCCCGGTATTGGATCCCTCGGAAGGGCTTGACGTCAGGTAGGCGGCCAGTCCTAAAAACTAAGCCAAATCCTCTCTGCGACATGATTGAAAAAGTGTGCGCCGACCCCACATTAAGATGGGATAAGGACAGGTAGAAAGAAAGAAAGACAATGATTGTTTGAGTTCATGTTTTGGCAATATTACTTAAAATTTGTTGCTGGTAAGGTTGCTGTCCTATCACATGAGGGTTTGTTTTTGGAAATAAGATTGGCCTACTGTAAATTACACCAATTACATAAGTAAGTAAATTGCATCTTTGCTACCCCTTAGGGGATACTAAAGTATTGCAATTTTCTTCTCAATAATTATCAAATTCTATTTGTAGATTGAAATAAAACTATTTTTACGGATTCTATTCTTATATTCCGACCCGTGACAACGAAGACTGCAAAGCCTTCGAAACGTCGGGAATAAAAATTAAAAACCTAATCGTGGTAGAATCCGTAAAAATAGTTTTATTTCAATGTATAACATTCGCGTAAACTTAAGAAATCAGTTTCTATTTGTGGTGTATTCTAGCAAGTGCATTGACATATTGATCCTAGAATAAGAATAATTATAATAAAGCAATATTTTTCTGCTTCAGCTCTTATTGCCAGTGAAGCTATGTGTATGAGCTTCAGGCAGAAACGACAGGCTCCTCAAGAGGAAGGCGCACTGGAAGACAGGTATGGGTGGGACATACCGAACAGGCCTTGGGACTTCCCCAATTTCCCCTTCCCTAATTCTAACGGCCAATTACCCGGACAAGGGCAATTCCCCGGCCAAGGACAGTTCCCCGGTCAAGGACAGTTTCCAGGCCAAGGTCAGTTCCCAGGCCAAGGACAGTTCCCCGATCAGGGCCAATTACCCGGTTCAGGCCATCAGCAACGAACAACGACACCAGCAACTAACAATGGGTAAGATAAGCATAACACGCTTTTTAACCATATCCTTTCCCATGATTAAATGCATTAGAACATTTCGATTTTGCCTTTCACTGATTTTTAATCTTAATAATGACTTAATGATACATCGTGCTTAGCTTTTTATTTCCATGCTTTATTCCTTACTTTGAGATGCTTTTGTTAACTACTAAATGTACATAAAGACATGACGTTTGGGTATCATAGTATAAATAATTATGCAATATGCATTAGTAAACCTTTCATTAAAAAGTATTTATATTAACACACCACTGTATGTCCTTTAAAATACCTTCTACATTATATAATTATAAGCTAATTATATTATTACTTGTACTTTCCAGAGGTTCCACGACTACCACCCAGTCTCCAGAGTACCGAAACTGCATTCGCAACTGCCTAGTCACTTCGGAGTACAATCCAGTATGTGGCTCTGACAATGTCACCTACGCTAACTCTGGCAGGCTGATGTGCGCGAAAGGATGTGGTAAGAGTAAGTATTATAAACAAAATTTTCGGTTTCTCTAATTTTCTTTTTTAAACCACCCCAGTATTGATTGGGGCGATCCAAACAAAAAACATAATATGGTAATCGGTAGAGCCATATTCTTGTTTTTGCGAGACTAACGCAAGGTAGTGGATTTGGTAATTATATATAAAGATTTTCTTGCTCAAATTCTTAAAAAATAATTTATTCATTATTATAATGATAATATAAGCCCTGTAATATTACTGTTCCACTGCTGGCACGGGCCTTCTCTACTAAATGAGAGGGGTAAGGCCTTAGTCTACCACGCTGGCTTAATGTGGATTAGTAGACTTCACATACCTTCGAATTTCTTGTGGAGAAATTCTCGGGTAAGCAGGTTTACTCACGATGTTTTCCTTCACCGTTAATTCATTATTCGTTTTTAACAAAATTACTTATCACCTACAATGGATAATTTCAAATAATACATTAATAAATTATTTATCATGATAATAGTACCTCTATAATTAAAAGGGTAACGTTATGTTTACTAAACTTTTATAATAATTTTACTTCAGAATTTATTTAGCTTAAAACCATAAGGGCTTTTATTCCCATAGGTACATAGAGTGACCCATAACTTACAACTTATAATAAATAAATACACCCAACAGTCACACACCTAGTCCTGACCCCACACTAGGTATAACCTGTATCGTGGGTATCAGAAACTATGAGAGACTTTTGGTCTCACAACACCCAGACTTGAAACAAATATCAGTGGGCCACACAAACATTAGTCTCAATGCGGGGATCGACCCCCGGTTTCTCGCTTCATAGCCGGTTACGCGCACTGCGCCACGGAGGCTGTCAACTTGATTTATTGGATACAATTTATATCCCAAGACAATAAAATATCATGTGAACATTTATTATATTATAATACTAATTAATAGTGATTGTAATTGTGTAGGTACCAACAAATGTCACGTTAATAAATAATACATTACACACCCAACAGTCACACACATAGTCTTGACCCTGCACCAGATTAAACAGTATCACAGGATCACTGTACTGCATTCGAATTCGAGCATTCGAACATTCGAAGCATTCGAACATTCGAAGCATTCGAACATTCGAAGCATTCGAACATTCGAAGCATTCGAACATTCGAAACATTCGAAATAAATGGATACCTAAACAGTTATTTTGGTGATGCGATTATGCAATTAGGTACTTTAATTTTATATGAAATTTGGGAATATTTATCTGTTTTTTGTCATCATCATCAGCCACAGGACGTTCACTGCTGGACAGAGGCATCCCCCAAAGATTTCCAGATCGACCTGTTTACTGTTTGTTATATTATGTTTATATTATTCTGTGCAACGCCCTTTCTAAGCATGTTATAGAAAAGATTTGCCTTTAGTTTTACGGTCGGCTGCCTGCCTGACGTCAACCCCCTCTGGGGGAGTGATATACAGATTAATTATTAGTAATACATAATAATTCTAGACTGCCTCGGTGGCGTAGTTGTATTTCGGTATGACTACCGTCCTGAGGTCTCGGGTTCGATCCCCGAGTCGGGCAAAGTGATATTGGATTTTTCAATATCAGCCCGGAGTCTGGAATTTGTGTCCGATATGGCGATAGGCTCGCCCCCTATAACATCTGGGACGGAACTAAGGTCTGCGAAACGTAAGTGTACTAGTTCGCTAGTTCGCCTCTGCTTACCTCCTCGGGGATACAGGCGTGAGATTATGTTACGTGTTATGTGTGTAAAAGTAAATTTTCATAACCGATTATTAAAATGATGTCTAAAATTCGGGAATGCCCTACCACAACATATACACCTCTCGATCATCTGACTATTCCTAATTCAACCCATTACTGGTTGGGTGTTAGTCAAGAATACAATAAATATTAAAAATCAAAAGATTAGCTCATAAGTGTGTTGTAACGATGTATGATTAAGAACTAATATGAGGAAAATACTCAAGGAAAAGAAGATTAATACTAATGTACAAGATGGTAATGAATATTTACGAGTCTTCTATTATTTTAAACGATAATGTTAAGGCCGTCTTCTGATTAGGACCGATTTTGACCTACTGAGTTATGTAATTAGTGTTTTAGTCCTTGGATCCTTAGACTAACATCGGTTGAGAACAAGTAATATTGCCCCTTAATTATAAAAATATTTAAGCGCTGCATATCTTTAACCATAGATTGTCCCTTTCATTTTTAAACACTATAACGCAAGGAAAAAAGTGACAGGCTATTCTTAGCGAAAAGATAAGCGAAAATGTTTCCACTTGCTATTCATGCACACCTCTTGTGCCTCAGTCAGTTTCATTACACTCTTCATGTATCTATTTCATTCTTCATCTTTCTCTGATGTTAGAGAACGTTTAATGTGTCCTTCCCTTATAACTGTACCATTCATATTTGCTCTGACTGTCTCAGTAGCGCAGTGTTACTGCGTGCACGGTACGACTATCATCCTGAGGTGTCGAGTTCGATTCCCGGGTCGGGCAAAGTGATATTGGATTTTTTAGTATCAGCCCGGAGTCTGGTATTTGTGCCCGATATGGCGAAATGTGGATGTTCTAGTTCGCCTTTGCCTACTCCTTCGGGGATACAGGCTTGAACTAATGTTATGTTCGCATTTGCTTTGCCAGTCTCCTTACATCCATATAGTTTACTAGGTATTGTTGAATCTTTTTGTATCTTAAATTAATATTTATAGTGCCAGCTTTTGTGGCGCGCCGAAACAAATGTTTGTGTAAAGGCGCGTCTCTCGCACATGTTTTTCGAAACAAAACACAAAAAACACAAGGTAACTACACAAAACAAGGTTTTTCATTATCTTCTGTTCTTAGAACAATGGACCATAGACAAAAAATTGCATAAATACCATGTTTTGTGTAATGTTTTAGTGAAGGAGACGTGGCTTTATCTACACAAATTTGTTTCGGGTGTTGTAACTTGTAACTTGTAGAACCGTAAGTGTCTCATAGTTTCTGATATCCAGAAAGTGGTTAAACCTAGTGTGGGAAAAGAACTAAGGGCTATATGTGTAACTATTGCCCGAATGGTCAAACGCTACTCAACTTTAACGGCTTCTTACAATGATTTTCGCCATACAATTTTGACAGATAAGGCGATCTTAAACGACATAAGGCGACCTTAAGTGTGAGCATTCGGCGGTATTAGGAGTATATATACATATATATTTATGTATGTATATTTACTTATCAACCTATAATAAGTCGTAGTTGTGGTGTACTAGGGCCTACCGTTTTATTTTAAAAGAGGAGGTGCCTGAGACTGTGCCCTATAGTGGAAGAGTAAAAGAGCACAATGCTGATGTTATTTTATTCTAATAATGATAATTTTCTTTACAGACATAAGTTTGCTGAGAATGGCGCCTTGCCCCACAGCTACCAGCTAAAGAAAATATGACGTGACTACTTAATATTTAAATAGTTATTTAAGTATGTTTATGATATGCGACTGAAACGCTACTCAATTAGTTGATTATTTTATTTCCCTTCTACGTAATACCATTGTTTATTATAGCCATACAATCGACAATGTTTCACAAGATCTTATAACATGTTCAAATGGCCTATTCGGGCGTATTATGTATATCAAGGATTTTATTTGCTCAAGAGTACATCGCTCAATAATTCTCACTATAAAGCACTTATTTTTATATGCTCGCTTCTTTCGATGCCTGTAATTGATTAGGATTATATGATATACAATATTTTTTATTGTAAATAATAATTGGCTGTGAAGAAAATTTACTGTTTTTGATCCCTCCTTTGTATTTTAAATTATGATTTTGTAATAAAATATCAACGACATTTGTAATTTTATTCCAAATCTAAGCTCTAAAAAACGATTTACTCCGCAATTGTTTATAGCTTTTCTAAATAAATTATAATCACTATTACTCATGGATAATTTAGCTATACATATACCTCTATATGCAAAGACTATGTGTTACAAGACAGGCAGCCCGTGCCCGGGTGCCCGTGGAAAGCTTAAAAAGCCGTGGCTGGACTGGTTTTGGAGGAAGATATGAGAAAAAATGGTCTCACTGTGGAGGATACTTAAGACCAGGCGAAGTGGAAGCGTTTAAGTAGGAAGGTGGATCTTGGCATTAGGCTGGGATACCGCGAGTCAGAAAGAAAAGGTCTAGTGGGTTATCCATTATAAAGAAAAATCAAAGAAATATAATAAATAACCAAATTTTAATTGAGTAATGAATAAATTTCAATATGAGTAATAAAATTAAATATAATATGAATTAAAATCTGATATACAGTTGTTAATAATAAAAAAATAACTTTTTACTTAGTGTACAAATTAAATAGTGACCTCAACTCATTGCTTCTTCTAAACATGTGAACTATGTATAGGTATTTAATAAATACCACTAAAACCCGTTTCAGATTTTTCTAAACTAGTTGGTACGTAAGGATAATACAAATAAGCACATTTTTAAATCCCTGACAAATCATGGCCGCACCATCAAACATAAATTAGAATACTTTGCTAAATTACTACAAATTTTTCAAAGATTTATAGTTTGATTTATTTATTTATTTGCTGATGATGTTGCAACTCTTATTTACATTAATTTATACCTTTGATGGTTTTGAAATTATATTTGTTTTCAATTATTAAAATTTTAAATTATTATTAGCTTTAATCGCTCGACCTATTTTTCTGAAGGAAGGATCGAAGAAGTGAGGTGAAAATCCCAACCCAGTAGTTTCATATATTTCACATACATCTGGCATCAGGCTCACATCTGCATCCGCAAAGGAGTAGGCAGAGGCACACTAGTGAACTAGAACACCCACAATTCACCGAGCTTAGTTCCGTCCCAAATGTTAAAGGGGGTGAGTCTATCGCCATATCGAACACAAATTACAATCAGCCTGGTACTAAGTAGAAAAACTTAATATTAGTACCCGATGGATCGAACCCGAGACTTCAAGGGACAAGGAAAGACTTTTTCAAGCATATTGCAGGAATAGAATTGTAGACATACACACACATTAATGTTATGTATGTTGTAGAATATAGAAAAACACCACACTCGACCTGGGAATCGATCCTACCTCCTCCCGGTTCACAGCCCATATGCACTGACATTAGACCAAGGAGGCGACTATACGCAAATAATACTAAAAAGAAAACAGTAAAAACTGGATTAAATTTAGTTGAAAAATTAAGTAGTGCTTAATATTTTAAAGTCTGAAATAAGAAGGTGGATAAATGTATGGTAAATGACGAGCGTAGTACGGTTCCTTCTTCTTTTAAAAACAAATTGGCTTCACCGCGTTGCAGTTATTTTGCTAATGTGAATTACTAGATAGCATGTTTCTAATAAAGCAAAAACTTTATTGGTATCAGTTACTTTTCGCAGTGACCATGAAACCCTGATGTGTACAATCTCAGTCCTACTGGAATTTTGGTGGCAATTTCTTCCAGTGCGATGTCCCTCAGACGATCTTCCCTTAGCAAATCGACCGAACAACACAGCTAAGATAAAATTCATCAAAGATCAACAATTTAAAAGATTACACATTATACTGTCCATCTTCGCTGAAGTTGGGTGCATAACACCATATCACTTTGTAACAACAAACGCAACTATAGACATTAAAAATGAAATAATTTTAACATTTTATTCTCGGGCAAAGATTTGGTATATTGTTTAATATCTCAGGGTAAAGTATATCTTTGCCTATATAGATTGCAAGTAATTGCATAGCTACTTAGCCGTTTTCCCCGGAAGTTACATAAAGGTTTTTAAGTTTTTGGAGTGTTACTGATGCGTGTGTAATAAGGATAATATTTAAAATATGAGTATAGGAATAACCATCATTATTTTAGTAAATCATGTTCTGGGATAACCCTTTATACCGTATTTTTTATTTTATTTTACTTACTTTATCCCATACCGTACATTAGAAAAAATATAATTTCTTTATAGTATTTCCAAAATGGTTTTTTTTTATATTATGTACTTCCTGTTGACAAAAATCAAATAATTAACAATTTAGTTCCAAAGATTAATTTTGGTGACTACAATATTTGCTACAAAAAAGAGTATGATTTTATATGACTCAAAAACTAGCTTCTATGGTCGGTCATCAATCTCGAGAAATCAAATTCAGTTTTCCTTATAAGGATTCACAGACATGCGTCCCATAGAAAAGTAATGCATATACCTACCTATCTAGTTATGTGTTATGAGTATAGCTAGTACATAGTGTGTATCTGGTATCGATTCACCTATGTATAAAATCTGATTTTCGATTTCAGATATCGATATATTGAATCGATTTCGGAGCTATCACAATTGGTATTCATTAAATTACAAGTAAATGAATACGTGGCGCATTAATAAATAAATGGAATTATTGATTATTGTGAGCTCTCCTTAACCGTGAGACCAGTGGTTAAAACCTCATTCAGATGGAGTTTACCTTATGTTACGATTCACACAGAAAACGGTCTTACGATGCCACGTCATGATGTTTTAAATATTAATTGCATTACGAGGCCTTGTAACTGTCGGATTTCTGAAATGTTCCTTGAATATAAAAAGGATTTTAGGTGTAATTTTGGCGCAATTCAGCAAACGTCTGTGTATAAATAGATCAATTACGAGGAAATATCGATATAGTGACATGACTTGGCATCGATGTTTTTATACCTACACCCCTAAGGTTTACTTGTGTTTATATAACCAGTTGCGAAGAATCCTAAGCCGGTGGAACCTCTTCAACATAAGTAAATTCTGAAGACGTTTAGACCAGTTTTGAACTCTTGTTTCAAACTGGATTAAAACAAGATGTTTTGTACTCGAGTCATTACAGTAATAAGCTAACACATAATAAACGTAAATAAATTAAATTTCATCATAATAAGCTCACGCCTGTATCCCTGAAGGGGTAGGCAGAGGCGCACTAGTGAACTAGAACACCCACATTTCGCCGAGCTTAGTTCCGTCCCAAATGTGATAGGGGGCGAGCCTATCGCTATATCGGGCACAAATTCCAGACTCCGGGCTGATATGGAAAAATCTAATATCAGTTTGCCCGACCCGGGGATCGAACCCGAGACCTCAGAACCGTAGTCGTACCGAAATACCACCACGCCACGGAGGCAGTCAGTAAATTAAATGTGTTGTGTGGAATTATTATTTATGGCGTATTACGAAAAAATAGTAATAAATTAGGAGTTAAATAATGTACGACTTACGTACATACGAGACAGTACGAGTATTTTATTTATACATTTCAACATTTAAAACAAAACATCATAAAGATGTTTTTACTTTTGAGATGCTGCGAACATAGATAAAATAAATACATGATACACAACTACATCATTTATTTCTACGTTTCTTATTTATTTATATTTCCCATCGTACAATTTACTAATGAGATATGTTGAAATATGCGATATTTAGTTCCTTTTTTACACGCTTTATATTATTACATTTTAGACATCAGAGGAATGAAGATTGTAGTATTTCTTTGTTTGTGTTTCATTCTTGAGCGAGAAAAGAATATTTTTGTAAAGTGATAGTTATACGGTGAACGTATTTTATCCTGAAAGTGTGATGGCAAGGAAAGACGTAGTCGGAACCGCGGCAAAAGGCTCTAATAAATAAATACCTACTACTTATGATATGATTATTGTACAATTATAATTAAGAATATTAAATTAATCAAAGTAAATGACATTGGTTTACGTAATTTACGATTGTTCTGGTTTCAGTTTTCTTGTATTTAATTTATTATGATATAAATATTGTAAACAACTTATCAGTCGATGTTCCAAGGCTGGTTGGGAAACAGAGTTTTTTTTTATTATATACGCCATACTAAATTACTGTAAATGCGAAAGTAGCCACTTTTGTTCGTGTGACCACAAAATTAATTATGAAGAATTTTGGTATGAGGAAAACTTGAAAGTAGTGAATCTGAATTAATACAGGAGATGGCAGTGGTTTAGAAGCGCCTTACACATCTATATGCGCAATTACCCAAATCACAGAATTTACATCATACATACATATAAGCAGAGGAGTCCCAGAAAAACCTTCCGAGCTGGAGTCGTGAGCAAGGCTAATATTTTATGTAATAGTACAATCGTTTTCACGCTTGTATTCCCGTAGGGATAGTATTTTTAGCAGCTTTTTTCTATCGCCATCATCATCATCATCAGCCATAGGACGTCCACTGCTGAACATAAATATTTCCAGATCGACCTGTTGGAAGCGGCCTGCATCCAGCGACTTCCTGCGACCTTCATATATCGCCATACCGTCCATAAATTCAAACAACTTTCTTAGATTCGATTTCTTAATAATAAATAAGATTAAAATTGATAAATAAATACCATAGTTTCTCTCTCTCTTTCATATTGCCGTGCCCAACAGGGTCCACGATTCTGAACTATGTACATATATCATACTAACATCTTTGTAAACAACAATTGTGGAGTGCAATAAATTGAATTTGAATTTGAATCAACAGTCTACAGCTCAAACGTGAGTTTTCGTATTGAAAAACTCATAATGTAAATTGTGATTGTTGGATATGGGTTTTAAACCAAGGACTATTTAATGTCACTGAACCTATAAGGCTATAAATACTCAAACTCTTTTTAAAAAACAATAATTTGTAGCGTACTAATACTTCCAGGTTGTACAGAGAACACCAAATTATGAACTGTGAACCCAAAACACCTATTTCCTGTAAACATTTCATCAGCATTGTTCTAATATGTCATTAAATTACAGTTAGACAATATTTCTTTATTTTTAAGATCAAGTGAATCATAAACGGGTTGTGACTTGTGAGCAGACAAGTGCGGAGGGGATTTTTACAAACTTAATATCAACTGCCTTACATAAAGTTACTGATCACTCGGTAGTAGCAAGACGTGTCCGGTCCCGGTGTGTCAGGGTTAATATAAAAAAACATTTAATTCAAATAAAGTGTGGTTTTATGCAAAAAATGTCGAGGAATTTCGCTTTTATCGGTGAGTAGGTAATAGAAATGTAAGTGAGTAATAATGTAGAGAATTATAAATTAATTACACTTACTAAATTGAAGTAATAAAAACCTTATTGTTTCTTTACGATGTTTTGAAGCCATTTTCAAAATTTAAATATTCCACCTAATTTATTTTAGTTATGTCATAAAATAAAACCGGTTTAATTAATAATTCGTGAGCTGAATCACAAACTATCGAATCAAACAAATATCATAAACATTTTCTGATAATGATTTCAATTTTGATCAACAAATAAACTCATATTTTCAAAAATAACTAAAATTGCGATTTTTCATTGTTTTGTCAGTATAATAAAATGATATATAATTATTATAATTGATGTGTCGAACAATTGCTATCGATTATTTATAACAATGACATGGTTAATCGGTATAAGAATTATAAAAGGTATCTTTAGATACAGTATAGCACAATGTGATGAGTGTCATCGACGTAAAATGGTACATTTGCATTTAACTTACATTATCCTGTTCGTTTTCTTTAATTTTAAATAAATTTGAATGTATTCCCACTGTTTAAATGGTGCTAATGAACGCCATTTTTGTTGTTTAAAGGTGGATGACCTGATCATACCTGTATTTTACAAAGGAAAACCTTATGAAAATTCGCACACTGTATAATGACTTATGTAAAATATTCCAGTTTCGTAGTTTTCTGTATATTTAATGACTTTTCTTTTACTGGCGACGGATTTACGCGAGTCTTGCACGTAGATCACTTTTGCTCCGGAGTATTTAAAGGCTCATTTTTATCCCAGGTAAATTACGAGCAAGAATGACGCAGCCGATAGCAAATATTACATACATACATTACATAAGCTCACGCCTGTATCCCCGAAGGGGTAGGCAGAGGCATACTAGCGAACTAGACCACCCACATTTCGCCGACCTTAGTTCCATTCCAGATGTGATAGGGGGCGAGCCTTTCGCCATATCGGGCACAAATTCCAGACTCCGGGCTGATATGGAAAAATCCAATATCATTTTGCCCGATCCGGCGATCGAACCCGAGACCTCAGAACCGTAGTCGTACCGAAATACCACCACGCCGCGGGGGCAGTCGGACATCTAATGGTACCTAAGCAAATATTAGTCTAACGTAATCCATATCGTCAGTGTATGAACTAGCAAAGTTAGACTTTGTTTTACTTAAACATATTATAGGTGGAGGGTATCGTAAGATCTATCTTATGATAACGATAATAATATAACGTAAAACTGCAATTATCTAACTGACTCGTATGATCTTCTTGTGTATTGGATATATAGAATTACAAGAGTCTTTGGGTCTTATAACACCCAGATCCGAAGTAATATCTGTTGGCCACACTCACACTAATCTCGGTACCGGAATCGAACCCGAAGCCTTTAGCTTCACAGCGGGCTGCTAACCCACTGTGCCACGGAGGCTATAGGCATATAAGTCAGCTTGCTCACGAAAAACCGACAGTGTGTGAGAGGTCATGGGCGGTGGAGATAACTTAGGTACCATTAGATGTCCGACTTACATTCATTCGATTTCGACTACAATTTGGTTTCATTAACTGCCGAATGTTCATACACTTAAGGTCGCCTTATGTCGTTTAAGGCCGCCTTATCTGTTAAAATTGTATGGCGAAAATCAATATAAGAAGCTGTTAAAGTTGAGCAGCGTTTGACCATTCGGGCGTAAGTGACTGAATATTCCACCGAAATCAAGTAAAAAAGTACAATAATGTCGCATTAAAAATTACCAAATGTCAAGTTAAATAAAACGTAGTATAAAAACGTAGTTAATATCGAATCCAGTGTCAAAAGTTTTTGAGTGGTAGAGCCATGCTGTAGATAGTAACGCCTACAGCACGAATGGGCCGGCTCGATCGATTAGACACCACTGTCTCGCAGAAAACCGACGTAAACTGCCAGCTTGCTGTCGCGTTTCGTTCGGTGAGTGAGATTTCCGGTGGACCATTTCCCCCTTCCTTTCTCAATCCCTTTTCCCTCCTTTTAGGTTGGCAACGCGCCCATGATTGTTTTTGTGTCTTGGGTGTCTATGGGCGGTGGAGATCACTTACCAACATGTGACCCATCTGCTCGTTTGCCAATCTCCGCTATAAAAAAAAAGAATGTTACCCTATTGTTCGTTTGGCAATGCTATTTAAAAACTAAATTCTAAGTGTATACGATCGTGACCAAAACATTGGACCACCTTTGGAATGAACTCAAGAAGAATCTAGAAAATCGTTCCACATTTACAGGACTAGGCAAGGCATGGCTGGAGATATCTTGTAACATACATTTAAATTTGTTATAGCAGAGATTGGCAAATGAGCATGTGGGTCACCTGATGGTAAGTGGTTTCCACCGCCCACAGATGCCTAAGACACCAAAATAATCATGGATGCGTTGCCAATCTAAAAGGAGCGAAATAAGGATTAGGAAATTGAAGGGGCGAAATTGGGCCACCGGACATCTCACTCACCGAACGAAACGCGACAGCGAGCTCTCACTTTACGTCGGTTTTGAGTGGTATTAAACCGATCAAGCCCACCCATTTGTGCTGTACACGTAACTGTCTACAGCATGGCTCTACCACTCCAAAAAATCGAACGAATCCAGAAACTCGCCTCTGAAATTTTAAGTCGGTTGTAAAAATAATTCCATCATCTTGGTCATCAATGGGTCTTTAAATTTGTCTAAGTTCTATTTACATACAGCATTAGTTAATATGAATTTTAAGTTATTATAATGAGAATTCTTTGGTGCTTACAAAATAAAACACGTCATAGTATTAATGGCACTCTATATGTATTCGCTTTTGTGGGAAGTACGTCAAAATTTCCATTACTACCCATTATAATTAAATTGGTAACTGCACCGTATGCGGTTGCCTTGAGACCTTTTTAATTTGGAAAATAAGGTAATAAGTAGGTACTGCCAAATACAAGTTTAAAAACTTAATGGACCGACTTCAAAATTCATCCGATCGTGACAAAATTTATATGGGATCATCCTTGGAATAAGCTCTATCGAACATATGAATCTTGAAAATCGGTCCACATTTAAAGGAGATATCGGGGAACATACTTAAAACAGAAACAGACGAATTGAGGACCTTCTCCTTTTTTGAAGTCTGTCGCAAACACGAGGGACCGACAAGGGTGACGCGAACTGGGAAAATATTATTATGTCCAGTAGTGGATGATGGATATCATAGTAGTCGGTAGATGTATCGAAGAGACGGTTATTTACGGAATTAACGAAAGTGGTTTCCTTTTGAAATTGTTCTCCGTTCGCTACGATTGCATTTCGTTAATTTCTTTGTTTTGTCTTTATGTTTCAGTGTTTTTTGCTGTATTAAGCAACGCAGCAGCTGGCAGAGGATGGCACAGTTATCAGTCCCATGATCATAACTGGCATCATCATGATAATGACTGGTATACACAAGGAGATCCATCTTCAAATGACGAATACGATTGGCCTGATTATCATCATCATCATCACCACCACGGCCCTTGGGGTTGGGGTGATCATCACAGTCACCACACATATCCAAATCAAGACCAGGGCGGAAATAATGCGGACTTTATTCAAGGGTAATAAATTATTAGTCTCTAAAGTTTTTAAAGTTACGCAATATTACGATATCGTTCATTATTTTGAAAATTTAAATATGACTATCAATATGGCTATTTAAATATGGCTTTACTACAAGGCAATCCTCATATTAATTTTAAAATTATTATATTATTATAATTTTATACAACAACGCATACGACGCATCGGGCGGGATTTGAATTCGATTATGAAAATTATTAATGGCTGGATCTCTGATAATGGGTAAACCATTTATAAATTCCTTTTACACAGATGTTACAATTATGTTTCGAAGTTGATAATTCTTATAATAAGGTAATTCCTATAAAAACTGTCTTTCTTGCAATTGCGATTCGGACCTTAATAACTTTTTCTGAACACAATTCACATCCTTTTCCTCGTCGGCAGCGCACCGTGACCCTTCTGGTATTATTTATGAGTAATGGAGATCATCAACAGTTGACTTGCTCACCTGTTGACTGCTGGTGTAAAAATATATAATATTAAATTATCAAACCACAACTAAAAATTATTTTGAACGAATGGCCCCTGGTAGAACCCTTATTGGTGTAAATACTGTCTTAAAATAAAAAGTTGTGTCGAATTAAACATTTTTTTTCATTTTAGATATACGCCAAGTTCTTCAACGTTTGATGTTGACACTGAAGATCCATCATCATTCATACCAAGTGATACATTTACCGGTTCACCACCAAGCGATGCAATAGAATTTACAACTCCAACATCACTGGATACAAGTTCTCCATTTGCACCAAGTCCATCACCACCAACAGGATCGTCAGTAGACGTACAGACCTGTTTACGTTCTTGTCTTGTTACATCAGACTATCAGCCCGTATGCGGCACTGACTATCAGACTTATAACAACATGGGACGGTTCCTTTGCGCTCAAGGATGCGGCGTTGGTAAGTTTAAAAAAGTCTTCTTTCTACCTGCCCTTATCCCACCCTAATGTGGGGTCGGCGCAACACACTTTTTCAAGCTTGTTGCAGAAAGGGGTTGGCTTAGTTTTTACGACCCGCTGCTGCTTGACGTCAACCCCCTCTAATGGATCTAGTACCGGGCAAATTAAATCAGAAAATTCGGTTTGGCCGACCTGGGAATCGAACCCGGGACCTCCCGGTCCACACGCCATATATACTGCCACTAGACCAAGGAGGCGACTTGACTATTTTAAAAATGTATACTAATTAATATAAGTAGTAGAGCCACACTCTAGATCATGAGTTGGTCAGACTCGATGGGACATTCCTCTGGTATTGCTCATGTGTTTCGTTATGTTTACCATTTACCTACTAGTAGGCTTTGGTCAATAAAATGGTCAAATATCAAGTAAAATTGAGTTGCTAGAAGCTTGGCCAATCATTTTTGGATTGACAGCCTCCGTGGCACAGCTAGCGAGTAGCCGGCTGTGAAGCGAAAGGCTGCGGGTTCGATTTCCGCATTGAGGCAAATGTTTGTGTGGCCCCCAGAGATTTGTTTCAAGTCTGGGTGTTGTGAGACGAAAAGTCTCTCATAGTCTCTGACACCCACGGTACAGTACCAATGTGACTGTTGGGTGTATACAAAAAAAAAATGTTATGTCAATGAAATCAGATTAACATCATAATTCTGTTAACTGAATATTAATTTCCTCTATCAGAAACCGACGCATGGATTACTGCATCCTTGTGCATAGCGTATATACCAATTTGAGTCACATCTTGACGCGTCAAGCACAATACGTCTCCATAGGTACTACTTATTATGCATCGTCGTTGGTCTCCATGTAGTAGTCAGGAACGTGCACAGACATTCCGATCAGGGTATACAAATACTAGAAATAATTATTCTCTTCCCATTATCATCATCCCCGTGTCGATTAATAATGTTAGCCGAACGTTGCTATTTAGAAAATTTTTTTTCGCGATTAATTTGTGTAAATAGTAAATGATCAAGGCAGACAGCGTCTCTTTGTCTATATAGACTGCACGCCACTGGTAGTTACCTTGTTAAGTTGGAATTTACATTACGAAAATAGCTGAATGAAAGTACATTCCTCAAGAACGAGTAAGTTTATAAGGGGGCGTCCATAAATTATGTGAGGTGTTTTTTTAAATTTTCTGCCCCTCCCTCCCCCCCTGGTGAGATGTCGTGAGATTTTATTCAACCCCCTCCCCCATCCCCCAATCTCACGTGAGATTTTTCAAAATGTGAGTTTCTTACGTAAACGCATGTACACTCTGGATTAAATGGACCAAAATAGTATAATTTTTTTTTTGTTTCAACAAGAAAAAAAATTGCGTGATATTTGCCGAGAGCCCCCCTCTCTCCAACGTAAGATTAGATGAGATTTGACTCGACCCCCACCCCCCCTTAAACACCTCACGTAATTTATGGACGCCCCCTAATATGTTGGGTTCTTCCAGATATTTTTTGTTTATTTCCAAAGTCATTGGGTTCTTCCCTTGGCTGCGTTGACTTTCATGCAACTAGTTTCGTAATTGATTTCCGCAAAATTCAGTATTTTTTAATTTAGCGTCAGAGGAACTAGCCTCGCCATTCGGTTCTATTAATAATCACAAGTTTAAAAACTTAACGGACTGACTTCAAATCCGATCGTAACGAAATTTATGTATATGGGACCAGCCTTGAAATAAGCTTTATCGAACACAAAAACTGGTGGCGTGGTTGTATTTCGGTACGACTACCGTCTTGAGGTCTCGGGTTCAATCCCCGGGTCGGGTAACGTGATATTGGATTTTTCCATATCAGCCCGGAGTCTGGAATTTGTGTCCGATATGGCGATAGGCTCACCCCCTATCACATCTGGGACGGAACTAAGCTCGGCGAAATGTGGGTGTACTAGTTGGCTAGTGCGCCTCTGCCTACCCCTTCGGGGATACAGGGGTGAGCTTATGTATGTATGTCGAACACAAAAACAATTTTAATCACATTTGGCGGAGACATCGCTTAACATACATAAACAAACGAATAAAAAACAGACGAATTGAGGACCTCCTCCTTTTTGGAAGTCGGTTGAAAAGTATTTTATAAATATGTCTTAAAGTATGCTGATATAACCATATTAATATTAACTCAAGCAGAAAATAATTACAAATATTTATATTACCTCTATATGCATATTAATATATTCGTATGTCATAATCACGATTCACGTTTAAATAAAAAAAATAACTTGTTAAGTTTTGCCTGTCTAGACTTTTTATATTTTAAACACGATAGTATTCGCATAGTTTCGTGTTTATCATTTTTTATATTTTTTTTTTTCAAAAAAATTTTACATACGTCCAATATTATTCTGGTTCATATGATTAAGGATAAGGGGAAGGCTAGTTTTTGAGGGTCTTACTTAAGTGTTATCGTCACAATATATTTTTTCTAGCCCTCATTCAACATCAAAGTGGGATCAGCGCAACACACTTTTTCAAGCATATTGCAGAAAGGATTCATTTTAGTTTTTACGATCGGCTGCATGCCTGACGTCAATTTCACTTTGAAGGATCCATTCCGAATAAGCAATAGCTAATAACTTGTAATGTAAATTTACAAAACGTATTTTTGCAGATGTAAGAATATTCTTGAGAAGAACTTGTCCATCGCTAGCCTTGGGCGTGGCGAGGTCCACCACAGTGCAGTGTATCGCATCTTGTCCTCTATCAGAAGAAAACAATCCAGTTTGTGGGTCAGATGATATCACATATGATAACCCGTCACAGCTGTTCTGTGCCCAGATGTGTGGATACAGTAAGATGAATTTTTAGCTTTTGTTATTATTTATTTATTTTCTATTCCCAAATGCAACCTTGCGTTCTATAACCGCCATAATCGATGTTGGACACAAAACGATCACGCTGTAATGGAACTGGGCTGACCACGTGAGCCGGATGCATCCCGAAAGTTCTGCTACTGAGTGGATACTAGAAGACGGTAAACGACGACCAGTCAGACCTCGAAAGTGGTGGCGCGACGACCTTGACCACTTCGAAAAAAACTGGCCGGTAATAGCGTCAAACAGAGAATGTTGGGGAGATTTAATATAAATTACTTATGTATTTTTTGTCTGTGAGGGTGTTTTTATTACATTGAACATCATCAGAGATAAAGTGGCATAAATAATAGAGTTTTTAGAATCGATTTGAAGTTCTTATTTATTGCCATCTATAGATAATTTTACAATTACTGATTAGTAATTAAACAAAACTCGATCCTATTTTAGTACGCCAAATGTGGACCGATTTTCAAAATTCTTTTTGTATTCGATAGAGCTTATTTCAAGGGTGGTCCCATATAAATTTGGTCACGATCGGTAAATTGGACGTCGGTCAGTTAAGTTTTTAAACTTGTGATTTTATTTATTACAGACGTGGTAGTGAAAAGTATGACACCGTGTTCAGAGGCTACTTCAACCGAGACACCAAATTTATTCAGGACTCCTCCTATACCCTTCGCTGTTAGGTCATGCATTGAGTCTTGTCCTACATCTAATGATGTTAAACCAGTATGTGGAACAAACGATGTTACCTACCAAAATCCAAGTCACTTAGAATGCGCAAGAATATGTGGGATTGGTGAGTCGTTATCACCTTTATTGTTATTGAAATTATGAGGTTCGACCATCTTCATTTTAAACGTATTAGTAGGCATTAATTGTCCAACCAAATCAGGTTTGTCGATTAGATTACCTCATTTTATTCATAATCTAATGTTGTAACAGCTTTGTATCAAATTTTCATTCGAAATAGATGTAGATTTTGGTCGCGCATTATAATTATCTGTATTTTGCTTTGTACCTGTCCTTATCCCATCTTGATGTGGGGTCGGCGCAACACACTTTTTCAAGCATGTTGCAGAAATGATTTGGCTTATTTTTACGACCGACCTGCCTGACGTCAACCTCCTATGAGGGATCCAGTCCCGGGCAAATTAAATTAGAAAATTCGCTTTGCCCGACCTGGGAATCGAACCCACGACCTCCCGGTCTACAGCCATATATGCTGCCACCAGACCAAGGAGGTAACATATATATAATTAATTATCTTTATCTATCTAGTTAAAATCTTTAAGCTCAGTTAAGTACTTGTATATATTCTAGATGTGGAACTTAAACAGAGATCGCCATGTGGACAACAGAACAACAATAACAATCCGTCGATCCCTAGCGTTGATAATCAGAGAGTTAGACCGCTGCCACCGGCCGTTCAGATGTGTGTAAATGCTTGTCCTACGACAGCAGACCTCAGGCCCGTTTGTGGGACTAACGGCATCACCTACAACAATCCTAGTCAGCTAGCATGTGACGTCATGTGTGGAATTAGTAAGTAGATATATACGGTTATTATGTACCAGGTACTTAACCTGTATGAGATTAGCAATACTGCTGTATTGTGCAAATTTTCTACAATAACATCACACTTATCACACTAATATTATACAGGCGAAAGAGTGTTTGTGAGTTTGTATGTTTGTTACCTCTTCGTGCAAAAACTACTTGATGGATTTTAGTGAAACTTTACAGTTATATAGATCATACATAAGAATAACACATAGACTACTTTTTATCCCAGAAAATAAACTTCCATCTGAACGGAGTCGCAGGCAACAGCTAGCTATACATTCTATTAAAGGTAATCCACGCAAACTTCAAACCTAAAGATTTTTTAGATTAGAACTCTAAATAAAACAACAAAATAATAACAAAAACCAGTCAAGTGTGACTCAGGCTCGTGAATGCCTCCGATGTGTGCATCTCAGCTCCTTCGTTAGCCAGTTTTTAATAATATCATGTTACTTTAGGAGTCACTCTGCTGAACGAGTCGCCGTGTTCTGCAAACACGAACAATAATCTAGTAACATCTACTACTCCGACGGTGACGTCGACGACGTTGTCACCTGCCATACAAGCTTGCATCAGATCGTGTGGACAAACTCCGGAATACAACCCTGTTTGCGGCACTAATGGTGTCACATATAACAATCCTAGTCATCTAAGCTGCGCTCAAACTTGTGGCGTCAGTAAGTACTTTTCATTATCTGGACCCCTAGTACGAGTTAAAGCTCCATACATTTGACTTGTAGTGCCTCTTGCGGAAACTACAATGAACTAAATTAATGTATAGAGATTTAACTATAATTATCAACGTTATCGAGATACATTAAATCGCACTAGGTGTACTGGTGACCTCGAAGAAATGGATGAAAAAATACTTCAGAGCTTTTAATGAGTTACCTAGTAATGTAATGTATACTTTTAGTTCGTTTAATCTGCATAAATTAAGTCGCATTTTTACAATTAACCGTTACTAACTGTAATTTTTAAATCATACAATACTCGTGTGCATCAATAACTGTGACCTTGTTTGATCATAGGTGTTGATATTAAACGAAGATCAGTGTGTCCGAGACCAGTAGCTACAGCGCCACCCACCACTGATCAGCCTATAACACCCATAACTAATGGAGAGAACAGCGGGGTAAATCTAGCAACAGATCCAGCAACACAAAACCCAGATGTAAATAATGGAAATAATGGCGTAACTGATACAGGTGTGACGATACCTCCAGCACTAATCCTCAGTATCTTCACAGACGCAACTACAGTTAAACCCACTGTAGAAGGTGACGAAGATGTTGATATTGATTCTAGATATGGTGAAGATGGAGTGAGAAACTAGTTATATTTGTAATCTTAGCTCGTAATATAACATGGACTGCATAAATTTAAAAAATGATTGTAAACTTCTTAGTGAATAAAAATACATATTGCATTAAATATTTTATTCATTACTAGTGTAAATTGCCTACGTATTTTAGTATTAAGCCTTTTAAAGAAATAAAGTAGAATTTGAGGAATATTTTATTACTTCCTCGGTGCCGTAATGGTAATGCGTGCGCGGTATGGCTATCGTACTGAGGTCTCGGGTTCGATCCCCGGATCGGACAAAGTGATATTAGATTTTTTCGTATAAGCCCGACGATAGGCTCACCCCCTATCACATCTGGCATGGATCACGGAACTAAACTTGGCGAAATGTGGGTGTTCTAGTTCGCTAAAGCGCCTCCGCCTAGCCCTTCGGAGATACAGTCGTGAGTAAGCAAATACGTTTTTCAAAGTTGTTAGGTAAACTAATATAGTTTTGCTCTATGTTTTATTTATTATTTATCTTTATGATATAAATATTGCAATACGACTCATTGTTGTTCTTTAGGCGTACATAATGAATTTAAGTAAAACTAAGCAGCATCGTTGGGTCGTAAGACCGGCAAACCCGACATAACCGTCGTGTCTCCCCCCAGGCGCGGCGGTAGCGATAAATCGCTTTCCCGGTGAAAAAAAAAAAAAGCATTGGGGAAGTGTCCATATAACACGATTCGTTCCGGCTTACCTTTTCCAAAATCTATACTAATAAATAGATATTAATTCAAAGCGAACTTGTCACCGGCTTCCCGTTTAAATTTTTTCACTCGTCGTCACTGCTAAGCAGCTATGAGTCCGTTGATATCCCATTCACATACCTAATTAACTTTAAAAATAACAGAATAATTAGTGTTTTCAAAATATGTTAAATGAAATCGATTTTTAATTTTTAAATAATGTTACTTGCAATCAAAACAAATAATGTAAGCACTATTTACACGAATTAAATTATGATAACTATATTTTTATGAGAGTTTAACGATCATTTAGCATTTCTTCGTATATCATATGTTCTATTCCATTACAATATACCAGTATGACGTCATTATTTTAAATTACAGCAATTACAAATATTGTATAAATTTGACGAAGCTTTCAATATTTACTTTAGTTGTGGTTAGTGTATTGTGACATTGTGGAAACTGGAACAAAATGAACTACAGTTACATTTTGCTGATGTTGACCCTCGTGTTGGCAAGAATTGATTGTACAAGTAAGTTTCCTGAACTTTGTATCATCCTTTTTCCTGCAAAAGTATTATTTAGGTACTTCAGTGGGACAATCGACATTTTTACGTCCTATTTATTTTTTTGGATTACTTTCCGCTTCATAAGAATTCGAGCAGGAAAATTCCTGACAATTATAAATCTATGAAATTCTATGAATTTGTATAAAATATTATCAAATGTCAGTGCGCAGCGAGGTTGAATACATTTACGATTGTCAAAATTTTTCCTGCTCGGGCCGCAGGTTTATATTTATGGGGCGAAAAAAGGCTGTTTATTGAATCCCAGAGCAAGAATAAGTTACAGGAAACTATGCTGCGCTAAATGTACCTTTATATATAATGTTTTTGTATACTATGGATGTAGATATAAAGCCGCGTCTCCTGCACTAGTTTTTTCTTGAAACATTATACAAAACACATACTCAAAACAATGATTTTAGCTGTCCCTTACTCGTAGACCAATGGACCATAAATAAAAATACACAATGATTTATTAAGTTGACGCGAATGTTATTCATTGAAATAAAACTATTTTTTACGGATTTTATCGCGATTTGTTTGGTATTTATTTTATTTTCGGACTTCGGACTGATCCGACCCGTGACCACGAAGGCTGTAAAGCTTTCGAAACGTCGGGACTAAAATTAATAAAAATCAAATAACCGAATCAAACAAATCGCGATAAAATATAGAGTGATATAAGTGATATAAAATATAGAGAAATATAAGTGGTAGAGCCACGCTGTAGACAGTAACGTCTACAGTACGAATGGGTCGGTTCGACCGGTCAGATACCACTGTCTCACAGAAAACCGACATAAAGTGGCAGCTTGCTGTCGTGTTTCGTTCGGTGAGTGAGATTTCCGGTGGCCCATTTCCCCACTCCCTTTCCCAATCCCGTGCTATAAAAAAAAATCCGTAACAACTAGTTTTATTTCAATAAAAAATACATGTTTCGTGTAGGTGTTTCGTGAAATGATTTAGTGCAGGAGATGCCGCTTAATATTAGCACCTTTCTCTACAACTTCAGGGATGTAGACGTAAGCTTTTGTTATATTATTATTTCCTTAGAAACACCTGCTATGCAAGAATAGCAAGCAATAATTTCTATAATAATAACAGTTCAAAAAGACAAAATGTCGAAATATTTAGACCTGGCACATAGGGTTACTCGCATGTGGGATGTGGATTCAACAATCATTGTTCCGATAGTCATTTTTGCCCATGGTTTAATACCACTGAGCCTCGACCAACACCTCAAGAGGCTCTCGGTTGGTGTTTGGGTCAAGAGCCAAATGCAGAAGGCAGTATTACTGGATACGGCACGAATTGTGAGGAGGTTCCTCACTCTGGGGTCCTACCGCCGGTGGCTTGGGTCCCGAGCCTCGCCATCGGAGGGGAATATTTTTATATTTTTAAATGTATTTTTTTATAGCATATATTTAAAAATGTAAAAAAAAAATTTAAAAATAAAGAGTACTGAACAGTTCAAAGCATGAATAATTTTACAATCGAATTACAATCGTGTTCGATGCGCGTTCATGACATTTGTTTGAACTTTTTAACCAAAAACCATTCGTATCCAATTGCCAAAATCATTCGTGCAAGCGTCTATTATAATTATGTGGTATTAATATACCTAGGACATCACAGGAGGACGCTGGATGCAGGCCGCTTCCAACAGGTCGATCTGGAAATATTTGGGGGAGGCCTATGTTCAGCAGTGGACGTCCTGTGGCTGATGATGATGTTACATACATACATACATAGACTCACGCCTTTTTCCCATAGGGGTAGGCAGAGACAACGGATTTCCATTTGCTACGATCCTTACACACCTCTTTCGCCTCATTCAGTCTCATTACATTCTTCATGCATGCACGTCGGTTTAGGGTACTTTTAACTTGACCTTTCTCGAGTAAATCTCTGACTTGGTCAGAGAATGTTCGATGAGGTCTTCCCCTTCCAACTGATGATGATGTTGATGATGATATTTCATATTTATAGTTCAATTTCAAAGACCATGCGAGGATTTATCCGAAGAATGTTTGACGAGGTCACTGCAAATGGTGTTGCCGAGTTTTGTGCAAGAACAGCCCGAACTTGGACTTCAAAGTCTGGATCCATACACGATAGACAAATTAGACTTGGAGCTGCCTGGGGGTCTATCTATCCAGTTTACTCAAGGAGTTGCTAAGGGTCTGAAGAAATGCAATGTTGATTTCGCAAGGTATGTTGAAAATACAAGAACTCCTCCTTGGTCTAGTGGCAGCATATATGAGCTGTGAACCGGGAGGTCCTGGGTTCGATTCCCAGGTCAGACAAAACGATTTTTCTACTGCCAGGGGAGGTTGACGCCAGGCAGGCAGTCGGTCGTAAAAATTAAGCCAAATCCCTTTTGCAACATACTTGAGAAAGTGTGTTACGCCGACCCGACATTAACATGGGATAAGGGCAGGTAGCAAGAAAGAATGTTTAAAATACAAGATAATAACTTCTAATTACTGTAAATTCAAGATATAATACTTCAACCAACTTCAAAAGTAGGAGTTCTCAATTCATCGGTATTTCATGTATGTTACTCGATATCCCGAATTAATATTGTGTCGAGTTTAGTTTTTAGTTTGCCGCTTCTAACAGGTCGATCTGGAAATCTTGGGGGAGGCCTATGTTCAGCAGTGGACGTTCTATAGCTGTTGATGATGATGATGATGATGAGTTTATGGCAATAGGCTTCCTCCACACTCCCGATCATATGTAAAGACGGAAATAAAGCTCTGCTAGGTGTAGGCGCCTTCGTTGCATCTCTGTCTTCCTAGTGGAAGTAGGGAATCTATATAATATATGTATATTAGATTAATATAATTATTGCGCATTCGTAACTTTTGAGCTAGGTACACCAATAAAAAAAATATGTTTTATTTATTTCGTATACACTCTCACGTGGAGTTTGCATTAATTAAATAACATAAAACGTGTTCAAACCTGCTAAAGCACGTTCAAAAAGATTTTTTTATAAATTTTCTTTATGCGAATTTTAATAATTTTGGTTTGATTTTCCTTATAATACCTCGATTCTTTGTCCTTGGTAACATAATATGCGAAACATTTAATGTTTTGAGTCAAGAAATATTTAAAAACCGTAAACTTACTTAACAGGTATAATTAAACACACAAATAGGAAATGTACTGAAGGTTGCTTTTACAATTTTATAGAGAAACTTACAATATTAACAAGGAACAAAATTAAATTAATAAGGGCCAAAAATAGTTTGAGGGCCGAATTGTTCATGATTAATTGTCGCATTTTTTTAATGAATAGTTCAATATATTACTTTAAATAATGAATTAATGGATCGATAAACTATTTTCAAAAATATTGCATACTGAGGAGGTCCTCAGGACTCATGATAGGTATCATGAATCATTTTGACAATCGAAATCAGATGAGCTTGTTGTGCTGTCATCAAGCTGTCAATTATCATGTTACTTATTTATATGATGTTTGTATGTAATTTTAACCAAATACCAGTGGATTTTTCATCATCATAAGCCACAGGACGTCTAATGGATATATGTAGGCTTCCACCAAAAATTTCCAGATCCACGTGTTGAGAACGGCCTGCATTGAGCGACTACCTGCGACCTTTATCACGTTGTCTGTCCAAGTCCATGGATATTTATTACCTACATATATCTCTAACCAAAAGTGATGTGCTCCGGCCTTTGGAATCAGGGAGATTTAATAGTACCTATATCCAGTGGCGTGCAGTTCCTATAGACAAAGGGACACTGTCTATTCAGAGTCCAGACAACTTGCCAATTACATAATTAAAAAAAAATAAAACATAACCAAAAACAAATTTTTATAAGAGCAGCGTTGGGATTGTATTTTAAATCGACACGGAGATGATGATGATGATGGTTGTAGTGAAGCAAGAATAGATGAAAATAATCATGAAAAGTTTTTTGTCTACCCTAATGTAAATGTCTGTGCACGTTATTGCCTAATACCACTGTTAATTGTCTTTGTGTGGAATCGAGTTTTTCGTAATTACATTCGATGACTTATATTAGGTACCTACGCATTCACGAATACAACACTAGGTATTCACGAATCATAATACAAAAATGTACCTTTAGTCAGGGGCCAGGGCACATTGGATGTATGTATTTCATAATTGTACCTATTTTTAAGGTTATATGGCGACACATTGGAAACGCAATTACACTGCAATTTAACAGTGAAAGGAAAATATAAATCTCAGGGGAGGCTGTTGATGTTTCCCATCGACGGCCACGGCGATGCTATGATCAAATGCAGTAAGTTTGTTTTTACACACTATAAATAAGCCTTACTTAAAAAAAACATTTTCGCTTATCTTTTCGCTAAGAATAGCCTGTTATTTTTTCCTTGCGTTACATTGTTTAAAAATGAAAGGGACAACCTATGGTTAAAGATAAGCAGCGCTTAAATATTTTTACACTCTTCTAGGGGCTAATTCTTGATCCTCGATTCGACTTTGACACTAATGTACCGTTAAAATTACCAAATTACAAGTTCTCGAATCTAATGCAACATTACCGCACTTTTTAACTCGTTTTCGGTGGAATTTTAAGTCTATAATCACAAGTTTAAAAACTTAACAGACCGACTTCAAATTCGATCGTGACCAAATTTATACGGGACCACCCTTGAAATAAGCTCTGTCAAACACAAAAAGAATTTTGAAAATCGGTCCACATTTGGCGGAGATATCGCGTAACATACATAAAAAAAATACAGACGAATTGAGGAACTTCTCCTTTTTGGGAGTCGGTCGATAAATGAAACCGAATTGATGTCAATTCCAATCGAATTAGCCCCAACATGTTTAAAACTAGTTTGTCACTTTTTCCTTGCTTCATATTGTTTGTAAATGAAAAGATAAACTAGTTTTAAAGTTATGAAGCGCATAAATGTTTTTAGAAAAGTGGAAACCATACTTAATTCTTTGAATGTACTCCCTATATGTCTTTAATTTTGTTGTGGGATAAAATAAACTTCATAATCTCAGAGACTCCGAGCTTCATTGCTTGGTGTCGTAAAATGTTGTTCAGCCTGACTTACAAAAGCTGCAGGAGCTTGTGTGTCATATAGGTTAACACTTAACAGTAAAAAAATAACTGCAATCAAAAGAGAGAGAGATAGAGAGAGAGAGAGAGAGAGAGAGAGTGAGATAGAGAGAGAGAGTCATAGAGACGTTTGAGGCCGAAAGGTATACTAATTAAAATTTAAACTAATTAAAATATTCCTCTTACAGGAAACATAAGACTTCACAGTGTGTTCAAATTAAAGACAAATGTAGCTTTAGATGGAGAAAAGTATTTGGAAATAGCTGCATCTAATACGGATCATAGTTACGACGGCCGCGTCAGTTACAGCCTGACCAATCTTTTGAGAGGGAATCCAGAACTAAGTAAGCTATGTTTATTATGGAATGATTTCTCAGAAATGAACTATAAACATATTCTAATTTTAGAAATAACTTCTATAACATAAATACATAAGCTCACGCCTGTCTCCCGAAGGGGTAGACAGAGGCGCACTAGCGAACTAGAACACCCACATTTCGCCGAGCTTAGTTCCGTCCCAGATGTGATAGGGGGCGAGCCTATCACCATATCGGGCACAAATTCCAGACCCCGGGCTGTTATGGAAAAATCCAATATTACTTCGCCCGAACCCGAGACCTCAGAACCGTAGTCGTACCGAAATATCACTACGCCACCGAGGCAGTCATAACTTCTATATTATCATGTAATAGGTACTATGAGTATACCTGTACTTCCGAGCAATCAGTCCAATTACCAATCTCATTGGTCAATAGTTTAACAATGTAGGGCCTTACTTATAAAAATTTACGCGCTTCTTATCTTAAGCAATCGTTTGTCCCTTTCATTTTTAAACAATATAACGCAAAGAAAAAAGTGACAAACTATTCTTAAAGATAAGAAGCAAATAAATGTTTTTATAAACGGGCAAAGAGTTATCGTATTGTAATGTATTGTATTGATGAATTTTAATAATTTCAAGTAGGAAGCGTTATTTGGACGGACAGGGTTTATGCTACCACAGAGGCGAGAAATCAGCAAACTATTATGGACCGACTTCCAAAAAGGAGAATTCTGTATTTTTTTACTCTCCTCAATTAGTCTGTATTTTTTTATTTTATTTATGTTACGCGATATCTCCGCCGAATGTGGCCCGATCTTCAAAATTCTTTTTGTGTTCGATAGAGCTTCTTTCAAGGGTGGTCCCACATAAATTTGGTCACGATCGGATTTGAAGTCGGTCCGTTAAGTTTTTAAACTTATGATTATTTACGATACGGTTTCAAAAGGCCTATTTTTATATACATTTAAGTCGTACGAGTTCTTTGCTACATCTCTAGGACACTCTTGTGATTATTTTACTTAATTATAAGTTGTATTATAGTTTATTCTACTTCAAATCAGTGGCCTGAGCAGGAAAATTTCTGACAACTGTAAATGTATTCGAACTCGATGCGCGTCTATAAATTTGTATGAAATATTAACCAAACGTCATCAGTGCGCAGCGAACTCGAATACATTTACATTTACATTAGTTTTTCGTGCTCGGGCTACTGATGTTAAATTGAATTATTTTCAGGTGATAAGTTATTAGAGTTCTTAAATGAAAATTGACTGATGGTGGCCGAGGAATTAGGTGGCCCTCTGGTGGAATATGGAGAGTCGGCGGTGCTGAACAACCTCAAGATATTACTGACGAAAATACCAATGAACAAAATCATTACCGCACCTCTAAATTTATAGTTGATTTTGAACGATTTAAACTCGAATTATGTGTTACCAGTAAATAAATTATTGTCTATTAACAGCATTTTATTTCATCGATTTTACATACAATACATACATATTAAATATTACGTTTCTTAAAAGTCTAAGAACGACCTTCCCTGAAGCTATCTCTTCGAGCACGATGTGTTATACTTTATTATTAACAGATTAATCAGCATTTTGAGTGGAATTATTTCTTTTCTACTTAATTTTTTGTATTTCATGATTGACATTTTCTATGACATGGAAATGGGTATCGTTGATATACCACTACATAGGTTAAAAAAAGTCTACACACACTCATTACACCCAAAAGAGATCAATACGTCCAATAATTATGCATTAAATAACATTGTGATTGTGCTAGTTAGTTAAGTAAAGTGAGACAACTGAATAATAACAATTAAGTACGTAGTAGCGACACTACCAAACTTGAGCATCAAGTTGATGTCAACAACAAACATATCGTACACCAAAATTTGTAGCGGCCATGCTTCTATCAGTTCCATAAACGCCTTTGCCTGAACCCTCATTATATTTGGAAGGTCGTAATCCATTATTACCTTGTTAACCAAAATTTTTGTCGAGTTTCGAGTGAGTACAAGGCGCTCACAAGCAACAGATATCATCACAACAGTAAACAATGTTGTAGCACACCAGTTAATTAATACCACGAGCAAAGTGGACTCGTATTCTGGAGAACGGTAGTAATATATCACTGACCATATCGCTATAAGAACGTATACAAATGTAGTTATTAGAGTCGAAAAAAGTAAAAAGTTAAACAGCTTATTAACCATAAAGCAACCTTCTCCAATTCTATCGTAAATGAAAGCGAGTTCTCGAATTTTTATATTGTTGTGTGAAGGTCGACCTATAAAGTTGATTTTTTCCTCTGGTCTTACTCTTCGCTTTTTGCCGTTAAGTGTAAATATATTAGCGTCCTCCTTTTCGCCAACAAATGTAGATAAATGGCCGTTGATAATGTCAAGTCTACGTTGTAACATCAGAATAGCGTTACAGAATAACAATATCTCTAAATTCTCAAAAAAGTATATCGGTAATGAAGTAAGTTGGGATAGATTGTAATTTTTGTTGGTGATCAAGTTCATCAAAATTTCAATAACATGAATTATGCCGAGAATTATTAAGTACACCTTACTTTCAAAGCGACATTTTTTATAGAAGCATTCATCAGTATTCGTGCTTAACATTACATCTATATCGACAAAACTGTTGAAGATCTGTCTGTAGCTTTCGCTTGAATAAAAATTGCATTCAAGCGCATATAGAACGTACTGTACCAGTATCAAACAATTGGACACCTTATATACAATATCGGGAATACTATGAACATCCATTAAAGAACCACAAAGCAATATAACAAACGACACAACATGTGCACTTGGTATTATAGCGGTTAATATTTTCATCAATTTATTTTGCGGTTGTAACTGTCCATCCAAGTAATTAAATCGGAATATTCCAAAGAATTGTTCCACAACTAAATACATTTTTACACACTGCATAATATTTTTAATCTTTGTTCTCTTTATTTCCTCTTTGTGCGCTCTCGCTTCTCTTTCGGCATTTAACATTTTTAGATGTATAATAATATTCGGGATCTGAATAATTTGGTGTAGGTAAACTGCAGCCTGTACAAGAATTTAGATAGTAAAATATAGGATTGCCTTAAATACGTCCACAGCGTTTGCGACATGAAGATTATGTAATGTCTTTACTTGCTATGGTTTATAAAACAAATTGAATTCCATTACTATAATTAGTAGGTTTTCATTAGTACTAGGGGGTACTAATGGTGTACGTTTGAAGTCAATTATATTTATTGAAGAGAAACTAATCAATCAATATTGTTTGAGGAGGTGGTTACTGGAAACAGATAAGCAAGTTCTTAATGTATTGCACTTAATATATTGCTATGAATATTGTATAGTATAAGGTTATTAAGATAGAATTGGGTACTTGACTTATTTATTTTTATTGATTTTATACGAAATTTACGTCATCTAAAACGTAACACAGAAAGAAATATTGAAATACTCCCAAAAATAAAATAGTTATAAGCCTTTGTAGTTTAGTGTAACCTTTAAACAGCGGGTAAGAGAAGTATCAGTAAAATATCGTCACGGCCATAACAGTGCATGCGTTGGAAAGGGATAGCAAGATATCCCCACTACGCCCCCACTCTTGCTCATTGCAGAATTTAAAATATTAATTACTGCCTCATTTTTCAACCAATTTCGATGCGGTTTTTAGAGAAGGGTTTCTTTTTTGTTTTATTTGCTATTAGATATAAAAATGTGTATGAAATGAAACATAGTCAAGTACCCAATTGTTTGATGTCTGAGCTTATGTGCCTTTTGGTCGAGTGCTAGTTACAGTGTATGTTGTCGGCCTTATTCCACTTAAATGTGATTTTTAATCATGTGTACAAAGTGTCACTGCACTGCCTCAGTGACGTATGTAGGTGTATTACGGTACGACTACAGTGCTCAGTACTTGGGTTCGATCTCCGGGTCGGGCAGTGATATTGAGTTTTTCAGTATCAGCTCGGAGTCTGGAACTTGTCCTGAACCTTGGGACGGAAATAAGTTCGGCGAAATGTGTTCTATTTCTCTAGTTCGCCCCTGCCTACCCCATCGGAGATACAGGCGTGAGTTTTTATGACCGACCGCTTGCTTGACTCCTGAGGGATATAGTCATGGGCATACCGTGTTAGAAAAGAGCATAACCTGACACAGGATTAGAGCCCACGAATTTCCGGCCCATAGCCCATATACGCTGCCACTGGACATAAATATTGTCAAGAATACAGATGTATGTACCTAATAAGGAGAACGCGGGTTGCCAACAGCTGATTTAAATCCAAAGAGATTAAAAAGTGTTGAATGTGTGTTTAAATCATATCCCAGCATGCGCGCCACGAGATATCCCGATAATCGACTGTCGCGATGTTGTCTATGTGTTGTCTACAATATTGTATGAAAATAAACGAAGACGTATGTTAGTGTCCGTAGACAAATAGAGAAAACCGGTTATAACAGGAAGACAAGCGTAGACAAAATGTTCTCGTGGCGCGCATGCTAAGGCTGGTCCAGTGATAAGTTTGTAATGGGGTTTTGATACTAACACAGGTTTATGTACCTTTTTCAATAGCATTATATTCTGTATCATTTTATTTCTTTTAGCGACATCTGTTAGAACATAAGAAAACAAAAATTAAACTTAAGACTTTATGAAAATAATCTACTTGACGCTAGATGGCGCTAACATATGAAATAACAAAAGCTCCTACCAAAAACTTTGTGATTAGCTGAAAATAACAATCTTAATTCTTATTCATCTTAAATAATACAAGTTGATCAATTCATAAAAAAGGCCTTTTTGAACGTGTGGCCATGGGCATATTTTATCTAGAGTTTTAACAGAAATATTGGCGACAATATTTAAAAAAAGAATTAGGTTTTCAATTCAGTAAGTTTGCTGTTTTTTATATCAGAAAAAAGATAATACTTTTTCAACTAAAAGTATTTATGTATATTGTAAATTATTGGCTATTGTCTTGTAATAATTCATAAGGTCTTACGGTTGAAGAATGTGGGATTTCAGATTCAGCATATTAATCATACATTAAATCACAATATTATATTTTTAGATTTATTTGATAAAACCTTTTAAATGTAGCATAATATTTGACATAATAATATAATTAACAATGCCCCATTTCATATTTCTATTATCTAATATTATAAACGTTTCTTAAAATCGTAGAAACTTTTGAATTGTGTGTGGGTTGAGGTACCTATTTACTACCCCTACAAGTCCCGCGATGCGGACTTGCGCCCGCTGTATCGACCGCGCACACTAGGACCGTCGACTATCATGTTATCGATAACTGACTCTCAACCCCAGAGTTTACTATGAAATAAACATATATTAATAAAATGGTTGAATGTTAGTACATTGTTTTAGCTCCATGAGGCTTTGACTTACGATGCTAAGATTGGGAAGCACTTTTCTTTCGTTTTTTATCGATGAGTTCGGACAGCATCGACGATGAGCCTTTTATGTTTCTAAGTTTGTACTCAGCTGTAAAGATAACTACGAATAAACTTATTTCTTGGAGGTGCTGTCCGATTCTTTTATTATTCGCTCAACACGAGAGAATTAGATATTTACAACGATCTCTGAAAAATGGAAGAAAAAGAACTAACTGAGAAATGTGTACATAGTCCTCTTTATGTCATTGTTACTAATCGATGATCATAAGAAAAGCACCTGACCCCGACTTCTGACCCGCCCGAGAGTCCGAAGATCTCCCACACCAGACCCTCAGCATACTGGTACGCAGAGACGATCTTTAATTTAATTCTAGTCCCCGGCGATAATTCAATATAAGATCTGAGCCTTCGAAAAGGCACCTTAATTTTCAATCGTAGTCAAATGAATATATTTCTGGCTAGAGCGCCATAAGCGTCAGCTATAAATTCAGCTGAAGCTGTAAAACCAATTTTGCTAACAGCACATGTCCATTCGAAAAAAACTTGTCGATGTCCCTGTATAGAGCGCAACCCTATAATCTGAGGGCTGTATGTAGGAATTTCGTGGCAGTCAACGCGGCGCGGCAGTGGTCGCGCGACAGACGCGCGGGCGGCTGCTCCACGCGGCCCACCGCCGCTTCGGCCACAGGCCGGTGTTCCTTCGGGCTCATCATTGCACCCAACGGCATCATGGGCCAAACAGCTGGAGCCGAGAGCTCGGTAAAAGACAATGACGAGCCCCACATACGTGTCAACCCTACCGAACGATCGTTGGTGAGTTACCTAACAAAAAGAACCATCTAACTATCTACTAGCTTGCTATCATATAAAGAAAGGAGAATTTGCGTTTCAGATTTAACATTTCCTAATACCGGGATTTACCTTGCTAATGTTATGTAATCTGCATATCGAGCAAATAGGCCGCGTAGGACCCATTTACCGTTATCTGTTTATTCTTGCAGGGCCTTACTTATAAAAACATTTTCGCTTATCTTATTTTTAAGACTAGTTTGTCACTTTTTCCTAGCATCTCATTTTTTGAAAATGAAAGGGACAGGCTATTTTTAACAAGAAGCGCGTAAATATTTTTATAAGGGGTATTGTGCAGAGTTAATCTCAAAGAAATATAATATATAATATATGTTATATATAGAAATATAATAAAATATATATTTAATATATGAATATTTCTTTAGTAGAGTATGTACTCTACAAGCATTTTATTTATATTTCTTATTATATTGTTCCCTTTTTTCAGTTAAGCCTTTGATGCGCCTAGTGAAAAAGTAAAAGCAATAATTACTAACGAGCAAAATTTCTGTTATCTGTGTTCACTCACTGTTCATCAAAACTGAAAATATGCCAAAGACTTGGATTTATTAATGCAAACTAAGCTACACACGGGCCACATGGTAAACTAAAAAGCCGTAGAATCTAGGGCATAAATAAAAAATCTTCTAGGTAGACTTTCCTTCGCTACCTATCTTACTTACTATGTTTTGATGTAAGGGGTTAATTAAATAGGTAGGCAATAGGTAGGTATATTGTATTAAATTATTTTTAAAAGGTTTTAATTTACAAAATGCATCAAAGAAACTTATTATTCAATCTGAAAAATAAGTGTCTTTGATGTTATACTGATAACAAATCACCGATGATATTTAATCATAATATATACAATAACTATATACATAATTAAATAAATGGTATATAAGTTGATTTAGTTGAACACATCGAACATCAGAATAATAAAAACAATTTTAATACAAACAAATTTCGTTAATGTGAAACGGAATGGACTAACAATGTATGTAAATAAAGAAAATGTTGACAAAGAAACTCTTGCATACAGTAATAATTATTATCAATTTTCGCGCCCGTGTCTGCTTGGCGCGTATTCTGATCACAATTTTGACAGTTCTCGGTCTGACGGCGCGAAGAGCGGATCTTGCGCTACCGTGCGTTCCGTAAAACGAAACGTCACAAAAACGCAACCAATCTGTCAATTTGTCAAATCAAATTGTTTTAAAAGATGTTCTAATTCTAATATTTTCTATGGTGGCTGATAAAAAGGCTACCACTACAGTTAAATTTTGACGTGGTAAACTCATACTTGTGCTAAATTGTCGAATATGGGGCTGTGCAACTCATAATATTTTGTGCTTTCAAAAATAAACTTTTGTTTTTGTAAAGCAAGGTTTTAGATCTTCGTTTGTTTTCCCCTTGAACTTGAAGTGGACGCCGTGATCATAAAACGCCCATTGCCAGCTGCAGAGTGACTAAACGTTCTATTTTTTGTTGTGTTCGTATAACGAGGCTGAACGCAAAATGTCGAAGTTGTCCCTAAATAATGTGCCTTCAAACCCTCGTATCAGCCGTATAAGGACGTACTCAAGGGTAAGTGTAACATTACTGAATATTTGAAATGTTTGTTATAAGGCTGACTTGTGTGTTGCCTTAAATTAGTTGGAATTGAGGTTATTTCAGCTCTGTTTTTTATGCCTGATCATGATATTATCTATGTTATCTTCCCATTTTTTCTGAGATTCTTCTGTCTTCCACCACCCATGCTATGAATATATTTACAGTAATATTTGCTGACATACAAAATTAGGAAGAGCACTGTGTTTGAAAAGGCCAAGGTGGATTCCGTATGCTGGAGAAATGCCAAATAAAATGGAAAGTTTAGGATGATTCTGGTGATGTTTTCATGTTTAGAGTTAGCAAATTAGGTATTAATTTAATTATTACAATATAATTTAAATAATTATATATGTCTCTATTTTTTCTTTCTTTCTATCTGTTCTAATATGTCACTTGAATGTAGGGTCAGCACAACTTTCTTTCTTTCTTGATACCTGCCCTTATCCCACCTTAATGTGGGGTTGGCACATCACTTGCAGAAAGGATTTAGTTTTTATACCTGCCTGACGTCAGCCCCCACTGAGAGATCCAGTCCTGGGCATATAAAATTAGAATATTTGCTTTGCCCAACTTGGGAATCGAAACCATGACCTCCCGATTCACTGTACATATATGCTGCCACTAGACCAAGGAGGTGACATGTGGGGTCAGCACATCACCTTTCCTAAATGTTACAGATAGGATTTGGGTACTTATTTAATAAGCGGCTGCCTGCCTGATGTCAATTTCCTTCTGGAGATCTAGTCTCAGGCCCCGTTGCTACCATTGGCGAGTTAGGTAGATATGAATCCAGTTCATTGTGGCATCTCCTTCTGGGACTGCCACATAGTCGAGTTTTACTACTGGGTACCCACGGTGTCGTGATTTTCGCCTAGGACTCATCAGACCTATGTCATATGTGGCCTACCCAGTTCCATTTAAATCTTGCAGCTGTTTGGCCCATGTCAACATGTTTTAAAAATAAATGCCATCAAATTCTTGATTTTGATGCTTATTCACGGACATAATTGCTCTAATTTATTTCACTTCTGTACAAATATTTCATTTCATACATACTTTTAAAATTTTCAATTGGAATACCTCATTAGCAGTTCTTATAAACTGTTATTTTTCAGTAAAAAATTTAAAGATATTAAGTAAGAGCAAAGATATGCCCTCTATTCAAAAGAGCTGGTTAGTTTGTACCATAAGGGACTATTGGTCTCATAACACATACCTGCCTAAATGTTTAGGATCACATAATCAGTTTTCTATTGGTATGGGATTGAACTCATGGCCTTTTCTTCATAACGGATTGTTCATTGTTCAATAGATAGATAATAATTAAAGTATAAAAACTATTTACGGATTCTATCACGATTTGGTTTTAATTTTTATGCCCAACGTTTTTAAAGCTTTGCAGCCTTCATGGTCACGGTTCAGAAACGTCGGGCATAAAATTTAAAACCAAATTGTGATAGAATCCGGAAAAATAGTTTTTATTCTGATGAATAACATTCGCGTAAACCTAAGAAATCATTAATTAAAGTATAATTATAATATCATTAATTGAAATTGTGTTTAGCTAAATTAATATTATGTGTAAATATTAATATTGATGACATACAAATACACCTAATTAGCTAATTACACAAAGAGGTCAACATAATTTATTGTTTATGTAATTTTTAATCACTTTGCTTATCAAATTAATTGGGTATCTAAAATATGCTAATACTAGGTATTTTACTGCCTCGGTGGTGTAGTTGTATTTCGGTATGACTACCGTCCTGATGTCTCGGGTTCATCCCCGGGTTGGTCGAAGTGATATTGGATTTTTCCATATCAGCCGGGAGTCTGGAATTTGTGCCCGACATGGCGATAGGCTCGCCCCCTATCAAATCTGGGACCGAACTAAGTTCGGCGAAATGTGGGTGTTCTAGTTCGCTAGTGCACTTCTGCCTACCCCTTCGGGGATACAGGCGTGAGCTTATGTTATGTTATGTTGTTATGTTAGGTATTTTAAATGATTGCCTTTTACACTGGCATATAATTTTAGTAACTTTTACAAATAACATTTTTACTCTGACAAGCAAAATATTACACCCAGAACTAATTTCCAAAGGTGCTATTAAAGAAAATGCAACCATTAAGTATGGATGCCATACATATATTATCGCGAAGCTAAGGTAGTATGTACTCATAAAGCCTTGGTGAATGGTGGAAAAGATAAAAATGTTGATATTTTTATTTATTCTTTAAATTGGATTGTTATTTATCACTTTTACACATCGATATATTATTTACCTAGATGCACAGTTAACGGTCGGAAAATGGGACAGCAAAAAAGTGCCTAAGCACTTCTTTTGCATACAGTCGGACGCCGATAGAATTCTAAATTTCAAAATTCAAATTTAAGAATGCTTGCTCATTTCGTTTAAAAAGCTACTTTAACACACGTGTATAGGGGTTATAATTGTATTGATTTAATTAGAACTTGTGATCTTTTTCTTTGTTTTATTGCTGAGACCACTTTTAGAAGGATATTTGCAAAGAACTGTGCATCTAGGGTATATTATATTGATGCTTTTACATGTCAAAATTCAAATTTAAGAATGCTTGCTCATTTCGTTTAAAAAGCTACTTTAACACACGTGTATAGGGGTTATAATTGTATTGATTTAATTAGAACTTGTGATCTTTTTCTTTGTTTTATTGCTGAGACCACTTTTAGAAGGATATTTGCAAAGAACTGCGCATCTAGGGTATATTATATTGATGCTTTTACATGTCAAATATGTTTTCATGTAATGGTTGGCGTTTCAGGAGTATCCCTGAGAAAAAATGCAGACAAACATGGTTTACTGTCTCTTGAAGTCTAAACATTTTTAGTATGTTTTAGATATGCAAGTATAACAATTAACTTAGGGTCATACTAACTAGTAAAACACCATGATTATTCCATTATAGTCACGCCAGCATAATGAGGATGTGACGTCACTAGACCAATTTTGTCCAGAATGAACTAGAATGTTAATTTGCACATAGGTTCATATCATGATCAAGGGTAATTGTAAAATTGAACCATATTGACATGTACAATAATGGAATTGTGTTGTTAAAGTTTCTACTTTTACTTATTTAATTGTAAATGTGTGTAACAGTGGCGATGGGTGAGAATTTTCAAAAGGGAAGCAGATACAAGGGTTTCTTTTTCTTAAGGCCTATTTATTACCAGAAAATTTTGTAAAGGTAAGCAGGAATCGAGTTGTATGGAATTTTCTCCACTATTTTTTTAGATTTCAGATTTATAGAATTCAATTACATAAAATGTTTTTACATTTGACTATGACAGAAAGTGTGTTTGTGAGATGTTTACATTTTTTGTATCCAATATAAGAAACACAATGTTTACAGTTTTTTTGATCCAATATCAGATAATACTTTGAAAGTTCCTTAACATATTTTCAATGTATTCAACATATGTATGTAGGTATTAATTTTATCATTGATAATCCTTTAGGAAACTGGATGTTAATTTCTTAAAGTATTTATATTATAGCCCCCGCGGCGCAACGGGCGCTATCTGTGAAGTGATATATTGTGGTTTTAATTCTTGCACCAGCCACCAACACAAACTTTATGTTTGTGTGACCCACAAAATAAATACTTGTGTCGAATTGGGGTGTTGTCAGACCAAAAGACTCTTCTAGTTCTTGATACTCATGACAACTCGCATACATATTATACTGAGGGATCAGGAACGTGCATGTGAATGTTAGGTGTTATTTATTTATATTATAGTATTTTTTTTAATGTTTATATTTGAATAGTAGAGCCACGCTGTAGACATTCAGGTACGTCTACAGCACGAATGGGTCCAGTCGGCTCGCACGGTTTTAATACCTCTGTCTCATAGAAAACCAACGTAAAGTGGTTCTGTTCGGTGAGTGGGATTTACGGTGGCCCCTTTCCTCCCCTATTTCTCTCAATGGTCGGTAACACACCCATGACTCTTTGTGTCTTGGATGTCTATGGCGGTAAAGATCATTTACCATCAGGTGACCTATCTGCTTGTTTGCTATTCTTTGCTAGAAAAAGAAATCAACCCTGGGGCACATTGGTCTACAATTTTCCAAGTGAGTTGGCCTGGTGCAGCGAATTGTTTCGCAACAATCCGCTCTCGGCTCTAGTGAGGCGCGTGTGTGGGCAATTGGCGCAAACTAGTATGCGGTCACCATTTTATCAATGGCTGAGTAATCGTGTACTGCAGTGTCACGACGAATTTCCATTGTCCTGCCATTTGTTTAATTTTTTTTTTTTGTTTAGGTATGTCATCTTGAATTTTTCGCCCAATTTCAAAAAAAGGAGGAGGTCCTCAATTCGTCAATTTTTTTTATATGTAACGCGATATCTTCTTGAAATGTAGACCAATTTTCAAGTCCCGTTAAGTTTCTAAACTTGTGATTATGTGTTTTTCACGAGCTTTTGTCGCGTCTTAAGATTTAATAACTTTAACATGAAGAACTGCATACTGCATTATGCCCTTTTAACCCAGACGTAATATCTGTTTTTAATTTGTGATAAAAAAACATAACGGACCTACTTTAAAACGTATCGATCGTGACCAAATTTATATGGGATCACCCTTGGAATAAGCTCTATCGAACACAAAAAGAATCTTGAAAATTGCTCCACCTTTGGCGGTGATGTCGCGTAACATGCATAAAAATACAGATTAATTGAGGACCTTCTCCTTTTTTTGAAGTTGGTCCATGATGCGTGGTTCTCGAAAGAAGTAAAATAAGAATTGCACAATAAGTTTTGCAATAGTTACCACACTTTTTACTTACACTTAAGGTTGTCGGCGCAACACACTTTTTCAAGCATGTTACCAAAAGCATTTGGCTAAGGTTTCATGACCGGCTGCCTGCCAATGTTATTTTTGGTGAAATAACATTATTGTAAACCATTTTCGACGGAAAAGTACACTGCAAAGTTTTCTCTGGAAGTGTAACTTTTGTCATAAATTATAATTTCGTTGTTATTTTATGACCTTTATTATCGTAAGACAAGGTGTTTGTTCAGGAGCTGTTATCGCCCCGCATTATCGTGGATATAATATCGAGGTAGATAAGCCTGTTTGTAGATTGAACATCAATGCATTGTGTAATAATCGCCTTGTTCTATTTCGCAATAACATTATTGAACATCTTAACTTGTAAATGCCACTTTATTATCAAAAGTACAGTAATTTTTGTTATTATTCATTTCTAATAGTAATAAATAAATAAAAAATAAAATAAGAAGACTTATATTTCTCTAAACTTACGTTACTGTTATTTTATTCTTTTTTTCTGCCTGGCGTTATACGTCCTTCTGCCAAGATTTGTTATTACGGGTTACTGTTATATTATTATTACAGTTATAATATTTGATTTGAGAACTCCTGAGGTGAAGGCCTCCTCCAGGGAATGCCAGCTCTCTCTGTTCCTCGCTACTTCCATCCAACGTGATTCCGCTACTCGTACAATCTTGTCTTCCCAGCGCGTATGCTGTGTACTGTACGCTGGGAAGATGAGATACATTCCTAAAGCTGAGGTTATTATGGACCTTATTTATAAAAAAAAAAATATATTTTCAAACAATGTGACATAAGGAAAAAAGGGACAGATTATTCTTAGCCATTTGCTCAGCTAAAATGTTTTTTATATGTAAGGCCCTGTTCGCTTGGAGTGCTATGGTCTGCCTTGCCGAGACAACGATCTTAGGTTCTATACCTGGTTTGGCATTGCATTCGGCTATTATTTTTGAGGCGTTGGGCTACAAGGACATTGTTCCAAATTTTTCTGAATTTTTCTTGCTAGTTAGAATTTTACAAGCTATATTAATTGTGCATAGTCGAAGAAAATCTTTAGTCGAGCAATCGACGAATATCTTCTGAAGATAATCCCTTGATCACACTTTATGACTCCTCCACCCTATCACATCTAGGACGGAACTAAGCCCGGTGAAATGTGGGTGTTCTAGTTTACTAGGGCGCCTATGCCTACCCCTTCGGAGATACAAGTGTGAGCTTATGAGCCATATTGAAATTTCCTTCGTAGGAAAGTAAAACACATTATAGTACAATATTATTTGGCTAGGGGGCTATTTGCCTTTTGAGAATCTCGCTTCACGAAACGCAAAAGCATACGCTAGTTTTATATCGGTTTTCGCCGGTGAGGCATCGTTCCATACTTACGACACATGATATAGTAGTAAATTTAAAATGCCTGACAAGCTGGGATTTTGATAGCGCCCTTTTTTATAACAGAGGTTGGCAAACGAGCCGGTGGGTCACCTGATGGTAAGTGATCTCCACCGCCCATAGACAGCCAAGGCCCAAGACACAAAAATAATCATGGGTGCGTTGCAGACCTAATCAAGTAAAAGAGGTAGTAAGTAGTAACAGAGGAATAGGGAGAAAAAGGAGGGAGAAATTGGGCCACCGGAAATATGTAGGATCTATCATCTAGGATTTAGGATTTGAACTTAGCACTTCACGGTACCTCGTTATATGTACGTTACTGCCACTTGAGCAAATGACAGACAAATGACAGAACAATCATACATAAACATACATAAAATAAGGCCTTTATTCATAATAACTTAGTGGGACGCTATAATACCGCTGTAGGACGTTTCCGAAAAATTGTTATTCATAATAGCTCAATAGCGTTAAAACGTTCCCAAAATCTCCCATAAAATGTCTGCAATTTATAGAAGCTGGCACCCTACTTTAACGCTTCAATAGCAAAAAATATGGCCGATTTCGATCAACTGATTCGTATTTGACGTTCCACCAGTTTTGGTTGGGATTAATTTGAGGGTGCCTGCGACTTCTATCATAAACATTAAAAAATAAGCTCACGCCTGTATCCCCGAAGGGGTAGGCAGAGGCGTACTGGCGAACTAGAACACCCACATTTCGCCGAGCTTAGTTCCGTCCCAGATGTGATAGGGGGGGAGCCTATCGCCATATCGGGCACAAATTCCAGACTCCGGGCTGATACGGAAAAATCCAATATCACTTTGCCCGACCCGGGGATCGAACCCGAGACCTCAGAACCGTAGTCGTACCGAAATACCACCACGCCATCAAGGCAGTCTTCTAGACTTCAGAGAGCCTTCTATCAAATGCAATTAATGTTATAAACACGATAGTTTGTGAGGTTGTATGGATGTTTTGTTACTCTTTCACACCAGAATGGTTGAACGGATCTGAATTTAATTCGGTAAAGAAATGGATTATAGTCTAGAATAAAAATGTCTAGGACAAGACAAATAAATGTGATGCAAAAGTTATGACCTCATGGTCATAAGTCGCTCAGTTTATTTGAAATATACGCGCGCCAGGTCGGACAGCGTAATAATATTGAGAGAATAAACTTGTCCTAAGTGATTCTTCACCATTCACAGAACATTCGAGGATGTATTTCTTTATAAAGGAATAACACATAGGCTACTTTTTTCCAGAAAATGTAGGGTCTCCGTAGGATAGATTTGTTTGAAGTCAGCTAGTATTTAATATTTTCCGTGTGGTATTTAATTACATACCTTGATTTCAACAAAACATCTTTTTCTTCAATATCATCATTATCTAAACACGAATATAGCGTCACATGAATAAATCAAGAGAAATAAAACACTTCAAAAATACAATGATGAATTTTATTAAATCTGATTTAACAAAAAATACTTATGCACGCATGTTGCCTAATAATTCTTCAATACAATGGGTTTTAGACGGTTCTGTTGAAGCCGCTGTGAACTGGAAAGTCCGGTCCTGAATTCCATTCTCAGAGAAGGCAGGGTATTTTTCTTACACGATTTGAAAGCCCCCTTTCTTTTCATTCATACGCTCCAAGGAATATCCTCCAAATCTAAATTTCATTTCCAAATATCCATAATCTACCCATCTTCGTTGATGTTTAGGTATTGTATAAAACAAAATCACTTCACATGCAACAAACATAGTTTTACTTTGATTAAATTAATTAAATAAATATATAAACAAACTAAACTGGTCGCCATGGTTGCCATGGTCGCGCGCGAATGATTGTTTTTTTTTTAGGCCATCGTTCCATGACTTTCCAGAGACAAAACTTGTTAAAATCACGTTTTATCTATGTACTAGCAACATTGTGACACGGTAAATATATTTTAGTTAATGAAGCTATAGTAAACTATTATGAATAAAGAATTTTATTGAACCTTCGATAGGCTTAAAATGCATTTTTACCAATATGAGTTTATATCTTCGATAAGGGTTTTATTATGAATAAAGGCCTAAAAGTATAAAGAAAACCCAACTTTCCAATGCGAAAATATAACGACTGTCGTAAACAAAAGCGAGTGTGTTTGACAATGGCCATCCCGCGCAAGGCTGGCCTGAAACCTTCGTGGAGGTATTACTCAAGGTTCTTAATAATTCGTATTATATTCACAGCAAAATGAACTTTGTTATCTATGTGTAGGGTCGAATGTTAATTAATTTTCACGGTTATCGTATATTACATGGACAATAAAGAAGTCACGGCGTGGCAGGGTGTTTAAATATTTAGAACACAATCAATGTGTGTGTCGTTGACATGGCAGGGAAAAGTGTCATTGTTTTTAATTGCGCGTTTCTTAACAAATGAACGTGCACGTGTAAAGCCGCGGCTCCTACACTTGTTTTTACGAAACAAAACACTATAAACACCTACATAAAACAAGGTTTTTTACTAGAGTTTTGGCGGGAATTCTGACGGTGCGGGTGGTCGCTTGTTTTAATGATTCCATATTTTAGTCTAAAGTTGTGTTTGTGGTTTAAATGTGATGTGTATCTAAGCAATAAACATCGATGAAGATGGACAGTATGTGGAAGCTTTGAAATAATTGATTTTGGATGCTTTTTGTCGTGTGGATGGGTCGACGATGTTCGATTCCTCCGCTGCGAGAAAATCGTCTAAAAACATCAAACTGGAAGGAATTGACGCCAAAACTCCAGCAGGGCCTTGAAATCGAACACATCCGACTTCATTGCACCTGCGAAAACTTAGATATAGGAAAACAATTTCCCTAACTTGACATTGGCATAGTGTATTTCAATTGCCATAAACAAAAAAAAAAAGGTTTTTTACTGTCCTGCTCATATAACAATGGACCATAGACAATAAATTGTAGAAATACCACGTTTTGTGTAATGTTTTAGTGCAGGAGACGCGGCTTTAATGTGTTTTTTTGTGATTTCATAAATCTGTTTAATGCCATTTAGTACTTTTATGACGACAGGCTCCGCCCCCTATCACATCTGGGACGGAACTAAGGCGAAATGTGGGTGTTCTAGTTCGCTAGTGAGCCTCTGCCTACCCCTTCGGGGATACAGGCGTGAGCTTATGTATATATGTATGTAGTACTTTTAGTTTTCACGCAAATATATTGCAAGGTTTCACGGTATCAAATACAAATTATATTAGCATAATTTTAAGGAATTTTCCTTTTGTTTTCATACACATCTAACAAACGAGTGAATATGTTAATTGTTTACAGTTTGCAAATGTTTTTGTTCGTCCAATTCAAATATGCGTATCATTCGGACTGTAGGAAGTAAGCTATCACTAGTAGCGAATATATCGAAAAATAAACATGTCATTTGGTCAAAATGTGTCAGGTTGTTTGTTAAACGGACTAACAGCGCGATTACATTGTTATACGTTAGGTCTTTGTAGGATAAACAGCGGCATTAGTGGAAAATCACCGGCATCATTACTCATTAATACGCGATCGGTTTAATTCACAGCTCTGTACGCTGCGTTAGAGAGAATAATCGTAATGTTATCCTCTCCACTAACCTTCGTACTGACATCCTGGTACTTCTGTAGAATACACAATACGTGAAACATACACAGACTTATATCGTTCCATTTATGTCTTCCTGGTGTTTGGTGATGGAGATCTACATCTACTTTTAACACAATTAAATCTTTTGTTGGATTACATTTGAAATTTTGTAGAATACATAAGTTCTTTTTAAGGACTTGCACCGCTATTACCAATTTAGAGTTACACCTTATCTCGATTTATCTAACAGCTCACTCCTATCTTTAAATGAAGATTTGGGATAAATATATATTTTTCGCGGTGCTTTAACTACAGCTTCAAAAATAATGTCAGCCATCCTCCATTACTCATCTCGATAAAGACTCGGAGAATGGCTGATGTTCGGATCGGCTACTTGCTCAAGTTTTTGGTGAATTACTAGTTTTACAGTACTTGTATCAGCCAGCATCGAATCTAATCGTAAAGGCCATTCCGAGGCAGCAATTGCAAGGGTGCAAATTGTGAAATTCGTGATAAGCTCCTGTTATCCAGCGCTTGATGTTTGATTGCTTATTTGATTTTTTAACGCATCTGCGTCCAGAATCAAATTGACTTCCAGTTTTTTTAATCTTTGTTGTTAAATGCTGGATGGTGAATGCGACAATGCCACTTGTTTAGCCGAGCTTACTTTTGACAAAATCGTAGATCATAGATCTGCTGTTATAGACAACTGTAGCTTATTTTTGGGTGTACCGAGGCGTATTGTAGGATTGTTTTATTTACATGTCACAATAGTAATTTTATTGTACATATGTAAAATGTGAATGTAATCGATGAATGGATTTCACTGTGTTGGACTATGATGACTTATGATGAGATGACTAGTGAGTATAGATTTTGCAGGAAATTTGTGATGCGATGTTGCAAAATGTACCGAGATAAATATAATGGACATCCATTTGGCAATGCATTGTACCGCAGATTGCAATATCCGCTGTTCTGTATTTTACTGGAGTACAGCAGAATATCATAAAGCCCCTTTTAGATGGGGAAATTGTATCGCAAGTCCGTGGCGACACTAGAAAATTGTCATTTCAGAAGGCGCCATTCAATTGGAAAACTTATTCTTATGACGCACTTGCGCAAATTATCGTTGTGAGTTCTAATTTATTATTTTACGTATTTATTACGTTACATTGTCAAATCCGGTTTATAGAGCATTTCTGTGGTATATAATATTATGTATACTCGTTTTAAATATTTCCCATTCTTTAATGATACTCAAACGCGTACGATTTGCAGTACCTGTTAATAATTGCGCCTACAAGCACAAAGAAGTGTTTAAAATGTTGATTACAAAAATAAATTATTAAAAACTTGTTTTCTATAATATCCGTTAAAATATTTATCAAAAATGTTAGCCTTAAAACCGCATAACGCCATTATCAGTTAATTTAAGTCGCTTATCATATAACAAGCATATCCTAAGACCGGGATTTGAGAGTTAGTTTCCAATATTTATCGAAACATTTCAAGCAACGTAGTTACTAGCCAGTTTTATTATTTTATCATATAACATAATTTATAACCTTTGTACTATTGAAATAGTATGTGCGTAAGTGTGTCAGCCTATCGATTCATATCATACGGCGCACAATTCTGAGTCAGATGTGCATATCAAGGATGTGTCGGGAACCAAGTCAAATGTTTACAAAATAAAACAACCAGCTATATTAAATTAGCATTTGTTATTGTTTAATAGAATAGATACATCACGTATCATCGCAAGAGTTGAGAGCCAGGTGTTTTTCAACACTTGATGGTATTATCATCCAATGATTGTAAAATAATGCCGATCCATAGTATTCCGTTTCCTAATTTCGTTTTCTATCACCTCTTGGACTTGTGAGTTATATTAGATGAAAGGGAAATCCATTCTCTTTTACCCATAATTTCACAGTCTCATTTTAAATATTTAAATATTTCTTTCTTTCTACCTGTCCTTAACCCACATTTATGTGGGGTCGGCGCAACACTTTTTTTCAAGCATGTTGCAGAGAAGATTTGGGTTAATTTTTACGACCGGCCGCCTGCCTGACAACCCCCTCTGTGGGATCCAGTACCCGGGCAAATTAAATTAGAAAATTTGCTTTGGTCGACCTGCCCGCCTAGCATGCGCGCCACGAGATATGCCGATAATCGACTGTCGAGATGTTGTCTACGTGTTGTCTACAATACTGTATGAAAATAAACGAGGACGCATGTTAGTGTCCGTAGACAAATAGAGAAAACCTGTTATAACAGGACAAAAAGCGTAGACAAAATGTTCTCGTGACGCGCATGCTAGGCGGGCTGGGAATCGGACCCAGGTCAATGAAACACTTAAATTAAAAAATGTTTTATCATGAAAAAATATATGATACTATACGTACCTTACCTTAACCTTGGTGTAACTTATAATATTTACATTTTTATTGGATTTTAGATATATTCGTTTTTACTCATAGAAACCACACGTGTTACGAATATCACTTGCATCACCTTGGTGATTGATCAGCACATGGCTGACAAACAAGGGGTTATGGCTTGCAAATGGAATAAATATTTATACGAGTACAACTATCTGTGACAGCTGTTTGTCTATCCGCACGCGTGTTGTGGTTTCAATAACCACATACAACTTGAATCTGATTGAAGATCTGTTTATTAGCCAACGTAAAAAAGAGTTTCATGTCTTTATTTTAATTATTCTCTTTTTATTCGATAGGGTTTGTTGAGGGTCTTATTCAAAGATTAAGATCTGATCACAGAGTAAGAAGAAATGGGAAATTCCTCAACGAAAAACACTACACTGAAGTTTGGAAGTTGTTTTTTACTCAGCTGCTCCGGAAGGAGGGTAATGTTTTTATGTTGTTATTGTCGCCAAATTGGGTACACTGCAAAGCTGTTTTACTATCACGATGTGTCTGGGTCTGGATCTCCCAGATGAGGTTGATGTCAGGCTTGTGGCCGGTCATAAAACATAGGCTGAATTCTTTCTTTTTTTTTTTTTTTTTTTTTATCCGGGCACGGCAAAGTGACTACACTGCACCTGATGGTAAGCGTAGTGCAGTCCAAAAAAACTAGCGACCACTGTCTAACACTGTTTATCAGTGGTCGTCAGAATCATGCCGGCCTATTTATGCTTCTTCACACTCCGAATCCGAAGAACGAAGAAGCAAATCGAGAGGCTTGCGACAAGACAGACGGACGACCGATGCAGATACAGGGATACCCCCCATACCCGTCTCAACCAACCATCAAGTCATGCCGCAAGCCCCTCGAGAGAACCGGAAGTACACTGGCTGATCCTGGAACGCGAACCACACGCGGAAAAAAAAAAGTAATTAATTTACTCTAATAACCCTCAGGATTTCCTCTAGTACCATTCACAGTATTATAAATGATGCTTATTGAAAAATATAGAATAATACAATTTATGACGAATTACCGCTGGCTCGCTTGGAGTGCCTCTTCTTAAAAAGTAGGACGGTCAATAGGACTGATAAATCTAAAGAATGTCTCGAGAAGTACTACGTGTGCGTCCCAGAATCGAAGGTTGAGCCTTAGCAAAGTGTTTATGTGTTTGTTATGTAAAGAAAGTTCAATATGAGAAAACTTCTTTGTGTCACAGAATCTTAAATCATCATCATCATCATCATCAGCCATAGGACGTCCACTGCTGAACATAGGCCTCCCCCAAAGATTTCCAGATCGACCTGTTGGAAGCGGCCTGCATCCAGCGACTTCCTGCGACCTTTATCAGGTCGTCGGTCCACCTTGTAGGTGGACGTCCTACGCTGCGCTTGCCGGTACGTGGTCTCCACTCGAGAACTTTTCTGCCCCATCGGCTATCAGTTCTACGAGCTATGTGCCCTGCCCACTGCCATTTCAACTTGCTAATCCTCTGGGCTATGTCGGTGACTTTCGTTCTTTTACGGATCTCCTCATTCCTGATTTGATCACGTAGAGAAACACCGAGCATAGCCCTCTCCATAGCTCGCTGAGTGACTATGAGCTTTCTAATGCGGCCCATAGTTAGAGGCCACGTTTCAGTGCCATAAGTCATCACTGGTAACACACACTGGTCGAAGACTTTTGTCTTCAGGCACTGAGGTATTTTGGACGAGAAGACCTTGCGTAGTTTCCCAAATGCTGCCCAGCCGAGCTGGATTCGACGAATGACCTCTCTCTCAAAGTTGGACCTGCCTAGCTGGACCGCTTGTCCTAAATAGACATATTCGTCTACAACTTCGAGAGTTGAGTTCCCTATACCAATTGGGGTAGGAACGACATGGACATTCGACATGATTTTCGTCTTGTCCATGTTCATTTTAAGGCCTACTTGTTGGGAAACTCGGTTGAGGTCTTCGAGCATAGTACCTAGATCTTCCAGCGATTCTGCCAAGACAACGATATCGTCGGCAAATCGAAGGTGAGTGATGTACTCGCCATTGATGTTGATGCCGAATCTTTTCCATTCCAAGAGCTTGAAGGCATCTTCTAATGCGGTAGTGAACAGTTTCGGAGAGATAACGTCTCCCTGTCTCACACCTCTCTGAAGTGGAATAGCCCTCGTGCTCTCTTCTTGTACTCGGACCGACATGGTGGCGTTGCTATACAAGCACCTCAACACTTCGATGTAGCGATAGTCGATATGGCACCGCTGGAGAGACTGCAGCACAGCCCAGGTCTCGATCGAGTCAAAGGCTTTCTCATAGTCCACAAACGCTAAGCAGAGTGGCAAGTTATATTCCTCGGTTTTTTGTATAACTTGCCGCAGCGTATGAATGTGGTCTATGGTATTATAGCCTTTTCGGAAACCGGCTTGTTCGGGAGGCTGAAAGTCATCTAGCCTGTGCTCGAGACGATTCGTGATAACCCTCGAAAACAGCTTATACACATGGCTCAGGAGTGAGATGGGCCTGTAGTTCTTCAACAAGGTATTGTCACCTTTCTTAAAGAACAGTACCACCACACTCCTGTTCCATGCTTCAGGCGTAGCGCCCTCGAGCAAGACAGAATTAAAGAGCTTCTGAAGGACTCTCAGTACCGGCGCTCCGCCCGCTTTCAGAAGCTCTGCAGTAATTCCGTCCTCGCCCGGCGCCTTGTTGTTTTTAAGCTGTCCGAGGGCCACCTTAATCTCGCACAGGCTGATGTCCGGGATATTTTCGCTGTAGTGTCGGACCAGCTCGGCTCTTGGGTCTTGGGCCGAGCCAGTGACAGGTTTGGCAACCGAGCTGTAAAGCTGTCCGTAGAACCTCTCAATCTCCCTCAATATCTCTGCCTTTGTCGAAGCTACGCTGCCGTCTTCCCCCTTCAGCTTGGTCATTTGGCTTTGCCCAATAGACAGATCCTTGGCGAACACTTTGGAGCCTTTGTTCCGCTCAATCGCCTCCTTTATGCTCACTGTATTGTGAGCACGGACGTCGTGTCGCAAGGACTTCCCTATTCGTCTATTGAGCTGCCTATATGCTTCAGCGTCGACGGAAGACCGCAGCGCCATAGATCGGCGTTCGGCCATGAGATCGAGTGTGTTGATCGAGAGTTTCTGAGGTCTATCTCTACGACGAGGTCTAAAAAATTTAGATCCCACCGTATGAACAGCTTCTACCAACCGGTCATTTATCTCGTCCACGGTAGAGCAATCAGCTAGGCAATCGAAGCGGTTTGTCAACTCGAGTTGAAAGCTCTCGGGGTTTTGGATATGGGTGCGAGTAGGGCGGAGCGTAGACTTCATCAAGCGATCTCTTTCCAACTTGACGTTGATATTCAATGTGCCTCTTACCATTCGGTGATCGCTTCCGGTTTTCACCCTGTTGATCACAGAGACATCATTGAATATCCGTCTTTTCGTCGTCAAGATGAAGTCTATCTCATTTCTCGCCGAACCATCCGGAGTCATCCAGGTCCATTTGCGATGAGGCGGCTTCTGGAAGAAAGAGTTCATCGCAAAGAGTCCCTCTTTCTCCAGGAAATCGGCCAGCCTTTGACCTCGGAGGTTCCGTATCCCATATCCAAATTGCCCCACCCTCAACTCTTCATCGCTTCCCTTGCCCAGCTTTGCGTTGAAGTCCCCCATTACAACATTGAAGTAGGTTTCGGAGGTGTGTATGGCCCGACTAATGTCTTCATACATCTCCTCTACTTCCTCATCTGGGTGTGTCGAGGTCGGCGCGTATACCTGTATGACCTTCAGCGAATACCTCTTGGATATTCTGAGTATAAGGTATACGACCCTGCTCGACACACTTTCAATGGATACGATGTTGTTGATGAGGGACTTGTTGACGAGAAATCCGACACCGCCTTGGGACTGTTGGTCGCCCTCCCGGTAGTAGAGCAGGTTACCAGACTTGAGGATTACAGTGTCCTCCCCGTTTCTTCGGACTTCTGATAACCCCAAGATATCCCAGCGTAACCTACTCATTTCTTCTTCCAGCTCAAAAATCTTCTCGTCTGTCCTCAAAGTGCGAATGTTGTGTGTTACCAGGGCCAGTCGTCGTCGGGGGTGGTAGCGGGATCTTACCCGGGGATTCTTAGCACCCCCTGCCCCGCCGTTACCGTAGCCGCTACCGGGGCCAGGAATAGCAGGGCTGCCGGGGACTGGGGGCCTGGCCTTTCTTTGTGAAATCATATATGTGGGGGGTTTTGCCGTTACTCGCCACGCTTGGCAGGCGGGTTGGCGAGCGCAGGGCGTAGATTCTCGCGCTGATGATGCTGCTGCCCATCATCAGCCTGTGACATTTATCTACGCCTTCATACTGCGATGGTTATCCCGCCATCGATCGGTTGCCAGAGCCTCGTCCGTTAGCCAGCAGGGTGCACCACGTGCAGGTGAGGTTGGCTTGGACTCCGAGAGTTCGTGGTTGGACCCCCTTACACCACACAGAATCTTAAATGTAACACAGAAATGATGGTTTATTCCCAATAGTTGATGTAACTACTCAGATCCATATGTCGCTTGGTTAAAACTCTAAGGACTTCATTATGAAATGAAGACTAATTTTAAACCTGGCTTAAAACAACTAGTTGTCATGGTAATTTATAGTAACTAGATAGTCCTTAGGGCTTACTATATAATGTTCGCTTCAGAAGTGTTTTGGTTAGATATATTTAAAGTTATACATATGTATACATGTATCATCATCATCAGCCACAGGACTACTATTTTGTGACCGGACGTCCACTTCTGGACATAGGCCTTCCCCAATGATTACCAGATCGACCTGTTTATAGGTAAATATTTACACCGACCTATTTTGAGCTGATTCAACATTCTTTATAATGAATGGTGCGCACGCGGAACGTGCATGCCGTACTATGATGTTATTTAATAAATACTCTTGTAAGTGTAATTTGTAATTAAAAATGCACGTTTAACGATGAATACATAGTATAGGTATATGTTGCTTAGTTATAATAGTTCAATGTTGATTTCCTGGTAATCTTACGTTCCTACATTGTTTATGTAATAAATAAACAATCTGCAATAAGTTACTATATCATTTATGTATCATATTATGCGTTATAGTATTCAATAGCTTTGTAATTATATTAAACTTTCTTTAAGTATAAAATATAGACGTATAAGAAACTTTTCAATTTTAGAATTAATAATGTTCTGCATTCCGGTATTGTTTAGCTGTGATCAGCATCCTTAATCGAAGATAAATCAGGTTGTTTTGTTATCCGTCCGTAATGTCTATTCAGTTTAATGAAAAAAACGCTAGATTGTAACGGATCTATGGTAACGTTGGTTCTGTTTCTCAAACAAATTTTCATTTCATTTCCAGTTTAATGGAAAACAGTCTTCGTTTGCACCTGTCTCATTTGTAAAGGAGGCCTGTGCCTAGCATTGGGAGGGTAATATTATAGGGTTAAATCTAATATCTATATTGCAGGATTAATACATATTATTGTCTTATTTTAGTATTTTTTTAAAAGTTCTTTATTATTATTTGTTAAAAATACTTCTATTGAATGAATATTCCGAATGATATGTCTTCTCATTATTTATGTTCGTGTCCGAATTATCGAGTAGTGTTATTGATTAGGGTATTAAATTATCAAATTATTATATTGTACACGGCCAGTTGCCGCCGCTATCAATATTCATTGCAGTTTCACTTTGTGGCAAAAGTGGATGTTGTGTTAGGTGGTTCCGATTTTCTGGTGTTTAAACAGAATATATGGAGAAAAACAAAGTAAGTGGAAATGTTGGGACAATATTTTTAATGTTTGTGCAGAGTAGTACTAATTGTTTCAACGATTTCGAATCTAATGGTGAAATAAATTTGTTTTATAGGATTTATATTGACTATAATATTAGACTGCCTCGGTGGCGTGGTTGTATTTCGGTACGACTACCACCCTGACAGTCCTGAGATCTCGGGTTCGATCCCCCGGGTCTGGTAAAGTTATATTGAATTTTTGCATATCAGCCCGGAATCTGGAATTTATGCCCGATATGGCGATAGGCTTGCACCCTATCACAGCTGGGGCGGAACTAAGTTCGGCGAAATGTGGGTGTTCTGGCTCGCTAGTGCGCCTCTGCGTACCCCTTCGGGGATACAGGCGTGAGCTTATGTATGTATTTTGTAAAACTTAAAAAAATACAAAAATAGTGTTATTATATCTGGTCCTGGATATATATTTACATCATCATTTTTATATCCACACCTACTTATACTGGAAAACAAATAACGCATAATAAACCACTTTAAAATATTAATATTTAATAGTGTCGACACACGTTGTTGACGGGTTTGCAATTGTAAATTATCCTATGGTGTATAGATTGCAATAATACTAGGCACTCATGTTTAGTGAATACTGTACGAGTACGTGTCGCATAATCACATCCTTCACGAGTCGCAAGATATTAACTAGTATTAATGCGTTGGACGATCCCGGTCCGTAGCACGAATAATTATTATCGACTAACTTCCGAATGTTCATACACTTAAGGTCGCCTTTGTCGTTTAAGGCCGCCTTATCTGTCAAAATTGCATGACGAAAATCAATGTGAGCAGCCATTAAAGTTGAGTAGCGTTTGATCATTCGGGCGTATGAATCTTACTTATAAAAACAGTTGAGCAAATAGTAAAGATAATCTGTCCCTTTTATTTTCAAACAATGTGACACAAGGAAATAAGTGTCAGACTATTCATAGCCATTTGCTCAGCTAAACTGTTTTTATAAGTAAGGCCCTATGGGTTCGAATCGATCTCACTCCAATTATTTTTATATTTGAAGTTTTATGAAAATGAAAGGCAAAAAAGAGCTGATCATATGTATTTTATAACATACATCAACTCTATGCCTACATCCCTGAAGGGGTAGGGTAGGCGGATGTGAACTAGTGAAACTAGAACACCATTTTTTTGAATTGTTTCAAAAATAATAAAACACTTTATTGCATTTTTTTTACTTAAATACACTTTTGTCATTCATTGGTCACTTAAACGGGGCAACGAAAAATATTTTTTAAACTCTACGTTATTTAAAAGTAGTATTACAATATTTTCTCCTTCATTCTCTTTACCATTAGTACGACGAGCTCGAATCGAATATGTAGTCGCAAAGTGTTCGTGCTGGAGCATCTGGCGGCATGCGACACTAATCAATTAATGGCAATCGACATCACGTGCCCAGCTGACTCCGCACACGAGTCTGCCACGTTGCCCCACTAATATGAGTTGACCTAAAAAACACTCTACCGATCCATTTTAGGGTATATGCACGGTATTCCGCGATGAGTTCAGATGAGCAACGATTCTATTTTCAATATTTTTTTGTTTTATTATATTTGGTAAATATTCCTTAATGAGGTTGATTTTTAATTATGATGTATGATGTGCGGAAATTAGTTTTTTTTAAATGACTTAATATTTTATACTTTGCGAGGTTTGGTGGAAATGCTTAATGCCAAAAGTTGTTTATAATCAAGAACACCTTAGTTCGTACTGCATTGTGGTAGTATAATAATATCAGCCCTGTAATATTACTGTCCCACTGCCGGGCACGAGCCTCCTCTACTAGTGAGAGGGGTTAAGCTTTAGTCTACCACGCTGGCCTAATGGCCTATTGTGGTATTGCGGTATTTATTTTCGAATCACTCTTTCGTGAAAATATGTGTAGGTAATTTGTAAGGTTTTTTAATTTTCCAAAGCAATAAACGTAGCCACATGCATGACGGTAACTTGGTGTTTAGGTGGCAAGTTGTTTTTTGACGGTTTCTATCCTTTATTAAGATCGATCCGGCGGAAGTTATACAGTAACGTGTAAACATGATAAATGGGTGTAATTAATCGTTAGATAATTATGGATTAAAAGATTATTACATTTTAAGTATGATTTTAGACAATACAATTATTTTTTAATTTTTATAATCTGTGACAAATCAAGCTTCTTGTCTTTAATCCGACAAACAAGGATATAATAATATCATTATTAAAAATACGTTATTAATTCTCTATTTATTCGAAAGTAATTTTATGAAGCATATTTTTCGCTATACTTTTACATTTCCTAATTTTTTTCTCATTAACTTCGCAACGGTACTCCTTTGTGTGGAAATGTTCAGAAGTTTCTTTTACCTTTCCTTTTACACTGTGTTTGAAATTATGAACTGAACTCGAAAAATTTTCAGTGCATTTGTAAGGATTGCTGTTCTTAATAATATTACCCTTCTGGAGCTGTGGGTAAAAAAAATATTATGTTAACGGATATTTATAACATAGATATACCGGGTGTTTTATAAAGTTGGTACCAATTACAATTCCACATATAGGGACAACAATTTAAAGCGCATTAGTAAAGTTAAAAGTAAAAATTAAATTCAAATTTTTAAATTAATTATTAAGCATAGGAATTTTAAATTCAAAATTAGATCTGTTAATCGTCGTAATTAGCATAGGAATGTGTATGCTAAATATAATGAATTACCCCATAAGTGGTTTGCAAATGTACTGCAGCTGACCCAATGAGCCAGAAAATAATTTTTCGTCACAAATTCAAGTGTCCGTTATTCAAAAACTATGAGCATTACGAAATTTTAAACTTTACCGCTAGATTGTTAGCCATCCTCTCTTTAAGTGTAGTTATAATTGATACAAACTTTATCAAACATCCTGTATAGCAAGTTAAAAACCATAATATTCTCGTTTGCTGTCTACGACTCGACGCGACATAGTGATTGGCAGAAATACAGCTGCCACGCTTATGTATAAATGTTTTATTTATTTTTATATTTATGTTTGGCATTACAACTACCATACCGACTACCTCGGTAGCGTAGTTGTATTTCGGTACGACTACCATCCTGAGGTCTCGGGTTCGATCCCCGGGTCGGGCAAAATGGTATTGGATTTTTCCATATCAGCCCGGAGTCTGGAATTTGTGCCCGATATGGCGATACGCTCGCTATCACATCTGGGACGGAACTAAGCTCGGCGAAACGAGGGTGTACTAGTTCGCTAGTGCGCCTCTGCCTACCCCTTCGGGGATACAGGCGTGAGCTTATGTTTTTTATGTGTTTGGTATTTATGGTTTGTTTGTATCTACGCGTAGATAGCTAAGGTAGCTACGGTAACAAAAGACTTTATAAGGCCCTCGAAGGAGATGTTTTTGGTAGTGGTCATTTCTTAGAATATCGCAAAACGTAGTTTCCGCGAATTGTGCTCAGCAATTAGTTTTATATGTTTGTATGTATTTGTGAGTGAGTGTGTACATGCGTTAACACATATATTTCGGAATTCTCAAATGCATTTGGCATACGAAATGCTTTTGCTGAGTACTTACGTATTTATACATTTGATTATTGTGAATCAGCGGTTCATTCAACTTGTCTCTTTGTTTATATTTCAGTAGCTTCTTACTTTATTTTGTACGCCAAACATTTCGTTTTGCTCGTCTTTACTATTTTTTATGGTTTTCTAAAAAAAACGTAATGTGAATGACTTTGTATTTTACAACTGACGTGTGTTCGACTTTTAATAAATTCTGAATGTAGGGGAAATAAAACGCATTCAATTTAATTAGACTCTAACAACGCGGAATCATTTGTGTCGTGAATTATAGAAATTGTTGTTCTTAAGAATCCTGTGTAATTCGTAACTGGTGTTGTCACATGAACTGAAACATTTTAAGGTCGTTAATCCTTCCTGTATTTTTTCTCGTTTTCCGCATTTATTGGTTTGCTACCGTAACTACCGGTAACTAATTATTTAATTAATTTAAAGGCGCTTAGTATCCTCAATGCTATATTATGTGATAACAAAAGGCTTTAAGTACATACTTGTAAATAATATAAAGGCTTTACTAAGAAACTCTTTATACACAATAGTTTATGTTGTTTCCAATAAAGATCTTTCTTTTTATTATTTAACATAGCAAGACAAAACATTATTAACTACGAGAGACGTATAATGATTACTAATCATCTAAAATCAGCATAGCGTGATTAGGAAAAATGCGGACTTAGTGTTGTATTCGGTAGGCTGGACATTTAGACCTAAAATCCAGGCGTATTTTTTGAAAGCTAAATCATCATCATCATCATCAAAAATAGGACGTCCACTGCTGAACATAGGCCTCCTCCAAAGATTTCCAGTTCGACCTGTTGGAAGCGTCCTGCAAAATATACTTCTTTAAAGCTGCACGTTATATTATTAAAAATAGTAGGCCAGGTTTTTATGAAAGGATTTTTCTGATTATTAATTACTAGGAAAGATAAAAAGTACCCCGCGAATGTATGAAGAGATTGATGAAAGTAGATGAAGCGAAAGTAGTGTGTCAGAATCGGGCGAAATGGAAATCCATAGTCTCTGCCTACCCCTATGGGATACAGGCGTAATATTATGTACATATGTATACAGTATGTAATTACTAGACCGCTCGCTACTTGCTAAGAGGGACCACTCCGTGGATCAATATTCTTAAATTCTAACAAAAACCGGACACGTAATTATTTGGCCACACACGACTGTAAAACCCAACATGTCTGGGTAAAGTACACACCTGGCAACCCTACTTGTGTTAACAATATAAATCACTATGTCGGATCCGTTTGCTTTGTAAACTGCGCAAGGTCGCGCTCCCGGTCTTGAGTTCCATCTATCGAAAGTTCCACAGCGCTATGCAAACACACAGATTGGGAATCTGATGTGTTGATAGGATCCAGTAGAAAACTGGATACTCGTTACTTTTCAATGTTTCTATTGAATGGTTGTTTAAGCTATTCCACAATAAAAAGAGTTTATAGTATACAATGACGAAGTTAACGTATTTTTTCGATTGCACACAAATACATGTATGAGAATATCGGTAACTGACAGCTAATGGGTATGGATTTCCTATGCCAAAGAGTGGAGTGGTATATCAATTATGTAAATAATTTTATTTGTAGCATGAATGGATTGTCTTGTCCGGGCCCACTGTCCCACAAAAAATACTCTCCAGCTCCATTGCATTCATGCTCAACAGTAGACCTGGACGTTCTGGGGCTGATGATGATGAGCTATTTCCTTAACAAAGGCAACGCCTCCGAGATTCTTCTAATACTGTTGCTGATATCACTTACCATCAAGCATCCCACCTGCCACATTCACATGCTTCAGCTATAATAAAATTAGAAACATCGACCCTTGTTAGAAAGGTTACGCATAGACCCTTTGACACAGAATTGTATTGAATTTAATGAAATAGAATACGTTTGTGTAGCAAAACCTACAACGCAATTAAAATGGTATAGTGTGTATGAATGTTTGGAATTTAACCTCAAGGTTTCGATCTACTTAAGCACCATAGTCCCGTTATGTATTTTATAATGGGAGGAATGGGCTTCTAGTTTTATCGTCTCTTGGCAGTTTTATCTACATCTTGACCTAAATCAGGAGGCACTGATATTATCTTAAGCAATTGTTATTCGCATTTTATCTTTGTAGTAGCATTATTGTGAAATTGTAAGTATTGTATCGTAGGACCAAGGCCAATCTAATATTGAAATCTTGACGAAGGGACAATAATGTCAATCTTAATTCCCGGTCTGTCAGGTGGGACTTTAGGCAAAGCTTTTAGGACAGGTCGTAATATAATAAAAGCTGTCAAATGGATATAAAAAAGATCACGGTATTCACGCCAGTTTTCATTGCGTAATTGAATAATAGAAAAAACAGAATTCTTGGTGGGGTTACATTTAAAACAGATCTCTCACGACTGGGACAAAGAAACCACTCTAAGGTTTAAATACACGTTAAATTATGAACTAGTTTAGAGTTTGGACGTTACTAATTGTTTTGATGCGGCCTAATCAGAATTATAAACATTTCCCTTGCAAAAATACTACTATAGCGTAATGAGCAATGACTAATGAGTCATTACAGCTTGTTTACATCGTTTTATTAATTTAAATGTGTTATTATGATACATAACATACAAACTAGCTTTAAGTAGATTCCGATCTACGCGTTTCATATTAACAACATGTAAATTATATTTTATTGTTTGAATTATGTCCTATACATGTGCATTATAACTGTACAAGCAGAAAATACTTTGAAGACGTTTGCTGCTTATATCATCATTTACGGGAGACAAAGCATGATAGATGAGTGTGTGACTCGCATCGCAACATCACACGGCAACACAAAGAGGTGATAAAACGACAATGAAACAAAGTGTGTTGTGGAAACAAAGAGATGTTCTTATACCTTATGTGTACATATAATATTATAGAATATTGTTTGCGATATGGACTCGCCTAGTTACAGTGACGATAAACTATTGCATACTGTTATTAGTGCCATATTTAATAGCATACATATATAGCATGACATATTTAAAGTTTGAAAGTGAACAGATGCCTGAAAAGGCCGCAGGAAGTCGCTGGATGCAAGCCGCTTCCAACAGGTTGATCTGGAAATCTTTGTGTGTGGGAAGCCTATAACCAGCAGTGGACGTCCTGTGGCTGATGATGATCATAACTTAAAGTATGAAAGGGAAGATAGTCAGATGCTGGATCTAATTCAGTTTGCACCAGCACAGGTTGGCTAAATTGGAACAACTCTATTGGCTCAAACAAAGAAAGTGTTTATAATTGCAGAACTCTCATTTCGCAGTCATTTATTATGATTTTCATCAATAATTATCGCACAATTTGTCACAATCGTTTATATGGTACCACTGTCGGGCGTTAAACTTGGCATGAAGTGCAAATATTAAAACAATAACAATAATGCAGCCAAGTATGCAGAAATACTATAGCCTTACCTGTTGTATGCAAATAAGTTCTTATTGTACTGTGCAGTTAATCAAAACACCACGTGTCACCGTGTGTGAAACCTTGAAACCGGTAGTTATCTCACAAAAATTATGTTTGTCAATGACAATGATAATGACCATGAAGTTAATAGAAGAGATGAAGCCGCATTGTGTATAAAAACAAGTACCTCATAAATTATGTTGATTAATGACTTTTTGTTGTATTATCATAAGCTTCTGAGAGTGTCATAGATTCTAAGAATATGAACACATAAAAAATAATCGCGTTTGTTGTACCAGAAATGCAACAAAATATTATTAAATTTTAAAATATCTTTGTTATTAGGACTAATTTGAATATATTAGTTACACTATAGGTACACAGTACACTCAATATAAAAATAAAAAAGGTAACTTGAAAAGTCAGCCAATATCTGTTAAATTTTTTTCTACAATGCTAACATTGTTAGCAATACATAGCATTACATCTAACATACATACATACATACACACTGACGCCTGTATCCCATGGGGATAAGCAAAGACTATTGAGCGCCACAAGCTATGATCCTGACACACCTCTTTTGCCTCTTCCACACTCATGCATATTTTCATACATTTCCGCCGGTTGAGGATACTCCTTAACGTAACATAAGATAATGTTATATCAAAGTGCCCTTTTTTAATATGCAGCAATTTACCCTAATAGGAGTTTGCTGCAAGGAGAGCATAAAGTATGTTCGCAACGTGAGAATCTCTTGTATTTGGGGACTATATTCAGTCATATTTGTGTCAACAGCATGTTTATCTAATAGGTACTTTTGTTGAAACTTTTATAAAATAATATTTCCAACAAACTCAGTATCCTAATAAACTGCGCAAAAGATCGATTCGTCGTCACGTTATTTGAAGAGTTTACGATTGACGGCAATAAAACACAATTAAGTGCGTCCAGGTTCCAACAGATCGATCTGGAAATATTTGGGGGAGGCCTATGTTCAGCAGTGGACGTTCTGTAGCTAATGATAATGATGAATTACGTTTAATAATAAGTAAGCCATAAGAATCATATTTTATATATGATTTTGTTAATTTATTTTCACGCCTCTGGCGATTTATAAGGGAAAGCGAGTGGGCGATTAGCGATAACTTAGGAACTATAACAATCAGCTGCAGTGCCAGAGGGTAACGAGTTAGAATATTATATCAAATTGAGGTGTTTTAATTTTAATCAATCATTGTCTTTGTTTACATAACGGTTTAACTTCCTGAAATATGTTAAAATTAAAAATACCTTGATAGACTAGAGGACCTTGTATAGTATTAGATCAATTTTAACATTTACACCGGTTAAAAGTTTCATAGTTGAAATATTTTGTACATTGTAGGTACTCATTGCATAAATGTGTTTGATTCATGCTTACACGTACAAAAACTATTTTTACGTATAAAGTATCAACCTTCAAAGGTCAGACAGGCGTGTGCCGAAACTAATGACCTCATGACATTACTGAATATAACCCACCATTTAGTACTTCCTTATCGGATCTGATTTCATTATCAACGTATTGTGATATCTTAATTACTATAAAGTTGGTAGTTGAAGCCGAAATATCCTTTAAGATTTTATCGCAATTATTCTTATCTTCTCTATCTATACGAGGATACGATTTGACAGAAGATCTAAAATGGTTCTGCAAGGAGAAATGAGAACCGATGGTCTCAATTGATTTGATCAGATTAGGCAAAGTGAAAAGGATTTGGGTACGAAGATAGACCCTGAAACTGAGATAACTAATAGACAGTCTTTCTCTGATGACAATAAAAGAAGAAAAACAAAATGTTTCTTTAATATACGTCTGTTTACCTTAAATATAAATTCATCTTATTTTTCTATTTGTTATAGACGGAAAGCGAAACCTCATGCGAGGAGGCAGCACGACTGACGGCAGAAGGTGCGGCAGCAGACGCCGACGACGATGAGGCTTACGACTACAATGCGTTGCCGCCGCCCCCCGACGGAGGCTACGGCTGGGTCGTCGTGTTTGCCTCCTTTATGTGCAACATGATCGTGGACGGCATTGCCTACACGTTCGGCATATTCCTGCCGGAGCTGGTGACGTACTTCGGCGAGGGCAAAGGAACGGTCGCGTGGGTCGGCAGTCTGCTGTCCGGTGTTTATCTTGCAGCTGGTGAGTCGAGTTTGTTTGTTTAATTTTCACCACTTTTGTACTAAACGCTCGTGTATATTTAAAAATATTTTATTATCATGCACTTCAAAGGTAAACATATGACTGGATAATATTAGAACTCTAGTATAACGTGAAAATTCAAAGTTTATACCTTAGCAACCTTAATGTATTCCGAAAATACACTTCCTCATTTTCCTCTTGGAATATCTACTACTATGTTTATTACCCGACTCACTCCGAAGAAGGGTTATGTTTTTTCTTATCTTCTCAGTCGGCACTGGCATGGTTTGGTAGTATATTTGAGTTAATTTGTTAAAAATTGGGATTGTCCGAGCGAAGATTTTATTCGTACCCAGTACCGTAATTGGTTCTTGTTAGTCTTCTAACGTCATGAGCTACGAATTTGGTAGAGTACATCAAGATAATGCATTGAATGTTGACGTAGAACATGGTTATGCGGTTGCTGAAGTAGGTACTAGTACCCAACACGTAACCTTAGTGTAGATGCGCAGATTCCACGGTTGCATTTGTTTTTCAATGGCAGATCAATCGGCATAAGCTGGCGATATCCTATAGATTCAGGTCACGTTGTCAGATGCACGCCTACATTATTCATGGTTTCTCCGCTTATAGATAGAGATGTCACAGTAAACGATATTGAAATTGATAATTTTTTTACATCTCCACAGTTAAAGTGAAAAATTATATTTCTCAAAAATTTGGTACGACTATGCACTATAGTGGGCAAATTGTATCGAAAAGGCTTGTTTGTTGCTCAAAAACTTTTATTGAGTCGAGTTTAGAAATTGTTTCACATATGGAAAGTTACATTTTGAGCAAGTAACACAGACTACCTTTTATCCCGGAAAAATGTACAGTTCCTGTGAGATAGATTAGATTTGTCAGTTAATTTCCACGCGAACTACAGCTAGTCGGTTAATATAATTCTAAGAGTATTACGAAGGTCATACGAGAAAATTCCATTTTCAGAAGTTATAATACATACGGTTGCATTATTTTTTGGCCCAAAAAAATCTTCGTTGTTAATACGATTCTCTCTTTCTTCATCAGCGGCACGGTTGACGGCATTGATTTTGAAAAACCTTCGCTTACTTACTTATTTTTTTTTGTTATAAACAATGTATTCTCTTATAACTCTATCAATAATAATGCGTGTATGGTGTATCTAAAAAGGACTACTATTATTGACGAGAAACGACTATTTTAATTCCACCTTCGACGGCGCAATAAATCCAGATAGCGGCTATTTATTTATCGCATAAACGTAAATTAGTTATGCTGCATAACAGATTGTTATCATATCTTTTAATACCGAACTTCAATAATAATAGTAGGGAGTTAATGTCTTGGTAACATGTTTATCCGATGTTTTATTATCGCGTTATTACAGGTACGGTATTGACCCGATTAAATATACTCGATTGATGATACTAATCGCAAACGTTGCCACTTGCCATATCAAATTATTTTAGCTTTGTAGTAAGCCGCTGTATAATACGGATGTATGGTATTAATAGACAGGTAAAGAAGGAATGGCTCTGGCATTAAGTTCGTCTTTATATATTTCAAATATATAAATAAATAATTTAAGACCTGAATTAAAGAAGCAAGAATTCAAAAGGTTGGCCTGAAGTTCGTCACGATTGCTGTCGGAGCTGAGTTTGAGGGACTACCAATAAAGAATGACGAAAGATGTAGGCTAGAGACACACTTACTACTTTTCGTGGAATTCTATGGTCGCTTTGAAGTGAATTAGATTGATCCTCTACGCCTCCTGTCACCATTATAATCTCAAAAGCGATAACTCCTCGTAGACAGCTAGCCTTACTAATTTCATTCACAACTAACTTCAGCTTCTCCCTACACTTTTAAGGGGGAAGAAGTAAAACAGGAGACCTGCGACAGGACTAGGGGATGACCGATGCAAGCACAGGGTCACAAGGATGTATTCTCATATCCTTAACCAACTTTTCGACCGACTTCCACAAAAGGAGGAGGTCCTTAATTCGTCGGTATTTTTTTTTTACTTTTTTTATGTATGTTACTCGATACCTTCGCCAAATGTGGACCGATTTTCAATATTCTTTTTGTGTTCGATAGAGCTTATTTCAAGGGTGTTCCCATATAAATTTGGTCACGATCGGTAAATTGGAAGTCGGTCAGTTAAGTTTTAAACTTGTGATTATCTCTCTTTTAATCCGCCCTTATCCCACAATGTTGAATGGGGGGTCAGCGCAACACACTCTGTGAAGTAACAGATACAATTTGTATGACGTATGTAGCTGACGATTAGCGAAAGTACCTATTATCACTAGGGTGCATGACACAGTAACCCGGGTATTCAAATGTGCACTATCTAGTTGGTGAATCTAAATTAGTTTTAATTGTTATAATTTCCAGCTACGAGTCGGCTACCTCATTATCAACTAATTACAGTACTGGTGTATATTGAAGTTATGTGCTATGTTTGAGTGGTAGAGCCACGCTGTAGACTATCAAGTCTACAGCACGAATTAGCCGGCTCGACCGGTTTGATACCACTGTCTCACAGAAAACAGACGTAAAGTGGCAGCTTGCTGTCGCGTTTCGTTCGGTGAGTAAGATTTCCGGTGGCCCATCCCCCCCCCCTTTCCCAATCCCTTGTCCCTTCTCTTCCTTTCCCTCTTTTTAGGTTGGCAACGCATCCATGATTTTTGACATTCTTTTTGTGTTTTGGGTGTCTATGGGCGGTGGAGATCACTTACCACCAGGTGCCCCATCTGCTCGTTTGCCAGTCTCTGCTATAAAAAAAGTGCAATATCATTCTGCGGTATTTCTTAAATCGATGAATTCTTTATAAAACTTTTGTATTGTTCAAACGTCTTCATTGTATGCTCTGATTTGTGTATAATAAAACTACTGTTGTTACTAATACATTTTGTATTCAAGGATATAGTGGTTTGTGATGATATTCGAAATAAACACATCAAATTAAAGTAATTTTAAATTTAAATAAAATATTGTATTGTTTTGGTAATTTGCAAAGTGTGTAGTCAAATACGTTATATATTTATGGCAATTCTTACGTTATTGCAATGTGTATACTGAGATTTATAAAACTGTTGGGTGTAAAATTTCGAATATTAAATATTGGATATTGCCGAGTCTTTTAAATTTTGACACACTTCACGCTGTGAAGTTTGTTTTAAATTCATCCGCATTTTAAATTTTATTTTCTGTAATTGTCAAATATATTACCGCAATGTCATTTTCACTTTACCCAACTGGGTAAACGTTGCACAACTCCAAATGATTTTTAAGAGAAAGTCCCATAATATCAGTTACATCTCCTTTTATGGCATTTCCATTTAAAAGGATTGTTTACATGAACATCCAATGCAACAAATTATGTGTTTTACGATACACCTTGGACTCGATTACGAATATGTAAATAACGTATGGAGTTGTAGGGATCGAGTTTTCCTATGTAGGTTTTAGTACCAAGGTGGTCACTTCAATTATTTCTAACAATTTTAACCTTTTTACATTAATTATGTGATTCAGTGTATTCAAAACCTGTTTGTAAATAGAACTAATATTATGACATGTATAACATTATGCTTCTGTTTGTAATGTAGTTGCTGCATCATGGAATTGTATTTCGTGTGGACATTCTAAAAGTCGAATAAGTAACATTAAATCTAGATCGCATCGAACTTTTTGACCGTTCTTTACATATGACCAGTAGCGCCTCTTGCGGAAACAAAAATAGTTGTATGGAGATTTAACGATAACATTATCTACTTATTTCTTAAGTTTACGCGAATGTTATACATTGAAATAAAACTATTTTTACGGATTCTATCACTAATTGGTTTTAATTTTGATTCCTGACGTTTCGAAGGCTTTGCAGTCTTCGTGGTCAGGGGGTGGACTGACCGACCCGTGACCACGAAGACTGCAAAACCTTCGAAACGTCGGGAATCAAAATTAAAACCAAATCGTGATAGGATAACATTATCGTTATTGAGAATCATTAACTTGTACTGGGGGTACCGAATAATAGCCAGTAACTTCTCATTTGGGTAAAGCGGTGTAGCAGCATGTTTGATGAGATTATACTACAGGTAAAGTGAAATCTGTTCTTTTTTATCCGAGCACAGCAGTGAGTACACCACACCCAGGGTTGCCAACTGTTAATCTTGCTCTCCACCAGATCCAAGTTGTAAAACCACCACAAAACCACTAACAAAATCGACCCTGCTTGCAAAACCACCAGATTTTCCACTAAACTCGGATTTTGTTCGTATAATATAGTGTGAAGTTAACTCGTAACAGACCGAAATGTCACTTTACAAAGTAATACTAGTATTGCCTATTTCTAAAACGTAGTGCTGAATGCAAAATACATGAAAAACAATAAATTACTGCTACGTATGACTTTTTCAACCCTTCAGGAGACTTTTCTAATCTAAGGCTAACGTATATTTTTATTTTATTTTTAGTTTCAGCAAAAAAAAATACAAAACATTATTTTTATGCTAAAAGTTAATAAGGCTGTATTATTAGTAGCCTTCGCCTGTGATAGTGAAAAAGTTTAGTGTAATGCCGCGTCTCCTGCACTAGCTTTTTTAAAACAAAACACTAAAAATACATACAGAAAACAACAATTTTAGCTGTCACCTGCTCGTAGAACAATGGACCATAAATAAAAAATGGATGTTTTATGTAGGTGTTCTGTGTAATGTTTTAGTGCAGGAGACCCGGCTTAAGAAAAACATTGACGTACGGAATCATTTAAAGACATACGGAAAAATCAACGAATAGAAATGTCATTACTGGAATTAAAGTAATGGTACTTTGTAAAAAAAACTTACAGTATCAATCTGCAGAACATAATTTTTCTAAAATAGTTAAAGGCCCTTTAAACCTAAAAGTTGTTTCTAATTTTCATTTTTATTATTTCGCGTATCTTTTGTCATCGATCATGACGATATGTCATCATAAGCATTAGCCACAATGATAATACTAATGCAAATTTATTTACAATACATACATACACATTCACGCCTGCATCCCACGGGGGTAGGCAGAGACTATTGAGCTACACAGGCTGCGATCCCGACACGCCTCTTTTGCTTCTTCCACATTCATACTACGTTTCATACTTTTCCACTGATTGAAGGTAGGTACTCTGAACTTGCCCTTAACGCAGATTATTTATTTGATCCATATAGGATCGCGTTGGGCGCCTTCTTCTAATTCACTTGCCCTACCATTCAACTTTAGCACGATAGACCCCATTCGTAAGTCGCCTTTCATCTATCCTCTGAAACATCTTCAAACCACCTAAGCATCCCTTTCTCAATGCTACTCTGCACATCATCTTTCAACTCATAACAATCCCTTATCTTGCTATTCCTCATACGACCAGCAGGGGTGATTCCGCATATAAAACGCAGGAAACGCATTTCCACCGCATTAACTCGACTTTCATGCTTCTTATTCAAAACTAGCTTTTGCCCGCGGCTTCGCACGCGTATTTTGTAGAGCCAACTTTTTAATTTGTCGATCCACCCATTCGTTTTAGTCTAAATATTCTACAACGGGTGAGACTCAAATAACGATGTCTTGAAGTCAATCGGCCGGCGGTCACTTTTTTAGATTTCGACCCAGGATCACTAAACGACTTTAAAATGGTACATAATTCGTAAAATATTCAATATGATATAGAAAATATGGTAACGCCATCGATTGATAAATTATAATCACTTTCAGGCTATAAAGAACTCCCAACAATCGCCCACATAATACAAAAATATTCGTATCTTTTGATAGAGTTGAAGGATTTGAATAAAACAAAGCCTAAATGTTATTCCACAATGTGGTCTACAATTTCCTATCCAGTGGTCAAACATACAGACAGACAGCCAAAAATTCTAAAAATAATAAAAATATGTTCTAATACTATTTCTAAACCCCCTTAACTCGTTTTTTTTTTTGCAAATCTAATCAATGTACAGACTCGCGATATTTACATTCTTATTATATGTATTGATATAATTATTTACATAGATATTTTAATCGAAGGAATGACTTGAATTATCTAAAATTTGTAAAATATTATTAAAATATTAGTATACCTAAGTAAAATCTCATATATTATGTAAATTCTTTATAACATTTTTAAATACACTGAATATTATAAGCAAAAGTCCGATGACATTCGTACACCCAGACACAGACCCTTCAATGAGATATTTTCGAAATTTGACCATAATACAAATTTTTTGCTAATATTATATTGATAGCACTAAACGATATAGTTAGAATAGTTCAGTACTATTTATTTTCAAAGTTTTTTTTTACATTTTTAAATATATGCTACAAAAATAAAAATAAATTTTAAAATATAAAAATATTCCCCTCCGATGGCGAGGCTCGGGACCTACGCCACCGGCGGTTAGGACCCTCCTCATAATTCGTGCCGTATCCAGTAACACTGCCTTCTGCATTTGGCTCTTGACGCAAACACCAACCGATAGCCTCTTGAGGTGTTGGTTAAGGCTCATTGGTATCAAACCATGGGCAGAAATGACTATCGGAATAATGATTGTTGAATACACACCCCACATGCCAGTAACCTCATGTGCCAGGTCTAAATATTTCGACATTTTGTCCTTTTCGGCTTTCACAAGGTTCTCATCATGCGGAATCGTGACATCAAGAAGCATCGCCCGGCGCGTCAATCGATCTACTACCACAAAATCAGATTTATTGGCCACAATAAATAGTCCTGTCCGTGATAACAGATCGATCCCAATAGAGCGTTGCATGACTATTTTCGAGAACTGGTTGAGGGGCATATTCATAATAAGGCACCTCAGAAGCCACAAGGCAATATCGAAGAGCAAGTTGCTGATGTAGGATCTTGGCTACAAGGTTATGCCTATGCAAATACTCGCCGTTAGCAAGATACGAACAACCGGAAATAACATGCCTGATAGATTCTCCGGGCGGTGGCATTACATTATTATTATTATAATAGAGCAATATTATATCAAACACAGCTTCTTCGAGACGTGCAATATATTTGGAAATGTATCACTCACTTGGTGGTTGAGCGATCAACATTTCACTAAATTTTTCTACGAAACCACTAAAAAAATCCACTAACCACTAGACGGCATTTTTTCCCACTAAACGGGATTCAAAACCACCAGATTTAGTGGAAAATCCACTAAGATGGCAACACTGACCACACCTGATGATAAGCACAGTGTAGTCTAAAAAGACCTGCGACCATCGACAAACAATGTTTATCGATGGTCACCAGAATCATACCGGCCTGCATAAACGCTTGTTCACACTCCGTTTAAAGGACCTAATGTCGTAGGAGAGAGGGAAGTGAACACGTGAGCCGGCAAACTTCAAACTGCAAACATTTGCAATTGGTTTGGTTTCAAATGTATGAGTGAATCGGCAATAAAATTGTGGTATTATTTACTCACAATTCCCCCAAACAACATCCAAATTTTATGACGTTTACACAAAACAAAGCTATAATATCATGCGATTTTAGGATCATGACGTTACATTCAGTTTATGATGTTTAGGATTTATTACGGGAATAATTTTACTAGCCATTAATTTAATGAACTTGCTGAATATTTGCGACGACCAAATATTTCTTCCATTAATGTTCGTGGACACAGTAATACATAGTTTATTAAGGTCATAATGAGTAACAGTGAAGAAGAATTCCTTGTGCTAGATATAGTATTTATATTGTAGAATATTGTTTTAGAATACTCGGCATAAATAATTAGTATAGGTTAATAATAATGCTAGAATTATGCATATTGTAAGATTTACGTTATCATATTTCTATATAATCTCATCTCATTAATTATCCCGGAAATTTATTAACGTTTAAATTAATTAACTATGTGTTCTGCGGAATAGTTGCTACTAAAGCAGTCGCACTTAGTCCTGACTCCTTACACCAGTAAGGAGTCAGGAATAGTTCTTGACATTCACGATAAGGGACTTGTATTTAGAGGTGGTCCTCTAGATACAAGTCCCGTGTCGTGAATGTCAAGAACTATAAAAAATTGTTGATAGTTTCGGTCTCACAACAACTATTATTTTTTATATATTTAATTTTTTCTATTTAGTATCAATTCGGGGTGTGGAATTTGTATCCAATATGGCAATAGGCTCGCCCTTATCACATATGGGACGCAATTGAGTATGGCGAAATGTGGGTGTTTTAATTTGCTAGTTCGCCCGAAGGGGTAGGTACCCCTTCGAGAATACAGACTTGACCATATGTATATGTATATATATATGAATGATGTTCATATTGTCGTAGGTCCGGTGGTGTCTGCGCTATGCAACAAGTTCGGTTGTCGAGCGGTGTGCGTGGCGGGCTCACTGGTCGCGGCCGCGGCCTTCGTGCTCTCCACATTCAGCAAGAGCGTCACTATGATGATGATCTCGTATGGGCTGATTGGAGGTAAGTTCGGAAACCCAATGTCCTAGATATTCAACCACCTCAATTATTGTTCTTTATAAATAACACTCAACAGGCACACACTTAATCTTAACCTAGTCGTAATATACGAGTTCTTGTGTCGACGTCATCAGGAACTACGAGAGACTTTCGTTGTCCACATCATGAAGAACCGAAACAAATTGAGATAATAATGTTATATTTAAAGTCTATCGGTGCTTTGGATAATTTAATTTGTAATAAACGACGAAAATGTTAGCACTAGGTATTTAGTGTTTTTAATGATAATTTATGACACTTAAATAAAAATAACAAATAAAGATTGATGTATGTTTATACCCTTTAAAAGCTTAATTAATAATAATTAGCAAAAAGTAACGAACTAGTTCGCACATATAAAATGTCGGTCACGGACCTAAGTAAAGCAGTCAATACAATTATACAAGTAGCACTCGTTCAGGAGTATGACGCGTGACAGCCACTGTGATCCGACCCGAAACACGATTTAGTTTAAGTATATGGCCTTCCCCTTAAATGCTAAACTGCCTCGGTGGCGTGGTGGTATTTCGGTACGACTACGGTACTGAGGTCTCGGGTTCGATCCCCGGGTCGGGCAAAGTGATATTGGATTTTTCCATATCAGCCCGGAGTCTGGAATTTGTGCCCGATATGGTGATAGGCTCGCCCCCTATCACATCTGGGACGGAACTAAGCTCGGCGAAATGTGGGTGTTCTAGTTCGCTAGTGCGCCTCTGCCTACCCCTTCGGGGATACAGGCGTGAGCTTATGTTATGTAATGTAATGAAAGACGTGCACCCGTTCCCGGTAGTGGGGGTTAAAGATTGCCAATATTTCTTCAATTTCGACCGACTTCCAAAAAGGAGAAGGTCCTCAATTCGTCTGTATTTTTTATGTATATTACGCGATATCTCCGCCAAATGTGGTCCAATTTTCAAGATTATTTGTGTGTTCGATATAGCTTATTTTAAGGGTGGTCCCATATAAATTTGGTCACGATCGGATAAGTTTTGAAGTCCGTCTGTTAAGTTTTTAATCTTGTGATTATTTTAACCCAGTCTATTAAAACTGTGGAAAATATTCGATTGACTTATTTTAGACCGTCTTGATAAGTAATTTATATGTGGCTTTAAGCCGCGTCCCCTGCTCTAAAACATTACACTAAACACGGTACCTTTGGTCCATTGTTCCATGAGCAGAAGACAGCGAAATATGTTGTTTTGTGTAGGTGTTGTGTTGTGTTTCGGAAAAACAGGTGCAGGAGGCGCGGCTTTAGAACAACAATTCGGTAAATTACTTTTACTCTCAAATCACAATACGATTATAACACAGGAGTAAGTCTATATGAAACTGATGCTCGCAGGTATACACAGTTCATACAATTGATCTTATTGGATTTTAATGTGACACTTAGCAAAAAATGATGTGACTTTGTCAAGACATTTGACATTGTTATGATAATAGTCTTGTCCTCATGAGATAATTGAATTCAATTACACCCAGGTCTAGGTACTTAATTAGATTTAATTTATTTATGTTTAATAGAGAATGTAAAAATGGAATTCAAAGTCGATATTATATTCGTTGTAATTTTCTCTGCATTTTCGGTGGGAGGTTAGATGACATTAATTATGTACCAAACTGGATAAAGACCACCGTGCATTTGGACCAAAATAATCACGACTTCCAACTTGATCCTATCGTAATGAAATTAATGTGGGACCACCTTTAAAATAAGCTCTATCGAACACAGGAAAAATTTTGAAAATTGGTCTAAATTTGGCGGAGATACCGCGTAACATACATAAACAAATACAGACGAATTGAGGACCTTCTCCTTTTTGGAAGCCGATCGAAAAAATCTACTACGTAAAAAAAGATAAATTTGGTCATCCGGAAATCCACTTAGGTACCGTACGAACAACAACTGTAAGTGCCACTCTATGTCGGTTTTCTGTAAGAAAGTGGTAGTAATCCTGTGCTGGCACATGAATGTGTTCTTGTGAATGTGCTGCATTGATAAAACAATACAACGCGGCTCTATCACTACGGGTTACTTTGTTACTTACATAAATAAAATAATCCTGAATTCGACCTCGTGGTTGAAAACGTGGCGTCATAGGATGTTTTACGACTCGATGCGGATAATTCGGCGTTTGTGTTTAGTTTATAAATACTTCGATCGATGGCAATTATGACGTTGAGGCAAGTTTTGAGGTTTCAGTTTGAAGGCTCTCAATTCATTCAGTACAAAACATTTTGTACGCAAATGTATACAGTAGCCTTTGTAATTACTCGCCATGCAATGCTTAATTGTTTGAAATTGAAAGGCAGGTTTATTTACGGAATATTCACGGTTTATTTGATATAATTTCCTGTCGTAGTACTATTTGGGGACAACAATAAATACTGCGAAAATACATACTCACTCTATTCTTACTAAAATCAATCAATCCAATAATTTTCAAATGCTAAAAGATTAACATAAAATAATTCATAACTTTACATACATACGCTCATGCCTGTATCCCCGAAGGGGTAGGTACTAGGCAGAGAAGCACTAGGGAACTAGAACACCCTAATTTTGTCGAGCTTTGTTCCGTCCCAGATGTGATAGGGGACGAGTCTATCGCTTTATCAGGCAAAATTTCCAGACTCCGGGCTGATACTGAATTGAAGAACTGTCACTTTGCCCGACCTAGGTATCAAACCCGAGACCTCGGACAGTAGTCGTACAGAAATACAACTACGTCACCAAGGAAGTCACTTCATAACTTTAAAAACAATCAATCTATAAAATGTATTCGAGTTCTTAAATCTTATAATTTTGTAAAAGATATGAATTGACATTAACTACCATTTGGTAAACAAATCCATAAAATCTCAATATGGTTGTGAATTGTACACAATATGCAATACGGTTGAAATAGTTAAAATTTATGGACCGTGAGTTGGCGCCTGCGGAACTATAAATATAATAACGTGTGCTATTTTCGATGATAATACCTACTACTCGTAGCTGGATTAATAGAAGAAAACGCAGTGGTCGTTGAGGGCTAGTGTTATGCAACTTGGCGTTCATGTCGGCCTTGGCACATTGGCACAAATACGCCATGGCTTGGCGACGCTCAGTCGGCGTAGTCGTCGCGTCCTTGGAAGCTTGGACCGATTGACTCAGTGCCCGCGTAAAGGATATGGCGGATGGCGACCGTTCAGCTCATTCAGCTCATATTCCAGCATGACAATTAACACTAATAACTGACGTGCAGTACGTCATATTTCTATTTATGGAAGTTCCGAGTATTAGTAAAATAGACTACTTAATTGTAGACTCTATTACTAGTAATACTAGACTAGTCTAGCACTACTAGACCTAGACTACTAGTAGTCTAAATAAAGAAAATAAGTTTATGAAATATTTTACTTTTATTAATGTTACATTAAATAAAACTATTTTTACGGATTCTATCACGATTTAGTTTTAATTTTTATGTCCGACGTTTCGAAAGCTTTTCCAGCCTTCGTGTTCACAGGTCAGACTGACCCAAGTCGTGATAGCATCCGTAAAAATAATTTTATTTCAATGAATAACATTCGCGTAAACCTAAGAAATCACAACGTTACATGATTTTTTTAAACTTATGTCTACAAAAAGCCAGAGAACTAGAAAATTTACAGCAGTGGTCTACTTTTGAATCTCTTAATTTCCATGGAATAAAAACTAAGCTAAATCTTATTTGCAATATGGTTGAAAACCCTATATTAAGGTGGTATAAGGGCAGGTAGAAAGAAAGAATTTCCATGCGATAGAAACGTCGGAGTTGCAAAGTCATTCATTGGTATGCACTTTTGCAACATCATGCATGACGGGTTCATTCCTTTCTTTGTTATATTAAAAAATTTTACGCTGTCTGCGTGGGAGTGAGATGTGCATAATTAAGTTATTTTTGGCGCAAGATTCTGTTTTTGTAACTTTAGTGCTTTCAAGAGACATTTGCATTTCTGTACTTGCAAGATTCATGCTAACGGCTCCGGGAAGAACCGTTGTGCAGAGTAAAATGTAAATTGTATTATTTTAAGCAATGAACTTAAATTGGTTTCGATGATAACAAAATATTTTAAATACAGCTTCTTATTTAAAATATTTTGTTATCATAGAAAATAATATATAATTTCCTAATTTAATTTGCCCGGGACTGGATCCCCCAGAGGGAGTTGACGGCAGACAGGCAGCCGGTCGTAAAAACTTATCCAATTCTTTCTGCAACATGCTTGAAAAAGCGTGTTGTGCCAATCCCACATTAAGGTGGGATAAGGGCAGGTAGAAAGGAAGGAAGACAGCTTCTTATGGATACGTAGTTTATTTAGTTTTAATTATGGCAGTAATAGTATCCAGGTTCTATAGTGTTATGGAAAAACAATACTATTGTTATCGCATAAATATATTACACATTTCTTTGTCTTCTAATTGCATAAGTTTATTGAAAACTTCAGCAGTAAAATTGTTCTATAAAATAAAATTCTATGTAAATCAGAATGACGATGCTCGTAGATGGCATCGGGGTTAAGAATAAATTGTAATGTGAATTAAATAAATTTTTAGTTTCTACTGTTATCGTAATATTGAAGTCAGTTCTACATGTTACAACCCCTCTTCCATGTGATAAGTATTTTATAACGATCCCTTTGGGAAATACCAAAGGGTATCGATTTTCCATTGCAATAATTTCTGACTACTTACTTCTATTAGACGCTTTTTTTTTTAGATATACGAGTATGCCATAATATCAATCTACTTAAATAGCAGTGTAATATCACATCGAATCCATACTACCCAGTCTAAAGTTTTGACATAAATAAATACACCCAACAGTCACACATCTAGTGCTGACACCACACTAGAATAACTTGTATTGTGTCAGAGACTATGAGCGACTTTCGGTCTCACAACACCCAGACTTGAAACAAATATCTGTGGGCCACACAAACATTTGTCTCAATGAGGGAATCGAACCCACGTCCTCTCGCTTCACAGCCGGCTACTCGCCCGCTGCACCATGGAGGCTGTCTTATATTCGAATATCGAATATAATATATAGATACACCTATTCATGCTTCCCGAGCTCCACGCCGAAGTCATCAGATTGGCTCGTTATTAAGGCTTATATTTAGAAATGTACCATAAAAAGGCAAATCTTTTCTATACCATCCTTAGAAAATTGTTGCGCCCATTGATGTGAGATAAAGTCAGATGGAATGAAAGAAAGTTAATTGGAAATCATCATATTATCATACGATGCATGTTGAATTAAATCCCAGAAGTATTTGACTGGAATCCCACTGGTCCTCAAATGAATTCTTCAAACATTTACTGTTTCAACACGTTCTTTGTTCACTCGACCCTTGAAATCGCCACTGACGCTGTGTGAAACTGGACATATGCCAATGCAAATATGCATATAGTAAAACGGCTTAAGTAACAATCTCTCGCGACGAGTTAAGGCCTTTTATTACGTACCACTGGAATGGGCTTTCCATTCCACGGAGTATGTGTGCATATTATTATGTTGAACCAACTTCATCAGTTCTATCAATAATGTGGATAGCCCATATTGAGTCGCGGTTTATTATGTTTAACCTACTTAAAATTTAAGTTTCTCTATTCGTACACACACACATACATATATAAGCTCACGCATGTATTAGGATAGCATCCCGGAGGGGTAAGCAGATACAGACTAGCGAACTAAAACAACCATTCGCCGATGTTATTTCCGTCCCAGATGTGATAGAGGGCTAGCCTATTGCCACATCGGGCACAAATTCCAGACTTCAAGCTAATACTGAATTGAAAATAAAACAATATCATTATCTGATCCAGAATCGAACCCGAGAACTTAGTCCTGCCGCTATACAAATTATGGTTATATTAGTCTGTATGTGTTTTATGTATGTGACCGATAACTCCGATTTGCATGATAATTTTCCTTTACGAGTTGGTCCTATATACCTACATTTTGGAAAAGCCACGAAATAAATAAAACTTAAAAACTAACTTCAAAGTCATAAATGAATTTCTTACTCTCTTTGGAGTTGGTGCTTAGTTGTCATTTGATCTACATTCGCTTTCGCCCTGACTTCAAACAGACTAAGTTTATTTTTGACTTGTTCAAGTCGATTCTTAAGTTTTATATTTTGCTACAAATATTGTATCAACAATAAGAGAGTATCAACTCTTGTCCCGTTTTCCGCGTTCTTGTTCGCGCTCTACCGGGAAGAGCCTTGTATTAGTTTCCTTATACCTACACACGTGTCTTTAGTATACCAAAGATCTTCAAAAGGTAGTCTTACGCCCGTATACTGGAATGCTACTCAACTTTAACGGCTTCTTACATTGATTTTCGCTATACAATTTTGACGGATAAGGCGGCCTAATGAGTATTCCACGGTACCTCATTGTCTGACAAAATATAAAGATGTCAAAGTATAGACATGTCTCGAAGATAACAGACATTGTAGAAGATATGCTTTATATATCTTCTGTACATGTAATCTGCTTTATTTCTCACATTATTGTAAAATACTGTATATTTTAAGAAGTCTAAAAAGGAATATTAATAACATTAGTTATCATTAAATTATAAACAACATCTAGTCTTTTTTCTGTACTGAGGTCAAAATAACGCATTATTGGCAGAGTGCCAGATATCTCAGACACTACGGCGCCATATACGACCACGGTGATGTCTTATTGTAGAAAATATTAACAAATAGTCTTAGAAGTGAAAATAAACCAGAACGTTTGAATGCGTGGTCTTTGCATGAATTCTCAATGTTGATGATATTATAAGAAGACTAAGATCTGTAGATCTGTAAGCTGAGATCTATAGAGCAAATTTCGACTAAGTTACGGAACACTAAGCTACGGACAGACTAAGCAAAGATTTTCCTGAAAAAAATTACTCTGACTAAGTCAAAGTTCGAATTAAAAGTTCCAAATTGAGTTTGTTTCTTTGACTTAGACTTGTCGAAGTTCGCTCTATAGATCTCAGCCTTAGTCTACAACTCTACAGGAGTCTGGACGTGAACTCTTCGCCCACTTAACAACTTTTCTTTGAACTTCGTATGAAACCAGTACTTTCAAAAAGGTGCCATGAACAAATCTGTCTAATGTCAACTATTGTACCTTTTGTTTAAAGTTACTTTCTTCATCTAAAGATTTCTGATAGAGTATGAAATCTCTCTTTTACAGTTACAGCTTTACAATCGTACATTTGAATATTGCTGCTACTTTCGACCGACTTCCAAAAAGAAGGAGGTCCACAATTCGTGTGTTTTTTTAATGTATGTTACGCGATATCTCCGCCAAATGTTAATCGATTTTCAAAATTCTTTTTGTGTTCAATAGAGCCTATTTCAAGGATATTCCCATATAATTTGGTCACTATCGGATTTGAAGTCGGTGTGTTAAGTTTTTAAACTTGTTATTATTATTATTATTTTTTATTTATATTAAAGAAAGCTTAGAGACAAATAACAAAACTTTCAGATACATACATCGTTTAACAACGTTGCTAATTACAAGCTCTCACATATATTATATCTCTTATTGTTAATAAGACAAAAGTACTACGTTAATTCAATATGCCATTATTTCCTGAATATGTAAATGTAGAAAATACTACAATGCATTGTACATAACATTTGATGTTTGAAAAAATCATTAGCGACTCTTGATTAGCGTCAATTATAGTACGATCCTAGTTGGCAGCCGCACATTGAAGTCATCGTATTTCAATGTCGAGACCATTCGGAAACGATCCGTCACGTTTATGAATTACTCACATGCATTTATTTGCATACACTATTATGGATTTCCTTCCCTAGTGATAGCATTTATTTTTAGTGCGTCACCTTGATTGATGTCAAGATTCTTTTATCTAGAGATTTAAGATCTTATGGTATTCAATATTCATGTTTTTACTGTGCAACCGTAATATCAACAATAAGCGGGGCTACTGATAAATGAGGCATTACTTTATTCTATTTACGGAATTCAGGGCATATGTATATGTATGTATTTTATCGGATGTATAAGTGACAATGAAAATTTAATTAAATATATTTTTTTATCAGATCGATTATAATAAGATAATTATATGTCAGCAAAATTTTAATACGATCCGATGAATTATCGTGTCCAAGGTACCGTAGGTCGTGTAAGAGGTGAGGTCTGTTTTTTTGACAATTTACGCTAGCGACTACGTATATTTTTTTTTAATAAAAACATCAGTTCTCCGCTTAACCGCTAGAGGCGTTCGGGTGTTTTTCATATAAATATTTAAATTGCTAGCGAGAAATGTTAAAAAAACTCGTGGTTGGCCTGCAATTGTGATGAGCAATCGTTCCTCGTTTCCTTTCGTTTTAATTCTAAACCCAACTTAAGAATCCGTATCGTGAAGGATTATCAATCTTCACCGTTCAGTTGGTGGTTTAGTATGATAATGATCCATCATATTCGATAATCTTGGGACATTGATTAGATATAGATTGCGAAAGAATTCGCTGGATGTACTTCTAGGTATTGTAACACGAAATATATTTATAGGCAAATCATTCTTATCTATACAACATACACGAATATTTTAGAATATGAATTGGCCTGCGGAGTAGCTTTTTCGTGTAAATAATTAAACATAAGCTCACTCCTGTGTCCCCGAAAGCGTAGGCAGAGGCGCACTAGCGAAATAGAACACCCACATTTCGCCGAGCTTAGTTCCGTACTAGCTGTGATAGGGGGCGAGCACAAATTCCAGACTCCGGGCTGATATGGCAAAAATCCAATATCACTTTGCCCGACCCGGCAATCGAACCCGAGACATCAGGACGGTGGTTGTACCGAAATACCACCACGCCATCAAGGCAGTTAAATGAATGTATTTATCTAATATTCATGTGACAAAGACCTACATACACGCACCTGTCTTGAGAAACTGTATCACCTAAATTCCTCTTACCACACTGCCCTACTGGACTTCTTTCTTTTGCCCATTATGTAGAAATTGATGATTAATTAATTTAATGACAAATAATGGAATATGTACCGGAACGTGACGCATCTGAACGAGTACCGTCGACCTGCGCAGTGGCAACAACCCATATGTTCCTTTGTGCGATTTCAAATAACGATTTGTGGGCCGACAACAGCAAACACTGACTCATGCAACACGATATTCCTGATTATGTACGTTCCGTATGCGCATATGTTATGACAACATACAAAATAAGTGGGATCATTTCAAAAAGTAAAACTTGTGTAGAAATTAATCAGTTGGTTTTGGATGTGACAAAAATTCACAGTAGTAGCATGTATAATAAAAGGAAAACTGTCACGGCTAAGCCGGCTTTACAAGTTAACGAGATATAGATGACCAATGTAAAAAGAAAAAAAAACGGACAAATTATTTTGAATATAACTTAGATAAAGTTGTTAGTGATGTAAAACAGATAGTAAATATAAGTTTATGGACCATATACTTAAAATTATTATACAATTATTTGAGTAACAGTTACCCTTACTTCGAGACCCTGCACTGTGCGTGGTAAGATATGCAGCATGCACTTGGCCACTTTTATTAATCATTTAGATCTTTCTGAGAAAATATTGTTAAATTCAATTCAATACGAGCGATTCCAATCTGGTTGCATGTAATATCTCATTCGAAGTAAACACTCGTGCTTCATTTGAACAATACATCAGTCAGTTGCTAAGGCAAGACCAGCGAAGGTCGGTATCAATAAAACTGGAACGTGATCCTTTGTTCAAGAAAGTCCAATCTTGAGAATTCTTCAACTGGCCGACTGCCCGAAACCAGTCCAACAACCCTTCAAAGTTAGCTCTTTATAAGAATTCTATTAACTTTCAATATTCAAAAATCAAATACCCAGACGATACTGTGGTGAAGCACAATATGAAATACCACAATTTTAATTATGGTCTTTGGAAGTCTTTTTACGAGATAGCACGAATGCAATTACTGGCCATTCAGGTCCTGGCAGCTCAAAATTGAGTACACTCAATAATATGAATAGAAAAATACTACTTTTACATTATTCATTTTAGAATCGCAAATGTTTGTCTTCATACATTTTAGCTCTGAATAAAATTGTTAAATAGTTATAAGGGAAATATCTTCTCAGTAAAGTAAAAAATATAAATATGAATCTTATTCTGTCATCACTATAGCATATTTCTGAAATGAACTAAAAAACTGCCGAAGTGCATAACCGTAGTAATCGTAGAATTTATAACAATGTTTTATTTGTATTGAGGTGACTAATTACGAAACAACATGTTTAGATACACCGTAATTTTCCATTTTGCGAAACAAATTTTGTGATGATATGCCTCAGTTGACGAAGTTATTAAACTAATTTGTACCTACAGTTTCAGGGTTATGGTTATTTTTAGCAATATGATTTAACAAGGATATTGTAACGCACGGTAGTATGTAAATGCTCGGAAAGTTTCATACAAGATTTTAAAAGCTTACGAATCCACTTCATAAATCATCAAACCTTGACCAAATGTATATGGGACCAGCCTTGTAGCTGGCTTTATCAAAAACAAAGAATTTTGAAAATCGGTCCACATTTGACGGATATACTGGTCGTTTAATAAAGTTTATACCCATAACCTCTCTATACCTATAACAATTCCACATAGAGGAGTTCGATTTAATGAGCCTTTAGAAATATTAAATTTTACCGCTACATTGCTAACCATTCCCTCTTTAACGGCCGGTTTTAATAAACAATCTCAGTTTAGGGTGCAAATAGATCGCGATTATGAACCAATCAAATTACGTCATTTGAAGGAGTCATGTTCAAACTGTGTTCAAATCTATCTGCACATTCTAACTGAGATTGTTTATTGGAATCGGGCGTTAATGAGCCTTCCGAAATATTAAATTTTACCGCTAGATTGCTAACCATTCCCTTTTTACGTGTCGGTATTATTGATACTCACTTTATGAAACACCCTATATAGGTGATATACATACATAGAAATTGAAATAGAATGTAAGAGATAGTGACGTGGGTACCGCCTTCAGCATTTTGATGCTTATTGTGTGTTGGCCCCCAGAACGGGACCACCCCAAATTACACTCTATACAAACCCTATGGTTCAAAGTATTTTTCGTTAGTCTAGTACACAAATTGCACAAAGGTATCTAATTTAGTGTAGTGCCAAATTGATGACGTATCACAGCATCATTACTTCAAAGAAAATAATGAACTAGTTGATTTATAGATTAACAACTTGATGTAGAGATTTCTTGATTGCGTATAGAAATATGATTCCAAAATACCGCGAGTTATAAACAAAATGCACATCATTTTATGCCGGGTTCATACTAACCGAACGAACGTTCGCGAATCTTCGCTGTTGCGTTCATACAAAGTGGGTGTTCTAGTTTGCTAGTTCACATCTGCCTACGCCTTCAGGGATACCGTCGTAACCCTAAAGAGTTATAATTATAATAATTCTTGTAGCTGGCCGCACAATGCTTACTCATAATTTGTAATTATTCATTAAATTGATTTGATTACATTTTTATCAGGCTGAATGGAAATTTTGTGGAGATTATAGTGGATAGAATTTTAAAAAATCCAGATTAGAAGCCACGTGTGTAATATCAGTTATTTATAAAATAGAAAGTGATAACTTGATGATTAATAATTGGCCCTATTGAATATTTCATAAATGCATAAATAAAGTTCGTTCTGGAATTGATGCCGCTGCATCGATATCGGCACTGACACTGAAATTAAAGAAGGCGTTAGTAAAAACAAAATTCACTGTGCATTGTGTAAATTAATCCATTTTATTCCAGCGACAATATTTGCCAAAAAATAAAAATATATATTTAATTGTTATGGACTAGTAATTAGTACCAGCCCACCTAGCATGCGCGCCACGAGACAATGTTGTCTACGCTTTTTGTCGTATTATAACCGGTTTTCCCTATTTCTCTACGGACACCTATATGCGTTTTAGTTTATTTTCATACAATATTGTAGACAACATCTCGACAGTTGATTATCGAGATATATCGTAACACGCATGCTAGCCGGGCAGGGAGGTATTTATTTAGTACATTATACCTTGCCAGAATAAGACGACACAGGGATGCGCATATGAAAGAATATCGATAAACATATCGTTTACTATCGATATATTTTACGAAACTTACCAAACATTTATATAACTCGTAGTATGTTTCCATAAATAAGGATGAACATTTTGTCTCATTTGTTTGCAGGTATCGGCTTCGGTATGATCTACCTGCCGTCAGTGGTAGCCGTGGGGTATTACTTCGAGACCCGACGGTCGCTGGCCACCGGCATCGCCGTATGTGGGTCGGGGGTGGGCACGTTCAGCTTCGCCCCCCTTGCCGCCATATTGCTCAATGAATTCGGCTCGTGGCAGAACGCGAATCTACTGCTGGCTGGATTGATCCTCAACTGCGCCGTGTTCGGAGCGTTGATGAGACCTCTTGTATATCCGAAGGTAAGTAAACAATAGCAGCCCAATGGATTGAAAATTATCATGCCATTAAAAAAGTCTCAAGTGTTTAAATCGCCCGTATTTTTTTATTTTACTGGGTTCATTTTGGGTCTTACTTATATTTTGTTGGAAATAAAAGGGACAGACTAGTCTTAATCATTTGCTCAGCTAAAATGCTTTTTTTATGTAAGGCCCATTATGCTTAATCTATTATATGAATTGTTTTTTTAAACCCGATGCATCGCTAGTATGTATACTATAGAGGTATATTTATTACTTCGTTATACGACATATGTAAATTGACATAATACAATCAGTTTAGCAATTAAATGCCTACCGCAAGTAGAATGCCCGGATGAAGAAAAACCACAAATAGACCTATGTTATCGTTTACAAAGGATTGTTCTCATTATTAGATTATGTTGATTTATAAAATTATGTTTAAAGAACCACTCATACATACAGCATTTTTTGTTAGGTAGGGTCAACTCCTCTAACATCATGGTGAATTAAAGGAGCGTCTCCTGCACCTGTTTTTCTTGATAACAAAACAAAAACACCTACACAAAACAATGATTATCGCTGTCTCCTGGTCATAGAACAATAGACCATAGATAAAAATGTGTAATGTTTAAGTTGAGGCGTCGAGGCTTAACATACACGTATAATAAACAAAAATAGAACGCATAATTTAAGCGCAAAAAACTTGAGAGTATCATGTGATTGATTGATGACATTGCATTTCTTGTATTAATTACAAATAAAAAACAAGAAAATATTAATTTTCTTAAAAAGTGCACCTTTATAGACTGCGATAAAGTTCGTAAACGATAATGAAAGTAAGTAGTAAGTTTTCCACACTCCAAAACAATGGAACAGATTACACTGTAGTCTGTACACAATAAGATAGCAGACTAGCAGTACTTGAAATGCTTTTATAGCAGATTATCACTAAACAGCGGTATGAGATATCGGGCTTTAACTTTACGGGCCGTTCATACTGGAAACATTTGTTGATATTTATCTAAATCTTCAGCAGTGTCAATATTATGTACAGCAGGGTTACCAGACCTCTTATAGCAGTATTATTATAATGGTTCTTTGTTTTGTATGGGAATCGGTACAAGTAAAATTATAATAATGCTATAAGAGGTGATGGTAACCCCCCTGGTGTCCCATAACCTGCACGACAAACTTTAGGTGAATGACGATGTATCAAACAAAAACTATGAACGTTTTATTTTATTAATATTCAGGATGTTATTATTTTACGACCGAATTCAAAAAAGGAGAAGGCCCTCAATTCGTCTGTATATTGTTATTAATATGTATGTTCCCCGATATCCGCCAAATGGGGACGGAATTTCAAGATCATTTTTGTGTTCGATACAGCTTGTTTTAAGGGTGGTACCATAATATTGACACCCTGAACTGCATTTATGTGGAACATCCAATTAAGTTTTTTTTATGGCAATTTAAATACATTATGCCAATGTCAAGTTAGGGAAATTGTTTTCCTACACCTAAGTTTTCGCAAGTGCAATGAAGTCGGATGTGTTCGATTTCAAGGCCCTGCTGGAGATTTGGCGTCAATTCCTTCCAGTTTGATGTTTTTAGACGATTTTCTCGCAGTGGAGGAATCGAACATGATCGACCCATCCACCCGACGAAAAGCATCCAAAATCACTTATTTCAAAGCTTCTTGCGTAGTGCAAAGTTTATTGCTTAGATACACATCACATTTAAACCATAAACACAACTTTAGACTAAAATATGAAATCATTAAAACAAGCGACCACCCGCACCGTCATAATTCACGCCAAAACTTCGCCAAAAGTTCAATTTTTATTTTACAGACTTCGGGCGAAAAACCGTTGTTGCAGCGTATGGCCGAAGAAAAAAGACTGCAGATGGAGAGAGGGTCCATCGGTGGATCGTACTTCGTGGTGCAGTTGCCTGATGGCACCATGGAGAAAAGATTGAAGGTAAGCTTGACTTGGATGGACTGAATGAACGAATGATTTGACCTGTAACGACAGTACGGAATGCGTATTTACAATTATGTTAAGATTTTAGGGTTCATATCTGTACCTCAGAGGCATACAACATCAAGCGGCAGAATTTTACAGGAAAGGAGAAATTGTGCGCCGCAAATCTATGAATGCAGTACTGGTCAATTTAATTAAAAGTTATAGAAATGTTATATTTACGCATTTTACATTTTTGTGTTTGATATCACTATAAAGATCTGAGTTTTGCGCATCTATTGGTGTAAAAAACTTTGGAAAAAAATTTGTTACTATTGTATCACTCTGAGGTACAGAAATATTGATGTTGATTTGGAGTTAAAATAAATGTAAATCGATTTTTTATTTATTTTAGAATAAATTTCTTAGGATTACTCACTATTTATGTGTCTAAAGTTATTTCATTCTGTAGACGTGATGATGAGGATTATTTATATAAGACTTACTGTGTATAATAAGGACGTATTTGATGAATCAAGAAGGTTTCATATGCTTCGTATGGAAAGAGACATTGTGGTAACACTTTTCAAATGGGGATAATATAAAATAAATACTGATTTCTTAAGTTTACGTGAATATTATACATTGAAATAAAACTATTCTTACGGATTCTATCACGATTAGGTTTTAATTATTATTCCCAATAAAAAATAAAATAATAATAATAAATAAAACCTAATCGTGATAGAATCCGTAAGAATAGTTTTATTTCAATAAAATAAATAAATAACACCCAAGAATCACACACAGTCCTGACCCCACACAAGGTACGAGTCTTGTATTGTAGATATCAAGAACTACGGAGAGAAAGGAGAGTGACCACCCAGACCCGATCTACAACATGTATAGATCTAACACATCGATACAATACGAAAGAATCTCGTAAACTTGGTTTTGTAAGATGTTATTAGGTTTTTAGCAATATACCGAGTGGCGCCAACATGACGACATTAAATCATACCAGATATAACTTACAATTTTGCAAGGCTTTGTACCAAAAATCAGACGAATAGGTGAAATATATTAGCCACAGGATTGATTTTTAGTTTTGTCAATTTTTGCACATGTAGGTAAACTTCAGTAGGTTACTGAAGTTTACCTACATGTAGATTTTCGGGCATCGTACCGGTTTTACGCAGTATAAATGGTGTGACATTTTAGTAACCGAACTTTTGCTATTTATTTTGTTGTAAATTTTTTTTCAATATTGACGTCATAGTTTTTTTTTATTGCTATTGCGAAATATAAAAATGCCTATGTTACCCATTATAAAATATAATTTTGTTATGTTGGCGTCACTCTGTATATCAACAATGTATGTAAAATAGCTGCAATGTAGTGGTGTCCTCAACGTTCAAATGTAAGGGCGTCAATGATGTGAATGTTGCGTGAGTGTTATGGTGTTGTGGTGCGGTGAAAGTGAGGAGAGACAGTGGTGCGTGTGCAGGCGCCGTTGAACATCGACCCGGGCGTGCACTCGTCGCTGAACCTGGAGGCGCTGGCGCGCGTGCCCACCGCGCCCTCCATGCACGCCGTGCCCACCGCGCCCGCGCTCCCCACCATCACCGAGGCGCACGTCGCGGACCTCACGCCTGTCACGACCGTCACACACACCGACAAGGTGCGCGCGAACCCACTCTCCTCCGCTCCCCTCTTCTTCTCATTCTCCCCGCTCCTCACGGAAACTTACAATACACCCACCATGCCCGTCACACACGCTGCGCCCGTCAACACAACACACCAGCAAGGTGCGCGCGAACCCACTCTCCCCTCACGTTCCCACTTACTTTCCCTCGCTACTCTCATCTTCCCACTCCCCCCAGTCTCCTCTTACTCCTCCCGTTCCACACGCAAACTGTATGTACTAACAGCTCTGAGTTGCCAGATGCGATACGAATGTTCCTAAATTGATAGAATGTCTCCTTACCAAATCTTATTTCTTAGAAAAGTAAGCAGTTCATCTGGCTTTGCCGATATCTGTGGACAACGATAATCACTTACCATTGATGGATTTGCTCATGTGCTTTCATAAGTCGATAAAAAATATCTGAAGATCAAGCAAATAGCAGTGAACGTGGAATATACAAAAATCAAACATCCATGACACAAAACCTGAACTGTTCTGATTACATGATAATGTTGAATGAAATTTTATAAATCTCAAAAACCGAATAACACGTTTAAGCAGTTGTAGTAACCTTGCAACCCTATTGAAAATATAGTCTTCAGAAAAATAAGAGATCAATTGATTTTTCCAAAAAATCAGTGGATCTACTGTTAATCAACTCTGGCAACTTTGATATTACTCCTCATCTTTGTAAATAAATGATCTGCCGCTGCGCACTCACACCCGCATTAATGCTGAGTCTGAACTCTATTACAAGGCAATGAAGTCCACATTCTTCGCATACACCAAACGTGTTCTGGTCACACGATGCGATGAGACGTGCAAATTGTTACACGGCGGCATTAGGGTCAATAGAACACACCATTGCCACCATTTTGCACGCTTGGACCATGGATGGTCGAGGCAATCTGTCCTCTTGCAATCTCCTGCTATTTTCATACTTTTTGTTCTAATCTTTTTAATGTCCTCTGTGTTTATGCACATTATTATTTTTGCCTGGCGTTATGTGGGTCTAATGCCAGGGTTTTATTTTTGTTGTTTGGTATGCCTTTCTCGACGCTTTTTATTTAGTGTTTATGTTATACCTACCTATATACCTACATGTTTTTAAATCAGAATGGCAAGAAAAAAAACCTTGCATTATTTATATACTTGAAGCTTTTTATTCTTTTATACCATGTCTTTTGTATGTGAATACTTTTCATTAATTAATTTAATCTTATGAATCTTCGTAATTAAGTAGAAAATAAGGAATAATATAAATAATTTACTACTAACAAATACTTGTATTATGTATGAACTAAATCTTATTTTGGTAATGTTCGCTGTATAGATAGATATATTGACGAACAATGGAGAACATAGACCTGACAATTTAAGAATAATTTAACTTTAATATTATAGAATCCTTGACGTACCTTATTAAATGTAATTGTTAAGGATTAGTATCCATAAAGTAGTTGAAGCTTAGTAACAATATCTTGTATTTTAAATTCCAAAAGGAAAATATGTCATGAATAAATCTTTTTGCCGCAGTATTCCTATTCCTTTGTGTAAACAAAGATCATATTATACTTATTATTAAGTACTGCTAATGCTGTCTCAAACTTTCTTTAATTACTGCACTGCACCCCTTATACAGCATCTTAATTGCTTTTGTGACTAACATATTTATTATAGAGATAGGCTGCGATATTTTTACGTATTACTAACATTAAAAATAGTGTTTTGTTTTTATTAAAATTTGTGTCTGCAGTAGCTAATGTACCAAAATATCACTCTGACAATGGTCTAATAATCTAAATTGTATGCACATTTTATTTTACTTTTTGCACTTTGCACGTATACTAACTACTTTGGAACATTGGCAATGTTATAAAGTATTTTACCCCACCATTTATTTGTACTGCACATATACTACTTTTTAACACTGTAAATTTTATGAAGGACACTAAGCCAGTTTTTATGTGGGCTTATGCATACAATTATATGTAATATTGTGAAGTTTTGGCAATACAATGTCATAGACGATAGAGCGCCCTCGGCTCTAACCTAACCTAACCAACGGTTTTAAGGTGTACATCTTTGTAACATTGTCAATGTTTTAATGTTGCCTAACCTACGTTTTATCTGGTCTTATGCACATATACTATTCCGGGCTTGTTTATATTCTTTTGCATGTCTAATTTCTGCAGTACTCTGAGAACTAGGGAAAATTTTAAGGAAGAAAACGCTTTTTATTTTCTTTTCTTTTTACTAGTGCACTTCAAATATGAAAACTATTAGCTTTAGTTATTGTTAGTCGTTTCTATGGGTTTATAGCTTAATGTAGTGTAATGTAGTGCTTAGCGTGTAACTACAACTAAGAAAATAATAGAATTCGTAAGTTTTCTCTAGTACAGTGGTTGAATGCAAAAAATCGACGCTTTTAGATAAATAACATTAGAATAGAATTAACCCACAGATTATATCTAATGGAGAGACAGAGAGAGTGACAGCGATGACTTATATGCTAAGTAATTGACACGTAACCTTATGTCGTTAAGTTAAAGCTGATATTAATAAAACGAAAACCAAAGCGACGTGGTGGTTTATTATTATAATATCAGTTTTATGTAAAAGGACATAAGAATTAAGATGGAGGTTTGCAGTCACTTAATTGGCCGGCTGGGACTTTATACCTTATAGTCTATTTACTTGTGCTCACTTTTATTATTGTAATACATAACACATAACATAAGCTCACGCCTATATTCCCGAAGGGGTAGGCAGAGGCGCACTAGCCAACTAGTACACCCACATTTCGCCGAGCTTATTTCCGTCCCAGATGTGATAGGGGGCGAGCCTATCGCCATATCGTTCACAAATTCCAGACTCCGGATTCAATGTAATACGTAATCTATAAATCCATCTATTAGATATGATCTGTGGTATGGAAAGATGACTTTAGGAGAGTGTGTCATCGCGGTAGTTATTTACAGAGCGAGAACGGCAACGTGATCGTGAACCCTGTGCAGCAAGCGCAGCCGCAGCACATGTCCCGTAACGTGTCGTCGCCCGCGTTCAGTGCGCAGGCGCCGGGGCTGCCCAAGAACGGGTCGGTGCCGTTCTTCGACCGCCAGCGCAAGCACAGCACCGGCGACAGGTCGGTGGACAGGTACCGTGCCGAATATCACATTACTGGGTGTGCCGGCCGGTGGAGGGAAATCATTTTTGTATATCGACCGTAAGCCGCCAATACCTCTTACGCCCGAATGGTCAAACGCTGCTCAACTTTAACGGCTTCGTATATTGATTTTCGCCATACAATTTTGACAGATAAGGCGGCCTTAAACGACATAAGGCGTCCTTAAGTGTATGAACATTCGACGGTTAAGTGCTTTGAGATCAAGTTTATAGAAGACAATAAAAACTAAGGAAAACTAAGTATATTAAAAAATATAGATTATATTTATGCACCCAAAATCCAAGATTATTAATTTTAAAATAGTTTAATACTGCTAATAAGAAAATATTTACATCATTTTCCATTAAGACTTACAGATAGCGCAAAAAACAATATTTTGGTAAAAATGTTAGGAGGTATTGGCAGCATACGGTTGTTATGTTATTCATTCATATCACAGGTGAATCGAGCAATTCAGTGGCGGCGTTAAGCGTCGGCGAACGCAGATGGCCTTGCGCCTAAGGAGGTCTCGCACACGACCCCGATTTATATTGTATTAAAATAAATCCCCCTCGATTTATAAATTGTCAATATATTTATGACGCAAAAGTCAAGGGGGTCTCGAAATGCTTATGTCGCCGACGCTCATTTTTGGTCTAGCGCCGCCAATGGAGCAATTCATTACAAATTATTTTTTGTGTGTTCTAGTTCGCCAGTGCGCCTTTGCCTACCCCTTCGGGGATACAGGCGCGAGCTTATGTTATGTTTAATAATAATATTAGCCCTGTAATATTACTGTCCCACTGCTGGGCACGGGCCTCCTCTACTAATGAGAGGCGTTAGGCCTTGGTCTACCACGCTGGCCTAATGCGGGTTGGTAGACTTCACATACCTTCGAAATTCATGTGAAGAAATTGTCAGGTATGCAGGTTTCCTCACGATGTTTTCCTTCACCGTTATAGCAAGCGATATTTCACAATGAAAATACACTTAACATAGAAAAGTCAGAGGTGTATGCTCCATTTTGGTTTTGGTCTCGAACCTCCGACACTTGTCTCGGCAGTCCGTACCATTCCCAACTGAGCTATCGCTGCTATGTTATGTTTATTTTTGCGAAACGCCATTCCTACGCATTCTGGTCCATTTTGAGTACCTTTTTTCTACCTGCGCTTACCCACCTTAATATGGGGTCGGCGCAAAACACTTTTTCAAGCATCTTGCAGAAAGGATTTGGCTTAGTTTTAACGACCGGCTGCTTGCCTGACGTCTACCCCCTCTAAGGGATCCAATCCCGGGCAAATTAAATGACAAAATTCGCTTTGCCCGACCTGGTATTCAAACCCAGGACCTCCCGGTCCCCAGTCATGAGACCAATGAGCCGACTGTCCATTTCAAGTACCTACTGGTGTTATTTTCGTTTTTCACTTGTTGAGGATGTTAACTTGTTAATTACGTTTATTTGAAATTGAAATATGCATGACCAAATATTTATTTTTATGTTCCGAATAATTTTGGGGACCTATAGAATATCACATGCTTGAGTATTATTGTTAATATTTTCAGATTTAAACCGTCCTTAGCAGCTATTAAAGCAACATCCAAAACCTCTGTGCACAGCCAACACAAAAACGCATCGGATGTAAGTATCATATCATGTAGTAAATTATTTTTTTATAGCAGAGATTGGCAAACGAGCAGATGGGTCACCTGATGCTAAGTGATCTCCACCGCCCATAGACACCCAAGACACAAAAAGAATCATGGATGCGTTGCCAACGTAAAAGGAGGAAATGGAAGGGGAGGGAAGGGGATTGGGAAAGGGAGTGGGGAAATAGGCCACCGGAAATCTCACTCACCGAACGAAACGCGACAGCAAGCTGCCACTTTACGTCGGTTTTCTGTGAGACAGTGGTATCTAACCGGTCGAGCCGGCCCATTCGTGCTATAGAAGTTACTGTCTACAGCGTGGCTCTACCACTTGAGAAATTTCATAACAATCGACTTTTTATGTGTCTATTTTCTTTCACAGCAAATCGAAAATATAAAGAATTTTAAAAACATCATATAATATATGAGATTGATGAAAATATACTGTTTCATAACTGTGTCGAAATTGGATTATACCCAAATAAATTGACCCAGTTTTATAAGAGCGATGCGTTTGTAGTTTCCACAAGCGAGTTGCGTGTTGATAATGGCGAATGCACATGTCCTTGAACTTTGAGAATTAGTTGCCAAATCGAACGTACACTTGGCAACATCCCAAAATAAATATATTTTCTTCCTGTTTACTACAAATGATTAGTTAAGTATGCAAAAAAGATTTGCACGCCGCGGGTACTTTTCCATCATTAAGAGCGATTAGGAGTCAATGACAAACGCTGCGTGTAGTAAATTGTTTGGCCGTAAAATTATATTGGTTGGTATTATGAAACTGAACAACATTTTTGAGTATCGTAACAAGTACTAAATATAGTTTTGTGTCACGTTTTTTTGTGATGGCCTAATGAGCCTGAATGAACAAGAAGTTTCTTGCAGAATCTACTCTTCAATTTGAAACTATAAATTTAAATAATGTTAACGAAACAAAACGTTGCCTGGAACACTGAATTTCCTAATAATATTGTCTTGGTTGTGTCAGGTATTTTATGGTACTCATGTGTTTAGAATTGAGGTATAAGGTGTTAAGATATGGATGATATCTTAGGAACTTTGAATAAAGAACAGAAAGAAACGTTTAGGAAATTTTAACGCCTTCTTATCGCCAGATATGGATGCCGAAAAAGTCGATATTTTTATATCGATATTTCTTATTTACATTCGGTATATACAAGTTACGAGATTGGTGATTTTTATTTACTGAAAAAACTGTATGACGAGACAAAAAACTGATTTATCGAAATAGACAAAACGTATCGATATATTTGTCGATACCTTTTGTATTTCTGACATCCTTATCACATGATGCCGTCTCTGTTTAATACTATAATTACCACTTACAGGGCGACACGGAAAGCCAAATGTACACGTCGAAACTGTCGGTGTCCACCGGTAGGGAGGCGCCACGCATGGTCCGCCCGATGTCGAGGAAGGACATCTTCTACTCCGGCTCAGTTCTCAACTTGCCGCAGTACCAGAGCCAGAAATCTCTACAGGGGTACAGGAACTCCGTCCTCAGTCTGCCTCAAAGCAGACAAACTGGTGATTTGGAGAGGCAAGAACGTAAGTGTCTTTTGGGTTGGGACAGGGCTTATTGTCGATTAAATTACCTAAAATTTAGAATTAAATAGTCCCCTATAAATTTTAACAAAAGCTAGGAGCGAAGTTAGGACGCTAGAGACTGGGGTGACCCGAGTTCGATTTCCCGGTGCGAACATCGCGAGTTTTATACATTTTCCCGGGTTTGGATTATTTACGACTGCCTCGGTGGCGTGGTTGTATTTCGGTACGACTACTGTCCTGAGGTCTCGGGTTCGATCCCCGGTTCGGGCAGTGATATTGGATTTTTCCATATCAGCACGGAGTCTGGAATTTGTGCCCGATATGGCGATAGGCTCGCCCCTTATCACATCTGGGACGAAACTAAACTCTGCGAAATGTGGGTGTACTAGTTGGCTGGTGCGCCCCTGCCTACCCCTTTGGGGATGCAGGCGTGAGCTTATGTTATGTTATGTGGATTCTTTAAAGAAATTGACGTCAGTACTAAAATCAAACCATTCTACAAGAATTTAAAACATGTATATGCACCAACACCACATTGCAGTGGGATAAGAGCAGGTGGCAGATAAGAAGATGATTAATAAATTAATTGATAAGATTAGATAACATTAAGATTCGTTTTTGTATATTATATTCAGAATACGACCTGTGCCCGTGCCTGCACCTGCCGAATTCGTTCAAGTCGGCATTGTCGTCGATGTTGGACGTGAGCTTGCTGCGCGACCCCGCCTTCATGCTGATCGGCGTCTCCAATATATTCGGCATGGCCGGACTTTACGTGCCCTTCGTCTACATTGTGGATGCCGCAAGACTTAATGTTAGTACTAGTGACGTTGAAATTTATCGATACATGCACTATGACTATTTTCTTACACCAAAATCATATCGAAAATAATATTTTTTATAGTTACGCAATTTCTGTGAATTAATAGGAACTGCTAATAAAAGTCAATTTGAGCTTTAAAAGGTTTCATTATGGAATGTAGATTTTTTAAATTAATATAAGCCCGAAGAATCGAAATGTCAAACTTTTTATCGACATTTTCTAGAATATGGATTCGGTATAGACATTTCTTTCATCCTTTCCCTAGTACGTTAACATAGTCCTTGTGCAAGCATTATTGCATCAAATAAGTTTTATATTATTTTCTTTAGGGTGTAGAAGGTTCGCAAGCTTCCTTCCTGCTGTCGATCATCGGTATAACGAACACGTTCGGGCGTATCATCTGCGGATGGGTCGCCGACTTCCCTTGGATGGACTCGTTGTTGCTCAATAATGTGTGCCTAGTCATTGCCACGGTAAGACATTTATTATCATACACGCTATACGATATACCATAAAAGCATGCTAATTTGTATTTGAAATGTATTGACAAAAAATAATTTTATTTCTTCTGTCTGAAATTATATTGCCCTCTGCGTCCTCTATCATCCGATAAATAAAAATGATCATGCTTAAAAACAGTGAGTTCTTGGCAAGTTCTATTGCTCGACTAACCAACAAACAAACAAACATAAGCTCACGCTGTATCCCCGAAGGGGTAAGCAGAGGCGCACTAGCCTACTAGTACACTCACATTTCGCCGAGCTTAGTTCCGTCCCAGATGTGATAGGGGGCGAGCCTATCGACATATCAGGCACAAATTCCAGACTCCGGGCTGATATGGAAAAATCCAATACCACTTTGCCCGACCCGGGGATCGAACTCGAGACCTCAGGACGGTAGTCGTACCGAAATACAAGCACGCCACCGAGGCAGTTATAACCAACAGCAGCAACATAATTTCTCGTGACAAAAAATATAAAATCTCTTAAAGATTTTTTTGTCATGATGTGCATATTCGTTATAAGTCGTAAATAATAAGTATGTTATAAGACCTGGATGATTTTTTCAGATTTCCGTTGGCGTTACACCATTCTGCTATTCGTATGGTGCTTATGTCGCCGTCGCCATAGCGTTTGGAATTGCTATTTGTGAGTATTGTTGTCCTGTTTGTATCGTATATTATCGATTTTATGTTATCGGGTATACAAAATAGTTACTCGAACGATATCGATATATTATTTATACAATTTATAGAGTATCGACAACGATTTAAATATATCGAGAATGGAACATCGATACAGCATCGACATCGTTATAGATATATTAATCATTTTTTGGAAAACATTTGATTTTGGCAAGCAAAATGTACTATTTATATTAATACATTCAATTTTATCATCATAAAAAATAAGCTCTATCTGAAAACCATTACTTGAGTTATAATTTCTAAATGTCCTTGATTATGGACATTATGTGCCTTATTTATAAAAACGTTTTCGCTTATCTTTTCGCTAAGAATAGTCTGTCACTTTTTTCCTTGCGTTACATTGTTTAAAAATTAAAGGGGCAAGGGACCTATGGTTAAAGATAAGCAGCGCTTAAATATTTTTATAAGTAAGGGGCATGTTGTGGCATGTGGCACAGTATGATTATTGTCTACAGCAGTTTTATGAGCATTCTTGATAATATTTATATGTGTCGTCAGCCGGGTACATCTCGCTGACGTCGATAATCCTGGTGGACCTGCTGGGCCTGGAGAAGCTGACGAACGCGTTCGGCTTGCTGATCCTGTTCCGCGGCGCGGCGGCCATGGTGGGGTCCCCGCTGGCGGGCGCGGTGTTCGACGCGACGCACAACTACGACGCCTCGTTCTACATGGCGGCCGCGTTTTTCCTGGCGGCTACATTGACTTCGTTCGCGGCGCCGCTGTTCCGCAGGTACAACTTGTTGAAATCTTTTTTTTTGCCATTAAATCAAGGTTTTCATCCGTCTAGGATGTGGACTATAGATGCTAAGGTCCTTTTGCTTACTTAGGGAACATAGGTACAGTCCAAAAATAGTCGGTAGTATGCTACGTGCCCCATTTTTTACAATACCCCTTCCTCCCTTCGGTGACCACCAGTAGTGCCAAGACCCCTCTAATTTTCACGTAGTAATGTATAAATGTGGTTTTAAATCATTTTTGTCGAATAAAAGTAAAAAAAAACTATTATAATGTGGTGCCACCTGTGATTTTAAGTGCTAAACGTTGCGCGCCATATTGGATATAGCATGAAAAAGCACGAGTTTTCCTAGGGGATATTGACTACGTGACGAAAACCTGTTTTAGCGATTGCTCGGATTCGATTGTCGATACGCTGCGTTAGACATATTACGGGGATGTAGAAAAAAAAACATGTGTGCGATTCACACGTGGTAGAAGTGAAACCATCAAAAACTTTGGATTCAAGATAATGAGACGAATGTAAAATTTCAGGAAGAGGCTTTCTGCATTCGTTTTCGGCATATTTGAAGATTTTTATTATAAAAATGATTAAAAGACTCTACAAACGTATAATGCGTACACGTATACAAAACACGAATTAATACACGTACAACGCTGAGGCCCAAGCAAACTCCCAATATGCTTGGTGAACACGATGGAGGGGAGTACGATGCAGAGCACAAAGAGAATCACGAATATAATAAACACTGTATAATGCTTCCTATTTCATTTTTACCCACGTTAAATCTTATGAATTTATGTCTCTGTTCTCTTTTTACTGACGTTTTTTCGTTTCATCGACTTTCAAAACACAACGATGCTAAAGAATTTTCACTTCAAAAGTAAATATGGTTTTGTTGTGTTATAGGAAACCAGAGGAGGTGGTGACTCCCGCAGACGTGCTGTCGCCCATCGACGAGGACCTCGAGGAAGGCGACGAGGACGATCCCGACGACACGCCCATCACCATGGGCGCCGCGCTCTCCAACAAGAACCCACAACCGAACACCCCCGCCATCACGCGCACCGCCGCCTCGCCTGACGACGCGCCGCAGCGGGAGAGCGTGCTCTAAACAACACTACATAATCATTTCTTAGGTTTACGTGAATGTTATTCATTGAAATTTAACTATTTTTACGGATTATCATGATTTGGTTTTAATTTTTATGACTGACCAGTCTGACCCGTGACCACGAAGGCTGCAAAGCTTTCGAAACGTCGGGTATAAAAATTAAAAACAAATTGTGATATAATCCGTAAAAATTGTTTAATTTCAATGACTACAACAACATGTACACTCACCATACACACGAGACCGTAAATAGAGGGCGCTGAAATGGGCCTGATATGTCGATAGTTATAAATAAATATACCCAACAGTCACACACCTAGTCCTGACCCCACACTAGGTATACAGTATCGTGGGTGTCAGAGACTATGAGAGACTTTCGGTCTCACAACACCCAGACTTGAAACAAATATCTGTGGGCCACACAAACATTTGTCTCAATGCGGAAATCGAACCCGCGGCCTCGTTTCACAGTCTGCTACTCGCCCACTGCGCCACGGAGGCGAAGTTATAAAATAATTGTCGATATTTTTTAAAGATAACAACAGCTCACTCACCGTATAAACGGGACCGTAAATAGAGAGCGCCGAAGTAGGCTTGATATGTCGATAGTTATAAAGTAATTGTCGATATTTATTATTATTAAAGATACACAACAACAGCTCACTCACCGTATAAACGGGACCGAAATAGAGGGTTCCGAAGTGGGCCTGGAGTGTTGGAACTGATAAATATGTCGATAGTTTAAAACTTCGATTAATCGAGAACAATATCAATTTGGATGACTTGATATAATGAAAGAGATATAAGAATTGACTACTAGCCGCAAAATATCGATAATTATTTAACATTAGAATCCATGTAAACTTGGAGATGTTAAAGTAAACGCAGAATTGAAAATATATCAGGCCCATCTCAGAAAATATTACGACGCTCTCAATATGATACATTGACGATGGTCAGCACAGATAGAAGAAAATAAAAAAAACACGCTCATTCATAGCGATATATCAGTCTAACCATTAGTTCACTCGCCCGACTCAAAATGTTGCGAAGCATGATAAAAATGGCTTTGTTACGTCATACGTGTCGATATGTGTTGAGCAGAAAGGATCAACAAATTTTTCGCCTCTTTGTCCATCTGTGCTGTCTCACGATTCCCATCGATTTCCGTCCGGGGCCGTAAGATGGCATCACGTACGACTCGAGCGCATCGTTTTTGATATTGAATAACATAGCGCCCTACAACTGTAGCATCGTTCCAAATTTTCTACATTTTTAATGGAAACAAGTGATTCTAACTGTGGTGACCGCACTCGCCTTTCCGATTCGATTGAATGATTGCAATCGGTTTGGTTCGCGATTTATTCGAAAATCTTGTTCGAATTCTTTAATGGTTTAAACAAATATTCGATCTCATATCTATTGAAGAATTCGAATGGATCTTCTCGAAATCGTTATAGCTAATAATTCTTGGTAAGTACTTCTAGTAAAGTTTAAAAAAAATGTGACAAAATGATTTAATTTCTAAATATAATATGTACAGTGTTCCAAATGAGTTTTATAGAAATTGAGTTATTTTGTTATTTAGAAAAAAAAATACTTTCTGTGTGAAAGTAAAAAAGTTACCGTTATTTAATGTCGACTTGAAACTATGGTAAAACTTGAATTGACTGTGAGCAATAAAGCGTCTGTATTTGCTTATTGTTAGGAAATAAGAAAGAATTCTCGAAGGTTCTTTATTCCAACGTGCCATATAATTGTCGTCGTGGTGCTTGCGTCATAATCGATAAAATCATATTACGAAAAATTAATACTCATGAACAATTGAGGACGTTATGAACGCAAAAATGGTTTGAAAAATTGTCATTAACTGTACTTAGATTTGAGTACTTAAAAAAGCATCGTCTACCTCAGACAGATGCATTATTATCGATACATAATATTAATATTTTGTACCAGACGTGTATTCTTACATACTACTTCGATAACGTCATGAGTCGTCAATACACAACACCTGATATTACACGATTATTATCGATAATATCGAATATGATAACGCGTCTATCTGAGGGAGGTTCTATTTTCCACCTTATTGTATTTAAACTGATGTTAATTTCAGAAATGACAATAAAATGTTGTTTGAAGGAAAACGCCTAAACAGACTTTGGAAGAATAACAAAAATGTTTCAGTCACTGTAAATATATGCACAATTAATTGTAAATATAATTTGTGAGTATTTAAGACGTTTGGAAATTTCGAGTATCACTACTAATTGTCCTATCTGTACTATTTAATTCGAATTTCGTCGAATACATTTTTGAAGGGTACTAATGAATTATGTAAAGGGAAAGTAAACAGGTGTGGATATTGTGGATAACGACAGCCTAGGGCTCTTTTTTATATAGAATAGAGGCACAAACTGGCATGTGGGTCAACCACAATGCGATACGTTTCTTATCGAAATAAAAAAAACACGTTCTAAGAGTTGCTGTGTTTTATATCGGTATAGAAATATTGCAAACAAAAGCTGGTTTCAAAAGGATATTAATAGTATAGAAAATTTCGTGCAAAAATGTTTTTTAAGTAGTGGGAATTAAATCATAACAGTTTTGGCGTTACTGCCCGGTCGCTGAGAGAATGCACATTTGACAATTAACAGATTGACGTAATTTAAATAAATTAGCTGTTGACGTAACCTTGCAACAGCGGAGTAGGGATTTGAAAAAATCACGAAAAAAGTGTATAATTTTTATATATTAAATATTTTAGTAGTAATGTATTCATTGCTTCAGTTATATGGAACATTCGATAATGCACTGTTAAATATGCATTATCTCAGCGGCCGGATTGTAGTAGTTTGGAATAAGTGGGTGGTTATATGCCAATATATAAAAAAATATTTGAAAAACGAGGTGGTGTTTTTCTTCATAAAATTGCTACTGAGAGTCGATGTCTCCATTAATCCGCACCTGTTTATTAACGATAAATGTAAACAACCGAATCGTAAAACAAATTGTGATTGAAGTATTGTACAATTTCTATATTTATTATATTTTTTACTCGATGTATTTACGTCTGTGTAGTTTAAAACGCCTGCAAGTTTCACTCGCTAGGGTTTTCGAGCTTTGCTTTTATCTTCACATTAACTTGAGTGACCTAGTTCTACGCCTATACATGTATGGCCACGTGATCGATTTTGGAAGATTTTTCGTAGTGAGGTTCTATTATCGATACAAATTCAGATTCTTCTGCTATATTTCCTGTTAGTATGTACGAGTGCCATCGTGATGAACAATTAATTTCTATAATGATGTAAGTGTTAGAGTAAATGTAACGCAGTCAATTTTGTGTACGTCATTCGGTACCAAAAATTAATCGATATTAGATCATCAAGATAGTTGGCTGTCACTTGCCACGTTAGTGTAGATATGTGCATAGAATAATCATATAATCGATATATTTTTGTCGATAAACTGCATAATTTAGCTTTAAGCGTTAGCGTACTTTATGTATAGGGATGATAAACGATAGGGCTAAGGAAAGGTATTATGTGATAATACAAAATGGTTATTAAAATGTATATTGTTTTTTAAAAGTTTCGTACATGTGTTTATAATGTAAGCGAATATTAAGTTTATAAAATTAAACTTAAACTGAGTATAAAGTTCAAATTGTACAGATGTGTATCATGTATGGCGGAATATTCTGGAAGTTATGAATATAATGTAACTGTTGTTATAGCTTTATGTAAAAACCAAAAGTGTTATTATGTTTTTAAGATTAAAAAATATATAGAATGATAAATGAAGTTATAACTGAATGCATTCAATGTAACAGAACTATATTTTAGGTTTACGAAAATGTCAGACAACATGCTGGATTGTGAGATGTAAAAAGGAATTATCGTAACAGCTGACGATTATTCTCGATAAAATATATTTAAAACTATAGTAATATAATTATGAAAGTAATTAGAAAGAAATGTATTTCCAACTTGGAATTAGTTATCATATTATATCGTGTACATCATTCAGTATTGGCTCAAAGTATTCATTATTATTTTGTCAAAATGTTTAGCTGTTCACGCGTGGGTCATTTATAATGCTATTTCAATTTTATTGTGGTATTTGACAATATTGTTTGCAAAACTTCATATAAGTGTGTCGAATAATTCGCGTGTTTAGATTGTGTGGCAAATTCTAGAAAATTAAATTATTGTATAATAGAATTTCCACAGTAATAAGTAGCTCAATTAATTTGGCATGTGTCAAAAGCAGCGCACGCAATGCTTGCGACAGTACATAAGAAGCTTATTGTTGATAATGTCCACCGAAAACTTTTGTAAATAACGGATTCATTAAATGACAATGATGACTGAGATGAATTGTTTCTTTTATTTAGTACCTAAGTTGGTCGCCTCCTCGGTCTAGTGGCAGCATGTATGGGATGTGGACTGGGAGGTCCTGGGTTCGATTACCAGGTCGGGTAAAGCAAATTTTTTTATTTAATATGCCCGGTACTGGATCCTTCACAGGGGGGTTGATGTCACAGGCGGCCGGTCGTAAAAACTAAGCAAAATCCTCTCTGCAACGTATTTGAATAAATGTGTTGCACCGAACACACACTAAGGTGGGATAAGGGCAGGTAGAAAGAAAGAAAAATATTTAGTACCCAAGTAAGTTTAGTATTGGAGTTGATTGTGTATGGAATTGGAAACGTTCTAAGTGCATAATATAACGTCATGTATGTATGTGGGTGTTCTGGTTCGCTAGTGCGGCTCTGACTACCCCTTCGAGGATACAGGCGTGAGCTTATGTAACGTCATGTAAACTTCGCCTTGTTTTTCGTTCGGAGGGCTCTTACATTATCGGTAAAAAGTTATCCGCTCTTACGAATCTTTGAGATGGAAACCCTCATAGTACATAGTTGCATCTTAATTGCATTTCGGTATCATTATGATTTAGGCATAGTAGTAGTTCATACCTGATGGTGCTTGTGGATATAAAGCCGCGTCTCCTGCACTAGTTTTTCTCAAAATATTACACTAAAAACACATACGCAAAACAACGATTTTAGCTGTCACCTGCTCGTAGAACAATGGACCATAGATAAAAAATGCATGTTTTGTTTAGGTGTTTTGTGTAATGTTTTAGTGCAGGAGACCCGGCTTTAGAATAAATCATTGGGTACTACACATAACCATCAATTACGTCAAGCCGTTGAATTAACAAAATGTGTCCAGCGAGTTGAGTGTCGATCGTCGGAACTGCAGTTTATCTCCATCATTTCACGTATTTTACTGCATGTGAGTAGTAGACAATTTTCCGCATTATCCATCATTGCGACATCCGTGTTGCCACTTAAGAAAAATTACTAAATCCACGTCACTATACACTCGCAGTTCGCACACTAACATAAAGCATGATAAATTGATTGAGTACGTTCCTTGGACGTCTTCGGTAGCGAGGAAATAACATTGGTTATGACACCAATAAATTAGAATCCATTGGAAATAATGATTTCCATGACGAGTGACTTAGTAGAGGTCTTGTCAATGGTTGTAGCCATATTGAAAATATTTAAAAGACAGTAGTACGTAAACAGACAAAACGACTAACCCTTGGAGTGTGAAGAGACTACTAACGAGAGCCTGCCTTGTTATAAGACTAAATGGCGCCGAAACCGAATATAACCAAGCAGGGACTGAAATGCAGTTTTTAAAGCCGGGTCTCCTGCACTAGCTTTTTCGAAACAAAGCACTAAAAACACATACGCAAAACAATGATTTTAGCTGTCACCTGCTCGTAGAACAATGGACCATAGATAAAAAAAATCATGTTTTGTGTTATGTTTTAGTGCAGGAGACCCGACTTAATATCCAATATTAGTTGTCAGACAAATGGCATCCAATAACGGGCAAGGGAATCTAAAATTGCAAAGGCCATATACTAAAAAACTGAACTGAATTTAAAATTGCTCTAATCTAAAATTACCCTCGTGCCGGCTATACCTAATATCTACATCTAGGTAATGTTTATAGGTCCATGTGTTTAATACAGATACCTATTTGAAGTTTTATATACCTAGTTTCATTCACCATGTAAACCAGTTTAAATACCTAGGCTGAATGAGCGCCATGTCAACATACGATTTAAAATTCACAGAACTTTAATTAATAGTTATCCTCTTAAGTATTTCCCCGGCCAGGTCAAGTTCAAGTAGATCTCATTAAAATCAGTTTCTTGATAAATTTAACGACGAAGATGCCTATCGTGTTACAATAACGTCATTTAGCTAGATCATTAACGTTATTGCTTTGTCTGATGTACCTACCTAACGTCTTTGGTAAATAGCCTCGAGGCCGTCTGTCGTATCATTTTCTATCAATAATGACCGAGGGAATAGGTGCCATCACTGAATGACATTGGGCCAAATTGATAGAAATCACTTGTCTATGGGGCACATCGGGCTCTTTAAATATACATACACTGTCTCGACGATAATTGTGCGGAGTCGAAGTTCCGATTTACAAATGCGTAATCATTGAACAACAAGAATGTATGTTTGTTTGAATTTCGGATGGATTGGTTCGTATTGTCATTATTTGGCCAATTGACCCCATAAATTGGTACTGGACAGTATACGCCTCTGCAGTAACGGGTTCATTATATTTCATCAGTAGTTCAACACTTTCAATTACATTTCTAATGAATTAGCCAAAGGAATGTACCTACTACTTACTACTTATCTTCTAATTATTTTGTACATTTTTAAAGAATACTAGTGATCTTTCTACCTGCCCTTATCCCACCTTAATGTGGGGTCGGCGCATCCGCGCAAGCACCGTCCTTTTCCAAGCACGTTGCAGAGGGATTTGGCTTAGTTTTTACGACCGGCTGCTGCCTGACATCAACCCCCTCTGGGAGGTCCAGTCCCGGGTAAACTTAAATTAGAAAATTCGCTTTGCCCGACCTGGGAATCGAACCCACGACCTCCCGGTCCTCAGCCCATATATGCTGCCACTAGACCAGGGAGGCGACTATACTATCTAGTGATATATTTATAATAAAATAGATATGGGTAACTGAGATGGGATTAATAAACTGATTGACTGACGCATAAATGAAAAACAAAAAAAACATTGCACATAAAATGATTCAGGTGCTTACATTTCCGTGTTCCTACTTTCAATTCCGCACTTGACGATATCGTGATTTTTGCGGTCACAGGTCATAAGATAATTACTAACTAGGTAGCTATATAACACGCTTCTGAAAAGTGGACTATGTATATAGAAATAACACACAACAAGCACGGCTATTACACCGTTATTTTTATAAATACCAACTTTTACAACAGCCTAAATAAAATGCAACGTGCAGATCATATTTATGATAACGAAGGTTGTGTGCAGATTCAACTATACTACCTGGTGGAATCTTCGTGAAAAACTCGCGGTCTGCAATGCCCTTTCCTCCGAACCTGCGACCCTCATAACACATACGCTGTATTTTTTTATAATCGAATAAGTATCTATTCCATAACGACTCTCCCCAATCATCACTCATCAGTGCGGCCCGTCGCCTCACTATCGCCCGAATGGTCAAACGCTCTTCAACTTTAACGGCTTCTTACATTGATTTTCGCCATACAATTTTGACGGATAGGGCGGCCTTAAATGACATAAGGCGACCTTAAGTGTTTGAACATTCGGCGGGAGACAAAGAAATTCAACAGTACTTAAATAGACGGGACAAAAGCATTAAACTTGTAATCAAAAATGGTCATAAGTCACTCAGTTGTATTTAAAACATACGCGCGCAAAATAAAATTGTCTTACCTGATTCTCGAACATTCATAGAACATTCTAAGGAGTAAATTGTAATAAGCGCCTTCGCATTCTAATAAGTCGTAGATGGCGGTACTAAAGGTTGAAATCAATTTTGTATGGAAACTTGCTTATGAGCCCCTCTATAGTTAGTAATATTAAATCTCTTTGCTATGAGACTTTTCCTTTCACGTAAATCTTGTAAGTCAGGGTCAATTAATCATCAGCATCATGAGACACAGGACAAAAAAGGAAAAAAGGTGAACAGATAAAGGTCACTGGATGCAGGCCGCTTCTAACAAGTCGATCTGGAAATCTTTGGGGAAGGCCTATGTCCCGCAGTGGTGATCAACAATCGCACGAATTAGTTTACACCGGATAGTGAATTTTCCGTTATGCGGGCCGTTATAAGCACGTGTAAAAATATTATAGATTAGTTTTACACTATTATTCTTCCTTGCTCTCGTGTGGAGCTGAAACATATCGGTAGAATGCTAAAAGTATCTATAGGTACATCCTATCACACCCAAAGACATTTTCAAATACACAGTTTGCAATTTAAACGCCACGTTTCATGATTCGCATTCAACTTTGCCGACATTATAATGCCGCTAGCCGTTTCACATATTCATAAGTTTTGCCACGTAGCTTAGCCACGGTACTGTAAGCGTCTTGGGTGGTAATATATAGGTAGTCATAGGCTCTGGAATTATCTAAAGACTAATAAATGTTATAGCCATGTTCGGGTGTTTATTACTTTAATTATTTGAGTATGTCAAACAAATTTAGTTTTTATTTATTCTGCGCATATATCCGCAGAACCGGATCTCAGTTCCCAACATTATGACTTCTAGATTTTATCTTTAAATGAGAGGTAGTAAATATAAATTCAGTGCCGCCTTGATAAGCATGAGTCATTTTAACGTATAAAAGAACCCAATTTGTGCGTTTTCTATAAATAGGCCTTTAATATAATAGGCTATAGCACGTCGCGTCCGTGCATAACTAGTGATGTACGCCATGAATTCTATTTATCGATAGCACATCGATAGTGTGCATGCAAGGTCGTTGACCGACTCGTCTGGTGCAACAGCGCCGCGAGTTACATCAGCCGAGAGCCGGCCTTGTCCGACACGGAACAATGACAAGCTGCGTGATTTAACTAATGTTCGGACTTCGTGGCCGTTTCAGGTGGTGCCTGCATCTCCACTTATTTCAGTTTTAACATAACATAACATAAGCTCACGCCTGTATCCCCGAAGGGGTAGGCAGAGGCGCGCTAGCCAACTAGAACACCCACATTTCGCCGAGCTTAGTTCCGTCCCAGATGTGATAGGGGGCGAGCCTATCGCCATATCGGGCACAAATTCCAGACTCCGGGCTGATATGGAAAAATCCAATATCACTTTGCCCGACCCGGGATCGAACCCGAGACCTCAGAACCGTAGTCGTACCGAAATACCACCACGCCACCGAGGCAGTCAGTTCAGTTTTAAAACTTTGTTAAATTGTATTTATAGATAATATACTACATACTTATATTGTATATAAAAGTCTTAAAATTATAATTATGACAATTCAATTTATTTTCTACATTTCATTATCAATTATTCCCTTTAACACACATTTTAATTCATTGATTAAGTTATAATGCTTAATAAATAACTCGCCTACGTAACAACGCATAAATAATTTAAACTCTTCTCTAAAGAGTTGTGGTCACCCTACATGTTTAAAATATGACGCGTCAAGACTTTATAAATAACTCTATGAGTAAGAGAGTTCCTCGCCTTTTCTTTGCGTAAAACAGAGTTCAAATACACAATATTACGTTGCATAACAGCATACGGCGTCAGAGTTCTCACGGTATTTACGTGTTTAAAACCTACGTCAACAAATAATTTTCAGTTTTTATTCCAACAGAGTACGGAAATCCCCTTAAAATGATATTTTACTCGTTTCTGTTTTGTGTAGACTTATTTTTATATGACACATACACAAGCTCACGCCTATATCCATGAAGGGACAGACAAAGGCGGACTAGCGAACTAGAATACCCACATTTCGCTGAGCTTATTTCCAGATGTGATAGGAGGCGAGCCTATCGCCATATTGGGCACAAAATACAAACTCTGGGCTGATGCTGAACTGAAAAAAAACAATATCACTGGCTGATCCGGGGATCCAATCTGAGGACGGTGTCAGGACGGTAGTCGTACCAAAAAACAAGTATGTTGCCGAGGTAAATTTATATGACGCACCGTGAAATCTTCGACGCGAGTTTGTGGATTACGCATTCCTATATCCCACGCATTATTATATTCACAGTAACTGTATGGTTTAAGGTGACTGTCGGATAATTACCACACTAGCTTCAATTAAATAACTAATATATAATTTAATAGCTTAAATTCCATCAGATGTTTGTTTTGTAAAATATCCTGATACAAATACGTGGATACTTATAGAGGAAAACCAAATAAACGAATGAACGGGTAAATACTTTGAACAACAACTAATTAACAATTACTAGTCTTATTATTTTTAATTAACATTGTTTGAATTACTAAAACGTAGAGTACTAGGAAATTGCTAATCATTGAACTGTTAATCATTGAATAAAATTACACCGACTCAGAGTAAATTTTTTATTAGGATCAAAATTATATTTCTACTACATTTCGAGTAGTTCCTACTTCTGTAACTCGTTTGGATACATGACGGAATTGTTAAAATGTGTATTTTGTAATTAGTTTTATTACCTCTGCCAACGTGTTTAAGTTTATTGCGGTATTGTCTTTTTTACAGTAGTAATTTGCGAAGCATGGAGATATTTCATCTCATGCTGAATTAAAGTTGACTTCTTCAGTTTTTACTACAGTTTTTGACGCAATGTAATGGCATACATTGTATTTATTGAATCATTATTATTATTTATGGTGGGGACGTCTGCAGTCGCACAGACGGGTGATCAGCTCACTCACCAGAGCTATTTCACCCTTAATCCCAGAACTATATTATTAACTATATTATTTATATTAACTATATTATTGAATCATAAATAATATACATATATAAAGTGTACGCATCATAAAATGCCATGTTTGTTTACTTATTACGATGATTGATTTCAAAATTTATACTTTTAACAATTTATTACACATCCGTTATATTTGTATGTTTAGTAATTATAAAATATCAAATGCAATATAAGTTACATTTCATTATATAAAATATAATGAATAATATTATTTTGTTCACAAATCCGTAATTATTTAATGTATGTTAAATAATATAAGATGTTTAATTGTGAATTGATATATCTACTCTAAAAATTATAGAATGCATGATCATACTTATTATATGAGACTCAAAAGAAATACAACCCTATATTTTGTGATGAATTCCGGAGAATAATCAATTGACACCAAGCAAAACAACGCCTAATACACAGTACACACAATGCGTTCAATCATCTACGATAACGAATACGATAAAGAATCAATAATCGCTTTCCATTGAAGAATCAACACTCATTTGCGTAAAACATCTCAGATAATGTCGACAATGAAACACCAAGCGAAAAACAATCGAGCCACTTAATGACTGATGTGAATGATGTAATAATGCGCAGACTTACGCCAGACAAATTCTTATTAAAGAAACATTTGAACTTTTATTAGCAAAAATGCAATCAACATGCAGCGAGAACCTTGAATGATACTGTGGAATGAATTTTTTTGGCAACAATTGAACACTGCAATAGTGATTTGGTTTGTTTATCGAAGGATAAGTGATTTCATTAATACATGTGCATTGTGCATCGCAATAAACAATATTTTCATGATAATTAATTTATTTTTACCGAAAAATGAACAAATACGAGCATAAGTAATGTCCGACATTTTCATATTATTTGGTATTCCTATTGTAGTAGAGAGTGTGCAAAACTTGTTATCGACTACTTTTATCGATAAACGTTATTAACAAGAAACTAGTGATAATATTTTGCTGCACGTAAATCACCTTAGAATCTGAAAAGCTTTCTCAGGAGTGGCAAAGCTGCCATCATTCCAACTTCACATAGCCAAACCAAAAGGCGCTCCCAGTGGCGAAGGTGAAAATTTCTAAAAATGAAGACTGCTGGTTTTGTAAACAATTTGGCAAAGCTATGCTGGAAGGAATCGTGTTGTAAGTACTGTTTGGACCTTCCATGCTCCCTACTAGTCTGACAACCATAGCCGAATACTGCTCGACTTTCAGATCGTCCAAGTTGTTACGCATCCAATTCTATATACACATACACACCTAATTCTAATAAATATTACTCTTATGTCCGATAACTATGTTAAATGCCAATATAACCACATGCTATTTTCCTTATTCACGCGAGTTACGGACCCATGTGCGTGCGTACGCAGTGTTTATTTTTATTAGGATTACTCATATATAACGTTAATGAATCCGTACAAAATATTTCTCAAATACAGAAGGACGTAAATTAAACTTCCTTAATATTTGAGATCGTATTCAATGATATAAAATCTTTATAAGAATACCTTTTGATGAAGGTAACAACTAGCTATGCAATTAGCAAATATAGGTAATACATAGGTTACAAGAATCTGTACCCTCTAGTACGTACGAGTTATAACTTATCGATAACGATGGTAGTTATCATAAATTCTCCATACATTTCATTAGAAGCGCATCGTGTGGACATTACAATGAACTAACGAAGTAACGTATGAACATATGACGATAACTATCATCGTTATCGCAAAGTATTGACTCGTACTACTGGAATGGAAAGAAACATAAAATTTTCTAAATAACTGGCTAAAACATAAAACACGATTAGACTTTTCTGTATAAAATAAATTGTTAGCTACAAAAGTTGATTTCAAGGAAAAATTATGTTATATAAAACCCTAGAGTAGGTATCTTAAAACGGATACATTGAAAAGTAATTTAGCTTTGAAACAATTGTGAAAATTTCATCAGCAATTACAATATACGAATTAAACGGAATTAATACCTATTTGATTTATAAGTGAGTCGATAAGAAGTGATTGATAGATAACCGTGAGACGGAAGATATTATTTACATGACGGAACAAATTCTTGAAATTATTCCACATATTTCCCTTATTATTTCCACGGATTTACCCGCATGCGGAAAATATAATAATCTACGATATAGTATAGTAAAAATTGTGATAATAATTATGGCTGTTATAAAGATTTTACTCCATTTTCTCTGGCGAGCCAGATTCCCAAACTGGCAAATGGCGTAGGATAATATTTTGACGCAACGTAAATTATTTAAGTATATTTGTTGTAGATTTTTTATTTTTGTATAGCAGAGACTGGCAAACGAGCAGATGGGTCACCTGATGATAAGTGATCTCCACCGCCCATAGACACCCAAGACACAAAAAGAATCATGGGTGCGTTGCGTTGAATCAACCTAAAAGGAGGGAATGGCAGAGAAGGGACAAGGGATTGGGAAATGGAAGGGGAAGGAAATGGGCCACCGGAAATCTCACTCACTGAACGAAACGAGCAAGCTGCCACTTTACGTCGGTTTTCTGTTTTTCTGTGGGGCATTGGTATCAAACCGGTCGAGCAGGCCCATTCGTGCTGTAGACGTTACAGTCTACAGCGTGGCTCTACCACTCAAAAACATTCAATCACTATTTTAATTTCATTTGATCCTAGCAACAATCTATAAATCATCATTGCATATTCGTTTTACTAGAATATTATGTTGGATCATCATTATTATTGCCATTGGTCAACTTAGATAGGTAAATATTATATTCGCTAAGTGATGATGCTTAATATTTGATTTCCAAATATACATTCATCATTACATGCTAATTTCCACTGACAAAATAAAATTTTAGGAAAAAAACGAGAACATTGTTGGCCGAGGCATTGTGGACACTAATAAGTAATAATCACAAGTTTAAAAACTTAACAGACCGATTTCAAATCCGATCATGAGCAAATTTATATGGGACCACCCTTGAAATAAGCTCCATCGAACACAAAAAGAATTGTGAAGATCAGTCCACATTCAGCGAAGACATCGCGTAACATACGTAACATACATAAAAAACAGACGAATTGAGGACCTTCTCCTTTTTTGAAGTTGGTCGATAATTCTAATTCTCAAAAGGAGACAATCATATCTATAGTTCATCTTGGCATGAGCTATAGTTAGCTATATGATATACAATATTATCGCGTTGTTCATATAGAAAAAGAGCGTTCTTTAATACTCGGTAAAAATAAAACAAATAAATAAAACATCGAAATAGTAATTAGTAATTACCAAATTTGTTACCTCTTAGTGCTACATATTCTGTCTTATTTTTTGTTCTCCCACTTATTGTTGCCTGAGACATTGGATAAATAAAGTTTATTTCTTTCTAAATAATACTCTTTTTCTGTTTATACAGGCTGCAGGCATAAATTCATAGAGCCATCAGTCATATTTGGCATCAGTCAGCCTAGCAATAAGCATCGGACATCTTAATTCTATATTCTGTAAAACACAACCGGTTTAAGAACATGGTTATTTCAAAATCTAATTATTATTCTAGTCTAATTAGAAATTGATAGATTGCGTCTTATTAAATTTATATCTACATATGTCAGATCAAACGGTTTTGCAATCACGGATGATGTTGTATCTTAACTCCTTAGAAGCTTAAACTTATGTATGCCATTAGCTAGTATAGCTAGTCGTATTTTCAACTCTAGGTAGAGCAACATTATACGTAATTTTGCCTACAGCGTGGATGAACGGGCGCTACCGGATTATTATCACTCCGTAAGAAATAAAAAAATATAAATCAGCCAATGGATTTATGAACTTCTTTAGTTGCTTCTGTAAGTGTTTATTTATCCGCCAAAATAAGGACGAAGCGTGAATTTTCCTTTAGATAAAAACGAATTCAATCTTATTGTAAAACGTAAAACAGAAAAATATTTGGCCTTCCTGATTTGAAATACTGCGTAGTCTCAAATTGCTTCGTTTGAATCATCTCAATATTATTCATATTTTTATATACACCTAAAAAATCCAATGACGTAGGTACGGGGCTTTTTGTGCTTAATTTTTTAATATCTGATCTGATATTATAACTGGAGTGTACTGTTGATAGACGACCTGATAAAGGTAGCTAGATGCAGGCCACTTGCATCAGGTCAACATGGAAATTTTTGCGAAGATATAAGTCCAGCAGTGGACGTCTTATGGCTGATGATGATGTAGAGGTACTGTTGACATACATCGCTTTACATTATACATTGTAAACCGCAGTTAATGTTATAGAATTAAGGGCTTGAGGACGCCCAGTGCCAACTGATTAACTCTTTAAAAATCCGAACTATTTTTATCTTTTAAAGATTTTTTTATCCAAGACATCTCAGAAGCGGTACGCGGCGAGAAAAACTACATAAAATATCCACCGCCTAACCGTACAGTACTGTCTGTACTGTATGTATCCAGAAGGAAAATGTGAAAACTTTATTCTGTACTGTATTATTACCTCTAAATAAATGTTTAATGTGGTTTAACTCTTGCGGTCATTGTGAACTGGATTAAACCGATTGATAACAATTGCTAATAAACTAAATTGAATCTCATAAGACGACACAGGTTTTGTCCCAGGATCACACGGCAATCCCCACGGAAGCACTGCCTACTCTATGAGTAGTGAGCACTTATAATTTTTGGTTTCCAAATTGGTCATGAGTAGAACAGGGAATACCTATATACCTAGGGAAAAGGCGAGTGGGATATCCAACTCATTGTAATTGTAAATAATGATAAGATAGTTATTACCGCTCCGTAGCATTATGATTTTTCCAGTTTTCCTAAACATTAAAGTCAAAAATTTGTGCCTGATATGGCGATAGGCCTGCCCCCTATCACATCTGGGACGGAACTAAGCTCGGCGAAATGTGGGTGTTGTAGTTCGCTAGTGCGCCTCTGCCTACCCCTTCGGGGATACAGGCGTGAGCTTATATTAAAGTAAAAAACACGAAATAGTTTAATCGCTTTGCTTGACTATATGTTCCAACCCCCCCCCCCCCTCACCATTATCCCACTTTAATGTGGGATCAGCTCGACATAATTTATCGATATTAGAACAAATATTCCGCTATGTTTTCACGACAGGTTCGACTAATTATAAAGGTATACAGTAAAGGCGACTAACACTGATATACATACATATGTCAGGTTCGCCTAATTATAGAGGTATACAGTAAAGGCGACTAACACCGATATACATACATATGTAGATGTATACAAAGACGAAAGTTTGTGAGTATGTAAATGTGTATGTTTTTGATGAAATTTGGTATGGAGGTAACTGACACCCTATATTAACACATAGTCAACTTTTATCCCACAAAAAAATCCACGCGAACGGAGTCGCGGGCAACATATAGTGATATATATTTGTAAGATCTCATTACGATATTGATTACGGTAGGGGATATTATTTTCTATTATTGTCTAAACACAAGCCACAATACTAAATAAAAATAAATAAATTGTTATGCGATAACCTTATTTCCCTTCCGAATCGCCGCATCATTCAAATTGCTGTAATCAAGTTGATAAAACATTAATTATACTCCATTTAAAACAGTTAACCAACTTATAATAGCGGATGCGTTTAATTAGTCACCGGAATTGAAGACGACTGAGCAGCTGATCCTAGTAAAGTACTTAACAAAAGAAACACTTGAAATACGCATAGTACCTATATTTTTTGTATAGCAGAGAGTGGCAAACGAGCAGATGGGTCACCTGATGGTTAGTGATCTCCACCGCCATAGACACCCAAGACACAAAAATAATAATGGGTGCGTTGCCAACCTAAAAGGGAGGAATGGAAGTGGAGGGAAAAGGGATTGGGAAAGAGAGGGGGGAAATGGGCCACCGGAAATCTCACACACCGAACGAAACGCGACAGAAAGTTGCCACTTTACGTCGGTTTTCTGTGTGACAGTTGTATCAAACCGGTCAAGCCGGCCCATTCGTGCTGTAGACGTTACTGTCAACAGCGTAGCGCTACCACTCAAGTTGTAGAATCGTAAAAAATAGCCTCCGTGGCGCAGCGGGCGAGTAGCCGGCTGTGAAGCGAGAGACCACAGGGTCGATACCCGCACTGAGACAAAGATTTTTTTGTGGTAGGTATGGGTGTTTTGTCCCTCGTAGTTCTTGATACCCATGACATACACAAGACTCGTATCTTAGAGAGGACAGGAGTATGTGTTAACTGTTGGGAGTTATTTACCTTTCAATTAAATAAAATACCAATTAATATTCACGTGATTAACTTCCAACATAGATTTATGGTTTGTCTTCTACAATAAAATACTTAACGGGAACTTATTAGTTTACGGATATCGAGAGACATTAATTCTAATACAGCACCGCCCACGTAAGTTATTAACGTTTTATTTCCTAGAAATAATAAAACTTCGGTACACTTCCGTTGTTAGGCATAGATACATTTATAAATACGCGTAGATCCTACTCTAGTATATGATAGTATTTAGTTACATTAGTATGTAGTTATAACAAGTTGTCTCCTTGGTCTAGTGGCAGTACGTATGGGCTGTACACCGGGAGGTCCTGGGATCGATTCCCAGGTCGGGCAAAGTAAAGTTTCTAATTTAATTTGCCCGGGACTGGATCCCTCATAGGGGGTTGACGTCAGGCAGGCGGCCGGTTGTAAAAACTAAGTTAAATCCTCTTTGCAACATGCTTGGAAAAGTGTGTTGCGCCGACCCCACATTAAGGTGGGATAAGGGCAGGTAGAAAGGAAAAGTATGTAATTATAACAATATTTTTGAAATACTTTCATTGAAAATTGTAATGCTACCGTCCTCAAGCTAAACTGCCGTTAAGTGAAGAAACCTTTGAGATGTCTCCAAAGAATGTGGAAAATATATGAAAATATATATATAATAATAAATAAATATGGTCACTAGAGATTTCATAGACTTATGGTTAATATTAATCTTAAAGTAAACAAGTTATTAAGTCTATAAAATATAAAAGCCAGAGTCTAATAAACCTCTAAGGATAATATATTTTCCATTTATTTTGGAGACATGTCAAAATTAGGTTTATTCACTTAATGGCAGTTTAGCTTGAGGACGGTAGAGTAGAACACAATATATGCTTTAAAATTTCCAATAATTACATACATACATACATACATACATAGACTCACCGCCTTTTTCCCATAGGGGTAGGCAGAGACAACGGATTTCCACTTGCTACGATCCTTACATACCTCTTTCGCCTCATTCAGTCTCAATAATTATTAATAATATTAATAGGTAATCTATATATTAATACGTGAAGCGAAAACTTTGTATCCCTTTTTAATAGAATTGCGCGAACGGATGAACGTGAAATTTGAAACAGTAAAAGTTTATATGGAGAAGTGAATAAAGATATTTTTTATGTTTTTTTTTAACGAATTATGGTCGAACTTCTACCACAGGGCGGCCTTATAATACGAAATCGACCTGCACCTATTTAGATAGATCCTAATCTGAAATGTCCGTGTTATATTTGTATTTTATCTCATTCTCCTTATAGTGCATAACACAGGAAATGAATAAAACATATAAGTTCCGGGTTTTATAAAAAACAAAAAAAGATAAATTTAATCAAAGTCGAAATTGTATATTTTATGTATAGATTTTATAATAATATAACATAATATTTAACATAAACTATTTCCATTTTCGAAATAGTATTTTGACTTTATCGTTATGTAAAAAAATATTTTTAATAGTGCGGCTGAGTGAAGATATTTTGCGATATGCGGCTGGTGGTAGGATATTCGTATCCGACCGGATGGCGCTCACCGTACATAGTGCTAAAACCTGCCATAGGGAACCACACTCCGTATGTGGTTCGCGTTGCAGGACCAGCCGGTGTACTTCCGGTTCTCTCGAGGGTTTTACGGCATTACTTGATGGGTTGGGATAGGTCCCGGTATCTCTGTGTGAAAGAAAGAAGAAAAAAAGAAATGTTTATCCATGACATGGCATGTAAATACATTTACATATCTGAACTAAAATAAGCAAATAACATGATGTTTTTATGCGCACGTCACAAAAACGACCCAAACTCAGCATATGCTGGTCAATTGGCCAGCGCTGATCTTCCGTTGGACCGTTTCTCTGTGTGTCTGCACCGGTCATCCACCTGTCTTGTCGCAAGCCCCTCGCTTTGCTTCTTCCCTCTTCGGATTCGGAGTGTGAAAAAGTAGAAACAAGCTGGCATGATTCTGGCGACCACTGATAAAACCATTGTTTGTCAGTGGTAGCTAGTTTATTTTTACTGCACTACGCTTTCCATCAGGTGCAATGTAGTTACTTTGCCAAACCTGGATTAAAAAATAAATTATTTCCAAAGAAAAGGAGACAAGACATTGAAAAGCAAGCCCGTAAAGGTAAATATGATATGTCCCTTCTAGACAAGGATTTAGCATAAAATCTTGCCCACACTCGACGCATTTGTGAGAAAAGTCTAATCTACTAAAGTACTGTGGTATACTTCAACTATATATATTCCATTCCATATTCCGTACTACATGTGTTGTACTTCTTACGAGGTTTAATTTTTAGCAGATTACATGAAATAATTTTCTCAAATTAAGATGTAGTCTATACTAATATTATAAAGAGGCAAATTTTTTTTTTGTATTTTTGTTGGTAATGAATAGGCTCAAAAATTCTTGAACTGATTTTAAAAATTCTTTCACCTATGGAAAGCTATGTTATCAACGACTAAGATAGGCTACTTTTTGTCCCGGAAAAACTACGGTTTCCGTAGGACATCCACGTAAACGAAGTCACGAGGAACAGTTAGTAATTAATATTTGTGTCAAAGATACGCAATTTAATTAACATTGACATTATCGGTAGAAACGGACGTAGGGTATAATCTTCGCCTTTTTACTTCGACAGACTTGTGTAGATAAACCCTTACACAGGAAATGATGGCATTTTACATACGATAAACGGTTTTGTAAATATTAAATGTAATCGTAAAGAGCTTAAGTCGTAAAGAGTTTAGTGGCCTCCTTGTTCTAGTGGCAGCTTATATGGGCTGTGGACCGGGAGGTCCTAGGTTCGATTCCCAGGTCGGGCAAAGCGAATTTTATAATTTAATTTGCCAAGGACTGGATCCCTCAGAGATGGTTGACGTCTAAGGTAGTGGCAGCCGATCGTAAAACTAAGCCAAATCCTTTCTGCAACATGCTTGACAAAGTGTATTGCGCCGACCCCCATTAAGGTGGGATAAGGGCAGGTAGAATGAAAAGTCGTAAAGAGCTTATCATGGAGCTGATCAATCAAGAATGGTGATCATAATTTCTTCTTAGATAAGTGGGAAGTTCCAAAGCACCCGCATAATAAGCATAAACTAATTAATAAGTTAAAAATAATCGCATATGTAGGCGGGCATAGCGCACTCATATCGCCGTTACAATATAAATATTTATAAACATTAAAATCAGAGCACGAATAACATTTGACTACCGGACTTCAACGTAATTTATAGGTATATTTGAATAAATATTATTTTACATAACATAAGATCACGCCTGTATCCCTGAAAGGGTAAGCAGAGGCGCACTAGCGAACTAGTACACCCACGTTTTGTCGAGCTTAGTTCCGTCCCAGATGTGATAGGGGGCGAGCCTGTCGCCATATCTGGCACAAATTCCAGACTCCGGACTGATTTGGAAAAATCCAATATCACTTTGCCCGACCCGGGGATCGAACCCGAGACCGACCGGATGGTAGTCGTACCGAAATACAACTACGCTACCGAGGCAGTTATAATATCTACAAATAAAATATAATAAAATATTTTTTACTTGTCAATTGACAATTTTCAATTTTTAATATAGCCAATTCTTAACTATTTTTTGTGTTTATTCATGTTTATGAAATTTAATAGAAAAATACCCATAACCACCATCTGGAGTTTTGAGATAAGTAATCTGATACCGGGGATGTGTGTATTTACTATTTTTAAATATGAATCGATTCACGTTACGTTTGTCTATAAAACTTTCCCACTACGATAACTACAGAACGTACGAACTCGATGCGCGTCTATGAAATTTGTATGAAATATTAACCAAACGTCATCAGTGCGCAGCGAACTCGAATACATTTAAATTTACATTCGTTTTTCGTGTTCGGGCTACAGTTGTTCAATGTGAACATCAATGAACAAAATCACAGTTTTATAATAATAATATAATAATATAATATAATTAGTGGTAGAGCCACACTGTAGACAGTAACGTCTACCAGTAACGATACCACTGTCACACAGAAAACCGACGTAAAGTGGCAGCTTGCTGTCGCGTTTTGTTCAGTGAGTGAGATTTCCGGTGGCCTAATTTCCCCCCTCCCTCTCCCAATCCCTATTTCCCTCCTTCTAGGTTGGTAACGCACTCCTGATTATTTTGTGTCTTGGGTGTATATGGACGATGGAGATCACTAACCATAAGGTGATCCATCTGCTCGATTCCCAGTCTCTGCAATAAAATATAACAACTATTAGGGTCGTTTCAGTTTTTATTATTTAGTTTTTTTATACATATACAAAATTTCCCACGTTTAGATTTTAAATATGTTGGCGTCGTAATATGTGGCATCAAGCTATCCAACCTTAAAACGCGTCTCCTGCGTCTGTTTTTATCGAAACAAAACACAAAAACACATACGCAAAACAATGATTGTAGCTGCCTCCAGCTCGTAGAACAATGTACCGTAGATAAAAAAAATGTTTTGTGTACCTAATGTTTTAGTGCAGGAGACGCGGCTTTATATAAGACCAAGAAAACCAACGGACACTGTAGAAGAATAAGATGGTTTCTAAAGCCGGGTCTCTTGCACTAGCTTTTTCGAAACAAAACACTAAAAACACATACGCAAAACAACCATTATAGCTTGTCACCTACTCGTAGAACAATGGACCATAGATAAAAAATGCATGTTTTGTGTAGGTGTTTTGTGTAATGTTTTAGTGCAGGAGACCCGGCTTAACAACCCCACTCAGTTTTATGTCTCAAGCGGTATTAGCTGTAGGCTGTGATTCATTCGTCCTTAGGCTACTTATCTTTACCCTAATTGGCATGGCTTAAACTCTCGCCCACTTGACGATGACGAAGTAAAATCCATCTATAACCACTGCTGGAGAGCCAAAAATGGACTATGTATTGTTCAATCGAACTGCTGGGTAACTAAATAATATACCTGAATGTTGCCTCGGCGGTGTAGTTGCACTGCGTACGCGATACTATAGTCCTGTAGCTCGATCATGAGTTTTTGACATTTCACGCTAGTGACTACGTAAAATAATTTCTATGAGTAATCACAAATTTAAAAACTAAAACGACCGTCATCAAATCCCATCGTGGCCATATGGGACCACCCTTGAAATAAACTCTATCGAACACAAAAAGAATTTTGAAAATCGGTCCACATACGGCGGAGATATCGCGTAACATAAATAAAAAAAATACAGACGAATTAAGGACCTGCTCCTTTTTGGAAGTCGGTCGAAAAAGTACAGACGAATTGAGGACCTTCTCCTTTTTCGAAATCGGTCGAAAAAGTACAGACTAATTGAGGACCTTCTCCTTTTTGGAAGTCGGTCTAAAACGTCAGTTCCCCGCGTAACCGTTAGACTCCGCAAATATTTTACGGAGTCGCTAGCGAGTAATGTAAAAAAACTCATGGTTGACCTACTGAGGTCTCGGGTGTGATCCCCGGGTCAGGTAAAGTGATGTTGAATTTTTCTACTCAGCATCAGCTCGAAGTCTGGAGCTCGTGCTCGATGTGGCTTTCTACCGATCACATCTGTGACGAAATGAGCTTGATGTAATGTAGTTTGTTATTTCGCCTCTGCCTTCTTCTTCTGGGTACAGGCTGTGTGTGTGTGTGTGTCCATGAATTATGTAGGAAACGTAAATCTACATTTCAAGAATGCACACTTGATAACGCACGCAAATAACTTTGCATTTTTGTAATGTTAATTAGACTTCCTCAGATTCTTGACACAGCTATGTGTAATCTTCAATTTCTATGTAATAAAGTAGACGTAAGTACCAATTCCCTATACACAGATGTTTATCCAATTTCCTTGGTCCCGTAAGGCAGCATTGTTCGTAAGGAAATATCTAGAGAGGTGCAATTACTTGAATACTAATTTATCTTTCCCTTGACATTGTTTTCGCGCCAAATGATTGACATTTCCGCTAACAATCTAAAGAATTTGTAATGACATCGATGTCCTCAATCAAAGTTCGACAGCATTTTTTATCCTTAATCGCCGAATTGTTTTAATCCTTCTATAAACGTTGTGTAAGACTCAGTAGTTTCTTACTACTGAGATTCAGAAGGCCTATGTTCAGTGGCCGTCCTATGGCTGATGATGAGATTTACCTCCGAATACTGAAACGTTACTCAACTTTAATTACTTAAATTGTTTGCGGCATACAATTTTCACAAATGAGATGGCGTCAAATGACATAAGACGACCTTAAATGTTGATTTGCGTTTCAGTACTCGAGCGTAGGATTCTTCTATTGATTACCAATAACCACATGAATGTGGCATAACCTAGAATTAATTTGGTTGAAGTATAATTAAAATAACACTAAAATAAGTTATTTACCGATAATTTTTCGCATTTGGAGCATTTTCATGAACTTTCATCTGCTCGTTTGCCAATGTCTGTTATAAAAAAAAATACTCACAAAACAAATTACTTACATTCAGGTAGGAATTTCAAAAAATATTACTTCTCTTTTCGACCGACGTCAAAAAAGGAGGTCCTCAATTCATTTTTTTTTAATGTACATATGTTATGTTTATATTGTATGTTCCCCGGTATCTCCGCCAAACATGGACTGATTTTCAAGGTTTTTTTTTGTGTTCGATAGATTCATATTCTAAGGGTGGTCCCAATTGGCCACAATAGGATAAGTTTTAAAGTCGGTCCATAAAGTTATTATTAACGTAGAAAGTTCTCGGAAATGCCTTATTTTTGCTAAAAAGGAAGTCACGATTACTATTGCTATAATAAATTTTCCTCTTATACTATCTTACGTTCATGTTGATAAAAGTATATGTTGTGCGGAAATAATTGCACTGATAAACTTTAACACACAAGAGCTTTAATTATTGAAGATATGAGAGCCTCGTAAACAACACGTATCATTTATAATAAAGCTAAGAACTAAGGCTGAAAACTATAGAACGAACTTCGACTAAGTCTAAGTCAAAGTAATGAACTCGGTGAGGATTTGACTTAGTCCGAATCATTTTTTAAAAGTAAATCTTTGCTTAGTCTGTCTGTCACTCTGTTTTCTTGTAAAAAAACGTCTCAGATTAAGCCAAAAGTCGATTTAACAATTTCAAATCCACACCGAGTTCGTTGCTTTGACTTAGACTTCTCTCAGCCTTAGAAATCGCCTCCTATGAACTCAGAAATCGCCTCCTTGGTCTAGTGGCTGCGGAAATGGGGTGAGAACTGGAAGGTCCTGGTGCGATTCCCAGTTCGGGCAGCGTGTTAGATAGTTGGGATAAGGGCAGGCAGAGAAAGAGGGAGAGAGAGGAACTCAAAGCTATTAGTCGCTCCTCCAGTTTGACAGCCTCCGTGGCGCAGCGGGCGAGCAGCCGGCTGTGAAACGTACCTCACGTTTTTTGAGGGATACCAGTTCTTAATAATTAATAATAATGATAATATCTTTATTTACCAAAATAATTTGTACATTAAATATTATTTAGAACTAGGTCTGGTCCTGGAAGGAACTAGCAATAGCTTTATAATGACGTTGGTGAGTTTCTTGTGGTCCTCACACTAGGTATAGCCTGTATCGTGAGACCCTTGAACATATTAATTTCAACATTTTATTCCTAAAATTAATTAGCTCCAAAAAACTCACGTCCTTTTACGATGTTATTAGTCTCCGACGATACTCCATTTTCTATGTTTTATAAGCAAATATTTTAATTAATTAAAATATTTTTTATACACAATTCCCTAATGGTGGTTATACGCGACCCCTAGAAGACCTCGTAAAGACGAAAAAAGAACTTAATTATTGCATACCATGTAATGTTATTATGACTTGTTATAAATCTTAAAACAGTTTTATGTCCGTATTTTCACAAATCCAAATACAAAACCTGAAATAATGATTTCTTAGGTTTACGTGAATGTTATTCATTGAAATTAAACTATTTTTACGGATTTTATCACGATTTGGTTTTAATTTTTATGCCCGACGTTTCGAAAGCTTTGCAGCCTTCGTGGTCACGGGTCAGTCTGACCCGTGATATAATCCGTAAAAATAGTTTAATTTCAACAAAACCTGAAAGTATTTAACTGAGTTTAACCTTTGGTCATCATCTTCAAAATAAAGGAAACAAAATGATGTAAAATTTTATTTATCTCAGAATTAAGAATTAACTGTCGACTCTTTGAAGGGCATGCGACTCGGCAAAAACTTACAAATCGTGACAGATGTAAAAAATAATAATAAAACAATGCCTAGAAAAAACTAGATTAGCGGAAAATAGTTATCTTTGAAGTTGGCATTGTGATGTTTTTTCTTAAATTGTTTTAAAGTAATAATATTTTTTTCTTAAATTTAAATATTCCACAACCATTTTGTTATCTTGTATGCAACTATAAACAAAAAGGATAAATTGAATAATTTCTGGTAAAATAAATATTACGTTTTTCATCTCGCGTAATTAATATAATTGGCAAAGAATTATGTAATATTTCAGTTGCTAAAACATTACTGCGGCCTGAGCAGGAAAATTTCTGACAACCGTAAATGTATTCGAACTCGATGCGCGTCTATGAAATTTGTATGAAATATTAACCAAACGTCATCAGTGCGCAGCGAACTCGAATACATTTACATTTACATTCGTTTTTCGTGCTCGGGCTACTGCATATAAGTATAAAATCTTGAAGATAAATGGCACTGTAATAAATTGAAATGACGAAGAGTAAAACATCAATAAAATGTTTGTTTTATACAACATATACCTTAAGCATAATTGAAGATTTGCGTCATATTTCTGTTATGACGTAGAAATATCTTAGATTAAACGTGTGGATAACGCAAGCAACCATTATAGTTTTTTTTTTCAATTTAATATTTGGATGGTTAGAATACTGATGGCATGGCGACGAAGTCACGAGTAGCGAGGTCCTTGCGCATGCGTGATGAGGAAATTTAAACCTTACATGGTATATAGTAACATTTCTTAATGGACATTATGTTTAATTGAAAATGTTGTCACCCTGATAATTAAATCGACTCTGTGGCTAAGATCTATAGAGCGAACTTCGACTAAGCCTAAGTCAAAATCACGAACTCAGTGAGGATTTTTACTAAGTCCGAGTAATTTTTTACAAGAAAATCTTTGCTTAGTCTGTCTGTCAGTCTGTTTTTCTTGTAAAAAATAACCCGGACTAAGTCAAAGTTCGATTTAACAATTACAAATCCCCCCTGAGTTCGTGACTTTGACTTAGACTTAGTCGAAGTTCGCTCTATAGATGTCAGCCTGTCATTACGTATTAGCTCCCAGCTTATTAGCTTTTCTGAATGATTACTTAGTATTAAGAGTTGCTAAGCCTGAGGGCCATTTTGGACCTACGATCGTGTCATTGACTAACCGAGCTCACTCAGTAGATATGAATATATTTTATTGGATAAATAGTCTAATAATTACATATTATTAATTAGTTAATTTTTATTATAATCACAAGTTTAAAAACTTAACGGACCGACTTCAAAATTTGTCCAATCGTGATCAAATTTATATGGGACCACCACAAAATTTTTAAAGTCGGTCTACATTTGGCGGAGATATCGGGGAACATACAAAAAAAGAAATACAGACGAATTGAGGACCTTCTCCTTTTTTCAAGTCGGTCGAAAGTCGAATGCGATTTATCTTAAATTGATAAGAAATACTGTATTCGTAGTTAACAATCTTTAACATTGAAGTACAATAAAAATAAACGAGTTGACAAAATTGTTTTCGTAGTCACACTGTGACACAGGTTATTTATTTTTATATCACGAATTCTTATTGTTCTACTAGATATTTCCTGTTCGTTTCCAACAACTGCCTATTCTTTTAAAACAATGGGCTAAATAACAACTTATTTTATACAGAAATAATTTAAATTGACGAGGAATAATGGTCAGAGTTACAATGCTATTATTAAACCATTTATTTACTTTCAATCTGGACATATATATGACTGCTTTGGTGGCGTAGCTGCGTAGTGATATTGCGTGCGTGGTGAGACTATCGTCCCGAGGTCATAGGTTCGGTCCCCGGGTCGGGCAAAGTGATATTGAATTTTCAGTGTCAGCCTGGTGTCTGGAATTTGTGCCCGATATGGCGATAGGCTCGTCCCCTATCATATCTGACACGGAAATTAGTTCGTCGTAATTTGGCTGTTCTAGTTTGCCTTTGCCTATCCCTTCGGGGAGTCGACATCAATCTATGTAGGTATGTTCTTTTATTTCAGATCATTCACAGATTCAGATCAGTCCACCTATGATTATTTTGCTATAAAGCGTGATCACCAATCCTAGAGATCACTGACCCTCATGATCTACTAGACAAAAATGTTAAATATTCAAAAATAATTTGTGACTTCTCTACCGTTACAGCAAGAGATAAACCAGTGTGTGTTCACATGAAACCGCATTACAACGTTATCATCATTATGAAACTTAATTATGAAACAAACACGAAACAATGGAAACCTCCGCCAACGAATGCAACTTAGGTAAAATGTAAACACACATTAGGTAATCACTTAAGTAGATATAACGTTATTAACTTAGTATATTAGTCTTGTTTTAAACACCTCGCTTCAATTGTCCGCGAATGACAAAATTTTTTCTAATCTTTAATATCTATCTCGTCAGTTTAATTTGAGATGTAATTATAGATACAGTCATGCTATTTTGTGTGTTTAACAATAATATGCTTAATTAGCTAGATTTACTATTGATTATTTTCGACATCAATATAATATACCCTAGATGCACAGTTCTTTGCAAATATCCACCTAAAAAGTCTCAGGAATAAAACAAAGAAAAAGATCGCAACAACAATAAATAAATCAACACAAATATAACCCTATGCATGTGTTATACAGAAGCTTTTTAAACGAAATGATCAAGCGTTCTTAAATTTGAATTTTGAAATTTAGAATTCTATCGGCGTCCGACTGCAGGCAAAAGAAGTGCTTAAGCACATTATCTCTTCGCTTAAGCACTTCGCTTAAGCACTTCTTTGCTGTCCCATTTTTCGACCGTCAACTGTGCATCTAGGTTAATAATATATCGATGATTTTCGACAACAAACTTTTCAATTCGAATGTAGAGTTATCTAAGGAGATCAATTTAGAAGTAAGTAAATATGTTTTTTAGAGTAAATGTGGCATATAGAAAGCAACAAAGAAAAAAAAGTATATTTATTAGTCACAAATACACGTCGTACTTTATTTTCTTACTCACTGTAATTTAAAGGAAAAGAAAAGAAAACAAGTTGCACGCCGTGGCTGTGACAGGTAGGTGACTACTCAGCATATTGTGCTATGGTGAGAACCACAAGTCACAACTCAACACTGAATTTCAGTAGTAGAGCATATAAATTAATATGCATGAAGTGTATGGCAGCATATATGTGCTGTAAACTGAGAGGTCGTGGGTGCGAATCCCAGGTCGTGCAAAGCAAATTTTCGAATTAAATTTTCCCGAGACTGGATCCCTCAGAGGGGGTTGACGTCAGGCTGGATGTAAAAACTAAGCCAAATCCTTTCTGCAACATGCTTGGAAAAGTGTGTTGCGTGGACCACATATTAAAGTGGGATAAGGGCAGGTAGTAAGAAAAAAAAGTCACTTATATAGTTCTGACCCTATGCTAGGTTCAACCTGTATCGTGAATATCAGAAACTACGAGAGACTTTTCGGTCTCACAAAATCCAGACCCGAAACAAATATCGGTGAGTCACACAATTATTTGTCTTGGTGCGGGAGTCGAACCCGCGGCCTCACGCTCCAGAGCCGGCTACTCGCCCGCTGCACCACAGAAGCAAATTAAATTAGAAAATTCGCTTTGCCCGACCTGGAAATCAAACCCAGGATTTCCCGGTCCACAGCCCATACATACTGCCACTAGACCAAGGAGGCAATCGACTGTTGGGTGTATGTATGTATTATTAATAGTTATTATTTAATGGATGAATCATCAATCAACCATATTATTTAAACCACACGCAAACAATCATAACAGGGATTATGACAGGTGCCTTTTGCGCAAGGGCCTCCACACGCAGTTTAAGTGCGTTGCGCATACATATTTCGTATTATGATTACTATCTAGGTGTTATCTTGTGCTCACGTTCATAATTTGTGTATTGTGCTCTTCCGGTGGTACAACATCAATGGGAAAACCACATTGTCATTAGAATAATAATTTTGAATGTTATACGCTATTTACGTTTGACTGTATAGCATGTTCCGCATTCTGTCTAAACTTCTAAAGCTTATTACATATAATTGCCTATTAAATACAATTTAAATGACAATGTCATCGATATATTATTTACCTAGATGCACAGTTGATGCTCGGAAAATGGTACAGCAAAGAAGTGCTTAAGCACTCATTTTGCCTACAGTCGGACGTCGATACAATTCTAAATTTCAAAATTCAAATTTAAGAACGCTTGCTAATTTCGTTTAAAAAGCTACTTTATAACACGTGCACAGGGTTATAATTGCATTGTTTTAATTAGAACTTGTGATCTTTTTCTTTGTTTTATTCCTGAGACCACTTTTTAGGAGTATATTTGCAAAGAACTGTGCATCTAGGGTATAATATATTGATGGACAATGTACATACTTCTGCCTGCCAATCAAATTATTACAGGTGAAGATTAATTGGAAACATCTAAATACATGCAAAATTCGGTTGCCAAACGAAATAGTAGGTGTCGTCTGAAATAGGCTTTAGACCGATATTTTATACATACATAAGCTTATGTATGTATCCCCAAAGGGGTAGGTAGAGTGTGCTCTACCTTCATCTAATGCATCCGTATTTAGTCCTGTTTAATTCTGCCCCTACTCCCTTGTATTAAGGACAAACCGAACCTATCGTCGTATTAGGAATAAATTCTGACCCCAGACTATAATATTGCCATCATAAAGGAACAAAGACATATCTGTTTCGGAAGAAATATCACATACATCTTTGTAACGGAACATCAGATACGTCTTTTTATCTTATGACGGCAGAATAGATAATAATGACCCTTTACCGTTTTAAATACATAAATTGTAGAGATATTTTACTTTGAAGGTTGTTTAATTGATGTTTTGTTTTTAATTAATTAGAAAAAACTGTGTTTGTTATAGCCACTGGAGCGTGGGTGAATTTTGACGATAAGGTCGTAATTTCATCCTGAAACGAATGCCTGGCATTGAAATTATTGTCTATAGATATAAATATTTACTTAATTTACAATAATGGGTATCAGAAAATATATAACACAGTGTTAATAAATGCTATTTATCGGTTTATTAAAATTAATAGGTTTTAAGCTCTTTTTAAACTTTCATATTTTATTTTTGTGTCGGCCTAACATACTTTTTTCAAAAATGACGTAAAAATGATTTAGCTTTAATTTTTAAGACCGGCTGCTTGAAGCCAATTCCCACGAGGATCCATACTTTAATGCGCTTATTCAAAAATAAAAAAAGAACTGAATTATACTGGACTATACTCAACAGTATAATTGCATTATGTAAAATGCAAACTCCGGATAAAACTAGTATTGTACCGCGTACCATTCGTTACACCCAGTCGGAGCCTCACCTATTGACTCTATCAAATATCGGCATATAAATAACTTACTACGTACTTAATAGCTACCGTTTAATTTCATGTCAGTGAAAGCGACAACTTAATTTAAATCAATTTGTTTTTTTTTGTCATGTCAAGATGAATTTCACCGACTGATTTAAAGACAGTATACACGCCTCTATTCCGGAGCGTTAGGCAGAGGTGCAATGGGTGCACTCAGAGTTCGCCTAGCTGCATTGCTTTTCTATAATGTAGAAGAAGGTGAGTTTAATAACCCCCTTTGTTTATGCGCCTCGTTGGTTTAATGCAGTGTATATGGTTTGTGAATCGGGAGCTCCTGACTGCGATCCTCAGATCGGACGGGGTGCTTCTCTAACACAATTTGCCCGAGACTGAATCCTGTGGCCCGAGCAGGAATATTTTTTGGCAAACGAATTCGTACCGAGCTCGTAGCGCGTCTATGCCATTTGTATGAAATATTAACCAAACGTCAATAGTACGCAGCGATTTCGATACGAATTCATTGTCAAAAATATTCCTGCTCGGGGCTCTGTTCTACATTTGTGATGAGTATAACACGTTTCAAAAACTCTGTCTTCTTTATAATCGAAAAAAGCAAACGCAGTGTGCTGGCCTCATGAGAGATTTGAACTATTTAAAGTCATTTTAGGTCAAGGTTTGAGATAATTCATAATGGGCACATAATATACATATTTCAATCTATTACACCATTTTGTAAGAAAAAAAATTGCGATTGCGATTTTTGCGAAGAGATAATGTTATATAATCATATACTTAGATAATTATAGTTAATTGAAATGAATTAAGTTAAATAACTAGTTATTTTGATAAGACTTAAAACTTTTGGGTGTATTATGTCATAATACTTACTTAGATATTATAGATTTTCAAACAAAAAATTGGGGCTTGTGCATAACACTTTTAAGCACGCGTGCGTTCATTTTTTTTATTGAGAATAAGTAACTCAATTTATTTATCCCCATTAGCAAGAATATAAATAGTATTTTCCTCAATTTGTATTAGATGCTTGCAGCTCTTTTCCCTATTTGACATAACCTGTAGTGTATCTTAGCTTATTTTGGTCCCATAATGTTATAGGAGGCGACTCACTCGTAAATTCCAACCACGGATTCCGTGTGTAATATGAAATTGTGTTGTCGGGTACAACATTCACAAGAAGACAGGTAAATAATTAAGAATGCTTCGGATTTTAAAGCCTGCTAGGAAGTAGGATTCTTTTCCGTCTGGATGGCGGATGTTTTGACACCGTACCATACGGTGTTGAAACCTGCCATAGTGATTTACTCTTTGTGTAGTTCATTTTTCAGAATCAGCCAGTGTATCTCCGGTTTTATCGTGGAGCTTGCGGCATGACATGGTGGTTGATTGGGGTAGGTACAGGGTTACATCACAATGTCTGCATCGGTCATCCATCTATTATGTCGAAATTTGTCGTTTCTCTTCGAAGTATGAAGAAGCATAAATAGGACAGCATGATTCTAGTAACAAACCCATTGTTTGAGTATGGTCGCTGGTTTTTTATGGACTACATCGCACTTACCATAGGCATAGTTTAGTTTCTTTTCCATGCTCAAATAAAAGTTCTTTATGTGAATAAACTAAAAGGCTACGTATACTGAGCAGTAGACTAGGCGAATGGTACATTCGTGATACAGTATTGACTGCCTTGGTGGCGTAGTGATACTGCGGTCGCGGCACGACTATCGACCTGAGGTCTCGGGTTCGATCCCCGGGTCAGGCAAAGTGATATTGGATTTTTCAGTATCAGCTCGGAGTTTGGAATTTGTGACCGTTATGGCGATAGGCTTGCTCTCTATCACATCTAGGACGAAACTAAGCTCGGCGAAATCTGAGTGTTCTCGTTCGCTAGTGCGTTTCCGTCTACCCTTTCGGAGATATAAACTTGAGTATAGATAACATTATAAAAAGCTGTACATAGTCTTTTATTTAATTATATGCGATACAACTTGTTAGGGTTGTCCACTCACGACACTAAACTGTCGTTCATGCTCTAAATAACTGATTCAAGTGTCGAGCGCGCAAAGAATTTTAAACAAATATATTTACTCCATTCAACTTCGCGGTAATATAGACTTTCTACTAATTAGGCCTAGTTTGCTGCTTAAATAAGATTTACCTTGACCAAATATGTTTCAAATAACTGTTCATTTATTATCTAAGAAACAGCAGTCGCAAATAATTTTTAAATGTTGGTAAGTAGATTTTTCGTTTATTTGAAAAAGTTTTTGTTTTTATGAATTGAAAATAAAAGTGAACCTGAAATTCTCATTAGATACAATAACATTTTTTTTATCCGTACACGGCGAAGTGACTACACTACACCTGATGGTAAGCGTAGTGCAGTCCAAAAAAACCAACGACCATCGATAAACATAGTTTATGAATGGTCGCCAGAGTTATGCCGGCCTGCATAAATGCTTCTTCACGCTTCACAATTAGTGTTTACTAATATTTATGTATAATTTACAGATTAGTTTGGGAATGCCCCGGTTTGTAGAACGTCATTGCGTCTTTATACTCACTTTTTCCTTAAAAGTGGACTGTTTAAATTTTACGAAATTGGATATTTTTAATTTATGCTGCTTAAGAAATATTTGACTTTAAACTTTCTACATTCCACAATTTGCTTTTTTTTACTTTGTTTGACAAAAGTCACAATTATTTAATTTACAGTTTAAAAATAAAAACGTGTTAAAATAAAGAGAGGCTTCTTAAGTTTACGCGTATGTTATACATTGAAATGAAACTATTTTTACAATATTAACTTTTTTTTTCTATCTGACCGGTGACAACGAAGACTGCAAAGCCTTCGAAACGTCGGGAATAAAAATTAAAAACCTAATCGTGATAGAATCCGTAAAAATAGTTTTATTTCAATAAAGAGAGGCTATTATTAAAATAATATCATGTTATTATTTTTGTTTATGACAGATTAAACTCATGTTTTATGTCCCAGTTTATTATTATGTTATGTTTTAAAATAAAATATCGTGCATTTTTGTATACTGGAGACTGTCAAATGAGCAAGTGGGTCACCTTATGGTAAATGACCTACGCTTAAGGACACTCACGATACCGTAATAATTACCTACCACAAATACGGAATAAGATTGAATGAGAATAAGGATTGGAATGGTCGGGAGGGTTTTGTGCCACTGAAAATCTCACTCAAACAAAACGCAAGTGAGATAACATTTTACGTCACTTTAAAAATAAGACCCTACAGTAACAGGACTACGTAAGTCCTGACTCCACATTAAAATCGAGTCTTATATCGTGGGCATCTGGAACTACGAGAGACTTTTGGTCTCACAACACCCAGACCCGAAACATATATCTGGGCTACACAACATTTTTCTCGGTGCGAGGCTCGAACCCGAGGCAGACAGCTATTCGCGCCACGGAGGATTTTCTGTGAGACAGAGGTATGAAACCGGGAAAGCCGATCCTTGTGTTGTTTAAAGCTTGGCTGTCATTCATATTGTATTTAAATATACATCGAATGAAGGTCGGTGAAATTGTTGCAATGTAATTTGCAAGGATTGTTCATTTGCACGATCTGATTACACATTCCAAGCGAAAGCAAACACCACCCTGAATATGTCGCTATCAACTATACCTTAGAAGCAGTGAAATCAGACACAGAACATGCTCAAGTATAGGTTAAGTTTTGATTAAAATAATATCTCTCCCCAGTTCCTCACAGTGGTGTCGGCTCTATATAAAATTATTTTTACGTAAAACTTCTCATAAACATATTGTATATTATAGGTCCTATGGTATAGGTATATATGGACTATGGACTGGGAGGTCCTGGGTTCGATTCCAAGGTCGGGCAAAAGATTATTTCCAATTTAATTTGCCCGGGACTGGATCCCGCAGAGGCAGCCGGTCGTAAAAACTAAGCCAAATCCTTTCTGCAACATGCATGAAAAAAAATTGCGTTGCGCCGACCCCACATTGAGGTGAGGTAAGCGCAGGTAGAAAGAAAGATTATAGGCGTTATGAATTACTGAGTATACATTATGTGTAAATAAAAGAAAAACAAACATCGGTCTTCCTTAGCATTTCTTGAAAAAGTTTTATTTTTTTAAAGGTTCACAGCATTTTTCCATTATAATTATTGTAAATTGAAATAACGAATTATTCATTTAGCTCACTTGTATCATGACACCCCTGAAATATTGAAATATAAAGTAGGGAGCACAATTTTGTTTATAAATGTCATTTTCACCCGAAATAGGGTTTATTTTTATCTCAACCTAAAATGTTAACAATTTATTTTATTATATTATAAACATTTACGAATTAAGCGGATACTGGATAGGGTGACCACAACGTACAGTTATTTATTTTTGTTATCAGCGTATGTTCCGATAAGCATGTAAAAAAAACTTTGGACACCAGAGTAACTTTAAATTCAATGGCGCGAACTATATACAAGTTTTTAAGCAATGAATAAAAATATTTTACGTTATAAGAATAATGACCTTGTGGTTTAACAGTAGCCGTATTACGTTTTTGTACATGTTTTCCGCGACAATAACTGTGATGATAGAAAAATATTTGGGTTTTTACTTTTGCGTAACGACCATATAATTAGGACCAAACTGTATGTATTACGTATAAACTAGTTGCACATCTGAAATAGGTTTCAGAGGTTACCTTTTTTAAATGTAACGTCCGCGAAATTTCGGTTTATTTCAAAAATCGGGTAATTAATGTTTCTGGACTATAACCACAAAAAATTAGCAACAAGCTGCAAAGGTTACATGCGACATTCTATTATCACCTGTCACTGAACCTCTGTGGACACGCGCTGAAAATGTATTCGGAATAGTGTTTTTTTTTATCAAGCAAACTGCGTGCTTTAAACATGGCGGTCGGCCGTCGGCGCCGCTCAGTACACCCGCAACCGGTGACGGAGGCACGCGTCAACGCTTTCGTACACATTTGCCGAATTAGAAAATAAAATAAAAATCTAGCCAACCACAAATGTGAATAAGGATTGCGCTTCCACCTAAGCTGTCTTAGCGTGTTTAATTAATAAAAAGTCAGTGAGTGTTAAACGCGTTCGCGTGGATGTTAATCAGCCGGCGTTACGGAGCATTCCAAATTAAGTCGAATTGGTCAAGGTCCGTTCGAGAGATTGACGTATTGGTGCTGATTTGTGCGCTTTCGTTTAGCCTGCATCACGTGTACACAGGGTGAGTGACACTTAGGCTGCTCGTCTAGCCGCAGCTTTATTTTTACACGGACCGCGCGGGATGTGCAAGCGCGCGCAACTATTTTTGGTTCATGAGCCGTTCACACCTATATTCTAAACTACATTCTCATGTTACAAAATATTAGAAAGTTGCTAAGAAAAATTCAAACAGTGACCATCACGATTTTAATGTTAAATTTATTTTATAAAGTCATATCGTAAACGGAGCGATACGCTCACAAGTTTCAATATGTATAAATTATGAATAACGCATGGTTCGTTTGCCGTATGTCATTGTCGTCACACATGGTATATCGTCCGCATTTTGTGGCGTATTAAAACTGATAAGTATCTATTGTGTGGGTCGCCGCAACTAAATATATGGGAAACAGATGTGATAGTGATATTTATCAACAATTTCCTTCCGCTGTGCGATGGTGTTTTTATTGCACTCGAAGCTCGATAAGGCCGTGTCCTATCTGTTATGATGTAACATTCTGCCGCGAGTCGCGAGACATTCACAAAACATAATATTTATTCGTCCAATGTATGTACACGTGGTGGATTCGGCGACTAGTAACTTTATCCGTTATAAGTAATGCCAACATGTACAGTTTTTATATCCCACACCTTTAACAACAACACAACTTAACATAACATAACATAAGCTCACGCCTGTATCCCCGAAGGGGTAGGCAGAGGCGCACTAGCGAACTAGTACACCCACATTTCGCCGAGCTTAGTTCCGTCCCAGATGTGATAGGGGGCGAGCCTATCGGGCACAAATTCCAGACTCCGGGCTGATATGGAAAAATCCAATATCACTTTGCCCGACCCGGGGATCGAACCCGAGACCTCAGAACCGTAGTCGTACCGAAATACCACCACGCCACGGAGGCAGTCAAATTAAACAATAATACTCATATTAAAAGCTACACACATTAGTACTGATCACCGTAAAATAAAATTCAGTCATATCACATATGCCATTTCCAGATGTCGTGTACAAAAAAACTCGTCGTGATGCGAACGAGCCTTGAATACACAAAAATCATTTTATTTACTTAGTAGTCAGGACTCTAATGAACATCAGTTATCTTTAGGCATTTAAGCATAACTAATGAGTTCATTCACTTAAGCCACGAAGTCATTTAAATGTCATTCGAATTTTTAAAGGGACGATAAAAATGTGTAAGTTAAAAACATAATAATTATTGAAGAATCCCAAAATTGATTCCAGACATAACACGCTCAAAGAATCAATCAGCCTGAGAATTGAATCTGGGACATTACGATTCACAGATGACGGCACGCACTACGCAACTTGTGTTTTAAAACCACTATAGCTAAAATATAAATATTTTGATTCGTATATTATGCGTCACGAATGGATTGTAGGAACATTATCTTATACCAGTTCCTAAAAAGATAAAAAAAAATGTTGAAGATAATTCTCAAAATAATAACAAAATAGAAAATAATACATTGAAATAAAACTATTCTTACGGATTCTATAACGATTAGGTTTTAATTATTATTCCCGACGTTTCGAAGGCTTTGCAGTCTTCGTTGTCACGGGTCAGAATAGTTTTATTTCAATGTATAATATTCGCGTAAACTTAAGAAATCAGAAAATAATACGTCATAACATAACTCATATTACACATAATACGGAGCAGCGTACTTAATGATATCATATACGCAGAAAACTTGTTCCGCTTCGACGTTTAATAACATTGTAATTTATTTAAGAAATCTTATCGACTTCAATAACAGATGCAAACTGTTATTTCATATAAATAATAATATAAGAAATGTATAAAAACGTGTATAATAGAAACAAGTTTTTCGCGTCTTCGCCTGAATTGCATATAAACTTTTTGCGAGCCTTTCTCATCACGCACCTTATAATATTTTTTACTTTTAATAATAATAAATAATAAATAAATACACCCAACAGTCACACACACCTAGTCCTGACCCCACACTTGGTATAACCTGTATCGTGGGTATCAGAGACTATGAGAGACTTTCGGTCTCACAAACAACAACACAACTTGTTTGTTAATACTACGCTTGCACTTTAATATAGTACACACTTGTGCTTGCTGTTGCTTAACATCCCATATGAAATACCAAAAATTCCGTTCTATTTACGCGTATGTAGTTATGGAATTAGGTACGATATAATATTTCCACATTCAGATTTAGCGGTTTGGTTCTATCTAGCCTTTAAAAAGAATCTAATGTAATAGGATAATACAAATTATATTTTGCGTAGGTAATATATAAATATTTTATTCTTATTATTATTTGATGAATCAGTTAATAGGTAAAAATAATAATGTTATTTAAAAAAATAATAAATATATAAAACAATATACGTAAATAGAGTAAATGATAAGTAATATAAATCAATTGTTTCAAGTGACTTCGTGTCAATGAACTCTTAAACGAGATTATTCGGAGAAAGTGTTAAAACTTCATTGTTATGGATGTTGGGTCCAACAAATACTTCAGTCGTAACTCGATGCAGCAACGGTATTCGCAGTCAAAGGAATAGTATAGTCTATGGACAGTAGACTATAGACTAGTACTTTGGACGATGTGACATCTAGATTGCAAACACTTAGTCCTGGAAAACATGTATGTAAAGTAGTTCAAGTTATGAAAATTATGGGATTTGGTAACCTTGTCTATTTTAAACATACGAAAGTATGATGATGTTCCGATATTAATCTGTAGTACTTTTCTTTGGTGGCTAAGCTTTCTAAACTTCTTCGCATTAAACTATATGAAAAAAAATGTCTCAAGACGTTATACTAGGAATCCCGATTAGAGGATAAGGTTGTTAGTATCATAGTTATAAGAGCTGTGATGCTATTCACCTAATCACTCAGGTGAAAACCCGCCGTCCCACTCTGGAATCGTCGGACTCTCCCAATGCTGTTGCTTATCCTCGACTAATCATTGCGTGTCAGTTTCGCAATTCGTATGGCCTAAGGAAATCTGGAAGTCCTTAAAAATGACCAGAAGAAAATATATAAGTATAATGCTACACATACATAAACTATGTTTCGTCATTGCAAATTGAAATTGTCCCATGTGACATTTTTCTCAAAGATGAGTTTTTCACATATTTGGAAAGCGCATTTGAATACCAAACTATTTATTTATATATGTTAAATATTTCAGAAAATCTTTTTGTGGGGACATTTATATTGCGCTTTTCTCGAAAAAATACATTTTGCACATAGGACATTTTTAATTTGCAACGTGCGACGATATGCATCCTTCATTCAAATATACGTAACAAGTCCACTGCTTTAAATAGGTCTCCTAGGCATTGAATGGTCGTGGCTTAATATAATTTAAATCCGATATTAAGAGAGTATTTGCAACTATAGAAAATATTTTGCACATTGTTATTATGGAGCTTTTTGGAGTTTTAGTACTAAAATTTAAAAAATGTAGAGGCCGTGTTGACCACTCTACAATAGCATTATAATTTATAATAATAACGAAAACTATAGAGTTTCCGTTATTACATACGAGTATAAATAAAACCGCAGAACAATGCCATCCAAAATCCTATATATGCACCATAATAGAGTCGTATACAATAGACATTATAGTATTTATTTAATGGCTTTTGCAGACAATCACAATAACCGCAACGTTGATGGCAATGTATTATTATGAACTTTAATTTTAAAATCCATTGCGGATGACGTACATGCACATTAGTCTTTTTGTATGATACTAAATAACAGGGTACCAAGGGTTTCACATGCATACGTAGGAATTATATAGAAATGACAATAATAACGTAATTTTAACTTTAAGAACTTATAGTATAGACTGCCTCGGTGGCGTGGTGGTATTTCGGTACGACTACGGTTCTGAGGTCTCGGGTTCGATCCCCGGGTCGGGCAAAGTGATATTGGATTTTTCCATATCAGCCCGGAGTCTGGAATTTGTGCCCGATATGGCGATAGGCTCGCCCCCTATCGCATCTGGGACGGATCTAAGCTCGGCGAAATGTGGGTGTTCTAGTTCGCTAGTGCGCCTCTGCCTACCCCTTCGGGGATACAGGCGTGAGCTTATGCAGAACTTATAGTTAGATATTTGGTGAAAGTGCTTATTTACACTTATTATTTTTTACACTGACTTATTCATGATTTTCCATCAGCTTACATTAGTATTTAATCCGTTAAATCAATTAGTTATTAAGGTTATTTAAATTAGTGTATCAGACATTAGCAAATAGTCAACCGACTTTCTTTTCTCCGACATCTCATTGTCAAAAATCAATCATCTCATTACCAAGCTAGTGCTACAAGTTTTTAATCCCACAGCTGAGTACGTCGAGGACCTTGAAACAAAAAATAAACTAGTTTTCAGTGAATGTACTAAACATTTGATGTGGTTCCGAATGTGTGTTTGCGGCTGTGTACATAGATGACGCATGTAACTTGTAATACGTTTTTTACAATTGCCATTCGGCGCTAATACACCATTGTGTTTTTTGTACTGACAATTTGTCTGCATCTTGTCTTGGCGATATTTTTTCTTTTTTATCGTTTATATAAATATTATTGTTTTATGACAGTTAATAATTATCAGGGTTTTAAATTGGTATGACAAATTGTCAGTATTGTACCGTTTTTCGGAATTGAAAAGATATAATTGCCCTACAACAAATGGTAAAAACATTAAACTTGTTTTTGGAATTTAACCAAGTAATGAGATGCTTCAAGATCTGTCTAATTTAAGTTGTATCTAAAGAAATTTCATCAAATCAGTATGAGGCATAACGTCCTTAGGAAAAATCATAGAATCACCAGCCAACCAAAAGAAACTTATTTTATTTTACATCGATTTAATAGTTTGTAATAACTATAAATTACTATTTATAACACCACAATACAATTTTAATATTTTAGACGTACAATAATTTTACTCCACGTTTCTCAAGTGACATGGTTTGATTTGATGTGATTTTTTATGATACTATCAACGTAGTGTCTGCTCAGATAAAAATGACCCAAAAAGATAAAATGAACGCTAACGATGTTTAACTGTTTCTTTCAAGTTATGTTCTTTCGAAAACATTACACGCTAAACGGCTGAGCATACGGACTGAGGCAAAATTACATTTATATATGAACGATAAATTATATTGAATAATGTGATCCAATTAATCATAGATAGTGTTAACATTTTACTGCGATTTTATCATGTTACATGTGATTTGTGAATTAACATTTTTGTCGCATCATTTGCTGTACTATAGATAGTATACTACAGGTACAGTATCAAGATAAATATAATTTGATAAAGCCAGACGATCCTAATGTAAACAAACATTAACTACTAGTAATTACAACTATGTTGGTAAGTGTAGTAGGTATTTACTGACGTTTAAACGAATAATTAAGTCTTATTCTAGATACAACTGTCTTTTATGTTTTATATTTTGATTTTAAAAAATCACAGGTTTATAAACTTAACGGTCCGACTTCAAAGCGTATCTGATCGTGACTAAATTTATATGACCACCCTTGAAGTAAGCTCTATCAAACACAAAAAAATCTTGAAATCTTGCAAATTGCTAAAAAAATATCCTCCTTTTTTTGAAGTCGGTCCAAAATAATTTTTAAACAGAAATTCACATTGTGTTTATCTATTTTTATAAGGAATTACTGGATCGGGAGGTCCTGGGTTCGATTCCCAGGTCGGGCACAGTAAATTATCTAATTTAATTTGCCCGGGACTGGGTCGCTTATAGGGGGTTGACGTCAGGCAGGCGGCCGGTCGTAAAAACTAAGCCAAATCTTTGCAACATGCTTGAAAAAGTGTGTTGCGCCGACCCCACATTAAGGTGGGATGATGGTAGGTAGAAAGAAAGAAACTAAAGGAATTATTTCAAAAACCCTACCCTCTTTCGGAGTCAGTTGGTTAAAAATGTATCGACCAAACATTCCGTGAAATTCACTCGTTAACCAGGGGTTTCGGTTACCGCCCCCGGATTTGGATCAATAAATTGTAAAAATGCAGGGGATGGCAGGGTATAATTCGGGGGATGTAGCCGTCCCCATCGTATCAGCTCTACGTGGGGTTGATACTCAGAGTTGAAAGTCATTCACAAAAAAATAAGAATCATGTCTTGAAATTTTTAGACGTTATTATTTGAAATTTGGGTTTGATAGTATCAAAATGAAATATTAAGTCGCCTCCTTGGTCTAGCAGCAGCGTATATGGACTGTATACTGAGAGATCCTGGGTTCGATTCCCGGGTCGGGCGAGGTGTTTTGATAACACAATTTGTCCCGGACTGGATCTCCCAGATGGAGGTTGACGACGTCAGGCAGGCAACTGGTAGTAAAAAGTAAGCCAAGTACTTTCTGCAACATGCTTGGAAAACTACTATGTTGCGCTGACGGCACATTAAGGTATATCCTATTTGTATATCAAGTTGAAACCTACCAAATAAAATGTATACAACTTATTTTAAGTATAAACTATGACTGCCTCGGTGGCGCAGTTGTATTTCGGAACGACTACCGTCCTGGAGTCTCGGGTTCTATCCCTGGATCTGGCTAAAACTAGATTTTTCAATATCAACCCGCAGTCTGGAATTTGTGCCTGATACGGCAATAGGTTCGCCCCCTATCACATCTAGGACGGAACTCAGCTCGGTGAAATGTGGGTGTTCTAGTTCGTTAGTGCGCTTCTACCTACCCCTTCGGCGATACAGGCGTGAACTTATGTTGTTATAACTGTAAAGCAACGTATTCGAACTGTTTTAAGCCTTTCAAATTGTCTACAACGCAGTAACCATATTATCTATACATCACGTTAATACACCTGAAGAATTCGGACTTAGTACAGTGTGCATATGACAAATATTTGTAATTAAATCCAAAGTGACCTCATCAGGTGTCACATAAATGTCTTATCTTGAACATTTAAATCTCGACCGCACAGCTATATTTATAGTGGGGACAGTCTTGACTGAGATCTATATAGCGAACTTCGACTAAGTCCGAGTCAAAGAAACGAACTCAGGCCGAGATAGAGCAAGCTTCGACTAAGTCTAAGTCAAAGTCACGAACTCAGTGGGGATTTGGAATTGTTAAATCGAACTTTGACTTAATCCGAGTCATTTTTTACAAGAAAAACAGACTGACAGACAGACTAAGCAAAGATATTTTTGTAAAAAATGACTCGGAGTTAGTAAAAATCCTCACTGTGTTCGTGACTTTGAATTAGACTTAGTCGAAGTTCGCTCTATAGATCTCAGCCTCAGTGAGGATTTGGAATTTATAAATCGAAATTTGACTTAGTCCGACTTATTTTTTTACCAAGCTATAAGCAAATCTTTGCTTATAGTCTGTCAGGCTGTTTTTTTTTAAACACATGGATCGAACTTCGTCGAAGTTAGATTTAAAAATTCTATTTTCTCTAACGGCGACATGCAGCACTATTACTAATCTACAGTTTAACCTAAACTCGATTTGTCCTACAGCTCACTCCTATCTTTAAATCGAGATTTGAGATAAATAGAGATTTATTGCGGAGCTGCAAGTGGCCTTAGGTTTGTTTCTTTGACTCAGACTTAGTCGAAGTTCGCTCTATACATCTCAGTCTTAAGATGAAACCAAACTTGAAAACTTACCATACCGACTTCAAAATGTATCCGATCGTGACCAAATATGGGACCATCCTTGGAATAAGCTCTATGGAACACAAAAATAATCTTGAAAATCGGTCCACATTTGGCGGAGATATCGCGTAACATACATAAAAAAGAGACGAATTGAGGACCTTCTCCTTTTTTGAAGTCGGTCAAAAATTACTAGTAACCGTACAAGTATTTACAAACTAATTTTAACACAACATATATACATAAGCTCACGGCTGTACCCCGGCGCACTAGCGAACTAGAAACACTCACACTTCACCGAGCTAAAGTCCGTCCCAGATGTGATAGGGGGCGAGCCTGATAATAAAAAAAACAATATAACTCGAATCGATCGAACCTGAGACCTCAAGACGTAGCCGTACCGAAATACATGCCACCGAGGCAGTATTATACTATTTCTTGGGTAAACTAGTTTTAAACATTCCATTATGAATTTATTAATTTGTCTACGGATTTTTCCATAGAACCATTTTATACTACTTAGGGCGACTTGCACCACTATTACTAGTTAATCTACAGTTAGTCCTAACCTCAAGTTAAATTGAAAAAGAAATCTACGAAGGACATGTAATTCATTACATGTAATGTACTACATGTAATTACAGATAATATATTTTATGTCATTTTATTCATATTAGCATGCCAACAAAGTAAATTACATTAAAAAAAAATTATACGGTAACACTTGGTGTTTCATAAAGTTGGTACCCTAAACAATACCACATACCCGGAGAACTTTTCAAAGCTCAAAGGTAAAGATAAAAATTAAAATGTAACTTAATTTTTTAATCAATTATTAAGCATGAGGATTTTAAAATCGGAATACTACTTGTAAATCGATGCAATTAGCATAGGAATTTCTTTGTGTACGCTAAAAATAATTAATTATGCCATAGGTGGTTTGCAAATGTACTGCAGCTGACCCAATGAGCCATTTTAAACTCTACTGCTGGAATGCTAGTCCTCCTCTCTTTTACCAACTTTATGAAACATTCTGTATAGTATATACTATTTATCAGCATTGAAATATAGTATACAGCATATATACAGTATACGATAAAAATAATTAAAGCTTAATTTAGTGCAAACATCGGTGTCGCAATTAATGACATACAAACTTTGTATTAATTGACTGCAATGTATTGACCTTGATTTTAAAATCGTTGAATAATCCAGTCACATAGCTCTATATCCACTTAGACCGAGACAACAATAATTTTTAAAATGATACTTAGAAATTGCCGCTTTCTTAGTATTTTTGTAATATATATGGGCAATGGATCGGGAGGTGGTGGTAACCCCCCTGAGTCCAAAACCCAGGTAAGGCAAAGCGGTTTTTCTAATATATTTCCCCTTAGAAGGGGTTAACCATCAAGTGACAAGGAACCATCGACCATAAAACCAATCGAATTACCGAAATCGAAAACCGAACACTTCCGAAGTGTGCTGAACAGACCCCATATTAAAATAAAAAAAGAATTGATCGAAAGTTAGTTGTATCAGACATAAGTAACGTGAAACTATAACGATGATTATCATCTATTATAAGAAGGGCTTCCATTCTTGGACTATACATAACAATAAAACGAGAATCAGTGTATGTCAACTGCACTTTTTTGTAAACGGAATTTCTTTTAACTTTCCATAAAGTAAATCGAGCAAACTCGCAGGCATCAGCTAGTTGCCATAAAAATGCCAAATTAAATTACTTTATTTGGCATGTCGTTAAACAGTTTATCGATTCGTGATAACTCCATTTCATGACCTATACTTAACGTCATATACTAGGTCGAAAACATAATATTTATATTAAACAGTTACGTATTGACATGCTATTTCAGAGGCCAAACACAAACAATGAAATATGGCTTACGAAACTCGTATGTACTGCGTAACAAGTGTATTGTTTAGTTGGCGATTATCGCAATGAGAGAAAGTCGTTTTTGATTAATCTCGTTCGTTATTTCCTTACATATAATAATGGCAGTAATTATAAGTTATATATTATAATAGGGATATACTTGTACAAATGGTAAATGCAGGCAGTAGAACAAAAGCTAACTAAGGCTGAGATCTATAGAGCGAACTTCGACTAAGTCTAAGTCGAAGCAACGAACTCAGTGAGCATTTTTACTTAGTTAGTTTTAAAGAAAATCTTTGCTTAGTCTGTCTAAATCAAAATTCGAACTAAATCAAAGTTCGATCTAACAATCCCAAATTCTCACTGAGTTCGTTACTTTGACTTATACTTAGTCGGAGTTCGTTCTATAGATATCAGCCTAGATTTTGATTTAATATGAATAATTGATAAGTAATTCACACAATAACTTAATGGAGTTTTGAACTAGGTTAATATACCTAATTGTAACTTAAAAAGGAGCAGCATTTAAATATACCTATCGGGTGTTGCAGAAAGTAGAGTTGATACCAATAATAATTCCACATACAGGAGAACAATTTAAAGCTTAATGGTAAAGTTAAAAAACGAAAACTGAACTTAATTTTTTTAATCAATTTATTAAGCACGGAGATTTTAAAATTGGAATGCGACTAAATCGTCGCAATTAGCATAGCATATATTTTACAAATGTACTGAAGCTGGCTCAAAAGGCAGAAACAAATTTTTCGTCACAGATTCAAGTTTCGATTATCTAAATACGTTGAGCCTTACGAAATTGTAATACTTTACCGCAAACTTGCGAGCCATACACCTGTATACAGCAGCCCGAGCAGGAAAATTTCTGACAACCGTAAATGTATTCGTGCTCGATGCGCGTCTATGAAATTTGTATGAAATATTAATTAAATGTCATCAGTGCGCAGCGAGTTTACATTTACATTAGTTTTTCGTGCTCGGACTACAGTATTTATTATAACTGAAAAAACCAATGCTGTTCGTTTTAATTTCAAAAATCTGCAGTTACTGTATTTATCATACATATTAAGTAATATCTAACACTAGCTGGCCCTGGAAGCTGGAACGCGACTCGCCTGTGCGAGCCACTACGGCAAGGTTTTTATCACGTGTACATAGCCTTTTACGCGTCTGTAGCTATAACAGTACCTATCATCATCATCAGCCACAGGACGTCCACTGCTGGACTTAGGCTTCCCCCAACGATTTCCAGATCGACCTGTTGGAAGCGACCTGCATCCTAACTGTACATGTCATTTTTATACCCCTGCTGTGCCCCCAGTTTGTGCACTGTGCCTGGGCGCCATTGGTATCAAATACAACTCTATTTCCACTAGCATTGATACGGTGTATTTTATATTGTATTCATTCGTTATCTACGCGCCTTCTAAAAAAATATCTGAAACTCTTATTACTCAGAGGCCAAAACATTGGACATTTGGCATGTCATTCACACGCTACTTTTTATGTTAGCGTGTCCAAAACGCCAATTGATTATTTCAGTCACACTGACCGTGACATTAGCAATGTCTCGACTCGTTCACTGGATATATCGATCTATTAATAATGAATCTAATTTGTGTGTATCACAAGATTCACTTTATCTTATCATGATATACAAATTTAAATACTGTAATATTTTTTCAACTTGATAAACCAGTCCCAAAAATATTCCATTCCAATGCTCGCAAGTCACTAATAGATATCAGAGACGTCACAAGTCACAACTCATACATAATACGGTTACCCAAAATATCTCGAACAAAAAAGTCCCACGCGCAACCGAGTCATTCACTAGTTTGAAATATTGGGACAAAAAATCTTACACCCCATGGGGCTAATTCCTAGAAGTGTCGACAGTGGAACAAAAAAATTCGGTGCCTTTGAACAACTGTTTGGCGCCAATGGCTATGAACATGAGAAACCCATTGATGCCTTAAAAAAACAAACTGGCGACCTCCCGCTGCTTTCTAGTTTGAATATGTTTAAACTAAGTTTTGTATCTTATTGGTTGCATGATGCAACACTCAATATTTAAAGCTAGTTATGTCCTGCATAATTTGTCATTTACAAAATTGCCCGATTGTAATTATTGCGCACTTGTATAATAATATTACATAGCATGAGAGAAAAATAACTATTATATTTTAATTAACTAATAATGGTCTAAATGTAGCATAACATAAATTATAGATGTTGAAAAGTATAGTGCATATTTTTATTTATAACATACAAGTAATGGACAACTATGATGTCAAGATTTACAAATATGAAAATGTTAAAATGAATAATATATCTTTCGTAAATATTTATCCAACAAAATAAGCAACTGAAAACTTATGACATCACAGTGATGAAGAAATTACGTAATAAATGGTGTGTGAAAATCAAATAATCCCACAGAGTGCTAACAATAATGATGACCAATTATCTAGTTTTTCTGGAAGAGATAATGATGTTATCACGTACTTATACAAACGATAATGTATACACGGATACGACATTAGCAAAAGCGTGTGAGATGGTAGACAAACGTGCCACTTTTAGGTGAAATAGTCAAACTTTACTGTCAACAAACTATACCAATTTGCGTTAGGTTTAAAGTGTGAATCAGGTACATACGTTACATTTTCACTTAATCTATTTTTGGAATCAAGTAAATATTATTTCTGTATTAAAATATTAAATAAGTAAATATGCACACGATTTGTCGTTAATGTCAAATTATATAAGATTTGAAAAATACATAACAAAAATAGTAACATATAATAATTTGATATTAATGACAAATCATGTGTATACATATTTATTTATTCAATAACTAAGATCTATTTATTTATAGTTCTTCATCAAGGTAAAAAAAAAATACAACGTTGACAAAACAGTTAGTTCCAATTCACCAAATCATTGTGCATCATCCTTAACTTAAAATTCTTAATTAAGTTTATGTGACTACCATAGAGTTACGATACACAAACCGTTTTAGTGCCGGAAGACATCAAATTGTACTCAATTAACGGATACGCTATCGTAGCCACATTCCCAAGAATTTATTTAACTCGTCGAGGCATGATTGCTGCTAAATAATTAACTATCTTTCTCCTGTTGATAATTATTGCAATTTATTTTCTCCATGTTTATTTCAGTTTTGGGTCAACTGCATTGATATTTACTACTTGCTTCGCGTTATCGATTGCATTCGTATTTATATTTAAACATAAAGATTAATCGTAAACAACATAATTGGTAATGGAGCCACAATAGATACATACATTTTATGATTATTCTATGGGTGTAAGTTATAAGATCAAACACGTCAATTTAATTTTTGATGATAATAATATATAAACAAGAAAGCTACGATATTCTTGCATTAGCTTTTTAGTGCGTTGTAGATCCTCGTATCAAATGAGCACCTATTTGGGTATCCGTCCGGTCACGCGTACTGATGACTGCATGTTCAAACGCATGAGAGCACTCTGATTGGTTCACACGCTACAATGGACATGTGGCAGATAGGTCAAGACGCGGCAGCCAATAATTTCGGTCCGTCTTTCACATGTCTAGACGTCTTGGCATATTCATATTTGTTCATTATAACAACAATGTTGGTAAATAACTTGTGTTCAGTAAACAAATTGAAGTCCGAGAGATTGGTGGAAAGAAAAGTATTTAACAAAACTCAGCAATGCATGAAGTTGAATAGTTTTTGCAATAAAGCACAGTGATAAAATCAAGGCCATTCAACAATCAAGCTAGGCTATTAGGCTTCTTTATCATTGATCAAATTGTATTTAAACTCAAACATCACACCGGAGTAGTTTATTAGGAAAGATATGACGCGGTACACAATTTAAAGATGCGTGATGAAAACAAAATAATTTATAACTATTATTGACACAAAGATACAATAGGCAAATTCATCAGAATTAGAAAGATATCAATCGTCTTGCTTGAAGGTCAAGATATATTTTAAGATGTTAAATTGGAAGAGTTACACATAACACACAAGAGAAGAAGAAAGTTACTTGATCATTAATTAAAATAGTAAATGCATGAAAAGCTCTAATCGTGGACAGATTAAAACAGTAAATTAGTTGAAATAATCTAATAATAATAATCAAGTTATGTTTCTCCTTTAAAATCTGTTTATAATTATATGCGTAGAATGAGGAAGTAAATGCATTTGGACATTATAAATAAAATTATCTTTGAGCTTTGGAACGTGTAGTCAAGTTTAGAAGTTTATTTCTATATTTTCTTTCCCAATGACTAGGGACTTATTTATTTGTTTAGTTAGCAAACGTTGTGGAACTTTTATGTATACTTTGTATGAAAGGATAATTTATTAATTGATTACATATCTTTAAGCAACTAGACTTTAAGGTCAATTGATTTTAATATCAATAACAAATTATAGTCGTAATTAATTATAATGACTTACTTGTGTTACATAGCCAATACTTGTAAACAATAAATATTGACGGCTCCACAACACAGGAATCAACAAGTGAAAACATTAACAACATAAATATGCTGCATTCCGTTGAAGTGTTTGTTTATATCAAGTTTTGCATATACATAAATGTCTATTAGTTCAAAATACGTAATGGAATAAACCGTTCCCTGCGTGCATACAAACATCTGTGTAAATAAGGTCTAAGTAACGAAAAAGTTGTGAACATTGAATATGTTTTCATTTGTAATATTTATAATTTGATACTGTTATCTCACTTCTACTCCAGAGGTAGAAAAGGAGAGAAGATAATTCAAAAGATCCAACTCACATCGACATATTGAGTGGAGGAAGTTATGGAAAGTCGCTTCGACCACATTCCTCGCAAAACGATTGGATTCATTTCTGAATAAGTGTATACCTATAATATAATAAGAATTTCAAGGAGCAAAAATGTCATATTTATTTTTGCTTTGACTTGATTATGTTAGTTTTCTTTCATTGGATTAAGCACGCCACATTGTTCATTAGCTTGAAATTATCTTTGATTTCAACGTTATCCTATGTTACTACCGTATCATTAGCTATCATTCAACTTTTTATTGGCTTACAAAGTCTGACGAGATTAGCAATGTCAGGGGTCACAGTCAAGCCACTACCTTCCGTGAAAAGGAAAAATAAGATTGTACACTGTAAAGAAAAGGGGTATAATTTAGGCATCCGTAACTCTCACTCACCGATGTTTTTTTATGTTCTATGTTTTAAATGTTTTAATGCCATTTTCACCATGTCATCGTAATCTGAATACTGCTTACCCTTTATCATCATTATCGGCTACAGGACTTCCACTGCTGGACATAGGCATCCCCCAAAGATTTCCAGATCAACCCTTTGGAAGAAGCCTACTCTTATCCTATGCCATTTCCTTTATTTTTGTATAGATATTTACGCTTCAAGTAGAGGCTAGATATTTCTATTTGATCATAATATTAAAGCAAGTAATCTTAATATTAAGTCTGCAGATGAAAACAGGTAATGTCCAGTTTAATCCGGTTCAGAAGCAATAAAAATATTTTTTTGGATAACTTCTCGTGTCGTGTTAAATAATTCGTAAACTTGTTCTGATTAAAGGTCGTTTCACACATTACAGGGCTGGCTGCAAGGTCAAAACTTTTTGAACATGTAATTGAAAATTCGTGTAATTTTAAATTCAAAAATCATGTAACGCAATTTATAAAGTACTACCACTAGAAAAAGGAGGCCAATAATTACAAATTAAAATTTCTTGATTACCTCAGTGTTTTGGCCAAGTGCTGTAAACTTTTTTTTAAATAAACATTAATTGTAATTTAATACGTTGGTGACTGGGCAATTTATGAGTGTAACATTGTATTTTTTTATCCGCAAATCTATGTCATTCATATAGAGGTAGATTGTGTAACTAGGTGCGTAAATGATTTATTATGCATGCTTGGTGCATAAAAAAATGACGCACGAAATGAAATGAGGGACGATTATTATCTTAACAATGCATGAACCTTTCCATTTTATGTAGAAGTAATTGAATTATTTTAAAACCAGTAAGACTTGTTATCTGTAGGTACTTATGTATAGCTGACGTATTATTTTTACCGTTTCGGCAATACAAATGTTTTGATAAAATACCATACACGGGATGTTCAAGGAATGTAATTTAACATAACATTCTTTCTTTCGACCTGCCCTCATCCTACCTTAATATGGAGTCGGCGCAACATACTTTTTGAAGCATGTTGCAGAAAGGATTTGGCTCATTTTTTACAACCGGCTACCTGCCTGACGTAGTCAACCCCCCTGTGTTGGATCTAGTCCCAGCCAAATGAAATTAGAAAATTACCTTGCCCGACCTGGGAATCGAACCCACGAACTCCCGGTCCACAGCCCATATATGCTGCCACTAGACCAAGGAGGCGAAAACATGACATAACATTATATTTATTATAATTTAAAATTCATTTATAAACAATGCTATAGTTATTACAAGCTATAGTTTGCTTTATGTATTAGTGTAAGCTCTAGTACCGAAATATTAAGAAAATATTTATTGACGCTATTTGAAAAATGTATCTTTTTGTGTCTTGGGTGTCTATGGGCGGTGGAGATCAGTTACCATCAGGTGACCCATCTGCTCGTTTGCCAATCTCTGATATAAAAAAAAAGTTCCAACGTTGCCATTTCTTTTCTATAGGTGTAGTATTTTTTATGTATGTTTTCCGATATCTCCGCCAAAAATAGATCAATTTCCGACCGACTTCCAAAAAGGAGAAGGTCCTAAATTCGTCTGTATTTTTCATGTATGTTACGTGATATCTCTCCCAAATGTGGACTGATTTTCAAAATTCTTTTTGTGTTCGATAGAACTTATTTCAAGGTAAATGTACTATTAATTATTTGAACATTACATTTTTATATTTTTCTATATATGTGTATTGTGTATTCGCTTTTGCATATCGCTAAAATTAATTATATACAATAATATTACATACCTACTTATCTTTATGAGATTATCATTTCTACGGGATAGCTGTGAATTAACATATATCAAGTTAAGAAAAAAGCCGTTAATTTGCTACGGATTCCTAAAGATGTAATTTTATGCATATTTAAAAAAAAATAGCAGTAGTTGAATTTGCATATTTGTAAAGTTTCACAATATTATGAAACACCATTTCACAATGTTTTGAAATTACTTTGTTGTGAATATTCAAATAATTTTAATAGTACTGTTGGATGTCTATGTTAACATCTCTATATCTATTTATATGTTTTTTTTATAGCAGAGATTGGCAAACGAGCAGATGGGTCACCTGATGGTAAGTGATCTTCACCGCCCATAGACACCCAAGACACAAAAAGAATCATGGGTGCGTTGCCAACTTAAAAGGAGGGAATGGAAGTGGAGGGAAGGGGATTGGGAAAGGGAGTGGGGAAATGGGCCACCGGAAATCTTACTCACCGAACGTAACGCAACAGCAAGTTGCCACTTTACGTCGGTTTTCTGTGAGACAGTGGTATCTAACCGGTCGAGCCGGCCCATTCGTGCTATAGACGTTACTGTCTACAGCGTGGCTCTACCACAATTACTGTAATTATTGTAAATGGAGAAACTGACTGACTGACTAACGTATCAGCGTACAGCCGAAACTAACGGAACTAGGAACGTGAAAACACACTGCTTCCTTTTGGGACGTAGGGAGCACTAAGGAGTTTTAAAAATTCATCCCCTAAAGGGGTGTAACGGCCAACGGGGGATGAAAGTTTCACGCGGGCATAGCAGCGGGCAAAAGCTAGTTGATTAATATTAATTCTATACAAAGGCCACACGTGGCAAGTTACCACTTTATATACTCGTTAATATGGGAATATAAACACAAGCAGGTTGTCTAATATTGAAATTAAAGACAATTTGTATCTTAGCACAATAAAATAATAATACCTGATCAAATTTTTATGTTTATCTATTATGAATCGTTGAGTTAGGTCATGTTAGAATATTACGAGCTTATTGTAATATAAATAGAATTAAGCTGTAAGTTTTCCATGAACTAAACAAATAAAATATTACAATTTATTGTTAGATTATTACACTTATATGTTTTGTAGTAGTTGGCTAGTGGGCCTGTGCCTACCCCTTCGGGTATACAGGCGTGAGCTTATGTGTTACGTGTGTTTGTTTTTGTAAAACTTTTTATTTGAACAAAAAAATATTTCAACTTTCGATTGAATTTTTGAATATAAATCCTACACACAGACAGACGGTCGATGAAGGCTGCCTGTGGGTTCCTGCTTTACAAAACCTGCTTCGCCAGTGTTCTGAATGACATAGAACTTGAAAATTTACATAGAGTTATGAGATATAAACATATTGTTGTCGACATTATTTAACCAGTAAATAATCAGACGCCACGATATGTACACAATTGTTTCGTAATTTGTGTAATTGGTATAAAGCATCAATATAATATACCCTAGATGCACAGTTCTTTGCAAATATCGTCCTATTAAGTGGTCTCCGGCATAAAACAAAGAAAAAGATCACAAGTTCTAATTAATTCAAACACAAATATAACCCTATGCACGTGTTATAAAGTAGCTTTTTAAACTCAATGATCAAGCGTTCTTAAATTCAAATTTTCAAATTTAGAATTCTATCAGCGTCCTACTGTAGGAAAAAGGAGTGCTTAAGCACTTCTTTGCTGTCCCATTTTCCGAGCGTCAACTGTGCATCTAGGTAAATAATATATCGATGGTATAAGGTATAAAGTGATAAAATTAATAATTCTGGGAGTAACAAGGTAGGTTCAAATTTTATAATAGTAATCACCATGTCCCTTTTTCTTTCTACCTGCCCTTATCCCACCTTAATGTGCGGTCAGCGCAACATACTTTTTCAAATATGTTGCAGAAAGAATTTGGCTTAGTTTTGCACGACCGGCTGCCTGAATGGCGTCAACCCCGTATGAGTCCAGTCCCGAGCAAATTAAATTAGAAAATTCGGTTTGCACGACATGTGAGTCGCACCCAGGACCTCACGGTCCACCGACCATATATACTGCCACTAGACCAAGGAGGGGAATCACCAAATCCCTTTATCGTACATATTTTATGGTTATAGTGGAAATCCATAGTCTCTACTTATTCCTATAAAATACAGGCGAGAAAATATGTGACGCTGCTTAATATCAGTTTTAAATCAGAATTTAGATCATGTCTCATATTTGAAAAGACTAACGTACGAACTATATTTGATATAATTTTGAGCAGAGTTTTGACTATACTGTACATAATTATTAATTATTGTCAGTTTAGATGTAGTTACTTTCATATGCCAGTAAAAAAGCCGATTAAAACAATGTTACCTCGAAAAATTGTGTAAGCTCATAAAATAGATTTCAACGAAAGCCATTTCTGTTTGTATCACAAGTTTTTATATTATGCAGTTTTAAAGTTGTTCAGAGAATAATGGTCATTTGTTCACATACGTCAAAGGGGCAATTCTCATTAAATAGATTACAACGAAACTCAATTTTGTTTGTATCACAAGTTTTTATATGTCTTTAGATCATACTGTTTTAAAGTTGTTCAGAGAACAGTGGTTAATATTTTGTTCACATACTTCAAAGAGTTAGTTCTTCAAAAGCCACATGCGAATGGCAAGGTCCACATGTGACAAAATATTCATGCCGTATGGGTGTACATTAACAGTAATAGAATGCATATTGTAACTGTGTTGTGATTTATTATTATGACCACATACAAATACCAATGTAGGTCATATTCACTCATAATGTAGCGTCCTTTACCTTGAAATTTGTAATAAAACATCGTGAACTATCGTAATTATGTATAACATGCCATGTAAGAAAACAAATCGACCTATCCAAAGAATAAAGTTACATATGAAAATGAATCGAAATTGCTTTCTTATTTTTCTAAGCTTATATTTACCTATATATTTAACTAGTAAATATTTAAGCTATGTCTATATATGTATAATTTAACTTGTTATTATGTCATAACTTAATAAAAAATACTAATTAAATATATAGGTAAATATAAGCTTAGAAAAATAAGAAAGCAATTTCGATTCATTTTCATATGTAACTTTATTCTTTGGATAGGTCGAAATGTAAGAAAAACATAATGTCATGTTTAATTCCAGTAATATTTACAGAACTGCCTCGGTGGCGTGGTGGTATTTCGGTACGACTACGGTTCTGAGGTCTCGGGTTCGATCCCCGGGTCGGGCAAAGTGATATTGGATTTTTCCATATCAGCCCGGAGTCTGGAATTTGTGCCCGATATGGTGATATGCTCGCCCCCTATCACATCTTCATCACGTTCTAGTTTGCTAGTGCGCCTTTGCCTACCCCTTCGGGGATACAGGCGTGAGCTTATGTTTATGTTATATGTTTTATTTACAGAAATCTTAAAAAATCAATAATAATGTCCTACTTGTAGGTAAGGGCCTCTTTCACTAATGAGAAATTATTATAGCAGAAAATAAATAATTTTATTTACTAAGCGTTTGTATTGCCGAAGTTACATGTACGCATACTACGTCATCGGCGCTCGCAAATTATTAGATTTATTTTGCTAATACATTTATTACATTATACAAACATAAATGTTTTTGTTATATGGTATCAGTGATAAAGAAGACGCCACATTGCTCCAAAGTTCAAATGTTATCCGTATCTGTAACTGATGTTAAGACTGGTTTATATTGCCAGCGTGAATCGTGTATAACATCTTTATCCTACTAATATACACGCTAAAGTTTGTGATTTTAATAATAAATAATAATAATAAATAACACCCAACAGTCACATACATAGTCCTGACCCCATACTAAGATCGTGTCTTGTGTCGTGGGTATCAGGAACTACGAGAGACTTTCGGTCTCACAACACCCAGACCCGAAACAAATATCTGTAGGCCATACAAACATTTGTCTCGGTGCGGGGATCGAACCCGCGGCCTCACGCTTCACAGCCGGCTACTAGCCCGCTACGCCACGGAGGCTGTCAAAGTTTGTGATTATGTGTTTGTTTGTTATTCTTTCACGTAAAAGCTACTCGATGGATTTCGATGAAACTTCATAGTTATATACAGGTATATTATACATCAGAACATCACATATGCTGCTTCTTATCCCGAAAAAAGTACGCTTCCCGTGGATTGTTTCCACGCGAAGGAAGTTATGGGCAACAGCCATCAATATAATATACCCTAGTAGATGCACAGTTCTTTACAAATATCCTCCTAAAAAGTGGTCTCAGGAATAAAACAAAGAAAAAGATCACAAGTTCTAATTAAATCAACACATATATAACGCTATGTAATAAAGTAGCTTTTTAAACGAAATGAGTAAACGTTTTTAAATTAGAATTTTTAAATTTAGAATTCCATCGGCGTCGGACTTTATGTAAAACGAGTGCTTAAGCACTCCTTTGCTGTCCCATTTTCCGAGCGGCAACTGTGCATCTAGGTAAATAATATATCGATGGCAACAGCTAGTATATTATATTTTCCACTTTATAAATATCAATTACCTACACACACGAGTTTTATATTACATAAACGTATCAAGTTTTGACAAAACACGTACAATATTAATATATATTTGAATTTTATGGAAATAATTCCCCAATATCACCAACTTTAATGGATTTACCAACGCATGTAAAATATTTTTCAAAGTTTGTCTGAGACGTGATTCAGTACACTACACAAATTATTAACAACGCAATTCGCATTGCTTACTTACAAGACTTGTTATTAAGTTAGGCACACTTTTTGCTCTATTGTGTACTTAGATTAGCTTGAATAAATTAATGTATACGCTTGAGCCCGTACAGTGACCGCGTCCTTACCCGCGGCAAATAGCCCCACGCGAATAAAAACACCGTCTTCATCACAAGAACGATATTAAGCTTTACTATTCATAACATAAAGTTTAAAAGACAATAATTTATATACAAGTATTGATACAAGTACACATTATATGCATAATTGCATCGTATGTATTATTGCAATAACTTTAGTGTAGATATTACGCATTTCAACATGATACCAATTTCATCTCAATAAAAGTTCACAATTAATTTTGCGAAATTAATTATTATTATTCAAAAAAGCTTGGGAATATGATATGAATATATCTAACGTTTGACCGTGTACTCACTCGATAGGTATTGATATCGCCTTTTAGATAAATATTTCATTTTCTAAGCCACGTCATCATCAATATTAGTCACTGCTGAACATAAGGCTGCACCAAAGATTTCCAGACGGACGTGTTGGAAGTTGGAAGCGGCTTGCACACAGTAATTTCCTGCCATGTCATAAGATTCTGATATTCTTTCGTTTCATTTAGATGAGTGTATAACGATTCCGTTAGCGATATCTACATATCTACTATTAGACTAGACTAGAGAAGGTCAGATGTATGACATCCACGTACTTCAATGTTGTTAGAACCAGTGGCGTGCATTTGATATAGACAAAGAGACATTGTCTGCCCTGACAATGGGCATTGTCCATTTTTTTTAATTACGTGTAAATGAAAAACCATTTGGAGAATTTCTTTAGCTTGTTGCAGAAAATTGATTTTTAATGAAAAAGGATCGTGATTTACCAAGATTTTTAACAAAATATATTTGCCCTTTGTTTGACCTCTAATGACGTCATTAATGGCATTCGTTTGTTTCATTGCCTGATTTCTTTTTAGAATCTGACGACTGTTTATATGTCAGTTGTTATTTGTCAAGTACACATTATAGACGTGCGCTTAATAGTTCGCGACAAGGAGCGGTCACTTTAGTTCGTGGCTCCTCAACGAACTAGTTCATTATTTTAGTTCTCGTCTCGAACCAAAGAAAGGCTCAAAAAAGATTATTCGCACGCATTTTTTTCTTTAATAATATGCTGTTATTTTTTTACTTGTACATACTTAGGGAGTAGTGACGTCGTCTAAGGGACACTCCTTATACGACGACGACGACGACGACGGTGGCCTACTTACACGGTAGGCCATCAACACCTTTAGGTTTAAGCCAATCTCATCTGCAAGTGGTACACTCTTCTGAGTAACGGACTAAGCGCTGGCGAAACCTGGGTTCCTGCCTTGCAGGTTGTGGAGGACAGACAGTACCATGTACCCAGTGTACGTCATTAGATCGTTGCGCGAGGCATGCAGGGCGGAAAAAAGCCTCTGCATATCGCTTTTCTGGATCTGCAGACTCTTTTAACTGTTATGTTCGTTTTCGCCGCCGAATAGTATCCAGACGAACTTTACGTGAAAACAGACAAGTTTAAGTACCTAGCAACATCAACTTCGACGTCAGGGTTTGAAGTGGCACAGCATGGGCTACTTGCTTTAATTTTTATACCCCCTCTCGCAGTAAACCCGTAGTATATGCCAAGACCCCCATCCCACTCTAGTTTTCCGTAGTAATTTATAAATATGTTTTATTTTTTTTATCCAAGAGATTATAAAAAATATGTGTTGCTAAAGAGATTAGGTTATATTTGAATATAGCTCTAAAAAGCACAAGATTTCCTTAGAAGACTACGTGACGAAAACATAAGACTTTAGACTAGACTTTAGACTACCTAAGACTTTAAGGTCTCATAGACCATCATTTAGTCAGTCCTTCTGTATGGGTGCGATAAGTAGTCTGTTATATTAAGGAAATCCAGATGGCCCCAAAAGCGCTAACTGAACGTGTTGGAAAATGATATGAGAACCAATGGTCTTACTGTGGAGGATGCTTAAGACGAGGCTAAGTGGAAGCGTTTAAATAGGAAGGTGGATTAGGCATTATGGCGGGATAACGCCAGGCAGAAAGAAAGACATTGGATAGCGCCGCGCTCTCGCTCACGTTCACTATTACATATAATCGTACAATTTAGAATCTAACATATCAATCGAACTAAAGAGCGAGAAATCTGGAAACTAGTTCGTTCATTTTGGCAGTGGGAGCGGTCTACCGAACTAGTTCGTTCGAGAACTACACAAGACTAGTACCTACACAACATAACCTCTTCCTTTACGAGTAAATAATAAATACTTTTCTAGTAAATCATCGTATTATAGAACCACGCAAGAATAAAAGATACATATAACAAATTATATTATAAGAAGTGTTTCAATCGAACATGAAAAAATAACTTTCAGCTTGAAGACACGACATGGCATACAAATATAACTTCAGTGGAATAAAGCGTGTAAAAAAGTAATCTGCGGTATATTTTACAACCAAATCCTATTGGACTAGCGGACAGAGGTTTTAAGGAAACTGATAATCTACTTATTCACATAATTTTGGACTTTCAAGGCCACCAAGTGTGCATTCAAGAATCAAGCAAATTTTCAAAGCCTCACAGAAGCACTTAAAAGTGATAGATAGTTTAAGAGTTATTTTGTTTTGAACATGTAATTAAACGTGTACTTGGGAATTTTGTGTTATTGAAACCTTGTGCTGTGATTATAAATATGTGCTACATTTAGATAAAATTGCCATCATAGTTTGTGGGATGATTACTGGTTTCTCTGTTCTGTGGATGATTATTATATGAGCTGAAATAATAAAAAGGCCCCCAAAAAGCTTCGGAAGGTTTGTAGGAGGCATACTGCAGGATCACCAGTAAAATCAATGCTCCGGCCTAACCAACTCCGGGGTACTAACCAACTGGCTTGGCAGGGAGTGTTTGGGCAGCCGTGGGTGGATCTGAAAGATGTAAACCTGAAGAACCTCTAAGTGCTCAAAGGCTAATCTGAGAGCTACAGAAAATCTCAAATGGTGAAGCACCTCTTGGGAGCTGCTGTGTACCTTGGTCATCTTCGAAGCCAAAGTGGAATACCAACCAGACTGGGATTAAGGGTGACAACATTCTAATAGGTGAGCTGATCACCTGTCTGTGTGAATGCAGATGTCCGCATCATAAATAATAAAGCTTAAAATTTTCACATTTTTTTTTATTTAAATACATATATTAAAACACAAACAATGAATATGAGAAAATATAACAATACATGATTTATTTGGTAGCACCAGTCATTTTAAATACAATAATAAAAAGCAACATTGGATCCATAAAATCTCTTAAATAGTGACTTATGTAATATATATAATGCTACCTCCAACGGATTAATGTATACCTGTATTTTTTCTCATAGTTATTGCTTGTTTGTTTGTTACAATGCTATGTAGTTGTACTACTATATAGCCTATTAGGTAAGTATTAGTAAATATATAAACTTTTTGTCACTATAACGCCTTGAGTTTGTTGCATCAATACACCATCATTATTGTGAAGCATGAAACAGCCCAGTCATCACAATCTGAGCTGATGACATTATTCTGTTCATCAATTTGACATTAGATACATGTATGCAACTTAGGTTTGCAACAACTGTTCTATTCTGGCATTTCTGGGAACAATATGTGATCTGAAACAAGCACAAATAAATAAATGTGGAATACACACACTACTTACTTTAAATAAACCATCTAAATGGGTAAATTATGAAATTAACCTACATAAATCTTATTTTGGAGGCTATTAATAACGATGTATACCAATAACATTATGGTGACTGCATTGGGAAAGATCCTTGAGTCAGTTTTATAATTAATGTAGTCATATTGATGCAACTTAGGTTTTCAACGACTGTTCTATTCTGGCAACAATATGTGACCTGAAACAAGCATAAATAAATAAATGTTGAATACACACACTACTTACATGAAATAAACCATGTAAATAGGTAAATTATGAAGTTGACTTACATAAATCTTATTGTGGAGGCTATTAATAGCGATGTATTCCAATATCATTACGGTAAGTGCTTTGGGAAAGATCCTTGAATCAGTTTTATAATGAATGTAGTCTTATTGATAGATATTATGATATCTATTATATTTGTATCGTAAACACGACTGTAATTAAATAACAATATCTTATTGGTCTGAAAAACTGTCGAACACTAGATTTTTCAATATTATATTATAGAATTTAATATTGTTGTTTACAATCGATCGACACATGTACACAATGGCCGATAGAGGTGGACGATCCTGGACTGAAATATAATTTCGAATCAAATCATTCGATTTTAAAACTGCAGTGAGATATATCGATTATAACCTTTATTTAATTAATAACTTTTTTAGTCACATACATACTTAAGCTGACATCTTTATCCGTACGTAGGATAATGCACATTGCCTTATCATGTATCGTATAAGCCACGTTCTGCACACACATTTTACGATTTGATCAACAGAAATTAAGACCTTCATAATGATGTAAGATTAATAGTACAAATAAGTAAAATTAAAAATACTAGCCCATTTTGAAAGTAAATTATTTACTAATTTCATAATCGATTAAGATATTTAGATACATCTCGAATAGTACATCATTTATGATCGCGCATCTCTACTTAACAGCAGTGTGAAGTGTCATTTTATCCGTCAGCTGACATCACAGATAGCAGAAAATATAGGCAATGAAATAACACTTTTCGCGCCATTAATGACGTCATCATGTAGAATCATCAAGATATTTTCAAAAAAATATTACAAAATAATTACAGCCCTAAAAACAAAAATATTCAAATTAGTATCTTAATTTGGTCTATATTTTTAGAAAAAAATATAAAAACCAGGGGTTAAAAAATATGGACAATGCCCATTTGCTAAAATTACATAATGAAAGAAAAAATTGTTACTAAAAAGAGTTTTTGAACAGCGCTGCGTGTATTATTTTAAATCGACGCGAGAATGATCATCATGGTTAAAGTAAAACAAGATTAAATTAAAGAAAATAATTTTGCAAGATTTTTGTCTACCCTAGTCTAAATGCTTGTGCACGTCACTGGTTAGAACATCATGTGTGAACGTACATGTTTAAAAACTGCCCATGCAATGTAGATTTAATATAAGCTTATCTCTATACTCTGTCAATATGTGATAAAAGCTTTTAATCAAAGCTTTTATGATCCCGCTCGTAATAGATTACCAACGAAATTTGATAACTCTGTATATACATGATAAGTGATCGGAGCACAACTGCGCATTACTTTTTACCGACTCCAAAAAGAAGGAGGCACTTGTTCATTCCCGCGACATCTCCGACAAATGTGAACTTTCGTTATTTGATATTTCAATAAATTTGTTTTCATAGGACCTACTTCAAGGGCATACCTTTGGTATATCTGATAACGGGTTATAAGGAAAATTCTAAAAAAAACTCACGAATAAGTAACAATAACAAAAGCATCGTGAGATGATTTTTTAAGTCCGCATTAATACCCAGATAAGAGTATAATACTTATAGATTGAATTATAAGTAAAAAAACAGATCAAGTGCGAGTCGAACTCGCGCATCGAGGGTTCCGTACAAACCTGTAGGTATATAATGAATTTCGCATTTTTTTCCTTTATCTGTGCTATGATACGTTGCTTCGTACCAAATTTCAAGATTCTGAGTTCACGGTAAGTACCCTTTACATAGGTTTTGATTCCCTCGCGGGTGTCGAAAATTTGCGGCATAAACGGCTGTATCTCTTGATTGTGTTGGCTTAGTAGTTTGATTTTTTCACAGCACCAAGGGACAGTAGACTTGAATTTTTGATATGAATTTCTGCTTGATACCTCCACACGTTCTTGAGAAAAAGTGTCGTGACAAACGGACAGACGGACAACAAAGTGATCCTATAAGGGATCCGTTTTTTCTCTTTTGAGGTACGGAACCCTAAAAATGAATTAAGTGAGGTTGGTATCGCAGTTAAAATAATAGTTAATAGCAGAGGTCGGCACGTCCGTGGTTATCGCGTCGTTATCATCGCACGGGCATGGCACGGCGCTTGTGATTTACACACGTCGAGGGTCGACGCGCGTAATCAGGGGAATGAACCAAAATAATATCGCGGACTTCAAACCATGAGAATATAAATAAATCGACGAATTTTAATGACATCGAATCTAGTACCAATCTTATATTTATTATAATTATTTGGGAAGAACCTTTGTAGCTCTAAGGGCGAATTGCAACGATTTTACTAATCTACAGTTACACCTTATCTTGATTTATCCTACAGCTCACTCCTATCTTTAAATCAAGATTTGGGATAACTAGAGATTTATCGCAGAGATGCAAGTGGCCTATTTTGTTGGTAGCCAGTACTAATATAACTAAAAATATTTCGGTCTTAAAGTTAGTATCTACCAAAGAGATATTTAAAAATAGTCACGGGCGGCTCGGCCTCCGGTGGCCCATACGCTTATGTGCCGCCTCCGACGGGTTTATTACTAATAGTACTGTGTACTGTTCAATGTCTTTGGAATCTACACTTTTCATGTATGCATTTATATATTTGTTTAAACCGTTGTAATATAGCATAACATAATATAAGCTCACGCCTGTATCCCCGAAGGGGTAGGCAAAGGCGCACTAGCGAACTAGAACACCCACATTTCGCCGAGCTTAGTTCGGTCCCAGATGTGATAGGGGGCGAGCCTATCGCCATATCGGGCACAAATTCCAGACTCCGGACTGATATGGAAAAATCCAATATCACATTGCCCGACCCGGGGATCGAACCCGAGACCTCAGAACCGTAGTCGTACCGAAATACCACCACGCCACGGAGGCAGTCACGCCACGTTGTAATATATGTACATATTATACACAATTAACACACAGTATTTATGTTGGTGTTAGGGAAAATGTCAATGCATTTTCCCTATTATTGCCTTAATTACCTACAGTATGGTATTAAAAATAAAGTTACAACTCCGCTTTGGTACGTAACTTTATTATGCCCTCAACTTTTCTTGATTACGGCCCAGTATATTATTGTCCTGGGTAGGTCACACGGTCGTTGTACTTAGTAGACATACGGTGTTTGTGAAAAAAGTAATCATCATCATCATCAGCCATAAGACGTCCACTGTTGAACACAGGCCTCCCCGAAATATTTCTAGATTTACAGGTCGAACAAAATAATATCTAATTTAAAATATATTGTTTTAAATGATGATAAATAATTATGTAATAAAGCGTAGGTATGAGCAAAAAAAAAAAAAAACAATAATCATCATCATCATCATCATCAGCCATAGGACGTCCACTGTTGAACACAGGCCTCCCCGAAATATTTCTAGATTTACAGGTCGAACAAAATAATATCTAATTTAAAATATATTGTTTTAAATGATGATAAATAATTATGTAATAAAGCGTAGGTATGAGCAAAAAAAAAAAAAAACAATAATCATCATCATCATCATCATCAGCCATAGGACGTCCACTGCTGAACATAGGCCTTCCCCAAAGATTTCCAGATCGACCTGCTAGAAGCGGCCGGCATCCAGCGACATAATAAAGTTTTAAAAATTGAACGGTCCGTCTTCAAAATTTATTACAATTATATATGGGACCACCCTTAGAATAAGCTCTATCGAACACATAAATAATCACGAAAATCGATCCACATTTGGCGGAGATACCTGATAACATACATACATAAAAAAGACGAATTGAGGACCTTTTTCTTTATTTGAAGTCGGTCTAAAAGAAAATATTATCGTAAATCGCAAGTCAAATAAATTATACACGCTGATTTCCCATGTCGATCTGGTAAATTGAATATTCCCATTCGTTCCAAGCAGTTTACAAATCATGTGACCTACAGGCCAACACTGATAAGGCTTACCGAGTCGTGCAGTTAAGCACCAAGAAGGAGCAGTGTTTTGATTCTTACATTACTCTTGATTTGGTTTATTTAACTGCGTATTAACTTATGAATTATGATTGAGGCATTTATTTATTACTTACGATAGAAACTTACAGAAGCTCTCTTATCTAGATTATTGATACGTGAAGCGAAAACTTTGTACACCTTTTTAAGGGAATTGCGTGACCATTCACGTGAAATTAAACACAGTTAAAATTTATATAGAGAAGAAGTGTATAAAACTATTTTTTATATTTGACAAAAGTACCCTAATAAAATTCTAGGTCAAAAATTAAATGAATGAAATGTGTTAATTCTACCACTGAGATAATAGTATAAATAACAAAATATCTTTTCGTTCTTAAAGCTGTCAGTAGTCAATCAAAACTTATAGAAATATTTCTAAACGAATAGTTTTGATATTATAGTGTTTGTTCCTTCATTCTTGTACGTCTACTATTTATAATTTCAAGTATGTGCACATTTTGTGCTTCATTTAATTCAGAATTTACCTGTTTGAACAATGTTCTTCATTTATATTGTGCGTCATTGATTAACTATTGTAATGTAATGTTATTGTATAAACAGGGGAAGAAGAATCTGATTTGATCGTAGACAGATAAAATAGTAATTTTATAATTGTTATTGTATATAATTATATATTGATAGACACGAGTCAAGCACAATTGCAATTGATGAAACTTACACCGCAAGGTTGTGATCTAATTAGTATAATATAGCTCTATTAAATTAAGTAGGAACTCACCACTACCTCTACAATAATAATTTAATTTAGATTTTTAGAGTGGTAGGACCACGGTGTGAAAAAAAGTAATAGAATATAGAAGTGTATGAAATATTAAATCCATTCCTAAATTTATTTTACGTTTATATAAACAACAAGCATAAGGGAATGATCTACACGTGGATTTAATTTTTATTTACGCAAACCATGAATATAACTGCGCGATATGCATATTATTACTATGACAAGCTTAGCTAAATTTGATCAAAAATTCGTTTCTTAGGGCGACTTGCAACGCTATTATTAGGCCTAAACTCGATTTATCCTAAAGCTGATTCCTATATTTAAATCGAGATAAGGGGTAAATCGAGATACTATTAGAATCTAAGTGCTGCAAGTCACCGTTAGAGCTTTTAAGAAAGTAAAAAATAACTAAAAACCAGATAATAAACAAATAAAAATAAGATCATCAACAATGATAAACTGTTTATTTAAGATATTAAATAGGAATACATATACATCATCAGAGATTTGTTTGATAACTACCTAATACATAATTTAACAACATTCCATAAAATGGTCGCATAAACTCCGCTATCATCGAATACGGTTCTAGAAATTACTATCCGCTCGTGACACGAATAATTAATCTACTAGACTGGTTTTATACCTCATTATTTGAATTCTAATGTTTACTAGTACTAGAGATATGTCCATACAACATCGTATATGTGAGTGCAATATCGTAACAACGTGTAATGGAAAGTTAAACGTTTTACAGCCAATTTCACCCATAAATGACATTTATTTATTGCTTTCATTTATAGATTGGAGATAAGTATGGAACGGCGACATTTTTCCACGTATCTTCCGTGAACTCGCGTTTTATTTAATCACTTCTAATTCTGTGCATTTAAAGATTTTTTTTGTCTATTTAATGTAGAATAGAACTGATGCAATGGGTCGTGAATTTGCTCTTAGTTTATGCCTTTGCTCTTAGCTTAGTTCGCGCAAGACACGTTTTCAAGCATGTTCCAGAAAGGATTTGGCTTAAATTTTGAGACCGACTGCCTGCCTGACGTTAACCTCCATTTACAGCCTATTAACGCTGCCACCAGACCAAGATACTTAGAACTGGTGATATAATTGTCTTTTCCATTGCAGGAACTAAACACCATGGTCCAACGAGTAGCGACGGACGAGCGTCCTTTCGAGACGCCATCTTCCGATGAGAGTGGGATGGGGCGGAGTGACTCTCCCAGTGAGGATACTGAACCGGAGGCAGCATTAGTAAGTAAAAAACTGTATTGCTATGATGTTATATGGTGGAGAGGGCGGTCATAGAATAAGAATAATTGCCCAATGTTTGAATCCTATGTTTTTATTACAACTGAAGAAGCAAAGTACCATCCTTAGAATCTTTTAAAGGGATACATCGTTATGTTAGTATTATATTAGTGTTATGTATAGTTAGTATAGTTATTACTACTTGGAGTGTTGCCAATTAATAAGATAATTTATTTTTTATTGCTATCTAAGTGTACTTGAACCCATTTTTGGTGGTTATGGCTGGTCTCAAGTGTTGGCTAAATAAAGTTCCTTTCTTAATTTCTTATATTTAAAGTATCAATCTGCAGATCCTTTAACTCCCTCAGAAGATTTTCTAGAAGGGATCGCTTTAAGCGATTAGACCGCCCATTGTAACAGGTGTATCTTATTTATCATCATTATCAGCCATAGGACGTCCACTGCTGAACATAGGCCTCCCCCAAAGATTTCCAGATCGACCTGTTGGAAGCGGCCATGCCCTTGATATATTGGTATACTTGAACTTGCGAAAAATATTATATGAAAGACTATAAGAAAGTCTTGTTTATACTGTTCCTAATTATGGTGTCCAATAGAGTTGTATGAAAGTGATTATTTCGATGAAACACGAAATTTAGTTTTAAGGGAGTAAAAGTTGCATATCCAACAAAAAAGGTTTAAATGCTTCCAATTAAAAGTAAAACTAACCTCAAATTTGACAAACGTGACATTTTGTGACAGTTAAAATAATTTCAAAATGGTCAATGGATTTTAACAAACACAACCAAATGGGACTGACCGACATGTCCCCGCTTATTGGTTTTACCGTCGGCTATGTTATACCAGTCTTACATTGATACGTTGATAGCTATAGTCGTCTGCTACCACATTTGTGCTGTTATACGAAGTTTTAATAAGGTGGACCGAAGACCTAGCAAGAACCTACAAAAGAGTAGGTCCAGTCTACAGCCAGGAAAGTCAGCTGATGAAATAACAGAATGTGTGGAAAATTGTGATTGTGAAGACTAAATAACAAGATCAGAAATAATCAGATATGTACAATTCTCAAGATATGAAATACTAAAATAATTAGCCTTCTGTAATTTGGAATAAAAGTTTTACACCACTCCACGTTGGTAGCAGACGATGCAAAAATTTGCAAAAAAATTGAAAAGGAGGAGAATGTTACGAAAAATTGCTGAGAAAATCATAAATGCTTGTTTACTTGCTACTATTTCGCTGGCGTTTGCTGAGATTACGATGACCGTATTGTTGTTATTTTTGTAAAATATTGAATCGACATAAGCAAATATCAATATGGTTTTAAATACAATGTGGCGGAGGAGGAAAGAGATATTACTTAAAACAGCAGAGTGTTTGGTAGACGCCTTGGTCTGGGTGACTCTAATTTTCGGAACGTACGTTTTGTTATCGATATGAAAATTAATAGAATGAAAAAATATAAGGAACAAGAAAACACTCGTCACCTCGACTTAAAAGATCTATTATATTTCGAAGTGAATTTATAAACGGTAACCGACGGTAAAAACAAGATAGCGAAGGTTTTATAAATCTATGACTATTTTTATGTAACTATTAAAATATACAAAGCAACAAATTGTTTTAGTCTTTCATATAATATTTTTTGCAAGTTCAAGTATACTTACCAATATATCAAGGGCTTGGCCAATGCCATTAATTAATTTATCATAAGTGATAAGTTATTGATTAATCATCGATTCTGAGGGTGGTCACATGGTATCAATTACCGTGGCTGACGTCAGGCGAATGGCAACACATTCTACGAACCTAGGCCAAGGTTAGTTCGTCAAATTCCCCAGTTCTTGAGAATTACTTAAGTAGTTCATAGGACAATATTTAGATACTCGTATGTAGGTATGTACCGGCAAGCACAGCATTGGACGTCCACCTGCTAGGTGGACAGACGACCTGATAAAGGTCCCAAGAAGTCGCTGGATGCAGGCCGCTTCCGACAGGTCGATCTGGAAATCATTGGGGGAGGCCTATCTCCAGTAGTGGAGGTCCTGTGGCTGATGATGATATAGATACTTATGTTTCCGTATTTACGTAAGAGTTAGGCAATCTTCGCTTCTTTCACCTGGGTAACGCAATAATTTTCTTTACTTTTCAACGAATTATTAAATATCATTTGTACAATCTGGTAATAGAAAGATTATAGAAATGTGACAAGCGTATGAAATGCAAATCATTGAGTAATTTTAGTAAGCATGACTTCAATAGAAATTAAGAATAAATTCCATAGGAGATTATGTTTTCTCATGACATAATTATGATAAAATATAATCCCTCAATCTTAAATGTTCTGTAGAATATATTCACAGTACTTAATAGTAGGGGAGCCCACGATGCTAAATGGGGATTTACTCGAGCGTCGTAGAGACCTATTGGGATGCAAAGCTTAGATGATATGAAGAAAAAAATGTTATATGATATATACCTTTACATCGGTGGGGGAAGCGGCTATAGATTTTTAAATATGTAAAAAAAAACTGTTGCATGGACATCCTCGAGCGCGTCAGATATTGATAGCATCAATGCCCTACGTATTTTTAATAATGTACGTATGTTAATCTGATCGTTTGCATGATGCGAGTGGTTGTATTTAAGGGTTGAAAATTGAAAAAAAAAAAAAATTATCGAGCGCGTCAGATTTTCTAACGGAGTGTTAAGTGCACCAAAAAAAAGCTCTCATTCACTAATCTGACGATTTCGATGGGACGCAAACTCGCGGCCATTTTCATAATGTGCAAAAAAAATTCGCCATTTTGAAATACTCAAGCGCGTCAGATTAAGATATATATGGTTCATCTTTATGTTCTAAACGTACTGTCTCATAATCTGACGATTATCTAGAGGGATTGGCCTGATCTGACAAAAAAAAATTAGAAAAACGGTTCACCTTAAAGGCCATCCCTGCAAGTTCCCGCTAATTCCATTCTTGGGCTCTTAAAATTGTACTTATGACATTTTTGAGCTCAAAATATAATTTATGTGATATTTTGAGCTCGCTGAGTTCAAAGAAATAGAAATTTCATAGAACACTATTTTTGGAATTTTCAAACCGCAATAACTTTTGAATGGATAACCGATTTTCACGCGGTTGGCGGCATTCGACGCAGTTTTATCAACCTCATAAGCAATTTTAATTGATCGAACCACAAATTTCGGAGTAATCCCGAAAAAACCGAAAAAGTGTTTTTTCGGGTTTCCTTCGTTCACGATATCTCTCGAACGAATCAACCGTTTTTGACCAGCTAGGTGGCGATCGACGTGGTTTTTCAAGCTCAAAGGCGGATTAGTTTTTGAAGTTGATCGATAAAGCCGGTTAAAAGTTATTCCAAAAAAAAACACTTTCAAAATATATATATTTTTTTTTAAATCATTGAACTTAATTAATTAAAAAGCTCAGGAAGCAGAAACCAGAGTGGGGACGGAGTGAGAGAGTAATAGATAGAGAAAGAGTGAGAGAGGAATAGAAGCGCGGAGAAAGAAATGTAGGCATCACGCAACTGCACGCATTTAACTTTATCGACGAATTTTTATTATTTCGGCTTGCGGAAATCGTCAGATTATATATTTTTCATTATTCTTGAATTATTTCCTTCAAAATAAAAAAAAAATTAGCTACGCTCGAGAATGTCGAGATGACGTTTTTTTTTTACAACTTTGTTGCCCTCCCCTTTTTTTACGTCACTCTCAAATTGTCAGATTAGTGGAATATACACTTTTTAGGATGTAATTAACTCACCCTACCTTAATCTGACGCGCTCGAGAATTTCTGATGGTCAATTTTTTTTTACTAATCTGATCCTGTATCCTTCACGGGCGGCCTTATATATGGGCCTCATGTTTTGTGGAGGTACTTAACCGGGTACAAGGTATCCCCCTGTATATTAATCTGACGCGCTTTAGTAAATCCCGAAATCCCCGCTTGGGCTCCCCTACTATAAAGTTTAAATCATGACAGAGTGAATGAATCATTATAATATTAAAAACTTTATACTAGTTATTATGCGTATAATAATATGATTTATGGTCTTAAGTTTATGTGTAATCAGATTATCAACATTCATGAATTAAGATACACTGCCATCAACCAAAAGAACAACACTTCTGTTGATCAGAGGCAAAGACATTCACATCCCTATATTGGAGTGAAATAAGGATAATTATAATACTTATAACATTGGGGAAAATGTTTGAAAGGCGAAAGTTTGCAAAACGGAAGCCTTTACTATTTTTTAATTCATAAATTATTATTTTAAGGTACCCATAACACCTATATAGTTAATACAGTACAAAGTATACTGATGATTTGGTACTGTAATTTATAGCGTAGCGTTCCATAAAATCCAGGTGCGAATTTGGTATTAACGAATCCTTGGTCTACAGGCGGTGCCACCTGATGGCGGTTGGGGCTGGGTGGTGGTAGCGGCTTCGTTCATGTGCAACTTTCTCGTCGACGGTATCATTTTCTCCGGGGGAGACTTGTTGGTTCCCATTCAAAATGAATTTAAGGTAAGCAATTAACATTACAAATCTATTTTTATATACACGCAAGGAACTACGCTACGCCTGGTGGTAAGCGCAGAGCAGTACAAAAAACCAGCAACCGGCGACCACCAACAATGATTTTATCAATGGTCACCAAAATAATGCCGGTCTACATAAATGATTTTTCACACTCTGAAGAGAGAAGCAAATCGAAAAGTCTTCGCCAGGATAGCCTTATGACCAATACAGGCACTGGGACACACGGATGTACACCTCCGGGGATTCCCCTTCGGAATACCCTGGCTGGTCTTACAACTCGATCCGCACTAGGAGTGTGGGTCACTTTGGCAGGTTTTAACACCTTGAGATTGGCAACGATGTAGGCACCTATGTCATCTGTGGACAATTTATGTGATGATGTCACCATTTTTGCATAAATTTCCAGTTTCTACGACTGACAAGCCTTTATATCGACTTCGGAGAATATGCCCCATATAAACTCGTGCGGATTTGATAACAGCTTTTAGATTACAGGGAATCATAGTCTATTTTAAGAGTGAGAATTGAGAGAGAGGAGTAATTAAGTATTGAAACCCTAGCTCGAAGAAATCCGTAATATTTTTTGAAGATACGTACGTTAAAAGCTGGAAAAATTGCTTCAGATCCAAAAAAGCAAGCATAGTGCCCGATTCACTAATTTTATTGCAATAATGACCGGTCTTACACCTATCTTAATAAAATCATTCCCATCCCTACACCATACTCAGATAGTTATAAAAGTTATTTAATAAAGAATGTCTAATTTACAAAGCATTAAAATAATAACAAATAATTTAAAATTCAGCTTGCCCTATAAAAACATACAAACAACTTTTTCCTACAAAAGCTTGAACGCGAAACACTTAAGCATAATTTAAACGCAGAAGTTATGCGACGCGGTCCATCGACGCTATGCATGAAAGTAAAAACGTAAAAGATCACATATTTACATCGGCATCGGAATGAGCCAGACGGTCGTCTCGTGCGCAGTCTATTTTTAGGTGACCACACGGACCACACCCTCGCTCGTACTCTTGGTCTGCGTCACTAACGTGCCTCCTCACAACTATCAAATAAATTTAAGGCACAACAGTTTTAAGGCACTTTATATACTATATTATCATATATAGCAGTTATATTTAATAATATAATAATAATATTAGCCCTGTAATATTACTGTCCCACTGCTGGGCACGGGCCTCCTCTACTAGTGAGAGGGGTTAGGTCTTAGTCTACCACGCTGGCCTAATGCCTAGTTATATTTAGCTGCAGCGAAATACTAAAATTTAAACTGAATTAAAAAAATATGCTTTTAATTAAATCTATTTATTTAGGATGTCCAATTTTTAAAAATTGCTATAATTTCAATGTTTACGAATAGAGCAAATTATTGATCAGTTATTAAAATACGTTAAAAGGAAAGCATGCTTGTAATGTTTATTAAAACAAGTGTTTTTAACATTTCGAATACAAGATGGGTAATGAAGTGCCGACACGTACAAGGTCGATATTGAAGTAGGTCAACAAAAAACGAATAATTAACGTGTAAGTGTAAAGCGGTGTTCTGTTTCGGATATCATTCATCACTACAGTACCAGTACTATTACTGCTTGAAGCATCCTAACTGTAGATAAAGTTCGTGATTTTACTGTGGAATCGCGTCTTTTAAAATTTTGGGAAAATCATATTTTACTCTACTTTAACAAAAAATATTGTACTATTTCGATAAACGCAAATTAACACCAGTTTTTGAATGTTCGAAAATACCAAGTTTAAAAACTTTATTTATTTATTGCGCATGTTACAGAATCTTATAGTTATTAACATAACCCTGTTAGGGTGTTGACAAACATGATATATTATGAAAACCAAAAACTACACAACTTCACGGATCGACGTCAAAATTCGCCATCGTGACCAAATTTATATAGGATCATCCTTGAAATAAGGCTCTATCGAACCACCCTTGGAATAAAGGTCTATGGAATTCACAAAGAATCTTGGAAATCTGGAGAATTGAGTACCTCCATTTTTGAAATCGGTCGAAAACACTTTAAAACATTTTCATGAAAAGTTTGCCAATTGCCCGTCCTTTGATCCTTTGTTATCTTAAGTACAGATTTATCGACCAACTTCCAAAAAGGAGAAGGTCCTCAATTCGTCTGTTTTTTTTTATGTTATGCGATGTCTTCGCCGAATGTGGACCGATCTTCAAAATTATTTTTGTGTTCGGTAGAGCTTATTTCAAAAGTGGTCCCATATAAATTTGGTTAAGATCGGATTTGAAGTCGGTCCGTTCAGTTGTTAAACTTGTGATTATTTAGAACCCATTTAATTTGAAATATATTTTGTTATAAAAACGTAGTGTTTTAAAAACCGGATTTGTGGCGATTTCCTTTGAAGTACTTAAGTTGGCAGCGTACCATGATGATTTATATTGTAGGTGTTCTTATACGGTCAAATTCGGGCTTGTGCAACAATATTAAACTTTATATTAAAATTAAACAAATTTAAATATTCAGACTCACCTGTTTCGGCAAAAGGGGAGGTGAATAATTTATTGAAAAATTCTGTTGATTCAAAACTTGCCGTTAAAATCTGATGGAAAGGGTAACGGTTAAATAACCGAAAAGTGACGCATTAGCAAACTCTGACGTCACTGGCCATAACGGGGCGAGCATTAGAAAGGGATGGTAAGACATCAAAGCTGCTGCTGCTCTTGCTGCTTGCAGAATATAAAATTCAACGTGTTTTGATGCAGTTTTTACTGAAGGATTGTTTTTTCGTATTATTTTCTATTTCACAAAAACTATGCACATAATTAAACATGGGAAACTATCCAATCGGCAATATAACCTCTATTTCAGAGTTATCCATTCACCCATAGCGTTGAGAGGTCGAATGATTTAATTGGATGTTTTGATAGTCACGGCTGCGAGCATGATTATCCTTTGTTATTTTTATTGCCTTTTAATTTGTATTTACTTTATTTCGCGACAGTTATTCATTAGTCCACAAAAAGTGTAATTATATTTATTATCTAGCTTTAAAATGCGTAATTAAATAAATACTTTGTAATTGTTGAACACAATTAAAAATATTTACAATTAAAATACAAGATTTGCTGATGTCATCTACAAAACGATTGTTTAACAACTTTTTACTGAATATTTGATCAGAAGACATAGTAATAACAGTGGGCGTAAACTTCGATCTATTGAATCGCAGCCAAGACATGCATTCTTTTATCTTAGTACTAGAATAGATTATCCATAATTTCGTCGCTTTGTATAATTTGCCAATACTCAGAATAATTGTATACAGACTAAATTTTATTGTCTTAATATATATCGTATTATAAATTCAGACTAACCACTCCCGTAGTATTTTGTTTTTTTTATTTTGAGCATTTACGCCGATAAACTGCGCACTATTTAGATGAAACTAGTTTTTAAAAGCCATATTTTGTCAGCCAATACCGTGTGGAATAACAAAAATAGATAAAAAATATTACAATAAGATATTAAAAAAGCATTTAATTTTATTCTGCTTTAATTCCACAATCGGAACAAAACTAGATATAACCGCTTCAAAATTAGCAAATCACATTAAAATGTGTTTTATTGATAAGAATGAATTAGTGTTATTTTAAACACTTATAATACTCAATTAAAGATTCTCAGATGCCGGACACCATGCTGGCGCCGTGCTGGCGGGTTCATTAAGTTGTAACACTTGAGCTGACACGGAATGTTTTACATACATATGTTTTAAAGCAGCAGTTGATGTACGCCCATTTTGAATTCATATTTTATTTCGACCTAGCAATTTGGGAATTGCGTTTTAATGCTACCTGTTTGTATAAAAAATAAACATTCGTCTAGCGCGCATCATAAAAACGGCAATTGTGGAAAAATTATATAAATACGTTATCGTTTGAGGAGAAACTAGTTTTTAGAATTGAGTCTGTTACAATGTTCTGTCTACAAACATTAACATAATGTTAAGGCCAAGGTTTCAATACGTAAGTTTGTTACTCTATTGAATCATTCATTCATTTCTGGCTCAATTTTAAATGCAGTCTTATATGAGTTAAACGGACATACAAGTCGTTTTAACATTAGCTGATTAATATAAATATTAATGTATTCTAGGCTAATTAGCATTATTTTAATGAGTGTCAAATGTCTCGAAATTTCCGGCGCAAATTCGTTTGAATATGGTTAGCGAGGTTTGACGTCACAGAAGCCTGTGGACCACGCTCGACGACTCGAAAGGCAATTAATTACACAATTTACAACACTTCGTTGTGGAATGGACGCCAGTTAGTGGAATTTGCCGTGACCGCTCTCCGATAGGGTTACCGCAAAACTGATTGTTCGAGTTTTGGAAAGCTGTGTTTTAAACATACAATTAAAATAAGATCCGGCTCGATGTCGGATCCACTAGTGATGTGGATAATATCGATTATTTTTCATAATCGATTATTCAATTATTTATAAAGACGTGATCGATTAATCGGTTAGTCAATTATTATCTCAGCCTATCGCTGTCCATTGCTGGACGTAGGCCTCCTTAAGTGAGCGCCAACAATCCCGGTCGATTAATAGGAATATAATATAATAATACATCTTTAAAAATAATCGATTATGATAAATGACAGCCTCCGTGGCGCAGCGGGCGAGTAGCCGGCTGTGAAGCGAGAGGCCGCGGGTTCTGTTCCCGCATTGTTTTTTGTTTGTGTGGCCCACAGGTATTGGTTTCAAGTCTGGGTGTTGTGAGACCGAAAGTTTCTCATAGTCTCTGACACTCACGATACAGGTTATACCTAGTGTGGGGTCAGGACTAGGTGTGTGACTGTTGGGTGTATTTGTCATTATTATTTTATTAAATCAATTATCCATAACACAAGGATCCACGCGGACAATACATAATATATTTATATATGCTCCGGCAGATCTGCAAGTCTGTACGACATGATGGGCCTTACTTAAAACAGCATTTTTAGCTGAGCAAATGGTTACGAATAACCTGTCACTTTTTTCCTTGCGTTACATTGTTTAAAAATGAAAGGGATAACCTATGGTATAAAGATAAGCAGCGCTCAAATATTTTTATAAGTAAGGGGCGATGAGAGCTAGATACCTAGTCTAATTATATTTTGAGAGGCACGACGCGATGGTAGTATAATGTTTAAAATAATTTCCCTTTAAAATATTTTCCCCCTTTGATTTGTAAAATAATTTCCCATAACATTTAGGTAATCGAAAAATTATCATGTTTATAATTTCATTTAATTAGAATAAAATGCAATATCTTATAAATCAACGCAAATATCCGATTTGTTGAAAGTGTAGCCGTGCAATTACTGTGGTGCCGTGAAACGTTCCTCCGCAGTCGGCGCACAGCCTTGCGACCAAGTTTAATTGCATATCAATATTGGAACTTTTCCACTGCATTAAACTGCAGTAACCCTTGCAGTTTCAAAGTATATAGTTCCCACTACATAACCGTTCGAGGGCAACGAACGATCGCGGCCTCGAGACGCCATTTAAAACTGATCGGGTTGCATTTTTGATACGTTTCCCTTACCGACAAACCGAGTGCATTGTAATGATTAATAACTAGAGACACAGCGCTGCTTGTGTTTATAAGTTGATTTATCTGTAGCTTTACAGGGTCGCAGGGTCGGGCGATTGCCGTTCACGACCTTAAACGGTTTATTTAATCTGTTGTCGATACAAAAAGTTGGTACCTACTGCTCGATTGTTCTGGAAGGTGCTTGCTATCACTACTAATATTATAACGCGAAATTACGTTTGCTGTATTGTCCTTTTACGCAGCCAGTAGCTCAATATGTTTTTTAGAAAAAATATTTACGCGCTTTTAACCTTTTATACTAGTTTGTCCCTTTAATGTACCCAATATGACATAAGGAAAAAGTGAAAAACGAATTCAACATAATTAACGCGTTATAAATAATTTTATAAGTAAAAGAGACCATATTTGCAAGAAAATTGTGCTTTTTAATCGGAAATATGTATGTATGATAATTGATAGGACAAGATTCCATAAGGACGAAGCCACGAAGTAGCGAGTAAATAAAACTGAACTTGAATATAGATTTTTTTATTCTCATTGTTCGACCTCTTCTCAGACACGATTTCACACGATAAATTGATAAAGCAACTGTTCGTAAAAATAAAGAGTTGGCTAGTTATACACTTGTTGGAGATCTGCCAAAATGATCGTAGAATTATTTTGAATGTACATATTTAGCCGACATCGTTGCGTAACATCAAGCGATTTTATAATGTGTAATGTTATCGCAACGGATATGAGCGTAACATAAATAATAACCAAGTTTTTTTGATATATTCTATTTAAAATACAAACGAAGCTTTATTGCATAGTTGAATTATGTAATTTATAAAAACTCACTAGACATTGCATGTAATCTAAGTCATTTTTCTGGAATGATGCTTATACGAAGTGTCCTCGAGTAATTTTAAATCCATAATCATTATAAAAAGTCGCTGGATGCAGGCCACTTCAACAGGTCAATCTGGAATCTTTGGGGGAGGCCTATGTCCAGCAGTTGGACGGCCCACGGCAGATGATGAACCATAAAATGCTCCACGAAAACCCTAATATTCTTTATCACAGTTCGGTGATGCTTCATTTAAATAAACTGAAGCACAAGCCTTTAAGGTCTGTTAAGTACGATACGATCAATTAAAATCTTATCAGTACGACAATTAAAGCCAAAAATTCAACATACGTATTCCAGCCAAATGAACCTTTTTAAACGACTGATAACGGACAATATACAGTTAAATCAAACTATTACTTTATACCAAAAATATGATAAACACAATTAATAAAAAATAACATAATAAAAATACTTATTACAAATAAGTAACTCAACAAACCTCGCGCCATGAAATGTCACTAAAACGGAAACTCTAACTGTTCTAAAATATGAGGAAGTAAACTGCTGTATTTAGTGTTTTAATTATTCATTAATATATCAGAATTTAAATGGCAACTACACGTATTAAAATAAAACTAGTTTTTACGGATTCTATCGCCATTTAATGGTGTCCAACTTATTCCCATTTCTAAGGAAAATCCAGTACTTCAACATTCGACATCATAATAAATATTCTTAAAAAGCAAAGAAAAACTCTCAGAAGATGCAAGCATTAACACACGGGATCGATTGTGTGTATATGCGTAAAAATATACACACAATCGATCCCGTGGGCAAATAACATTACCCTCGATACATTTATCATCTTACCGAAGTATATTTACCTTCTTATTTTAGACGTAGAGATTATCTTAACAAATAGCCCTTTGTACAGGGGCATCGGAATTCGAAGCCTATGTACGGTTCCGTTAGTCAAACATACCGGCGAATGGCACGGCGGAGGCATGGCCTATGCTTCGTGGTTAAGTAAATAGGACCACACATTATCATGTTGTAGGTATAAACAAGGCTAGGACTCAAAAAATATCCCAGGGACCTAACCTCCCTTTGTCGTTATCAATAATTATGATGTGCAATGTTCATTTAAATTGAAGTAACCTTTATTATAACGGTTGAGATGCTTGGACATTCAGGCTGATGTCTATAGAGCCAACTTCAACTAAGTCGAAGTCAAAGTAATAAACTCAATGACGATTTGGAATTGTTAAATCGGGCTCTGACTTAGTCCGAGTCATTTTTTACAAGAAAATCAGACTGTCAGACAGATTAAGTAAAGATTTTCTTGTAAAACAATGACTCTGACTAAACGAAAATTCTCACTGAAATCCTTACTTTGACTTAGACTTAGTCGAAGTTCGCTCTATAGATCTCAGCCTGAATTGAGTGTATAATATCGCGTTGAATGTATGTATAGTTAGAGTAACAGATGTTGAGTTTTGCTGATGCTACACTTTCATTTGCTCTCGCGTTTGTAATTATTGTTTTTACATAACGTTTCGATGGTCCATGTGCAATTGCTAAATCAATAAATGAATAGAACCAATTCCACAGTTGTTGCTTAATTGTATCTATAAACTATATTCTACTACAGTTTGCCTCGGTGGCGTGGTGATATTTCGGTACGACTACGGTTCTGAGGTCTCGGGTTCGGTCCCGGGTCGGGAAAAGTGATATTGGATTTTTCCATATCAGCCCGGAGTCTGGAATTTGTACCCGATATGGTGATAGGCTCGCTCCCTATCACATCTGGGACGGAACTAAGCTCGGAGAAATGTGGGTATTCTAGTTCGCTAGTGCGCCTCTGCCTACCCCTTCGGGGATACAGGCGTGAGCTTATGTTATGTTATGTTATGTTTATATTATTAGATAAGATAATTTTGGTATCCATCAGAATACCTGAGTACGTTCCCAATAGGTACTGGTTAATGAGACGTGTCTAGACATTGCGAGTTGTTACGGTACATGTGTTTTACTGTGTTGTTAACAAGTTTTATAGTATTTGCAATGAAACAGTTATCCCGCTTACCGACCTGAGTTCGTCCTGTTTGACTTCAATAAGTTGACACCTTTTGACATTCAATATCTTTTATTTTAAAAACAGACGATATGGCATTCATTTTATACCGACAGTTGCGTAATTGAATTGTTACCTACTCGTACTGTTTATGCTGTAAGTTACCACATTGCATTATTAACAATTCAAATTGTTTCTATTTCCCTTACAGCATTTCCTCCTGTGGTAACATTAGTGGGTACCTTATTAAGTATTCCCTTTCCACAATTACTGTCCATCGATTCATTTTGGCCACGGACGTAAAGAAAAAGAAGGACACCATCTCAGCTATAGTTAAACGGAGGCCACAGAGAAGGCACGCACACAAACCCGTCTGTACAAAAGTGCCTTACGCACACGCACGCCATTACGTGTCGACTTTCGATAGATCAAATGGGCCGAAAACCCTGCTTCACTTTCAATATTCTTAGCGCTCCCTGGATCTTTTTCTTTATCCGTGAATTTGGCATTCAAAACTGTGACTTTATTTACAATAACAAGTATAGTCCTGACTAGATTCATGGCTTACCCAAAACATGTATACAAACTGTCATTTGGTTATCAAGGCCAGTGAGTCACGCGAGAAAATCGTCGCCGGAAATTCGGCTCTGGGAAGTAGCGAATTACTTCCACGTACAAGAGGCACGTAACTACGACCATTCAGCAGTCACTTTAGATTGAGGGGTGTGAATGTAATTGAATAAACAAAATGCGTCAACAGTCTTCAATGAACAAGTCGTGATCATAAAACCTTAACGTCGATCTAACAGAACAAGTCACGGAGCCTTGATCGGATACCAGTATCGCAATGAGTCTATTTTTAACCGATATAACGAAATATTCTCACATTCGACGCACATTTTTGTGGGAGGTATGCGAATATCTCCGCCAATTGTAAATATATTTTGTAGATTATTTTTATAGTTGGTATAATAGAGTCTGCTGGGAGGTGTCAGATTTTAGAAAATATATAGAAATTCCTGAACGAATAGCAAAAATAAAATGCGTTGTTTTATCTTCTTATTAATTAGACTTATGTTTATTACGGTTTTCTTTATCTAGGTGGAGATATGTAAAAAAATGATCTGAGAGAGAAATTGTAACGGTTTCTGTCACAGAAATATTTTCGGTTTAGCGTGCCAAGTTTTTCACAACTATGAAAATCATGCCAAAGAGTTCAAGGGCATTCTGAATGGTCAATGATACATTTAGTGTTTTGATGTAATATTATCTTCGTGAACCTGATTTTTTATAGCGTTCAATGTTATTTAACATACGTTATATAATATACCTAAAAATAATGAATTTTCCGGTTCTCGGACATTTATCCGTATGTGTCCATTTATGACTGCCTCCGTGGCGTGGTGGTATTTTGGTACGATTACGGTTCTGAGGTCTTGGGTTCGATCCCCGGGTCGGGCGAAGTGACGTTGGGTTTTTCCATATCAGCCCGGAGTCTGGAATTTGTGCCCGATATGGCGATAGGCTCGCCCCCTATCACATCTGGGACGAAACTAAGCTCGGCGAAATGTGGGTGTTCTAGTTCGCTAGTGCACCTCTGCCTACCCCTTCGGGGATACAGGCGTGAGTTTATGTTATGTTTTGTCCAGTTATATTTTATAACCTTTGATCAATGTGTCTTCTTTTCAACCGATTTCAAAAAAGGAGAGAAGGTATTCACATCTCCGCGAATATACACCGATTATCAAGATTTTGGGTTCGTTATAGCTTATTCCAAGAGGGACCACTTTTGGAATATTTTAGATGGCCATGATTAGAATATTTTCAACTTGATTGCTATGTGAACTTGGTTGATATTTTGCAATGGGTTTAAATTAAGAAGTATCGATATATTTTTTTAAAAAATAAAAATAAAAATCTTTATTGATCACGTAGGCATGTAAAAAAGCACTTATGACAAGTCAACACAAGTAAATTTTTAAATTAGGATTAATATAATTTACATTATATATTTGATTTAGACAACAGGCAGGCAAGTATGGACATAATAACGATGGGATGGCTGAGATAGGGTGATAAGGGGAAATAGGAATAGAGTGTAAGGGAATGGATTGTATGGGAATGGCATATGGCAGGAATGGTGGCAGGGGATTGACTGGAAATACTGGAAGCAGTTGGGATTGGTGTGTGAGGCCCTATCCTAGCTAACCTACCAGCCAGAAAGAAACTCCGGGCTTATTTTTTTCATCATCAATTGTCACCATTTCTTTTTTATTTTCTTTTGTCTATTTTCCTTTTTTAAAAAATTTGATTTACAAATTGTCTATACAATTGATAATCATATTTATATGGATTCACGCATCCTCAGTACCACTGGAGGTGTAATTACCAAAAGAATGATTAAAAGGTGAAATGGCATTGTAGGATGCAAAAACCCATACTAACAAATGTATATGTAGATGAATGTTGGTGCCGTAATACATAATATGTATGACATCTCTAATCTCGTTTTCGATTATCCATTGAATGAGTTGTGATTAGTATTTCCATTGTTACAGATCAGCACAATGCAAGTGGCACCGGTGACCTCTCTGCTAGCTGGTTTTTATCTCCTGGCGGGCCCATTCGTCTCTGCTTTGGCTAACAAGTAAGATGTCTAAGTTGTTTTAAATTATTCAACACTATACATCATGTGTAGTCACTAGTAAATAATTTTAAGAAACTGATAAATAACGATGTATATTATCATAGCTAAAGCTATTACAAAATGCTTGCTACAGGCGATCATTCAGTGTTACATGGTACGCACCACTATTATTAAATGAAGATAATTTATCTATTCAACGATTTTTTTATACGGCAAAGTCACTACACTGCATCTGTTGGTAAGCGTAGTGTAGTACAAACAAAACTAGTAACCACTGACAAACAATGGGTTTATCAGTGGTCGCCAGAATCATGCCGGCCTATTAATGCTTCTTCACACTACGAATCCAAAGTGGGTAGAAGCAAATACTTGCGAGAAGACAGGCGGATGATTATGAGGGTATCTATTTTTATTATTGATAAATAATTTATGTGCCATTTTGTGTGCCAATCTATTTTATTATTAGTTTTCTACTCATTACGTTGAAATAAGTTCATTTTTATGAATCAATAGGAATTATGTTTTTAGATTCCATAGTTTCATTTGAGAAAAGCTACACCTATAATATTTACTTATTATCTTTATAGGTACGGATTCCGAGTGGTCACCATTATTGGAAGTTTGATGTCGAGTGCTGCTTTCGCCGTTTCCTATTATGCCACGAGCGTTGAATACCTTTATCTTGTGTATGGCATCTTTGGAGGTTAGTAATACGAAAATGGTTCTCGTTATTCGACACGCAATAGCAAATCTTCACCTAACTATAATGTTTGTACCAATTTTCGATTAATAAATTTTGCGTTGGTAGTACTAATAACTCAAAAAAATTGCCTATACCTTCTTCAATGTACAGACTGATGGTAAATCCTCATTCGACGAGAGCTTTTTAACGTTCTTTAAAAACGCGTCTCAATATACCTGTTATATGAGTGCTTGAAAATCATTCTTGTCTTGTTTCTAATGAGGTATATTCGAGGATATTCGATATATATGGGTGTTATGCCCATCGGCTGGTGTTTAAAATACGGCGTTTTTTCTCATGCGAATGAGGGCTTATAGGTCTTTCATCATCATCATCATCTGCCACAGGACGTCCACTGCTGGACATAGCCCCCCTCCCCAAAGATTTCCAGACCGACGTGTTGGAAGCGGCCCGCATCCAGCGACTTCCTACGACCTTTATCAGGTCGTCTGGTATATAGGTCTTTATTAATCTGATTTTCAATATGTGATACTTGCCTAGTTTAATCATAATTTGTCATATTTATATTCTTTATTTGATTGTCCACAGGTATCGGTCTATGTATGATATACATGCCTGCCGTGCTAACAGTAGGATTCTATTTTGAAAAATGGAGGGCGCTTGCTACTGGTTTGGCCCTTTGTGGTTCCGGTGTTGGTACATTCGTAATTTCACCTCTCACTGCAACTCTGTGCAAAACTCTTGGTTGGAGGCTTACGATCCTTGTCCATGCAGGTAAATATTTAAGTATTAGCAGAATCTTGAAAAAGTACAACCCTAATTTGATTTTACCTATATTTATTGTTATCACAACATAAAAGTAACAATATTCACTATCGTTTTCTTTTCAGGATTGCTCCTTTTGTGCATAGTTTTTGGCAGCTTGTTCAGGCCAATTAAACCAGTACGCGTAACACTTGCCGATCAAAATGAGGAAGACGACACCGCAAGGCGACACGAAGAGGCGGTCGAAAAACTCAACTCAATGCTTAAATTGCACAGTAAACTCGATTCTGGAATATGTATGCCGTCCAACTTCACAAACAAAGTCAGCCCACACACTTGGATGGGAGTGGCAAACAACACACGCTATCCAACGGCTGAAGAAGTGTTCCGTGGCAGTAACTCGCATCTAAGCAATACGCACCTTGGAAGACGATCATCTGCTAATGCTGGAACCTTGAAGAACACCTTTGGCAACAAACCAATGTTCATTGACATGCCAGTCGCAGAAAAAGACGAACAAGAGGATTCCAACAGTAACATTGATAACACCGAACCACTGATTGGAACTGCAGTGAAAGTGATCCCAACTCAACACCGCCACCACCACAATCACCGTCGTTCTCACGCTGATTTAGTAGCAAGGCCCATGTACAGAGACGATATTTTCTTCGGCGCCAGTTTAACCAGGCTACCCCAGTATACGTCGCGAACATCGCTTGGATACCACCTGGCTGTTACGCATGTGCCGACCAAAGAAGACGCTCAAGAAGAAACGTCAGGCAAGTGCAGTTTCTGCCCAGAAGCTGTGAAAAGAACGTTGGCAACTATGTTGGACGTTAGTCTTTTCCGGTCTCCGACCTTCGTCATTCTTGCTCTGAGTGGATTCTTCACTATGTTGGGATTCTTTGTACCTTACTTGTACGAGATTGAAAGAGCTAAACATAATAAAATGAACCCGGATTATACTGGTTGGTTGGTATCAGCGATTGGAATCTCAAATATAGTCGGTCGTGTGGTGTGCGGACTCGTATCGTCTATGCCGAAAATGTCTCCGCTGTGGTTAAACAATATTGCCCTCTCCGCTGGCGGCATTGCGACTATGATGAGCGGCCTTTGCTATGACACTGTCTTCCAATATGCTTACTGCGCGATCTTTGGTCTCGCTGTTGGTAAGTTTCGTCAATATTATTCACGATTCCACTACGTTATTAATAAAAACACAGAATAATAATATGTGTTTTTCTTTTGCAGCTTGCTTCGCATCACTTCGCTCAATTTTGGTTGTAGAATATCTCGGTCTGGAGCAATTAACAAACAGTTTTGGACTCTTCTTACTGTTCCAAGGATTAGGAGCCCTGTTGGGAGCTCCCATTGCCGGTAAGTTCAGTTTAAGCATGAAGTACAAAAGCAATAAAAACTACAGTAATAAAGAACAAGAAGATCACAAGTCTATTTACATCTTCATGACAGACCGTGATTTAAAAGATTAATACGCTGAATAAAAAGTTAAGTAATATTGGCGTTGCGGACTCTGAATTAGATACTGATTAATATTTTCCATCCACTGTTTTTATTTTCAATTCAATGTCGTGCAACAATGCAGTTCAGTTATTTATTAAGCGCTAACTGATGTAACTTCTACAGCGTGTTGGCTAATGACTGGCGCTCGGCTATTTCTGCACTTAGCTGCTAGATTATCGGCGCAATGCCAAATTCCTACCTTCGTGTGTGCCCGCATAGTTATTGAACAATGACCTAGCCTAACGTGCACTTTAATATTACAAAACATCGGATTATATTACAATATTACCACTATTTTGAGGTTATCTTTAGCAAATTGAAAATAGATTACCAGATAATTACTGCTTTAAATATGAAGTGGAGTTGTGAAACGGTGGGTTCCAAAAATGACAATTTTCTCGAATTATTCTATGATGGAGGCTTTTAATGGTTATACCGCATAAACACAGCAATTCCACTTCATAGCTCAACAGACAACTCATAGCAAGTAATATCTACTTACTAGCCAAAACAATGCCAATTATCTAGTTACCTACTTTGGCAGACGGCACGACGATTAATGAGTAATATTTTCTTTGACCTATATAGTTTTTGTTTCACAAAATCTTCAGCCAATGGACAACAATTACTGTAGACATGTGTGATATGATTTATAGTATTTGTAAATGTATTTTATTATTTTAGGTATGCTCTTCGACAGTACTAAGAGTTACGACATATCGTTCTACGTTTCTGGTGGGTTCCTTCTGTTTTCCGCTGTGATGTGCTACCCAGTCGACGTGGTCAGCAGATGGGAGAAGTCTCGCAACAAACTCAACTCATCGCCCAAAGTTTGAACACTTGGGTGAAAATACAATAAACTTGGTGACATTTGTGCACCGGTGCTAAAATGTGAAGTGCCCAAAATGCAGGCGAACGTTGTAAGAATGAAGCATCTAAAATTGATGCCGGGTGCGAAAGTGAAAATGTAATTGGAATTAGTTTTGATAAGTACATATTGTATGTTATTTAAGTGTAGGGTGACTTGTAGTACTTAGATAAATCTTGATTTAAACATAGAAATGAGCTGTAGCATAAATCAAGTTTAGATTTACTCTAGATTTATAATAGCGCTGCAAGTCGCCCTAAGTGTTTAAGATCAGAATTAACAGGGAAGTATCCGTTCATGTGCATGTACTAAAAATTTTAACCAATTCTTTGGTTATTTTGCTGGGTATTCTTTTATTCATGAATGACTGACATACGTAAAAATTGTAACTGATTATTTTTATATAGATTTCTAGAATCTCGTTCATGAATAAGAGAGTTATATAATCTGTAGTTTTGTATACAAAAGTATCATTTATGTGTTGTATAAATGGAATTACTTATGATTGTGTATATTTACTCACTACCCGTACCTCGAATATGAAATTATAATAAAATTAGAGACATTCCCAACAGTGTATCTTTAACAAAATTGCAAGGAATGTAGCGCTAGCAACGGCTCAGTTAAGTCAGTTCTCTGCATTTAATATAGGTTTAGAAGTTAAAAGTACAAAGACTCGAATAATAAAAGTTAGATTAGCAGTTTTGTCGAAATTAGTGCCCCGATGATCTGAAGCCAAAATGTACTTTAATTATTTCTAGATAAGATATTTTTGTGCCTAACTTTATACTTAAAAGTGGTGCATAACTTAAGACTATAATTATTATAAGGTAGCATACACGGACGTAAGGAAAAAGAACGACACCAACTCGCCTATAGTTAAACGGACGCCACAGAGAAGCCACGCACACAGACGCGCCTGTACAAAAGTGCCCTACGCACACACCATTACGTGTCGATAGATCGAATGGGCCGAAAACCCTGCTTCTCTTTCAATGTTCCTAGCGCTCCGTCCATCTTTTTTTTACGTCTGTGGTAACATTAGTGTGCGGAACGAGTGTTTTTTACAATATACACTTTTGGAGAAATTGTAATTGTATGTGCCTTACTTGTACGAAGTGATACTTATTTACTTAGATATAGGATTTATAAGCTTATTAATATTTGTTATTAGTTAAGATTCGTCAAGTTCCGAATACACATTATAGTTTATTTATAATGGTGTATATTTTAAGATCATGTATTTATCATAATATTTGTGTTTAGATGTAAGTATATAACTGTGGCTGTGGTCATTTAGATTATGCCCCTTACTTATAAAAATATTTAAGCGCGGCTTATCTTTAACCATAGGTTGTCCCTTTCATTTTTAAACAATGTAACGCAAGGATAAAAGTGACAGGCTATGCTTAGCAAAAAGTTAAGCGAAAATGTTTTTTTAAGTAAGGCCCTATATTGATATGTTAAATAAGAAATCATAGTCAAATATTTTTAATACAAATACTTTTGTTTTACATCACATGTTATCTATATCAACTTATAGGCCTTAGTTTCATCTTTTTCACTGTGTGAAGATTTGATATAAAATTATTTCCATTTAAAAACCTTTTTCATTTTCCTTGATGTGTTATAAATTATTTAAAATATAACAAATAACATCTCATTCCTATAACTCTTGTTTCTATTTAGTTGGTTTAATTTAGTCTCGAGAATACGTAATAATATCCATTAAAGATATCATTAGCCCGAGCACGAAAAACTAATGTAAATGTAAATGTATTCGAAATGAAGATTTAGAATTTTCCTGTTCAACGGCCTGACCAGGAAAATTTCTGACAACCATAAATGTATTCGAACTCGATGCACGTTTATGAAATTTGTATGAAATATTAACCAAACGTCATCAGTGCGCAGCGAACTCGAATACATTTACATTTACATTAGATTTTCGTGCTCGGGCTACAGCCCGTTGGTCATACAGTACCTACCTACATTTTTTACCCATTATCTGTATATAAATGGAAGTTCTTTTTAGGGAAGATTAGTTGATATAGATTTTTATAAACTGGGATTACGTTTAAGTATAATTATAATGTATGAATTTAGTATCACAGAAGTCGGGACTATAAGTTGGTGCTATATATAGACATAGATTTGATTAGACATATCTAAAAACAGCAACATCCTTGTTTTCGTTGATAAATTAATGAAATGAAGAATATAAAATTAAAATAATCACAAGTTTAAAAACTTAACAGACCGACTTCAAATCCGATTCAAATCGTGACCAAATATATGGGAGCACCCTTGAAATAAACTCTATCGAATACAAAAATAATTTTGAAATTCGATCCATATTTGGCGGAGATATCGCGTAACATACATAAAAAATACTGACAAATTGAGGACCCTCTGCTTTTTGGAAGTCTGTCGATAAAATTTGGTTTAGCAATAGCCAAAACACATGATCCGTATCACATGATTGAAGTAAAATAATCATGGCAAAATGTATTCTGGTTCACATCTGCCTACGCCTTTGGTACTATTCAATTAATATTATATTCATTGAAATTAAACTATTTTTACGGATTATATCACGATTTGGTTTTAATTTTTATGCCCGACGTTTCGAAAGCTTTGCAGCCTTCGTGGTCACGGGTCAGACTAAGGTGTCATTTGTCCAAAAATGTTAATGTTACATTATGTACCTTCATTTTAAAATTATACAATTTTAAATTTAAAAAGTTAGTTATTTGCGATTCGATTTACGCAGTATGAGCTCACGGTGTCTTGAGGTCTGGCAGTTGGTCTTTTGGATTCTGATTTAATTAAATGTATGATTGGGTCCCAGGTTTGTGCATATGGTAATACAATGTTATAACATATGGTAATACAACCGGGACGCGTTCAACTGTGGCTGGTTTCACTCGGTTTCCGTGACGTTAGAGGAGTCACCGACAAGATGGGCTATGTACTAAAGCGTGCTTCCATCAAAACTTATTTCAAGCCGCCCAAGAAGATTAGTCAATTTTTACCATCAGTAAAGTGCCATATACCTCTACAAGAACCAGGCGTGTATAAAATAGATTGCGACTGTGGTCTCTCTTATATAAGAGTATACTGCAGACTTCGTGGAGCGTCGGTGTTTCACGTCAGCTATATGTTCTTTTACGCGGGTCCCTATGTTTCGTTTGGTTTGACCTATATAGGTCAAACCAAACGAAACATAGGGACCCGCGTAAAAGAACATATAGCTGACGTGAAACACCGACGCTCCACGAAGTCTGCAGTTGCTGAACATTCAGAGGAAGGCTCAAAACATTACCTCAGATTCGATAAACCACAAATCCTTGCCAAAGAACACCGATTCCTACCTAGGATGATACGCGAGGCTATTGAAATTAAAAAACACCCTAATTTCAATAGAGAAGATGGTTGGAAGCTTGCACAAACCTGGGACCCAATCATACATTTAATTAAATCAGAATCCAAAAGACCAACTGCCAGACCTCAAGACACCGTGAGCTCATACTGCGTAAATCGGATCGCAAATAACTAACTTTTTAAATTTAAAATTGTATAATTTTAAAATGAAGGTAGATAATGTAACATTAACATTTTTGGACAAATGACACCTTAGTCTGACCCGTGACCACGAAGGCTGCAAAGCTTTCGAAACGTCGGGCATAAAAATTAAAACCAAATCGTGATATAATCCGTAAAAATAGTTTAATTTCAATGAATAACATTCACGTAAACCTAAGAAATCATAATATTATATTGAAAATAATGCACCATCGCATCGCGCAGTCTCCTTTTTATTTCCACTCTATTCTAACTCTCGAGTTGTCCAAAATGCTGCATGACAAATACCACCCCCAAATTCCATTCTATCTATAACCAGAATCTGTAATTTATTTATTATATTTTATGAATTTATTTATTTGTAATTCTATATCTGGCCTACCCCAGTATAAAACCTAGGTTTTTAATTTAGTGAGCCAATGTATGTATATATACGTAGTCTAAAAGATACATACGTATATTACCTACATATGACACAGATTTAAGCCTGTTTAATTTAGGGGTAGATAGAGACTATATTTTAACATAACATAAGCTCACGCCTGTATCCCCGAAGGGGTAGGCAGAGGCGCCCTAGTGAACTAGAACACCCACATTTCGCCGAGCTAAGTTCCGTCCCAGATGTGATAGGAGGCGTGCCTATCACCATATCGGGCACAACTTCCAGACTCCGGGCTGATATGGAAACATCCAAATTACTGCCCGACCTTAGGACGGTAGTTGTACCGAAATACAACCAAGCCACCGAGGCAGTATATATTTTAATTTGTATAAATTAAACGGCTTGTATCCGTAGGTACAGATTAAGTACCTACTCACCTAATCACTGTATTCAAATCTATGTCTATGGTGCTTATATTTCGATCAATATATAATTTTATATTCAATATTTTTACGTCATTTCGTATTTGCGTTGTCCTCAAATCAGTGACTATGATTTTTTATATATTAGTGACATGTCGATGCCACAGTGCCATAATGGGAATGTTGAACACATGCGGTTGTTTGTCTTGCCGTACGTGAATAATGAATTAACAGATGCAATCAACGCTTGTTCTAGGGCGTGGATTGTTTCAACCTTCTGTGATTGTAATATAAGCAATTAAATGGATATTCTAGTACCCCTCGTACGAGCTGATACTTCGTTGCCAATGACGGTCCCACTAAACTATACTATATTAAGTAATCTTACGAAATGGATCTTTATGATAGATCTTTATTTGAATTGAAACAGCTTTTGCTAGTTGCACTACATAATATTTAAAAAAGTAGGTACCTACCGGCCCAATAATTATACACTTATGGTCGTCTTATGTTGTTTAAGGGCGCCTTATCTGTAAAAATTTTATGGGGAAAAACAAAGTAAGAAGCCGTTAAAGTTTAGTAGCGTTCCAGTTTTCGGGCGTATGCAAAGCAGTTGAACGAGAGGGATTGTTATTAGTTATGGAAGGTTGAAACAACACACCCTAACTTTACTAAACCACTGCCGTTATAAAATAAGTGGCCATGTTGGTCGTCCAGTTTATACAACTTAAAACTTTCGTGGAAAAGAACATCGTTTGCGTTATAAATTGTATCCTTTTTGTATCTAACCTAGCTCGAGGCGATTGTAAAGGTTTGGCGAAGTTTGTGTGAGCATTGAACACTATTGTTCCTTATAGCAGCAAAATTTGTATGAAATAAATACTTTTGTTGACTATGCCCTTGTTTTCGTTAAGTACCTAGCTTACGAGTGACCTTAACAGGCCGGAGCCCTTAATTTTGAATTTGGTGTAGTTTATTTTTCTAGTCATTTGACTAGCAGCGCCTCTTACGGAGACTACAACGAAATAAATAACGTATGGGGAGAAGACAGAGAGAATACGTGGAGCTTACTATGGAATTTATGATTTTCCTTATAGATAAGTTTACCACCTTATTTTCAAATCTGGTGGCAGGGGTTACTGTCAAATAACGATGGGATGCAATAGTGAGCTATGATGTCATCGACCATAACAGTGCAAGCGACTAGAAATAATAAATCTCCACTGCGCGCCCATTTTTGCTCAGAGCAGAATTTAAAATATGAATCTCATTTTCATTTTTCAAAAAAATTTTATGCATTTTTTCTGTAATTTTTTCGTACTATTTGTTATTACATAAAACCAATTACATGTACGAAATCAAACATAGGAAAGTACTCAATTGGTGACTCATTTGATGGCGGGTACACACCGGGCCAAAGGCGAACGAATCATCGGCCTGTTTTATTCATACAACAGCGAAAGTTTGTTTGTGTGAACGCAACAGGTATAGGTAGATTCTTTCGCCTTCGTTCAGCCGGTGTGTACACGCCATAATAAAGCTACATACAGATACACGATCTAATGATAGTCACTATCAACCTCTACACAGCAAAAAGGTAAGTTTATCTTTTTTATTGTTTGTAGTCTTATGTAGTCGTATCAAATACAGTCCCAGGAGTCAAATTAAAACGAGAGTTGGCGCAGAAAAGATGTTATATTTGCATTTTATTTACAAAAAACTAAATTACGAGTTGGAGTTGGGTCCACGGCGGCGGCCGAATGTCTGGACAACGTTCACGAATCTGAAAAAACATAAAAAAATAACATTTGTAATAAGTTCCACCATGACTTAAGATCGAAAAAAAAATGCCTAAATTTGTAATAAATAATAAGAAACATGATTAATTAATACAGATATCATCATCCATCCACTGCTGGATATTTGCCTCCCCCAAAGATTTCCAGATCAACCTGTTGGAAGTGGCCTCGTTTAATTATTTAATCAGCATCAAAAAGTTATTTTAGTCCTATTCTTTTTAAGTAAATATGAATGCAACAACATTCTGATGCACACTCATTTTGTACCGAGGGCATAGAGACTCCTGTTTAATTTATAACATGGGCATTTCAAGGGAGCTCCAAGCATGTTGGTTCCCAAAAAAGGATAATTATATTAACCTCCTGTTGTATTGGATCCTGCGCTTGGCACGGCCAGTCTTCTTCTTCTTTTTTTGTTGCTTCTCGACCTTGGGGGTCTGACCTTTGACCTTACCTGAAATTAAATTTATCATAATGTTTACAATAAGAACTTTGTAAAATTTGTTGTTGTCTAGGGGCAGCATGTATGGGCTGTGGGCCGGGAGGTCCTGGGTTCGATTCCCAGGTCGGGCAAAGCAAATTTTCTAATTTAATTTGCCCGGGACTGGATCCCTCACAGGGGGTTGACGTCAGGCAGACGGCCGGTCGTAAAAACTAAGCCAAATCCTATCTGCAACATGCTTAAAAAAAAAGTATGTTGCGCCGACCCCACATAAGGTGGGATATGGGCAGGTAGAAGAAGTTAGTTAAGATCTAGGTGTGCGATTTATTGACATTTATCAATAAAATCAGTTATTACTTCAAATCACACTAGGTATACATTAAAAGCTGGGGGACTTTGATTAATTAATTTACCCACAAAAATTACTACACATTTTATAACAGAAATATGGATTTATTTATTTATTTATTTCAACTAGCACTACCACATCATACATATTAATCATAAAAGAAAAGAACAAAACTTAAATAATACAATCAATTCAGATATGTATGACAATTATGGCGTACCTAACATTTGCCGCAAATGTGCTCGAAAATAGAAAATTGCGCGTCAAATATACCACAAGACTAGTCGCATGGGAGCAACCAGCCATGCAATGTACTTGCTGCTCGATACAGTTATAAAAATAAAAAGAATCTTAAATATATATATTTTTTTTTTGTCCTTATTTTTTTTTTTTTTTTAATATTTTTGGACAAACAAGATATAAATATTCAGGCCTCAAAACAGTAATAACTAAATACTCTGTTAATACCCAGGTGTCACAAGTGTGGTTACAAGCAACGAGCGTCAGCGCACAACGGCACTGGCTTTAGCTACGGAACAACAGATGGAGCCACTGAATCCTGAATCACTGTGGCAAAGTTTGCAGCAGGCGTTGCATATATAGAACCTTCGAAGATGAACCATTGGAGGGGCCACGGCGGTCAGGCACTTCCACATCCACCTGACAAGGAGATCTCCCCTCTGGTGGAGGAACACTGACACCCGCTCCTCTACAGTCTTATCCCTATATTTTTGAATCACAGAAAATAAAATAACTTACCGGCACGAGCAAGGGAACCGTGCACTTTACCACCGAGTAGTGGCACCGTGAGGTCTAGCTCGGCGGAGGAGAGCTCCGACACAAGGCAAGTATCTTCTAGGGGTGCACCACATAGAGACAGCGTCAGATCCTCAGCTTCTATGTTCGCAAGAGAGCGGATGCGGTCCTGGAATCAAGAACGTAAATAAAAATCAGTAATCATAAAAGAATAATAGTAGCCTCTGCGCAATACTAACACAGTAAAGATACTACACAATATTAGAAGTAAAGAATTTTTTAATCATTGTGAACAACACAGTGCTCTTTGAACAGTTCACAGTTGTTTCTTGCTGGAGCTGATTACAATATGAAGTAAATTTTAGTACCTACTATTTTTGTAATTTGTAGTACTTATTTGTACTTGTCTTGTATTAATTATATCGATAATTTAAGATAATTAATAGGTACGCAATAAGCCGATAATGCTCATTTTTCAATTTACGAATTTGTACAGAGAAGCGCTTCAGCAGTATCACGTCAAGGGTCACATTTGCAATGTTTTGTCAACGATTATTCTAAACCATACCTTGATTTGGCCGATGGATTCTTGTCCATCTACGTCTAAGACGTGCGTCGACTGTCCTCTGATATGGAGCTGCATTTTGTATGTCTGGAAATAAAACCTCAATTTCAACAGCGTGGTCGGAAAACACGACGTCACATTTTGACACAATTTTAATCTAAATTCGTATTCGTTTGACCGTTACTATTACTACGTTGACTTAAATAACAATAAATATACATTTTACCACTGATTTTACATCAAATTCGATAAAAATTACAAGAATTTCACAAAATTACTAACCTTATCAGGCAAGTCTGACAAGCGAAAGAAACAAATATGTCGGACGGAAACGGAAAAGGCATTTATAATGCCAGTACTACATAAGTGGATGCGTGTTCAGCCAACTGTATGGTATGTATGAGGTATCCACACGTTGTTCCTGAAAGTACAAACGTAATACTACATAAAACTAAACAAATGAATTATATTTATATGTTATCAACCCAAAAATATTAATTACTGTACCAAAAGCGTCATTCATTCATATTCGTTAAACCGGGGTTTGTATTTATATATTCCTTTGCCGACTTCGTTTATAAAAGCTTTTGACATATATATTTGTAATATTGGTAGTCGTGAAAATTAAAAGTTTTACGGTGACAACAGGCTAGCCAATTAATTTTCGTTGATGAGAAAAAAAGATAGCATTACAATTTTTTATTTTTTTACTTTAGAATGTTGGTTATCATGAGGTACACTATGAAGCTCGTGATTGGTTGTGTAGAAAAAGCGGCTGACTGGGACGTGTGATACCGTCAACTTGTAACAATTCTTTGAAGGAAATTATTTTAAAGGAAAATGATAAAGTAAACTCCACCACAGTCGTTTATTAAAACGGCTCGATCTACACGAATATGTTGTCTCGATTACTCCGGCAATTTCTGTATGCACTCGTGCACTTGATCGTGAATGTCTTCATTACGGTACAAAATGTTTATCTCGAATTTTGTCACAAAAAGTTAAATAGATCCACAGATGAAGTGACAAAATGTGATATAAAAGTGATATTGGAGCATGTGCCAGGGTTAACAAAAAAACCCAAACATTTGTTGTTCCTGTCCGATACTGAGCATCATTCTTTGAAGGATTTGGCCCAAGTGGTTATCTGGTGCTTGGTAGCCGGCGTTCCCTATGTGAGCTTCCACGATTCCACTGGTAAGGAATATAAATATTTATTATTGACATAATAAGTAAAAATGAATTATTTGGTTTTATGAAATATTTAAAATTGCATCATAAACTTTTGTTCTTGCATGTAATGTACTATATCCTGATGAATAGTTTTATTATACTTTATTGTATTTTCTGACCTACATAATATTATAACGGATCAATGCATGATCTTAATACATATACACAGGCTCACACCTGTTTCTATATGAGTGACAATGATGCAACTAGTGGTCTGGTATAAATGTTTTTCAAATTCCAATCTTAGGTGTGTCATTTATGATTTTTCGTATAGCAAAACTGGCCTCAAAAATGGCCTCACTGTGGAAGGTGCTCAAGACCGGGCAAAATGGAAGCATTTTAGTAGGAAGGTGGATCCTGGCAGGAGGAGGATCAGGCTGGCAGGATAACGTCAGGCAGAAAGAAAGAAATAAACTGAAGCAAATTTTGATCGATCTGAGATTTGTTTCCAAACCCTTACAATTTTTAAGCTTCAGTAGTAGTTGTTACCAAGGCAATAATAATTATAATCTTAAGTATTACTGGATATGGCACGAATTGTGAGGAGCTTCCTCACTCTGGAGTCCAAACCGCCGGTGGCTTGGGTCCTGAGCCTCGCCATCGGAGGGGAATACGTTTATATTTTTAAATGTATTTTTTTTATAGCATATATTTAAAAATGTAAAAAATATCTTTAAAAATAGAGAGTACTGAACATCTTAATAATAGTAGTTACTTTTATAATTTTAAATGTATTTTTGTTTGTAAAGAACTTTTTTAAATAACAAGTTGTTTATGGTTGTAAGATTAGCACTCTCTGTAGAATCATTGAAAAAAAGACACCAGAATCTCTATTATTCTCTATAATATAAGCAGGGATAATTTGTGTTGGATCTACCTTACATGGGTATTTGAAGGTATTTTTACTCTTGACTGTAACTGAAGAAAGTTTTAAAGTCTGTCCATATGAGAACCTATCTGTTCTTATAGTATTTTTTTAATAGGTATATTTTTTTTATTTTAAACACTTTATACATAGACATGTACTTAATGCCAGTAGCATTCGTTACCAGGCAACCTTTAGTTTTTTGTTTAATTAAAGTAACTTATGTATACGGTTATTAAAAATCTGAATAATTGCTATGAAATTCATTCATTATCTAATGATGCAGCAAAGCTAATATTTCTAATGATTATTTTTTTAATCATATGATTCGCAAAGTTGATCAGTTGTATAATAGAATCTGATGAGATAAATATTGAATAAAATAAATTACCACAAATGTAACCATATTCCCTTATTCTCTTGTATATTATATTACATCTTGTGCACCAACAAGAAACAAAATGAAATTACTGTTATATTTTGTATTTGGATTAATTATCAATTATTTTAATATAGGTTTGTACTCAATTGATGAATATTATAATATAATTGGTTAGAGATAAATCATAATAATAATGGTCACCTCCTTGGTCTAGTGGCAGCATATATGGGCTATGGACTAGGAAGTTGTGGGTTCGATTCCCAGGTCAGGCAAAGTGAATTTTCTAATTTAATTTGCCTGGGTGTGGATCCCTCAGAGGGGGTTGACGTTAGGCAGGTAGCCAGTCATAAAAATTTACCCCAATCCTTTCTGCAACATGTTTGAAAGTGTGTTGCGCCGACCCCACAATAAGGTGGGATAAGGGCAGGTAGAAAGAAAGAGAGGTAATGGATAAATGATAAAATGTGTGGAAAAAAATATTTTCACTTTATTCATTGTTCAAATATATAGTATATCTGACTATATGGTTATAATAATATTTAAATAATGTGAACCAAATACATAAACTGTGATATTCAATAAATGTGATTGTTCACTGTATTTTGTGAACATTCCTTATCTAGCCAGATAACAATTTTGCAACTTTATTCTGTAAATCCATCTTAATATTTGCATATAACGACATTTGGTATTTGATCATATGAGATAATCAGATGATTCTACATAGTTTTGAGGCAGTTGTTTTATATAGTTTAATTATGGCTGATTTTTAATAGCCACAATCTATTCTTTTTTTTTTTTTTTTTTTTTTTTAATAATAATAAATACACCCAACAGTCACACACATAGTCCTGTCCCCACACTAAGATCGAGTCTTGTGTCGTGGGTATCAGGAACTACGAAAGACTCTCGGTCTCACAACACCCAGACCCGAAACAAATATCTGTGGGCCACACAGACATTTGCCTCGGTGCGGGAATCGAACCCGCGACCTCACGTTTCACAGTCGGCTACTCGCCCGCTGCGCCACGGAGGCTGTCGATATTATATATTCTGAGGCGTAATGTTGTTTCATAACTGTAAAAATGCATGCATGAACAATGTAACGAGTGAGATTTAATGAAATAAAACAGGTGTGCAAGAATCGTAGCAAGTGGAAATCCCTTGTAGAGACTTATCTTATTTCACTTAGGAAATAATTTTCAAATAATGTAGGCAGAGGCCTATCCCTATGGTAAAGGAATGAGTCTGTAACTGTACACAGAGACCGCGAGTTCGTTTCAGACGGTTGTGTGATCCATATATCGCACAAAATGAAAAATAAGGCAACTAAAAAGATATTTTTTTCAGGAGACAAGAAAAACATCGATTTATCTTAATTAATATACTACAAAAAACTTACTATACATATATAATTATGTAATATATATCGGGTATAACATATATAACGTCAGGCATAAAAATTAAAACAAATTGTGATAGTATCCGTAAAAATAGTTTTATGTCAATGTATAACATTCGTGTAAACTTAAGAAATCATATGTAATATATACACATAATTTTTTTTAATGAGATCAATGTTTTCTTGTCTTCTGAAAAATTACTTTTTGACTTGTCTTAGTTTTCATCTAGATGTGCGATATATTTCCAATGATTTGAGTCTGGGTGTCGTGAGACCGAAAGTCTCATAGTTTCCGATACCCACAGTACAGGTTAAACCTAGTATGAGATCAGGACTATGTGTTGTTCGTATCTGTTTATTTATGGAAAAATGTTCCCTTGAAATATTTTTTTCATTTTAGGTATGTAAAAAAGAAGTGACAAACATACACACTCACAAACTTTCGCCTTATAATATTGGTGTGTTTCGTTCTTCTGCAGGTGACTTGAAAAAAAATGAAGATAAATTTTTTCAAGCTGTGGAGAGAAGTAAAAGAGGCATCCCCGGGTGTATAAAATGGACCCACAAGCCTGACCTAAATGGATATACCAATGGTATTCAAGCTCATACAGTAATCATCAATATATTTTCATGTTACGACGGCCGGCCGGCTATAGCACAATGTATACGGCACTTAGCTGAAGACAAAATTAAATTTAGTAAAAAATCTAATGAACTTACAGCACAAGAGTTTGACGATGTTCTTAAGTTAATATATCCTAACATTCCCGACCCTGAAGTTATTTTGTATACTGGACCTCTATGTACTACACGAGGAGCTTTGCCTTGGCAAATAAGGCTCTCAGAGTTTATATCGTTGTCAAAAGATCATACTGTGAATGTTGACAGTTTTGTAGGTGCTATGTATAAATATAATAAATGTGATCAAAGGTTTGGTAAATGAAAATGGGCAATAACAAATGATATCCAATAGGCCTAAGTGTAGCAATAACTATTTCATTTACTGATAAATATGTTAAGCATTCTTCAAATAATAAGTGAAATATTCAAAGCGCTGCTTATAGAATTGTATTTGTTGAAGAGAGAATGAAAATGGAATTAATTTAAAAAAGTTATTTATATTGTTGTTTGTATGTCCTGTAATTATTTATTACAAACCAATTTTGCTAAGTTATTCATCTAAGTAAAAGTTCTCATTAATAAATTATTCAAAAGGTCTGAAATAAAATGTAGGTACTGCACAACTTACTAAAATAAATATTTATTTTCATTCAAGTTTCATACAGTTAAAATGTCATTTTTTTTAAATGTAACAATAAAGAACATATTACCTACACTTTTATTTGTTTTATTTTTATACATAAACCAAAAAGGGTTTATAAGGTACAAATGGACAAAAATATACAGATTATAAAAAAAAACTAGTTTCGGACTGATACGATGCCATTATATTGTTAAGATCTTGCAAACAAAATGTAAACACAGCTACATTGCGTAATCCGTAGTGCTATTGCATAGCATTCAGCATGGCTTTCAATGTGACAATAGTATCGCGAAATTGAGTACCGCGTCCGTGTTGCTTTATCGAAAAATAATAATTTAATTTTATTAGACAAATGTTTGTGTGAACTGACCCACAAATATTATGTTTCGGGTCTTGGTGTTGTCAAGACCGAACGGCTCATAGTTCATGATACCCATGACACAAGACTCGATCTTGGTGTTGGGTCAGGGGGCCTAGTTTATAAAACGAAATCCGCAGTTGCGGACTTTGCTATTCTATGTAGCTCACGTGTCCGACCGATATCGGAGCTATAAGTTTCGTTTCGGAGAATGCTATGCTGTAACGTTTGACAACCCACTCTTCGGTGTTTGACATTTATTTGATCCACGTGCATCTATATTAGTCTGTGCGGTAGAGTATTGGTCCGATATCGTTCATCCGATTACGTTTTATAGAATGACTATGAATGTCCCTGTGACTATTAGATGTTATTTATCTATCAACAGACTAACCGCCGAATGTCCATACACTTAAGGTGGCCTTATGTCTTTTAAGGCCGCCTTATCTGTCAAAATTGTATGGCGAAAATCAATATAAGAAGCCGTTAAAGTTGAGCAGCGTTTGACCATTCGGGCATATCTCTTATCATCATCTGTCGTTATGTTGGGTCATGGGCCATTGGATCTTGTCTGTCGGGCAATTGGGTACTTGGCTAATTTTTTTATGAAATTTACGTCGTCTAAAACATAGAACAGAAAGAAATATTGAAATATTCCCAAAAATAAAAAAGTTATAAGCCTTTGAAGTTTGGTGTAACCTTCAAACTGCGGGAAAGAGAAGTATCAGTGTAATCACGTCACGCCACAACGGTACGGGCGTTGGAAAGGGATAGCAAGATATCTCCAATATGCCCCCTCCAGAATTTAAAATATGAATTACTGCCTCATTTTTCCACCAATTTCGATGCCGTTTTTACAGAAGGGTTTCATTTTTGTTTTATTTGCTATTACATATAAATATGTCTACAAAATCAAGCATAGTCAAGTACCCAATAAAAAAAGACTAAAATAAAAAACTTGCACTTGCTTATTTCATAATTTATTGGAATATGCGATGAGTGACTGGTGCACACTAAAATCTTAATATCATACACAAAACACTATTACATATGTACAATGTAGCACGCCTTCACGATCCCCACCTGCAAGAGAGAAAACAAATGTATCATAGTCTTTTCGTAAACCTCGACGTCAGAAATGTATTTTAATGTCCTTATAAAATTATATAGACTGCCTCGGTGGCGTGGTTTTTTTTCGGTACGAGTGCCGTCCTGAGGTCTCGGGTTCGATTCCCGGGTCGGGCAAAGTGTTATTGGATTGTTCTATATCAGCTCGGAGTCTGGAATTTGTGCCTGATATGGCGATAGGCTCGCCCCCTATCACATTTGGGACGGAACTGAGCTCGGCGAAATGTGGGTGTATTACTTGGCTAGTGCGCCTCTGCCTACCCCTTCGGGATATAATACAGGCGTCAGCTTATGTATGTATGTATAAAACTATAACACGGAGTAGTTAAGCTTAGTTTTGACTTCGAATAATTTACAAGCAAAGAGATTATTACTATGGAGGGGCTGTTGAGCAAGTTTCCATACAAGATTGATCTCAAACGTCAGTAACGCCATCTACTAATTATTATAATGCGATGACGCTCATTAAAATTTACACGTTCTAGAATTACGTAGACAATTTTATTGTCTAAACTTTGGTCTAGACATTATTACACTGGTACGACCTTGCGGGCGTATGTTTCAAATACGACTGTTACGATTATTATTATTATTTGCTTATAACTAGTGATCACAAGGTCATAACTTTTGGATTACAAGTTTTGTGCTATTGTCCAGTCTGTGTACTGTTGAATGTCTTTATTGACAAGTTAAACAAAAGATAAGAAAAATTGTATAAAACAAAATCGATTAACTTAATAAATTATAAATCAAATCAAATCAATCGTTTATTGAATCCATAAAATGTCACACATTGTTTAGATTCCGTCTAAAATGTTTACTCTACCGCCAATTCGGAAAGCTGGTTCGTCAGAGAAGAACGGGCAAGAAACTCTGACGTTGCTCTTTTTGAGAATAATAACCAGTTTACAGTCAGCCAATCTACAACAAGGTAACCTCCATGTAAAATAAAAACAATAAAACGTACAATTTCGATTGCTGAGCGACTCCCACAGGCACGGCGAATAATCGCCAAAGTATAAAAATTACAGACCAACTGATATTACTAAAACTGCCTCCTAATTTTAATAAAAATTGATCCAACTGCGCAAAATCCTGGATTCGCTACAAATATACAATCGGGGTATTGTAATTTGTAGTAATTTGGTATTAAATAAACACACAGGAAGTGAATTAAATTGAGTTGTATCGATTTTGTTACTTAGTGTTTTGAATTTATAATTAAAGTAATAATTACGGTGCAATGAACCAAATGTGTAATAAAGTAATGGTAATGCACAATAGTGCCGGATATTACACGAATTAAAACGTCCGAGATAATAATTGATAACACTAATTACATTAAATTTCCGTTAGGTTTCAAATGGTTAACAAAATGAAAATGTCTAAATTGAAAACTTCTATAATCAAGGTAACACTCACACATACATAATCTCCTGTCTCCCCGAAGGGGTAGGCAGAGACGTGTTAGCGAACCAGAACACCCACATTTCGCCGAGCTTAATTCCGTCCCAGATGTGATAAGGGGCGAGCCTATCACCATATCGGGCACAAATTTCAGACCCCGGGCTGATATTAAAAAATACAATATAACTTTTCCCGACCCGGGGATCGAACCAGAGTTCAGGAGAATAGTCGTACCGCGCATGAAATTTCAATCAAGGTAACATACATCACAAATGCGTGGAAGTCATATAATATAAAAGAAGAATCAAGATAATCCGAAGTAGATAGTATTTTAATTAAATTTAAGTACCCACGATTAAATAAGTGTTATCAGGCAATAAAAGTTACTTGTCTAGTCTAATTATCAAGATTTGGAAACTTAAATAATTATTGTTCCACGTAGTTATATCGTAGTTGGAATAAATGATTATTTCAAATTGGGTCTGCATGAGAACAATGTGGACAAATATATAGCGAGTATGTATAGCGAGGGATAAGATCAAGCAGTCAAAACACACATACGTACCCGCTCACACACACATACGTACCCGCTCACACACACATACGTACCCGCTCACACACACATACGTACGCGCGTGCGCACGTAAACGCACACGTTTTTTTTTTGGAGTGGTAGAATACACGTCCTAAAACTTGGTATAAAAACCTGCGTTATTGAAGTTTGTGGCGTCAGTCGGTACAATTTTTGTTTATATTTGTTATTTAAGAATTTTGTATAGAATATTGTAAAGGTGACACGTCGAATTATTTGTTTTAATAATAGTATTTTTTATCAAGGATTAATGCGAATTTCGATGACTCGCTACACAAAAGTCGTAAACATAACGTATATGTTCAAATAGCGAGCTTAACCAGAAAGTTACTTTATAGATGTTGAACTATTTTCGCCTCCGTAACTAAGAAAGTAACGGGTATCAGTGGCGTGCATTTCATATAGACAAAGAGACATTGTCTACGCTGACAATTTGGTAAAATTACATAATCAAAGAAAAAAATGGTCACCAAAAAGTTTTCAGACAGCGCTAGGTGTATTGTTTTAAATCAACGTTAGAATGATTATCATGGTTAAAGTAAAGCAAGAATAAAGTGAAGGAAATAATTATGCAAGATTTTTGTTTACCCTAATCTGAGTGCCTGTGCTAGTCGGGTATATATGTATGATTACTTGTAAAATTTATACGTACATACTACATACATACATACATACATAGAATCAATCCTTTTTCCCATAGGGGTAGGCACTAGGCAGAGACAACGGATTTCCACTTGCTACGATCCTTACACACCTCTTTCGCCTCATTCAGTCTCATTACATTCTTCATGCATGCACGTCGGTTTAGGGTACTTTTAACTTGACCTTTCTCGAGTAAATCTCTGACTTGGTCAGAGAATGTTCGATGAGGTCTTCCCCTTCCAACTCTACCATTCACACTTGCCATATATATATTCGCTTTGTCAACCTCCTTTCATCCATCCTTTCTGCATGCCCAAACCACCGCAACATTCCTTTCTCAATCCTCGTTATTATATCCTCTTTCAATCCACACCATTCTCTCACCACACCATTTCTTACCCTATCTCTCACAAGTCACACCACACACACTTCTTAAACTCTTCATTTCTACTGCATTTATTCTACTTTCATTATTTTTCTGCCACACCCAACTTTCAATTCCATACATTAGAGTTGGCACCAACACACCACAATACACGGCCAGTCGAGCCTTTTTACAGACTTGCTGACTACTCATGCAAGCGTGTAGTGCCCCATTCACCTGGTTTCCAGCATTCACTCTTCTTTCAATATCCCTTTCATGTTTTCCATCTCTCGTAAACAAAGTCCCCAAATATACAATCTCTTTTACTTGCTCTACATTCTCTCCCCCAATCACTATATCACACGGCGTCATATATTCTTCCCTCTCGATTACCATCACTTTTGTTTTTCCCACATTCACTTTTAAACCTTTCCTATCAAAGGATTCGTGCATTATAGTTACCATCTCCTGCAACTCATCCGCAGATGATGCAAGTATTAATTGATCATCGGCGTAAAGAAGACATTTGACGAGTAACTTATTCATCGTAGCAGCGATAGCTCAGTTGGGAATGGTACGGATTGCCGAGACAAGTGTCGGAGGTTCGAGACCAACCCCAAAATGGAGCATACACCTCTGACTTTTCTATGTTAAGTGTATTTTCATTGTGAAATATCGCTTGCTATAACGGTGAAGGAAAACATCGTGAGGAAACCTGCATACCTGAGAATTTCTTCACAGGAATTTCGAAGGTATGTGAAGTCTACCAACCCGCATTAGGCCAGCGTGGTAGACTAAGGCCTAACCCCTCTCATTAGTAGAGGAGGCCCGTGCCCAGCAGTGGGACAGTAATATTACAGGGCTAATATTATTATTATTCATCCACATTCATTTTCTCTTAAATCTTGTAAACAATTATATACGATCCATATCCCAAAAATGTAAACAAATATCGACCACCTTTCAACTGATTATATTTAGAGTTTGTTAATTCTGAAATAGAACAAGAAAAGCAGACAACCGCAACCTACGTATTGTATGTTATTATAGAAAGTTACATTTGCATGGAATTCATGAAATTAAATAAAAAATAATAGGCGTAATTGATAACGTGACCGTATCATACATCATACATCATACATCTGGGACGGAAATAAGCTCATGCATGATAACGTGTCGTATATATTTGTTTACATTTCTAGAATAAGGTTCTTGAATATACTTTAATTTTACTTATTTACGAGATGAGAGAATCTCATTATCTTTATTTCATTTTGATGGAATTTTTTACATCAATAAAATTGGGTTAGCGGGGTTTTTCCTAATTACAGCTTTATACGTCTTTAAGACGGTATAGATCAATAACAAATATTTTTTATTGTAAAATACATTTCTGACGTCACGGTTGTTTAAAATGCAAGATTGGTAGAACTTTAAAGTATTTTGTGTGAAGTAAAATTTCCAGGCACATTACTTAATTGCACACAATTTTCTTCAATTGGTACACTAGTTATTTAGGTACCTAAAGTATATAAAAGCACCAAATGGAAGGACTCGATTGATGGATACAAGATCGACATATCGATAAAAACGACCGAATGATAGTCGATATTATGAAGTGAACAGTCTCAACGGATGAAATAAGTGTTGAATACAACCTGCACGGTGTGTCGGTAACCTGGTGCCTGGTCCTCACCGTCGGTCGCGGCGCCGCTCGTGCTCCCTACCCCGCTCATACCTATCGTACTTGTCGTACTTCTCATACTTCTCATACTTGTCGTGCGAGCGCTGCTCCCGGCGGTTCCGTTCCGATCGTTCCCTCGACTCCCGAGAGCTCTTCTTCCTTCCCGATCTCGATTCGTAACTGATCGAACGCGACCGTTTCGACCGTTTCCGCGGTCGATCCTCGTCCGAATCGTCCCTATACCGACTCCTGTCGTAGTCTTTGCTACTTCTCGACGACCTGTGCCTGTCGTAATAGTCGTCTTTCCGTTTCGATTTAGACTTCTCGGATCTATCGTCGTCGTAGTATTTTGATTTGTAGTGTTTCTCGTTTTTGTACGATTTATCTTTCTTCGACTTCTCTTTGTGTAGTTTTCTTTGAGAGCTGTCGGAGCTGGAGCTTCGGCGTTTGCGCTTCTTCGATTTGGTTTCGATGTTGAATTCGGGCTCGCTCTCGGTCGACGATTCACTAGAGTCGGACGATGAGTCGTCTTCAGAGTCGCTTGTTGACGATGAACTCTCCTTGTCATTCACTCTGTTGCTATTCTTCGTCACTGGACTCGGAGTTCTTTCCCATTTGTCAAGTTTTTTGGGTTTCTCTTCCGCAATCGTCTCTAGTTTCCTAGCTCCGTCAACTCGGTCGTGAGATTTGTACGTGTTTCTTTTTTCTTTTGATGTTTGCCTTTCTAGTTTTTCTGGTGTTTCGCTGTCCATAGGTGGTGGCGTCGCCGACAATCCTGTTATAATAAAATAATCAATTCCTAATGTGATGTACCAAAACATGTAGTACTTGTTTAATTTCTAGGATAACATGTATATTGATGTTATTTTTTTAACCTAGTACGGCAGTGACTACCTCTACCATCGATATATTATTTACCTAGATACACAGTTGACGCTCGGAAAATGGGACAGCAAAGGAGTGCTTAAGCACTCGTTTTGCATACAGTCCGACGCCGATGGAATTCTAAATTTCAAAATTCAAATTTAAGAACGCTTGCTCATTTCGTTTAAAAAGCTACTTTATTACACGTGCATATATTTCTGTTGGTTTAATTAGAACTTATGATCTTTTTCTTTGTTTTATTCCTGAGACCACTTTTTAGGAGGATATTTGCAAAGAACTGTGCATCTAGGGTATATTATATTGATTACTTCTACATTAAACCCGATGAGGGACAATCCATAAATTACGTCACACATTAAGGGAGGAAGGGGGAATCGAAGAGTTGTGATATTGTGCGACAAGTGGTCCTAAGGAAACGTACTGACCCATTTTTTAAATTATAAGTGATAAGCACGGTGCCGGCTTATCTATGCTTCTTTTAAAGAAGCAAGAAGCAAATCAAGGGCCCTGACGACAGCGGATGACCCATGCAAATTTATTCGTGGTGTATTTGATACCTAAATGATTTACGGCCGGTTTCAATAAACAATCTCCTTTCGAATGTGCAGATAGATTACAAAAATTAGCCAATAAGAACACAGTTTAAACATGATTCCGTCAAATTACGTGATTTGATTGGTTCATAATCGCGATCTATCTGCACTGTAAACTGAGATCGTTTATTGAAACCGGCCGTTAGTATGTCGTCGCATAATAACGCGTTACTTGAACAAGCGCATAAAACTGGTCATGAGTTTAGAATAAGAGCGAGATATTTTGTCCCTATATTCCGTTCGTGTGAAGGAGAGTTTCTGGGTCTCACACTATATTGGAAAACTTATTCGACAGTGTGATTGCGCATACAGTTTTATAAAGTGCTCCTGAACAAATTTTCTTAAGATATTTTGGCTCGGATTGGACCTCCCTTGACGGGATGTTGAAGTCATGCAAGCGACTAATAAAAACTAAGCTGAATTATATTCGTAACATCAGTGGCATGCAGTCCATATAGACAAAGAGACACTGTCTACCTTAACAATTTGCTATTTCCACAAATAAAGAATTAACCCGTCAGAGGCGGCACATATATATGTTCCATAAGCGTATGGGCCACCGGAGGCCGAGCCGCCCGTGACTATTTAAAATATGTTTTAAATCGACACAGAGATGATAATCACTATGGTGGTGTCGCAAGAGTTGAAGAAAATAATTGGGTACTTGACTATGTTTTATTTCATACACATTTTTATATTTAATAGCAAATAAAACAAAAAAGACATTTCTCTAAAAACCGCATCGAAATTGGTTCAAAAATGAGGCAGTAATTCATATTTTAAATTCTGCAATGAGCAAGAGTGGGGGCGTAGTGGGGATATCTTGTTATCTTTTTCCAACGCATGCACCGTTATGACCGTGACGAGATTTTACTGATACTTCTCTTTCCCGCTGTTTGAAGGTTACACCAAACTACAAAGGCTTATAACTTTTTATTTTGGGAGTATTTCAATATTTCTTTCCGTGTTACGTTTTAGATGACGTAAATTTCGTATAAAATCAATAAAAAAAAATTGTCAAGTACCCAATTGTGTAAGATTTATGTCTACTTTGATCGGAATGTCTATGCACGTCACTGCGTAACATGGTTGAAAGAGTGTGTTACGCAGGCCCCATATTGGAGTGGGATTAGGGCAGGTGCAGTGTGTAGTCGACAGCCGTACTGACCATGATCGCCGTGTTGGTCTTCCCGGTCGTGCCGGTCGTCCCGGTCGTGCCGGTCGTGCCGGTCGGGCGTGTCGGGGCTGTCGGCGCGGTCGCGCAGCTCGGCGCGGCGCACGGCCGCCTCGATGTCCCGCGCCGTGCTCGACCACTCCACGCGACGACGCTTTATCAGCTCCTGCGCAACAACAACACTAATAGAACAGAGTACCTTTTTTTATGCTGACAAACGAGCAGATGGGTCACCTGATGATAAGTGATCTCTACAGCCTATAGACTCCCGAGACACAAAGAGAATCATGAGTGCGTTGCCAACCTAAAAGGACAGAATGGACGAGGAGGGAAAAGGGATTGAGAAACAGAGGGAGGGAAATGGGCCACCGGAAATCTCACTCACCGAACAAAACGCGACAGCAAACTGCCACTTAACGTCGGTTTTCTATGAGATATGCATCGTGATTGGTGTTTACAGTCATGTGACCCACAGATAAAAAATGAAGTATTTAAATTATTAAAATAAAATTATACTAGGAGTATTTTTTATAAAGTCCTATTGCACATGTTATTTTGATGATAAATGTATGTTCCTACAAAAATTCGTTGATATTGGTGACTATAGTCCAGTACCCAATCTTAACCCACGTCGTCAATTTTCTATGAGGCAGTGTTGTCGACCCGATTAAGCCATGGGCTCTGAACCGTGAGCCCTGGGTTCTATTCCCAGGTCGGTTAAGCGAATTTTCTAATTTAATTTTCCCGGGACTGTATTCCTTATAGGGGGTTGTCATCAGGCAGATAGCCGGCCGTAAAAACTAAGCCAAATCCTTTCTGCAACATGCTTGAAAAAGTGTGTTGCGCCGAGCCCACAATAAAGGCCACTTGCAGCTCATCCCAAATCTTGATTTAAAAATAGGAGTGAGCTGTAGCATAAATCGAGATAAGGTGTAACTCTTAATTAGTTATAGCACTGCAAGTCGCCCTAAGAGCAGGTAGAAAAAAAATAAGCCAGATACTTTACCTGCAGCTGTTGATCAGAGATATCGTTCTGGTCATCTTCGTCGCCGCTCTCGCCGGAACTGCTCTCGTACGCGCCCAAACCTGCACACATACCAAACTTATGACAAAACATGAAACATTCATACACGATACTCGACCAAGAAACTGTTTTTCTATCTCTTTGATGTTTGTTTTTGGTTTGTAAGTTTTCTCTTTGAATTATAAACATAAAAAATATATACAACGAAAAATATCCCCCTTGTTTAAACATGTGATTTGAAAACAGTCTGTTATAAAATTTATGTTCCCATTATATATGTATAGAATAAAATAAAAAATAAATACACATTTAAGTTGTATATTTACATAAAAATTCAGTACGTTTCTTACCAAAGATTCCATATAAACAGTGCATTCAAACACTGAATTTTGTATTGCCAATTAGGTCAATACTAAACACTAAACAAATTGTTGCAGCACTGCTGAAATGAAACTATCTGTCTAACATATAGCGTGGTTTATTTTTAACATAATTCGGTGTAAATAAGAATCACGACAGACAGCATAGCGAAGTGAATCAGCCGAAAGTATGGTCAAATATGCCTCATTTTCGCACATACAAGTTCACATTCAAATGTATGACATGATACAATTAACCATACATTTTTGTCAATCAACAATTAATGAATGTGACTTGTATGCTTTCCATTCGGTAAAAAGATGCACATATAAATATCCCACGCTTCGCTATCTGTTGTATCCAGGCACTAGACGTATGATGAACCACGCTATAGGTCAGGGGAGCATGTCGCTAGCGAGATGTCCCAGCGAGAGAGCGAGCGACTCACCGAGGCCACTGGCGATGGCGGCGAGTGCCTTCGACTTGCTCGCCTTCATGGCGTTGATGCGCGATGCTTTTACCATATAAATAAAACCAACATTAATCACACACCACATGTATTCAATTGTCAACAGGCAACATCTGAAATAAGACTTTATTAGCGGTGATGAATAATTGCACGACACGTTATTTTCTTGATGTCCACATTGTAACATTTCGATGACAATATTTTTGTTTTATGATCACAGTTTTAGAGTCAGTACACGATTGTTTCTGGTAGTGAGCAATGTCTTGAGAGAGACCGTCGGGCCTGTGTATATCTTAGCTGAGAGCAAATACCTTGTGCTGCGTTATATCTGGCACATTCTTCCTGGCTCACCGTTTCGATCTCCTGGTCGGTCACCTCCAGCAGGATTTCTGTTAGCGAGCGTCTCACTGCTTGCATCTGTAAATAAATAAAACTATATTGCATTGTATTCTATTTAATAAGTTTGTATCATATTTAATAATATTTTATGCCACTATTTCAAATAATGTCATGCAAACCATACGTGTTCATATATATCAGACTTTTTTTTATTTCTATGTACTAAGCTAAATTGGAACTATTAGAATATATGTATATGTTGTTTTGCTTATAAATAATTATTATCTCAAGGAAAACAGTTTTGGGTCCATGAAAAATCGCCTTAAGCATATATTTTGACTTACGACCAGTACTAATAAACTATCAATCCAAGTGTGCAGATATATCACGGAAATGAACCAATCAAATGATATACCTCTATAATTTGACAGCGTCATATTCGTACTTTGTTCTTATTGGCAAATTTTTGTGGTCTATCTATCTGCATACTCAAATCGAGATTGCTTTTTTATCTGAGCACGGCAAGATGACTACACTACATCTGATTATAAGCGCAGTGCATCCAAAAAAGCCAGCGACGACTGACAAACAATGGGTTTATTGACCGCCTCTGTGGCGCAGCGGGCGAGTAGCCGGCTGTGAAACGTGAGGTCGCGGGTTCGATTCCCGCACCGAGATAAATGTCTGTGTGGCCCATAGGTATTTGTTTCGGGTCTGGGTGTTGTGAGACCGAAATTCTCTCGTAGTTTCTGATACCCACGATACAGGTTAAACCTAGTGTGGGGTTAGGACTATGTATGTGACTGTTGGGTGTATTTATTTATTTATTGGACCAGTATCATGCCAACCTATAAATGTATGGTATAATGTAAATTATATAAATGTTTATTGGGACGGGTCATTATTCCACTTTTTGCTTTTGGACAGCTTCCGTGACGCAGCGGGATAGTAGCCAACTGGGATACGAGAGGCCGCGGCCCGGGTTCGATTCCTTTACCGAGACAAATTGTGTGTGACTCACATAATACAGAGTGGCGCCAACAACATTAAATTTGATAATGAGTTACCTTGGTATTTTTAAATTTAGCCACACCAATAAAAAAACTTAACATCAATACTCAAAAAGGCAATTTTTCGAACAAATAAATAGAAAAAGTTTACTAAGACATTATTCCTTACCACTTCCTGCATTATTTCCTCTTTACTTTTCTTGACGAGAGGTGTTTCCTCCTTGACTTCTTCCTTCAAATGCTGCGGTTCTTCGAGTTCTTCCTTCGGCGGAGTGCTGTCAGACAACCTCTCCTGCTTGACTGGTTCCATTTCTTCAGTTTCCGAGTCCGATTCCTGTACAGCAAGTATAACGAGTATAAGATCTGAGACTTAGTTATAACTCATTTAAAAATATTAACCTAGATCGCAAAGATTGAGTACATCAGGATTTTTCTTGTAACTTCGCAGTCGCCTCCTTGGTTTAATGGCAACATATGAGCTGTGGACTGGAAGATTTTGGGTTTGAATCTCAGTTCAGGAAAAAATTGTGCATTATTAGCATTAGCTTGGCAGGAAGAAGATAATAACAGACAGCATCCATATTCCATATAAGTCAATACATACAAATTTGCTCTTAGGTGGAAGCATAGGCTGCCCTCCCGCTTCATTCTTCAGCCTAGCCAATTCCTCTTCTTCCAGACGCTTCTTCTCCTTCTCCGCTTCTTCCCGCACTTTCTTTTCCTGTTCTCTTTCCAACGCCCGCTGTTTTTCTCGCTCCATTTTTTCCAATCCTAAAGGTTTATGTTTATTATAATCAAATAGATCATTGAAGACGTAAAATATGGTTTTCACCCTACTAATATCAGCCTAGTTTAAGTAAATTCAGTTTTAATTATTCAGTTTAATATCTTCATTACCACTTTGTCAGTTAGTGTTGACCTTCATTGGTTACGTTATATAATTTACAAAACAGAGTGATCTGGACAAGTTACTTTAGCTGATTAATTTAGCTTGTTTCCATTTCGGTAGTCGATTTATTAACAATACAATGCTAAAAATCTAACCAACTTTGTAAGGCATTGTACAAGGTAACCAAAACTACTAGAAACAATATTGTGAGAGGTGCAATCCATAAAAAGTAAAAATTGCTTTCGCACATCAACAACATGCGATAATCTGAAAAGCCATCTTATCTAGCCATATAGTTTTTTTAGTTTAACTGTTAAGATATAATGATTATATTACTGGCCTTATCTCATTCCCACCTTAAGAAGAGTCGCGTGCAGAGAAAGTATTTGGCTCATAAGGGCAATTCTTGCTTCTTCTGAATTTGTTTCAAACTCTTTTTCGACCAATTTCCAAAAAGGTCCTCAATTCGTCTGTATTTTTTTTGTATGTTACGCGATATCTCCGCCGAATGTGGACAGGTTTTCGAAATTCTTTTGTGTTCGATAGAGCTTATTTTAAGGGTGGTCCCATATAAATTTGGTCACGATCGGATTTGAAGTTGGTCTGTTAAGTTTTTAAACTTGTGATTATTTAAAGTGAATTTAAGTTGAATTGGTAATTACTTCGAATTCGAAATGCGTGAGAAATACCGCCATTTTTACGATCACCTGCTCGCCTGATGTCAACCTCCCCTCTAGAAAATCAAGTCCCGATTATGATATAACAACACTCCATAGACATTTTTACCTTCTCTTATCCATGCTGGTAGTTGCCTTCGTTTTGCCGCGTCCAAGGTTGACATTGGTACGGTAGGTGTAACTATTGGCTCAATGACGGGTGGAATTACTGGGGGCTTGTCCCTGAAACATAATAAAATATTTTATACAGTATAAAAAAAAAAATATTAAAAAAAAAATTATATTAGCCCTGTAATATTACTGTTCCACTGCTGGGCAGGGGCCTCCTCTATATAATGAGAGGGGCTAGGCCTTAGTCCACCATGCTGGCTTAATGTAGGCTGCTAGACAACACATACCTTCAATATTCTTGTGGAAAAAATCTCGGGTATACTTTCCCCACAATGTTTTCCTTCACCATAGCAAGTGATAAATCACAAAGAAAAGTCAGAGGTGTATGCTCCATTTTGGGATTGGTCTCGAACCTCCGACACTTGTCTCAGCAGTGCGTTAATAATACAGCATGTTAAGTAATCATTTAGGCATAAACAGAGTAAAGCATTTTAACATAATGTTGCTCTTTAGTATACTTGAGTTCATGATCAATAATTATGACTTTCAAAATAAAACATTTCTAGTAATCTAGAACTTAGTTTAAATATTTACGAATGAAACCCCTCAGAGGCGGCTAAAAAGTGCATTATTGTTAATAATAATGACGTTTCGAACAGGCATACACATAAAAAAATCACAACTTACGAAATTGAAGATTATGTTACCACAATGAATTGATACTAGTGTTTATTTATTTATTAATCAGGCACATCAACAACGCAAACACACAAAAAAAAAACATGTTAAAAGTAAAAGACGTATTATTGCAATTATTAAAACAAACCGCCACAAAACAAACCAAATTTTTTTAGACAAATAAAAGCAAAGTGTTTTTAGTTTACAATATGATTTCTTACCTATGTGATCGTGAGTTTCTTGTGTTCTTATTATCTCTTGTTTTACTCTTTGACCGTCTCTCACGAGTAGAAGTGCCAGTCCTGTTCATGGCCTGCTCACTCGGAGGTGCGGTCCAGTAACCATGTTGGAACGTTGACGGTTGTGGCGTGTTTGTTGAGTAACTGAAGGAGCATTGAAAAATATGTCGTTTTATTGGAAATAGCTCACACTAAATTGGATGAAAAAAATCCAGTCTCCAATTCCCATCGGAGTAGCAGTCAGAAGAGAAATGAGCAGTGTTGTGTTTCGTTAAGGGTAAGTTAGTTTAGGGTGAGTTAAAATTAAGAGCAGTCATTTTTATTCTATTACTGATTTAAGTGGACATTTATGTACACCAGAAGACTGGAAGCCAAACCTAAAAACTGCCCATGATCACAAGGCAAATGTGCTAAACTAGGTAAACTTTAAAATGTTCTGTTATCATGAAGATAATTTTAATAACATGCTCAAATTCCTGACATTATCAAATGGAAATTATGGATTTTATGGATATGGCGATAGGCTTGTCCCCTATCACATCTGGGACGGAACTAAGCTCGGCGAAATTTGGGTGTACTAGTTGGCTAGTGCACCTCTGCCTAGCGCTTCGGGGATACAGGCGTGAGTGTATGTAGTTCACAATTCTTACCCTGGCATTGGTGGGACAGCTGCTTCAGATGGCAATGGATATGCATCAATTATGGGAGCCATTGCCAAGTTTGGATCTGGTGGCATCTTCGAGTCCACAGGACCAGGACCAGGCCAGCCCCAACCTGAGTTCAATAACATACATTTTACAGACTCGTGAAGATATTAATTTATAATAATATAATTTTACAATTATATTATGGAGATTTCTGGATTGTATGCAATACGCATGTAGAATATAGATGTTATTGAAATTAGACAGGCAGCCTGCAAGCCAGTCAGATTGTGAAAACAAAGCTGAATCTTTTCTGCAACATGTTAGAAAAGTATTTTCTTTTTTAAAATGTGCCTTCACCGGATCTAGTGATTTGGCAGTATCTATAGTAGGATTTCTAATTAAACGGAGTAAACTGACATTTCGAATGTTGCCACTTTTTCATGAAATTTAAATAGTGTTGCAATAAAAAGATCAAGATTATTAAACATTTCAATTCAGTGAAACACTTCATTCTTTCATTTCCTAAATTTCAACTCAAAGTCGTAATTCCTGCCTAATGTGTGATTAGTACTGCATGTCTATTGAATGATAGTCATAGTAAATTACTGTATGCTAAGTTATGGCATGTCCATTGGAATTATAGTCATGGTTCATTATAAACAAAACTTACAACAGCTATGAATGTGCCGAACGTAATTTTTCTCAAATAATAAAAAGTAATATTTATAATTTTCATTGTTATCCTTTCGCGTATCTGTTATGATTATTTACGCAAAATTATCTACACAGACATTTAGTCAAAGGGTTAAACTGAAATTTCTAAAAATACGCAATAAAATTTTAATTTTGTAAGCTAATGCTGAGCTATTGCATCTTTGAATGATAAAAATTGAACTAGATCAATCACTATGTTTTGAAAGTAAGCAACATTATTTTGGAAAGTGACATTTCGATCTGTCAGTTTACTCCGTTTAATTAGCAATCGGACTACAGTGAAAATTTGTTTTACACTGCCCTGTAATAAAGTGGATAAGACTGTATCAATATAGTTATGAAACAAACAATAAAAAAATCAAATTGATAAGATACTATACATATTTTTTTCACCAAAATAATGAAATATTGTAATTGGTGGCAGCTGATATTCGCTCATATCAGCAAAATATCACGCAGAGCTTCAATTTATGTGTCCAGTCTCGACGACATGGACCATCAATGACTAAACATCTCGATCTTACCCCATTGATCCCAGTTGTTTCCCCACGAGTTGGTATTAGAGTTCCACTCCACACCGGGCGGGGGGCCGTCCGCGTTGTTGTCGTTATTTTCGACCTCCATCGGCGCCTCACCACTCTCTTCAGCTTCGGGTTTCGATGAAGGAGGCGGCGGTGCACTCACTATCGCCACCGCTTCCTTCATAGCGATCCATTGCTGAGCCAATGCCGCCCAATCCACTTGACTTGAATCCACATTTTGGTATGCCGTAGGATTCAGAGCCCATTGCGTTGGGTACGCAGTGTTTGCCGCATCCTTGCTCGAATACATTATAGTTTAATGACTATATTTACAACAAAAAATGAAAAAAAAATTGCAAAACATAGCACTATGTTATTGAACAACACATTTACACGCGGATTTGTGAATTGTAAAGGTTAAATTCAAGTAATTATTTGAGAAAATGCAATTTAAACATCTGTTCCTTTTTATCACATTTAATTCATAGATTATAGAATTTTAATAGACAACATATAAGATAAGAGCATAGACAATCCTTATTTTTTTAATTATAAATATTATCCGCATTGTGCTTATGAAAAGGTTTAAAAATTTATTCAATTTTATAAATGTTGATTATCAATTTTTTACCGTATTTAAAGGTAAAGGTATTTTCATAATTTGTTTTCTAAATGGACTAAATTGTAATTACTGCCATCTATTGAATAATAAGTAATTAAGTATTTTCTACTATTGTCCAATAGATGGCAGCAAAGGGCTATTTATTTTATGCTATGTGCTATTCGATAAGAGATGTCACTGTTTAGAAATGATTTCTTTTTCATTTCCAATAATTAATTACTATTTTTTATTCAATACAGATTACAGTGTGCCTGGTGTAAATTGCATTATCAGCTTTACGTATTCAGTCTAGTTAAAGATCTGTCTCGTGTATGAAATTAATATAGTTTCTAATTATTGATAACAGATGGCGTAACCAGTTTCCATGTATTTCTTAACCGACTTTAAAAAAAGGAGGAGTATGTATGTATGTCCACGTATATTTCGGAAACTATTAATCGAATTTCGTTAATTATTCTTTTTTTTATTGAACTAGGTATCTTTCAGCTTAGGGAATAGTGCAAGATTCATAAAATTTGGTTCGCTAGTTTTCAAGATATGAACTTAAATGTGTACCGATCACCGAAAAATGTGTTTGAATGTACATGCAATAAACAAACAACTGTACCTTTAGTGAAGAGTGATACAAATCGACTTATAGCACTTTTGAGTTACGTATACTGTGTCGAAGGCTGAAATTTTCTCTATTTTTCTGTCTAATCCGTATTAATAACTTGCAGCGCTATTACTATTCTACATTTACACCTTATCTCGATTTATCCTACAGCTCCTATCAGTCCTATTTTTAAATCAAGATTTGGCATAAATACAGATTTATCTGCAAGTGGCTCTCTTACTCTCTCTATAATCGGCATAGCATCTTAAAGTAAAAATGGTCTACTCGAGTCACTTTATAATAATGTCATTTGCGGGTCGTTAAACTAAGCGGATTCCTTTTTGCATCATGCTTAAAAAGTGTCTTGCGCCGACCTTGGATAGGTACAGGTGATTTATAAAATGATTTGCTATTGCTACTAATTTAATATTTTTCTAGGTACTTTAATTTTGCATTACCGCAAAAAAGGGTAAAAATTTATTATGAACAGTTTTATTAACATGTTACAAAATGTATGAAAAGGAGGAATATTTTCATTTGATCTACATTGATCCTGGCCCCGACTGCAAAGAAAGAAATTAATTTGAGTTTTTTAATAACATATCAATGGATATGCTACAAAGAATTTAATGAAATTCTTTTTAAATTGTTTTAATAATTATATTTTTGTCAGGGCTGAATCTATCGTAAATAAATTGAGTATACTTTTGCGAGTACCTATACCTAGACTGCATTCTACTTTCAACATACGATTACACCATGTAACAATGTAGCGCACATTAGTGCGATTTACTTTGATTAATAGACCAACACAAGGATGAAAGAAGTACGAAGTCTTAAAAAATTAATTTATTTGACATCATTTATAAACAATCATTGGCAATTACGCATCACATTTGCTCCACAAAACATTTACACAACAAACAACAACTTATATAAAATTATATTTAGTGAACTTCTTTCGTCACACCTAGTGCCGACTGCCGACGCGTCTCACATCACTTTTCTACTGGTATTGATCACTTACACAATGCAAGTCTTTTATTTACACTAACTTTAACTTAGCGCTAGTAGAGGTTCTTCAGAATCATGTGTGTGACTGAATTTGGAGTGTTTCTTCCATTGCTCCTTTTTATTTATCAACTTCTGCTTGGTTGCTTCTAGTTTCGCTTTGGATTTAGATAATTTTGGCGCGATCGTCGTTTCGTCAAGTCGCTCCAACGTTTCAATGATGTTTTTCGGTTCTGACATCACATTTCTGGATTCCTCGCTTATCTCGTCTGCTGTAGAGTTTTTGTTAGCGTACACTACAACGTAATGTGAGTAAGCTGAATTTGAAGGAGTGTTAATATCGGCAAAGTCTCTGAAATTTGCGAATTGATCTTGATTGTAGTTCGGTCTTGGGTTAGCTATATAATTGACGTCGAATGACGGCCGACCATGTCCGTTGTTGTAGTAATTAAAGCCATCGCCAAACTCATCTTCATCGTTTTGAGCGAAGAACGTGCCTCCTCTGATAATGCCAAAGTTTCCTGAACCAAGAACACTAGAGGTGGTGTCGACGAGGGCTGCCGCTGGCGTGTTCAACGTTGAAGTTTGTTTTCCAAAATTTTCTAGATTTCTATAGCCTCCAAAAATTGGGTAATTGAGTAACGATTTGTAGGAGTTTGGTCTTTGGCTATAAGCGGCTTCTTGGTTAAAAGCTACTCTGAAGCTGTTTTGTTGTCTGGGCTCGAAGAGGTTTGCGAATGTGGGGAAGAATGTTTGCGAGCCGCCGACGAGTTCTATCGTGTGGTCCGTGTGGTCGTCACTAGCCGCTGCTTCTGGGTCATTCTGTTTGTGCAAGTCTGGTGGAGGTGCAACCGCTTCTGATGTGATTTCTGACGACTCCGCAGTGAGATCTTTTGTATCTGAAACAACAGAAAACGTAATTAAATCAGATTGTCATTTGTCTAAAATTTCAAGAACGAAGGTTTGGAGGTTAATTGTGGTTTTTTTATTGCACAAACGTGCAGATACAATAAAAATGTAAAACAAAAATATTTATTTCAATCATCAAATCAATCTCAGTTTCTATTTGATATACTTTTAAGAATATAGGAAAAATATGTAGATAATATAAACGATTTATTCGATCTAAGTACAAACTTTAATATGAGATGCACGTTTTGCACTATCACTGACCCCATGTAAATTAAATTTTCATTGTGGGTGTCAAATGAGTGACACCAGGCATAAATAGTTATGTGCTGTATAATAACGACACAATATTGTTCCTTAAGTTTTATGACGTGTCCTCGTATTGTGTTTGCTACCGCGTAGTGTGATTCCTGTTTGTATAAATTAGAGCCAGCCATTTTTTTACAAGAAAATCTTTGCTTAGTCTGTCTGTTAGTTTGTTTTTCTTGTAAAAAAATGGCTCGGACTAAGTCGAAGATCGATTTAAAAATTTCAAATCTTCATTGAGTTCGTTTCTTTGACTCATATTTAGTCGAAGTTCTCTCTACAGATCTCAGCCTAAAACTATCTGTCTCTGTGGAGCTGCGGGCGAATAGGGCTGTGAAGCAAGAGGCCGCGGGTTCAATACCTGCACCGTGACCCATGATTGTGTGGCCTACATATATTTGTTTTGGGTCTAGGTGTTGTGAGACCGAAAGTTTCTGATAACCACAATATAGGTTTTACCTAATGTGGGGTCAGGACTATGTCTCCGACTGTTGGGTTTATTTGTTTTTTTATTTCATTTATGTATCAAACCGTGGAAAAGTAGTAGTAGTTAACATTAGTTACGTCTTAAAAATATTGAATAACTATGTACTGATAAACACAATATTATAAGTAATCATTGTTCTACCTTCCTATTACCTATACAAAATAAAAGGCCAAGCGAGAACAGAAAAATGATATACTCCGTTCTTTGGAGTCGGTTATTAAAATATTGTTAGGATATTTTCAAATATGTATACTATGCCCCTTACTTATAAAATATTTAAGCGCGGCTTATCTTTATCCATATGTTGTCCCTTTCATTTTTAAACAATGTAACGCAAGGAAAAAGTGACAGGCTATTCTTAGCAAAAAGTTAAGCGAAAATGTTTTTAAAAGTAATGTTTTTATGTCCGTTGAAACAAAAGTAACTGAAAATGATAATATATTTTAAAATATTGTGTCATGGAACAATTGCGCAATGAATAAATCGATTTATTTTATTGTTACTGCTGATTGAGATATTCTAGTGTTAGCACATAGGTTAATTGAGTTGTAACATTTTCAGGTGAAATTAATGTTATTTTTGTCTACGATATATTTTTAATACTATATATTTTACAGGTGGGCTTAGTAAATACATGTTCTTTCCATCTATCCTGATCGCACTGCAATGTGGGGCCGGCGAAATACACTTTAAAGCAAGGTGCAGAAATGATTTGGCTTAATTTTTTACGGTCGTCTGTCTGTTTGATGTCAACCTCCTTTTGAGGTACCCAGTCCCGGAAAAATGGTGTTAGAAAAACACTCCACCCAACCTAGGAATCGAACCCAGGACCCTATACGCTGCCATTGGACCAATGAGAGGAAAACAGGGCCTAGTAAATATCTACTGTCCTGAGGTCTCGTGTTCGATTCCCGGGTCGGGCAAAGAGATATTGAAGTTTTCAGTATCAGTACGGAGTCTGCAATTTGTGCCCGAAATAGCGATAGACTAGCCCCTACATCTGGGACGTAAATAAGCGCGGCAAAATGGTGATCTAGTTCTCTAGTTTGCCTTTGCCTACCCCTTCGGGGATACAGGCGTGAGTCTATGTATGCTAATGCTAGTAATCTCGTGCGCATGCTTTGTAAACAAAAACTCTATGGGCGGTTAGATTTGAACCGGTTCATGCATAATGTCTTTGCATATATCAAAATGATTGACAGTAATTGCCTATTAATCAATTTGTTGATCTTTTCCCACAAACTCTATCAACTGCCAGTATGTTTACAGTTTATGCACCGTGTATTATGTGGTGTGGGGATGTTCTGTATTTTTTAACATTCCCTGTCAAGTGATCACTCATCAAAGATTGAAGCGTGACGAATATTACAACGTACAATTTACGTATTAAATTGATTGCCTCGGTGCTGTGGTTGTATTTCGGTACGATTACCGTCCTGAGGTCTCGGGTTCGATCCCGGGGCGGGCAAAGTGAAATTGGATTTTTCCATATCAGCCCGGAGTATAGGATTTGTGCCCGAAATGGCGATAGACTCGCCCCCTATCACATGTGGGACGGAACTAAGCTCGGCGAAATGCGGGTGTACTAATTGGCTAGTGCGCCTCTGCCTACCCCTTTGGGGATACAGGCGTGAGCTTTTTATGCTTAATGATGTTATGTTTAGGGTTAGGCCATTTAGCAAAAAGACCATATAATTTTGTCATATCTGTCTTTCCGTTCGTATGTCCAAGCCATATTACTCAGAAAGTATTGCCACTATACAAATTAAATTCAGATGGTAGATGTGTTCCATAAACCGCTACCCAAAGCTGGAGTGAAAATTTATATTAGGAACAATATTTTGAGCCTTATACCTACTCTATATACGTATTATTTATTATTAGCAAAGAAATGATTTGTTTGTAATGGAACTTTTAGATAGAGATATTGAATCCACATAACTATGGGAAAACCCCTAAGGGCTTGCAACACTCACACACACTCAAAATAAATTGAAAAAATATGAATGACATGTACTTCATTATATGTAACTACAGATAATATATGAATTACATGTAGTATATTACATGAAATGAATTACATGTCATTATTTTTTTTTAGGTTAAGACTAACTGTACATTAGTAATAGTGGTGCGAGTCGCCTTAAAAAACTTAGTACCCTGAGTAAGAGTTAGTTAACTTCACGACAATGATAAAATTTATCATTAAATATTCACATAACATAAGCTCACGCCTGTATCCCCGAAGGGGTAGGCAGGGGCGCACTAGCGAACTAGGACACCCACATTTCGCCGTGTTTAGTTCCGTCCCAGATGTGATAGGGGGCGAGCCTATCGCCATATCGGGCACAAATTCCAGACTCCGGGCTGATATGGAGAAAATCCAATATCACTTTGCCCGACCCGGGGATCGAACCCGAGACCTCAGAACCGTAGTCGTACCGAAATACCACCACGCCACCGAGGCAGTCATTTAATATTCATACATTTTATTAGTACTTTAATAGTGACTAATGCATCTTGTGAAAACTGAAAGAACTAAAAGAAATATGCGAAGTGCGAACTGCCATTGTTATCTAGAAGAATTAACTTATAGCAGCGGTACATTATAATCATCTTCTAAACACGGACGTAAAAAAAAGATGGATGGAGCGCTAGGAACATTGAAGCAACAAGTGAAGCAGGGTTTCGGGCACTTTTGTACAGGCGCGTTTTTGTGCGTGGTTTCTCTGTGGCGTCCGTTTAACTATAGGCGGGATGGTGTCCTTCTTTATCTTTACGTCCATGCTTTGAAACTTATCACTTGTTAATGAACTATGCAATGTAACTTAGTTTGTACCGGCATCATGCCAAGTATTGCGAAGCTAATTTGGTGCCAAAGTCATGCCTGCGTCCTACTTAGGAGAAAACAAACGAGGCTGCGTTTTTTGTGTTGAGGTTTATTTAAATTACAATTTTCTCAAGCTTAATTGTGAGGTGAATTCCAATTGCCACATTTCAATTGCAGTAAGTTTTTTTGGGTTGCTTTGATACTTTTTAATGAATACAAGTTACGGACCCATTTTTTGGAACATTTATCGCATATTTTTGATGCAGTTTTTTTATATTAAAATAACGTTAACTAGATTTTAGTATGATGATGATAGATTGGTATGATGATGGTAACATTTTCTGAAAGACTATATTTAACTGTTACCGGTTGAAATTTTTCCATATACCGGGTGTTTCATAAAGTTGGTACCAATAAGAATTTCACATACAAAGAGAACGATTAAAAGCGCAATGGTAAAGTTAAAATATAACTTATTTTTTTAATCAATTGCTAAGCATGGGAATTTTAAAACCAGAATGCAATCTGTAAATAGCCGCAATTAGCATAGGTATGGCTTTGTGTATGCTAAAAATAATTAATTACCCCATAAGCGCTGTACAAATATATTGCAGCTGACCCAATGTGCCAGAAAACAATTTTTGTCACAAATTCAAGTTTTCATTTTTCTAAAACTATGAGCCTTACAACATTTTAAACTTTACCGCTAGATTGCTAGTCATCCTCTTTTTATGTGTAAATATTATTGATACCAACTTAATGAAACATCCTATATAGGGACACCATTGAGGCTAAGCTTTAAATAAAAAAGATATGAATTTACATAATGTCCGTAACTTGTCAAATTCTTGTCCATATAGAGCATCGTCACTACCGTTGTTGTGAAAACATACCTATTATGTCATATGAAATTACCACCATTACCAGCCGGTGCGGTTTGTGGTTTGTATTTCCTATTTGAAAAAGTTATTGTACGTTATTTGAATTACAGAACTCTGCTTATTTTATAGCAGAGACTGGCAAACGTGCAGATGGGTCACTTGGTGGTAAATGATCTTCATCGCCCATAGACACCCAAGACAAGAAAATCATGAGTGCGTTGGTAAAAGAGGAGGGAAATATGGATTGGGAATGGGAAGGGGGGGATTGGGCCACCGAAAATCTCACTCACCGAACGAAACGCAACAGCGAGCTGCCACTTTACGTCTTTACTTTAGTTAATAAAAATACTTTTTCTAATAGTAGATAGTGTAATAAGACTTAACCCCGAATACAGAAACGCTACTCTACTTGAACGGCCAATTACCCACTGTCCCCCTGCTGGGCAGCGCCAGAAATGCAATATGAGTCATGCAATTTCGATAGAAAGTCTCAAATAACCATGACGACAAACCAGAAGCGTGGTTAAAATCCTATGTTGGGCAGTAATAGATGCTAAGGTAACTCCAAAAATCATTTTAGGGGAATATGCTTGCCATTAACAAGTCGCCGCTTTGGTTCAGTGGCAGCGTACCTATATGGGCTGTGAGCTGGAAGGTCCTGGATTCGATTCCCAGGCCTTGCGGATGTTTTTCTAACACTGTTGACCCGTATTTGATTCACCATCGGGGGGTTGATGACAGGGTGGCAGTCATTCGTAAAATAAACCTAACCTAACCTTAAAAAATATTTCAGCAACATGCTTGAAACAAGTTTTAAAACTTCACAGACCGACTTCAAAATTTATCCGATCGTGACCAAATTTATATGGAACCACCCTTGAAATAAGCTCTATCGAACAATGAAATAATTTTGAACGGTCAACAATTGGCGGAGATATCGCTTACCATCATCATTATCATCATTATCAGTCTGTATCCGTCCACTGCTGGACATAGGCCTTTCCCAGATTGAGCCGGCCTTGGCGTTCCTTCGCCTTCCTCATCCAGTCGTTTCCTCCTACGTCCATACTTTTCTTTCTACCTACCCTTATACCACCTTGATGCAGAGTCGACGCAACACGCTTTTTCAAGCATATTGCAGAGGATTTGGCTTAGTTTTTTACGACCGGCCGCCTGCCTGACATCAACCCCCTATGAGGGATTCAGTCCCGGGCAAATTAAATTAGAAAATTTGCTTTGCCCGACCTGGGAATCGAACTCAGGACCTTCCGGTCCACAATCCATACATGCTGCCACTAGACCATGATGGCGACTACGTCCATAAGTACATATAAAAATAGAGACGAATTGAACACCTCGTTTTTTGAAGTCGATCGAAAAAGATTCTCCGAACGCACATTGATGTGGGATACGGGCAAGTACCTAGAAAAATGCTTGCCTCTTATAAAATCATGATATTAGGTCAGTGTAAAATTTTTTTTTTTAAATTTTATTCGAAACACCATTAGATAATACACGTAATACATGTTATCTTAGTAAATATTCTTAGTGTATAGTTCTGTGTGCTTATCTCTTAAAGGTGTTTACAATTTACTATAAATTAACTTTATTGTAACTCTTATTTAACTAATATAACATTCAGCTTTGTTACAAATATCCACCGTTTTCGGGGAAGCTTATCATTTTACTACAGTAGAACTGTTTTGGAAAACATTTAACTTTATCTTGTTTTTGAAGTTAACAAACTTGTCACTTAATATGTCAGTACTAATACTTTTAGGTAAATAGTTATAAGTTCTCACCATCCTGGTAATGGGAGAACTGCGACCCAAATTGGTTTTATGGAATGTTTCTTTAAATAGTTTATACGCTGAAAATCTAGGTAGCCGGCTCGGAACTGAAATATTTATCCTGCTGAGGAGTTGTGGACAGTCTATACCAGAGTTCAATAATTTGTATAGGGTAGGTGTACTGTGAGTACCTTTACAAAAACTTCCTCTGCCTCAACATGCGTAAACAATACCTAAAAATACATGGACAGCGCCAAAAATACATTTTATTGTTATATATTAGCATATGAAATATTTTTGACCTAAATATTATCGATTTATTCATTTGTTTACAACACAATATTTCGGACACTATTACGTATGAACTTACACTTATAATAATGACCTATGTCACCTCCGACCTACTGTGAAAATTGATCTAAAATGTGTGTTTTTGTAAGAGTTGACATGTGTCTTTTGAAACTGTGCCAAAGGTTAAGAGGAAGAAAGCTCAGATTTGCTTAATAGTTGTTTATACGGTTCAAATATTTTAATCGTTGTAACACGGGGGTAATTATGACGAAACACGACGTGTGTTAACTTCAGTGTAATATTTCTTACATTTTGTATACCTCTAGATGGAAAATTCTTAAGCTTAAGATAATATTGGTTTTTGATTTTTTACATACTAGAATGTAAACCAGCTCTCTTTATTTTAAACATTACGATGAGGAACTTGCGCAAAAAATATAACGAGAAATTGTGTTGATAAATCAATAAACAAAACCATGAAATGTGTTATTATGATATTTATAGCATAAAATAATTGATATTTTATAAAATATCCTACTTAAAAATTACGTATAATGGAACGTAATTGCAAAACCCAAGTGACGTCATTGCATAGAGTCATAGAGCAGTGTTTCTAAGGTCTGGTATTTTTCCCAGTTTTGCCGAAAATTATTGTTGTGTTTAGTATGGTGATTAGTCAATCAGATTTCGGAGGTCCTTCTCTTCCTTCTTCGTTATTTTTATTTCGTTAGTTAAAGAAATAGCTTAAACATTTCTACGCAGTGACGTCACGTCCTTTTTTAGCGCGGGGTTTCATAAGTCATATTCTGACTTGCGGTGATTAAATGAGTAGTGCATATTTTAATGTTTTTGTTTCTAGTGTATTTATTTGAGATCTAGGTTCTTTACAATAAACTAAAAAAAAATGCATGCAAGTTCCCTATTTTCTTTTCCGCGGTCCGAGCAGGAAAAATTTTTACAGTCGAATTCGTATCGACGTCGCTGCGCACTGATGATATTTGGTTTATATTTCATACAAATGTTATACGACGCGCATTGAGCTCGATATGCATTAGATAGTCAAAAATATTATGGGCCACAAATCGCGCAAAGTGACTACAGATACCTATGGTAAGCGTATATAATAATATATAACAAACATACATACAGATTTGGTATTATTTTAAATTGATTAAGGAAAATACCGAGTTTTGTATGGGCTAGTTAATCGGCGGATACAATTATGGTCATGTTCAATAAATATACGATGTTCTCGTAACCCTGGATATATCCGAATCGTAAAATTTATCGATTTATTGAGGTAGTTGTGAAAGCTCACTCACGATGCAATGATCATGATGAATCTATTATATAAACGTTTTATTTGTATATGGTATTATAATAAGTTATTATATCCGAAGTTTCGTTACGAAACTAGTATGGAGGAAAAAGGTTACAATACAAAACAACAAATGTTTATTATTTTGGTATTTAGGTTATTATTTATTCTTCCTGTAAATTATGGAATATTAGTTAACTGTTTTTATAAAAATATAAATGATTCTTTATTGTACACCTGAAAATATAAAAGAGAAAGCTAAGTGTAATTAATACGCGGCTTTATCGCTTAAAACGATTTCTACCAGACAACGTTTTAAGACCTTCCCTTTATTTTTTTTATTAAAGACGCAAAACGGAATACGATTGTATTCCTAATACCCGAATAGTCAAACGCTACTCAACTGTAACGGCTTTTTACATTGATTTTCGCCTTATTTGGACAGATAACGCGACCTTAAACAACATAAGGCGATCTTAAGTGTATGAACATTCGGCGGTAAATCAAATACATTAATACAGTAGTTCCTCTTGAGTTTATAGGCGATCATGTTCATTTGTTTTTGTGCTATATAAAAACAACGTAGCAATCGGTATTATGGGAGCATAACTCAGGATTTCGTTAGGAAGATAATAATTACGACTTTTGTTTTTAATTACTGATAGAATTTCTGAAAATAAAAATCCACCGGCAAAAAGAAAGAAAGAAAGGTATATTTTTGTCGCACCAAAAAGGACAGGCAACATGTTACATACTACGCGTTTCAAATAAGAATAGGATAAACTTTGTGTCATGTTGTGACGTCATAGCTGTCAATTTGAATCAGTTGGGTCAGCAAAACAAGATATTGTTTTAAATATAATTTTAACGAATCATGAACGAATATTTTTTTATTAGAACTGAGATCTTCACTTTCGCTCATCTCTGCATAACTAACTGAGATGGCGTCAAAGAGAATATTAACTCTTGGAGTCTTCTTTACTTTCTGGTGAATTGTTGCCAACAATGAAAATACGTTTTTTTTAAATAATTATATCTAAATTTCGACTTTTCACTTTGAGTAACTAGACAGTAAAATAAAAAAAATTATTGAAACGCAAATAAAATTTCGCTGCAAACCTTACTTTTCAAGTGACATTTGACAAATAGATTGTCAATTTGACAGATTGACGTTCCTATTCTTATTTGCATCGCATTATACATTTTACAATAATTCAGAAATGTAGGTATAAAATTACGTTACATGCCACATCACAATACAAATAGTAGTAAAAATTATAATAAGGTAAGGTTTAAGGGAAAATCTAGCAATTTTGTTACGTAAAAATTTGTGAAATGACAACCAAAACTCTACTAGTTTTGTAGTTGACCTCGTTAAGCTATAACCAGACGACTACTGTTATAAAGATTTAAGATTATTTTATCGACATTGCAATGGACATTATTGTGTAAACTCTCGTCTTTTGACGATATAAGCAGAATACCTAATAGGAAAAAATAATTGGCCAGCCGTTTGATATGTTTATCGTTAGTGAAACCGAGTCTGAAGGTTGTTGTTTTCGGACGCGTAAAGTTGCTAGAATTTTGGAGTTGTGATAACGTTTTTATTTTATATATTTATAAAGCAGCGATAGCTCAGTTAGAAATGGTACGGACTGCCGAGACGAGTGTCGGAGGTTCGAGACCAACCCCAAAAAGGAGCATACACCTCTAACTTTTGTATGTTAAGTGTGTGTGGTGAAGGAAAACATCGTGAGGAAACCTGCCCCGAGAATTTCTCGACAAGAATAAAGAAGAAAGAAGGACCTCCTCCTTTTGTGGAAGTTGGTCGAAAATCGGTCAACATTTGGAGGGGATATCGCCTAATATACATAAAGAAAAACAGACGAATTGAGAATCTCCTCCTTTTTTTGATATAATAATATATAATATAATAATATTAGCCCTGTAATATTACTGTCCCACTGCTGGGCACGGGTCTCCTCTACTAATGAGAGGGGTTAGGCCATAGTCTACCACGCTGGCCAATGCGGGTTGGCAGACTTTACATACCTTCGAAATTCCTGTGAAGAAATTCTCGGGTATGCAGGTTTCCTCACGATGTTTTCCTTCACCGTTATAGCAAGCGATATTTCACAATGAAAATACACTTAAAATAGAAAAGTCAGAGGTGTATGCTCCATTTTGGGGTTGGTTTCGAACCTCCGACACTTGTCTCGGCAGTCCATACCATTCCCAACTGAGCTATCGCTGCCTTTTTTTGAAGTCGGTCGAAATTAGATCCTTACCAAATATCTTAACTATACGCACATTTTATTGCGTCTACAATCGTAACAGTTTCTTAATGTGAACTAAATTACCTCCAATCATCTTTCCGTCGCCGAGTGTGTCTAATATATTGATGTTGATTTTGATAAATCGGATTTGTTATTAATGCTATTATGTTTTTTATGCAGTATAATTTTAAGATTGTTTAAGGTTACATTCCCTCAGAGGGGGATGACGTCGCGCAGGCAGCCGGTCGTAAAAACTAAGCCAAATCCTTTCTGCAACATGCTTGAAAAGTGTGTTCCACCGACCCCACATTGAATGTGATAAGAACACATGAAAAATGAAAAGAAAGTAATTTATAATACTCGCCTCTCAATATTTTGTACGATAATCTCTCATCGTGGTAATAGACCTTTGAGAAGCAGGGATCCATTTTAGTTTCTTAATTAGCGATGACTAATGATATACCTTACTTATAAAAGTTTAGCTGAGCAAACGGCTAAGAATAACCTGTCACTTTTATTTTCAAAGAATGTGACACAAGGAAAAAAGTGACCGGCTATTCTTAGCAATTTGCTCTACTAAACTATTTTTATAAGTAAGGCATTATATTTATAAGCAAATTTTATCATTTCCCCGTGGTATCTTTGTCGCCATTACATTTACGTATGAGTCGTAAGCTGTGATTATACACACATTAAACCGATGCAGAATATAACAGTCGTAGGCTCAGAAAAACGTGTTGTCAACTAATACTTTCACTTCTGTAGTGTTTGTTGACAGTTTTGACATGACAAACCCGCCCCTGCAGGTTTGGTGCTTAGAAAGTGCTTTAAACAGCTTGGGTATAATAATCCATAAGTATTGAAATAAAATTATTTTTACGGATTTTATCACGATTTGGTTTTAATTTTTATTCCCGACGTTTCGAAGGCTTTGCAGTCTTCGTGGTCACGGGTTGGACTGAGATGTCATTTGTCCAAAAATGTTAGTATTACAAAATCTACCTTCATTTTAGAATTATACAGATTTTAAAAAAAGTTAACCGTTTATGTTCCGATATACGCAGTACGAGCTCACAGTGTCTTGAAGTCTGGCAGCTGGTCTTTTGGGTTCCGATTTGATTAAATGTATAATTGGATCCCAGGCTTGTGCAAGCTTCCAACCATCTTCTCTATTGAAATTAGGATGTTTTTTAATTTCAATAGCCTCGCGTATCATCCTAGGTAGGAATCGTTGTTCTTTGGCAAGGATTTGTGGCTTGTCAAATCTTAGGTAATGTTTGGAGCCTTCCTCTGAATGTTCGGCAACTGCAGACTTCGTAGAGCGTCGGTGTTTCACGTCAGCTATATGTTCTTTTACGCGGGTCCCTATATTACGTTTTGTTTGTCCAATATAAGAGAGACCACAGTCACAATCAATTTTGTACACGCCTGGTTCTTGCAGAGGTATGTTACACTTGACGGGTGGTAGGAATTGACTAATCTTCTTAGGCGGCTTGAAATAAGTTTTTATAGAAGCACGCTTCAGGATATAGCCAATCTTGTCGGTGACTCCTCTTACATATGGTAATACAACCGGGACGCGTTCAACAGTGGCTGGTTTCACTCGGTTTCTGTGACGGCGCCGTGGAATTTGGAGCTTGTTGTCGCGCAGGACTTGCTTGACATGATGCAGCTCAGCGGCAAGATGTTCCTCGTCACAGATTACTTGTGCTCTCTGAAACAAAGATTTACCCACGGTAGCTAACTGTTTCGGATGGTGGTGAGATTCTCCATTCAGGTATTTATCAGTATGGGTATTTTTCCTATACACAGTGTGACTCAAGGACTCATCAGAATTACGGATAACTAAAACATCTAAGAAAGCAAGAGATTTATTCTGTTCTAACTCCATAGTGAATTTAATTTTGTTGTTAATGGAGTTAAGATGATTTAAAAATGCAGCTACTTTATCTGATGGTAAAATTGTGAAAGTATCATCTACGTACCGTTTGTAAAACCTTGGTGAGACTGGGGCAGTGCTTAGGGCTGTCTCCTCAAAGTCCTCCATGAATATATCGGCGACTACTGGAGATACAGGTGAGCCCATCGCTACGCCCTCCACTTGTACATAGAATTGATTATTCCACAACAAATAGCCAGATGTGAGGCAATGTTTGAGTAGTTCTGCATATGCCAGGGGTATGTTGTTCTCTGTTAACCTCTTAGATACAATTTCAATGCAGTCTTGTATTGGTAAGCTTGTAAACAGCGACTGAACATCAAAACTGACCATGGTTTCATTGTCAGCTAATTTTAGGTGTTTAATATCACTGACAAATTGGTATGAATCCTTCACAGAAGCCTTAGTGTTTCCTCTGAGTGGTGAAAGGACTTTTGCTACGTGCTGAGCCAATCTGTAGGTTGGTGTATCGATTTGACTCACAATGGGACGTAGCGGGACACTTGGTTTGTGTATTTTTGGTAACCCATACATTTTTGGTGGTTTTGCTGACGATGGGATGAGTAAGTTTACGTCTAAGTTCAATAAGTCGGAGTGATTGCGTATTAAAGAGCTGGTGTCCTTTAAAATCTTGCTAGTCGGGTCTGTTTTGACTATTTTGTAAGTACTTTCATCCGACAAAAGTTGTTCCATTTTATTGTTGTAGTCAGACGTATCCATAACTACTGTCGCATTCCCTTTATCTGCACGGAGAATAGTTAGGTCCTTCATAGATCGCAAGTTATTTAACGCGATATATTGTGGTTTTGGAAGATTTGGTTTGGGCAGCCTCGTTTGACGTAATATGGAAGAGATGTCTTGACGAAGTGCCTCCGAATCCTCCTTTTTAATATTATTTTTGAAGAGACTGTTCTCGACGTTGCAAATAATGTCTTCATACGGTACCCTTCGTGGTGTTATAGCAAAATTTAATCCTTTTGATAAAACCTGAACTGTGTTATCGTCCAATGTTTGTTTTGACAGATTGATTACTGCACGTTGTTGATTGGCTGCGCGAGAGTGGACGTCTATGGTAGTTTGCGTTCCGTTAATGCTATAATTATTATTTATGGCATTCGATTTAGATGTTAATTTGTTAAATTTTATTATGTGTTTATTTTTGCATTCATTATATTTAGATGTTTCTCGTTTATTTAGTTTGTCAATGCAATTTTTGAAATCAAATGCTGATAGTTCTGTCTAATGAATTAAAGACAGAACTATCAGCATTTGATTTCAAAAATTGCATTGACAAACTAAATAAACGAGAAACATCTAAATATAATGAATGCAAAAATAAACACATAATAAAATTTAACAAATTAACATCTAAATCGAATGCCATAAATAATAATTATAGCATTAACGGAACGCAAACTACCATAGACGTCCACTCTCGCGCAGCCAATCAACAACGTGCAGTAATCAATCTGTCAAAACAAACATTGGACGATAACACAGTTCAGGTTTTATCAAAAGGATTAAATTTTGCTATAACACCACGAAGGGTACCGTATGAAGACATTATTTGCAACGTCGAGAACAGTCTCTTCAAAAATAATATTAAAAAGGAGGATTCGGAGGCACTTCGTCAAGACATCTCTTCCATATTACGTCAAACGAGGCTGCCCAAACCAAATCTTCCAAAACCACAATATATCGCGTTAAATAACTTGCGATCTATGAAGGACCTAACTATTCTCCGTGCAGATAAAGGGAATGCGACAGTAGTTATGGATACGTCTGACTACAACAATAAAATGGAACAACTTTTGTCGGATGAAAGTACTTACAAAATAGTCAAAACAGACCCGACTAGCAAGATTTTAAAGGACACCAGCTCTTTAATACGCAATCACTCCGACTTATTGAACTTAGACGTAAACTTACTCATCCCATCGTCAGCAAAACCACCAAAAATGTATGGGTTACCAAAAATACACAAACCAAGTGTCCCGCTACGTCCCATTGTGAGTCAAATCGATACACCAACCTACAGATTGGCTCAGCACGTAGCAAAAGTCCTTTCACCACTCAGAGGAAACACTAAGGCTTCTGTGAAGGATTCATACCAATTTGTCAGTGATATTAAACACCTAAAATTAGCTGACAATGAAACCATGGTCAGTTTTGATGTTCAGTCGCTGTTTACAAGCTTACCAATACAAGACTGCATTGAAATTGTATCTAAGAGGTTAACAGAGAACAACATACCCCTGGCATATGCAGAACTACTCAAACATTGCCTCACATCTGGCTATTTGTTGTGGAATAATCAATTCTATGTACAAGTGGAGGGCGTAGCGATGGGCTCACCTGTATCTCCAGTAGTCGCCGATATATTCATGGAGGACTTTGAGGAGACAGCCCTAAGCACTGCCCCAGTCTCACCAAGGTTTTACAAACGGTACGTAGATGATACTTTCACAATTTTACCATCAGATAAAGTAGCTGCATTTTTAAATCATCTTAACTCCATTAACAACAAAATTAAATTCACTATGGAGTTAGAACAGAATAAATCTCTTGCTTTCTTAGATGTTTTAGTTATCCGTAATTCTGATGAGTCCTTGAGTCACACTGTGTATAGGAAAAATACCCATACTGATAAATACCTGAATGGAGAATCTCACCACCATCCGAAACAGTTAGCTACCGTGGGTAAATCTTTGTTTCAGAGAGCACAAGTAATCTGTGACGAGGAACATCTTGCCGCTGAGCTGCATCATGTCAAGCAAGTCCTGCGCGACAACAAGCTCCAAATTCCACGGCGCCGTCACAGAAACCGAGTGAAACCAGCCACTGTTGAACGCGTCCCGGTTGTATTACCATATGTAAGAGGAGTCACCGACAAGATTGGCTATATCCTGAAGCGTGCTTCTATAAAAACTTATTTCAAGCCGCCTAAGAAGATTAGTCAATTCCTACCACCCGTCAAGTGTAACATACCTCTGCAAGAACCAGGCGTGTACAAAATTGATTGTGACTGTGGTCTCTCTTATATTGGACAAACAAAACGTAATATAGGGACCCGCGTAAAAGAACATATAGCTGACGTGAAACACCGACGCTCTACGAAGTCTGCAGTTGCCGAACATTCAGAGGAAGGCTCCAAACATTACCTAAGATTTGACAAGCCACAAATCCTTGCCAAAGAACAACGATTCCTACCTAGGATGATACGCGAGGCTATTGAAATTAAAAAACATCCTAATTTCAATAGAGAAGATGGTTGGAAGCTTGCACAAGCCTGGGATCCAATTATACATTTAATCAAATCGGAACCCAAAAGACCAGCTGCCAGACTTCAAGACACTGTGAGCTCGTACTGCGTATATCGGAACATAAACGGTTAACTTTTTTTTTTTAAAATCTGTATAATTCTAAAATGAAGGTAGATTTTGTAATACTAACATTTTTGGACAAATGACATCTCAGTCCAACCCGTGACCACGAAGACTGCAAAGCCTTCGAAACGTCGGGAATAAAAATTAAAACCAAATCGTGATAAAATCCGTAAAAATAATTTTATTTCAATGAATAGCATTCGCGTAAACTTAAGAAATCAGTAATCCATAAGTATCGTTCGTATTGACAGCTGTCATGCTTCCGTTGTCTTGTAACTTGTTTTTAGGATTTTGACGGGAAGTCTGACAGAGTGGGTGTCGCTTGTTAAAATTATTTCATATTATTCTCTGGAGTTGTATTTGTTGTTTAATGTTATATGGTTTTATGCAACAAAATTCAGCGACGATGGACAGTATAATGAGGAAGATTTTTAATCAGTGATCTTTGATAAGTTTTGCTTGGGGCGTTGGCTAGTTTTGTCCGCTCGATTCGGTGAGTGAAGGTCATCTGAGGGGCACCGCGCTGGAAGGAATTGCCGCCATATTCCCAGCAGGGCCTTGAGATCATCCCTATCTGGGTCTCATGGTCATTGCGAAAACTTGATAATTACTATGGGTACTATACTTACCTGGACATAGGCTAAATCATCGCAAATGCGTGGAATATACCGGAGATAAAGGTTAAATGAACACAAAAAAATACAGTCGAATTAAAAACCGCCTTGGTTCAAAATTATTTAAAAATTAAAATTGAATCCGGATTAAAATCCTAGTCACTATCCGGACATTTATAGATAAAACTTCAACGTTAGCAAAACAGATCCTTAATGTGTGCCTAATAGGTGTTTGTTTAATGTGATTACTCAAGGAATTCTTAAAACTATTCGATTGAGTTGAAACGTCCGTCTCTACAAATAAAGACTAATGATGGGTTTCCATTGCAAGCGATGCGGGATGTAAGGACTCTATTTTTGCAACAGTAAACTAAATACAAGTATTTCCACAAGAGTTTAGCGTAAAGAACTGAACGATTGTTCAAAATTTGCTCGTTCGGAGCGGTTTGTAAGAAAATTGATAAAAATCTTTGTAGGGGGAAGAAACTTCAATGAAATAGAGCTATGACTGCCTCAGTGGCGTGGTTGTATTTCGGTATGGCTTTCATCCTGAGGTCTCGGGTTCGATCCCTGGGTTGAGCAAAGTGATGTTGAATTTTTTAATGTCAGCCTGGAGTTTGAAAAATGTTTGAGCATTGTCTGTAATTTTTACATGTAGATCGTTCATGATTTTGCACATTACTCGCTCCGTTCCTCAAATATTCTCGCTTACAATCAAGCACCAGCTTTATACACATACAGAATGCATGAAATAAATCTAGATTGTAATTTACAATTACATAACAAAAAGTAATGTAGAAAATCGATTTTATCATTTTACTATTGGCCTAGTGTATCGATTTGTTCAAAAGATTATATAAAAATTAAAAGAGGAAGCGTTTTGTTAACACCTTCGTAATTTTATTGTTAAACCATTGTACGGTGTAACATTCTAATTCCAACAATACGGTATTTTTAGGGGTCCGTGAACCGAAAGGTAAAATCTAAACCTTAGACTAAAACCGAGCCTCTTGCGTTAAAACATGACGCAAAATACCTACACGAAACATGGTTTCGCTACACATTTTTATCTATGGTCCATTGTTGTATGAGCAGCAAAAATCATTGTTTTGCGTATGTTTTGCGACTGCCTCGGTGGCGTGGTGGTATTTCGGTACGACTACGGTTCTGAGGTCTCGGGTTCGATCCCCGGGTCGGGCTAAGTGATATTGGATTTTTCCATATCAGCCCGGAGTCTGGAATTTGTGCCCGATATGGCGATAGGCTCGCCCCCTATCACATCTGGGACTGAACTAAGCTCGGCGAAATGTAGGTGTTCTAGTTCTCTAGTGCGCCTCTGCCTACCCCTTCAGGGATACAGGCGTGAGCTTATGTTGCGTATGTGTTTTGTGTTTTGTTTTGAGAAAAGCAGAGGACGCAGGAGACGTGTCTTTACTTCCACCCATTCCTTAAAAAAGCGTTTGAAACATCGGCAACAAAGTATATGTGTTCCTCTTTCGCTGTTTCCTGCTCATAGACAATAGACCCTAAATAAAAAAAATGTAGAGAAACAGTATTTTGCGTAGGTGTTTTGTGTAACGTTTTAGTGCAGGAGACGTGGCTTTATTAATCAAAATGATATTAGGTAGTATTAAAGTTGTTAATAAATAGCAAGATCTAGGTTGAAGGAACCGTAAAAAAAAAAGAATTTAAGCTTCTTAGTCTCCGCAATACGGCGATTTGCGTCATACACTATCAGTAATTACTATTCTAAAATACCATACCAAAAACTGAAAACTTAAAGTTTATCTTTTTTTTACTTTAAGTTTTAGTTTATTTAGTTTAGTTTTAGTTTTACTTTAAAAACTGTTTAAATATGTTGACATAATATAAGATAATGTTACATTACGGAACAGTCCTAAGCGGCGAGACTTACGCTTGTTCGATTTTTTTACAATACATTGATGTTATTGGGGTAGAATGATTAAATTACATTAGAAAGTAACGTATCATAAGTCACTGATAAAAATGTTTTTTTTTTTTTATACAATCGTATATTATCCATATCACGTTATAATCTAGTACATCCCACAATATTGATGATTGGCTTTCTATAAATTATTGCAGGTTGCTGAACTCATAATGGTTAATATAACTCCTTAACTATTACGAGTTGGTGGATAAATCTTTCAAAATTTAACCTCGTATAGACCGTTACTTATATTCCTGTAATCTTCTCAGGTGAGCCGATGATGGAAGGTAAAATTCCTTGTTAGTTGGGGGTTAGAGGATAATGCATACAATATCGTATAAACAACTATTTCGGTGATTGCATCGAGAGTCTCAATGTTGTACTACTGATCACAAAAAAAAGATAAATAATAATTAAAGTTTAACAAAAACTGAAAACCGTTTTCAAAAAGTGTGGTGCTGAGGACGAAGCAGATTAAATGAAAAGGCACCGACTCCAAAGAGAGTAAGAAATTGTTGTTATTTTTTACTTTTAAGTGTTCATTTTTGTAGACTGGTTTTCAGTTTTTGTTAAACTTTAAATTAAATGCTGCCCTTCCCTACTTTACAGCCATTTCTTATAACTCACGTAGTGGTATGAAGAGTTTGTATTGTGTATGCCTATCACGAATAATATCAAAAATTGTATTACTTAATGATTTCTTATGTTTACGCGAATGTTATTCATTGAAATAAAATTATTTTAACGGATTCATATCACGATTTGAATCTGACCCGTGACCACGAAGGCAAAGCTTTCGAAACGTCGGGCATAAAAATTAAAACCAAATCGTGATAGAATCCGTAAAAATAGTTTTATTTCAATGATTACTTTTAAATATTCGTAATTGTTTCATATTGAGGTATGAGCTAGTTCAATGTTCGATTATTTTTTATTCGACTTTCCGCATCGCGTAAAAACTTCATGATTACATTAAATTATTACGGAATGCGTCATAATTAAGTGTGGTCATTGAGGTATAGGCTCCGACGTAATAAGCGACTGAATTTGAATCTGACCCGTGACCACGAAGGCTGCAAAGCTTTCGAAACGTCGGGCATAAAAATTAAAACCAAATCGTGATAGAATCCGTAAAAATAGTTTTATTTCAATGAATTGTATTACTTTTAAATATTCGTAATTGTTTCATATTGAGCTATGAGCTAGTTCAATGTTCGATTACTTTTTATTCGACTTTCCGCATCGCGTAAAAACTTCATGATTACATTAAATTATTACGGAATGCGTCATAATTAAGTGTAGTCATTGAGGTATGGTCTCCGACGTAATAAGCGACAAACGTTTTTATAACATACATAAGCTCACGCCTGTATCCCCGAAGGGGTAGGCAGAGGCGCACTAGCGAACTAGTACACCCACGTTTCGCCGAGCTTAGTTCCGTCCCAGATGTGATAGGGGGCGAGCCTATCACATATCCTATATTTTTATGCATCCTTATTAAAATGCCTGGAGGTAAAAAATATAGTTCTACAACGGTATTCTTCTAACAATTTGTAATATTTATTAGTTGATTATTTTGTTGTGTAGTTGACGGCGACGCAATTTGCCACTCGTCACGTCCTGTCTCCCTAAAAGGCAAAACGCGGGCTGAGGAGTGCCTGTGTGCGACGGTTAATGTGTGTGGAGCTGTAGATGGAAAAGTAGATGAGATATGTGAGATGATGGATATGAGAAGACTGGATGTTTTAGGAGTGACTGAGACCAAAAAGAAAGGCTGTATGGAAACCACCCATGGAAAATACACAGCATATTGGTCGGGTGTTCCACACACACAGAGAGGTAGCCAAGGAGTGGGTGTACTATTGTCAGATAGAATGGTAGAATGTGTGAAAGATTATGATTGTGTGAGTCCCAGACTCCTCTGGGTTAGACTGAAAATCGGCTTGTCCCGATTATTCATCTTATGCGTTTACGCTCCAGATATGTCCAAGCCCCTAGAGGTCAGAGAGGAGTTCTGGGATAATGTAAGTGATGTACTCGGAAAATGCGAGAGAAATGAAAGAATTATAATGCTCGGTGACTTTAATGGTTGGGTGGGTATATGTAGAGATGGATATGAGAAAGTATTAGGGAAATATGGGGATGAAAGAGTGAATACGAATGGTGAGAGACTGTTAGAACTATGTTTAGAGAGAAATCTGATTGTTACAAACACAATTTTTGCCCACAAAAACATACACATGTATACATGGCAACGACAATCAGATAAAAGTATGATTGATTTTGTGATTGTTGATGAACGAATGAGAAAGAAAGTATTAGATACGAGAGTGTACCGTGGTATCAACGTTGGCACTGACCACTTCCTTGTAGTCACAAGAATAGCAGGGCTGTTCCAACGATGGCGACATCACCGAAGTGTTGGATGTACGAATAGTATAGAAAGAATAAAAGTGGAAAGAATGGAAGAACAAAGTGTGAGAGATAAATATAAGAACATGCTAAGTGAAAGGTTAAGAAAGGTGATGGAAGATAGAAACAGAGAATTAGAAGACGTGTGGAAGATATTTAAAGATGGTATAGTGGAATCGGCTATAGAAGTATGTGGAGTAAAAAAGAAGAAGAATGCAATAAATCCAAGAAATGAATGGTGGGATGATGAGGTAAAATGTGTGGTAGACGAGAAGCGACAGGCATGGAATGATTTTCTGGCTGCAAAAACTCGTAGTAGAATGAGAGGTGGTACGGATGATACTGAAAAGAAAGCAAAAAAGAAGTATAATCTATTGAAGAAGAGTGTTAAAGAAGTGATAGAAAGAAAGAAAGAGGCACATAAGGAAAAATATGATAAGAGATTCTCTGCTGACTTTCGGGACAATATTAAGTTATTTTGGCATACGGTCCGAAAGGCTCGAGGTAAACTAGGGGACTCCCAAGTCGGCATTATTAGAGATAAGAATGGTAGGATACTGAGAGAACAAAGTAAAGTATTGAATGAATGGAAGGATTATTTTAAAAGCATATTTGAGTGTGCAGAAGTGACAGGACCTTGTAATGATATGCGTGAAGATATGAATGAAGAGATAAACTGTGAAGATGGAATTAGTGTAGATGAATGGATGGATGAGATACGAAAGGCTATAAAGAATACCAGAGTGGGAAAGGCTGCAGGGTATGATAGGATTTCGGCTGAAATGCTAAAGGTAGGAGGAGACCTCATTGTGCACCTGCTGTACCTTCTCTTTGATAAAAGTTGGCGGACCGGTCGTGTACCGAGTGATTGGTGCAAGGCCGTCATTGTGCCCCTATTTAAAGGGAAAGGATCACAGCAGGAGTGCAAAAACTATCGAGGTATCAGCCTCCTTAGTGTAGTAGGTAAGATATATGCTAGGATATTGATTGAGAGAGTGATTCGTGTAACCGAGACGAAAATTTGGGATGTGCAAGCGGGTTTTAGAAAGGGAATGGGATGCACGGATCAAGTCTTTTCCCTAAGGTGTATAGCTGAGAAAACCTTGGCGAAGCACCAGAAGGTTTTCTGCGCCTTCATCGATCTGGAAAAGGCTTATGATCGAGTGGTGAGGGATGAACTGTGGGCAACCTTATCCATGTATGGGGTGGAGAGAAATCTGATTCGGGCACTCAAGTCCTTATATAAGGGCTCGAGTGCCTGCGTTAGAGTTAATGGAGCGTGCACGAGCTGGTTTGACATCCAACGCGGTGTCAGACAGGGTTGTGTAGCATCTCCATGGCACTTCAACCTATTCATGGATAGTTGTTTGACCAATCTGAAAGAGTCTAATTGTGGATTAAGAATGGGAGAGTCATTATTTAAGTGTCTCTTGTACGCCGACGATCAAGTACTGTTTGCATCGTCGCCGTGCGAGTTACAACAAATGGTCTCTATTATGAATGAGGCATTTGAAAGGAAAGGTATGAAAGTAAATGTAAAAAAGACGAAAGTAATGGTTCTGGAAAGGGATGAATCAAGAACCGAGTGCAAGATATTGATAGGAGAGGAAAAAGTGGAACAAGTGAATGAATTTGTATATTTAGGATGTATGTTCACTCGGGACGGAAAGTGTGAAGAAGATATTGAAAGACGAGTAAGGATGGGTAACAGTGTTAATGGCGCCTTATACTCAATAATGGCTAACGAAAATATATCAAGTCACGCACGGTTAGCCATTCATCGAGGAGTTCTGGCGCCAACACTAATGTATGGAAGTGAATCTTGGGTGTGGCAGAGGAAGCATGCAAGTAAGATAAATGCGGTGGAGATGAGATCGTTAAGAAGTATGTGTGGGCTGAAGTTGAATGATAGAGTGAGGAATAGCAGCATAAGAGAGAAAGTTGGATTGAAGGAAGATGTAGTGACGAGGATTGAGAAAGGAATGCTCCGGTGGTTTGGCCACGTTGAAAGGATGCATGAAAGTAGAGTGACGAAAGAAATTTATGTAGCGGAAGTGAATGGTAGTGTCGGCCGAGGACGTCCTAGACGTACCTTTATGGACCAAATTGGCGATATTTTAGAAAAGGGCCAAATAAGGAGTTCTCGTAACCGACGAGCGTGCATGAAAAGACTGATGACTGTGGAAGAAGCGAAAGAGGTGTGTTTGAACCGAGGCAATTGGCGTTCCTTAGTCTCTGCCTACCCCAACGGGAAACAGGCGTGAGTTTATGTATGTATGTATTTGTTGTGTACTTTCGACCGACTCCAAAAAAAGGAGGTTCTCTATTCGTCTATTTGTTTTTTATGTATGTTACCCGATATCTTCGCCGAATGTGGACTGATTTTTATGATTCCTTTTGTGTTCAATAGAGCTTATTCTAAGGGTTGTCCCATAAATGGTCACTATAGGATAAATTTTGAAGACGGCCCGTTAAGTTTTGAAACTTGTGAATGTGTTAAATTGAATAGGTACACTAGACCGTTTTAAATGCAGTGCGGATGAAGTATAATATCGATTGTTGAGATATAATGCCTCCAATTTTTATAATATTTAAGTGCAACATAATATAAAACAAAATTCTACTGCGAAAATATTATCTAAATTATTTCACACCACATCAGCGCAATAAATTAATGCGTTTGTTAAATTATTTGGATAAGATAATGTAACTTAAGGATGTCAATAAATAATTAATGAACCTATTTTTTCATGGTTGTATTTTCCCAGCATTGGCGTGATTTATAATTGATTGATTAACCCCCTTTGAGGGATTCAGTCTCGAGCAAATTAAATTAGAAAATTCGCTTTGCCCGACCTGGGAATCGAACCCAGGATCTCCCGGTCCACAGCCCATATATGCTGCCACTAGACCCAGGAGGCGACTATTATAAAATGACGTTAAATAATATTTATATGGAATATATGACTAACAGAACAAGTTCCATTTAGATTCTAGATTTCATGAATGTACATTACTCCGTGCATTAATGTAAATGTAATGACGATGGAATTTCTATAATTTTCCTATCTAGAGGCTTCCTACACATATAAAATTATAGGGTTATGTCTTCCTGACAGCTTGAGGTGAAACAAGGGCCCTGCGTCATTTCTACATGATCTCTCGTCTTAACTTCAAATGTCAAATATAATCGCATTTGTAATAAAATAATAGAGGTTATTGTCATTCGTATGTACTGTATTCATGAATGATGAATACAGTCAGTTACTAATACAGTACAGCACCAGATACAGATACACAAACCTTAAATTGGTGCAGGTAAACCATGATAACAATAGATTTTATTAGATGTAAGACCAAGTAACATACAAGATGCACTAAGCGACTCCCATAGCCACCCCGACTTGAGCTGAAACAAACAAGCAAGACAGTCCAGGCAGACCAGTCTCCACAAGCAGCACCCGTTCACGAGTATGACGCATGTGCCAGCCATCGACCTCCTCAACCATGTTGCAGGGAAGTGATATAAAAACAAACTTTCGCTGTTGTGTGAAAAAGGCGTAGATTCGCGAACGTTCGTTCGGTTGGTATATTTTTTTATAGAAGAGGGGGCAAATCGCAAAACATTACTGATATATTTGGCTGTCAAAATAATAAATTTTATCTTCAGTAGCTCGAGCACGAAAAACTAATGTAAATGTAAACTCGCTGCGCACTGATGACATTTGATTAATATTTCATACAAATTTCATAGACGCGCATCGAGCACGAATGCATTTACGGTTGACAGAAATTTTCCTGCTCGGGCTGCTGGAAATGTGACAGGAAAGTCAGACGCACATCTTCGAATAAAACCCGGGTTCTTAGAAAAATATTTTGTCTCTTTTGGTATGGTTGTATTGCGCGTTGGTACAATTACCGACCGGAGCTGTTCGGTCCCCCGGTCGAGTAACTGATAACGGGTTTTTCTATTCAATAGCCCGGAGTCTCGAATTTGTGCCCGAAGTGGCGATAGGCTCGCCCCCTATTACACCTGTGACGGAAAAAAGCTCGGCGTAATGTAGGTGTTCTAGTTTGCTAGGTCGCCTCTGCCTGCCTTTTCCCTATACAGGATCTATGTAAGAGGGTATTTATCTATGTATGATGCATTTCTAATTCACCAACAATTAATTATTGATATAATTAATGACAGCCTCCGTGGCGCAGCGGACGAGTAGCCGGCTGTGAAGCGAGAGGCCGCGGGTTCAATCCCGCATTGTGACAAATGTATGTGTGGCCCACAGATATTTATTTCATAGTCTCTGACACCCACGATGCAGGTTATACCTAGTGTGGGGTCAGGACTAGGTGTGTGACTGTTGGGTGTATTTATTTATTTGTCAAGTTTGAATTTAACGAAACATTTATCGCAGAGAATCTTAACAATAAAAACTTTGTAAGCAATTGGGCAAGTTTGTACTACAATGGCATTACGACTGGCTTTTCCTCACAACTCGATATAGGCTGTTGCACAATATGCTCATCTCTTCGCCTGACTGAGGTGAATGCAGAGCGTGACATCGATTTAGAGCGCATGAGCACTCGCGTTGTAATGCGTACTCTAGTTATGTGTCAACACATTATGTGTATAACGTAACTAACATGTGCAAAAAATAAACGTTATATTCTAAAGCGGCCCTCATTGTTGCGAAATATGGAAATTTAGGCCACATACCAAACTTTTAACGCGATAGCGCGTAATTGTAACACCATGTATTAGAGTTTAAATAATATAATAATAAATAAATACACCCGACAGTCACACACCTAGTCCCGTCCCCACACTATAACCTATATCGTGGGTGTCAGAGACTATGAGAGACTTTCGGTCGCACAACACACAGTCTTGAAACAAATATCTGTGGGCTACACAAACATTTGTCTCAATGCGGGAATCGAACCCGCTGCCTCTCGCTTCAGAGCCGGCTACTCGCCCGCTGCGCCACGGAGGCTGCCTGTTTGCATAATACTTTATAAATGATACCCATGGAATGACATTTTTAGACTTAGGTACATCTGCACAAATTCAACACTAACCTCCAAATAGCAAAAACGCTACTGAAGTTTAACGACTACTTAAATCGTTATACGCCATACAAATTTAACAAATAGAGAGTTATGGCGGGAATTCTGACGGTGCAGGTGGTCGCTTATTTTAATTATTTCATATTTTAGTCTAAAGTTGTGTTTGTGGTTTAAATGTGATGTGTATCTAAGCAATAAACATCAACGATGATGGACAGTATGTGGAAGCTTTGAAATAAGTGATTTTGGATGCTTTTTGTCGGGTGGATGGGTCGACCATGTTCGATTCCTCCGCTGCGAGAAAATCGTCTAAAAAACATCAAACTAGAAGGAATTGACGTCAAAACTCCAGCAAGGCCTTGAAATCGAACACATCCGACTTCATTGCACTTGCGAAAATTTAGATATAGGAAAACAATCTCCCTAACTTGACATTGGCATAATGTATTTCAATTGCCATAAAAAAAATTAACAAATAAGGCGGCCTCATATAACATCACCTCAAGTGTTACGTTACGTTTCAGTATTTGGGGATAAGTCTCATGGTTACAATATCTGAAACAATATTACTTGCACAATGCTGCATAGTATAGATGTTGCGATGGTGCCTACTCATGCACTTTCGCATTTGAGTAGGTACCTCACCCAGGTACTTCCTACCACCAGTGGAGCTAAAGGAATTAGTTTAGTAGGTACGTGTGGTTGACGCTTAATGCGAAAGATAGACGCATTCCTTCGGTTTCCTTATTGTATGACGTACATTACTGTATAAAAAACTCCAAAGGTATTAAAGAGGTGTGGGCTGCGTCACGAAAACTCAATGTCAATTTCAAACATAATAAAAATACCCGGAACGAGTCATACCCACATGTAGCCATAGTAATATGTACCAGAAAATGCATATTAGTACGGAGTAATATTGTAATTACATCATAAACATAAACATAAGCTCACGCCTGTATCCCCGAAGGGGTAGGCAGAGGCGCACTAGCGAACTAGAACACCCACATTTCGCCGAGCTTAGTTCTGTCCCAGATGTGATAGGCACAAATTCCAGACTCCGGGCTGATATGGAAAAATCCAATATCACTTTGTCCGACCCGGGTATCGAACCCGAGACCTCAGAACCGTAGTCGTACCGAAATACCACCACGCCACCGAGGCAGTAATTAGATCACTTACAAGTTAATAACAATAATGTTCTCGTCAAACTATTAATCTTAAACCAGAAACGACTGTTCCTGTAATAAACGAGAAATTATTTACTGTACAGTTGCGTTCGAAATATCTTTCGTTAATTGTTTTTGTTACATTTTTTACAGCTGATTTAATTAATTTACTCCGTAGACGTATGTTTATTTTAGGAACATATTATATTTATTACATTTTTCTCTAACACTCATTGACTGCAGTTGATTGTATACTGCAATTTCAATTCTGTACATCTACTATAATTTATTTTGTTAATAACATCAATATTTTTTATAACATCTTTCTCCAAATGGATTGAAAAGTAAGTCGAATCTATTCAGCAACATGTTTAACAAAGTGTTTGCGACGAACCCCACATAAGAGTGAGGTAATGGCAAGTGGGAGGTAGGAAACAAATATGTCTCCTCTTTTTATGTGGTTTACTTATTAGAAACAGAGATAATTTAAGATACGATAAAGATAATTGAAAAGTGTGTTTACATTTCTGTTGGATGGCGATTATCACATATAAATTATGTATCACCGACGTCAATAATTACTACTATATAATACTAAATAGTAACTAAATCTCACACATGTTGATAATCTGGTTCTTTTATCCGCGTCAGTACACATTATACGTTCACTTACGTAAGCATTGAGGTAACTCAGTCGCGTACGAGTTACGAGACGAGAAAGATGTGCCGTAGTACTGCTATCAAAGATAATTCTTATTTCGAACACGATTAGGAACGTGAGCTGTTTCGATACGTGAATATGAAAGAATGATTTTAGGTTGATAAAATTAAACTAAATTTAATTGTACATTTTAATTGTGGACATTTTTATCGGCGATTGTACATTAATCTCGATCAGTGATGCGTGTAAGAAAATTATTCTATAGTACACGTATGCGATTGTATGAATGGTAAGATGTAAAATAAATTAACGAAATTCGAAGAGCATAAAAATATGAAACTTATAAGGCTATTAATTCCATACTTTCCACCTGCCCTTATCCCACCTTAATGTGGGGTCGGCGTAACACACTGTTTCAAGCATGTTGCAGATAGAATTTGGCTTAGTTTTTACGACCGGCCGCCTGCTTGACGTCAATCCCCTATAAGGGAGGAGGGATCCAGTCCCGGACAAATTAAATTAAAAATATACTTAAAAATATATTTATTATACATTCATTAACCATAGAAAATAATATTACGGTTGGTTGGCCTAAAAAATCACATAACAGAAATCGGTCCATATCTGAATGCTATCATTTTAAGATCATATTTAGGACAATGTCCTCGAACAATCTGCAACGAAATCTTTTGCTGAATCATAGCCGAAGTTTTACCGTTCGAATAACTATACATCTAACGACGTTCATTAAATTCCGATGTATTCGGAACCCATCATCATACAGTGGCGTGCATTCTGTATAGACAAAAAGATGCTATCTAACATGACAATTTGCTTTTTGCTTGAAACATTGAGTAGAGCCACGCTTTAGACAGTTACGTCTATAGCACGAATGGGCCGGCTCGGTCGGTTTAATACCACTGTCTCAAAGAAACCGACGTAAAGTGGCAGCTCCTGTCGCGTTTCGTTAGGTGAGTGAGATTTCCGGTTGCCCAATTTCCCCTCCCTTTCCCAATCCCTATTTCCCTATTTTTAGGTTGACAACACACTCATGATTTTCTTGTCTTGGGTGTTTACGGGCGATGAAGATCACTTATCATCAGGTGACCCATCTGTTCGTTTGCCAGTGTGCTATTAAAAAATTACCAAAAAATCATGTCCAAAAGCATGTCAAAAAAGCACTGCCCCAATTATAAATAAATAAATACACCCAACAGTCATATACATAGTCCTCACCCTACACTAGGTGTAACCTGTATCGTGGGTATCAGAAACTACGAGAGACTTTCGGTCTCACAACACCCAGACCCGAAACAAATATCTATGGGCCACACAGACATTTGTCTCGGTGCGGGAATCGAACCCGCGACCTCGCGTTTCCCAGCCGGCTACTCGCCCGCTGCGCCACGGAGGCTGTCAAATGTTTTAAATCGACATGAGGATGATGATGTTGTTGAAAGAAATGGCGATGTAAGTAGTGACGTGCATAGGCATTTAGATCAGGGTAGACAAAAAACTTGCAAAATTATTTTCTTCTGCTCGTATAGCACCATCACTATCATCGTCATCCTCGTGTCGATTTAAAATATAAACCAAGCGATACCATTTTGAAAATAGCTTTTTTTAGATCTTTATTTTTTATTTAGGTAAATAGCAAATTGTCAGGGCAAACAATGTCTCCTTGTCTATATGGACTGTACGCCACTGGATATAAGAGTTGAAAAAAATCATTTTACAAGTTTTGTCTATCGGAATTTCTACGCACGTCACCATTATATTAGAGAGGATTCTCAAGGTTCACATGTTTTGTTAGTGGATTTATCATACAATTTATTGGACATAACAACGGAATAATTGCGTACTATTCGCGAATAACGCGGCCTGTCAGATTCTTATGATGGATATTAGCTTGCCAATGCCGGTAATGTGAAGAGTGATTGTTTATAGTTTATATGAAGTTGTTCATACTTCATGTCTTAAAATGGATATTAATTTTGTATTATATATTGTATATTGGTTTTGATAGTCGCCTCCTTGGTCTAGAGGCAGCATGTATGGGCTGTGGACCGGGAGGTCCTGGGTTCGATTCCCAGGTCGAGCAAAGTAAATTTTCTAATTTAATTTGCCCGGGACTGGATCCCTCATAGGGGGTTGACGTCAGGCAGGCGGCCGGTCGTAAAAACGAATCCAAATCCTATTTGCAACATGCTTGAAAAAGTGTGTTGCGCCGACCCCACATTAAGGTGGGATAAGGGCAGGTAGAAGAAGAATTGGTTTTGATAGTAAGGAATAAGTTTGTCAGAAAATTTGGGGCTTGTGTATGTAATGTAGAGTTCTAATTTATTCAATCGAATATTTTAAAATACCAATGAACAAAACATAAAATAGTAACTTTAGTAACTGACTGTAAATTGGTGTTAAAAAGAGAAACGTCAGAGTTTCTTGCCCGTTCTTCTCTGGCGAAACAGCCTTCCGAACAGGCGGTAGAGTTATTTGACGGAATCTAAATGATGTTTGAACATTTTATGGATTCAATAAATATTTTGATTTGATTTGATTATTGTGTGCATTTCTTCCTCTTTTCCTTCAAGCTTTCTACGTTTTCGACCGACTTCCAAAAAGGAGAAGGTCCTCAATTCGTCCGTATTTTCTTTTATGTATGTTACGCTATATCCGCCAAATGTGGACCGATTTTCAAAATTCTTTTTGTATTCGGAAGAGCTTGTTTCAAGGGTGATCTCATATAATTTGGTCACGATCGGATTTGAAGGCAGTTTGTTAAGTTTTTAAACTGGAATTTGCGCCCTATATGGCGATAGGTTCGCTCCTTATATCATCTGGGACGAAAATGAGCTCAGCGAAACGTGGGTGTTCTAGTTGGCTAGTTTGCTTCTGTCTACCCTTTTACCCTATGTATGTATGTACTACAGTTAACAAGGAAACTATTATGACCAAACTTTTATTAAGAAAGCGGTAACGAGGCGGATCAGTCACGAATCATCGGATTTCGAAAGGTTATGATGATACAGTACTTCACTTAAGGTGGAGTTAGAAAGCATTGCTCGTTTTATCTGAAATGTATGAAACAGATTCTCGAAAACTCAATTTTGTGTATAGTAGGTAAGATTCAAAATGGAATGGTAAGTGTACCACTTTGGTTTAATCATTAGATCTGTGCCTTATTGATGCCCGTTCTTTATATTTACTTCATTACGTAAGTAAATAATCGAGCTCGTTTGTCAAATCAAAGGATGCTCTAATGACGGGTAATGAAATGTCATACGAATTCGTGGGAGTCGTTCTTTCAAATGTTGAGTTGTTTCGAAAGTAAAAGTTACGGTACACCGACATAGCCTAGTTAGGTCCTGATGAAGTGTCAACACTCAACGCAAAATGTAAAGTGTACTCGTATTTAATATAGTTCTTTTTGTTTCGAATAAAATCAACTACTTTTTTGCAAAAATAAAAAATAACATAATATAACATAAGCTCACGCCTGTATCACCGAAGGGGTAGGCAGAGGCGTACTAGCGAACTAGAACACTCATATTACGCCGAGCTTTTCAGTCCGATAGTTCCGTCCCAGATGTGATAGGGGGCGAGCCTATCGCCATATTGGGCACAAATTCCAGACTCTGGGCTGAATAAAAAAATCCAATATCCCTTTGCCCGACCCGGGGATCGAATCCCTCAGGATAGTAGTCCTACCGAAATACAACCAGGCCACCGAGGCAGTCAGTTAAATAGTAAAATAAAATAAGATTTATATTCCAAAATGAGGAACCAATGAGAGTTTCTATTTAGATCCGTAATTCTGGAAATAGGTAAATCTGGAAAAGGTGACGTTTAACTTTAGACCCAACTTGTATGGCGTTAGATAGAGATGTAACACAGAAATTCAGCATTGATAATTTAGCTATAATAACATCAATTTCTTTGTACATTATGATCAAATTTTGAGTGACAGTTTGATCCAGAGTTTATTGTTCCACAAATCCTGTGCCATTTAAAAAGTTACTTTACCGTTTTATAGCTGGTATTGTTGAACGACAAGCATACGTAACTTGATGAACGGCTTTATGCCATATGGCACAAGTCACGACGATCAAACATTTATTTTTGAGAAAATAAGATTAATTCACCAAGGTGTGAAACTTTTAACAAAGTGCACAAATTACAGAATTAACGAGTTTCAAAGTGTTACACTGAGATATAAAATGTCAAACAGATTTATGTCGACGTTGAGATGTGATTACGTAAAACTGGCTTCGTGTGTAATATATCTTGGGGTTTATCCAAGTGGGATTAGCTATGGGATTCGTCATTGTTTATAAAGACACGAACTCACGAGTACACGAATATGTTGTGAATCTTTTATATCAAAATTGATTTCATATTTTTTTAATTTTTTTTTTATAGCAGAGACTGGCAAACGAGCAGATGGGTCACCTGATGGTAAGTGATCTCCACCGCCCATAGACACCCAAGACACAAAAATAATCATGGGTGCGTTGCCAACTTAAATGGAGGAAATAAAAGGGGAGGGAAAAAGGGATTGGGTAAGGAAGGGAGGAAATGGGAAATCTCACTCACCGAACCAAACACGACAGCAAGCTGCCACTTTACGTCAGTTTTCTGTGAGACGGTGGTATCAAACCGGTCGAGCCGGCCCATGCGTGATGTAGACGTAACTGTCTACAGCGTGGCTCACCACTCAATAAACATGATCATAGACAGAATAATGAAATTATATTCATAAATTATTTTCTCTTTATTAGCGATAGGCTCGCCCCCTATCACATCTGGGACGGAAGTAAGCTCGGCGAAATGTGGGTGTTCTAGTTCGTTAGTGCACCTCTGCCTACCCCTTCGGGGATACAGGCGTGAGCTTATGTTTATGTATCATTTTCTCTAAAATTATAGCTAAATTAAAAATGACGTAAAGATCTATATTGCTTTGTGTTCATTATTGTAGTAGTGTCGGTAATATACTTTTATGACTACTTTATAGTAGTACCGCCATCAAGCAATTTTCTATTAACAACTTAATCTTACTTTCACGTTTGCATTTCAACCAGCATGACGTAAGGGGTTATTTTTTTGGAAAAGAACAATAAAGTTTGTTAAAATAACTATGGATTCATATTTCTATAAGTTGCAGTAAAGTGGTATTCATAAGGGTAAAGTCAAAAGAAAAAATTTACACCCAAAATCCATACATCCCGATTTTGGGTGTAAATGTCTTTTTGTTGCGAGGCCTTTGCATGGGACAGTTGAGGCTTTAATAATAATTATTATAAAATCAAATAGCAACCTAAAATTGTTGTAATGAGTATTTTATTATTAAAAAAGTCGTTCCTTCGAGAAATAGCACTTAATGCAAAAGTCTAAAAACTGTTTGAGTACATTTAAATTCCAATTCTTTATAATCTCTACGCGTGTCTTTATTATTGATACCACATTTCAGAAACACCATATATGTGACAATATTATTTCCCGATTCCGTGCTTGATAGGTATTGTTTAACTGTAGAAATATAAATGAAATTTCCGTGTGCCCTTTGTCTAAGTTCTTACGTGTGCCTACGAAAAATTGTACAACCGTGTCAACGATTAAAGTTGCACAAATGTTGCTTTAAATATGTGTGAACAAATAGGTATTATACAACATACCTTACTGAATTGAAATAGTCTTTTTTTGTATTGAGACAAACTCCGTTTTTTTCGAGCACGGCAAAGTGACTCCACTGCACCTGATGGTAAGCGTAGTGCAGTCCATAAAAACTAGCGACCACTGACAAACAATGGTTGATGATGATTGATTGACCGGCATGATTCTGGCGACTGCTGATAAACCCATTGATTTATCAGAAGTCGCCAGAATCATGTCGGCGTATTTATGCGTCTTCACACTCCCAATCCGAAGAGGAAAGAAGCGAACTCCGTGCAAAGCGGGCTAGTAGTCGGCTATGAAACTAAATATTATATATTATTTATTTTAAAATAAATTTATTGTGGCTCTGGCTGCAGTGGGACTATAAGTCTCTCGCAGTTCTTGCCCTTCGTTATACCCACAATATGGATAGTGATGCCTTGTGTGATCAGTACTCAGGTCTATGTGTAAGACTGATTTAAGTATAATTTATTTTTGACGTTTCTATGTGTTAGGACTTGGACAATATTGATGACTTTTCCTTGACGTTACTGCAAGTTCCTCTCGTTGTAGAAGATTGAAAATAATTTTATAATGTTGGAATACCTTATAATATTGTACTAGTATTGTCATATTAACAAATTCGCTCTATAAAATAAGTGCTCAATATTTTAAGCATTTAGAAGGGTGGACCTTATTAATTACTTACTAAGTTAATTAGCTTTGTTATGACTTCTTACAACACATTTAATTTGTATAATGACCTTGACCACAAGGCCTGTTTCCAACAAAATTATAATTTAAGTAATGCAAGGTGTTAATTACATATTAAAGAGATCCACTTATTTAACATAAAATAAATTTGTATTCAAACTTTTACGCTTTTGTTTTTAAATCGTTACGGTTAAATCGGACGTCCTGTGTGTTGTGGCTGATGATGATGATAATTACTTAAAAATATCCTTGTAAAGGAAGAAATAATAATATAAATTGAATATAACAAACAATTACAATTCTCTATGCCATATCGGAATGCAATAACAGGTCATGCAGCTGCAGACAACTTTAAATTACTTGTTAAATTGTTCTATCGTAAATTGTTTATGAATCCATGGTAACCTCGTCTGGCTGCATTTGACAAATCACTCCAAAATGTGATTTCGTTCTTGTTATTACTGTATTAACTTAGAATTTAATGATATTAGAATTTAAAAAAATTTAAAAAAGTGATATTGGATTTATCCATATCAGCCCGAAAACAGCTCTAGAGATAACTCTTATAACCAGTGATAATTGCTATAATTACAACAATAAAATCTCAATTAATTTAAAACCCATAATATTTAAAATGAAAGAAATATATTGTTGATAATCCACGCATTGAAATTATGTAGCTCATAAATCGAGGCACAGAACCGGTCCGATGCGATTTTTGGATGAAGCAAGATCGAATAATGGCAACCCTTTTGCATAGCTTTACATATTGGGTAACGTCTGAAAGTTCTGTATATATAAAATGGATATGCAGTGTCTTCATCCCGGAACTGTCTCACTTGATTACTCGGTCGCCATATTATAGCAGTTCCAGGACTTCTACCTGCCCTCATCCCTCCTTAATGTGGCGTCGACGGAACACATTTTTCAAAGGATGTCGCAGAAAGGATTTGGCTTAGTGTTTACGACCGGATAGGCAGCCTGCCTAACGTCAACCCTCTCTGAGGGATCCGGTCCAGGCAAATTCAATTAGAAAATTCGCTTTGCCTGACCTGGGAATCGAAATTTGACACTTAGTAATCGCAGTTAACTTATATTGTGGGATATTAAATTTTAAATTCACAAAAGAGTTCCTAGTTATACCTACGATCATGCTTTTTTTATCCGAAAACAGAACAGGTCTGTATCTGTGGACAGTGGTCAGTGACTGCTTAGTGCAAGCGATAGCAAGCGATAATTCAGAAAAAAGACCCTTAACTTAGAAAAGTCAGAGGTGTATGCGTCAATTTGGGGATGATCTCGAACCTCCGACACTTGTCTCGGCATTTCGTACCATTCCCAACTGAGCTATCGCTGCTATTTAGCTATCGCTGCTATTTAATATACTTAAGTGTATTATAACAGCTGTGATAATCTATTAAAACCAACTTTCTCTAAATGCAGATATAAAACGCTATAAAAATAATTGTGGTTTATTGCTTTGTTCTTTAATTAAACTTATGGGAACTTATTATCATAAAGAAATACAGGTTTTGTCATTAATATATATTAACTCTTGTTCTAGAAAGAAGTAGTAAAACGTATTTCTGTTTTAATTTTTAAGAACGGCTGACGTCGACCCCTTTTTGGTGAATCTAGTATCGAGCAAATCGTATTAGAATAACAGCTTTACCCAATATAGGATTTGAACCCGGGAAGGCCACAGCACATATATCCTGCCATTAGACCAATACTACATAACTATTGTTCTAAACTGCCTCGGTGGCGTGGTGGTATTTCGGTACGACTACGATTCTGAGGTCTCGGGTTCGATCCCCGGGTCGGGCAAAGTGATATTGGATTTTTCCATATCAGCCCGGAGTCTCGAATTTGTGCCCGATATGGCGATAGGCTCGCCCCCTATCACATCTGGGATGGAACTAAGCTCGGCGAAATGTGGGTGTTCTAGTTCACTAGTGCGCCTCTGCCTACCCCTTCGGGGATACATGCGTGAGCTTATGTTATGTTATGTTATTATCCTAAAATAATAATAATTTGGTTGCAAAATAGATTTTTTTTTAAGAAAAAGTGCATCTTGATCCATAAATGTTACATCTGACACATTGTGTATTGTTTGAGGCGTGTTGCCAAACATTTATACCCAACTGGGTTTCATACTCCAATTGTAACGACCTTACTTTCCATGAATTAACAGGATTTGGTACGTTCTTGACACTAGTTAGTGAATGTTAACGTAGAACAACATCATAAATTATAGTTTGACGGATACATTCGATACCGCATTTTAACTCATGATTAGTTCGCGGTCATTTATTATGACAGGTATAATGATACTAAAGTAACAATAGCTCAGTTGGGAATGGTACGAACTGTCGAGATGAGTGTCGGAGGTTCGAGATCGACCCCTAAATTGGAGCATACACCTCTGACTTTTCTTACTTAAGGGTCTTTTCTTTCTGAATTATCGCTTGCTTTAACGGTGATGGAAATCTTCGTGAGGATACCTTCATAACCGAGAATTTCACCATCAGAATTTCGAAGGTATGTGTAGTCTACCAACCCGCATTAGGCCAGCGTGGTAGACTAAGGCCTAACCCCTCTCATTAGTAGAGGAGGCCCATGCCCAGCAGTGGGACAGTAATACTACAGGGCTAATATTATTATCATAATTAAATATTTTATATATTATTTGCACACTATAGAAGAATACAAAAGGACCATTTATCTTGTTTACATCAATTAATTAATTGCTGATGCTTATTAATGCAACTTTCCCTTTTATTTCTCATAGGCCAGGTCTCACGGAAGTAAGCAGGAAGTAATATCCTCCCACGTTCTTGTCTATAAAATGTATAAGTTAGTTCATATAGTTTCAACCGAGATAATAATTTTTTTTTAATATAAATGATAAATTAATTAATGTCATATAGTGAACTGAAAGTACATAAAAAAAGTAATTTCGATCGATGTCATTTGAATGTCGATAAAAGAATATATAACTCTCTATTTGTTCAATATACAATAAGGTTTAATAAAAGATTTTTCATAATGAGTTTACCTGCATAAAACAATGATTGAATTACAAATTAACGATATAAACAAGTAGGTACAAGTACAAAAGAAGATCAGGTATTTCATTGAAACTTATAATTTAATTATATTATTAGTAATCTTAATAGCTTCATTATGATAATGAGAATTAATATAGTATACAGTGGCGTTTATTAAACCACAATCTAACGAAAGACATGGTTTTATACACTTTATCGCTACTTTATAGAAAAATGAGAATTAATTTAGTAGTGTCTTATATTTTTAAAGTCAAAATGTAATTTAAAATAAACATAACGAAAAACACCTACTATTTGAAACACGTTATTTTCTTTTTCTCCATCTATCCTTATCTTACGTAACTGTGAGTTTGGCGCAATACAAATTTTCAAATTTTAGGACATGCTCTCTCAGTCTACTGCCCACATACGTTGCCACTAGATCAAGAGCGCCTATATTAAAACCTGTTATTTAATTATAAACCTTATATATTAATAATATTACTATCTTAATAATTTATAATAAGAAATAATATAACGCACAGTGGATCAGATCTCGCGTGACATTGCGAAATTATGTTAATCACATCGATGATATAACAATCAATGATCAAATGTGGGCTAATGAGTTTTTTGACACAACATAGTGACCGTCATCTCGTGAGGTCATAGGTGGAATGTTTTATTGGTGGATACGTTTATTTTTATGCCTTTTTTAAATTAAAGATGAATAATAATTTTTGGACGTGTTGAGTATTGAAAAGTTTGTTAATTGGACAATTAAAGATGTTAAAGAAATCTTTTGTATAGTATTGGGTGCACGGTACGATTGCCATCTCGAGGTCTCGTGTTCGATCCCGGCTTAGGCACAGTGATATTGGGTTTTTATATTCAGAATCTGCCCGGAGTCTGGAATTTGTTCCCGATATGGCGCTAGGCTCGCCCCCTATCACACCGGGGCGGAAATCAGCGGAGGCGGAGGGCGGTGAAATGGGGGTGTTCCAGTTCTCTAGTTCTCCTCTGCCTACTCATTCGGGGATAAAGACGTGAAACTATGTGTGTAAGAAAACGATTAAAAGCGCAATATAGCGAGAAGAGTTACACAGTACTTAAGGCTACTTGAGACACAGATAAAGCACGATTTACCTTAAATCTCGATTTAAATATATCAATGACATCTAAGTTCAATGGAGTTGTAGCTGCAAGACGTCATTACACCTTGACGCTGTGTAGTTACACTAACCCGTTGTTACCTGTCCGGCGTATTTATATCAACCCGGCATACGCGCGGCCACTGCCTCGCCGTGGAGCGGCTACAGTGGCGCCACCTGACATCGAACTTATTCTAGGCAGTCACAATCATCCTATTGGTCAACCGAAATTATACGCAACGGTGTTACTTGTACTAGTTGTAAGCTCTGTATTGTGGATATAGATAGACAGATTGAAACCAAATAAATTATTATATTATTATCGTTCATCTTGAGTTTTACTACTTGCACTACAAGCTCCTTACATTGGTGACCCTCGACTCCAACAAACGTCCGCAAGACCATGCAAGCAAACAACGCAAGCGAGCACGAACTTTCCGGCGTATCGACTGCTCTCCGTATACCACCTATATGGCGCGACAGGCTACGGTTATGGTTTGCGCAGTTCGAAGCTATCGTCTCCTCGCACAAGAAGGGCGACAAGGCAATGTACGAACTCGTCATCGGTCAACTCGAGCGACAGGACATTGACGAAATTGCCGATATAATTCTGTGTCCTCCTGAAAGCAACAAGTACGAAGCAATCAAGAACCGCCTGCTACAAGTTTACGAGGAATCAGAGCAACGTCAAGTGCAAAGATTACTATCCGAAATGGAGCTAGGAGAGATGAAGCCATCACAATTACTACGCCGTATGAAAAACTTAGCTGGTGACAAAATCTCCGAGCCAACATTACGTATCATGTGGACGAATCACCTCCCCCAGTCTATTCGCGCTGTTCTTGCTGTAAGCGAGAACATTGCTAAGAATTCAGACATCAACGAACTCGCGCTTATGGCAGACAAGATATTGGAACAGTCACGTCCCGAAGTATCGGCAGTAGCTTGTATCCCAAGTCCCAGTACATCAACCGATATGTCGATCCACGAAAAAATCGACATGCTCACGCGGGAGATAGCTGAGTTGAAGGCTCAACGCGCACCTTATCGATCAAGACGACCGTTTCGCCGCAACCGCTCTAACTCAAGATCCCAAAGTAGACATCGTGTTCCGCGCAGTGGCACTCCTCATAGGTCCGAAACACCAGCAGTGTGCTACTATCACCGAAAATTCGGGAATCAAGCACGACGATGTACGCGTCCCTGCAAATTCGAAGACAATACGCCTGTTTCGGAAAACTAAACACCGCGTTGGCCGAGGCGGGAACCGGCGCGAAAAACGTATCACACCGCCTATTCATAACTGATAGAAACTCACGTCTACCATTTTTAATCGATACGGGCGCAAATGTGTCAGTCATACCAAAGCGCAGAGGGATGAAGGTAGCTCCAACATCATTTCAACTATACGCTGCCAACAACACCAAAATACCCACATACGGCGAAAAAACGATGGTGCTAGATTTGAAACTACGAAGACCCTATTCATGGAAGTTCGTCATTGCTGCAGTCAGCAAGCCAATCATCGGCGCTGATTTTTTGAAGCATCATAATCTCCTTGTTGACATAGGCGGTCGTTGCTTAATCGACAAGGTCACGAACTTATCCGTCAAGACGTCAGTTACATATTCTACGGAGCCAACTGTACGGAGTATTGATGACAATCAACATTTCCACCAAATTCTCGCCGAGTACCCGGACATCATCAGACCATCCTCGTCGAAAAACACACCAAAACATCGCGTCGAGCATCATATTGAAACTACGGGTCCGCCACTACACTGTAGGACACGACCGCTACCACCGCATCGATATCTGGCTGTTAAGAAAGAATTCGAAACCATGATGCAGCACGGGCTATGTCGCCCAAGCAAAAGCCCTTGGTCGAGTCCACTGCACGTGGTGCCAAAGAAGAATGGCGATTTACGCGTATGTGGCGACTACCGGCGACTAAACGCTGTAACATTGCCAGACCGTTATCCCGTACCACGTCTTAAAGATTTCACCTACCTGCTCCACGGCAAGAAAATATTCACAACACTGGATTTGAACCGTGCATACCAGCAGTTACCGGTCTATGGTCCCGATATTGAGAAGACAGCCATAACTACGCCATTCGGACTATTTGAGTTTCCCAGAATGTGCCCTGGCCTCAAAAATGCTGGTCAAACATTCCAGCGTTTTATTCATCAAGTGCTCAATGGACTGGATTTTGCATTTCCATTCATCGATGACGTCATATTAGCCTCTGAAGATATAGACCAACATTACAAAGATCTACGGGCCGTCTTACATAGATTAGACGAATACGGGATAACGATAAACCCGTCCAAATGCGTCTTTGGTAAAGAGAGTGTCAAATTCCTTGGTTATGATGTATCCAATGAAGGTATCAAGCCTCCATGTGAAAAGGTTAAGGTCATCGTAGACTATCCGAAACCAGAAACCATACAAGACTTACGTCGCTTCCTCGGAATGGTGAATTTTTACCGTGACAACATTCCTAACGCCGCTCACATGCAAGCTCCACTCAACATGTTTCTGCATAACTCAAAAAAACGCGACAAATCTAAAATAAACTGGACAGATGAAGCAATGCAAGCATTTGAAGCATGTAAAGTTAGCATCCAAAACGCAGTTTTACTTGCTCACCCATCGCCGTCGACCGACCATCCAGTATCGCTTATGTGTGACGCATCAGACAAGTGTGCAGGCGCTGTACTCCAGCAACGAGTGAATAATAAATGGATACCTATTGGCTACTTCTCGAAAAAATTCTCCGATACGCAACAGCGATACAGCACCTTTGACAGAGAGCTGTCAGCAGTATACATGGCAGTCAAACATTTTCGCAAAATGTTTGAGGGACGAGAATTGATAATCTACACAGATCACAAGCCCTTAATATACGCAATCCACAAGCCACCGTCGGACAGCGAGACTCAACGACGAGCCCGCCAACTACTGTTCATCAGTGAATTTACGACTGACTTACGTCATGTGAGCGGAGTGAACAACGTAGTCGCAGACGCACTGTCACGGATCGAGGCAATTGACACACCCTCACCAATAGATTATACGAAGCTAGCCGCAGCCCAAGAACGAGACCCAGTCATTCCCCAGCTCATGGAACAGTCCAACATTGCTCTCAAGAAAATCGCCTTACCCACAACTGGCAATTATATCTACTGTGAGACATCAACACGCAATATACGACCTTATTTACCGATCGATTTCCGCCGCATCGCATTCAACACTGTTCACAATATAAGTCATCCCGGTATAAGAACAACACGAAAACTCATGCAAGGAAGATACTTTTGGCCTTCAATGAATGCAGATATCGGAGTCTGGGCCAAAACGTGCACAGAGTGTCAGCAATCGAAGATTCAACGCCATACACATAGCAAAATTACACTGTTTCCGCCGAGCGACCGATTTCAACACCTGCATATAGATATAGTCGGCCCGCTACCTGCATCGGCGCACGGGCACCGCTATCTGCTAACCATGATAGACCGCGCGACCCGTTGGCCCGAAGCCATTCCTATACAAGATATTACATCGGAAGCAGTCGCGAACACAGTCTACGACACCTGGATAACACGATTCGGTACTCCCATCACTATTACAACTGACCAAGGGAGACAATTTGAAAGTCAGCTGTTCCTTGAATTAACAAGACTCATTGGCGCTGAAAAAACCCGCACTACTGCTTACCACCCGCAGAGCAATGGGATTATTGAGCGGTGGCATCGGTCATTGAAAGCTGCACTCATGTCGAGACTCGCAACTAGTAACAAGTGGACTGCAGAACTACCTACTGTATTAATGGGACTTCGCGCTGCCACTCGCACCGACACCAACACAAGTGCCGCTCAGCTTACTTACGGACAAGCACTTCGACTGCCAGGTGATTTTGTAGCACCATCACCTAAGCCTACGAAAATGGACAGCAACTATGTTGATCAACTACACCACCTTATTACACGGTTGACACCAACATACTTACCACATGGCAACAAAAACAATATATTTGTTCACCAAGATCTCAGCACATGTAAAGCTGTGTTCCTACGTGTGGACTCCGTCCGTAAACCGCTACAGCGCCCATACCAAGGTCCATATCCTGTGTTAGCGAAGAATGATAAGTACTTCACGCTAAAACTACCTTCACGTACTGTCAATGTGTCTATTGATCGCTTAAAGCCGGCATATACATTGAACACGGAGGAGCAATGCATATCCCAAGGCATCGATCCAGTTCCTGTAGCAAAGCTGGTACAAAAACAAGTGGTGACGACCTGTGACAAAAGAACCCACATAACAAGATCAGGAAGAGCAGTGAAGGAACCTGTACGCTTCGCTTGAGGGGGAGCACTGTAGCTGCAAGACGTCATTACACCTTGACGCTGTGTAGTTACACTAACCCGTTGTTACCTGTCCGGCGTATTTATATCAACCCGGCATACGCGCGGCCACTGCCTCGCCGTGGAGCGGCTACAGTGGCGCCACCTGACATCGAACTTATTCTAGGCAGTCACAATCATCCTATTGGTCAACCGAAATTATACGCAACGGTGTTACTTGTACTAGTTGTAAGCTCTGTATTGTGGATATAGATAGACAGATTGAAACCAAATAAATTATTATATTATTATCGTTCATCTTGAGTTTTACTACTTGCACTACAAGCTCCTTACAGAGTATAGGACTCTAGATTAGCAACAGTGATGCAAGACGCTCTTAGAGCTTTAAATCAGAGCCTCTTACTTATAAAAATATTTAAGCGCTGCTTATCTTTAACCATAGGGTGTCCCTTTTATTTTTATACAATATAACGCAGGGAAAAAAGTGACAGGCTATTCTTAGCGAAAAGATAAGCAAAAATATGTTTATAAGTAAGGCCCAGAGTAACTAGTTACTCACTCTGATTACTCATAGTTTTGAGTATGACATGGTTGTGAAATAAAGACGGTAGTCTACAAAAAATAAACAGCGTCCGATGGCGAAAGATGTGGTGATGTATTAACTATATCACAATCATTTATTTTTATCTACAGGTTCATACGTAACAATTGCCAAATAGTGTTTGGAAACAGTCTTCCTGTATCAACGTGAAATGCAATCGACTACTTTCATATAGGAAGCGTGGCTTCAAGCAATAGCTTATTTTCATCAATATTTTTATATTTTATTGCTTAAAAAACGGATTTCAAAGTTAGTTATCAGACACGGACGTAAAAAAAGGTGGACGGAGCGCTAGGAATATTGAAAGTGAAGGAGGTTTTTCGGCCCATTCGATCTATCGACATTTGACACGAAATGGTGGCGACTGGCGACTGAGCGTGTTATGAGTGTTAATGTGTGCGTACAGGAGCGTTTGTGTGCATGGCCTTTCTTTGATGTCCGTTTAATATAGGCGAGATGTTGTCCTTTTTTATACGTCCGTATTATCAGTAGAACAAAGACGAATGTAAAAGACTGAAAATGACGCCAATGCGTAAAGCACCGGTTACCGTAATAGTAATTTTCAACGTAGCTATCTACATTAGGGGTTCAAATACTTTTTTTATAGTAGAGACTGGCAAACGAGCAGATGATAAGTGGTACCTGATGGTAAGTGATTTCCACCATCCATAGCACGCATCATGATTATTTTTAAATTATAATCATGGATGCGTTGCCAACCTAAAATGAGGGAAATAGGAATTAGGAAAGGAAGGGAGGGAATTGGACCACCGGATATCACACTCACCAAAAGAAAACCGACAGCAAGCTGCCACTACGTTGGTTTTCTGTGGGACAGTGGTATCAAACTGGTCGACCATTCGTGCCAAAGACAGACGTGTGTGGCTGTACCATGTGGCTTTACCACCCAATCAATTCAATTAACTCAATTAACACGTTAACGTCTTGTTTTAACTATTGGTAACGATTTAACTGTTATACAATTAACGTCGGAAAGGTAAAACGCTACTAAACTTTAACAGCTTCTTACATCGAGTATCGGCATACAATTTTGATATGTAAAGCGTTCGGCGATAAGTGATACAATTGAGATTTAAATGAGGTATATATACACTAGGCCTTAGTCTACCACGCTGGCCAAATGCGGGTTGGTAGACTTCAAATACCTTCGAATTTCTTGTGGAGAAATTCTCGGGTATGCCGGTTTCCTCACGATGATTTCCTTCACCGTTATAGCGAGCGATATTTCACAATGAAAACACACTTAACATAGAAAAGTCAGAGGTGTATAATTCATTTTGGGGTTGGACTCGAAACTCCGACACTCGTTTCGGCAGTCCGTACCACACCGAACTGAGCTATCGCTCCTTGTTGTGCTCTCATTATTAGAGGAGGCCCGTGCCCAGTAGTGGGACAGTAATATTACAGGGCTAATATTATTTATTTTTATTTATATATGTAAACACTATATGGAAGAACTGGTGCTAAGGTGACAATTGCGTGATCCTTCGAATTGTAGTACATTGTGCGTCGCTTCCATACAGGGTTATATCATCGTTATACAATACAAGAACTTTCACTACAATGGCTTACATGTACTGCATAAAAAGCTTATTGTGACGTGTGGAAAGTGTATTATTAAGTGGCAGAGGTTGTATAAAACCTATCAAAGATAGGAAACGAAGGTCCGGGATCATGTGGTGCTGCATTGGGTAATTTCGCTACGTGATTCATGTAACATAACTTCACGGCCCGACTTCAAAATGTATTTGATCATGCAAAAATTTGGTAGGAAATCGGTCCACATTTGGCGGAGATATTGGGGAACATACATACGAAGAACTTTCAGTAAATGTAAAACGTTTTCTAAATGAAAATGTAGACATACTTACATAAGCTCACGCCTGAATCCCCGAAGGGGTAGGCAGAGGCGCACTAGCGAACTAGAACACCCGCTTTTCGCCGAGCTTAATGTGAGTGAAATTGTAGAGATTTTAGTTTATGGATATTTTTCGCGAATTTCCTACTATTATCTAAATAGAACTAAATTCTTAATGTAAATATATGCGTATGTAATTATGGGCTATTTGAGTTATTATTAGCACGTAAATAGCTGTTTAGCGGTATGTTAGAGATGTGGTTCTAATATCTAAACAAAATATTTATCTAACATTTAAAGCATTTATTCATACTACGCTTTGTCGCTCCTTGAAATCTTACAAAATTCAGTATGGTGAGAGGAATTTATGTATAAATGGTACTGAAGTTTTATTATAGCATATATCTTCTAGAAGGGCTTCAAAAAGCAGGAGGACTTTTAAATTTGTCAGTATTGTTTTAAGTCTTCCATCTACCTTTCATCATCATCATGACATCATCAGCCACAGGACGTCCTCTGCTGGACATAGGCCTCCCCCAAAGATTTCCAGACCGACCTGTTGGAAGCATCTACCTTTATCGAATTTCAATTTAGACTCCGTGGAATACACTTTTTAGCATGTTTTTAGAAATGATTCAAATTAATCTTTGCCAGATGTCAATACTTCAAAGGGGATTCAGTCACAGGTAAAGCGTGTTAAAGAAACTACATTCCCCTATTCAGACTCGAATTTTGTACCTTTTGGTCCACAACCTATATACACATTATATAGAGAGAAACTAGATCGGGTCCCGGGTCGGGCAAAGTGATATTGGATTTTTCCATATCAGCCCGGAGTCTGGAATTTGTGCCCGATATGGCGATAGGCTCGCCCCCTATCACATCTGGGACGGAACTAAGCTCGGCGAAATGTGGGTATTCTAGTTCGCTAGTTACCTCTGCCTACTCCTTCGGCGACACAGGCGTGAGCTTATGTATGTATGTAGATCACGAAGGCGACAGATCTTTTCATCTTCAGTGCACAGAAATAATTAACCATAATAACCTTACAACTGCATTTATTGCACAAAGTGCATTTAATTGTATCGTTTAACTACATTTTTGCCGTGTGACTGTTGTCGTACCGTCTAATTAGTATCTAAAGCTAGTTGTACCCTAGATGATATATAGATTTTATTAAAAACTTGAGTTTTTTTTTAATAGCAGAGACTGACAAACGAGCAGATGGGTCACCTGATGGTAAGTGGTCTCCAGAGGACACCCAAGACACAAAAAGAATCATGGGTTCGTTGCCAACCTAAAAGGGAAATAGGGTTTAGGAATAGGATTTCAATGTTTAGATATTGATGTTGACTTATTATACTGTTTGTATAGAATCTGCAGGGGCTTATATACCGCCTAATCCAAAAATCTAAAAATATCCATTTTGTGGTAAATAAGATTCAAAATTGAGTGACGACGTGTCTTGTTCTTTTTGTACATTATTAAGCTATTTAATCTCTAATAGATAAAGCACATAACAAAGATGTCCCTTTATGTTACAGTCATATAATTTATTTTAATTACGCTTAAAATATATTTTACGGCCTTAATAATGGCTTCATTAATTAATTTTATGGAGTGTTTATTACCATTAACCATATGTTTACAACATACAATATATCTACGACTTTAACCTCTACAAGTCTTTGATCTGCTGTCAAACATCAAAATATGTGGTCATTTATTACGTTAATAAATACAAAATAATCATATCTCACATTTGGAGGCCTTTGACCGACATTGGGACACCGCAGTAGTACAACACGCTCTACGAAAATCACGGGTAAACTCGAACGAACGAAAACGATTACGTTATTTTTTGCACGATTTTTTTTACGCGATTTGCAAATTTTTTTTCCACCTGCCCTTATTGTGGGGTTGACGCAAAACCATTTTCAATTATGTTGCAGAAAAGTTCCGCCTTAACTTTAACGACCAGCTGCTTGTATATTTCGGACACGACTAGCGTGACTACCGTAATATACGTGGAATCTGCGGCCCGAGCAGACTTTTTTTGACAATCGAATTTGAATATCGAACTCGCTGCCCACTGCTGACATTTGATTAATATGTCATACAAATATCATAGATGCGCATCGAGCTCAATTCGAATTCTATTGTCAATAAACAATAATCACAAGTTTAAAAACCTATCGGATTTACATCAAAATTTATCCCACAAACAGCCTCTGTGGCGCAGCGGGCGAGTAGCCGGCTGTGAAGCGAGAGGCCGCGGGTTCGATCCCCGCACCGAGACAAATGTTTGTATGGCTTACAAATATTTGTTTCGGGTCTAGGTGTTGTGTGACCGAAAGTCTCTCGTAGTTCCTGATACCCACAACACAAGATTCCATCTTAGTGTGGGGTCAGGACTATGTATGTAACTGTGGGGTGTTATTTACTTATTATTTATCCGATCGTGACCACCATATGAGACCACCCTTGAAATAAGCTCTATCGATCACAAAAATAATCTTGAAAATCGATCTATATTTGGCAGAGATATTGCGTAACATACATAAAAAAACACAGACGAATTGTGGACCTTATAATCCACCTCCTCGAAAATATTCCTTCTCGGGCCGCTGCAGCATGAAAAGAATGGTGGCAATCATACATAGAGGTAGTGGAGTTAAGTTATGTGCATATAACCTCCGCACTTGCGACCTCAGCGTACTACCGTATTCACTTTAGGATCCGGCAAAATTCCAGAGTCAACAATTTTAATGAGTTAACTACCTTTATACGTTATAAAATTCCATTTTGCAGAAAAGGTCAAAATATACTTTTGTTTAGGTAACATAACATAAGCTCACGCCTGTATCTCCGAAGGGGTAGGCAGAGGCGAACTAGCGAACTAGAACACCCACATTTCGCCGAGCTTAGTTCCGTCCCAGATGTGATAGGGGGCGAGCCTATCGTCATATCGGGCACAAAATCCAGCTCCGGGCTAATATGGAAAAATCCAATATCACTTTGCCCGACCCGGGGATCGAACCCGAGACCTCAGAACCGTAGTCGTACCGAAATACCACCACGCCACCGAGACAGTCTGTTGTTGTTTAGGTTTAGGTATATTTGCTGAATGTCGTTTTTTATACATTTTCTTAAAAACAACCCAAGATTGCACGGAGTGTGCACGGAGTTGCATTGGAATTTGTGCCCGATGTGGCGATAGGCTCGCCCCCTATCACCTAAGTTTACACCTTTTGTAATAAATTTTTTTAACATTTTTTGAACACATTCATTAGAAAAAAATATTATCATATTTTAATATAATAGAGAATATAATTTGTCAGTCTGTATATAGTATGATGTTAGCGGTAAAAATAAATCGATTTAAACAAATATTATAAGTATTGACACAAAAAATGCTATTTACTATTGCACTTATTTAAAACAAACTCGTTATCAGTCGTATATCGGCCGTTTATTGACATGTCATTTGACTTTAATTACTAAATTAAATGTATAACTTGTTTATATTATTGTTGCAGAATGAATAATTAAATAGGTGTTAGCTAATTATACACTTATAGGTCTATCATAGAGATCAATATTATCGATACTGGTTGTAGCCAGTTGTTCAGGAAATTAATGAAGTTGTCAACAAACTGTGATAAGGATGATAGGCCAAGGTGAAGTGTGTTTATGTTTAAATATTATAGAAATATTGAGGGTAGAGAGGTCTTGAATTGAAATAAAACTAGTTTTTACGGATTCTATCACGATTCCTTTTGTATTTATTTTATTTTTAATCCCGAAGTTTAGGAAGCTTTACAGCCTTCGTGGTCAAGTCTCGGAAACTTTAATTATTTTAATTAGATGCCAGTCGCGTCCTTGGTCTAGTGGCAATATGTATGGGCTGTGGACCGGGAGGTCCTGGGTTCGATTCCCAGGTCGGGCAAAGCAAATTACCTAATTTAATTTGCCCGGGGTTTGTTTTCTTTAGAGGGGGGTTGACGTCAGGCGCGCCTGCCTGTAGTTAAACGTCCGGCCGCCTGGCCGTATCGTAAAAAATAAGGCAAATCATTCCCGCAACATGTTTGAAAACGTGTGTTGAAATGAAAAAGATACCAGAAGATTGGAAGAAACTTTTTATAACAGGGTTATTGATGCATATTTCACTTCCAGCGCCACTTCCAGCTCAGCGATAAATCTCTATTTATCCCAAATATTGATTTTAAGATAGGAGTGAGCTGTCGGATAAATCGAGATACGGTGTAACTGTAGATTAGTAATAGCATTGCAAATTGCGCTATTACATCAATGGAAAATGCACATATAGCTGTAAAATTTTGACACTTTTATGCAGCAAACCTTTTCCGTAAACATGTATGTAATGATAATAATGATAGTTCTGACTGTTACTTGACAAAATGTAAGTATTGCTAATATTTCTGGTCATTGCGACAAAAATAATTTACCAAAAAAAAAAACATCATATGTGGCAATTTATTTACTCAGAGATTATAATATTTCAAGGTCTGTTATCTTACACTAATTTATTTGAAACTTGTATTTCAAAAGACTGACGTGCAATTTGCGATTTATCGTAACATTGCGATCTGACCTTAACAGCTGGTGGTATTGGGGTCGTAACAAAGAAGAGAAACAGTTAACCCTTACCGCAGTAACTTTAATATCATACAGTCAAGGCAACCGCGCCTCGCTACTCTACATTTCATTTTCTTCCTGGACACACTGCTTTGAAGCATTGCCAACATTATAGCCAACAAATAGATTCATATCTCACATAACATAAGCTCACGCCTGTATCTGAGGTGCACTATCGAACTAGAACACCCACATTTCGCCGAGTTTAGTTCCGTTCCAGATGTGATGGGGGCGAGCCAATCGCCATATCGAGCACAAATTCCAGACTCCGGGCCGATATGGAAAAATTCAATAAGACTGCTCGACCCAGGGATCGAACTCGAGACCTCAGGACGGTAGTCGTAACGAAATACAACCACGGCACCGTGGCAGTCAGGCATAAAAAAATTATGTCGTAAATTTTCTTGGTATATAGTAAAATATACTATCGAAATTGTAGATTTTAAAAGTCCCATATATTTAGCTCCCTAGGTTGCTAAAATTAAGTGATGTAATAGTACAAAAAAATATTTATAAAGTAGCAAATATTTGTGTTCTAGTTCGCTGGTGCGCCTCTGCCTGCCTCTTCGGGGATACAGGCGTGAGCTTATATTATGTATATATTTTGTGAATGAATAAATATTGTATGTTAAGAATTATTATTTCCCGGGGATAATATGCATCGCCTTAATGAAACAATACAGTTTCTTAATTGATAATGATTGTATAAACTAATTGACAGTGTGTATTTTACCGTAATCTTATATTCAAACTATTGTTAACTCCGTGATGCTTCAAGAAATCACCAAGGCTGGTTATTCGTTGGTAACAGTAAATTTTTAACAGTAGGAGGTCGCAGTTTACAACACTACCGTTACGGTTTGATAGATCGACACGCGAATGAAGTGCTTTATGTTTTATTTAACTGGATTGTTAAAAAAATGTGTGAAAAACGCAAAACAGAATGTTTTACGCTGCATAGTTATTGTTTGTATTCGTAGTACATGGTTATTATTTATTTTTATTTAAGAGACTATGACGAATTGTTTTGTTCTATTAAGTTATTATATTGATTCAATACATTTCAATGCCAATTCCATTTATATTACCTACTTTTCTTATTTATTAAACTGGCTCGCCTCGTTGCCTTCATTGACAGTTGGGCTAGAGATAGTTGAGCATCGACATATTATTTACCTAGATGCACAGTTGACGGTCGGAAAATGGGACAACAAAGCACTCCTTTTGACTACAGTCGGACGCCGATAGAATTCTAAATTTCAAAATTCAAATTGAAGAACGCTTGCTCATTTCGTTTAAAAAGCTACATTATAACACGTCCATAGGGTTATATTTGTGATGATTTTTTTAGAACTTGTGATCTTTTTCTTTGTTTTATTGCTGAGACCACTTTTTAGGTGGATATTTGCAAAGAACTGTGTATCTAGGGTATATTTATGCAGGCCGGCATGACTCTGGCGACCATTCATAAACTATGTTTATCGATGGTCGTTGGTTTTTTTGGACTGCACTACGCTTACCATCACGTGTTGTGTAGTCACTTTGCCGTGCTCGGATAAAAAAGAAATTAAAAAAAAGTATTATATTGGTGTAGTCTACCTTCAAAATACTCGATAGTGCTACACCTATTCATAATAGAAAATACGATCAACATTGTCAAGTATTGTCAAGTCTGAATATGTGTCGACGGTGTTAAAATTCTTTGGTATCGACAATACTATCGAGAACTTACTGATTTTGAAGTTAGCTGTCGATAGCGTATTTATCGATAATGCTGTATAAGCGTATACAATATCTATTCGCACCTTTTGGTGGCAAATTAAGTGTACAGTAAAATGATTTGTAAAAATTGTTATGTTCTAGTCAGACATAGTTGCTACTCGACGATTACGTAGCTCCGTCTATTAACATGTCGCGACAAAATAAATATAACGGTTAAATATTCCATAACAGATAGCATTTATTTTTAACATGTTACCGATAGTGGCATACTTTTCTAATTTCAGTCGCATTTCGCCATAACTGAATAGTCTCAACTCTCAATACTTTATTTGTAACAATAAGATTTTGCAAAATATTGTGTCAGTATGTGACAAATCTACATTAGGTTTTTTTTATCTGAGAACGGCAAATAAGGGATAAGATTATCCGCCCGGATAGTGTATATAGTGTGAAACTGTCGCCTTCTTGGTCTAGGGGTTCGATTCCCAGGTCGGGCAAAGCGAATTTTCTAATTTAATTTGCCTGGGACTTGATCCCTCAGAGGGGGTTAACGTCAGGCAGGCAGCCAGTCGTAAAAACTTAGCCAAATCCTTTCTGCAACATGCTTGAAAAAGTGTGTTGCGCCGATCCCACATCAGGTCGGACAAGGGCAGGTAGAAAGAAATATCTGAGCACGGCAATTTATCTACAATAGACTGATGGTAAACGCATTGCAGTCCACAGGCGGTGGCATCCGACAACATGTGACATGTATTGGTGGTCATCAGAATAACGCCTGCCGCCATAAATGCTTCATCAGACTACAGAGAAAGAAGAAGCTTATCGAGGGGCCTACGAATGGACAGGCGGATGACCGATGTAGGGACATAAGTATATACCTCATACTCGCCACAACAAACCTTTAAAGTCTCGTCATGTTTTGAAGAACGCAAGAACGGAGAGTCGCATTCACATTGGCCGATATTGGAACGTGATCCACAATAAACGTGTGGGTCACTGTGGCAGTTTTTAACATCGAGTGTATGGTGGTCGGCTCACAATTTTGATGATACTTTTTTCAAAGAAAAAAAATCGAATTTAGTTTTAAATTCACCTTTAAATTTATTATTTCCTAACATTCATGTGAACGATCTTGCAAAAGTTAAGGCATTATTTCTTTGTGAATTGTGAACGATTGTTGTTGAAGTACATTTTTAAAATAAATAACAAACAATAGGCGGGAATGAAGTTCACATTCTACAAGGTCTTGGCGGATTTGCAATTTATTCAAACATTTTTGGTGAATAAATGAAGGGGATCTGAGTTTTCGGCCAACTTCCACAAAAGGAGGAGGTTCTCAATTCGTCGGTTTTTTTTTATGTATGTTACTCGATATCTCCGCCAAATGTGGACCGATGTTCAAATTTATTTTGTGTTCGATAGAGCTTATTTTAAGGGTGGTCCCATATAAATTTGGTCACTATCGATAAATTGGAAGTCGGTCAGTTAAGTTTTTAAACTTGTGATTATTAACATTTAAGAAACATTTTCGAGTATGCGACGTGAATATATGCTTAAATGTGCCAGTAAAGGGTACTTACAAAAGCTATATAGAGCCTAAGGCCATGGTTATTTGATAGGTCAGGCACAACTTTGTTAAATGTTGAGATATAATCAGCTACGAAAAACATAATAAACACATTTTGGAAGACTATAAAGGCATATTCTGAATGGAGGTTTAGCATAAATTTTGTAGGTGTCAATATATTCAAATGAGCTGAGGATGTGTTAATTAAATTGATTATTTAGCTAAGCGTAAAAATTAAGAAGGTTAATAACCTCTGTCGTTTTACAATAGCTTGATTATATGTACATACATACATAAGATCACGCCTAAATCCCCGAAGGCGTAGGCAGAGGCGAACTAGCGAACTAGAAAACCCACATTTCGCCCAGCTTAGTTCCGTCCCAGATGTGGTAAGGCGAGACTATCGCCATATCGGGCACAAATTCCAGACGCCGGGCTAATAAAATTCAATACCACTTGGGGATCGAAGTCGGGACCTCAGGACGACAGCCGTACCGCGCACATTACCCTTACGCCATCAAGGCAGTCTTGATTATGTTATTCTATATACCAGAGAAGTAGCCACACGAGCAGGTGGATAACCTGGTGGTAAGTGATCTTCATAGGGCATAGACTTTAAATGGGAATATAGATTAAGAATGAATAATGATGAATGAAACATCCGCCTGTCTTTTGCCCCTCAATTTGCTTCTCTCTTCGGAACCGCACTGCGTTTACTGTCAACTGTATTATATACTGTATTGTAACCACTTAGCACTTCCAGATAAAGAAGACAGTCAAAAATATAGGTCAATCTAGAAATCTTTAGAAGAGTCCTATGTTCAGCAGTGGACGTCCTTTGGCTGATGATGATGATAAATAAAATATTGTGATCTTAAAAATCAGTCGAACAAGTTAAATCTTTAACGGGACTGTTCAAGAGTTGTTATAGAAAAAAAGTGAATGGACAAAATTATAAAAAGTTGTATAGAGTACTTTAAGTCTAAACACATCAATTGTACCGTAACTAATAACGCTCGTCTGAAAAGCTATTTAAATATTTGACATCACATTATTTTAAACTTTTTGTCGTACACTTGTATGGTCCGTTACAGCTTTTAAATAAGTAGCCGCAACACAAATGGCCTTTTAAGTACCATTTCAATATACGGACTCATATGTCTGTTTGATTCAAGAGTATTCAGCATTTTCTAGTATTGGTCTACTAAGTTTAACGAAATTCAAATACGATCAGTTAAGTAATATTAATATAGACATTAGCCTCTCTCTAGGTAAAGTTGTGATTTGGCTTAGTTTTTACAATCAGCCTCCTGCCTGACGTTAATCTCCTCTGAGGGCCAGTGCCAGTTAATCCAGTGTTACAAAAACCGCTTTGAGATTTGAACCCAGGGCGTCCTGATCCGCAGCTCTGTCACTAGACGTAGACATAGCTGTCTACAGCGTGGCTCTACCATTAAATGGTCTTTACCAAAAAAAATATACAGGACAGATATACATTTTTCCGGTTCTCTCGAGGGGCTTGTGGCATGACTTGATGGTTGGTTGGGACGGGTAATGGGTGTTACTGTGTCTGCATCGGTCATCCGCCTGTCTTGTCGCAAGCCCCTCGATTTGCTTCTTCCCTCTTCGAATTCGGAGTGAGAAGAAGCATAAATAGGCCGGCATGATTATTCACCTAACAGCAGCCCGAGCAGGAAAATTTCTGACAACCGTAAATGTATTCGTGCTCGATGCGCGTCTATGAAATTTGTATGAAATACTAATCAAATGTCATCAGTGCGCAGCGAGTTTACATTTACATTAGTTTTTCGTGCTCGGGCTACAGGTCTATCAAACTTGATGTGTATGCCGTGACTAATTGTAAGCATTGTTCCGGCGAAATTTTAACGCGAATGATAGATAGTTTATGCAACAACGGCGCGGCGCGGCGCGTGCTAACTTAGTCACGCAATTTTTTCTCCACAACTTTTTACACTATCCATTAACCTTGGGTTAATTACTAAATGGCTTTCTAATTGGTTGTTTAACTAATTCATTGATACTGAGTTTTTAGTATTTGTTTGTCTAAAGCCGCGTCTCCTGCACCTGTTTTTCTCGAAATAAAAACAAAAACAAATACGCAAAACAATGATTTTCGCTGTCCCCTGCTCATAGAACAATGGAAAATAGATACATCGCTACAGCGAAACCATTTTTTGTGTAGGTGTTTTGTGTAACGTTTTAGTGCAGGAGACGTGGCTTTAGATTAGATCACAACATTCTGTAACCAATTCCATGTTTTAGTATTAAGACGCCTTTAATCTTTAAAAAAAGAGATATAATCGGTGTTTTCACTAATCAACCTTTATCACTTTTATAGATATTAATCAATCTTTTTTCAATTTTATATTAAAGAATCAGCTATTTCTCTTTAATAAGACGTAACATTTTTGTATTAATTTACACATAAATTATGTATTTACCTACTTATGAACACAAAAGTTTCAATTATCAATATACTCGTAAATTCATGAGCCTGAAGTTAGCAGAATTTTTTTTATGAAATTTTTCAAGTTGTCATATAGATTCGAATAAAAGAGTTATTAAAAACAAAACTATGTAAATAACATCACAATAAAATAAAGAAAATATGCCTTATTTTTTTTTTTTTTTTTTACTTACCATTGCTAAGGTATGCTCAGATACAAACTTTACCATGAGATTCTGGCGATTTGAATCAACGAAACGAATATTTTGGGCTATGCTTTTTTTGATTGCGCTATTATCTAATGGCGACTTCCCTCTTTTTTTCAATTTTTTGAGAAAATTTTTACCACGTCATATCTCCTCCAAAAATTTTTTTTTCAAAAAACTGAATGCAGGCATATCTTTAATTTGCTATTATCTAGTGGCGACTTTTTTTATTTTTTTATATTTTTGTCTTCTTTTAATTAATTTTGTAATTTTAAGGCAAAAATAAATTTCAATTTTTTTTCACCATGTCAGATGAGCGAGAATAAACATGGGATCAACAAAAAACAGCATAGCACCCTTTCCTTATTTAATAATCTAATGGCGACTTCTTTTATTTTTTTATTTTTTTTAATTGGTACTTCTATATGACAGTTTAAATATTGAAGTCAATTAAACGCTTATAAAGTCCCATACTCACTACATAATGAGTTTTTTTGGGCATTTTTGGACAAATAGAGAACAAAAATACAATTAAAAATATGAAACACCACAATTTTGAAGTTTCGAGGCATTTTGAAAATAAAAAAATTACCAAGTCATATCTCCGACAAAAAATATTTTTTACAAAAACTGAATGCAGGCATATCTTTAATTTGCTATTATCTAGTGGCGACTTTTTTATTTTTTCATATTTTCGTCTTCTTTTAATTACTTTTGCAATTTTAAGGCAAAAATAAATTTCAATTTTTTTCACCATGTCAGATGAGCGAGAATAAACATGGGATCAACAAAAAACAGCATAACACCCTTTCCTTATTTAATAATCTAATGGCGACTTCTTTTATTTTTTTATTTTTTTTTATTGGTACTTCTATATGACAGTTTGAATATTGAAATCAATTAAACGCTTATAAAGTCCCATACTCACTACATAATGAGTTTTTTTGGGCATTTTTGGACAAATAGAGAATAAAAATACAATTAAAAATATAAAACACCACAATTTTGAAGTTTTGAGGAATTTTGGAAATAAAAAATTTACCAAGTCATATCTCCGACAAAAAATATTTTTTACAACAACTGAATGTAGGCATATCTTTAATTTGCTATTATCTAGTGGCGACTTTATTTATTTTTTCATATTTTCGTCTTCTTTTAATTATTTTTATAACTTTAAGTCAAAAATAAATTTCAATTTTTTTTCACCATGTCAGATGATCGAGAATAAACATGGGATCAACAAAAAACAGCATAGCACCCTTTCCTTATTTAATAATCTAATGGCGAATTCTTTTATTTTTTTATTTTTTTTTATTGGTACTTCTATATGACAGTTTAAATATTGGAATCAATTAAACGCTTATAAAGTCCCATACTCACTACATAATGAGTTTTTTTGGGCATTTTTGGACAAATAGAGAATAAAAATACAATTAAAAATATGAAACACCACAATTTTGAAGTTTTGAGGAACTTTGAAAATAAATAATTTACCAAGTCATATCCCCGACAAAAAATATTTTTTACAAAAACTGAATGCTGGCATATCTTTAATTTGCTATTATCTAGTGGCGACTTTTTTTATTTTTTCATATTTTCGTCTTCTTTTAATTGTTTTTGCAATTTTAAGGCAAAAATAAATTTCAATTTTTTTTCACCATGTCAGATGAGCGAGAATAAACATGGGATCAACAAAAAACAGCATAGCACCCTTTCCTCATTTAATAATCTAATGGCGACTTCTTTTATTTTTTTTATTTTTTTTAATTGGTACTTCTATATGACAGTTTAAATATTGAAATCAATTAAACGCTTATAAAGTCCCATACTCAATATATAATGAGTTTTTTTGGGCATTTTTGGACAAATAGAGAATAAAAATACAATTAAAAATATGAAACACCACAATTTTGAAGTTTTGAGGAATTTTGAAAATAAAAAATTTACCAAGTCATATCTCCGACAAAAAATATTTTTTACAAAAACTGAATGCAGGCATATCTTTAATTTGCTATTATCTAGTGGCGACTTTATTTATTTTTTCATATTTTCGTCTTCTTTTAATTATTTTTATAATTTTAAGGCAAAAATAAATTTCAATTTTTTTTTCACCACGTCAGATGAGCGAGAATAAACATGGGATCAACAAAAAACAGCATAACACCCTTTCCTTATTTAATAATCTAATGGCGCCTTCTTTTATTTTTTTATTTTTTTTTATTGGTACTTCTATATGACAGTTTAAATATTGAAATCAATTAAACGCTTATAAAGTCCCATACTCACTACATAATGAGTTTTTTGGGCATTTTTGGACAAATAGAGAATAAAAATACAATTAAAAATATAAAACACCACAATTTTGAAGTTTTGAGGAATTTTGGAAATAAAAAATTTACCAAGTCATATCTCCGACAAAAAATATTTTTTACAAAAACTGAATGCAGGCATATCTTTAATTTGCTATTATCTAGTGGCGACTTTTTTATTTTTTCATATTTTCGTCTTCTTTTAATTACTTTTGCAATTTTAAGGCAAAAATAAATTTCTATTTTTTTTCACCATGTCAGATGAGCGAGAATAAACATGGGACCAACAAAAAACAGCATAGCACCCCTTCCTCATTTAATAATCTAATGGCGACTTCTTTTATTTTTTTATTTTTTTTAATTGGACTTCTATATGACAGTTTAAATATTGAAATCAATTAAACGCTTATAAAGTCCCATACTCACTACATAATGAGTTTTTTTGGGCATTTTTGGACAAATAGAGAATAAAAATACAAAACACCACAATTTTGAAGTTTTGAGGAATTTTGGAAATAAAAAATTTACCAAGTCATATCTCCGACAAAAAATATTTTTTACAAAAACTGAATGCAGGCATATCTTTAATTTGCTATTATCTAGTGGCGATTTTTTTTATTTTTTCATATTTTCCTCTTCTTTTAATTACTTTTGCAATTTTAAGGCAAAAATATATTTCAATTTTTTTTCACCATGTCAGATGAGCGAGAATAAACATGGGATCAACAAAAAACAGCAAAGCACCCTTTCCTCATTTAATAATCTAATGGCGACTTCTTTTATTTTTTTATTTTTTTTAATTGGTACTTCTATATGACAGTTTAAATATTGAAATCAATTAAACGCTTATAAAGTCCCATACTCAATATATAATGAGTTTTTTTGGGCATTTTTGGACAAATAGAGAATAAAAATACAATTAAAAATATGAAACACCACAATTTTGAAGTTTTGAGGAATTTTGAAAATAAAAAATTTACCAAGTCATATCTCCGACAAAAAATATTTTTTACAAAAACTGAATGCAGGCATATCTTTAATGTGCTATTATCTAGTGGCGACTATTTTTATTTTTTTCATATCTTTGTTTTTAAGGCAAAAATAAATTTCATTTTTTTTTCACCATGTCAGATGAGCGAGAATAAACATGGGATCAACAAAAAACAGCATAGCACCATTACCTTATTTAATAATCTGATGGCGACTTCTTTTATTTTTTCGTAAGTCAGTCGCCATTAGATTATTTAATAAGGAAATGGTGCTATGCTGTTTTTTGTTGATCCCATGTTTATTCTTTTAATGCCCAAAAAACTCATTACGTATTGAGTATGGGACTTTATATGCGTTTAATTGATTTCAATATTTAAACTGCCATACAGAAGTACCGATTAAAAAAAATAAAAAAATAAAAGAAGTCGCCATTCGATTATTAAATAAGGAAAGGGTGCTATGTTGTTTTTTGTTGATTCCGTGTTTATTCTCGCTCATCTGACATGGTGAAAAAAAATTAAGTTTATTTTTGCCTTAAAAACAAAGATATGAAAAAAATAAAAAAGTCTCCACTAGATAATAGCAAATTTAAGATATGCCTGCATTCAGTTTAATTTTTAAATATTTTTTATAGGAGATATGACTTGGTAAATTTTTTATTTTCAAAATTCCTCAAAACTTCAAAATTGTGGTGTTTCGTATTTTTAATTGTATTTTTATTCTCTATTTGTCCAAGAATGCCCAAAAAACTCATTATGTATTGAGTATGGGACTTTATAAGCGTTTAATTGATTTCAATATTTAAACTGTCATATAGAAGTACCAATTAAAAAAAATAAAAAAATAAAAGAAGTCGCCATTAGATTATTAAATAAGGAAAGGGTGCTATGCTGTTTTTTGTTGATCCCATGTTTATTCTCGCTCATCTGACATGGTGAAAAAAAATGAAATTTATTTTTGCCTTAAAATTGCAAAAACAATTAAAAGAAGACGAAAATATGAAAAAATAAATAAAGTCGCCACTAGATAATAGCAAATTAAAGATATGCCTGCATTCTGTTTTTGTAAAAAATATTTTTTGTCGGAGATATGACTTGGTAAATTTTTTATTTTCAAAATTCCTCAAAACTTCAAAATTGTGGTGTTTCGTATTTGTAATTGTATTTTTATTCTCTATTTGTCCAGAAATGCCCAAAAAAACTCATTATGTATTGAGTATGGGACTTTATAAGCGTTTAATTGATTTCAATATTTAAACTGTCATATAGAAGTACCAATTAAAAAAAATAAAAAAATAAAAGAAGTCGCCATTAGATTATTAAATAAGGAAAGGGTGCTATGCTGTTTTTTGTTGATCCCATGTTTATTCTCGCTCATCTGACATGGTGAAAAAAAATTGAAATTTATTTTTGCCTTAAAATTGCAAAAGTAATTAAAAGAAGACGAAAATATGAAAAAATAAAAAAGTCGCCACTAGATAATAGCAAATTAAAGATATGCCTGCATTCAGTTTTTGTAAAAAATATTTTTTGTCGGAGATATGACTTGGTAAATTTTTTATTTTCAAAATTCCTCAAAACTTCAAAATTGTGGTGTTTCGTATTTGTAATTGTATTTTTATTCTCTATTTGTCCAGAAATGCCCAAAAAAACTCATTATGTAGTGAGTATGGGACTTTATAAGCGTTTAATTGATTTCAATATTTAAACTGTCATATAGAAGTACCAATTAAAAAAAATAAAAAAATAAAAGAAGTCGCCATTAGATTATTAAATGAGGAAGGGGTGCTATGCTGTTTTTGGTTGATCCCATGTTTATTCTCGCTCATCTGACATGGTGAAAAAAAATTGAAATTTAATTTTGCCTTAAAATTGCAAAGGTAATTAAAAGAAGACGAAAATATGAAAAAATAAAAAAAGTCGCCACTAGATAATAGCAAATTAAAGATATGCCTGCATTCAGTTTTTGTAAAAAATATTTTTTGTCGGAGATATGACTTGGTAAATTTTTTATTTTCAAAATTCCTCAAAACTTCAAAATTGTGGTGTTTCATATTTTTAATTGTATTATTATTCTCTATTTGTCCAAAAATGCCCAAAAAAACTCATTATGTAGTGAGTATGGGACTTTATAAGCGTTTAATTGATTTCAGTATTTAAACTGTCATATAGAAGTACCAATTAAAAAAAAAAAAAAAAAAAGAAGTCGCCATTAGATTATTAAATAAGGAAAGGGTGCTATGCTGTTTTTTGTTGATCCCATGTTTATTCTCGCTCATCTGACATGGTGAAAAAAAATTGAAATTTATTTTTGCCTTAAAATTGCAAAAGTAATTAAAAGAAGACGAAAATATGAAAAAATAAAAAAGTCGCCACTAGATAATAGCAAATTAAAGATATGCCTGCATTCAGTTTTTGTAAAAAAAATTTTTTGTCGGAGATATGACTTGGTAAATTTTTTATTTTCAAAATTCCTCAAAACTTCAAAATTGTGGTGTTTCGTATTTGTAATTGTATTTTTCTTCTCTATTTGTCCAGAAATGCCCAAAAAAACTCATTATGTATTGAGTATGGGACTTTATAAGCATTTAATTGATTTCAATATTTAAACTGTCATATAGAAGTACCAATTAAAAAAATAAAAAAATAAAAGAAGTCGCCATTAGATTATTAAATAAGGAAAGGGTGCTATGCTGTTTTTTGTTGATCCCATGTTTATTCTCGTTCATCTGACATGGTGAAAAAAATTGAAATTTATTTTTGCCTCAAATTTACAAAAATAATTAAAAGAAGACGAAAATATGAAAAAATAAAAAAAGTCGCCACTAGATAATAGCAAATTAAAGATATGCCTGTATTCTGTTTTTGTAAAAAATATTTTTTGTCGGAGATATGACTTGGTAAATTTTTTATTTCCAAAATTCCTCAAAACTTCAAAATTGTGGTGTTTTATATTTTTAATTGTATTTTTATTCTCTATTTGTCCAAAAATGCCCAAAAAAACTCATTATGTAGTGAGTATGGGACTTTATAAGCGTTTAATTGATTTCAATATTCAAACTGTCATATAGAAGTACCAATTAAAAAAAATAAAAAAATAAAAGAAGTCGCCATTAGATTATGAAATAAGGAAAGGGTGCTATGCTGTTTTTTGTTGATCCCATGTTTATTCTCGCTCATCTGACATGGTGAAAAAAAATTGAAATTTATTTTTGCCTTAAAATTGCAAAAGTAATTAAAAGAAGACGAAAATATGAAAAAATAAAAAAGTCGCCACTAGATAATAGCAAATTAAAGATATGCCTGCATTCTGTTTTTGTAAAAAATATTTTTTGTCGGAGATATGACTTGGTAAATTTTTTATTTTCAAAATTCCTCAAAACTTCAAAATTGTGGTGTTTCATATTTTTAATTGTATTTTTATTCTCTATTTGTCCAAAAATGCCCAAAAAAACTCATTATGTAGTGAGTATGGGACTTTATAAGCGTTTAATTGATTTCAATATTTAAACTGTCATATAGAAGTACCAATTAAAAAAAATAAAAAAATAAAAGAAGTCGCCATTAGATTATTAAATAAGGAAAGGGTGCTATGCTGTTTTTTGTTGATCCCATGTTTATTCTCGCTCATCTGACATGGTGAAAAAAAATTGAAATTTATTTTTGCCTTAAAATTGCAAAAGTAATTAAAAGAAGACGAAAATATGAAAAAATAAAAAAAGTCGCCACTAGATAATAGCAAATTAAAGATATGCCTGCATTCTGTTTTTGTAAAAAATATTTTTTGTCGGAGATATGACTTGGTAAATTTTTTATTTCCAAAATTCCTCAAAACTTCAAAATTGTGGTGTTTTATATTTTTAATTGTATTTTTATTCTCTATTTGTCCAAAAATGCCCAAAAAAACTCATTATGTAGTGAGTATGGGACTTTATAAGCGTTTAATTGATTTCAATATTTAAACTGTCATATAGAAGTACCAATTAAAAAAAATAAAAAATTAAAAGAAGTCGCCATTAGATTATTAAATGAGGAAGGGGTGCTATGCTGTTTTTTGTTGGTCCCATGTTTATTCTCGCTCATCTGACATGGTGAAAAAAAATTGAAATTTATTTTTGCCTTAAAATTGCAAAAGTAATTAAAAGAAGACGAAAATATGAAAAAATAAAAAAGTCGCCACTAGATAATAGCAAATTAAAGATATGCCTGCATTCAGTTTTTGTAAAAAATATTTTTTGTCGGGGATATGACTTGGTAAATTATTTATTTTCAAAATTCCTCAAAACTTAAAAATTGTGGTGTTTCATATTTTTAATTGTATTTTTATTCTCTATTTGTCCAAAAATGCCCAAAAAAACTCATTATGCAGTGAGTATGGGACTTTATAAGCGTTTAATTGATTCCAATATTTAAACTGTCATATAGAAGTACCAATAAAAAAAATAAAAAAATAAAAGAAGTCGCCATTAGATTATTAAATAAGGAAAGGGTGCTATGCTGTTTTTTGTTGATCCCATGTTTATTCTCGCTCATCTGACATGGTGAAAAAAAATTGAAATTTATTTTTGCCTTAAAATTGCAAAAGTAATTAAAAGAAGACGAAAATATGAAAAAATAAAAAAAGTCGCCACTAGATAATAGCAAATTAAAGATATGCCTGCATTCTGTTTTTGTAAAAAATATTTTTTGTCGGAGATATGACTTGGTAAATTTTTTATTTCCAAAATTCGTCAAAACTTCAAAATTGTGGTGTTTTATATTTTTAATTGTATTTTTATTCTCTATTTGTCCAAAAATGCCCAAAAAAACTCATTATGTAGTGAGTATGGGACTTTATAAGCGTTTAATTGATTTCAATATTTAAACTGTCATATAGAAGTACCAATTAAAAAAAATAAAAAATTAAAAGAAGTCGCCATTAGATTATTAAATGAGGAAGGGGTGCTATGCTGTTTTTTGTTGGTCCCATGTTTATTCTCGCTCATCTGGCATGGTGAAAAAAAATTGAAATTTATTTTTGCCTTAAAATTGCAAAAGTAATTAAAAGAAGACGAAAATATGAAAAAATAAAAAAGTCGCCACTAGATAATAGCAAATTAAAGATATGCCTGCATTCAGTTTTTGTAAAAAATATTTTTTGTCGGGGATATGACTTGGTAAATTATTTATTTTCAAAATTCCTCAAAACTTATAAATTGTGGTGTTTCATATTTTTAATTGTATTTTTATTCTCTATTTGTCCAAAAATGCCCAAAAAAACTCATTATGTAGTGAGTATGGGACTTTATAAGCGTTTAATTGATTCCAATATTTAAACTGTCATATAGAAGTACCAATAAAAAAAAATAAAAAAATAAAAGAAGTCGCCATTAGATTATTAAATAAGGAAAGGGTGCTATGCTGTTTTTTGTTGATCCCATGTTTATTCTCGCTCATCTGACATGGTGAAAAAAAATTGAAATTTATTTTTGCCTTAAAGTTATAAAAATAATTAAAAGAAGACGAAAATATGAAAAAATAAATAAAGTCGCCACTAGATAATAGCAAATTAAAGATATGCCTGCATTCAGTTTTTTGAAAAAAAAATTTTTGGAGAAGATATGACGTGGTAAAAATTTTCTCAAAAAATTGAAAAAAAGAGGGAAGTCGCCATTAGATAATAGCGCAATCAAAAAAAGCATAGCCCAAAATTTTCGTTTCGTTGATTCAAATCGCCAGAATCTCATGGTAAAGTTTGTATCTGAGCATACCTTAGCAATGGTAAGTAAAAAAAAAAAAAAAAAAATAAGGCATATTTTCTTTATTTTATTGTGATGTTATTTACATAGTTTTGTTTTTAATAACTCTTTTATTCGAATCCATATGACAACTTGAAAAATTTCATAAAAAAAATTCTGCTAACTTCAGGCTCATGTAAATTCGTAAAACATACAGTATGCTGGTATAAAAACTTCTCAGATATGTACGTTAGAACGATACAATGAATACTATTGCGGTATGGGAAAATCTGAGCTATACCATTTCCACGGTCTCGGAACTGTAACGGTGTAAAATAAATATTATTTTTAATTATAATTTTAAACACTCATGCAAGTAAACATATTTAAAGGTTATAAAAATTGTTGTAGGTATCTCTCAACGTGTTCCGTAAAAGGAGAAGTTTGGTGTCTTAGGAAATACACGAAAAACTAACTTATTTTATCTTTATATAGTTATATTAGCACCTTGTCGCCTCCTTGGCCTAGTGGCAGCATGTATGGGCTGTGGACCTGGAGGTCATGGGTTCGATTCACAGGTCCGGCAAAGCGAATTTTCTAATTTAATTTGCCCGGGACTGGACCCCACAGAGGGGGTTGATGTCAGGGAGGCAGCCGGTCGTAAAAACTAAGCCAGATCATCAGGCGCATCACTCTTTTTCAAGCATATTGCAGAAATCTGCAATATGCTTGAAAAAGAGTGATGCGCCGACCCCACATTAAAGTGGGATAAGGGCAGGTAGATAGAAAGAAAGTTATATTAAAGTACATTAAAGTATTTCGAATCTATTTTACGAAACTTAATTTTAATATTATGAATACGAAAATATGTTGGTTGGTAGGTATATCCTTCTTTCACACAAAAACGGATCAACATATTTTTGTATACCTAGAGATAGCTTATGCCGAAGAAAGGCTGACCGGCGAGATTATGCCGGAAATGTGAGTCAAAGTTTTAAAGACTAAAGTAACCAACTAAAAGACCATAATGGCTTAGAAAGCGAGCTGCGTCAGCGTATGATAATGATAGTAAAAGCATTCATCGGGTTGCCCTTGACCGCAAGAACAACAATAGATGGCGTGTTAAAGATGCTGTCTCATAACTGTGGGAAGTTGGTCTTGCTTCATGGTTATTTAGGACGGACAGACGAATGTATGGTTTTTATTTCCACGTATGTAACTATTAGTTGTCTTTACACGGCCATGGCGTGTGAGGTTCCTTGATTTTAGATTCTTGTAATAATCATTTGTTATGACAAAGCAGCGACAGCTCAGTTGGGTGCGGTGTGGACTGCCGAGACAAGTGTCGGAGGTTCGAGACCAACCCCAAAAAGGAGCACACACCTATGACTTTACTATATTGAATGTGTTTTAATTGTGAATTATCGCTTGCTATAACGGTGAAGGAAAACATCGTGAGGAAACCTGCATACCAGAGAATTTCTCCACAAGAATTTCGAATGTATCTGAAGTCTACCAACACACATTAGGCCAGCGCGGTAGACTAAGGCCTAACCTTCTCCCTAGTAGAGAAGGCCCGTGCCCGGCAGTGGGACAGTAATATTACAGGGTTGATAATATTAAATAACTGAGATGTTTTGCTGGTGGAAGAGTAACTTATTTTTCAATTGTCTGGATGGTGGCCACCATACATAATTAGAGAAGTATATTAATTACCCTCCTTTGGGGTAGTCAGGTAAAACCTGCCTTAGAACTGTGTTCTTGGCCACAATAAAAAATAGATACAAATAAACAAAATATTAGTAGAGTCCTAATTAAAAACACTATCGCAAACAGCTTGGTCTACGTAAAATGTAATATTAAAACAGTTATAATTGTGTAAAGGCGTTTATGAAGTGATTTATTATATAAATAATTATACGTTTACATCGCAATAAATACAAACAACACCAACATAAGCCGAAACAGTTAATTTCATACGATGATTAACGATGCAAAAAGAGATGTATCGAGTAATCGTAGAGGCGTTAAATCGAACTCCCGTTATATCAATGTAGTAATCAAATCGATATTTCAATCGTGAACATCGAGTGTGCAAACTGTGTCGAATAGTAGTACTTCACTCGGTTTATGTACAAACGTTAGATTTGCAACGGTCATTGCTCATCCGCAAACAACCATAATAGATCATAACAGTACCTCGAGATGTATGTACAATACAAGTACCGTCAGCAGTGATTTGAAGCCAAAAAAATTATTTGATTAATAGATTAAGGAATTGAATAGTATCTGACGTTGATTATTATTTATTTTGTTTATAATTTTAACGTGTCTGATCCATTCAATATTTGTAGTATTAGCTTATAACATGAAATGAAATGGAACAACAAACTGCAACTTAACATTGGTTTTCTGTGTGACATTGGTATCACACCGGTCGAGCCGGCCGGATGATTGATAATTTCAATAGTAAATACAGTAATTTAATATTAGTGTTTAAATTCCCACTCATTTTCCTTTTGTGTTAGGGATATCTATATTACTGTTGCTTCCTTTATCCCGTGGTAGTGTACATAGAGGTATAAAGGCCGTGAACCAGGAGGTTCTGGTTTCAAATTCCAAATACCCAGAAAAACAATTTATCTAATACGATTTGCCCGAGTTATGATGAGTAGAGGTAAGGTGAGGTGAAAACTAGTAACGCCTAGGTGAATAAATTTTACGACATTGAAAGAAAAATAAGGTATAGTATTAATACATATACGCAATTAATAGTCTAACAATGAAAGTATTTACATAAATAATTTTGTATCAAATATAATGGTCTTATTACTCCATTCTGCTATAGTCTGCGGTTGATTGAGGTTTAGCGGTTTGGTAAACAGTTAGACATTCGGTTCTAGCAATATTTATGCAATATTCCTTATTCAAATAATGAGTCACAATTCACTTTACCTTTGCGAGCATTGACATTGTGAGGTTTATTGCACCTCGTTATAAACGTCGTTATTTATAGCGTTTAATAAAGTTTACAATGTTGTCGGGATAACGTTTTACATTTTTTGTGGTTTGTGCTTTATGGTTGATATCTAGATATTATATAAAACCGTATGATGGGTTATTTAAATTTTGAGTGCATTGTCTGAAGCTTTTATCAGCTAGAACAGGGCTGAAAACACTTTGATGGAGTTCTACTCCATTAGTATAATTTATTTTTATAATGGTATATAGAGGTATACTTGCATAACATAAGCTCACGCCTGAATCTCCGAAGGGGTAGGCAGAGGCGCACTAGCCTAGCACTAGCTAGAGGTATACTTATTTTAGATTAATATGCTCTGTTTTATTTTTGGCAGTTGGTTTTAATCGCGGCAATCCCGATGATGCTTATAGAGGTATTTAGCAATATTAATAAAACATAGATCCACTTTTCAACTAAATTGAATTATGTGTAATTCAAAGGCCAAAATTATATTCATTTATATCTTTTTTCTTTACTAATAGTTTTTCATATTGTAAAATTGGGTAGACTCTATATTGGAGTGTAGCGGTTGTACAAGCTGATACGGTCCCCAATTCAATTTTCAGTTGATAAGTACTAATGGTAGGTATACCATACCAGGTATAAATAATAGTCCGAGATGGAAAATATTGATATATCTGATAGTACATTGATAGAATTGAGCACGCACGACCTAACACCGTGGATTTAATTTGCGAACAGTAGCCCGAGCACGAAAAACTAATGCAAATGTAAATATATTCGAGTTCGCTGCGCACTGATGACGTTTGGTTAATATTTCATACAAATTTCATAGACGCGCATCGAGTTCGAATACATTTACGGTTGTCAGAAATTTTCCTGCTCAGGCCGCTGATTTATGTTAATTGTGATTGCTATTGCTGGCGTGAAGTGCTGACGCTGCAAAGTATAATATATACAAGTGCTAGCTCGTACAGCGGTTTTGGAGTCTGCAAAGAGTTTTCATGACTAAAATACCACCACAAAAAAAATTAAGTATCTACCGTTATTACTGTGTTTTTCTATTTTATATAACATACTGGGGCCTTATGAGAACGAGTTCATTTTCCTGTATGGTGCAGGTTAAATGAAATTCCGCTTCCTGTTCAGAACCAGTCGAGTGTCTCGTTAGATCATTAGTTTTTTCTATGCGCTTGTTTTGCTGCCGCTACATGTGAGCTATTAAAGGAAACTATGGAATCTACGTCATACACTAATTGAATTAATTATGACTCAATATCATTGTCATGCAATATTCATTATGATATGAACTTTAGATCATTAGTTTTTTTCTATGCGCTTGTTTTGCTGCCGCTACATGTGAGCTATTAAAGGAAACTATGGAATCTACGTCATACACTAATTGAATTAATTATGACTCAATATCATTGTCATGCAATATTCATAATGATATGAAATTCACCTATTCATCCGAAGGGTTTTTTCCTTGCGTGATTTAATTATCGTATAACGTTATCGTTTAATCTAAGTTTTTATTATCATTTACTTTGGCATGTCACACGTGCGTGCGCTAAATACATAGTTTCTATAGGTGTAACAGTTCATTACGAAATTTTACACAAGTATATAATTATTGTTTACAAGTTTTTTAAATTGTGATCCATCATGTCTCTTGTCAGGACAACAAAAGAGGATCGTGTATCATATTAATATTTAGATAATAGTGACAGGTAAATAAAGGTAAAGATAAAGGTCGCAGGAAGTCGCTGGATGCAGGCCGCTTCCAACAGGTCGATCTGAAAATCTTTGGGCGAGGCCTATGTTCAGCAGTGGACGTCCTATGGCTGATGATGATGATGATGATGACAGGTAAATATAGTTGATAGATAAAAACATTTATATTTTATGGATTTTGATTTTATCTGATTTATAATTATTGTCCCTATCCAAACACATCACGATCACATACAACGACTTGAATGTGTCGAGTTATATATTTTTGTATTATATACAAAAGAAAGAAAGAAAGGTTCTTTAAATAGTAGAGCCACGCTGTAGACAGTAACGTCTACAGCACGACTGGGCCGGTTCGACCGGTTTGATACCACTGTCTCACAGAAAACCGACGTAAGGTGGTAGCTTACAGTCGCGTTTCGTTCGGTGAGTGAGATTTCCGGTGGCCCATTTCCCCCCCCCCTTCCTTTTAATCTCCTTCCATTTCCTTCTTTTAGGTTGGCAACGCACCCATAATTCTTTTTGTGTTTTGGGCGTTCGAGATCACTTACCATCAGGTGACCCATCTACTTGTTTGTCAGTCTCTGCTATAAAGAAAGATTAAATACAAAAGAATATACAAAACGTTTGGTAAGGTTACAAACACTGTTACTTTTGAAATGTAACAAGTCAGTTAACGTCAGTTGCATTATATTTAAAACAACGGAAACAATAATAGGAAGTGTTTATATTTTTATTACCACGTTACTTTTTATAGCGCTTCATACTATTACTAGTATTTTCACACGCCATTAGTTATAATGTTGCCCTAACAAAGGCAACCGGACTCTAATTAATGCATTAATATGCGTTTCATTATTGTTTCAAGAATAAAGTTAAATATTACTTTTATTTAGAAAGCGTCTAGAATATAGGTATTATGAATTGATACATGCTTTTGGATATATTGTGCTTATTTTAACAGCGGCCAGCGGCCTGAGCAGGAAAATTTCTGACAACCGTAAATGTATTCGAACTCGATGCGCGTCTATGAAATTTGTATGAAATATTAACCATACGTCATCAGTGCGTAGCGAACTCGGACACATTTACATTAGTTTTTCGTGCTCGGGCTACAGGTTAGCTCTTGAAAGGAAATTAGTTCAACATAAGTTATCCGGGAATATTTTGAAGGAAGTATTTGAATCAGATTAATTTCTACTAGACGATAGGCAGCGGCATGCTTGAGCCCCTTGCATTGCGCATATCCATGGGTGATGGTGAACAGTTAGCATTTAGTGGGACGTTGACTCGTCTGGGTAAGCCCATTAAAAAAAACTTTTTAGACCGTCAAAGCACACCAGATTTTTATTGTAAAAATTAAAATATTTATATGCGAAATGTGGGTGTTCTAGTTCGCTAGTGCGCCTCTGCCTACCCCTTCGGGGATACAGGCGTGAGCTTATGTTATGTTATGTTAAAATATTTATTTAATAGTAGACAACTTAGCAAACCTTGGAAGGAATCGTGTTGTATGGACCAATCATTACTGGTAGTTCAGCATTCTCCATATAAGTTCGCGACACATTTTCCGAATATCTCAACGCACGCAAAGTATGTCAAGTTTTCAGTCATCAGCATTGTTAGGATGTCCCATATTACGAAACTGGCCACGGGAACTAACAGAGTTCACGCAATGCAAACACAATAATAAGGATTTGGAGATATCAATCAGTGGTTCTGCGGAAGCGAGACGTTTAGGCTGAGGCCACACGCGCGTAATTTTATGAGTTGTGAGTCACATTATTTATTCTGCAATCAGTTTATTCATATAATAAATAACACCTAATTTGATTCTGACCATACATCAAGTTCTAGTCTTATATATTAGCGTTAAATAAGTAGATAATAAGAAATATAATCACAAGTTTAAAAACTTAACTGACCGACTTCCAATTTACCGATCGTGACCAAATTTATATGGGACCACCCTTGAAATAAGCTCTATCCAACACAAAAAGAATTTTGAAAATCGGTGCACATTTGGCGGAGATATCGAATAACATACATAAAAAAAATACCGACGAATTGAGGACCTTCTCCTTTTTGGGATGTCGGCCGAAAATAAATATAAATATAGAAACCCAACAGTCACACAGATAACCCGGACTCCGCACTAGGTTGGACCTATGTCATGGGTATAACTACGATTAATTATTATAATAATTATATAAATGGTAGAGTATCAATGTAGATATGAATGCCTGGTGCATTTATATACATATACTTGTAAATAAATTTAAGTGATAGATTACTGCTGAGTTTAGTACGGTCAGTAAGAAGTCCTTATTCTTTTCCCGTACTTAATTGTCCTTATTATTTTAAAGAACGACAATCATCATTCTCCTGCTATTGTATTGGTTTGTTAGTTGTGGAAAATTACGAAGAATCAAAATTACTACAAAACAGATTTTAAGGCTTTATGTTATTTGAACAAGTTTTATTCGCCGAAGCAAATTGAATCCCATCTAACCTCAACTATAAAGCTTGGTACTGACTGCATCACAAATCGATACACACCTCAAAACGCACGTCTATCCTCAGCCTTACTTCAACAATAGTTGATGCGCACGTTCAATGAGATTACGTAGTTCAGTGAGTCGCTTATATTTTTTTCTCACGAATGTTAGGTAATAAGTGCATGCACTACTTTATTTATTTCCGTCACCTTCGACGTTATTTCCGAGTGAATGTTAGTTTTTCCTGATGTAACATGATTTATAACAATAACTGTTGATGAATTGATACATTTTTGATTGTATTTAATAAGTATCTGCTATGTAGTATAATTCGTGAATTTTAATAGTGATACATTGACATGGATATCAAGCATACTTTGATAGATTAACATTAATGAGTTGAATAACTTTTTGTATACAAAGAAATAGCCAGTGGCGTAACTACATTGTTGAGGGCCCATGGCAAATTCTTTGGATGGAGGGGATTTCAGTCACGGCTCCTTATATAGTCACGTCTTTTTCTGTCCTAGGGCTCCTTCCGATCGCCTCTGGGGCCTGTCGGGGGCCTGTGGCATTTTGCTGACATGCCACCCTGTAGTTACACCACTGGAAATAGCTAAGATTTTGCGGTGTTTTGGTTTCTAAATAAGTCTTCTGTCCACACGGACAGCCTCCGTGGCGCAGCGGGCGAGTAGCCGACTGTGAAGCGAGAGGCCGCGGGTTCGATCCCCGCACCGAGACAAATGTTTGTATGGCCTACAGATACTTGTTTCGGGTCTGGGTGTTGTGAGACCGAAAGTCTCTCGTAGTTCCTGATACCCACGACACAAGACTCGATCTTAGTGTGGGGTCAGGACTATGTATGTGACTGTTGGGCGTTATTTATTTATTTATGATCTTTTGATAAACAATTAAAGCTTTAAGCTGGTAATATTGAGATTATTTGAGTTTAGACGTCATCGCTTCACTCATTTGACACGTTAGCCACAGAGCGTCTATTCGTGAAAACGTAATATCTTTTCGTGCTTTACAATAATAAACGAGTAATATACCTAACAGTGAATCGTAGTTACGTTGATTAATATGCACAGATTGAATTTTAAACCGCCATTTATTTATGCTGTCGGAAACACAATCCGCTTGTTTCGTACACCGCTGTGTTGCAACGATTCGGTGGTTGGTTCACGAAGTTTATACGAAACGTGAAGCCGTTGGCCTTTCATTGTTTCGATTTTTAACTGCATAGTAAAAATTAAGGTGTAAGGTACAATGTTACTTAATTAGAAACATACAGTGTAAGTTAGTTTGTTGTTTTTCTTAATTACTAGAATTTTTAAAGTAATACTTCTTAGTAATTCAGTTTGTGCGTAATACTTGCTCATTTAGGTACTAACCTGAGTAGGTATTAAAATCGATTGCTTCTGTCCTCATTGTGTCAAGATGCATAACTAGGTCGGGATGATCCTGCCCGCCTAGCATGCGCGCCACGGGAACATTTTGTCTACGCTTTTTGTCCCGTTATAACCGGTTTTCTCTATTTGTCTACGGACACTAACATGCGTCCTGGTTTATTTTCATACAATATACAATATTGTACTGACAACATATCGACAGTCGATTATCGAGATATTTCGTAACACGTATGTTAGGCGGGCTAGTGACCATCGATAACCAACTGCACTGCGCTTACCATCAGCCAGGCTAGCATGCTGTTACGATATATCTCGATAAACGACTGGAGAGACATTGTCTACATGAACAATATTGTATGAAAATAAAAGAGGACGCATATTAGTGTCCGTAGACAAATAGGGAAAACTGGTTATAACAGAACAAAAAGCGTAGATAACATTTTCTCGTGGCACGTATGCTAGGCGGACAGGACTCAATGCGTTGACAAAAATACTGTTTATATATATTTAAACATTGCGTTTTAACGTTTTTTATTACAGCTCAATAACCGTCCAATAACTTTCCCTTGTCTTCGTATTACGAAAAGGCGGAATAAACACCGATTTTTACGATATGATTAAACATTAGCCGGGTATTGCGACACTTGAGGTTTAATTAGGTGATACAGGTTTCATAATAACGTCACGATGCACCGACCAAGAATCATAAAATATAAGGTGCGATTCGGAACAAAAGACAGCTGCAAACCGTAAGCAAGCTTGAGGCGACTATGCATGGGATGAGCTTTAGCATAACTTATTGATGCGCGTTAAATAATTCAGTTAATAGTTTGGTAATTCAAGTGGGATAGACATATATTACATTTGTAATGAAATAGACAAATAATATACTGCTTTTATTGTTTTGGAAATCATAGGAATTTATAATTTCTTGCGCTTTAAAAAAGAAGGTCAAATCCAAATAACTGGGACAATTGGCAATCATATAAACTTAAAAAACATTTATTGTACCGGTAGGTACTCTACACGCATGCATAACGCACTCTACGAGCATTTATTATAACCTGCGGATCGCAGTATACGTCGTCTTCGGATGTTTGAAACCATTCCTTATTTGTCGTCGGGCCTAAAAAGTAAATTGGAGAATGTAGCTTGTATTGCGATTGACATCAATTAAGTCTTTATTGATATGATATAACCACAAACGTAATTTGTTCTTCATTTGTTTATGACATCGTAAGTAATTACTGTTTATATGCACCATCTCTTTACTCTCAAAATTAGTTCGTGATATACATACGTCATTGTCTCGTTCATATTATTAGTTATTATTGTTGAAATTTTATGTTCAATTCCAGGGTTCAATACTTTCGTTTTACTTGGAATTATTTCATAAGATTATTATGTTTTACCTAAACGTTGTTTTACAATACTGGCAATTTTCCACTCAAAAATAAATCATTAATTAAATATTTAATACCTCTTTGTTATCAATTGTCGATACGTGGTTTGAACTTGTGAACTTTTCATCCATCGGCAGATGAAAAAGGTCGCATGAAGTCGCTGGAAACAGGCCGCTTCCAATAGGTTGATCTAGAAATCTTTAGAAAAGGCCTATATCCAGCAGTGGACGTCCTGTGGCTGATGATGTTGTTAATTCTCCTTAGAAAAATAGTTGCAAAATAAATTAGAAAATATATTACGTGCCTATCAGTCATTAAATGCTTGTTATAGTAAATTGAATTAAAGCAAATACTACGACAAAAGAAACGACGTTATTACTAAATAATAGTTAATAAGTTAAGCAAATAGATAAGTATTGGAATAAAACTATTTTTACGGATTCTATCATGATTTGGTTTTAATTTGTATTCCCGTAATCGTTATAGAATAAAATAGTTTTATTCCAATAAATAACATTCGCGTAAACCTAAGAAATCATTAAATAGGTAAGTATTTTGATTACCTAATTCATAATTTCATCATTTTTTTATTTATAACTTCTTGAAGGCACATACGTAACAATCAAATTATCGATGCATTTTTTGTAATTTACAGTGCAATATCTTCCGTCATTGCATTATATCTTTCCAAAGCCAGTTACGAATCACCTCGAAGAAGCTACATATCTATGCTTTTGAAATGCTCATTGGAAAGTCACTTGTCTTTGGTAGGAAATTGACTGCATTCTTCGCCTTACATTTAATTATAACTTTGTGTATTAGAAATATTTAAGGTATAGTTTTTTTTAGCATTTTTGGTAATAAGAGAGGTAGGCCCGTAGTTCATATTGATATAATGCGGGTTGGACATAATCGCCGAAATTATTATGAATAATTCTCACGATGTTCTCATTCACCGTTAGAGCAAGCTATTGGTGTAGATGGGTCTTGAATTTCAATTGAATTGATTTCATGTATTTCAGCTTGATACCTCTACAGGTATTTTATTTTATTTTTTTTTATTAGTTTTTAAGGGAAACATACAAACAATATCTTAATGTAATTTAAATCACTAAATGTAACACATTAAGATATTGTTTGTATGTTTCGGTATAAGCTGAAATTCATATCTTCATATCAAATACTTAGGTTTACCGTCCGTAGCTGTGAAAAATTCAAACTTCTAAACCAACGCAATCAAAAGATACAGCCGTTTATACCGCAAATTTTCCACACTCGCAAGGGAATCAAAACCTACAGGGTACTTCCCGTGAACTCAGAATCTTGAAAATTGGTACGAAGTAACGTCTTATAGTATATATAAAGGAAAAATTGCGGAATTCGTTGTATAATTGTTGGTACGGAACCCTCGGTGTGCGAGTCTCACTCGCACTTGGCAGGTTTTTTATTTAGAAACTCCTTTTTATTTGCCTATTGAATAGTTTAAACCATTGTCTAAAATATCCTAGATCATATTTTTTGTCAGATTTCACCTTTGTTGTTCTATTGTTATAAATTATTGTCCTATTATGATTTTTTGCAACGTAATTGATTTATTTATAACTAATTCCTTTATACTATTAATTGAATAGTTTCTAAATAAATAGAGTAAAAAATCAAGGTTTATTAATTCCATAATATTTTACTGGTTTTACTATTCGCCTCCTTGGTTTATTGGCAGCATCTATGTGAACTGAGAGGTCCTGGGTTCTATTCCCAGGTCGAGCAAAACTAATTTTCTAATTACTTTGCCCGGTACTGGATCCCTCAGAGGAGGTTGATGTCAAATCTAAATCCTTTCTACAACATGCTTGAAAAAGTGTGTTGCGCCGACCCCACACTAAGGTGGGATAAAGGCAGGTAGAAAGAAATATTGTACTGGTTTTGAACTGAATGAACGATTGTTTATCAATTTTAGTTAACAATTGTATTAAAAGAAGAGTTATAACAATTTAAAGAGGCTTAATCAATAAAAAAGGATTTCTTTACATTTGTTTAAAATTATGTTCATATAATTTATGTTATTTCATGAGGATTGCTTATATTAGAGATGACGAATCTATATACTCGTACATCTTTGTATATGCCATTTTTCTTAATAAATATTTAATATAGCCATGAAGTGCCAATAAATAATCTCGATATTACTTGAATTATATTGTTAATTCAAACTGAGCTAGAAATATTTTGTCAAAATGTAGCGTCGCATTAGTTAGAGTCGGATTGCTAATTAAACGGAGTAAACTGACAGATCGAAATGTCACTTTCCAAAATAATGTTGCTTACTTAGTGAAAACAAAGTGATTGATCCAGTTCAATTTTTGTCATTCAAAGCATAATAACTCAGCACTAGCTTGCAAAATTATAATTTTATTGCGTTTTTTTAGAAATTTCAACTTAACCCTTCGACTAAATATCTGTGTAAATAATTTTGCATAAATAATGACAACAGATACGATAAATGATAACAATGAAAATTACAAATAATACTTTTATTATTTGAGAAAAATTACGTTCCGCACATTCATAGCTTTTGTAAGTTTTGTTTATAATGAACCATGACTATAATTCCAGTAGATATGCCATTATTTAGCATGCAGTAATTTACAATGACTATAATTCAGACATGCAGTACTAATAACACATTAGGCAGGAATTACGACTTTGAGTTGGACTTTAGAAAATGAGAGAATGAAATGGTTCACTGAATTTAAATGTTTAAATAATCTTGATGTGTTTACTGCAGCACTATTTATATTTCATAAAAAGGGGCAACATTCGAAATGTCGGTTTACTCCGTTTAATTAGAAATCCTACTATAGCTATTGACGCGGAAATTAAATAAAAGTGACACGAGATCATTTAAAAATGACCATTTTATTATTGGATATACAATATTGGAGAGTATATACATACACGATAAACTTGTTTTTAAAATATGCCTAGCCTGTCGAATACACCATAAGCGGCAAAAGTTATGTTGTGACATCACATCCTGAATTACTGCCTTACATACTTAAGGAAAAACTTTTTCGTATTTATAACGTCGAACGTCGAAGTCATGAATATTTCATTGTAAATATTATGTAAACGTTTTTCAGATCCAACAGCTCTCGTTTGCGAGAAACTAGTAGCATCTTTCTTTCCAGCTGCCATCCCCACTCCAAAGTAGGGTCAGCAAAACAGTTTTCAATCATGTAAAAGAAAGATTGTTTTTTTATTGTACATATTTATAGTAAGTTTTAGTTTATATACTAAGTCTTATCCAATCAGTCTTAACAATCCAATGTTAAATCGTTCATTCAGCTGCTTTTATTATGATGAAAATAATAATTATATTTATTGGTTATTATCAAAATAATAATTCCGATGATTGATTAAGTTTCAATAACATTGAATGCGACAGAAATAAAATAATATTTGTGTAATTTATTTTTTACAGCTTATTTTATGGCCAATTTAATTATTGATAGTCTGCAATAAATGTTTTAAAGATACTTTAAATGAACGAAAAGTAAAAATATAAATTTATTTTTAAGTTTAATATTTTAAAATCAGAATGTTCCAGTTATTTTATGATGTCTCCTAAAACCAATGATTATAAATAATACTTTGATACAAAAAAATACCAAAACTAGAACGATGGTTTTCAAAACCTGACAGTGTAGTAAAGAGGTAATTTACAATGTTATTTATACAATCAACACTAAAATGAATATCGCTAACGATCGACAACAGGAATAAAAGATCAAACGTGATTGACTAGCTAAGTAATTTTATAGCTAATAGGAGCCAATAAATTATATGTGCAATCATTAAATCGCTAACAACGGCTTATTGATGAATATGGATATTTGTAATATTTTTTTTTGTTTTTTTTAGGTTAGTGAGTAGAGGTCCTTTGTTGCCTTTTGATCTTTTGGAAGCGTATATAGACTGTGAATTGCGAGGTCCTGGGTTCTATTCCCAGGTCGGGCAAGAAATATTTCTAATTTGATTTGCTTGGGACTAGATCCCCAGATGTCGTCAGGCAGTGAGTAGTAAAAAGTAAAGCGGAATTTGTTGTGCAGACCCTACATTGGACTGCCTTGGGATAAGTGCAGATGGAAGAAGCAGAAGTTATTTTAAACTCAATAATATGTGTAACAACAAAGTACTAACCAAACTGCATTAAATGTTTTAACCTATTAACAGTAATATATTTCAACAAAATTTACGTCCAAGAAGCATACACATTACACATCCATTAAGAGCACTTAAAGATTGGATTCTAATGCGTCGATATTTCGTGTCGCAAATCAAAATTGGCGGAAGTTAGCAAAACGAAGCGTCTACATGCAAGAAATAGGAAGAAAGATCGATTTTTTAACAACAAGATTATGTGAAAAAGCAATTACGTGAATTATATAAGCCGATAAAGGAGATAGTTGCGCGCCTTGAGATATGATCGTGGTGTCGACGGATTATCGATTCGCATACAAAGACTGAACTAGATAAATACTATTGTTACAAGGTAGTATCGATTCGATAGCATTCTTTTTTTAAATGTAACAACTTGAATGTGTAATACGTACGCTTTTTATATATAATATTTAAAGAACGCAAACTTATTGCCCCTTACTTATAAAAACATTTACGCGCTTCTCACCTTAAAAACTAGTTTGTCCCTTTCATTTTCAGACAATGTGTCACAAGGAAAAATGTGACAAACTAATTTTAATGATAAAAAGCACATAAATGTATTTAAAAGTATACATATATCTAATAAGTCCAGAATTTTCTTTTTCATCATTACTCATTTACTTCGAACTTTATTATTACAACATGACGTTGTAGCTCTTCTTTTATTTTATTAAAACAACACTATTGGTTAAAATGCAAATTATAACAATTATAGACGCAAAATTACAAATCTAATGTATCCGTAATTTTTAAATTAGCAACAAGCAAGGGAAGTACGATTAACATTAAGTAATGATAATGAGTAATGTAAAGTGCATACATATGTATGTGGAACTTATGTTAATTTAGAAACTAGTATATTACTACACTTCCCTATAGGTTTACGGTTGTATCCCCAAAGTGGTAGGCACAAGCGAACTAGAACACCCACATTTCGCCGAGCTCATTTCCGTCCCAGATTTGATAGAGGGCGAGCCTATCGCCGGGATGATTACTAACGCCCGGTTCCAATAAACAATCTCAGTTCGAATGTACAGATAGATTACAAAATTAGCCAATAAGAACACAGTTTGAACATGACTCAGTCAAATGACTTGATTTGATTGGTTCATAATCGCGATCTATCTGCACTCTTAACTAAGATCGTTTTTTGAAACCGGCCGTAAGTAGATAAATCCAATATTACAAAAACAATTCTAAAATACAAACATTCACATTTTAATACTCGTATTAAGTAGGATTTTTCCAAGTAGGTATAGCCACCGATTTCATTCACGCTTGTAATCACGTCTTGTTTTTTCGTCAATGCATATCGATCTATTTTTAACATTCGCCCACTTCCTAATTTTTTATACGATTTACTTAATCACATTTACAATCCTGTGTTAGATAATAATCGATACTTTGTGCTGACAGCACTAAAGAGCTATAGTGATTAATTGCTTAATACTTTTAATTATTATAATAAACTTAATAACAAGTCGCTTTTTTGGTCTAGTGGCAGCCTATAGGTAGGTAGGTACTGATTGGACTGGGAGGTCATGGGTTCGAATCCCAGTTTCTAGAGTGATTTTGCCGAAACTGGATTCCCGTAAGAGCTTTACGTCAGCCAGACAGCCTATAAAACCAAACAATAATGGAACGCATTTACTCTACCCTGAAATTTTAGGCTATCATTGGTCGTTTGAAGTAGCTGATTCTTAAATTGTAATGTCCATTACTCGGGTCAAACGATCGCAATAACTCTTTATAAACATTACAATAACTGATTGCCTAAATCTAATTTAAATAGAGATGAGCAAGCGAGTAGTTCGATTCTATTCGATTTCCCGGAACGTTGTTTGCAATCGTAAGTGTTGTATCTCGGCGACTGTGACGTAACATGCGACATCGCGTTCGACATACCAAGTTTCACTTTCGCGTGAGTTACAGTTTCACAGTGTCCGCGCTGTCCGCGCATGCGCTACGTGGGTGAGCATCAGTGCTCCGGTAAATATTCCATTCCGAACAGGTAATACACATGATTTGCTGTCTAACTGTGTTTAACGTTATGCAATTTATTTAAATTAGACTTTAAAGACCATACTGGACTACGACGTATGGGACTTGTTTGTTACACGGTCCCAATAAAAAGTTACTTGCCTGTATTCCTAAAGCGGTAAAATGTAAATGCATAAATTGTAAATATTGAACCTCTGAATTTAATGCGCTGATATTTTTTTTAATAGCAGAGACTGGCAAATGAGCAGATGTGTCACCTGATGGTAAGTGATCTCCACCGCCCATAGTCGCCCAAGACACAAAAAGAGTCATGGGTGCGTTGCCAACCTAAAAGGAGGAAATGGTAGGGGAGGCAAAGGGGATTGGGAAAGGGGGGGGGAATGGGCCACCGAAAATATGACTCACTGGACGAAACACGACAGCAAGCTGCCACTTTACGTCGGTCGAGCCGGCCCATTCGTGCTGTAGACGTTACTGTCTACAGCGTGGCTCTATCACTCAAAAGTGTTTGCTGTAATGTTACTTGGTATATTTGCTGTGTGCATCATTATAGCAAATGCTTACAGCTCGTATCTATCATAACAAAAATGTCTAATATAAAAAAGGTGTCACTAAATGTCAATGACGCTATTGTATCGAAGAATTAAGACGCCTTTTTATAGCATAACACTATACCCCGCTGTTTTAAAATATCTTATGATCGCAAAACCGGCAAATTTGACACCCAATACCATGTGGTCAATGTAAATTTTTCACAAAAATGCCTTACATTCATTCTGGTTTGCTAAAACCGGTAGTTGATAGCATTGCATATTTTGCATCGGACGACGTATACGGCACCGGCGCAGTGAAGGCCGATTTTTTCGGGTCATTCATTTACCGACTGCAATAGTTTACGAAATTAATGCAATTATTTATGCAAACGAGCGAGGCGAGCACTTTATTTGCAATACAAACTGCTAAGTGGGTGTTTGACTATCAACAATATGTATTTTAATAGTTGATCCGGATAGGAAACATTAAAAACTTTAAAACAGTGAAATTATGTTGAATAATTAGTATTAATAATATTATTTTCAGTTGAATTAAAATCAAACTTTGATAATAGCTGAAGTGAATTCAATTTATTTGAAAATCGTACTTATGATAAAAACTATTACTCAAATAAATAAAAATATAAAAAACAAATCTGATAAATTGAATAATATGACATTATTTTGATCGACAATGATCTTGACCCAGATCGGTCATCTGAAATGCCGAGTGTATGATGCATTGTGGGAACTAACCAGTTAGAGAATTGGTGAAAGCATTTTATCGAGCGACTACGTGATTGACACCGAATGACTTGAAATGTCAATCGATCAAGGTTGGGATCTATTGATGTCTATAAAAAATAGCATGATGTCAATGTAGCAAAAATGCATGGACTCGAACGATATTATTACCTCAAAAATAACCGACGTAACCGAAGTGACAGGCTGACTGTTTCGTTATCAACGTTATAATATAACATATAAGCTCACGCCTGTATCCCCAAAGGGGTAGGCAAAGGCGCACTAGCGAACTAGTACACCCACATTTCGCCGAGCTTATTTCCGTCCCAGATGTGATAGGGAGCGAGCCTGTCGCTATAACGGGCACAAATTCCAGACTCGGGGCTGATATGGAAAAATCCAATATCACTTTGCCCGACCCGGGGATCGAACTCGAGACCTCAGGACGGTAGTCGTACCGAAACACAACCACGCCACCGAGGCAGTTTATCCTATCCTACTAATATTATAAACGTGAAAGTTTGTGAGTATGTGTGTATGTATGTTTGTTACTCTTTCACGCAACAACTACTGGATGGATTTTACAGTTATATATAAGAGTAACACATGGACTACTTTATATCCCGGAAAATTCCGACTTTAACGAAGTCGCGGGCAGCAGCTAGTATTTCATAAATGCTACATATAGTCTTTATATTCATATTGCCACAGAATTTTAGCATATTAATTAATTTGTTCGTGTTATAATTGATATATGGATGCTTTATAGACATTTCACGTAACATTGGCTAAACGAAATTGATTTTACTTTAGTATTAATCATCCCCGATGCTTTTTTAGGTCAAAATTAAATTGATATTGGGGTAATAAAACATCCAATTAAATGAAAATTGAGATTTGATATTTGACTGCTTCCGTGGCCTAATGGGTATTTGTTTGATAACATTACCCTCCTTCTGAGGCAAACGGGTAAAAAGATACTGCAGATTCGATTACTGTTTTCTCAAACGTATGTTTCGAATCGTGTTGTACATTTCTTTGTTGATAACAAGGTACACAAGCTTTTATACCTGCCTTATCCCATTAATGTCGGGTCGACGCAACACACTTTTTAAGCATATTGCAGAAAGGATTTGGATTGCTATTTACGACGTGATGTCAAATCCCTTCTCGGGTATCCAGTCGTTAAATCGTGGCAGAAACACACTCTGACCTGTGAATAGAACCAAGGATCTCCAAGTTCACAGAGTCTGTGACACAAATCATATACAATTCACCAAACCAAGGAGGCGGCACCTATAATTAAGCATGTAATTTTGTTAATCGAATTCTTTTTAGTTAATTTGTAGAGAGACAAAGCATATTTACAGTTACCTACGTTTAATGCCTAAATATTTTAAATAATAATAAAAACACCCAACAGTCACACCCATACATAGTTCTGACCCCACACTAGGTAAAACCTGTATCGTGGGTCAGAAACTACAAGAGACTTGCGGTCTCACAACACCCAGACCCGAAACAAATATCTGTAGGTCATACAAACATTTGTCTCGGTGCGGGGATCGAACCAGCGGCCTCTTGTTTTACAGCTGGTTTCTCGCCCACTGCGCAACGGCGGCTGGCACTAATATACTGCGTTACCTTTTTTTTTATGTGCTTATATTATTATTTTATTCTTTAATAACTTACAAAACCCTCGTTTTAATTACAGATAATTACAAAGGTTTGATTTGATGTTATTTTTTAGATGATTGAAGGAAACTTTATTTTTTATGTTATTAAAAATCGTCATTATTATAAACATAAAAGCCATAAAAATGCAATCGATGCAAGTTAATATTAAATTATGAATATTGGACCAACAGAGAATGTTTTTTGGTTATTCACAATATTTGATGTCTATATAAGGATATTTACCTATAACGTAGGTGGTAAGGACGATATGTAGGCGGTAGGACATAGCTTTAACTATCGAATTACAAAAAGTTCTATCTTCAAATACCAATAGTTTAAATATTTGTATTATTAAATTAGAAGTGTGTTTTCATTGTGAAATATCGCTTGCTATAACGGTGAAGGAAAACAACGTGAGGAAACCTGCATACCCGAGAATTCCTATACAAGAATTTCGAAGGTATGTGAAGTCTACTAACCCGCATTGGGCCAGCGTGGTAGACTAAGGCGTAACCCCTCTCATTAGTAGAGGAGGCGCGTGCCCAGCAGTGGGACAGAAATATTACAGGGCCAATATTTATTATGTTATTTTAAAGTAGTAGTAATAAATATTAGGATTTTCTGCCCAGTATCACCCCGGAGTCTGGAATATTGGGCCCGATAGAGCGATAGGCCCGCCCCCTATTACATCAGTGGGCTTAGCCCAGTGGCTTATGTGCTAGTCAAATAGGATAAATGTATGAGAATGACATAAGAGTATGATAGATCTCAGTAGTCTTACATTATCTACCGGTTTAACCCAGAATCGCAAAGAAAGGGGCCATCAAAGGGTCACTAACCGCCGAATGCTCATACACTTAAGGTCGCTTTATGTCGTTTAAGGCCGCCTTATCCCGTAAAATTGTATGGCGAAAATCAATGTAAGAAGCCGTTAAAGTTGAGTAGCGTTTGACCATTCCAACGCAAAAATTAAGCGACTGATGAAAATATTTTCTAAAAGGTTAATATATCAATCATTAACTATTATCTAATACACATATTAGTTGTATAGCGTTATTAAATATTTAACCATCTTACCATAAAACACTTGCCTCCAAGGAGTATAAATGCCATGGGATTTGAAATGCGGTCATTAGCTAATCTACGCCTGAGGATATTTTTACATAACGCTTTAATAATGCGTCAGGTCACGCAATTTCTCCACGATATTTATGTCATCATATATGCCCAGTATAGCGATAGGCTCAAACTTATGCTGATATCTATAGAGCGAACTTAGTCTGTGTCAAAACAATGAACGCAGTGAGGATTTGGAATTTTTAAATCGAACTTCGACTTAGTCCGAGCCATTTTTTTACAAGAAAACAGACTGATAGATTAAGCAAATATCGGCGTATTGGAACGGCCCCGGGTTTCCCTAGGGGAGAAGCGCCCAGGCTTCAGCCGAAACCGCCCCTGCGCGGTGCCGTCTTGCGACCCGTGTCCATTTTCTCATAAGCCCCCGCCGCCGAAGGACGCTCTCGGCGTCAACGGCAGCACGAGGCCAAGCACCCGTGCTGTCGTCCATCTCGGAGCCGTATGTACAAACTAAAAGGGGCGCTACGACAGCCCCCCGCTACGCGCCTGCTCCCCCAATAGCTCCTATAACTCGCCGCTTACGTCGGGCAGGAGATACCGTGGTGGAATTCTCCAAACGTCCCTAATCCACAGGACTGATGGAAGCACTAAGCTCCTCACAGACTTATAATTTATGCAAAGATGAGTTATTAATCTAACCCCCTTATTCATAATAACTTAGTAGAGCGTAATAAGACCTCAATAGTACGTTTCATAAAAATTGTATTCATAATCGTTCAATAGCGTTAAAACGTTCCAACGTTCGATAGTGAAAACATGGCCGATTCCGATCAGCCGTTTCAATTTTGATGTTCTTTCTTAATGACATCTTGTTATAGTCTAGGACCCCATCTAAGATTGATATATATTTTTTATTTATTGTTTCCAGCCAAGACATCCTATTTGTTTCAAAGCTTGCCAGAGATAAAAATAATGTTTCTTCTGTAACCAGCAACATTGTATTCGATAAACATATTTTAGTTATCTTTTAGCTAAAGCAGGCAAAAGTAGGGTTATGCTTTCGATAAAACCAGGATTTCATTACGAATAAAGGGGTAAGAGTTTATGTTACGTCTGTCGCCTAACAATATTGTAACACGTGTATTTAAAATATAAGAGTAATATAATACAATCATCCAAAGTAGTAAACAAATGTGTCAAATTATGAATTCATACAATATTTTAAAGAAGGTAAGATTGAAAACATCTGTACATACAGACAACTTTTCTCATTTGTTAGAGAAGTATCCGTTTGAAAAAAAAACGATGACTTATTGCTAAATATCTTATGTTTGGGCATTGACACCTTATATTATACATAAACTTAGCAGTAGGTGAGCGTTTTCCTTTTACGTTGTCTTTTGATGACTCATACAAAGTGCTAATAGACATTCCTTGTTATAATGGAGACAAAAGAAATCATGCAGTCACTATTTTTTCTTGGTACTAACTCAATCCTGATTGTTATAAACTTATTTTCACTTTTTTTTGTTTCCTGTAAAATGATCGATAACGAACTAAAATTACAAAATAAATATTTATTTTATTTTGATAAATTATATTGGTTTAATCTGATGAAAAAACATATGAATTCTTGAATCGTTGTTATTGCAACATCCCCCAGTGAGGGTTGACGGCAGTCTGGCGGAAAATTAAGCCAAGTCCTTCCTGCATTAAGCTTTAAATATAGGGTATTGTGTTGACCCTACATTAGCTAGATAAGGGTAGGTGAAAATATATTAAATTGTTGTATAAATGAGCAAAAGCTTTTCCCTTTTTTCGACCGACTTCCAAAAAGGAGAAGGCCGATAGAGCTTACTTCAAGGGTGGTCCCATATAAATTTGGTCACGATCGGATTTGAAGTCGATCTGTAAGTTTTTAAACTTGTGATTATTATAATAATTTAATTTCCATAATAACTCCATCGAAGTTAGATTGGTGATCAGAAACACATTTTATCGTTATTAAAAGGCTATTAACATCAACAAAAATATCAGAACACCAATTGACGGCCTTTACATTATTTATTAAACATTTTGAAAACAACAGCAGTTGATGTCAATATAAATATACAGAAAATTACCCAATAACGACTAATTAAGCATTCGTATTATTGACGTCGCATATGCGTCGAATACCTATCATCAATTTGTCAGTTTATAAATCTTCGTAGGATAACGACCTCAGCTCATGCATTCTCGAGATTCTTCGAATGGCGCGTACATACCAATCGAACGAAGGCGAAAGAATGTTCGCGAAAGGGTCGGTGTGGACGCAACACCGAAGCCGAACGAACGAACGAAAGCGTTCTGTTCCGTTCGTTCGTGCGCAGGATAACTGTTGTGTGAACGCACCTGCGAAGATTCGCAAATGTTCGGGAACGTTCGATGCACCTCGCCGATGGCCCTTTGCGAACATTCTTTCGCTTTCGTTCGGTTGGTGTGTACCCGCCAGAAGAGGTTTTCGAAAACGTTGGAAAAGGCCGTGGGTTCAGGTACCTGGGTGTCACCTTTTACGACGTCGCGTCGCCAATTTGCTAACAGCTTTAATGCATTCCAGGGTTGTAATCATACGAGGAAGGTCATTTATTATATTTTATCGTTAAAACATGAATAATTATTTAAAGGTTACACCCATCTACTTCAACCTAATTCGCGGGTTTGCGTTCCATTAATGATACTTGAGGAGTTTTAAGTATTTAAAAGTCGCTCTTACCTCGTCTCTGGATATAAATCAAATATAAGGCTACCTTTAGAACAAGCATTACAGAATACAATAAAAAATTGAGTATTTAACTTACACCCGAATGGTCAAGAATGTCAGCTTTAACGACTTCTTACATTGATTTTCGCGATACAATTTTGACAGATAAGGCGGCCTTAAACGACATAAGACGACCTTAAGTGTATGAACATTCGGCGGTTAGTCGACAGTAAATTACTTATAGCGTCTTGCGATGCAGAGCTCTAGTATGGAACTAACGACATAATATGAAGATGACCAAGCATTTTTATTATGATAGGCTTTTATTTGTTTAGTTATCGAACTCTTGACCTTTTAAGTACGTAATATTAAAATACAATATTGTAGTGACTAATGAATTCAAAGATTACTATCGCATCGATTGAATTGTATGAAATTATTGTATGTTGATTATATGTATTATTATTGTATTATTGTATGTATGCACGCTGTAGGCGTAAGCTTTGTTTGTGTATCATTATTGTAATGTATGAATTTGCATAAGGCCTAGAAAGTTAAATTACATATTGATATGCGTGCGGCTAGGTTGCATCGTGTGTACTATGCTCAAACAGGCTTTACTAACGGGTGTTTTAAAGTAAAGTAGGACGGATTTGCAAAAAAATATCCGTAGTCCATTGTTATTTGATTTTTTTTTTATCTGGGCACAGTGACTACATTGCGCCTGATGGTAAGCGAAGTGCAGACCAACGACAAACTAGTGACCACTAACAAACAATGTGTTTATCAGTGGTCGCCAGAATCATGCCGATCTATTTATGCTCCTTCACACTCCGAATCCGAAGAGGGATAAAGCAAATCAAGGGCCTTGCGACAAGACAGGCGGATGACCGGTGCAGACACAGGGATACTCATGGGGACGGGTATGGACCCGTCCCAACCAACCATCAAGTCATGCCGCAAGCCCCTCGAGAGAACCGGAAATATACTGGCTGATCCTGGAACGCGCACCACACACGGAGTGTCGGTCATTATGGCAGGTTTTAGCACCATGTGTACGGTGATTGCCATCCGCTCGGATACGAACATCCTACTACCAGCTAAATAACATTTAACCTTTTATGTTGCATGTAGGTGGTGGTAGGTGGTATAGCCTGCAGTTTACAAAGCTGTTGTGTACCAGTTTACCGAAAGTGAGGCAAGAAACTAGTTCCACAGATTGAAATGTGCTTCAAGCTAATCACAAACAAGTGAGTAAAAATACTAGTCATGACATTAAAAGCTAACATTGAATCACTTTATACGTAACAAGTAACATTATAAAGCAAATAGACACGTTTCGAAATGGTCCGCACTCCGTTCTAAACTAGTCCACTTCGGTGTTTAACGCTAATTTGCCTGCAGCGGGCAACAAAGAAGTTCTTTGCAACTGTGAACTGAGCCTACGTAACTGCAAAACGTTATCAAGGTCGGGTGGCGAATGCGGCGTACGTAACGAGAACGCTATAAATTATACTTCGTGTCTAGGGCACTGGTTGACGGTTGTCCTTTGGTCCTGGTTTATTGTTCGATCTGTATCAAAACCTAGCTTATTTAGTTCGGTTAATCTAGTCTGTAATAGTTGATCAAGTTATAGTTTCTTACTTATAAAAAATATTTCAGCGCTGATTATCTTTATACCATAGGTTGTCCCTTTCATTTTTAACCAATGTAACACAAGGAAAAAAGTGACAGGCTTTTCTTAGCGAAAAGATAAGCGAAATTGTTTTTATAAGTAAGGCCCTAATTACTGCCTCGGTCGCGTTGTTGTATTGTGGTAAATTTAGTTATTCATTTTCTTCATTTCGCCGAGCTAAGTTCCGTCCCAATTGTGATAGGGAGCGAGCCTATCGCCATACCGAGCACAAATTCCAGACTCCAGGCTGATATAGAAAAATCCAATATCATTCTGCCCGACCCGGAATCGAACCCGAGACCTCAGAACCGTAGTCGTACCGAAATACCACCACGCCACCGAGGCAGTCAAATATAAATGATCATGGAACGAAAATATGTCAAACAAGTTTTAAATATGGCCATATGTACCTATCATATCAGAAAAACATCAATAACACACAATGCGCATTTTTGGAAGTTTATTCACCGATGGTGCTACTGTATTACGCCGCATCGTTCATACCCTCGGTCGGTTCTCCCAAGATAAGCGATGGCAAATATTCAAACCTTAGATCATTTATATTCAGACCGTTGTATCACGGTACAAAATATTTGTGTTGTTTTATTCGATTGGACATGAATTTCAAATATCCTTGGGTCCATTAGTGGTATTCAAGGCAGTTGATACTTTGATACTTATGCATAGTTCGGAATTTGACTCGGCGAAATACGAAAAGATCTTACAATAATTTTAATTTTACTTTTTATTGAAATAAAACTATTTTTACGGATTCTATCACGATTAGGTTTTAATCATTATTCCCAACGTTTCAAAGGCTTTGCAGTATTATTTATTTCAATGTATAATATTTGCGTAAACTTAAGAAATCAGTATTTACTTTTTATTTAAAAAAATGTGGTAATAATGTTTTGATTAATTTTTTCCCGTTTTTAAACTATGCTACATTGAAATAAAACTATTTTTACGGATTCTATCACAATTTGTTTTAACGTTTATGTCAGACGTTTCGAAGGCTTTGCTGCGATAGAATCCGTAAAATTAAGTTTTATTTCAATGCATAACATTCGCGTAAACTTAAGAAATCGGTATGTGCTATATTGTCTATGCTTTTTTGAGTGGTAGTGCCAAGCTGTAGACAGTAACGTCTACAGCACGAATGGGCCGGCTCGACCGGTTTGATACCACTGTCTCACAGAAAACCGACGTAAAGTGGCAGCTTGCAGTCGCGTTTCGTTCGGTGAGTGAGATTTCCGGTGGCCCTTTTCCACCCTTCCTTTCCCAGTCCCTTTTGCCCTCCCCTTCCATTTCCTCCCTTTAGGTTAGCAACGCACTCATGATTCTTTTTGTGTCTTGGGTGTCTATGGGCGATGGAGATCACTTACCATCGGGTGACCCATCTGCTCGTTTGCCAGTCTTTGATATAAAAAAGTGATGTTCCATCTTATTGTAAATAGTGAAGTTCTGAATGTAGTGAATACTCAATATCGAAATAATATCAATCAGGAAATTTGGTTTCCCTTGCATTGATCAAGAGAGATTATTGTCATTCACACACTGTTTTTTTACAATTTGCAATATTAATTGAGTATAATAGAAAGTAGTATGTCGTGTGTCGTAAATACCACATTCCACATAAAACCAGTTTTCAAGATAATTCGTCAACTTCCCTTGGTCAAACCTAACCTACCATTAAAGGTCGGTAGTTCAATGACTAAAACAATTGAATGGCGAAGACATAATCATCCATTTTTGATTACGTTCCAAGCTTATAATGAGGAGTTAGTAAATAACAGTAATTGTTTAGCAGCGGTGTTGCGGCTTGTCCCTTTAGTCACGATTTTTGGCTGCCAATGTTGAAACGAAATTCCATTATTTGATGGGCAATAGTTGATGAATGGAAATGTGAATTTTACTTCGCCCTTAATGACTATGGCATTCATTCCCTTTCGTTTGAGTGAGCATTTCGGCACGTTGAAATTAAATTGCATTCGTTCAATTCTAACGAATCAACCTCAATTTCGAATAAATCAATCACCAAATAACCAATTACTGAACCCATGCACGTGTGCATAATCAAATATCGTATATCACGTTTGCAAATTCGGAGGCTTGCTGTAGTGGTTGTGTAATTTGAGACATTCTATCGTGAAGAGTTGCAGTCTAAAGTACTGACGATAATCTCTCAGATTATATTTATGGAATATAGTACTTTACTAGTAGACTCTACTGTTTATTATCGGAACAGATCTGGGGGCTTAGTCTGTTTTGGCAAATTGCAAAAAATAGTGATAGTTTTCTCTAAAGATTTGATAAATAGCGCCTTTTACGGAAATTACGGTAAACTAAAATAAATGTGTGGACAAAAAATTATATCATCGTTTTCAAGTTTCGAAGCTTTATATACTTTGATTTTTTTAGTTTCCTTACAATCTCACCCCTAAACGCGAGTAATATGTTATATTAAATACAGTTCTAAATCATATATCATATCATCAAAATAGTATAACTTAGGGGCTGACATAATCCCCACAAAGCTACACTTACTGGCGAAGGCTTCTGAAAGTAAATGACATACATTTTTCGACACAGCTGATCTGATCATATCTTAATCCTATTAAACCTTGCTTGTTATGTCAGCGACTTACGTTATTATACAACTACAACGTGCTGTCAAGTGATATCCGGAGCACTTACACGCATTACGAGTTACATTAAAACCTCAAATGCTTCCATAAACACGATAAAGCGGACATTTAATAAAAACACGTAATATGTTACATTTTCGCTACGTAGGCTGAGTACTGTGGTAGTTTAAAAATCACAGCCTGTCGTTAATGGTGATGAAAAAGCTGACATCGTTTTAAAACGATTGAAAGTAGATTTATTTATTATTCGTAATAGAATATTCATAAATTATAGAAAAAAATACTAACAAGGTAAAGTAAGAAAAGTAATGTATCAAATTTAGTGTAATATTTTCGACCGACTTCCAAAAAAGAGGAGGCCTCAATTCGTCCATATATTTTTTATGTATGTTACACGATATCTCCGCCAAATGTGGACCGATTTTCAAAATTCTTTTTGTCTTCGATGGAACTTATTTCAAGTGTGGTCCCATATAAATTTGGCCACGTTCGGTAAGTTGGAAGTCGATCAGTTATGTTTTTAAACTTGTGATTATAGTTATAAAGTTGATCGTGACGAATCGACTTGGCGGCTTTTCACGCGTCGTAAGTCGTAACGCAAATAGCTCTAGCTAGATGCGCTCATTGATAGATGGTATTCTTTTTAGACTGTGGCTTTATTGTGCAAGTTGGTACAATTGTGCCTTCGTCTAATGTCCTATGACATTTTAAGATGTTGCTGCAAGAGGGCGGGACTTGTCCTTGAGAAGCCTTGCTCTTTGTACTCTCTAATTGACATTACATAAAAAGAATGGAGTTAAAGTGACAGAGCTGACGATTCTTATGACTTCAGATGCGGATAAACTTTCGAATTGCTATAGAATATGGAGCGGCAATGACGAATTTAATTATTTCGACTTTGATATCGAAATACTAAATGTATTTGCTAATTTAAGGTTAGTAGTTGTAGAGATGAAGAAATAGCAGCTTTTATGAAATTACGTTACTCAACAAGTAATTTAGCTAAAACATTACGCTCCTTTCGGGAGAAACTTGGGTAGAAAGAGTTATTAACCGCCGAATGCTGATACACTTAAGGTCGCCTTATGTCGTTTAAGGCCACCATATCTATCAAAATCAATGTAAGAAGCCGTTAAAGTTGAGTAGCGTTTGACCATTCGGGCGTAAGTGAAACAAAACTCCATATTTGTAATCTAATTATAAATATAATGTAAATGATAAGTTACGTTTTAACCGTCAAAATCTTTGTTAATAATACTCAAATTGACAATATTGTAATTCAAAATTCAATCAACACTCTCAAAACAAAATAAAGGACAAACGTCGAAGACAAAGCGTCTTATCACAAATCAAAACCACGATGCGCATGATGCCTTTGTAAATTGCATTCGAATATTGTGATTGATTGCACAATGAACGGAACGTGATGATCATCGTAAAGAAAAACCTCTACTGCGAACACAAAGCATCACCTTTGTTCGGTGTGAACGAACTTAAAATATTGTTATGGCTTCTTATAGTGACAATAGTGTTTTAGACATTATAGTAACTAATTATCGTGATAGATTTAGATCTATGTGTGATAGATCAGCGCTAGTTAGCTAGAACATAACTTATTGCTGTATAAAACCATAGATTAATAGTTACTATATAATAATTGACAAATGACAACTGACAAAACCCATATAGTAAAGGAATATTTTATTAGTTTAAGCCTTAGACAAAAGAAGATAGAGGACAGGGCATAACTAAGAAAAAATGAAGCATTCATAATGTAAGGAACGAAACAAAAATAGCGACTATGCGAAGAAATATCCTATTAATATAACAGTTAGACATCTTCTTCATATACCGAAATTGATATTATTATAAATAAAATATTGTATTTATAATAAAATCAATAAGTATTTATACGTTATTTAATTCTTATAACACGGTGACCACATACATGTAAACTTAGCATGTAAATAAATCGCGAAACTAAAATGGCGGAACCGGCTTCATAGTAAACACGTATTTTTCGTAGTTATGCCGGGTCCTTTAATTTTTTCTTGAGTCATTAGTTTAAGCCCCCATTAAAAAATCTCTCGTGCGAATGAGGCCTTATGTTGACAACAGAATGGTTCTGTCTTGATTGACATTGAACGAATATTTAAACGATTTAAAAACTATTGTAAATGTTTTATTTATTCTAGCTTAGATGACAGCAGAATCGATGTTTATATTATTTATATTATCTAATTATTAAAAAATGCGAACTTTTACTTAAAATGATGTTTATAACAACAGTTCCGAGTGGCACTTTCAATTGATTTCACTTTCACTCTACCTTGAATCGTGTTGTGTGAGCCATTGACCTGTGTTTCACGCGGGAAAAGCTTTAAGGGCTTGTTACGTGTATGCAAAATGCCTTTAAGATGTCCAATTAACATAACCTTACAACCATCACGTCTGTACACTTAATAAAACTTAACTTAACTGTAACTTTATTGTCCACGGTTTGCGTTAAGTATTTTTGAGGCAACTCTACCGGGCACAAATATTATTCTTATTTCGAGATTGATTTATATATCATGCATGTTTTAATCGATTGAACAAATAAATTAATGGCTAAATTAGGAGCAAATCGGAAACTGTACGTCATGCATTTACGCTATATGTATATGTAGACTATTTTAGACGATTTCTAAGATTGTTGATTTTTCTATGAAACTTATCATCATTTGAGTAAGGATGCATAATCACGCAGAAATGCGAACAGTGTATTATTTTATAAGCGCGTGTCAATTTTTTGTTATAACATATTGATTATATTCTATTCACCATATTGGACTAGCGGCAGCATATATGGGCTGTGGCGCGGGATGTCCTGGGTTCGATTCCCATGTCGGGCATAGAGATTTTTCTAATTGGTTAACCCGCGATTGGAATCTACTGAAGGGGTTGACGTCACGCAGTAAGTCAGACGTAAAAACTAATCCGAATCTTTTTTGCAATATGCTTGAAAAAGTGTGTTGCGCCGAACCCATACTTGAATAAGGGTAGGTTAAAAGAAAATTGTTTATATTCCATTATATTAAAGCAAAACTGGAAATAGGATCGATCGATAGGTCGATCTGGAAATCTTTGGGGGAGGCCTTTGTTCAGCAGTGGACGTCCTATGGCTGATGATAATGATGATGATGAAAACAGAACTGTATAACGCGATGGCCTTTTTTGTTTAATTAATTCAACTTTGTCAATTTGCAATTACCAATAAGTAATTTTGAAGATTCTTATTATGGTGAATCATTACATAACGCAAAAATGATTGATGGTAAAATGTAAAATCGTATGTTAATCCATTTTTATCAATAAGGTTGTGTTACGCGACAAGATTTATATGAGACATCTGCTGACGTCATTGGGGTCTAAAATCTCACCCATTTACCTTATACGTTTTATTACTTAATGAAATGTGACAAAAAATGTGAATCACTCCATAAATCGACATTTCAGAGGCGACCGGTCTTCAATCTAGTTCATCTTGATTTAAGCTTGGCAAAATTATCTGTGCCTGTGGCGGGTACTGGCGAAGTTCCTCGGGAAATATTTTTGTTGAACTGCAAATTGAAAAGCGCTGGACGTTTTGGAGGATGATATGAGAGCCAATGGTCTCACTGTGGAGGATGCTCAAGAAGGGATGAAGTGGAAGCGTTTAGGTAGAAGGCGGACCCTGGCACTAGGCCGGGATAACACCAGGCAGAAAGTTGAATTGAAAATTGAATGCAATTTGTTTATGAAAACAATTTCACGACAAATCAAAATTATAACAGATGACAGAGAAATAAAAATACTTTGTATTAGGGGGCCTTTTAAGTACACATTAAAGTAATATGGATTTGTGTATTTCCCACAGTCAATAAAATAATTATCTTTTTAGGTCTAGTGGTAGCATACCTACATGAGCTATCGACCAGAAGGTCCTCGGTTCGAATCTTAGGTCGGGTAAATTGATTTACTAACACTATTTAGCTGGGACCAGATCTTTCAGGGATGAATTCAGTTAGACAACAAAAAGCAAGCCAAATCCTTTCTGCACCTAATAAGTATATTGGGATCAGGGCAGACGGAAGAGTATAAACTTATGTTGTTTCCGAATTCCGCCGTACGCACATAAAGTTTGCAAAGCTATATGTGATTTATGTTAGCAAAGACAGTTTGTCTCGTAGGTCAACGACACCGGTCCCTCGTTACCGGGTGACATCAAAACAAATATCCATCTACTAACAAACTAGTTTGTTTTCATTACGTAAAATATATGATGGATTTAATTTCGACATGTATTATATATTACGGATATTGATACGTTTTGTAAAACCTTTATGTAATATGATAACATAAACGATAAGGCTATCACAATTAGGAAAGTAAGTGATATTTAGGCGGTTATGTTTGTAATATAAAGCCTCGTTTAGATAGTGTAACTTTATGCTACGTTCGATAGTAAACTATACTGATATTATAAGGGCCACTTAAATTATTGCAAGCCCGCGATATATTGTGAGCCTCTGTGACACAACGGGCGAGTACCCGGTTGTGAAGCAAGAGGCCGCGGGTTCGATTCCCGCATTGAGACAAATGTTTGTGTGGCCCACACATATTTGTTTCAAGTCTGGGTTTTGTGAGACCGAGAGTCTCTCATAGTTTCTGACTTTCTGAAGCTTTTCATCAGCTTTCTTTATCTAATCTAAAAACATATTTTCATATGTTTATCAGTAGAAAGATGCTCTCAAAGACCTATTTAAAAATATATAAGTAATTATAAAACGGATTGATCTTGTACATACTAGTATATCCTAAATTTGAAGCGATGCATTTGATTGGAGTGGGATGACCGTCGGCCTCCTTATACGATTACAGCATTTGGGCCAACGTGGTTTGGTGATGTAACTAATTATGGCATGGTACTTATATGCCACGAATATTTTAAGCTGTAACATCTTTACAGATCGTTTTATTTGGCGATTGAGCGAAGGTCTCCCCCTTATTTGACACAGATTGGAAATATTGGAATAGAACCGGTAGTATCTCATTTCACAGCTGGTTATTCTCCGCTGAGCTACGAAGTCTATCGATACTAGTAGTCTAGTATGAAGCTACGCAGTCATTAACAACTATTCCTAAAGAGTGATATAAATAATCTACTGTTTGAGGATGCACTCTAGGGCAAAACATTACCTCCCTTCCCCGGCATTTGGGTAAAAAAAATGTGCTCTAAATTCGAATTCGGGACCTTCCGATCCACAGTCCATATATGCTGTCAATAAACCAAGAAGGTGACAACTAACAATGAGAACATCATTTTCATAGTGAAAAATCAAGGGTCTGATTCTGGATACCTATAATTCAAAACGAATGTGTAACGCACCTCATCGCGTTAATGAAGTATAGTTTTGAGTATAAGAGAATTGTATAAAGTTAAAGATTCATTACTTTTCAATACGAATCACATTACGCGATGAGACGCTGTTACTCCTTCCTATACGCCATCCAACCAGCTATCTGCATATCAAGTTATTAAAGTACACTCTACTTGCCCTAAGTTAGAGCGTCCGAAGCGCGAAGCTAGTATTTACCGAGACTTAAATCACCACTTGTATGGAACTACTTGCTGTTTATGCAGAGAGGGCATGTAGAGATGCTATTTCACTGAGCTCAGAATGAGGTATTACAACCAAGCTTACGCCACTTTCTATTCCAACCTTCCGACTTATGAAACGACAATAAAAAGAATTAAGATTAACGTCCCGCGCCGAATGTTTATGTACAATTTTGTTCTTTAATTAAGAAAACAAAAGATTAAAGAGATTAAACAAAAAAGATTCCTTGCGTAACTCGTAAACGTTATCGTTTAAATACTCTAATATTTTTATTTAGAATATAGATTTTTATTGCGAAATTATTGTAAGATAATTAACAATGCAATGCGACGTACGAAACCGGCAATCGGTCGTAATCGATCGCAATAAATGATTGAATCGATTGCGTCGGTCACATGCAATTTGTGACAAATAAAAATGTGAGTAATTACATGGTCGGTCATCATTCGATAAAATGTCGATAAGGTTCGTGACAAACGTGTCGTATCGATTGTAACTCGTGCTTACATTTCCTTCGCAACATTCTTAATACACCTGCTCAGTGTTTACACTAGTCAACATTTTTGTTATTGATTACGTAGCTGTCACTTTTATGCAATTGTCGCTTTAATTTATGCATGAATAGCTGTTGCCCGCGACTCCGTTCGCGTGGAAGATTTTCCGGGATAAAAAGTAGCCTATGTGTTATTCTGATTTATATATCTGTATAACTATAAAGTTTTATCAAAGACCAAGTAGTAGTTTTTGCGTGAAGAGTAAGAAACATACACACACACTCAGAAACTTTCACGTTTATATCTCTAATAGGTATTAGTGGGATAATGAATTTGTAAATTATTTTATATTTCACCTATTTATTTTTATGTGTTTTATTCGCACTTTTTTCATTTTTCAATAACATGCAGTTTATTTATCATCACATACATAGTTTTATAGTTTAATGTAGGTCTTGATTGTAAAACGCCTTGAATGTGGAAAATAGTATAGCGTAAGGAGTAAGGATACCTTTCGAGTAATTCTATGTTTATGAAAACTACAGGATCTCAACCCTTCATAAAAATATATTCCCAAGGCCCATAAAAAATGTCATATACAAATTAAAACATTGTTGCGTATTGTACCTAATTTATCTGTTTAGTTATTTTTTTTTATACACCCAACGGTCACACACCTAGTCCTAACCCCAGACTAGGTATAACCTGTATCGTGGCTGTTAGAGACTATGAGAGACTTTCGGTCTCACAACACCCAGACTTGAAACAAATATCTGTGGGCCACACAAACATTTGTCTCAATGCGGGAATCGAACCCGCGGCCTCTCGCTTTACAGTCGGCTACTCGCCCGCTGCGCCACGGAGGCTGTCAATTGAAACCTATCTATTCAAACCTATTAAAATATCATCATCATCATCATCATCCACAGGACGGCCACTGCTGGACATAGGCCTCTTCCGATGATTTCCAGATTAAAATATAAATTACATAAGCTCATAAATGAATTAGTGAAATTAGTACCTAATGCAGTTCATATCTACTAAAATAGAAATTGCTGTATAGCATAATATGCAGTATATAGATACTATTATCTATATTCTATATATAATAAATAATAATAATAATATTAGCCCTGTAAAATTACTGTCCCACTGCTGAGCACAGGCCTCCTCTACTAATGAGAGGGGTTAGGCCTTAGTCTAGCACGCTGGCTTAATGCGGGTTGCTAGACTTCACATACCTTCGAAATTCTTGAGAAGAAATTCTCGGGTATGCAGGTTTCCTCACGATGTTTTCCTTCACCGTTATAGCAAGCGATATTTCACAATGAAAATACACTTAACATAGAAAAGTCAGAGGTGCTCCATTTTGGGGTTGGTCTCGAACCTCCGACACTTGTCTCGGCAGTCCGTACCATTCCCAACTGAGCTATCGCTGTTATATTCTATATATTGAGGTATTATTTTTATTTTCTAAATTGTCCCTGAATCCTTCAACAACCTCATGAAAGACATCAACTGAGGTCCTCAGCTCCATTGAGTATCTATGTAGAAGTAGATGATTCTGTATTACATTATTAGAATCGTGGTGGGTTTAATCCATGCATATGTGTTTGTAGGTTTCAAAATATTTGAACAATTCGAAAACCTTTGTATTGTCGTCACAGAACTGAATTTATAATGCATATTTTATTCTCAAATATAAACATAAAAATATCAAGCCATTTATCTGTAATAAAACAAATTTCCATGTAATTTTGCACAAACCGCACGCAATAATAACCAATATTCGGAATCAATGTCGATAATCGATGGGCATTTGGAAGGGTAAGGATTTCGGTATAAAATCGTGGCGCCAGAGGTTTTTCCTCGGAGCATAGCTTAAGGTCGCGACGGCCTTAAGGGTCATCGCCCATACAGCAGCAAAATGCTCGACCAGTTTTATTGATGAAATGAAAACGAACTTAATCTTTCTTTATTTTTTCTGCCTGCCCTTATCCCACCTTAATGTGGGGTCGGCGCAACACACTTTTTTAAGCATGTTACAGAGATGATTTTGTTAAGTTTTTACGACCGGCCGCCCGCCTGCCTGACGTCAACCCCCTCTGAGGGATCCAGTCCCGGGCAAATTATATTATAAAATTCGCTTTGCCCGACCTGGGAATCGAACCCATGACCTCCCGGTCCACAACCCGTATATGCTGCCACTAGACCAAGGAGCGCCGAAAATAAACTTAATTGCAAAATTGAAATACTTTTACAAATAAATTATTTACATCTAAAAATAATTATCAAATTAATTTAAAATTAATTTTTTGGACATTGGGACCTACCGAAATATTTCTTCGAAGTATCTATATGGGGCAGCTATAGCTAAATTTATAGGAAATAACATAGAGTAAGTAAGAGAAGACAGTGTCTAGGGTACGATGAGGCTGGCATGGTGAAAAATGTCATCAAAAGCCCCTGAAATATATAAGATAAAAAAAATATCACTCGGACGGTATTTTCATTTCTGTTTTTTGATAAGGTATAGATTTGTCAATAAAGGAAATTTTCGACCGATTTTACAAAATTATTTTTATATTCGATAGAGCTTATTTCAAGGGTCCCATATAAAGGTCACGATCGGATTTGAAGTCAGTCTGTTAAGTTTTTAAATTTGTGATTATTGTGCATTTTGCTGCACAGTGGGCGCTGACCTCAAGCCGGCATAAAGCCGTAAACGTCATGCCATATTGTCAATATCGGCGTGTCAGAAGCAAGCGAGCTGGGGGTAATGAACTACGATCCCGCATACCACCACTCAGGTAAGAGAACTCCAAAATTGACCGATATCCACATTCCAGGGTATTATTATTTCCAATGATATTTTAAATCATTGATGTGAGAAAATTGTGCAAGCGATTAAAAGTTGCGTTGGAAAAATATTTGACGGAATCCACCAACTAATAGGCGATGAAAGCAAAATAGAATTCGGTATTTGACAGCCTCCGTGAAGCTCAGTTCAGCCGGCTGTGAAGCGAGAGGCCGCGGGTTCGATTCCCGCATGGAGACAAATGTTTGTGTGGCCCACATATATGGCTGGGTGTGTTAGACCGAAAGTCTCTCATAGTCTCTGACACCTACGATACAGGTTATACCTAGTGTGGGGTCAGGACTAGGTGTGTGACTGTTGGGTGTATTTATTTGAGTGCTGAGATTATAAGATATTTAGGATATTAAGTAATTTCAGAATAACATTGTTTTGTCGTTTCACTTTAATATATTACCATAAAGTCCATTTAGACGGAGAGTAACCCGTAGTTACTTAAAAAGCAAGACAAAAAGCACATGTATAAAGTTATACAATTCTTCAGTTAAATTCAATATACTTCGTACGATAAATGCACTATCAAATAAGGTTTCAGGGAAGCCTCTTCTCCTGCTTTAAAACACAACAAAACACCTACACAAAACACGGTATTTTTTGTCTATGACCCATCGTTTTATGAGCAGGAGACGGCGAAAATCATTGTTTTGTGTTTTGTTTCTAGAAAAACCGGTGCAGGACGCGCCTTTAGTCTACTTTTAGTTAGAATGTCATACATAAAGTTGTGGAGAACATGTCACATTTTAAAATCAACAGACATCACCCGGACAATGCAACGTGTGAACTCTCGTACCCTACTTCAGTATTTCGACACAGTATGTTAATTAAAGAAGACATTTACAAAACCACACAAAGCTGAGATTAAGTGGAATCTCACGTCAAACACGAAAACTCGTCGGAAGTGAACGGTTCCTTGAAAAGACAATGGTACTGACCTGAGATGAATATTGAAAGTGGAATGATGCAGCGATAGTTTAAAACAGAGGTATCCCATGCCGAGACGATGGTTGAAAGATCGAAGTTAACCAAAACACTTTTGATTTTTGTAACTATATACTTTTATACATAACATCACATTATTACATCAATATTACATAACATAACATCAGCTTACGCCTGTAAGCAGAGGCGCACTAGTGAACTAGAACACCCACATTTCGAAGAGCTTAGTTCCGTCCCATATGCGATAGGGGGCGAGCCTATCGCCATATCGGGCACAAATTCCAGGCTCCGGGCTGATACTAAAAAACCCAATATCACTTTTCCAGACCCGGGGATCAAACCCTAGACCTCTGGACGATAATCGTACCGCGCACATAATACCACTACGATAGCGAGGCAGTCAGTCAACCGAGGAAGATTACCTGATAGTAAGTAATCCTTACTGCGAATAAGATGTAAATGAATCATGGGTGTATTGTCAAGGAAGAAAGGTTGCTACTTGCTACTTTACGTTGATTTTTACATGACGAGTTTTGACAGTTTTCGATTCTCGAAATCGACGATAGTTTTTAGTTTCTCCATACATTTTTAGGTCGTAGTTTCCGCCAAGTGGCGATGCTTGTCAAATGTACATATAGAGCAAACAAAAACTATTGTCGATTTTGAGAATCGAGAAATGTCAAACAAAACTCGCACAAGGGGTACTGATAACGAGTATAGAATTATTGACATTTCTAGAATATAGCCTGTGAACTTTGCAGAGCTGAGATACGAGTACAATATTATGAGCATTAAACGAGCCGTGTTGAGTTTCTATTGTCCGGTCCACTGTAGAGGCTAAAGTAATTAGAGGATCATTAGGAGTGCATAGGGGAAGCCTTGATGTTTTGTATTATGTTATATGAATGTCCCATAAAGGTTATGCTGCGTAACGAAGGAAGTTCTTTGTATCCACAATAATGGTGTCAAAATCACTAGAAATTGATATGTATTTAAATCGGATTTGTTTTGGTGGTAGCATATTAATATTTTGATTAATTGATTCTGGATTGACTTTTGAATTTGAATATTGGAGATTCCCCATCTATAAACTTATTTATATCTACTCCTATTTATACTGCAGGAATTGGCTTTAGTTTATACGACCGGCTACCAGCCTGACGACGTTAATCTAGTCCCGGCCTAATCGTGTTAGGAAAACCGCGTTGTTTGATCTTACAATTTATACAATCCAAGTCCTCTCGGCCCGCAGATACTGCACAAAACAAGGAGAAGAAAATATTTCACCATTAAAAACTAGTATAAACTATTAATATAGTGTGGTTGCGAATCACGTCGGGGTCACCACATGGTCCTCTACAGTGTGTTCTATTTTCGATCGACTTTCAAAAAAGAGAAGGTCCTCAATTCGTCTGTATTTTTTAATGTATGTTACGCGATATCTCCGCTAAATGTGGACCGATTTTCAAAATTATTTTTGTGTTTGAGCTTATTTCAAGGGTGGTGCCATATAAATTTGGTCACGATTGGTTCTGAAGTCGGTTTGTTAAGTTTTTAAACATTATGATAGAAATAGGTGTAGTAGGAGAAAATAAACTAGATACCTGTAAAAATTGCCAAAGATAAGAGAACATTGTCTACAAATCTATGGCGATAGGTAAGTGATTATGATTCGATTCTAGACTTCGTAGTCAGAGACAATAATGCGGTGTAACAAAAGGCTTGTAAAAAGGCAGTTATTATATACGCAATTTAAACCATTCTTTCCACAAAATTGGGACATAATGTCGTAAACAAAGTATTAGGGGAACATCGATGTTAAATTAGATTATTTCGCATCAATTTCCACGGTGTTATCAAATTTGAAATTGGTGGTGACAATCTGGGTCACTTGCCGACATGCAAACTAACGCGTACTTTTGAGTAAGTTGTACCAAGTATAAATAGTTGTGAATTAAATATTTTATGGACCAATTCGTAAATGTCAGCCTTGGTGCAAGAAGCGAATTAATTATCAAATTGCAGTGTTGCACTTTCAATTAACTGTTTCTTCGCGATTAATAGAAACATTTCTTAAGTTTACTGCACAGATACTCAACGGTATATTAAAACGTTATTAGGATAGTTGTCCGAGTTATTGCAATTTTAGAAATCAATTGAACTATTGAAATAAAACGATTTTTAAGGATTCTATCACGATTTGTACGGATTCTATCACGATTTGTTTTAATTTTTTATTTTAACTTCGGTTTAGTCCACGAAGACTGCAAAGCCTTCGAAACCTCGGGCATAAAAATTAAAACAAATCATGATAGAATCCGTAAAAATCGTTTTATTTCAATCTATAACATTCGCGTTAACTTAAGAAATCAGTATCAATTGAATTAAGCTTTAAAGTTGAGATTTAGATGTTCGCGAATTATACATTAAGATTTTGCTGTATGTATGTTCGTATATTCGATTACCGCATTGAGACAAATGTTTGTATGGCCCACAGATATTTGTTTCAAGTCTGGGTGTTGTGAGACCGAAAGTCTCACATAGTCTTTGACACCCACGATACAGGTTATACCTAGTGTGGGGTTAGGACTAGGTGGGTGACTCTTGGGTGTATTTATTTATTTAAAATAATGAGGATTTTTGTGTTGAATTCCACGCCGACGAAGTCGTGAGTTGCAGCTTATCGGTAACAAATGTCGATTATCGATGCAATGTAATATTATTGTCGAAGTATTAGAATGCACAGAAGTAAATAAAAATATGGTTACAACGTTTACAAAAAGCGAACCGAATAGGTCAATAGCAAATCAATTACTTGAACCGCTTAGAATTGTCGAATGTTGCTACTGATATTAGAAAACGATTTCAATTCTAGTTGTCGTTGTCTGACATGAGTCATTCGTATTTATGTATGTTCTAGACTTTTGCCTCTTTGGTCTAGGTATTAACCTGTCGGAGGCGGCACATATATATGTTACATAAACGAATAGGTCACCGGAGGCCGAGCCGCCCGTGACTATCTAAAGGACCTAAAAATAGTATTTTTATGTTATTTTCAAAATAAAAGTTTCATACATTTACGTGAATATTATAAACGCGATGGTGTAAAGTTTGTCGCCTTTTTGGTTTAGTGGCAGCATATAAGGGCTGTGGATCATATGTGCTGACACTAGACTATGGTCATGGGTTCGATGCCGAGTTCCGGCAAAGCGAATTTTCTAACTTAATTTTCCCAGGACTAATAAATAAGCAGGTCGTAGAAAGTTTGCCAAATCTTTTCTGCAACATGCTTGAAGAAGTGTGTTGCGCCAACCCCACATTAAGGTGGGATGAGGGCATATAGAAAGAAAGATTATAAACGCGATTGAAATAAAAATATTTTTTACGGATTTTATTGCGATTAACTATTTCGCAATAAAATCCGTAATAATGAGATTTTATGTCAATTATTTATGACGTGGTCTAACAGCAAATATTTTATGCATTCAAAACTAATGTCACTGATGGTATTATATTTGTTCTCAAGCTATCTCTGGTAAGCTTTTCTCAAACTAACTCTGGTAAGCTAATCAGTGAGGTGCCGATCGCGTCTCATTTGTTTCACGTCAGCTGAACCCGCGGCTTGTCTCTTTCAGTGGGTCATTGTCATTCAAAGCGTGCAGACAATTTTATTTAGTGTGAAATTAGCCGTAAAAGTTCTTTATTATGTCTTTTGCAACTAGTTTCCGAACCGTTTCTTGTGTCGCCTTGCGTAACTTTTTTTCCTTTTGCAATGACACCGCTTAGACGGTTTTTGCTTTATATTTGCGAAGTAAGGTTTTTCGTTACTACTTTATTGTTTTAATTTTGCATATTTTATTAATATATTTTTAGGAGATTTTAGATATTCATTAATAACAGAAATTGTTGGTTTTTGTGATATATTGATCTGTTTTAATATGGTAATAAAAGTTTGTGTAATAAATGTTTCATATTCTTAGGGATGCGTCACAAAGATAACACAAATGGTACTGATATGAAAATGTGTTCATTTTGTTAAGGCAATAAAAATGACTTTGCAATGTACGTCTTCATTACTTATTTAATGAAAGCAAAAAAATGTACACCATTTTTACACAAAAATATATTTTAAGAAAGATTGTATTTTATTTTAATGCGTTTGTACCACTTATATATTTATTTATCGCAGAAATAGGTACCATAAGTTCATTGTGCCTATGCAAACACCTCTGCCTCAAGGTTTATTTTTATTTGCCTTCTGGTGAGAATTCTTTGACCTTCAACCTTGAATTTTGAAGAGTTGGTGCTGAGTTATTATAACTTATAATGCTTTTTTCTTGCATTTTCGTATTTAATGTATAAGGAAATGTACTGACATAATATAATGTATAAATATGTTAGATAATAATTTTACATGACTGCCTTAGTGGCGTAGTGGTATTGCATGCCGGTATGAATAGGTAGGTCACAGCTTCGATTTCCGGGTCGGGTGATATTGGGTTATTTTACTCAGTATTATCCCGGAGTCTGGATTTGTATTATATGGCGATAGGCTCGCCCCCTATCACATCTGGGACGGAAATAAGCTCGGCGAAATGTGGACGTTCTAGTTCGCTTTTGCCTGCCAAGAATACAGGCCGCGTGGGGTTTTAATCAATATTTCTTTCTAATATTTTGAGATCAATACAAGCTTATTTAATTTCGATATTCGCAGTTACATTAAATAGTACAGTTACAAAGTATATTTTGGTTATCCAAGGGTTTTTAGATTGGTAACCTTGATTTCTAACAAATCAGTTTTTACTCAATTCCGTTTTTCCCTGTGTACTCAATTGTGGTCGGTCGCTACTTTAAAAGGTAAAACAAACTGATTGCTAACAATAATATTAGTATTTCAGTCTGCAGTTGGTAAATCTTTTGATCTTTTTGCGCATTGCAGTTTACGGTCACCAAACACAACAAATCGAGTGTAATGTACACAAAAACCTCTTCAAACATTATTTACGGATCAATGGCGGGTTATTTGAATGGACAATTTCGTAAAGGGCATATGTCTGAAAATTCAAAATGTTCAGCGGCCTGAGCAGGACAATTTCTGACAACCGTAAATGTATTCGAACTCGATGCGCGTCTATGATTCTTGTATGAAATATTAACCAAACGTCATCAGTGCGCAGCGAACTCGAATACATTTACATTTACATTAGTTTTTCGTGCTCGGGCTACAGGAGACGAAAAACATGTTACATTTTTATAGAGTTTCTTGCTCCACCTTAATGTGGGGTCGGCGCAACACACTTTTCAAGCTTGTTATAGAAAGGATTTGGCTTAATTTTTACGGCCGGCTGCCTACCTGATGTCAACCCCCATCTGGAGGAGCCAGTCCCGGGAAAATTGTTTTAAATTACATCTACACATACAGTAAATTTTTTTTATATGTTACAAATTAGGATCAATTAGCAATCCAGAATTGCATTTTTGATGTTTAACGCTAATTATACATATTTATTTAAAGGTATGTTGTAAACTTATAGATAATTTATGTTTTGATATGTGCCCTTTTCGAAATTACATATTCAATAATTTATCTTTAGTTGTCGATACATTGTTATTGTTCCGCGAGTTTCGTAAATTACAATTTTATCGTAGTTCTCGTGTGCACGCAATGAAATATTTTTTGTAATATTTTTGCGAAATTATTGAATGGGTATTGTGTAAAAGTTATCATTGATAGAAGAAATGTTTAATGTTCTTAGAATGAAAATATTACGTTCTGAGAAAAGGATTAGTATGTTTGGAAATAAATGACTGAGAAGCAATTTTTTTAATAAGAGCGACTTACATTAATCTCGATTAATCCCAAATCTCGATTCATTCCAAATCTCGATTTATTGCAAATCTCGATTGAAATATAGGAATGAGCTTAAGGATAAAGTTTACGTAAAATTCTAGATTAGCAATAGCTTTGCAAGTCGCCGTAATAGCGACTTGCAAGTCTTAGATAAATCTCGATTTAAATATCAGAAAGAGATGTAAGTTAAATCGAGTTTAGGACTAACTCTAGGTTAGTAATAGTTCCGCAAGTCGTCCTAAAAATGATATTAAATATGTCATGAGAGTTCGAGTTCTTCCGACGGCTACCGACGCTGTGGTAGACCCAGGAAGAGATGGCGTGACGATCTGGATGCCTACGAGCCTACGTGGACTGAACTAGCCCATGACAGAGAACAGTGGAAAAAGATGGGGAGTCCTTTGCTCAGCAGTGGGACACAATAGGATAGAAAACAAAGAAAGATGCCATGAGAGTATTGAGATATATTAAACAATGCTTACATACCAGGTACAGCATTTCTGGAGTCTCCCGCGGGAACAGCCGCTACGGCAGAAATCAGTAGAAATGTGGCCAATGTCTTTGCACTTACACCCATCATTTTTCTTACGTTTTTTTTTAAATCACGATATCGGTCGCAACTATATCCAGCGGCGGTAAATTTTGCGTCGCGTCTGTCTGAGTCGGTTTACGTTGTTTGACTGACGGCGAAGCACTTTCTATCTCCGCGTGCGCGTGCGTTACTCACCGCGCATACGCCGTCGACGCTACGTGTGTTGCTGTTTTCGATCGATTGTTGTAATCTAATTTCTTCATATTTAGGAAATGATGATTACAATAGGTGGGGTTGGGATTAAACTATTATTTTTTTGACTGCCTCGGTGGCGTGGATGTATTTCGGTACGACTACGGTTCTGAGACGGGTTCGATCCCCGCGTCGGGCAAAGTGATATTGGATTTTTCCATATCAGCCCGGAGTCTGGAATTTGTGCCCGATATGGCGATAGGCTCGCCCCCTATCACATCTGGGACGGAACTAAGCTCGGCGAATTGTGGGTGTACTAGTTGGCTAGTGCGGCTCTGTCTACCCCTTCGGGGATACAGGCGTGAGCTTATGTATGTATGTATTATTTTTTTTAATTTCGGGAAGATACAATGCTTTGACTGTTTGATGCGTATGCGTGAGAGCCAATCCAAGTCTGGATGAGAGAACATCTGGAATAGTGAGCTGTTTTAAATTAATTAGATGTACTTATAGACCAAAGTAACGCGAAGGTGAATAGAATTGAGCAGTGCCGGATCTAGGTGGGGGGGAGGGCGAGAGGGTGCACGTGCCCCGGACGGCAGGATTTGGGAGGCGGCAAAATCTGAAGGGCGCCCTAATATGGGGACGGTAAAATCGGCCAAATTGGCAGCTTGCCCCCGCTTTGATAGAACCTAGATCTGGTACCTACTGGATTTGAGAATAATAATAATAATAATAGCCCTGTAATACTACTGTCCCACTGCTGGGCACGGGCCTCCTCTACTAATGAGAGGGGTTAGGCCTTAGTCTACCACGCTGGCTTAATGCGGGTTGGTAGACTTCACATACCTTCGAAATTCTTGTGAATAAATTCTCGGGTATGCAGGTTTCCTCACGGTGTTTTCCTTCACCGTTACGGATTTGGGAATCCAGCTATAATTCGCCAGGCATCCAGCCAGTTCAAAGAGGACTAATCAGCTGAATTATTAGTACACAAACTGGTCTTTTTACATGAGGAAGTTCCTTTTGGATAGCTGCTATAGGCGTTGTCGCCATCTGCACCATGAAAGACTTTCTAGAAAGCTCAGTTTGCCAGACTTCACATACATTTGAATTCTATATGTTATTACTAGAATTGCTTCTCAACAAATAAAGGTCCTTCTTTTGACCTTACTTATAAAATGTGACCTCTCAACTCGGAACTCATCATTTTGTATCGTAAATTAACCGTGAATGCGCTCAAAACCTTGATTTAAAATATTGCATGATATTTGACGGTCAAGCTCTTATTTCGTTCAGATTCAAGGGCTCGAGGTTGCAAGTTAAAGTCATAAGGTAAATATGTAAGTATGTGAAATATTTGTTGCAGAAAGCCAGTGTTACGAACTTACGTCTTCACCTATCTTTGTGCTATTATCACCTATCGTTCTGGTATATTTTCTTATTTTTATTTTATACATAATAACACTACCCCACATTAAGGTGGGATAAAGGTAAGTAGAAAGAAAGACATAATATCACGACTGTGTCCCATAGAGGTAGGTACAAATTACGAATTTCTAGTTTTTACGAATTTGACATATTTTACTTCATTCTTTAGCAGTTGAGTAGGCATTAGTTCAAATTTGGTCTAATTTTCAACTAAACATAAAAAGATGGTTCTGAATTATATCCGTTAAATATGTACCAATTTTATAATCATTTTCTTATCGACAGGCATTTATTATCATTCTTTCTTTCTACCCCCCGTTATCCCACTTTTAATATGGGGTCGGCGTAACACATTTTTAAGTATGTTGCAGAAAGGATTTGGCTAAATTTTTTCTGCCGGCTGCCTGCTTGACGTCCCGCTCTGAGGGAACCAGTTCCGGGCAAATTAAATTAGAAAATTAGCTATGCCCTACCTGGGAATTGAACCCACGACTTCCCGGTCGACAGATCATATATGCTGTCACTAGACCAAGGAGGCGACTATATGACTAGGCGACAGGCATTTATTACATTTTTAACAAAATAAAAGATAATTGATTTAATGAAAACACTAACAAAGATGTTTGAAAAAATAAGGATGTAGGCACTTATTTAAATATATTAAATCTATTTATATATTTTATGTGGATTCTTTTAGTGATATTACTGATCAACGAAGTATCGGATTTGTTTCCAATAAATTTCGGAACCTTGCGTTTTTACGGTGGCGTCGTAATAAAGTTTTTATTTGAACTTGTCGTAAATTCAAACTAAATTGATGCGTATTAAATTGTTTTATATTTAAGTGACTGACCCTTAACTCGAGGTTTAACACAGACATGTGGGTTTTAACCTCAATTATGTAGACTTTGGGCACCCAAATGCTCAGTTGGTCACAAGGAAACATGTATTGTGTAGATCACCTTTGAAAGTTTTGAAACTGTTTTTTCACTTATGTACTTATAGGATATAAAAGTTTTTCTGCACTGGTCCTGTAGGGTACTCGATTGGATTTCGACAACGATTCGATTTAATTTCGTGACTTAAAGTTCCACCGAAATACCTCTAGAGTTGAAAAGTCAGGGGGCTAGTAAGAGCGATCAAAACATAATCTGGATCTTCAATAGCATTCCGTCCCTTGATATTCGGGCATAGTGTATGCTCCTGCATCGATATGTGGTACTGTGTACTGATAAACTTGTCGTTTGTCAGTAGTCGCTAGGTTTTTTGGACTGTAGTATGCTTACTATCAGGTGCAGTGTAATTATTTTGCCGTGCCCGGTTAAAAAAGAAAAAAAAGAGAATTCATCTACACATAATTTTTATTTACCTACTTGAACTGTGCTCTATAGACACGGCCTTTTCGGCTAGTAGTTTCTATGGTCACGGTGGCGCGGGGGCCCTTGGTATTTTGTCCGAATGTCACCCTGTAGTTAGGCTCACTATATCCCACGATGAACACGATTGTAGTCGTACTAAGTTCAAATATTGTTCAAGTTCCATACGCCATAATGTTAATAATCAGCAACCAAGGTATCGACAAACGACAAACAGAGCGTGGTGAAGTATTTTATAAAAAATACACTATTAACCCGCTTTTCATGGATAAGTGGGCGACGAATTATAATAAATAAATAAATAAATTTGTGTATGTCCGAGGTATGGTTTTATTGTTGCGTTGAACGAGCAGGTGAATCACCTGATGGAAATTGATCTCCATCGCAAATAGGCGTCCATGATACTAAAAGGATGGGTCATTGGGTGTGTTGATTACCTTTTAATCACAAATTTAAAAACTCAACAGACTGACTTCAAAACTTATCCGATCGTGACCAAATAAAGTATATGGGGTCCCATATACATTTGGTTTGAAAATAAATAAGCTCTATCGACCACAAGAAGAATTTTAAAAATCGGTCCACATTTGGCGAAGATATCGCGTAACATACATAAAAAATACAGACGAATTAAGCACCTTCTCCTTTTTGGAAGTCTGCTACGATTCGACTCGAATCCGAGGCGACATTAGCACACTTTTTAACTCGATTTCAGTGGATTTTTTGAAGGTTACTAAATGAAATAGAATCAAATGTCAAAAGTTACACTACAGGAAGGGAGGAAGGATTCGGCAACCCGAAAATCTTACTTATAAAGTTCCGATTTATCACAATCATTATAATATGTAAGATTCAATTCAGAAACAAAATAAGACTCATCAGCATCATCAGTCATCATCGTAACCAAATTTATATGGGACCACCCTTGAAACACAACTCTATCGAACACAAAAATAATTTAGAAAATCGTCCACATTTGGCGGAGATATCGCGTAACATACATAACAAAAAATACAGACGAATTGAGGACCTTCTCCTTTTTGGAAGTCGGGCGATAAAGCCGATTGCGATTCTGACTTTCGTAGTTTTCGGATTGCACAGTTATTTTGTATCCTAGAATTACTTAAATATATTACGACATTAATGGAAGGCGAGCAAATGCAAAAAAAAATAAAAAGCTAGCAAAGTTGTTTATAAGTTTAGTTTTTCTATGAATAGTGCCATCTATTAAATAAATTCGTTAAAAATAGGCGGTTCGATATCATTAAATCATAGCAATACTACGCCATCTATTAAAAAACGAAGGACTTGTTCATAACTGCTTTATACCGCTAGGTGTCGTTATTAGGCCGGTACAGCGCCATCTGTGATTCATATTAGTAATTACTCATTGTATTAGTATTTAAAAAAGTAATGCTATTCGCCTCTAGATGTCGGTAGTAATATTTTTATTTTGTTTAGCGCCATCTAGCGGCAAATAGTAGTTTATGCATTTATATTCTTATTTATAATTTACAATAGATGGCGCTGTAAATTTAAAGATGCGTATAGCGCATTGCACTTTTTCGGCCAATTTTCTGTTATGTTTCAACCTCCGCCTAAGACCATGAAACTAAAGTGATCATAATTCGATATTGGTTGATGGATGATTGTAAAAATAGATAATAGCGTAAACAAAGCCGACAAAATCCATACGGCGTTTGTTTATATGACATTGTGAAAAGTGGAAAATAATAGGTATGGTTTTAGTGGTTTTGGTTGTTATTTTTTTTAGTTTATTGTTGATTCAACCTTTGTTAGTATGTACTTATTACATTTGAAGTTTTATGTAAAAATATCTATTGTATCGTAGCAGAATACCTTAGAAGTTTATTCCTCAATACTTTTGTCTGTATTATAATTTTGTAAGTCAGACACATCGACTGTTTTTATTAAATTTAAGGGAAAATTATTGTGTGTAGGTACTGAATTATTTGAAATTGGTGTAAGGGTACGATTGGTAAAAAAATATATACATTATTTACACAATTGTATCAATTTATTTTGATTTGAATACATAATAATTACATTTTATTCGTATCAAAAATTTTAATTAAACAATTTATGTATTTTACTTAAATAACGTAGGTAATATTCACATGGTATCAGTTCATTTATTATCAACTAACGGCAATTTTACATTCTTATAATTTAATTAAATATAAATAAGCAACTTAACATAGGCTAAAAGTCTTTCTTGGCTAAAACGGCATTCACGGCGCCTGCTAATAATACTACTTGACATGAAATAACACATTATAATTGTCGATAAAACAGTTACGATGCTTTGCATAGAAAATCAGATTCCAATAAATACTGTCAAGAAAGGAAATAATTAATAACACAATTAAATTAATAAATAACGATAGTCATAGTCACGATTAATAAATTAAGAAAACAATATAGCTACTATGTAGATGAAATAGTCAAAAGAATAGTTAAGTACAGAGGAACTGAACAGAAAGTCTTAAAAACTAATTTTCAATAAATTAATGAATATCACTATCTACAGAATACTAAATATCACAGAGAAAGTACCCAATACTTCATCAACAAAACATTGTTTCGTCAAGCACTTCAACACTTCGCGCGTAGAGAGCATACGTTTAACATTAACAATAAATAAGTACAAAGGGCCAATACATGACATTACAAGACAGGTCGATCAGCTGTTGCCGATCTTCTTTCCTCTCCTACTCTGTTTTTCAGTGAGCCTGGCCTCGTACGCTGCGCACCTTGAATTGTCGATGTTAACCCTCTTTCCATTCGGACATCTGAATTCAAAGTACCAGTTGTTGAGCAGGTTACCATACGCCCTGAACGCTATATAATCGTTCTTGAGACATTGTGGCGCGTCCACCTTGAGCTCTAAAGTGTTGATGTTTTTGTTTTGGTTGATATGAGGCACCGGGACGTTGACTGCTATCATGTTCTCCTTTATCTCCGCTATGGTGCTGTACAGCCTCTGTAGAGTCTTCTGGAGCAGTTCTTGACGAGTCTTGTTGTACATGTAGAAAGGGTCGTCGACAACGATCACTTCAACTTTAGCGAGGTGTTTGAATATTTCTTGGAATTCCATTAGCGACTTGTACAGTTTTGGCATCAGATAGATAAACTGTAACAAAAGAGAATTGTTATTAATTTATGTTTATCGCAACACATTTACATCTAAGGGTTTTCGGCTAATGTTTTGAGTCATTATTTCACGGTGATTTTGTTTATCAATACTTAGTGTAAATAAATGCACAATTTAGAAAAAAGGTTCAGCTTAATCCAAACACGTAAAGGTACGTTATTAGCCACTTACAGGTGGTCATTCTTTAGCTTACGATTATAACAAATTAGTCTGATTTTAAAAAAATCAATTCTTGGAACTTATTTGGGTACTTTGGTGAAGCAGCTCATTGTCCCAAAACTTAAGTATGCGAAGTCCTAATTGGTGAGTTTTTCCGATGAAGATACACCTAAGAACGCCGTGAATTAAATTAATGCGTAATATTATACAGTGTACAGTTTACTGCGAAGTCGATTCGTGTCGAGGTTGAACACCGCGTGCGTTTGTGATTGTTTCTTTGATGATAACTTTACAAAACATTGGCACCTCGCGTTATTTCACTAAAGCTTTTGTATGGCATTCGAGTGGCTTCGGTTTTAATTATATGTTGTGAATTATTTGCTATCAGATTCACGATTTGCTTGTAAGTTTTATTGTTTTCTGTTTATTTAACGAATTCCATTTTGTTACTAGGTAGGTTTCGTTTGGAGGTTTACACGGGCATTGTCATGTTCCGAACATAAGATATATTCATACAAAAATTATGTTGATCTATTGCTATATTGATGTGTGCTTGAAATCGGCAACCATGGTTTCGTATTTAATTATTACTATAGATGTTACTGCAGTCTATAACACCAATTGCAAAATATTTATTATGAGTTATTTTTACGTAATCCGAAAATTTACTTGAATTGCTTCTACTCTGTTTAGAGTGTGAAGCAGCAATACAGGCTGGCATGATTCTGGTATTCACTCATGATCAGTTGTGGATCGGTGGTCACAGGTCACTACTTATTTGGACTGCACTGCCCTTACCATCAGGTTTAGTGTAGTCACTGCCGTACTCGTAAAAAAAAGCAAATTTTATACCTGTGTTTATCATACGTGCATTACGCTAAGAAATACAACAAATAGCCTCAATGCTTGGTCGTTTTTCATGTACATAAGGTGTGGCCTGGTATCCCATAAATCATATCTGAGTGAGCTTCTCATAAAGCATAATCATAGTGTACATAATATCTGCTTCATTTGTGCTCAGTACAATAGTAATCTAGGCGAGCAATAACTTTGAAACGTTCGTGTAGTTTTTGCTTATGCGCCTGTATTTTGTATATATTACTTGAATGAAGTTTACAACATGAATGCTAACTAGTGTTAACATTCGATCTATGATTCGATTCGAAAACGTACGAAAAATGTCGGTTCGAAGTTATCATATATGAAGTTGTAGTAGTAAAAATGTCGCCTTTTTTTGTGGCAGTATATGATTCCTGAGAAGAGAACCTGGGATCGAAAACGAGCTTTTTAAGTTGTAAATGGACCTCTCAAAGCGGGTTGGCGTCGTAACAACTAAGCCGAATATTTTCAGCAACGTGATTGAAATATTATGTTGTGGCAGCCCGTCCCTTTCCCTCTGGTTCCCCTTATCTCATTGAAATGAGATATGTGCAGGGCAAAATTATTATTTCGTATAGGACAAAAGGCAGTAATTTATCGGTTGTACCGAGGTAAACCGGCCGGTCCGATGTCTACCTACAGCTAGTAGGTATGTACGATCATCATTGTTATAAACGACATTAATATCTTCTCGTAATAGATCTGGTATTGTCATAGTACATAAACACGTACCTCTAATTAAGATTTTGCTACAAGTTACAGCATAAAAATTATAGTTGTAACGCCTTATTTTGTGTTCGTGGTAATTTTAGGCATAAGGAAATCGTGTTTAAGCTACCAAGTGACAAAGTTCACATTTTTATGAATCTAAGTTTCTAAATGTTCTAAGAAATATTTTGAGTGGTAGAGCGATGCTGTAGACGTAAAAACGTCGACAGCACGAATGGGCCGGCTCAACCAGTTTGATACCACTGTCTCACAGAAAACCGACGTACAGTGGCAGCTTGCTGTCGCGTTTCGTTCCGTGAGTAAAATTTCCATTTCCCCCTCCCATCCCAATCCCTATTTCTCTTTAGGATGGCAACACAAAATACCAAAAACTTTGTAAGCTCTTTACATCAAAGCTGACAAAATATGTAATTGTATTCGATTGTTTGTCATAATTATTCGATATTTCAATAATGTATACTTATATTTTTTTAAGCTAGTAACATCGATGGTGTCGTTTATTGCTCGCACGGTAGGATTATCGTCCTGAAGTCACGGGTTCGATTGCCGAGTCGTGAAAAGTGATACTGTTTTTTTTCACTCAGTATCCGGACCCGGATTTCTGGGACGGAAATGAGCTCGGCGAAATGTGAGTGTCCTGGTTCGCTAGTTCGTTTGCCTACTTTTCGGGAATAAAGACGTGAGATTCTGTATGTATGTGAATAAAATATGAGAATTCCTTAGCCGCTTGGATCAAATAATAAATCTTCAGCCACCACATTTTTGCGGACTGTTTTACGTCACGTAGCTAACAGTTGTGAAAATGACGCGGCCAATGTTTTTCAGTGACTAACTCAATCAGTATGTTTCAGGAAATGTAGTGACTAGTCCTAAAGCGGTTAATTAAGAATTCATCTCGTTGATGGTCAGTGTTCCCGGTATTATCCTCAAACTGAGCAATGTGGAACGTAATCGAGCAATGTTTATGTCGCGTCGTATGTCATCAACTTCCTTTGCTTAATGAATGAATATTATTCATAGTATAGTTTTAATTGTCACAAACTTTGTTTATAGTCTTTTGAATGGAGTTGCATTGTTAGGAAAGTGAAATATGTTTGCTAAAGGATCACATACATGTCATGATTGAACTGACTGCCTCGGTGGCGTGGTGGTATTTCGGTACGACTACGGTTCTGAGGTCTCGGGTTCGATCCCGGGTTGGGCAAAGTGATATTGGTTACATATCAGCCCGGAGTCTGGAATTTGTGCCCGATATGGCGATAGGCTCGCCCCCTATCACATCTGGGACGGAACCAAGCTCGGCGAAATGTGGGTGTTCTAGTTCGCTAGTGCGCGTCTGCCTACCCCTTCGGGGATACAGGAGTGAGCTTATGTTAGGTGTGTAGCAAATGTACATTATTTAAGTCACAGTAAACGTAACTGTATTTTGATCTATAGTTTATTCTAGAGATAATTAATATTTGACAGATAAGATTCGCATAACTTAATGTACTTAAATTGGCGATGCCGACAGTCAAGTAATTCATGTATGAAGCAAAATAAATTACTCTCTATTTATTGTTAAGAAAAAGAAAAGTGCAATAAACAATACAAAAATTAATAGTCACTATTTCACGGCACATAAAATCGTTTTACGCGTCGTATTTTCGCGTCCATTGTGGTGGAAACAGTCGCGGCGATAAAAGTGACTGCATGCGAGCAAATATGGTCGTGTATTAAAGGCTGAATACCGGACAATATGTCGTACTTTAGCGTTAAAGAGGCAAAGTTAACCCGCGGGACGTGTCCACACAAACGAAACACTACGGAATCGTAAGTCCACATTCGTCTCACTTGGACAAATAATGTGTTTTTAACATTTCGTGTTGTTTTGTTAAATCGTAAATACTGTACAAACACTTAAGAGCTCGGTGCGCGGGCGGCCGACAGCCGTCCCTTGTCGTGAAAGCGAAACGACGACGCGACGCGACGGGCGACGACGCGGCCGCGGCGGACATGCTGCTACCCTGCCTAGTTAGTGCCTGCCTCACAACTCAGTGCACTGTACTCTGTACACATCTACTGACAAGCAACCTCAGGCCCTTTGTATATCCACTGAAATCTGTTGTAAACGCTTTTATAAATATTTAAACTGCGTACACTGATTTTGTCCTTTTGCATCTCAACAAAGGTGACATGATCGATATGATTTTTACATTTTTTTCTAAACTTGTTTTGCTCAAGTGACCCAATGACTGCTTATGTATTATGCATTAACGGTACAATCTAAAAATACAAACCAATTGTCAATACGAAAGAAAATCATAGAAATTGTCCACACTAATCTTTCTGAGTGCCCATTATTTTAACGACTCATTTGAGCGGTATTTAATTTTTAAATTGTTCGTGTGTCAACTAAAGCCGGAGCGCAGCAGAGATCACTTGAATTCTAACGCTTTCCTTTGCCCAATGTTTAAATATTTGAATTTGTTAAGTGTCCGTGCATTGACGAATTGACGAGCCGTGCGCTAGAAATACTCAATATTCATCGGCTAGACACCGCGCGACGCGCCGCGGCCGCTGTACGAGATCATTCAATCTGTGGCGCACGTTCAGCGTCACAAAACCTCGGATATTGACTGTTCCAACGCTCACATATACTTATTGTCTCGTGTCGCATTAACTTTTGTGTACTAATTAGTGGGCGACCAATATGAATACATAATGGAAAGTCGCCGTGTCCAGATTGTGTGTTCGGTAAACAATAAGAGCTTACACGTCGCAATTTAAATAAACCGTTCATGTGTATATATTTTTAAGGTACCGAGCCGCATCGGTATTCGACCCACCGTCGGCTAAACACGATTATTAATATAATTATGAAGTTCGCTAAAATATATAACGTTTGAAGGCACGGCTTAGCATCGCGTGTGCTCGGCCGAATCACGCGGTGTCAATCTATGCATATTTCCTCGAAACGTTTAACTGGCTCCTTGGTTTGCTCTGCTCCTACAAGACTAACCATAAGCCTGTGATTTATATAACACCAGCGTTAGCGGAGCCCGTTTCCTTACAACGCTTTGTTGCTTTAACAATGAGCGAGATTTGTTGATAAGAGTTCATCTTTAACTGGTTATTTACTTTTGCAAACAAACATTATCGAGATTAAAAGATGATAATTTTATTTCATCTAACGTTTTTGATGATTCCGAAATAGAATAATCATACTCAGCACTATATGCCGATAAATTTAATTTGTTTATTATATCAGTATTATGGATACAGAAATTATATTCGCGGCGAAGACGAAATACGCGTAAATGAAGTGATCTCAGCAGATGCGGCGGACGGAGCGGAGCTTATATAAAACACTTAAAACTGCACCAATTTTGAAGCGTAAGCGGCGCTGAAAATTAAGGGCTTGCACATCTAGTTATGGCCCTTAAGTACAATGTGAAGTAAATAAACGCGGTACAAAGGCCGGGCACGTGTAATTTGGCCCGACGAAACCTCATTTAAGTTGCAACGGTGGGCCCTCGAGCACGGCTAATGTAAGCGGTGATTCTTTGTCTCAAATAAAGCAAAAATAAATTAAAAATAATGTAAAAACATTGAACAGGCAAAAAGAGTAATGGGACGGACCCACCACACCCTCGAGACGTGAACTGATCGACCGCAATAATTACACTGTCAGTTGTTTAAAATTCCCTTCAAATATTACGCGCGAGTGTTGGGAGCGAAATTCATCCGACCGCGGATGTCCAAAACATGCACGTTTTGATGAAATAAATATTGGCGGGCTATTGACACGAGCGTACTATGCTTATGTCCGAGTACTTAAACGCAACTCGAAATTTAACATCGTCATATGTCATTTGAGGCCAATCTTATCTGTCAAAATTGTATGGTGTATATTGCATTACAATATACATAGGTAAGTAATATCCTATGGCTGATTATGATAGGTAAGTGGCCGTTAAAATTGTTTCTGTATTCGGGGGTTAGTATTTTGAAAAAGAACATAATAAATCGTGGAAAAAGATTAACAATATTTAGTACAAGATAGAAGAGCAAAAAATAAACGTGTTTGGAAAGGCCGAACATCAGAAACTAGAACACGATAGCAAAGTTTACGTTGGATAAGATTTACAATAGGTCTTTAACGTGAAGTATGGAAATTCCATTGTAACAAATAATCAGAATTAGGGTAAATACCTAATATCTGAACTGTATTATGCTGTCACATACGAAAGTAAGTGGTGACATTAATCATGACTTATGTTTGTCAACTATAAAAGATAAGTTGGATACTCACTTTTCTTTCCGAAAGAGAGGCCCCCGTCTGACGCGAATTCCTGTAGTTGTGGAAGTGGATATCGACAAAGTTGATAGTCGGCAGCCAGGACGACATCCCGTACCTGTATTCCCTACTGTCGTTCAGCACCCTCTTCTCGTCATTGAAGAACGCTCGAGTGTTCTTTAACTTCTTCTTGATCTTCGTCATCGCGGTCTTGAAGCGGTCGGCCTGCGCGTTCTTATGCCTCATAATCGCTGGCGTGTCTTTGGTCTGTATCCTCATGGGCCGTCGCTTTAGAGGTTCCGTCACCCTCAACCTCGACATCTCTTTGGCAGGTTGCGTTAGACTGTCGTGCCGCCTCTCATGCCTGAGCCTGTGCTCGATCGTGCGGCCCTCGCACGGTGTTAGGCACATTGTAAGGATTACTAACACTGATGTAGCTACCAGAAGCTTTTTAGGAAAACCTGGAACAATAACAAAATCTATGATTACAACTGTTCCGGATGAGCAATCAAATGTAACTGATTGTGTGTACGCGTGTTTACAATCGCTTACTAATGAAAGCAATCAATATGGCTGTAAATTTAATATAACATATTATTATCTGTATGACCGGTGTTATGCGATTAGCCGGCTGATAGCTAGATAACAGGTAAAGTACAAATCTTTTGTCTTGTTTACATTATGTTATCGGTATTTTGCAAAGATTAATATTTATATGCAATGATTATGGCAATTACGGTGCACTTGAAACTTTCTTAATGTTGTGAAAGGCTATTGGGGACATAAAAGGTAATCAATCAATTGTTACTTTTATATATTTGATACTGTGTTTTACTTTACTGTAAAAGAGATCAATATTTTGTATCTACTAGAATATAATTCTTAACCTAGAATGAAGTCTATAACAGTACACAGGACGTCGTGGGAAATCCCGAATGCGATTAGAATATATTGTCCGCGAACATACTTCTTAATAACAAGATAAACTATTGAATCTAGTGTCATAAAATTGAGCGGTTTATATTTGTGATCTAATGTGCACATATTTTGGGAGTTGTTATATTTTTTCTAGCTAGTTTCCGAGGATTCACATAAAAAATAATAAGCTTGGTGATTATGGTAGGCGGCTGTGCATTCTGTGTGTATGTGTGCATGTCTATCTTCATCTCGGGCCACTTTCTCGACCATTACACGGCGCGGGATGCGTGCTTCGAACGTGATTTTTTTAATCAATTCAAACTTGGATTACAGCTTACTTACAGCTTCTTATACTTATGCAATGCTTGATGCAATAAGCATCAGTATTATCTAAGGATTTTAATAGCATGCTTTCCTATTGATGTTCTGATTATTGTCTCTATAAATAAGATATCGTGATATTTAATTATCATTAATAAAAATTGGAATTAAAGCTTTAATTATTCTGTAAAATACATCTATTAAGTATTATATGTCAATGTCCTTATGAACAGAAATCGTTATTCGAATACTTAATTAGGGTTAGTATATATTACTCATGTTGTATAACTAATAATTTTATTTTGATTGACGTCCATAACTCGTGTTTAAATTTAATATAATTAATGTAATAGTAGCACTGATCCTAAATGGTCCTTCATCTCGCGATATCGTCACGAAAGCGTCACTCGTCACGCCCATGCCTCAGTCATTGCGCAAAAAATTCATATTATGTCCCCTCGTACGATACAACCTTTGACAGTTATAGAAGGTTTTGATGTTTTGCGCCGACGCAGTAAAACATATTTTATGTTCCGACGCAGCCTCGCAATTCTGTTCAGAGACGTTTTCAAACTTTTAAAAGGGAGAAACATCACCGTAAAGCTCGCCTTTGTCCAATTCATGTGCTAAAACGTAGAAAGTTTTCTTGTTGCACTTTTACTATTTATTTATTCTGAAGGCGGGTTGGTCATAAACATCGCTTCAAACGTATTTCACTCCCGATACAATTCAATTACGTCTGTTTATCGTTTATCATTAGGCTCAACCCTGTATCCTCGAAGAAGTAGGCAGAGGCTAACTAGAACACGCATATTTTGCCGAGATCATTTCCGACCCAGATTCACAAATGGGCACAAATTCCAGACTCCGGGCTGACACTGAGTACAAAAATTCACTTTGGCCGACCCGGTGATCGAACCCGAGACCTCAGGACGATAGTCGTACAGCGCATGCAATACTATGCCACCGAGGCAGTCATTTGTCGTTTGTCATTGCCGTCAGAAAATATTGTCCGCACATGTTAGATGCAAAATAACAAATATGTAACATATTATCACATTGAATTACGGTGAGTTAACACTTTGGAATTACGTCAGACAAGGATAAGCCAAGGTTTATGGTCAGTGAATCATTAGGTCAATTCGTGTCGTTGACAATTTAATGTATGTTAAGTAAATACGGCGTTAGGAGACCGCGCTAAACATAATCTCGTGCGAATAGTTGGCGAACTGCGTCCAAGCGAACGTTTTCCTTTGCAGTTTTTTTACTCTGTGACCATAGTGCGTGGAGCGTCAACAGTCAGGCTCTATCGAAAGCATTCGAGATCAAACAATGCTCGTATATAATTGTTACCGCGAAATACGTTAACTGACGGTAAACATGATGTGATGTTTCCATCATGGGGTTTCCCCAAACGACGTACGGTTTCAGTAATAGCTAGTTTCCGAATAGTAATACAGGCTTTTTTTAAGTATATGCTTTATAACTTGTTCGTTTTTGCGTCACTTCCTGAGACTATGCCATTTACTTATAAGCATATTTAAGAAGATATTAAATTTGAAAACTGGTTTGTCCTTTTTTTCTTACGCGAAATAGATTTAAAGTGAAAGATATAAGGAACTGTTTAAGTTAAGTATTGAGTACTTAAAAATTTCGTCCCATTCCCAAATCCCATTGTCGTCATAAGTTTGTTGAGACGTTTTTGCAAAATAACGAATAGTTAAGTTTACGATCAAATACGAACAAATTGATGTAATCAATGACGTCGGTAATTAATCGATACCATAAAAGTTGAGAAACGAAGCACACCCAGTATGGAAAGCTAAAATATATCGAATGACAAACCATGACAACGAGTTTCATAGAAATATGCGATTGATCGGTCGCCGACGGTCCCGTGTTTTTGATTCTCACACGAATCGCTTCGTGTGCTGAATGCATTGTGCACTTCCAAAAATGATCACGAATTGCATTGACTTATAACTTTATTAGAATAGTGTAAAGAGTACGTGATGGCCGTTAGAGCAATTTCTACAGGAATTTCTCTCTTTATGGGAACTGTCCTCTGCATAGCAATGAAATGCAATGTTGTTTATATTATAGTTATCAGTTTATAGTACCTTGTTCCATTTTATGTTTATATTCATAAAGATACTGCTTATCTCAATTCATATTACATTATTGAGTCTTAAAATGTTATAAAGCTTATTAGAGCTTAGAAAGTTATCTAAAATTTGTTGTTTGTGTGATCATGTTTGTTTAGAATTTTAAAATACACAAAATAAAGCGTCACTAGAATATCAAAAATATTTTTTTAAATCTACCCGCACCAGACGTCATTTGTTTACATTTAATGAATGAGAATACTATTGGTATGGAATACAAGAGATTTACCTGTTCCACATTTAAATTACAATTTAAAAAACACACACCAGTTAAAAAGACATCCATGAACAATGCATTGATGTAGCTCCTTCGGGCAAGTCCATGTTCATCCGAACAACAGTATACCGGTTGACGAATTGTTGATGGTCTACTCTGGCGGAACTAAAACACTGGCCGATAGCACTCGCGAAACTTTTTGCACTGCCGTACACAATTTGAAATTTAAAATTGGAATCACTAGTGAAGTCAATTCGCACTCGGTGTGTAAGGTTGTCGAGCGTGTGTCACCGGTGTGGTGTGGGGAGCGAGTGTGCCAGACCGGCGCGCGATCAGCCTCCGCTCGTTGAATGGGCACCAAAATGCGGCACCGTACATGAAATAGCCCGTCAAACTATGCGAAAACCCTTACCGACCGAGGAAAACGAACTTCTACCCTCTCGGAGACTTCACCGCATTAAATATTTTCACATTATTTATTTGTAATTTTCATATAAACTTTCACTTTTATTTTTTTTGTCTCAATCTGCAGACATTATCGTAATGCGTATGCCTCATGACTCGTGAATAAATAGTAATAGTTTACAAAGATTGTGAAATTGCTCATCGAAAGCATTATCTTATGCAAAGCTATAAATGATAACGTTTTTTCTTCTGTTATGAATAGGGCATTATTGAGTATTATATCGGATTCTGACAGGATTAATTAATTATTAATTCATTTAGTTATTTCATTAATGTTTTCGTAGCTAGAGCCAGTAAATGTTTCTTAATAAGTCGTCTCTGCAGACGTCTCTTTCCACATCTTGTGCAAGTGATTCGGTTATACTTCGCGCGTGATTCATCGATGAGTCTATCCTAAAGTGAGTTTTTATCGGGCGTTAGTCGCGCCGACGATGTTTTACGGACCACGTGTCACATCACTATACACGCGGATTCCGATCGCCTTATGAAATTATAGCTCTAATTAATTCTAATATTTGCGCGTCAACTCGTTTTTTCATTGAGTTCGGTGGGTAATCGATCATGACATAATTTGTAGGTAAATATTATCGATTGATCAATCGATGATCTATTGTATGGGATTGTGGGCGGTAATAAAATTATTTTTATTTTCGTTTTGACATGTCTCATTGTTGAAGGTAAAGTTATTGTTACATTAATTGACATGACACTAGTGAGCTTTTAAAGTTAACTTTTATGAAATAAATATATTAATATGATTCATACACACCATGACATTACTATTATTAAACAAAAATCACACTAATTTATTGACTTATGTAAATGATGCCTAGATTTGGCGTTTGTTCAACACATAAACAACTTTCATTTTCTTTTTTACACTGTGACATGTCATTTGTTCACGACCAACAAACAGCGAAAGAGTCCACGGACGACGGTAAACTTTGGCTGACCCAAAAAATATGGGAAACGTACCCTTTACACGAAGACAATTTTGTATATGCGAGTGACATCGCGTTGTATTCCATACCAATCTACGAAGCAATAACTTTACCATACGCAAACTTAAAATAAAAAAGTCACACTAAGATCAAGCAAATCTTTATCCTGCTACTGCCAGACAACAATAAAAGTGGTACAGGTTATTTAGCCCACTGCCAGCCGAGCCTCCTTTTTGTATGGAATGTACATAGCATGTGGTCTGTGGTTAGAGCGTTTGAGCTGACATCTCGTGTTTACTTTGACACGTTTTTTTGTCCCGTAGCTAACAAGGCGATACCATTGTGTAGGCCGCTTAGTGATAGTGTCAATACTGTGTTATTATGTTTATGATTAATAATACACTTCCCGTGTATATTTTTGTATCCTTTTTATTGTAACGTTTTTCTGATAGAGTTTTTACGGATAATTAAAGCAATTTTAATGCAATTTACACTGGTAGTTTATTTGTACAAAAATAAAAATCCGGAACCAATAATACCTTTATTTTTATTCTACCTGCCCTTATCCCACCTTAAAGTGGGGTCGGCGCAACACACTTTTTCAAGCATGTTGCAGAATGGATTTGACTTAGTTTTAAGACCGGCTGCCTGCCTGACGTCAACCCCCACTGAGGGAAAATCAAATCAGAAAATTCGCTTTGCCCGACCTGGGAATGGAACCCAAGACCTCCCGGTCCACAGCCCATATATGCTGCCACTAGACCAAGGAGACGACCGAGATAAACTACAGATTATAAATTAATTTGTACGCATTCTAAATGTGATTTATGTACGTAATATAACAGTTAACTCGACAAGAAGAAGTACAATACGATCGTTTTTGCATTCATCTCAAATGATATTCCCACAGCATGGTGACATAATGGCTTTCATCAATTAGCGATGGCATTACAGTTTTTATATTGAAATGGGCTCGCAATTACATGTAAGTGGAGGCTTTTCCTCTGGCCGTCTCATCGTGTGAGTCATGGATTTTCCGAATTTTCGCAATGGAAAACGCGGCCGACGAATCGAGTACAATGGCGGACAAAAAACTTTCGCGGTCGTTTCTAATGAATGAATAGAACAAGTTACGTTGCAGAATAATTTAAAATCCGAATCTTTTATATTACGACTTCTCAGGTTTTCATTGAAAGAAAACTAGTTTTTACGGATTCTATCGCGATTTGTTTTATATTTGTAATTACGTTTCGAAAGAAACAAATCGCGATAGAATCCGTAAAAACTGGTGTTATTTAAATATTTTATATCGATAAAATACTATAAAAATTAAAACGGTATTCAAAACTCAGCAGATTATTTTCTACATCATACTTGAAAAAAAGTGTTGCTTAAACTGGGACCGACCTTAAACTGGAATAAGGGCATTTGCATGAAAGAAATATACAAAATAGAAAACTAAGATATAACTTCACTTGAAAAGTAATCTGTCAGTGACAGTCTCGTAATGCATTTCTATAACTGCAGAGAAATTGAACTCGCGCGGCTGGTTTTTGTTCTGCCTTGAAATGTGCAAATGTATGCGATACCGTGAGCCTGCAGTGTATGACTGAAAACCTACAAAAGCTTGGGTGTCGCGTCACAAAATGAGTCCGCGTCTATTACTCATGGCCCGTAGAAAGTATACGCCTTATATCCGCGTAACTTTAAACCATTCGTCACGCATTTAAATACTGAATAATTTTGCGCTACGAATGTTTCTGAATAATAAAATGTTTCGTTTCTATGCATTATTAATTAAGACAATATTTTTTTAGAAAGTTTCCGAACGTTACATGTGTACATGATTTTATATAATTTTCCACGGTTTTCGTGGCCGAATGTTTATGCATAAATTAAAATACGTTTCAGTTAGCCTTGTTTCGTTAATTGAAACCTTATTTTTGTAATTTTTCTACCGATTTCAATAATTACCCGATATCCGTTTAATAGAGGCCGATTTTTAACTTATTTTTCATATTCGATAGAATTTATTTCAACAGGTTGATCTAGAAATCTTTGGGGGGGCCTATGTCCAGCAATGGATGTCCTGTGGCTGATGATGGTGATTTCAAGCGTATTGGGCAAGATCTAATCAATTTTGGCATCGATTTTTATGCCTTTAAACTGATGGTTATATACTTTATTGTTATACTGTGGTATGCGACGTAAGGAATGTCGCAAATTCCCTAACCAACATGGTTTCGTCAGCTAATTTAAGTTTACCGTAAACTCAAATAGTAAAGCTTCCGCGACAGTGTCGGACTGCGGCCGGCAGCGCATTGCCAATACGCGGGATGTCATTGTTCACGAGCCACAATATAAATCACTACTCACAATTCGAGAAAGCAACGCATATGCCCTAACACCTTTTGCGCCACAGCCTAAAATTATCCTTCAGAATACAAATGAAACTTCTCAGTATCCCAACTTTATTAAATTGGTAACTTTAGACTGTGTCAACAAAAGTGAATAAGGCAATTTAGTTCGCGTATAGTTTGCCATAATCTATGTGGTCTCGGGTTAAGTTTAAGTTACGCGTAAGACTGCCCGTTTTGGTTGAAGATTAACTTAAATTTATTTTGAATTGTGTCTGTTTTTAATTATAGTTTATGAATTGATATTATATTGATCTCCAATCAGGATATTTTATTAATTAACTGTAAGTGTCGCCCACGTTTATACGTTCTTAGGTTGTGACGTATTTTACGAGAGCTCGCCGAAATTGAATGACTAATCCGCAAACGAGGTTATCGAATCTATTTATTTATCAACGAACTCTAAAATATTTACCTTACTTTTATCTATAAATTGTGACGTTTTAACTCGCAAATACGCGTGCACTGCGAAATGTCGGATTTCAAACATTATTTTTCGCTTTGATTAGACGATTGTAAATAAAATTATTTTAAGTATCATAAACTGTGTAAGGCCATTTATCTAAAAACATATTAATAGTACTTTAAATTAAATTACCTAATAAATAAAGATGTATTATGGACCGGGACGTCCTGGGTTTGAATCCCAGCATCAAGATAGGAGTGGATAAGGGTAGATGGAAGAAAATTACTTTATAGTTTATTAATTTAACTATATCAATTCTTACATGTGACTATTCACAGTTTTTTTACTACCTGTACTTAACCCACCTTAATGTAGGGTCGGCGCAACACGCATTCAAGCATGATGGCGAAAATAATTAGGTTTAGTATTTATGACCGGCTGCCTGTCTGACGTCAACCCCTCTCTGGTGATTCCAGTCCCGGGCAAATTATATTAGAAAAATTGCTTTGCCCGATCTGGGCATTGAACCCAGGACCTCCCGGTCCACAGCCTATATATGTATGGTGCCACAAGACCAAGGAGGCGAATATTTAAAAATAATCAGTTTACGGGAAAATCGAATTTAAAAAAATCCTGTCTACTATTTTCACGGGAAATTAAACTGACGTTGAACTCGCCCTTGACCGCATCTATCTTTCTGATTGATTAAAAGCGTATCTGGGGGCTGACTCCTGACACTCTATTCGAATTTTACTTCGATTCGATTTTTATTGATTTAAAAATGCCCCGAAATAGAGTTAAAAGGTACACAAATGTCACGTTAAAAATTACCAAATGACAAGTTCTCGAATCTAATGCGACATTAGCGCACTTTTTAACACGATTTCGAATTTTAAATCAATGAATTAAACCAAAGCAAAGTCAAAATCGAATCGAGTGCCTTGAGTAAGGGGCTGTTTACATCATGAAAGTTACTAGTAATGTTAGCTCACCTGAATTACGTATGCGATGTGTAGTCGCATTTTATCGATACTTTTCTATGATTCGATAATATTAGGTCATTACTTTTATTTATTGCATTAACTGATAGCGCGATAAGAGATGAGTCGATTGTTTATTTTTAAACCATTATGTTTTTATGGCAAAGACTGGTAAACGAGCAGATGGGTCACCTGACGGTAAAGTTACTACAGCGTGTAGAGACTTAGATACCAAAGTAATCAGTAGTGCGTTACCAAATTTAGATGGGGTACACCCAACAGTCACACACATAGTCCTGACCTCACTCTAGGTATGACCTGTATCGTTGGTATCAGAAACTATGACAGACTTTTGGTCTCATAACAACAGACTCATAAGCTCACGCCTGTATCCCCGAAGGGGTAGGCAGAGGTGCACTAGCGAACTAGAACACCCACATTTCGCCGAACTTAGTTCCGTCCCAGATGTGATAGGGGGCGAGCCTATCGCCATATCGGGCACAAATTCCAGACTCCGGGCTGATATGGAAAAATCCAATATCACTTTGCCCGACCCGGGGATCGAACCCGAGACCTCAGGACGGTAGTCGTGGCGAAATACAACCACACCACCAAGGCAGTCATAAAATCAGATTCGAAACAAATATCAGTAGGTCCTACAACCATTTGTCTCGGTGCGGGAATCGAACCCGCGGCCTCTCTTCACAGCCGGCTACTCGGCCACTGCGCCACGGAGGATGTCAATATATATTGTATAATACAAATAGTTACCGTGAAGAGGAAAACTGCGTTAGTAAAATAACAATACCGTTGGTATTCAATGAACAGGACAAAATGATGTAATTTGGTTCCATGGATTGATTGTGCGTGAACAGATTTTCTTTGATGAATCATTTGTAGAATTTAAATATTTGATCTAATGTCAATATGCAATTTTTAAAATATTTTTTATTTATTTTATTTTATTTATTTCACACAAAACAGGTTACAACCATTAATACACAATTATTGTTACAAAATAAATAAATAATGATAATAATTAATTAACATAAATAAATATATCAAAATGTCGCCTCCTTGGTCTAGGGGCAGTGTATAGTCTATGAACCGGGAGGTCCTGGGTTCGATTCCCAAGTCGTGCGGGGACTTTTACTAACACGATTTTCTCGGGACTGGACTGTCAAGCAGGCAGCCGGTCGTAAAAGTTAAGCCGAATCCTTTATGCAACATGCTTGTATGTTGCGCCGACCACACATTGAATTAGGATAAAGGCAGATAAAAAGAAACAAATATATTAAAAATCAGAAATAGGGATTTTAAAATATATTTATCTTTATAATTAGTACTCACTGTTTATAAAATACGAAGTTTTCATTGAGGAACATCCGTTGCAGCAGGTGCAGTCAACCATTTTGTTTATTTAATTATCACAGTAACAAAAAACCTTTGGTATTATCACGTCACTTTCTAATTGTCACATGCACATTCGAATTCGCGGCCGTATTCTGATTTAAACGTCGAATGTTCCGTGAATCGAGTTAAGGTTACGATCTCGCGGATACGTTCGGTTCGCCGCGTTACGTGTAATGTGTGTCCTGAACGGATTTCCACGGCTTTTATGTGGACGGCGGTCCCGATAAAGGGTGCAAAAAACCGATTGTTTGAGTTAGAGGGCCCGACATGCTCTATTACGTCACGGATGCGACGTCGCGCGCGATAACCACGTAAAAGAACAGATGCGCTTACGCAATCGCCTGTCCAAATAAATACATGTGTTTCAGTACCGGATCCTGATATGTGAAAATGCGTTACCCGATCTCCATGGTGGACTATTAATTATTTATATTAAGATAATAAACGCGAAAGTGGATTGTGAGTTTATTTTTATTCACGCAGCAATGTAGCGATATTTTGGCATAAAAATAGTTTAAAAACGAAGACAAAACCTGCTAAGATCAGAATAAGTATGAGAGCTAGGGAAATAACTTTTCTGAAAAGCTTTTTTTTAACATATGAATAATTCATTTTTATTTGTTAATTTAAGTAAGATTATTTATAATTTAGATTATGTTAGGCTTATAGTATTATAATTTTTTTTAAATTTGAATGGTTATTGTTTTTTAGAAGGACTATAATTATTTTTTATCCGACTATCTCGGAAATAGGGCAATAATGTTTTTTGTTCGTTTGTTTTTAACAATTTGCCTATAGATAGTATTTTGTTGAAGAAAAATTTAAATAAATTCAACTGACGTAATAATTGGTACACAAAATATTACAGTCCTCTACTTTCATTACTAAGATATGAAACATAATTCGTGTGTGAAATAATATATTGAAAATATGTTTTCAATTGCCTAGGTTTAGTTGTATAATGTGATTCAAATAACAATAGGAACATCAATGACCTCTATCTGTCAAATGTCACTTGAAAAGTTTAGTAGTTTTTTCACTTTGAGTAACTGAGACAGTAAAACAAATAATAACATTATTGAAACACAACTATGGTTTCGTTGCAAACCTTACTTTTCAAGTGACATTTGACAGATAGAGGTCATTGACGTTCCTATTCTTATTTGAATCGCATTGTATTAGAAAACTATAGTGTTACTTGTGAAAATAATGCATTCAATATGATTTCATTTTATTTTTTCATTTTATGATCTTATAAGAAAATACCACATAAATACTGTAAAACAATCTTTCTTTCTGCCTGCCTTTAGTCTTTATCGTAACACAATGTGTTGTCGGCGTAACGCACTTTTCAAGGATGTTGCAAAAATGATTCGGTAATTTTTACTAAACCTTTGCTGAACGGTGTGACTCGCCTCTTCTAGGCCATTGTGTGCATAAGTGTATGCCTAGTACACAATAGGTCTCAAAATAAATAAATATATCTGTTACTAACACAGTCTGTAAGATAAAATGTTTACTAACAAACTATGAATTCTCTGGTGTTCGAAATAAAACATATTTTATTTTATTTATTTATTTACGACAGATTAGGAAGGCTAGCGCCTGACGTCAACCCCCTTCTGAGGGATGCAGTCATAGACAAATGTTGTTAGAAAAATACCCACCCGACTTGAGAATGGAACCTGATATATTTCGGTTCACAGTTCATGTACGCTCCCACGAGATCAAGAAGGCGAATATACTATCAAATAATCTATATGAAAAAACTGAAATAATAAGAAAGCCCTAACTTATATATTAACTATATTATACGGGACGTATTTTATAAAATAACATATCAATAATAAAATATTATTTTGAGCTTTGAGCGTTAAATTAATTTCTGAAAATCACTGTTGACAAACTACGTCATTTATGCGTTTCTTTATATTCTTATTTATTAATACGCCTTTCCGTTATTCTGATTATTCCGAATAATTTCCACATTATCGCACAATCGCCATATTTAGAGTTTAATTTTCGAATCCGCCATATTTGAGACCTATTTCAGCGTCGCTCCTTCCCATCCCACCGTCGAGAGAGTCCGCCTCTCGGCCTCAATTCCTAAATAGTCCCGTTCGATTGGTCGCTTCGAGCAATGTAGTCGTCTATAGATTGTTATTTTAACTTTGCACATATGTGCTTACGCTGCTGAGGGTAGAATCCGGAATAAGGACGTGAAATTATTAACGACTGTTTTAGAAATAAAATTTAATTAGGTTGCATGCTGAGTATTTTTTATGCGATTAAGTTATTAATTGCACACAACTGCGTCTGCGTTTGCGATTTTTTTTGTAGTTATAATAAAAGATCGCGATCGTGGTTATATAATTAATCTATTTAGTTTGAGTAAATGTATAATTCTGGCGTATATTATTGAATCTGGTCATTCATTGTTGTGTTCAGAGAATACACAAGAATTTCAGAATTAATAACTGCCCCCTGACTTTTGAGATTCAATTTGAATTTGACTTCCATTCAGTTTCATTTATTGACTTAAATTTCCACCGAATTCAACTTAAAAAGTGCGTTATTGTTGCATTCGATTCGAGAACTTGTCATTTGGTATTTTTTAACGTGACATTAGTGCACTTTTTAATTCTATTTCGGTGGAATTTTAATTCAAAAACACAACGAATAAAATAAATAAATACACCCAACAATCACACACATAGTCCTGAACCCACACTAGATCGAGTCTTGTATCGTGGGTATCAGGAACTACGAGAGACTTTCGGTCTCACAACACCCAGACGAATCGAAGTCAAATTCGAATCGAGTGGTAGATAGTCACGGGCGGCTCGGCCTCCGGTGGCCCATACGCTTATGTAACATATATATGGACCGCCCCCGAGATAGCCTCCTGCTTTAGTATATAAGGTAGAAACTTAGAAACAAATCTTAAAAATTCAATTGCATCGAACACGGTACCGTTTTGAAGATTAGTGCAAAACAATACAAACAAAAATGTTGGGGATAGATAACCCTATAGAAATTACTTATATAGTAACATAGTGACAGTCAAACGTGTCAATTTTCTTTGTATATAGTTATATGCACATGTGGAAATGTTAATTAGGTTATGTTTGTAAATATTACTGACTGCCTCGGTGGCGTGGTGGTATTTCGGTACGACTACGGTTCTGAGGTCTCGGGTTCGATCCCCGGGTCGGGCAAAGTGATATTGGATTTTTCCATATCAGCCCGGAGTCTGGAATTTGTGCCCGATATGGCGATAGGCTCGCCCCCTATCACATCTGGGACGGAACTAAGCTCGGCGAAATGTGGGTTTTCTAGTTCGCTAGTGCGCCTCTGCCTACCCCTTCGGGGATACAGGCGTGAGCTTATGTGTATGTGTTGTAAATATTATGGGTAATTTATTTGTTTATTTTTGTCTCCTTTTTAAGACACTTGTTCTAATTTCCACAGGACGAGAAGATAATATCTTAAGTATGGTTTTAAATCTCACACTATCTGTATAGTGTGGCGTGCATTCTATATAGACAAAGATACACATCTACCCTAACAATTTGCTATTTACATAAATCTTAACGAAACAAAATTGTTACAGTAGCAAGCAGTGCCCTGATTACATTTTAACAGTAATTATAATAATTTTGACAGTAATGGTGATATAACGGTTGAAGAAAATCATTTTATAAGTTTTTTTGTCTACGCTGATCGGAAAGTCTGTTCACGCCACTATATACTGACAGTCTATTACTTTGTATTATAAAATATGAATGTACGTACAAAAAGTTACGAGATCAATTCATTATAAACGGCTCATTGTATAAAAATGTATGAATGTATGAAGACTGCTTCGGTGGCGTAGTGGCATTGCGTGCGAGGTATGACTATTATCCAGAGGACTCGGGTTCGATTCCCGGGTCGGGAAAAGCGATATTAGATTTTTCAGTATCAGTTCGGAGTCTGGAATTTGTGCCTGATATGATGATAAACTCGACCCCTATGATCTATTACATCTGGGACAGAACTAAGCTACGATCGATATAAAATAAGCGTACTTACCTTATAATACAATATGTGCAGTGGCGTGCAGACCATACAGATAAAGATACCCTGTCTACCCTGTCAGTCAAATCAGTTTTTCAAAATTTCCGCGCTCGTAGGTATTTACTTTAAATCGATAAGAGGAACGATCATGAAAGTATTGGTGGTGGTCGTGGTTATGCAGGGATTAAGAAATGAATTTTCCATCTTTTTTGTCTACCCTAAACTAAATGGCTGTGCACGTCACTGAATATGTGCATTATTACTAGCGGAAACATTTTGATTTGATTACTTAATATTATTGTGTACGATGTCGTTGGAATTATTAGAATTAACACATGGTTATTTCCCGATTTGTTCGTGAGAAATATAATAGTTATTCTACGTGACTTAAATCACGGCTTAAAACTAAAGTAAAATCATTAAATATTAATAACATTCGAACTTAAAATATTTGGAGTGTCCAACTATTTATAAAGAAAGTTATTTAATTAAATTTGAATTATATATTCCAACATGATTTTTATCATGGATGCGGTCGTACTAAACCGATGCCAAATGTACGAGTATATATTTTATGATTTATACGGGAAATACAATATACCGAATTAATTAGTAAACAAGTACATTGTGATTTGCAACAATAAATTGGTAATTTTCCGTTTTGTTTTTAATCAAACGTGCGTATTTTTATCTTATCTAATTATCATCATCAGCCATAGGACGTCCACTGCTGGACATAGGCCTCCCCCAAAGATTTCCAGATCTCTATCTAATTCTTATTATGTCATCTAGTAATTGTAAGATACTAGTCAATTATATAAATGTTATATTCATAACATAAAACAAAACATAAGCTCACGCCTGTATCCCCGAAGGGGTAGGCAGAGGCGCACTAACGAACTAGAACACCCACATTTCGCCGAGCTTAGTTCCGTCCCAGATGTGATAGGGGGCGAGCCTATCGCCATATCGGGCACAAATTCCAGACTCCGGGCTGATATGGAAAAATCCAATATCACTTTGCCCGACCCGGGGATCGAACCCGAGACCTCAGAACCGCAGTCGTACCGAAATACCACCACGCCACCGAGGCAGTCTGTTGTGTTCAATATGTTATATTCAATTTAAGAAATTATCTTTTAATTTGGTTGTGTGTATAAAGGTGTGTAAAAACGTGTATAATAGTCTCTACGGCGACATCCTCTCATTGTTTCCATAGTTATTGCGGCGTGAATGTACTTACCGTGTTACAAATCCGGATCCGATGCTGCTTGTGGAGACTGGTCTGCCTGGACTGTTTTGTTTCCCTTGTGTCAATTCAACTTGCCGTGGCTACGGGGGTCGCTCAGTATATCTATAAATAAATAACACCCAACAGTCACATACGTAGTCTTGACCCCACACTAAGATCGAGTCTTGTGTCGTGGGTATCAGGAACTACGAGAGACTTTTTGGTCTCACAACACCCAGACCCGAAACAAATATCTGTAGGCCATACAAACATTTGTCTCAGTGCGGGGATCGAACCCGCGGCCTCTCGCTTCATAGCCGGCTACTCGTCCGCTACGCCACGGAGGCTGTCAATCTTGTATGGTATTTTGTCCTATATATTATTAGATGTCCTATACTATTGTTATCATGGTTTAGCTGCTCTAATTCAAGCTCTTTCTGTATCTGGTGCTGTACTTTATTAGTAGCTGACTGTAAATTGGTGTTAAAAAGAGCAAAGTCAGAGTTTCTTGCCCGTTCTTCTCTGGTGAAACAGCCTTCCGAACAGGCGGTAGAGTTAAAATTTGACGGAATCTAAATAATGTTTGAACATTTCATGGATTCAATAAATGATTTTGATTTTGGAAAAGGAGGTAATTGCTCGTCCCCACCCTTGGCTTTTCCTTAATTTTTCTTTTTTTTAAGTTTTCTGTACCGTTGCGATATGCAGCAACTGAAATATAAGGTTTAATTAACTTGTATAATGTTACCAACCTATTTATTGCACAAGGAAAATGAAGATTAAATTGTTTCTAAGGTCATTATTGTAATTATAGCGATATTACATTAAAATACGCTTTCGGTACATAAATATTTGGGATGCGAAAATTCAAACTCCTGCGAGTTTGTATATTTGGTAGATTTTTTGTTTTCATTGTTTTTATAAAATGCATATAGTATAAGTAAAACAGGATTTACATTTTCATAATTATCATCAGCGACAGACAGACATGTTATACATAACATAAGCTCACGCCTTTATCGCGAAGGGGTAGGCAGAGGCGCACTAGCGAATCAGAACAGCCATATTTCGCCAAGCTTAATTCCGTCCCTGATATAATAGGGGGCGAGCCTATCGCCCTATCGGGCACAAATTCCAGACTCCGGGCTGATACGGAAAAATCCAATATCGCTTTGCCCGACTCGGGGATCGAACCCGAAACCCCGGGACAATAGTCGTACCAAAATACAACCACGCCACCGAGGCAGACCTGCGGGTTTAGACAAGTGGCTTATGCGAGTACGCCGCATGTAGCATACTCTTATGTCATTCCCATACATTTATTCTGTTCGACTATTCTATTCGACTAACGCATTAGGCTTAATTGCACCACATTATTAACCTAGAGTTAGTCCTAACCGCAAGTTAAGTTACATGTCATTCATACATTTTCTGTCAATTTAGCTTGCGGTTAGGACTAACTCTAGGTTAATAATAGTGGTGCAATTGAGCCTAAGCCACTTGTCTAAACCCGCTGTTATACATTGTAGATTTATATTTATTTCAATATTACGTTTCTGTGACTGAGCAAAAGTTATTCATACGTAAAATAAAACTAGTTTTTTTTATAGCAGAGACTGGCAAACGAGCAGAAGAGTTACCTGATGGTAAGTGATCTCCACCGCCCATAGACACCCAAGACACAAAAAGAATCATGGGTGCGTTGCCAACCTAAAAGGACGGAATGGAAAGGGAGGGAAAAGGGATTGGGAGGAAATGTGCCACCGGAAAGAGATTTCCGGTAAATATAAATGAGAATTTACCGAAAGAAACGCGACAGCAAGCTGCCACTTTACGTCAGTTTACATATTCTATTATCATTCGTGGTCACGACGGTCATTCGGGACAAAAAATAAAAAATAAATCACGATAGAATCCGTAAAAGCTAGTTTTATTTCAATCAAATTCATTAGTCATTGAACTGAAAAATTACCCTCTCATGGAAAATGTATACGTAACATTCGTCGAATTCAGCAACCATTGCACTTATTCCAACATCCTTGTGCATATAATTACTCGGAAAGGCGCCGTGAATTAGAAAACCCCGCGGAGTGATGATGCTCATTGTTTATGCAAATCTACCGTCTCATGGTGCGAGGTCATCCAATTGTTCTGGACTAGGAGTTCAACATTACGCCGCGTCATCTATATCCGTATAGGATGTGGCGAAAATTGTTCCTAGTAACTACTAAAAAAAGTGATACTTTGTAATGTATTAATCTTGTCTTTATTAATTATTTAAAGCATGTTGTAGAAAGGATTCGGCTTAGTTTTTCGACCGTCTAACGCTCTGGGGATGCAGTCCTGCAAATATTTTTATAACAATTTCGTTGCTCGTTCAGGTATTCGAATCCAGTAGCTCTACCATGAGTTTTTTTTTTATATTTCTCGCTAGCGACGCCGTAAAACATTTATATGAAAAACACTCTAACGCCTCTAGCGGTTACGTGGGGAACTGATGTTTTTCTTACAAATTATTTTAATAAAATAAAATAAATACACCCAACAGTCACACACCTAGTCCCAACCCCACACTAGGTATAACCTGTATCGTGGGCATCAGAAACTATGATATACTTTCGGTCTCATAACACCCAGACTTGAAACAAATCTGTGGGCCACACAAACATCCATCTCAATGCGGGGATTGAACCCGGGGCCTCTCGCTTCACAGCCGGCCACTCGCCCACTGCGCCACGGAGGCTGTCGTATTTTACGTAGTCGCTAGAATACATTGTTAAAAAAAACTTACGGCGAAGCTACCGAACCTCCCGGTCGGAAGGCATAAACTCTGAGCTGACGCGTAGATCAATATAATATACCCTAGATGCACAGTTCTTTGCAAATATCGTCCTAAAAAGTTGTCTCAGGAATATAACAAAGAAAAAAATCACAAGTTCTAATTAAATCAAACACAAATATGTCCCTATGCATGTGTTATAAATTAGCTTTTTAAACGAAATGATCAAGCGTTCTTAAATTTGAATTTTGAAATTTAGAATTCTATCGGCGTCCGACTGCAGGCAAAAGAAGTGCTTAAGCACTTCTTTGCTGTCCCATTTTCCGAGCGTCAACTGTGCATCTAGGTAAATAATATATCGATGTGACGCGTAGATATGACAGTTCCTTAAACGATATCCGGAATCCATTAGACACGTAATGCTTTGAAATCTGCAATGTTTGGTATTAGTAATCAAAACCACAACTTACAGTTTAAAACACTGCTGTCAGTTTGAATTTACCTTTTACTATTAGGTATATGTATGTAAATGCACTGCCTCGGTAGCGCGGTATTGCGTGCGCAGCGGCCCGAGCAGGAAAATTTCTGACAATCGTAAATGTATTTGGGTTCGATGCGCATCTATGAAATTTGTATGAAATATTAACCAAATGTCATCAGTGCGCAGCGAACGTGAATACATTTACGATTGTCAGAAATTTTCCTGCTCGGGCCACCGTACGACTACCGTCTTGAGGTCTCGTGTTCGATCCCCGGGTCGGGCAAAGTGATTTAGGATTTTTTCAATATGAGCCGGATACTGGAATATGTATACAACGCTTTTTTAACGAGGGTTGAAATTGCTCTCGTGCGAATGAAGGGAAGCCGGAATATTTTTGGCAATCGAATTCGAATCTATCTCAATGCTCGACTATGACATTTGTATGAAATATTAACCATATAATATCACTGCACAGCGAATTCGATAGGATTTGGATTGTCATAATTAAACCTGCTGGGGTCACTGTATGTACCTATACTTTAATACTAAATTACATTACAGACTGAAATGATTCACTGTCGTCCAGAAATGGAAAATTACACTCAACGCTTTTATGTTTTCCGTGACGCATTTGAAATCTACCCTTATTAACCCTAAAAGTGTTCTTTAAAGTTTCAAAGTATTTAGTAACATATTTCTTAGATTTCATATTTGTATGGTAGAGCCACTCTGTAGACAGTTACGTCGACAGCACGAATGGGCTGGGTCGACCGGTTTGATACCAGAGAAAACTGGCGTAAAGTGGTAGCTCGCTGGGCTTTGAGAGTGAGATTTCCGGTGGCTCAATTACCCCCGTTGCTTTCCCAAACCCTATTTCCCTTTTGGATTGGCAACGCCCTCATGATTCTTTTTGTGTCTTGGGTGTCTATGGGTGGTGGAGATCACTAACCATCAGGTGACCCTTCGGCGCGTTTGCCAGTCTCTGCTATAAAAAAAGACTGCATTTTACTGTTTTTAATATCCGACGAAATAGTTTCGAGTGAAGCATGAATTAATGTGAAAATAAGTGATATTTAACAATTCCGTTTCACTTATTCTAGAGCTCTCCAAAGTATTATCTTACCAAATAAGTATTAATTAAGTAGTAAGTTAACTAAATTCGTACCTGTTTCCCCTCCGGAGATTTTCCTTTCATCAATGAGTTTTAATTTTTTTTTTGTGGAAAAACTTGGTTTTTAGGAAACACTACCAGATTTACCAAGTTTATTTCAATTAACCATCATGTTCTAACATATTTTATTGCTTTATATTATTTGTGGATCCGAAGCATTCATTCGTAACAGTTTCACGACACGAAATTCAGTCTAGCCACTTGAAGCATCTGTCTAAGTTCGAATCCATATAAACAGCCAGCTTTACTCGTATTTTATAGGCGTATCAAACTATATGAAAAGTTAAGCCGACTGAGGCGGTGCCCACATACCTCCCGCGACTCGGTTACGATTAGCCAAAAACCTTCGATGAGTAACTGCAATTTTTTTGAAAGGCTTATTCTCGGAATACTTTGTTCACGCAGGTACCGAAATGTTAGAGGAAATGCCATTTCGCATTATCGGTAGATTTAGATCTAAACATTTGACGCACTCAAGTTAGTATTACGTTGTGTTATTGCGTATAATGCTTGAAGGAAATAGGTACAAATTTTCAATTTGCAAAGAACCAAATAAAATTCTTTCTGTAATGATTTCTTAAGTTTATGCGACATTTAAACAAAACTATATTTATACGCATTCTATAAAACCAAATCTCGATAAAATCCATATAAATTCGTTTTACCGACCGAGTCCAAAAAAGCAGGAGGTCCTCAATTTTTTTAAGGTTTATTACGCGATATCTCCGCCGACCGATTGTCAAGATTATTTTTGTGTTTGATAGAGCGTATTCCAAGGATGGTCTCATTTAATTTGGTTACGATAGGATCAATTTTGAAGTCGCTTCGTTACGTTTTTAAACTTATGATTATTTCAATAATACACTTCTAGTTAAACTAATATCACTTTTATAGGGCCGGCGTTATACAGCTTGTTCAAGTATGTTGTATAAAGAACTTGGCTTAGCCTTTTTCGACCAAGCGCCTGCCAGACGTCAACCTCCTCTGAGGAGACCAGTCCCAAATTAGTATTAGAATTAATCCTTCTTTCGAGGCGATCGGGTAAAAATTGCTCATAATTATGGACCTTGTACAACAAACCGAGAAACTATATTATCTATTTTCGTTTTTTACATTGTGTTTATTATATTTTATTAAATTACATTGTGTTTATTATATTTTATTTTATTAAATAAAATTATATTTTATTTAAAAAAAAGGAAAGTCAATTGATGATGAAAAAAAAAAGCCCGGAGTTTCTTTCCGTCTTTCTTCTTCGGGTCGTCATCCGTAGTCGTATCCGTAGCTAGAGAAAGGCTGGTAGGTTAGCTAGGATAGGGCCTTATAGTCCACGGCGTGATTTACCTTACTCACATTTCCAGTCAAATCCTACAAGTTTCCTATTTTATTTTCCCGTCAATTCCCTGCTAGCATTCCTGCCATATCGCGTTCGTTCCCTTTCCTACAAATCACAACCATTTATCTAAGCCCCATCCTTGATTTGTGTCCATACCTGCCTGCTTGTTTTCTAAATTGATAGTGTTGTAACATGATTATTATTATATAAATGTATCTAGACCTTGTTGTGACCTGTCATAAGTGCATTTGATGTGCCTACGTGACCAATAAACATATTTATTTATTTTATTTATAAATATATTTTGTTCTCTCATATCACAGCGAACTACAATAAATTTATGAAGAAAACGACAACTATTATTATTTTCGAGAAGTAACAAATCTCCATGTCTGTGGTCAAATCTCAAAACGAACGCTTATTAAGGTCACATGGTGTACTTAAGAAGTTAATGTCAACGAAATGACATGACCTACAAATATGTATCGGAAGTGCTCAGCATATTTTGATGAGGTAGTCATTTTTAACTGAGGTGGTAAAAAATGAGACAGGTTTTGATTAATAGCGTCATGATTACGTCTAGTGACGTCATTTTATCTCAGCCTATCGCCGTCCACTGCTGAACGTAGGCCTCCCCAAGTGAGCGCCAACCATTCCAGTCTTGCGCAGCCCGCATCCACCCACTGCCCGCCACCTTTCCCAAGTCGTCGGTCCATCGTGCAGCAGGACGTCCCAGTGACGTCAATACATATAGTTATTTAATGGGAATTATTGTATGTACGCGGAGGCTTGAAATAATAAATATCGTTCCATTGGTTCCTTATACGTAATGTACGTAATGGGCGGATGGTTGGACGTAATTTGTAGATTTTTTTCCAAAACCTTGATTGATGTTGGATGTGAAAAAATGCATATTCTTGAAATAAAACTATTTTTACGGATCCTATCACGTTTTGGTTTCAATTTTTATTCCCGACGTTTCGAAGGCTTTGCAGTCTTCGTGGTCACGGGTTGGACTGAGATGTCATTTGTCCAAGAATGTTATCTCCGAATTTTCATACAGTTAAGGTCGCCTTATGTCGTTTAAGGCCACCTTATCTGTCAAAATTGTATGGCGAAAATCAATATAGGAAGCCGTTAAAGTTGAAGAGCGTTTGACCATTCGGGCGTTAGTGTTACAGTATCTACCTTCATTTTAAAATTAGACAAAATTAAAAAGTTAACCGTTTATGTTCCGATCTACGCAGTACGAGCTCACAGTGTCTTTGAAGCTGGATTTGAAGCTGGTAAACTAGTCGACAATATTTAGTATATACAATTAGGAACAATACTTGACAAGACATTAAATCATATTTTTTCCGTTGTATCTGTAAATTCCAAAAATAATGGTAATATCAAGTACTCTGTGGATGTTCAAAGTACAACCGACTGCCTCGATGGCATGGTTGTATTTTGGTACAACTACTGTCCTGAGGTCTGGGTTCGAGCCCCGGATCGGGCAAAGTGATATTGGATTTTTTCATATCAGCGTGGAGTCTGGAATTTGTGCCCGATATGGCGATAGGGTCGCCCCCTATCACCTCTGGGACGGAACTAAGCTCGGCGAAATGTGAGCGTACTAGTTGGCTAGTGCGCCTCTGCCTACCCCTTCGGGGATACAGGCGTGAGTTTATGTTATGTATATTATCTGGAAATTCCAAAAAATATGGTAATATCATCACTTGATATTATCAAGTACTCTGTGGTTGCACAAAGTGTTAGCAAGTAAGTACCGTATTCTTCAACTCACATTTCTTTACACATGCAATGTATAAAATTCATAAAAATTCATTGAAACCACAATCACGTCTCGGAATACCCGTAGTTATTACTAGTGCTTGTAGTGGGCAGATTGCGGGGACAAGACCTTTTTGCTGCATAATTAATTGATATCGATTATGTCAAGATAAAAGTAATTGTCTTACTACGAGGCTATTATTAGGTACATGTGTGCGTGACTTGATCGCCCGATGTATTCATGTCGTCGTACTGTAGTACGAAACACCGGTTGAAGCTAAGAAATAGTAGCTATTACGCGACAAACCACTCATAGACTTACGTTATAACATACATTACCATTAACATAAGCTCACGCCTCTATCCCCGAAGGAGTAGGCAGAGGCGGACTAGCGAACTAGAACACCCACATTTCGCCGAGCTTAGTTCCGTCCCAGATGTGATAGGGGGCGAGCCTATTGCTGTATCGGGCACAAATTCCAGATTCCGGGCTGATATGGAAAAATCCAATATCACTTTGCCCGACCCGGGGATCGAACCCGAGACCTCAGAGCCGTAGTCGTACCGAAATACCACCACGCCACCGAGGCAGTCTTACTTACGTTATAGACTATTTAAACTATGGTATGAATGACCTGGCTTGAACGGAGCCTTAAGCTGAGATCTATAGAGCGAACTTCGACTAAGTCTGACTCAAAGAAACGGATTAAGCAAATATTTTCTTGTAAAATATAACTCGGACTAAGTCGAAGTTCGATTTAAAAATTCTAAATACTCACTGAGTTCGTTTCTTTGACTTAGACTTAGTCGAAGTTCGCTCTGCAGCAGCCCGAGCAGGAAAAATTCTGACAACCGTAAATGTATTCGTGCTCGATGCGCGTCTATGAAATTTGTATGAAATATTAATCAAATGTCATCAGTGTGCCGCGAGTTTACATTTACATTAGTTTTTCGTGCTCGGGCTACAGATCTCTCTTGAGTGCAGGGATGAAAAATTCGCCAGGCAAATAGAGTGATCCTTCGTACACAAGCTATGCCGATGATGCTTGTGTGTCAACTTTCCAGGCGCCATGGATACCAAGGCAAATAAGATTAATCGGTTATAAATATGTTACTTTAATTGTTTAATATTTCATACAAATGTCATAGACGCGTATCGAATTCGATACGAATGGTATTGTCAAAAATATTCCTGGTCGGGCCAAATAAACAGACTTTCGTATTTATAATATTAATTTTAAATGTTCATAATAACATAAGATAGGTTTTTTTTTTATTAATGTGTATCCATGCTACATTTCAAGGCAGACCACAAACCGTGGGAGTGATGATCCGTTTTCAAATGGTTTGGTTAAAAAACAATGCTCATTAGAAAAGCTTTCCTGTTTTTCCGGTAGTGTGAGAGTTATTGCGACTCTCGTGTTTAGAGGAACGTGATTAGAATAATTGTCGCAATGATGTTACTAACTCAACTCGATGCAAGATAACTTAAAACTTAAAGTAATAAAAGTTATCTAATTTGTATTAAAAATTAAAGTTGAAAGAGATAAATAAAGGAAGAAAATAAATTTATTGTGGCATTTCTTAGCAAACATTATGTACTAAAATACTTAAATTCTCCTAATTCCAAAAGAATACAAAAAGACTATATGGAGACTATATGGCAATAGCCTAGCAGGTATAATGGTCAAAGTTGTATTGTGAATATTTCTAAAAGTCTGCTGAAGAAATAAATCTGTTGAAGGCAGTTTTATTTGCATTACTTCGTAAGCAAATAATTCAGTTTTGTAAAATTGTAATATTCCGAATTCGAAAAACAACAAACCTAATATATTAAATGCGACTTGAGCAGGAATATTTTTGACAATCGAAATCGTACTTTATGATTACCGTATATAAATGTTAAATACATAAATGGTTTATCATTTATTTATATAGCACAAAACAAATATTAAATTAATTTGTAGACAAAACAAAATTAGATTTACACAAAAACTAGTCATAAAATAGATTAGAAAATCATATTATGAGGAATGTAAGTACTTTTCGAATAATGATAAAGCGACGATAGTATTAATCGAAAACTTGTAGTAGGAGATCAAATTAGAACTGAGGTTTTATATTCAAATCACTCTTTGTCCATATTAAATAGTTGTCTTATTATTTCATCTGTTAATCGCCGTGCCTATTAGAAAAGTATGTTTTGCTCGTACTTACGAGGACAAACAGGTAAATTGGATCATGCAAATACACATTATTTACTTTAAATTTGCGTTGTAGAATACCCTCTATTTTATTACATAGGCATATCATTTAGCCATATTAGTTTAGTGACTGCGTATTGAACTTTAAACCGAGAAGTCTGGGGTTTGATTCCCAAGTCGGGTGTTTTTCTAACACAATTTGGGTTAACAAACAGGCCAACGGTTGTGAAAAAAAAACCAACAGCAACTAGCATTTCTGCAACATGCTTGAAAACGTGTGTTGCGCCGACATGACACCTCATATGGAAGAAAAGGCATAATATCATCTAGTAGATCTAGAATTACAATCTATTTTGAAAATACGCAAGAATTTTTATCACATTATTTAAAGTTATTCGTTTTTTTGTTGTATTTTATCATATAGACCGTATAGATCACATACCGGTTAGATACCACTGTCTCACAGAAAACCGACGTAAAGTGGCAGCTTGCTGTCGTGTTTCGTTCGGTGAGTGAGATTTCCGGTGGCCCATTTCCCCACTCCCTTTCCCAATCCCCTTCCCTCCCATTCCATTCCCTCCTTTTAGGTTGGCAACTCACATTTGATAGCCTCCGTGGCGCAGTGGGCGAGTAGCCGGCTGTGAAGCGAGAGGCTGCGGGTTTGATTCCCGCACCGAGACAAATGTTTGTGTGGCCCATAAGGTATTTGTTTCAGGTCTGGGTGTTGTGAGACCGGAAGTCTCTGTGGTTTCTGATACCCACGATAGAAGTTATACCTAGTGTGGGGTCAGGACTATGTGTGTGACTGTTGTTATTTATGTATATTTAAATTATACTGTGTTTAGAAAATTGATCATATTTAGCTGTGATAAAACCACTTAGCTTCGATAACTGAAGACAACTCAGATTAATATCAACATTAACTATCTGCAGTATTAGCATAGGATTCCTATGTTACAATCATCTCCTTTCACATACTTGATGTTCGCAATGGCTTACATAAATAACACGTCGGCATACACTATAGAAAAACCTCCATTCCGAACGGAGACTAATGATTGTCAACGAAGGCCCAAGCGCAATTGACTTTCGGCTGAGTATTCGAATCAAACTGAGTATTCATGATATTTGTTTAAAAATTCTTATAAAAGTAAAAGCCCACAGCGGGCACTATTCGAATACTGTATCGAAAGTTACTAGCGCTAGGGCCTCTGCAAATGAACAACAATCCAGTATTTCCTGTTACATTACGCAAAATCACTCTCAGACATCGAATACCATTTTGCGATCTTTTTCCCATTGTAATCAGCAAATCGATTCTCGGATATGCATTCGCTTTGTTTATTATGTAATGAAGTAATTGTCTGTACAGTAATCAGCTTGTGTTTCTGTGTGTGGCGTGTTTTAAGAAAAAGGTGTATTTTTGAGTGGTAGAGCCACGCTGTAGACCGTTGCATCTACAGCACGAGTGGGCCGGATCGACCGTTTTGATTCCACTGTCTCATAGAAAACCAGCGTTAAGTGGCAGCTTGCTGTCGCTTTTCGTTCGGTGGGTGAGATTTCTGGTGGCCCAATTCCCCCCTCCCTTTCCTAATCACTTTCCCCTCCCCTTCCATTCCCTCTTTTTAGGTTGGCAACGTACCCCTGATTCTTTTTGTGTCTTGGGTGTGAGGTGTCTATGGGCGGTGGAGATCACTTACCATCAGGTGACCCATCTGCGATATGGCGATAGGCTCGCCCTTTATTACATCTGGGAAGGTACTTAGTTCGGCGAAATGTGGGTATACTATTTAGTCCCCATTTGGCGGAGATATCGCGTAACATAAATGATAAAAAAACATACATTAAAAAAATTGAGACGAACTAAGGACCTCCTCCTTTTTTTAAAGTCGGACGATGATGATAAACTAAAAATTGAGTCTCTAGATTACTGTTAACTTTGATTTTGATTCAACTCCAAAAATACGAAATTAAATGAAAAAGATAATAAGAGAGTTTTTGTTTTAAAGCAATATAAATTATTGTAAAAAATCGTGAGATGCTTAATTCTTGATATCCAATTTTACAAATATTTTGAGTTTTCTACAATAATTTATACCGCTGCCGAGCAAAATTTTAGCATTAAAAATATTTTCTATGCGGCCTTTTCGGCTTTCTTTTAAAGCGTATTTTTTAAATTAATCTATAGCCCGAGCACGAAAAACGAATGTAAATGTAAATGTATTCGAGTTCGCTGCGCACTGATGACGTTTGGTTAATATTTCATACAAATTTCATAGACGCGCATCGAGTTCGAATACGGTTTTTTACGGTTTACGGTTGTCAGAAATTTTCCTGCTCAGGCCGCAGTTGTAAAGCTATTCACGGATTAACGATACATTTCCGTAAACATTTATACCGAATTATTGCCAAATATTGAGAAGGGCACACCATTAGTACCTTTACTTCTATAAGATAACAAATGGGAATTACCGTTTACACCCATAGTCATTAAAGAGTACAATTACTGGAAATTTGTGCAACACGGAAGACAGATTTGCAATAATTGGTTAAAATAATCACAGAAAAGCTTATTAGCAAAGATATAGTGTAATAAAGTCATATCAATATTTGAAACGATTGGAGTTACTTCCGTATTATAACTGAAATAATTTGATTGTGTATTTATTTAGATAACAATTTATTAAATATACTTACTTCGGACAGCTCGGACTGATAACAAGTGATTGGTGAGTAGGTGTAATCAATTAATAGTTAAGGTTTATTTCGTGGCTAACGGTGCTGGTTATGTAATTAGTTAAGATTACTAAATGATTACTGTTAGTTTATAGTTATTACATAATTGTTTATTGTTCTAAATAAATTAAAAAAAAGGTATTTTTAATTGATTTATTTTAAGTGTTTCAGAGCGACTTGCAGCATTTTGATAAATCTCGATTTATTTAAAACCTTTATTTTAAATATACAAATTAAATGTAAGTTAAATCGAGTTTATAACTAATTCTAGAATCTATATATAGAATCTATCTAGAATCTATATCTATTTATAATTCTATTAATGGTGCTGCAGTTTGGATGGACTGCCTCGGTAGCGTGGTGGTATTGCGTGCGCGGTACGACTATTCCTGAGGTCTTGGGTGCGATCCCCGAGTCGGGCAAAGTGATATTGAATTCTTCAATTCAGCATCAACCCGGAGTCTGGAATTTGTACCCGATATGGCAATAGGCTCGCCCTCTATCACATCTTATAACTCTTATAAAGGGTAGTAAGGTTTAAGGTTTTGGTAATTATCTATTGTATTCTATTTTAGCTATATTTTTAGCCAAAACGAATCAAATAAAATTTTGAATCTTGTCTAAATATTTCTTGTTGTCAAGATTTTCGTGTCAACTACCATATAAAACACACGTGATGTAATTCTTCGCTCGGATGTTTTGACTTTTTATTTCACCTAATTAATATCTCGTTTTATGACTGAAAACATCAATAACGGTCTCAAACATATATGGTCTTAGTATATGGCTGCAATTTGTTATGTATTTCTTCTTTTTAATTGAACAAAATGTTAACATAAATTATGTTTATCATTTCTCATCAGCCAGCACCATTTCTAACAAGTGTGTAGGTTTCAAATTATTTATAATATAATCTAAATTGGCAACATTTTTAGCACCTCAAGAACATTAATCGCACCTTTTCTGATCCAAGAATACGGTAGTGTTCATATCAATATAATATTTATTGCATACTAAAATGTTGCTGTTGCTGAGTAAAATAAAACAATTCTGAGGTTATATTTTTTGCTGTTTTACAATTTTTAATCTCCTTTTTACTTTACTTTAATGGGGTAAATCCAAAGGTAGTTGAAAATATAGAATCATAATGTAACTTTCAGCAACGGCCTGAGCAGGAAAATTTCTGATAACCGTAAATGTATTTCAGCTCGATGCGCGTCTATGAAATTTGTATGAAATATTAACTAAACGTCATCAGTGCGCAGCGAACTCGAATACATTTACATTTACATTAGTTTTTCGTGCTCGGGCTATTGACAGTTGTCTGGGATTTTGAGGGGAAGTCTGACAGGGTGGGCGTCGCTTGTTAAAATCATATAATTCTCTAGAGCTGTGTTTGTTGGTTTTAAGTGTGGTTTAATGCATCAAACTTCAGTGAAGATGGACAGTAAAATGTGGAAACTTTTTAACCGGTGATCTTCGATGAGTTTTGCTTGGTGCGTTGGCTGGCTTTGTTCGGTCGATTCACCGAGTGAAGGTTATCTAAGGCGCACCGCGCTGGAAGGAATCACCGCCATAATCCCAGCTGGACCTTGAGACCATCCACATCTGGGTCTCATGTTCATTGTGAAGACATAATTGCTTTATTTGCCTTGATATTGGCTAAATCTTTGCATATGCGTGGTAGCCATTATTTAAAAAAAAGAACACAGTTGTCTGTTTGAGTAACGTCTACAGCACGAATGAGCTGGCTGGACCATTTTAATAACTCGAACTCACAGAAAACTGTCGTAAAGTAGTAGTTCGCTACTGCGGTTTTGTACCCTCTCCCTTTTCCAATCCCTATTCTCCTTCTTTTAGGGCTGGCAACGCATCCATGATTCTTTTTATGTTGGATGTCTATAGGCGGTCGAGGTCGCTTAATACCAGGCTCACCTCGTTTGCCAGTCTCTGCTATAAAAAAAATGGCAGTGAAACGTACTGCAGGCTTACCACCACCTCTTATAACAGTATTATTATAATCGTTCTTCGTTTCTTTTGTATGGGAATCGGTACAAGCAAGATAATAATAATACTGCTATAAGAGGTGATGGTTACCTCCCTGAAACGAACAATTTCTTTTTTAATTTTACAATTCGCATACAATAATAAAAAGTCAGGCATTAATTTTTAATACATTTCAAATTGGTTCGTTTTCCCGTAAGCATATTACGTGTATAGAAAACTATATCATCTAATAATATTCAATTTAATTAGAAGATCACTCGCCCACCGGTGACGTGATCAACTTCTATAGCTTTACCTCCCTTATTCGGCATGATTGGCGTGAACTTATCGTCACACAAAATATTTCTATTTTTAAGGAATTGCATAATAAAAATATGACATGGTATTTTTATAGGCATATTCGATTCAAATAATTTATTATGCAAATATAATATATTAGATAACTTTTCAATGTAAATTATATATTTAAAAAATAAAATGGCTTCGGCATTTCGTAGCTATCCCTGAGAAGAAATGTCGAAACAAATTCAAGTATTATTGCCTCTTTGTCCAGATGATACATGATATATAAAATAACAATTTAAAATTTCACCTTATTTCTACCCATAGAATAGACACGTCGATATTTCTACCAATATATTCATACCAAGCAGTCGTTACTTTTGGTAATTCGTTATACATCGACCTTTAATAACTGATATGGGACATATTTTTATCAAATATCAATTAATTATAAAAACGCCTAAAATAGCGTGCTTATCGAAAAGTGGTCATGCCATTTTTTTTAATAACGGTATTTGAACGGTATAGTTACTTATATTGACATACCTGTTCATATATGCACCTGCTTGCTAAATAGCCATGAAAAATAGTTGTTCTCGTTATCAAAAATTTATTAAGATTATGAAACAAAAAAAATAAAAATAGCTATGAACATATTTCGATAGGCCAGCTATGATTATAGGCGTGTTTGTAAATAAATTATATTTGGAAATAAACATATCTCATCTGGTTATCAGATGAGTGAAGGTCGAAGTACCTCAGTCTCCCCTACTATAAGTAATACAGTGGTAATTCGATCAAGCCGATTCATGCTGTAGTCAAAGTTTACAGCGCGCGTTATCACGTTATTCATTAATCTTATTAATATATCACTAACAAAAACGCGATGTGTTTGTGGGCATCGTGATGTGTTTATTTGATACAATTGTTTGTTTCGTACGTAACTGTTTGGGTTCAGTTATGTTGTCAAATACGGAAACATTGGATGAATATCATTATGCTATCTTTTATTATAAATTAACATGGTTTATATTTTAAATAAATAAGAGTAACATACAACAGTTACACACTTTTTTGACTCTACAGTAAGATTCGAGTCTTGTGTTGTGGTTGTGGATATCAGGACTTTTTTCGTTCCACCTGTCCTTATTCCATCTTAATGTGGGGTTAAGCATGTTGCAGAAATTATTTGGCTTCATTTTTACGATCGGCTGCCTGCCTCACGTCAACCCCTGTTTGAAAGATATATGGGTATCAGAACTACAGGAGATTATCATTCTCACTGTACCCAAATCCGAAAGTAACGAAAAAATATAATAAGTTTTTCGTAAAAGAGTAAAGGAGCAAGGTAATAATTCTTACATGTACTTTGTTACCTGACTCGTAAAGGAAATGGATTACAAGTACATATTGTATGTAAAAGTCTTCTTGGGGTCGTAGCCTGGTCGTGTAAAAAGGCTGTAGACCAAGAGGTCCAGGGTTCAATTTCGAGATCGGGTAAAGCTGTTTTTCTAATACAATGTCCCCGCACCTGGATTCTCCAGCGACGAAGATAAGGTCAGACAGCCAGCCGGGCAAAAAAATGTATCCGAATCCTTTTTACCACATGTTTATAAAGGTGACTGCCTCCGTGGCGTGGTGGTATTTCGGTACGACTACGGTTCTGAGGTCTCGGGTTTGATCCCCGGGTCGGGCAAAGTGATATTGGATTTTTCCATATCAGCCCGGAGTCTGGAATTTGTGCCCGATATGGCGATAGGCTCGCGGCCTATCACATCTGGGACGGAACTAAGCTCGGTGAAATGTGGGTGTTCTAGTTCGCTAGTGCGCCTCTGCCTACCCCTTCGGGGATACAGGCGTGACCTTATGTTATGTGTTATGTTATAAAGTGTATTGCCACGACTTCACATGGGAGTGGGATAAGGGCAGGTGGTAAGCTAGTAAACGGAGATAAAAGAACTTGTGTTCGAATTGGCAACATATTTTTTCTATAAAAGGCTCAACGGGCCGCCTAACTCATAAGTGTTAGGTCATAATTCCAATATAATTTGTGTGTCGATTTGTGATTCATTCATTACTTCATTTTTAATTGATTCATAGCAAAAAATAGGACGTTGATCTCTATAAAAACGTCTAGCTATAAGACACATAACAAATAAGAATATTATTTATTCGGTTAATTAAATAACACCCAACAGTCACATACATAGTCCTGACCCCACACTAAGTCTAGTCTCGTGGGTATCAGGAACTACGAGAGACTTTCGGTCTCACTCAGACCCGAAACAAATATCTGTGGACCATACAAGCATTTCTCTCAGTGCGGGAATCGAACCCAAAAGTTATTTAAATTATTTTGTTTTGATTACAAATTCGAGCATCCAAAATCCTACTCTTTCCCCTAAGAAAGGACTTCCGTGAGGAAAGCATTTCCTAAGATAAAACTGGTGGGTTGATTGCTTTATGAATGAGAATAAAATATTATTGAGCAATCACAAATAACTCCCATAAGTATCATAGCAAGTGAAAATATGTTGTTTCTTATGAGAAAAAGTAAATAACTAATAATAAAATACTAAATAACACGCAACAGTCACACACATAGTCCTGCAGGGTTACCACCACCTCTTATAGCAGTATTATTATAATCGTTCTTCGTCTGTTTTGTATGGGAATCGGTAAAAGTAAAATTATAATAAAACTGCCATAAGAGGTTGTGTTAGCCACCCTGACCCCACGCTAAGACACTCGTCTTGTGTCTTGGGTATCAAGAACTACGAGACTTTCGGTCTCACGCCACCCAGACCCGAAACAAATAACTGTGGGCCACACAAATTTATCTCGGTGTGGGAATCGAACTCCCGGCCTTTCGCTTCACAGCCTAGCCACGCGCTCACTGCGCCGCGGAGGCTGTTAAAATGTGAGTTGTTTTGTACTCCTCTCTAAACATAAATTTTTTCACGCGTTAATCTGTGAGATTAATGTATGTTACCTCTACATGACAGCCTTCGTGGCGCAGAGGTCGAATAGCCGGCTGGGAAACAAATATTTGTTTCGGGTCCGGGTGTTGAGACCGAAAGTCTCTCGTAGTTCCTGATACCTACGACACTAGACCATTATCTTATTGTGGGGTCAGGACTATGTATGTGACTGCCTCGGTGGCGTAGTTGTATTTTGGTATGACTACCGTCCTGAGGTCTCGGGTTCGATCCCCGGGTCGAGCAAAGTGATATTGGATTTTTCCATATCAGCTCGGAGTCTGGAATTTGTGCCCGATATGGCGATAGGCTCGCCCTCTATCACATCTGGGACGGAACTAAGCTCGGCGAAATGTGGGTGTTCTAGTTCACTAGTGCACCTCTGCCTACCCTTAGCTTAGCTTAGCTTATGTTATATGTTATGTTGGGTGTTTTTATTTATATTTAGTCGTGTTATCGAGCATGTACTCTTAACTGCAAGGGAAGACCCCTTCTTATGTAGGTCGTTGAGATGTTAAACAATGCAGACTTTATCCTCTATTGTTTCTGAGTATAACAGCGTGTGTTCAAAACTTGGAACACGTCAAGTTCAGTCTAACTCGTCCAGACCACAAACCATTAATATGCACTCTAAAACTTTTTTCATATCGTTAACATCGCGTCATCGTTTGCATTGTTTGCATCACCATTCAATTATTTCTACCTTGTATACAATTTTAGACTACATATTTTATTTTTAAGTATCGTTTTGGCGAATGAAAATATCGTGAGAATTTCGAAGGAATTTCTTTTTTAATCCAGGCACGGCAAAGTGACTTCACCAGTGACGTGCACAGACATTTTGATCAGGGTAGACAAAAATCTTGCAAAATGATTTTCTTCAACTCTTACGTCGATTGAAATACAATCCGTGCACTGATATTTTAACAATTTGTTTACGATCACGAAATTTTGGTCATTATTTATATACATAAATAACAAATTGTCAGAGTAGACACTGTCTCTCAATCTATATGGACTGCACGCCGTTGGACGACACTGCACCTGATGGTAAGCGAAGTGAAGTCCAAAAAACCAGCGACCACTGACAAACAATAGGTTTATCTATTGGTGGTCACCAAATTGATGGCGGCCTATTTATGCTTCTTCACAATTCGAAGAGAATTCGCTTTTTGAGTGGTAGCTACGCTGTAAACACTAATGTCTACGGCACGAAAGGGCTGGCTCGACCGGTTTGATACCACTGTCTCACAGAAAACCGACGTGGCCGCCCGCTGTTGCGTTTAGTTCGATGAGTGAGATTTCCAGTGGCCCATTTCTCAATCCCTTATTCCCTCCCCTTCCATTTCCTCATTTTAAGTTGGCAACGCACTCATGATTCTTTTAGTGTCTTGGGTGTCTATGGGCTGTGGCGATCACTTACCATCCAGGTGACCCATCTGCTCATAATTTTTTCTTTCTTCCTTGCCAGTCTCTGCCATAAAAAAAAAAGAGTAAGATTTCCGGTGGCCTAAATCCCTACTGCCTTTCCCAATTCCCATTCCTCTTCTTTTCGGTTGGCAAGGCACCCATGGTACATTTGTGTCTTGGGTACCTATCTATGGGTACCTATCTAATATCAGGTGACCCACCTGCTCGTTTGCCAGTCACTGCTATAAAAAAAAACAAGGCTAACGTTAACTTGGCGAGAATAGGAGTCTACACATAAACACTGTTTATAATAATTTACAATCGAAAATGATGTTGGCGTTGATGATGTAAAACATATTAATTTTAGTGGCGATCATTATAAATGACGTATGCCAGTGTTATTTTGTTCGGTATACGTGCCTTCGATTATTGACAACTATTTATAGAGGTCCATGACAAATCAATATCTATTTATAGCGTTATATCCGATGGCCTTTGCAGGTTGGTGTTTGTTTCTTATTCTACGTATACGGTTATATTTCTACGCATAGGGTTCTGTAGGTTAATAAGGCGTGCCTGTGTAAAAGTGCAAGGCTCGAATTCCCATGAAGTATAATACCTATTTAAAGTTATTGTAGTTTTGAGAATAAAATTTCTTCGGCTGTTGGTGAAATTAGATCGAACAAGCAAATATTGTATTTTAGTAACAAAAAAGTCGCATGATCGACGGGAAAACGTAAAATGTGATGGCACTCGTCACACATCTGCCTATCCCTTCGGAGGCACAAGCGTAGTCATTTATTTTTATTTTTGTAACATACTATGTGTTTCTTATTTTAAAATGTTACAATATTTGTACATATTATTATGGAGGTGCAAAATATCTAAAATATTGATATTTATATATACTGCAAATATCATGCAACCTTACAGAGTTATTTAACATCGTCTCCTTGTTTATAATATAATAAATAAAATATATACAAATAAATAAGTACGTGCGTACGGACATTTTCACTTTGTTGCAAAAAATCGCAAGCGTACTCGCTAAAAAATTACGCAAAATACAGAATGTCACTCTGATAACTTTATTAGTACCAATTTGCCGTAGCTATGTAGGGTGACCACATTTATTGGCGCTGAATTTACTTAAGTCGGTCAAAGTGCTTTTGCCTCCTTAGTTTAAGCTTTTGGTTCGATTTCCAGGTCGGGCGGGGTGTTTTTCTAACACGATTTGCTTGGAACTTGATCCCCCAGCCAGGCAGCCGGTTGTAATAACTAAGCCGAATCCTTTCTGCGACATGCAACATGGGAGATCAAGTCATGGGCGAATCAACGGAAAACCGCTTTGCCCGTCATGGGATTCGAATTCAGGCCATCCAGGTTCATATCCCATATACCCTGCTAGGTCAAGGCGACACTCGATGATAGAATATTTTATTGTTAGCAATCTCATTCAAAGTATTATATTTATATGTTATTCTGCGCGCAAGTGTACTGTAGTACATCCTTGCATCAAAAGCTACGTAACGAGCTTTTGTCTTCTAACAAAGCGCTCCAGAAGGAACGTTTTGCTAATTTAAAAAAATCTTTGCAAGCCATTGGCCAGTGATGTATGAGTATTTATTTTATTATTCGTGATGTATAGGGTTATTTAAAAATCCTTTACTAAAATTAAAATGCGGTGCTCTTGTAGATACAATATTGAAATAGTTTCTGAAAGTGTGATTTAAATAAAATCTATATACATTTAAAAACAGATGTTATATAAATTCATTGGCAGAAGGCCGGGATAACGCCAGGCAGAAAGTAAGAAAGCTATAAAAATTAATACTAGAAAAATATATGACTCAATTGCGTTGCAAGTGACTACCGCCTTTGTGATCCACACACTTAGTGTGGATCGTGTTCCAGGATCGGCCAGTATTTCCAATTCTTCTAAGGGGCTCGCGACTTGACTTGGGCTTGAATCGTGTCTTTGAGTCTGATGGACCTTTTTAAGGCCGGTGAGTCTTGTTATAAGCCTCTCTATTGGATTCTTCAAATATGAGGGTCCTTTTTAATAACCCATGTTTTATGCCATTTTATGTTGTATAATTTGTATAGTGGAGACTTATATACTTAGTGGTATATGATCGGATCAGTCTAAGCGATTCCGCTAATCGCTCGTACTCTGAACAATGCTCCAAACTTTGTCACGTTTGATCGAATTAGTTAAGCAACTATGGGCCGAATGGTCAAACAGTGCTCAGTCATCCAAGTCATTTGAGCACTACCCAAAGTTAAGCAGCCAATAATTTTTGAGCGGCATGGTCGTACGCACTTGAGAAGACTTGGCGGAAAAATCAGCTGAGGATTAATCATTATGCTACAGATAACAAAAGTTTGTTCTCGATTACAAAATTTTAATAAAATTATATTTTTGTTTCATTTCACGTAGAATCATTTTATTTCATTTAGTTTTTTTTTAAGATAATTATAATAAATAATTGGCAGAATACATGATTCGATAATGTTTATTTAACCTTTTTGCTTTCCATGTGCCATTCCGATCATATTTCATCTGTAGTAAATTTTTCTGTAATGTTTATGTTATCTCTGTCTATCTTTTGTTATTGTGAAGGTAAACACATTTTTATATAATAGAAACGGAACTTAAAATGGATTTTTTCTTATATTTATTATTATGTTGTTAAAATATTTACCACTTGGCAGAATGTTTCTTTCGTCCTTAGCCAATGATTTGTGTGGAAGAAACAAAAAAAAAATTTTTGGCAAATGGCGACCTGTTTGTTTATATTTATTTTCGTATTTAAATAACTGTGTTTGTTGTATGTGAAGTGATTTTGTTTTATGTAATAAATATCAACGAAGATGGAGAGATTATGGAAACTTTGAAGTTTGGATATGGAGAATATTTCTTGAAGCGTTTCAATAAAAGTAGTCTTCTCGAATTTTTCTTGCCAAAGACTGCCGTCCGTCCCAAAAAAAATACTCGGCCCGATCTGAGGATGGAATTCAGGACGTCCCAGTTCACACCGGCTTCATCAGACCATCTAAATACCATTATATTGGAGAGGAATTCGGCAACATGCAGTAGTGTTTTATCGGATTTAATAAAATGAATCATTGTATTTGTGAAGTGTTTTATTTGTCTTGGCTTCTTCGAGTGCGCTATATTCTAGTTTAGATAATGATATTGAGGAAAAATACATTTTATTGAAATCAAGGGGTAGGTAAACACTACACGGAACACGGACATTATTAAATACAAACCTATGCCCGCCATTCCGTTCGCGTGAAATTTTATTTATTTAAACATATCTATCCTACGGAAACCATACATTTTTTCGGGGAAAAAAGTAGCCTGTGTGCTATTTCAGACTTTAATCCATCTCTGTGCCAAATTTCATTCAGATCTCTTCAGCCATTCTGGTGTAAAAGAGTAACAAAACATCCATACATCTTCACAAACTTTCGTGTTTATAACATTAGATTTATTTGAGAGTAGTCGCAGGCAATCTCAAACTAATTTCGATCAAATGCTAGTTAAGCGGGCCTTAAATAGCTGTCAAACGTTAGGCAGTTGTTGACCATGCCGTTTTACGAAATAAGCGGGCCTTAAACTGGGTCCTGCTTACATTTAATAACCCATGTTTTATGCCATTTTATGTTGTATAATTTGTATAGTGGAGACTTATATACTTAGTGGTATATGATCGGATCAGTCTAAGCGATTCCGCTAATCGCTCGTACTCTGAACAATGCTCCAAACTTTGTCACGTTTGATCGAATTAGTTAAGCAACTATGGGCCGAATGGTCAAACAGTGCTCAGTCATCCAAGTCATTTGAGCACTACCCAAAGTTAAGCAGCCAATAATTTTTGAGCGGCATGGTCGTACGCACTTGAGAAGACTTGGCGGAAAAATCAGCTGAGGATCAATCATTATGCTACAGATAACAAAAGTTTGTTCTCGATTACAAAATTTTAATAAAATTATATTTTTGTTTCATTTCACGTAGAATCATTTTATTTCATTTAGTTTTTTTTTAAGATAATTATAATAAATAATTGGCAGAATACATGATTCGATAATGTTTATTTAACCTTTTTGCTTTCCATGTGCCATTCCGATCATATTTCATCTGTAGTAAATTTTTCTGTAATGTTTATGTTATCTCTGTCTATCTTTTGTTATTGTGAAGGTAAACACATTTTTATATAATAGAAACGGAACTTAAAATGGATTTTTTCTTATATTTATTATTATGTTGTTAAAATATTTACCACTTGGCAGAATGTTTCTTTCGTCCTTAGCCAATGATTTGTGTGGAAGAAACAAAAAAAAATTTTTTGGCAAATGGCGACCTGTTTGTTTATATTTATTTTCGTATTTAAATAACTGTGTTTGTTGTATGTGAAGTGATTTTGTTTTATGTAATAAATATCAACGAAGATGGAGAGATTATGGAAACTTTGAAGTTTGGATATGGAGAATATTTCTTGAAGCGTTTCAATAAAAGTAGTCTTCTCGAATTTTTCTTGCCAAAGACTGCCGTCCGTCCCAAAAAAAATACTCGGCCCGATCTGAGGATGGAATTCAGGACGTCCCAGTTCACACCGGCTTCATCAGACCATCTAAATACCATTATATTGGAGAGGAATTCGGCAACATGCAGTAGTGTTTTATCGGATTTAATAAAATGAATCATTGTATTTGTGAAGTGTTTTATTTGTCTTGGCTTCTTCGAGTGCGCTATATTCTAGTTTAGATAATGATATTGAGGAAAAATACATTTTATTGAAATCAAGGGGTAGGTAAACACTACACGGAACACGGACATTATTAAATACAAACCTATGCCCGCCATTCCGTTCGCGTGAAATTTTATTTATTTAAACATATCTATCCTACGGAAACCATACATTTTTTCGGGGAAAAAAGTAGCCTGTGTGCTATTTCAGACTTTAATCCATCTCTGTGCCAAATTTCATTCAGATCTCTTCAGCCATTCTGGTGTAAAAGAGTAACAAAACATCCATACATCTTCACAAACTTTCGTGTTTATAACATTAGATTTATTTGAGAGTAGTCGCAGGCAATCTCAAACTAATTTCGATCAAATGCTAGTTAAGCGGGCCTTAAATAGCTGTCAAACGTTAGGCAGTTGTTGACCATGCCGTTTTACGAAATAAGCGGGCCTTAAACTGGGTCCTGCTTACATTTAATGTGAAGAGATAGGTTCTGTTTGACCATGCCAAATTGAAGAATAACGAGTGCTTAAATCGATAAGGCCCTCCTAAATATTTAGGCAGCGTTTGACCATTTGGGAGTAAGAGAACGAGGCATAGCTAAAAAAAATGAAGCATGCTTAATGTATTGAGAGAAACCAAAATGGCGTCTTTGCGAAAGAAATATATAGCAGTTAGGTATCTTCTTCACATTCCGAAATTAGTATTATTGTAAATAATACATAGTATTTATAATAAAATCAATATAGTATTTATAGGTATTGTATTTTTATGACACGTCGACGACCTATATGTCAATAGATCGCGAAACTAAAATGGCGGAACCGGCTTTAAAGTTAACACGTTTTTTTCGTAGTTATGCCAAGTCCTTATATTTCTTCTCTAATCATTGGTTAGATCTCAAAAACAATACAATCGTGATTGTCACGGCAATTATGTTAATCGACTAACGCACGGTTATTAAAGTGAGGATGCGTAATGATGATGCGGATGATGTCAAATCACGGTGACATTATCGACCCTTGTCACTTGCCGATTTGATGGAACAATATCATTCTACATATCCTTATCCCACCTTAATGTGGGGACGGCGCAAATCACTTTTTTAAATATGTTGCTGAAAGTATTTGACTAAGTTTTTACTGCCGGCTGTGTGCCTAAAGCCGGGTCTCCTGCACTAGCTTTTTCGAAACAAAATATTAAAAACGCATTCGCAAAACAACAATTTCAAATGTCACCTGTTCCTAGAACAATGGACCATAGAAAAAAATGCGTGTTTTGTGTAGCTGTTTTGTGTAATGTTTTAACGTAGGAGACCCGGCTTTACGTCAACCCCCGTCCGTAAGAGCTAGTCCGGGTAAATTAAATTAGAAAAATAGCTCTACCCGACCTGGGATCGAACCCACTAGCCCAAGAAGGAGACAGTTGATGGACCAATATAGCGACTAAAAATGAGAATCGATTACGACCGAGATAACGAGCGGAGTGAGGTATTATGATTTAGCAATGTATGGACCAAATGATACCTCTAGATTATCGCATCGCTTGCTACATAGACACTTGACAGCAAACAGTTTATCTCTTTACGTTTCAGTTCGCATTGCTATGCCTTCGCCTCGCTATCGGTTTGGCATAGGCATTGTGTGTGCGTGATATAAGCCAATTCGATGAGGGCGTTTATGCGTTTTGTGATTTTTGAAGCGTCATTATTCCAGGTCGCAACTAGCTAAAGACTAAATAACAGTTTATTCAAATTTTATCTCTTTCACCACGCGATAAAGACTGGACCAATTACAATGATTCCTGAACTGGTCATTAACCTAACATGGTAAATGTTCCAGGATATATTGGTAAGTACATACCTACAAAGGCCTAATCGACCGACTTCCAAAAAAGTTCTTAATCATGAGAAGGTCCTCAATTCGTCGTTTTTTATGTATGTTACGCGATATCTTCGCCAAATGTGGACCGATCTTCAAAATTCTTTTTGTGTTCGATAGAGCTTATTTCAAGGGTGGTCCCATATAATTGGTCATGATCGGATTTGAAGTCGGTCCGTTAATTTTTTAAACTTGTGATTTTATTTATAAAGTGATAATTCACTTATTACCTAAAACGCTTAGATTTGTGTCTATGTTAAACAGGCTGCGAAGCGAAGAAGTAGGAAGCATAATATGTATGTACCTTTTTATTATTTTAACCTTTGGACCCATTGAAGATTGAAGACACTGCTATCCAGTCTATCAGTATTAAATATTAAAAGCTATTGAAGAAGATTGATATTAATAATGTAATTTGTTTATAGATTCTATTATTGTATTATGAGTCTATTCTTGTAAAATATATTGTATCTGCATCTGTACTTATGTTGATTTATAGTTAACTCTGGTTATGGAAGAGCAGTGACTCTTAGCACTGGTATTTTATACATAAAGGAGTCATTAACAACTATAAAATGTAATTTGATTGAGTTGGTGAAAATAAAATATTTAGTATTTTGTATTTATATGGAAAACTACATAAAACAACAAGCTCAACGTCTGTATCCCCGAAGGGGTAGGCAGAGGCGCACTAGCGAACTAGAACATTCTCATTTCGCCGAGCTTAGGTCCCTCCCAGATTCACAAATTCACTTTGTCCGATCCGGGGATCGAATCCGAGACTTCAGGACAGTAGTCGTACCGAAATACAACCACGCCCACGAGGCAGAAAATTACCTGGCAAATAAAGATAACAAGACAAGTACGTATCTAGTTAGCGAATACGCAACTATGGCAGCCGTAATGATGGTGCGACCGCGTCAATACAACACGCCCACATGCACTATGGAAATCAGTAGGTCACTAGGAGCTACTTTAAACTGAGATACACTAGAGCCGGCTGCCGCGCTTGATTCATCCACCGTGGGCGAAGCTGCCACAAGGTCGACGTACTCCAGCGGTACCAATATTTGCATATCAGAGGGTCAGACTCACAAAAAAGTGACACAGTTTATCCGTGGTGCAAATTGGTATCAAGGTCATGGCTCTCTCTCAATTACTAGGTAAGTGTAACGCCTAAAATCAACGTTGTGATAAATTGATCATTGTGGGCACGATAAGTGTCGTTTGAGTGGCTTCCAATGTCGAAGTGAAAGCTTCGCAAGGATTTAGGATAATCGATGACACTTTGAGTGCGCCGATGTAGGTAAATGACATACGTGAGTTGGGAGTCGTTTTTGGGACTAGCGGTATGAGACACGAGGATGACAAGATTGAAGTTGTTATTGAATAGAGTAACTTTGATGTTAGCCAAAGAGTTGATGGTAGTGCTAAAAGCACAAGTGCTATGCTTCAGACACTATGATTTAAAAACGTTTTATGGCGCATGCGCATCTTTGTATATTATGTAATTGTTGGTGATTTATGTGAACCCAATTGTGATCCCATAAATTTTAGAGTTTTTAGGCCCCATATTGTGTTTTAATCTAATTATGCAATATTTTTTATCAAAGACGACTTCGGATCGCTTTCAGCATTTTTCGTTATTGTCTGTATTGTCAGTTTGACCATACACGCCCACTTATAGAGCTCATTCTATAATTTTAGTTGGGAAAATCAAGCTATAAAAAGGAAATACTAAACTCTCCTAATTAATAATTTTAGGGTCTAATGACGCAAGATAAAGAATATAAAAGATTTAAATATTTCATAGCCATAAATTCTTGTGCATCTGTAAAAGCCAGAGCGATTAGTATTCAGAATCTCTCTTTCTGCCTGGCGTTATCCCGGCCTAATACCAGGGTCCGCCTTCCTACTTAAACGCTTCCACTTAGCTCGGTCTTGAGCATCCTCCACAATAGGACTCAGCGCTTTTTGGAACATCCAAGAGGACGCACCCCTGGTACAATCTGGTCCAGACAGTTCGACCGACGTAATCTCGTGGTTTCCTCAAAACGTGACCATACCATCACAAGCGACATTCTTGCAATTTATCCCCTACGTAGTGGACACCAAGACTACCGCGGATGTACAAGTTACGTATTGAATTGATTAGTATTCAGAATCTTTCTTTCTACCTGTCCTTATCCCACCTTAATGTGGAGTCGGCGCAACACACTTTTTCAAGCATATTGCAAAGAGGATTTGGCTTAGTTTTTACGACCGGCCGTCTGCCTGACGTCAACCCCCTATGAGGGATCCAGTCCCCGGAAAATTAAATTAGAAAATTTACTTTGCTCGACCTGGGAATCGAACCCAGGACCACCCAGTCCACAGCCCATACATGCTGCCACTAGACCAAGGAGGCGACTAATCAAATTCAAATTCAATCAATGAATTGATTAAATTGATTAGTATTCAGAATATCAAAGATAATTCGTACCGCCATAGAGCCTTCGTGGTACTATTCCGTTAAATGGAAAGTTGAAAGAATTAAATTTGATTTTATGCATTGGTTTGCACGGTATCACGTACCGCACGCGTTTGCCTGTATTATGTATGTAAATTGGGAAAGCAATTACAATTGCTATGGTTTTGAAGCATGGTTTCAAAGACGAATTATTCACGGATCTGACGCAATAAAAGGCGTGTACTATGAAATTGATCTTGTAGAAACATTTAACATACGTAATGAGGCACCGGTAGAATTCCGTTTACACGATTAAATTCATTATAGGCTACGCTAATTCGTTCGAAGGGAACAAGTAAGCTCAACCCGAGGATTATTTTCTCGAAGGAAGTAATTTTTGCATACCAGTGTGCAATAATTGTAATTATGATTATGTGTTTGTGTTGCGAACTTAGGTTAGTGTGGTTTTAGTTTCTCGAGTAATTTTACAAGAATAATGCAATATTTTCAAGATTGACAGCCTCCGTGGCGCAGCGGGCGAGTGGCTGTGAGGCGAGAGGCCGCGGGTTCGATCCACGCACCGAGACAAATGTTTGTGTGGTCTACAGATATTTGTTTCGGGTCTAAGTATTGTGAGACCGAAAGTCTGTCGTAATTCTTGATTCCCACGACATCCCACGAAAAAAACTAAGCCAAATCGTTTCTTCAACATGCTTGAAAAAGTGTGTTGCGCTGAACCCACATTAAGGTGGGATAAGGGCAGGTAGAAAGAAAGAAATACTTGTATTAAAATCTATGGAAATAATGAACTATAGATTCGTGATAAAGCATTATGTTGTTGTTTATTCAATATATTACTTTCGCACATTAATAAAAGTAGCTAACAGTTTTGTCCAATTTTATTGTGACAATAAAGGCGGTATCACGTAGGCATTAACCGTGGGTGTGTCCTCGGCCTTGTGACGAAAGTGAATTGATTAACGACGATTAAGGGTTCGCGCAGACTTTGCGGAACTGCTCGAGTGGACTAGATTTTATTTCTTTCGATAATAATAAAAAGACTTTATGATAAATTAATAAAGTTTGACAAAGATATTTTTACTTAGTTATTTTTTAAATAATTGTTTTAATTCACTAATATTGAGGCCTAAAACTTATCATCAGTAGAGTACGCCTGTGTACAGCAAAGATAATGCTATATTGGGTCTTATGATGTAATTTATATTTTATTTCTTTCGTACAATAATTGCATAACATTACATAAGTTCACGCCTGTATCCCCCAAGGGGTATGCAGAGGTGCACTAGCCAACTAGTACACCCACATTTCGCCGAGCTTAGTTCCGTCCCAGATGTGATAGGGGGCGGGCCTATTGCCATATCGCCACAATAATTGTATTTTGAAGATTTTATTGTTGACAGACAGCACTTAACACTATTAAATATAACACAATAAAAATAAATTACAGCTTAGATAGTAGAGACATAAACCGATAAGTGAAGATTTATTATTAGTAGTTTTATTCGCGTATAGTTTATCGGTAAGTTTGCGGGTGCCCAAATTCTTTTGTTATAGTTGAAGCCCTTCATACATTGTATAACAGTCGCCTTCTGACACTCAATTGTTTTATGTATACCTATATTATAAAGAGGAAAGCTTTGTATTTTTGTTTGTAGTGAATAAATTTAAAAAATTAAAAATTCTTTCTCATATTGAAAGCTAGCTAAAGAAGCAGCGATAGCTCAATTGGGAATGGTACGGACTGCCGAGACGAGTGTCGGAGGTTCGAGACCTAGCCCGAAAAGAGCATGCACCTCTGACTTTCTTTGTTAAGTGTATTTCCATTGTGAATGATCGCTGGTTTAACAGTGAAGGAAAACATCGTGAGGAAACTTGCATACCTGAGAAAATTCTTCACAAGAATTTCGAAGATATGTGTAATCTACCAACCCGCATTAGGACAGCGTGGTAGACTAAGGCCTAACCCTTCTCATTGTTAGAGACCCGTGCCCAGCAGTGGGACAGTAATATTACAGGGCTAATATTATTAATGCGACAGCGAGCTGCCACTTTCGTCGGTTTTCTGTGAGACAGTGGTATTAAACCGGTCGAGCCGGCCTATTCGTGCTGTGGGCGTAACTGTCAGTAGCGTGGCTCTACCACTTAAAAATCTTGTATTATTTACCACGCTTGTGCTTAATGACACAACCCAAAAGATAAAAACAAGTTATATTAATTTAGAAGCCTTAAAATAAAGCAGGATACAAGCATTATCAGTTGCGGGCCAAATCCCTGACTAATATAAGAAATAAATAAATATGTATATCGGAAATTCATGAGAAATGTTTGCATGTTTTATAATTAATAACGTGCGAGTAGGAAATTCTATTGAAAAATTATAATGGGTACACAATTATCCCGTATATTTTGCTTTCAGATCTATAATTCATGAAGTAAAATGGACAAGGTTAATTACCTTACAGGCGCCCTTGGGTTAAAATTTCTAGTTTATTTTTATACTTAACCAGCAACTTTGTGTTGCTCATGGCTTTGCTTGCGTGATTAGGCGTAACGGTCTTGGGGCTGTATCCTACACGATAAATAAATATAACATAACATAACACAACATAAGCTTACGCCTCTATTCCCGAAGGGGTAGGCAGAGGTGCACTTCCGAACTAGAACACCCACGTTTTTTCTGATAACTAAGCTTAGTTCCGTCCCAGATGTGACAGAGGGTGAGCCTATCGCCATACTGGACACAAATTTCAGAATTCCTTTTAAATTTCTTAGTGGTAAAAATTTTGAAACACGCTGATTTATGAGCGTTGATAACAATTAATCAATCATTATATTATATTAAGTAACAGCCTCCGTATTGTAGCAGGTGGGTAGCTGGCTGTGAAACGTGAGGTCGCGGGTTCGATTCCCGCACTGAGACAAATATATTTGTTTCGGGTCTGTATATCGTGAGACCGAAAGTATCTCGTAGTTTCTGGTACCCACGATACAGGTTATACCTAGTGTGGGGTCAGGACTATGTATGTGGCTGTTGAGTGTATTTATTTATGACTGTCTATCATAATTTCATTCGATTCGGTTCAGCATTATGCTCAAACAAACAAACAAACACAAAGCATTAGTTTTATAATAGCTATAATGCAAACCCATTACGTTAACCATAACGATTAAGAAAAGAGCTATTACTCAAATATATTGCTAATCTGTCGGTAACCTATTAACGTGTAGTGTAAACGATATGTGTTCCATATTCTGGATGACCTTCAGATATAATGCTACTTAGTTAAACAACAATTTATTTTGCTTTTCCTTTTTATCTGAACGATAGCGATGACAGATGATGAGTTGCCTTTTGATCTGGTGGAGTGTATATGGGCTGGTCTTGGGTTTAGATCCCGGGATAGAAAAGTTTTCTAACACTATTTCATCGGGACTGGATCATATAAAGGAGGGTTTATAGAGGGCGGCCGGTCGAAAAAATCAAGCCGAATTCTTTCCGTAGCAAGATTAGGAAAGTATATTGCACTGATCACATCAATATACATATGATAAGGGCAGTTGTTAGGCTGAGATCTATAGAGCTAACTTCGACTAAGTCTGAGTCAAAGAAACAAACTCAGTGGGATTTTTGAATTTTCAAATCGAACTACGACTTAGTCCGAGCCATTTTTTACAAGAACAATAGACTGACAGACAGACTAAGCAAATGTGTTTCTTGAAAAAACGGCTCAGATTAAGGCAAAGTTCGATTTAAAAATTCCAAATCCTGGCCGAGTTCGTTTCTTTGACTCAGACTTAGTCGAAGTTCGCTCTATAGATCTCAGCCTTAGTATTGACTATTGATGATCTGGCGTGTCCGCTCGCCGTTTGTAGTCAGGGATACGATTCCTAATCTTACACTGTTAATAGTAAGTTTTGTGCAGATCAGTAGCCCGAGCACGAAAAACTAATGTAAATGTAAATGTATTCGAGTTCGCTGCGCACTGATGACGTTTGGTTAATATTTCATACAAATTTCATAGACGCGCATCGAGTTCGAATACATTTACGGTTGTCAGAAATTTTCCTGCTCAGGCCGCTGGTATGATGTTGACCATCACTGTGTCATTCAATGGTCGCCAGAGTATGATGCGCCCAAGCGCGCCATAGAATCAAAATTCTACTATCGCCATGTGTACGGTGGTCGCTATCCAGTCGAAAACAAAAAAAAAACAAAATCAAAACGTTTATGGCACGAATGGGCCGGCTCGACCGGTTAGATACCACTGTCTCACAGAAAACCGACGTAAAGTGGCAGCTTGCTGTCGCGTTTCGTTCGGTGAGTGAGATTTACGGTGGCCCATTTCCTCACTTCCTTTCCCAATCCCTTTTTTCTCCCCTTCCATTCCCTCCTTTTAGGTTTACAACACACCCATGATTCTGTTTGTGTCTTAGGTGTCTATGGGCGGTGGAGATCACTTACCATCAGGTGACCTATATGTTTGTTTGCCGATGTCTGCTATAAAAAAAAAAATCTGGCCGAGCACGAAATGTTCACAATCAAATTCAAATCGAGATCGTTATGCGAACACAAAATATCATACGCGCATATCAAGCTGTATTCGAATTCGATTCCTAAAATTATTTGTCTACGAGCTCAGAACCATCAGCAATTGGAAATTTTGAAATAATTTCCGATAGCATGGTTATATTAGTCAGTATTAATAATCTAGAGATGCCCTTGATCGAAAACTTTTAATTTACGATGAACGTTGGTTGGCCTGCTTATCGCCAGACATAGAGATGGTCTATAAATTATCACATTTCTTTAAGATCAAACAAAGATCGGGATCGATTTGTTTAAAGTGTGTAATATGAATATAAATTAACATGAAAGTGTAATGATCTTTTATGTTTACGTTACGCTAAAGTAGTAAATTTTTGTTTCGTTACGAAAATTCCTCATTGTCAACAAAATTATTGATTTTAGATGAATCAGCAAGCAAGTTTCAAGATCCCTAATTATTCTATTTGACGGTTGACCTGAATTTTGTAGTTGAATTCTCAGCTGATATGTTGGGCATTGATTACTTTTTTTTCTACCTGCCCTTATCCCACTTTAATGTGGGGTCGGCGCAACACACTTTTTCAAGCATGTTGCAGAAATGATTTGGCTAAGTTTTTACGACCGGCTGCCTACCTGACGTCAATCCCCTCTGAGGGGTCCAGTCCCGGGCAAATTAAATTAGAAAATTCGCTTGGCCCGACCTGGGAATCGAACCCAGGACCTCCCGGTCCACAGCCCATACATGCTGCCACTAGACCAAGGAGGCGACTACTGATTACTGACATTGATTACTGATGCAGGTAATTATTTATGCTTAGTGGTAGGTCCTACGGTCATAAAAACTAAGCCGAATCCTTTTTGCAACATGCTTAAATAAATATATCGCCAACCCCACACAGGATTAAGGGCACGTGGAAAGAAGATAATATTTTTATATACATAAGCATCTTCGGGTCTAAAATACTTTGCCGAAAATTTGTTTCATGGATTTCGTATGTGCACATTAAATCCCCGTTTATGTTTTACAGATGTTGGTACATGGCCTAGGTCTTTTTAGTTTGGGTAAAGTCCCTCTTAATTTCTTAGTAGCCATTCATTAAACAACTCATCCTAATCATATTAATGCCATTTTTGATATCGATTCTGTCGAGAACATGCTAAAGATTTATGTCCGCTTTCTCGAAAGCTCGTCAGAGCAAAAATTCACGAAACATAATGTTTAATTACTGGACGGCCCAAAAGCGCTGGCTGGACATTCTAGATATGAGAGCCAATGGTCTCACTATGAAGGATGCTCAAGAACGGGCGAAGTGGAAGCGTCTAAGTAGGAAGGCGGACTCTGGCAGAAGGCCGGGACAACGCCAGACAGAAAGAAAGAATGTTAAATTACAAAATTCAAATCTGTAAAATTAGAAATAAGGTCATAATTTCAGCGTCAGGTTTACTTACGGTCAGCGTTTTGAAACAGATATACAAACTAAAGCTTTGTTAAATGTATGTTGATTTGATAACCCATTCAGAAACCGAATGTTGGTATTAATTTCGGTAAGATATAAATCCTTGTGTCGTAATTTAACGTTTTCACAGACGGTATTTATCGTCACTTAGCATTGTCTTTATTTGGCACCGCTTTTACTAATTATTTTCGTGTATTTTTGACGCAGTGTAGGTTTCTCGACTAGACGGACTAGACAGTGTGGGTGGCCCTTAATGAGATATATGTTATGCGTTGGTTGTTACAAGTGAATGTCGGAGATATTCGAATTTTGTGTTTATGTGAAAGTATGATCGTGATATAAATAGTTTTCGTTATTCTGAATCTGTTGTATATATAAGAATCATCTGATGCCGTCTTTCTTTACGGTTGAAAATAATTCAAGCATGAAATACTTTGAATTGAAAAATATTTATTTACTTTCCAAGAAAACGTATTAAAATTCAATATTCCATTTTCTTCTTGCCACCTTTATATTGGTCGGCGCAACACACCGCTTCAAGCACGTTACTGAAAGGATTTGGCTTAGTTTTTAAGACCGGCTGCCTGACCTGTCCATCTCAAATAATGAAGTACGAGGAATTAGCCCTCTATCATCATTATTATCATCAGCCATAGGACATCCACTGCTGAACATAGGGTTCCCACAAATATTACATAACATAACATAACATAACATACATAACATAAGCTCACGCCTGTATCCCCGAAGGGGTAGGCAGAGGCGCACTAACGAACTAGAACACCCACATTTCGCCGAGCTTAGTTCCGTCCCAGATGTGATAGGGGGCGAGCCTATCGCCATATCGGGCACAAATTCCAGACTCCGGGCTGATATGGAAAAATCCAATATCACTTTGCCCGACCCGGGGATCGAACCCGAGACCTCAGAACCGTAGTCGTACCGAAATACCACCAAGCCACCGAGGCAGTCACAACTATATTATACTCGATAATATTTATTTCGGACCTATCACTAATATATTACGTGTTTTATATTATGTATAGTAATGTATCTAACAAGTGACAGTCTCAGGAAGAAGAAAAAAATATTTTGCATACACATCAGGTTATACAAACGAATCTTGTTTTTGCGAAGAAGTTAATTGATTTCTGACACTCCCTGTTTATCAATGAAAAAAAAATTTGCTCTTGTTTGTTTTATGCTTTAATATTCAATAAATTAATTAAGCGGACTTACACTATGTCATATTTATATCGTAGTTACGTAAGCTGTCACCTAGTCACTGTACACAGTAGGTAGATAGTTTTCTTTGCATTAATTTATTTTTAATTTACAGCGGACAGTTACATTATTTTTTGCTAATAAATTAAATTAGTTTAGGGCTAATATTATTTTTTGTTAATAAAATAAATTTATTAAGGAAAAACCGTATTATAAGAATAATATCTAAGTGTGTCATTAAAATAATCAAAATTTTCACATCCGATAGTGAAATAAAAAAATCAAAATGATTTTTTATCAGAGAAATTCTCTTGTACATCACGTATGTACGTACCTAGATTGTAAAGTTTAAGCAACAATATAGATATAAAAAGCGAAATGAAAATTTCAAAAAATCCATCAAGCTAATCCAGAGTCGAGTAACCTAATCCATATTAAATCCATGATTTATTAAATTGAAAATAAATTTTATAATAACTCAAATCGGCTTTTTTAATGAACAAGTGACACGCCCACACCACGTCCGTAAGATGGTGGCCAAAAAATAACTTTTACTAATTTCTATAAGTATTAGTCACTAAGTTATGTAAGGAGAGCTAGCAAGGTCCGAGGTCGCACGATCGTGTCTAATAATAGATATTTCGTCAATGAATCACGGTGTAACGAAATTTTAGATGACGTGTACGCCACGAGTGTGATGTCTATATTACTTGGTAAAATAAATATATATTTTTTATTATCTGTAACGTCTTAATTTATAACTCATTTATTTTATACCACGTATTTCTTTCTATGGCTATTTTATATTTTATTTATTATCTTCATTTTTTTAGGGTTTCGAAGCCAAATTGCAAAAAGGATCCATTTTATTTTTCTCGATGCGGGAATCGAATCCGAGCGCTACTCGCCCGCTGCTCCACGGATGCTGTTAACTGATACCCATGATTCTTTTTGTGTCTTGGGTGTCTATGGGCGGCGGAGATTACTTACCATCAGGTGACCCATCTGCTCGTTTGCCAGTCTCTGCTATAAAAACAAATTCGCTTGAGATGGTATGCCCACGTTTTGAGAAACCACAGGAGAACGTCAGTCGCAGGTGTTTGGCCCACATCGTTCCAGAGGTACGTTTTCGTGAACGACCCTAGAAGCGCTGGCTATATTAATAATTATATATGGCTATATTAATAAATATCGGATAACGCCAGGCAGAAAGAAAGATTCTTTTAGATAGACTCTCTTCTTTTTAATTACTCTCTTTTTATTAGCCCATATGATCCCACCGGTGGGCAAAGGCGTCCCCTTTATCTCTTCTCTTTATTTAGACCTATACTATTTTCAATTTCAGCACATCCAAACATATTGCCTTGTAAAATTTACATGGAAATTCACCTGAACAAGAACCGGTTTACCCATATTTATATAAACATTCCGCATTATTGTTCAATGAATCCTGAAAATCATTAGGTAATGACGAATAGTATTTTCCTCCGTGAGAGGAGCTGACTAACACCTGCGTGGTGACGTCAAGCGTCATGTCACACCGGCTCCGTTACAATAGTTTCCGCCCGCCTACCTCTGGGGTTATGATTCAGGGTAGGCTCCGAAAAAGGCAAAACTAATAGGCTGTTTCATCACTTGTGCAATAATCGATTGTGACTGATATGATGTGCATACAGTGACGAAGCGTGCATATAACACATTTTCTACCAGTTTACTTTCGCAAAAAAGTATACTAATAACACGGAATTATAAAAAAGAGGACATCGTCTCGCCTATAGTTATACGGACGCCACACATAAGCCACGCACACAAACGTGTTTCTACAAAAGGGCCCTACGCACACACTAACACTCAGTCGCCGCCATTACGTGTCGAATGTCGATAGATCGGATCGGCAGAAAACCCTGCTTCAGATTCAAAATTCATCTTTTTTTTACGTCCTTGACTAATAAATACGTATTATAATGTATAGGCTAGTAGTCATTAAAAATAAATAAAATTAGCATCAACATTCCTTTAAAAAATTGCTCTTCGCCGCTAGAACTGTTATTCGTAAAGCCGTACAGGAAAAGTGTAGTATAGACAAAATGATTTAAAATTTAACATTTTTCGTTTTGATATGTGCGGTTAGTTTCAAGCGTAGCTTATATTAATCGCCTCGCTACGTCTTTGCTGCGCCACGCATGTTATTATATTTGACAAAACCTTTTTGGTACTTTTTGGACTGCCTCCGTGGCGTGGTGGTATTTCGGTATGACTACGGTTCTGAGGTTTCGGGTTCGATCCCCGGGTCGGGCAAAGTGATATTGGATTTTTCCATATCAGCCCGGAGTCTGGAATTTGTGCCCGATATGGCGATAGGCTCGCCCCCTATCACATCTGGGACGGAACTAAGCTCGGTGAAATGTGGGTGTACTAGTTCGCTAGTGCGCCTTTGCCTACCCCTTCGGAGATACATGCGTGAGCTTATGTTATGTTATGTCTTTTTGGTAAAAATCCCACCAATCAATATAAGTCTTTTCGTTTTCCACCGGTCCTAATTCCATCTCAATATGGGGACAGTGCAATATACCTTTTCAAGTAAGCTGCAGAAAAATTTGGCCTAATTTTGACGAGCGGCTACCTGTTTGACGCAACTTCCTCTGGGGCACCAGCTCCATATATTGCGGTAAAAATTGATGATAAAAAATGACTGACTTCGGATTCAAACCTAGACCCTAAAGCAGCTCATATACGTTGCCGCCAAGCTAAAAGGTAAATAAAGTTCATAATGGCATAAACATTTGTCACAGATTTGTTTTGTGACAAATAATGTTATACGAATACATTTTCGTAAGTTATTCATGCTACCAAATAAAAATGTAAGTAAACGATAAGTGATTGTTATGAATAAATAACTGTATTGGATAAGTGTCTGTCATTCTCAAATCAATGACGTATCGCATTACGTCCGCCTACCGTTATAAAGGCTTGTGGCCCTAAAATGGTATCGTAAGACGAGGATGTCATGGTTGTGGCATTTCATTTGATGTATTACAAAGACATTTAATAAGACATAGACGGGACAACAGCGCAAAACTTGTGATCCATAAGTTATGACCTCGAGGTCATGGTCACTCAGTTGTATATGAGACATACGCGCGTAAGGTCGTGCCAGCATAATTATGTTAAAACAGAAAAAAATCTTGCGTGATTCGTGAACATTCACAAAGCATTCTAGGCTTTTAAATGTAATAAGCGCCCTCTTATTTTAATAAGTGGCGTTACTGACGTTTGAGATTTTTTTTGTATGAAAACTTGCTTGATGGCCCCTCTATATTTAGTAATATTAAATATCTTTGATGTATTAGTAACGTGTGCAATGTCACGGTACTAACATGTGAGCGGTGCGACAAACGATGTTTACATTATGGAAGTTCGTGGAGGTTTACATTACTAAAAGACAGCCGACGCTTAATACTTTAATGAAATAATATCATGCGTCAGACCACGCCTGTATCCCCGAAGTCCGAAGAGGTAGGCTGTGGATCAAATGTAATACTTTAACCCCCTTATTCATAATGAAATCTTGGTCTTATCGAAAGCATAACCCTACTTTTGCCTATTTTAGCAAAAACAGAACTAATATATGCTTATCGAATACAATGTTGCTGGTTACAGAAAAAATATTATTTTTATCTCTGGCAAGCTTGGAAACAGATACGAAGCCTTGGCTATATATTTTATTAATTGTTTCCAAACAATTAATAAAATATATATATCAATCTTAGATGGAGTCGTAGACTATAAAAAAAAAAATATCATTAAGAAAGAACATCAAACTTGAAACAGCTGATCGGAATCGGCCATGTTTTCACTATTGAACGTTGGCATTATGAATACAATTTTTATGAAACGTACTTTTGCGGTCTCTTTACGCTCTACTAAGTTATTATGAATAAGGGGGCTGGACTCTAGAGAGTATATCGACATACAGCCACTGATTTAATTAACTGGCAATCTCATTTTATTATCCAGGCACGACAAAGTGATTACACTGCACTTGATGGTAAGCGTAGTGCAGTCCAAAAAAAAACTAGCGACCAATGGGTTTATCAGTGGTTGCCAGAATTATGCCGGCCTTTTTATGCTTCTTCACACTCCGAATCTAAAAAGGAAGAAGCAATTGGAGGGGCTTGCGACAAGAGAGGCGGATGGCTGATGCAGATACAGGGATACCCCCATACCCGTCTCAACCAACCATCAAGTCAGGCCGCAAGCCCCTCGAGAGAACCGGAAGTAAGTATGTATACTTTGTAGATTTGGCTTTAAAAATCATATTAAAAATGCCCCTTGCACCTGCGTCGACGTTATAATGCAGGCGTGACTTTTGTCATAGTAGATATTAGTACTAGTTTAAGTATTATGTTATCTTTCTCTGCATAAATCTGCATAAATCTTAATTTGTACCTTTTTCTGAAATAAATTATTATTATATTATTATTATCTTTCTTTCTACTGCCCTTATCCCACCTTAATATGGGGTCGGCGCAACACACTTTATAAAGCATGTAACATGCTTGAAAAGGATTTGGCTTAGTTTTTACAAACGGCTGACGTCAACCTCTGTCTGGGGAATCCAGTCCCGGGAACATAGTGTTAGAAAAATAACACGTCCGACCTGGGAATCGAATCCAGGACCTCTTGGTCACAGCCCATATACATACATAGATACACTTTCATTAGACCACGGAGGCGACGATGTATGGGTCTTATTTAACCAAATAATAAATAAATAAATACACCCAACAGTCACACACCTAGTCCTGACCTCACACTAGGTGTCACCTGTATCGTGGGTGTCAGAGACTATGAGAGACTTTCGGTCTCACAACATCCAGACTTGAAACAAATATCTGTGGGCCACACAGACATTTGTCTCAAAGCGGGAATCGAACCCGCGGCCTCCCGCTCCACAGCCGGCTACTCGGCCACTGCGCCACGGAGGCTGTCAAATATAGTCATGTTATGTTATAACTGCCTCGATGGCGTGGTGGTATTTCGGTACGACTACGGTTCTGAGGTCTCGGGTTCGATCCCCGGGTCGGGCAAAGTGATATTGGATTTTTCCATATCAGCCCGGAGTCTGGAATTTGTGCCCGATATGGAGATAGGCTCGCCCCCTATCACATCTGGGACGGAACTAAGCTCGGCGAAATGTGGGTGTTCTAGTTCGCTAGTGCGCCTCTGCCTACCCCTTCGGGGATCCTGTATCCCGTGAGCTTATGTTATGTTATAATATTGTCGTGTTATCATCATTTTGATTTAACCGCATTTCCGCAATTTTTCCTGTTCCGTCGCTCAACCGCAGAATTCTTGACAAACGCAGGATAACATAGCAACGTGTAATTAGATTTTTTGCGTATTTTAACTTTAATTATTAAATATTTACTGTCCTAAGTACGGTGACTGATTTAAAATAGAACCTAATTTAAAATATTAATTTGTGCCCGATATAGCGATAGGCTCGCCCCCTATATTAAGATCGGCGAAATGTGGGTGTTCTAGTTCGCTAGGGCGCCTCTGCCTACCCCTTCTGGGATGCAGACGTAAGCTTATGTTATGTGTTATGTAAAAATATGATCACAATTAAACTTTTATGTAAGTGTATTCAAGATGAATTATCGCTTAAGGAAAACATTGCGAAGAAACCTAAGATTTTCTCTATAAGAGTTTAGAAGGTATGTGAACTCTATCTACCCGAATTGCTAGCGTGGTAGACTAAGGCCTAACCCCACTTGTTAGTAGAAGAGGCACAGAATTGGGCAGTAATATTGCATACATACATAAGGTTACACCTGTATTCACAAAGGGGCAGGCAATGGCGCACTGGCGAACTAGAACACCCACAATTCGCCGAACTTAGTTCCATCCCCGATGTGATCGGGGCGAGCCTATCGCCATATCGGGCATAAATTTCAGACTTCAAGCTGATATTGAAAAATCCAATATCACTTTGCGCGACCCAGGGATCGAACCCGAGAACTCGGACGATAGTCGTACCGCGCACGCAATACCACTAAGCCACCCAGGCACTAATATTACAGAGCTAAAAATATAATATATCATGAATTAAACTACAGTATTCAGTAATTAAAGATAAAAAGGTACCTGATGAAGGTTGCAGGAAGTCGCTGGATGCAGGCCGCTTCCAACAGGTCGATCTGGAAATCTTTGGGGGAGGCCTATGTTCAGCAGTGAACGTCCTATGGCTGATGATGATGATGATGATGATTCAGTAATTACACAACTCCAACTATTAATGTAATATGGCGTATGTTTGTGTCAGGGTTATACCTAAGCCCCAGATTATTAAGAACTGTTATGTGCACTGAATGCAATTAAATCTCAATTACCACGTATTTCATGCAAGAAATGCATTAATTCCATTATTAATAATAGCGGAAAATTGTCAGTTCAAGTGCCATTTAAAGGTGTTTTATCCTCTTTATTATATAAGTGATATAATTCTTACAAAATCAACAAACAGTGTAAAGTTATCGACCAAGATAAAAGATAGAAGAAGCGACAGCCTCCATGGCGCAGCGGACGCGTAGCCGGATGTGAAGCGAGAAACCGCGGGTTCGATCCCCGCTCCGACACAAATGTTTGTGTGGTTCACATATATCTGTTGTGAGATATTTGTTAATGTCTGTAGGCCTTACGAACATTTGTCTCGGTGCGGGGATCGAACCCGCGGCCTCTCGCATCACAGACGGCTACTCGCGCGCTGCTCCACAGAGGCTTATTATTATTGAGAAGAATTATTTTACTCGTCTCCCTTGATCTAATGGCAGCCTAAATATACTGTGAACTGGAATATCGTGGATTCTAATATCAGGTCATCATCGGCCACATGACGTGCACTGCTGAACATAGCTCATGCCTGTATTCCCGAAGAGGTAGGCAGAAGTGGACTAGCGAACTAACCAAAAACTAACTAACTAACTAACCCACATTTCGCACCAACCACCCTCAGATTATGATAAGATTGAACAATAGAATGACTACAAATGAATACATAGTCGTTGATAAGTGGTTAATTTAGATTACACTTCGCTTACCATCAGTTGTTATCTAAGCACTATGCCCGTGGTAGATAAAAAAGTATTAGGATTAAGGATACCAATGAACCTTAAAATAAATCGCAGGTGTTATTTAAATTTCTTCATACATTGCCTCTGAAGCGCAGTGTTTATTGGGTGCATGCACAAAGACAATAAATGTGTAATCAACAAATATTTTTTTCGTATTGTGAAGTCATGATTATGTGTGACTGATGTGTGTATTTTATCACATTGAACACAGATCAATTAATTAAACAGGATAATTGGTGATTTTGGTCTTAATTAAAATATAATTACATCATTGGTAACTTTATAAGGTAAGTCTAATATTGTATAAATTGTTAAAATAACTTTACATGTGCAAAATGATTTGCGGTCGGGAAACCCCCATGGCGACCGGTTAAACAATTCTTTAAAAATATGCACCGATGACGTCAATGCTGCATGATCACTGACTTGATGGTACATACTTGCATATAGAGGTACACATAGAGTTACATTAGGAACATTGAAATACAAAGTACTATATGACATTGTCTTGCGTAGATATTAGGTAGGCACACGTCAGTGAGTCTTAGGCCTCATTCACACGAGAGCTTTTTTAACGAACGTTAAATTTCAGGCGTAAAAAGAAAAAGTTAAATTTCATCATCTCAATATATCTCTCTGTCTGTTCATATAAGTGCTTGAAAATCATTGCTGTCCTGTTTCTAATAGGGTATATTCTACATACCGCCCGGCGTTTAAAAAACGCCACGTTTTACAAGCATCGGCGTTGGAATAACTATACTAGAGCTCATAATAATTATGTTTCGTTTCAATGTTTTTTTAACACGCGTTGAAAAAGCTGTCGTGCGAATGAGGGCTTATAATACCTAGGTAACTTCAATACAATTTTGATTTTTTATAGCAGTTAAAATAACAAACACAACTCCAGACAATAATGAGACAATTTTATATGCGGCACTCACTCTATCAGACTTCCCGACAAATTCCGTAGGTAACTTTCATAACCACACCATTGTAACATTTCTATATTCCGTCATATTTCAGAGTTGGTACAAATAGGACTATCTTATATTAATGACATGCCCTTAAATAGCGTTAAGTGACGGTAATAGACACGAATTATAGCCAATAAATATACCTACGGCCCTTAAACATTGTTTATATTAGTTTTCAGCCCACATTGATTAAGTATCGTGTTTCCTTTAAAATATACTCATGTGACTTGTTATCACAGTCAAAGTATACATAGCAGCACACTTTGCAGTCACCATTATATTAATATTAAGTTATTATATAAAGGCTTCAGGATGCAGGCCGCTTCCAACAGGTCAATCTGGAAATCTTTGGGGGAGGCCTATGTCCAGCAGTGGACGTCCTGTGGCTGATGATGATGATGATTTAAAGGCTTGCAATCTCTATTGTAAAGTCAGGCCCATGCTACAGAATGATACTCAAGCACTAATGGAAGAATCGAGGTTTAAACGAGGTTTAAAAAGAGTATTCACTTCACGGTAGGCAACGGTTTGGCTATGCCCCTGGCATTGTGTAAGTTTATGGGCGGCGGTTACTGCTTATCATCAGGTGGACCGCTAGCTCCTCTGTCCACTTTGGCAATAAAAAAAAAGATTTAGATGTGTAAAACTAACTTTAAACATAGATTTATACTTGGGCGTCGTTATACAAGCGTCCGATACGGAAAACTGTACCTCGACCATGAGGTCTTAACATTTCTGGCTAGCGACAACTAAAAGTGTTCTATAAGGAACATCCGAACGCCCCTAGTGGATACACAGGTAATTGATGTTTTTCATATAACTTATTTTACATAGTCGTTAACGAGAAATGTAAAAAACCTTATGGTCGAGCTGCAATTGCGCAATGCAATAAAATACAATTGAGCTATAACAACTTATTACTTTTTTATTCCTTAGCCTTCTTACAAGAAGTTTAGTCCATCTTATATCAAAAAATAATAAAAGAAAAACATCTTAAAATCAGGAACTTTATGAAACCGGAATAAAGAAATGACTCGAATAGTGTCATGCCATGCGGACAGTGTCGCGTTTAAATGACTATAACGTGTACCGGAGATTTCGCAACATGAAATGCAATAGCCTCTGTGCGATATCGGGCCCATTACTCGTAGTAAGGATTTACGATGAGCCAGCTCGCGTAAAATCTCTTGACGTTTACAACGCGAACGATGCTGTGATTCTTTCGATTGCTTTCATTTTTTATTCAGAGTTGCAATATTGGTCCAATTGCTTATTTATTAGAGATCAAAAACTTAGTTTTTTACACCATTGTAACTTTTTTTCATGGCTTACAAAACGGACTACAGTAAACGTGGTGGTGGCAAATCATGAATAAAGTTACAATCGAAGAACATTGTGTTTTGCCTCATTCAACAAGCGTACAAGAATCTGGGGATTTTTTAATTCAAAGTTATTGTTCGATTATAGTCATCACCATAAAAATGTATTGTAAACCGTGTGTAGATAGGTGGTTACCAAAATGTATCCCAGAATTCGTATAGTACCTATGGTATCTCATAGACTGATATTTTATTTTTTCACTTCTGACTATTTATTTACCTGCAACGCCATATGTAATATATAAGAAAAATTGAGTTGCCTGACCTGACTCGAACCCCAATACCCGTCGACCCACGCCCCATAAGCGCTGTCGCTAGATCAAGGAGGTGACTACACTAAGATTGCAAATTAGATAATGAGCTGACACCTTATCCCCGAAGGGGTACACAGAGGCGCACTAGCGAACTAGAAGACCCACATTTCGCCGAGCTTAGTTCCGTCTCAGATGTGATAGGGGCCGAGCCTGTCGCCATACCGGGCACAGTCCAGTCTCCGGGCTGATACTAAAAAATCCAATATCACTTTGCCCAACCCGGGGATCGAACCTGAGACCTAAGGACGATAGTCGTACCGCGTACGCAATACCACTACGCCATAAAGGCAGTAGGTCCGATAATACTACAGCCTATTTCGAAATAGCCTGGTAACCCAATTTAAAATTTGGCACCTACGTAGCACATGTGGCACTCACATGAATACCATTGAGAGGAAACGTTGCATATAATTATAATAATAGCTTATTGTGTGCACAATTTATGTCCGACTTAGTGGTAGGTCTGTCGTCTGTCATGTCTTGGATTTACGAGACGAAGAGCGAAGGTTGATGTATGATTTCAAAATATTCATGGTAGATTCTAGTTATTGGGGTAGAGTTTATCAGTAGATATGAGTTTAGAGTTGTATTAAAAAATATTGGAGCAGCATTTTGACGGGAAGTCCAACAGGGTGGACATAGTTTTTTATTTTTTCATATTATTGTCTTAAGTTGTGTTTGTTGTTTTAAAGTGATGTGGTTTTTATGCACCAAACATCGAAGATAGACATTATAATGTGGAAAAATTTTAACCTAAGATCTTTGATGAATTTTGCTTGGTGCGTTAGCTTGATTTGTTCGGTTGATTCGCTGAGGGAAAGTCATATGATGGGTATCGCACTTGACTTGAGATCGTCCACATCTGGGTATTATGGCCATTGCGAAAACTTGATGATTTTGACAATTGCTTTGTTTACCTTGAAATTGCCAAAATCATCGCAAATGCATGTAAGCTATTTTTTTTAAAGAAGAAGAATACATAAGGAAGAATAAAGCTGCAAAAATAAATAAGATAATTGTTTTAAAAATATAAATAAATTTATTTCCTTACATTCAGATATTATTAATTCGAATACGCTTGTTAATTACATTATGAGAAATTTGTTTACATATGGTACAAAATTGATATATATACACATTTTCAGAAAAAAACTCACCGCTTTTTCCTGATAACCACAAATTATGAAGTGAAAAAGTGGTAAACGCACGCGTAGCAGCCAGACAAAATAAACAACTTACAGTTCAAAGTGAGAATCCCATTTATTTTCATAGCTCTTTCGTGTATAATCTCAATTGTATTCACTTTGTCGCAAACAGCCTCGCTCTTGCATAGAGTTGCCAGATGTAATCTAAAAATACGGTAGAATTTTACTCCAACAGCCTTTGAAGATTTTACTTCAATTTTTAGCAGTTATTAAAATTAAGTTTGTATTATTTTTATTTTGGCGTGTTTCTTTAGAAGGTTCCAAAACTCTTTCAAAAGGCTCACAGAGATAATCTTTTAATTTTTAAGCGGTAAAACTTTGCCATACCCCGCCCTTTACGCAGAGTATCCCACAGGATTTTCACAAGTAAAAAATTTGATTTTTAATTAGATTTATTTCTTTTTGTAAAAACAAGTATTCTATGTCATGGATAGCTATTCAAAAAATAGTGCTCGCTGCTGTATCTAATGATTCCAGTGATGATGTGCTTTAAATGATGTCAAATAAAATTATATTTTACCCTACTTCGGAACCCCGTTCTGTGTGTGATTAGATATGCAACATGCACTTGGCTGGTTTTTGTTCCTAACAGTAAACTTTGGTATCAATGTGGTGCTATGGCGATAGGCTCGCCCCCTATCACATCTGGTACGGAAATAAGCTCGGAGAAATGTTGGTACTCTAGTTCGCTAATACCCCTTCGAGGATACAGTCGTGAGCTTATGTTTAGTATCAATTAAAACCAGTACAGTAAATACAAACATTAAATTTTTAAAATAAACAGTACAGCTATTGGAAAGTGGATGGATCTGGCTACTCTGTGGTCGACGGTAGTGTCTCGTACGGTGGCCCGCGTTATTGAATGAAGGGAAGGACGCCAGCCGTTCAATTTGCCGCGTCACATGAATGGACAATAACTTAAGACTCAAATAAAACGAGGTAGGAACTCAGCACTTAAAACACTGTTTAAATCCCGTTAACGCTTTGTATCTATTTACGAGTGTTAACACAAGCTTACGTTTTGTCGCTCTGGTTTAGTGGCAGCGTATATAGGCTGTGTACAGGAGGGCCCTGGCTTCAAATCCCAGGTCGGGAAAAGCTTTTTTTAATACCGTTTGACCGGGCCTGGATCTCAGGATGTCAGGCAGGTGGCGGTTCGTAAAAACGAAGCCGAATCCTTTCTGCAACGTGCTTTAAAAATGTTGTCGTGCCCATCCCACATTGGAGTGGGATAAGAGGAGGTGGAGGAATTGAAGGTATGGGCGGAGCTGTAACTAGTGTATTTATATTCCGTCAAGCATATTTTAGGCTTTTATGTGATAAAAAAGCGAGTAATTTGCTGAGATGACATACTGATAGATTAACTTATGTAGACTTGAGCTGTCATGTCTCTTCTTGGGTGATTGGGCGTTTTCAATTTTGATACTTCAATGGTCGAGTGAACTCTTTTATATTATACGCCTTATATCTAATGCCCACTTTACTTCTTGAAGTAGTATTAAAAATTTATTATGGAATTATAAAATCAATTATAATTTTACGAGTGCATGTAATTAGCTACAATGCTAGTTGAAGGTCTCGACTTATTGAAATAAAATTAATTTTTAAATGAAAATATTTGTTACTCAATAAAAATAAATTACCATTTTGACGTAATACTCTTACATCATACTTGAGGCGGATTAGATCACTGTATATGTATATGTCGCTGGACATGCCGTTTCCAAAAGGTCGATCTGGAAATCTTTGGGAATGTCTATGTCCAACAGTGAACGTCCTGTGGCTGATGATGATAGATAACAAGGGTTGAACTTATAATTTTCTAGACTTTAGAGCAGTCTTTCCCAAAGTGAGCGATAACGCCCCCTTGTGGGCGCTGCGTGCCTACAGGGGGCGGTACATGTCCCAGAAAAAATGGTAAAAGTTATGGTAGTTTTAAAGTTGGTAAAAAAAATGGGGGGCACTAAATATAATTTATTTTAAAGTGGGCAGTAGACAAAATAAGTTTAGGAACCTCTGCTTTAGGGTGGAGACTTTCGGCAATTCTAGCAGCATTTGTGTTAAGTAGGCACAGGAATTTGTGCTTAGTAGGCAGGCTCGGCCGCATCATATCATAACATAACATAACATAAGCTCACGCCTGTATCCCTGAAGGGGTAGGCATAGCGAACTAGAACACCCACATTTCGCCGAGCTTAGTTCCGTCCCAGATGTGATAAGGGGCGAGCCTATCGCCATATCGGGCACAAATTCCAGACTCCGGACTGATATGGAAAAATCCAATATCACTTTGCCCGACCCGGGGATCGAACCCGAGACCTCAAGACGGTAGTCGTACCGAAATATAACCACGCCACCGAGGCAGTCATATCATGGCATTGAAAAAAGCACTGATTCATATTGTTAACCGATACTAGTATTATGATGGCTTGTTTTTTGTATTATTGTTTGTAATGAATAAGTTCAAAAACTACTGAACATATTTTAAAAATTCTTTCACATATGGAAAGCTACATGATCAGCGAGTAACATAGGCTACTTATTAAGTCGTAAAAATTGACGGATCCCGTGGGATATCCTCGCGTACGAAGTCGTGTGCAATAGCTAGTTACTCTATAATAAACGTACAAGGTGTTAATAAGACACTACGTGACCTGGATTATATCTTACTATATCATATTAGAAATGATTTTTGTTGTTGGAATCAAGCACCCACTAACGAATTCGATAGAGGGCACATGACAAACTATGACCTGCATTAGAACATAAAACACTTCTTATCCAGTCTTAGTCACGGAAACACCCAAAGCAAAATCTAGTCTCTATTTATCTATTTCTAAGTCTCTATTTTATCCCGGTAGTCCGCTGTGGCACACGACTTTCTCCTTGACAAAACCAAAGTAAAATACACGAACTTAAAAAAGCTGGACGGAGCGCTAGGAACATTGAAAGTGAGGCAGGGTTTTCAGCCCAATCGATCTATCGACTCGTATAAGCCGAAAGATGATGATGATGATGAATCGATGAGCTTCACTTTCAATGTTCCTAGCGCTCCGTCCATTTTTTTAACGTCCATGGTGAAATATAGTCCTTTATAAATTCTGCTATTAATCTACAACATACAGTGTTGGCGACAATTACTCAACGACAGTCGACAGATGGATGCGCGGCGCTACCGCAGCCCACGCAACGCCACGTCGCGCCGCGCCGCCGCAGTACTCAGTACTCAGTCTCCGTACAACATGCGGACACGCCCACCAACTTCAGATAACAAGCGATGGCCCGTCTAATACAGTACTTACGAACAGAGCCACTCTATTAGGATTTTATGTTAGAAAATAATGCCTACAATCTGAAAGCTTTGATTTGAGAGCAAAGCGTACATTGATTACGAGTATTTATTATGAAGCGTCGCAATACTCTACCGAATCGCTACTTTATGTTAATAATCACAAGTTTAAAAACTTAACGGACCGACTTCAAAACTTCGATTATGACCAAATTTATAATGGGAGCACTTAAAATAAGTTCTATAGCACACAAAAATAATCTTGAAAATCCGTCCACATTTAGCGGAGATATCGCGTAATATACATAAAAAATACAGACAAATTGAGGACCGTCTCTTTTTTGGAAGTCGGTCGAAAAAAACTCGAAAAAATTAATATATCATAAATAGTGAATAATATAGGCATACATATATAAGTTCATGCCTGTATCTCAAATGGGATAAGTAGAAAAAGAGAACTAGAAGGAAAATCGTTTTTAATTTAATTGAGTGACTGCCTCAGTGGCGTAGTTGTATTTCGGTACGACTACCGTCCTGATGTCTTGGGTTCGATCCCCGGGTCGAGCTATGTGATTTTGGGTTGTTTCAATATCAGCCCGGAGAAAATATATGCTATGTTATCGATGTTCGCCTCCTATAAAATTTAGGACGAAATGAAGCTCAGCGAAAAGTGTGTCTTCTAGTTCGCTAGTGCGCCTCTGCCTACTTCTTCGGGGATACAGGTGTGAGCTTATGTTATGTAATTTAATTGTAAAAGCGTGTATAACGTTTGTGATTTATTAACCCTATTAGTTATATATTGAAATAAAACTATTTTATACGGATTCTATCACGATTTGTTTTTATTTTTAGGCCCGACGTTTCGACCGTTTCCGACCGAGGTTTATTTCAATGTATAACATTCGCGTAAATTTTAGAAGACAGTACCTATTAATCATAATATATTCATGTGATTATCAGTGCATAAAAAAAACAATTATGTGGCGCGTTTTCGTTTTAGGTTACATTTTATCCTGCGATTGTTATATTTAAATTAGGGATGCATGATGTTAATTATACAATTATATGGTGTAGGTAGTAGAATTTCCAACGTAATATTCTAACAGGAAAGATTTCCATACTAAATATTAGTTATCTACCGATTTCGTGCGTCATTTATATTTTAGGTAAATGATTGGCCTCCGTGGCGAAAAAAAATATAAATAATTTCCATTTCAGAGAGAGAAATAAGTGGAGATATTTTTCTCTTATTCTGCATTCATGATTTAATAGGTGGAGCTAAGCTGTGGACAGTTTTGGATGCAACAAGAATACGTCGGCTCGACTGGTTTTTCGCCACTGTCATACAGAACACTAACATTCAGCGAGAGCTTGTTTTTATACTTTGCACGGCGCAGCAAGTGAATTGTCGTGGTACAAATTGTCCAAATCTTTTTTCCACAAGTAGTAGCTTGGCTGTACATATGCATATGCATTGTTGATATCTATGTCAACACTCTCCAAATGTGCTTTTGTAATCGTCTGCTTTTGTAAATTAATAAAACAGCAGCACGACCAAGAGATTTTTTTAAATTCACGCTAGCGACTACGTTAAATAATATGTATGAAAAACTTTTCCCCACGGAACCGTTAGAGGCGTTCGGGGGTTTCTCATAGAAATATTTTAGCCTGAAATGCAAAAAATATTCATGGTCGAGCTATAGATAGCCATCCTTACTACTTTCATTTAAGTAATATTATGGCGCGTACACACCGGGCCGAACGAAGGCGAACGAATCATGCCTGTTTCGTTCCCACAACGGCGATATTTTGTTTGTGTGAACGGAACAGGTATAGATTCGTTCGCCTTCGTTCGGCCGATGTGCACCCGCCATTATAAACGCGAATGTTTGTGAGGATGTATGGATGTTCACTACTTTCACGCCAGAACAACTAAACGGATCTGTAGGGTAAATTTTTACACTCGATACTATTGATTTCATTTAGTGCCTTAAAATTCCACCGAAATGAAGTAAAAAATTGCACTAATGTAGCGTTAAAAAATCCAAATGACAAAATCTCGAATACGCTCCATATGGGTGGAATTTTTAATCACGAATGCAATCGAATCTTAGTCGAAATCGAATGGACTTTGAAGTCAGGGGGCTTGATGAAATTTGGCGCAGAGAGAGATTATACTAGTAGTCTGGAATACCACTATCTACTTTTATCTCGGATAAATGTGTGGTTTTCGTGTAATAGATTCGTATGTTAATCAATTTCCGCGCGAATGAAGTCGTGGGTAAAGCTAGTCTGCTATAAAAACTTCCTTCTTTTTATCTGCCCTTATCCCACCTTACTGTAGCGTCGTCGCAACACACTTTTTCAAGCATGTTGCAGAAAGGATTAGGCTTAGTTTTTACGACCGGCTGCCTACCTCACGTCAACCCTCCCTGTAGGATCCAGTCCCGAGAAAATTAAATTAGAAAATTCTCTTTTCCCGACCTGGGAATCGAACCCAGGAGCTCCTGGTCCACAGCCCACATATACTGCCACTAGACCAAAGAGGCGACTTATAAAAACTCCGATATAATTCTATTTGCAATAATACTTTCATTACATAACATAGGTTAAACGTTTAATAAAGACGTATAACCTGTACTTCCCCGCTAATCATTTACTGTGTTATTATCTGTATCTATTTGTGCGAATAATCCACGACTTTAAAAACAAGGCCAAGTGTTGCGTCACTGCAAAAGGATACTGCTTTCGAATACTTGTTTCTTTGGAATAGGGATCGATCGATTGTAAATCATTAGATTGATTTAGGATGCATTAATTCTTTAACCGATTAATTTGTGAATAATAGTTGAATTGGATTATATTATGTTATCAAATATCATCAACTGACTGCCTCGGTGGCGTGGTTGTATTTCGGCACGACTACCGTCCTGAGGTTTCGGGTTCGATCCCCGAGTCGGGCAAAGTGATATTGGATTTTTCCATATCAGCCCGGAGTCTGGAATTCGTGCTCGATATGGCGATGGGTTCGCCCCCATCACATCTGGGACGGAACTAAGCTCGGCGAATTGTGGGTGTGGCAGTTGGCTAGTGCGCCTCGGCCTACCCCTTCGGGAATACAGGCGTGAGCTTATGTAATGTTATGTTTTCAAATATCATAATGCAGAATAATGGTATGGATGTAATGGAATGGTATTATCATTGATTACAGTAATGAAAATCTGAAGTAAGTACGTGCGTTTCACTTCTTCTTTTAAAAATAATGGGTTGCTCGCATTTGCGATTATTTAGCCAACTTCAAGTAGTCAAGTAAGTATAGCAATTATCAAGTTATCACAATGACCAAAAGACCCTGATATGGATGATCTTAAGGAATCGAATCAACCGGGCAAAGCCAGCCAACGCGCCTAGCAAAACTCATTAAAGGTTACCGATTAAAAAGTTTCCACATTATACTGTCCATCTTCGCTGAATTTTGGTGCATAAAACCAAATCACATTAAACAACAAACACAACTCGAGACAATAATATGAAATAATTTTAACAAGCGACGCCCACCACTTTGACTTCCCGTCAAAATCCGTGCGTTTGCCTTTCGAGTGTCTTTTATAAAAAATGCGTATTGGTACTCGTATGCATTTCTCGGGTTGGCACATGACTTGATCGTTGGTTGGAGCGGGTATAGGGATACATTCTTGTCTCCGTTCGCCTACGTCACTCAATTGCCTCTCCTATGTCAGGCCTATTAATGCAGGCCGGCAAGATTCTCAACTCGCAAGATTACGATGATGCAAGGATGCGTCTGCAAAAAGTGATGGCGCAAACAATTGTGGTAGCTATAATCCAAATACACTTATTAACTGTTACTAGGGGTACTGTTATACCTATTAAAGCGGCCACCGGGGTTTTTGTTACATATACAATAATGTTCACACAATATACTCAAGCGTTGACGGCGATCGCGACGTGACGCGCCTGTCAGCCCACATTGATAGTAATCTCGAGCCACCGGCAGCGGCTTGTGAGTTGTGCAATGATGCAGTTGTCTACACCGCAGTTACTTTCTGTCAGCACCTACCGATCAACTCATATGTACCGCACGTGACTACTGGATTATTACGTTGGGAAATGTCTAGCGTGCTCACTACTCACCTTTTGATTTGAGTACACTTGAATATGTAAGTGAATAATGTATCTGAATTTAAATAAAAATACTGTAGTTATGTAGTAGACAGACAGTTACATAATAATATTTGTGTAATTAAATTATATCATGATAATTTGATTGAAATATTTAAAGTTCCATTTAGGAAAGACTCGTGCGCTTTGATCTAGCAAATGGCTGTTTACTGTGAAATGAAACTAAAATGTGTTTTAAATTGTCAACTTCGCGTCGCGTCGCAAACCTTGCAGTTTGTAAAAGTTATATTTATGAAATATTACTGGAATAGGGAATTCATCATATAAAGTTATTATGTTTCATAATAATAAAGCCGTACAAAAACTACATGCACGTAGTTTTAGTCAAGCTCTTGTGACGTAATAATTACATGCATATGAGCAAAAAAGTAAACTAAACAACGACCAATAGCGGATCTCATGAGTATGTGACCTAAATGCTCGCATGTGCTCAGACGAAAGACCTTTAGACCTTTCTTAGAATTAACGAAAAATAAACTGCCATTTGCGAATATGCTAGTGTGTTCACACCTTCGGCCGAGGCTTGTGCCTACGTCAATGTTCTAGTTGTGACGCAATAGCACGCGAAGTCTGCCGTCGAGTGTGCGAACTTATCGCCGTTTACGACAATTATCGATTGCGGGAACTTAGTCCCGGGAATTATTTTGATTCTGTATTCATAAAGCGAGCTTCAACCTGTGACGCGATGCGGCGCGTTGTTTAGAAGACGCTCGCGGTTGTTTCCCGTAATGTTATGTTCTGCATGTAAATATTTATTCTAAACTGAGTTGAAAGACCTATGTTGTTAGGAATTAAGATTTTTTTTATCCAACCTCATAGAAGTCGATATATATATGGTTTATTCTAAAATAAGTCTCACTTTATTTAAAAGCTGATGGCGTGGTCCAAAGGAAAGTCGGAAAAAACCTACGAAACTAAGCTGAGTACTGAGCTGAGCTGTAATATAAAAATGAAAATGAGTAATTTGGAGTATTTCGAGTAAATGAAAAATCGAGACAGCCTCCGTGGCGCAGTGGGCGAGTAGCTCTGGTTGTGAAACGAGACCCCGCGGGTTCGATTCCCGTATTGGGACAAATGTTTGTGTGGCCCACAGATATTTGTTTCAAGTCTAGGTGTTGTGAGACCGAAAGTCTCTCATAGTTTCTGATACCCACGATACAGGTTATAAGTGTTGGTCAGGACTAGGTGTGTGACTGTTGGGTGTTTTTATTAAATGCTTATTTTAGAAATTCTGAGTAGTAAACGCATGCCGTAGATAATTTCGTTTACAGAATTGCTGGATGTTTTAAGTATTTACATAACATGACATAAGCTCACGCCTGTATCCCCGAAGGGGTAGGCAGAGGTGCACTAGCCAACTAGAACACCCACATTTCGCCAAGCTTAGTTCCGTCCCAGATGTGATATCGCGAGCCTATCGCCATATCGGGCATAAATTCCAGACTCCGGGCTGATATGGAAAAATCCAATATCACTTAGCCCGACCCGGGGATCGAACCCGAGACCTCAGAACCGTAGTCGTACTGAAATACCACCACGCCACCGAGGCAGTTTTAAGTGTTTAAACTTTATTATTCACTTAATACTTCGTCATTAGTCCAACGCCATTTTTGTGAACCTTATCACCAGAATTATGACCACAAGACATTAACATGATTGGGGCCTAAAACGATTGACATAAAGTGGGTGACCTCACACAGATACGCCGCTGTCAACCGTTACAAGATAAAGGACGCGATCATACAAACCGAATGACATTTTGAGCTTTAATCTTCAATCAGTAATTACAAACATGCTGACACACGCGTGGGTGGCGCGGCGGTTTTTTTCACCATTTGTATTTAGCAGAGAGGCCTTTGACCCTAAGTGGGCCATTAATAGGCTGTTTAGGCAATATTTGTGTGAATATACAAATAGAGGTTACAAATGCTTTGTTATGTGGTTGATTCATGGCTCGCTAATTTTGTGGATAAATAACAAAATTTGGCGGTACCGTATTAAATGAAAATAACTGTTCTGTTGCAATTGTGGTACTTGTGCGTATGACCGTGAGGGATTATTTTTAACTTTTGTACAATAATTATTGTTTTTTAAAACTGTAGGTCGTATTTAACTCCTTTTTATAAGTAGATGCATGGCGACAAGGTTTTTTAATAAAAATAATTGGGAATGCAATTTAAATGGTTAGGCACATCATAAATTGACGCCTCCTTGGTCTAGTGGCAGCATGTATGGGCTGTGGACCGGGAGATCCTGGGTTCGATTCCCAGGTCGAGCAAAGCAAATTTTCTGATTTAATTTTGCCCGGTACTGAATTCCTCATAGGGGGTTGACGTCAGGCAGACGATCGGTCGTAAAAACTAAGCCAAATCCTCTCTGCAACATGCTTGAAAAAGTTTGTTGCGCCAACCCCTTATTAAGGTGGGATAAGGGCAGGTAGAAAGGCACATATCATAGATGAATTAATAATAGTCATTATAAGGCGTAGAAAACATTTTTTTTTTATTTGTGTAAATATCAGCGGAATGCAATCTCCAAACATCCAAATTAGAGACAGAAATAATCAGCGTTTAAATTATCATTAATTATAACTATATAAATAATAATATATATTATACATAAAAAATATATAACCATTACCGCAATAATTGACAGCCTCCGTGGCGCAGTGGGCGAGTAGCCGGCTGTGAAGCCAGAGGCCGCGGTTTCGACTCCCGCATTGAGACAAATGTTTGTGTGGCCCACAGATATTTGTTTCACGTCTGGCTGTTGTGAGACCAAAAAGTCTCTCATTGTTTCTAATACCCACGATACAGGTCATGCCTAGTGTGGGGTCAGGACTAGGTGTGTGACTGTTGGGTGTATTTATTTATTATTTATTTATTTATTTCCAATCAATCAAATGAAATCATTTATTGAATCCATAAAATGTTCAAACATTATTTAGATTCCGTTAAAGTTTTAACTTTACCGCCTGTTCGGAAGGCTGTTTCTCCAGAGAAGAATGGGCAAGAAACTCTGACGTTGCTCTTTTCAATACCAATTTACTGTACAGCACCAAATACAAAAAGACCTTAAATTAGAGCAGCTAAACCATGATAACAATAGATATCTAATAATATAGGACCACGTAACATACAAAATACACTGAGCGACCCCCATAGCCACGGCAAGTTGAATTGACACAAGCAAACAAAACAGTCCAGACCAGTCTCCACAAGCAGCACCCGTTCACGAGTAATGACGCATGTGTCAGCCATCGACCTCCTCAACCATGTTACAGGGAAGTAGTCGACCCGGCAGATGACGCCGCCACAAGCATAGACCTTAACGGCCGGTTTCAATAAACGATCTCAGTTTAGAGTGCAGATAGATCGCGATTATGAACCAATGAAATCAAGTCATTTGACGGAGTCATGTTCAATCTGTATTCTTAATGGCTAATTTTAGTAATCTATCTGCACATTCGAACTGAGATTGTTTATTGAAACCGGCCGTAAGTGAGCATGACTACCTAGATTGATAGCAATGGGCAAATAAACTACACCACAATACAATACCGCCGCGCCGCCACGAAAGCCACATAGCATCACTATAGACGTAAATAAATCATATCCATTCATTTACATCCATTATACTAAATTATTAAATTATTACTCAAAGTACGTCATTTGTAGGTCAATTATGTTAAACAAGTATACTAAATATTCAATCCACAATCGGATATGGTGAGTACTTCGCATTATGTCATGCGTTTTTTTTCAAAAGCGGACCTGCGGTACGTGACCAGCAAGTTCTAGACCAGGATAAACCCATGTCGTCAATTTCGGCGGTCGATTATGATGTCCATTTTATCTAGATCACCTAGCTCAGATTATTTTTATACACCCACAGTCACACACCTAGTCCTGACCCCACACTAGGTATAACCTGTATCGTGGGTGTCCATTATGAGATTATGAGATACTTTTGGTCTCATAACACCCGGATTTGAAACAAATATCTGTGGGCCAGATATATGTAACAAATATCTCGATGTGGGAATCGAACCCGCGGCTTCTCGCATCACAGCCGGCTATTCGCCCGCTGCGCCACGGAGGCCGTCAATTTAAACAATTGTTTAGCAAATTGAATAGAGATCAGATTTGAACTATTATTCTTTGAGTGGCAGAGTCGTGTTGTAGACAGTAACGTCTACAGCACGAATGGGCCGGTTCGACCGGTTTGATACTACTGTCTCACAGAAACCGACGTAAAATGGCAGCTTGCTGTCGCGTTCGGTGAGTGAGATTTTCGGTGGCCTAGTTGCCCCCCTTCCTTTCCCAATCCCTTCTTCCTTCCCATTTCATTCCATCCTTATAGGTTCGCAACGCACGATTTGATTACGCACAACCACCATTATGATTCTTTTTGTTTCTATGGGCGGTGGAGATCACTTACTATCAGATGACCCATCTGCTCGTTTGCCAGTCTCTGCTATAAAAAAACAATAAATGTAACCCACCTAGGTTGTAACATTAAAATATATTTTTCTACTTTAAAATTTTAATACCTATCGATAATATGAAGATAATGTATGGGTACTACTAATATTTACATGTACAATGACATTTGGACTTCTAAAGTATCTTCGTATATCACAAGTCACAACTGCCTAAATGGGCAGAATGTAGCACATATGTGGGTACACCGTGGTCTTGAAAATATATTATAACACATAACATAACATAAGCTCACGCCTGTATCCCCGAAGGGGTAGGCAGAGGCGCTCTAGCGAACTAGAACACCCACATTTCGCCGAGCTTAGTTCAGTCCCAGATGTGATAGGGGGCGAGCCTATCGCCATATCGGGCACAAATTCCAGATTCCGGGCTGATATGGAAAAATCCAATATCACTTTGCCGGACCCGGGGATCGAACCTGAGACCTCAGGACAGTAGTCATACCGAAATACAACTACGCCACCGAGGCAGTAATCATTTTATCGTTAGTAAAAAACAATTCTTCGATAGCAATTATCACTTCAAATAACTCTCATTTTGGATAAAAATAAATTAATCGTGTTTAATTTTATCAAGTACTATCGAGTGATTTAAAAATCGAATGAATGAACGCGATAATAGAGGTAGATCCTTGTTAAACGACACGTATTATCAGCGGCTATCTATTTTTAGCGAGTGACTGGCGAACAGTACCTATCAATCAATGAAACACATTGTTGTGGCTACTTATCGACGCAATCATCTACAAATAATGACATTGCTATGACGCGCGTAGTGTCAAACATTAGGGCGTAATTTTCAATTTCTAGTAATATCTTATCTCCAACAGTCATAGTTTGTCTGCAATTGACGTGCGTGTTTCCCGTCTTGTTTATTGATTTGCGTTAGTCAGTTTCACTTTTAGTGGATGCAATCTCTATTTTTGAGGTGTTGCTGGAAATAATCTGCGAAGCATCATTCATTAGCATCTGCGGTTCATTGTCAATATTTTGTAGGTGTAGCGATCGATGTAATGTTTACATTTAGTTGACGTATTACAATACATTGGCCCTGCTTAATAGAATTAACTAATGGCGCATGCAATGATGTTGACAGGCATTGTCTGTGTTGTTTACTGCACTTTTTTACATACATACATAAGCTCACGCTTGTATCCCCGGGGTAGGCAGAGGCACAATAGCGAACTAGAATACATTTCGCCGAGCTTAGTTCCGTCCCAGATGTGATAGGGGCCAAGCCTATCGCCATATCGGACACAAATTCCAGACTCCGGGCTGATATGGAAAAATACAATATCACTTTGCCCGACCCGGGGATCGAACGCGAGACCTCAGGACAGTAGGCGTACCTAATACAACCACTCCACCGGTGCAGTCTGCACTTTTTTAACTATAATAATATTATATCATAGTTCACTGTGTACGACTAACTGTTAATGGCACGTTAAGGAAGCTACATGGGTACGTCGGTCGCTAGTGGCTGGGCCATACCGTGCCGCGTGGACGGCCAAAAAAGCGCTGACTTCATGATTTAGAGCAAAATATTCATGTCAATAGTCTCACTGTGGAGGATGCCCAAAATCATGCGAAGTGGAAACGTCTAAGTAGAAAGGCAGAGCATATCATTTTGGGATGACGCTATGCAGAAAGAAAGACTGTCAACGTCTTATTGACAATGTATTTGGACGATGGTGAAGTCTCATCAGACAATTTCAAATCTCAGTTTGTTGCGCAATCATAATTTATATTTAAGATGACGATTAAACCGGGAGAGTATTAAACATAGACTCTCTTCTTATTACATGAAATGGAATAAACTTGACCGAGCGTACCGTAGTTGCACCTCTGCCTACACCTTCCGGGATACAGCTTCAGTTTATACAACCCATCTCTACATAAAGCGTATGTGTGAGAAAAAAATAGCCCTATATTGTCAACTATAAATGTCGATAAGGAAGGAAGGAAATGCGAGGCGTGTAATAAAAATAGTACGGTATAGAGAGTGAGTTATATTCCTTGGAAATATTACACAGTTGACAGTGTAAATAGTTCAATCGATAATTTGATATGATAGTGCTATTGGCGCCAAGAATGGTACAAGGTACAAAATTGACGTCATATTGGTTTTCAACCGAATTGACGATACTCGAGACATATTATTTATTTTAAAAAAGATGAACACAGAAATAAAAATGTAGGTATAGCAGAGTAAGGTAAGTGATCTCCACTGCCCATACACCCAAGCCACAAAAATAATTATAGGTTAGTTGTCAAATTAAAAGGAGGAAAATAGGGATTGGTAAATGGAGAGGGGAGTGTTCCACCGGAAATCACACTCACCGAACGAAACGCGACAGACTTGACGTCGGTTTTCTATGAGACAGCGGTATCAAACCGGTTGAGCTGGCCAGTTCGTGCTGTAGACTTAACTGTCTGCGGCGACTGCATATTAAGATGGGATAGGGACAGGCAGAAAGTAAGTTTTTTTTTCTTTTTTAATAAATAACACCCAACAGTCACACACATAGTCCTGACCCCACAATAAGATACTAGTCTTGTGTTGTGGGTATTAGGAACTACGAGAGTCTTTCGGTCTCACAACACCCAGACCGGAAACAAATATCTGTGGGCCGCACAAACATTTGTGTCGGTGCGGGGATAGAACCCGCGGCCACTCGCTTCACAGCCGGCTACCCGCCCGCTGCGCTACGGAGGCTGTCGAAATTAGCATATTATCAGAGACAGTGTCAGTGTCTATAAGGGTATATGCCACTGGTCGTCTAAATGATTATTCAGCATTCGTGAGCAATGCGTCATCACATTAAAACAATGAAAAAACGAACCCCAAAGCAATAAATCAAAATTAGCTACACTTATCAATCATGCATCAATCTGATAACCGCTCATTATTCCTACGCATCCATCAAATATTAACATAATTTCAGTTTGTGACTAATGTTTTTATTAATTTTATTTGAATATCTGCGAGCGATTAAAGAACGTGTTTGTCAGGTCCTTGTGTTTTTTATCTTTATCGGCATACGAAGGAAGATGAGCAGACATTGCAGTTGCGAAGTGTGACAATTTTCAAAAAGGAAGCCGATGTTGAAATAGTTGTTTATGTATTTACAACTTATAAGTCGTAAATTTACAAAAGTTAGCCACTATGAATCCTGCTTCCCGACACTCGATTCCATTGTGAATAGTGATTTCGATTTGGGGTCATTTATTGACTTAACATTCCACCGAAATCGACTTTTAAAATACGCTAATGTTGCATAATATTCGAAAACTTGTCATTTGGTAATTTTTAACGTGGTATTAATGCACTTTTTAACTCGATGGATTTTTAAGTTAATAAATGAAACCGAATCGAATTCAAGTTCGAATCGAGCGTCAGGAGTCACCCCCCTGTTCTACCAAGCCTTCACCGCTGACATCCTTCCTGATAGTAAATGCTTATCGCCTTAATTATAATTTGTTATTTCTATTCATTTCGAAAACTTAATAAGTCCGAAGCTGGAATCTTTGCCCTGTAATCAAAGGGCAGAGGCAAACCGACCGCTTGCAGGATAACCATCGAAATATAATGGCGCAGCTATACCGGGTGTTTCATAAAGTTGGTACATATAACAATTCCACATATAAGGAGAACGATTTAAAGTGCAATGGTAAAGTTAAAAAATAAAAATTTAATTTATTTTTTTTTACCAATATTTACCATTGGAATTTTAAAATCGGAATGTGACCTGTAAATCGACGCAAATAGCAAAATAATGGCTTTGTGTATGCTAAAAATAATTAATTACCCCATAGGTAGTTTGTAAATGTGCTGTAGTTGACCCAGTGAGCCAGAAAAAAAGGTTTTCATCACAAATTCATAGTTCCGTTATTCCAAAACTATGAACATTACGAAATTTTAAACTTTACCGCTAGATTGCTAGCCATCCTCCCTTTAAGTGATTTTATTATCGATATCAACTTTATGAAACACCCTGTATTTCACAGGCTAATGATGGGCAGCAGCATCATCAGTGTGAAAAGCTGTGTCCTGCGCTCGCCAACCCGCGTGCCAAGCGTGGCGAGTAATGGCAAAGCCCATATAAACCCCCCATAAATATTGGGGGAGGTCTATGTCCAGCATTGAACGTCCTATGGCTGATGATGATGATGAAACAATGAGCTCGCCCTCTACCACAGGAATGGTCGAAAATAATCTCTGAGACACATGGAATAATAAGTAAAATTATATATTATAAATAATTTTCTTTAGCGCATGAAAGTACACGAGGCGTGGCATAGCAAATATTAAACAACAAATATTGTTTGTTCAGAAAAAAACGTTCAACTGACTGTTTCATGAATTAGAATTCATAGCAGTACTTATGTTACGAATTCAGATCATTGTTGTGATTTAGTACACGATATTGAAGGGTAGTATGTTAATTATATTTATATTAACTACCCTCCAAATAATTCATAATATTTGTAGAAGGTATTTCTGTATTAACTAAATCAAAAAGTATAAAAGAGCAGGAGCTATCATTATTGAGTTAGTCTCCCTTTGGAGCTCGAAGTGTACACAACTAGTTTGAGATATACAGTACAGTTGTGTAGCGAATATAGTGCATATAAGAGGCACGTTTTAACCAAGTCTTTTACACTTAAATTTAGATAATTGTACTACTAACTAACGGTGTATGTCTGTTACTAATAGTTATCTACAATCAATAATTGTTCTCTAATTATAATGTTTAACAATCCAATTAGGATATGTCAAAGTCAATGAAAACATAGTGGGCATTGACCGACGGTGAAAAAATATATGATCATTATGAGCTTAAATGAGGTATTGTTTAATAGTTGTAGTACATAAAGCTTTCAAATAGGATTTTTATGTTACTTGGGTTTTGTAGAATAAATAAAATTAATGCAGAATCAAAGTAGAATATAATTAATATTGTTTTGAGTTTTATGCAAATATTAAAAAATATATGTATAAGAGTTTATCATTGCTTCTAATATTAATTAGATCACATACGATAAATTTATGTGTCTATATTTCTTCACACCCACTCAGCGTTAAAAATCGAGCAATTAATATCATAATTTTATTAATATTTTATATTAACAAATCAGTGTCAAGTTTATGTGCCCTTAAAATCGCCCATTATCGGAGAGCGATGTCCAAAAATATTTGTTTTAAAGTGAGGCTATTGCGTGCCATAACAGATTGACGCGGAACAAATATTAAGACGTAACCCATAAGTATATTTCAAGTTCATACATACGTAATAAGTTAAAATTAGCTCACACATTTATTGTTATAAATAATTTGAATGTGAGCTCAACGTAATTTGCATCTATTGTCTTTTCCTTGTTTACATCATTGACATTTTTTTCAGTTCGATGCATTTCAAAAGGAGACTAAGGAAGTAATTATTAATTGATAATAACTTCGTCATTTTATGTTTAATAAAAGTTCGTGATAAAAATTGAAGGTGTTATGAAGTCACTTATTTATATTAGCAATGAAACGGATAATATTGCCGCTGTTGGATTAAACTTTCTTTATGACTCTAACCAGAGATATTACCCGCTATAGAGGTGCTATCAAGCAAGATTCCATACAAAAAAATATCTGAAACTTCAGTAACGCCATCTACCACTTATTACAATGCGAGGGCGCTTATTAGAATTTACACCCTAGAATGTTCTATGAATGTTCAAGAATCATGTAAGACAATTTTATTGTCTAAACATTATTACGCTTGCACGACCTCACGCACGTATGTATTGTGTATTTTTTTGCTCGGTGCCCGACCAACTTGCTGGTTGTTGGATCCAGGGAGGAAGATAGGAGGGGAATGTAAATGTATGTTTTTAATGTGTGTATGCGTATATATGCACACGTGTACACATGTGGGTGTGTGCACATACACATGATACTGTTTTTCTTTCTTTTTCCCTCTGTGTATTTTAATAGGTCTAAGTACCTCATTATGTAACAGCTAAAACGCAATAAATGACATTTTCATTTTTTTTTCAAATACGACTGAAACTAGGCTACTTTTATCACGGAAAAATGTACGTTTCCGTCAAATATTTCCACGCGGATAAAGCCACGGGAAACTGGTAGTATAAAAATCACAAGTTTAAAAACTTAAAATAAAACTATTCTTACGGATTCTATCACGATTAGGTTTTAATTATTATTCCCGACGTTTCGAAGGCTTTGCAGTCTTCGTTGTCACGGGTCAGACTGAGGTGTCATTTGTCCAAAAAAGGTTAGAGTTACAATATCTACCATCATTAAAAAATTATACAAAATCAAAAAAGGTTAATTATTTGTGTTCCGATTTATGCAGTACGAGCTCACGGTGTCTTGAGTAAATAAATCATAAATAAATAAATAAATCGGAACACAAATAATTAACCTTTTTTGATTTTGTATAATTTTTTAATGATGGTAGATATTGTAACTCTAACCTTTTTTGGACAAATGACACCTCAGTCTGACCCGTGACAACGAAGACTGCAAAGCCTTCGAAACGTCAGGAATAATAATTAAAACCTAATCGTGATAGAATCCGTAAGAATAGTTTTATTTCAATGTATAATATTCACGTAAACTTAAGAAATCAGTATTTAAAAACTTAACTGACCGACTTCTAACTTGATCCGATCGTGACCAAATTTATATGAGACCATCCTTGAAATAAGCTCTATCGAACACAAACAGAATTTTGGGGAAGATATCGTGTGACATACATAAAAAAGAAACAGACAAATTGGGGACCTTCTATTTTTTTGAAGTCGGTCGAAATTAAATTAATAAACTACCGCATATGAATCTAATGTTTATTATAATAAGACAAAACAGACAAATAGCTCATACACATTCAGCTTTAAAGGTCACAAGAAACAAGCTCCGACCTAAAGCCACCCGCAGACAATTCCCTTGCAGTCAATAAACTTTGGAGCATTCTGTCATTGCATCGAAATGTGGAAAATGCAAAGAACTGTGCGTACTCAATTTACATCTGAATATGTTTCTATTTATATAATATGTTTAGCATAACAAGAATATATATTATGTATTTTACTAGGTTAGTTTTTTAAAAACGTGTGTTGTGTTGACGCCACGTGAAGGTGGGATAAGGGCAGGTAGAAAGAAAATTAGAGTAGAGTCTGGAACTTGTGCCCGATATGGCGATAGGCTCGCCCCGTATCGCATCAGGGACGGAACTAAGCTCGACGAAATGTGGGTGTACTAGTTGGCTAGTGCGCCTCTGCCTACCCCTGACAGGCGTGAGCTTATGTTATGTATGTTATGTTCTGAAGAAAGTTTAAAAAACTATTTTGATTTGGTATTATTTAGATAAATAAAAACATCTAAATTCACACGTATTCCTGATGCCATGTTGTAGAATAAGTCTTGTGTCATAATATTAATACAGAGTATTAAGATTTATGAGAGACTTTTAGTCTCAAGTCTCAACATCCAGTTAAGAAGTCCAGAAAAGTACCATTGTCGAAATATTATAAGAAAAAAAAACCTTTTTTATTGTATGTAAACAATATAATATAATTCCATACATACATACATAAGCCCACGCTTGTATATCCGCAGGCGTTATAGGCAGAGGCGCACTAACGAACTAGAACGCCGACATTTCGCCGAGCTTAGTTCCGTCCCTGATGCGATACGGGGCGAGCCTATCGCCATATCGGGCACAAATTCCAGACTATGGGCTGATAGTGAAAAATCCCATATCACTATGCCTGACCTGAAGATCGAACCCGATACCTCCAGGACGATAGTCGTAATGCGCATATAATACCACTACGCCATCGAGGCAGTAAAAAGAAAATAATTGCCTAGTAATAATAATGCCTAGTAATATAATAAATAATGCTTCTTTTCTTATAAAATAAATAAAGAGCAGATTCGAAAATATCTACCTCTAAACCCATCTAAACACAGACTAATAAATTAATAAACGCACCAACAGAAAACCAGTATGCAGACATGTAAAAAGTTCAATAGTTTTATTTATGGTCGTCGTAATACTCAAACAAAGATATATGACACCGGACCTTTGGTCAGATGTGCAAACATTTCGGTTTGTTTAACTGCTAGTTAGAGCTGAGATGGCCCTAGCGCAGCCAATCTCATGATTTGTATAAGTGAAACGTGCCGCCTCGACTGTGTCGCAAGATATTTAAAAGCAACGATTTATTATTGTCGCAATTTGTTGAATTAAGTTAGATATGCGGAAACGTTACGAAATACATTGGGTGCTTCTGCCTGTTATACAACTAGTAACACCATAAAGACATTAATATAATACGGGTATTACAATGTTTCTTTCTCACTACCTGCCTTCGCTGTCGCATTTTTAACGGTGATTGAGATTTTTGGTGACCCAATTCCGCCAACTTTTCCCAATCGCTATTTCTCTCCCTTTAGGCTGGGAACGCACCCATGATCCTTTTTGTGTCTTGACTTCTTGAGTATCTATGGGCGGTGAAGATCACTTACCACCAGGTGACCCAGCTCATTTGCGTCTCTGCTATAATAAAAAATATATTTTATTGCATAATATACAATAATTATTCCCAGGTTCATTCTACACATATCGGTAATCTTTAAATTTGTAATTTTCACACGCACCGCGAACTTACCAGCATCAATGCCGTCAACGTAATTATTTACTTAAATAATGTCTTCTTTATACATTTCGCGCCATTTAAAGGTTGAATGTAGCCACTGGAGTCAAGTACTTAATCTTTACATATTATACCAGCTTTTGCCTACACCTACGCCCGCGTTAACCTTTCAACCCCCGTTAAACCCCTCTAGGGGATGAATTTCCAAAAATCCATTCTTAGTGCTCGCCTACGGCATAAAAGCTAGTTGTGTGTAAAATTTCACGTTCCTAGCTCCAATACTTTCGGCTGTACGCTCATACGTCAGTCAGTCAGTCAGTCAATCAATCGGTTTCACCTTTTATATCCTTACATATTATAAAACAAAATCCCCACGCCGTGTCTGTCTGTCTGAACGCGATAAACTTAAAAACTACCGAACAGATTTCCATAAGGTGAAAAACAGTGGTCAGAGTGACTCTCCATTTTCATTCATTTATTTTAACCTCGGAAGAGCAAAACAAGGGAAGCAAAGTTGCGAGCAGAAGGTAGTGTAATAATATGTTACTCTATTGTAAATGTTCATTTTTCTGCTAACCATGACGTTTGGTTAATATTTCATACAAATGTCATAAACGCGCATCGAGCTCGATACGGATTCGATAGTTATATTCTGTGCGCGGTACGGCTGCCTAGAGATGGCAAGAGATCTGTGGATAGACCAGCAACCCAATGTTCAGACGACATTGTAACTCAGGTTGAATACTTGTGGTTGAGAACTGCACAGGACCGTTACATTTGGTGTGCCAGAGAAGAGGCCTGTACCCATCAGTGGGTGGATAAAGGCTGATGATGACGGCTGGCATCCTGAGGTCTCGGGTCCGATACGATATTGGATTTTTCAGTATCAACCCGGAGTATGGAATGGAGAGGCTCGCCCCCTATCAAATCTGGGAAGGTACTAAGCTCGGCGAAATGTCGGTGTTCTGGTTCTCTAGTTCGTCTCTGCATACCTTTTCTGACATACAGGCGTGAACTTATGAATTAGAACAGTTATATGCAGTTAAAATGAGTAACATATTTGTCAGAATGCAAATAAAAATGACGTATCATCGATCCTTTCTTAGGATAACGACCTTCGAGAAATGCTGCGTAACAAACGATACCTTACGAAAATGTCCTTCGAGTATGGTACTCATTATTTTGAACGAGGGTTCGTATAATTTGTAAAGTGTTATGTTTAATTTGCTTATTGATTTAAATATGTGGGAACTTAATTGGTTTATTAGCTTTAAAGCTGTTCACGTTCATTTTTTATGATAACTTCTTTGTTATTGGACGTGGACGGCCCAAAAAGAGCAGGTCAGACGTTCTGGAGGAAGATCTGAGAGCCAATGGCTTTCCAGTATTCGAGCGTAAGTGTATTACCATATACATAAAATATGGAGTTATTATAATATGTGAAAATATTCACTTAAAAAGTTCCTAACGCATGCCTCAGTTTCTTCGTTGGTAATAAAGGTCAAAGTTAGGTGTAAAGTAAAAATAACGATTAAGTATGACTTTTTTAAATTTTAGGTGTTGCTTTTATCGTTACTTTTGTCTTTAACCGTTGAAATGTCGTTTCTTAATGATTATGATGGAAATTACATAATTAAAATATATCAGTACCCTTCATCAAGTACCCTTAACCGACGCCAATGTATGAAGAGATTGATGAAAGTAGATGAAGCGAAAGTAGTGTGTCAGAATCGGGCGGAGTGGAAATCCATAGGTCTCTGCCTACCCCTATGGAATACAGGCGTGATATTATGTATGTATGTATGTAAAATATATAATTTTGTGTCAATGACAATTTCGAATTATATACAATACTTTATACTTATTTAAACACTGAACCAATTAACAATTGTTGATTTACTCAAATCGACACGAAATAAAATTAAAAACAAATCACATAAAACCATTTGCATCTTTGTAATGAAATTACGACGGCATAAAACGACATTTTCTATGTAGTAAAAACGGAACGAGTGTTGTGAACGATGTTTATGATACAAAACGGTCTTTAAAGGAGAATGATTCCACACCTTAATGACAAATTAAAAGCCATCTCATATTACCTTATTAATAAACTACATCGGTGGAGTAACTTGTTTTCGCACGTATTAACAACTTTTCGTCACACCTGAGGCGAGTGTTTTACGATCATTTTCGGCGTTTTACATGTTGCCTATCAAATCTCAAACACTTACATTAAACGTTGATTTGCATATTAATGTAATTTGTTATGGTGTAATAAAATCATACGATTATCATCAAATGTTTAATGCCGATGATTTTATAGTAGAACTTACGGATATAAATGAAAATCCTTTTTATGTATAGAAAATCGTTCTCAATATTAAAACACTAACGCTAAAACTAAGATTTCATTTCTTGAATGTATCTTTCTTTCTACCTGTCCTTATCCCACCTTAATGTGGGATCGGTGCAACACACTTTTTCAAGCGTGTTGCAGAAAGCATTTGGCTTATTTTTTACGACCGGCCGCCTGCCTGTCGTCAACCCCTCTGAGCGATCCAGACCCGGGCAAATCAAATTTGAAAATTTGCTTTGCCTGACCTTGGAATCGAACCCAGGAACTCCCAGTTTACAGTCCCAAACATGCTGCCATTAGACAAAGGAGGCGACGATTTGTTCAACGTATACAAAATCAATTTTTAAAAACATGTTCTGATTCAAATAATAAATCTTAAAGTGTCTGCTGTACATATCCGTAAGCTATTTAATAAGGTCTAAAAATGATAAGATTAGTATATCACAGTCTACATTTATTATTTCCCACTTTCATTCAATAAATGTTCAAATGTATGGAGGAAAAAGTGAATGAGTCTTAAAATACTGTTAGCGGTATCTCTTCACCATTAACGGTTTATAATGTTGCCAATTTCAATTTAAAAATCATACCAATTTTAAACGAAACCGCTAATGATCGTCGATTCACTTTGTACTGTAATACTTAAAATATGCGACTAAAATAAAAATCCCATTTCCTTTGCGTGATTCTTGGCGTGTCTCATCCCATCGTTACAGTTCTTAATGGCCTTTTACGGCAATATGGTCCAAAATGAGTCAACCGGTTAACTAAAGATTAAAGTTATTTATAAAATTAATTCGCGCAGTTTGTGGTTTTATAAAACGACCACTATTATTACATATGACGAGTTTTATTTAAAACTTTTATGACGGATTAGAATAACGTACGTGTATTAGTAATAACTACGGTATAACGTACGTGTATGAGTTACGGCAAGTAAATTTCCGGACACTGTTTTCTTAGTCTATTATTGGAATTGTTTATTTTGTTGCTTGAACTTAAAATAGAACCTGATCAATGAATGCAGTGGAAAATGACGGCGCGTTTAAAGAATTCATAGCTGGTTTATTTTTAAATAATATAAACTAAATGAATATAAAGTGTTTGTTTTGCATACGTACGCATATTACTAAGTAAAAAAAGTGTTACGGAATGGAAATACATGACACGTTATTTAAAAAAAACAGTAAGATTTGTAATTAGTCATGTTATGTGCATGAAATATTTAATAGATGAATATAAGTTCAGAATACAAATTGATAGAATCCATATTCAAAAATATTACCACTACGACTACAAATAATATAAAAATATAATTATATATGACTTTGTACTATGTATTATAATGCACATCTATAAGAAATATTGTCAATTATTTTACAGTATTTGTTAAATACAATAATTTAATTTATTTTCTTTTAGACTGTTATGTTTATGTAATTGTCGTTTGCATCTGTAATTGTAAAAGTAACACTCGACCATGTTGTACTTAATTTGTGCATTGTTTCAATGGTGTTGCTTAGTTGATGCAACTTAAATAAATAAATCTTTTCCTTTTATTTTAAAAATAAATTTTAAATAAAGAATTTCAATAACAGCGGCCTGAGCAGGATAATTACTGACAACCGTAAATGTATTCGAACTCGATGCGCATCTATGAAAAGTTGTATGAACTATTAACCAAACGTCATCAGTGCGCAGCGAACTCGAATACATTTACATTTACATTCGTTTTTCGTGCTCGGGCTTCAGTAATAATTATGAGTAATGCTTTGGAATAACTTAAATTATACACCAAATGTCGTAATAAATTAAATTAATAGTGGATTTTAGCCACCTGCTTACGAGAGGTGATTGAAAATTAACAACGTTATGGTGACAGTTTTGCATTAAGCATGAATACATTATACACCTGGGACTGCCATTTGGCAAATGATTTGCTAATTTGTGTGATGTCCGTGTGATTATAATGCTTAATTAATCGGAAAAGCTTACCACTACCGAGGTAAGGTGTTACCTCACGTTGTGAAGCTTAGCTAAGCTGCTGTCTACCGTGCAAATTCATAGGGAATTGATGTGGTATTTAGGTTGCAATAAATCTTGTTTATACGGATTTTATCGTAATTTGTTTTTATTTTTAGGCCGACGTTTGGAAGGCTTTACAACCTTCATGGTAATGAGTCGGAATGAGGTGTCAGTTGTCCAAATTGTTATTTTTACAATATCTACCTTCATATTGAAACGTCGGACCTAAAAATAAAACCAAATTGCGATAAAATCTGTATAAACAAGTTTTATTTCATGTAAAACATTCGCGTAGACATAAGAAAATAAATGATGAATCAAGGTATTTAGGCTTAACGCAACAGCAAGCTGCTTCACACCTATTTTCTGTTAGACAACAGTAATAACCAGGTGGAGGTGGTCCATCTATGCTACATAGGTTGTTTACATCGTGATCTACCACTATGCACAGAATTTCAACCGAATTAAAGGAGAATATACTCAATTCGTCTATAACAGCGGTCTATAACACGTGGCCCGCGGGCCGCAAGCGGCCCGTGAAATCCTATTTGCAGCCCGTGAAGTCCTATTTGCAGCCCGTAATTGTTTTGTAAATTAGTCATAAATATCTAAAACGTATAGATTATACCTCTATAGATAGAAAATATGAGGTGAGGTCCGCCTTTACTGTATTTTGCCACCTTGCGGCCCCTGCCTGCCAAAAGGTTGCCGACCACTGGTCTATAAGTATGTTACTGACATCCCCGATATATAATAGGGACCGATTTTCAAGTTTCTTATGTTAGATAAAACTTACTCGAAGGCTCGTACCGTATTATGGTCTGATCTGATGAGGGAGTACGGAGTAAGCTGCCTAATAAATAACAGCAAAGATTGAATGGTAGGGCCAGAAGAGGGCGCCCGACACGATCCTATATGGATCAAATTAGCGATCTCCTTCGTAAAGGGCAAGTTCGGAGTACCCTCAACCGGCGGAAATGTATGAAACGATGCATGAATGTGGATGAGGCAAAAGAGGTGTGTCAGGATCGTAGCTTGTGGCGCTCAATTGTCTCTGCCTACCCCTATGGGATACAGGCGTGAGTGTGTATGTATGTATGTAGCAAAGATTCGCGATTGGAGTTTTGAAATCTGTTTTTTTAATTTCTAAGCTTTTGATTATTTTGAGTTGAAACCTTTTGTGGTCTGACACTACGCGTATTCGACTCCCGCGTAGAGAATAACATAACATACCATAAGCTCACGCCTGTATCCCCGAAGGGGCAGACAGAGGCGCACTAGCGAACTAGAACACCCACATTTCGCCGAGCTTAGCTGCGTCCCAGATGTGAAAGGGGGCGAGCCTATCGCCATATCAGGCATAAATTTCAGACTCCGGGCTGATATGGAAAAATCAAATATCACTTTGCCCGACCCGGGGATCGAACTCGAGACCTCAGAACCGTAGTCGTACCGAAATACCACCACGCCACGGAGGCATTCAGTTTCATTTCTAAGCTTTTGATTATTTTGAGTTGAAACCTTTTGTGGTCTGACACCACGCGTATTCGACTCCCGCGTAGAGAATATTTTATTAATTTCTTCAATTTAATATCATTTAACAAATAAACTTGACCTTAACAGAACGGACATCGTTATAAAATGCACAAAAACACGAGCATAATAAATCAGAATGATTATTAACTATGTGAATTAAAACCATAGCAAATGAAACAAATTGGAGGGAAAACCGCAATTCGATGAGTTGGGCTTGTTGTTTTTGAGGTGCTCGAGCATTTTTTGTTGTTGATTGAACTAGGTTGTTTGTATTGTTCATTCATAAATTGTTATTAAAAGTTATTTATAGTGACGCTCTGACTAAATACCTCTAGATTTATTATTAAGTCACGTTCGATAATGTTAATTGTTATGATGCATAAATGTTTATATGACGTCAGTTTTTTTCCATCTACGGTCACACAAGTAGTCCCGACCCCACACGGCGGATGGGGGGTGGGGGATCTGGATGGTGATTACGTCAGCAGTATTTTTTTACTTTGTTCGATTTTCAGAACACATTGAAAAATTCATGTACCAATGTTTACGATGCCATTTAACAGCTTTGCTTACTTTTGCTGGCGACGAGAGAGGGGTTAATAATTATGAAAAAAAGCTTACGTAACGCTGGAACGGTCCCTTTTATGTCATGTAAAAACCCTGATAGTCTCCGAACTTTGTTTAATTCCGCACAAACGGAAATATATCGTATATGTACACATAGCACAAATATTGAAATAGAAAAAACAAATGTCGTAAACCGTAATTAAAGGTGTAATTAAACAGTACTAAAAGCCTTGGAAACGCATTAAACGATTGGTAACATAAAAAGCGCGGCTTACACACAATTTTTTCATCGTCACGCGTATCCGGCCAATTTCATCAGATTGTTACTCCCGGACTTGGAGAGCGGCGCACCACTAAAATGATAAATTATCCACGGCAATGGACGGAATGTTAGCATCTCTATCAGTCCGATTGATGATTTGTCACGCCACTTATTGTAAACGGAACCGAGTACAACTACATCGCTACATCAGTCATGCTACTGCTTTTTTTCTTTCACACTCGACGATTTTGTTAGTTCCTTGTAGAGTTCAAAGGATTATTTTTTATGTCGATAGTTAGTTTTCTATCTGCCCTTATCCCACCTTAAAGTGTGGTTGGCGCAAAACACTTTTCAATCGACTTCCCAAAAAGGAGGAGGTCCTCAATTCGATGGTATATTTTTTTTGTTTCTTTTTATGTATGTATGTCTCGCTATCTCTGCCAGATGTGGACCGATTTTCAAATTTTTATGTGTTCGATAAAGCTTATTTCAAGAGTGGTTCCATATAAGTTTGGCTACGATCGGTAAATTGGAAGTCGGTCAGTTAAGTTTATAAACTTGTGATTATTCAAGCATGTTGCTGAAAGGATTTGGTAAGTTTTTACGACCGGCTGCCGGCCTAACGTTAACCCCTGACGTCAAAAGTATGTCGATATCTAGTAGGTACTCATAAAAGCGAAACTTTCACCTGTTTGTGTGTTTTACGTTTATTTTTTTTATTTTATTCAAAACACCATTAGATAATACATGTAGACATGTCTTAAATATATGCTTAATGTATATATACCTAGCTTTATGTGCTTACCTCTTGAAGGTGTTTACAATTTAATTTAAATTAACTGTATTTTAACTTTGAATTAACTAAATCAAAATTTAAAATTAGAGTAACTTTTAACACTCGATTCGATTTCGACTATGATTCGGTTTCATTTATTAACATCGTAAATGTAAATAGTGCACTAATATGGCGTCAAAAATTACTGAATGACAAGTTCTCGATTCGAATGCGACATTAGCGCACTTTTTAACTTGATTACGCTGGAATTTTTAGTCAATGAATGAAACCGAATCGAAGTTACAATGGAATCGAGTGTCAAATGTCAGGGGGCAGGTTTGTTATAAATACCCCCCATTTTAAGGATAGTTAATTTATTATTTTAGAATTTATTAAGATTTACCGCCAGAGCTCTGGGTGTTGGGGACATAAAATTTGGGTAAATTGATATTAGGCTTTCCAGTATCATCGCGGAGTCTGGGATTTGTACCCGATATGGCGACAGGCTCGCCCCCTATCACATCTGGGATGGAAAGGAACTCGGACTCGGAACTCATATCACTGTTTATACTAAATTATGCGTTTGTTCATCCGCGACTCGGTTCGTGATTTATTTTCCAAGATAAAAAGTAGCTTCTTTGTTATTCTGATGTATAAACTATATAACTGTAAAATTTCATCAAAATCCTTGTAGTCATTTAAGTGTGAAAGACTAACAACTTACACACATCACAGACAAACTTTCACGTTTATAATAGTGGGATTGTTAGAGAAAACAGCTATGAGAAAGAAAGCTTTTCCATTTGAGTTTGCAATGCTACACAGTTTGATATATTATGGAATATAGTGTGAGACATACCTACAATGCGTAAAATAGATTCATTCTTACATCAACAGTGATATAGATCGAATCTGGAAAATCCGAAACTTTAACGCTCTCGAAATTGTTGCAATGAATAATAAAATCTGCTACATAAAATACGACCTTATGTGTTGTAAAACTACACGTCTATTTATAGGGTAATTTACAATGTTATAAAATATTTAAATTTAGTTACTTATTAGCTTAGTAGCAGGAAATATATATAAAGCACATAATATATAACCCCGTACTATGTACTAATATATTGGATTGGTTTATTAAAAACTTATGCATATACTTATATTATAAAGGGAAAGTGTTTGTTAGAAATACTTTGTGCAATATATGTCTGGTGTACATAACATAATATGTTATATACTATTATGTTCTACAACTTTATTTAAAAAACCGTTTATCTAATGTACAGCTTATGGTCATTTGTGGAAACTTGTAATTCCAATATACGTCAGAGATATTTGCATTTTGAATCTATATAAATTATTTACAGTTAAAAAAGACTGTTATAATCGGTTTCATGTCATATATCGTCAACAGTTACAACATTAATTGAATATAAATCGCATCTAACAATCGTCAGGTGCCAACGATCGCACCACCTCGTAACATTGCAGTAACAAGGCGCAAGTAAATACAGTGTTGGACTAAATAATAGGGCACCGTGTCGATATCGTAATATAACTAATAAATGGTAATTTGACACGACAAGTCAATTATGAACCGACATAAACACGTATCGGCCTCAGCGGAATTTCGCTTGTAATGTCAGACGTGGGAAACATTTTTTTGCACTCACATTTTATTGTCAAAATGACCGAAACACATTAACACTGCAATTGCCCAATTAACCTTGAAAGTGCCTTAAATAAATAAAATAAAGTATCAAAATCAAGTTGTCATTAATTGTTTACTCTACAATTTGGTTGCAACAACGCAGTATTTCATAAGGAACAATTACCCTTCCAAAACAACTGTTATACACCGACAATTATTCGAGAATACTTACGGATAATTGGCAGGATACTCCGTATAATCGACTAGCATTTATAATAAAACATAAATTACGTAAAGCTTTGACCTTTCACACAACTTTCTCTGAATGCAAAAAATCCGAGCCAAGTAGCCATTTACTGACTTCACCTCATTAGCTCAATATCAACACGTCTTGTGCCTTTAATAGATATATAATCATGCATATTATTTAAATTGCTTGACAAATTACATGTCGGTACGCAGTTGTACTCGCTCAGTTGTCGGTTACGTTTCGACTTGAATTTCTTGCAAGCTCAAGATGCTACTAATATTTATATAGTGTGAATACGTACAGCTTCGTTGCATCTCGATCTATTACATTATTTACTTTCTGCGAGTTAACGGATATTTATTTAAATCGTTTTTCGACGATAAAGGAAATATGTGCCAGTTACAACTTTCTAATATAAACTTTACCAAGATTCAACTAATTCTATGTTAGTTAACGTTGTTTTGTATTTAATTTTAATATTTAATACCAACACATAACTTCCATTATACCGACATTTGTTGTGCTTTGACCTATCTGCTAGGCTGTCACTATTAAGTACATAAATCTCCTGCGAAAAATACGATTATTTTAAATAAAGAATATTTGTTTTTAAATATCGAACAGCGATAAAATTATTAATTAAGCATTAGAAAGGATGCGCGTATCATCTCTATATGGGTCCTCCATTAAGTCCTTACCTTTCAGACACAAGTCGCCAATTAGTAGTGGATACTAAAGGAAAATGTGGCCGACGGGTAAAATTACGAGACTGAGTACATATAGGCATACGTGCGTATTTGCCATATCCCCGGCTCATTATACAAGTTGACACCTTAGTTGGGTCATAGAGCTTCCTTATTGTTGGCTAATTAAAGAATAGGCAATTTAGTTATGAGATGTTCTATTAAATTGTATAAACATAACGAAATGAAAGTTTTCATCATCATCAGCCATACGACACCCCACTGCTGAACATAGGAATATAATAATATAATACAAGCTTTATGTAAGATTTTTTATTTATATCGACTATTTATACTATTGATCATTTATTTATTTATTTATATTATTGATAATTCCTTATTAAACGTGAAATTTTGAGTGCCTCGGTGGCGTAGTTTTATTTCGGTATGACTACCGTCCTGAGGTCTCGAGTTTGATCCCCGGGTCGGGCAAAATGATATTGGATTTTTCCATATCAGCTCGGAGTCTGGAATTTGTGCCCGATATGGCGATAGGCTCGCCCCCTATCACATCTGGGACGGAACTAAGCTCGGCGAAATGTGGGTATTCTAGTTCGCTAGTGCACTTCTGCCTACCCGTTCGGAGATACAGGCGTAGGCTTATGTTTCGAGATTACCTACCTCATTATAACATTTATTATTTTCATCTTTATTTTTTTATGACGTAATTGCTTCCATGTTTATTCTTATTGATAAAATAATACCCTGTGCAACATAATTTGAATTGTTTTAACCATAAAATAAATTTTAATGAGAGAAAATGCCCTTAATATCTTTTTTTTGAAAGTTCAATACAAAATTACATTTCGGCGTTAACACTTTTTGTTAATTTTATACGTTTTTATGCACAGCCTGTCGAAATTTTGTTGGCTTGTCACTTATAAATAGCTTTAAAAAACTAATAACGTTGCCGATATGATGACCAGCAGGGTTACCACCATCTCTTATAGCAGTATTATTATAATCATTCTTCATTTGTTTTGTATGGGAATCGGTATAAGTAAGATTAGAATAATACTGCTATAAGAGGTGGTGGTAACCCCCCTATTACTGACAATACAGATTGCTGCTTCTTTTTCGTGGTTGTCAGTGCCCCTGTCTTATTGTATTTAGTACTTAATGTATGAAGAATGTTGGCAATAAATCATGTCTTGTAAAACTATTTTTTGCGAACCTCCACCCAGAAAACAAGAGTCGAATCAAGAGCGTCATATTTCGATATACATTGCAAATGTTATATATTTGTAACAAGTTTGAAAACGAGAACACAAAAAAATGACATTTTTATACCAGAAACTAGCAAACGAGCTGATGGATCTCCTGATGGTAAGTGACCTCCACCGCCTATGGATACCCAAGACACAAAAAGAATCATGATACCTTGCCAAACTAAAAGGAGGGAAATAGGTATTGGGAAGGGGAATTGGGCCACTGGTAATCTCACACACCGAACGATACACGACACCGAGCTGTTATATCACGTTAGTTTTCTGTGAGAGTGATATCAAACCGGTCGAGCCGACCCATTCGTGCTGTAGACGTAATTGTCTACAGCGTGGCTCTACCAACCAAAAATAACATAGCATAACATAAGCTCACGCCTGTATCCCCGAAGGGGTAGGCAGAGGTGCACTAGCGAACTAGAACACCCACATTTCTCCGAGCTTAGTTCCGTCCCAGATGTGATAGGGGGCGAGCCTATCGCCATATCGGGCACAAATTCCAGACTCCGGGCTGATATGGAAAAATCCAATATCACTTTGCCCGACCCGGGGATCAAACCCGAGACCTCAGGACGGTAGTCATACCGAAATACAACTACGCCACCGAGGCAACCAAAAATAATATTTAAAAATATTTTGCTTTTAGAAGATTATTGAAATGACACAAATAAATAACTTCATCAATAACTCACGGTGAAAGGAACCGCTTGTAAATGTTAACTCGAAACGAACTTATGTAAAATAGACAGTAACAAACACGTTATGATTAATAAAGAATTTTCAATTCCATAATTCACCTCGCACTTTCATTGATGATTACGATTCTAGAATCCATTGAATCGGGTTTGTTAACACCCATTTAGCTGCTAACACGACATTTGCCCTTTCGCCGTAATCAACATTGGCAATAAATTATTATAATGTATTAAACGTAATTGAACAAGCCTGGGGATATTTAGCAAAGCGTTTTACAAACATTAATTGAATAATTCATTACACAGCGCATTGGGTCAATTAAGTATTTTTAAGTGATTGAAAACTTGGAGCTGAGATTTGAGAGACGGTCGGTGACCTCATGAGGATATTTATACTGTTTATACAGGTAATTCAAATATTTGCGTGTTATATTTAACTTGTACTATGACGTCCTCAGATCGTTGTTCCTATGTATTGACCCATCTTGTACGCACATCCAGACGCAAATTCGTTATGTCTATCGTTTACGAACTTTGTTTACATAAGCTCTCGTCTGTATCCCCGAAGAGGTAGGCAGAGACACCCTAGTGAACTAGAACACCTTCATTTCGCCGAGCTTAGTTCCATCCCAGATGTGATAGGGGGCCTTTTTTATATAGCAGAGACTGACAAATGAGCAGATGGGTTACCTGATGGTAAGTGATCTCCACCGCCCATAGACACCCGAGACTCAAAAGATATCATGGGTGCGTTGCCAACCTAAAAGGGTGGAATGGAAGGGGAGGGAAAAGGGATTGGGAAAGGGAGGGGGAATTGGGCTACCGGAAATCTCACTCACCGAACGAAACGCGATAGCGAGCTGGCACTTTACATCGGTTTTCTGTGAGACAGTGGTATCAAATCGGTCAAGCCGGGCCATTCGTGCTGTAGACGTAATTGTATACAGCGTGGCTCTACCAATTTAAATCGGCGAGCCTATCGCCATATCGGGCACAACATTGTTTATACATTTAAAAACTAAGTTTCATATTAAGATATTATATAATTTTCTGTTGTATTAATTTAACTTGTGACATTTTTAGTTACTTAAAAAAATTGGAATCCGGTTCAAGAAGTCAACAACATTTGATCCGCACTTAAAAACGAGAAAAATAATTGCGCAGCGCTATTCGCTCCGTATTCGTAAAGGCATTTAAAATAACTGAGACGTTATCCGTGTGTTCTATGAAAAATTTTAAACGTCAGAGATATAACTTTCTAACTGCCCGTGACTTCGTTCGCGGGTTTTTTTAGCAAATCTATACCGCGGAAGTCGGTTATTTTTCCGGGATAAAAATAGCCTATGTGTTAGTCCAGTGTTAGTTATCTTCGTGCAAAATTTCATCTAGCAGCCCGTGCAGGAAAATTTCTGATAACCGTAAATGTATTCGTGCTCGATGCGCGTCTATGAAATTTGTATGAAATATTAATCAAATGTCATCAGTGCGCAGCGAGTTTACATTTACATTAGTTTTTCATGCTCGGGCTACAGATCCGTTTAGTCGTTCTGGTATGACATGGCTGGGAAAGAAAGATCCATCCATTAAATTTTCGCATTTATAATAGTTACTACTATGTAGATGTACAGCCAATATGTTGCGAATCGTGACTGAGGAAAATAGGAACAATTCCTATAATAATATTTCCCTCCCTTTGGTCTTTCGGCAAATAAGATACTATTAAATTTCCGACTGGTGTCCTGAGCCGGTTATGGCGAGTCCCTGAATGGTAGTGAACATTGTCCTATTAATATGTACATTGCAGAGTTTGGATATTTGTGGGTTTGACTTCGACTGTATTCTGAGTTGACGGAGACCATTGTTCAGGTTCATCCCTACCATAGGTACTTATTACTTTGATAGTACATTCTTGGTTTGCTGGTGGTAGGATATTCGTATTCGACTGGATTGCGGCCACCGTACACATGGTGCTAAAACCTGCCATAGTGACCTACACTCCGTGTGTGGTTCGCGTTCCAGGATCAGCCAGTGTACTTCCGGTTCTCTCGAGGGGCTAGCGGTATGACTTGATGGTTGGTTGAGATGGGTATGGGGGTATCGCTGTATTTGCATCAGTCATCCGCCTTGTCCTTGTCCTTGTCGTAAGCCCCTCGATTTGCTTCTTCCCTCTGCGGATTCGGAGTGTGAAGAAGCATAAAGAGGCCGGCATGATTCTGACGACCACTGATAAACACAGTATTTGTCAGTGGTCGCTATTTTTTTTGGACTGCACTACGCTTACCATCAGGTGCAGTGTAGTCACTTTGCCGGGCCCGGATAAAAAAACGAGTTTAATACTGGTTAAGCTAAGCAAAGGCTATAGTATGCCAATATATCTTCGACTTTGGTGCAGTTACATCAAGTACTTAAAGACCCAATAATTGATTTATCGTCCACATTTTTACCGTTGAACAACACAGTTTTGATGAGACGTGGGCGTTTTTCCACTATCATGCAAATAGGTATGTTGTGATATGAATCATTGTCTATTGCTATTGTTGCCTGCATGTACTAACAATGTTGCTTTGTCGAATGCTCTGACCATCAATATTCCGAATGAACAGTGCCACGAACGGTCTCAGGATTACTGTTTTGACTGAATTACTTAATGTTTGAAATCGAGGTCAGTATTAGCTCAGACTTCGATCGTATGATTTTAATTGAGTCTGTTTGGTTGATATTTAGCGGCAATTGACATATTGATGTATGTTATCGATCAATCGTTTGTGTAACTTTTAATATAATTGAACTTTCTTCTTCTTTATAACCATCTATGTTGTTTGTGAAAATAAATAAACATCCAACAGTCATATCCTGACCCCACACTAAGTACAAGTCCTATGTCGTTGGTACGAAAGACTTTTGGTCTCACAACACCCAGATGCGAATCAATTATTTGGGCCATACAAACATTTGTCTTGGTGCGCGAATCGAACAAGCGGCCTCTTGCTTCATAGTCGGCCGATGTGATATGTGTTTTCATAAAATATTTTGATTGCTGATTGTAGACTAGTCATATTCGTCTGGATAACGACCTTATGACCACTCCTTATATGGATCACGTGGTTATTATTATTAGCTCTTCTTTTAATACTTTCGATCTTAAGGAATATTTATTGCAACATAGATTCTATTTGTGTCGTAACTTCCGTGTGGAGACCAATATAAGCACATTGAACTCGCATAATGTTTAAACGTGTCTTTTGTGACAGAGTTCAGGATATGACGCAAAACACGATTTTTTCTACGAAAGTTTAGTGAAATTAAAAAACTTTGTCACACGCGCCATTTTAATTCTAAAACGACTTATGTGAATCTTTGTCAAATGAAACTGATCTTAAACGATTTGAAATTAGAGTGACTTTTAGTGCTTCGAACAGATACGCTACAAGAATGTAAATGAGAATTGGATTGGCACCTGCGAGTCTGGCGCGGCGGTGACGTCATAACACAGTAATGTAGTACGACTTGCTATTTGACACCTTTACACGGCAAAGTTAGATTGTCTTTACATACATTAAATCTGAGGTTTCATTTTGATTCCTCAGAATTTCGATTGTATTACAAATAAGCTGAATTATTTATTGAAACGTCATTCAAATGCAAAAAAAAATCATATTATAATCCAAACGGTCCTAGCTCGGTAAGTGCTAACTAATAAAGATAAGTGACTAATCAGTCTTAATTCGAGTTTTAGTGCATGGTTTAATAGATATAGATCTTAGATATTAATTGTATAGTTATAGAGAATCAATTCTCCTAATTCCTTCGCACCTTAAACGCGATAAGTCCTCGTTTTCGACCGACTTCCAAAAAGGAGAAGGTCCTCAATTCGTCTGTATTTTTTTTTTAGGTGTGTTACGCGATATCTCCGCCAAATGTGGACCAATTTTCAAAATTCTTTTTGTGTTTGATAGAGCTTATTCCAAGGGTGGTCCCATGTAAATTTGGTCTAGATCGAAGTCGGTCTGTTTAGTTTTTAAACTTGTGATTATTTTTTTTAAGTATTATCATCATCATCATCAGCCATAGGACGTCCACTGCTGAACATAGGCCTCCCCCAAAGATTTCCAGATCGACCTGTTGGAAGCGGCCTGCATCCAGCGACTTCCTGCAACCTTTATCAGGTCGTCGGTCCACCTTGTAGGTGGACGTCCTACGCTGCGCTTGCCGGTACGTGGTCTCCACTTGAGAACTTTTCTGCCCCATCGGTATTATAACCCTTGTTAATACATCTTCATGACAAAAGATATACAGCGGCAGTATATTAGCCAAGTTCGCAAAGTTCCGTGCCAACGAATGGATTCTCTTTTTGCGACACACAACTCGCACAATAGAGGTGTTGAATTCAATTTTTTATTCTAGTGATTAACATATGATTACCGGTTGTGAGGCGACGTTAATATATCTCATTTTGCGCCAGTTTTTGTTTCGATTCAATTTGTATTTAAAGTTGTAAAAGCGAAACTATTTTTAACTGTAGCGTTCAATCATCCTTAAATTAGTATCCGAACATCATGCGAATATAATAGTCATGTTAATAATATATCATTATAGTCATACATGTTCTATAAAAGATATAGAAGTATATGTGGCAATTAATATGAGATGTTTTGGTACTTCAACCCAATGTCGGGATTTTCAACCGATTTTCAATTTGTCTGTATTTTTGTATGTTAATACTCGTATGTATGCATGTGTCGAGCAAAGCAAATATAAATTAAATTTTCCCGGGACTGGATCCCTCATAGGGGGTTGACGTCAATTAAGCTAAATCCGCTCTGCAACATGCTTGAAAAAGTATGTTGCGCCGACCCCACATTAAGGTGGGATAAAAGCAGATAGAAAGAATATGAATATACCTCTATAATACGAATGTGAAACGATTTTCAAGATTCTGTTTGTGTTCGAGAGAGCTTACTCGAAGGGTGGTCCATAGAAATTTGTTGGAGATCAGCAGCCCGAGTACGAAAAACTAATGTAAATGTAAATGTATTCGAGTTGCGCGCACTGATGACGTTTGGTTAATATTTCATACAAATTTCATAGACGCGCATCGGGTTCGAATACATTTACGGTTGTCTGAAATTTTCCTGCTCAGGCCGCTGATGAGTTTTATGTTTTTTAACTTGTTTATTATGTACTGTATGTATGTTGTATGTAATATGTATGTATTTTTTTAAATAATTAGTTATATAATAACATTACACATAAGCTCACGCCTGTAAGCCCGCAGAGGTAGGCAGAGGCGAACTAGCGAACCAGAACACCCACATTTCGCTGAGCTTAGTTCCGTCCCAGATGTGATAGGCTCGCGATATGATATGTGAGCGCCATATCGTTCGCAAATTCCAGAATCCGGGCTGATACTGAAAAATCCAATATCACTTTGCCCGACCCGGGGATCGAACCCGAGACCTCAGGACGATAGTCGTACCGCGCACGCAATACTACGCCACCGATGCAGTCATTCATATAACATTTATATTACATATGTATGTATGTATGTATACAACTGGGTATCCTCCTACGGAAGTCACAAAACATTCAATTTAATTAGAGAAAAAGGATACGAACTGTATTTTAATGGCGGAATAAATCTTTTTGATATTTGTATGAGTACACAGAGATTTTACGGCGTAGGCATTTAATTTACTGTACTAAGATCATAAAACGACAGTAAAGAGGCAATGATGTCTAATGCAATGATCATAAAATTATGTCCGACTCAGTAAAATACCCACTAAAGCTTCGCTATGTTTCGGCAACGTTTTCGATATTCTATATTGGTATAATTCGTTATCTTAACTAGTAGACTGTCTTGGTGGCTTAGTTGTGTTGCGTGCATGTGCAACTACCGTCCTGAGATCTCGGGTTCGATACCCGGATCGGGCAAATTTTTTTTAAATTATTGTATGCAGTAACAGCCCGGAGTCTGGAATTTGTGCCTGAGATGGTAGGCTCGCCCCCTATCACATCTGGGACGGAACTAAGCTCGACGAAATTTGAGTGTTCTAGTTCTTCAGTACACCTCTACCTACCTCATCGGGGATACAGGTGTGAGCTTATGTTATGTTAAGTAATTAATAACAATACGTGAATAAACTTAGCTTAAACTTGAACTTCAGTTGGCAGATTTTTTGTATTCATAGATAATTAAATTTTAAATATATTTATTTATGCCTCTTAGGCTCAATTGCACCACTATTATTATCCTAGAGTTAGTCCTAACCGCAAGTTAAGTTACATGTCATTCATACATTTTCTGTCAATTTAGCTTGCGGTTAGGACTAACTCTAGGTTAATAATAGTGGTGCAATTGAGCCTTAAACAATTAATGTCTTAACGTATAATAATAATACTCTTGGTAATTATTTACAGATATGACACATCAGTCGACACTATTAAAGTTTATGCGCGTCACATGATTTTAAATCAAAACGCGATAAAACAAGGACCGTCGATACGGAATACACCGGGTGTTTCATAAAGTGGGTATCAATAAAAACTAAACTTACAGAGAGGATGGCTAGCAATCCAGTGGTAACATTTAAAATTTCGTAAGGCTTATAGTTTTTTAATAATTGAATAATGGAAACTTGAATTTGTGATGAAATTTTTTTTTCTTACTCATTGGATCATCAGTACTATATTTTCAAACCATCTATGGTGTAATTAAATTATTTTTGGCATACACAAAGCCATTCCTATGCAATTGTGAGGTTTACAGGCCGAATTCCAATTTTAAAATCCCCATGCTTATTAGTAGATAAAAAAAATAAATTAAATTTTATTTTTTTAACTTTACCATTGCCCTTTAAACCGTTCTCCCTGCATGTGGAATTTTTATTGGTACCAACTTTATGAAACATCCTGTATACTACTGATGAGTCAAGTATAGCTTGCCTGGTTTCGAAAAATGCACAATCAATATCCGCAACACTTTACTTTGTGTGCAATAAGACTTAAAATTGAGTGGCAATGTGTGTCATAACTACTGTCTCTACGTTATACATTCGAGACGCATAGCTTGCTAGACGGTATAGATGACACATGCTACATATTGTCTGGTAATTAAACATTATATTTAATATGGAAGACAATGTCCGGCTTGCATATCATTCGTCATCGGTAGTATCCTATTCTTTTTTTATAGCAGAGACTGGCAAACGAGCAGATGGGTCACCTGATGGTAAGTGATCTCCATCGCCCATAGACACCCGAGACTTAAAAAAAATTATGGGTACGTTACCAACCTAAAAGGATGGAATGGAAGGGAAGGAAAAAAGGGATCGGGAAAGGGAGGGGGAATTGGGCTACCGGAAATCTCACTTACCGAACGAAACGCGCCAGCGGGCTGCCACTTTACGTCGGTTTTCTATGAGACAGTGGTATTAAACCAGTCGACCCGTCCCATTCGTACTGTAGACGTAATTGTCTACGGCGAGGCTCTACCACTCAGACTCTGACACACATATTGAGGAAATAAGTAAACAAAATTGTCAAGAGAGATAGATCCTTTTTATTATTATATGTATGTGTAATGAATCAGAATTTAAGCCTCAAATAAAGTTTGATCCGTTAGCTCAAAATCTAACAAATTAAACCAACAAAAAGGAACTTCCTTGAAAAATAGGAATTCGCAATATTAACTGTACTAGATAGTACACTCCGAGCAGGAATATTTTCGACCGACTTCCAAAAAGGAGAAGGTTCTCAATTCGTCTGTCTTTTTATGTATGTTACGCGATATCTCCACCAAATGTGGACCGATTTTCTAAATTCTTTTTGTGTTCGATAGAGCTTATTTCAAAGGTGGTCCCATATAAATTTAGTCATGATCGGATTTGAAGTCGGTCCGTTAAGTTTTTAAACTTGTGATTATTGACAATTTAATTCGTATCGAGCTCGATGCACGTCTATGACATTTTGTATGAAATATTAACCAAACGTCAACAGTACGAAGTGAGTTCGATACGAATTCGATTCAAAATATCCCTGTTCTCGCCGCTGTAGTAGTTATAAGCTATGGCCACTATTTGGTACCAAACATGATAGCTTGAGAGCTTTAGATAGACTGTAAATAAGAAAATCAAATCAATACATATATAGAGTCACGCCTGTATCCCAGAAGGTTGACAAAGTCGCACTAGCTAACTAGAACACCTATATTTCGCCGAGATTAGTTCCGTCCCAGATGTGATAGGGTCGAGCCCATTGCCATACTGGGCATAAATTCCGGACTCCGGGCAGATACTGAATAAAAAACTTAGTGGACTAACTTCAAAGTTTATTCGATGGTGACCAAATATATAGGACCGCCCTTGGAATAAGCTCTGTCGAACAAAAATAATATTCAAAATCTTAGATATCGCGTAACATACATAAAAAATATAGACGAATTAGGGACCTTCTCCTTTTTGGAATTGGTCGAAAATCCAATATCACTTTGCCTGGGGATCGAATCCGAGACCTCAAGACAGTAGTCGTACCGCGCATGTAATACCACTACTCCGAGTCAGGCAAAACAAAACATTGGAATGCTATTTACATAAAACTAGGATATCATGCCTCAAATATATTATTCAATCGCATTGATCAACGATACATTTGTATTTCACATTAATCAGATTTATTTGTACTGTAAACCTTTGCCATTTCGAAGCGTTGTCACTAAATCCATTAGGTTAATATTTTGTCAAAAGCGTGGCATTTACTATTGTTTGATGGCTGATATCCAACGGAATCTCATTAGCACCCGACGCATTTGTCTACGTGCTAAACATTTTGTAGTCACGACGAATCCGAAGTTGACGTTGCTGCTAAATTCCAAAGAGATTTAATTTTATTTACTGTAGAGGGGCTATCAAGCAAGTTTCCATATAAAAAAAAACTTAACGGGCCGACTTCAAAATATATCCGATCGTGATCAAATTTATATGAGTCAACTCTATCGAAAACAAAAAGAATCTTGAAAATTGGTCCACATTTAACGGAGATATCGGGTAACATACATTTTTTTTTCATTTATTTGGGATAACAAACAATAGTACATTACAAATTGGTAGATTATACATATACATATACGGTTGTGGATAAATTTACTACCCACAACTCTATCCCCGAATTACCTATAACTGTTTAAATCAGTGACGTGATAAATGATAGTGCTTTAAGTTAAAAATTAAATATTATACAAAAAGAAGAAGAAATAAAAAAGAATTTTAACAATACAAAATACAACAATAACTAAACTATGGCAATAACAATAACATATTTATTTACTATTAAAAAAATATAAAACATAAAAAAAACAAATCTTAGAAATTATTATTTTAGACTGTAGATCAACATTCCTGTAACTCATATATAAAAAATATACAAACGAATTGAGAACCTTCTCATTTTTGAAACCTTAGTGAAGGCGTTTATTACAATCTACACCTGTTAATGTTCTAGAATCACATACAATTTAATTATTTAAACATTATTACGCTGGTATTACCTTGCGTATGTTTCAATTTATTCAAATAGCAGTGAGTGACTTATTACCTCGAGGTAACAACTTTTGGATCACAAGTTTCATGCTGTCGTCCCCTCTTTATACTACTGAATGTCTTTGGAAACTCTAATATTTGTGTATTTGACGATGTAACACCAACCTTGCCTTGTTATCCACACCCTTAGAACGGCATTTTCATACCATTTGGGCTTATCTCATTGTCGCCAGACATGCCATTCACGGAAATGGCACAGACTTTACGTAAATAGACATAAATATTGTATTTTAAACATAAATTACTTATATTATCCGCAAGTAAACCCTTGAGTGCCGTGACTGAGGCTCAATATCTGTAAAACGACGGCATTAACAATGGACGGCAAATTCTAGCGATGTGTTGTGATTGTATTGCATTATTTAGCATACACTTCTTATACTGAGCACTGACGTCATGATTTGCATAATACACGGCACGTAATGAATAGAAAACAATGACAGAGTAACACGAGTAAAAGTTACTCAATGCACGTGACATACGGACGTCAAGTTTATTGGTCTTACGTCTTAGGACCGCTTGCAGCTCCGCGATAAATCTCTAAGCCCTAGGATAAAACTAGTTTCGGTTTGACTCTACATTAATAATGCGAGTCGTCTATTAAACTCTCCTTTAAACTTTGCTGTTAGGTTTCTAATTAAAAATTAAATTAAAATCGTTCTAAGATTCTATATATTCTATTAATAAGATCGACCTTGAGACTACTATACGCGACGGTTTATTGAGTTTTTAATTTTTATGACTGAATTAGATGCAATTTGGCAAAAAAGATCATCATGGTGGATACAGGACTTGGATAAGGATCACCACATAGGATACTTTTATTTTGGTAACAGCCTCCGAGCAGGAATATTTTTGACAATCGAATTCGTATCGAGCTCGCTACGCACTGATAATAATAAATATAAATATAATAATAAATACACCCAACAGTCACACACATAGTCCTGACCCCACACTAAGATCAAGTCTTGTGTCGTGGGTATCAGGAACTACGAAATACTTTCGGTCTCACTATCTGTGGGCTGCACAAACATTTGTCTCGATGCGGGAATCGAACCCGCTACCTCACGTTTCACAGCCGGATTCTCGCCCGCTGCGCCACGGAGGTTATCACTGATGACAAATAATTAATATTTCATACAAATTTTATAGACGCGTTAGAATTCGATTGTCAAAAATATTCCTGCTCAGGCCGCAGGTTTCTTTGAGATATAGCTTTTACCAGAGTGTTCATGAGTTAAATAATTTACTCGCCGCACTGTATGTCCATGAGTCCCATGTCTATAGACTTCAGAAATATGGAGTCGGAATATTTAGACATTCAATACGAATGTATGGAATTATTGACCTCGACCGGTCTCGGCCCCTGCACTGGACATTGATATAATTCAAGTTATTATATCTTTACGCCTAACATTTCCTCAATATGTTAAGTAACTTAATATATTGTTTTAATTTTTTAGTGGTAGAGTCACTCTATAGACTGTAACGTCTACGGTACAAATGGGCCGACTCGACCGGTTTGATACCACTGTCTCGTAGAAAACCAAAGTAAAGTGGCAGTTTGCTGTCGCGTTTCGTTCGGTGAGTGAGATTTCTATTGGCCCATTTCCTCCACTCCCTTTTCCCTCCTCTTCCATTCCCTTCTTTTAGGTTGGCAACGCACCCATAGTTCTTTTTGTGGCTTGGTTGTGTCTATGGGTGGTGAAGATCTTACCATCAGGTGACCCATCACCTCGTTTGCCAGTCTCTGCCATAAAAAATAAAATAAAAAAACAGTGCTTTGTGCGTGTTTTGGAAATTGTGCCCGATATGGCGATAGGCTCGCCCCTATCACATCTGGGACGAAACTAAGCTCGGCGAAATGTGGATGTTCCAGTTCGCTAGTGCGCCTTTGCCTACCTCTTCGAAGATACAGGTGTGAGTTATGTATGTTATATGTATTTTATGATGTTTTAATACTTTTGTGTGTTCACTTGTTTTAGGTTGCCTGGGGGCTTAGCCAAGTGGCTTATGCGCTAGTCGAATAGAATAGTAAATGTATGGGAATGACATAAGACTACGCCGCATATAGCGTACACTTATGTCATTCCCATACGTTTATTATATTCGACTATTCTATTCGATTAGCGCATAAGCCACTTGGCTATGCCCGCTGGTGTATAAAGATTCGAATTGAAAAACTCAAACATGTTTGGAATTCCTGGCGTAGTCACTGTAAATAATTTACTTATATTTACCATTGTTTGGAAGATTCGTGGACAAATTTCGTAACATTTAAAACAGCCTTTAAACGATCACTCAATCGCGATGGATACATGCCGATTACATCATGGGTGACGTCACGGACAAAGCATTTCAACCGGCAACTCAGTCTGAGAATGCAAATGGAAAATTCAAATGTGCCCTTCAACGTTTGAACTTGCCTCTAACGGCATAACAATTAATTTAATTCGATTAATATTGTTGCAATTGCCATATCTCTTTGTCTGATTGTTTGCTTTATCGTAAGATTTATTTTGATGTAGTATGGAGCTTTATGACTTATGATTACGATTCTGTGTGATTAAATAGCCTAGCAATATAATGTATCGATCTTTGATTCCGAATCAATGTTCCAAGTTAGTTATTAACTGGGTCTTGCATTTCGTATCTAATTCTTATCAATGTATTTGTAATATCTACACGAATTAAAATAATAAATACACCCAACAGTCACACACATAGTTTCGACCCCACACTAGGTATATGCTGTATCGTGGGTTTTAGAAACTACGAGAGACTAGTTCTCACAACAACCAGACCCGAATCAAATATCTGTGGGTCTCACAAACATTTGTCTCAATGCGGGAATCGAATTTGCAGCATCTCGCTTCACAGCTGCCTATTAGCCTGTTACGCACATAACATGTCATATGGAAAAGTATTAAATATTACTTTTCGTATTTTTTTAATAGCAGAGGCTAGCAAACGAGCTGGTGGGTCAGACACACCCAAGACACAAAAAAGAATGATGGGTGTGTTGCCAACCTAAAAGGAGTGGATTGGACGGGGGGGGGGGGGAAAGGGGCAGCGGACCACCGGAAATCTTACTCACTGAACGAAACGCGACAGCAAGCTGCCACTTTACGTCGGTTGTCTGTGAGATAGTGGTATCAAACCGGTCGAGAAATACAAGACAATTTAGCTCTCAAACAGGAGTATCGAACGATGATCGCTTAATTTCAATCAACAAGTCTATTAATCGATAACGTGAAGTAAAGTTTATCGATGTATATTACATCATGTTCTGGATAATAAATCACGTCACGTCACAAGCAATGTTACGGTACATTTGCATAGTTGAAAGGATCAAAATCGCAACGGTTTATGATGATTGTTTATGTTAATAAGCATTGTGGATTAATTTATATCACTATTATTGCCAATATTTAGATTATCTCTGATATAAGCGTGTCGAAATGTCGAAGTTAATATGTGATTAAAGAATTTACGAAGATTTACATTTACTACTATTTTTCTATTAGGATTAAGGATTAAATTGATTAGGTTTATTACAAACGCTGCGATTTTTTGTCGTGTTGCGATCGATATATATTTTAATATAACAACATATTATTTCACACGTATATGCCCACGGAGATAATATTATTATGGACATTGTACAGGTGTATCTAACAATAGTATATTAAATACCTATATTAAGACACGTTAAGCTGAACGTGTAGGCTGGTTGGCAAATTAAGCTTTTTTCTTTTTCTATTACATACTCTTTCGGAGATATTATGTAACTTACTTAACTACTGTTTTACTATCTTTTCTTTCTTTCTATCTGCCATTATCCCACCTTAATGTGGGGTCGGCGCAACACTCTTTTTCAAGGATATTGCATAAAGGATTTGGCTTAGTTTTTACAACCGGCTGCCTGCCTGACGTCAACCCTCCCTGAGGGATCCAATCCCGGGCAAATTAAATAAGAAAACTCGCTTTGCCCGGCCTGGGAATCGTACCCAGGACCTCCCGGTCCACCCCCCATATACGCTGCCAGTAGACCAAGGAGGCGACTCGTGGTTGTTTTATTATAACATAACATAACATAAGATAAGCTCACGCCTGTATCCCCGAAGAGGTAGGCAGAGGCGCACTAGCGAACTAGAACACCCACATTTTGCCGAGCTTAGTTCTGTCCCAGATGTGATAGGGGGCGAGCCTATCGCCATATCGGGCACAAATTCCAGACTCCGGGCTGATATGGAAAAATCCAATATCACTTTGCCCGACCCGGGTATCGAACCCGAGACCTCAGAACCGTAGTCGTACCGAAATACCACCACGCTACCGAGGTAGTCTGCAGTCAGGCATGTTTTATTATGTTATGACTAATATGTTTCTGATCAGTTGCAGTATTTGTTTCGGATCTCTTCCATAATATTATGCAGCCTCTTCATACAAAATGTAAATGTAACCACGCAACACAAAGCACCTCAACATTTCTCAAGCGATACCATCGCACACCAAAATTATAAGCCGCACTTGAAAATGTACAATTACACGGGAACTTCTCCGGGTTTGTGTGTAGGAAGGCGCTTGGAGTCGGTTACTTTTGGATAGGCGATAAAATAATTTATTTTATTTTCCAAAATTTATCATAATAATTATTTTTAAAAAAAATAAAAATCTTTATTCACGTAGGCATGTAAACAAGCACTTATGACAAGTCAACACAAGTAAATTTTTAAATTAAGATTAATATAATTTACATTATATGAATATTTGAATTTGAAGACAGGCAGGCAAGTATGGACATAATAAGGATGGGATGGCTAAGATAGGGTGATAAAGGGGGATAGAAATAGAGTGTAAGTGAATGGGTTGTATGGGAATGGCATATGGCAGGATATTGCTTCTTTACGTGGACAGATAGTGACAGACTTCGTAGCGCAGCAAAATTCGGCTGGAAAACTGAAAGGCCGCGGGTTCGATTCCTTTACTGAGATAAATATTTAAGCGATCCACAAATGCATATTTCATGTTTGGACGTTTTGCGAGCGTAAAACTCCCGTAGAAAATATCATTGAAACCACTGTCTCACAGAAAACCGACGTAAAGTGGCAGCTTGCTGTCGCGTTTCGTTCGGTGAGTGAGATTTCCGGTGGCCCATTTCCCCCCTCCCTTGCCCAATCCCTTTTCCATCCCCTTCCATTGCCTACTTTTAGGTTGCCAACGCACCCATGATTCTTTGTGTCTTGAGTGTCTATGGGCGGTGGAGATCACTTACCATCAGGTGACCCACCTGCTCGTTTGCCAATCTGTGATATATAAAAAAATAATGCAAAATCGAGACAAAATAAAATATTCCGTAATCAAAAGATTACAACTGTAAATGAGCGTAACCAAATATGTTTAGAGATGCATAAGTGACCGGTCAATAAATTGAATGTAATCTTCACACTGCAATCAACGACGCTGCAAGCTTATGGACGCATTAGCGTGCTAATTTAAAGATTTAAACCAACAACTTTTATACTAATTAGCTCGTTTATTACCGCATGATTTATTTCAAGTCCTAATTTTTAATGAGTGAATCAACCCTGAGTCACCGTGAAGTGCCACACATTAGTTTAATTTTTATATACCTCGGTTGCTAATTCTCGGCTAAGGAACGTACGGGCGTGATAACTGCGATAAAATTAAGTGAGAATATGCGGATGACGTCATATTACAACCTAATCATGAAGTTAATGACGGTTGGGTTGGTTGTTTTGAGAACGATAATATAAACGGGTTTAATTTGAGAATTTTGTGATATTTGTTATGGAAATGCTAATTGTTAATTCAAGAATGAAGATGCTTTTTATTTTGAAGATGCGTATATTATCATCTTTAATCAAATACTACCTACTAAGGCTGTAAAGTTTTCAAAACGTGGGGCCTAAAATAAAATCAAATTGCGATAGAATCCGTTTAAACTATAAGTAATCATTATTAAATACTACCCTTTCTGATTAATGAAATAAATAATCACCTTCTTTTTCTTTTAAAAATAATGGCTTCCACGCATATGCGATGATTTAGCCAATGTCAAAGTAAATAGAGCAATTATGTTTTGACAATGACTATGAGACCCAGATGTGGATAACCTCAAGGTTCTGCTGGGATTATGGCGGTAATTTCTTCCAGCGCGGTGCCCCTCAGATGACCTTCACTCGGCGAATCGACCGAACAAAGCCAGCCAACGCACCAAGCACAACTCATCAATGATCACCGGTTAAAAAGTTTCCTCATTATGCCGTCCATCTTCACTGCAGTTTGATGTATTAAACCACATTACTTAAAAACCAACAAACACAGATCTAGAGAATAATATGAAATAATTTTAACAAGCGACGCCCACGCTGTCAGACTTCTGACTGACGCTGACTGAAAGCTTTTACAATTATTCTTTGCGAAGAGAATATAAATTGGGCAAGTAATTTGTCATAGAACCGTAAGTTTACAGATTCCTACGACATAAAAAAGTACGATAGTATATAATATTATTCAATTAAACATCACCTGATGCGTGTTTACATTCGGAAGGCAATGTAAAACTTTCCAAAGTACGACTTTTTTTATTAAAGTGAATACCGCCTTATAACACAAAAAAATGTATTTACGTAATTATTTCGCATGTATGTTGGTCAAATAAGAATATCATGTATGTACGTACACTAATATGAGCTGCGGTCGTAGCAAGAATATTTTTGACATTCCAATTTGAATCGAGCTCGATGCGCGTCTATGAAATTTGTATGAAATGTTGACCAAATGTCATTAGCGCGCAGCGACCTCTACACTATTTGGAATGTCAAAAATATTGTTGCTCGGGCCGCAGTTATTATTTATTTATTTATTGAATAGAACAGTACCAACACCACTTACACTATTCATACAGTATTTCGTCTTATAATTATGATTGAATAATAATAATAATAAATTCATCCATCATTCTCGCAGAACTTCAAGCACTCTAACATAAATACTAATATAATAATAATAATCTACGAATACTAATTGAACATCAAAATATTATTTAAATAGATTCTTATAGAAAAGAAATTCTGTTAATTTTACGTTCAAACCTAACTTTAAAACGGGACTGAACGTCTCCGTTCGTTCGTTTGGCTTCGGTGTTGCGTCCACACCGACCCCTTCGCGAACGTTCTTTCGCCTTCGTTCAGCCGGTGTGTACCCGCCATTATATGATACATCAATGCAACGGTCCAAAGTTAAAACTGTCTACGTGGCGTAGCTAATTATGTTACATATGCCGTATGACATCTGTCCTAAGATTTGAGGTTTGATACTCGAGTCGAGAATCACATATTGGATTAATCTTTTCAGTAAAAGTGGAATTTGTTCTCGATATGGCGCTAGGCTACCAACTAATACCTTATGGAAAAATAATTATCTCAACAAGATGGGGTTGTTCTAATTCGTTATTTCAACTCCACCTACCCCTCTGTGGATATAGGCGTGAGCTTATATGCATTAATCTAATGCTTAATATTGTTTAGTCTACTATTATTATACTAGTACTACAACAAACAAAATATATGTGGAACTATCCACAGTTAATGTTATCTTGGGCACCGCATCGTGGCCACTGAGGGTTTTGTTTTAACTTTATGCAAACAAATTAGAATGCAGCCTGTGTCCATTCAGTGCCTCGGGACTACGATCCCTCAAACGCAGATAATTGACTGACTACATTCATAACCCAGTAACTGTAAAAAGTGCCCAATTAAATAAAATTCTTAGGGGCTGCCTCTGGACACTCGATTCGAATTTGAATTCGATTCTATTCCATTTAGGACGACTTGCACCACTATTACTTACGAGGTTAGGACTAACTGTAGGTTAGTTATAGTGCAAATCGCCCTTAGTGGCTTAAAATTCCACCGAAATTCCATTCCACATGTCAATTTGGAACATTTCATCATTTCATCCAACCAAATGTCATCAGTGCGCAGCGAGCTCGAATACATTTACGATTGTCAGAAATTTTCCTGCTCGGGCTTCTGGACTATAATTTGTGGAATATTGTGTGTTGTTTTATTAAATTCTTACATAAAAAAAACTTAAAAATATATCTGACAACCTCCATGGCGCAGCGGGCGAGTAGCCGGCTGTGAAGCGAGAGGCGGCGGTTCGATTCCCGCATTGACACAAATGTTTGTGTGGCCCACAGATATTTGCTTCAAGCCTGGGTGTTGTGGGACCGAAAGCCTCTCATAGTCTCTGACACCCACGATACAGGTTATAGTAGTGTAGGGTCACGACTAGGTGTGTGACTGTTGGGTGTATTTTAATTTAATATAATTATACCATCGAAGAAGCAAAGCGATCAGCGGCTAATCCAATTAAAAATGTTCGACGCCATTCAGTCGCCCAGTTACTGCGTACTCACTATAACGGGATGTTTAAAACGTAATAACCAATTGTTTGTACAACTCGTCCAAACGATTGCTCTAGTACTCTCTTCGACACTTGTCTTCGTTAACCCACTGATGTTTAAATGTTAATTCTATTAGGTATTTAAGGCGTAACTAAATAGTCGTATGCCGCCTACCCACATTTTACTGTTAGAAATATATGCGTACTTTTAGGTATAGCTAAGCCAATTTATCTGTATACGCGGCGGAATTCGGAAACAGCATTGTTTTTACGATCTGTTTATCACATATTAAATAAAATATTTTAACGAGTTAGATGCCTCCTTGGTCTAGGAGCAGCATGTATGGGCTATGGACCGGCAGGTCCTGGATTCGATTCTCAGGTCGGGTAAAGCAAATGTTCTAATTTAATTTGCCCGGAACTGGATCTTTCATAAGGGATTAACGTCAGGTATGCTGCCGGTCGTAAAAATTAAGCCAAATCCTCTCCGCAACATGCTTGAAAAAGTGTGTTGCGCCGACCCCATATTAAGGTGGGATAGGGGCAGGTAGAAAGAAATAAAATATTTTAACGAGTATAAAGATTTACGTTTAAAAATTACCATTAAATTAATGTTTTTCACGATTCATTATAAAAATATTTGTTTCAGATGGTGATGTTAGATCGAAAGACTGAACTACGAGATACTTATACCCATGACATAACCTGAATCTTACTGTAGTATCAGATCTATGTGTGTTATGCGTTATTATTTATTTTTATTTTAATACCATTAATAATTAATTTATCAGACAGCACTAAATGTGCATATGGCACCTTCACCACATACATTGTATAAGTTTGTCAAGCTATAATATCTGCGTAGTTTTACTCTTCTGTGTGGGTTGATAATGTGTTGGAAAAGTTTATATTTTTGTTTTCCGATGCGGTAATTATAGTTTAGCATATTTTATAAACAATTCCAAAGCTTTGTTTTGGCAATGAGTAAGAGTAAATGTATGAATGAATGATTCATTACGCAACCAAACGTTTAATAGTATCAATATAACATAAGCATAAGCTCACGCCTGTATCCCCGAAGGGGTAGGCAGAGGTACACTAGCGAACTAGGACACCCATATTTCGCTGAGCTTAGTTCCGTCCCAGATGTGATAGGGGGCGAGTCTATCGCCATATCGGGCACAAATTCCAGACTCCGGGATGATATGGAAAATCTAATATCACTTTTCCCGACCCGGGGATCGAACCCGAGACCTCAGGACGGTAGTCATACCGAAATACAACTACGCCAACGTGGCAGATAAACATAAGATACTAGTATAAATAACTGGATAGTCAAAGTATCAAAGAAGTTAATTGAAATAAACGTAAATATTATGTTACGAATTACGTCATATTTATTACCTTACGCGGACTATAGGCGACTTAACGTTATTAAATGTCAGCTTTTTCTTTCTTTTCACCTGCACTTATCTCGCTAATGTGGGGTCGGTAAAATCGAAGTTTAAGTATGTTTTGCACAAAGGATTAAGTCTTAGTTTTCAACCGACTTCAAAAATGGAAAAGGTTCTCAATTCGTCTCTGTTTTTTTAAGTTATGTTACGTGACATTTCCGCCAAAAGTGAAGAGATTTTCAACAATCTTTTTGTGTTGCATAGAGCTTATTCCAAGGGTGATCCCATATTATAAATTTGGTCACGATCGTATAAATTTTGAAGTCAATCCGTTAGGATTTTACTTTTTATAACTGTCTGTCTGCCTGACGTCAACCCATTTTAGGGGATTCAGTTTCAGACAAATAGTGTTCGAAAAATAACGTTTCACTACCTGATATTCGAAACTGGAACCTCCGAGTACATAGTCCATCTATGTCATTATATTATTCAATTCCATTAGACCAAGAATGCAGTTTTTCTAATCTACTTATGTTATCGTAAATCCAATTCTATGTATATTTATACAAACAGCTTTCGTGGCGCAGTGACGAGTAGTTGAGAAGTGAGAGGCCGCGAGTTTGATTCCCGCACCGAGATAATGTTTGTGTGGCGCACAGACATTTGTTTCGGGTCTGGGTGTTGTGGCTATAAACGAAAGTCTCTCATACTTCTTGATACCTATGGCACCAGACAACTATCTGAGTGTGGTCAGCGGTATGTGTGTGACTGTTGGTTATTATTATTATTAATACAAATTGTCCACATTAAGTCAGCCTAAACATAATTCATATTCACTTACGCCTCCGCTGTAATTTCGCAATAATCTGAAACACTTCTTAGTAACTTCAACATAAACGCTCATAAAACCCATAACAAGACATAATCCCCCATTGTAACATCAAAAGCCCTTCGATCACTTTAATACCCATTTATACACCTAAAAGTATGATGATCGGTGTTTACATCACAAACTTTGGTAGCAAACATCAATAAACTTTGTACACTGATAATCCGATTAACGTACCAACCGCTACTAAATAAATAACTAACAAGGGTACGACATCCGATCACACGACACAATAGCCTAATAAACACACTATAAAGACCACCCGTGTTCTATTATATCTACGGATTGCTCCGAGACTCGTTTATTTGAAGAAATAAACTAACAATTTCATTACAAAACAAAGCTATGGATTTCGTATGAACGAAAGTGCGTGGGACGGTATCCAACATCGTTTCATATTTACGGCAATTGCGGTTCTATTTAACATCCAATTGGGCGTAATATCGCTCGTAGTAACGTCTTCATTTCACTGATATAGTGAAATCAACCTTGAATTATACAAAATAAGACATTTATTTAATTAATCGCGTACGCTCGTAGAAATTGTTAATAATATTAAAGTGAGAACAGGTGGCAAGTCTCAGTAGGTTTTGCTACTGTAATTGCTCACTACTTAGACGCTGTCGCGATAGCAATGGCGATTTATAATGAAATATGGTTTATTTCTGTGAAGTAGCTGAGTTTAGTATCCTATTAGCAAGGAGCCCTAGCTGGTTAGGTGGGAAAACAAAATTGGACTTTAAAAATATCACAACAGAGATTACACTGTCCTGAAACCTTCAAGAGAATAAGACATTTTTACAAGAATAACAGGGATTGTGTGGATGAATGAAACACGATTCAGGGTGCAAGTACATGGGCTATTCATAACTTTTATACTTCAATAGTATGACTACTATATTTAGCAAATAATGGATTAACACTTTCCCTTTTAGTATGAATTATGAGTAAACTATGGTTTCCGAAATTATGTGAAGTAAAAAACGTACACATAAAATAAGATTACACCTTACTTTTATTACCTCTCCGTATTTCGTTGAAAAATGAGGCATGCGGTTTAAAATCTACAGGAGGTACTATACTGCGGTCAGACGATTTCAACGCGCTCGTTTCTTAATGTGCCTACCGCTTGTCGACTCTACCTACATAATTTTAAAACAATGAATACTCTACCTTAATAAAGTATATCATTTATTTAATACAAATGTATTGTCATCCTATTAGTACGTTCACAGTAATGGTGTGTATTGTGTAGTGACGTCAGCGAGGCTAGTTGTGGGCGCCGGATGCCGCCCACGAGTTTCCGCACTCGCTAGCACTTCCGCTCGCAATTTCAAGCTTTAGAGGAAATTATCCTCATATCGAAATATTGCTCCGGTTATAGTCTAACTATAGGTAAGCGGAAAAATGTATAGTATACGCAACTTTGATGTTATCAATATGTTTTGTATTGAGATATAGTGAGATAGAGTGCACTTTTAGACTATATAACTGTTGTTAGTTTTTAAAGAGGAGAAGGAGGCCTTTGCCCAGCAGTGAGACACCAACGAGAGCGTGAATATTGTAAACTGTCGGTAAAAAAATGAATTATTTAAAGAATGTATCATCATCATAGCTTTCTATAAATTGAGTTTAAAAAAATAAATATTAAAAAAAACATGAATACTGTCTAATACTATAATGAATACGTATGTTTTAAATACATTACAAATCATCGATAAAGTAGTACTGGAAGTGATATATTGTTGTAATTAGACTTTAATTAAAGTTTTGACATCTTATTCGTGCGAGTATCGTGCTACTAAGTCGTATAAGTTATCCATTTTATAATTAATCAAAATTAACATATCAATATAAAAGCAAATGTTTAATAATTTATTTATTTATTCGATTTTGTTTATTATTTTTAACCACGCTATATAAATAAAATTAATGATTCAATTGATATAATTAGATGAGAACTTCTATATATAAAGCCGCTACTAAAGATCCCTCAGAAGGGGTTGACGTCAGGCAGGCAGCCGGTCGTAAAAACTAAGCAAAACCATTTCTGCGACATGCTTGAAAAAGTGTGTTGCGCCGACCCCATATTAAGGTGGGATAAGGGCAGGTAGTTCGTCTGTCCACCTTGCTGCCTTCAGTGGACGTCCTGTGATAATGATGATGAAAATCAAAGAAAAAATGTATTGATACTGAATAATATAAAATAAGCAATTTAAATAAAATATTAAATAAATTTTAATTATAAATTAAATTGTAATACACGCAAATCGACATTGAACTGTTTTAATTTTACTGCGATCATATTTTTAAAAGAAATTATTTTGTCTATAACACCTTTTTCAACTGTGTTTACCATTGGGTATTGTGTGGTCACTTTGCTTGAAAAAGATAATCACAAGTTTAGAAACTTAACAGACCGACTTCAAATCCAATCGTGACCAAATATGGGATCACCCTTGGAATAAGCTCTATCGAATACAAATAATTTTGAAAATCGGTCCACATTTGGCGGAGATATCGCGTATACATAAAAAATATAGACGAATTGAGGACCTTCTCCTTTTTGGAAGTCGGTCGAAAATATTCTTGTTTCATTCACTAACATGCAAGGCATACATACATACATAAGCTCACTGCTGTATCCCCGAAGGGGTAGGCAGAGGTGAACTAGCGAACTAGAACACCCACATTTCGCCGAGCTTAGTTCCGTCCCAGATATGATAGGGGGCGAGCTTATCACCATATCGGGCACAAATTCCAGACTCCGGGGTGATATGGAAAAATCCAATATCACTTTGCCCGACCCGGGGATCGAACCCGAGACCTCTAGTCGTACCGAAATACAACCACGCCACCGAGGCAGTCGGTGAATGCATGACATTATACATAACTCAGTTTAATAAAGCGGACCCTGCTCGTAGGTCCTCTAAAACAAAGGGCACAAATCTCCAATCTTGAGGCGCTATCGCCTCACGTGGATCGTCACACGCGGCCTGGACGTATCTCATGAACATACCAAGCATTTATTCTTGCATTCACAATTTATTTTAATTTGAATTTAATCGATTTTAATACAATGCATTTTTGAATAAATTGACGTCACGAATAAGTATGCTTCATCTTTATATGAGATTGCTATAGTTATTGTAATTTAATATGGCACGATATTTAAAGAAATTTACGAATTTGGAAAAAAAGAAAGAAAGAATGAAATAAACTTTATTCAGCCAATGTCTCAGGCAACAATAAGTGGGATAACAAAAAAAAGATAATATGTAGCACTAAGAAGTAACAAATTTGTTAATTACTTATTTTTTTTATTTATAATTAATTATTAATATGTATATCAAAAATATATAAAAAATACAATTACCTAAAAATAATTCAGTGCATAGATAGAGACCGAAGTCTAAAAGATGTTCTATTATCTTCTTTTTCTTCTTCTACCTGCCCTTTCGTGGTGTCGGCGCAACATACTTTTTCAAGCATGTTGCAAATAGGATTTGGCTTAGTTTTTACGACCGGCCGCCTACCTGACGTCAAACCCCAATGAGGGATCCAGTCCCAGGCAAATTAAACTAGAAAATTTGCTTTGCCCGACCTGGGAATCAAACCCAGGACCTCCCGGTCCACAGCCCATACATGCTGCCACTAGACCAAGGAGGCGACAAAGAAAGATGTTCTATTGTACTGAACAAAAGGTAGTCATGTTTTTTTTTAAAACAACGTAATATGATGTTCGATAATGTCTATATTTACGTACCAACTACCTCTTTGAAAATAATTCGTAAATTCGAGGACTTTATCAAAATATTAAATAAATATCACACACATAGTCTTAACCCCACAAGAAGATACGAATCCTCTGCCGTAGGTATCAAAAACCACGAGAGACTTTCGGTCTTACATACCCTAACCTGAAACAGATGTCTGTGGATCATAAATATTAGTCTCAGTGCAGAAATTGAACCCGCGTCCTCTCGCTTTGCAGCTGGCACGATGAGACCGCTGTCAAATATTATTAACCTACTAAACCGATAAAATAACCACCATATTTATTATAGGAAGTGCTTGGACAATGTATTTAAAAAAAGAGACATAAATAATTCGCTTACTCACCATTCTGCTACAATATTGCTTTACTGTAGGACGACCACCTCTAAAGAGCGCGGAGTCGTGTTTTAATGCTCAAACAATAAATGTACATAAAGAAATAAAATTTAACAACGGGGTAACAAATCTGAGCGCGCGGATAGACATTGCACGCGATAAATGTAACATTATACACGATAAAATGTTTATTGTCCTAGTTTCGCATCACACGCGTCGCGAGCTTTGCCCAGATCCTTGCAAAACTTGCCCTGAAACTCGTTATAAATTTTATTCTGATATACCTTCCATATGCGGAATGCGGTGGGTATTTAAAAAAAGACTCGGAAAATAATATTTTTTATTATTTTACAATTTGAGGCCGAGAAATTTCATAGTTCATGCCTAAATAGGTTGATCATGATCATCTTTCTGTCTACCTGCCTTTATCCCACCTTAATATAAATTTGGCGCAACATTTCAACCATATTACTAAAACGATTCAGTTTTTTACTCGTTTTTTACGACTGTCTGACGGTACCCCAATTTAGGGGATCCTGGGAAAATCGTACTAGAATAACACTTGTCTGATCCAGGAATCGAACGCAGAGCTTCCAGGTTCCTAGTCCAAGTATTCGACCAAGAAGATATTATGAGTTGTGTAGATCATATCATATAGCAAAATCTTAATAAATCGGTACTTTAAAGAGCCGTTTAATATTGATCACCATAGAAAAACAGTAAAGACGTGCCACCCATACACTTCTTTATACGATGTATTAGCAAAAAATAACATACAATAACATCCATGGCGTGGGAGTAACACTTGCTAATTAAAGGATATCATAATTGGCGTTGTACCTTTTACATCAACTATTGCTTTTTAAATTAGCAGGTTGTTGTCGCACTTTCAGAAAGGAATAGCTATGTAGGTCAGGTCATTTGCATCAGGCCTCGAGAATGTGGGGGTGTACTATGGACACTGCATTGCACTTAAGAAAAAAAGTTTAAAATATTGGCAGTGAAGAAAGATTAGAAGATAGAAAGAAGAAGAAGTGAAGTGTAGAAGTAGTGTAGGGTGCCGATAGAAGTGAAAACTTATAACTTAGAATTTTAGTATTGAAAACTGTTTCATAATGATTAAATTAAAATTATCAACATCAATCTGGTTTTCACATCTATTGACACTCCGAGCAACAATTATACCTCTATGTTTAAATTGTATACATACATACATAATTGTATACATGTATGTTTATATGTTTTTTTAATTATTCAAATATATTATTATAGCTACAGATATGCTGCTTTTACGCATGTTTGTGACACGAACTCATAAGATTTTCCCCAACCAAAAATTGCTCAAAAATTGCCTGTGATAAAACCTGAAGGCAAATTTTTTCTCCATCGCGCTTAAAAATGGTGTGCCGACCCCACATTGGAGTGGGATAAGGACTGACAAGAGAAGTACTTTCCACATCTCATCAAATCTTTACCAGAATGTGAAACCCTTGGTTAATGACCTCTCCAATTATTAGACATGTTGTCTCCCTGGGTCTAGTGGCAGCATATAATATGGGCTGTGGACCGGGAGGTCTTGGGTTCGATTCTCAGGTCGAGCAAAGCGAGCGTATTATCTAATTTTAATTTGCCTGGGACTGGATCCCTCCGAGGGAGTTGACGTCAGGCAGGCAGCTGATCGTAAAAACTAAGCCAAATCATTTATACAGCATGCATCAAAAAGGGTGTTGCGCTGACCCCACATTAACGTGGGATAGGGGCAGGTAGAAGGAAGGATCCAATTCTAATACAAAACTTTCATACAAAAATAACTTTTACATAGAAATACGAAAATTGGAGAAGAGAAAGGTATAAGATAAAGTGATAATAATAGGTATGCCCTTTTGACCGAAAACGGGAATAGCCCGAACGAACCGAGCATTCGGTGCACCTCTAGCTACCCTTGAAGTGTAGGCGTAGTCCGTAGTGGGTGTTTCATATTATTATTTTCACTATTATCTGAGTATTTCTTATTTTATTTTTACACAATCAGTAGATCATACGTGGGTTTTCTATATCCATAACACAGAATTTTAGTAGAGGCGAAGATTTTGCGCAGAAAAATATCTCAAGACTTTTTAGTATTGTACTTAGCAGTATGAAAATCGTCTCCTTGGTCGAGTGGCAGCATATATGGGCTGTAGACCGGGAGGTCCTGGATTCGATTCCCAGGTCGGGCAAAGCTATGTTTCTAATTGATTTGCCTGGGACCGGATTCCCCAGACGGGGGTTGACGTCAAGCAGGCAGCTCATCATAAAACCTAAGCCAAATCCTTTCCACAATATGCTTGAAAATGTGTGTTGCTTTGACCCCACATTAAAGTGGGATTAGGGCAAGGAGAAAGAAATACTTAATAGTATGAAAATAACAATATAAGTTATACAGCCTCTGTGGCATAGCGAGCGAGTAGCCGGCTGTGAAACGAGAGGCTGCGGCTTCGATTCCCACACCAAGACAAAAATTTGTTTAACCCATAGATATTTGTTTCGAGTCTAGGTGTTGTGAGACCGAAAGTATTTTGTAGTTTATGATACCCACAGTACAGGTTATACCTAGTATGGGGTCAGGACCATGTGTGTGATTGTTGAATGTATTAAAAAAATACTGGACTAAAGCCTTACCCCTCTCTTTGGGGGAGAAGACCCGTACCCAGTAGTGGCATAGTATAGAGAGTTTACCCTAATCTTAGAGGCGTAGTTTAATATTTCTATATGTCTATGGACTATGGACGATAAAAGTTAGATCTTAGAAAATGTCCAAATATTCAAGATTCTGTAAAAAGGAGAAATTTTGATCTCTATTTTGAGTTGCAATATGAATCATGCAATATGAATATGACGTTGACGACCTACCATGTACCACCATCTCAACAACCACGACCACTCTGCCAAGAGTGCACGACTAAGAAGAAGAAGATGAATCATGCAAAACATAATTGCAAGTGACTTACAAGTGGCTGAGATCTATAGAGCGAACTTCGACTAAGTCTAAGTCAAAGAAACGAACTCAGTGATGATTTGGAATCTTTAAATCGAACTTTGAGTTACTCCAACCCTTTTTACAAGAAAAACAGACTGACAGACTAACCAAAGATTTTCTTGTAAAAATGACTGACTAAGCAAAAGGTCGATTTAAAAATTCCAAATCCTCACTGAGTTCGTTTCTTTGACTCAGACTTAGTTGAAGTTCGCTCTATAGATCTCAGACTTAATCTACGCCAAATTTAATGCCGATACTAGGCAAATAGCTTGAGTGTTTATGAATAAAACGGTTGAATGAGCAGACACGCGCAATATTTCATCGACGACGTATCCCAAACTTAACCTCTATAACTCAAGACTTGCGAAACAAGCTTAGACTTTAACATATAAGTAAATACCTAAGCATTTAGTAACTGTCTACCCACTAATAGCGAATGAATGCAACTGATCCCTGTAAACTGATAAAATTGAATTTAATTTATACTGCATTGTTTTAGTACCTACCGAATATATATTTTTATTAAGTTTCTAGTTATAACTTTAGTCACAAATCTTTGTATAATCGCCGGTGCACGCATGTGCGTGATTGGGTATGTTGAATGACTTAAACGATTGAGGTTATATTTTTACTATGACAACTAACAATAAAATGAGCAACAATTTTTGTTAAGACGGCGTATAATTTGATAAAATAAAACATAACACTACAATTTATGAGATGGAAGTAACTTATGCGGGCGAAACCGCGCGGGCACCTAGTTACACTATCAAATATATATCAAAGAGTGTTCATTGTTTATATTGAATGAATTTGAATAGATGAGTTAATGGAATGACCGATCTCGTGGTTTTATCTTAATAGATGATTGATTTCGCCAATGCGTTGTAAACCGACCGTCTGACACATTTATCACGTCTAGTCATGGATACAAAAATAAAATCAGTATCCAACTGATTCAGTATGATTTGTATCCTTGAAACTTATTACTATTGTAAGTATATATTGAGCTGTAACATTACTTTACGAGTTGCGAGCCCGGTGGACTTTCTATTTGACATTTATATTTATTTATAGTACCTTTAATATCGCAGAAGGGACGGCGACGTCAGTGGGCGCAGACTGCGGAGCGTGAATCCGACTGCCATTGTGTATGCGTGTAAGGTAAAGTGAAATATGTCAGTGTAACATTGTAGCTTCTGATATTAATATTACAACAACTCACAATGAGAATGTTTATGAATATACTCATATTTTTAATATTGTAGCTTGAACTCAATAACATGACAGCCTCCGTGGTGCAGCGGGCGAGTACCTGACTGGGAAACGTGAGGTCGCGGGTTCGATTCCCGCACCGAGACAAATGTCAGTGTGGTCCACAGATATTTTTTTCGGATCTGGGTGTTGTGAGACCGCAAGTCTCTCGTAGTTTCTGATACTCACGACGCAAGACTCGATCTTAGTGTGGGGTCAGGACTATGTGTGTGACTTATGGGTGTATTTATTTATGTATATTTATTATTAACTCAGATGAAATTCCAAGTGTTTTAAAAGCAGATGATGGTACGTGTTGCGGCAGTGGTGGTGTAAAGAAAATCCTTTTTTTGAAATACACTATACTTTTAATGAATTTGTTTTACATCTTTTGATTATGGAAAAGAAGATTATTAGTAACGCTGTGCCGTGTTTTGTTATGTCGAATGTGTAGTTCGCGTCTTCCTCGTCGGCACGCCACCACGCGCTGATTCGCGCACACGGCGGTCAATCCGCCAATCACGGCTGGCAACGGCCCGGCGCGACTTTCAAACTGATATCGGCTAACATCCTCCCGGCCTTGGAAACAGCAGGTTCTAATGTTAAAGAAGTCACGCAAGCTCCCGGCAGCTACCACATCCTTAGTCATTGCGTAACGGAAGTGGACAAATTTTTGAAAACGCCCGTCTCACCACACCATCAGCTTTGCGTATATCCGCCACCCGCGATACGCCGTCCTTGCCTGGATAAGTTTTAATAATTCGGCCCAAACTCCATCGCAACGGAGGGAGATTGTCATCTTTGATGAGTACAAACATGTTTTCCTTCAGATCTCCCTTATTGTGTTGCCATTTGCTTCTCACTTGTAATTCTGAAACGTATTCCTTCGCCCACCGGTTCCAGAAATGCTGGCGGATTTGTTCGACTCTTTGATATCTCGTGAGTCTGTTAGCTGGGACCTCTTGAAGGTCGGAAAACACAGGCGCTGTCAGCGGGCGACCAACCAGAAAATGCGCTGGAGTAAGAGGAAGATAGTCGTGTGGATCGGAAGACATAGGAGTCAAAGGACGGGAATTTAGGACTGCCTCAATCTGAGTTAATACCGTAGTCATTTCCTCAAAAGTTAGGTGTGCATTGCCTACCACGCGCCTCAGGTGATGCTTACAGCTCTTCACCCCAGCTTCCCACAAGCCTCCAAAATGGCTTGCGAACGCGGGAATCATTTTAAAATTAATCTTTTGCGAAATTGCGTAGTCCCTAACCTTGTCAGAACAACCTTCTAAAAAGTGTGCGAATTCGTTCATTACGCCGACAAAGTTACGCCCGTTGTCTGAAAAGATTTCAATAGGTTTTCCGCGGCGTGCAATGAATCGTTTGAGCGCTAACAGATAAGCATCCGATGAAAGGTCAGACACTAGTTCGAGATGAATGGCACGAGTTGCAAAACATATGAATAAACATATGTACGCCTTGTTCACCTTAGCTCCCTTACCCTTTCGATTTAAAATATACAATGGTCCAGCAAAATCGACGCCACAGCGTAAGAAAGGAAAGCCCGGAATTAATCGCTCGCGTGGTAAGTTTCCCATTATCGGACTGAGAACCTTAGCTCGCAATCTAGCGCATTTCATACAATTGTAAACTACGGTTTTTGCAAGGTTTCGACCACCGATGGGCCACCAATATTCGCGCACTGTGAATAAAAGAAGCTGTGGTGCGGCGTGCAATGTCCGCTGATGCTCGAATCGAAATAATAAAAGTGTAAAATGATGTTTACTATTTAATAATATAGGATGCTGTTTTTCAAAGCTAAAGTCTGCTGAATACTGAATACGACCTCCAACTCTGATAATATTCTGATCATCAAAATATAAATGTAATTTCGATAACTGAGAATTACATATAACATCTTTCTTCTGACGAAAAGATTCATACAAATCAGGATAAGATTCTCGCTGGCTTAACCTCGCCAACGTTATTTCCGAATGTCTTAACTCGTCTAATGATAACAAACCGGTTTTTCTATTTGCCTTATTCAGCAAATTATATAAAAAACGCAAAACGTAAGCCATTGCTCGTTTTAATCTTATGTAATTGGAAAATCGAACGAATGGAAACAAATTAGTATCGCCAGTCTGACTGGTTACGTGACATGTTACAGTTGCCTTTAATTCTGGTAACTCATCTGTACTAGAAGCCTTACATGAATAAGATACATCCAAATGTAGTTCTTGTAAAAACTGTGGACCCTTCCACCATAAATCGGATGTACTGAGTGCATCTATATTAAGGCCCCGAGATACTAAGTCGGCTGGGTTTTGCTTCCCCTGTACGTGACGCCACGGCTTGTCTTGTGTCAAACTATGAATTTCAGCAGATCTGTTTTGAACAAATGGTTTAAGCGCGTTTGTCGGCATGCCCAACCACCCCAGAACAATTGTGGAATCTGTCCAGAATACGACATTGTTTAATTTTGAACGCAAAGATTGGCTTATTTTTGTGTATAGTCTCGCACCTAACAAGGCACCACATAGTTCCAACCTAGGTATAGTGGTAGGTTTTAAAGGAGCAACCTTGCCTTTGGAACATAGTAAATGCGTAGCAATTACTGAATGACTAGAAATTGTTCGAAGATAAGCGCAAGCGCCGTAAGCCGTTTGCGAGGCATCCGTAAATATGTGCAGTTCTATACATATAGGATCATTGCACATAGCATAACGTGGTATTCGCAACGTAACAAGGCACGCAAGACCCTTAATGAATTTATCCCAAACTTGTACCACGTCGCGCGGTACCGGCTCATCCCATTCGAGTTTTAGTAACCAACACTTTTGTAACAATGTTTTTGCTATGGTAATTGCTGGACTAATCAGTCCCAAAGGGTCATAAATTTGAGAGGCACTCGATAAAATTACACGTTTTGTTAAAATATTATTATCGTTACCATTAATTTGTGAATAATATAATAATTCATCTGACTTATTATTCCATCCGATACCCAATGTTTTAGTTTGTACCTCATTATTTGATGTAAACATTTTCGTAATAACTTGGGTATCATTAGGGTTCGCGTGGTCAAAATTGAAAATCCACTTACGTAAAGTAAAGAGTGCAGATCTTAGTAATTGTGTAATATCATCACAAATTTCGTTCAATTTTGAGATACTGTTAGCCCCACAAATTAAATCATCAACATAAAAATTCTCATTAATATTTTCCTTAATATGCGGAACCTCAGATTCTTGAGCCAATTGTTTTAAACACCTACAACTCAAAAATGGGGCGGAAGCAGTGCCATACGTCACCGTATTTAAACGGTATACCTCTAATGGATCAGGATATGGATATGGATTATCACGCCATAAAATAAGCTGACAATCGCGCTCGTCGTAGGCTATCAATATTTGCCGGTACATTTTCTCAATGTCCGCACAAGCTACATACCTATTTTCGCGAAATCTTAGTAAAATTGCTATTAAATCCCCTTGTATAGCGGAACCGACCATCTGTAAATCGTTTAATGACACACCGGAACTAGAGGCCATGCCAGCGTCAAACACTACTCGCAACTTCGTAGTTGTGGAATGTTCTCTAAACACCCCGTGGTGTGGTAAAAAATAATGTGGTGTACTATAATTATTATTATGTACAAGACTCATATGACCAAGGTCAATATATTCGCGTATAAAATCTGTGTATAAACGTTTGTAACTAGGGTTACGTTGTAACCTCTTTTCTAAGGCAAAGAAACGACGTTCAGCCTGTGCGCGAGATTCTCCCAATAATTTAGGAGATTGCTTAAACGGGAATCGAACCGTGAACCGACCATCAGTGTTCCGCTCTGTCGTGCGAATAAAATGCTCCTCGCACGCACGCTCTTCGTCGCTACCCAATTCCTGACCATTGTTAGGTAATTCTTCTAATTCCCAAAACTTGCGTAATGATTGGTCTAATGAACATGCGTCAGTGTCTGTAAATTGCGTAAAGTTACAGTTGACGCGCTCCGTTTGTTTATGCGTTACGGAGTGAATAACCCCGGACACTATCCAACCTAAATGCGTATTCTGAAGGAAAGGCCCGGATATTAATCGAATTTTACCTTTATTAATTAAGTCCCAAAACAAATCCGCGCCTATCAATAAGTCGATCGGACGACTTTCATAGAACAGTGGGTCTGCTAGAACAATATTTTTAGGTATGTCACAACTTACCTTTAAAGCGTACATAGGTAAAGTTGAGGTTATTTCTGGTAGAATTAAACACTGAATACGAGCAGTAAAACTACCGTTACATGATCGTAAGTCGATATTGCAGGCCTTTGTGCTCTGCGTTATCGAATTACCTACACCATAAATATTTTGAGTGGACTGTATAATTTGCGAATTCAATTTATCACTTAATGATTGCGTAATGAAAGAACGTTCGCTGCCGCAGTCGAGGATCGCGCGCGCTTGAAGATACTTACCCGATTGACTGCGAACTTCAACAATAGCTGTTGATAACAAAACCTTTTTCACTGAGAGCAGATTACTGTCACCCATGTTATTCTGAATTGAATGAGCTTGTAATGACTTAACATGCGTATTACTTATATATGTATCATTACTACAACTATCTATTTGGCCCTTGTTTTCAAGCGTCACTGCAGATTTACTTATATTATCTGTTACTTCGCAAAGTAACGAATTATGTTTTTGGTCGCATTTACGACATGCTCCAAACACACATGTGTCGACGTAGTGACCATCCCGCATACAATTAATACACAATTGTTTATCTTTGACAAATTTTAATCTATCTTGTGTATTTAACTCAAGAAACTTCTGACAAGTATATAATGGATGCAACGCATTACATAACAAACATTGTTTATACTTTCGTGTGCCTTTTACCTGTGCTTTATTATTTTTGGTAGATGTCACATTACAATGAACTTTGGTAGAGGTACACTGGCTATGTTTTTTGGTGTCATTAACTTTGAGAGCATTAGACTTATTCTGTGACATAGAAAGTGTTTCTAACATATCAGCCCTGCCATTCAGAAACTCAAAAAAATCGGTAAGCTTAAGTGACGACTTAGATTTGTTATCAGTTTTTAAAGTAACACGTTTATACTGCTCCCATTCACGTTCTGAGATTGGATCTAATTTTGTATTTATGACATAGATAATTAATGTATCCCAATACTCAGTGGGCTGACCTAACAGCTTAAGAGCGCGTAAATTCTTTAAAACATTATCAATAAGCTTCCGTAACTGTAAAGGCGACTCTTTAGTCAATGATTGCATTGTAAACATGGACTTAATATGATTGTGTACTAACAACTTTGTATTGTCAAATCGATTAGTCAGTAACTCCCATGCGACATCGTAATTATCAGCAGTAAATTCTAACGAATCAATCACCGATTTACCTGTACCTTTTAACGATGATTTCAAATAATGGAACTTCTGAATTTGTGTAATATTTTTACAATTATGCACTAAAGACAAAAATGTGTCACGAAATTCCAACCAATGTTCATATGAACCATCAAAAGACGGAATAGAAATTGTTGGTAGCTTAACGCCATTGGCCTTGGAATCATCTAACCTTGACTTATTGCCGGACCCTTCATCAGAAGACGCGGTAAGACAGTTTGCAAATGCTAACACGTCATAATATTCCTGTTCGAATTCTTCACGCGATTCTACTTGCGTAAGCATCTCAGACTCGGGACTGATATCCTCGATCTGCATCTGAACACTATTGAAATCATTTAACAAACTTTGCGACCCTATAACTCGCAATTTTAACTCTTCTCGTTGTTGACAAGACAACTCGACATCTTCGAACGAATTCACATATTTTCTAAAATGAGTTAAACGGGCCTTAACATATCCGCGTTTTTTTCGAAGCTCTTTTAATTTAACATCTAATTTAGGATCTAACTCTGGTGTAGCCATTTTGTGAGCGAATGCAAGGGTTAGATAGGTATTTTACTTACGATTTTACCAACGCGTAGGTAGTAGGTACTCACGAAATCGCCTACGTGACACGGGACACCGTAAGCCGTAACACGTAGCTTTAAGCTGAAGCGCATGCGCACACCCCCGATAACGCGTAGAAGGCAACGCACAACATGCACAAATGCAAGCACTGAAATTTAAAAATTCACAGCATTAGATAAGCGATTTGGTGGGTTTTTGGATTATTCTGGCTGGTACACCTTACCAAAGCGCTGCGTTACTGCCTTTTGCGAATTAATACAAGCGCTCCGCCACCGCCATTACAGAGATTTCCGAGTCGTCCGGTAGCTGGCTCGACTTCATTCTTGCGATCCGGTAACGAAGGTCCATATGTTGCGGCAGTGGTGGTGTAAAGAAAATCCTTTTTTTGAAATACACTATACTTTTAATGAATTTGTTTTACATCTTTTGATTATGGAAAAGAAGATTATTAGTAACGCTGTGCCGTGTTTTGTTATGTCGAATGTGTAGTTCGCGTCTTCCTCGTCGGCACGCCACCACGCGCTGATTCGCGCACACGGCGGTCAATCCGCCAATCACGGCTGGCAACGGCCCGGCGCGACTTTCAAACTGATATCGGCTAACAGTACGTGATCTCCATCATCCATAATTATAATCCTAAACAATCATGAGTACGTTGCCAATTTTAAAAGAACAGAATAGGAATTGGGAAGAGGAAGGAGACACTGGAAATAACACTTACTGAATGAAATGCAACAGCTAGCTTCCACTTTAGGTCGGTTTTCTGTAACCGCCCTATTCGTACTGTAGACATAACTGTCTACAACTTGACTCTATCATTGATGAAAATTTCCGCGACAATAACTACATAAGCTCACGCCTGTATCCCCGAAGGGGTAGGCAGAGGCGCACTAGCGAACTAGAACACCCACATTTCGCCGAGCTTAGTTCCGTCCCAGATGTGATAGGGGGCGAGCCTATCGCCATATCGGGCACAAATTCCAATCATTAACAATAACTAATCATTTACATACATACATAATAACACGCCTGTATCCCATAGGGGTAGGCAGAGCCTATGGATTTCCACTTCGCCCGATTCTGACACAGTACTTTTGCTTCATCTACTTTCATCAATCTCTTCATACATTCGCGTCGGTTATGGGTACTTTTTATCTTTCCTTTAGTTAGTATATCATCGACTAATCATTTGTTCAAATAAAGTATTTTATCAAAACAATATGCTGTTAAAATATACACATTATTTTTTCTCCTTTATTTTCAGATGCAGTTGGAAATCATTAGAGATAAAAGAAAATTTATCGTTTAAGACTTTCGACTGGCCAACCTCTAAAACCACGTCACCGCACTCAAAGGAATCCCTTTTTCATTCATCGACATTAATATATTTAAGTTTCTCATCCAATAAATCAAGAATTGGTCGTCCGCAGATTATAATCAAATAACCATAATTTTATGATGACAATGAGTACAAACAACGAATAAAGGACTGGAGAAGATTTAATGTCCTTATGTCATCGAATAAATTAAAGCTATACAAAAGGCTGCCGACCGCCATGACGTCATAATTAAGGTACAATAGTCGATGCGTGAACGAAATGACTCAGTCGCTCGGGCGTCTTGTAATAAAAAAGTAAGAGTGCTTTCTTTGTACAGAGGCATGCGAAATTGAAGTTCGATTATTGGTGCCTTATTTCGGAACATGATTCATTTTCGGCGAGAGGCTTGAAATTTAAGATAACATGTTGAGAATTTTCGATTAGCGAGGATGATGCAACCGCTGCTAATGTAACGGGATGGGGCGAATTCATGTTAACGACCTCTTTACTTTTTCAAATTATACGGTGTACTAATTGCATTTAGTAAGTTGTATCGAAAAATTTGAATTCAATTTTTTCGAATTAATTGAATTAATGTTGGTAATTCTAATGTGGCGTGTTGATACTTCAGCAAAAATACGTGTCGTTAGTTTTAATTAGGGTATCACTACATAAGATTATTTTATTTTTGTAATATTTGAAACGTATCAAAACTTTAAGACGATTAACTGAAAATAATTTAGCTTATAAATAAAATAGGTGGTAACTGTGGCCCGAACTGGAAAATTTTTGACAATCTAATTCGTATCTAACTCGCTACGCACTTTTTTTAAACAGAGATTGGCAAACGAGCAGATGAGTCACCTGATGGTAAGTGATCTCCACCGCCCATAGACACCCAAGACACAAAAAGAATCATGGGTGCGGTGCCAACCTAAAAGATGGGAATGGAAAGGGAGGGTAAAGGGATCGGGAAAGGGAGCGGAGAAATAGGTCACCGGAAATCTCACTCACCGAACCAAACGCGACAGCAAGCTGACACTTTACGTCGGTTTTCTGTGAAACAATGGTATCTAACCGGTCGAGCCGGCCCATTCGTGCTATAGTCTTTAGACTTTTGTGCTATAGTCTATTGTGTCTGGTGTGAGATTTTTAACGAGTTCGATCGCGATAACGTACACAAAACACAACCTACTTTCTAATCAGAGTAATTTCCTAATATAAAACACTCCTTTTGAAGCAGGCTAACACTGTATACTTGCGTTTTTTTTTAAGTTGACGTATACATTTTTTGGTTAAGTCAACGGATTTTAAATACCGGAGCTGGCATTACAGTTTCGATCGTACGTCGCGTTAAAGTCCTCGCGTTTGAAAGTGAAACAAACTCGCACTAGACACACTAATGATATTTTGACAATAAATAAATAAATAACACCTAACTGTCGCCTACATAGTCCAGACCCCACACGAAGATTGACTCTTGTGTCGTGGGTATCAGGAATTACGAGAGACTTTCGGTCTCACAACACCCAGATCCGAAACAAATATCTGTGGGCCACACAAATATTTGTCTCGGTGCGGGGATCGAACCCGCGGCCTCTCGCTTCACAGCCGGCTACTCGCCCGCTGCGCTAAGGAGGCTGTATATATACAAATGTCACAGACGCGCATCGAGCTCGATACGAATTCGATTATCAACATTTTTCCTGCTAGAACTACTTCCTGGCCTATATATCAGTAACCTTCTATGTATATACATATGTAGGTACAGTAGATTTCTAATGAAAGTATCCTGATATAGCAATGATTAAAAATAGAATAGACAAGCGGGGGCTGTACTACAACCTACCTCTCTTGGTTCATATATTATAATGGGTGTCTTTCTACTTTAATTAGGCCTCTCTACAATATATAAAACATATGAGGACATGGCATAACGAAAAAACGTGTTTATTTTGAAGCCGATTCCGCCATTTTTGTTTCGCGATCTATTTACATGTGAGTTGTCACCGTGTCATAAGAATTACGTAACGTATAAATACTTACTAGTTTTACTATAAATACTATGTTTTATTTATATTAATACTAATTTCCGAATGTGAAGAAGATGCCTAACTGTTATATTATAGGGATATTTTTACGCAAAATCGCCATTTTGGTTTGGCTCCATACTTCATTTTTTCGTAGTTATGCCTCGTCCTCTTATTTTTCTTTAGTCAATAGTACAACCCCATTGACATAATAACTTGAGTTCCCGCAGCGCTCCGTACTGTATTAACTGGGAAAGTCACGTGATAAATAGGAACATTTACAGCACCAATGGGCCGGCTCGACCGATTTGACACCACTGACTTAAAAAAAACCCGCGTAAAGTGACAGCTCGCTGTTTTGTTTCGTTCGGTGAGATTTCCGGTGACCCAATTCTCCCTTCCCATTCCTAATACAATTTGTATACTTTATTACAATCAAACTATATTACTTTACTAATTAAAATCAGTTTTTGCAAAATATTCACTTTCAAGTAAAAGATATGACAACAATTTTATAGTAATTTGTCAAAAATCACCATATAACTAGTAACTAGTATTCTTTCATGCTGCGAAATGAAATAACAATCTAAAATCATGAATGGTGAACATCGTAACATAAAATTAAAAACTTAAAAGTGCATACAACAGAATCAACGAATCATTGAGTTTGGGATGCGTCACTTTTTAATTGTCACTCGTATATGGAGTGACCGTTATTGCAATCGTAAAGATCAGATAATTAACGGTAAAGTTAACGGGTTGGAGGGCAAATGGGATTGAACTGAGTTGGGTAAGTATCATTTGTCATTCCCTTTTGTCATTTTGGTTTTAAAAAGACTTTGTTCCATGAGTAAAGCGTTTAGATGCAAGTGAATCGCACTTCCAAGACAAGATTAAATAGAAAATTGGCGTTTAAGAGGTCGTATGAGGAAATTTAGAAAATAAGAGATTACAGTGCGTCTTAGAATATGATAGCTTCTTGTGAAATCCTTTTTATACAATTATTATTGTTTTCTAGTCATCCAATTGCGGAATTATAATTTGTCATTTAATATTTTAAGTTATTAAATTATGTTAATGATAGAAAATATGTAATTTTACAGTGTAATACAAATCACCTTTGTAAATATTAAATATTTCATTTAATTATTTTCGTCTCCTCGATCTAGTGGCAATATGTATGGTTTATGAACCAAGATGTCCTGAGTTCGAATCCCAGTTGGAGCAAATATTATCGATATCGTATTTTTAATATTATCGATTTAGCCTGGATTGCAGACCGGTCCAGCCCAGTTGACGTCATGCTGCCGCGCCGGTCGTAAAAAGCAAGCCGAATCTGCTACTTGCTTAAAAGGTTTGTTATTTCGATCCCGCATTAGCGTGAAATAAAGGCATGGGAGATTATGTTATCATTTATACATTGTGGACGTTTAGATTGGCGGTATCAGTATCTGATTTGAAGGAAACAAGAATTGGTTTACCGAATATATTGGAAACAATAGACAGCCTCCGTGGCGCAGCGGGCGAGTAGCCGAATGTGAATCGAGAGGCCGCGGGTTCGATTCCCGCATTGAGATAAGTGTTTGTGTGGCCCACAGATATTTGTTTCAAGTCTGGGTGTTGTGAGACCGAAAGTCTCTCATAGTCTCTTACTCCCACGATACAGGTTATATACCTAGTGTGGAGTCAGGACTAGCTGTGTGACTGTTGGGTGAAATTATTACATTATTAAAACGTTTGAAAGATATATAGAACACCTTTCTGAATGTGATAGTATATAGGAACTAGGCAATAACAATGCAAAACGTATGCATTTGCAAAGTGGTGACAGGCCAGCTGAAAGTAGAACAACTCGTATTAAGATTAGAAATTATAAGTTTATTTTCCAACACTCGCAGTGAATGTTATTTCAACGTAAGACGTACTTTGATAAAGAAAATAGGACGTTATCATTTGCAGGCACCACCGCTAAGCGATATCATACGTAGTAGATAGTTTAAACCTACTTTCAAATCAGGAGACATTTGATGCATATGGAAACAAAGTGCAGCGTTAGAGGTCCGGACCAATTTTTTCCTAGCGAAACAGCCTCTTAAACTTCCTAGACTAACCCCTAACTTCCAGGTTGGCTGGTACAGAATGCTCTTACCATTAAGCCCGCCATTATACACAATGTACATATATAAAGTGTAATAAATAAAGAAAAAAAGAAATAAATAAATAAACTTGAGTTGAGTGAAAAATAACGATTTCTAATCATTGTATTAAAATTCTTATCTTGGGTGTTATTAGTCTGTGATGTATCCAATTACAAATACATTATTTCATTTAAAATTCAATTAATACCATTCCGTCATTCGCGGTAAACGATAAATTACTTTTGGACCGACTTAAAAAAATGAGAATATCCTCAATTCCTCCCTTTTTTATTTATATATATTACTCAATACCAAATGTGGACCGATTTCGAAGACTCTGTTGTGTTCGATAGAGTTTATTTCAAGGGTGGTTTCATATAAATTTGGTCACGATCGGATAAATTTCGAAGTCGGTCCGTTAAGTTTTTCCTCAATAATTTGTAGGTAAAAATGTTATAATGCTTTTTAGCGGCGTGTGCTGAACCATAAGAAGTGACCAATAAAGAGAGAAAACTCGCGTGGGCGTGGCCACACGAGCACCATTTGAGGCGAACAGTATCGAAGCGACGCGGATTGTGTTACTGTACCGGATAGTGTAATGTGCACTATTAAACACTCTTTTGAAATTCCATAAACTCATATTTACATGCCAGTTACATCTGATAAAAAATAAAAATAACACTGATGTTGCATACAACGTAAAATGAGTTAAAAAACATTTTATTGAATAAAAACTCTATGCTTAAAATCAATTTGTAACGTTCCGTTTTCAAAATATTAAAAAAGTAAAGAGATTGCACAGGTTAACTAATCGATTTACTTTCGCATCCGATCCATTGGTATCGATTACCGACCGGCTGTATTAAGATGGCAATACGATAGTTGTCAGAGTCGTTAAATATTTTGCTTAATTAACTTTCACTTGTCCGCGACCGGTCACTCCTTTGCTTCTGATGTCATCTACTGAATTAGACATCGCTGCATCCATTAGAACTGAATTAATTTTTGCACATTAACGTTTATGAATACACATTTAAATTGTTGTAATCGTTTTATGGTTCGCAATAAAAGTGAAATGATTAATTAGACGTGCTGTTAGTCGGTCTGTTAATCGTAAATAATAACGTATCTCGTGATCTTGGACGCGGTTTCAAATATTTAAATTATGTTCTTCTATTTGTGATGGCACTAAGTTTTTATTCCAAAATTAATTTTAACGTTGCCTTATTGAGTTAATTGATCATTCGGTAGCCTTAATTAAATTCATTTATTTGATTTTAAGATCTCGAGTTATTTATCTATTGCCATCGCATTAAAATCACCCATAATCGATACAATACGCCACGTTTTAAATTGTGATAGTTGTCATTTGCAATAAAATATATCAAGATTATTAATATGTTGTTACTGAATTTGGAAACAATTTATCTTCTGCTGTTACAATAAGTAAATAAATCTTTTAAAATTGTGTTACTTGTTTCAACATATAGGGATTACAAGATAAGATTAGTAACAGGTCATCATCATAAATAACATAAATATGTAAATAAAAATACACAATAATTATGCACTTTATTCCCATCACATATTAAGGTAATTTTTGTATTGACCATCGAGTATATCAAGAACTACGGAGAACTTACGCTGTAATTAATTAACACCAAAAATATATATCAAATAGTCATTTGTCTCGATGCGAGAATAGAATTCGCGAGCTCTATTCAAAGACTTCTATGTATACTACTAAACTGGCTGTTCGGTAGATAGAATGTGCGCACTAAGTCTCTGTTAATCGACCTCAACTCACTATATAAATCTGCTCTTTTCCTTAGCCGTGAAACGTCAAACACTCGCCGTCATGTGCCACAATTTTACTTCAAAACAGCTTGTCTAGTAAATACATAGAAATTTTTGGCTCTAGTATTATAGCCACTTATTAAACCGTTGTGTTATAGATCCCGTAAACATTTTATTTACTACTGATTTAGAAAACATCAAATAAACTTCTTGAGATATTTTCCATACTCGTATTCTGGTTTTTAGTAATCTTTTATGACACTTGTGTTAAAAGATGCAAATTGTTATTGTTTTATATATTGGAAGATAAAATTTAAAATTCAGTGCACAGCCGAAATAATCGAGTCACAATAATGAGGGTCAAACGATTGACCAAAATCGGTTATTTCAATAATATCGATTATGAGCGCTTTGTTGTACCGCGTTGTCGCCTCACAGATCTGTGTGAACGTTGGATAAGTGTATTATGAATCAGTTGTAATCAATGACTGAGGAAAAAATAAGGACTAGTAGGCCAACCACGAGCTTTTTTGACATTACTCGCTAGCGACTCCGTAAAATATTTGTATGACAAACACCCAAACGCCTCTAGCGGTTACGTGGGGAACTGACGTTTTCCATACAAATATTTTACGTCTTCGCCCGCATAAATACGTACAACAAAATCGTGCAAAAAATACATGTTTACTTTGAAGCCGGTTCCGCCATTTTAGTTTCAAATTTCATTTTTTGTTTCATTTTTCATTATGCCTCGTCCTTTTATTTTTCTTTAGTCATTGGTTATAGTACTTTTGAAGGCTTACCTAATCGTATACGGATGTTGGTATAGTACGGTATCTATGGATATTTGAGATACATTATTAGGATTGGTCCTTGACTTACACGTGGAAAGTACTCCGAGTAGTCGTCATGACCTTCTATCAGGTAGTTAATGAATGACTACTTGTTTCGATTCCACGTGGATTCGGAATTAATTTTTATGGTATTTTTTATATTTTAAATATTATTAGTACACATTATTTTTTTTAATATTATTTGTACAGAAGGCCTTAGTTAGATGGTGACAATTTATCGGTTGACACTTGTACACTTGTATTGTAGTAAGTTAGAGTTCTATAACCATTCTGTAGATGATTATGTCTACAGAGCGATTAGGCCAGTTCTACTGGTTTGATACCACAGTCTCACATAAATCGGATGTAAAGCGGTAGTGGCCCTGTGAGTGAGATTTCCAGTGGCCCCGATTTCCACTTCGTGTCGCAATCCTATTCCGTTCCTTAAGTTGATAACGTACTTATGATTATTTTGGTATCATGGCTGTGTATGAGGCAATGCTTCATAAGGTCACGTGTGTATGAATATTCTTACTTGAATTTTCTAATTTCATTTGCCCTTGACTGGATACCTCAAAGGGAGTTAACGTCAGGCTGGCAGCCTGTCGTAAAAATTAGCCAAATCCTTTCTGTAACATGCTTGAAAAAGTGTGTTGCGCCGACCCCTCATTAAGGTGGGATAAGACCAGATAGAAAGAAAAAAGTACCTTCCAGTCTCCATGACTATATTTTGTATCCATCAAAATCAGTTACACTTCAGTCGGTAGGACTAAATTTCCTTTCAAGATTTATAATATGTGTTCAATTTTAATCCTAAAGTGATGTTACCACCAAAGCATCCGTGCCAACCTGGTGGGTCCATCACAAAGGATATATATAAAACGAGAACTACAGCGAGTTAAATCAGTTCTGGATAAAGACATTCATCATAGACAGGACAACAGCACGGAACTTGATCCAAAAATTGTGACCTCATGGTCATAAGTCTCTCAGTCTTAGGCTGAGATCTATAGAGCGAACTTCGATTAAATCTAAGTAACGAAGTCAGTGAAGATTTGGAATCGTTAAATCGAATTTTGACTTAGTCCGAGTAATTTTATAATATTAACAGACTAACAGACAGACTAAGTAAAGATTTTCTTGTAAAAAATGACTCGGACTAAGTAAAGATCCTCACCGAGTTCATCGAAGTTCGCTCTATAGATCTCAGCCTGAGTCTCAGTCGTATTTGAAATATACACGTGTAAGGTCGTGCCAGTATAATAATGTTTAGACAATGTCGTCCTACGTGATTCTTGAACATTCATAGAACATTCTAGGGTGTAAATTGTAATAAGCGCCCTCGCATTGTAATAATGGGTAAATGGCGTTACTGACGTTTGAGATCAATTTATTGTTGAAATAAAACTATTTTTACGGATTCTATCACGATTTGTTTTAATGTGTGGACGCAACCGTCCAACTCGTGACGCCGGACATAAAAATTAAAACAAATCGTGATAGAATCCGTAAAAATTGTTTAATTTCATAGCTCATGCCTGTATCCCCGAAGGGGTAGGCAGAGGCGCACTAGCCAAGTATTACACCCACATTTCGCCGAGTTTAGTTCCGTCCCATATGTGATAGGTGGCGAGCCTATCGCTATATCGGGCACAAATTCCAGACTCCGGGCTTATATTGAAAACTCCAATATCATTTTGCCCAACCCGGGGATCGAACCCGAGACATCAACGGTAGTCGTACCAAAATACAACCACACCACCGAGGCAGTCATTTTATTTCAATGTATAACATTCGCGTAAACTTAAGAAATCAGTAAATTTATTTGTATGATACCTTGCTTGATAGCCCCTCTCTAGTCAAAAATATTAAATCTCTTTGGCTCTGGAGAATATAAATTTTCGCATTGACACACTTCGGTCCGTCCATAAATATTACCTCTTTTTGTTTCCTAACATTTGTGCGGGCAACAATAAAAAAATGCTTCCCAAATAACTCTGGATGTGTATAAATAAAGTGGTAGGTAGTAAATGTCAATAATATGCAAAATAATGAATGTTTAATCTGGTATATGTGATTTGCGAGGCACGCATCAAAAGATTAGCCGACGTTACGGATACTAATGTGGAATATTTTTTGTCGAGATGCTTGGGCGCTACGTTCCAACGTACCTACTTATGTTATACATATAGAGTTATATGTAGACATGTATTAGCTTCTTTGTTACTTTTATAAGGAACACTTATTTGGGGTCATTATTCTTTTCAACCGACACGTATTGGCTTCTTTTGGGTATAATTTAGGTTTTACAGCGCAATATTTAATATCTCTCCGAATGACAATAAACATAATGATCAACTTTTTCAATTTTTATAAGTTTTATATACATACATACTTAAGCCCACGCCTGTGTCCCCAAAGGGGTAGGTAGAGGCGACCTAGAAAACTAAATCATTCATATTTCGCTGAGCTAATTTCCGTCCCAGATGTGATAGGAGGCGAGCCTATCGCCATATCGGGTAAAAATTCTGGATTCCGAGCTGACATTGAATAGAAAAACCCAACATTACTTAGCCCGACCCAGATATCGAACCCGAGACCTCAGGACGATAATCGTACTGCACACACAATACAACTACGCCACCGAGGCAGTCATATGTTCTACGGCTAAATAATTCCGATTACGTATTGTACTTCGGTAGCCAATACAGAATAAAAAAATTTAAAACTTAATTAAAAATAACAATTTAATGATCATAATATTATGCAGTAGTTGCCTCCTTGGCCTAGTGGCATATATGGGCTGTGGACCGGGAGGTCCTGGGTTCGATTCCCAGGGCGGGCAAAGCAAATTATCTTATTTAATCTGCCCGGGATTGGATCCCTCAGAGGGGGTTGACGTCAGGCAAGCAGAGAGTCGTAAAAGTATGCCAAATCATTTCTACAATATGCTTGTAAAAGGGCGTTCCGCTGACCCCACATTAAGGTGGGATAAGGGCAGGTAGAAAGGAATAATATTATACAGAAGTCAACAAAGATATTGAATGTCTGTAGGTATTGTTAAATATCTTTGGTAGTGAAGAACAAAATAATACTCGTACTCATCGATTTAATATATCCTAGATGCACAGTTCTTTGCAAATAACGTCAGAAAAAGTGGTCGCTGCATTAAAAAAAAAGAAAAAGATTACAAGTTCTAATAAAATCAACACAATTATAACCGCACGTGTTATAAAGTAGCTTTTTAAACGAAATGAGCAAGCGTTCTTAAATTTGAATTTTGAAATTTAGAATTCTATCGGCGTCAACAAAAGGGGAGCTTAAGCACTCCTTTGCTGTCCCATTTTCCAAGCGTCAAATGTGCATCTAGGTATATAATATCGATCATCGATGCTCGTACTACGCATTTAACGTTACCAATTCTTTTGTTTTCCGTTACCTCAGTGATGCTATTTCTGTTCGATCGTGTAATAATCGTAGTTTATGTATTTGAAGCATTATTCGTATGTGTGGGAATGTATACAAATATTTATAAAACATTGTGTTTAGTAACGCTATGACCAAGAGTACCTACGGATACACGTGTCAAGGTGAACATTCTGTTGCCATGCTTTTTCTGTGTGAAAAAAAATCTATGGCAGTTCTACGGGTAGTAGGACTGGTGTGAAGAAAATTGTAGATCATTAAATCTAGCATAAAAGCATGCAAATCTAATGTTGTGAGTGTGTAAAGAAATAGAATTGTCCAAAACAAAAAAGGCAATGACAATAATAAACAACAAATCTTCGGTATTATTTCAGATGTATTGTACTGCTCTACAAACTCTGTTCACTGCGTTGGTGTATTGCGAATGTTTGATTTCGGGCAAAGTGATATTGGGTTTTTTAACTCAGTATCAGCACGGAGTCTGTGATTCATGCTGGATATAGCGATAGGCTCGGCCCCTATCACATCTGGGACGGAAACGACCTCCGTGAAAAGTGGGTGTTTTTTTCTAATCTGCCTATACCTTCGGGGATACAGACGTAAGCCTATGTATGTTATTACTCAAGGTAAAGTTTTTTCTACCTGTCCTCATCCCACCTTAATGTGGGATCGGCGGAACACACTTTTTCAAGCATGTTGCAGATAGGATTTGGCTAAGTTTTTACGATCCTGCCAACATCAAGCCCCTCTGAGGAGAATTTGAATGAATTCAGTCAACCCAATACATAATATCATCAGCGCAATATTATTATGAACAAAATAAATATAAAGAGAAAAATCTTTAAAGGCCGAGAAATAGGATGTATACCGCACATCCCGTAAACAATAAATCATAAACTCTGTTTATATATTTATTTCGATGTTTATTTTTTGCTCGATTACCGTTTACGAAGCGACTTCACCGGTTGAATGTCTGTACTACGTTTGTAAAACTTCAGTTTATTTTAGACTTTGACAAAAGAATATAGAGGACAGTGAAAAACTACGAAAAATGAAGTATCCCTAATGTATAGAATGAAACCAAAATGGTGACTTTGCGAAAGAAAGATCCTAGATAACAGGCATATTTTTGAAATAAAACTATTTTTACGGATTCTATCACGATTTGTTTTAATTTTTATGCCAGACCCGTGACCACGAAGACTGCAAAGCCTTCGAAACGTCGGGCATAAAAATTAAAACAAATCGTGATAGAATCCGTAAAAATAGATTTATTTCAATGTATAACATTCGCGTAAACTTAAGAAATCAGTAGGCATCTTTTTTTAATCTTCTATCTATCTTCTTCATATTCCGAAATTAGTATTTTTGTAAATTAAATATATATTTACAATAAAATCAATAAGTATTTATACGTTATTTAATTCTTATGACACGGTGATAACTTACATGTAAATAGATCGCAAAATTTAAATGGTGGAACCAGCTTCATAGTAAACATGTATTTTTCGGAGTTATGGCGGGTCCTCTTATTTTTTCTTTGGTCATTGATTTTAACTGCAAGAATTTAACATAGATTAGGTAGTCATTTAATCGGTCCTTTCTTTCTACCAGCCTTTATCCCACCTTAATGTGGGGTCCGCGCAACACTCATTTTCAAGCATGTTGCAGAAAGGATTTGGCTTAGTTATTAAGACCGGCCGCCTGTCTGACGTCAACTCCTTCTGAGGAATCCAGTCCCGGGCAAATTAAATTAGAAATTTTGCTTTGCCTGACCTGGGACTCGAACCCAGGACCTCCCGGTTCACAACCCATACATGCCGCCACTAGACCAAGGAGGCGACTTGTCATTGTTATTGTCATTTAATCGGTCCGATCATAAGATTTTTTATTTGTATTTGGCCTCAAATGTGGTCAATGTGAGATCCACTTAATCTTAAAGTTGAAATGTTATAAAAATCAAAAATATTAGTTGAATTGTAAAACAATATCTTGAAATTTTTATATCGTTTTGATTAAATTGTAATTACATCCACCAGAACTTGTTATAAATTAATTCACAAATTCGCCCGACTAATGAACATCACTGCTTCAGAACTAATTTTTGATAGTATGTTTATCAGACTATGAAATAAATTCGAATTTTAAAAACCGACGTAAAGTTATACAAATTTGATGTTCAACTTAATTAAAATAATTGAGTAATCTGTAGAAATATAAAACTAATACTTTAACTGCACGATGTTTGGCTTACGAAAACACATCAGGCATATAATGATCCTAATTCTACTTTATTCAATATACTGGTTCTGTTTTAACAGATAATAAATATGATCGATCCATAAACGGTAGACACGCTTTAATGTAATACAGTGTATATTTCTCCAACAATTTAAAACGTTCATAGCATTGGACATGTCCTGAGGCGGTCGCCAAGCATTATATCGATGACTTACAATCGAGATCTGTAAGGATCGATAATAATCAATTATAAAATGGTTTCTATCTTTGAAAATCTTACGTAAAAATCGACTCTAAACAAATCGAAAGTCCTAATCCTTTAGGTTGGGTACATTTTGACGATGTAGTACATAAAGTTGAAAAACTTAAAGACTAAATCCTAATTGTGATGTGCATTTAAGAATTTTACTCCATACTTCAGATCTTGATCAAATTAACTATAAGGGACCACCCATGGAATAATATCTGCCGCTCCTCGACAGTGAGGTTTACGAAGAACTTTCTTTCCCGTACAACATCCATCTGGAACCAGGTTCCCCCAGCAGTATTTCCTGACCGATACGACATAGGGACCTTCAAGAAAAGAGCATATAGATTCCTCAAAGGCCGGCAACGCATCGACGATTCCTCTGGTATCGTGGATGTACAGTGGCGATGGTGATTGCTTACCATCAGGTGGCCTATCTGCTCGTTAGCTACAACATTCCATAAAAAAACACAAAAATAATTTTGAAAGTAAGTTCACTTTTGCTGACCAAAAAACATCGAGTGTCTTCTTCTTTTTGAAGTCGATTAAAAGTGTGGCTAGAATCGAATAACTCACTATTCGAATTGAATCGGATAGAGTACTATCGATTACACAGTTACTTTACTAGTGGACTTTGTGTAGCTAACTAGCTAGTGTTAAGAGGTCACAGACGGATAACGAAAGCCCACGTCCTACACGCGACCCGATGACATTGTTTATTATTTTTGTTATTGCTAGTTGCGAACACGGTGTTGGCACACAGTAATTAATTCCTACACACTTTCACGACCGTGGTCTGTATGAAATCGGCCGTTGACACATCTGCCTACTTCGCGGTGAAGGACGATGTATGATAGCCTCCAATTATTACGATTGACCTGGTTGTTTGACAGTCTAGTTTTCGTTTTTGACGTCACGATTTTTTGTTTGATAACTGCTTAGATCTTTATATTCGATTTACTCGTGAGTTGTTATTGAGATACGTGAACCAGTCATACAATCCTGATTGAATAATGTACGATAGACTTGCTCCCAGTTTCATTATTATTAAGTCCAGTGAAGTTGAAGTTCTTTACCACCAGTCTCTTCCACCTCAATGTGGGGTCGGCACAACACACTTTTACAAGCATGTTGCAGGAAGGACTTTGCTTAGGTTTTAAGACCGAGTGCTCGTCATCAATGCTTGTCAATCAAATCTAATAAAATCAAATCATTTATTGGACCCATAAAATGTTCATAGATTTGTTCATAGTTTCATGATCATTTAGATTCCGTCAAATTTTAACTCTAACGCCTGTTCGGAAGACTGTTTTGCCAGGGAAGAACGAGCAAGAAACTCTGACGTTGTTCTTTTTATCCTCTGGGGATCCAGTTCCAAGTAAATTAAATGAGCAAATTCGCTTTGTCCGACCTGGGAAACGAACTCAGGACATCCCTGTCTACAGCCTATATGCTGCCACGAGACCAAGGAGGCAAATGTGATGGTTTTAAGTATTTAACATAAATATCGGAGCAGGAGCTTCATTCTGGTCTAAGGTTCACTCCAATCGACCTTATGTCTACTTTATCCTTGCTATAAACTAGTGGCTTTTAGACAACATTGACCGGCGGTGGTCGCTGGTATTCTTGCACGGCACTGCACTTACCATCAGTCACTGCCGTGCTCGGATAAAAAAAGAAATTATGTTCATTCTTGTACTTTAATTTTTTTACATAACATAAGCTAACATAACATAATTTCACGCCTGTAACCCTAAGGGGTCGGCAGAGGTGCACTAGCGAACTAGAACACCCACATTTTGCCGAGCAATTCACGGGCACAAATTCCAGACTCCGGGCGGATATGGAAAAATCCAATATCACTGCCCGACCCGAGGATCGAACCCGAAACCTCAGGACGGTAGTCATTCCGAAATACAACCACGCCACCGAGGCAGTATTTTTTTTACATTAAATACATACAAAAATCATGATTTGTCCGATGGCTTGGGGCCGAGCTCAAGACAGCATAATTATTGTGAACAAAAAGCTAACAAAATCATAGCCAAAATGTTAAAACAAAAACGTAATTCTATAAGTTTTTGCAATATCAGTCGTTTAAGGAGAGCCGCGCCCACCAGAATGTCAGACAGGATGTTCACATCGCGTCCGTAATCTTCCTAATTGCAACGTTCGCTCTAATTTGGCTCACACCCAGCCACGTAGGTGTTTCGACGCCTTTTCATTTCCATCTCATTGAATGATTCTTTTGTTGCTGATGAGAGTCATTTTGATATTTGCAATAATTTCGACAGCTGACTTATGACACGTAGGACTGACATGACTAATAAAAGAAAAATCTTTATTAATTTGTTGATTTCGTCGCCCTGGTTTAGTAGTAACTTGTATGGGCTAAGGATTGGAAGTACTTAGGTACGAATCCCTAGTTGATCACTATTTACCTAAGATTAATTCACCCACATGAGGGTTTAGCGTTAGGCAGGCAGCGGATCGTAAAAACTAATCCAAATCCTTTCGGCAAAAGCTCGACAAAGTGTGTGGCGCCCACCCCACTTTGTAATAAAATAAATAAATAAATACATCTAACAGTCACACACTTACTCCTGACCCCACACTAGGTATAACCTGTATCGTGGGTGTCAGAGACTATGAGAGACTTTCGGTCTCACAACACCCAGACTTGAAACAAATATATGTGGGCCACACAAACATTTGTCGCAATGCGGGAATCGAACCCGCGGCCTCTCGCTTCACAGCCGGCTTTTCGCCTGCTGCGCCACGGAGGCTGTCTAATGTTTAATTTGTAATTCGGATCATTTACGTTCGTGTAGAAATGCATTAAACCAATTAACAACGTACAAATAATAAATGTGGCCCTCAATAGTATCTGCCTACCCCATGGGATACAGGCGAGAGTGTGTATGTATGTATGTATGTAAATAATAAATGAATTACAACAACTTATACTAATTCTTTGTTCATATTATCACAAACATTCCAAGAATCACTAAACTAAAATATAAGCATATTAAAATTCAATCATATACGTTCCAAACAAATTAGACAAGTGAGCGAATTCTTCAATTTTAATGACCTCTGTTTCTTTGTTGCGGCACTTTAAAAGTATCTTTACGACTCATGTCACCCATAATTTAAAGGTGTTTAAAATGGATATTTAAATAAATCGCATCGCATTCTTAATAACGTATAAAAAGCTATCATGTTTTACAAAATGATCGACTCGGAGGTGGCCGCCGCCGTCCACACACGCTTGTAAATGGGGAAATAATTGTTTCTAATGACGAACGCTCCACGATGTCATTTTGCATCGCACTTGCATTTTGCAGACATTACTGCAAGAATAATGTCACAAAAAATGGAAACAGATGTTAATTATGTGCTGGGATTGCGATTCGAAATATTTCTTTATGTCACACACACATACACATAAGCTCAAGCCTGTATCCCCGAAGGGACTTCGGTAGGCAGTGGCGCACTAGCGAAATAGAATACCCACATTTCGCTGAGCCTATTTCCGTCCCAGGTGTGATATGGGGCGAGCTTATCGCCATTTCGGGCACAAATTCCAGACTCCAGGTGATATTGAAAAAACCTGATATCACTTTGCCCGCCTAGAAAGATCGAACCCAAAACCTTAAGACGGAATTCGTACCGAAAAAAAACTAAGCCACCGAGGCATTCTTTATGTGTAAATGTAATAAACGATATTTTCCCATTGCCTATATTTCGATAGCAAAGATAACGTCACGTCTATATTATTGTAGTTTAGCAGCGTAATAAACTAACTTATATAGATAATACATCAATGTAATATACCCTAGGGCCTAGGTGCACAGTTCTTTGCAAATATCCTCCTAAAAAGTGGTCTCAGGAATAAAACAAAGAAAAACATCGCAAGTTTTAATTAAATCAACAAAAATATAACCCTATGTACGTGTAATAAAGTAGCTTTTTAAACGAAATGAGCAAGCGTTCTTAAATTTGAATTTTGAAATTTAGAATTCCATCGGCGTCGGACTGTATGCAAAACGAGTGCTTAAGCACTCCTTCGCTGTCCCATTTTCCGAGCGTCAACTGTGTATCTAGGTAAATAATATATGATGAGATAATATGTAAATACTAATAGCTTTTAATTATTAAGCATCATAATTAATTTTCTTAATCCGTCCAAACTGAATAAATTACAAATCTCACGAACAAAAACATAGAGGAAACATCTCGAATATACTATTTTTACAAAACATTTTCTTTGTAAACAAATTTTGTTGACATGGTAATTTATCAAAGATCTAAAGGTCCATTCATACGCGCCGATGGTGACCGCAGATGGGTATCGGTTACCCTTTACAGGGTCCGGTGCGGTCACCGGTGCACGTACCACATGTCAAAACATAACTACGTTTCTTTAGTCTGCCGTGTTGCCGCGGTAGAAAAAAATATATAAATAATTATCTGAAATGCGCCGATTATTTTTTCTTTTTAGAGTTGGATAAAAAAATGAAATAGGTAAACTTAGCGCAGCGCACAAGTGTCGACTGTGAATCGTGAAGTCGTAGGTGTAAATCCTATACCAAGACAATTTTTTGTGTGATCCACAAAATATTGTTGGAAACCGAAAGCGCAGAAGTCGCTAGTAATACGTACCGTAAGTCCACGACACACACTTTGTAGGTTTAAGATTATGTCAGCGTGGACAGTTCTGGCGTGGACTTTGGATCGGGAGGTCCTGGGTTCGATGCCCAGGTCGAGCTTTTGAATTTTCTAAGCAAAGCAAAGCGAGTTTTCAAATTTAATTTGCCCGGGACTGCATCCCCCAGAGGGGGTTGACGTCAGGGAGGCAGCCGGTCGTAAAAAAGTCAAATCTTTCTGGAACATGCCCGAGAAAGTATGTTGCGCCGATCCCACACTAAGGTGGGATAAGGTAGAAAGAAAGGAAATGGGTGTATTTATATCATTCCCGTAAAGACAATCAGGTTGCTTCTTTTAAAAAAAAATAAGTAATGGATTAGACATGTCGGTTCGTAACATAATTAAAAAAAAAAACTTCGAAATCTACTAATTATAATATTAACTTTGCTACTATAATAAAACAATCGCCAACATTTACTAGAACCTTTACGCTCTCTTAAAATTCTTATTATAGGTCATAAGGAGTCATTCACATAGAATATTAGTCGGAAAGGAGCTTTTAAAACATGGTAACACCATGGCAGTTATTGTTTGAGGAATGTAGCGAGGACGTGAGGACACGAGGGGCGTATGCTCAGTCGACACGTGAAGAATCTGTAGGCGCCGCCACCTCGTTAAATTAGATTAGCCTGGTCCGTGGATACTTCGTTTTGTCTTCATAAATTATGAGAATATTTGGATTTTTTCGGTTTCACAAATTAAATGATGGTTTTATATAAGTTACAAATTTTAATGAATTTATTTTTTAGTTTAAAGAAAAGTGTGGAACATTTACAATTCCAGTGTCAAACATATGGCGAAACGAGAAAATTATTAATAATCTGGACCTTTATTTACCATGACTATATAAATAAAGGCACGTCACGTTAACTAAATGCAATTCGTGTGGAAAATGCCATTTTATTTAAGTATATATTTAATTAATACGATATAGATCCCCAAGTATAATTTCAAAGCAGTAGTTTGCGACGCATTGGATGTATATATTGTATATATTGGAAGATAGAAATGCCTGCATTTTTTTCTATCTGTTTGACACGGTAATAAAATTTATAACAACTTTTAACTACTTCGTCGTTTTGCCCAATCTGCAATAATGATATTAGCCCTATTATATTACTGTCCCACTGTTGAGCCCAGGCCACTTCTATTAATGAGAGGGGTAAGGCCTTAGTCTACCACGCTGGCCTAATACGGCTTGGTAGACTTCACATACTTTCGTAATTCTTGTGGAGAAATTCTCGGGTATGCAGGTTTTCTTACGATGTTTTCCTTCACCACGATGTAAATACACTTATCATAGAGAAGTCAGAGGTGTATGCTCCATTTTGGGGTTGGTCTCGAACCTCCGACACTCGTCTCGATCGTCTATACATCCAATAGTCCGTATCCTTCCCAACTTGAGTTATCGCTGCTTATCACCAATCCACAGTAGTAAATAACATCTTCTCATCATCATCAACAGTGTAAGTTGATTTATCGTACCTCCACAGTTGTATACAATTGCTCAATAGTTTTAAATCGAACATTGTCCTTGGTAGAATGTAAATAAAAAGAACCATAAATTATCTGTACATCTAGCAATGAACTAGTTCTGAATTCCGAAAATATCCATCTTGTAATGCACTTGTATTATTTTGTTTATATCAAACATTTTATTTGATTCTTACGCGATTGTTATGTCTGTCTGGACGTAAAGAAATCATTTCATAAATGTAATGTTTGTATATTTTTTTACGTAAAATATATCTTGTTTAAAATAATATATAGAATTACGAAGGTATGTGAAGTCTACCAACCCGCATTAGGCAAGCGTGGTAGACTAAGGCCTAACACTTATTCTCATTAGTAGAGGAGGCCCATGCCCAGCAGTGGGACAGTAATATTACAGGGCTAATACTATTATTATATAATAAAATAATATCTAAGTATTTTTTTTATTTCAAATTTCTTTCTGACATAGAAAGCATTTTATAATTCTTGGTTTACATTTTATGTACATCAAGTGGCTAAAAACGCTGTGGTCTTTATGTATGTCTATTGGAATATTGTTGGGCATAAGACCTACGAATAATATAATTAAATATTATATACATTTTATATTAACGAAGTTCATTACGAATATGTACACAATACACAATTTGTAATTGAAAGATTTGATAGAAAATTATAACTTGTCCCAGGATTTCTAGTTAATCTTATCGAAAAATTCTGCTTTTCCTTTTACACCCAAAATGTTAAAAAAGGTGTTTATTGTAAAAATATGCATGTTAACATAATGTAGGCAATAGTGGACCGTGTCGGTGGTTCGGCGCTGCTTATAAATTGGAGGCGCGCGGGCAGCGGCGCGGCGCATGCGCAACAAAACCACGCCGCCCATATCAGCCGCTACATCTAAATGGACTTTTATAACTAACGATTTATAAATAGCGCGTATAGGTGACGTTTGTCCTTTTTTTTGTTACTCATGTCGAGTCTTGGGAAATGTAATGAGCTATCAAGGTCGAAGGAAATACGAAAGACTTTGGAACCGAAAACTTCCAAACCGCAATCTCAACTATGATCGCCAATCCTTTCCTTTTAGGTTTGTAAAATATTATTTTGTTATCTACTGTAGGTGCTTTATTATTCACTATATTTGAGTTGGCACTTGATTTTATGGAACAATATTATTACACGACAATTAATTATTATGAAAATATTTTTCGCATACCTACTCCATTTTTTGGTCAATGGAAATGCAAATGAAATACAGTAACAAAATCATGCAAAAACTAAAAAGTCACCATTTTCTCATTTGCAGTTATCATTTAAGCAACTTTACCATGCTCGCTGAAGAGATTTATTTGGCGAATGTGATATCTTGGTCATATTGGATACGATTAAAATTATTTTTGATAAATATTTACCGAATATTAATAAACAGATAATAAACGTAATTATTTTATTTCCAAATATAAACAAATATTTTTATATTACGGCTTTTATAACTTTTATCTGTACGATCACGTTACAGTCGTGTCGTGTAGTGTAAAAGGCATCACATTCACAGACGCCGCCGTAGCCGCCGCTAGGCGCCGCTCGGTGCCCAAATGTAGTCGTTTTGGCCAAACTCATCGTCTTTTTTCAGTCTTTTGGGGGTCTACAGGCTTCCTTTTTTAATGAATCGGTGTTAACCTTCACAAGGCACGAGTAACAGGGTGCCGATGGAAGATAAACGGTTACCATTTGTTTTTTTAAGGGTTAAATGGTAAAAATGACAGGATATTCGCCGCGCTCTCTCGACCGCTGATAGCGATCTGTGTATTTGATCTTTTTGTTAAAACTGTTTCAATTATGTTTTTTCTGGAACTTTAACATCAATTTAAATAAACGCCAATCTGAATTTTAATTAGGATATCTAATACCTAACTTAGCCTAGGTTATTTTAAAACGGCTTTAAGTATTTCAAATAATAGGCATTTCAAACGCTTTGTTTTTTTTAGAATAAGTTATTACGAGAGTATAAATTATTAAGTGCTACTTTAGTTAGTTTTAAATGCCATTAGGCATCTCGACGATGTTTACTACCGCCATCTATTGTCGTCTTTCTAAAACATTTGTTATTTGAAAATAAATTTAAAAATATATATGTGCTACGTACGCATACGTACGCATACGCATACTTCATTTTACGTATGATATGAAAAATATAATTATCATAGTACTTTATACTGTAATATTGATTATTTTGCGACAGTTCTGCTATTCGATGCTAGATGGCGTTTACAACCTTAGCGTAGAGTTAGTGGCTAGTGATTAATATAAATGCAAACACTAATAATTATGTATACAATATATTTATTTATTCATCACTGTTGACAGGTAGGTATCTACCACACTTTCTCACTTTTAATTATAGGCCGAGGTTCGGCTACAAAATCACTACGTTCATCATGTATTGTATGTAGTCAAAACATATGTTTTATGGATAATTGCCCGCGAGTATTTTTAATTAATATTATTTTAATAAAAAAATACTCGCGGACAAATTTTGATTGACACCTTGGCAAAAATATATTCCCCCATTTATAATTAACCATAAAAAATAGATTTTGACTACATACATAATGATGAACGTAGTGATGTTGCAGATGGATCTTGATCTATTCATTCTCACACTTTTCTTTCCATCACCCCTTATCCCCACTTCAATATGGAATCGGCGCAACAAATTTTCAAGCGCATTACAGAAAGGATTTGGCTTAGTTTTTACTATTGGTTGCATTTCTGTCGACATCCCGCTCTGGAGGATCTAGTCCCGAGCAAATCATGTTAGAAAAACATCCCGCCCGGCCTAAGAATCGAACCCAGGACATCCTGGTGTACGGCCCATTTAGGCTGCCACTGGACCAGGGAGGCTTCTTCCTTCTACGTTGATCATATCCTAATGATTCCTTAGGTTTACGTGAATGTTATTCATTGAAATTAAACTATTTTTTCTCGTTCAGTCTGACCCGTGACCACGAAGGCTGCAAAGCTTTTGAAACGTCGGGCATAAAAATTAAAACCAAATCGTGATAGAATCCGTAAAAATAGTTTTAGTTCATTCATCATATCCATCAATGTTTATTGATTATTATGGGTCTCGACTCCAGTATGTACTACTTTATTACCCCATACAAGTATACATATTTCCACACTGCACGCAACAGAGACTGACTCTAAACACCCGACCGCCTCTAGCGGTTACGTAGGGAAGTAATGTTTTTCATATAAATATTTTACGGAGTCCTTAGCCAGAAATGCCAAAAACTCATAGTTCGCGCCTCTGCAGGGTTACCACGACCTCTTATAGCAGTATTATTATAATCGTTCTTGGTTTGTTTTGTATGGGAATCGGTACAAGTAAAGTTATAATAATACTGCTATAAGAGGTGGTGGTAACCTCCCTGTACTATCTACATAGTACGACCCGCCCTCCGTTTAAAGGAAATAGTAATTGTACGGTGTACCATTCATATCCTTAACTTTCAGAGGTGGTCGTTTCTGCGAATAATCGTGAAATGTGGTTCATTGATTGCGAATATATTGTTAAAAGGGATGGTTGTGGTTAATTATTAGAATGAATCGTGAACAATCACCGGCATTTATTATTTTATCAGATTATGAAAACCGCAATATAATGTAATATATATAATAGTATAGTGCACGGACGTAAATAAAAAGAAGGACACCATCTCGTCTATAGTTAAACGGACGTCACAGAGAAGCCACGCACACACACGCCATTACGTGTCGATAGATCGAACGGGTTGAAAACCCTGCTTCACTTTCATTGTTTCTTAGCGCTCCGTCTATATTTTTTTTACGTCAATGGTATATGTTAGTAATTTGTGACTCAATGAATAAAAGTATTTCTTGTGAATTTATATTAGATTTTTCCTTTACTTTTACGTAATACTTAAATCATTTAGTCAACTGAAGAATGTTTTCAAATATATCATAACTGTAGGCCACTGCAATTGAAATTAGTTTATTTTTATTGAAAAAATAAAATATGGCTAGAGTTACGCCTCTGCCTGCCTACTCCAACATTCCATTCATTTTCCGCGGGACTAAATTTTCCATTCCATCGTAGACAGTGTTTGAGCCTCACCGGTAATAGCCAAATCTCCGGGGAACTTGGAATTTCTTAGCTTCTTTTAACTGCAGTTTTGTGTGCATTGAGTTGTTATAGAGGTATTCATTTGTTAGATTAGATTTGTGTTGATTTTATGATAGGCTCGCCCCCTATCACATCTGGGACGGAACTAAGCTCGGCGAAACGTGGGTGTACTAGTTCGCTAGTGCGCCTCTGCCTACCCCTTCGGGGATACAGGCGTGAGCTTATGTTATGTTATGTGTTATGTTTACTTGGCTGTCCAGAGGGCATCGCCGATGTCCTTAGGCGACAATAACCACTTACCATCAGGTATGCCCTCAACTCGTCTACTTTCGTACAGAAGCCAAAAAATAATTATGCTGTGAACAAAATACTATGGCTTATATCATATTTTTTTTCTACCTGCCCTTATACCACCTTAATGTGGGGTCGGCGCAACACACTTTTTAAAGCATGTGGCAGAATTGATTTGGCTTAGTTTTTACGACCGGCTGTCTGCCTAACATCAACCCACTCTGAGGAAACCTCAACCCCCTCGCTTATATCATACTAACATACAAAATTAATAACACTTACAAAAAAACGAATGAAAACAAAGTCCATTTCATTCAAAAACTGTGAGCGAAAATATTTGCATACAGCGCTGCAAGTAAATAAACCGAGCTTTTAAAGATACAGATAAGCGTTCATTCAATGTTGTATTGAGTGAAACCGAAATGGTTGTAGCATTTAAACCGTCAAAGCGAGCGGAGGCGACGCGACGCGGCGACTTAATCTCACCAAGATAACACAACACTTATCCTAACAAATAGGCGTTACGTAACTAGGGAGGCTTTGCTTTGTGTGATTTTAGGATATTTTCTTTAACTGCTACTGCCTCGGTGGAGTTGAACTATTGCGTACGCTACGACTATTGTGAGGTCTATTGAGGATTGAACCAGGTTGACTAAAATATTGTTCTTTCTCTGCTAAACATTAGCGTGGAGTTTGGAATTTATGCTCGATATGTCAATAGGTTCGTACCTTATGCTTATATTAATTATTTGCGTTTCGTTGCGCTCATTGCGTTTTAATAATTAGATATGAAAATAAGAAGTTATCTCAAACCCTCTATAAATGTGGTCTATATGCAAAATATCTCATTAAAAATAATAAAAATAATAATATAAGCCCTGTAATATTACTGTCCCACTGCTGGGCACGGGTCTCCTCTACTAGTGAGAGGGGTTAGGCCTTAGTCTACCACGCTGGCCTAATGCGGGTTAGGAGACTTCACATACCTTCGAAATTCTTGTGGAGAAATTCTCGGGTATGCAGGTTTCCTCACGTTGTTTTCCTTAACCGTTATAGCAAGCGATATTTCAAAATGAAAACACACTTAACATAGAAAAGTCAGAGGTGTGTGCTCTTTTTGGGGTAGGCCTCGAAACTCCGACACTCGTCTCGGCAGTCCGTACCATTCCCAACAATATCTCATTATTACTTTAAAATCCTGGCGCGGCGTGTAATCTTGTCACCTCTAAGCGTGTTAATATCGTCATATACAAAAAATAAATTATCTCAGAAACCGAAATAAATGTGGTCAATATTTAAAATATGTCGTTATTACCCCAAAATCCGGGCGTGACGTGCAATCTTGTCACCTCAAAGCGTGTTAATACCGAGATATATAACGAAAAAATTATCTCAAAAACCTAAATAAATGTGGTCAATGCATAAAATATGTCATCAATACCTTAAAATCCTGACATGGCGTGCAATCTTGTCACCTAAATGCGTGTTAATACCGAGATATAGAAAAAAGAAATTATCTCAGAAACGTAAATAAATGTGGTGAATATGTAAAATACGTCGTTATTACCTCAAAATCCGGGCGCGGCGTGCAATCTTGTCACCTCAATGCGTGTTAATACCAAGATAACAGCCGTGAAAGATCGCACCAGATAAAACCCAAAATTGCGGACTCGCTAAACATTGTTTTAGAGATAAACATCTGTTGGTCCACTCAATGGGTGTAACTGTACCTGAGTGCAAACTGAATAGTTTGTAGATTCCAGTATTACAATGAAGGTAATCCGTTAAAGTAGCCGACTGGGAATCGGTTTTAGGGTTTCGTCAAACATTTGTAGGTTAAGATGGGATTTGTTAGTGGTAAATTTGAGTAGTATTTGTATAATGTTGATATTTCTTGTTCCATTGACTGCCTCGGTGGCGTGGTTGTATTTCGGTACGACTACCGTCCTGAGGTCTCGGGTTCGATCCCCGGGTCGGGCAATGTGATATTGGATTTTACCATACCACCTCGGAGTCTGGAATTTGTGCCCGATATGGCGATACGCTCGCGCCTATCACATCTGGGACGGAACTAAGCTCGGCGAAATGTGGGTGTACTAGTTCGCTAGTGCGCCTCTGCTTACGCCTTGGGGGATACAGGCGTGAGCTTATGCAATGTAATGTTTCTTGTTCGTCGCCTCCTTGGTCTAGTGAAAGTGTGTAAGAGATTATTGGGAAAATCTCAGAAGGTTTGGAAGGAATTGAAAGTTGGGAGTGGTACTTTTTATGGACAGAGATAGCAGATCACGTAAGCAATCTCCTTGTCTTATAAATATATTTACACAAGTGATGTTACTTGATATTTTTTAATTTTTTTGTTCTGGAGGTCAGCGTCACTCCGTCACGTCATTTTTCTAATTCTAAACGTGTCCTAAATCATATTAATCACTAACACCCGAAAACTGAAACGCTACTCAGCTTAATTGCCGTCTTATTTTCTTTTTGGTCATACATTTGTGACAGGTAAGACGGCCTTAAGTGTTTAAGTATTCAGAGGGTATTGCTTAATAAGAGTCCTTTGTTAATTACGAGAATTATGTACGGAACCCTTTCCTAACTACATATCTCTTAACTCTTTTCTGCAATTCGAAACCGTCCTATCCGGGTTTTCTTTTGTGATCTGCACAAAGATTTGTAAGCTGAGTTGGGTGCATTGTACCAACTAAATTACATTATGCCGACATGCGACGCTCTGACGCTTCTGTGTTGGCACCACAATGTGTGCGCTGATGCAAAAGCAATGGGTTTAAATGATTCATTGATTTACAATCGCTGTACTGATTCCTTCGTATATGTTTCCTAGCTAAGAATAATATGGATTTGTTTCTTAATCTTAATTAAGACGGACACACCTTTGCACCTACAAGGTGGACAGAAGACCTGATAAACGTCGCTGAAAGTCGCTGGATGCAGGCCGCTTCCAACAGGTCGATCTCAAAATCTTTAGGTGAGGTCTATGTTTAGCAATCAACGTCCTGTGTCTGATGATGATGATGACGGACACATTTAGTGAGTAAAATAAACAAGTAGGAGAAATACGCCCGAATGGTCGATACTCAACTTTAAAGGCTTCTTAAATTGATTTTCGCCATACAATTTTAACAGATAAGGCGACCTTAAACGACATAAGGCAACCTTAAGAGTATGAACATTCGGCGGTTAGAGGCTTTTTTAGGTTACCAAACCTTTAAAACCAAACCAATAACCTGCCGAACTATGATATAAAGCTACTAAGTGTATGGGAAATTAAAATATTATCTTGAAGTATAACGGGCGCCGCAATGTGAAAATATTGTGGATTGACATACATGCATAAGCTCATGGGTGTATCCCCGAAGCGGTAGGCAGAGGCGCACTAGCGAACTAGACACTCACATTTCGCCGAGCTTAGTTCCGTCCCAGATGTAATAGCGGGCGAGCCTATCGCCATATCAGGTACAAATTCCAGACTCTGGGCTGATACTGAAAAATCCAATGTCATATGCCCGACCTGAGGATCGCACCCGAGACCTCAGGACGATAGTCGTACCGCGCAATACCACTGCGCCACTGAGGCAGTCAATTGTGGATTGAGAAGGGGTATATATTTTTTTAATTATTTATAGCAAAGACTGGCAAACGAGCAGATGGGTCACCTGATGGTAAGTGATCTCCACCGCCCATAGACACCCGAGACACAAAAAGAATCATGGGTGCGTTGCCAACCTAAAAGGATGGAATGGAGGGGAGGGTAAAGGGATTGGGAACGGGAGGGGGAATTGGGCTACTGGAAATCTCACCCACCGAACGAAACGCGACAGCGACCTGCCAATTTACGTCGGTTTAGTCTTACATCTAGATTGTACGAAACACAATATTAAAGCTATGTCCTACTTGACGTTGGTTCTGTGATAAAATACTGATAATCTGTCGGAACCTGCCCATTCACGTTATAAGCAAAGTTATTTGCAGAATATCTATAACACATTATCATAATGACGAGTATATTTGTACATATTTGATAGCCAACACTCAGATCGACGTGTTTCGACCTGTTCAAACCATTACCACCTGGCTTACTATCTCGTTTGAGGTATTGCGAACGAAACGCTCTTGTGGCGTGTACACACCGGCCGAACGAAGGCGAAAGAATCTATACCTGTTGCGTTCACACAAATAAACTTTCGCTGTTGTGTGAATGAATCAGGCATGATTCGTTCGCCTTCGTTCGGTGTGTACGCGCCATTACACAATCGATGATATTTTTATACAGAGAAACTTTACGTCGATGTTTCTCTTTATATAATTCAACACATAACATAAGCTCACGCCTGTATCCCCGAAGGGGTAGCCAGAGGCGCACTAGCGAACTAGAACACCCACATTTCGCCGAGCTTAGTTCCGTCCCAGATGTGATAGGGGGCGAGCCTATCGCCATATCGGGCACAAATTCCAGACTCCGGGCTGATATGGAAAAATCCAATATCACTTTGCCCGACCCGGGGATCGAACCCGAGACCTCAGAACCGTAGTCATACCGAAATACCATCACGCCACCGAGGCAGTCGATAATTCAATATATTTTCTTTATATAATTCAATAAGTTTGTTAGGCATTTCTTATTTTTTTACTACAGTAGCATTAAATAATAACTACGAGATCATAACTACAAATTTGATCTCTATGTATTTCTTTCCACCTGCCTACACCCCTATTTCAATGTGGTTTCAAGCATGTGCAGAAAAGATTTTACTTTATATTTACGTGCGGCTGCCTGCCTGAGGTCAACCGCCTCTGAACGATCTAGTCCCGGGCAAATTAAATGAGAAAATTTGCTTTGCGCGACCTGGGAATCGAACTCAGGACTTCTCGGTCCACAGCCCATATGTGCTGCCACTAGAGCAATGAGGCGACAAGTAATAAGTTACTTGATTTTTTTTTGGTAATTCAGTCCTGGGCAAATTGGTGTAGAAAAATCGCGATGCCTCACCTGTCATTCAAACCCAGAACTTCACGGCACGGACGTAGAGAAAATAGGTCGTAGCGCTAGAAACATTGAAAGTGAAGTAAGGTTTTCTGCCAATTCAATCTATCGTCACGTAATAGCGGTTACTGAGCGTTTTGAGTGTTAGTGTGTGTAGGGCATTTTTGTAGAGGCGCTTTTGTGAGCGTGGCTTATCTATGGCGTCCAATTAACTATAGGCGAGGCGGTGTCCTCTTTTTTTATACGTCCATGCATCGCGGTTCTCAGCCTATGTACGATCTTTATGGGCCTTTAATAATACCACAAGTAGCCTTTTTCTTATATTGTTATTATCTCAGCCTATTGTCGTCTACTGCTGAAGTTGCAATTCACAAGCATTTTGTTTTAGATATTTGATAGCTTCAATGATTTATATTGTACATGAAGTTTATATTACATAATCATTACCAAAAAATGTTATATCAGTAACATCCCTCGCAAACATGCCCCGATCATGCGCCATGAGGCACCCAGGTATAAGCACCTACATGGACGATATACATTCGACATTCCGCACGCAAAGTAACACCATATCCTTGGGAATGTAACGCTCTCCCATCGAAATATTTCAAAATTCGATCACTATCTCGACGACTATGCATCGACATATTGAATGAGACGTGAAAAATGATGACCGCGACGCAAAGGCCCGCCGACTATAGCTCGTCTCTTTTTTTTCACCACAGGCGAAAAGGGAAGGCGAATTTAGGTGAACAAAGGCGGTGCGGTGTGACAGCAACCTTGTGGCAGTTGTGTTGGAGTATCGGTTACGATGGAAAATGTCCGATGATTAAAGCCTTAACTGGCAAACTGTATACGTTCAAGTAGGCGACAGATTGCAATAATATACTTTAAGGGCCACTTACAGCTCCGTGATAAATCTCTATTTATCCCAAATCTTGATTTAAAGAAAGGGGTGAGCTGTAAGATAAATAGAGGTAAGGTGTAACTATATATTCGTTATAGCGCTGCAAGTGGCCCCTAAAGTCATTAATTAAAATACATCCAACTTAAATACATAGATTTTTATAAAACTGAATTAAAATTGTAACTACTGTTGTTCTTATTAGTCTTGATCATTTTAATAAAGAAGTAAAAAATATTCGTTAGGAATTAGGACATATAAAATCATATTGCAAATGTAATGTAATAAACAAAATCGTCCTACTATTTATTTTTTAGTTAAGTTAAAATATGTATTTCATTTGATATTATTTTCTTTTAGAATTTTTATTCTAAGGACATAATAATACTACATACATGTACTACAGCACGGATTGAGTGGTAGAGCCACGCTGTAGACAGTTACGTCTATATCGCGAATGGGTCGGCTCGACAGGTCTGACACCACTGTCTCACAGAAAACCGACGTAAAGTGGCAGTTTGCTGTAGCGTTTTGTTCGGTGAATGAGATTTCCGGTGGCCCATATCCCCCCTCCCTTTTCCAATCCCTTGTCCCTACCCTTCCATTTTCTCTTTTTAGGTTGGCAGCGCACCCATGATTCTTATTGTGTCTTGGGTATCTAGGGGCGGTGGAGATCACTGACCACCAGGTAAGCTATCTATTCGTTTGCTAGTCTCTGTTATAAAAAAAAATGTAATACACACAGCTTAATACAAAAACAGGGAAATTATTCAAAAAATAAAAGCAATGTAACGATGGCTTATTAGTTACTAAAATACAGTTTAGGCATTAGCCTATCGTAATCTCGAAAAATACTAATTAATCGTGATTAATTATTAATGCAGAATGATCCTATCTTAAAATCGAAGCATATAGACTTTTTACCAAACACCCGATTGTATACACTAACCGTCACTAATAAGTAGGTGTGTAGGTGAGGTCCATGCCAGCGGGGGGCAATTTTGTATTCGAGTTTTCATCTCTGGAGCTTCTCACAGTTTTGTTGTCACGTAATTAATTTATTACAATGAGTACCCTCAGTTGCCAAGGGGCGGTTTGTTTCCCCTGCGAGGTGGGTCGCTTCTCGAAATTGAGACATTAGCGGCTCGTTTGCTTTTGGCAAAATTAAAGCGGTTTTCTTTGTGTGTCACGCCTAGAATTTATTGTTCGTTATTGGTATATTCGGGATATGAATTATCGTCTGTTTGTTTGTTTTGTGTCTGGCTTCTTAGGTGGTCATATGCTATGAAACGATTTCTTAAATTTATCATAAGTTCAAAAGATTTGTAAAAATAAATCTTTACATTTAGGTACCTATTTTTAATGTTTTATTATAATCAAATTAAATAGAAATGACTATAGGACTTGAGACGTAATATGAAATGACCGAAGGTATTGCACGTAAAACTTTCAACATCGCGCAGTTATTACCACATATTATATCCATTTTCTAAGGATTTATTAGGTAAATTCAGACGAGCTTGACTGCATCGTTGTATTATACTCATCTTTAAGCTGCCTGATGAATTAGTTACATATTCGTTTACCATGGTTTTATCAACAAATCTACAGATTCTTAAATTGTTGACTTTTTCTGACGCAAATTTACCAACGCGATGTAATCATAATTGGCAATATTCGACGAACTTATTTGTAAACCTACATAGCGTGGGGAAATCTTCAACACATTTTCCTTCACCGCCAAAATTAAGGTTAAAGATTTTATCAGCGTCATTGACGTGTAAACGTCAGCCTGCGGCAGCCACGCCTTAAAAACATAAGTATTATGTACGTACTTTTGGTTCGCTTATGCCCGCATACTGAACACCAACTTAGTAATTTAAGGCTGTGTTATGTCATTTGAGGCCACGTTATATGTTTAAAATTGTATGGTGCTTATCAATATAACGCACCCTCAGTACAAAACGGTCATTTTTGCAATATTTAAAAAAAAATGTGACACGTATTGAGTTAAAGTACTTTTGACTGGGTGCGATGTGCCTACGTTTTCTTCGTTATAAAGTAAAAACTAACCATAAGGATACAGACAATTTTATTCATCTTGTTTAAATCATAAATATTTTTTGCAAAAGTGACAGTGCACGATAAGTAGCCTTTAAAATTGAATAGCCTTTCAGTATATGATTGTTAGTCCTTTATTTTAAAATCTCCTATTTTATTACAAACTATTAACATTAATTATAACCCTAACTGTAATTACGACGTTAGTATGTCGCCTCCATAAACTAGTGGGAGCGTATTTGGGCTGTGGACTGTGGAGGTACTGGGTTCGAATCAGAGGTCAAGCAACGCGTTTTTTTTTACTCTGTTTGCCCAGGACTGAATCCCTCAGAGAAGGTTTACGTCAAACACACAATCGGTTGTAAAAATGAAGCCGAATCTTTTCTGTAACATGCTTGAAAAATCTGTTGTGCCGATCCCACAGTGGGATATAAAATTTACATCAGATAGTAAAATCAGAGGTCAAATGTCCAGTGATTATTGTGGGAGAGTTGACAATCAGTCGAGCATCAAAATGTTGGGACAATGTGGCCAAACCAGTCCGCAGCAAATGACTACGATTATATGATGTACTGACGCTATTTTACTTGAATTTCTTTTTTGTAATCTACATAATTTTTGTAATCTGTGTTCGAGATGGTTTTTGGGCTACATTTGCTTGCTATTGAGTTGGTTTGTGCATGCGATATGTTTAGCTTTGCTATTGTAAAAAAGATTGTTTAGCAGATCCCGTGTTTGGAATATTGCACTGGTCTTAATGGAGGATGGTGAAGACCGTGCGATGTAAAGGCGAAGTTATAGGAAGGCGGAAAGAAAGAAAGTCTCTTTTTTTATAGCACAGACTGGCAAACAAGCAGATGAGTCACCTGATAGTAAGTGATCTCCACCGCTCATAGACACCCAAGACACAAAAAGAATCATGGGTGCGTTGCTAAGCTAAAAGGAAGCAATGGAAGGGGAGGGAAAAGGGATTTAGAAAGAGAGGGGAAAATGAGCCACCTTAAATTTCACTCACCGAACGAAACGCGACAGCAAGCTGGCACTTTGCGCCGGTTTCTGTAAGACAGTGGTATCAAAACGGTCGAGCTGGCCCATTCGTGCTGTAAACGTAACTGTCTACAGCGTGGCTCCACAACTCAAAAAGTCTCTAATATTTTTGCCTGGATTGAGTATCGCACTGGCTTTGCATTCACCTTAACTTATCAATAGATATGCTAACTCTAGCTTTTAATTCGACACAAAATATAAAAAGATAAAGTGAGCAAGTATGAGTAATTATAAAACATAAAAAAATAATATTTAAGTGCATCTACATAAGTGTTACTTTAACGAGCATATAATGAAACACACCGGTAGTTGATGAGAAATTCCAAACAACTTACTTGTCACCGGCGAACAACACACAAAGTGGCAAAAAGTCATAAACCGAACGCACGAACCTTCTGTAATATATATTACCATAAAAATATCACGTCGGAACATCTCGGCGCAACACAAAACACCCCGTTAAAACTAAATCTCGAGTTATGTCCTCCAATGATATGAAACTCGGATGTGAAAGGTTTACTAATGCGCAATTTCATACTTTAGTGCCAATAAAAACGGGTGCGTTCGAGATACATACACCATAAATAGGAATGTTCATAACACCATTATAGGGCGAATAATTGGGCGTAAAAACTAAATAGGGAGTACGGTGTGAAAGGGGCCACGATGCGGGCAGCGCTGATTGGTGGATTACATTGTAGCCGGTCGCGGTGTTTTAGCTAAATGGAATTTAATTTAGCCACTCAGTTTCATTTTTAGCCGCGATATTTCGTTCTTCTGATAAATTGAAATTTTAAACTTATATCAATTATTGTTGTTTCTTTTTGTGCACTTATTAATATAACCATAATATTTTCTCCATTATTAAACAACTTAGTGAATGTTGTGTCTAATGTATGTATCATTTATATGATGACTATTGAATAAATTAATCAGGTTTATTTGTGCTTTTTAAGTAAATAAATACACCCAACAGTCACACATATAGTCTTGGACCCATATTAGGTATAACCTGTATCATGAGTATAAGAAAGTACGAGAGACTTTGGGTCTCACAGTTTTTAAATAAGTTAAGTTTTTCGGTATTAATATGAATCATTAAATGGATTTATGGGAAAGTTCATTGCTACTTGCTAATTTGCTAATGATTTCTTCACATGCCTAAACACTTCTACGTAAAGCAATTAACAATCGATTAAAGTCTTTTGTATTACATTTAAACTAAACATTGTTATTTAAAAATAAAGATGATTCAAAGGAAATTGCTACTTCACATTAAATACACCTCGGTATTAAAATATCGCATTAAATTTATTTAAAAATTTGACGATCGTAACGACGAACATATGAATTCCTGTTTACAACTTAATTAAACATTTTATATGTTTGACATAAGTGGGTGAATAAACCTCTAAAGTGACTTTGTGTGCGAGCGTAGCTCCTGATTATTATCTGTCGTGATAAATGGACCGCGTCGGAATTTATGTGAGCTTGAGGCTTCGCTATTGTCTCAATGAATACTTTTTTATTGTCATCTGTGTTACAATGTTCCGATATTTGTAATGTGATTAAAAACTTGGTGTTGGGACGTTATGTTTTAGAAGTTTATATTAATGCGCGTCTCCTGCATATGTTTTCTCGAAACAAAACACAAAAAACACCTACACAAAACAAGGCTTTTCATTGTCATCTGCCCATGTCACAATGGACCAAAGACAAAAAAATGTAGAAATACCATGTTTTGTGTAATATTTTTGTGCAGGCGATGCGCCTTTAGTCAGTGTATCTGGTTGACTATAATGAATAATGACACTTTAATCTACGCCAAAATTTACTTGGAATTTATCCTTCTGTAGGAAAACAGATAAATGAAGATCTTTAAAAACTCACTCCTTAGTTAGGGAAGGTTCGCATATTTTATATCGTTCAGGGAGCATTCAATGTTCAAGAATATACAATAACTTTGAACCTAAAAGAACCCAATATCTGAGGCGATCGACTTTATCTTTCGACTGGGCTACTAAGGTCCAATGTAGTCAAATTGACATATCAAGTCGAAACAGGGTTCTTTCCACCCTCCCATATCCCACTCTAATGTGGGGTAGGGCAACACACCTTTCCAAGTACATAGCAGAAAAGATTCGGCGTAGTTTTCAAGACCGGGCGCCTGCCTGACTTCAATCAATATTATCGAGCCACGCTTATCAGTGGTAAAGCCACGCTGTACAGAGTAACGTCTACAGCACGAATGGGCTGGCTCGACCGGTTTGATACCACTGTCTCACAGAAACCAACTTAAAGTGGCAGCTTGCTGTCGCATTTCGTTCGGTGAGTGAGATTTCCGGTGGCCCATTTCCCTCCTTTCCCAATCACTTTTCCCTCCCCATCCATTTCCTCCTTTTAGGTTGACAACCCACCTATGATTCTTTTTATGTCTTGGGTGTCTATGGAGATCACTTACCATCAGGTGAGCCATCTGCTCGTTTGCCAGTTTCTTAAAAAAAACATCTCCAAGCATCTCACCGTCACAACAACTCTCATAAATATACAGCAACCATTCACAACATAACCAAAACTAATATAATATCAGTCTCTCAAGTTTAAGATTACGCACATCACTCGAACAGTGAAGTCACTGTTACGACTCGCGACTTATTACTTCAAGCTCATAAATTGATTTTGATGTCCTTTTTACGGCGAATACGAATCGATTTTTGATATTTATTGGCGATGCTTATTCATATGTTAATGTTTTGGATTATGTGTTTGATTGACTATTAGTTGTGACTTTATGTTTTCAGTTTTGCAGTAGTGTGGATAGATTGTAATTTTGAAATGTTAATTGGTTTTACTTGATAATGGCTGGTATGTATATTGTTTTAATACTCTAGAGAAGGGATATACTTGGACACCATTGCCCAAAATTATGTAGATTTTATATTTTTATTATCATATAATAATAATATTTTACTGCGTTAATTAAGTAGAAAAATTTGCATGTTGCAATTATTTATGTGGCCAGGATTTTTTTGTCGAGGCTTAACATAAGCCTGCAGTGATTATTCTGTGACTGATGATAGTTAATTTATTTAATAAGTACCTAATAAATGTTAACAATAGCTCTACATTAAATTAACAACCATGGTATGAAATGAAATTAGACGCTATTATTTTAATTTATTGTGCCCGATATGGCGATAGGCTCGCCCCTTATCACATATGGGACGGAACTAAGCTCGGCGAAATGTGGGTGTTCTAGTTCGCTAGTGCGCCTCTGCCTACCCTTTCAGGGATGCAGGTGTGAGCTTATGTTATGTTATGTTATTTTAATTTAGTTATCTAATTCCAGGGTGTTAATGTTTACATTCAAAACTGTTCCGCATTAAACTCACCTAGCGACTAAAGCCAGACAAGGTTACAACAAATTACGTGTAAGACACATTTTTAATTTATTAAGGCACCGTTTATAACGTGTTCATACGTGACGAGCGCGTTAAGCGACCGCTCGCTTTTTAATTTTTAACAAAAGAAGTTAAAATGACGAACATAATCTTTTTATAACTCGCACGCGTTTCGAATACAAATTCGATGCGCCGATTACTATATATTATAGCTAAATCGCTTTTATGATACTAAATATTTGGACAGAGGTTTTATCTGCGTAACATGATATTTTTGTTAGGATGCGCTTTTGTTTTGTTAGTTTTATGATTATTAGAGTATGCGGAAGGACTGCTAAACTGTTTCGTGTGAGGCGAGAAATTAATGGGTTTGTGCTTATACACATTTGATGAGTTAAATATTTATGTTGGTAATTTTATTATATACTTAACCAGCTCTACTTAATAATGATGAATACTTTTAAGCCATCGTCTTTGTTTTGCAAATGATTTAATCTAAAGACATTGTGTTAATAAACTCTATTTATATTTATTTAAAGTAATATATTAAGTTCAATGATTTATGATCGATATTAAATATATGTAGTTGATTTTGTTGACTGCCTCAGTGGTGTGGTGGTATTTCTGTACGACTACCGTCCTGAGGTCTCCGGTTCGATCCCCAGGTCGAGCAAAGTGATATTGGATTTTTCCGTATCAGCTCGGAGTCTGGAATTTGTGCCCGATATGGTGATGGGCTCGCCCCCTATCACATCTGGGACGGAACTATACTCGGTGAAATGTGGGTGTTCTAGTTCGTTAGTGCGTCTCTGCCTACCCCTTTCAGGCAAACAGGCGTGAGCTTATGTTATGTTATGTAGTTGGTTTTATTACAGGAACAAGATTTACGACGAAAATTGGCAGTCGCTAAGTGAAACCACAAATAAGAAATAGAGACTCTTGTACCCGGAAAAATTAAAAAGGAAATTTTTCTTTTCCTTTTGAAAATATTTACCTATCGCCACTACAAAGTACAATAGTTAGGAACAACACAGATCATCCAAACTCGAGACGTCACAATAAGCACACTCCTTACCATATAAAAACCTATAAACGGCTAGCGGAGCGCACACCTGTCCTGCGCATGCGCCTCGTCAGCTGGGGACAGCACACTCGGTTGCAATTGTTCCGCGATAGCTACTGACAATGTGATTAACACTGATTGTGATAAGATTATAAATGGTCATATTTCGTAATTTGAAAATGCATTGGTGATGTAAAGATTTGAATCGGAATTATTAGGAAGGCCTTGTCGAACAGAAAGCGAAGCGAAATTGAAGTATGCGTTGTAATATTGTCATATTTGAGTAGTAAAATATAGTACCAGAGTTATTTTGGTTAGCTATGCCTTAATTTAGCATAGTTGTCTGTTTGAGAGTCCTCGAAGAGAATCTTGAACTGTGGTGGAAATCACAGGAGTCTATTAATAAATTGAATATTTTAACAATTTTTTTTAGATATTATCATTAAAATGAAACATGTATGTATACAAACACAATTTATAAGTTAAAAAAAGTTTATATTGCCACAAAAACATAAATAAATAATAAATAACACCCAACAGTCACATACACAGTCCCAACCCCACACTAAGATCGAGTCTTGTGTCGTGGGTATCAGGAGCTACGAGGGACTTTCGGTCTCACAACACCCAAACCCGAAACAAATATCTGTAGGCCATACAAACATTTGTCTCGGTGCGGGACTCGTACCCGCGGCCTCTCGCTTCACAGCCGGCTACTCGTCCGCTGCGCCACGGAGGCTGTCAACTGTAAACTTAGTAACAATGGTTAATACACTATTTATTACTTATATTTCTTCCAATCTGCTTCAGAAAGTGTATTGCGCCCGTTGATATCTTTTCTAAGGGCTACACAACGCAGCTACACACGCATGCATTACGCACGCCTACGCATTACTAAATACTAACAATATTGTAAATAACTCAATAAATATTAATGAGATATTTAATTTCCGCCGTTACGTATACAATAAAGGCAATACCTATATATACATACATAAAAAATCTTTTTATACCAACGGAAATGCCACCAACGAGCCTCCGCGGTACGTCATCAAAGCAGCCGCGAATTCCTCCGCATATTGTCCGAGATCCTGTCAAAGTCATAAATAACCCTGAAATGATCGTCACGTCAGCCGAGCCCGCACAAAAACATGAGCATTTGACGTCTAAATTATTGCCAGTAAGCGTTTTCAGCGCACACCGCCCCAACAAATCGCCCCCCGATGCATCTACGTGGCAATGTAGGCAGATGAACCGCGCCAATGAATAGAAACACCAAATATATCAGATAAAAGAATTTTCAAAACAAACTCAAAATACTGAGGCGTTTGACACGAGCATCCGCTCGGCCGCAAAAAAGCGTGACAAATCGCAACGGCAAAGTGGACCTTATGTCAATATTTTGAGAGGCCATTTCGTCATGCCGTCGCGAGCGCTTTGATCCCGCGATAGATCTCAATAGCGGTGATTAAAGGCGCCTGTGATTTTAGTTGAATGCTTTTTTTCTGCCTTCATCGGCCATACAAAATACACACTACTGTAAAAGAATATACAATTATTGGGCCTTTGAATGGTTACAGCGGGGGTGAAGTGCTCATAAATTGTTATTTTTTTTCAACATCTCGGTTGGATGTTGGAAATGTTTAAAATCATAAACGGCCTTTTCTGCGCTCGGATTTATTGTGAGCCTGTCAGGGGAGGTGTTCGATTGTGTCGTGTTGTTACCGAACTGACTATTTGTCAATTATACGCTTCGATATTTGAAATTCATTCTTATATTTTGTGGAGGAAATTGCTGTTTTACAATAGTAACTAACTACATGGTGATTAAATAGATAGGATTCGTTATGAAATAAGAGGCAGTTTGCTAACAGTTTTTTCATGGTGTTATGGTATGGTTATGAAACCTACTTGGCTTAGGTAAAATAGTTACGCATAGGGCCTCATTTGAACGAGCGCTTTTTCAACGCGCGTTAAAAAGCGTTGTAATGGAACAAATGCAATTTTTTGGGCAGTATGTAGAATGTACCTATCAGAAACAAGACAAGAATGATTTTTAAGTACTCATATCAACAGACAGTACAAAACGAATCTTGAAAATCGCTCCACATTCGGCGGAGACATCGGGTACCATACATAAAAAAATACAGACGAATTGAGCACCTTCTCCTTTTTTGAAGTCGGCCGAAAACTCATAAATAAATATACACAACAATCAAGCACATACCCTTACACTTTGAGAACTTATGTCGTCAACATCAAGAACTTTCAGTGTCACAACCATCCAGACCTGAAACAATATCCAAAGATTAAACAAAAAAAATATATTTGCCTAGATTCGGGAACCGAGCTTGCACCCTCTCATTACATAGCTATCTAATTACCCGCTGCCTCAAACAAATTTTATAGATTTTGTATTTACAGAAAATTAAAAATCCCTGACTGGCTCGGTGTGGTTGTATTTCGGTACGACTACCGTCCTGAGGTCCCCGGTTCGATCCCTGGGTCGGGCAGTGATATTGGATTTTTCCATATCAGCCCGGAGTCTGAAATTTGTGTCAGATATGGGGATAAGCTCTCCCTCTATCACATCGGGGACGGAACTAAGCTCGGCGAAATGTGGGTGTTCTAGTTCGCTAGTCCGCCTCTGCCTACCCCTTCGGGAATACAAGCGTGAGCTTATATTATGTTAAAAATCCCGAAGATAAAAGCACATAAGTCTGGTTAAGCATGTCAACAGTTTTGTTATCTTTCCTAAGGAGCTCATTGATTACTAGGTGTTAATAGTTGGTGAGGCTGATTACTTGTCGCAGTGTGTCGTAAAGTCCTCAAGGCCATACAACAAAGGGCCCAAGTGTTGTTCGAGTCCAAAGTCGATTTTACAAGAGGCTGCGCCGGACGCGCGTGTGGGCTTTCAGACGCGGCTATGTTAATGTAGACAAGGCTTCTTCATATTAATAATTTGTATTTTACTTAATTTGGGCGCTTTATAAGTTTTACCAGTATCTCAACCAAGAGTTTGTTGCACGTATTTACGCGAGCGAGGACGTAAAATATTTGTATGGAAAACGTCAGTTCCCCTCGTAACCGCTAGAGGCGTTCGGGTGTTTGTCATACAAATATTTCGGAGTCGCTAACGAGAAATATAAAAAAACTCATGGTTGGCCTACTGATTACGAAAGGCAAAAATATGGATTATGATTTTGTATTATAAGTTTTAGTGTTTCGTGCTTCGAAAAATTTTTTCTCGCAATGACTAACAATTTAGTCAAGAAGGAAAAATACTTTCCCTCATAAAGGGTTGACGTCAGGCAAGCGTAAAAACTAAGCGAAATCCTCTCTGCAACATGTTTGAAAAAGTGTGTTGCGCCGACCCCACATTAAGGTGGGATAAGGGCAGGTAGAAAGAAAGAAAGAATCCTTTATGATAATAATTATATTTTAAGCACTAGATACTTGACTTTTCTTACGCATTGTGTAAATTTCTAAATTCTATAATTTTATTTAAGAAGCTAATATGTTTTTATGCTATTATGTTCGAAAATGTAAATTGTAAGTGAGAGGCGAAGTGTTACAATATAAAATTAATAAAATGTTAATTATAAAGTCAATTCCACACTAACATATCAATCTCGAATCTCAATAGGTTACCACTGTTGTCATGAATGGGTGGTATCGTCGGGGGCTCTTTACAACGCGCGTTTTGTACGGAATGTTGTAACAAAAAAACCTTTGATACACACAATGATAAACCAACATTTTCTGTCGCTGAACCAGTCTTATTTAGAATCTAGGCCTTATTACAAGAGTGGTAAGAGTGTACTATTTGTAAATGAGCGGTAAATGAGAGACAAATAAAATAATCTAACTTACATCGTCCGGGAGCCTGGGTGGAGTTTGTTTTAGGCGCTTTATTAATTAAGTCCAATTAATTTCGAGACGGTTCGTCTCACGCCGTTTTGTATCGCCATTTGTGATTGTGTTCAATGGGTTGCGGTTTTTTTGGATACAGACATAAATAATGAGATGTGATGGTTTAGAAACAAGCTACTTATCAGATAATAATTGGTTCTATTGGATAAACGATCATGTAAGTTAGAATTCACAAACGCACAACACAAATAAAGCTATATATTTTTTTATTTTATGTTACCTTTACCTACGCCGAAGTTATATTATATCAGCGTACCTATTAAGTATAGACGCATATTCAATTCTAGATTTAGAAGTTATTCACTTAGAACTACAAGCACTATTTTTAAAAAGTTTAACTAATACGTTAAACCCCATCTTAGTATACTGATAACAAAAGCTAGGTAAGCAGAGCCGCACTAGCGAACTAGAATACTTACATTTCGCGGAGCTTACTTCCATCCTAGATGCGATAGGTGGCGAGCCTATCGCCATATAGGGCACATTTCCAGACTCCGGGCTGATATAGAAAAATCCAATATCACTTTGCCCGACCCGGGTCGAAACCGAGGCCTCAGGTCGGTAGTCATACTGAAATACAACCACGCCACCGAGGCAGTCCTACTAATATACTAATACGTAAAGTAATGCTCTTCTTATCGACTTCCACAAAAGAAGGAGGTCCTCAATTCGTCTGTATTTTTTTTTATGTATGTTACTCGATATCTCCGCCAAATGTGGACCAATTTTCAAAATTCTTTTTGTGTTCGATAGAGCATATTTCAAGGGTACTCCCATATAAATTTGGTCTTAATCGGTAAATTAGAAGTCGGTCAGTTAAGTTTTTAAACTTGTGATTATCAGATAACCTAATCTATAACATAAACTTATAAGTATTACTACTTAGTCATGGTCTTCTAAATCATAGATAACTGATTTATGTTCCAACCACTTATAAAGTGGTAAATAAATTTTCAATTGTCCCCGTGTTGGCCTTCCGCGTTCCTTCTAACGTATTACCGAAAGCATTCTTGTGTGATACGATCAATAAAACCAATATTGATAGTGAGTCAAAAAAATTAAACGCTTCGTAACATAAAGGAGTTTTTTAAGGCAACGCTTTAGGGTTCCGCGCTGAGTTTGCTTGGAAATATTTGAGTTAAATAAATGTATTCTTTACTATAAGAGTTGTAATTGTCGCCTCCTTGGTCTAGTGCCAGCGTGTATGGGCTGTAGATCGCGAAGTCCAGGGTTCGATTCCCATGTCGGGCAAAGCAATTTTGTAATACCCGGGACTGAATCCCTCATAGGGGGTTGATGTCAGGCAGGCCGGCTGGTCGTAAAATTTTTGCCAAATCATCTCTGCAACATGCTTGAAAAATTGTGTTGCGCCTACCCCACATTAAGGTGGGATAAGGGCAGGTAGAAAGAAAGAAATAACTATGTATAAGGGTTATAATATGTCATTTATTAATTTTGTTAATGGTGTGTATAATTGACATGTGCATTGTGAGTCAAGATAATTATATTTTTTTCATTCAATTTTATTTTAGCGTCTTTATATTATTATCTCGTTATACAATTGCAAAAAAAAGCTTTTGTATAACAATGCTTAACCAGATTGTCTATTTAATTCGCTTTGTCCAAACGCCGAAATTCATAAAAAAAAATTTTGCTTCCATAAATCGGTTATCAACTATTGTGTTGGACTATAATTGAATTATGCGGAATGTTCACACCGAAATCCAGCGCGCGCTTGGCCGTTTTTTTGTTTGTTGTCATGTTTGTGTCGCAGTGATTTCACACGTTCATAGCTATATGTTTTATAATATTTCTCGCGGCGTTGCCGTAGTCGCCGGGCCGGCGCCGGCGCATCCGATTATGTTATTGTTAAAAGGACCAAATTCTTTTATTTGACCTACACGACGACGTAGGTTTTGTGTTTTTTTCGCCGCCACGAATGGTTGTCAGTTTATTTATATTTATGTATCGATGTCCGATTGTTGATTATAGATAAATAGTTTTCGTTGGAGAGTAAGTTCGAAAAACAATATAAACATATACATAAGTGCATGCCTGTATCCTCGGTTCGCTAGGCAGAGGTGCACTAGCGAACTAGAACACCCACATATCACCGAGCTTAGTTCGGTCCCAGATGTGATAGGGGATACAAACCTATCGCCATATCGGGCACAAATTTCAAACAAGATAAAATTGGGTCGAAAACATACTGTCATAATAATATAATGTAATGTAATGAAAAAAAAATACACCCAACAGTCACATACCTAGTCTTGACCCCACACTAGGTATAACCTGTATCGTGGGTGTCAGAGACTATGAGAGACTTTCGGTGTCACAATACCCAGACTTGAAATAAATATCTATGGGCCACACAAACATATGTTTCAATGCGGGAATCGAACCCGCGGCCTCTCGCTTCACAGCCTGCTCGCCCACTGCGCCATGGAGGCTGTCATCTAATAATCATTTACATTACATTTCAGCTAAAAAAATAATATAATTAACTAAAAAAGTCTAACAAAAAAAGGAAAAATTTAGGCCGGAAGGTAAGGTGATATTATAATTGTTTTTCTTTCATTGGGGAACCAAACGTTTGCCGACAATTTAATGATCTGTCTGTAGAGCGCGTATCGAGTTGCATTTAATCTTTTGGCGGCAAATTATTACCAATTATAGTATAGTTAGACTTATGTTTCCAAAAAATATTTCCTTTTCAAATATTCTGTTAAATATTACGTAGGACTTGCAGCCATCCTTGTAGCATTATTACTAAATATTTAGTTTTAAACTCGATTTAACTTCCATTTCGCTCGTATATTTAAATCGAGTTCTAGCGTTAGTCGACAACGAGCAAGACGTTAAACAGAGTTTATCCTCAAATCGAGTGTATTTCTTATCATATCTAGATTTAGTACATAGCATAGCGAGAATGACCCGCCACGACAGATTCGATGCCACTGTTTTACAAGCGGTTTTTCAATTGAATTTATCCGGGACTGGATTCCCCAGAGAGTATTGAAGTCAGCCAACCGGTTGTAAAAATTAAGGCAAATCCTTTCTACGACATGCTTGAAAAAGTGTTTGCGCAAACCCCACATTAAGGTGGGATAAGGGCAGGTAGAAAGAAAGACTATGTTAGTAAACCTACAATTTATCTTAAAACGGAGTTCAAATCTAACAATAAGTGAGTTTTTTTAGTGGTAGAGCCACACCGTAGACAGTTAAGTCTAAAGCACGAATGGGCCGGCTCGACCGGTTTGATACCTCTCTCTCACAGAAAACTAACGTAATGTGGCAGCTCGCTGTCGTGTTTTGTTCAGTGAGTGAGATTTCTGGTGACCCAATTCCCTCCTTCCCTTTCCCAATTCCTATTTCCCTACTTTTAGGTTGTCAATGCACCCATGATTTCTTTTGGGTCTTGGGTGTCTATGGGCGGTGGAGATCACTTACCATCAGGTGATGCATCTGCTCGTGTGCCAGTCTTTGCTAAATATAAAATATTAACTCCCTATTTGCGACAAATATTTCACATAGTAATATGAGGTAGACGACCAACATGTCCTTATCAGATTCTAAAACGCGAAAACTTGATGTTTTACCGAGGTGATATAGATTTATCTCTGAGATTAATCTGCGTAGCGATTTTCAGTCTCGAGTGAGCCAGACGTTGTCAGTTGTCATAAGATACCGTTAAGTAAAGCATTATTGCTACCGAACGCAGTAACTTACCGTGGGACAACTGTCTTAAATGCTAAAAATATCTCGAAATAACTCTTTGGTAACCTGAGATCGTCAGTTCTAAAATAGGATAGTTTTGTTAGAATAAGGGTTTTTATTGTACATAAGCCTACGCCTGTATCTATCTACGCGAACTAGAACACCCACATTTCGCTGAGCTTAGTTCCGTCCCAGATGATAGGGGGCGAGCCTATCATCATATCGGGTACAAATTTCAGACTCCACGCTGATATTGAAAAATCCAATATCACTTAACCCGTCCCGGGGATCGAACCCGAACCTTCAGGATGGAAGTCATACCGAAATATAACTGCGCCACCGAGGCAGTCAGTATAGTATTGTGGTCGGTTGCTGAATTTTTCGACGCTTAACTTTTAGAAGTTTGAATCTCTTCCCAACACTATACTCTCGTATCTCTCTAACTCAGTTCTCTGGTTCTTCTTCTTCCACGTGTCGATAGTTTATAAAAAGATTTATATTATTTTGGCCCAGTACTCAGCCACTGCCACTCCAGCAGGAGTAGCTCCAGCAAGGTGACAGGGCAGGTGTGAGGGCACTGCGGACATGACAGCAAGTGCAGTATAGTTTGTGGGGCCTCCCCGCAGTCACATACCGGGTCTGCCTCATTGTATCTCCACTTTACCATTCTCTGGTAATTATCCTTTATTATTTAGCAACATAGACATAATCGCTTCCTTGATCTAGTGGTATCAGCGTATACGTATATATTTAGACAGAGTTCCAAGCCCAGGTCATCAGGCAACTCGTAAGAACTATGCCGAATGCTTTTTGCAATATAATCATCGCCGATGTCGATCATCATTGATAATTTACAACTACGACTATACATTGGAATGAAACTAACTTGTTTCTCTTTGCATTTATCCCATCTTAATGTGGGGTGTGCACATCACACTTTTTCAAGCATGTTGCAGAAAGAATTTGGCTTAGTTTTTACGACTGGCTGCCTGCTTGATAGCAACCCTTATCTGGAGGATCCATTTACGGGAAAATAGCGTTAGGAAAACACCACACCTGACCTGGGAATCGAACCCAAGACCAGCTTTACAGATCATATACTGCCACTAGCCAAAGAGCGATTCAAATGTCACTAACCATGACCCATTATTTATTTTTTCACCTCAATGCTCCGTGCACTTCAGCATTTAATTTTTAAAAGTCATCAGACCACCGCGTCGCTGGCATAAAAAGGTTGAAAGTAAGAAATAGCACAGCCTAACAAAACAAGCGGTAACAGTGAACAAACAGGAGTGAGATAAAATAACAAATCTTGTCATAGAGCGACCATTCACACGATCACAGATTACGAATCAATTAACGGCGTAGAACAAACTGGAGAGCGGTGACTATGGGAACTTTCGGCGACTCGGCGTTGTCCTTTAGCATGTTTATTTATTTTAACACAGTCATATTTGTCGTGGTCCTCGGTTTAGGGTACAGAACCTTAAACCAAAAAACTTGCGGCGCTACTTTGTAAGTAGTATAGTTGCATGTAAAGTCGATACTGTAAATAATATCAATCTTCTTTTATTTTATTAACTAAATAAAATAATAATAATAATATTAGCCCTGCTGCTAATGAGAGGGGTTAGGCCTTTAGGCCACGCTGGTCTAATCTGGGCTGGTAGACTTCACATACCTTCAAAATTCTGGTGGAGAAATTCTCGGGTATGCAGGTTTCCTCACGATGTTTTCCTTCACCGTTATAGCAAGTGATAATTCACAAAGAAAATAAAAAAGTCAGTGGTGTATGCTCCAATTTGGGGATTGGTCTCGAACCTCCGACAGTCGTCTCGGCAGCCCGTACCTTTCCCAACTGAGCTATCGCTGCTTTTTATAAATGCGAGGGAAAGGAAGTATTTTAGCTAAATTACTATACCAAATTTTATAACTGCGAAGGAAACTCTGTCTGTCTGTTACGTTACATGGTTAAACTACTGAACCGATTTTGATCAAATTTGGTGGGAAGTAAGCTTCAATGCTGTCTCAAAAAACTTGATAAGGTTGATTTATATGACTAAAAATAATTCCAGAGCGCCTAATAACATTTTGTCTGCAATCACGCAAATCACCTTAAGTCATATAAAGGGTGATTCTTTTATTTATTTAAATTTTTTATTATTAAAAAATTAGAAGAGATAAAAATGCATGTAAAGGTTTTTAAATATATTGTAGACTCCGTATAGAGACGCCGTTTTGGGCACTAACACGAATTATTCCGCTTCTGTACTTCCCTTCTACCTGCCTAACTCCAAATTATGGGTAATAATTATGGTCAGCATAATATACTTTTTTAAACATGTAGTAAAAATTCGGCAATATTTTGACGACCGGTCGTCTGACGTCAATTACTTTTGGGGGACAGTACCTTACTTTTTATGAATTTATCTGAACTTGTTATATTTCGACTAGACTTACTTGGCTTAATAACCTCAATCAACAACGTACATAACATAAGCTCACGCCTGTATCCTCGAAGGGGTAGGCAGAGGAGCACTAGCGAACTACAACACTCACATATCGCCGGGCTTAGTTCCGTTCCAAATGTGATAGAGGGCGAGCCTATCGCCAAATTGGGCACAAATTCCAGACTCTCCGGCTGATATGGAAAAATCAGATATCACTGCCCGACCTGGAGATCAAACCCGAGACCTCAGGACGATAGTCGTACCGCGCAAGAAATACCACTACGCCACCGAGGTAGTCAACCTGCCTAGCTCATATTCGCGTTTGCTTGTCTTGTAGGTTATTGTCTCGCGGGTGGCCTTAGCACATTACTTCCGTCCAGTCATCGCAGGCGCCAACACCCAGTAAGGTTCTAGTATCAAACACCGCCGTACTCAACCAAGTAGTATGGAAGTGGAGCCCGAGTTTTATTACGTACTTATTTTATTTAATTAGTCATGAACTCAGAGCGGTGAGATTAAAGCTAGGAAGGAAGAAGAACCGCTACTTCCCTTTATATCAACATAAATTCATTTGCCGTCACAGTTTTATAATCATACAGTCTGGTGAAGAAAGCGTGATTTGACGGTTAACCTGGACTCTGGAGTCGCACTGTGCTTGTGTTTTATATCTAAGAAATATATTCTTAAAATTCTATATCTCATTCACACTCTTATGATTTTTTGAAACATGGATTTCCAATTTCCCAAATACACTACCTTTTTCAATCCCCGTCCTTTCCTTTTCACTTTTTTGAGTGGTAGAGCCACGCTATCGACAGTAATGTCTACAGCACGAATGGGCCATCTCGACCGGTTAGATACCACTACAAGTGGCAGCTTGCTGTCGCGTTTCGTTCGGTGAGTGAGATTTCCGGTGGCCCATTCCCTCCCGTCTTTCCCAATCCTTTTCCCTCCCCTTCCATTTCCTCTTTTTAGGTTGGGAACACACCCATGATTCTTATTGTGTGTTGGGTGTCTATGGGCGGTGGAGATCACTTACCATCAAGTGACCCATCTGTTCGTTTGCCAGTCTCTGCTATAAAAAAAACTTAAAAATTAAATATTTTCAACAAGACACAGTTGTTTAATTAAACAAAAAAAAGGCTAAAAAAGCCATATGTTCTGGATTTAAGCGAACAATTTACACCGAGAAATACCATCCCATTAACATTATTTATATAAATAATTAACATACAATCGATATTTACAACGATCAAGAAATGAAAAATGTAATTTAATTAAAGTTTAATTGAAACAGACTCATCAAATTATTGCGCAATTAGCGAACAATTCGCAGATGTCATTCATCATTCAATGGGTCCATATATTTACATAATCTGATTCACTCGACCGTTAGCCGACTAGCGCCAGCCACTGTACGTCAGTAACAAAGTGTAATTGTCAATATTATGTCTATAAAACAGGTGTGTATGATGAATCAGCCAGCGTTTTCTGTACTGGTGAATCATATAGTAATGGATATTAACGCATTTTTGATGCACTGTTTGGCGTTTTGTCACCGAGATCAAACATTGTTACTCGACATGTGTTGGCTAACATCAGTGAGTAACTGTATATTTTCGTCCGACTTCAAAAAAAGAGGAGGTCCTCAATTCATCTGTATTTTTTATACACCTCCGCGATATCTCCGTCAAATATGGACCGATCTTCAAAATTCTTTTTATGTTCGATAAAGCTTATTTCAAGTGTGGTTTTTTTTTTATTTTTTTTTAGCAGAGACTGGTAAATGAACAGATGGGTCACCTGAGGGATGGTAAGTGATCTCCATCGCCCATAGACACCCAAAACACAAAATGAATCATGGGTGCGTTGCCAACCTAAATGGAGAAATGGAAGAGGAGGGAAAAAGGGATTGAGAAAGGAAGGGGGAAATGGGCCACCGGAAATCTCACTCACCGAACGAAACGCGACAGCAAGCTGCCACTTTACGTCGGTTTCCTGTGAGATAGTGGTATCAAACCGGTCGAGCCGGCCCATTCGTGCTGTAGACGTTACTGTCTACAGCGTGGCTCTACCACTCAAATAAATTTGTATTGGTTCCATATAAATTTGGTTATGATCGGATTTGAAGTCGGTCCGTTAAGTTTTTAAACTTGTAATTGTGTTTCGGTATTAAGTACTCTTAACCTTTTTATGTTCAGATTTTACATAATATCACCTGTACCCAAAAAGGGTAGGCAGGAATAGATTTCGACTTCACCTGATCCTGACTACTTTCGGGACATTTAATTTTTATTTACATTCTCTTCTGTTTTTTTACTCTATTAGTTTTCCGATTCATTTGATGCTTATATAATGGACATTTAATATAACGCAAAAAGAGATCAGCAACTAATTGGTTACTTTACTTTATTTTCTTCAGGTAAATGTACAACAGCTTCCAACAGGTCGATCTGGAAATCTTTGGGGGAGGCCTATATTCAGCAGTGGAGGTCCTATTTTTTTATTTTCAACATAAAAAGCAAAACGGTTAACAGTTATTGCACCATATAATAAAAATGTATGTGTTAGTGCTTACTTTCACTAACGCTATGGCTGATGATGATGATGATGATGATAATGATGATGTTGAAAGGTACAACAACATTAAATTTATTAGGTCAATATACAGACCCATGTCTTTTTTGTTTCGATAGCAGTTCGGATATTGATCCGAAGCAAATATTTTAAATCACACCAACATTTTCTCAGTGCAGATATCAAACCCCTGTAGCCTAAGCACGAAAAACTAATGTAAATGTAAACTCGCTGCGCACTGATGACATTTGATTAATATTTCATACAAATTTCATAGACGCGCATCGATCACGAATACATTTACGGTTGTCAGAATTTTTTCTGCTCGGCCTGCTGATTCCTAAGTCTACCCATGATTATTCATCCGCTGGAACAACAGCTTTACCCTTATGTAGTATCTCTAATAATCGCTATATTTTAATTATATAGAAAATTACTAAAGCATTTGTGTGTGTGGAAAATACGTACCGGCAAATTTAACGTTTTGGTTTAATTATTTTTTATCCTCTTTGTTAATTAAGCACCTATTCCAGAATGATTTCATTCTCCTAGAATTATGAATTATTACATTTATCAATATCATGCGTTCCAAAACTGATCCATTGGACTGACGTAATTTCGTTAAACCGATATTAATTTGTCACAGAGTAACTAAAGTCCAAAGCGTCAGGAGGCCCTATCAAAAGTATGTAGGCATTTTGAGTGTTCAATTACTCATCTGCCGCAAACGGAACTTGTGACTGTTTCACTTTCATTCACATTTTATTGAACGACCTTGACAAATCGGAACTCGGTTGAAAAGAGATTTGATGGTTACACCGTGAGTCATTACAATACGTAGCCAGTTAGAATTTCCCAGTACATACAGCTCAATTGCAACCACCTGTATCCCCGAAGGGGTAGGCAAAATAGAGAATTAGGACCAAAGACTTCTACTAGGCTGGCTGTTCGGTACACAGAATGTGCGCACTAAGTCACTGTTAATCGACCTCAACTCACTATAGAAATCTGCTCTTTTCCTTAACCGTGTAACGTCAAACACTCGCCGTCATGTGCCACAATTTTACTTCGAAACAGCTTGTCTAGTAAATACATAGAAGTCTTTGACTAGGACACCCAAATTTTGCCGAGCTTATTCCATTCCAGTTGTAATAGGGGGCGAGCCTATCGCCATATCGAGCACAACCCGAGATCTCAGGACGGTAGTCCTACGTAATACCATTACGCCACCGAGGCAGTTGCTGTTTTTGTGCTTGCTAATAATAGATTGGATGTCGATATAAATTCATACGTCATTGATTGTCACGGATTTAGAATCCAAAGCAAGTCCAAGGATACATGAGCGATGAATGATGAATGAAGGCGTTGTTTGTATAACAGGTGTGTACACTTTTTTGGCACCAGTTCTAATATTTATAGCCTACTATTTATGCATTGCCGTAACCACAGTGATAGTCTGATATATGTCGTATAGAAACAAAGGTCGATATTTAACAGGTCGATCTGGAAATCTTTGGGGGAGGCCTATGTTCAGCAGTGGACGTTCTATGGCTGATGATGATGATGATAGAAACAAAGGCGGCAATTAGAAAAATGAATAAATTGTGGCAATTCAATATTTTCGCTTTTTTAATGTAGCCTTGAAAATTTTATTACAGTTATATTAAAATTAAGTTTACGTGAATATTATACATTGAAATAAAACTATTTTTACGAATTTTATCACGATTAGGTTTTAATTTTTATTCCCGACGTTTCGAAGGCTTTGCAGTCTTTCTTAGTCTACAACGAAGACTTAACGAAGACAAAACCTTCGAAACGTCGGGAATAAAAATTAAAACCTGTGACAGAATTTGCAAAAATAGTTTTATTTCAATATTAAAATTACTTACTCAAGCGATGTAAAATTGACACACTAACAGAAGATTTGATCTCTATTAGTGAAAAATGCTAAAATCACACACAATCGAAATAAAATGTTCATTCATTTTTGAGATTGCCGGCTTTGGCTTTGTTTTTATACTACTCATATTTTTGGTTTGACTTATAAATACTCACAGAAACTTAATAATGGGAAATAGAAAAGTAGTGTGGTGATATTTTTAAATTTAACCCAGTTCACTTATTGTTTGACATGTGCCTTCTTGATCAAGTGACATCGTATATATACATATAGACCGAGAGACCCTGGGTTTGAATCCCAGATCTTGAAACTGAGTGATTTCTTGTAACGCGATTTGCTTGGGATGGGTCCTCAAAAAGGGTTGATGTCAAGTAAGCAACTTGTCGTAAAAATGAAGCCGAATCCTTTCTAAAATATGAAAAAAGGATGTTAAGATGATCCTACATTATAGTGGGATAGTGACAGGTGTAAGAAAAATAGATAGGGTTTTATGTATAGAGAAGGAATATCGAATAACAATCAAATGCTTCATACATCCGTATTTGCATCACGTGAGATCATCCGCCAGAATCCTAATAGGCAGACAGGCATTGGCTGACATAAGAGTTTAACAATCCATACTCACAATGTTCTAGCCTACTGGTTTTCTAATTAAATAAATAAATACAACAGTCACACACGTAGTCCTGACCCCACACTAAGATCGATTAATTTAGCTTAGTTTTTACGACCGACTGCCTACCTGACGTCAACCTTTTCTGGGGGATCCAGTCTTCGGCATCCGAGAAACACATATTGCCCGAGCTGGATTTCAACTCGAGACCTCTGGTCTATCGACCTTGTACGTTGTTACTAGACTATGACTGTGTTATCAATTAAGACTTTCAGAACGCTTTTACCTTTCCAATATAAACATAAACATAAGCTCACGCCTGTATCCCCGAAGGGGTAGGCAGAGGTGCACTAGCGAACTAGTACACCCACGTTTCGCCGGGCTTAGTTCCGTCCCAGATGTGATAGGAGGCGAGCCTATCGCCAAGTCGGGCACAAATTCCATACTCCGGGCTGATATGGAAAAATCCAATATCACATTACCCGACCCGGGGATCGAACCGGAGACGTCAGGATGGTAGTCGAAATACAACTACGCTACCGAGGCAATCTTTCCAATATAAGGCGCTCCTTTATTTACTAACAGATTGTATGACGTAGAAAATATTTGAAATCAACATTTCAATTTCTTATAAATAATATTAATAGTTATTCTTTTTAGATATCCCGTATGACTGTACTTCAGAGTTCATTCAAAAATTAAATAAAATTAGTTTATACACTACATTCAGTTATTATTGGCACAAAATGAACTGAGTCACACGTTAAAGTAATTGATAGGCATAAGATAGCAAACATTGAGAATTCCTTTCTTTCCGGAATCTCCAGTTAAATTAGAACGATAAATATATAAATCATCAAAAAAATATTTTGGGAGATCCATATGGTGCTGTCACAGTGAGATCAAAGTCCGAGTAACCTTAAGCGCAGGCCATACTGAGAGCTAAGCTAAACAAAGCTATATCCGCTAAGCTAGCATGCGACAGTTTAAGTAGTATTGCCACGCTATCGACAATGTCAACTACAGCATGAAGCTGGCTCTACATTTGTGAGCCAACGCTTGTATCCCCAAAGGGGTAGATGGAGGCGAACTAGCAACATCTCGCCGAGCTTACTTGGCTCAGATGTGAAAGGGGACAAGTCTATCGCCATAAAATATAATATTACTTTACTCGACTCGGGGATCGAACCTGAGACCACAAAATGTTAGTTGTACCACATACGTAATACAACTACGCCACCGAGGCGTCAGTGGGAAGTTGGCTTTACCAGGTTAATACTACTAACTCACAAAAAAGCGAAATGAACGTTGATGGTTTATATACGTTGAGTGAAATTTCTGAAGCTATATGTACCCCAATCCCTATTCCTTTCTTTTAATTTCAACAGTAGGTAGCAACTTAGCTATGCCTTTAGCATTGGTGATGTCAACGGGCTACGGTAACCACTTTCACTTGGGTAGCCGGCCTGCTTATCTGTCTTCATAAGCTCATAAAAACGTTAGTTCAATAGTTAGCGTCGCTTGCTGTGTGACCTGCACCTTACGCGACTCTAATGCATAAATAACTTGAATGCAAATACGTGCCGACATCTTACCTAGGGAATCCCAAATGCATACATTGAGATGCCGTTTTTTCAGTTTCTATTGCTCATCCATTGTCTCATCATCTATGTCGCCTCCTTGGTCTACTGGCAGCATGTATGGTCTGTGGACCAGGAGGTACTGGGTTCCATTCCCAGGTCGGGCAAAACGAATTTTCTAATTTAATTTACCCGGAACTGGATCCCTCAGAGGGGGTTGACGTCAGGTAGCAGCCGGTCGTAAAAACTAAGCCAAATCCTTTCTGCAACATGCTCTACAAAGTGTGTCGCGCCGACCCCACATTAAAGGCGGGATAAGGGCAGGTAGATAAATTACTATCATACTGCACATATTTGGCATTGGACCCCCAGACACAGTCACAACAGATAAATTGGTCAAGCTATAAATTATGTACCTACTAGAAATTTCAAATAAAATTTTGGAAGCAACGGACAGTTGCAAGCTGTGGTAATTGAATACAAGAATTTATTTTGACAGTGCAACTTATCTGATTAACAATTATTGACCATTGAAATAAAATTACTTTTACGGATTTTATCACGATTTGGTTTTAATATTTATTTATTTATTTATATATAATATTAATTTTATTTCAATGAATAGCATTCGCGTAAACTTAAGAAATCAATTATTGACCAGTAGCAATCTTTTGTTAGTTAATTGGAGTCGGATTTTATACAATAACTATTTTTTGCTAGAATTGAATACCGTTTATTTCCGGACAAATTGGTAATGTGCAACAATTTCACGCCTTCAGCTAATGTTATCAAATGATCAATAAAGCCCGCATTACAATGAGTCTAGATTTAAAGCTTATTTTTAAATACTAAAATTTTGTGTTAAACCTAAAATAATGAATAAGTATTTTTAGTAAATGACTGCCTCGGTGGCATGATTGTATTTCGGTACGACTACTTTCCTGAGGTCTCGGGTTCGATCCCCGGGTCGGGCAAAGTGATATTGGATTTTTCCATATCGGTCCGGAGTCTGGAATTTGTGCCCGATATGACGATAGGCGCGCCCCCTATCACATCTGGGACGGAACTAAGCTCGGCGAAATGTGGGTGTAGTAGTTGGCTAGTGCGCCTCTACCTACCCCTTCGGGGATACAGGCGTGAGCTTATGTATGTATGTTTAAAAATAATGAATGAGTTTTTTTCAGTAATATGAACCTAAGGGTATTCTCATAATGTTGTTTGTTATTATCACTAAATTAATAAAATTTAACTATAATTCAGGAAAAATTATGTTGCTTCACTTTAAGTACAAGGTTTTGCATTTTTTTTTATATTTGGAATGGGACAATTTTTTACGGATTCTATCATGATTTTACGGCTGATATAAAAAAAAAGAAAGATAGAAAGAAAGTAAGAAATTTAATATTATTGGACTACACCAAACACAACAACTATACACAAAATAGTCATGAGCATTCCAATAACAATGAATAATCTATTATGCTAAAAACCAGCCAAAACCGTACTGCAGCGTTGATTTTCAATTTTCAATATAGAAAAAAACAATATCACCTAGTCCGACCCAGGGATCGTACCCGAGACCTCAAGACGATAATCGTACCATGCATGCAATACAACTACGCTGAGACGTCATTAATTTCATTGATATGAGAAGTTTAGCGAAAACCCTGGCTCAATACGCGTAATTAAATATGCAAATGTCATAACAGCAACTGGACAGTACAACTGGCCCGGATTTCTTAATCTTTAATCTCTACTGAAGTCCAAGGTAGCACTTCGACAAGGACTTAACAAGGCCAAGGTTTGAGTCTAGTACGTCAAACAATTCTGGTTGTGGGTATTTCCAGAGTACGTAGATAAACTTTCGAATACATTGTCGAATCGATCACGATGTGATTCAATACGTTTGCTTATACATACTTGGGTTATTCAATTGTCTGTAAATTATGTATGCTCTTCGATAACTCCGAGACGCGTGCACATATTTCGATTATTTTTTTTGTTGGAAGAGTACATAATGTCACGCCTCTATCCCATAGGGGTAGGCAGAGATTATGGATTTCCACTTCACCCGAAAAAAATCGTCCTATATAAATTTGAAATGACTACAAATAAAATTTCCATTTCCATCCAATTAGAAATAAACAAAAATAATTTATCTTCGATGTGTCTTTTCACATGATGAGCCCGACAGCGCAGCGGGCGTGTAGCCGGCTGTAAAGCGAGAGGCCGCGGGTTCGATTCCCGCATTGAGATAAATGTTTGTGTGACCCACAGATATTTGTTTCAAGTGTATATGTTCACACACCGAAAGTCTCTCATAGTCTCTGACACCCACGATACAGGTTATACCTAGTGTGGGGTCAGGACTAGGCACACCTAGTCACACATGACTGTTGGGTGTATTTATTTATTGAACTGTATTTGTCTTAGCAAATTAAATTAATTAATTGAAAATCAATTGAGTGACTAACGTATTCGATTCGAGAAATTATTCGAGTATTGTCGTCGTAATGCAGTATTGCATGAGAAATTGACGAGACTATAAAAATATTAAGTGGCGTACACAGTGTGACGTTAACGTAATTACATTCAATAATCTGTGGAGCGGCTTTACTTCGTCACCAGGGTTTATCAACTGTTGGCGCCAATTAATTTATTAATTAATAACTTTGTATACATTACTTTTAATAGCTAAGACTGGATAACGAGCAAGTGGTAAGGGATCTCCAACTCTCACAGACCATAGACACCCACAATAAAATAAATAAATAACAAATACACCCAGCAGTCACACACCTAGACCTGACCCCACACTAGGTATAACCTGTATCGTGGGTGGTAGAGACTATGAGAGACTTTCAGTCTCACAACACCCAGACTTGAAACAAATATCTATGGGCCACACAAACATTTGTCTCAATGCGGGAATCGAACCCGCGGTCTTTCGTTTCACAGCCAGCTACTCCCTCGCTGCGCCACGGAGGCTTTCTGCTAATACCATTACAATCATGGTTGTCAATCTTAAAATAAGTGAATAGGATAGGAATTGAGAAGGAGCCTAAAGCTAGCTGCCACTTTACGTCGGATTTAAGTGAAATAATGGTATAAAATTAGATGCAGTTATCTAAAGGATGGCTTACACTTTGTCTTTGTACCTGATCTTATCCTACTACAATGTGGGATGGGCGCAACACACTTGTTAGCACGTTACAGAAAGGATTCGGCTTCGTTTTTTCGACCGGCTGCTTATCTGATATCTGTCTCTACCACTTAAAATTAAATAAAACTACGAAAAATCCGTATTACTATAATACGTTTAGATAAATAACTTATTACTTGAAACATATTTTTGCATTAATAATATATTTTTAAATGTAAATAAAATAAAAATATGGTACAAAAAAAACACTAAAACCCATCAGATCATAAATATTAGTTAAAATCCTACTAATATTATAAACGTAAAAGTTTGTGCGTGTGTGTGTGTGTGTGTGTGTGTGTGTGTGTGTGTGTGTGGTTTTTACTCTTTCACTCAAAAAGTACTTGATGGATTTTGATGAAACTGTACAATTATATGAATTATCCGTCATCATAAATATTAGTTAAAATTATGAAAAAAAAAAATAGTAAAACTACTAATAGAAAATGCAACTGAAAGCGAAACCCATACTTGGCCGCACCTGAAGAAAGGCATGCACCGACTTCCTGTCAGTTTGAGAGCGGCGTCGGCTCGCGCGAGATAATACGTCTTATGTCAATAAGGGAAATCTCGGCGCTTAGTGCATTTCGCTTCTCAATTACCGCGAGGTCACTTGTTTCTCTTACGGAACGTATATGACCTTTGGGGACGAAAAGATACCTAATTACAATTGCAATCACTTTATGCATTTTTGTTTGGGTGATACATTTAATATGTATACTTGACTTAGATCATTTCTGCTTTAGTAGAGCGTTTTCATCGCTATAATATCTGTATTTTAAGTTTTAATGTAGTATGATTTAGAAATTGTGGATACGAAATCCTTTATTGTAGATAAAATGTTTAAGCTATATACGCTGAACTATTTTAGAATCAACGTGGGTGACTTCAAGCTTTTTTAGCGAAGGCCAGCAAACGAGTAAGTAGGTCAATGAAAGGGTTCCACAGTATATTATTTTTTTTTTTATAGCAGGGACTGGCAAACTATGGAGTGTGAAGAAGCATTTATGCAGGCCGGCATGATACTGGTGGCCTCCGATGGACACAAGGTCTATAGGTGGTGGCTGGTATTTTTGGACCGCACATCGCTTACCATCAGGTGTTGTGTGGTCACTGCCGTGCTCGGATAAAAAAAAATAGCAGATGGGTCACCTGATGGTATGTGATCTCCACCACTCATAGACACCCAAGACACAAAAAATCATGGGTGCGTTGTCGACCTAAAAGTAGGAAATGGAAGAGGAGGGAAAAGGGATTTCGCCAGTCAATAAACCCTTCATTATTATCACTATAAGGAAAAATAGAAATAATAATGAAATAGATTTATCTATTGGAATATTTATTTTAAATAATAACGGTTCGTCATCTGGTAATAAATGCGTCACATCTGAAAGTGGGCGACCGTCAGAGGTTCACTTGTGTGTACTCTTGCGAGATAAAGGATGTAAAAGTTACTCTATAGGGTTTAATAGATGACGAAAGTAATTAAAACATTGTGTTATGTGCAATCTTTATAATTCATTATAATTGTGGCATTAATATATTTTAATATTGTCCTTTATACAGCATTCTAATCTATTTTATTTAATTTGTCAATTTTTAATAAAACAAGCATTATTACACAATATTTATTTAATTATTGTGGTTGCGTTTGACAAATAAATAATAATATTTTTTAAAGTAATAACGTTTACATACTCATTATTTAACTGCCTTGGTGGCGTAGTTGTATTTTGGTATGACTACCGTCCTGAGGTTTCGGGTTCGATCCCCGGGTCGGGCAAAGTGATATTGGATTCTAGTTCGCTAGTGCACCTCTGCTTACCCCTTCGGGGATACAGGCGTGAGCTTAAGTAAGTCATTATTTAAATATTAATTATACTCGTATTACACGGAACATCAAAATACATATGTTGTCGCTTTGTGATTTTATTTACGTTGTTAAAACAAATGTCATTTTATGCAAATAGTGGTCGCCCAAAGTTCGAAATTCAACCATAATCATTTTAATTAATTTAATGTATTATCTAAATCATTTTATATAAAAATATCTTTATGCACTTCTCCATATAAACTTTAACTGTGTCAAATTTTACGTTCATCCGTACGCGCAATTTACTTAAAAGGTATATAACGTTTTGGCTTCACGTATAGATATATAGATAATTATTTTATTACAGAGATAAAACAAATAAAACGGGTTGCATAAAATTACCGAATAACTTGTACGGGGACAAAGAGATTTAATATTACTAACTAAAGAGGGGGCTATCAAGCTAGTTTCTATACAAAAAAATGATCTCAAACTTCAGTACCGCTATCAATTACTTATTACAATGCGAGGGCGATTACAATTTACACCCTAGAATATTTTGCGAATGGTTAACTGCCTCCGTGGCGTGGTGGTATTTCGGTACGACTATGGTTCTGAGGTCTCGGGTTCGATCCCCGGGTCGGGCAAAGTGATATTGGATTTTTCCATATCAGCCCGGAGTCTGGAATTTGTGCCCGATATGGTGCTATCACCATATCGAGCACAAAAGCGAGCCTATGCTCGCCCCCTATCACATTTGGGACGAAACTAAGCTCGGCGAAATGTGGGTGTTCTAGTTCGCTAGTGCACCTCTGCCTACCCCTTCGGGGATACAGGCGTGTGCTTATGTTATGTTATGTTGGTTAAGAATCACGTAAGATAAATTTAATCTCTCAATATTATTTCACCGGCCGGCCTGGGGCGCGTATTTTTCAAATAAACTGAGCGACTTATGACCACTTGGTCATGATCACAAATTTGGTGCTGTTGTCCCGTCTATATACTCTTTAATATCTTTGTACGTAGAGGATAAAAGCACCTACTTTATTTTTACCTCGACGTAACATAACTGGCAACTTGTCTCGTTATTTGCACAAGGGCTTGCAAAGTCAACAGATAATGTCAAACAAGGATCTTTAGCCATCTTCGTCTGTTCTTTTGTGTGTTTGTTTGTGTACTTGGTCACGGCAGACGTGTGGTTTTGCGTAGGTCAAGAGTGGTCTTAATCGTTACGTTTGCAGTTGTTTTGCGCATAAATGGTGTGGGAAAATCTGTTGCGGTTAGATCGTATGAGCTTCGGAATGTTAACAAAAAACTGGATGAGGACTAAACCTAATAGAGGATTTCGTAAACATAACAAATGAGGTGAGAGAATAAAAAATAATTGACAATGATACAAATTGGACGTGCTATGGCTGATGACTATGACCTTTCTTTCTTACTAACTGCTCTTATCCCACCTTAATTTTCAAACTTTTCAAGCATAATGCAGGAAGGATTTGGTTTAGTTTCTACGACCGGCTGCCTCCACTCTAGTCCCAGGTAAATTAATACCAATTTTTTAAAGCTTACAAAAGATTTAAATTAAAAAAGAATCGCAATTTTCAATGAAAATTATAAACAATTGTTTTAAAATATTTGCTTTATTTATTATTGATTTTAACCCGTAACAGAAGATGGCCTCAAAGTCTCATACGATCTTGGCCTTTGTCTCCGCTGACATTCTCGCCGCACGGGTTGAATTGTCCCATATTGTAAGTAACAGGACATTCGTTTACAAGTTAATTCAAGTGACTTCGGAATGATCAAAAAAAAGATTGTCACGTGCGAACGGAGCATTAACATAACCCGGTTTTTTCGTTCCAAATTCGTGACACATCGTGTGCGAGCCCCGTGGTAAATAATAAATCTTTCTAATAAATAAAACAAGGGAACGTGAGCGAGATAAAGAGCGCATGCGCGTTCGGTGCGCCCTAAACGCCATTGTGACCCGCCCCGACTGAGGATCGTTAAACGAATGTGAAAATATTTTGTGACCGTTTTAGGGTTAAAATGGAAAGGGATTGGTTGGAATTGGCAAATAAAGCTTGGCGTGGATCATAAATAGGGGAATATTAATGTACATTATTAAGCTTTATTTGTAGTATTTTATGTGTGAATATTTAAACACCAATTACCACTTTATGTGTTTTTGGTATTTAATCTCTAACTGTCTCGGTGGTGTGTTGTATTTTGGTACGACTACCGTCTTGAGGTCTCGGGTTCGATTTCCGGGGCGGGCAAAGTGACATTGGATTTTTCCATATCAGCCCGGAGTCTGGAATTTGTGACCGCTATGGCAATAAGCTCGCCTCCTATTACATCTAGGACGGAACTAAGCTCGACGATAATTGTCCATAAATGTGGGTGTTCTAGTTTGCTAGTGCTCCTCTGCCTATCCCTTTGGGGATACATGCATGGTAATTTCTAAAATAAATACGGGAATAATTAATATCTTATTAAGCTTTATAAAATCTCAGATGGATTGCTGGCAGTCTGTTCCGACTAGTCCAACTAAATCCTATATCTTTATTTTATAACCTACAGAATGCCCGATATGGCGATAAATAAATAATAAATAAATAACACCCAACAGTCACACACATAGTCCTGACCCCACACTAAGATACTAGTCTTGTGTCGTGGGTGTCAGGAACTACGAGAGACTTTCGGTCTCACAACACCCAGACCCGAAACAAATATCTGTAGGCCATACAAACATTTGTCTCGGTGCGGGGATCGAACCCGCGGCCTCTCGCTTCACAGCCGGCTACTCGCCCGCTACGCCACGGAGGCTGTCGACTGTCGATAGACTCGCCCCCTATCACATCTGGGACGGAATTAAGCTCGGTGAAATGTGGGTGTTCTAGTTCGCTAGTGCGCCTCTGCCTACCTCTTCGGGGATACAGGCGTGAGCTTATGTTATAACCTACAGAACCATAATAATATAAGCGAAACTTGTCGCGATGAGTTATGTGGAAAAAAATATGTGACCCAACTCGATACACAATGTGGTAGGTCACACTCATTGAGGCATGGTTGTTAATGTGTAAATTTGTATTTCGTATTGACGTGGACGCGACAAGTCGTTGCAGTATGCGACACGACGCGACGTCGCGCGGCAAAAAGGCGGAATGGCGCTTTGTTGCCGCGCGGCATAAGTACTTATACTATAAAATGAATACTGAATTAGTATTTACATTTTTATACCAGACTGGAAAACGAATAAGGGCGACTTGCACCACTATTACTAACCTACAGTTAGTCCTAACCTCAAGTTGAAGTGGAAAGAAATATAATATGAAGGACATGTAATTCATTACATGTAATACTACATGTAAATACAGATATTATATGATGACATTTAATGAATTACATCTAATGAATTACATGTCCTTCATATATTTCTTTTTCAATTTAACTTGAGGTTAGGACTAACTGTAGGTTAGTAATAGTGGTGCAAGTCGCCCTAAGTGGTTGGTGGTAAGTGATCTGGAGATCACTGTCTCACTGTTTGATGGGCGGTAGACCGCTCATGTGAGAGTCCATGGTTCATCGAAACAGTCCTGGCGGTCCATTTGTTCTGTCGACATAATTGTGTACAGATTGGCTTTATTATTCGACTATTGACTTTACTCATTAATATTGCGAAGATTCGTGCGATTCCCGATCTTCAAAGTACTGTTTATTGAGTGTTAGAGCCACGCTGTAGACAGTAACGTCTACAGCACGAATGGGTCGGCTCGACCGGTTGGATACCACTGTCTCACAGAAAAAAAATTAAAGATACTGGATGCCCCAGAGGGAGTTGACATCAGGCAGGCAGCCGGTCGTAAAAACTTAGCCAAATCCTGTCTGCAACATGCTTGAATAAGTGTGTTGCGCCGACCCCACATTAAGGTGGGATAAGGGCAGGTAGAAAGAAAGAAGACTGCCCTCTCGATTGTTTTATTTCAGTAGTTGTGAGTAATGCTAGCATAAACTTTCCTCCATTTTCGGTAGCGACTTTGAATTTGCCGCCAACAGCGTAAGCAAATATGCTTCAAAGAACTGTCGCAATGTAGGAGGCCATATCTTTGATTCCTCCGCCTAATCCAATAACCAAACTCGCACCAGTGGGCTCCCGAACACAAATTATAACCTCGTCACCACTAACACATTAAATAAATATGGCGGGGCGACGTTTGACAGTTCGCTTTGTGATCGGTAGCTGGAGAAACATCTATCATGCCTTGTAAATATATTTACGGCATTTTGGTCCTTATTATACTTGCAATAAAGTTAGAGTGAGTGTTAGGTATATTCACGTTGAAAGACTGTTTTTATGATTTCTCGAACTCCCATCGTGGACGCACTAATTTGTCAGAGCGACTTCGTCACCAATGCAAATAGGGCACCGTCGTGAATGCCTTGTGTAAAGATGTGAAATTGTTTCCACAGGCCATGGGAACAGGCTGGACGTGAAGAATGTGAACGAAGGTTTAAAACATACAACAGATTTTAGAAGCTCCTTTTTCTGTGCAAATTACTTAAATGACATTACACGCACAACCAGGTCGCCTTTTTGTTCAAAGTTGACTATCAAACGAGCAGGTAGGTCACCTGATGGTAAGTGATTTCCACCGCCCATAGATACCCAAGACATAAAAATAATCATGGGTGCGTTTCCAACCTAGAGGAGGGAATGGAAGGAGAGGGAAAAGGCATTGGGAAGGAAAGGGAAAATGCGCCACAGGAAATCTCACTCACCGAACGAAACGCGACAGCAAGCTGCCACTTTACGTCGGTTTTCTGTGAGACAGTGGTATCAAACCGGTCGAGCCGAGTTATTGTCTACAACGTGGCTCTACCACTTTACAGCCGGATATAAGTAGGGTTGTAGAGTGGAGTATAAAAAAAAATCTTTATTTTAAATAAATAACGCCCAACAGTCACATACATAGTCCTGACACCACAGTAAGATCGAGTCTTGTGTTGTAGATATCAGGAACTACGAGAGACATTCGGTCTCACAACACTCAGACCCGAAACAAATATATGTGAGCTACACATTTGTCTCGGTGCGGGGATCAAACCCACGGCCTCTCGGTTCACAGCCGGATACTCGCCCGCTGCGCCTCGGAGGCTGTCATGTAGATAAATTGAAATAAAACTATTCTTACGGATTCTATCACGATTATGTTTTAATTATTATTCCCTATTTTATTTCAATGTATAATATTCGCGTAAACTTAAGAAATCAGTATGTAGATAAATGTTCGGTGTTGTCATTTAGTCGCGCGCGCGCTCATAATTATCAATATTACATGCCTCTGCGGCGCGTCACTGAGGTTAAGGACTCAGGTGTTCGCTTTTCCGCGGATATGAATTTTAGAAAACATATCATTGATGTTGTTAAACAAGGATACCGTAATCTAAGATTGGTGCTACGTCACGCTAACCAATTTACAAATATTGGTGCTTCGAGAGCAATTTTTCTCAAGATAACCTTTATTTCCGCTTATGGGCTTCGTCCAGCAGTGGACATCGTGTGGCTGGCTGATGATGATTATGATGACATTCCTTTTTAACCGACTTCAAATCAAGGTTATCAACTCATGATTTTTTTACGTTACGCGATATCTGCGCCAAATATTGACCGATTTTTCAAGATTATTATTGTGTTCGATAGATATTATTCTAAAGGCGGTCTCAAAATGGAAGTCCTTTCAAATTTGGTCATGATCGGATACATTTTAAAGTTGGTCAGTTAAGTTTTGACTTTATCTTCAACTTCAGAATTTTTGTTGTTAACCTAAAAGTCACTTTTTTTCTACCTGCCCTTATCCCACTTTAATGTGGGGTCGGCGCAACACACTTTTTCAAGAATGTTGCAGAAATGATTTGGCTAAGTTTTAACGACCGGCTGCCTGCCTGACGTCAACCCCCTCTGAGGGGTCGAGTACCGGACAAATTAAATTAGAAAATTCGCTTTGCCCGACCTGGGAATCGAACCCACGACCTCTCGGTCCACGGCCCATACATGCTGCCACTAGACCAAGGAGGCGACAAATAAAAAAAAAGAAGTCACTACAACCTTTATAAAAGGAAAGTCACACATAAACGCAGATTTAGCCAGATCTGTATTAGAAACATACTTTGGTATTTATATAGTTTTAAATTATGTATGTAATCCTATAATATAATAATAATATCAGCCCTGTAATATTACTGTCCCACTGCTGGGCACGGGCCTCCTCTACTCATGAGAGGGGTTAGGCATTCGTCTACCACTGGCCTAATGCGGGTTGGTAGACTTCACATACCTTCGAAATTCTTATGGAGAAATTCTCGAGTATGCAGATTTTCTCACGATGTTTTTCTTCACCGTTATAGCAAGCGATAATTCTCAATGAAAACATACTTAACATAGAATACAAATCTAGATTAATCATACCTGAGTGTCGTTTTGTAAGTAATACAGGCTTTAGAGGAGATAAAATCAAAAAACTAAATAAATGTAATAATAATTTAATTTTACAAACATAGAATTCGATGTTTGTCACAGTTATAAATATGTATTATTTGAACTATACAAATAATGATTAAGTCGTAAATACACTGGCTCTGTACTTTACAATAATATAATTAACAGCTCTATTAAAGCTAGTCATATTTCATTGGATTTATGTAACATTAATATAAATAGTTAACAAGAGTCAAGTAATAATACTAGAGAAAGTAGGAATAGAATGTACAAATTAAAATTATTGTCGCTGTTTCAAGCCACGAGCCAATATAGCAGTGACCTCAGAGTAGCCACAAACTACAGAATCGACAGTCATCAGTCGACATTAGACAATCATTAGTCATCAATACCATCAGGCACATCACAAACTAAACAAATTTATTAACATCATTGACGATCAACATCAATTTCATGGTGGAATGGAGCCTAACACTATAATCTAAATTAAATAATACATTAATAAAGAAATTGAAACTAAAATGAATTTAAGCGAGAAATAAATAAGTTAAGACCTTGACTAGGATAATCGGGAAATTTAGAATGTTAATCAGCAGCATAATAAATAATACAATTTAAATTCGTCACTATTTACAACAAAAAGGAACTAATTCGTTCTAGACCGAAATGGCAATGTAATGGCAATGACATTTTTACTACGGTAATTCGCTAAACAACAGCCAAAGGTGTAAACAATACGTTTATATAAGTTTATCGAGCTAACTTAATTGAAGAGTACTGCTAGCGTAACATTAAACGTCACGTATGTACATAAGCACCAATATTAAGTATAATAGCCAAAATTGTGTTCGGAGTTAAACGCGCAGCGCTCCTCGAAACGTTAGCGGTCTTAACGGAGTCTAGTTAACACAACCAAGGGTTTGCTTCAAACCGAGATCTTATACAGCTTCTGGAACACCTGACCGAGGTACTCCAGATAGTTGAGTGAGTCCCTGAAGATGACAAGGCCGTCGTGGAGCATATTCTGTTCAGTAAACCCGGAGATTTCAGAGTCGGGAAGCGGTAGGATTTCTAGATTCCGAGCTGTCATTATGTGCTGCAAAGATAGAAAAAGAAATTATTAAAATACTAGATTCCATGTTAACAGATACAATAAATATTAACGCCCTTCATTCGATATGTGTCGGAAATGTTTTGGGTATAGAAAATTGTAGACCGAATCCGAAATTCCGTTATCGAAAATTTTCGGTTGCAATCATAACCTCATATTCGGATTAAAAGTACGTATACATGTTACGGCCTATGTACACCAGTGGACGTCCTATGGCTGATGATGATGATTATGATGATGATGATGATATATTTATCGGTTATAAGGTAAAAGACACGATATTAATAATCATTCTAAAACTGTTCGTCTTGCTCTAATATATTTTTCCATGCAATTTTTTTTAAAGTAGTAACAAATACTCAAGTACTCACGTTGAATAGACACAGAACAGCTCGCGCAGCTTGTATAGTCTGAGTGATGTTCCTTGTGATAATTTCATCAGACGAAAAGTCTTTGCTGTTCAACCCCTTGGTAGCAAAAGAGTGAAGTGCGGCCACTATCAGCTTCAGAGCTTTGTTCATCGACGGCAACACGTCATCGATCTTAGTCTGTGAACAATAAATTAACAATGTTAATAATCACCGTTGAAATATTTGACTGTACTTGTATTTTTTATGCTTAACTAGCTTTTGCTCGCGGCTACGCCCGCGTCTTCGTCTACGGAGATAAATTTCCAAAAAAAAAACTTAACGTCATAAAAGGAAGGCGTGTGTAAAATTTCACGTTTCTAGCTCCAATAGTTTCGACTGTACGTTGTCAGATAGTCAGTCAGTCAGTTTACAGATAGACGTATAAAGTATGGATTGTCTTTAATAATATAGAATATTTAATTGCATTAATCATCTTCGGTCCGACTCCAAAGAAAGTAAGAAATTGATGTAATTTTTTACTTATAAGTGTTCAGTTTCGAAGCCGGTTTTCAGCTTTTGTCAAACTTTAATTATGGTATTGAAGGTGGCAACGTTATTTTTGAAGTACATTGAACTTCCGAAACCCAATTCCAATCAAAACAGCAAGATCATTATAAATTTGTCAATTACAGTGTAAGTTGTGATCGTATCCAACACATTGCGAAACCATTGTGTTCTCACGTAAGCGATAGTCGGCCGACAACAATGAGTGCCACCGACGATGTCGATTCTCTGAAATCGATTGAAAAACTCATACGGATGCACGTTTTTGGCATCAGCGAATTCGCCGCCCTTCGATGATTGTTTTCGTTTAGGAAACGTCAATCTGACAACGTTCGTGTCGTAAAACTAAAACGGCTTTACCGAGATACGACAGATATCGGTTTGCATACTGATGTAGGTACGTACCTACCGTATTACTGCGTATTTATAAATACGATATTACAACGCTGAGAAATACCTAAGTTTATTGAAAAACCGACACCTTAGGACGGTAGTCGTAAATACAACCACGTCACCGAGGCTACAACGAATACTTAAATAAAATAATGGTACTAGCTAATACATGTGTACAGTGTACATGAAACGCGGAGTAGAATTAATAAAGGCGTTTTATTTTATTTTATAACATATCTTTCTTTCTACCTGCCCTTATCCCACCTTAATGTGGGTCGACGCAACACAGTTTTCAAGCATGTTGCAGAAAGGTTTTGGCTTAGTTTTTAAGGCCGGCTACCTGCCTGACGTCAACCCCCTCTGAAGAACCCTTTGTCATAATATTATTAACAAATTATTATGTACATTATTACAACAACAACGCATCGGAATATAACATTTCTACTATCATGAAGATGTTATTTCTACTACAGTCCTCACGACTAATCATCATTATACTTTTCTTAGGTAGACTAAGAACCGTGTCATTGCTAAAGAATGCCCAGCAGAGGCACGATAAGTATTACAGGGCTTATATTATGGCGGGTATAGCTCAGTTGGGAATGGTACGGACTGACGAGACAAGTGTCGGAGGTTCGAGACCAACCCCAAAATGGAGCATACACCTCTGACTTTTCTATGTTAAGTGTATTTTCATTGTGAAATATCGCTTGCTATAACGGTGAAGGAAAACATCGTGAGGAAACCTGCATACCTGAGAATTTCTTCACAGGAATTTCGAAGGTATGAGAAGTCTACCAACCCGCATTAGGCCAGCGTGGTAGACTAAGGCCTAGCCCCTCTCATTAGTAGAGGAGGCCCGTGCCCAGCAGTGGGACAGTAATATTACAGGGCTAATATTATTATTTTATATTATGGTGGGTACACACCGACTGAACGAAGGCGAAAGAACGTTCGCGGAGGGCCATGGGCGATAGGGACCGAACGTTCCGGATCATTCGCGAATCTTCGCTATTGCGTTCACACAACAGTGGGGGTTTGGTAAAATAGCGTTACTTACCATCAATTTGTCAACATATTCTTCAGGCATCTCACTTCCGAGTACTTTCTCTTTAGGAAGAACTTCGTCAGGAAGCTGGAACTTTCGCAGCCATTCGTCGGTCGTTGAACTGGCAAACTCATCAAAAGTTTGATAACCGTATATTTTCGACACCTGCAACAATAAAACAACACATTTATCACTGTTACCGCCGAATACTTATACAATTAGGATCTTATGTCGTTTAAGTCCGCCTTATCTGTCAAAATTGTTTGGCGAAAATCAATGTAAGAAGCCGTTAAAGTTGAGTAGCGTTGGAGTATTGGGGCGTTACTTGTCCAAATAAACGAATGAAAGTTGGATGTTTATGAGGAGCTTTGATGATGTGCATCAATCACGTCTTATAATTGAACCGATTCTTATGAAATTTGGCAGATAATCTTTAACCTATATTCGAGCACACCATACTTTATCCTTCTTGTTCGTCCAGAGGATACCAGAGGATGAGTCCAAGGGACGCAAATAAAATATAGTTTCAATAATAGACTTAGGCCTCCCCTAAAGATTTCCAGATCGACCTGTTGGAAGCGGCCTACGTCCAGCGACTTCCTGCGACCTTTATCAAATGGAAACCTATGGGGGAAATGGGGCCTTTGTTCAGCAGTGGACGTCCTATGGCTGATGATGATGATGATGATGACGAATAGACTTACGCCTGTATCCCCGAAGGTGTAGGCACAGGCGAGCACGAAAACCCGAGACTACAGGAGGGTAGTCGCACAGCGCAAGCAAAACAACTACGCCACCAAAGCATACAGTTTCAAATAGGTAAAATCTTATAGACAAATTTGTCCTCCTACACGTATTTTGTTTGTCATGATTCACTCGATGCGAAGTAGGTTCTATGAAAGATAAAAATAGACCCAGTCTGTACTACATAGTTAAAACAATAAGTTGATTAACTTTCATGGAAAGGACGATTGGACGGAACGCGAGATTGCTCCAGTTTCCTGCTCGACGTCTATACAAGAATCTTAGTGTTCATATAAAATTTATTAAATGATTCATATATCAAATAGATATAAAAATATGATGATAGTCAATACCAATTGAATTTAAATAGGAATTTGATTTATATTTACTGAAAGCAATATATATTAATAGTAGGGGAGCCCACGATGCTAAATGGGGATTTACTCGAGCGTCGTAGAGACCTATTGGGATGCAAAGCTTAGATGATATGAAGAAAAAAATGTTATATGATATATACCTTTACATCGGTGGGGGAAGCGGCTATAGATTTTTAAATATGTAAAAAAAAACTGTTACATGGACATCCTCGAGCGCGTCAGATATTGATAGCATCAATGCCCTACGTATTTTTAATAATGTACGTATGTTAATCTGATCGTTTGCATGATGCGAGTGATTGTATTTAAGGGTTGAAAATGAAAAAAAAAAAAAAAATTATCGAGCGCGTCAGATTTTCTAACGGAGTGTTAAGTGCACCAAAAAAAAGCTCTCATTCACTAATCTGACGATTTCGATGGGACGCAAACTCGCGGCCATTTTCATAATGTGCAAAAAAAATTCGCCATTTTGAAATACTCAAGCGCGTCAGATTAAGATATATATGGTTCATCTTTATGTTCTAAACGTACTGTCTCATAATCTGACGATTATCTAGAGGGATTGGCCTGATCTGACAAAAAAAAATTAGAAAAACGGTTCACCTTAAAGGCCATCCCTGCAACTTCCCGCTAATTCCATTCTTGGGCTCTTAAAATTGTACTTATGACGTTTTTGAGCTCAAAATATAATTTATGTGATATTTTGAGCTCGCTGAGTTCAAAGAAATAGAAATTTCATAGAACACTATTTTTGGAATTTTCAAACCGCAATAACTTTTGAATGGATCAACCGATTTTCACGCGGTTGGCGGCATTCGACGCAGTTTTATCATCCTCATAAGTAATTTTGCAATTTTAATTGATCGAACCACAAATTTCGGAGTAATCCCGAAAAAAACCTTTTTCGGGTTTCTTTCGTTCACGATATCTCTCGAACGAATCGACCGCTTTTGACCAGCTAGGTGGCGATCGACGTGGTTTTTCAAGCTCAAAGGCGGATTAGTTTTTGAAGTTGATCGATAAAGCCGGTTAAAAGTTATTCCAAAAAAACCACTTTCAAAATATATTTTTTTTTTTTAATCATTGAACTTAATTAATTGAAAAGCTCAGGAAGCAGAAACCAGAGTGGGGACGGAGTGAGAGAGTAATAGATAGAGAAAGTGTGAGAGAGGAATAGAAGCGCGGAGAAAGAAATGTAGGCATCACGCAACTGCACGCATTTAACTTTATCGACGAATTTTTAGTATTTCGGCTTGCGGAAATCGTCAGATTATATATTTTTCATTATTCTTGAATTATTTCCTTCAAAATAAAAAAAAATTTAGCTACGCTCGAGAATGTCGAGATGACGTTTTTTTTTACAACTTTGTTACCCTCCCCTTTTTTTACGTCACTCTCAAATTGTCAGATTAGTGGAATATACACTTTTTAGGATGTAATTAACTCACCCTACCTTAATCTGACGCGCTCGAGAATTTCTGATGGTCAATTTTTTTTTACTAATCTGATCCTGTATCCTTCACGGGCGGCCTTATATATGGGCCTCATGTTTTGTGGAGGTACTTAACCGGGTACAAGGTATCCCCCTGTATATTAATCTGTCGCGCTTTAGTAAATCCCGAAATCCCCGCTTGGGCTCCCCTACTATAAGGTAAGATAAATTCGATTAAGAATAGACAGACATGCTCTAAATATGTGCGTTTTGAATTTCGATAAAAAAAATTATTGATTGAAAAATATTGTCTATTAAACGAATATTAACGAACACAGAAACGCAATGATATTACAGGGGAAAGATAAATGTGTGCTATAACAAAACCATTGCGGCATGAACTCTGTGTTTTAAATACCTGTGTAGTATTACAGTTCAATGTAAATCGGACAAGGCCATTGTTACTGCAATCTGTCCGACTAACGATATCTGGATAATCAACCTGATTGATCTCTGGACCGTTTTCCTCTGCTCCTTTAAAACATCCGCGAGTCATAAATCAAAACTTTGTTTAGACCTCGCATTCCTTTTGTTCAGAGACAGACAGGTTTATTATTTTTATATTAACCAAGATCATCGACATGGACGTGTTAATGCGCATTATTTTCACTTATTCAAATAAACAACATTAATGTTAAACAGCAATTAAATGGACCATTAGATCGACATTAAAGTATCACATCATCAAACACCTGCGACGTAATTAAAGAGCTTGTATTGGCCAGTGAAGGTCGTGCGAAAGATGAGATCGTAACTTCGTAAGTGGAGGTGCGACAACATTTCACGTAACAAAAACCGTTCTAACATTAAAATTTGACACTACGACTGGAGCATACGTGACGGGGTTCAGCTAATCGAAAAAGTTCTATGCGATGTAAGACTTAAAGTCGAAAAGCTTTTAACATCGAACCGTTTCCAAATCAACCACTCACAATCGCCAATATCGATGTAAATATTGTTGGCAACAATTCGACTAATTAAACGCAGTTTTCAATTCGTGACAATACCACGAATATGTTACATTGTGCAGTAACGTTATCGTCGATTCGAATCTTTAAAACATCCAGTATCCACAATTGAAAAAGTTCAAAAGCATCGGCCAAAAATTAATCTGTGCGATGGTAATACAGATACCGGTAAACGCGAACTGTGCCGATAATAGGTATAATGAAATGAATTTACAATTATTGCGCTGGTTGTGTTTAATAAAAATCTGATGCCGACTAACTGGATGTGTTTGGTTTGCAATGGGCATACTAAATGGCGGCATCGGAAAATAATCACCGACCGACGAGTAGAAATTGGGGAATATTTAATTTTTAATTTAATAACATGAATGTTTACGAATTATAGGTTCATATTATTAAATAAAAAATTCAAAGTTCCTCAATTCCTACTCGTTACGAATTAAGTCGCCTTCTTGGTCTAGTGGCAGCATATATGGGCTATGAACCGGGAGGTCCGGGGTTCGAATCCCGGGTCGGGAAAAGCAAATTTTCTAATTTAATTTGCCCGGGACTGGATCCCTCAGAGGGGGTTGACGTCAGGCAGGCCGCCGGTCGAAAAAGCTAAGACAAATCTATTCTGCAACATGTTTGTAAAAGTGCCGACCCCATATTAAGGTGGGATAAGGGCAGGTAAAAAAAATACAGATATGGCGATAGGTTCGTCCCCTATCACATCATCTGGGACGAAATATGGGTGTTCTAGTTCACTAGTGTGCTTGTGCCTGCCCTTTGGGGATACAGGCATGAGCTTATGTATGGATATACCTCTATGTATATATTAAGGTGGGATAAGGGCAGGTAGAAAGAAAGAACGTTTACGAATTAAAACGGGGCAGTGGATGGTCGATGGCATGGGTATAACATAAACAAATCATAAAGAATGTTGTAATCATATCGTGCCGAGATGGAATGCGCGGCGTAGTCATTGGCAATCTAAATACACAGGTGTCGCGTCCGGTCCATCACGCCATATCCGAAACTACCTCTACATACGAGTACATCTACTGGCTAATTTGACATCGAATTTATCACACATTTATTGAATTACGGTATCTCATAAAAGAGTGTACACCCAATGCTTCTAACCGCCAAAAAAGGAGAATAATTACAACATCAATAGTCGCCGCCAAGAAGCCTGATGACGTTGACGATCTACCATGTTCCATCATCTCAACACCAATCTGCCAAGAGTGCACGTCTAAGGAGATTCTCATACTTTTAATATTTTTCTATGATGAAATCACTGTAGTCGCCTCTTTGGTCTAGTGGCAGCATATATGGGCTGTGAACCGCGATGACCTGAGTTCGATTCCCAGGTCGGGAAAAGAGAATTTTCTAATTTATTTTTTCCGGGACTGGTTTCCTCAGAAGGCGTTGACGTCAGGCAGGCAGCCCGTCGTAAAATTAAGTCAAATCCGTTCTGCAACATGCTTGAAAAAATATTTTTATAAGTAACGGGCAATATTTATTGCGAATATTAAGCGAAAAAAAACGAACTATTTTTCAGATTTAAACTAAGCACTGGTGAGGGTCGAGGGAATATAACTGTGAGAGAGTTACAATAGTGTGGGTGGGCTGTTAATTGAGAAATTCGACGACTTTGCATCCGAGTGTCTAGCTCGAAACATCGGAAGCTTATCAAATAAACATGCACCCACACATGCGCAACACATTGATATATTTACGGCACACGTACGCACCCAACGTCGCAGACAGCATGTCGCCGTGTGAACAACGCTATCGCACTATGTACGTACATACATGTGATGCTATGTAATGCAGTGTTTATGTAGCGATGCTTTTGCGAACGTTAACTTCGAGCACATGGCTGTAAAGTGAAGTGTGTTAGTATGGACACACTGATACCGCCGGCCGAAGCACGACGCTATACGATCATATTGCAAAATTAAACATGTTCAATTAGCTATCAAATTCAGCTAAACATATTTAAGGAAGTCAACGGAATTCCACAGACGAAAATGTGACGCGTCAACATATGTAGAGTAAGACTGTAGTCAAAAGCGTGAGTGTTAGGACACATTCACACGGTGGCCGGTGGCGAGTCACAGTACCGGTAGAGTTCGTTGAATTTGTTATTGCGTTCTTAGTACGACGCGGCCAGTTATTATTTATACGGAATGGGCTTCACGACAGATGTGGCCGTCTGATTTATTTAGTGTAAATTATTGTCTTTTTGAGTTGAATACGACGTGACAGCGCGACGCCGTGCGCCGTGTGACTAATATTATCAAGTTAACATCTACGCGACGGCCGCTCTGCGATTTGAGCAACGAAGGACATCAAACAAAGAAGGCGTAAACGTCCTTGTAACACGACAATGGCGGTTCATCGCCACCGGTTTGAGTCTAAATCGCAATAAATATGATACATTAGTAACGAATGACCGACATTAAGGGGAGAGACAGAAAAAAATCGTCGGGCAGGTGTGTCGCGCAATACTAATGCGCAATCAGTATTCGAGGCGTACGCGCACCGTCCTGTACCTCGTTCCGGCTACCCGGCTACTGTGAGTCGATAATGTCGTTTTACGAGGAGGCAGCGGACAGGACGTCGCCGTCGTTACGACCGTCGAGCCTATTACAATGCCACCATACTTCATGCGCGGACATCGTCGTCAATAACTGGACCCGACCGACATAAGCTCGCCCATTGTTCCGCAACCATTGACTGCCGCGCGCCCAATAAATCGATTATGACAGTGCGATCACCGAAATGTATTCGGTGCTGGTTGATAACGTCGTATCGTTCGCAAGTGTCGCGGTGGAGAGACCTCCATAAATGATTCGAGGCGCGACATCAACATCGCATTATTTCTCGTTGATCGGCCCACCTTACTTCCGATTCGGAAATTATTATATTCCTAGGATTGGAATGATAGATGCGACATATGAATTGTTATATTAACATGCCGAACGTTTGTTTCTAATAAATTCGTGAATGTTTTATGAATTCTAGAATGTAGGTTGAGATGTCTACCGTTCTGATGTGACCGTGATATGATGCGTAAAGCATATAGACGCGAAATAACTAAACAAACTCTACATAAAATAGATTCGGTTTTGACAGCCTCTGTAGCGCAGTGAGCGAGTAGCCTGGCTGTGGAGCAAGAGGCCGCGGATTCGATTCCCGCACAAGGACAAATGTTTGTGTGGCCCAAATTTTTGTTTCGGGTCTGGATGTTGTGAGGCCGAAAGTCTCTCGTAGTTTCTGATACCCACGATACAGGTTATACTTAGTGTAGGTTCAGAAAACATATGACATTATTGGGTCTATTTATTTAACTATTTAATTCGAATAGATTTTGTTATAATATTACAACATCAATTCTTATTCACTTTTAAAGAGAGAGTCTCATACCATGTCGAAACATATTTTCAACTCTTGGACATCTGCTGTAGAGGTATAATTTACAATTGATGTGGTGCCAGTAACATATTGTGTATGATCTAAAGGTCATTAATGTACCACGGTGCAGTGGCGTCACACATTATGCAGTGCGAAATTATAATTAAAAAGAGAGGAAGCGACTGGCCGGACGTAAAGAGGCGAAACCGGCGCCTGCGCCGATGCAATCTCGGTGCCCCGGTCGGCGGCATGGCAGCGCGATTCCCGCGCTCAGAAAACACCACCAAAAAGTGCACGCTGTGAATCTTTAATGGGTCAAATTTCGCGAGCAGCTTTTTGGATAAATTTTGAACGAACAAATTCGATATTTTTAACATGCCTTCAAAACAATCTACTGTTTTACAAGGTGTCTTGGACTATAAAATCAATACGACTACTTTTCCAAAAGAATTATGCAGTGATAAATTGGGTGCACACATATTTCCTCAAATAGGCGCTTCTTCTCATATTTTATGCGGCCGAATTTGTCTTCATATTATACATACGAATAATCAGTTTTCGGGACAAAACGAGAAAAGTAGATAAACTAATGATTCGAAACTTTCATCTCACACATAAGCCACACAAGAATAAAATGTAATTGAAAATATTGTACAATCTTTTTATGCTACATAATCTAAATCATTTGCGATATTAATCTGCATACGCGTACAAAGTACACAGGGCGTACATTCCTATAGGAAAACTACAGCTCCTCCATTCATAAATCAATAATATCTGCGTACAAATGAGCGGCTAAGGCATGCGTTGACGTTAGCTTAAGTTTTATTGGTATTGGCGGGCCGCGGGCTCCGTCCGTTCATTTAGCACGACGCGGCGGGCATACAGATGCGCCCCGCGAATACTACACGCATGCTTCGTCATTTCACCATCGCGTACCAAATGTGCAGTATAGCATATTTTGTTCTAAGTACACGCACATGATAAGCAGCGACAGCTCAGTTGCGAATGGTACGAACTGCCTAGACGAGTGTCGGAGGTTCGAGACCAACCCCAAAATGGAACATTCACCTCTGACTTTTCTATGTTAAGTGTGTTTTCATTATGAAATATCGCTTGCTATAACGGTGAAGGAAAACATCATGAGGAAACCTGCATACCCGAGAATTTCTCCACAAGAATTTCAAAGGTATGTGAAATCTACTAAACCACATTAGGCCAGCGTGGTAGACTAACCTAACCCCTCTCATTAGTAAAGGAGGCCCTTGCTCAGCAGTGGGACAATAATACTACAGGACTAATATTATTATATTTTTTATATGCACATGAGCATGCTGCTATGCCCGGTTGTTCGCGCCGCACGTCACTATAGTCCTAGCCACACAACTGTTTAATTCAATTGAGTATGTACTAAGTAATATACAGGAGCAAAGTCGTGAACCCGTCGTTTTGTTTGTAATAAACGGTGACACGAGAGCGATGAATGAAAGCGAAGAAAGATATCGGTTGAACAATAATACTTACAAATGTATCCTTGTATTGAGTGGCGTATATGATGGCCATTTTTGCTTCCTTGACGAGCTGCATCGCGACAGCGTTTGGGTCTTTCACGATGGATTTTGACTGTAACACAGAATAATGTTAATTAATATGTGGTATGTTATATTAAAACATTAAAATATTTTTATAAATTAGCTGCGATAATTTGGAGGTGGTGAAGCGATAAAATGTCAAAGACTAGTAAGACCAGCCAAGTGCATGCTGCATATCACGCACGGGACAGGGGTCCGAAGTAGGGTTAAAATGTTATTAAATATAATTTTATTAAACAACGTTTAAAGCACATCGTCCATAAACATGTAATTACTACCTGCTTTACATAAGTAACAACTTCATCTATGTTGTATTCGATAGAATTGGTACGAAATTTTGCGTTTTACTTTGGTAGACTATTACTCGTTAACCTATAAAGCCCGCTTAGCCGTGATAGTTTTTATATTCTTTATACATATATGCGACTATCACGATATTTTTCACATTTCTAGAACCAACGGTTTAGCTGGTAGGGGTGCGGACAATTGACTCTTAAGAAAAGTTTTTACTTTAAAGCTTAGTATTTCACAAACGAATTCTTGTATCGAAAAATAGTTTTAGAAATCCTCAAGTTTTTAAACGAAATTTCAAATGACATCCCACACTATGGGATAATGGAGAAAAAAAAATCATCCCCCATTATACGTGTAGGGGAGGTTACCCTAAACATTTTTTTCAGGATTTTATTTTAGTTTTTTTTGGTTTGATTGATTATTCCCATGCCAAATTAGCTTTCTACTACCAATAGTCTACGCTAATCCATGGTCAGAGAGACAGACGGACATGACGTAACTATAAGGGTTCCATTTCTACTGCATATTTGGCTTCGAAACCCTAATCGACAATTATATCAAAATACCTTCAAGAAATCGTGTTTATGTTATTTGTGGTAGTGTTACCGAATAGGTAAAGTATAGTATCAAAACTGATGCTTACACTAGAATCGGCGAAATCGCAAGGGTTGCCCCACAGGTAATTCTCTTCGAGGGCGCGTTTCTGGCGCGACATGACTGCGCGACTCCTGCCCGGCGCTGCCGACGACTGAGGTGACAGACCACCGACCAATAACAGCAGGCACACCGCTGCGCAGACGTTGACGTATCCTGCATCAAACAACAGTATTACAAACACATTCAACAGTATAGTCGGGACAGCACGAAACTTGTGAACGAAAAGTTGTGACCTCGTGGTCATAAGTCACGTGCGCAAGGCCGTGCCAACGTAATAATTAGTCATTAAGATAGTGTTATGCAAAATGGTCCAATCCCACAAAAAGCCCGAAAAATGGTTATCACCAATATGGTTTATTAATGGTTTGAATCATGTTGGCACCAATATTTTATTTTTATTTTTTGTTGGTTGATTCATTCCTTCACAACACGGTTCAATTGCCTTACGTGATTTTAGAACATTTATAGAACATTCTAAGGTGTAAATTATAATAAGCGCACTCGCATTGTAATAAGTGGTAGATGGCGTTACTGACGCTTAAGATCAGTTTTTTGTATGGAAACTTGCTTAATAGCTCCTCTATAGTAATTAATACTAAATATATTTCATTACAAAACTATACACAATTTGTTAAGTAGGTTTTTCGTATGTTAAGCGACAGTGCGACAGCACTATCCGTTTCGCTTTGAAGGATATTGTAGCCTGTGATATTACAGGATATTATGAGGCTCCAATACTCCATATGCATAGAAAAGTTTTGTGGCATTACTGTTTCATTTGTTATAGGACGGGCGTGTATCATAATAGTGAGCTGATCTGTTCATAATAAACATACTTAAGCTCACGCCTGTATCCCCGAAGGGGTACGCAGAGGTGCACTAGCGAACTAGAACACCCAAATTTCGTCGAGCTGAGTTCCGTTCCAGATATGATAGGGGGCGAGCATATCGCCATATCGGGCACGACGATCGGGACGGTAGTCGTACCGAAATACATGCCACCGAGGCAGTCTGGTCAAAATAGGTAAACTAAAAGACCTTAATTATCATTTCAGACTGCTCTACTAAGCAATGTTTAGTAAAAGAGTTGTAAGTTATTGTAGTTGAATCTAAATTCGACCGCAAAAATATCAATTCCAATTAAGGATTATTGGTTGATGGATCTCTTCCTTTTAAATTATGTAGGCTTAAGTTTCGAATGCTTCCTTTACATCAATAATGATTTAGTGTATTGTACATTGCAAAGTCATTGATCAATTTTGATTTATATTTCTATTATACTCCGTATATAGAGTTAGCATGGGTAATAGTAGTTGCCAGGAGGTCATTTGTCTTCGTGAGGCGATACTTTATGAGCCGTCTAGCTTCGTACGAAAGTAGATAACATTTTTCGATGCATCTCATTGAATGAAAACGCTCGAGAACTTGTTCGGTATGCGGCACGCGTGATGCTATCGATTATGGTAATCGATGGACATCCGATGAATAAATACATCGCGGCCCAGAGGTGGACAGCCTTTGCTAATTGTCCACTGAACTTGGTTGAATCAAAACGCGCCAGCATTGAACTGTGGCGCTGCGGTCGACGCGGCCACGATGTTACTCAGTATCAAATACTACATCTAACCTATTGTTATTGAACTTAACGATTATTGCCTACAAATAATATATACAGAGGAATGATTGAGAGCCTCCTTTTTGTTTTAAGTCGGTTAAAATGACATTAAATAATTCAATAATTTCCATTTACGAAATATGCTATTGCCATGCTGTTTATGCTAAGCATACAGTTTGGTATTTACTGAAAATACCTGCTAAAGTAAAAGGCTTGTAGAACTAGCTTCAAATGATACTTATGTAACCCTACTATTATACTGTATATAATACAAGATCCTTATAGCAATAATAAGGGTGACAATATATCGATTCTGCAATAGAGAATCATCGAACAGAACATTTTTTGCTATAAAACTCCGATCACACAGACTTTTAATTAAATTACCCCGTTTCACATGTCATATGTATATGTAAATATAAGTCAATTCTAATTATAAAAAAAATATATTCATCACACCAACTGTCAAAGGCAAAAGACAGCCAGTACCTTTGTTAGTGATGCGCTATTTATCGACAAAACTCGTTAAAAATGAATAAATTTATCCACGTCAAAGGGAATAATTTGATGTGTGATTGACATAATTTTTTATTTCGTTGTTGTATCGACGTGTTATCGCACCGCACCTGTCCTAGTCGTGCCAAAAAATGAATTTATTTGCAATAAATTTAAATATGCGGTGAATGATAGTCCATTTGAAAATAGAATATAATTAGGTATCGATACACATTAGACTTGCGATTAACGACTTGCGACGCGTGCGCTGTCACTTTACATAAGCTATGAATTTTGTTTCCGAGTTATATTCTTTGAAATAATGCACCTAAAATGGTGTTAATTATTAAAAGTATGTTGACATTTTCAGCTATTGGATGCGAAATGACCTGGATAATGAAATATAAGATAAATCGTACGTCATTATTGAAAAATATTATGTTATGGGCGTCATTGGGGATATTATATTCCACTATCAGTTTGTTTACATTAAATTTCGGTGTAAAGTCCACCGGGCAGCTGGTATGAAATATAATACTACCCTGAAACATTTTGGAGAACGTCATTGATTATTACGAAAATTGTTTGTTTACTTGTTTTATGCAATCGTTGTTATACGAGTTGTTTGTATATTGTGATGAATATTATCATTGTTATTATACGTGGGCTTTTACATGATCGCGCATCACTTGCCAGTGACGTCACACGTATATATATAGAGATATTAAAGTGAGATGTTAAGCATAATTTGCATTTCGACGGTCCATACGTACAAAGCGACATGTCAAAATGTCATATTTTTATTGCATATATGGCTTTAGATTATCCATACGCTCATAACTATATAGATAAATTTTTAATTATTTTGTATTCTAAAAATTCTAATATAAATACTAATCGAACAATATAACAACTATGATAATTCTTAAACTTTTAAATGAACTTCATTTCGTTCTCCTGAAAACCTCAGTTCTTGACATGTCGGTTTGTACGTAGGGACCGTCGATTTATTATTTTCCAACTGATTATTCTTTTACGTGGAAATTATCGACATAAATATTTTATAATCTCTAGTATTTGAAAAAGGAATAATGCAATATTAAAAAAAGGAACTTATTTATAAATAATAACATCGACCATCGATTATATTCATCTATTAATATTCATAGGTTATTTAAAATTGAATTAGTTCAATTCTCTAGCAAAGTAATTGAGATAGAAAGACTGAAAACATGCCAAAAAGTATAGTAAACATGTTTTGAATTTATCAAACGCACGCTTTCAATGCGTGTACGGCAATATCATGAGAAAAGTATGCGCCGAAGTAAATAATATCAGAGAATGTAATTGACACTGGTTGAAATTATTTCACGTTAGTCAGATAGAGAGCAATTTTAATATTTCAGTGTTTGCGCTCGACGCATGAATCATTAATGTTTTGCCTAGCTCTGACTAACGCCTGAAACTCTTCTGTTATTTGCGTTAAATCTCATACATGATTTCACAATGATAAACCTGATAAAACATGCAATTATAGAAATATAATAAAGCAAAAATGTGAAATGCATTATTTTGACGCGTTATGCCTTCACTAAGTAATAGCGTGTTGGACTTCATCGAAAATTCGGTTTGAGTTAAAGCCTCATAAGTGGAAAGATTGTATATACATTATACAAACTCTATGGTGCGCCGGTGTCTAATTACACAATTTACGTGTGGGAACGAAAAGGACCTAAAGCTGTTCCCAGTCAAATACATCAATACTCACACGATGATAATGTGTGCGTGTGATTTTTTTCCACATCTCGTTAGCGTTTTGCGGCGATTTCGCTCCGTGGCCGGAGGCACCGCGGCGGTCAAATAAAAGAAAATTATAGTTATAGGGCGCCTCGCCGCTTATTATTTAACTAAGGCCTGTGAAATCCCGATTACCGCCCCCAGTTTTAGAAAGAGATACCGATATCCATCCCGCCTCTGCGCACGATCACGATTTGCATAAACAAAAAGTATTGAAGCTAACTAGCCGCAGTTCAGATTATATTGCCCTCTAATTGACACGATAATAATGTTGTTGCTATTGGAGGTACAAAAGACCGCAAAGGGGCAATAACGATCATGTCAAAAGGAAGGCCCGACACACACAACACGCGTTAAACACACGATCATAACATTTTATTAGTGCGCCGGTCAAAAGCAACCGCGAGACCGCGCCGTCAAAAGTTCATGTAAAAAAAAACGAACAGGTCAGCTCGTAAAAGACGTGGAGTCACTGTGGGACAAATATTTTCTCAGATCACATTGAGATAATTTGAAAAAAATGGAGGATTAATTGAATCGTTCTAAAAGGGGACGAAATATTAAAGTTGACTTCGAGCTTGCTGCTTACGCATTTAGATAGTGGCATTAAACCTTGTTGTGGATATATAGTTGATGATATACTAACTAAAGGAAAGATAAAATGTGCCCTTAACCGATGCGAATGTATGAGATTGATGAAAGTAGATGAAGCGAAAGTAGCGTGTCAGAATCGGGCGAAGTGGAAATCCATAGACTCTGCATACCCCTATGGGATACAGGCGTGATATTATGTATGTATGTATGTATTAAACCTTGTATGCGTGATGTTGACACGATACATACGTGTATGTCAAAAGCATCCAATTAATATCCATTACAATACTTTGAAAAACGATGGCTGATTACTTTTCATTATATCAGTAATAGCTAAGAGATTTTTTCGTTCCATTATGTGTTTAAATAGGATTTGCTCGACTAATTAAAACAAGTGGAAGGTTTTTTTCTAAAAGGACGGCGCGTAATTGATATCCTGCTTGTACCCTCAACCACCCATACGTGAAGATATTTAAGATGAACAATGAGACTCGATCGAATTCCTTAGCCCATTGAAGAACTGACCGGGCGACCATAAAAACCGTAGATACCTACACGTAGGTAATACACAGGTTATAAGGGGGCATAAAAAAGCAGGGACCGCGTCGGAGGTCGGCCCGACTACCCGAGAAACAAAGACTTCGTTTATTTTTTAACAGCTCGCTCGTTCACAAAAGAAGGCTTCGCGGCACGAAAAAGACCCAAACAAGACCATCTTGTTAACCTTTTTAAAAAGAAATCGCGCGCTGGCTAACTAGAATTTCGGCTCGAAAACCGAGAAAAGTTCGGCCACGCCGCCTGAGCACCGGACGTCGCAGGCGCCTGCCGAACATTATGTAAATTTTTATTATCATTGTTACAAAATGCGTTACACACTTTTATCGACACTTTGGGGCGTCGCCTTCGTTACTCATCACTAACACGTTTTTTCGATGGAATTGAGATTAGAAAATTGTGAGATGCAGGATTGATTGATTTATATTCGCATATTATATAACACTATATTGTCACGATGTAATTTTAATTCGCTTCATCATTTTGTTAGCAGTGGGCTAACAACCGAGGCGCTCATAAAATTTGACTGCGCATAATAAGTGCGATTATCGACAAGCGAGGCGCGTGGCGGCGCGTATCACAAGACGAGCTGTGATACTCATCATTAACTGAAAATCGCTCTAAATGGTAATAGCGTCGCGGGTATCGCCGACCGATCCCGTCCGCTTCGGAATTAACGAAACAAGCGCAAATTTTTCTCGAATTAATTTTAATAAGGTAACAACTGACGTTATGCATTTTTAGTAACTGTTTTTTATTGGAGCGAATTTAAATGGACCGCCTCGTTAGGTTTTTACAGCGTTGTAATTTCAGACGTTTGCGAACGTGAAGCTGCTGGTGGCGTTTTTTATTTCCCAGTACAGCAATAGTTAATAAGGCTACTCTAGAGCTAGAATCGACATATCTAAATGAGTGACAGCTAAACACTGTAATTATGACATGAGTGTCCCATCTCACTGAAATAACTGTATATAATTGACGCGGCTCCCTTCTTCGCGTAAATGAACAACGTTTTATGTGAAAATGTTGCTAATGAGCGAGTGGATCGCGGACCTAATGACGCGGACATAGTTCATGAAATCGAGCTTAGCTCGTAGCAACTTTAATTGTCGCGCTCTTGCTTTTTTAGACAAGCACAATATACAGAGTGTTTCATAAAGGTGGAATTAATAATTACTTAAAGAGATGATGACAATCTAGCGGCAATGCTTAAAAATTCGTGAGGCTCATAGTTTTTGAAAATGGATCTTGAATTTGTGACGAAACATTTTTCCTGGCTCATTAGGTCAGCTGCAGTACATTTGCAAACCACCTATGGCATTTTTAATTATTTTTAGCAGCCATTCTATGCTAATTGCTACGATTTACAGGTAGCATTCTGATTTTAAAATATGAGAATTTTAAAATCGGAATGCTACCTCTAAATCGTCAATAAATGCTTAATATTTTTTTTTAATTATGTTTAATTTTTATTTTTTTACTTTACCATTACGCATCAAATAGTTCTCCTGTATGTGGAATTGTTATTAGTGCCAACTTTATGAAACACCCAGTATAAAACATAGAATATTATGTAATGACGGATATGTTTTGTGACAATTCCTAAGTGACAGTGTCATTAACTCCGGGATACGTGCCTTACAAATCTATGCTCTAAGATTTATAGAGGCATATGATGATTCAGCGATTAATTGGTGGAGTTCCTTGCCCTAGAATCTGGTGCGCGTCATGCAAAGTATGAAAAAGTAAACGGCGCATATGTTGATTCCCGTATGACTCATACGTTCCCGATTCTTGGATCCTTAAACGATTTTAAGAACCAACATAACGTAACAGTATGAGTTATGACGTACTCGATACGATGCGGTTTTCCGCAATTCCTTACACAGTAACCATGGCGCTATTTATATGCAATGATCTATTTTTGTACCAAAATCCTTCATTATTTTAATTATTTCTACCTATCCTTATCCCACCTTAATGTAGGGTCCGCGCAACACACTTTTTCAAGCATGTTGCAGAGAGGATTTGGCTTAGTTTTTAAGACCGGCCCCTACCTGACGTCAATCCCCTATGAGGGATCCAGTCCCGGGCAAATTAAAGAATTTGCTTCGCCCGACCTGGGAATCGAACCCAGGACCTCCCGGTCCACAGCCCATACATGCTGCCACTAGACCAAGAAGCCGACTTCATTATCTTAATTACTCGCAAAAATAACCAACATTTGAAAGCGAAAAATCTGGTCTCGAAAAAATGCAATTTTAAATGTTAACCCCACATTAATATTTGCATGTGTGTGTGTGTGTTTTACAACAGTAATTGTTATTTAGCAGTTACGATAACACGCCGCCGTGGAACAAATTATAACACAATTTACTCGGTGGTCGGTAAGTATGACAGAAACCATAATATCATTAAAGGAGTGTTAACCTCACATGATCCCTTCCTTTTCCACCGATTTCCAAAAAGGAGGAGGTCTGCAATTCGTCTGTATTTTTTTATGTATGTTACGCGATGTCTCCGCCAAATGTGGACCGATTTGCAAAATTCTTTTTGTGCTCGATAGAGATCAAGGGGGGTCCCATATACATTTGGTCACGATCGGATTTGAAGTCGGTATGTTAAGTTTTTAAACTTGTGATTATCCCCTGATATTAAGGTGAAGCAGATGGCGTTACTGGACGATGTGAGTGTTTAAGGCGTTTAGGAGTTTGGACAGTGCAATAATGGTCATCATTTTCGTATCTCCATACATACTAGCAGCGCCTCTTGCGGTAACAACAATGAACTAAAATTAGTGGGTGGAGAAAACGATCGTCGATTTGGAGAAGTGTCAAATTAAAACGAATTTGTAAGTACTAAGGGGTTAAAGGTGTTAAGATTGTAAAGGGTATTTTAGATCCCCCATGTTATTTTGCGCGAGTTCGATGGGATCACATGCTTTGTAACTTTTAAACAACTTTACTTATCATTAATGATTATATTGCGAAATGATGTCCTAGGATAATAGGATATTACGGATTAGGTTTATTAACCGAAATTAGTTAATATTATGAGTTACCTTTTTAATGCTTTAATAGCGATGTAGTGATTAAAAAACACTTAAGTAAGCTTCTACATTAAGTTTGATACCTGTCTTAAGACACGTATGATTTATTCTCGGACGTTCAAACTATCCTGCAGTGAACTAATAATAGCAGCATAATAATTGCGAATATTTATTACAATAAAACAAAATAATAGCTGTTATTCAAATTAAATATCAAAAATATTATAATTCAAATGACAAATCAAATCAAATGACAAATCAGAATATCAATCAGATTTGAATTAAGAAAAAAGAATGAGAATGTGAGATAATGGCCAGTGCGAAAGGTTCTTAATTCAAATCGAATTATGAACTCAATAATGCAGTGCTGAAGTATGAACGTTCCAAGTTCAAGTTCAATGTTGCAAAGAAAACAATCTATAAATAGACAAGTTAACAATAAGGAAAAGCTCCGCGCGGAAAAAATATCGTTTATTTCATCTGAGTTAATTAAGACAAGTGTTCGTATGATATACAATAAGCAGATCCGGTTCCGGACGGTTATATCCCGTCTATTAATATTTTTATTGGAAGGTTTTTTACTTATGTGGGAAGTTTAACATGCGTGCATGTGACGTTTATTTTAGATTTTAACTGAGATATTAAAATGTATTAGCAGCAAACAATATTAATTACATAACAGTATAAGACCACGCTTGTATCCGCGGAAGGTGGACAGAGGTACAGCTTCTGGGTAGAACGCTGAGCTTTTTTCCGTCCTATTATGTGATAACAACAGATCTATGACCATTTCGGGTGTAACTTACAATATTCGGTAAACTACCTCTAGTATGATTTTCAAGAAGAAAATCTTGGAAAACAAAACGTGTCTATCCGATTTGGAATTTGAACCCAAAAACTAATGCGAGAGATATGAAAATGATTGATGAAACATTTTATGTTTAATGACATAATTAATGCTTTAGTTACACTTATAAGTTTAAAAAATTTCAACTGATTTTTTAAAATTCTAATTAATATCGAAAACTGATTACAAAAACATATCACATGAAATTTCGTCGGCTTGAACCTAGAGTACCTAGAGGTTCACCATCAATTCGAAATGTACTTATAGCTTATTAGTAATAAGATATATTTACAGGCAGTTTCATTAGTATCTACTAGTCTTCATAGATTGTTATGTTGTCGGATATAGAAAAAGAGATATCAATTAATTCTTAAGGTACGTTTTAAGTCACGCGACACAAAAAATCATAGCATATATATTTGTTATACAATTCGACGTAAACCAGAAGTATCTTCGTCACCAGACTTGCACTTCTCGTGGTCTTTTTCCTCAATCGCATGCCTCAAACGTACCTTAATGTGAACCAACCTCACATGTCACCTGTCACGTACAAAACTATCTTTATAGAGCGACAAAGCAAACATTCCGACAAGAAAAAGAATAGTTGAACACGTTAGTGATCTAATACATATTACGTTTTTATAGCAAGACACTTAAATAATTTCTTAACCCTATATAGAGAGCTAGTCAGCGATAGTACCTAATTACGAAATAGTCTCCTTCATACGTCGAGGTAACTGTCCGGTAATTAAGCTGCAGAATGCACCCAACAACTTATGTGGATTATGCGTTTCGTTTCAAAACTTTGAGCATTTTTGTATGATGTTAACGATATTTTAAACTCTGATGATGTTTAAAATGGACACAGGTGTATTTCGTGTCTTATTGTAGCATGATTGGTATTTAATATATGCCATTTAAAACATGAAAATCAATGAAGGAATGTCTCTTTGATAATGTGGTAGAGCAGTAGTAATTTGTCTACGTTTTGGAAAGATAAAACAAAATAAGTTTTCAATTTTTAAATATGTTTACCATAAAAGTAAGTATGTTTACCCGATTTTTGGCATTTAAATAAAACATTATGAAACCAATTTTTAAGAAACTTTTGAAAGTTTTCCGTACGATTTATTGTTGAAATCCTTTTATGAATTAATAAAAGAAAATTCCAGACAAATCAACTAACCTCACATGTGAAGACTAGATCAATGTTCGACAATTTAGGATTTTAAATCATCAAAAGATTATTATATACTAATTTCATGTGTAATATGGAATTTAAGAAAACTATCGCCATCTCACTCCAGTTTTCGCGTTCTAAAGTAAAGACTCATTTAGTAAGTTGTAAGATACGCTGATACGGTAAGAGTACATTAATTTAATTACAGTTTATGACAAGTTACTTAAGTTCCGATCTTCGTGCTTAAGATTGTGTAAAGACCGAGCTGGGATTTTGCTTGTAACGAAATTGTAAAGTCTGCTAAGAAGTGACACGAATTTGTTTGATAGCGATTTCTTACATTGTTATCGCTGAGAGCTTTTCATGTAAACAGTACGGGACAGTCCCGGATTAAGATATTTTGTTGTCCTAAGCATTTTTAACTTGCAGTACCTGTATTATTAGAGTTATAAGAATATCTAATAATTGTAAACATATTACGTTACTTTCATTTTATAATGTATGAAATACAGATTCATACATAGTTGATATATTTAGTTACTTAGTTGTAACTTAGAATAATATAAGCGTTGAGGACTTGGATTATAAATCAATAATTATGAATGAAACATCTAATAAATTAATTGCACTTTTGAATACTTTTAAATTATAATTACAGCTTTATCTCTTAATTCAATTGTTTAAGCTTTCAATTATAATTTTATTGAATCTATATAATGTAAACTTATGTTAAACATGTAAGCTCTTCAGTATAAGTAATTGACATGTAAAGATGGTTCAATTAATTCTAAATGGAAGATTTAACATTTGAGTGAAATTAAGTAAAGCAAAGTTAAGTAAAAGCGTAAAAAAGGTAAGTTAAAAGTTACTTTTCTGGTGAATTTGTTATGTTTTTTTATTGCTTAATAAACTTTAAAAAAAGGGATATTAAATCTAAGGGACATTATAATTAGTTGAAATGTTAAGGGACGCAATAAACGGTGGTTGTTAGTTAAAAATATAAAGTATACGTACTACTCCTGGCCGAGCTTGATCTGTAAGGTCGACATTTATCCACAATATCACTATCACAGTCACATATACTAATTAATCTAGTCCTAGAACATTGTTCACACCGGGCGGGCCTGTGTATCGACTCCGGACATTCAGAAGCCGGACACACATCTCGCTGGCAACATAACACGTTGGACACTTCCATCTTAATTCGTACTATTACTGTACCAATATGCCTGTATAATGCACACGATGGTATGTTATTGTGATCCATAACAATTGACGAACGCATTTGACATCCCCCAAAATGCCACGATGTCACGCGCGTGGTGCCGTGTGAGAGACTAAATTAATTTGTGTGACCGCGCGTAAGATAAAGGCTAGTCCACACCGAGCCACGTGTTGTACGCAGTGGGGGTATGGAATGACGAATCGCCGGTGAAATTCTCCGGAGCATTCTCACCGCGGCCAATAGTGGGCGGCGGCTGCGGAGGGCGGTTCTAAATCCCACCCAGTTGAAGCCACCTTTATGTGCCGAGAGTCCTTTTTGGCCCGCGTCCCGGTAGATAAGGGTTGTTTTTTATTACTTTTTTTATAACCTTCGCGTTCGAGCGTTTAATTAGTCGGAAATATTCTAATTTGTACGTAATTCAGAGAGTCATCGGAGGCTTTCTATGGGTTTTTACGTCGTGACACAACGGAACGGAAAGGATGCTGAAATTTTTTTGCGAACTTTGAACGTGACTAATTATAGGGTCAAGCTTTGTGCTGATTTCACTTGCAAATATTCCATTAATACTTTCGAGCTGCAGCTATACGCACGCGCATTCAGTTTTCCGTAACTGAAGCATAAGTCGATTTTATAATTAATTATATAGGTTTTAAAACGCAAACTATTTTAAACTTAATAAAAAAAAAAATTTAAACACTGTGAAATTTTCAAATTTTATAATTAAAATTAATTAAAAATTAAATTCTTCTATCGTTTAGGGGTGTTACAAAAATTTAATAGATTTGTCTTTTTGTGAGCTTAAAAAGACATTTAAATGACGTCAAATATTAATAACCACCAAAACCCACAGCGTTTTAACTTCACATGATACTAATTGATGTAATAAAATAAAACAAAACATTAGATAACGATGAGCTCCGTCATTATGCCAATCAATATATGCAAGGGAACGCGCAACGATAAAAAATTACGCTAATGACGACACGACTTAGAGCCCATTTAATAATGACCACTGCAGTAGCACAATTCCTTTAACACAATAGAAAATTGGCTACTTAAAGGAATAAAGAGACTAATTGAATAATTTCTCGTACCGTTAGGCTAAAACCTTTTTCGAGAATTCTTCACAAGTTAAGAATGAACGCTAAAATATTAGATTAGCATAAAATGACTCAGACTTCGATTTTTTATACGTAAATGGTGACAAAATCCTTTAGGAAAGCAGTATAACCTAAGGTAACTGAAAATAACCGCAACACAACTCAACATATAGTTCTAGTTATTAATGTACGTCATATAATATGAATATGTTAATTCTGAAGTGGCAAACTATGTTTAACTTACCTGTGAATCATTCTCATGTATTTTTTATCTCGTGACTTATGGGTAAGTCACGGTTTATTTATTTTCCATAATAAATGCAGAATATAGTGGACTGACCTGATCCGATTCATCGAAGAATGGATTGCGTATGGCGCGGCGCTTACTCGCGTCAAGATAAAAAATATTTTTCCATTCATTATTTTCCTTAATCGATATGATCCAACATATAAACATATTGTACTATATGTAAAGGCATATTATTGTCATATTAGCTCTTTTTATGTGGCCACGATAAAATTACTTCATTAGACCTGAATGGCAAAGTTAGAAGGGGAAATCTTCAACCAATGTTCTTTGAAAGTCTATACTCGAGAAAAACTGAGAGGATGCTGGAATTTTGCCAGCTTCATTTTACTGGATATTGTCATCGGAATACGGATCGCTATAGCAAGCAAATAAGACTTAAGGCGCGTCTCCTGAACTAATACATTACACAAAACCACTACACAAAACTATCGCTACACATTTTTGTCTATGGTGCATGGTCCCATGGGCAGGAGACAGCAAAAACATTGTATTGTGTAGGTGTTTTTTGTTTTATTTCGAGAAAAACACGTGCAAGAGTCGCCATTTTAAACTTACATACTTTCCTTTTAAAAGTTACGGTAAAATAAGACTAACTAAAAAAAAGAAAAGCAGTCGGATAAAGTAAAAAAAATGTTTGTTTGGCAAGTCTTCTTCACCTGCAATTATTATTTTGAACATGTTGCAGATAGGTTTTGGCACTCCTAAAGTAGGTACTTTATAGTAGTGATCGACAGTGTGGCGTAATAAATAATAAATACACCCAACAGTTACACATCTAGTCCTGACCCCACACTAGGAATAACCTGTATCGTGGGTGTCAGACTATGAGAGACTTTTGGTCTCACAACACCCAGACTTGAAACAAATATCTGTGGGCCTCACAAACATTTGTCTCAATGCGGAAATCGAATCTCTCGCTTCACAGCCGGCTACTCGCCCACTGCGCCACGGAGGCTCTCAATAATGGTACACATATTGAAGTGGATAAGGGCAGGTGGAAAAAAAATTAAAATTGACTCATATGTTCGTAACGTTTTATACGTTACTCACGAAATATACAGTTGACTCAGATGATATGCTGTGTCAACAAATTAATTAATTTTCACAAGTGTATCGCTAGTCATGTTCGGAACATCGCCGAACATTTGTAGATTTTTTTGCATGTTGACAACAAGCATTTCGATTATGGCTGGTAAACTATAATATTATTTTAATGCAAAAATAATAAATAAATAATAAATACACCCAACAGTCACACACTTTTTTTAAAGAATAGGGGACAAACGAGCAATGGGTCACCTGATGTTAAGTGATCACCGCCGCCCATAAACATCCACAATACCAGGGGAATCATGGATGCGTTGCCGGATTTTGAGGTAGATATAGGCTCTTTTCTTGAAGGTACCTAACTGGTAACGGTCTGGAACTACAGCCACCGAAAGCTGGTTCCACAAGCACGTTGCACGCGGAAAAAAGTTCCTTGTAAAACGCACTGTTGAGGAACGCCATTCATCCAGGTGGTAGGGATGAAACTTTAGCAAGAACTTCTACACATAGTCCTGACCCCACACTAAGATCCAGTCGTGTATCGTGAGTATCAGGAACTACAACAGACTTTCGGTCTCACATCACCCAGACCCGAAACAAATATCTGTGGGCCACACAGACATTTCTCTCGGTACGGGAATCAAACCCGCAACCTCACGTTTCACAGCCGGCTACTGGCCTACTGCCTGAAGGAGGCTAATAAAATATTTGCAATTATTATTATTAATTATGTTAATCAATGTACACGATACATAGCAATAACGTATGGGTGTAAAGAATTCCGTAAAATACTGCTAATAGACATGCGATCTGGGGGGTTATCACCACGTCTTATAGCAGTATTATAATCTTACCTAACACGTAAAACTAAACATAACATAACATAAGCTAACGCCTGCATCCCCGACGGGGTAGGCAGAGGTGCACTAGCAAACTAGAACACCCACATTTCGTTGAGCTTAGTTCCGTCCCAGATGTTATAGGGAGTGAGCCTATCGCCATATCGGTCACAAATTCCAGACTCCGGGCTGATATGGAAAAATCCAATATCACTTTGCCCGACCAGGGGATCGAACCCGAGAGCTCAGGACGGTAGTCATACCGAAATACAACTACGCCACCGAGGCAGTCGGGAAAGGCCCATATAGCCACTATAGTGGATAGATGAAGAGAAGATCAAGGGACTTGTCCTAGTCCGATAAATAACAAGTTTTCGTATCAGCAATTTTAAAGAATTATACGTTATACAAATGAATGTCCTAAAAATGTACATGAAGGTACAGAATGGTCTAAACGGTGTAAGAATTTGACACATTGTTATTAAAGTTTGCCGTCTCCAAAATCATTTATTATATGTATTATTTATCATAAAGTAAATCTAACATGATTTAATATATTTTCTTTCTACGGTCTACCTACCCTGTACTGGATTCCCAAGAGAAGGATTGACGTCCGGCAGGCAGCCGGTCGTAGAAGCTAACCGAAATCCTTTCTGCAACATGCTTGAAAAAGCGTGTTGCGCCGACCCCACATTACGGGATGGGAGTAGGTAGAGAGAGAAAAAAGATAAGCGATGTTTATCACTTACCACCATGAGCACTGGCTCAATTACCGGCCTCTGCTATGAACAAATACTTCGATCACTCCCCATAAACGTGATAACTATGTCATCGTAGAAAAAGAGTTGAAATGAATCAAATGCAGTAGCTTGAAAAATAATTAGGACATAAACATTACTTAGTACCTTTAGTAAATCTCCATAACCCCATTCACAACCTAAGTGGAACGTATTATTCATTAAAGAATTATTCAATACAATTAATTAAGACAAACCTCTAACTCATTCAAACAAATTAATGAACGCAAGCGTTATTTGGTTTTAACTTTACATGGCATAATTATTACTAGCATGCAATAAAAAAAATTATATGTAAAAAGGAAGATGAGTTTCGATTCACTCAATTCTATTAAAATTTATATTTCAATTGTGATTGCATTCACCATCATCATCATTCACATATTTTTGGCGCCCACTGCAGGGTATAAGCCTCCTCTCTTTTTTACGCCACTCCTCTCTCTGTTGGGCTAATCTGTGTCAAGTGACACCCGCAAACTTTTGCCGATCATCTACTCAGCTGGATAGAGATGATTTCATTCCAACCTTTTAATAATCAATCTGTGAAATAGGTAGTTTGTGATTTAAGTGCTGTATATAATTATCATTTATTTTCTTTTGTCTGGTGGTAACACACCCTATTGCTAGGTCTACTTTCCTACAAACATTATTATATTTCGCCTGCTCTGTATCACATTATTACATAACATAAGCGTGAGCTTACGTTACGTAATAATGTGATATGCCTGTATCCCGAAGGGGTAGGCAGAGGCGCCCTAGCGAACTAGAACACCCACATTTCGCCGAGCTTAGTACCGAGCCAGATATCGCGATATTGGGCACAAATTCTTTTTTTTTACTTTGCCCTACCGGGGACTGAACCCGAGAGCTCAGGGCGGTAGTCGTACCGAAATACAGCCACGCCACCGCCACATTATTATGATTTCAATATCAGTATTATCGGGAAGTAAATAAACTGTATAATACAAATTGTACAAAAACTCGACGTACATATCCCAGCCGACCACACGGTCAGTTTGATTCAAACATTTTTTCCTAGTATTTCTACGACTTTTATCAGACGATGCATCGGACGTGAATACTGGCATTTCATTTCGGCTATACAGGTGTTCCCAGTTCAAGCGGATGATCATTACGTCACTGTTCTACGAACGTTATAGTGACAGGTAACGCTGCATCAGCTCAGCGTTTCCTGTTGATAAATACAATGTGCCATTTATTAGGAACCTAAGACGACGTTAATACAGCTGATAAGCGACGCGACCGACGCGCTGTCTGCCACTTGAATTCTTTTCCTTATATGACTGATACAAGTTATACAATACACAACATAATAAACAAATCAAAGATAAGCTTGGTAAACACTATTTGATTATTCTCGTAATTGAGAGTGAGTATATCTTTTGTGGGTTTTTAGGGATAGAGAGTGATTGTTAACATTTAGGGAATGATTAATGATTCATTTGAGTACACTTGGTATGCCACGTACCATTCAATGTAAAGCACTAACAGTTTATAATAATCACAAGTTTAAAAACTTAACAGACCTACTTCAAATCCGATCGTGACCAAATTTATATGGGATCACCCTTGAAACATAAACATACATAAAAAAATAAAATACAGACGAATTGAGGACCTCCTCCTTTTGTGGAAGTCGGTCAAAAATACCGAATAAAAGCATATCGATACTAGCACGCGATGTTTTTTTATTTTAAATATAATTAAGGGGTTTATCGTCATTTATAAGAGCATGATGAAGGTCCACTTTGGATACTTTCGGAGATCACCAGTAAAGAGCCACAATTTGAAAGGAAGAATTGAGAGCCAATGGTCCATCTACAAAATAAGCTCATGACAAGACTTCGGTACTAAGACGCGATAACGCCATACAATAGTAATGAATATATTAGGATTTACATTATATCATTTACATCTCACTATGATAAGTTTCTTTCTACCTGTCTTTATCCCACCTTAATGTCGGCGCAACACACTTTTTCAACCATGTTTCAGAAAGGATTTGGCTAAGTTTATTACGACCGGTTACCTGCCCGACGTCAACCCCCTCAGAGGGATCCAGTCCCGGGCAAATTAACTTAGAGAATTCGCTTTGCGCGACCTGGGAATCGAACCCACGAGCTCCTGGTTCATATTCCATTCATGCTGCAACTAGACCAAGGAGGCGACTGACTGACTGATAAGTTAATAATCACTAATTGTAAGCAGCTCGGGTGAAGTATCAATAAGGAAAAGAAGGTCTACTGCTAAAAAGTTACTAAGCCAGATAAAAGAAAAGAAGATTCTAAATAACATACTCAAATCCGATCGTGACCAAATTTATATGGGATCACCCTTGAAATAAGCTCTGTCGAACACAAAAATAATTTTGAAGATCGGTCCACATTCGGCGTAGATATCGCGTAACATACATAAAAAAAAAACAAACGGATTGATGTCCTCCTTTTTGGAAGGCGGTCGATTACGTTTAAGTGTTCATTCATTATTTGACAACGATAAGTTCTTATGCGAAATTATATCTTCGAAGTTGCGTCAATGTAGTTTTCCATAGACGAATATGATTTCAAATTCTCGTTAACATTGTTGCAAAAAATTTAACGCTAAGTAACATGTCTATCACTTGTCCAGTTTGTCGTACTTTAATTATAAGGCACAGTATTTTAATTGTTGCTAAGCCAGAGTTCATTCAACAAAAAGGGTTATCTAAAGAAAAAACCATATTATGCCATGCCGGTGCGTATCGCATCCACCAAAAATGCAAGTGGTAAAAGATTTTATACTCTAAATTTTCAAATTTTGCTTTTAACATTACATCTATAGAAATACATCTATATACAAAAAAAGAATCGAATTGAGGACCTTCTCTTTTCTGGAAGTCGGTAGAAAATTATGTTACTCTAGATAACATAGAACTTGAACTATGTACGGCGACGTCGCGTGATGCTGGTGTGCATGCACATCAATTATTTTGTTTTATTATTATTATCATTATTTTTATTTAGCCTACGGATTATTTATTCTATATTTCCTTTTTTAAATTATTTATTGTATCCCACTTATGTTATTTTCTATTAAGTTAATTATTTAAGTTACCGGCTTGGTTTTCGCTTCGTCACTTAGACCCCTCATTGAAAATCAGCGCTGCAGTGCAACTAATATTGTACTGTAGCATGTAGCTGAATGAGAGGTCTTGTTGTTGGAGCAACAATATTATATAAACGTATCTCTAACTGTTAATTTATATTATGGATATACATATATTTACTCATTACTGTTTATATATAATTTTTTTAATAATGTGCCAACAACCATAAAAATTTCTTTCTTTCTTCTAAAATGCTTTAGACCGATAAACATAACATACCCGCCTGTATACCCGAAGGGGTAGGCAGAGGCGCACTAGCGAACTAGAACACCCACATTTCACCAAGTTTAGTTCCGTACCAGACGTGATAGGGTCGCCTATTGCCATATCAGCCCGATAAAATACAAGATAATTACATCATCGATGCTAAACTGTAAATTTCCCGGTTAATTACGCACCTAGTTCCGTCATACTAAGCGCCACACCTTTGTCAATAGCGTAATCAGTTTGTCATTGAGTATACACACACCTTGAAGTTCGTTTGAGTTTTTTCATACGTGCGTTCGTCCAAGTACATCGCTTGATGTAATAACTGTGACGTGATCACTCAAATGATGCTAAAATTAATTTGGGACATCCCCAATTTTTGTACTTATTTAAAACATACATACACACTCACGCCTGCATTACATATGGGTAGGCAGAGACTATTGAGCGCCACAAGCTACGATTCTGATACACCTTTTTCGCCTCTTCCACACCCAAGAATCTTTTCATACATTTCCGCTGATTGAGGATATTCCGAACTTGCACTTTACGCAGGAGATTACTTTTTTAAAACCTTGAATCTTACAAAAATAAACATAAGCTCACGCCCTATTCTAAAATCGGCAAGGAATGAATGATTCTTTAAGAATTTAGACATTGTCAGCATTAAAGTACGGTGTTATTCATATAGCGGCATTAAAAAAAAATCCAAAAGAAATAATGTATCAACCCAACATATTATTTAATCGAGGTGAACTTTAAATTTACGTCAAAGGTAAAAATCCCCGCATCATTCGCCCTTTTTAAAACAAAATGTCACATTATTACGCGAAACTTGCCTATACGCATACATCATATGAGTTACGGTTATATGAATTTTATTACCATTTATACGTTTAACGTGAATAATACCGTCATGAGGAACATGTTTCTAATTATTAGCACATCGATTATGAGAATCGATGACATAAAATAAATGTATTAATATACTTTAAACTGCGTTTCACGGTGAGTCCCGAGACCAGAGTCATTTAATCCCAATGGTTTGATTACTCATACAGAAATTACCTTCTGTTTGAAACGAATTAGTTAAACATTTTCCGAACTACAATGATGCAAAATATATTTATGCATGTATGGTAATGATTTCATAGGTTTATACATTGAAGTTGAATGTTATACATTGAAATAAAACTAGTTACGGATTCTATCGCATTTTGTTTTTTATTTTTAGTCCCGATGTTCCGATGTTCCCGATAGAATCCGTAAAAAATATTTTATTTCAATGCATGTATGAATTAGTACATATATAGTGATGTCGATTTAGTAAAATTACTTAACTTTTTAAGATTATTTTTTTGTTTGATAGACCATACTCTAAGGATCTCATATCTTGGAAAATATCAAGATGTGATAATGTTTTGAAGTTTTTAAGCTTTTGATTATTTATAGGGGCTCTCAAACGGACAAGCGGGTCATTTAATAGTGATCTCCACCACCCATAGTCACGATACCAAAAGAACCGTGGATGCGTTTCCAAACATTACCTACGAATATAGGGGTTGGAAAGGGGAGTGAGAACTTTTCCTCATAACCAGTCATCAAACCTTATTTTAACAAAAGGTAAATGACGAAAGGATGATTAAATGAATAAACTATAAGGTAACATTATAAATTAAAACATATCTACATAATTATTGGTAAAACCCTGAGTTAGTGAACCACCGTAATAAACTCGTAACTATAATTCCTCACTTATATATTTAAATACATACCTATATGATATATTTAAATATAATGAGTGTGTAACTCACGCCTGCATCCCATGGAGGTAGGCAGATACAATTGAGCGCCACAAGCTACGATCCTGACACAGCTCTTTTGCCTCGTCCATATTCATGCATCGTTTCATACATTTACGCCGGTTGAGGGTACTCCGAACTTGCCCTTTACACAGGAGATCGCTTATTTGATCCAAATAGAATCGTGTCGGGCGCCCTCTTCTAGCTCTACCATTCACTTTAGCACGATAAATACCTTTCGTAAGTCGCCTTTCATCCATCCTCTCCACTTGTCCAAACCACATAAGCATCCCTTTCTCAATCCTAGTCACCACATCATCCTTCAACTATTTAAATATAAGTACATAAACATAAGCTTACGCCTGTATCCCCGAAGGGATAGGCAGAGGCGCACTAGCGAACTAGAATACTCACATTTCGCCGAGCTTAGTTCCGTCCCAGATGTGATAGGCGGTGTGATATAAGTATTACACATCGAAAATCAGCGTTGCGGTACCCACTGCAAACAGTGGTACTGCAACATGTAGCTGAATGAGAGGTACCTTTGTTGGTGCAATATTGAGTATGATATATTTTATTTTTATATTATATTTTTAATTTAATTTTGTTTTTTTTTCTTAGTGAAGTTGTTTTATGTTTAGTATTGTACCAGCAATAAATGTTTTCTTTCTTTCTTACTTAATAAGTACCATTATCATTATCAGCCATAGGACGTTCACTAACTGAACAGAGGCCTTCCTCAAAGACTTACTGATCTACCTGAGTGATGATGTAATGAGTTTCACGCATCTATAAATCATGGATACCAAAAAACATAACGCGCCTTCCGAAGCAGTCGGGTAACATATAAAACTGTGGATACTTAATTGTACACAAAATCGGTCCAAATTCGCATGAGTCTCGTAGCATATTAAATATGCAGACAAATCAAGAACATATTTTCTTAAATCAAAAGTACAACTAAAATGTTTCTTTCTACCTGGCGTTATTCCAGCCTAATCCGCCTTCCTACTTCGCCGGATCTTGAGCATCCTGCACAGTGAAACCATTGACTCTCATATCCACCTCCAAAACGTGCAGCCAGCGCCTTTTAGGCCGTCCACGGGGACACACCCCTGGCATGTATTACTAAAATAACCAAAGACTTCGACAATTATAATAAGACAAGCTGGTTAAAAGAAAAGCGTGGCGTGGCGGGCGAGTAGCTGACTATAAAAAGTGAAGTCGCGGGTTCGATTCTCGCACCGAGACAAATGTCAGTGTGGCACACAGATATTTGTTTTGGGTCTGGGTGTTGTGAGACCGAAAGTCTCTCGTAGTTCCTGATACCCATGACACAAGACTCGATCTTAGTGTGGGGTCAGGACTATTTGTGTGTATTTATTTATTATTATTTATTAATTCTATATTAGACAAATGTTTCAAAGAAAAATGTAGCACATGACTGCGAGTGTTTGACGGTTAAGCGAAAGAGCTAAGTTGAGGTTAATTGACCGAAATTTAATGCGCAAATTCTATCACTCAGCCTGTCTAGTAGTATAGAAGTATTTGAAAATCGAATACTTACAAATCCTCAAATACAAAAGTTGACGGTATAAACAATCCACTCACAAGAAAAATAATTTATCATGTATATCGCACAGCACGACGCGTGAACACCAACTAGATAAGAGTTGTGCTTCAGCAATCAGCACCTAGCAAGTAGCGCTGTTGGACGTTGAAAATGTCACTTACGTCATGTGACAAAAGTGTGATGTGTTAACTCTATTAACTTAGTGGCGTGCAATCCATATACACAAACATACACTGTCTACCTTAATTGCTAATACTAAGGCGAAGCTCTACGAACTTCGACTATGTCTAAGTCAAAGAAACGAATTCAGTGGGGATTTGGAATTTTTAAATCGAACTTTGACTTAGTGCGAGTTATTTTTACAAGAAAAACAGACTGACAGACAGATTAAGCCTGTTACTTAGTCTTAGATGTAACTTAGTCTGTCTAAATGAAGTTTATTTATTTATTTATTTTACATCCTCAAGCAAAATAAAACAAAATATAATAATTTGCATCGTTTCGATTACAACAAATTAAAGCAATTGCTTTTCTTGCATCAATAAAGAGCTTTATCTCTTTGTGATATAAGTATAGTAAAGTCTACAGCACGAATAGGCTGGCTCGACGGTTTGATACCACTGTCTCTTAGAAAACCGACGTAAAGTGGCAGCTTGCTGTCGCGTTTCGTTCAGTGAGTGAGATTTCCGGTGGCCCATTTCCCCCCTTCCTTTCCCAATCTTTTTTTCCGTCGCCTTCCATTTCCTCCTTTTAGGTTGGCAACGCATCAATGATTATTTTTGTGTCTTGGGTGTTTATGGGCGGTGGAGATCACTTTTCATCAGGTGACCCATCTGCTCGTTTGCCAGTCTGTGCTATAAAAAAAAGTATTATAATTATTTCCCCCAAAGATATGTCCAGCAGTAGACGTCCTCTCCGTCGTGGCTGATGATGATGATGATGATGATTATTTCACTAGACCCTAATTATGATGTAACGGGTTTATGAAAAATGATTCAGCAGTGAGAATGAGTAAGAATGAACTGACTTTATTTTTCATTAGGAAAATGTATCAAGGATTAACGATATAATTAAAAGCAATTTGCAAAACCTAAAATCCAATACAAATTCAACTGAAAACTAATATGAATAATATGGATATAGGCAAATTACTGCGGTAATTAATTAACCATATTCATAGCGGTGAGTTTCATTTAGTCAGTAAAAAATATATATTAAATAACATGACATTAGCGCACGCCTATATCCCAGAAGGGGTAGGCATAGGCGCAATAGCGAACTACAACATTTCACCGAGGTTATTTCGGTCCCAGATGTGATATGGGCGAGACCTTCCCAATATCGGGCACAAATTTCAAACTCCGGGCTGATACTGAAAAATCCAATATAGCTTAGCCCGACCCGGGGATCGAACACGAGACCTCAGGACGATAGTCGTACCGCGCAAGAAATACCACTACGCCACCGAGGCATTCTGTAGCAGATATTATACTTTTTAAAGAATATCTTAAGAAGACTTTTGACCATCTTATGGCGAAATATAGCGAAGCCTTAAAATCCAAATTTTATTGTTCTTTAGGAAATCGTAAAACAATACTACTATAATACTGGTGGAAAATTTGCTTATCCAGTTGCAATCGATTATCTACACTCTACAGAATTATAGGCATAGTAATTATGGACAAACCTTACAAGCTTTGAATGTACCAAAAGTAATTATTTCTCATATTAATAATTTTCGATCCTTTAACAACCTCAAAATCAACATTTATAATTTTTATTGTATTAATTCAGATATCGTGATTATTTGAGTAAAATATCTACATAGATAGTTTTTAGTCAAAAGACTGAACTTGATGTCTCTAGAATTATTAATTAAATGTCGTAGAACTAATATAATATTAATATGATACTACAGGCGTAATGACGTCAGGCAGGCAGCCAGTCGTAAAATCTAAACCGAATCCTTGCGAGACATACTTGAAAATAGCACGTTCACCAACAACCTATAATGGTTGCTTGGAAGAGATCGCTTTTAGCGATAAGGCCGCCACTTGTGGCACAGTTATTCTGTTGCTCACCTGTTCTGTTACCTGTTTTTTATGTGTGTGTCTGCAATAAAGAGTTTCTATCTATCTATCTATCTATCTATCTATCTATCTGTCTATCTATCAACTATAAACAATAAAATCTACCTATCAAAAACATACCCCAAACGCACTTTAATTTTAATATGAATTACTCAAACATTCAAAACATGTTCCGAATCCGTCCTTTACTAATAAAATCTCAATGACTCAAATTGTTAAAAGAATAAAAAACTCAAGCATAAAACTACAAAACACAATAAGCTTCTTCTATTGTGGAGATGAATAGATACTGCCTGCTGAGTGAGGTCTTCACTGTATCCTTAATAGATTTGTCAGTACTTTAACAATTTTACGGCATGAGATGGCTCGTTTGTTGATTTTCTGCCGCGTTATACCCTTGTCACAAATAACCAACAGATGCTGTAAACGTGTGTAAATCATGACTTACTTCTCTTTTTAAAATAAATGGCTTAAATCATGATTTAAGTTTATTTAAGACATAAGTTTGAGAGAAGGGTTCGGTGGGGATTTCTTATAGACCGACTTCTAAAAAAGGAGAAGGTCCTCAATTCGTCTGTATTTTTTTCTATTTAATGTATGTTACGCGATATCTTCGCCAAATGTGGACCGATTTTCAAAATTCATGTTGTTGTATTCGATAGAGCTTATTTCAAGGGTGGTCCCATCAAAATTTGGTCACGATCGGATTTAAATTCAGTCCGTTAAATTTTTAAACTTGTGATAATTGAGAACAGAATTTGTCAATGTTTCTGTGATTTTATCCGTATATACTAAAACGCTAATCAACCATTTAAGACCATGTTTTTATAATTAGAGACCACTTTATGTGTCTAAATTATAAGTAGCCGTTAAAATTGGGCAGCGTACTTATTTGTATTCGGGGGTGAATTAAGAAATTTACTCAATTTTTGTAATTTACTTAATTTAGATTTCAGAATTGTCAATTGGTGCAATAACATGGACAGCCTCCGTGGCGCAGCGGGCGAGCAGCCGGCTGTGAAGCGAAAGGCGGCGGGTTCGATCTCCGCACCGAGACAAATATTTATGTAGCCCACAGATATATGTTTAGGGTCCGGGTGTTGCGAGACCGAAAGTCTCTCGTAGTTCCTGATACCCACGACACAAGACTCGATCTTAGTGTGGGGTCAGGACTATGTGTGTGACGGTTGGGTGTTATTTATTTATTTATTTAAGTAAAATATACGAGATTTTCAAATCAGATATAAAATAATATTTTACAAAAAATACATAGCAGATCTACTATGGCTTTTAAACTACGCCAATATTCTATAATGCCTACTGCATAATAAGTTAATAATAATTAACGTTGAAAATATAAAGAGCGTCGTTCATCCCATAAATCTGACGTCCATAAAATAGCCATTAACATTTCGCAAACTGTTGTTCGCAAATCGTCTTGTTAAAGCCGACTTCTGTACAAGGACGGGATCTTTGTCCCGTTTGCTGATTCGTTTTGTTTACCGTTCCAACTTGTGTTATAGACAATAGATCTGTTAACTTTCACTACGTTATATATGATGCAATAAATTGGTGCTTTGTCTCCTGGACCCATTTTTGTGGACCATTTGTTTTTATGGTAACGGTAGTGGATGGTACTTTGGAGGTCCGTGACAAAAACAAACGTGCGACTGCTTTAAAAATTTCACTATTATGATTATTGTCTCTTAGGGTTGTCAAGCCTGTATTGTAATTTTATGAGTGATTGTAAAAGGCAAGTAGGCATGAGTTAGGAAAATGAAAATTAGTAGTATAACAGTTTATATTAAAAACAAATTTTAATATTACTGTCCCACTGCTGGGCGCAGGCCTCCTCCACTAATGAGAGGGGTTATGCCTAACGCGCTACGTTACTCTGGGGTTACTAATGCGGGTTGGTAGACTTCACATACCTTCGAAATTCCTGTGAAGAAATTCTCGGGTATGCAGGTTTCCTCACGATGTTTTCCTTCACCGTTATAGCAAGCGATATTTCACAATGAAAATACACTTAACATAAAAAAATCAGACGTGTATGCTCGATTTTTGGGTTGCTCTCGAACCTCCGATACTTGTCTCGGCAATCCGTACAATACAAATACAATCCGGCAATTCACAACTGAGCTATCGCTGCTTATTAAATACTATTTATAATGTATTACTGGATCGAGCTAAATATACCAATATAATATCTATTTTCTATAATCGTAAATTAGTTTAAACGTTTTAAAATGGATTTCTATTAATAATTTCAGACATGACTGCCTCGGTGGCGTGGTGGTATTTAGGTACGACTACGGTTCCGAGATCTCGGGTTCGATCCCCGGGCCGGGCAAAGTGATATTGCATTTTTTCATATCAGCCCGCAGTCTGGAATTTGTGCCCGATATGGCGATAGGCTCGCCCCCTATCACATCTGGGACGGAACTAAGCTCGGCGAAATGGGGGTGTTCTAGTTAGCTAGTGCGCCTCTGCTTACCCCTTCGGGGATACAGGCGTGAGCTTATGTTATGTTATGTATTTCAGACCTCCCACCACACCCTGTTTGACGCTCGAATTGAGATAAAATCTTCTTATACCTTATCTTACATTCTTCACCTATAAAAATGAATGCTTACAACTGGGTTGACAACCCTAGCTTATGCACCGGCACGGCGGCTCTATAAACGCCTGAGCACAAAGAGTTTTAGTTTGCGTGCAACAATTAAAGCTGTGACGAGAGGAGACCGTGAAATTTCCAAACTGCGTGAATAGAGACATCATTGGATGTTTGTGTGATAAATTAGGTGTCAACAATACGCCCCCTTTCCGGTCAGAATCTGTCTCGCTAAAAATACTTTTTGACTAGCATGGAAATCGATCATGACAATCAACATTTTCTTGATCGTTGTAATTTCAGGACTGCATTAAAGTTTATCGGATAACAGCTTTACAAATATTTAAACTTTACTTTATTTTCGCTGTGTTCTACTACATTTGACTAAAACCCTGGATTTCATTCCAATCTTTATTAAAATAATTTACATAACACTGCGTAAACAGTGTATTAGTGACGCGAGAAAATAATTCGCTTACGAAATGTAGAGTCAATGCGGATCGAGGAATGAAGGTAACTAGGACGGACGCAGATTTATGCAACACTCATTCAACTGGTGTTACTACTTAATGTTTAGATCGAAGAGTTAATTATGTCTGTTGACGAACATTTTCAATCTTAACATCACGAGAAAAACTGCAATTTATTCTATTTCTATAATCATAAATAGTACAGAAACTCTATACACCGTCATCCGCAGGTTGTCCGTGCTGAACAAAGGCCCAAAAAATTTACACCGACCTATTAGAAGCAGCCTGCATTTTTATATATGCCACATGAATTAAAATTGCTATATTGAATTTAAATTTGGTATTGTCGCCTCTTTGGTCTAGTGGCAGAATGTATGGGCTTTGGACTGGGGGGTTCTGGGTTCGATTCCCAGGTCGGTCAAAGCAAATTTTCTAATTTAATTTGCCCGGGACTGGATCCCTCATAGAGGGTTGAAGTCAGGCAGGCAGCCGGTCATAAAAACTACGCCAAATCCTCTCTGCAACATGCTTGAAAAAGTGTGTCCCGCCGACCCCACATTAAGGTAGGATAAGGGCAGGTAAAAAGAAAGAATTCAAATTGGTATTGCGATATGGTTGGTTAAATAGTCACGGGCGACTCGGCCTCCGGTGGCCCATACGCTCATGTAACATATATATGTGCCGCCTCCGACAGTTAGTAATTAAGATAAATAAAATGACATAAAATGTTACACCAGTATTTCCACCAAAATAAGACATTGCAATCGACAGAAAACCAATATCGATACGGGGTCATTCGTCCGCATGAATCATCTGTTCTGACCGGAATCTGCATCTCAAAAGCCTATTATAACATAACTAGTTACTACAAGACTCGAACCACGTCTACCGTCGACTATGACTCACGCTTTCATATTCACTGACCGTCAAATTAATAACTTTTGTCAATAGACCCAGTCATGACAATCGATGGATCGCTTTCAGAAGTAAATAACAATCGATCGTTCGGACCCGTTGACGTCAAAAAAGAGGCTGGTATTGGATATATTTGGAGGTCATGTATATTTAGCATAACGTCAAGATTGTTAGTCATATTTTACTGGTACAGGATATGGTGTTTCCCTGCATCGCAATGGCAGAATATAGCGCGTACGGTCACGATGATTGTGCACATGTAACTACGTGCGTATTAGAAATACTATGAACCGATATTATTCATCGGATTTTCGAATTTAACCGGATTAGTTGTGGACCTTGTGGTTGGGATATTCGAATTCGAACTTCAGACTCGTGAAGTATGAGATGTATTGAAATATTATTATTAGGCCTATTAAATATGACCTATTTATAAATGGATTGGTTAATATACTCTATGCTTTATGTCAATTCCTAACACTCACTTAAAATTAAAATGAGGTGCGCATATAAAATAACTCTGTTTAAAGTTTTGTGCAAATACGTACAAAATAATAATTATTTACTTATGAATTACGAAAGAATGACCCTTAAAAAAATACTCTACATTTAATACGTAGATTTTATTTATATGTAACTATAATTTTGAGGTTATTAAAATAACTAACACAATTAAATCAATATTGTAGAAAAATTAAAGTCTCTTAAAAAATTCTGTCAAAGATCCTCTATCCAATGGTATGTCCATTGGACTTTAAGAAATAATGCGAAATGTGGGTGTACTAGTTGGCTACTGCGCCTCTGCCTACCCCTTCGGGGATACAGGCGTGAGCTTATGTTATGTTATGTGGGACTTTAAGAAATAAACATCATGTTTTAAATTACAAACAACCGCACAATTACAAATTTTCCTTTAATATTTAATAACTCTCATTAGTAGAGGAGGCCCGTGTCTAGCAGTGGGACAGTAATATTACGAGGCTAATATTATTTTAATTATATTATATGACTGCCTCGGTGGCGTGGTATTTTGGTACGACTATTGTCCTGAGGTCTCGGGTTCGAACCCCGATTTTTCCATATCAATCCGGAGTCTGGAATTGTGCCCAATATGGCGAGAGGCTCGCCCTCTATCACATTTGGGACAGAACTAAACTCGGCGAAATGTGGGTGTCCTAGTTCGCTTGGGCGCCTCTGCCTACCCCTTCGGGGATACAGGCGTGAGCTTATGTTATGTGTTTTAATAACTATTGGACGCTGATACTTGATGATCTTAAAGTATATTACAAATACTACAAAACAATTATATGTCACAGATCTCAAACAATTAAAGTTTACAGTTTTGATTTCAATAAAAAGGTCTTTTACAAAAATGAAATTTTCCCGTACATCCACAAAGAAAATATTCCTAAAGAATCCATTAAAGGAGAAATCTCACTCGTGTATATCCACGTAGGCATGTAAGAGACACATAAACGTACCGCTATTAAACAAGATATAACAGCATAATTTCGTTTGATTTGACATGCCGAAACAATTTAATCATTATCTTTGTTGGAAAATTAGCCGACGACGTATCACTCGAGTTTGAGTCTAAAATTCAAGCGTTTAGAGTAAGTAATCAGTGAAGGCTGGATACGGACATAAGTCTTATGAGGCTGGGAGGGGTATGGCGAAGGAATTGGCGGTATTCGTCAACGACCGCGGTGGAGCGATGTTGCGAGCCGGTACAGTCGCCGACTGGGTGGGCACGCCGCGGCGGTTGGCCCCTCTCCGCACTTTTTGCTTTCCATTTTCGAATTCGAAATTTCGAACAGCGCGAAAACAATGCTCGTTCGGAAACCTTTGTTCCCGTGATGCACGCAATCCCGACCCAAAACGCCATTATGGCGAAATCACGCGATTTCTAAACGTATTCTCTGGTCAGTTAATGATTACAGGAAACAAAACGTCCACACATTTTCAACGCTATAAATAGCTAATGTAATAATTAAATCCCTAATTAGCGAGCAAAATACGACAAGAAGGGAGTACAATTAAAACATTACTTTGTCCTCGTCGAATTATGTCGTAATTATCCCGACAATTAAAATCGAAGGTCATTACGATGGTAAAAACTGGAGTGGGAAGTGATCTTCTTTTTACTGCCTTTATAGATTATTTATATTATGGATGTGTCATAATTTATTAAAATATATTGGATGAATATACCTCAGTGACTGAAGTTAAAAGCCTTCGACCAGTAAATAAATAATAATAAATAAATTAATACACACAACAGTCACCCACATAGTCCTGGCCCCACACTAAGATCGAGTACTATCTAGTAGGTATCAGGAACTACGAGACACTTTTGGTCTCACAATACCCAGAGCCAGACCCAAATTACCTGTAGACCACACAGACATTTGTCTCAACGCGGGAATCGAACCCGCGGCCTCTCGCTTCACAGCCGGCTACTCGCCCGCTGTGCCACGGGGCTGTGCTTAAAACAGAAGCTTATAAATTATGTAAAAAATTTACAACCACGTCACAGACAATTTTGCCTAAAGCTTGAATTTTCGATGTCCTAACGTATTTAAGCTTTAGTGCGTCATTCCAGTCGGTATTGCACTACGGTAGTCGGTAACTACCGGCTGGTGCTCTGGTTGGCAGTTTCCAATTACCGGAATACCGGATTCGGATCTGAATCAGCGCGTGAATACTATTTCAGCGTCCTCGTAGTTTCAGTATAAACCGATATAATTATGTCATGGAGGATAACCAATTTTAATTACGACAATTTAAACGGAATTTAATCCTCAAACGTAAAAACCGTTTCCACACTATTTTAGAAAATTCTATTAATTAATTTCAGTTTGGAATGAAATTATTTTCCATTGTGGTTAATAGGTCATTTTGAGAACAGTATTATTAATAATGAACAATCACCATTATGTCAGCAATACGTTAAACAAACTATCAAAATTCATAATCATGTATTCCTCGTAATACCGAGTTACCTCAGTTACCCTGATTATACAGGAAAACAATTTATTTTATTCTTTACCACGGGCGCCAATATTTAGAAGCGAGCGCAAATATATTTAGAAGTATCCTCGAAAATTAAAAATTAAATCCTTTGTACGACAAAATTGCACCGACTTCTTATCCATATCGACTGCCTCGTAGGTAGTTGTAATGCGTGTGCGATACCACTACCGTCCCTGAGATCTCGGGTTCGATTCCCGGATCGGGAAAAGTGATATCGGGGTTTTCTACTCAAAAGATGCGTGTGCGGTACCACTACCGTCCCTGAGATGTCGGGTTCGATTCCCGGATCGGGAAAAGTGATATGGGGGTTTTCTACTCAAAAGCAGCAAGACGTATGAAATTTGTGCCCGATGAGGCGCATCTCCTAGCACATTTGGGACAGAACTCAGCGAAATGTCAGTGTTCTGGTTCGCTAGTTCGGCTCTACCTACCCTTTCGGGGATAAAAGCGTGAGCTGAGTGTATGTTATATATGTCCAGTTAAAAGAATATGTTTTTATTGCTATGGTGCAGTGGTGATATGAAAACCATTTCAACGACCGAGTCACCATTCTATCATTATTTGATTACGTGAATTGGAACCTAGCGTTGTCAACCTAAAAAGAGGGAATGGAATGCGAGGGAAAAGGGATTGGGAAAGGGAAAGGGGGAATGGGCCACCGGAATTCTCACTCACCGAACGAAACGCGACAGCCAGCTGCCACTTTACGTCGGTTTTCTGTGAGACAGTGGTATCAAACCAGTCGAGCAGGTCTATTCGTACTGTAGACGTTACCGTCTACAAAGTGGCTCTCACTCAAAAGTATTAGGTATAAAATGAGCATTATTTTTGTATTTTCCTGGTGTCTGTGTCGCGTCTGTTACATAATCTATAGCGGAGGACACGAACGCTGTATGGACATACTCATCGACTGCGGGCGCTTGTCGTCATGTGTGGGACAATTATTATAACGTACACAAATACAGGAAAATGATCAAGAAAGATTTATAACATTGTTACTATCTGGCTCCGGCTACTGTATTTAAGATGAACATGTTTTTTATTCTGCCTTGGTGGCGTAGTGATATTGCGTACGCGGTACGACTGTCGTGTTGAGGTCTCGATTTCGATTCCCGGGTTGGGCAGTGATATTGGATCAGTATCTGTCCTGAGTCTGGAATTAGTGCCCGATATGGCGATAGGCTCGACCCCTATCACATCTGGGACGAAACAAAGTTCGGCGAAATGTGGGTGTTCTAGTTCGTTAGTGCACGTCTGCCTACCCCTTCTAGGATACAGGCGTGAGTTTATGTATATATGTCTTTTATTGCAAACGAATGACGAGACGAGGGCGCTCGCCTAATGGTAAGCGACACTACTCGTGCAGTAGCAACACCATCCGTAATATGAATAACAAATCACTGAGTGACACTCAGATATCAGATTAAAGCTTTTACTTATTAGTAATTACATTGGCTACAATGTCCTTTAAACCGAAACACAACTTTGCTTTCATGATGCATAGAAACTTAAATTTAATATATATTGCATTATCCAACAGAATAGCTGGTCGCTTCCAAGGATGCTTATGATCACGCGAAGTAAAAAACTCTAAAGGCGACTTTTTTTATACACCCAACAGTCACATACCTAGTCCTGACCCAACACTAGGTACCTATATCGTGGGTGTCAGAGACTATTAGAGACTTTCGGTCTCACAACACCCAGACTTTAAACAAATATCTGTGGACCACACAAACATTTGTCTCAATGCGGGAATCGAGTCCGCGGCCTCTCGCTTCACAGCCGGCTACTCGCGCGCTTCGCCACGGAGGCTTGAAGCGCTATTACTAATCTAGAGTTAGTCCTAAACTTGATTTAACTTACAGCGCACTCCTACGTTTAAATATAGATACATCGAGATTTTTCTATGTGCTGCAAGACGCTATAAGTGTACCTAAAGGCGGACTGTGACATTATGCCGAGATACGCCAACCCGCCTAGCATCCGCGCCACAAGATATCTCGATAATCGACTGTCGAGATGCTGCCTACATGTTGTCTACAATATTATATGAAAATAAACGAGGACGCATGTTAGTGTCCGTAGGCAAATAGAGAAAACCGGTTATAACAGGACAAAAAACGTAGACAAAATGTTTTCGTGGCGCGCATGCTAGGCGGGCTGGTACAAAGAATTACGAACATAAGTCGAATATCATTAATCTAAGGCAAAGTAGTGTGAACAAAAATACGTAAAAATCCATTTTTACCTGAAAATTCTTTATACGAGTTTCTTTTATCCCTCGCTGAAACCATTCGTTCAACATGGTGACAACCCAACGATCTCTCCCCTACAACACCTGACCAATAAACCGATGTCAACTCCTCCGAACAATTTATAACACATGATATCTAACCATCACCACATAAATAAACAATTTCTTCAAAAATAGATTCACGAAAAATATTTTTAAAAAATCCAATTCGAAATTTTTACATTTACACAAACTCACGTGCAACGCATCTAAGTCAGCGTGTGTCAAAATGAAATTGTCGCGGATAATCAAGTTGACCGCTTTGTTTTATTTTTAAATAGTAGGTTTTAATTTACCACGAAGTATTTACATAAATATGTCTGTGTGGCCCATAGATATTTATTTCGGGTCTGGGTGTTGTGAGACTAAAAGTATCTCGTAGTTTCTGATACCCACGATACAGGTTACACCTAGTGTGGGGTCAGGACTATGTGTGTGACTGTTGGGTGTAATTATTAATTACGATAATAATGTTAGACCTTTAATATTAATGTCCCATTGCTCGGCACGGGCCTCCTCTACTAATGAGAGGAGTTAGGCCTTAGTCTACCACGCTCGCCTAATGCGGGTTGGTATACATCACATACCTTCGAAATTATTGTGAAGAATTTTCTCAGGTATGCAGGTTTCCTCACAATGTTTTCCTTCACCGTTATTGACATAATTATTGAGCTTATATTATTAGTTCCCTTCGCTTCGGTATGAGCGTTCCATTGGTTTCTGCCTGCCATATCCTGTGCCCTCTTCCATATTCCTCAATCTCTTACTCTCTATTCTCATCTCCCCATATCACCCTATCTTAGCCTCATTCCTGTTACGCTCTATACCTGTTTGTTTAAAAATCTATAGCATTTTATAATCTTTCTTTCTTCCTACCTGCCTTTATACCACCATAGTGTTACTGTTAATGGTGACGCTAGACCAAAATTGAACGTCGGCGACATTTGCGAGCGAGCTTTACAAGACCCCTTACTTTTCCGGCAAAATATATTGCCAGTTTTATCTGGTAAGGGTCCCCTTCTAATTGAGGGCGGATACGAGGCCCCTTAGTTGGGAGGCTGTCGGCAACCGCCGACGTCGCCGACACCTAACGCCGCCACTGGTTGCTGTGTATGGGTACTTACCATCAGGCAAGTGGGTTGCTTATTTCGTATTTTAGTTGCCATTAATAATAAAATTACTTAATGAAAAATATTGTTTTTTATAGGTGGAATTATTCAAAATAAACCTCGTGTTAATAATTATGTTTTGTCATTATTAGATGTGCTCATGTATAGGAAGCAATTCGAAATAAAATTATCTATTTAACAATCAACATAAATAAAAGTATTATAAAACTTATTAAGGTAATGCGTTGAAAAATCATAAGAAAGATAGTAAAGCATTAATTTCTTAGAACGTTTCTTTAAAATTACTAGTGGTCGAAATTCGCCCATAATTCATAAAATAATCACAAGTTTAAAGACTTAATGGACCAACTTCAAAATGTGTCCGATCGTGACCAACGTTATATGGGACCACCCTTCAAATAAGCTTTAACGAACACAAAAGAATTTTGAAAATCGATCCACATTTGGCGGAGATATATACATAAAAATATACAAACGAATTGAGGACCTTCTGCTTTTTTGAAGTCGGTTGAAAAATAGCTTTATGCACTTCTTCTCCATTTAAACTTTAACCGTGTCAAACATGTTCATCCGTTCACGCAATTATCTTAACCCGTCAGAGGCGGCACATATGTATATATGTATGTTACAAGTGTATGGGCCACCGGAGGCCGAGCCGTCCGTGACTGCGATAAAGGGGTACAACGTTTTAGCTTCACGAATTAATATATTTTTAATATTCTATAAACAGATATACTTACGTTATACACCGCGCGGTTTAGAAGCAAATCCCACAGGACCTGTAAAAAAAAGAAAATTATCAAAAACTACGACCACAAAGGCAATTTTATATTTTAAATAATTTTTCACCCTATACTTATGATTAGCCTGAGTTTGGCGATAATTTAGTACCTATTTAAAGTCGACTTTAGGCCCGGGGCTGCCAAGAATTGGTGTCGTGACCTAGATCTTTTTGAACTGCCAACCGATTATGCTGGCCCCTATGATGAAGTCTTCTTTAAACCATTATTTTTAATATTTCTCAATATACTCAAATATAGGAGTGGAAATTGGTTGTATGGGTGTCTACATTGGAGATCATATTAAAGTAGCCAAGGTGTTGAAATTACAGCCTGTCATATCATCATATTATAATATTATATATTATGCAGACGCAATCTTTAGCAATAAGGCCACAAAGGTGGGTTTAGACTTAACGATCAGACAAATGCTCATTCTATCTCGCTCTGTAAAATTATCGTTGTTTGAATAAAAATTGAGTATTCTTTTTAATTTCTCCACAAGAATTTCGAAGGTATGTGAAGTCTACCAACGCGCATTAGGCCAGCGTGGTAGACTAAGGCCTAACCCCTCTCATTGGTAGAGGAGACCCGTGCCCAGCAGTGGGACAGTAATATTACAGGGCTATTATGATGACAGGGTTGACGTCAGGCAGGCGGCCAGTCGTAAAAACTTAGCCACATCCTCTCTGTAACATGCTTGAGAAAGTCTGTTGCGCCCATATTAAGATGGGGTAAGGGCAGCTAGAAAAAAATCTTTCCTTGTTCTTCATTTACCCGAAAATAAACCGAATTCTTGTGTAGTTTAAGCACTCTATTTATTTGGTCATCGAATAACCCTGCTTCCAGGGTTATTCGATGTTAAAACAAAACAATCACCCAAGTGCATGTCTGCATCAATGGATGGTTGTAGGTATGGCAATCGACAAAAATTTAAATTTAAATTAAGTAAAACTAAAATAATAAATAATAACGTGACTTAAATTTCATAAAACCCCTATAAAATAACAAAATTGTATATATATGTTAAAGTGTATATACATAACTTAATAATAATTTATAAACACGAACTTCATGCCTCAAGCATTCTCGTCCTGTGGGTGATGCAGAGACGAGATACAAAATATTCAATACAAAAAATGCTGAAGGTATATTTTATTACATACACTTGTTATAATAAACAAATATAAAAATCGTCCTTGTATATTACGAATTCAATAGTGTAATTATTTTTTTCATGTAGGTCAATTTTGTATACGCTTATAAAATACACACAGGTTTCAAGGGGATTTTCAATGCCAATCGTATATTTATTTTAATTACATTTTAAGTTATTTGGTATATACCAAATGGCGACTGATGATTATAAAATACTAATATTATAAAGAGAAAAGATTTGTCAAAAACTACTGAATCGGTTTCAAAAATTCTTTCATAACATAACATAAGATCACGGCTGTATCCCCCAAGGGGTATGCAGAGGCGCACGAGCGAACTACAACACCCACATTTCGCCGAGCTTAGTTCCGTCCCAGATGTGATAGGGGGCGAGCCTATCGCCATATTGGGTACAAATTCCAGACTCCGGGCTTATATGGAAAAATCCAATATCACTTTGCCCGACCCGGGGATCGAACCCGAGACCTCAGGACGGTAGTCGTGCCGAAATACAACCACGGCATTGAGGCAGCCATATGTAAAAAATCTTTTAACTGTAGTGTTCTTCGTGAAAAACGAACTTCTAAATGATATAAACGCATCCCTAATTCGCGAACTGTCAAATTATCTATAAAAATAATGTCGTCGAACTGGTTTGTCCGCAACAGATTGAAGAGGCTATCTCCCTAGAAGATGGTACACGTGCAAAATGAACCAATATGAACCAGGATTTCCGACGGCCAAAGACTCCTACAGCAATCAGAGCACAGTGTGCTCTATGCGTAAAGACGTTTTTTAGGTGCAGCATTGTTCGAATTCAATTAACGAATTAATCAACAAAAACTGATTCCAGTGGCAAGAACCTGCATACGGATCTTGTCTGGGGAGTCAGTCTGCACGCCCATTTTGCCGTTGGCGCTTCCTATTCCGGCTATTGTTGAGCGTCCTGTCACAAACAAACATGCGTACACGCACACATAAACAACACTAGAAATTAAAGTAGAAATAAACGCACATGCACGGAGCGGCCGACGGGCGGGCGCACACTAGCGCACTCTCGCGTTTATTTATACGGCACACGTTTGCGCGCAGCGTGCGTACACTCACACACACGAGCGTAATTCATCAATGAACTTGACGTTCAATGAATGAGGACCTTGAATGAGGTTGTTCTCGAGGCGCTAACGTTCGATATCGAGCAATGAACTTGTACAGATTCACGGTTGGGCATTCGGCATTTTCCCCGGATATCCGCGTACGGAATCTATAGCGTGGAAAATTGACATTGACTTATTGTCGGATGTTGTGTAAGTTGTTTAGCGGCGGGATCGCATGTGAATAATGAGGATAAAATGTGTTCGTGGATTGATGCATATGCGTTGTAAACAAGTGATATAGTTGATCACATGGCACGCGTCGCGTAGTCGCGTCGGCTCATTCACTCACCATTCATGACAATATGTTCGTAGCGCAGAGGAGGAAACAAATTACGCACGTTACAGATTGATGCACATTGTTGTGTTTTGGAACTGTTTATTTTCCGTAAATATTTTATGAACATTTTTGAGTGTTGTGAATCACTTTGGAACTGTGTTTTGTCGTCATTTGTATCACCGCTCAATCTGTTTTTGTAGCTTTTTAAACAGTTCTTTCCAACCGATCGTTATAAGACGTTTTTTTTATAGAACTACAAGCTGGTATACATATTATCATACACATATTAGAATCTGAACTAGACAACATAATGTGTTAGACTTAACTCCTTCCATTAGGAGAAAAACATGTCAGATATCATATAAGCTCACGCCTGTGTCCCCGAAGGGGTAGGCAGAGGCGCCCTACCAAACTAGAACACCCATATTTCGCCGAGCTTAGTTCCGTCCTAGATGTGTGTCCAGAGTGCCTCGGTGGCGTGGTTGTATTTCGGTACGACTACCGTCATGAGGACTCAGGTTCGATCCCCGGGTCGGGCAAAGTGATATTGGAATTTTCCAGTATCAGCCCGGAGTCTGGAATTTGTACCCGATATGGCGATAGGCTCGCCCCTATATAAACATGTAATGTACCATAATAACCTTTCTTTCTACCTGCCATTATCGCACCTTAATGTGGGGGCGGAACACACATTTTTAAGCATGTCGCAGAACTGATTTGGCTTTATTTTTACGACCGACTATCGGACCACAACTCCACTCTGGAATCCTGGATTATGAGCATATTATCTAACCATGATATTATGATAAATTAAAAAGTTATAAATTGACTTAATTTAGCCAAAACACGTACAACCGAACTTCCACAATATGAGGAGAGTCCTGAGTCATTGAATAGTATGTATATGGGTCAATGCATGCCATGAATAACAATGTTTAAAAGAAGTCAGTATCACTGTGGAGAATGCTCAAAACCGGGCGAAGTGGAATCGATTAGGTGGAAAGGCGTACCCTGGCATTAGATTAAGATAACGCTAGATAGAAAGAGAGAAAATAATATAAGCTATGAATAGATTCACTTATTAGAACGTGTGCGAATACCGAGCAAGGATACGGTTGTTTTATAGTAATGGTATGAATGTTTAAGATGTTGATATTTAATGTCCACTTTTATAAAAGTACTTAAATGTTAAAATGTTATAAAAATTGAAATAAAACAATTTTTACGGATTCTATCACGATTTGTTTTAATTTTTATGCCCGACGTTTCAAAGGCTTTGGAGCCTTCGTGGTCACGGGTTCGACTGAGGTGTAATTTGTTCAAAAATGTTTTGTCCAAAGCCAAACGTCGGGCATAAAAATTAAAACAAATCGTGATAGTCCGTAAAAAATTGTTTTATGTCAATGTACCTCTATAACATATGCGTAACTAAAGAAATCATACATAACATAACATAAGCTCATGCGTGTATCCGAAGGGGTGGGCACAGGCGCACTACCCAACTAGTAGACCCACATTTCACCGAGCTTAGTTCCGTCCCAGATGTGAAAGGGGGCGAGCCTATCGCCATATCGGGCACAAATTCCAGACTCCGGGCTAATATAGAAAATAATATAGAAAAAAACAATATCACTTTGCCCGACCTGGGGATCGAACCCGAGACCTCAGGACAATAGTCGTACCGAAATACAATCACGCCACCGAGGCAGTCTTAAGAAATCAGCATGTTATAAAAATGTTAATGAGACGATGACTCTATTCGACTTGCGTAGTAACAGACCTTTGATCGACTCGCTTATTAATTGTACGTGAACGCGCCACGAGCCTAAACACTGATTAAGGTATTCGGTAAAATTAGACCGAACAGAACATGACCCTAAAAAGTTGGTAAGAAACAAAAGGTCACGCCAGTATCCCTGAAGAGGAAAGCAGACGTAATTAAACTAAAGAACTAGATCATCCATGTTTCATCGAGCTTATTTCCATTCAACGTTGTGCCAGCATAATAATATTGTAAAAAAATTATCTTATGTGATTCTAGAACATTCACAGAACATTCTAGGGTGTAAATTGTAATAAACCCCCTTGTATTGTAATAAGTGGTAAATGGCGTTACTAACGTTTGATATATTTTTTTGTATGGAAACTTGCTTGATGGCCTTTCTATAGTATTAAATATCTTTGCCCTATTCTATTAGGCCTTCCATCATACCGGGCACAAATTATTTTGGGTAACATTTATTTATTTATTTCTAAAAACAGTAATACAATTTAGCGTTTGTGCAGAACACTCTATACTAGACTGAGCCTGTATCGTGTTTATACATGTATATGTATAAATTCGAAAGCGGGATTTGAACTCAGGACCAGTAAAGTTCGTATCAATACGTTGTACCAAGATCGATGAAATGGTTGACAAGCAATTGGCAAATATTATATCACTATAATTAGATATGTAGCAGTTAAAGTTATTATAGCATTATCAATGAATGCAAACCTCAGACCGGCGCCAGTAGAACTATAAAAATCAATAAAACATAATTGCGTCGACCTCACGTGGGGTCGCGCAGGAAGATGATTAGAATACATAATAATCTATCTCAAGCTTGAAACATGCATGACGCGGGTCTAATGCGGATTCGATTTGGAAATCGGTCCACATTCGGCGGAGATATCGCGTGACATATATAAAAAAGACAGACGACTTGAGGACCTCCTCCTTTTTGGAAGTCGCTCGAAAAGAGCAATACCAGACTGCACGATGCCAGACTTTCTCGCCCGTTCTCTGGCGAAACAGCCTTCCGAACTGGCAGGAGAAAAAAAATTTATATATAATATTAGAGGCCTCCTCTACTAATGAAAAGGGTCTTAGTCCCAGCTGAGCTATCACTACTGCTAAATTAAAATTTAAAATTCAAAATGTCTTCCATTAAAATTCCTTATTGCGTGCAGTTACCAAATATATCCTATACACGCGTCTCGCTTCCGATTTAGATTTACATGAACACATAAACGCCCATAGATTTAAAATTGAAATATTAATGTGTGTATTAAATGCGTTTAAATTAGAATTTGATCGTCGCCTTCTTGGTATAGTGGCAGCATTTGGGTCGGGACCGGGAGGTCGTGGGTTCGATTCCCAGGTCGGGTAAAACGAATTTTCTAATTTAATCTGCCCGTGACGTCAGCCAGTCGTAAAAAACTAAGCCAAATTGCAACATGTTTGAAAAAGGTGTTGTGCCGACCAGGCTGGCCGGCAGGCAGAAAGAAAAAAAATACAATATGATTGCGTCGGTGGCCTATTTGTTTTGCGAACATGGTACAACTACCGTCTTGAGGTTTCAGGTTCGATCACTGGGCCGGGCAAAGTGATATTGGGTTTACGGCTTCCAAAAAGGAGATGGTCCTCAATTCCTCTGTATTTTTTATGTATGTTATTTGATATCTCAGCCAAATGTGGACCGATTTTCAAAATTCTTTTTGTGTTCTATAGAGCTTATTTCAAGGGTGGTCCCATATAATTTATTATAATATTTGATCCCGATCGGATTTCAAGTCGGTCTGTTAAGTTTTTCAACTTGTGATTATCATATTCAGTATCATCCCGGTATATGAAATTTGGGCCAATATGGCGATAGGAAAGAAAGAAAGAAACAAACTTTATTTATACAACAATAAAGGAAAAGGCAGACAGAAAGAGTAGGAAAAAACAAAAAGAATAAAAACAAAATATGTATTGATTTTATTCTTTTTGTTTTCACATCTGAGACTGAAATGAGCTCGGCGATATGTGGTTGTTTAAGTTCGCCTCTGTCTACCCTTTCGAGTTATAAGCGTGAATCTATGTGTATATGTAAATGAGAATATTTTTCATGGTCCATAATGAACGGACGTGGCAACTGGCAACGAGAACCTAAATAAGGCGAGACAATGTCTTACGAACGCCCGTCCTGTCCGCCGTCGGATATGACGCAAATGCTTTCGAATTGTTTAGCTTAGCTTATCTTTGGTTCCTATGTCTAATCCCATAGATATTAATAATAATTAATAAATACACAATACACAATAAGCTCTGCGAAATGTGGGTGTTCTAGTTCGCTAGTGCGCCACTGCCTACCCCTTCGGGGACACAGGCGTGAGCTTATGTATGTTATGTAATAAATACACCCAACAGTCACACATAGTCCTGACCCCATACTAAGATCGAATCTTGTGTCGTGGGTACTAGGAATTACAAAAGACTTTCGATCTTACAACACCCAAACACGAAACAAATATCTGTGGGCCACACAGATATATGTCTCGGTGCGAGATCGAACCCGCGACCTCACGTTTCAAAGACGGCTACTCGCCCGCTGCGCCACGGAGGCTGTTATTGGGATATTATTTAAATTAAACATTTTTGAGTGTTAAAATCGTCTTCAAGGTCTAGTGGCAGCATATGGGCTGTGGACCGGGAGGTCATGGGTTCGATTCCCAGATCGGGCATAGCGAATTTTCTGATAATTTGCCCGGGACTGGATCCCCCAGAGGGAGTTGACGCCAGGTACCAAATTTTAATGAAGTTTGATATGGAGGTAGTTGACACCCTGGATTAACACGTATGTTACTTTTAATCCGTCGTAGACGGCACATATGAGTATTCCTCTATATGTTACATAAGCGTATGGGCTACGATCCTGACACACCTCTTTGACCTCGTCCACATTCATGCATCGTTTCATACATTTCCGCCGGTTGAAGGTACTCCGATCTTGCCCTTTACGCAGGAGATCGCTTATTTAATCCATATAAAATCGCATTGGGTGCCCTTTTCTGGCCGTCCTATTCACTTTAGCACGATAAATACCTTTCGTAAGTCGCCTTTCATCCATCCTCTCCACATGTCCAAACCATCCAATGTTACTTTTATCCCGGAAAATAATTTTCCACGCGAAATATGAAATCGTCTCTTTCTAATATCAGTTCAGATAAGAGATATGTCTCAGTCGGATATGACGCAAAAGCTTTAGTTCCGTTCAAATACTACGTCGAGATAATCGTACAACCCGCACTTTCGCTGTTTGCTAACACACTTGTCAACTAACAGTTATAACCATTTTTGGAAGAAGACGTACGCCTGATGTTTATCTACACCAGTTTTGGATCACTGACGTCAAGATCTGTTTAAGCGGTAAATATAATAAATTCTTAGATGAATGGATTTAGACAATATGACTAAAGATAGCTATTACGTCATTATTTTGTCACAGATTTTAATATTGCGTATGATAAACTTTAGATATTTATGGGCTGCATATCGTTTGTAAATTTTGAAGCATTTATTACAATAGCGTGATCAGGCATAATATTTTTGACAATCAGAGACCCGGTTATTACATTTGTATGAAATATTAATCAAATATCGAATTTGCACGACACGACACGATTACGATTGTCAAAAATATTCCCGCTCGCGCTCTCTTAAGGGGGTTGGACCTTAGTCCTCGCTGGCCTAATGCGAGTAACTTGGCAGACTTCACATGCTTTTGAAATCCTTAAGGAGATTTTTCTTGTATTTCTGTCCGATGATATGATTAGGGCTAACTAATAATAACCAATATTTATATCCTCTGGTATCGTAGATGTTCATGGGCGATGGTGATCGCTTACCATTGGGTGGCCCATGTGCTCGTTTGCTATGCCATTCCATAAAAAATAAAAAAATTAACTACTCTCTAAACCTAAACAGTCCTATAAAAACCTATCGATAATGAGGATAGTACTATGATTCAAGATATGCGATTTCGGCATTCTGTTTCCGAAATAGGGACGCATGATTATGATGACCTAATACAAAAAAATAATATACGTTTTATTTCGATTTTTCGAGTGACTGAATGGTCAGTCATAGACATGGGTCTAGTGTGCCGGACATTGATTACATATTCTTATTTTTTTAAAGCAGGAGCTGGCATACAAGCTGTTGGGTCATCTGATGACGAATGATTTCCATCGAGCATAGATGATACCAAAATAAACAACTTTAAAAACTTTACGGACCAACTTCAAAAGGTATCCGATCGTAACTAAATTTATATATGACCTCCCTTGGAATAAATTCTATCGAACACAAGAAGAATTTTGAAAATCGGTCCATATTTGGCGGAGATATCGTGTAACATACATAAAAAGATACAGACGAATTGAGGACCTTTTCCTTTTTTTGAGTTTGGTCGATAATCATACCATAAACGAGAGCATACGGATTGAGAAGGAAAGGGGGGACATATCAACGGAAATGTCTCCCATGAAATGAAACGAAGTTTGAAAACATAACCTACGTGGTATATTTCACAAGTACCAACTTAATATAGAAACAGTGTCCAGTATAGCTCGTCTTGCGTCAATCGCCCAAACGAGAAATTACGAGAAATGAGACAGCCAACAACAATTACACGCTATTTAACGTTAATTCAAATAAAAAAACTATTTGAATTTCGAAAACCACGTCCGTTAATTGGATTTTTAATGCAACTTATTTATAAGTTTCGAATGACTTAACAGACGGATCTGGAGAAAAAAAACGGCGCAACAAAAAACTCATTTTATTAAAAACGCTAATGCTGATTATAACGTCTAATTGCAGATCAATATGTAAGTGTCCCGGAACAAAGCAGACCGATGACTTCACGAATCATTATTTATGACATCATTGTGATCAGGGATAACGTGCCGTCAAAAAATGAGCGAGCAAATGACGCCAAACATGAACAAAAAGTCAGTACCTTAACTGTTCCGTTCTATGAAAACCAGATGATATAAATCGAACTGAAATTCCCCACACGACAATGTAAGGCCAAAAAATGGCCTAAATATTTTTGGCATCATTCACCGCACGTCATTAAAATTGGTTCGATATGACGCATAGATCGTGAGACCGGATGATGGGATGCGAATGCACAGGCTTTCTAAATTCTTACTGCATTACAATATAGGCACGACTGCCTGAAACTCCTCCTATGCCAGATATACATTATAGACTATACTATACTATTGGAATTTGTGCCCGATATGGCGATAGGACTGCCTCGGTGGCGTAGTTGTATTTCGGTATGACCTCGGCGAAATGCGATAGGGTCGCCCCATATCACATCTCGGACGGAACTAAGCTTGGCGAAATGTGGGTATACTAGTTGGCCAGTGCGCCTCTGCCTACCCCTTCGGCAGGCGTGAGCTTATGTTATGTTAGACTATACTATTAGCCAGAAGTGTATAGTGAAAAATGTGGGCGCAAAAGTTGCACCCCTTTCCCCATTCCAATATGGAAGGGCGTGGCCTTGAGCTTGCTATGAACATGTGAGGTATTTTAACAAATGCGCAAGCTGCATTAGAACTACTATGGTCTTAATTATATTATTGGTATTTATATATGGGCCTAGTTGCCTGAAAATAAATAAATAAATAAATAAATAAATAAATTAATTCTGATAGTATACAGTCTTGTATATAATCCAGTTTCCATCTGGGTTGCCGTCACTACTTTTATTTCTGTCAAATTGCTCGGTCTAACTGAATTGTACACTGGCGATAGGCTCGCCCCCTATCACATCTGGGACGGAACTAAGCTCGGCGAAATGTGGGTGTTCTAGTTCGCTAGTGCGCTTTTGCCTACCCCTTCGGGGATACAGGCGTGAGCTTATGTTATGTTATGTTAACTGAATTATTTCTTTACATTCATTATCATCATCATCATCAGACACAGGACGTTTACTGTTGAATATAGGGCTCCCCCAAATATGTGGAAGCGTCCGGCATCCAGCGACTTCCTGCGATCTTTATTTATCATATTGGCTGCAAAGTTTGTGCGTCGGCGTTTTAACTAGGTACCAGTATTTATCCCAAAATCAGATTGCTCTACGCGGACGAAATCTTGAACAAAAGCTAAAATGATCTAGGTGTATGTTATTACGCCTAGTTCATATTGGTGAATTTGAAAGTGAAAGGTATTCCCAATTCTGAGATGTTTTATGGAACAACACATTGTGCAAACATAAACCATATTGCATTAGACTCAATACTCTCCCGAGGTCAGTATTAGAGGTATAATACAAAAACCCATTAACATTTTAATAATTAATATTGAATATGAACATTGAAAAAATGACAAAATAATCTATATATCATATTATCATCATTATGAATACATGAGATGACAATTCCTTGAAGTATTCAGTATACACAGCAGGTCTATTGCCTTTATCTCCTGAAAAGCTGTTCAATCAAGATTACAGTGCGTACAGTTTGCAAAATAATGTATTAATGTATGTATTTACGAGTATTTGTGCATAACAATCCGAACGCATGCCAAATGACATCATTTTATTATTATAAGTACCAGATGGAACGCGACATTTCGGTGCCAAGCTACATAGGTAGGTCGTAACAATTTGTATATTATAAACATCAATATAATATACCCTAGATGCACAGTTCTTTGTAAATTTCCTTCTAAAAATGGTCTCAGAAACAAACAAAAGAAAAAGATCATGAATCTAATTCAATCAATACTAATATAACACTATGCACATGGTATAAAGTAGCTTTTTAATTGACATGAGCAAGCGTTCTTAAATTTGAATTTTGAAATTTAGAATTCTATCGGTGTCCGACTGTAGGCAAAACGAGTGCTTAAGCACTTCTTTGCTGTCCAATTTTCCGAGCGTCAACTGTGCATCTAGGTAAATAATATATCGATTATTATAAAAGTAAAATTACCATAGTATAATTATAATCACAAGTTTAAAAACTTTATGGGCCGACTTCAAAATTTATCAGATCGTTACCTATATGGGACCACCTTGAAATAAGCTCTATCGAACACAAAAATAATCTTGAATATCGGTCCACATTTGACGGAGATATCGCATACCATACATAAAAAACAGACGAATTGAGGAATTTCGAATTTCGGTCGAAAATGCAAGAAGAGATAACTGTAGCCCGAGCACGAAAAACTAATGAAAATGTAAATGTATTCGAGTTCGCTGCGCACTGATGACGTTTAGTTAATATTTCATACAAATTTCATAGTCTTAGACGCGCATCGAGTTCGAATACATTTACGGTTGTCAGAAATTTTCCTGCTCAGGCCGCTGAAAGCAGATAAAGGGAATGTGAAAGTCATATTCTTTCCCAACCCTTATGGCACACTTGTATTACAAAAAAGTTTATGATACTGATACTTATTTGTATCATATCATAATTGTACTCGATTAAAAATTTTTACTGCCTCAGTGGCGTGGCGGTATTTCGGTACGACTACGGTTTTGAGGTCTCGGGTTCGATCCCCGGGTCGGGAAAAGTGATATTGGATTTTACCATCACATCGCCCCTTATCACATATTGGGACGGAACTAAGCTCGGCGAAATGTGGGTGTTCTAATTCGCTATTTCGCCTCTGCCTACCCCTTCGGGGATACAAGCGTGAGCTTATGTTATGCTATGTTATGTCTAAATTTTTTAATTTTGTCAGTTTAAAATTATAAGAAACGATATGAATTTATGCAGTTTGTATTAAAACACAAAGTACTCCAGTTTATGCCAGATTATGCCCTTCCTTTTTATGGCGGTATCTTAGCCTAATGCTTGGATCCGCTTTCCACTTCGCCCGGTCATAAGCATCCTCCACAGTGAGACCATGGACTCTTATCGTTTAACCTACGCGTTTTAGGATATCTACGGCAATATACTCCAGTACGATCAAGCGTGTTGCAGAAAGGATTTGGCTTAGTTTTTACGACCGCCTGTCTGACGTCAACCCCCATCTGGGGGATTCAGTCCCATGCAAACAAAAACACCCCGCACGACCTGGAATTCGAATCCGGGACCTCCCGGTTCACAGGCCATGCACGCTTGTCACTAGAGCAAGGAGGCGACAACGTGTCACAGTGCACTTAGGCTAAATTGCACCACTATTATTAACCTAGAGTCCTAACCGCAAGCTAAATTGACAGAAAATGTATGAATGACATGTAACTTAACTTGCGGTTAGGACTAACTCTAGGTTAATAATAGTGGTGCAATTGAGCCTAACTCAATAAGTCAATGTATAAATGAAAAGGTTATAAATCCCGGCCTAGTGCGGCGGTGATTCAGCCGTCGGCATACTATTGAATATTTGTTTTGTCTCTTAACCCGCGCCGTGTGAATGTGAAGGTCACTTTCTCATTGTGATTCACCGAGTATTATGTGGACACTCATTTGCAATGTTATGAAATTTTTATACAATCCTGGATTTGTGATATTAGTTTGCAACCTGTTATTTTTTATTAGCCGACACACAATATGAGGTGATTTTTCTCTCATAGACAACGGTTACATTATATGCAAATTACTAGTCTAGGGGTACTGTAGAGGCTCTATAGTACTAACAATTGCTGATGTTGAGGTGTATGCTCTCTCAGACTGAGGTGTAATATAAAGTGTATTCACGATTCTTATTCTAGAAAAATTAACAATTATCTACACATTTATCAATGGAATATGTCTATCTAACACCATTTAGTATTTTTGATCTCTTTTTTTCTAATGTGTCGTAATTCCATAGCAAATTTAATTTAGAATAATAATATAGCTCGCTGTTTTCATACTTATGAGACCAGAATTAACAAGTTCTAAAACTAATTATTTTAAAATGGTTAGATATTTTTTTTTATCTCTTTAATAAGGGTCGAGAATGAACTTTATAGATTATTCTTCGCCTGGGTGTGGACTCGCGTGTCCTCGCTCATGACCCTGAGTCTGAGCTTCTGCGTATGTAGGTGAATATGACCTCAAAGGCTCTACTTCCATCTCACTATTGAAATTGTAATTACGAAATCGCTTCAACAATGTCCGGTCATAACCAAAACCGCAAACTGATTGTAATCTTAAGGCTGTACTCGCAAATGCTACTAAAGGTTAAATGCCGGCGGAATCGAAGAAATATAGTTTCCGATTTAACTTAACAAATCTTTATTTCCTTTCGTCCCTTATTATAATATCCAGAAAAATTGCGTCATTGCCGTGAGATGTATAAGCAAGCTTCATAATTTATTTACTAAAGTCAATTAATGATAAAAAATAAGCCCGGAATTTCTTTTCGTCATCCATAGGTAGCTAGAGAAAGGCTGGTAGGTTAGCTCGGATAGGGCCTTATAGTCCAGAGCGTGATTTTCCTTATCTACATTTCCAGTCAAATCCTACAAGCTTCCTCTTTTATTTTCCTGTCAATTCCCTGCTAGCACTCCTGCCATATCCCGTTCGTTCCCTTTCCTACAAATCACAACCCCTTATCTAAGCCCCATCCTTGTTATTGTGTCCACCTGCCTGCTTGTTTTCTAAATTGATAGTGTTATAACATGTTTATTATATAAAAATGTACCTTATTGTGACCTGTCATAAGTGTATTTGATATGCCTACATGACCAATAAACATTTTTTTTATATAAAAATGAGCTACTTAGATATATAAGATTCTCCCTGGTATAGGGAATTTTACCGTGGAGGCGGAATCAAATGATGACCAGCAATTATTGTGAAACGACATACGATGTGACGTGTGGTACGTTTTCATGGTACGAGTATATTGCAATTATCCTATTAAACTACACAGAGAATGATGCATAGAAATAATAGGATAGAGACGTTTGCATTGTTCATCAATCGCATTAGGAATATTTGCGTGGACTTAAGCCGTTTGAATCATAGTCTGATGTTATGTTTCCACCAAGCTGATATATTGTACAAAACATTATTATTTAAAGATAGAGCATGGGAATATATTTCGAATACATAGTCGAAAATGTTTCATGCTACGCACTCGGACAATACTACTATTATTAAATAAATAAATAAATACACCCATACAGTCACACAGCTAGTCCTGACCCCACACTAGGTATAACCTGTATCGTGGGTATCACAGACTATGGGAGACTTTCGGTCTCACTACACCCAGACTTAGAAACAAATATCTGTGGGCCACACAAACATTTGTCTCAATGCGGGAATCGAACCCGCGGCCTCTCGCTTCACAGCCGGCTACTCGCCCGCTGCGCCACGGCGGCTGTCAATTATTTTAATTATCATGAGTTTAAAAAGAAAAATATCCCAAACGTTGATTATGAAAAGTTACGACACACATTCAAAAGAATTATCGCATCAATCACAGTCGTTACTTTAATTTAGATTGCCGTCAACGATTGCGGTAAGGGAATGATAAAAAAAATACACCCAACAGTCACACACCTAGACCTGACCCCACACTAGGTATAACCTGTAACGTGGGTGTCAGAGACTATGAGAGACTTTCTGTCTCACACCACCCAGACTTGAAACAAATATCTTCCAACAGGTCGATCTGGAAATCTTTGGGGGAGGCCATGTCCAGCAGTGGACGTCCTATGGCTGATGATGATGATGATGATGATGATGATGACACAAACATTTGTCTCAATGCGGTAATCAAACCCGCGACCTCTCGCTTCACAGCCGGCTACAAGCCCGCTGTGCCTGTCAAAATATGAAGATGAAGATAGAAGAAGAATCACCGTTCACCCTTTAATTAGTGAAAACGTACAATACTATATCATTGATATAGGTACGCTCTAGCTAATTTTCCTACAACAAAGCAAAGTGAAGCAGGTTTTCCGGCTCATTCGATCAGTCCCCGCCATTACGTGTTGATAGATCGATTGAGCCGAAAACCCTGCTCCACTTAGAATGTTCCTAGCGCCCCGTCCTTTTTTTTACCTCCGTGGTGGTGATGTAAATAAATAACACCCAACAGTCACATATGTACATAGTCCTGACCCCACACTAAGATCGAGTCTTGTGTCGTGGGTATCAGGAACTACGAGAGACTTTCGGTCTCACAACACCCAGACCCGAAACAAATATCAGTAGCCCGAGCATGAAAAACTAATGTAAATGTAAATGTATTCGAGTTCGCTGCGCACTGATGACGTTTGGTTAATATTTCATACAAATTTCATAGACGCGCATCGAGTTCGAATACATTTACGGTTGTCAGAAATTTTCCTGCTCAGGTCGCTGTAGGCCATACAAACATTTGACTCGGTGCGGCAATCGAACCCGCGACCTCTCGCTTCACAGCCGGCTACTCGCCCGCTGCGCCACGGAGCCCGTCAAGTAGTACATGTAAGTAGTATCATTCGATAAAATGTGTTATTTTCATTGTAGTAACGAGTAATTGAATAGGGACTTTGTACGTGACTGTAAGGGTGTAGCATAAAAAACAGCATACTAGATTAGTGACCTCAAAATCAATATTTGAGTCATCATTCCACTGCGTATGATCATCTCACGTACCCAAATAAGGTCTTATTTAGATGGTGCGATTTTATGGTATAAGAACTAATACGAAAATATGACTAGCGGCTAGTCATAGGCCTCCTCTCAGTAGTCTGTATAGGCTGATGACCGATCAGAAAATTATCAAAATCAGCCACAGAACGTCCGCTGATGATCAGAAATAACGAAGGAAAGATATTAGGTATTAATTATGAGAAAATCGTCCTTTACGAGAACTCATCTACTGGTAGCAAGACTCTCACTTGTGAGAGTACCACGTAATTTCACGCATAATTGGGTACTTGAGTATTTTTTTTTACAAATTTTATATGAAATGTATTTATTTTTATTTTTTACACTTTATATACATTGTGTATAAAGGCTGGCAAAATCATATCACGGCCATAACGGTGCGTACGTTGGAAAGGGATAGCAAGATATCCCCACTACGTCACCACTCTTGCTCATTGCAGAATTTAAAATATGAATTACTGTCTAATTTTTTAACCAATTTCTATGCAGTTTTTACAGAAGGGTTTATTTTTTTATTTTTTTGGTGTTACATATTTATAACACACACAGTTTTATAACTGTGTATAAAATCAAACATAGTCAAGTACCCAATTATACAAGTAATAACACTGGATTCGGCTAAGGTAAGAGTCCACACTGCCAAACTCACGTGTCATCGCAACATCTGTCTGAGTTTTTACAGTCACTTGCAGCTCTGCGATAAATCTCTATTTATACCAAATCTTGATTTAAAGATAGGTGTGAGCTCTAAGGCAAATTGAGATAACGTGTAACTCTAGATTAGTAAAAGCACAGCAAGTCGCCCTAATTTTTTTTTTATTTAGGCTAAATATTTTGTGTTGTATTTTATCTGCCCGTAAATAAATCTGCTATTTTCGTTCTTCTTACAATAAATTATTTTAGTTACTGAGTTCTTAAGTTTACGTGAATGTTATAAATTGAAATAAAACTATCCGTATAAAGGATTCCAATCGCGATAGAATCCATATGAAATAGTTTTATTTCAAATTGTTTTGGTTTGAAGGCAATTTTAGTCAGTGTTTACAGGAACTAAGAAACATAAAATCAAATGTCTCAGGGTGATAAGTGCAGTGCCACTCAGTGCTTTGTCATATCGCTGACTATCAGGCGAGCAGCTTGCTCATCACCGTGTTCACTTCCAATAAAAATATATGCAATTGAAACAAGACTCTTATCATAAAGTGTCTATGATCTGATATTATATTTTCGTCTGTATGATACATGAATCTCATCATCTGAATGAGGCTTTATGAGATGATTCCGTATGTTAGTCAGCATCCCGGGATTTCCGATATTTTTTATTTCCCTCAAAAATTGTTCGGAGCTAACTCACACCTTGGCCCCTTTTTTGGACACGATCTTTGACTTTTATTGTTTGTCTTGATGCTTTCGGCATCCACTTTCATGAGTATTGACACGAGTCTTTTTAGGAAGGCAAATTACATCTTAATTTTTTCTTTCCGTGTGGTAATTTTCCTCTAATGACTCATTTGTTTAAGTATTTAGAATATAGTCATAATAGATACTATTTTGTTATCGAACAACATAGTAGTCGTAGTCCCCAAAATATTGAACGTAAGTAGATTTAAATTATCTAAAAACATAAAATGCAGAAATCATAAAATCAAGACAACTATTATTTAGATATACTCGAGAAAAGTGAAGTTAAAAGTACCCTAAACCGACGTGCATGCATGAAAAATGCAATGAGACTGAATGAGGCGAAAGAGGTCTGTAAGGATCGTAGCAAGTGGAAATCCGTTGTCTCTGCCTACCCCTATGGGTAAAAGGCGTGAGTCTATGTATGTATATAAGCCCAAAAAAATATAAATTAATTAATGTAATTCGGCTGTATATACATTTAAACTATTAATTAAGTAAATAGATTATTTTTTATTAAAAGCCTTACTAACAGCTGATGGTAAAGCGACTTTTAGTAAAATAATACACCTGAATGCAAGGCTCTTTTAGCGAATTAGCATTAGGAATACAATATCCTCGAAGCGGTAAGCGAACTTGCGAACTAGAACTAAACTAGAACACCTAAATTGTGCTGAACTAATTTTCGTCACAGATGTAATAGGGGGATGAGGCTGTCTTAATATGTGACTAAAATTCTAGACTGTAGGCAGGTACTGAGTATCACTTTATCTTCTAGGATCGAACCCGAGACTTAAGGGCCATAGTCGTATCGTAAACGCAATATATTAACACCCCCAAGACAGTTCAACTATTACAATACGTTATATTGAAATTTATTTATACAGCAAATTATCTATGTAGCGGATACAATGCAGCGGAAATTCTGTAATTCCTTTCATGCATTCTGTATTGATCATCGACACACCTTTCAAAATGACTTATTGTCAAAACGGATTTTGAACTTTGCATTTAGCATTATTAACGGGGACAGACCCCTTACCGGAGTTTCTCTCAAGTAATCGTGGTTTCTTTTATGACGTCCGAACTTCGTCATGATTGAATGCGTCATTAGTTAAGATAATTCTACTGAAATTTATCTAATCAGGATCTAATTCTTACATCGTTGCTGAACATTGGGTTTTCCATATTCACACTATTTGCGTCCTGTTCTAACAATGTCCTACGGATATGCACGGCCTTTATCTCGCCCTTCTAATGACATAATTATCACTTGATTTATCTTTATCGCACCTCATTTGTATATTCCGTTTACATTATACGGATTTATTGGTTGTACAATAGGTGTTGTATGTAAGAAATTGCTAATTAATTAATTAGTTGGTTGTTGAATTAATTTCCACACTACTAGTAACAGATTCATACTATAGAGATATCATGTGACTTGAGACCAAAGAGATTTAATTTTACTAACTATAGAGGCTATCAAGCAAGTTTCCATACAAAGAAATGGATCTCAAATTTAAGTACCATCAACTACTTATTATAATGCGAGTGCGATTATTACAATTGACACCCTAGAATATTTTGTGAATGGTTAAGAATCACGTAAGATAAGTTTAGTCCCTCAATATTATTTCACTGCCGGATCTTGCGCGCGTATATTTCAAATAAACTTATGACCACTAGGTCATAACTTTTGGATCACAAGTTTTGTGCTGTTGTCCCGTCTATATATTATGTACTGTTGAATGTCTTTGCTTGAGACGGACAACAGCGCGAAACTTGTGATCCAAAAGTTGTGACCTCGTTGTCTTAAGTCATATTTGAAACATACGGGCGCAAGTCTAGCCAGTGTAATAATGTTTAGACAATAAAATTGTCTAACATGATTTTTGAATATTCACAGAACATTCTAGAGTGTCAATTGTAATAAGTGCCCTCGCATTGTAATAAGTGGTAGATGGCGTTACTGACATTTGAGATCAATTTTTTTGTATGGAAACTTGCTTGATAACCCTCTATAGCTAGTAATTTTAAACTTCTTTGCTTGAGACAAATCTTTAATATTTTGAATGAAGGTGTACACACTTATTTATCTACATACATCCATAAGCTCACGCCTGCATCCCAGATGGGCAGTCTGAAGCGCACTAGTAAACTAGAACACCCAAATTTCGCCGAGCTTAGTTCCGTCCCAGATGTGATATCGGGCACAAATTCTAGAATCCGGACTGATACTGAAAAATCCAATATCACTTTGCCCACACACACTAATTTATCTTTATAAAGTAATATACAGCATTGTATCGTACTGTTTTGAATTTTTATCCCAAAACCAGATTCCCAAGAGGGTTATATGGTGGAAGGGGGAATTAGGCCACCGGAATTCGCACTCACCGAACAAAACGCAAAATCGAGCTGCCACTTTACGTCGCTTTTCTGTGAGATAGTGGTATCAAACCAGTCGAGCCGGCTCATTCGTGCTGTAGTCATTACTATCTACAGCGTGGCTATACCACTCAATAAAAAGCAAGTATGCTACATTATCCTGCTAAAATTAGTAGGTACATATTATTACAGTTATGAATAAAGGATAATTTATAAATCAATTTATTAATAAATTCAGAAATAAACTTACATGACAATGTTGTACCAAAGCTATAATTTCGCCTTAGATTCTCATAAATAACGAGGAAAACTGATTGTTCCAAAAACTGTGTGACAGAAATGAGAATATTACGTGTTATTTCCATAGAGTTGTATAATTAACCCGAGGTTAATTCATTGAAATTGATGAAGTTTGTGAGATAATAAAGTTATTTAACTTACAGGAAAGTCATTAAAATAAAACAATTTTTACGGATTCTATCACGATTTGGTTTTGATTTTTATTACTCCAAGGTGGACTACACGCTGTAGACAGTTACGTCTACAGCACGAATGGCCGGCTCGATCGATTTGCTACCACTGTCTCACAGAAAACCGACGTAAAGTGGCAGCTTGCTGTCGGGTTTCGTTCGGGAAGGGAGATTTCCGATAGCCCATTTCCCACCCTCCCTTTCCCAATCCGCTTTTCCTCCCCATCCATTTCCTCCTTTTAGGTTGGAAACGCATCCATGAATCTTTTTGTGTCTTGGGTGTCTATGGGCGGTGGAGATCACTTACCATCAGGTGACCCATCTGTTCGTTTGCCAGTCTCTGTTATAAAAAAGGTGCTGCTCTAGATCTTCACATCTGTTTACAGATGTGACCTTATACAAACTCAAATCATTTATTTTCCAAATAGGATATTTGTTATCACTTTTACTGCCTCGGTGGCGTGGTGGTATTTCGGTACGACTACGGTTCTGAGGTCTCGGGTTCGATCCCCGGGTCGGGCAAAGTGATATTGGATTTTTCCATATCAGCCCGGAGTCTGGAATTTGTGCCCGATATGGCGATAGGCTCGCCCCCTATCACATCTGGAACGGAACTAAGCTCGGCGAAATGTGGGTGTTCTAGTTCGCTAGGGCGCCTCTGCCTACCCCTTCGGGGATACAGGCGTGAGCTTATGTTATGTTATCACTTTTACATGTCAATTACGAGTAATATTGTAAAAATAATAATGGCGTCGGCATTTCGTGGCATCTCTGAGAAGAAATGCCGAAACAAACTCAAGGGTTATGTATGTACCTATACCAATTTACATGTAGGAGATGCCGTGTATCACGTATAAAGGCAGTGTTAGCTAAGTTAGTCACTAATTACATAAATATTTGTCACCTATACCTATGACTTCACCACATTATTCACTCGCGTGCCATTTTCACGAATGAGATAAGGTTATTTGCACATTCCTTATTACGTATGAAGTGATCTGGTATCAATAAATCATTGTTATCACATCGGAGTTACGGGAAATTATTTTCCTTTACAGATCTTTGTTCATAATTCGATTCCCAGGTCGGGCAAAGCTAATTTTCTAATTTAATTTGCCCGGGACTGGTTCCCTCACAAGGGGTTGACGTCAGGCAGGCGGCCGGTCGTAAAAACTAAGCCAAATCCTATCTGCAACATGCTTAAAAAAAAAGTATGTTGCGCCGACCCCACATAAGGTGGGATAAGGGCAGGTAGAAGAAGAAGAGAAGACAGATCTTTGTTCATAAATAATAAATAAATACACCCAACAGTCACACACCTAGTCCTGACCCCACACTAGGTATAACCTGTATCGTGGGTGTCAGAAACTATGAGAAACTTTCGGTCTCACAACACCCAGACTTGAAGCAAATATCTGTCGGCCACACAAAGATTTGTCTCAATGCGAGAATCGAACCCGCGGCCTCTCGCTTCACAGCCAGCTACTCGCCCGCTGCGCTACGGAGGCTGTGTTCTTTATGTTTCTAGTTCTTCGTTTTAGGAAATCACAGGAGTACATGGGTCGCATGTCTGGCCCAGATCGTACCAGGGGTGCGTTCCTGTGGACGGGCCAAAAGACGCTGCATTTTGGAGGATATGAGAGCCAATGGTCTCACTATGGAGGATGCTGAAGACTAGGCGAAGTGGAAGCGTTTAAGTAGGAAGGCGGATCCTGGCAGAAGGCCGGGATAAAGCCAGACACAAAGAAAGAGAGATCTTCATTGTTCTACCTTCATCATAAGTGTAGTGGTGACGTATAGGCCCTGAGTTCGATTCCCAGGTCAGGGCTAGCTTTTCTAACACTATTATACCGGGACTAGGTCCCCCAGAAGGGGGTTTATGTCAGACAAGCAGCCTGTCGTAAAGAAATATACCAAATCATTTCTGCAATATGTTTGAAAAAATGTGTAACTCCGTCTCCACAAAGGTGAGATAAGGACAGATAGGTAAACGAGTTCCGTTGTATTATTTTACATACATAATAGGAGTAGCACATCCAAAAGAGTAAGCACAGTTGTAGAAAAGTAAATAGTGAATCGCAGTCCTATTTTAATATTGTATTTTTCGTGATTGCTATAAATACATATCAACGACTGCATTGATTTGGATGAAGTTTGGTACATAGCAAGACTGACCTGGATAAATCCAAAAGATACATTTTTTTTATAGCAAAGACTGGTAAACGAGCATATACTAGGTCACCTGATGGTAAGTGATCTCCACCGCCCATAGACACCCAAGACACAAAAAGAATCATGGGTGCGTTGCCAACCTAAAATGAGGGAATTAAAGGGGAGGGAAAAGCGATTGGGAAAGGAAGGGGGGAAATGTACCACCAGAAATTTCACTCACCGAACGAAACGCGACAGCAAGCTGCCACTTTACGTCGGTTTTCTGTGAGACAGTGGTGTCAAACCGGTCGAGCCGGCCCATTCGTGCTGTAGACGTTACCGTCTACAGCGTGGCTCTACCACTCAAAATACATAATATATGAACATGCGATCGAAGTTTCGAAAGTTTTTGATCTCGAATACCATTGGCTGATCATGTACGCGAAATTGCGACTGGCATGCTATCAATCACTTTCAATTGCTATGGAGGGACAGGGACAATTTATGTTTCAAACTCCTCCCTCTCTTAATAATTTGATTACTGTCACCGAGAGACTCAAGCTGCCGCCCGAGCAGGAAAAATTTTGACAATCGTAAATGTATTCGAGCTCGCTCCGCACTGATAACATTAGGCTAATATTTCATACAAATTTCATTTCGTCGCTTCCTTGGTCTAGTGGCAGCATCAGGAAGGTCAAAAAAGAACAGAAGGTCCTGGGTTCGATTCCCAGGTAGGGCAAGGTAAATTTTCTAAGTTAATTTTCCCGGGACTGGATCCCTCAAAGGGAGTTGCTGGCAGGTAGACAGCCAATCGTAAAACTAAGCTAAATTCTTTCTGCAGCATACTTGAAAGAGTGTGTTGCGCCGACCCCACATTAAAGTGGGATAAGGGCAGATAGAAAAGATATCTCCGCCAAATGTGGAGCGATTTTTAATATTATTTTTGTGTTCGATAAAGCTTATTTCAAGGGTGGTCCCCATCGATAAATTATTTACCTAGATGCACAGTTGACGCTCGGAAAATGGGACAGCAAAGAAGTGCTTAGCACTCCTTTTCCCTACAGTTGGACGCCGATAGAATTCTAAATTTTAAAAAATCTAATTTAAGAACGCTTGATCATTTCGTTTAAAAAGCTACTTTATAACACGTGCGTAGGGTTTTTGTGTTTGATTTAATTAGAACTTTTGATCTTTTTCTTTGTTTTATTCCTGCGACCACTTTTTAGGACGATATTTGCAAAGAACTGTGTATCTAGGGTGTATTATATTGATGGTGGTCTCATATAAATTAAGTCACCATCGAATAAATTTTGAAGTTATGTTTTTAAACTTGTCACTATCAATATTCATTTTATGTGCGATATATGTCACAGTTATTCGATTTCACTGTCGGTGAAACTGTCGGAGACTGCCTCGGTGGCGTGGTGGTATTTCGGTACGACTACGGTTCTGAGGTCTCGGGTTCGATCCCCGAATCAGGCAAAGTGATATTGGATTTTCCATATCAGCCCGGAGTCTGGAATTTGTGCCCGATACGGCGATAGGCTCGCCCCCTATCACATCTGGGACGGAACTAAGCTCGGCGAAATGTGGGTGTTCTAGAGGTAGTTCGCTAGTGCGCCTCTGCCTACCCCTTCGGGGATACAGGCGTGAGCTTATGTTATGTGTATGTATGTTCTGTCGGTTAAATGGAGTCCGTTATAAAGTTTTAAACTTGTTATTATTAGTCAAATTGAATCGGAATCACGCGTTTGGAGTTATGGGGGTAATATATACTAAAAGGTGCATCCTTATGTAATATTTCTTCCAAATATTTTAGCAATATTGCCTCGGTGACGTGGTGGTATTTCGGTACGACTACGGTTCTGAGGTCTCGGGTTCGATCCCCGGGTCGGGCAAAGTGATATTGGATTTTCCGTATCAGCCCGGAGTCTGGAATTTGTGCCCGATAGGCTCGCCCCTTATCACATCTGGGACGGAACTAAGCTCGGCGAAATGTGGGTGTTCTAATTCGCTAGTGCGCCTCTGCCTACCCCTTCGGGGATACATGCTTGACCTTATGTATGTATGTATGTATTTTTGCAATATTTCAAACTGGTGGTACAATATGATATGATATTAAACTGTTTATACCGCAAACATTATTTGATACTAATATAGAAAGCGTTCGCAAAATCTCGGGTTACCCGAAACAAAACGACAAACTCGCGGTGGTCCATTCACGAAATGAGATGAATGAGTGACTCAGTTTGATCTGACTCACTGATTTTACGAATATGATACGATCACGTAGTGCGTACGGGCCCCTTAAATTTAATGGTGAAACCTAGAATTTTTGATACGAAATTTTCGGAGTAATTTTTCTTGGCAATTGTTGATAAAAGGTGACGTTAGTTTTGCCAAATCTTTCCTCCTACCTGCTCTTATCCCACCTCAACATGAGATCAGCTCTTGCAACCATGTACCAGAAAGGATTTAGCATAGTTTTCACGACCGGCTTTCGCACCCTTTTCGCACCCTTTTCTGGGGGAATTAGTATTGCCAAATGATATTCCATAACGGACTGACTTCAAGATGTATCCGAACGTGAGTTCATTTATATGGGACCACCCTTGAAATAAACTTGTCGAAAACTTAAAAAAAATTAAAATCGATCCACATTTGGCGGAATTATCGAGTAACATACATAAAAAAAGTATACAGACGAATTGAGGACCTTCTAATTTTTTTTAAGTCGGTCGTAAATTACCTAATATGTTTTGCTTGAAAGACGTGAATCTCAGTCGGAGGAGTTTAAAACGTTCTTCGAATTTTCTTCCACCTGCCTTGATCGTTTCGACGTGGTGTTGCAAAAAAGATTCGGCTTAGCTTTTAAACGGCTGCCTGTCTTACGTTAACCCCTTCTGAGAAGTTCATCCGGGCAAAGTGGGTTACAAAAACCATTTTCCCGGCTTTATTCTAACCCAGAACTTCCCGGTCTAGTCTTTCACACACCTTACGCAGCTTCGAGTACAAGTGACTACGTCAATGAAACAAAATTAAGGAAATTTGAATCAATATTTCATTCATAACTCAAGGAAAAACATGAATGAAATACATTATTTAGTAACTGCATGTGTAATTCTGGCGTCATCAATGACATAGTGTTAAATCATAACTCCGGATACGGCATCGCTTACCGTTCACAATCTGTAACGGGGAAAACCTTCCGTAGTTATATTTCAGTGAAACTCGCTGACATTTCACGGTATGTGCCCATGAGTAACGGTTTCAGCCGATTTTCAGTGATAATGACTCAAAAGATTATGGCGCATTTATCCTTGATGCTTATGAGTAATGAATACCATAATCATGATAGCCGAACTAAGTCATAAAAGCTAAGCCGAGTCATTTCTGCAACATACGTCAAAAATGAATAAGATGCGTTGCGCCAATCTCACAATAAGTAAGTTAAGGACAAATGGCAAAAGATGTGTTTTAAATTTTTTAATAATTTAGTCGTCTCCTCGGTTTAGTGGCAGCATATGTATATGGGCTGTGGACCGGGAGGACCTGGTTCGATTCCCAGGTCGGGTAAAGCGATTTTTTTATTGAATTTGCTCGGGTCTGGATCTCTCACAGGGGATTAACGTCAGGCAGGCAGTCGGTCGTAAAAACTAAGCCAAAGCCTTTCTGCAACACGCTTGAAAAAGTGTGTTGCGCCGACCCCACATTAAGGTGGGATAAAGGCAGGTAGAAAAAAGAAGAAATAATGTAGAATAAAAATGCTCTACTATTAATTGCAATATAAATCATTAAATTAGTATGCAATATTTCTGAAAATTTACTTTACTTAATGAAGCTAGTCATCATAGCGTCATCGAAGGAAAATTAATAGAACCTTTACTCCATTAAATAATTCCATAACCTCATTTGAAAATTGATTAAAAAGTTATTTGGAATTATGAGTGTGTTAAACGCCTACTTTTCCATTCGGTTATGAGTAAGAGAAATATATTCCATTTAAAGCATTTTAAATGTAATAAAATACTTTTAATAAAGACATATATACTTAGGCATACGACTGTATCTCCGAAGGGGTAGGCAGAGGCGAACTAGGGAATTAGAACACCCAAAATTCGCCGAGCTTATTTTCGTCCCAGATGTGATCCTAACTCCATATCGAACACAAATTCCAGACTCCGATCGCTTTGCAAGACCCGGGTATCGAACCCGAGACCTCAAGATGTATAGTGCGTGTACCATACACGCAATACCACCACGGCACTGAAGCAGTCATGTAATAAAGAATAGAAAGTTAAATTAAAATCTTAATCAATTCTAGGCCATATTAAAGTACCTACAACAAAAAGGAGACATTTTATTTTTTAGTAAAAAATTTTTACTATTACTCGTCTAAAGTGTTTAAAAATACGACAATAAAACTTCCTAGATATTTATAGATACATTGTAAGATAAGATTCACACAACAATAACCTTTAAACTACGTCAATGGTAAATCCATCTGTATTAATTGCATTGCCGTTCCATATCCATTACCATAAAATCGTGTACAGAAAAGGTAAAATGTTACATTCTTATTAACCTTTATCCTATTTTTTTTGTGAAATGTCAAAGCATAGTCGTTTTAAAAAAGTTGAAGTAATTCAATTCGATTCTAATTGAATGTCATAAGCACCAACGACGATGCATAATAAGTAGTACCTACATAGCACAGACTTTTTTAATAAATTGAAATAATTCAATTCGATTACATAACATCGAATTTAACTACATAGATAGAATAGCTTTTATATGTACATACAAAACTTTCTTTCAATCTGGGTTGGCGCAATACACTTTTTCAAGCATGTTGCAGAAAGCATTTGGCTAAGTTTTTACGACCGGTTGCCTGCCTGACGTCAACCCCCTCTGTGGGATCAGGTCCCGGGAAAATTAAATTAGAAATTCGCTTTGCCCGATCTGGGAATGGAACTCATAACCTCACTAAAAGTGACACACTAAAAAAATACAAGAAAAATAATTAAGTGTCAAAAATAAACGGCCTTATTGCTTAAAACGATCTCTGCCGGAAAAAATAATTATCCCGTTAACAAATATAATATTTGTTTATTTACAAACATCCATGTAAACAAATTACTACATCAGAGGTGAGCATACATTATATAATACAAATAACCGCGTATTATTTAATCAGGAATATTTTTTCCTGGTACGTATTATTATGTTCTATGCGAACAATATAATCATTGTAATTTGTAACCGCAGGTTCCGTAAACTATAATTTATATCTCTGAAAACCATTTTTTCTGTTTATAATATTCCATAAATTTAATATAACTAAATAAATTAGTTTTCTTGTGGTATTCTAGGTTTATGTCTGATTATGCTGCATATTGTTCTCATTCTTTGTTTTTCAGTGTTTTAACTATTACGACCAAAATAGGCCTATTAGCCACAAAAAGCCAGAAAGTTTTGGGAAAATTAACATAAAAACATAAGCTCACGCCTGTATCCCTGAAGGGGTAGGCAGAGGTAAACTAGCGAACTAGAATACCCACATTTCGCCGAGCTTAGTTCCGTCCCAGATGTGATAGGGGCGAGCCTATCGCCATATCGGGCACAAATTCCAGAATCCGGGGTGATACGGAAAAATCCAATATCACTTTGCCCGACCCGGGGATCGAACCCGAGACCTCAGAACATTTTGGGAAAATTACATACTGGAAAATTCATTAGACATACTGGAAAAGTCGGTGTGACGTGTGACATATTTGAGTACGACGCGGATATCCGGTGACCTTAAGAAAATAGCATCCAATTAAGTATTATTCTGCTGGTAAAATACTCCACATAATGGTAAATAAATATATGTACGATTCCATTACGTTTCTTCTTGTAATAAACTAGTATAACTAATAAGTGCTAGATGTGAATCACTAATTTCACGACCTACCGTAATAGGTAAATTAAATTTTCCCTAGACATCCATTACTTATGTTTTATTTATATTGTTGTGTTGACGTAAGAGACTGATTCAACAAATCACCTATATTTAACAAGTATGAAGACAGCCTCCGTGGCGCAGCGGGCGAGTAGCCGGCTGTGAAACGAGAAGCTGCGGGTTCGATCCCCGCACCGAAAGAAATGTTTGTATGGCCTACAGATATTTGTTTCGGGTCTGGGTGTTGTGAGACTGAAAGTCTCTCATAGTTCCTGATACCAACGACACAAGACTCGATCTTAGTGTGTGGTCAGGACTATGTATGTGACTGTTGGGTGTTATTTATTTCTTTAAATATTAACATAACATAACCTCACGCCTGTTCCCGAAGGGGTAAAAACCTAATATCACTGTCCGACCCGGCATTCGAACCCGAGACCTTAGGACGGTAGTCGTACCGAAATGCAACTAAGCCACTGAGGCAGTCAGTAAGTCAGTGGGATTTTGAAATAAAAATAATAAGTTTAAAAACTTCAATATCAACCTCATAAGCTCACCTTGAATAAAACATAATTATAGAACCTCCCTCGGAGTAAGCTCTATAGAATAAGAATAAGCTCAAAAATAATCTTGAAGATCGGTTTATCATTGCTGAAGATGTCGATTAACGTAAAAATATACTTCCTCCTTTTCAAGTCGGTTGAAAAAGGCTGAAGGTTTCTATAAATTTAAAATTTTGTCAAAAATTAGTTTTGGCACGAGCAGCCTATTGACGTGTTGGAGAAGGATATAAGAGTCAATGGTCTCACTTTGGAGGATGCTCAAGAAGGGCCGAGGTGGAAGCATTTAAGTATAAAGGCGGACTCTGGCATTAATAGGCCAGGATAACGCCAGGCAGAAAAAATGCGTATTTGTTCTATACATTTCTATAATGCGGAAAATAAGGCTTTCCCAGAACTATACCAAGAGCCAAATTAAGTCCCAGACAACCCTTTTTGGATCTCCGAAGGTCATATTATTCAAAGGTTAAGGTCGAATTGGGGCTTTACCGAAATTCCGCGGTTGAATTTTTTACAACTAGACCTTTCACCATTGCTAAGAAATTTGCATTACCCAATACCCAGCATGTCAACCAATATTTCACGCAGCTTGAAAGTTGTATCGGAGTTTCCACTTTTATTTCCGCAATCATATTGTTTGTGCAAACCTTTGTGTTTGTAAAAGTTAATGTTTTTAATTATATGTTAAATTCCACACTATCAATTGTGGACTGTAAAACTTCTTTACTAATAATAATACCAAAATTAATAATAATTGGTGTTTTGGTCAAGAGCCAAATGCAGAAGGCAGTATAACTGGATACGGCACGAATTGTGAAGAGGTTTCTGACTCTGGGGTCCTAACCGCCGGTGGCTTGGGTCCCGAGCCTCGCCATCGGAGAGGAATATTTTTGTATTTTTAAATGTATTTATTATAGCATATATTTAAGAATGTAAAAAAAATATATTTAAAAATAAAGAGTACTGAACAATAATACCAAAATAAAGATAAAATGTCTAAATATTTAGATCTGGCACACGAGGGTACTCGCATGTGGGATGTGGATTCAAAAATCATTGTTCCGACAGTCATTTCTCAAATGATTTGATACCAATGTACCACGATTAAAACCTTAAGAGGCTCTCGGTTGGTGGTTGGGTCAAGAGCCAAATGCAGAAGGCAGTGTTACTGGATACGGCACGAATTGTGTCAAGGTTCCTCACTCTGGTGACCTACCCGCGGGTGGCTTAGGTCCCCAGCCTCGCCATCGGAGGAGAATAATTTTAAATGTATTTTTTATATTGACATTTTTATAATTAAAAAAAAATCTTGACTTGACTACCTCTGTGTCGTGTTGTATTTCGGTACGACTACCGTCCTGAGGTCTCGGGTTCTATCCCCGGGTCGGGCGAAGTGATGTTGGATTTTTCCATTTTAGCTTGGAGTTTGGAATTTGTACCCGATATGGCGATAGTCTCGCCCCTTATCACATCTGGGACGGACTTAAGCTCGGCGTAATGTGGGTGCTCCAGTTTGCTAATGCCTCAGCCTACCCCTTCGAAAATACAGGCGTGGGCTTATTTTATTTATTGTATTTATTCGTTCATAGTAATGCCTCCGTGGCGCAGTGGGCGAGTAGCGGGCTGTGAAGCGAGAGGCTGTGGGTTCGATTCTCGCATTGAGACAAATGTTTGTGTGGCCCACAGATATTTCTGTCAATCCGGGTGTTGTGAGACCGAAAGTTTCTCATAGTTTCTGACACCCACGATACAAGTTATACCTAGTGTGGGATCAGGACTAGGTGTGTGACTGTTGGGTGTTTATTTATTATTATTATTTATTAATATAATATTACCTTTATCCCGTTATGAGTGTTCATTAAGTTATTTAACCCATGTTTCCTTTTAAGTTATGACCCAACGATTGCCTGGAACTAATCTCTGGGAATCCATGGTGGATACCCATCCACCAATGGGTTCGGAGAAGGCATAGCACATGACATAGTAATACCATGAGCAACAGAACTCTTAATGGATCTTAATTATCATCGTCCACAGCCTGTGGGATCCCTATGTTGGGCATAGGATCCTTTTTTAACTGCCTTTGGGCGAGCCGGCTGTGAAAAGAGAAACCGGCGGTTCGATTCCCGTGTCCCGGATCCAGTCCCGGGCAAATTAAATTAGAAAATTCGCTTTGCCTGACCTGGGAATCAAACCCTCCTAGTTCACAGGCCATATATGCTGCCACTAGACCAAGATGGCGAGATTTCTCGCTAGTGACCACGTAAAATATTTGTATGTCAAACACCGAACTCTTCTAACGGTTACCATGAGTTACAGCCAACCATCAGTTTTTTTGACATTACTCGATGTCGACTCCGTAAAATATTTGTATGACAAACACCCGAACGCCTCTAGCGATTGCGCGGGGAACTGACGTTTTCCATACAAATATTTTACGTCCTCGCTCGCGTAAATACGTGCATGATGCAACAAACTCATGGTTGAGCTACAGATTATTAAACGTAGTCGCTAGCGTGAAATGTCAAAAAACTTATGGTCTAGTTACAGGAATAGTTTTGACAATCGCAATCGTATTATGTTGCTGATTATACTAAAGGGGAGGTAAATACGGATTATTTGAGACATTGGTATAACACTGACTCAACTCGAATCGACTGTTTCGGTGCCGGTACGACTACCATCCTGAGGTCTCGGGTTCGATCCAGGTCGAGCAAAGTGATATTGGATTTTTCCATATCAGCTAGGAGTCTGGAATTTGTGCCCGATATGGTGTTCGGCTCGTCCCCTATCACATCTGGGCCGGAACTAAGCTCGGCGAAATGTGGGTGTTTTAGTTCGCTAGTGCACCTCTGCTTACCCCTTCGGGGTACAGGCGTGAGCTTTTGTTATGGTATAACACTGTTGAACCTGATCCATTCTTGTAGGAAAAAGTGGGTCACTAGTGTCACATCTAACACGATTTCCCAGTAATTATCGATGACGTCGACGGAAAGATACAGAGCCGTTCTGTTCTATTATTATGCCGGATAAAGTATTTATATCCTGATTTCTTAAGTTTACGCGAAAAATGTTCCCAAAACTGGACAGACCAACCCGTGATCCCGAAGACTGCAAAGCCTTCGAAACGTCGGGCATAAAAATTAAAACAAATCATGATAGAATCCATAAAAATAGTTTCTTTTAATATTTATAACCTCATCGCTTTCTTGGTCTAGTGGCAGCATATATGGGCTGTGGACTTGCCCGGGACCGGGAGGTTGACGTCAGGCAGACAGCCGGTCCTAACAACATAGCCATCATTTCTGCAATATGCTTGAAAAGGTGTGTTGCGGCGACACCGCATTAAGGTGGGATAAGGGCAGAAATAAAGAAAGAACAAGTATTTATATCCTCGGTTATATTTAGTATCCGTTTAACTTTAGATACTGATATCAGATACGCTTTTATATATAAAATATTATATACATACATAGTTATATTATTTCCAGCAAAGTGGAAATAATATAACTTTTATAGGCTGTATCCTATAAAAGTTATATTATTTCCACTTTGCTGGATTCCGACACGCTACTTCCGCTTCACCTACTTATTAATCTCTTCATACATACGGTACCTACTCTTGACCTTTTCTTTATTTTTTTATAGCAGAGACTGGCAAACGAGCTGATGGGTCACCTGATGGTATGTGATCTCCACCGCCCATAGACAACCAAGACAAAAAAATCATGGATGCGTTGCCAACTTATTAGGAAAGAAATAGGGATTAGGAAGCGGATGTGTGGAATTGGGCCACCGAAAATCTCACTCACCAAAACAACTGCGAGCTGCCACTTGACGTTGGTTTTTCACGTTGCATGGAAGAGATCGCGGGCTGCGGTTATCTCGGAAAATAAATTTTATCCCGGTCAATAAATTTCCACGCGAACAAAGTCGCGAGCCACGGCTAGTATATCAATATTTCTTTATCTGTTATATTTTAGACCACGTAAATTGTGTATAAAACGAACTACTCAGTTTGAAAAACAAAATAATAATGTATAGGTATATCAATAGTCGACGTGGAACACCTGACTTTTAATCAAAAACGAGATATAAACTTATTCATTTTCCCTATTTGAAAATAAAACAATAAATCTAACAAATCGCACAATCAAAGCCACAAGCCCCAACAACTATATAAATAAAATAAAAATTATGTAACATAACCGCATAATCGGAATGAATACGTACCGTCTACGCGGTGACCTTGGTGGCGTGTCACACGACGTCACGCGACGTCACTAGCTGACGCTGACGTCAGCTCCCGCAAAACGAAACGTCGACGCGACGCAACGCTAAGCGGGGTTTTACGAAGTGATTCTGTTCAATCACGAGAGTTTCGTCACGATACTAAGAAGCCATGGTCAATGGGATCTCTCTATTAACTCGAATGAATGGTGTCTTGAGTCACAGAAAGATTCCACTCTGATTAAGAAATCGTAATTTTTAATGAATGTGTCATAAATTGTTAAAACTTTAAAAGAATAATTATTATTATATATATGTATGTAACACATAACATAACATAACATTTTATGGCCGCTTCCAACGGGTCGATCTGGAAATCTTTGGGGGAGGCGTTATGTTCAGCAGTGGACGTCCTATGCCTGATGATGATGATGATGATGATATGTATGTAGTTTTTCTATAAGTATTTCGATAAAATATTTCAATTTTTTTTTAATCAAAGTACATATATTTAAACATTACCTGAAAACAAGAAGGATAACAAAAATAGTAGTAATAAATGCAAAAATGTAAATAAAATACTTTAAAATAATAATATCGCTCTGTCTTTCTTTCTACCTGCCCTTATCCCACTTTGATGTGGGGTCGGCGCAACACACTTTTTCAAGCATGTTGCAGAGAGGATTTGGCTTAGTTTTTACGACCGGCCGCCTGCCTGACATCAACCCCCTATGAGGAATAATATCGCTCTTAGTAGCGTCACAATAATGTCTTATTACATATGTACAGCGACATCTGTCGTCCATTTTAAAAAGTGTTAAAAACAGTATATTTTGACTCTGTAAGTAATTAAATTATACGAAAACTCAGTTAACATTAAATTAAAAATATAAAAATATCCTGCAAGGCCAATGAAAATTTACTCATAAAAGTTACATAAATTAAAATACAATTATTAATGTGAATCCATGATGGCAATTAAAATTACTTCATGTTAAATAAAAAAAAATGTGCGGTAATTTAACCAATAATTACTATCACAATAAATTACTGTACTATCGGTACTATATAAAAAATATTTTTAGTAATTCTGCGCCATCTGTTATCTAGTAGCGGAACTATATTAGTCTAACTAGCTACCGTCAGTTATGCGATTTTGCGATAGATGTCTGTACACTCACCGCTTGTCTAATTATTATAAACAAGCGCCATCTGTTCACAATGTCAAACATCAGCCGACAAGTTTTACTCACCATGAGGCTATTTCTACGGAAATTGTGCTAAAGAGCTAGTTCGAAATCATAATAATGCTGATGCTCTATTTACTCGCAACGGGCTAAAAGTTCATAGATTAGTTCATAGATGTAGAATGTTCAGCTAGTTGAACTTCTACATATTCATTAATTCAGTTTTCTTATCAAAGTTCATAGATTCGTTTCTATATCATCCAGGGGAAGAGTGGTAAAAAATGGAAAAAGATAAGGATTTTTGAGTGGTGGAGCCACGTTGTAGACAGTTACGTCTACAGGACGAATGGGCCGGCTCGACCGGTTTGATACCACTGCCTCACGGAAGACTGACGTAAAGTGACAGCTCGTGTCGCGTTTCGATTAGTGAGTGAGATTTCCGGTGATCCAATTACCCCCTCCCTTTCCCAATCCCTTTTCCCTCCCCTTCCATTCCTTCCTTTTGAGTTGGCAATGCAACCATGATTCTTTCTATGTCTTGGGTGTCTAAGGGCGGTGGAGATCACTTACCACCAGGTGACCCATATGCTCGTTTGCCAATCTCTGCAATAAAAAAAGAATAATAATACATTTCTACTTTTAGTTATATTCATTAACTTAACATAACATTACATGAGCGCACGCTCCCCGAAAGGGTAGGCAGAGGCGCACTAGCGAACTAGAACACCCGCATTTCGCCGAGCTTAGTTCCTTCCCAGATGTAATAAGGGCCTATCCCCAAAATCCGGGCTGATATGGAAAAATCCAATGTCACTTTGCCCGACCCGGGGATCGAACCCGAGACCTCAGGACGGTGTGTCGTGCCCAAATACAACCATGCCACCGAGGCAGTCTCAGTTCTAGGACGAAAATAAACTCGGCGAAAGGTGGATTCGCTGGTCCGCTTCTGCCTACGCCTTCGGTGATACAGGTGTGAGCATGTTGTACGACAGCATCATTATTCATTATTTTATAAATGATTGCCAATAATTAGTAAATTCGTACGCACCTACATCCTGCTTAATAATATAATGAAATGAATATTACAACATTTTTATTAAAATGATTTATAAAAAAATATTATATCATGTAAGTAGATACTGATGTCATCATATTCGCGGATCCGGTAGATTTAATAATGATACGTAGCGAATATGTGACGGTGCCCATAAAGGTCGATTCACATTAAGATCATCACACCGCGGCCACTGATAATAGATATTATTTTTTGAATGTTCACCTGCTTGACCAGCGAGTCTGGATGAAATTTGGCATGGGGATATATTATAGTCTGAAATAGCACGTAGGCCATATTATCCGGAAAATTGTGTGGTTACTTTGGGACAAATTTGTAAATAAATTTTCACGCCAAGTCGCTGGCATCAGCTAGTATTTAATAAACAATATCATGCAGAACGAGAATAACTAATAATGACAGCATGTTTGAAATTTTTTAAGCATGATTATGGATTCAATTGATCGTAAAATATTTAACGATGCTTTGAACATTCAATACAGGTATGTAGTTCCGTGTAACATTTCGTCATCAGACGGATGTGTTTTATTAAACTAGGCCTATTACGACGAGATCACGTGAGTATTCGCGTTTTATTATCCAAGCAGGGAAAAAATCTTCAGGCGCGTCTCCTGCACCTGTTTTTCTTGAAACAAAACACATACGCAAACAATGATTTCCGCTGTCTCCTTCTCATAGGACAATGGACCGTAGATATAAATTTATAGCGAAACTATGATTTTCGTAGGTTTTTGTGTAATGTTTTAGTGCAGGAGACACGCCTCGTTGGTCTAGTGGCAGCATGTATGGGCTGTGGACCGAGAGGTCCTGGGTTCGATTCCCAGGTCGGGCAAAGCAAATTTCCTAAATTAATTTGCCCGGGACTGGATCCCTCATAGGGGTTGACGTCAGGCAGGCGGCCGGTCGTAAAAACTAAGCCAAATACTCTCTGCAACATGCTTGAAAAAAGTGTGTTGCGCCGACCCCACATTAAGGTGGGATAAGGGCAGGTAGAAAGAAAAAGTTTTAGTGCAGGAGACGCGGCCTTACGTTACACTTTATTTTAGCACTGCCAAGGAATGAAGTTTCACTGAAAAATAATGTTTAAAAAATAAGTCAGTTTCCTGAAAATCAATTCAAAAGTAGCTTATGTGCTATTCCAGATTTCATTCAGATACCAGACACGTCCAGCCGTTCTGGCGGGGTTGAGTAACAAATATCCATCCAAATTTTCGCATTATATAATATATATATCAGCCCTGTAATATTACTGTCCCACTGCCGAGCACGGGCCTCCTCTACTAATGAAAGGGTTTAGGCCTTAGTCTACCACGCTGGCCTAATGCGGATTGGTAGACGTCACATACCTTCGAAATTTTTGTGGAGAAATTCTCGGGTCTGCAGGTTTCCTTACAATATTTTTTCTCCACTGTAATAGCAAGCGATAATCCACAATAAAAACACACTTAACATAAAAAAAGTTACATGTGTATGCTCTTTTCGACCGACTTCCACAAAAGGAGGAGGTCCTTCTTCCTCAATTCTCAAGTCTTCCTCGATTCGTCTGTATTTTTTTAATTTTTGTATGTTACTCGATATCTCCGCCAAATATGGACCGATTTTCAAAATTACTTTTGTGTTCGATAGAGCTTATTTCAAGGGTGGTCCCATATAAATTTGGTCACGATCGGTAAATTGGAAGTCGGTCAGTTAAGTTTTTAAACTTGTGATTATTTAGGGTTAGTCTCAAACCTCTTACACTCGTCTCGGCAGTCCGTACCATTCCCAACAGAGCTATCGCTGCGTTCTTTCGCATTAAACAATAATAAATTTTATAATATTAATATTCTCAAGGAACCATTAATCATCTCAGTTTTATATGATCTCGTCGATTGATGATTTTTCTTTGATGCTATAATCATCGGCGCCGTTGATTGCGATAAATAATTGAATATTATGAAACATCAAACAGATGCCGAGACCATAGATATAATCTCATAGATGGGGTGGCAAACATCAATGACGGAACCGAAATAAATATGGATTATTGTGCATGAAAAGTAATTATATGTCTTACCGTTATTGCTTAAGACTACAAATGGATATTTGTAGAGTATTTACATGGCCTAATCGGAACCATTACTTTGCAAATTAATCGATAGCTACAAATATTACAACTAGAAAACTAAGATAAAATTCACGTACATATTTATATATTTTATTTGGGGGAGGCCTATATTCAGCAGTGGGCGTCCTATGGCTGATGATGATGATGATATATTTTCTTATTTATCTGGTGCTTTTAGTATAGTAATATAAATAAAACTGATGTTTTTGTTCTACCAATCAACATATAAAACATATAATATAGATTTGAAATATCGCGGCTCGAAACATAAACAAATTAGAGTTTAGTTATGTGAAAGAGTGCATATTTATGTATAGTTCCGCTTTTAGATGTGCTCTCTCCATGGATAACACAGGTAACAGAACCAATTACGTTCAATAAACACTCAATTATAAGACAAATCACTGAATGATCTGATAAATCTATGGCCAAGACATAAAATTTGTTTCTAAGCTAATTATTTAGTAGCAGCACTAGCAGCGAATATGGAGTCAGGAGTTAGAAAAACCGCGTTGCCCGACCTGGAAATCGAACCCAGGACCTTCCGGCTCACGACCCATGTGCGCTGCCACTAAGGAGACGACATGCAAATGTATAAACTATCTTAAAAATAAGTTTCCTGTAACCAAACCATTTAAAATCGTGAAATGAAAAAAAAACCTAGAACTTGAAATATACTAATTTATTTTGTGTCGACTCTAGATTTTCTATTTTACGCCCTACATGACGCACAACACACTGAGCCAAGATTTACAAACCGATATAATATGAAACGAATAGAGACTATTAATACTTACACTAATAATGACATAAAAGAGTAGCTGTATTAATTTTTTTAGGAATATTATAATAGAAGTACCTAGATATTGTACATGAGATCTATACAAGAAAAATATACAGACAGACTAAGCAAAGATTTTCTTGTATAACTCTTAGTCAAAGTACGATTTAAAAATTCCAAATCCTCACCGAGTTCGTTACTTTGACATCATTATCATTTGCCCGGGATTATACCTCTATATCTCAGGGAGGCTGATCGCAGGCAGACAGGTTGCAAGAAGAAAACCAAATATTTTCTATAATTTGCTGCAAAGTGTGTTATGTTGGTCCTATATAAAGGTGGAATAAGTACAGAGAAATCAATTAAATATCAAACAAATACTATTCCCTAATTAGTACCAATAACGCATCTTGTAACTATAGTTTAAACAGATGTGATCTATCTTTACATTCAAGTGGTTCAATTACCTATTTGCACACAACACACACACATTTGGTTGGTAACTAACCTAGCCTATTTGGTTGGCAGAATAAGGCTGCGGACACGAACTCAGCGGTGGCGGCGGCGGTGCGGGGAACGGCGCGGCAACGTATTGCTAGACGGTTGTCGCGCCACTGCCTTCGACGCCGCTTCCATTTAAATCAGAGGTTCCCAAACTTATTTTGTCTACTCCCCGCTTTGAAAATAAATTATTTTATAGCGCCCCCCTTTTTTTTATCTACTTAAAAACCACTATAACTTCAAATGAAATAAATTATTGTGAGCTATATCAGCGAAGATCCTCTTTTTTTCTGGGTCTCTTACCACCCCCCTTTGGGCATGCAGCGGCCACAATCAAGGGCGTGCAGTACATATAGACAAATACAAATTGTGTACCATGGTAATTTGTATTCCATAAATAAACAATAAAAATCATGACTAAATACAGATTGTCTAAATAGCAATGGTCGGCTTATATTTGAAATCGACACGGAAATTATAATAATACTGATAATTGTGCAAGAATACTGATAATTGTGCAAGATTTTTGTCTACCCTGATAGGAATGCCTATGCACGTTACTACCCACAAGGGGGCGTTATCGCCTATTTTAGGAACGACTGATTTAAATCTATGCATTGCTCGCCGCGCCGTCGCTCCAAGCCCGCGGAGTTCGAGACGGCGGCCTTAGTGGTAAATTGACGTGCAAGGCTACGAAATACCATACAACGTATTATTAACGCGTGGGTGTCAATTATTTTCATATCGCAACACTCTGATAGAAAAAAATATTCCTTAGGAATAACAATGTGTACTTAATATATAAACAATGGCGGGTTTTGGTAACTATTCAATGTGTATAATAAAATTATAATATCTTCCGTAGTAGTGTTTGCGTAATGTATTACGTATTAGGGAGATTTAATGGTGGTAGGAATCACTAGCAAAAAACCGTATGATAGTTAGGTACCCACCCAACAGTGACGTGCATAAGTATTTGGATCAGAGTAGACAAAAAAAATACAAAAATATTCTTTTAGGTCACACCACGTCATTAATATCATCGTCATCCTCGTGTCGATTTAAAATATAAACCGAGCTATTTTGAAAATACCTTTTATGGCATTTTTTTTATTAAGGTAAATAGAAAATTGACAGAGTATACAGTGTCTCTTTATCACTGCTGTGTGTACCCGTCATTACAATCAAATTTCTTTTTTAAATGTTTATTCAAGAAATAAAAAAGTCAAGGTAAATAAATAATCTTATAAGAAATAAAACTATTCTTACGGATTCTATCACGATTATGTTTTAATTATTATTCCCGACGTTTCGAAGGCTTTGCAGTCTTCTGTCACGGGTCAGACTCGAAACGTCGGGAATAATAATTAAAACATAATCGTGATAGAATCCGTAAGAATAGTTTTATTTCAATGTATAATATTCGCGTAAACTTAAGAAATCTTATAAGAATTAAAAAATTGCCTCTAACCAGCATGGTGGCTTAGAGCGCCCACTAAGGGACAGTGGCGCAATCTTTGAGAATCTATGAATTACTGTTTCGCAGAAATGGCATGTTAATGTCCTAGCAAACTAAAGGCCATGTTATTAGCACAATATAAGGTTCATTTTGTTTAACAGATCACTATGTACCTCTTTAAAGGTATGTGCTTTTGGTCACCTTCACTGAGGGATCGCATGCGGCCTTATTGCGTATATTCGATTTATTTTCGACCGACTTCCAAAAAGGCGAAGGTCTTCAATTCGCCGTTTTTTTTCTTTCTATGTATGTTATCTCCTCCCTTATTATGCGATATCTTCCAGATGTGGACTTTCTTTCTACCTGCCCTTATCCCACCGTAATGTGGGGTCGGCGCAACACACTTCTACAAGCATGTTGCAGGAAGGATTTGGCTAAGTTTTTACGACCGGCTGCCTGACTGACATCAACCCCCTCTGGGGGATCGATATCCTCTAGATATGGACTGATTTTCAAATTTATTTTTGTGATCAAAATTCTTTCAGAGCTCATTTGGTCACAAGCCGATCAAGCTGGAAGTCAGTCAGTTAAGTTTTTAAACTTGTGATTATTACTACCTATGGTAACCAATGACAATTACGGCTAATCCCACGATCTTAATCCGAATGTCCAGATAGATCACAAACAACAATAGAGCAGAGTTTGCCCGTGACGTTTTTAAATGACTTAATTTGATTGGTTCATTTTCGTGATCTATCTGCACTCTCGGATTGAGATAAATTAGATTGCTTTGCTAGATTTGCTGGTGGTAGGATATTGGTATCCGACCGGATGGCGACCACCGTACACATGGTGCTAAAACCTGCCATAGTGACGCGTGTGGTTCGCGTTCCAGGATCAGTCAGTGTACTTCCGGTTCTCTTGCGGGGCTTGCGGCATGACTTGATGGTTGGTTGAGACGTGTATGGGGGTATCGCTGTATCTGCATCGGTCATCCGTCTGTCTTGTCGTAAGCCCCTCGATTTGCTTCTTCCCTCTTCGGATTCGGAGTGTGAAGAAACATAAATAGACCGGCATGATTCTGACGACCACTGATAAACACAGTGTTTGTCAGTGGTCGCTAGTTTTTTGGACTGCACTACGCTTACCATAAGGTGAGGTGTATATAGTATAAGGTGAGGTGTGGTCAATTTGCCGTGCCCGGAAAAAAAAAGATTTCGCTTCCCCTCACCCTTTGCCACTATTGTAAATATTTCAAAAGTCCGCGTAGTCCGCCGACTAAAAATAAAATATTCCATTCGCGGGAACAAGCTGTGTGTACTAAAATCGATTTCTACATTATGCCCATGGCGGTTGCATATATTACCGCGACATAATTTACGAACTAGTTGTTGCGCAAATGTTACAATAATTTAAACATTCACGTGACAGAATGGATATTGAACAGTAATAAACGTGTTGACCGCTCCAATATGAGATTTTTCCGTATCAGCCCGAAGTCTGGAATTTGTGCCCGATATGGCGATAAGCTCGCTCCCTATCATCCCATCTGGGACGGAACTAAGCTCGGCGAAATGTAGGTGTTCTAGTTCACTATTCCGCCTCTGCCCACCCCTTCGGGGATACAGGCGTTGGCTTATGTCTTATATAATATTATTATTATTTATGTACTAAGGATATTTATTTTAATACATACATCGCAAAGACTGCCTCGGTGGCGTGGTTGTATTTCGGTATGTCTAGTGTTCTGAGGTCTCGGGTTCGATCCCCCGGTCGGGCAAAGTGATATTGGATTTTTCCATATCTAAGCTCGGCAAAATATGGGTGTCCTATTTCGCTAGTACAACTCTGCCTACCCCTTCGGGGATACAGGCGTGAGCGTATGTTATGTATATATCGCAAAGTAACCTTCATAAGGCTTACTACATATTACACTAGTTTTTGTGGTTCATAAAATATATTCACTGGCACGACAATCGTGTAAGCTACAAAGTAATTTAAAGAAAATTAGTTCAACAATACATTGTAATTATGGTTTCCCGAATGTGAAAAGTCCCTCGCATTGTTAATAATCGCGCCATATTTTCGACCTACTTCCACAAAAGGAGGAGGACCTCAATTCGTGTGCATTTTTTTTATATGTTACTCGATATCTCCGAAATGTGGACCGATTTTCAAAATTCTTGTGTTCGATAGAGCTTATTTCAAGGGTGGTCCCATATAAATTTGGCCACGATCGGTAAATTGGAAGTCGGTCAGTTAAGTTTTTAAACTTGTGATTAGGTGTAGCATGTGGTACATGAGCTAGTAGGTCACCAGTAGCTTAACCATGTCTTTGTTGCGACATGACGTATTTACGCGAGCGAGGACGTAAAATATTTTTATGGAAAACGCCAGTTCCTCGCGTAACCGCTAGAGGCGTTCGGGTGTTTGTCATACAAATATTTTACGGAGTCGATAGCGAGTAATGTCAAAAACTCATGGTTGACCTACTGGTAGCTGGTAGTAAGGAGTCTCCCTATTTCCCTCCTTTTAGGTTGGCAACGCACCCATGATTCTTTGTGTCTTAGGTGTCTATGGTCTATGTCTATGTGCGGTGGAGATCACTTACCATCAGGTGACCCATCTGCTCGTTTGCCAGTCTTTGCTATTAAAAAAATATGTTGCTAAGTGAAAATAATTATGATTGTTTCTTTCTTGTTACCTACCCTTATCCTACATACATTTTCAAGTACATATATATTACAAAAATAATTGGGCTTAATTTTTTCTGATTTGCTAGGCATTAACCCCCCTCTGGGGAATCTAGCCCGGGAAAATTATGTCAAGAAACACCCACAATGATAATAAATTATCTATAATTATATTATTAATCGTAATGAAAAATAAAAAATGATCAACAATTTCAGATATTATAATCTGGACGTTATTATACTTATAAACAAGAAAACGTAAAATAGTCTCTCTATTTAATAGTCAGGAGTTCTTCCTCAACAAAGCTTGCTTGTTTGCTTAGCAAAGACTGCTAAAAATAAACGCCAGACGCGCTTTTAAAACCGTTCTTAAAATAAGTAATAATTCATCGAACAATCCAACAAGTGTTTAAAACTAGAATGTTAATTTGGGAGTTGTTTAAACGTTAGTACTAGCGGCATGGTTCGATGGCAATGCGGTCATAAAGTTGTATAAAAATGACGGAATCCATTATTTGCTATAAATAGTAAATATTACGAATAGTATTGTGAATATTTTTATAACTAACACTTTACTATAATTTATCGATAATTATTGTTAACATGCCGTGTTACAACACTATTTTGAACTGTCAGATTATTAGCTGACGAGTCTATGACATTTTTATTATATTTTTATAACATTTTTATTACGATTATTCGATAATAATATACGTAAATAACATTCACCCAAAAAGTCCATAGAGATTTTTTTTTATTTTGTCGATATAACCAGGAGGCGAACTCATGACACTCGATTCGAATTTGGCTTCTATTCCACTTAATTTCGTGACTTACAATTTCAGCGAAATAAGATTAAAAAGGGCACTAATGTCACATTAAAAATTACCAAATGACAAGTTCTCTAATCTAATGCAACATTAGCGCACTTTATAATCGATTTCGGTGAAATTTTAACCTTATTCATAATGAAATTCTGGTCTTATCGAACGCATAACCCTACTTATGCCTAGTTTAGCTAAAAGAGAACTGAAATATGTTTATTGAATACAATGTTACTGGTTACAGAAAATCTTTATTTTTATCCCTGGCAAGCTTTGAAACAAATAGGAATTCTTGACTGGAAACAATAAATAAAAAATATGTATCAATCTTAGATGGGGTTAGGAACCCCCAGGATAGTTTAGGAACTATAAAAAAATTAAGAATAGGGGGCTGGCTTCGATGCTAAGTAGGGCTTCCGTATGCAGGTGTGTTGAAACGCACAGAATATCTAAATGAGATTAAACTATATGGAGTTGTATAATGATCTATGCAGTGCAACACTGATATGCGTATTGACTGAACCGTTCGTTGCACTTTACATGAAAACGGTAATTATCACTTTTGCATAGATTCTGGACAGTACCGATTACCGACTTAATAAAAATTTCGTGGAATCAGATAAATTTATCTTTGCGGATATCTCAAACGATAGTAGTGCCAAATAGTTGTGGGTTCAATAACCTCAAAATAGCGGTATCAGTCAGATAATGTTCTTAGTTTTCACAAGTTTTTTATTTTATAACATAACGTAACACATAACACTATCTGTGAATATTAAATTCTCATAAAATATATAATGATAAGTTTTTAATGTTTTTTTCAATGTCCTAGAAAGTGCAGCTATAATAATAAATGCTCAAAAATGTACATTGCAACTTGCAAGTCGCGATGAAAAGCGAAATTTAAACGTATCTAGATGAAAAATAAAGCAATATAATGTACGCGAGATATACCTTATTAAAATTATGTTACCTTTTTATAATTATTTATTAACATACAAGTCATAACAATGATGCAAAGGTTAAATGATAAAGAAATACCCACTCACCGACTTCGAAGTAGACTTGTTATCAGTGAATCACTAATTCAAGTATGCGATGCAGTCCGGAGTTTACAATTTAATCACACGCACGATTAATAGTATTTAACTAGTGTATTAAACCAACCTAGTGGGCGAAGCGTGCTTCTTGGTTTATGTTTTATTCATAAACCGAATTAATAATATCGATTTCAAAACAATCCGATTACTTTCAAGTACAGATGTTCCACTTATCTCACAATCGTAACACTTATCACTAAATAATCGATAACGAAAATTTCACCGATAATGTAACAGATTTCCTATTATCGTCAAGGTCACAACACTAGACTGTAAATGTCAAATTCGAAATCAGAACGCCTCGTTTTCGAAAAATATCGTAGCGAACGTTCGAAATTTAAATGCACGTCGTATGCCTTTTGTTATCGCGGCTAAACTAACATGAAACGAGGCGTATTAACACACTCACACGTCCGTAATCTTAATAAACCGACACAATAGTGGACGCGAAAATAGTGCCGCCAAAACCAGTATTATTGTGACTGTCTTATACGAACAGCTGATGATTTACGTTGATTATGGGCGGTTGCGCAACGCGTTTGAGAGGCGTCAGTATACCTTTCTCATCTCGACACAGTACTTACTAGTCTTACTACCGGCACGCAGCGCCCACGTTACTCCGTATTATTTTCGTCTAGCCGATTTCGTGTGACGATACGCAGAATCGAAACGCACTCCGCCCGTTTACTTTTCCGTGTTCATTAATACCTACTCACAATGCGCGTCGCCTAAATAATGTTGATACATTGGCACAATATTTTAAATATTTGATCGCGCTCCGTTTGCCAGCAATTTTGATGGCTGTCGGCATTGAACTGTCTTACATTTTAGTATCTTTGAAATTTAAACGAATCAATTGGTATTATTAGTGTGCACGCTGAGTGCTATTTTGTCTGGATCGACTCACGCGGTACAAATATAAACCACATTGCGATGGAACTGAATCAATCCTTAGTGGTCGTATTTCTAATATTTATTTTTTTATTACTCGGCGATACAAGTAATACACCGAAATTAAAGCAGTTGGTATTTATATTAGAGTGTAATTAGCGATAGCAATGTTAGTATATTATAATTACATCGCATCATGAGTCGTTTAAAATGCAAAGCGACGTAACTTTATTGAATTTTTTTTAAATATAAAGAAATAATAAATTCATCCAACAGTCACACATAGGCCTGACCCTACACGAGGTTTAACCTGTACCGTGGGTATTAGAAACTATGTACGAGGCACTAAATTGGTTCTAAGGTTTGTTAAACTTTATTTATTGCAGCTGCATAATCTTATAACACCACATAAAATTTAAGGTCAAATAGTTTGTTATATAATATAGTAGTTTTTACAAGTTTCGACATGCTGCATGGTGGTCGCCTTCTTGTTTTTACAATACATCGACACCGATATCTTTATTATCATAATTTTATTTATGCGTCTATATATTTCACATATGGTTTAAAACTATCACGTTGTTCATTTTAATGTTCTCAATTATCTGAGTTATATTTACTTTTAATATTCGTCCGACTTCCACAAAAGGAGGAGGTGCTCAATTCGTCGGTTTTTTTATGTATGTTACTCGATATCTCCGCCAAATGTAGACCGATTTTGAAAATTCTTTTTGTGTTCGATAGAGCTTATTTCAGGGGTAGTCCCATATAAATTTGGTCATGATTGGTAAATTGGAAGTCGGTTTTTAAACTAGTGATTATCTCCGTTTCATTTAAAATACGTAACACGAAGAAATTTCTATTGAGGACACACATAAGTTCACGCCTGTATCCCCGAAGGTGTAGGCACAAGCGAACTAGCGATCTAGAACATCCACATTTCGCCGCGCTTAATTCCGTATGATATGATAGGGGGAGAGACTATCGCCATATCATAGCACAAACTCCAGACTCCGGGCTAATACTGAAAAATCCAATATCACTTTGTCCGACCCGGGGATCGAACCCGGGAGCTCAGGACAACAGCCGTACCGCGCACACAATACCGCTACGCCACCGAAGCAGTTTTTTGTAATATTCACAGTAATTAGTAATTATTATCTTATTTTAATAACCAGTTATCTATGTGTCTAGTTATTTATGGTGTTTACGGTGTATTAATGTAATATATAGCTCAATAATCTTTGTTCTGGATTTACCAACTGAATTAATCGGATATCTCGATTTTGGGTGGTTTAAGCTCTTCATTTATTGACGTTTATTTGTCACGCTTGATGATGGCATAATTGTTTCAAAGAAAAGAATAATAATAATCTATTTTGAAAATAATTTCACTGTTAGAAAGCTACATTATACCCGAGTGACCTGTCGTCGCTGAGTGATTATCCGAAAAAAATTAGCACGGAAACGGACCCATAAAGTACATACATAAAATATTCATCTTAAAAAATTACTAGTAAAACGAGAACGACCACCACAAACAAAAGCTAGTGTAAGCATAGAATATGCACCAAGTATCAAGTAACTGCGGTCGTGCTATCGATGATAATAAGACAAAACCGAGGCCTTACAAGTCTTCGTGCGAGGTTGTGCAAATACGATACATAAAAAAGAATGCATAATACAATTGAAATACGTCGTATAATATTGAAATAAAGTATCAAAAGTATCGGTCTTATATAAGGCATAAGGAAAAACGTGACGATAAATAAGTACCTATTGAAAACCTTATCAGATGCAGAGTGACAAATTGTGACGTGGTTCATTATGTTCCTATAAGTATTAAATATTCATTATGATAGGAACTAGTTGAGGAACTCGAGTTCGGTTATATTTTAGTATTATAACGTTGCTGAACATAGTCCTCCTCCAAAGATTGCCAGATCGACCTGTTGGATGCGGCCTGCATCGACTTCCTGCGACTTGACTTATTTGGAGGAGGCCTATGTTCCGCAGTGAACGTCCTATGGCTGATGATGATGATGATTATAACATTCTTTTCATACCGCCTGAAGGAAATTCTCGCGCATTCAGAATTCATAACAATTTCTAATAGAATTAATAGAAAATTAATAGAAGATAGAAATAGAAAAAAATACTTAATACAAAAACGTTAAATTTTCTGCTCTTATCATATCTATATGTCGGGTCGGTGCAATACACTTTTTCAAGCATGTTGCAGAAAAGATTCAGCTTCAGTTTTAGCGACCGTTGCCTGCCAGACGTCAACCTTCTCTGGGGGATCCAGACCCCGAAAATCGTGTTAGAAACAGCTTTGCCCGACCTAGGAATTGAATCATGAACCTCCCGGTCAGCTCATATGCATATACTTGGAAAACTACAAACAAACAAACGAGCTTAAGTTACTTTTACAACATAACATAACATAACATAAGCTCACGCCTGTATCCCCGAAGGGGTAGGCAGAGGCGCACTAGCGAACTAGAACACCCACATTTCGCCGAGCTTAGTTCCGTCCCAGATGTGATAGGGGGCGAGCCTATCGCCATATCGGGCACAAATTCCAGACTCCGAGCTGATATGGAAAAATCGAATATCACTTTGCCCGACCCGGGGATCGAACCCGGGACCTCAGAACCGTAGTCGTACCGAAATACCACCACGCCACCGAGGTAGTCACTTTTACAATTGTAATATTAATATCAAAGACTTCTATGTATACTACTAGACTGGCTGTTTGGTACATAGAATGTGCGCACTAAGTCTCTGTTAATCGACCTCAACTCACTATAGAAATCTGCTCTTTTCCTTACCCGTGAAACGTCAAACACTCGCCGTCATGTGCCACAATTTTACTTCAACTCGGTTTGTCTAGTATATACATAGAAGTCTTTGATTAATATCGATTAGAGCATCGATTTCTAAGTGGCCTCCTTGGTCTAATGGCAGCATACATTGGCCAGGTCAGACAGGTCCTGGGAACGATTCCTAGGTCAGGCAAAGCGATGTTTCTAATTTGATTTTCACGGGACTGGATTCCTCAGAGGGCTTGACGTCAGGCAGGCAGCCGGTTGTAAAAACTAAGCCAAATCCTTTCTGCAACATGGTAGAAAAAGTATGTTGCGCCGACCCCACATTAAAGTAGGATAAGGGCATGTAGAAAGATTAGAGCATCGATTTTTAGATCCATGTTTACCAGTCGTAAACGTCTGACCTAAGCGGCTTTTAAAATGCCACAAATCACATTTTACACATTAGGTATCTAGCTGTGAGTAGTAGCATGACTTGAAAGAATGCGACTGTATAGTAACATGACTATAGATTTTTTTTCATTTTTATTTTTCTTCGACATAGCCACGTCAACGAATGAATCCAAATAATTTAGCGACACAATAGTTATTGTTGAATGTAAAAACGTTTGACGCAGTTCGCCATGTTTGACCTGATGCTAATGCATAATTAACCGACTTACAAAATGGAGGAGGTTTGTAGTAGTCAATTTTGATGATTCTTTTTACATAACACACAACGTAAGCTCAAGCCTGTATCCCTAAAAGGGTAGGCAGAGACGCACTAGCGTAATAGAACACCCACATTTCGCCGAGCACAAATCAAGAATCGGGGCTGATACTGAAAATCCAATATCACTTTGCCCGACCCGGGGATCGAATCCGAGACCCCAATACGATAGCCGTATCGCGCACACAATATCACCACCCCACCGAAGTAGTCAATTATTGAATGAATGATTATTTTTGTATTTGACAAATAGTCCAAGGTTCCAATAATCAAATGATTTATGTTACTCACGCCCGAATGGTCAAACGGTACTCAACTTTAATAGCTGCTTATATTGATTTTCCCCATAAAATTTTGACAGATAAGGCGGCCTTAAACGACATAAGGTGACCTTAAGTGTATAAACATTCGGCGGTCAATGTTAATTTAGCTTTCTGTAGGTTGTATAAATAAAATTTTCTTTTTTTTCTCCCTCAATATAGGGTCGGCACAAAACACTTTTCAAGCATGTTGCAGGAAGAATTTGGATTTCGTTTTTACGACCACTGCCTGTCTGATATACTTGTCTAATCTGCAAATTGTGTTAAAACCGCTCTTTCCGACCTGAGAATTGAACCCAGGATCTCAGTCCACAGCCCAAATATACTGCTACAAGAACAAGGAAACGATTAAACCTATAACCTATAAAAAATATGGAAATCAATGTAGATATATACAGCTAGTTGATTTACACAATCCGGAGTACAAAGTCAAATTTAAAATTCGTCGTGGAAAGGACTTGAACTAATATGGAGCTGCAATTTAAAATTCAATGACCTTAGTCTACGCCAAAGTAAAATCAAACCTCTTTAAAACCTGTGTTTACGATTGCTTTGACTCTTCAAACCAAGTATTATTTTAAGTTTTCCTGTTGTCTAAAATATTGGAATGTAGCACGTATATACATGCGCACTTGGTCGGTTTTTTTTCTACATACCTGATTACAGGATAGGGTTACCAAGTAGGGTTAAATGTTACTGAATTATAGTTTTATAAGGCATTTAGGCGCATCGTCCATAAACATATATTTTCTACCTATTTTATATCAACAACAATTTCATCTATGTTTATTCAATAGAATCTGTACTGATAGTTTTCTTTTTAAATTCGTTGTACATGTGACGTGACGTTATTTTTTCACATCTCCGGAACAAACAGTTTAGCGGGTAGGAGGTGCGGACATTTGACTCTCAAAAAATAGTATTTTAAAAAACGGTGCGTGTGATGTTGCTAGTAGTATCATATCGCTTACCTAGGCAAGGCTTTTCCATCTTCTCATTCGATTGCAATAAAAAATCCTCGCTTTTTAAGTTGGTCCAGTATAAAAAAAAGAAAAAAAATAAGCTTGAATGCCATTGGCTTCATCGAAGATTCTGAGTAATACATACTTATCTTACTAATAAGTACTAATTCAACTTCATAAAAACAGAGTACTGATAATTAAAATGATCATCTCATCGGTCTAATAGCAACATACTTGTGCTATAAAACCGGTAAGGTCCTATACTAAATTCTCATGCAGTTCATGTTTGCGATAAGTTTTTCGATTCGAAAGAAATATTACCTGGTTTATTTCTTGAGGTTTGTCATGAACTCACAGACTTTTAATATTTTCTTAAATTAAAATAAGCAACTTGGAAATAAATAAATAATAGATTAATAATTGGTTACAATGTTTTTAAAATAAACCGTCAACCCGCAACGAATTATTGTTGCCGAACAAAGACGAATATAAAACACTAGGCACTTGATAAAGATTTTACGTTCTTCTGATGATACGAGTATGTTGATTTCTTGTTCGCCTTCTTGGTTTAGTGGCAGCATATTTTGGCTGTGGACTGAGAGGTCCTAAGTTCGACTACCATGTCGAACAAAACGATTCTAATTCTATTTAACCGGGACTGTAACTTTCAAACGAGGTTGACGTCAGAAAGGCAGCTGATCATAAAACTAAACGGTGGGTTCGGCGCAACACACTTTTTCCAGCATGTTGCAGAAAGGATTAGGCTTAGTTTTTACGACCTGCCTACCTGACGCCAAGCCCCATCTGGGGGATCCTGTTCCAGGAAAATCGTTTTATAAAAACACCACGCCCGACCTGGGAATCGAACCCACACCTCCTGGGTGCTCAGCCCATATACACTGCGACTAGACCAAGGAGGCATTTTTGCGATAGTAATATATGAAAATCGTAGTACACCACACGTAACACCACCAAGACACAAAGGCAGAAGAAGAAGCTGTTTTCATGTTTATACAATTACAATTTAAATTGCTGATGTCGGCAGCAAGACCGCTATTTTAGAGTGAAGTTGGGCTGGACATGTTTTTTTTTTATAGCAGAGATTGGCAAACGAGCAGATGGGTCACCTGATAGTAAGTGATCTCCACCACCCATAGACACCATCATCCTCGTGCCCTTATCCCAATTTTATTTGAGGTCGGCGCAACATGTTTTCGACTTCCATACATGCCAATCAGCCGTCATCTGGTCACCGCCCATAGACACCCAAGACACAAAAACAATCATGGGTGCGTTGCCAACCTAAAAGGAGGGAATGGAAGGAGAGGGAAAAGGAATTGGGAAAGGGAGTGCAGAAATGGGCCACCGGAAATCTCACTCACCGAACGAAACGCGACAGCAAGCTGTCACTTTACGTCGGTTTTCTGTGAGATAATGGTATCAAACTGATCGAGCCGGCCCATTCGTGCTGTAGATTTTACTGTCTACAGCGTGGCTCTACCACTCAATCATTCTCTCAACATTCACTGGTATATTCTCATACTTACTCTCTTGGTGGTGTTGCGTGAGAGGTACGGCTATCGCCCTGAGGTCTCGGGTTCAATCCCCGGGTCAAGCAAAGTGATATTGAGTTTTTATAGAAGTAGATTAGACTCCCCATTACATCCGGGACGGAAATGAGCTTGGCGAAATGTGCGCGTTCTAGTTCGCCGCTGCCTAACCCTTCGGAGATACAGGCGCGGCATGACTATGTATGAATTAATATTCTTTCTTTCTACCTGCCCTTATCCCACCTTAATGTGGAGTTGTCGTAACACACTTTTTCAAGCATGTTGCAGAAAGGATTTGGCTAAGTTTTTACGACCGGCTGCCTGCCTGATCTCATTCCCTCTGGGGATCCAGTCCCGAGCAAATTAAATTAGAAAATTCACTTTGCCCGACCTGGGAATCGAACCAACGACCTCCCGGTCCACAGCCCATATATGCTGCCACTAGACCAAGGAAGCGACTGTAATGTATGTATTAATATTCTCGGATATGAAATAAAAATACTCTATTCCATCACTGTTAATTTCCAGATATAATATGGCAAAATATTTTATTGTTTCTTGAAATGAGTTCTTGATGACACGTTTTTATCAACGTCTAATCAAAGTTAAGAACAGTCATTAACTGAGAAACATTGTATTTATCTAACTTTGTTTTTCCAAAGAGGAATTCCCGATAACATCATTCTGTAGGTGACTGCCTCGGTGGCGTAGTTGTATTTCGGTGTGACTACCGTCCTGAGGTCTCGGGTTCGATCCCCGGGTCGGGCAAAGTGATATTGGATTTTTCCATATCAGCCCGGAGTCTGGAATTTGTGCCCGATATGGCGATAGGCTCGCCCCCTATCACATCTGGGACGGAAATAAGCTCGGCGAAATGTGGGTGTTCTAGTTCGCTAGTGCACCTCTGCCCTACCCCTTCGGGGATACAGGCGTGAGCTTATGTTATGTTTATGTTATCATTCTGTAGGCTGCCTCGGTGGCGTAGTTGTACTCTTAGTACGAGTTTTTCTCGATTCTCGAAATCGACGATAGTTTATAGTTTGTCATACGTTTTTAGTTCGTTGTAGCTTCCGCAAAGTGACGCTATTAGTCAAATGTATGAACAAAACGCAAACGATCTTGTAATCCGAGAATCTAACTGCCGAATGGTCAAACGCTACTCAACTTTAACGGCTTCTTACATTGATTTTCGCCATACATTTTTGACAGATAAGGCGGCCTTAAACGACATAAGGCGACCTTAAGTGGATGAACATTCGGCGGTAAAACTGTTAAAATTAACTCGTACTAAGGGTACTGTATTGTGCCTGTTACGACTACTATCCTGAGCTCTAGGATTCGATTCTCGAGTCGGGCAAAGTGACATTTAGTTTTTGTATTCAATAGCAATCTGGAGTACGGAATTTATGCCCGATATAGCGATAGGCTCGCCCGCTATAACATCTGGGACGGAACTAAGCTCGGCGAAATGTGGATGTTCTAGTTCGTTAGTGCGCATCTGTCCTACCCCTTCGGGACACAGGCGTGAGTCTCAGAACACTCACATTTGGCCGAGCTTAGTTCCGTCGCATATAGTCGTATCGGGCACAAATTCCAGACTCCGGGCTGATATGAAAAATGCCAATATCACTTTGCCCGACTCGGGGATCGAAGCCCGAGACCGCAGGACGGTAGTCGTACCGAAATACAACTACGCCACCGAGGCAGTCAACTCAATAGTGGTAGGTAATAGGGTAATCTCTTATAGGTCACGCTAGATTGTAATCGGGTGTGCGGCCTTGCTGCAGGCTTTCTACTGGGCGTGTACTGTAGTTTCACCCTTATAATTATACATTTAAGTTAATCATTTCCTACAACGTTGATTGATCGATGTTGTGTAATGTTTAAATTCTGCTATTTTATAATCTCAATCTAATTAAATGTTAAAATAATCGTTTCATTTAAATCGATTCACATTTGTTGTGGGAATTCATAAACTAAACTTCAATTGGACCGTGTTACGCAGAAATGATCCAACCCACAAAAATACAAAAAAAAATTGTTGACGCCAATATGGTCTAATAATGGTTTAGAACAGTGGTCGGCAACCTTTTGGCAGGCAGGGGCCGCAAGATGGCAAAGTACAATAAAGGCGGGCCTCACCTCATATTTTCTACCTATAGAGGTATAATCTATAACATTTTATATATTTATGACTAATTTACAAAACAATCACGGGCTGCAAATAGGACTTCACGGGCTGCAAATAGGATTGAAGGCCACGTGTTGCCGACCGCTGGTTTAGAACATGTTCAATGTTGGCATCAATTTTTTTTGTAGGTTGGATCATTTCTGCGTAACACGGTCCAATTATAGTCGGATTACTAATTATGCGGAGTAAACTGACATATCAAAATGTCACTTAAAAAAATAATGTTGCTTATTTCCAAAATATAGTGATTGATCTAGTTCAATTTTTATCATTCAATGAAACAATAACTCAGCTCTAGCTTGCGATACTAGATATTTATTGCGTATATTAGAAATTTCTTCTCAACCCTTCCACTACATGTTTGTGTAAATAATTTTGCGTAAATAATCACAACAGATACGCGAAATGATATTAATTACAAATATTACTTTCATTATTTGAGAAAAATTACGTTCCGCACATTCATAGCTTTTGTAAGTTTTGTTTATAATAAACCATGACTATAATTCCAGTAGACACGCAGTACTAATCGTTGACGTTTGAGATTTTTTTTTGTATGGAAACTTGTTTGTTAGCCCTTCTACACTTGGTAATATTAACTCTTTGTACAACACCTAGACACTTCCTTCTCTGTGTATCTGGCGAAGGGTGAAAATGTCTAAAAATGAGTTTATCTTTAAATTCATACTTTTTTTGTTAGTAGGCACTTTGGTAAAGGCAAGCCGGAAGGAATCGTGTTATATGAACTTTTTGGCCACTGCTGTCTATGAAACCAATAAACATAATAAATAATAATAAATAAATAAATACACCCAACCATCGATATATTATTTACCTAGATGCACAGTTGACGCTCGGAAAATGGGACAGCAAAAAAAAAATTCAAATTAAAGAACGCTTGCTCATTTCGTTTAAAAACCTACTTTATAACACGTGCTTAGGGTTATATTTGTGTTGATTTAATTACAACTTGTGATCGTTTTCTTTGTTTTATTTCTGAGTCCACTTTTTAGGAGGATATTTGCAAAGAACTGTGCATCTATGGTATAAAACATTGATGCACCCAACAGTCACACAGATAGTCCTGACTCCACAGCCACACTAGGTGTAACCTGTATCGTGGGTAGCAGTAACTACGAGAGACTTTTGGTCTCACTACACCCAGATCCGAAACAAATATCTGTGGGCCACACAGACATTTGTCTCGGTGCGGGAATCGAACCCGCGACCTCACGTTTCACAGCCGCTGGCCCGCTACGCCACGGAGGCTGTCAACTACCACTTATCAACACGCTACTTAGGTACTAGGTACTAGGTAGGACTGCCTCGGTGGCGTGGTTGTATTTCGGTACGACTACCGTCCTGAGGTCTCGGGTTCGATCCCCGGGTCGGGCAAAGTGATATTGGATTTTTCCGTATCAGCCTGGAGTCTGGAAATTGTGCCCGATATGGCGATAGGCTCGCCCCCTATCACATCTGGGACGGAACTAAGCTCGGCGAAATGTGGGTGTACTAGTTCGCTAGTGCGCCTCTGCCTACCCCTTCGGGAATACAGGCGTGAGCTTATGTTATGTTATGTTACTTAGGTACTATGCATTCAATCCTTTAAAAAACATTTTATTTGTACTTGTTTTAATCTACGTACGAGTTATATCGATTCATCGAAGTCGACAAATTGTTCCATGAAATTAATTTACACTGACAATGGATAAGTTCCAACACCTTCGACCCGATTTCGTAGAAGTAACTTCACTTTCGAATGGCAGGCGACTGTGTGTCTGCCGTTCACATTGTAACGAAGGTCTGTTAGTGAAAGTAAAATGTATAGGTCATAGTTTAATTATCAGTTTGATTACTGAACCTTTTATTGAATTAGTCTTCTAAAGTGAACGAATCGGCGGGGTGGGCTGTGAAGGTATTTGGTTCAATTTCCAGGTTAGGCAAAGCGGTCTTTTCTAACAAGATTTAACTTGGACTGGGTAGAATGGGTAGACGTCAGGCAGGCAGCCGGTCGTAAAAACTAAGCCGAATCCTTTCGGCAACATGCTTAAAACTTATGTTGCGCCCATTCGAATCAAGTAGGAGATATAAACATAAATGCTGTTTTCTACGTTCCGTTATGCAAAACTAACTATTCTATGAATCGAAACCACACAATAATCGTTATTGTCATATAGATATATTCAATTGTAAATTAAGTAGATTTAAAGAAACCTGTAAAGCATGCTTAATGTAAATTTCTAGCTGTTGTATCTTCTGGTATGACATAATAATAGCTTTATACAACTGTTATAAATAAACTTTGTTTAGCACTATTAACATTAATATAATCTCATTTTACTTGTAAAGTCTTTTTGTATCTTCACTATATCTTCACTTATACTATATCACTTTTTTATGTAATTCATTGTGAAAACTGTTATTGGCTTTTGTTAAAATTACACTTTTGTAACAAACTGTAATATAATAGCTGTATGTTTTCCTAAATAATAAAAATAATAAACACATTCTAGTCAGTTATAACTAATCTGATAGACATATCAATCACAAAGCAGTGACGAAAGAAAATTATGTGGAGAATATAGTAAGATTATATCCGTAAGCTTGCACCCGATAAGGTGATAGGATCACCTAACACATCGGGGACGGAACTGAACTCGGTGAAATGTGAGCGTCCTAGTTCGGTAGTTCACCTCATTTTTTATAACGCGGGGAAATGATTTACCACTGGCGCCACGCCCGGGGGAGGCGCCATAATGCCCGGGAGAGATGGAAAACATCCGGGCGACACTGGGCCGAGTCCCTACACCCTACACCGGCAATACCGACTAAAATCCCGCGGTGGCCCTCTTTGGCGCTTTAGGGATGGCGTTGGGTTTCCCTAGGCGAGAAGCCCGTCGGGAATACAGGCATGAATCTATGTAGTAATCATTATGTAATATGATTATTGGGCTGTTGGTACAAAGACCAGGGAGAATTGGGTACCCGACAGTGTTCGATTTTATACACATTTTTATATGTAATAGCTAATAAAACAAAATAGAAACGTTCCTGTAACAACTGCATTGAAATTGGTTGAATAATGAGGCAGTAATTCATATTTTAAAATCTGCAATGAGCAAGAGTGAGGGCGTAGTGGGAATATGTTGCTATCTATCCCTTTTCAACGCACGTTCCGTTATGGCCCTGACGTGATTTTACTGATACTTCTCTTTCCCGCGGTTTTAAGGTTACACCAAACATCAAAGGCTTATAACTTTTTTATTTTTAAGAATATTTCAATATTTCTTTCTGTTCTATATTTTAGACGACGTAAATTTCATATAAAATTAATTTAAAAAAAATAGTCAAGTAATTTGTTTTATGCAATAATTGGTTATCATTTGAGATTGTGATATCTAGATTGCACTGTAATTTACGAGTAGATATCCTTGAATTAGCTCTCTCAAATAATCTTTAGTTACAGTTACACCTAATTAGTGAGAAAGTTAAGCAATGCAATTATTGTAAAACTCTACAATGTAGCTGATAAACGGAGTTATTTTATCTTTTTTCGCACATTGCCCGTCACACTTGATAATTCCGATAATACTTGTTGCTATTAACTTTTCGAATGTTGACGTTGACATCAAGTGAAAACTAGAACATGATAGTGATCTTAAAAAAAATCATCTTTAAACGCGTGTTTTGTGTTTTTAGACTTAAGTAATAATATAATCGTTTTGAATAGTTACTACATATATACCTCTATTATGTATATATGTATTAATAAAGACATTCGACAGTACATGGACGGGACATCAGCACGAAACTTGTGATCCAAAAGTTATGACCTCGTGGTCATAAGTTACTCAGCCGTATTGGAAACATGTACGCGCGTAAGGTCGTGCCATAAATATTTCCAAATTCATTTTCAACCATACTTATTACTTCGTTACCGCTAATAACATACATTTCAAGTTAAGATTATTTTATTCCAAAAATCCTAATGTTAACGTCGTAACTTATATTCAATTTTAGCATACAATTACAAAAATGTCAATAACAACTCCAAATTAGTATACTCTAAGGCAGTGGTTGGCAACCTTTTAGTAGGCTCAGCAGGTCGATTCTCTAAGAAATGCCACATCGTTGAGATCGACAAAGCGTTCAACGTTGTTGGGTCAAGGAGAATACCATTATCCATACACTTATCTCAAACGCCTCGCTCGAGAGAGCTAGTTCCCATAAGCGCCGTCATCACGCATAGTGCTAGTGCGTGCGCTTTGTACCTTGCTGAATACAAAATCATCGTTGCCGCAACGATGCCGCAACTTTGTTTTCACAAATGAAACCTTAGAGAATCAACCTGCTGATGACATAGTGACGGGCCGTTTGTATTTTCTTTTATTTGATTAGAGCCAATTACATAATTATAATTAATCACTTTTGCTTTATGGGCCTTACTTATAAAAACTGTTTACCTCAGCAAATGGCTAAGAATAGTCTGTCACATTTTTCCTTATGTCTCATTGTTTGAAAATAAAAGGGACAAACTATTATTTACCATTTGCTCAGTTAATCTGTTTTTATAAGTAAGTCCCTATATGTTTAGTTTAATAAAATAAATAACACTCAACAGTTGCAATACCATGATCTCAATTAGTACTAAGTGATATCAAAAGAAACAATATAAAACAAATAGGTATTTGTAAGTCATACAAACATTTGTGGGGATCGAACCCGCGGCCTCTCGTTTCGTAGACTCCAGGTCACTTGGTGCGCCATCAAAGCTGTCTTAAATAAGCGAGAATAATGACGAAAAAATAACTATAAAAAAGTATGCAGATGTGTCAAATGTTGCCGACCTCTGCTCTAATGCATGGGCCCAATTGACATTCTTGGTGATGCGTGACATCGACCAATTACAGCAACACGACATTTACAAAATGACATTCCGACTGGAGACTGTCGATACATGTCATTAATGTAGGTAATTACGCGGCGATTTGCCGGCGGCATAGAATCTTCGGACCAGATAATCGTCATGAGTTGCGGTATGGACGTAGTGAAGGATGAGAACAGAGACGTGGATTGGTGCAATAACAAAAACACCTCATACATATGTTTTCGGAAAAACTTATACAACTTTTACCCCAAAGAAGTGAGGAGAGCCATCACAAATGACACACCGGGTAGTAGTTGTGGTCCCGGGAAACACGAATGATTTTAATGAGTCGGTAAAATCGATGTTTTTATAGGCGATTTCTAACTAAAAATAAATATGAACCACCAATTTAGACACGTTTCGTATGAAATGGATAAAGAGGGGATGACTAGCAATCTAGTAGTAAAGTTTAAAAGCAAGGCTCATAGTTTTTGAATAATGGAAACTTAAATTTGTGAAACACCCGATATACTCGTGTTATCTATATACATATTTGTTGAGCTATATTCTTATACAATTAATTAATAATATATTCTAATGGCTTGCTATAATGGACCATTCTCATTTTTCAAAAATAAAACGCAAAGTCACTTCCATGATGGGGTAGGGGGCGAGCCTATCGCCATATCGTGCACAAATTTCAGACTCCGGGCTGATATGGAAAAATTCAATATCACTTTGCTCGACCAGGGGATCGAACCTGAGACCGCAGGACGGTAGTCATACCGAAATACAACCACGCCACGCAATGTGTGAAATATGAAACAAACGTGCGCACAACGAGTCCAATTCGAATACATATTCGAAAGTTATCCTGCTACGGTCTATGGGCGTATATCTGTGTCATATTAAATAACTACTGCAATTTTATCACCAACAGTATGCAGCGACAATTTATCTATCGGTGTAATTTGTCGAACCGTACGAGGGGTAATTTTGCATGTCATTACGTGGAGTGCAGCGCACGCGCATTGGTCGGTGTCGGGAGGCGGCGCTGGCGCAGTATGGCCGTGTACCGATAATAGGCGCCTTGGGAAGGAATGTTGACATGTAATAGGACCCCAATTTTCTCCATTAGCGCTTAAAAGAGATAAAATGTATTTCGATTTCAGAACCCTATATTATGTAGGTATAGTATGTCTATGAACATTAATAAATAATATTCAAATTATTATAAATGAAATTATAGTGTTTTAGTTATGTAACCATAAATAGTCTATCAATTATTATTCATCTTACTTACGCACGAATGGTCAAACGCTACTCAACTTTAACGGCTTCTTGCACTGATTTTCGCCATACAATTTTGACAGATAAGGTGGTCTTAAATGTATGAACATTCGGTGGTTATTTAACTCCAATGTGAGGTTGGCGCAACACATGATTTCAAATACATTCGACTGCCTCCGTGGCGCAGCGGGCGAGTAGCCGGCTGTGAAGCGAGAGGCTGCGGGTTCGATTCCCGCATTGAGACAAATGTTTGTGTGACCCACAGATATTTGTTTCAAGTCTGGGTGTTGTAAGACCGAAAGTCTCTAACACCCACGATACAGGTTGTACCTAGTGTGGGGTCAGGACTAGGAGGAATGTGACTGTTAAAAACAAAAAAAAAAAGTTGCAGAAATTAAACGACTCAGTTTTTACGACCCGTTGCTTGGCGTCAACGCTCTTTGCGTGATGAATGATGAAGTCCAAGGCAAATTGTGTTATAAAAACTGACGGATCTAGGATTCAAAACTAGAACCTTCCGGTCCAGCGAAGGCGAACATAGTTTATAGTCTACCTACATAATTTTTCCATCATCGTCAAGATACATTTTTTTTAACATAATAGCAAAAAGTTGCCACAAATCTGTCCTGTAATATTCATATCTGTGCCATCAGCCATGTATGCCTATGTCATATTACCGTCCCACTACTGGGCAAGGGCCTCCTCTACTAATGAGAGGGGCCAGGCCTTAGTCTCTACCACGCTGACCTGATGCGGTTTGGTAGACTTCATATACCTTCGAAATTCTTGTGAAGAATACCAAGGTATGCTAAACTTATCTAGCCAAACAATACAATATAAAATATTAAATTTAAAAACTTAAGGGACTGACTTCAACATTTACCCAATCGTGACCAAAAAGACGGGACTCTTGCCATCTAGCGTCAAATAGCATAACTAAATTAGTCGAAGACAAAAATTACTTTTATTTTCTGATGCGTCAAAGTGATGCAAGTATACTTATTTAAATGTTGTGATTATGTAACGTAATTATTAAAAAAAAATAGAATTATTATAATACAATGTAAAGCGCCATTTGTGGCACACTTTTGTACTATTTTATTACAAAGGAAGCTATTATTACTATGTAGTCTACAATAAAATGCCTAGATGGCGTCAAATTAAGTTATGATTATAAGATGTTTAATAGCATGGCTAGTAGGTGCACCGTTAGAATTGAATCTGCATTTAATTAAATAAAAGTGATTATAATAATTGACAATTATGTCCAAAAAAGCAATACTTATTAAAAATATTTAGAATATTTGGTTTGGCAACTTTTTAAAACTGAATTTGTTATAAGTACTAATGTTTATAGTAGTTATATCGTAAAAACGAATAATAATTATGTTAATACATAAATGATTGTGATAAAACCGTAAGGTTCATCTATATTGTATTTTTCCGGAGGTACATTTTTTAAAACCCGTTCCATGATACAATAAAGTGGCCAAAAGCCTTTTTTTACACTGAATAAGCTTAAAAGAGAAAAGCGTAATTAATTTCAGTAAAAGAGTGAGCGCTCATTAAATTATAAATGAATGAATAAATTGCTTTGTTGTCCTGTGTAGTCCGCGGCTTGTGGCGGCGGCGTGTGTACAATACCCCTTAATTAATCCTGTAGTGTGTTGATATTTTGATGTATTGGACCATGATTTTCATTCGCTGGTTTTGGCGGGAATTCTGACGGTGCGGGTGGTCGCTTGTTTCATATTTTAGTCTAAAGTTGTGTTTGTGGTTTAAATGTGATTTGTATCTAAGCAATAAACATCAACGAAGATAGACAGTATGTGGAAGCTTTGAAATAAGTGATTTTGGATGCTTTTTGTCGGGTGGATGGATCGACCATGTTCGATTCCTCCACTGCGAGAAAATCGTCTAAAAACATCAAACTGGAAGGAATTGACGCCAAAACTCCAGCAGGGCCTTGAAATCGAACACATCCGACTTCATTGCACTTGCGAAAACTTAGATGTAGGAAAACAATTTCCCTAACTTGACAGTGGCATAATGTATTTCAAGTACCATAAAAAAAAATTATTTTCAATCAAAAACACGGAAAAGAGTAGTACCTACCTATACCTTTTTAATGATCATATTAAACATTATCCCTGTCGCCTCCTTGGTCTAATGGCAGCATGTATGGATTGTGGACCGGAAGGTCCTGGGTTCGATTCCCAGGGCGGGCAAAGCCAATTTTTTAATTTAATTTGGACTGGATCCCTCATAGGGGGTTGACGTCAGGCAAGCGGCTGGTCGTAAAAACGAAGCCAATTCCTATCTGCAACATGCTTGAGTGTGTTGCGCCGACCCCACATAAGGTGGGTTATGGGCAGGTAGGAGAAGATTAAACATTAATCTGTATCTTTGTTCCATTCTTTCCTCTTCGAAGTGTGAAGAAGCATAAATTGGCCGGCATGTTTCTGGTGACTGGTGAAAATAAATAAACACGAAGCGCATACGTAGAATCGTTGTAAATAGAAACTTTACAAACCGACTTCAAAAGTCATCTGATCGTGACCAAATTTACACCCTTGAAATAAGTTCTATCGAACACAATAATAATCTTAAAAATCGGTCCACATTTGGTGTAGTTATCGCGTAACATACCAAAAAAACACAGATAAATCAAGGACCCCCTCCTTTTTTGAAGTCAGTCGATAATACCGATAAATCTGAGTTCCTCGAGGACAAACACTTAACAATATCGCTAATAAAGAAATAGGACACGCGATATCGGCGAAAATCCTTCGGTCTGTGTCTGTACGAGTCAGATAGCCTTCAAACCGTCCTCGCCCGATCTAGATCTCCCATCTCCATTTCATTTTACTGCTCTGTCGTCCGTAACTGCTCGCATCGTTTATACTTAAAGAATTTTTACTTTTCAATTTAAAAGATAATTAACAGCGACTAGCGCTAACTAAACTGAATTTTGTGTGACGTGCAAAGGCCTTCAAAGGATAGGCAAAAATCTTGCAATATTTTTTTTGATGTTGGTATCGATTTTCAATATTTTTTTTCAAATCGATTTTCAATTATTATTGTATTTTTTCCTTTCGTTAATGAGGTAATTGTCAGGGTAGATAATGTTCCATTGTATGTACAGACTGCACGGCACTGATCTTGAATTATGTCATTTTGCAACCGATTAGTAAACTAAGGCCTAGCTACTCTTTTAGTAATGGACACCCATGGTCAGCAATGACTGTGTCTAGGAAATAGGTTACATTACTTTTAATATTTGAATCCTTTCTTATAAAGATACCAACACATAGACATTATTATGATGATACAGTCGTCTCGTAGTTTATTTCAATGTCCCTAGTGGTTTTTGTATCAAAGGTCTATAATACAAAACAGACACAATCTCACAGATCTCTGTTAGCTTGACCTAAGTCGCTTCAGGCGAAACTTCACTTGGTGACTCGATAACAAGAGGTCTCTCCCGAGACGTAGAAACCACTACCAAGATTACTCATCGCCTTAAACAATAAGTATATATATCTCCTTCATTGTAGTAATTTAATATTATTGGTGACAGCTGATAGGAAGATATGGAAGGAAAAAAGATGTTACGCCGATCCCAAATAATATAAGACAATGGCAGGCAGATGATGATGATTGTAGCAAGTCAGGCGCCATGTCATAGGTCTTGTTAGATGATTCGCTTTAAAATGTTTTCGCTTTACTGCAGGTCGATTCTTTTAGAAACGCCACAACGTTGCGATCGACGACGAGCTCCCGTAGCGCACATCGTTGAGATCGACGGAGCGTTCAACATTGTTGGGTCTTAGAGAATACTATTTTTGATACATTTATGTCAAACGCCTCGTTCGAGAGAGCTAGTTCGCATAAGCGCCGTCGTCACGCATAGCGCTAGTGCGTGCGCTTTGTACCTTGCTGAATACAAAAATGAAAACATCGTTGCCGCAACGATGCCGCAATGTTGTTTTCATAAATGAAACCTTAGAGAATCGACCTGCTGGTCATTCTTATAAAGCTAGAGATTCATTTTGTAAGCAGCGATAGCACAGTTGGGAATGGTACGGACTGCTGAGACGAGTGTCGGAGGTTCGAGACTAACCCAAAAATGGAACATACACCCCTGACTTCTATGTTAAGTGTGTTTTCTTTGTAAATTATCGCTTACTGTAACGGTGAAGGAAAACATCATGAGAAACCCTGTGTACCTGATAAAGGTCGCAGGAAGTCAATGTACATTATTAACAATTAAATATTTTGGATAAATATAAACGTACATAAATACAAGAATATAAAAAAACAATATTAACTTATATCATTCTACCTACACAAAGTTTTTGAACGATACGTGCATGTATTTAAACTGTGGCTATACAGTCGTCACGGCGTCATGGCTGCCAGTACAACAATGTGGCAAAATCTTTGAAAATTAATATGATTTTATTACGCTACTAAATAAATTCAATCGTATTTTTCTCCGCTTTTTTATCTATGTTACAATATTTAACCCAAAATGAAAAATCTCCTTTAAAAAATCGTATTAGGGGTTCGCAACACTCCGGTACAGATCGTTATAACAAGGTCAGCACTCAGCACTCGGCACTCATCGCCTCCCGAAAGAAACACAAGTGTGTATTGAGAGAGGAAACAATAAAAGTTCTCGTGTTGTCTGCGAGTGAAAATTGATTATTTCCACACCAAATCCGATTCAAGTTTCTAAGCTTGAATATTGTTGGGAACGGAATAATCGCTCCAGTCGAGTGGAATGTTGGAATTTTTCAACTGTGTTTGACTTTGCGTTTCTTTTATAGGATGGTATATTGGACATAATACTTTCTTGTTAAATTGTCAGTAATATTTAAGTTACCTGTTATAATATTTTTACTCTAGTTAAAAACCGAGGTCGAAATCTATCAAATCTTAATCATTTATAGAGCCACTCTTGAATCAATCATTATCGAACACATAAATAATTTTGAAAATCGATCAAGCGAGATATCGAGTATCTACATAAAAGTACCAACGAATTAAGGGCTTCCTTCCATCAATATAATATACCCTCGATGCACAGTTCTTTGCAAATATCCTCCTAAGAAGTGGTCTCAGGAATAAAACAAAGAAAAAGATCACAAGTTCTAATTAAATCCAACACAAATATAACCCTATGCACGTGTAATAAAGTAGATTTCTACACGAAATGATCCAACGTTCTTAAATTTGAATTTTGAAATTTAGAATTCTACCGGCGTTTGACTGTAGGCAAAACGAGTGCTTAAGCACTTCTTTGCTGTCTCATTTTCCGAGCGTCAACTGTGCATCTAGGTCAATAATATATCGATGCTTCCTTCTTTTAAAATCTATGAAAAATAAATCTATTAAGGATTCTTATTATTAAGGACTATATATCACAGCTGCCATACTTCCATTATAACAACCTATTAAAAATTATGCGTAAAAACCCACAAAAAACTGACACATGAAAACTGCAAAGATGTCATTGGATAAGACATTAAAGTATATCATTAATATATACCGAACTAAGCGACATCTTAACTTTTTACAAAATTTTCCTTGAAATATTAAGAAGTGCCAATTTGATAAGTGAAAATAAATACCACAGCAAAAATCGACAGATAAGCGCCGCCCTACTTCTGAGCATCAAAGTTCAAGCGAGATAAGGCATGAATATCAACAACATTTCAGCACTCATTCCTTGAATAAATTGATACAGATCTGAGGAACATGTTACCTGCATGTTCTCCAGTCAATTCTAACTTATTTCGTGTACAGATTTTTCGATATCTGCTATTGATTTTTATAGAGTTGCCAGCTTTTGTTCACTGCGTAGGTTTTTTTATTAGGGTTTTTATCGATAGATAACCATAAATCAAATATAAGCAAGTTTTTAGCGAAGTAGCACAATTTATCTTTACATTATTTTTACAACACTAAATAATTTGGTCAAGCTTAAAGAAAGATTTCTATATTTTGCTTAAAATATTTGTGTTCTTGCATCAAAACGAATTATTAGTTTTCAAGAAAGAGTAGCGACTTAGTTTAGCTGCTTACTGTCAAAAACAACATGCCTAGCTGTGTTCGTCTATTAATCCGTCAACCGTTCCATAGACGTACCTGAACTCCTCGCCCAACTAAATTTGACAGTGCCAAAAAAATACTCAGAATCCCCCAAAAAAAATGGGTGTTATTTATTTATTATTTGTTTGATACAAAATCTCCTTAAAATCTATATAATATTATCATCATCATCATCAGCCATAGGACGGTCACTGCTGAATATAGGAATAAAGATTTCCAGATCGACCTAATAAAGAGCTAAAGGTCGCAGGAAGTCGCTGGATGCAGGCCGCTTTCAACACGTCTATCTATATAATATAAAGCTTACTAATTAAAAATTACCTACTAATAAATTTATGAGAAACACAAAAGACTTACTCTAGCGGAGTGTGAAAATAATGAGGGAACGTTGAAAACAGGCGATGCTTTAGTTAAATATCTAGATTCATAACACCAACATATCAAAGTCGACGACAAGGACTCGAAAAACACTCTTGAGATCTCATAGATGAAAGGGAGCTTTCTACAACTAAATTTAAGGAGCGAAATTCCTACCGTTATATACAAAATCGTAAAAGGAAATATAAAAAGTACCCTTACCGACGCGAATGTATGAAGAGATTGATGAAAGTAGATGAAGCGAAAGTAGTGTGTCAGAATCGGGCGAAGTAGAAATCCATAGTCTCTGCCTACCCCTATGGGATACAGGCGTGATATTATGTATGTAGGTATGTACATACAAAATCGTATTTACTAGGAAAGAGGAATTTCCCAGATATGATAGGCTCGTCCCTGCCATATTTTTTTATAGCAGAAACTGGCAAACGAACAGATGGGTCACCTGATGATAAGTGATCTCCACCGCCCATAGACACCCAAGACACAAAAAGAATCATGGGTATGTTGCCAACCTAAAAGTAGGGAATGGCAGGGTAGGGAAAAGGGATTGGGTAAGGAGGGGGAATTGGGCCACCGGAAATCTCACTCACCGAACGAAACGCGACAGCAAGCTGCCACTTTACGTCGGTTTTCCATTAAACAGTGGTATCAAACCGGTCGAGCCGACCTATTCGTGCTGTAGACGTAACTGTCTACAGCGTGGCTTTACCATTTAAAAAATCTGTGTCATATCTGGGACTTAAGTGAGATCAGTGAAATGTGGGCGTTCTAGTACATTAGATCGCTTCTGCCCACAACTTTAGGGATACAGGCGTGAGCTTATGTATCTAGAACCCTTGGGGTAAGGCCATAATCGGCATAGAACTCGCAAAAGGTAGATAAGGAATACATAGTAATAGAACAACTCTTTTTTGAAAGTCGGTGAAGCGGAATACATAAGATATTAAATGGATGTTGCTATCAGTCGATATTATTCATACACCGCGCCGTTCGGAAACGCTGAGTCAGTGGAGAAATTAAATTTGCATCGCCGTTACATCGACTTGCAACTTTGTTAAGTAATGAACTGCATATTCTGATACGGCCTCTGATAGTGACAAGATTAATTAATTTCTCTAATGGTAGTACATAATATCTAATAGTACTACGCTACGTAGTATAACTTTCGGAATTTTCTTGGTCTTGGTCTAGTGGCAGCATGTATGGGATGTGGACCGGGAGGTCCTGGGTTCCATTCCCAGGTCGGACAAAGCAAATTTTCTAATTTAATTTGCCCGGGACTGGATCCCTCATAGGGGGTTGACGTCAGGCAAGAAGCGGCCGGTCGTAAAAATAAGCCTCTGCAACATGCTTGAAAAGTGTGTTGCGCCGAGCCAATATTAAAGTGGGATAAAGGCAGGAAGAAAGAAAGGGATCTTAACACTTTACCTTACTATCGGAAGTCAGATTCATTATTTCTTTATCATCATCATCATCAGCCATAGGACGTCTACTGCTGAACATAGGCCTCCCCCAAAGATTTCCAGATCGACCTGTTGGAAGCGGTTGTTGTTTATTTCTGTATAAACAATCAAAATTAAACTAAACCTAAACTGAAATTGCTAAAACTGTGAACCACAAATTTTTATTCCCGCAATAAGCTGTATATGCAGAATTGCTATGTAAACGCGGTGACCTAGACCCAAGAATAAAATCCTTTTGTATAAAGCACCTATTTTATTCAACCTAGAGAATTGTGAAAATGCATTTGTAGGATAAAAATTTGAATGGTTCTATAAAATATTCGTAGCCTTGAAAATCTTGATTAGTTATTGCTTTGTTTGCTACTAATATCACAAGTAAAAAGTTGGCTTTTGTAGGGAAAGTGTTATAGCAGCCTTGAATGCACCAGGCGTACATGGCACACGTTTTAACTTTTAAGAATAATGGAATTAAGTTTACTCCAAATTTGGAATAATTAATCAAATTAACTGCAAAAATAGGAAAAAAAGTATACACATATATGTAAATATATTACATTCTAGTTGATGAGAATACAATGTAACATTGACACACCAGGTTTGACCACTTAATAAGTAATAAACCCAACCTAACTTGCCCCTAACATCGAATACAACCTAAGCGAGGACACAAATCGACATCCACATTGAATATTTTGCCCTTGTAACGATTAGCTACGTTGTTTTCGGGATTCATACTATCATCTTTCATCACTCTACGACGTTTTCATTCATAATAACCAGCATTCTTCTTCCTTATTTTCTTATACAATTGTTCCCTCCAGACCAGCTTCTCCTCACTTGCCCGATTTGCCCGCTTCTGGTGACAACCTCACCGATAAACTTACTAATTATCCATCACATACCTTCATTCCTGAACCACTACTGGAACACGCCATGAGTAACTCCGGCAGTAGCTGCTCTCACTGTAAAGATAGACTCAGCAAAGTAGAACAACACTACGCTGAACTTGAAAAACGCATACATAAGCTGGAATTAGAACTTGCATCTCTCAAAACCCACGACATACCCCCTACCTCCGGCACCATGGCACTCACACCTTTGGTCCAACACCCCACCCCACCTTTGGTGGGACCAGGTTCCACTCCAAATCCCCCAAATATTGCTCCATCATCACTCATCGACATGGCATCTGTGAACTTAATAGATTTATCTGCCCCTCATGTAACAGACTGGCTCTATGCTTTGTCGGTCGCCGAATGATCTGACCACAACAATCTGACCTCTATTGACGCCTCACAGGAGCCCTCTCAGACCCAGTCGGAAATAACATCGGAATGGACTAGTGAACCGAGTGTAGCTGCGGTGCCCGTCTCGGGTACACGCCCTTCAGACATGGGAGACTCGCGGAGCCTAGCCGCTGCACCGGTGGACGCTCACCGGGTTGAGCACGGTGACCCTGGAGGTACCCTGGCTCTGAAAGCGGCACCGGGACACGCCCCGATGACATCTGGGAACGTTCCAACTATCGACTCTCCGGTGGTGAAAGCTAAGGATTGTACAGCTGGGTCTGGGAGCTCAGTCTCTAATGATGGGGTGAGGATAGGGAATGTACATACCCATTCCACACAACAGGGCAGTCACTCCAAGTGCATAAAGATCCTCGAAAAATCATCCCCCCTTAAACAAATTAAGCAATGTGTTCTGTGTGGGGGAATAATCAAATTCTTCAACATCGGTCGCCACTATAAAACCTGGCACATCAATGTGCCATACTGTAGGGGCACGGGCGGAAGGGCCAAGGGCCTCCAATATTATTTTCACACTTCGAAAGTTTTGAATACGTGCCCGCCAGAATACCTATGGCCCAGCGAAATGATTCGTATGGCAAGGGGGTGGACCCCTGTTTCATAATCTGTCTGATAAATAACATTTAATTTACTTGCTTTTACTCACTGGTGAGTCATTGACATACAATAAATAATAAATACTATATAAATATAATATCAATCACTAATTACTAATATATAAGATCATATTGAAAAAAATATATACAGGATGTTTCATAAAGTTGGTACCCATGAAAAGTCCACACATAGAGCCGGTGATTGACAACTTTTTCGTGAAGTTAAAAACTCCATAGGCCTTATAGTTACTGAGCAATCAGACTTCGAAAATAATATGATATCTTTCGTTGTGATGACCCTAGATCAGCTGGCAGCGGTCAACAACACATGGTTACAAAGACTAAATAAAACTAGATGGTCTAAACCTGCACACAAAACTTTACTAACTTAACGAAATGAACGAATGGAACGATTTAGTTTTGTGCGCGATGACTAAAATTGAAGTATTTTACATACTTAAAATTTATACGAATATTTTTTTAAAGTAAATGCGTAAATTATAATATTACACTTGCTTAGTGACAACAAAATATTGATCAACTTTTCACTTCTTTCATTTAAAAGCACCTCTACATGTCTAAACTAATTAGGCATGTATCAAATCGCCCATATTTCACAACGAACATTCACTACTCTTTGCTAGTCGCGTGCGCAGAGGGGTAGGTCACTGTCTCTTGCTATACCTATGAAGTCCACGTGGACTGTCGCAAGAACTCAAAGAAAAGTCGGTAGTTTATCGCCAATCAGACATTAGCGGCACATATTTCAAAAGCGGTAGCTGTGTCTTTTGAGTATTGCCTGTATTACCGCGCTAGGGATGGGCGGTTGATAAATATTAAATATGCAATGAATTGATTGATTCAATCGATTAGAATGATTCAATATTTAATACTAAAGTTAATTCATTATTCTAATTAAAATTTACATCCGTACTTATCGTAATTTTCGCTTTCTACAAATGAAGTACAACTTTTACTTGTATGAATATGATGCATTGTCTTAATCTTTACGAACTATTTTATTTTCTGAGCTGATACGAATAATATGGTGATTGCAATAACTTTACCCAAAACCTGGACTTCGGTTAAGCATTCATACAGGTTTTTTTTCACCTACCTGAAGGTAGTATTAATTTCCATTAAAATTATTCGAATATTTAGTACCTAGTTCTAATGATTATCCGAATAGATCATACTAAAGCATCACTATGTTCGAACTGCCATATTTCCGCGGCACTTTTTTAACTCTTTGCCAATGCGCCGCTACGTGCGGCAATCCTTTGATAGGAAGCCGGCGCATTCCTTGTCGGCAAACTTTTCGCCGTCAATAAAAACACACTACACGACAGAACGCTAAAAAAATATGAAAATAGATAATATGGTTCTGCATAATTTTGTAATTGTAGTTAATGTTGATTTTTATCCTATAATACTGACTTATTTTTAATGATGCTTGATGCGGATAAATAAAAACGTATCAAGAAGATTTTTTAAGTTTCCGTTGAATGTTTTTTTTTCTTCAGTTCATAGTAGCCTATCGGGGTTTCTTAATTATGCCTTGTTGAACTCTACCACCATATTGAAAATTATGTACCTTCATTTCGTCAGTTGCTTACTAATCGTAAAGTTGTGAAGTCGCTCTCAACTTTTATAAAAATGTCGCGATCGAGTGTGTATTTGAATAGCGAGTACTATGAAATGATTTTATGTGTCGGTGCTGCTGGGGGTAGCTGTCGTAGGGGTCGGGACCTATATCGGTGGCGTTTCATCGAGGCACGTTTCATCAAAATCCGCTTTTGAATCAGTAACCCCACAAATGTTAAGAAACACTAGATCCTTGATATACCACAGAATAATTAAGTGTTTGGAAAAAGGAGGAGCTCATTTCGAACCCTATTTGTGAAGTAAGTGTTCATAGAAAAGTGTAGTGCAAAGTTCTTTGTGCTGCACGAAACGCAACATGTGGTAAGTGGACAATTACACTACTAATCTTTTAATACATTGTTCAAACTCAGTACATGACGATTCTTCTCTATTAAAGGAAATAAATTACATTTAATAAAAAAATAATCCTCATAGAAAGCCACCACGCTGCCGCGGCGTCACCGCCCGTGCTGTCTGTTGGAGTACAGAGATAATACCGCGCTCTGTGGTGTATGTACCTACACCGCGCGTCGCGTCGTCAATGAAGTCAGCTGATTAGGGTTGCACGATTTATTATTCCACAAATATTAAGTATGAAACGTATACAAATTCGAAATCGCGTGATAAATTTTTTTTCTCTTCACGGATATGTTGTTAGACAGAACCTCAATCTGTGTACCTTTTATGGATACCAACTTTATGAAACACACTGTATATACATATATAATATTAAAAAAAAATGGAAAAAAAAAATATTGCAATGAACTCTTTATATTAACTACATATATTAACTATGTTATAATAATTGTGTCTGTTCTTCCTTCCTTCTTCCTTATCCCAATCCCCAACACTCATTCCTTTATTTCCGCCTTTTCTTTCTCCCGGCCAGGTCTCCTTTCATTTCCTTACCCCTTTCCTTCCTATCCGTCACCGATTATCATCCCCTCTACTCCTCTCCTTCCCTTCTTCCTACTTCCCAGATGACATCCCAATCCCCTTCTTTTCCCACTCCTCCTTACCCTACCTCTCCTGTTAGGTTAGGTTAGGTATCCTTCTCCCTTGAATCCCACTATCTTTTCTTCCCACTTAATATCCCCATTTGCACCTCTTAATTCCCTTTCACATAAAACAAATACTCCCTTCCTACCCTCACCTCCCCAATGGTGAGATACTGCAGGGATTTCCAGTATCCCATTAGCAGGGACCCCTGCATCGAATACTACCTAAGCCAAATCGACATCCACATTGAATATTTTGCCCTTGTAACGATTAGCTACGTTGTTTTCGGGATTCATACTATCATCTTTCATGAATCTACAACTTTTTCATTCATAATAATTAAGACATCCCCCCCTCTTCCCGCCGTCTCTTCTTTATACCTAACCAACATTCTTCTTCCTTATTTTCTTATACAATTGTTCCCTCCAGACCAGCTTCTCCTCACTTGCCCGATTTGCCCGCTTCTGGTGACAACCTCACCAATAAACTTACTAATTATCCATCACATACCTTCATTCCTGAACCACTACTGGAACACGCCGTGAGTAACTCCGGCAGTAGCTGCTCTCACTGTAAAGATAGACTCAGCACAGTAGAACAACACTACGCTGAACTTGAAAAACGCATACATAAGCTGGAATTGGAACTTGCATCTCTCAAAACCCACGACACCTCACGGTACCTCCAGCACCATGACACTCACACCTTTGGTCCAACACCCCATCCCACCTTTGGTGGGGCCAAATTCCTCTCCAAATCCCCCAGATATTGCTCCATCATCACTCATTGCCATGGCATCTGTGAACTTAATAGATTTATCTGCCCCTCATGTAACAGACTGGCTCTATGCTTTGTCGGTCGCCGAATGGTCTGACCACAACAATCTGACCTCTATTGACGCCTCCGTGGAGCCTTTTCAGACCCAGTCAGAAATGAAATCGGAATGGACTAGTGAACCGAGTGTAGCTGCGGTGCCCGTCTCGGGTACACGCCCTCCAGACATGGGAGACTCGCGGAGCCTAGCCGCTGCACTGGTGGATGCTCACCGGGTTGAGCACGGTTACCCTGGAGGTACCCTGGCTGTGAAAGCGCCATCGGGACACGCCCCGATGACATCTGGGAACGTTCCAACTATCGACTCTCCGGTGGTGAAAGCTAAGGATTGTACAGCTGGGTCTGGGAGCTCAGTCTCTAATGATGGGGTGAGGATAGGGAATGTACATACCCATTCCACCCAACAGGGCAGTCACTCCAAGTGCATAAAGATCCTCGAAAAATCATCCCCCCTTAAACAAATTAAGCAATGTGTTCTGTGTGGGGGAATAATCAAATTCTTCAACATCGGTCGCCACTATAAAACCTGGCACAGCAATGTGCCATACTGTAGGGGCAAGGGCGGAAGGGCCAAGGGCCTCCAATATTATTTTCACACTTCGAAAGTTTTGAATACGTGCCCGCCAGAATACCTATGGCCCAGCGAAAGGATTCGTATGGCAAGGGGGGTGGACCCCCGTTTTCATAATCTGTCTAATAAATAACATTTAATTTACTTACTTTTACTCACTGGTGAGTCATTGACATTCAATAAATAATAAATACTATATAAATATAATATCAGTCACTAATTACTAAAAATATAAGATCATATTGAAAAAAAAATATATATATATAGGTATATAAATAATATTAAAAAAAAATTATTACAATGAACTCTTTATATTAACTACATATATTAACTATATTATAATAACTGTGTCTGTTTTTCTTTCCTTATCCCAATCCCCAACCCTCATTCCTTTATTTCCGCCTTTTCTTTCTCCCGGTCAGGTCTACTTTCATTTCCTCACCCCTTTCCTTCCTATCCGTCATCGATTCTCATCCCCTCTACTCCTCTCCTTCCCTACTTCCTACTTCCCAGGTGACATCCCAATCCCCTTCCTTTCCCACTTACCCTACCTCTCCTGTTAGGTTAGGTTAGGTATCCTTGGGGTGGGGTGCGAAGTCAGGAAACCTCCACGTGGTGCACCCTGGGCAACGGCGGTCACGGATGAAGACGGTTTCGAATTTTCGTCTGCTTTCATCCGTGACCACGGCTAATATCCTGACGAGGCTGGTTGGCGGTCGTCGCCTGTTGCGGCGGCCGTCGTCTAGTGGGGAGGGTTTTTGGGGACACCCCTGGGTTCTGTCCTGGGGGCATCGGCGGGCTCGGTGTGCACTCACCCGCCGCCGAGCAGGCAGTGGAGGGGACGCTCTCCTTCACTGCCACCGTCGAATATCGTAATCCGGTCTCGGAGGTCTGTGGTCATGTCTCACGCTTCGACCGGACCGAGGGTCTTGGCTTAACCGCCCGGACCGCGAGGGAGAAATCCTCTATAAAAAGTCACCCCGAATCCCAAGCGGCGGCGCACCGCGAGGGGATGCATGGCCGATGGGTAGTTCGGTCTCTAGTGCGACCCCCGTCGGAGTAACGGCCGACACTCCGGCGGGTTACACCGTAGGCTTACCCAGGTACAGGGGGCTCTGCCTGGGTGGACCGTTTATTTCCCCCATTCTCGTGGGAACAATTATGAAAAGCTCAATAAAAAACCCATTGTTGTTGTGGAGAGGATTCCTTCCTCCGGGGTCGCAAGCGGCTCTGGCCGGAAGGAGTCTGATGGGCATGCGCCCAGTAAAAAACTGATTGCCGGGACTGGTGAAGCAGTCCTGGCATCCGAATCTGAGGGTGGATCGCGGTGTTCTTCATCGCGGTCTAAAAGAGGCCGCCGAGAAGGAACTGAGAGAGAGAGTGCCTCCTCCAGTGAAGGTGAGCAAGAGCCGGCTCAGAAGGTACTCGTTGTATCCGGTGACAGGGCTGAGCCGGCAGAAGCCGCAGAGGTGCCAGAAGAGCAGCTGGACTGGCACCTACGTCTCGCTGCGGTGATAAGGGACGTGTCCCATAGGTCCCGTAACCTAAAAGGCACGTTCCAGCAGCGGCTTAATGTGGCGGCGACTGAGTTGGAGACGAGGGCCGTAGGAACTCCTTCCGCGGAGCTGGCGCGCTCCAAAGCGGAGAGGATAGCGATGGCGCGAGAGATCGCCAAATTGAAGGCCGCGCAGGCGGCCCAAGGAGAAATCCTCCAGGAGGTCCTCGCGGCTGTTAAGTCGATTGGTGGATCGCAGCCGCCGCCTTCTTCTTCGGCGGGGCGTGAGGATGCCGCGGACAGGTTTGAGGAGTTCGAGCATCGGCTCCTCAACATCTTGGATGCCCGCCTCGAGGCGTTGTCGATGCGGCTGCCACCAGAGCCCATCGTCCGGCCACCTCTGGCTGCCGACAAGGCCAGAGCCCGGAGGGAGGAGTGGCCCTCGCTGCCACCCGTAGTTGCCGGGCCGTCACACGCCCAGCCTGCTGCCGCCGTCCCGCCGGCAGCTACGAGAGATAAGGGCAAGGGTAAGGGCAAGAAAACTGCCCAGCCCACCCCCGTCGCTGCCTCTCGGCCTGCCCCTGCCGCCGCGCCTCGGCCCGCCTCGGCCAGGCCCGCCCCAGTCGCTGCGCCTAGGAAGCTTCCCCCCCAGCAAGCTGCACACAAGGGGGGAAGCAAAAAAAAGAGTGGCCCTATCCCGGCCCAGCCGGTTCCGGTGCCCCGTCCCCTGCCGCCAGCCCCTCAGTCGATAGACGAGGGGTGGAATGTGGTAGCGCGGAAGGGGAAGAGGAAGAAGAAGGGCCCTCAGCCTATGGCGGCTGTTCCGGTGCCGACGCAGCGGCCTCAGGTGCAGCAGCGTAAGCCGGAGCCAAAAATTCGCCTTCCCCGCAAGGCCGCAGTCACCATTACGGTGTCGCCTGAGGGGTTGGCGAATGGCATTACTTATGCCCGGGTCTTGAAGGAGGTGATGGTGAATGTGCGCCTGGCAGACCTGGGCATAACCGAGATGAGCGCCCGGCTTATGGCCACTGGCGGGTACCTCTACGAGGTACCCGGACCGGAAACGGAGGCGAGGGCTGATGCCCTCGCCGAAAAAATGAGGGCTGTGTTCCGCGGCACGGAGCTGGAGACGGTGGTGTACGTCTCCCGCCCGTGTAAAACCGCGGAGCTGCGGGTCTCCGGATTGGACGCGTCCGCCGATCCGGAGATGGTCGCTTTGGCCCTCGCTGGGGCGGGCAGCTGTGTAGCGGCGGACGTCAAGGTCGGGGAGATCCGCCCCGACCGTTCCGGCCTTGGTGCGGCATGGGTGCGGTGCCCAGCCAAGGCCGCGGACAAAATAATCAGGGCAGGGCGCGTCCTGATAGGTTGGGTGTCGGCGCTGGTTCAGCTCCTTGAGCCCAGGCCCATGCGGTGTTTCCGCTGCCTCTTCAGGGGGCACGTGCGGATGCACTGCAGTGACGAATGTGACCGTAGCGGGATCTGCTACCGCTGCGGTCAGTCGGGCCATAAGGCCAGGGAGTGCTCCGCGGAGCCGCACTGCACTATTTGTGCAGCTGCGGGGAAGCCCGCGGGGCACCAGGTGGGCGCAAAGGCCTGTGTTGCCTCCGCTCGTCCCCGCCGCGGTAATCGCGGTGGAGGCGTTGCGGTTGTGACGCGGCCCGACCCGTCTACCCGCGCTGCACCCATGGAGATCGCCCATTAATATGGCGCAACGATTCCTCCAGGCGAATGTTAACCACTGCGCCAGGGCCCAGGACCTGCTGGTCCAAAGCCTCGCGCAGTGGTCGATACAAGTGGCTGTGGTCGCCGAGCCGTACTTTGTTCCCCCCAGGGACGACTGGGCAGGGGATCTGGACGGCTCGGTGGCCGTCATCACCCGGGGCGCCGCCGGCTCCCCGCCCTTTGAAAAAGTAGCGAAGGGCTCGGGATGTGTGGCGGTTCTGTTGGGGGGGTCTGGATTGTGGGAGTGTATTTCTCCCCCAACGGATCCCAGGCCGAGTTTGAGCACTTCCTCACTCGGCCCTGGTGGTGCAAGACAGTCAGCCTCGCCCCGTCCTCGTCGCCGGCGACTTCAATGCCAAGTCCTTGGCTTGGGGTTCGTCGGCGACCGACGTGCGCGGTGAGGCCCTGGAGGAATGGGCGATCTCGTCCGGCTTGGCCGTCGTGAATCGCGGGACGGTAGACACGTGCGTTAGGCATGACGGCGGTTCGGTGGTGGACATAACGTTCGCCACCCCGGCCCTAGCCCGCCGTGTCCGAGACTGGAGGGTCCTGGTGGGCGAGGAGACGTTGTCGGATCACCGATACATTCGGTTCGACGTCGCCTCGTCCCCAACCACCCGGTCGGGTGGGGGACCGACCGTCCCGCGATCGGACGGCCCACGCTGGGCATTAAGTCGCCTCGATGTTGAGGCCCTGAGGGAGGCCGCTCTGGCCCAGGCGCTGGTGCCCGTACCGGACGGGCCGGTACGGGTCGAGGAGGAGGCGGAGTGGTTCGGGGCGGCGATGTCGCGAGTCTGCGACGCTGCCATGCCCCGGGTCCGACGCCTCCCGGAGAAGCGCCAGGTGTTCTGGTGGTCGGCGGAGCTCACGCGGCTGCGCGCGTCCTGCGTAGCCGCCCTCCGTCAGCTGTCCAGGCACCGTCGTCGCCGGATTCGTCTACCCGGCGACGAGGACCAGGAGCGGCTGCTTCACGGCCTCCACAGGGAGGCTAAGAGAGCGCTGCACGTGGCCATTGCGAGGGCAAAGTCTGCGGCTCAAACTGAGTTCCGGGGTACTCTCGACAGCGACCCGTGGGGGCGTCCATACCGTGTGGCGTTGAGAAAGCTCCGCCCATGGGCGCCCCCGCTGACGCAGAGTCTCCGGGGCGACCTCGTGCAGGAGGTCGTCGCGGCTTTGTTCCCGGCCACGGAGGATGTCACTCCTCCACCGATGGCGTCGCGCTCGCCGACGCCGTCGTCGTTGGATTCGGCAAGGGTTATTTCGGAGGTTTCACACGAAGAAATGAGGGTGGCGGTGCTTCGGCTGCGGGCCAAGAAAGCCGCCCCGGGTCTCGACGGCATCCCCGGACGCGCTTGGGTGTTAGCCGTCGAGCATCTGGGAGCGAGGCTCCGCGGCCTCTTCTCCGCGTGCCTGGAGCGGGGCCAGTTTCCATCCCGGTGGAAAACCGGAAAGCTGGTCCTGCTCAAGAAGGAGGGTCGACCCGTAGAATCGCCATCGGCCTACCGGCCAATCGTGTTGCTCGACGAGGTCTGCAAGCTCTTCGAGCGGATCGTGCACGCTCGCCTCGTCGAGCACCTAGAGGGGGCCGGGCCGGACTTGGCGGACTGCCAGTTCGGTTTCCGGCATGGCCGGTCCACGGTGCATGCGATTCTGCGGGTCAAGGCGCACGCGGAGGATGCAGTTGCCCGGGGTAAGGTGGTGGTGGCGGTGTCGCTCGACATCGCCAACGCCTTCAACACCTTGCCCTGGGCCTGCATACATGAGGCACTGCGGTACCACTTGGTGCCACTTTATTTGCGTCGTCTGGTGCACTCGTACCTATCCAATAGGTATGTAGTGTATCCGGGCGCCACTGGGTGGCACCGGAGGGCCATGTCTGCCGGTGTTCCACAGGGCTCAGTTCTGGGCCCGCTACTGTGGAACATCGGTTATGACTGGGTTCTCCGTGGTACCAACCCCCGAGGCGTCGCTGTTGTCTGCTACGCGGACGACACCCTGGTGACAGCGACGTCGGGATGTTTCGAGGATGCCATCCTGCTCGCCTCGTTCGGAACCGAACAGGTGGTGGGCAGGATTCGGCGACTGGGCCTCTCGGTGGCACTGGGGAAAACCGAGGCCCTGTGTTTTCACGGGCCTCGGCGTGGGCCACCTGCAGGGGCCCACATTACAGTGGAGGGGGTGCGGATTCCCATCGGCACCACAATGAAGTATTTGGGATTGATATTGAGTAGCCGGTGGGATTTCCGTGCCCACTTTGAGATGTTGTCGCCGAAGTTGGTGCGGGCAGCGGGCGCGCTTGGGAGCCTGCTGCCGAACCTCGAAGGTCCCGGTAACCCTTGCCGGAGTCTGTACGCCGGAGTCGTGCGGTCCATGGCCCTGTACGGTTCACCCGTATGGGCCGGGTCCCTGAGCGCCCGCTGCGTCGCCTTGCTGCGCAAACCGCAGCGTCTGGTGGCGCAGCGGATAATCAGGGGCTACCGCACGGTCTCCCACGAGGCGGCCTGCGTGTTGGCCGGCACTCTCCCTTGGGACTTGGACGCCCGGTCCCTCTCGTCAGCGTTCCACTGGCGGAAGGGGGCGTCCCGGAATCGGGAGAGGCTTGCCCCGAGGGAGATTGCGGCCAGGTTCCGCAGAGCCGCCGTGGAGGAGTGGCATGCCAGGCTGGAGAGCCCGAGTTCGGGCTTGAGGACCGTCGCGGCAGTGCGACCTGTCCTTAGAGAATGGCTAGACAGGCGCCACGGTGCGCCTACGTTCCGGCTGACACAGGTGTTGACGGGCCACGGGTGTTTCGGCTCGTACCTGTGTCGTATAGCCGGAAAAGAGGCGTCCGCCGTGTGTCACCATTGTGGCAACTGCCGCGAGGACACGGCCCAACACACTCTGGAGGAGTGCCCAGCCTGGGTGGAGGAGCGCAGCGCTCTCATAGCAGTCGTCGGAGGGGACCTCTCGCTGCCGGCCGTGGTGTCCGCCATGGTCGGCAGCCGGAGGTCATGGCGTGCGATGGTCTCCTTCTGCGAGCGCGCCATCTCGCAGAAGGAGAGCGCCGAGCGGGATCGTGAGCAGAGCGATCCCGCCCGCCGCCAAAGGAGACGTAGGAGGCGCCGGGTGGACGACTGACCGGCGTCTCCCGCCCTGTGGAATGGGGGCGTTTGGAGAATTCCACCACGGTAACCCCTGCCTGTCGTAAGAGGCGACTAATAGGGGCCTTCCGGGGTCGCGGGCGTGCAGCGGGGGGCTGTGCGCCCCTTATAGTACTATTGTACTTGCGACCCCGGGACGGACGGCAGCACGGACGGTCGGCCTCGTGCTGCCGTAGACGCCGAGGGCGTCCTTCGGCGGCGGGGGCTTCTGAGCCCCCCCCAAATCGGAGACGGGCCGCAAGGCGGCACCGCGCAGGGGCGGTTCCGGTAGCAATCCGAGGTTATCTCAGGATACCCCGGGGCCGCCCCACTCATGCGCCGAAGTAGGCCACCGCGGGGTTTTTAGTCGGTATTGCCGGTGTAGGGAATTTGTTAGGGACTCGGCCCAGCGTCGCCCGGATGTCGACCATCTCTCCCGGGCATCACGGCGCTGGGTCGTAAGGCCGGCGAACCCGACATACCCGCCGCGTCCACCCCCCCGGGCGCGGCGGCAGTGGTAAAACACTTTTCCCCGCGACAAAAAAAAAAAAAAAAAAAAGGGATCCTTGGGGTGCGAAGTCAGGAAACCTCCACGTGGTGCACCCTGGGCAACGGCGGTCACGGATGAAGACGGTTTCGAATTTTCGTCTGCTTTCATCCGTGACCACGGCTAATATCCTGACGAGGCTGGTTGGCGGTCGTCGCCCGTTGCGGCGGCCGTCGTCTAGTGGGGAGGGTTCTTGGGGACACCCCCTAGGTTCTGTCCTGGGGGTATCGGCGGGCTCGGTGTGCGCTCACCCGCCGCCGAGCAGGCAGTGGAGGGGACGCTCTCCTTCACTGCCACCGTCGAATATCGTAATCCGGTCTCGGAGGTCTGTGGTCATGTCTCGCGCTTCGACCGGACCGAGGGTCTTGGCTTAACCGCCCGGACCGCGAGGGAGAAAACCTCTATAAAAAGTTACCCCGAATCCCAAGCGGCGGCGCACCGCGAGGGGATGCATGGCCGATGGGTAGTTCGGTCTCTAGTGCGACCCCCGTCGGAGTACCGGCCGACACTCCGGCGGTTACACCATAGGCTTACCCAGGTACAGGGGGCTCTGCCTGGGTGGACCTTTTATTTCCCCCATACTCGTGGGAACAGTATGGAATCATTTAAAAAACCTAAAAATCCCGTTGTTGTGCTGGAGCAGTTATCTGTCCAGAAGTCCGCGCGGTCGCGTGGCTCTGGACCGATCAACGTTGATGAAGATGGACCGAGACAAGTTTCTGAGCCTGAAAGCAGGCCGGGCTCTTCTCGTTCCAATAAGAGAACTCGTGAAGATCGGGCTGAATGCCTGATCTCAAGTGATAGCGACCAGGGGCCTGCGTCGAAGGTGCGGCTGCCTGACGATGATGACGACGCAGGGCTCGGGGTGCTGGTCGATCAACCTGACTGGCACTTGCGGCTTGCTGCGACGATCAGGGACGTATCTCACAGGTCTCGCAACCTGAAGGGTACTTTCCAGAAGCGGTTAAATTTGGCGGCCAATGAACTGGAGGCGAGAGCCGAGGAAACGCCCTCCGCAGAGGTGGCCCGCCTAGAGGCAGAGAAGGCGGCGATGGCTAAGGAGATTGCCAAACTACAGACTGCTCAGGCGGCCCAAGGCAAAATTTTGACTGAGGTTCTGGAGGCGCTCGAGTCCCTCGGGGGTTCGCGGCCGGCGCGAGTGCGGCCTCAGTGCGGCCCGAGGACAATCCGGGCGACCGTTTTGAGGAGTTCGAGCGTCGGCTCCTCAACATGCTGGATGCACGTCTGGAGGCGATGGCAATGCGGTTGCCGCCAGAGCCCATCGCCCGACCCCCGTTGGCTGCTGATAGGGCTAGAGCCCCAAGAGAGGAGTGGCCCTCTTTGCCACCCACTGCAGGACCATCCAGCGCCTTACGCGCTGCTCCGGCCACCGGTCCTCCGGCGACATCGAAGGGAAAGGGCAAGGGTAAGGGGAAAAACTCTGTTTCTGCCCCTGTCCCCCCAGTAACTGGCCCTCGGCAAGCCCCTGCCGTCGCGCTTCGGCACGCCCCAGCCAGGCCCGCTCCAGTGGCCGTGCCGAAACACAAGAAGAGCGGTCATGAACGGGCCCAGTCTGTCCCTGCACCCCTTCCGCTCCCGCCGCCCCCCACGTCTATGGATGAGGGCTGGGTGGTGGTGGCCAGGAAGGGGAAGAAAAAGAAGACCCCTCGGCCCGCATCGGGTGCTCCGGCCACCGCGCTGTCGCAGCAGCGGCCTCAGTTGCGGCAGCGCCGGCCGGAGCCCAAAATTCGCCTGCCCCGTAAGGCAGCAGTAACCATTACTGTGTCGCCTGAGGGGCTGGCAAAAGGCGTAACTTATGCCCAGGTCCTCCGCGAGGTGCTGGCGAATGTGCGTCTCGCTGACCTGGGCATAGCCGAAATGCGGGCCCATCTTATGGCCACGGGCGGGTATCTTTACGAGGTACCCGGCCCGGAGACCGAGGCGAAAGCGGACAAACTCGCTGACCGCATGAGGGCCGTGTTCCGCGGCACAGAGCTGGAGACAGTTGTACGGGTATCCCGCCCGTGCAAAACCGCGGAACTGCGCATATCCGGGTTGGACGCGTCCGCCGACCCGGAATTGATCACGGCGGCCCTCGCAGGGGCAGGCGCATGTACAGCGGATGATGTGAAGGTCGGGGAGATCCGCCCCGACCGTTCCGGTCTTGGCTCGGTTTGGGTGCGGTGCCCAGCCAAGGCCGCGGACAAGGTGGTCAGGACAGGACGCGTCCTGATCGGATGGGTATCGGCACGGGTCCAGCTTCTGGCGCCAAGGCCCATGCGGTGCTTCCGCTGCCTCTTTAGGGGGCACGTGCGGACGCACTGCACCGATGAATGTGACCGCAGCGATTTCTGCTATCGCTGCGGTCAGTCGGGCCATAAGGCTAGAGAGTGCTCCGCGGAGCCGCATTGCACAATCTGTGCAAATGCCGGTAAACCCGCGGGGCACCAGGTGGGCGCCAAGGCTTGCGTCGCCTCCGCTCGTCCCCGCCGCGGTAATCGCGGTGGAGTCGTTGCGGTTGTGACGCGGCCGGACCCGTCCCACAGCGTGGCACCCATGGAGATCGCCCATTAATATGGCGCAACGATTCCTCCAGGCGAACGTTAACCACTGCGCCAGGGCCCAGGACCTGCTGGTCCAAAGCCTCGCGCAGTGGTCGATACAAGTGGCTGTGGTCGCCGAGCCGTACTTTGTTCCCCCCAGGGACGACTGGGCAGGGGACCTGGACGGTTCGGTGGCCGTCATCACCCGGGGCGCCGCCGGCTCCCCGCCCTTTGAAAAAGTAGCGAAGGGCTCGGGATGTGTGGCGGTTCTGTTGGGGGGGGTCTGGATTGTGGGAGTGTATTTCTCCCCCAACAGATCCCAAGCCGAGTTTGAGCATTTCCTCACTCGGCTGGGGGCCCTGGTGGTGCAAGACAGTCAGCCTCGCCCCGTCCTCGTCGCCGGCGACTTCAACGCCAAGTCTTTGGCTTGGGGTTCGTCGGCGACCGACGTGCGCGGCGAGGCCCTGGAGGAATGGGCGATCTCGTCCGGCTTGGCCGTCGTGAATCGCGGGACCGAGGACACGTGCGTGAGGCATAACGGCGGTTCGGTGGTGGACATCACGTTCGCCACCCCGGCCCTAGCCCGCCGTGTCCGGGACTGGAGGGTCCTGGTGGGCGAGGAGACGTTGTCGGATCACCGATACATTCGGTTCGACGTCGCCTCGTCCCCAACCACCCGGTCGGGTGGGGGACCGACAGTCCCGCGATTGGACGGCCCACGCTGGGCTGTAAGTCGCCTCGATGTTGAGGCCCTGAAGGAGGCCGCTCTGGCCCAGGCGCTGGTGCCCGTACCGGACGGGCCGGTATGGGTCGAGGAGGAGGCGAAGTGGTTCGGGGCGGCGATGTCGCGCGTCTGCGACGCTGCCATGCCCCGGGTCCGACGCTTCCCGGAGAAGCGCCAGGTGTTCTGGTGGTCGGCGGAGCTCACGCGGCTGCGTGCGTCCTGCGTAGCCGCCCTCCGTCAGCTGTCCAGGCACCGTCGTCGCCGGATTCGTCTACCCGGCGACGAGGACCAGGAGCGGCTGCTTCACGGCCTCCACAGGGAGGCTAAGAGAGCGCTGCATATGGCCATCGCGAGGGCAAAGTCCGCGGCTCAGGCAGAGTCCCGGAGCACTCTCGACAGCGACCCGTGGGGGCGTCCATACCGTGTGGCGTTGAGAAAGCTCCGCCCATGGGCGCCCCCGCTGACGCAGAGTCTCCGGGGCGACCTCGTGCAGGAGGTCGTCGCGGCTTTGTTCCCGGCCACGGAGGATGTCACTCCTCCACCGATGGCGTCGCGCTCGTCGACGCCGTCGTCGTTGGATTCGGCAAGGGTTATTTCGGAGGTTTCACCCGAAGAAATGAGGGTGGCGGTGCTTCGGCTGCGGGCCAAGAAAGCCGCCCCGGGTCTCGACGGCATCCCCGGACGCGCATGGGTGTTAGCCGTCGAGCATCTGGGAGCGAGGCTCCGCGGCCTCTTCTCCGCGTGCCTGGAGCAGGGCCAGTTTCCATCCCGGTGGAAAACCGGAAAGCTGGTCCTGCTCAAGAAGGAGGGTCGACCCGTAGAATCGCCATCGGCCTACCGGCCAATCGTGTTGCTCGACGAGGTCTGCAAGCTCTTCGAGCGGATCGTGCACGCTCGCCTCGTCGAGCACCTAGAGGGGGCCGGGCCGGACTTGGCGGACTGCCAGTTCGGTTTCCGGCATGGCCGGTCCACGGTGCATGCGATTCTGCGGGTCAAGGCGCACGCGGAGGATGCAGTTGCCCGGGGTAAGGTGGTGGTGGCGGTGTCGCTCGACATCGCGAACGCCTTCGACACCTTGCCCTGGGCCTGCATACACGAGGCACTGCGGTACCACATGGTGCCACTTTATTTGCGTCGTCTGGTGCACTCGTACCTATCTGATAGGTATGTAGTGTATCCGGGCGCCGCTGGGTGGCACCGGAGGGCTATGTCTGCCGGTGTTCCACAGGGCTCAGTTCTGGGCCCACTACTGTGGAACATCGGTTATGACTGGGTTCTCCGTGGTACCAACCCCCGAGGCGTCGCTGTCGTCTGCTACGCGGACGACACCTTGGTGACAGCGACGTCGGGATGTTTCGAGGATGCCATCCTGCTCGCCTCGTTCGGAACCGAACAGGTGGTGGGCAGGATTCGGCGACTGGGCCTCTCGGTGGCACTGGGGAAAACCGAGGCCCTGTGTTTTCACGGGCCTCGGCGTGGGCCACCTGCAGGGGCTCACATTACAGTTGAGGGGGTGCGGATTCCCATCGGCACCACAATGAAGTATTTGGGGTTGATATTGAGTAGCCGGTGGGATTTCCGCGCCCACTTTGAGATGTTGTCGCCGAAGTTGGTGCGGGCAGCGGGCGCGCTTGGGAGCCTGCTGCCGAACCTCGAAGGTCCCGGTAACCCTTGCCGGAGTCTGTACGCTGGAGTCGTGCGGTCCATGGCCCTGTACGGTTCACCCGTATGGGCCGAGTCCCTGAGCGCCCGCTGCGTCGCCTTGCTGCGCAAACCGCAGCGTCTGGTGGCGCAGCGGATAATCGGGGGCTACCGAACGGTCTCCCACGAGGCGGCCTGCGTGTTGGCCGGCACTCTCCCTTGGGACTTGGACGCCCGGTCCCTCTCGTCAGCGTTCCACTGGCGGGAGGGGGTGTCCCGTCATGGGGAAAGGCTTGCCCCGAGGGAGATTGCGGCCAGGTTCCGCAGAGCCGCCGTGGAGGAGTGGCATGCCAGGCTGGAGAGCCCGAGTTCGGGCTTGAAGACCGTCGCGGCAGTGCGACCTGTCCTCGAACAGTGGTTGGACAGGCGCCACGGTGCGCCTACGTTCCGGCTGACACGGGTACTGACGGGGCACGGGTGTTTTGGTGCGTACCTGTGTCGCATAGCCGGGAAGGAGGCGTCCGCCGTGTGCCACCACTGTGGCAACTGCCGCGAGGACACGGCCCAACACACTCTAGAGGAGTGCCCAGCCTGGGTGGAGGAGCGCAGCGCTCTCATAGCAGTCGTCGGAGGAGACCTCTCGCTGCCGGCCGTGGTGTCCGCCATGGTCGGCAGCCGGAGGTCATGGCGTGCGATGGTCTCCTTCTGCGAGCGCGCTATCTCGCAGAAGGAGAGCTCCGAGCGGGATCGTGAGCAGAGCGATCCCGCCCGCCGCCAAAGGAGACGTAGGAGGCGCCGGGTGGACGACTGACCGGCGTCTCCCGCCCTGTGGAATGGGGGCGTTTGGAGAATTCCACCACGGTAACCCCTGCCTGTCGTAAGAGGCGACTAATAGGGGCCTTCCGGGGTCGCGAGCGCGCAGCGGGGGGCTGTGCGCCCTTCATAGTACTATTGTACTTGCGACCCCGGGACGGACGGCAGCACGGACGGTCGGCCTCGTGCTGCCGTAGACGCCGAGGGCGTCCTTCGGCGGCGGGGGCTTCTGAGCCCCCCCAAATCGAAGACGGGCCGCAAGGCGGCACCGCGCAGGGGCGGTTCCGGTAGCAATCCGAGGCTATCTCAGGATACCCCGGGGCCGCCCCACTCATGCGCCGAAGTAGGCCACCGCGGGGTTTTTAGTCGGTATTGCCGGTGTAGGGCATTTGTTAGGGACGCGGCCCAGCGTCGCCCGGATGTCGACCATCTCTCCCGGGCATCACGGCGCTGGGTCGTAAGGCCGGCGAACCCGACATACCCGCCGCGTCCACCCCCCCGGGCGCGGCGGCAGTGGTAAAACACTTTTCCCCGCGACAAAAAAAAAAAAAAAAAAAAAAAAAAAAAAAAAAAAAAAAAAAAGGTATCCTTCTCCCTTGAATCCCACCATCTTTTCTTCCCACTTAATATCCCCATTTGCACCTCTTAATTCTCTTTTATATAAAACAAATACTCCCTACCTACCCTCACCTCCCCAATGGTGAGATACTGCAGGGGTTTCCAGTATCCCATTAGCAGGGACCCCTGCAGTTAACCAAAGGGAAAAAAAAATAAAAAAATAGACCCTAATGAGGTAATGAAGTAATTTTAAAATAACGTTGTCTATATGTGACTGCTTCGGCGGCGTGGTTGTGTTTCAGTACGACTACCGTCCTGAGGTCTCGGTTTCGCTGTCGGGTCGGGCAAAGTGATATTGGATTTTTCCATATTAGCCCGGAGTCTGGAATTTGTGCCCGATATGGCGATAGGCTCGCCCCCTATCACATCTGGGACGGAACTAAGCTCGGCGAAATGTGGGTGTACTAGTTCGCTAGTGCGCCTCTGCCTACCCCTTCGAGGATACAGGCGTGAGCTTATGTGATGTTATGTTATGTCTATATGTGCTTCAAAATGAAATGAAGACTGCGTAATTCTGTTGAAGGGCAAAAACTTTATTCATTGTTTTCGGGTTAAGCAACTCGTGCGTGGAATTCCCCGGGCTTTCTGTTCACTAAATTCACGGTTCGTTTACATCATACTGATTTTTCCACATAAAAGTGAATGAATTATTCAACAGCAAAACCTTTTTTACATTATAGGAAACAGAGGAATTGCTGGCTAATGTAAAATATCGCATGAATGCACATCTTTTAAACTTGTTCAATTTATTTGGATGGTAGAATGCCTTGATTGCTTTTTTGGTTATCGGTCCAGACTTCGAGAGGGGTGGCGTATGTAGGTGAGTTCTCTGAGTTCTTTGTTCCCAAATTGGGCTGCGTTCAAGTAAATTTAAAGGGAAGTTTTAGGCCAAACTAGAACACCCATATATGTCTGAGCACATTTCCGTCTTAGATGTGATAGGACGAGCCTATCGCCATATTGGGCACAAAATTGACAGCCTCCGTGGCGCAGCGGGCGAGTAGCCGGCTGTGAAGCGAGAGGCCGCGGGTTCGATTCCCGCATTGAGACAAATGTTTGTATGGCCCACAGATATTTGTTTCAAGTCTGGGTGTTGTGAGACCGTGCGTCTCTTATAGTCTCTGACACCCACGATACAAGTTATTCCTAGTGTGGGGTCAAGACTAGGTGTGTGACTGAAAAAAAATCGTACTTTGGGCCGATACTGAGTACAAAAACCAATATCACTTTGCCCGTCCCGGAAATCGAACCCTAGACCTTAGAACGATAGTAGATGCACTAAATACCACCACGTCATCGAAGCCGACAGTGCAGTGCAAAAGTAGTTAAATTAACTTACTCGTAATACATAAAACTTGTGCTTGACAAATTCGTTCACAAAACTAAAAGGACGAGAAGTTAAGTTACAAACATTGGAGACCATTGCAAAATCCACAAACAATGTTTGTCTTCACAAAAGGTATTTTAAAGAGCACCGTCCACATAATTCAAGAGTGGCGCCGCAGTTAGTTTCAATTCGAGGACAGTTTTCGTAACAGGAGTGGCGGTAATACAAGTTTGTACAAACATTTGTGTGTTCGGCGTAGTGTCAAAACATTGTAAAGGAGAAGTGTGACTTCAACTATGAACAATTAATAGTGTACTTTTGTTGAAATTCTATCATATTTCTATCTGCCCTTACCTACTTTAATATGAGGTCGGCACAACACACCTTTTCAAGCATGTTGCAGAAATGATTTGGCTTAGTTTTATGACCAGCCGTCTGCCTGACGTCAACCCCCTCTGGGGGATTCAGTACCGACTAAATCAAATTAGAAAAATCACTTTGCCTGACCTGGGAATCGAACCCAGGTCTTCCCGGTCCACAGCCCATATATGCTGCTAGACCAAGGAGGTGAAGTTTCGTATTTTTTATAACAAAGTACAATATAAAGCACAAAATAAAATTTTACAAGTTAAACCATAATATTTAAATATTTCGAGGACTTTAGTAGGCCTACATTATAAAAAGAATTAAAATACTCAGACTATAATAAAACAAATTTCATTGAGGGACACACCAATAAAAGCTAGATGCTGCAAATACCAACATAACAGGAAGAATTAAAGTTTTAGAAATTACAGACGGGTTTTAACTGACTTTAAAAATGAGATGCGCGATTCTCCTAGAGTGTTTTATAATGTAATATTATATAGGAAAATAGTCGCCTCCTTGGTCTAGTGATAACATACATGCGCTGTGGACCGGGGGTCCTGGGTTCGATTCCCAGGTCGGGCAAAGCGAATTTTCTAATTTAAATTTACCCGGGACTGGACCCCTCAGAGGGGGTTGACGTCAGACAGGCACCAGGTCGTGAAAAAATTGACAAATTTTTTCTGCAACATACTTGAATACGTGTTGCGTTGACTCTACATTAAGGTGGGTAAAAAGAAAGAAAGATATTGTAGAAGTATAGGATAAAGATCAAGGAGGTCCTTATAATTTTGGTTAAGATCTTATAGCGATGAATGTGGGAGTGAAAAATCTCAACGCAAACATCCCATTTGTTTCATCTCATAGTAATATTACATAACATAAGCTCACGCCTGTATCCCCGAAAGGGTAGGCAGAGGCGCACTAGCGAACTAGAACACCCACATTTCGCCGAGCTTAGTTCCGTACCAGATGTGATAGAGGGCGAGCCTATCGCCATATCGGGCACAAATTCCAGACTCCGGGGTGACATGGAAAAATCCAATATCACTTTGCCCGACTCGGGGATCGAACTCCGAAGTCGTACCGAAATACCATCACGCCACCGAGGCAGTCATATAAACAATGGTAATAACTAAGCAAACAATATTACGAGTATATCCTTACTAGGTAGTGATAGATGTACAGCAAGTACTGGAACAATACAAGCATAATTTACAGTAACACGATGCCTAAGCCAGAGGTTGTCAGTTCCACAACAAGTAAACTACTCGCAAGAGAATTTAGTACAACTGTTAAGCAACGAGCAGACTGCTTGGCAGATGACGTTTAATACAATTACATAAGCCGAGAGTCAGTTAGATTTATTTATTTATTTTATCATTTTAGGACAGCCTCCAGACTAATGTTACACTGAATTGCTTAAACTTAGTTACAATATTATTGACAACAAGCTCCCACATATGGGTAACTATTTAAATATGTACAAAACAGAAACATTATAAATAACCAATTTTAAAGTGCAAGTTCAACAAACACCGCAGTTATTTAATCCTTAGGATACAAAAAATATTTCAAATCAAATCAAATCAAATCAAAATATTTATTCACTTAGTTAGTGCTTCATTACGAAGGCACCTACTAGTGCAAAATAAATCTATATCTAGACTACTCGGGTAGATGATAGGAATATCCGCCAAATACTCATACACTTAAGGTCGCCTTATGTAGTTTAAAGCCGCCTATCGTGTCTTTTATATAGCGAAAAACAATGTAAGAAGCGTTTGAAGTTGAGTCCCGTTCTAGTTTTCGGTCGTAAAGCCCTAAAATTCTAACGGTCTTAAAATAACGAGTGGCGCCGACATAACGACCTTAAATCATATACCAGATATACCTTACAATATTACCAAAAATCAGTCCAATAGGTGAAATAGTTTAGGCACAGGATTGATTTATTGTTTCCAATTTTTGCACATGAAGTACAATCGGGGCGACTTTTAACAGCCGATCATATCGGTCAAAAACTTTTGTCGATAACAGTGGCGGAGGGTTCATACAACATGTTTCCTTCCGGCATACCTTTTCTGAAAATGTCTATTAATAAATAGGTATTAATACAAAGAGAAGCCAGCATCAGCTTTCCTTTTCGCCACTGGTCGATAACAAACATGAATGGACTTGTCCGGCATGACGTGGATGCGAGGGCCATGCACCGTGTACCTACTGAAGTTTACCTACATGTAGATTTTCGCGCATTATACCGCTTTTACACAGTATAAATTATGTGACATTTAGTAACCGAACCTTCGCTATTTATTTTGTTCGAAAAATGTATTTTTTCAGTGTTGAGCTTAGAGATTTTTTATTGATGTGGTTAAATTTAAAAATACTTACTTATATTACTCGTTATCATAGCCGAATTTATACCGTAATATAAATCGTCCTTGCTCGTTATTAAATTTAATATCGTTATGTTGGCGCCATTCTGTATGAGAGTTTTGAAATTGGAATTTATTTTAGAGTTGTTACAATTTTATTTCGTTTGAATTAGGAATACTACTCCCCTTCCACCAACCCAAATCACACTCTGAGGGGTCGACGTCACACACTTTTGTCAGCATGTAGCAGAAAAGATTCGACTTAGGTTTTTCAACTAGTCCACATGCCAAAATCTATTTTTAGGGGATATAGTCCTGGGAAATTCGTATTAAAAGAATCGCCCAGTCCACAGCCCATATATGCTACCACTATATCAAAAAGGCGACAATCACGTCTTCTCACACTATTTTACTATTATTTCTTAAAGGAGGTAGAGCCACGCTGTAGCACGTAACGTCTACAGCACGAATGGGCCGGCTCGACCGGTTTGAAACCACTGTCTCACAGAAAATCGACGTAAAGTGGTAGCTTACTGTCGCATTTCGTTCGATGAATGAAATTTCCGGTGGCCCATTTCCCCCCTCCCTTGCACCATCCCTTTTCCATCCCCTTCTCCCTCCTTTCAGATTGGCAACGCACCCATGATTCTTTGTCTTGGGTATCTATGGACGGTGGAGATCACTTACCATCAGGTGACCCAGCTGCTCGTTTGCCAATCTGTGCTATAAAAAAAAGGAAGTAAGTTTTCATTTCTATCATTTACTTTTAATTTAACGTTGTTGAAATTGTAAAGTTGCAATTCAACTTAATCGCTCCGTTTGCAGGGTCGGCCATAACTCGAAACGTAATATTTGTGTTGAGAACTTGAGGTAGGTTAATCATAAAGTCTTATTTAAATATTCAATTTAGCTAGGAAATATAGGCATTTATTAAAGGGAGGTTTGTTGTGTGTAGTGATTTCTTGTGTTGTATGTAGCGCGAAACTTGCAACCCAAAAGTTGTGACCTCATTGTCTTAAGTTACTCAGTCATATTTTAAACATACGCGCGCAATGTCGTACCAGCGTAATACCAATATGTATATGTATAATAGTAATGTTTAGACAATAAGTGTCTTATGTGATTCTTGAACATTCACAGAATATTCTAGGATGTAAATTGTAATAAGCGCTCTCGTATTGTAATAAGTGGTAAATGGCGTTACTGACGTTTGAGATCTTTTTTTGTATGGAAACTTGCTGGATAGTCCCACTATAGTTATTAATATCAACGGCCGAATGGTCAAACGCTACTCAACTTTAATGGCTTCTTACATTGATATTCGGCATACAATTTTGACAGATAAGGCGGCCTAAGACGATATAAGGCGACCTTAAGTGTATGAACATTCGGCGGTAAATCTCTTTGTATGATTTAGTAGCTGTATTGTTTTTACCCACATAACATAAGCTCACGTGTCTATCCCCGAAGGGGTAGGCAGAGGCACATTAGCGAATTAGAACACCCTGATTTCGCCGAGCTTAGTTAATATATTCCAGACTCCAGGCTGCTATTGAAAAATCCAATATCACTTTGACCGACCCGGGGATCGAACCCGAGACCACAGGACGATAGTCGTACTGAAAGTCAACCACGAAACCGAGGCAGTAGCAGAGGTAATAATCCATTATTGATTTATTTATCATCAAACTTCTTATTAGTCGTATTATTCAACGTACGATAGTTCTTTGAAAATATAAATAAGTGTTTCATAAAATTTACGTACGTATTTCGGTACGACTACGGTTCTGAGGTCTCGGGTTCGATTCCCGGGTCGGGCAAAGTGATATTGGATTTTTCCATATCAGCTCGGAGTCTGGAATTTGTGCCCGATATGGCGATAGGCTCGCCCTGGGTGTTCTAGTTCGCTAGTGCGCCTCTGCCTACCCCTTCGGGGATACAGGCGTGAGGTTATGTATGTTATGTTTCATAAAAAAAGGTTACGAAATATTCATATCAAAGTATACTGACTGAATAATGTATTTAGTTTCACTAAAGTCAAGCCACGTCAGATAGTAATAGTCAACGATCCAGAAAATAAGATCGTTCTTATAAATAAGTTCTTCTATAGATTTATATTTTGTTGTGAGATTATTTTCGTATGTCTGTTGCGATAAAATGCTGATATCTTTTTGTATCTCAATATTAGGTGGCCGTGTAGGGAATATACTTAACTGCCTGTATATCACGGGTGATTTTGTTTTATAAATATAGATATGAAATTATAGACAATGGAAATTTCTCGAATATTTTCATTCATTGCGAAGGCTGAAGACTTATGAGTACAACTTTCTTGCTTTCTTTCTACCTGCTCTTATACCATACCTTAATGTGGGTGCAACACACATTTTTTAAGCTTGTCGCAGACAGGATTTGGCTAAGTTTTTACTACCAGCCGCCTTTCTGACGTCAACCCCCTCTGGGGAGAAACTACGAGTACAATATTAATTGAAAATTTAATTAATGTATCAATGACATAGACCTTTCGAAGTAAATATCAGGATATTGAAGTATTTCTTTACACATATCACGCCTGTATTTTAGGTAGGTAGACAGGGACTATGAAACACATGTTATGTATGTGTGTGGACCGGGACGTCCTGGGTTCGATTCTCAGACCAAGCAAAGCGAATTTTGTAATTTAGTTTTTCCGAGACTGGATCCCCCAGAGTAGGTTGACGTCAGACAGGCAGCCAGCCGTAAAAACTAAGCTTTACCAGATAACTTTCTGCAACATGCTTGAAAAAGCGTGTTGCGCCGACCCCACATTAAGGTGAGATAAGGGCAGGTAGAAAAAAAGACAGAAGTTATGAATTTACACATCCTAATATTCTGACATACTTTCGCTTCATCTCCTTTAATTACTGACTGCCTCGGTGGCGTGATGGTATTTTGGTACGACTACGGTTCTGAGGTCTCGGTTTCGATCCCCGGGTCGGGCAAAGTGATATTGGATTTTTCCATATCAGCCCGGAGTCTGGAATTTGTGCCCGATATGGCGATAGGCTCGCCCCCTATCACATCTGGGACGGAACTAAGCTCGGCGAAATGTGGGTCTTCTAGTTCGCTAGTGCGCCTCTGCCTACCCCTTCGGGGATACAGGCGTGAGCTTATGTTATGTTATGTGTTCCTTTAATTACTCTTTTCATACAAAACATTTCCATGCATTATTTAGAGCATATCTAATACAGTAGAGGTAAACAATAAACACGGTCAAGCAACAAAGCAAATACATTACTATAGCAGACTATAACAACGGATCGATTAAGCCGATCTAGTAATGGATAAGTTCTGTTTGTTCCTGAATGTTCTAAACTTTGCCTCCGCTGTCCAACTATCCACGGTATTTAATTATCCCGAATATTATACTGACTGTCCTATTATACGTAGATGGAAAGTTCTCAGAATGAAATACAATTATTATTAATCATGCTAACTTGATTTAGAAAACCTCTGAGCGTAAATAAAATTATATATTACATATTATGTAAGGGTCGAAGTGATAACATCCCTTTGAACCGACTTCAAAACAGAAGGTCCTCAATTAAATACCCAACACCTAACAGTCACACACATAGTCCTGACCCCACACTAAGATCGAGTCTTGTGTCGTGGGTATCAGGAACTACGAGTATCGTATGTTATTTTTATACCGTATGTTATATTATTGTAATTCGTCTGTTTTTATGTATGTTTTTTTTTTATGGCACTTGAAATACATTATGCCAATGTCAAGTTAGGGAAATTGTTTTCCTACATCTAAGTTTTCGCAAGTGCAATGAAGTCGGATGTGTTCGATTTCAAGGCCCTGCTGGAGTTTTGGCGTCAATTCCTTCCAGTTTGATGCTTTTTAGACGATTTTCTCGCAGCGGAGGAATCGAACATGGTCGACCCATCCACCCGATAAAAAGCATCCAAAATCACTTATTTCAAAGCTTCCACATACTGTCCATCTTCGTTGATGTTTATTGCTTAGATACACATCAAATTTAAACCACAAACACAACTTTAGACTAACATATGAAATCATTAAAACAAGCGACCACCCGCACCGTCAGAATTCCCGCCAAAAACCACTTTATGTATGTTCCCCAATATCTCCGCCTAAGGGAACGTTCCCTGGGTACGTACCCATATTACGTGACCCATTCAGGGTGGGGGGTCTTCAAAATACCATGCTTGATCACCGTTGTGGGCTCTTAGGTTTTCATCACGTAGTCAATATAATCTAGGGAAATCTCGTGGTTTTCGAGCTATATTCAAATATGGCGCTCAGCGTTTAGCTTTTTTTAAAGTCACAAGTGGCAGCACATCATAATAATTTGTTTTTTAACTTTTTTCAACAAAAATGCTTTAAAACCATATAAAAAATTACTACGTGAAAACTACAGGGGAGGGGTATAAAAAATGTATAAAATGGGTCATGTAATATGGGTACGTTCCCTAATGTGGACCGATTTTCAATATTGTTTTTTAGCACATATTAATATTATTTTTGTGTTCGATAGAGGTTATTCCAAGGGGGTCCCATATAAATTTGGTCACGATCAGATAAGTTTTGAAGTCGGTCCGTTATGTTTTTTTAACTTATAATTATTATGAGACGGGTAAAAATAGACTCTGCGTTCGATTTTCGCCCCGAAGGAAATGTGTGTGTGATCCATAGGTATTTATTTTATGTATTTTTGATACCTGCGGTTTATGTGTGACTGACTCTCTAGTTCATTTTGTCTCCCGCTTTACTACGGAGGAAAGAGGAAAACGCTTTTCCAATTCCTTTCTATTTTTCTATTCCATTAATTCCGTTGCGGGATAAAGACAGTTTTGCATACCCAGCAACTCGCTGAGCTGCTCAATGTTGGTAAATGCGTGCCATTGTTGATCCTGGCTTTACAGGGACTGGATAGTCTATTGGGCCTGCCAAGTTATTATTATTTGCTTTGACTTCGAAATCTTAAAGCTCTTTTAAGAAAAACAATCAATACAGTTGTATTTGCTTGAGGTCTAATAATAGAATTTTACTTTATTCTTTAATTATCTTTAGTTATACATATCTCAAGTATATTTAATAAATATTTCTTTATTTCTTTTCACCTGCCGTTATCCCACCTTAATGTGGGATCGGTGCAATACACTTTTTCATGCATGTTACAGAAATGATTTGGCTAAGTTTTTACAACCAGCTGTCGCTTGACGTCAACCTCCTCTGAGGGATCCAGTCCCGGGCAAATTAAATTGGAAAATTAGCTTTGCCCGACCTGGGAATCGAATCCACGACCTCCCGGTTCACAGCCCATACATGCTGCTACTAGACCAAGGAGGGGACGAAGGACTCAAAAAAGTACATTTGATAAATAATCTGTCTAATTTGATAATAATATAAGAAACAAAAGTTGGCTTTGAAGTTTTTACGGCAATCACTTTTTTACGAAATGACTAGTATTTCAAACTCTGAAGTGTGTAATTTGGAAGAAAAACTGCCTTATGTACAAAGGTAATGAAAGAACAAGATTGTTAAAGTTCTGTGTTTAAAACCAAACTTGTAGACATAACTCGCGGTAACTGCGTGAAGTTGTGAAACTCCAGCGATTTCGTAGACGCTTGCTGTCTCGTTCCTTGTTTTTGTGTCAAATGTATTGGAATTATCTATAAATTATTTTGACTTTATCGAGCGACTTTAAAAAAAAGAGAAAAACCCTCAATTCGACTGTATGTTTTTAATGTATTTTACGATATATCTCCGCCAAATGTGGACCGATTTTCCGATAGAGTTTATTCCAAGAGTGGTCATATATATTTGGTTAGTAAGATATGCTTTGAAACTTGTGATTGTACTTAATCATCTCCTTGGTCTTGTGGCAGGGTATAAGGGCTGTGAACTGCGTGGTTCTGGGTTCGATTCCAGGTAAAGCTTGAGTTTTTCTGAAACGATTTTCGCGGGAATAAATGCCCTATAGGTTTGACGTCAGGCATGCGACTGGTCGTAAAATTAAAGCCAAATCCTTTCTGCAATTTTAAAAAGTGACTCTATGTTGAAAGGAGAGCAGGTGGAAAGAACATTATCATATTTTATAGTTTTACGATTACATTGTTACATCATTAAATGATAGAAAAATTTGTAATCGTTATTAAATTCCTCAGAATCATACTTATTTAGACTATCATAAATTATAATCAATTTGCAGCAGTATCACGTGTTTTCACACATACTTTATCTCTAAAGTTATTAGTTAAACCTAGTGAGGTTTCCAAAACTTTCCAACTCACTCCATTTCCATCATCTCTCAAATCCTTCTGGCCTACATTAAAGAAGTCGATAATTCACGAAATTGGATTTGTCAGTGCTGAAACTGATCATGAATAAATCCGTAAAACTTTTACGGACTCAACGAATCACATTAAAAAGTTTGTAAGCGTTGGGGAATTTTTAAAAACCGTGCTCTTATTGACTTTGGAGCACCAATTTGATTTGTGTTGTAAAGTTGGCGGCACTTCCAAGTGTTGAATTGGCATTTTATTAATGTCTTCGATATTTCTAGATAAATGACTTTGCAGTTTCCAACAGTTTTAAAGGTTATTTATTTCCTGATTTTTTTCTATATTTCTTATCGAATTCAAATAGCATTAAGACTATAATGCGGTTGGTATCCACTAATTTCTGTTACTTTTACCTTATTTATTTAGATACTTTTTTCTTTGTTTCTACCTATCCTTATCCCAGCTCGATGTGGGGTCGGCGCAACACACCTTTTCAAGAATGTTGCAGAAAGGCTTAATTTTTACGACCGTCTCCCTGCCTTACGTCAGCCCCTCTGAGGGATCCAGTCCCGAGCAAATTAAATAAGAAAACTCTCTTTGCTACCTGGGAATCGAACCCACAGCCCATAATATGTGCTGCAAATAGAGCAAGGAGGCGGCTGACAAACGCAGTGCAGTGTTTATAGTAATTTGTAATTTTGATTAATGTCTACACTGTATATAACTAAGCGTTTATACAATGAGAAAATACCGTCTTGTTCTTTAGGCATTAAAAAACTCACAGCTTTAGTTTAATTAAATCCAGTAAAATTATAAGTAGTTTTAGACAATGTATCTTTGTCTATATAAACTGCACGCCACTGATTTCATATCAGTCGTTTGTTGGTTAGTAATATTCGTTATATAGACCCCTACTTGTGGCTTAAGTACTTATACTTATGAGACACTGTCTACCCTGACAAGTTGCCAATTACATAGTTTAAGACAACATCACCAAAATCAGATTTTTACAATAGGAGGTATGGTTGTAGTGAAGCGAGAATTGTAGTAAATATTTATGAAAGAATTTTGTCTATCCTAATCTAAATGTCTATGCACGTCCCTGTATGAAATAAACAACAGTAGCTCACAATCAATATGAGGTTGTCGGCGACACAGCAGTTGTAAGATAGATATTCAAATTATGTACATACATATACCGTGTTTACCTTATGTTCTCATGTTACAATGTTAAAGATATGCGTTGTACACAACAATAAAATTGTCGTTTACGCCCGAATGGTCAAACGCTAATCAACTTTAACGGCTTCTTAAATTAATTTTCGCCATACCATTTTGACAGATAAGGTGGCCTTAAACGACATAAGGCGACCTTAAGTGTATGAACATTCGGCGGTTAGGTAATCAAATATTCTTGTTATACACTACTGCATAAACATTTATTTAATTTGACAGCCTCGGTGGCAAAGTCGTCGTATTGGTCTCGAAGCAGCGCATATGAGCTGTGGACAGGAAGGTCTAGATTCGCATCTGAAATCCGACATAGCTGTTTATCTAAAATGATTTACTGAGACTGATGATAATGTTATCTGGAGGATCTTAGAGAAGATTGGCATCAGGCAGACAGTCTAAAAGTTAAGCCGAATTTTTCTGCAACATATGGGATAAAGGCAGTGGGAGATTAATAGCTTACAATTTGATAATATCTGAGCAAGACTGCTCAGCAGCCCGAGCAGGAAAATTTCTGACAATTCGTGTATTCGAGCTCGATGCGAGTCTAATTTGTATGAAATATTACCCAAATGTCATCAGTGCGCACCGAGCTCGAATACATTTACGATCGTCAGAAATGTTCCTGCTCGGGCCGCTGATTTTAACTCCGAGATCAAAAACAAACCGCTCCATATTATTTCTTCATATAAAAGTACATGAATACATTAATCTCATTATTTTTAACAAGCTAACTTACCAACAACTTCATGTGTCTTTTACTTTAACATAACATAACATAAGCTCACGCCTGTATCCCCGAAGGGGTAGGCAGAGGTGCACCAGCGAACTAGAGCACCCACATTTCGCCGAACTTAGTTCCGTCCCAAATGTGATAAGGGGCGAGCCTATCACCATATCGGGCACGAATTTCAGACTCCGAGCCAATATTGATAAACCTAATATAATTTGCCCCACCCAGGAATCGAACCCGAGAACTCAGGACGGTAGTCGTACCGAAATACTACCACGCCACCGAAGCAGTTTAATTTACTACAATGTAATAGAGTTATATAACCAGTGAGCAAATATTTAATTATAGCTTTTAAATCTTAATTTATTTTAAAATAAACTCTGTTTAACGCCTTGCACTTTATCTATTTACTTTAAATTTTGATATACGAATAACATGTAAGTTAAATTAAGTTTAGGACTAACTTAAAATTTTAATAATAATGTTGCATGTCGCCCTTACTCATTTAATCCTATTATGATGGTTTCATAAACAAAGTAAAGCTTTATTACCGTCGTTGCAAATTAATTGAATTTAAATTGACGTGTGTTTAATCATTTGCGTGGTTGTGATGCGGTTAATTTGTAATGTTCTACTTAGATCCGTGTATTTTCTTTTTAGCTGAATTCTAATATTAGCCCTGTAATATTACTGTCCCACTGCTGGGCATGGGCCTCCTTTACTAATGAGAGGGCCTTTGCTAGGCTTAGTCTATCACGCTGGCCTAATGTGGGCATCAGACTAAGGCCTAACCCCTCTCATTAGTAGAGGCGGCCCGTGTCCAGAAGTAGGACAGTAATATTACAGGGCTAATATTATTATTTATTTATTATATAGCCTATGCCGTGTAGAGTGATATTAGATTTATTTCCAAATGTAAATGCTTAACTACATCATCATCATCATCATCAGCCATAGGACGTCCACTGCTGGACATAGGCCTCCCCCAAAGATTTCCAGATCGACCTGTTGGAAGCGGCCTGCATCCAGCAACTTCCTGCGACCTTTATCAGGTCGTCGGTCCACCTTGTAGGTGGACGTCCTACGCTGCGCTTGCCGGTACGTGGTCTCCACTCGAGAACTTTTCTGCCCATCGGCTATCAGTTCTACGAGCTATGTGCCCTGCCCACTGCCATTTCAACTTGCTAATCCTCTGGGCTATGTCGGTGACTTTCGTTCTTTTACGGATCTCCTCATTCCTGATTTGATCACGTAGAGAAACACCGAGCATAGCCCTCTCCATAGCTCGCTGAGTGACTGAGCTTTCTAAATCGGCCCATAGTTAGAGGCCACGTTTCAGTGCCATAAGTCATCACTGGTAACACACACTGGTCGAAGACTTTTGTCTTCAGGCACTTAACTACGCGCAGGTGGAACTAAAACATAGCTATTAAGTCTATAATAACAAAATTAATATTTTCAAAGTCGGCGGATATTGCTAAGTACAAAATGATAGGAACGCCATTTTCTCTAACGACAGGCTTTATGCCGTGAAAGAGTATTTGATTTGATTTTTATCGTGATCTTTATTACCAACTTGTTGCTTTGTTTGCATTCAGGTTATGAATACTTAGCTCTTTAATTTAACTTTACCGTGGAACCTTCTGCTGATTGTATTGTTATTGGCATTATTGTTTCCACAATAATTATATTACTAAGATACTTTTTTAAAATAAAATTTTCATTAGTCACAAAATCAGACCCAACATAGAAAAGAAAAGACTATCAAGTATTAAGGTCAAATTTCCAATAACAATTTTGTTGTTTTACAGGTGTTTCATACACTAACTGTCAAATAAATAAATAAATAATAAATAACACCCAAGAGTCACACTCATAGTCCTGACCCCACACTAAGATACTAGTCTTGTGTCGTGGGGGTCAGGAACTACTAAAGACTTTCGGACTCACAACACCCAGACCCGAAACAAATATCTGTGGGCCACACAAATATTTGTCTCGGTGCGGGGATCGAACCCGCGGCCTCTCGCTTCACAGCCGGCTACTCGCCCGCTGCGCCACGGAGGCTGTCAAAATGTCAAATATTTCTCCTAAAATAAAAAAATATATGAAAAATTATTTTCTGCGTGTGTCTACAACAAACAGTTTTCTATCTATCTATCTTTTTTTATAACCCTAAATAATATAGACTAACTGCACACACTAAGGCTGATCGAACTTTGACTTAGTCCGAGTCATTTTTTACAAGAAAAACAGACTGACAGGCAGATTAAGCAAATATATTCTTGTAAAAAATGGCTCGGACTAAGTCGAAGTTCGAGTTACAAATTGCAAATCCTCACTGAGGTCGTTTCTATGACTCAGACTTAGTCGAAGTTTGCTCTATAAATCTCAGCCTAAAGGCGCCTTGCACCACTATGACTAACCTGCAGTCATTCATGACATGTAATTCATTACATGTAGTACAATACATGTAATGAATTACATGTCATTTATATACATTTTTTTCAATTTACTTTAGGTTAAGACTAACTACCACGCTGGCCTAATGCGGATTGGCAGACTTCACATACCTTCGAAATTCCTGTGAAGAAATTATCGGGTATGCAGGTTTCCTCACGATGTTTTCCTTCACCGTTATTGCAAGCGATATTTCAGACTAAGGCCTAACCCCTCTCATTAGTAGAGGAGGCCCGTGCCCAGCAGTGGGACAGTAATGTTACAGGGCTAATATTATTATTATTAAGAGTAACTATAGGTTATTAACAGTGGTGCAAGTCGCCCTAAATAAATCAACAAATAATTAAATAGTTTGCATCAAATGCGAGGTTCCAAAAAGAACTAAGTTTCATAAAGCTCGTTTAATTATTTATTATTTACCTTGTGTCAACGTCGGCTTTATTGAAGCTTTCAGTCTTTCTTTGCCGTTACGTTACAAAGTTTCCGTCGATTTAATCAACCTAGTACTGGATTAAAATATTTACGTAATGAAAAACTTGATACTGAACTCGACTGCCTCGGTGGCGTGGTTGCATTTCGGTACGACTACCGTCCCGAGGTCTCGGGTTCGATCCCCGGGTCGGTCAAAGTGATATTGAATTTTTCCATATCAGCCCGGAGTCTGGAATTCGTGCCCGATATGGCGATAAGCTCGCCCCGTAGCACATCTGGGACGGAACTAAGCACGGCGAAATGTGGGTGTTCTAGTTCTAGTGCACCTCTGCCTACTCCATCGGGGATACAGGCGTGAGCTTATGTTAATAACTTTATATACTGTTTGTAGATAAAAATTAAATAAAAATACTTTCATCTGGATTCTTTATAATAGGATTCCAAAAAACTATCGATTGTGATGACGTCACATTACGTATTTTTGAAGATAATCCTTATCGACCGACTTCCAAAAAGGAGGAGGTCCTCAATTCATCTGTATTTTTTTTCTTGTTACGCGATATCTCCGCCGAATGTGGAACGATCTTCAAAATTATTTTAGTGTCCGATAGAGCTTCTTTCAAGGGTGGTCACATATAAATTTGGTCACGATCGGATTTGAAGTCGGTCTGTTAAGTTTTTAAACTTGTGATTATTTGTAACATCAAGATTAATGGCATAATGAAGAAAATATTGTATGATTTAAATATCGTATACATACTTTCCCCAAAAAACTATTACTGAAATATTCGTAACAATTTTCAATAAAGATAACTTAGCTAGTTCATCTAAATTTTTTTTCTTTATAGCAGTGGCAGACAGGCAGATGGGTCAACTGATGATGTCCACCGCCCATAGACACAAAAAGAATCATGGGTACGTTGCCAACCTAAAAGGAGGTAATGGAAGGGGAGGAAAAGGTATTGGGAAAGGGAGGGGGGAATGTGCCACATTACGTCGGTTTTCTATGAGACAATGGTATCAAACCGGTCAAGCCGGCCCATTCGTTCTGTAGACGTAACTGTCTACAGCGTGGCTCTACCACTCAAAAACATCTACATAATTATACATTTATCGTCATGAAATTCCAGGACTTTCACAGTTTCATCTTCTCAAATATATTTAGAAAAGTAAATAAACTCTGTAGTTTACTGTGAATTCCAAAAATCAGACTCTATTGTTTAGTAAATACAATTAATAAAAACTAAGGCAAAACTGACATGCTAGTAAAAAAAAAGGCAAAAACTTATTGAAAGTCTATTCTATATATTTGAAGGAGATAAACAATACGTGTTTTATTTATTCATATTCCAAAGTTATTTTCAAACCTATTCATATAATGAACCGTGATGCCAACTACTTGCCCACTTTATTACAGTTACTTTTAATATTTAACGCTCAGGTTCGGAGGCCGCGCTAACGTCTCACTTAAGGGATCGTTAAGTGTTTTCGAAAGTCGCCATTAGTGTGAAATATGAATTAATGGGTGTGCAGCGACGCTGCGGCGTCATCGGTATAAGGCTCAAGAGGTATACATAGACTAGAAACTCCATGGAGAAGCTATCAAAAATTATCTTTGGGTTTGTAGTTGAAAAAATCATACGTGAATTGCGTAGGAATGACTATGAATCATTTAAGCGAGAGCTGGATAGCCTCGCTCTTAATAATATTTATTAGTAAAGCCACACAATTAAGACATATGAAGCATGGCTTTAAGCATGGAAGATGGGAAGGGAATGTAAATGTATGTATTTAATGTGTGTATTATATATATGCACATGTGTACACATGTGGGTGTGTGCACATACACATGATAGTGTTTTTATTTTTAATTCTATTTTTTTCCCTCTGTGTATTTTAATAGACCTAAGTACCTAATTATGTAACAGCTAAAACGCAATAAATGTCATTTTCTTTATTTCTTCTTTCTTTCTTTCTTTTAAAAAAACCTTTTTACAGAATAATTTCAAATAAACATAGGCAGGTACTCTTCCAACTGTAATTTTCAACGAAATATAATATTCTATTTTTTATAGAAAAAACTGGCAAACGAGTCCCTTTTTTGGTCTAGTGGCAGCATATATGGGCTGTGAACCGGGAGGTCCTAGGTATGATTCTCAGATCGAGCGGGGTAATCTTGTAACACTATTTTCGCGGGACTGCCAGGGGGGTTGACTTCAGGCAGGCAGACGGTCGTAAAAACACCAAATATTTTCTGCAACACGTTTAAAAAAGTGTCCATATATACCCATCCAAATCAGGAGTAATGGTTTTTTTTCATTGTATTATATTTATTATAGCACAAAGCAAAAATCTATGCTAAATATCACTTACATTTATACAGTAATAATGGGGCAACATGCACCACTATTACTAACATACAGTTAATCTTAACCTCAAGTTACATTGAAAAAAAAATATGAGTGATATGTTGCGTTTTATATGTTTGAAAATATGATATGAACTAATTAAAGCTGCTCCACATCTTTCTATTGACAAACGCGCATAACCAAGTAAGCTGAGGCGGGTGGGTTATGATTGATTATATCGTATTCAGTTACCAGAGCTTTCAGGCGCTCATTTAGAACGGACGTCACGGCGCGGGCTTCGCGCTTCCCGAATATTTCGAACAATGAATAAAGACAACCATAGATTTAGGATTTACAACCCACATCAACATGAGCAAATAAGGAAAATGGATGTGTCCAGAAAGAGCGATGGGAAAGATATAAAAGGTATATAAAGATAAATAATGTTATTGTTAAGTAATAAATTTTATTGGCGTCGCATAAAATTCTTTACTTCCGCGAAGGTCGTATTCATGCTCAAAGCAACATTAGTAGGTAGTATTCATAACATAACATAACATAAGCTCACGCCTGTATCCCTGAAGTGGTAGGCAGAGGCGCACTAGAAAACTAGAACACCCACATTTCGCCGAGCTTAGTTCCGTCTCAGATGTGATAGGTGGCGAGCCTATCGCCATATCGGGCACAAATTCCAGACTCTGGGCTGTTATGGAAAAATCCAATATCACTTTGCTCGACCCGGGGATCAAACCCGAGACCTCAGAACCGTAGTCGTACCGAAATACCACCACGGCGCCGAGGCAGTCAGGTATAGGTAGTATTCATGTAATATGCAATACAAAAAATGCCATATAATACTCAATTAAAAAAAAAAAAAGGCGGAGATCTGTAGACCGAACTTCGACTAAGTCTAACTCAAAGAAAGGAACTCAATGAAGATATGGAATTTGTAAATCGATTCTTGACTTAATCCGAGTCATTTTTTACAAGAAAATATTTTCTTAGTCTGGTTTTCTTGTAAAAAATGGCTCGAACTAAATCGAAGTTCGTTTTAAAAACTCCATTTCCTCACTGAGTTCGTCTCTTTGACTCAAACTTAGTCGAAGTTCGCTCTATTGATCTCAGCCATAATACTCGTATATCCATTCAAACTCACTAACATATTTTTTTTTTTTTTTTTTTTTTATAGCAGAGATTGGCAAACGAGCAGATGGGTCACCTGATGTTAAGTGATCTCCACCGCCCATAGACACCCAAGACAAAAAAAAAACATGGGCGCGTTGCCAACCTAAAAGGAGGGAATGGAAGGGGAGGGAAGGGGATTGGGAACGGGAGTGGGGAAATGGGCCACCGGAAATCTCACTCACCGAACGAAACGCGACAGCAAGCTGCCACTTTACGTCGGTTTTCTGTGAGACAGTGGTATCTAACCGGTCGAGCCGGCCATCCGTGCTATAGACGTTACTGTCTACAGCGTGGCTCTACCACCTTAAAATTTCTTTCTATTTAAATTAATTCTTAATATTTCTTTGATACTCTAAAAAATAATACACATTTTTCGTTTTTAGTTTAATAAATTGACCGTGACCTAAGTAAAGACCGTAACCTACGTAGTCTTCACATACGTAAGTAGGCTTACGTATGTGAAGATTTTGTTTTTTCACCATAAACCGTTCCAATTCCATGCTAATTATAATGTATGTATATGTGATGTAATGTATGTATATGTGACTGCCTCGATGGCGTGGTGGTATTTCGGTACGACTGTGGTTCTAAGGTCTCGGGTTCGATCCCCGGGTCGGGCAAAGTGATATTGGATTTTTCAATATCAGCCCGGAGTCTGGAATTTGTGCCCGATATGGAGATAGGCTCGCCCCCTATCACATCTGGGACGGAACTAAGCTCGGCGAAATGTGGGTGTTCTAGTTCGTTAGTCCGCCTCTGCCTACCCCTTCGGGGATACAGGCGTGAGCTTATGTTATGTTATGTTTGTATATGTGATGTTTGATCTGTGATATTAGAAGTACAATTGAACCGTGTTGTGCAGAAATGATCCAACCCACGAAAAGACCAAAAAAAATTTGGACTCCAATATGGTTGACACCAAAACATGTTGGCATCAATAACATTTTTTATTATTTGTGGGTTGGTTAATTTTCGTACAACACGGTCCAATTAGTTTTCTTATTTCTTTTTGCAGATTACGAAGCCAAAGACGTATACGGACCCCAAATAACGGACAAAGATGGGCCCCTACTCGACAGACACGATAGCTTCTACCTAACTACGAAGAGCTTGCTTGTACTGTTTCAAATTATGGGTATTATGCCTATCATGAGAGTACCAAAGAGTAACTATTTTCGATTACTATTTTAAATACTAATTGCTTGAAATCTCAAAAACTCTTTTTAAGCTTGATTACACTAATATGAAAATGGCTTACAACTCCGTCTTGCTATGAGGCTAGGTAGTCATCAGATTTTGTTTGCTGTTAAGGCCTACATTTGGTATCCACTAATATGGGTTTAAAAACGGATTTGTTGAAAAAGAGATGCTGAAATACTATTTTTAATTAACATTTGAAATTATATTGTAATCCCACAGGTTTCAGAAAACTGTAATTTAATATACATAAATCCTGGATTAAAAACATTTCATTAATTCCATAATCCACTTAAAATATTTACTCTGATTAATTTCTTAGGGCCACTTGCACCACTATTACTAACCTACAGTTAGTCCTAACCTCAAGTTAAATTGAAAAAATATGTTAATGACATGTAATGAATTACATGTCATTAACATATTTTTACTATGACATGTAATTCATTACATGTCACTTCAAGTTATCGTGATAATTTGACAAGCAAAATATTATAACAAGAACCTGAATATGAATAGATATTGACAAAGCTTCTCTAAATAAAAATCCAACTATAGAGGTACATTCAGCAAATATTCGTCGCAAATCCAGAGAACACATCACTCGATCACAGGATCTGTAATAAAATATGTATTTGCATAAACAAATAGCCGGAACATTCCAAACAACATATTTTTATTGAACATTTATCCAGTGGACAGGCAATCAATTCAACAGTCGATGCTCGATCAACTACGATTTATAAGATGTTACATTTTCGCAGTGAAGTGAATGTACTGCCTCGATGACTGCCTCGCCCAAACCAACACTCACATTTCGCCAAGCTTAGTTCCATCCCAGGAGGGTTACCACCGCCTCTTGTAGCAGTATTATTATAATTTTACTTGTACCGATTCCCATACAAAACAAACGAAGAACGATTATAATACTGCTATAAGAGGTGGTGGTAACCCTGCAGGGTCTCTATTCTATATACCGTTATCGGATGAACGATATTGGACTGATACCCTACCGCACAGACTAATATAGATTTTTAATCTTTATTTACTTAGGGGTTTTTATCCATAAGGATATGTCAACCCCATTGTACGTTAAAAATAAAATAATAATAATTAAATTACAAAGAGATGAATGCTACAACTTTAGTGAAGAAAATCAAAACTACTACACAAGAGTTATGCTCAATACTTGATGTTATTACTGGATACAATTTATTAGCTGACATAATCTTTTACTTTTGATTTTGGACTTGACAAAATACTTTGGATTAGATCCACGTCCATTAGATTCAGCTTAACGAATATAGATGCACGTGGATCAATTAAATGTCAAACATCGAAGAGTGGGCTGTCAAACGGTTTACAGCATAACTCCGAACAAAACTTATAGCACCCATATCGGTCGGACACGAGAGCCACATAGAATAGCAAAACGTCCGAAATGAAGTCCGCAACTGCGGATTTCGTTTTACAAACTAGGTCCCGAGATGTGATAGGGGACGAGCCTATCGCCATATCGGGCACAAATTCCAGACTCCGGGCTGATATTAAAAAATCCAATATCACTTTGCCCGCTTCCGAGATCGAAGCCAAGACCACAGGACGGTAGTCGTACCGAAATACAACTACGCCACCGAGACAATCTTAAAAAAAAATGTTTATAATTTCGGTTTCATATGATTTAGATTAAGTGAATGTAAATAAATATTGCAATAACGATCGCTGATACCCAGTTAATCCGTTTATCCTTTTCTAAATAAAACTTCTAAGACAAGCGTGATAAATAATTCCAAGGTTTGAAACATCGTTAAGATTGTATAAGCCGAGTGCACACTACTCTAGCGAACCATAATCTTGTTAAAGAATAATATCATTAAGGGCAAACTTCGGCTATAACAACTTAAGAAGATATGTACTTAGTGTATAGAGACTTTGTTACACAACTACTCCGCAACAAACTAAATAATTGCTCATTCAGTATATACCCGTCTTATAGCAACTTGGCATTGTATTTTATAAAGTTGTTTCAGAGATCAACCAATATCTTAGATTATAATTTATCATTTGATTTCGCAACCCTTTAGCCAATTTGGCTTAGCTATAATCTAAGAAAGTGTCTGAATAATAATTAATTACTAACTTCTAACATTTTCGTTTGCAACATACACTTACAAGATGGTGTCTTTCTTTCTCTCTGCCTGCCCTTATCCCACCTTAATGTGGGGTTGGCGCAATACACTTTTTCAAGCATGTTGCAGAAAGGATTTGGCTATGTTTTTACTACCGGATGCCTGCCTGACGTCTACCCCCTTTGGTGGATCCAGTTCCAGGCAAATAAAATTAGAAAATCTGCCCGATCTGGGAATTTGCCCGATCTGGGAATCGAACCCACGACCTCCCGGTCCACAGCCCATATATGCTGCCACTAGACCAAGGAGGCGATATGGTGCAATATGGTTTATCAAACTTAATAACGGAATTCTCTAAAATAGACACCTCATTAGCCCGTTTCTTTGTTGCTGTATAAAAGATAAAAAATATATACCTACTTTCGTATATATAATGTTAATACCTGTTTGAGAAAATGTTGCGTAAAGCCCAATCAATATGAAGTAAGTTAATCGTAGAGCAAACAATAGCAAACAGAGCCGGTATATAGCAGAAAACTGTTTACGAGGATACTTCATATAAGTAATACGTCTTAAATTATTGAAGACTCTTCTTAATTACATTATTGCCTAAAAGTCGCGCAATAAACTATTTCTAAAAAAACTTTAAATATATTGATATCATAATATATACTGAATCAAAAATAAAGAAACATAATAATATAATGTAATATTACTGGCCCACTGTTGGTCACGGGCCTCCTCGACTAATGAGAGGGGTTAGTCCTTAGTCTATCACGCTGGCCTAATGCGGGTTGGTAAAGTTTACATACCTTCAAATTCTCGGGTATGCAGATTTCAAGCAAGCGATATTTCACAATGAAATCACACTTAACATAGAAAAGTCAGAGGTGTATGCTCCATTTTGGGGTTGGTCTCGAACCTACGACACTTGTCTCGGCAGTCCGTACCGCACTCAACTGAGCTATCACTGCATTTTAATGAAATTATGAAACATAATACTGACTCATTAATTTATTACAGATGCTCAAACTACCATGCGAACTACATTCAATTGGATTTCAAAAGCGACATTATGGGCTTATTTAGTGTGGGGTCTGGAATGCATAATCGTAATTAAAGGTGCGTAAACCATATAATAAATAGAGGTATACCCAACATTGCTTTCTTTCCACCTGTCCTTATTACTGTGAGTTCGGCGCAACACATTTTTAAAGCATCTTACACGAAAGATTCGGCTTTATTTTAACAACCAACCAGCCTGTTGCCAACCTCCTCTCAGGAATAATTCATGTCTGTAAAATATACCTTACTTTCTACCTGCTCTTATCCCATCTTTATTGGGGTCGGCGCCACACACATTTCAAGCATGTTGCAGAAAGGATTTGGCTTAGTTTGATGACTGGCTGCCTGCTTGACGTTATATGCTATAATCACGATTTGGGCACAGATTTTTGGAGTGCAATCTAGATGTAAGTTACTAACACTAGCTGTATGGATTGTGTATTTGATTGTATTCTGTATTGTCTTAAATAAAAAAAAAAAAAAAAAAAACCTTTGGGGATCCAGTCCCGAGCAGATTAAATTAGCAAATTTGCTTTGCTTGACCTAGGAATCAAACCCAGAACCTCCCGGTCCACAGCATATATATGCTGCTACTAGATCAAGTAGACGACTGTCTAAAATATACTAAGTTATAATTTTCTTTCCACAGTTGGTAAAGAGCGACTCGCAAATTTCCAAAACAGTTCTAACAAGCGTTTCGATGAAGTCATTTATAATATAATTTTTCTGAGTATCCTCATACCGCATTTTCTCTTACCTATTGCGTCATGGCGACATGGACCGCAAGTGGCTATTTTCAAAAATATGTGGACTCATTATCAGGTACCCTTTGAAAATATTTTACAGCATACTGGCAATTAACTTAACGGAACGATTTCAAAAATTTATCTGATCGTAACCAAATGGGATATATGGGATATATATATATGGGACCACCTTTGGAATAAACTCTATCGAATACAAAAATAATTTAAAAAATCGGTCCACATTTGGCGGAGATATCGCGTAACATACATACAAAATATAGACGAATTGAGGACCTCCTCCTTTTTTGAAGTCGGTAGAAAATAAGCATGTCTTTCACCTGATGACGGTAGGTGATCTCCACCAGTAAGAATAAAATCGTGGGTGCATTTCCAACCTTAAAAGAAAGGAAAAGGCATTGGGCAGTGGGGGAAGATTTGGGCCATCGGAAGTCTCACCCAATCAGCGAGCTTTATTAAAATAACGATTTTCTGTCAAACAGTGGTATCAAACCAGTCGAGCCAGCGCATTCGATTTGTAGACAGTCATAACTATCAACAGTGTGGCTCTACCACTCAGAACAACTTTTAAAATATTAATCCATTTAATCATTCCGACGGAAATGATCCCATCAAGTCACACCCATAGTACAAAATTACTATGGGTGGGGCCTTTGCAAGTAATAAGTATAATTAATATGTTGGAGCTTTTCTTCTATTATCTTCACTAAAATATTAGAAAAAATATTTTAATTTTTTATGCAAAATACAATTCGTCGTCTTAGAAACTATTTTATTGAGTGATATAGATAGCCACGTTATAGATATTCATGTCTAAAGCACGAATAAGCTGGTTCGACTGGTTAGATATCGCTATCTCACAGAAAACCGACGTAAAGTGACAGCTCGCTGTTGCGTTTCGTTCGGTGAGTGAGATTTCCGATGGTCCAAATACCCCAACTTCCCAATCCCTGTTTTCCTTTCTTTTAAAGTTGGCAACACATACATGATTATTTTTGTTATCCTGAATGTCTATGAGCGGTGGACATCACTGACCATCAGGTGATCCACCTGCTCGGTTGGTAATCACTGCTAAAAAAGCCACCCTTCTGCTTTCTTCTTCTTGTAGTGCCTCTCCAACTAGTGAAGGTTGGCTCTTCTGCTTATGATCCTTAAATTGTGTTTCAGTTAAAATACTTGAAGATTACTGGAACCCCGATCGTATTTCCAAATCTTTATTATTTGACTTGGTGTTTGAGCATTTTTTCCTGGGGCTTGAGTTTTGCTGTAATACTATCGCAACATTACTTACAAGATGATTTTGAACTATGGCATTCGTTAGCTTATTACCATATTATTGCTATGTTGGATGGATTTTGTTCTTTGTGGTAAGTTTTTATATTTCTTGTTCGTTCGTATACCTACAATGAATCGTGATTGTGGGAGTCGCGCAGCAAACGAAATTGGCTGAAATTTTATGTTTTATTCGTTTTTATTTTACATTGTGGTAACCTTGTTGTGGATTAGCTGCTCTAATCTAATTTAATGAAATGCTTTTTAATTTATTGTTTATTAATAACTGATTGTAATTGCTTACTTTTATTCAAAAACAGCAACGTCAGAGTTTCTTGCCCGTTCTTATATGATGAACCAGCATTCCGAACTGGTGGTAGAGAAAACTGTTAATGGAATCTAAAACAATTATAGTTTTTTTATGGATTCAATAAATGATTTAATTTAATTTATACAAATAGGAATCAGCGCTTCATCATGTATTTAGGCAAAGTTAATGAAATTATTCATCTTGATTTAGGAAAATAAATCGTACTAAATTTTTTTATAAAATCTTAGTTCTCAGTAATTACCCTTTTCTCTTTTTCCTTGTTTGAAATAAACAAATAGCTACTATTAATAAGATAGAAGATTATCTTTAGGAAATGGAATAATTTAGTTAAAGAATGGTTTGCAATAAAAGGTTGCTTTTGAGTTCAATTTTCAAGTAGATGAATTTAAATTATATTATTTAGTATTATAGTATGGTTTTTACGAAAAAAATCACATAGGCACCTTGGGAAGCCTTTGTCTAATAATGAAATGAAATGGTTTGGTAAGATTAGATTTCATAATAATTTCTTAGGTTTACGCGAATGTTATTCATTGAAATATAACTTTTTTTACGGATTCTATCACGATTTGGTTTTAATTTTTATGCCCGATGTTTCGAAAGCTTTGTAGCCTTCGTGGTCACGGGTCGGTCGGGCATAAAAATTAAATTCAAATCGTGATAGAATCCATATAAATAGTTTTATTTCAAGATTAGATTTCATCAAAGTGATAGAAGATAGATTTTGGAGTCTGGAACTTTGTAATTTGGAAATATAATATTAGTCTCAGTTATAGTGGGTGTTTTTTCAACACAAATTGCCCGGAATGGATCCCCAGAGAGGCAGGCAGGCAGCCAGTCGCAAAAACTAAGCTGAATCCTTTCTGCATCATGCTTAAAAGCTTGAAATAATATGCTGCGTCGACCACATTGCACGTTAAGTCACCTTAATTTGTAATACAGTTAATGTCCACGTGGAAAGGATGCGAACATATTAAAAGATTAACAGTTAACACCATCGATATATTATTTACCTAGATGCACAGTTGACGCTCGGAAAATGGGACAGCAAAAAAGTGCCTAAGCACTCCTTTTGCATACAGTCGGACGCCGATAGAATTCTTAATTTTAAAATTCAAATTAAAGAACGTTTGCTTATTTCGTTTAAAAAGCTTCTTTACAACAAGTGCATAGGGTCTAATTGTGTTGATTTTATTAGAATTTGTGATATTTTTCTTTGTTTTATTCCTGAGACCACTTTTTAGGAAGATATTTGCAAAGAACTGTGCATCTAGGGTATATTATATTGATGGTTAACACACACAAACGCAAGTCATACACCTAATGAAGTTAAACAGCCGATAAACTTTAAACAAAGATATTATAATGGTATAATGGTGTGTAGGTACATAAATTGCAACGCATTCGGAACAGCGTCCAGAGGATTAGCGTTCAACTTGCACAAAGCTCTGGAGTCCGACCACCCGTCGCTGAAATTGGCTCAGTACCGCCATCTGTGGGTGGATTTGTCACACATGATGCAGCAGTTGGGTTTGTATTCAATGTGATTGTTATGTTAAGATGTATGCTGGTTTAGCGATTGGTATCCAGTTTGGCTGAGAGAATATGTGATAGTCATGTTGATTAAATCATAATTAATTATTATTGATAATCACAAGTTCAAAAACTTTACGGATTGACTTCAAATTCTATTGTAACCAATTTGGGACCACCCTTGAAATAAGCTCTAACATAAGCTCACGCCTGTATCCCCGAAGGGGTAGGCAGAGGTGGACTAGAACACCCACATTTCGCCGAGCTTAGTTCCGTCCCAGATATGATAGGGGGCGAGCCTATCGCCATATCGGGCACAAATAAGCTTTATCGGATACAAAAAGAATTTTGAAAATCGGTCCACATTTGGCGGAGATATCGCGTAACATACATAAAAAAACAGACGAATTGAGGACATTCTCCTTCTTGGAAGTCGGCCGAAAACTCTATCTCTACTGGAGTGCCTCAGTGACGTGGTTTTATTTCGGTACGATTACCGTCCTGAGGTCACGAGTTCGATCCCCGAGTCGGGAAAAGCGATATTGGATTTTTCCATATCAGCCTGGAGCCTGGAATTTGTGCCCGATATGGCGATAAGCTCGCTCCCTATCATATCTAGGACGGAACTAAGCTCGGCGAAATGTGGGTTCTAGTTCGCTAGTACGCCTCAATCTACCCTTTCGGGGATACAGGTGTGAGCTTATGTTAACGATTTTTTAGTTTAAATTGCTTCGTCCAAAAATAGACGATTTAAAAAACGATTACCATGTCGATCACACAGTAAAACCACTAAAATATGCACACAGTTTATCAAAGTGAAGTTGGCATATCATATTCTAGAGCCAGCGCTAGCCTCCATTAGCATTTTTATGACATTTTTACACCAAGTTAGATCTACAGCAATTGGATTTGCGTTTTACTTAAAACAAAATCTCATTTATTTTTTATTAAAGCTATTTATTGCCGATAAGGATGACACCAGATTTACTTTTGGTAATAAACGGTTTTTGGTAAAAAGTAAGTATAATTTTAGATAAGTATCTAAAATGGAGTAGCCATTTTCTTTGTTTGAACTAAAATATTACTAGGTAATTTATTAAAGTCCTTTCATATTATATTACTTTTATGTTTACTTTTAAATTTAGGAATTCTTTATTTTTAAAGTACAGCAATTTTTGTTTATTAATAAAGTTGCCTAGAACTATCAGCCCTTGATGGTAAGTGGTAACCGCCGCCCATGGGCTTAAGCAATATCAGGGGCTCAGCAAAGCCGCTGCCTACCATGAAATGAATATTGTTTTGAAACCCTATCTAGAGAAGGACATACATAGATAGCGCTCGGGAAACACCGAAGCAGGAAGTTTATTGCAAAGCTTTTGAAAGTGACCTAATGGCGCGTACACACCGGGCCGAACGGAACGAAGGCGAACGAATCATTCCCAACAACAGCGAAAGTTTGTTTGTGTGAACGCAACAGGTATAGATTCGTTCGTCCGGTATGTACCCGGCAATATAATGCGGCAATCAATGACAATTATAATTATAGTAATAATGGCGTGCTCACATGCCCACAATGTGACAGAAGCTTCACAAAGAAGATTGGCTACATAAGCCACATGCGAGCCCACAAACGACGACAACATAATTGAGGAGATGAAGCAGTTGCCTTGACCGAAAGCGGTCGGATCAGATCATCATCATCATGTACTCCATGAGTCACATATGTCTTAGTTATTATTATTAAAAAATATATAATTGTCAATGACAAAATCTTTCTACAACACCGGGTCCATTGAAATGGAATGTGACCACATGGTCTGTCAGTGGTTTGGTCTTTGGACTGCACTATCCGGTGTTGTGTAGTCTTATAAAAACTATAACAAACTTTAGGACCAAAAACATAGTCGATAAAGTTCAAACATAACATAACATAAGCTCACGCCTGTATCCGCGAAGGGGTAGGCAGAGGCGCACTAGCGAACTAGAACACCCACACTTCGCCGAGCTTAGTTCTGTCCCAGATGTGATAGGGGGCGAGCCTTTCGCCATATCGGGCACAAATTCCAGACTCCGGGCTGATATGGAAAAATCCAATATCACTTTGCCCGACCCGGGGATCGAACCCGAGACCTCAGAACCGTAGTCGTACCGAAATACCACCACGCCACCGAGGCAGTTTAAAGTTCAAATTCATTTAATATTTTCAGGTAGAGCATACTCCAACATGTATGGAATTTATTGTATGGTGATATTCTTTACAACTACGATATCCTTGTACGGCGCCCTCTCTGAAATCTTAGAACACGGTCTTAGTTACAAAGAGATGGGCTTGTTTGTCATAGTTGCGTACTGCATGACACTGTTGTTCATCATATGTAATGAAGCTTATCACGCTTCTAGAAAGGTAAAATTGTCTTCTTTTTATTGCAGAGACTGGAAAATAAACATATGGGTCATGATGGTATGTGATCTCCAACGTCCATAGACACCCAAGACACAAAAATATTCATGGGTACGTTGCCAAACTAAAAGGAGGGAAATTTGGGAAAGGGAGGGTGGTAATTGGGCTACCGGAAATCTCACTCATTGAACGAAATGCAGTAGTTGCCACTTTATGTCGGTTTTTTGTGAGACAGCGATATCAAACCAGTCGAACCGGCTCATTTGTGCTGTAGACGTTAATATCTACAACGTGGCTCTACCACTCAAATGTCGTTATGAATTGTTAAGGCCTACTGTCTGCAATAAACAGTTGTCATAACAATAAAATTCTACTACATGTTACCATTGGACGTGTATTCTAATCGAATACGCAATCAAAAATTATTCATGCTGCTGGCTTTATATTTACAATCTCCATAGATGCTATATGCTATGCATAATATCATTATTGAACTTCCTAAATACTAATATTTCGGATGAAAAGTGGAAAAAAAAATTGCACTTTATAATTTATTATAGAAAACTAACTTTATAATTTCTGTCAGGTCGGCTTAGAGTTCCAAGTTCGTCTCCTGAATGTAAATCTGGGCGCTATTGATCGCAGCACGCAACGGGAGGTAGAAATGTTCCTTGTAGCCATCGCGAAGAATCCACCTATTATGAACTTGGATGGCTTTACTAACATCAATCGGGAGTTATTTGCTGCTGTGAGTATCGTTATATTTTTGCGATATAGATTTCAACTTACAATTTCGTGTTTGTTAGGGTTCCGAAGCCAAATGGCTAAAATGGAACCCTTATAGTTTAGTCGTGTGTAGTCATAGAAATATTAAATGATCTAACATAATTTGTGCCAGACACATTAGGATTTGTTTTTACGATGTCATCTAAATTAAGTATATCATTTATTACAATAATGGACTAAAACTCGATATTCGATAAGATTTGGAACCTTAAACATTGCTGAAATCTTTTAGTATATACGAGTACATACTGAATATATATATAAGTATATACAAGTACATAATTTGAAAAGCCTTTGTTGGTGTTTACAAACATATTGGTATTACATTTTACTAATAAGACAAGACATAATAGAAGTCAGCATGACTGCCTCGGTGGCGTGGTTGTGTTTCGGTATGACTACTGTCCTGAGGTATCGGGTTCGATCTCCGGATCGGGCAAAGTGATATTGGATTTTTCCATATTAGCCCGGAGTCTGGAATTTGTGCCCGATATGGCGATAGGCTCGCCCCCTATCACATCTGGGACTGAACTAAGCTCGGCGAAATGTGGGTGTTCTAGTTCGCTAGTGCGCCTCTGCCTACCCCTTCGGGGATACAAGCGTGAGCTTATGTTATGTTATGTTATAATACAACAGTTAAGGCATCTAAATTGTTGTATAAAGCTCCTGTCAAATATATCTTTGAAGGTACTATTATTTTCAGAACATATCTTTTATGTCGACGTATCTCATCGTATTGATGCAGTTCAAACTAACTTTATTGCGTCAAGGATCTCGGAAACTGATAAAGAATATAGTCAAAGCAATATTCAATAGAACAACCACACCCGCTGTTGACTATGACGAAAACCAAGCGAATGAAGAATAATATTTTATTACTTCATTTGAAGCTGCACAAGAGGCCCTTAGTAACAAGAACTACAAAGCGAGACGAAAATTCAAAGCAAATTACGCCGTTCTAAAGTTACTGCATCTTCTCCAATTAGTTGTTTGTTTGTGAAATAATTCGTAGAATATATTTGAGTCTAACTACAATCTTGGAGTAAGATTTTTTAATTAAAGAGTTTTTTATCAGTCATCTGATGATAGATGATAAGTGGTTAGAGATTACTGATTACTTATGCTTGTGGACATAAGCAATACCAAGGTACAGCCAAGGCGCAGGAAAAAAAGTAAGTAAAAATAGAAGTATTTGGAAGGTAATAAAGGTATTAACATTCGTTTTGAACTGTGATCATAATATCATATGAGATCATCAAAGTACTCAATACTTATCATTTTACTTGCCTTTTTCCGGTTATAAAGTTTGATAAGTTAGCTGATCTTGACTCTTCTGAACTGCATAAGATTTGACATAAATTTTTAAATGTATAATAAGAAATAAATCAAAGTACTTCGCCCTTAGAATTCGCCAGATGAAACTCGTCTACTTATTGGAAAATGAGCCATTAAACCAATAAATGTAGAATGAGATTTTCTCTTGGATTTGCTGGAGTAATTTACAAGGCATGTCTCCAAAAATTGTAAAATTATGCAATCGTTTTCTAATTACTGGATTATCCTTTGTAATAGATGCAGGCCGATTTCGGTGCATTAATTGTAGCAATTTGCATTTTCAATGATTACCTACATTAGCATTAAAATGTCATTTGTTATTAAATTCGATAACTGATATTGAGGATTCTGAGGGGGAGTCTGATAGGGTGGGCATCGCTTGTTAAAATGATTTCATATTATTCTCTAGAGTTGTGTTTGTTTGTTTTAAGTGTTGTGGTTTAATGCATTAAACTTCGGTGAAGATGGACAGTATAATGTGGAAAAATTTTAACCGGTGATCTTCGATGAGTTTTGCTTGGTGCGTTGGCTGGCTTTGTTCGGTCGATTCGCCGAGTGAAGGTAATCTGAGGGGCACTGGACTGGAAGGAATTACCGCCATAATCCCAGCAGGGCCTTGAGATCATCCACATCTGGGTCTCATGGTCACTGTGAAAACATATTTGCTCTATTTACCTTGACATTGGCTAAATCACCGCATATGCGTGGAAGCCATTATTTTTAAAAGAAGAAGAAGAAGAAGGACTGATATTGAATCACTAGTGACAATAGTTTTTATAGTCACTAGTAATTTTAAAGCTAAAACGTTCGAGGTTTTTCAAACAATTGGTATTTGGGTCTCATCCAATTTCCAAAATTTGTCATCAATTTATTTTTATATCTCAAGTAAAGTCTAGGCAGCTAGTCTAGGTAGTCTATTTACACGTCTTTATACTAATGTGACTTTTAGCACTTAGATAAATCTCGATTTAAATATACGAATGACATGTAAATTAAATCGAGGTTAGGACCAAATCTTGATTAGTAATGGTGGTGCAAATTGGCCTAGCAACTAATTTCAAAATTTATATATTTCATGAACCATTGCTTCTTAGAACAATTTGAACCGGCCAAAAACAACGCGCTAAAGTTATGTCCATGCGATGGCTTCCAAATTTATTTAGCTCGGGTGTATTTTCGTTCAATTATCCTTTTTAGTACAGTGTTATCTTTCATTGGTTTGTTGTTAGAAATAATAAAGTAAAGGTTAGCTAAATTGTAAAAGAGTTAATGTAGTACGATAGATACCTTCAATGTAAAAGATTTATAAGACTGCCTCGGTGGCGTAGTGGTATTGCGTGGGTGGTACGGCTATCGTCTTGAGGTCTCGGATTGGATCCTCGGGACGAGCAAACTGATATTGGATTTTTCAGTATCAATCCGGAATCTGGAATTGTGCCCGATATGGCGATAAGTTCGCCCCCTATCACATCTGGGACGGAAATAGCTCGGTGAAATTTGGGTATTCTAGTTCGCTATAGTCCTTCTGCTTACGTTTTCGGGGATGCAGGCGTGACCTTATTTTTATGTGTATATTTCATTATATTATCTAAAAAATTTAAATGTCGTTGAAAACATCAAACGAATCATAATTCCAGTATGCTTTTTCCATTAGTTGCTGAAATGCGGTGCTGACGTTTTGTCAAACGAAGCATACTCGTATTTCGGTGTTCTTCTTCACCGATATTAATTACCGTGTGGTACAATGATTTATTTTTCTGATTTGAAATATGTCTGCAGTGAAATGTTCTTTTTCATTTCGAAAGCTCTTCACTTACTTTATAATAATTAATCATACGGCACCATTTATACAGTGTTATATTCAAGTGCGTTTTATGTAATATTATTTTGCAGACACGCAGTACACTTGTACTAAAATCTAAGTAAAACAATTTATTACTGAGCACTTGCTTAGTAATAAATTGTTTTTATTGTGGTTAATATACAGGTATATGTAAGTTTACGGCTGAAAGGGCTAAGTCTAAGTAATATTCTGATAATATAATATCTGATAAGAGGCACGAGCACGAATAATTTTGACACTCCAATTTGTCGAGCTTATGATATTTGCATGAATTTTGTTATTTTAATTTTTAAACTCAAACGATGCCCGAACATGGGCTAACGACTAAGTGTTATCACGCCATAAGACAAAAAACTATTCGTATCATAAACTAAAATTGTAAGGCGACTTGCAATTCTTAGATTTATTCTTAGATACGTACCCGAGACCTTAGGACGATAGTCGTACCGAAATATAACTACGCCACCGAGACAGTCCACTATTACTAATATAGTATTAGTCCGAATTTCGATTTAACCTACAGGTCATTCCTATATTAAAAACGAGATTTGGGATAAATCGAGATTATAATAATAATAATATTAGCCCTGTAATATTACTGTCCCACTGCTGGGCATGGGCCTCCTCTACTAATGAGAGGGGTTAGGCCTTAGTCTACTACGCTGGCCTAATGCGGGTTGGCAGACTTCACATACCTTCGAAATTCCTGTGAAGAAATTCTCGGGTATGCAGGTTTCCTCACGATGTTTTCCTTCACCGTTATAGCAAGCGATATTTCACAATGAAAATACACTTAACATAGAAAAGTCAGAGTTATATATATCGAGATTATCTCGATATATATAACTCAAGATAAGGTGTAACTCTAGATTAGTAATAGCGCTGCAAGTCGGGGGGCGTCCATAAATTACGTGAGGTGTTTTTTAAAATTTTCTGCCCCTCCCTCCCCCCCTGGTGAGATGTCGTGAGATTTTATTCAACCCCCTCCCCCATCCCCCAATCTCACGTGAGATTTTTCAAAATGTGAGTTTCTTACGTTAACGCATGTACAATCTGGATTAAATGGACCAAAATAGTATATATTTTTTAGTTTCAATCAGAAAAAAAATTGCGTGATATTTGCTGAGACCCCCCCTCTCTCCAACGTAAGATTAGATGAGATTTGACTCTACCCCCTCCCCCCCTTAAACACTTCACGTAATTTATGGACGCCCCCTCGCCCTTAGAGTTAAAACCCTTTAATATCAGTTTAGTATCAACTTGCTGTTCCCCGCGACACCATTCACGTGGAAATTTATTCTGTGGGATAAAAGTAGCCTATGTGTTAATTGAATGTATAATCATAAGTTTAAAAACTTAACTGACCGACTTCTAATTTACCGATCGTGAATCTTGAAAATAAACTCTATCGAACACAAAAAGAATTTTGAAAATCAGTCCACATTTGGCGGAGATATCGCGTAACATACATAAACAAAAATAAAAAAATACCGACGAATTGAGGACCTCCTCCTTTTTGGGAAGTCGATAATCTATATAACTGTAAAGTTTCATCCAAATACATCCAGTAGTTTTTGCGTGAAAGAGTTACAAACACATATACATACTCACAAACTTTTAAATTCATAATATTAGTAGGATATACAGCAGCTTTAACGCGCACGATATCTATTTATGTCAAAGAAACTTCTTTCTCTACCTGCCTTATCCCATCTTAATGTGGGGTCGGCGCAACACACTTTTTCAAGCATATTGCATAAAGTCAATTTTTTTACGACCGGCTGCCTGCCTGACATCAACATACTCTGGGAGATCCAGTCCCAGGCAAATTAAATTAGAAAATTCGCTTTGGCCGACCTGGGAATCGAACCAGGACCTCCCGGTCCACTCAACCCTTCTGGGAGATTCAGTCCCGGGCAAATTAAATTAGTAAATTTTCCCGACCTGGGAATCGAACCCAGGACCTCCCGATCCACAACCTATATATACTGTCACTAGGCCAAGGTGGCGACTATATCCAAGTACCTTACATAGATATAACAAATTCAACCTTAAATACATGACTGTAATTCAATTCTTATTCCAGTCAAATCACGTCCATTTTTAAATTGAAACAAACAAAGGATTGTAAAATTCGCACAACCCTGCAATTATCCAAAACAAATAGAGCTTAAAATATTGCAAGGTTGGCACAAAATGAAATACCTAAATTCCTCTCCAGGGCGCAAATTCGTTAGCCTAAATTAGATTCAGCACTCAATATTTCAAACTTCGATTCGATAAAAAATTCAACAGCCACCGACAAAAAATATGGCCGGCAAAGAATTAATTGAGTTCGAATTTAAATACGAAAGGGGATTACTATTGAATGGAATTAAAAAATAACACGACTGAATACATTTTTTTAAAACACCCTCTTGGTGAGTTAGTGAAACGTAACCGTCTGGTAAATTAAACACTGTCCGGACTTCCAGCTTTTAATTTATTTCCAATTTTGGTGTCAAACGAAAATATTTGAGACTCGTGTTCAAAGGAAATTATTCGTTATTTGCAAAATGTGTATTTCACATCTGTGATGATAAGTTTGGCGAAATGTGGGTCGCTAGTGCGCTTCTGACTACCCCTTCGAGGATACAGGAGTGAGCTTATGTGATGTATTTAGAATGGTGTTCTATACAGATAACTAACGGTCGAATTTTCAATAGCTTTAGACAGTTAAAATAATGCTAAAGAATTCTTTTATTGCTTTGAGGTGATGTTCCATACATTTATTGTCAAGACGTCAAATTGTTCTCCAAATAAAAGTTCTTTTATGAAATATCAAAGGTATTTCAAATTAATCAAATATCTTTTTGTCTACTAGACTATTTGACAATACAAATTGATAAGGATCGGTTAAGTACAAGTGTTAAGAAATAAACATTATAATCATTGTGATTTCGAATACCACTAACGATTATAGATTTGTTTGAACAAAATTTACTGATTTTTTTTTACTATAACTTAGATCTAACTTGAACACAAACTACGTCAAGTTGGTAACAAACATATTATAGAGGTAGAATAAAAATTCCCAAACAGCAACATTTATGAAATAAAATAAAATAGCCTTTTATTCTAATACCATATCTATAGGCATTTATTGCTATTATTTTATTATTATAATAAAAATTCACATATAAATAGAATATAAAAAAAACTCTACTAGCTGCGGCGATACTACTGCAGCGATAGCTCAGTTTGGAATGGTACGGACTGCCGAGACAAGTGTCGGAGGTTCGAGACCAACCCAAATATGGAGCATACACCTCTGACTTTTCTATGTTAAGTGTATTTACATTGTGAAATATCGCTTGCTATAACGGTGAAGGAAAACATCGTGAGGAAACCTGCATACCCGAAAAGTATGTGAAGTCTACCAACCCGCATTAGGCCAGCGTGGTAGACTAAGGCCTAACCCCTCTCATAAGTAGAGGAGGCCTGTGCCCAGCAGTGGGACAGTAATATAACTAATATTATAAAACTCTACTATCCATGTTTATGTTCTAAAACATCGAAGTGCGTGCTTTATATCAACTAATTTCATCCAGAAAAAGTTAAATTAAGATATTAGTCCTAAGCTAACCTTTTTGTTACAATGATCAGCATACTCATTTGGCTTAATATTCCGGTCAATGGACGTCTGTGTGTACTATGTAACATGGCCGAAGTAGCTCGGCATCCGCACTGCGGGCCACTCCGCATCCACGCCTACAATAGATTCGACGGGAAAAAGCACTCAAATCTCGCTGATAGATTTGAGTCGTGCTATACATTTTGATACATACATTCAGGTCTTAAACCTCATTTATTTTTAAGTTTGGGTAGTATTCATTATCATCATCAGCCACAGGACGTTGGGTAATATTGCTGCAATTAAATTACATTATTTTTAACCGACTTCAACACAGGAGGTTATTAATTCGACCCGTATGTATGAAATTTAAAATCAACTTATATTTTATGAAGTATATACACTGAAACGAATCTTCATTGGATTCATGAACGTGTAATTTGTTTTAGTTAGCTAGCTATTGGCTGAAATATATATGAAATGAAGTTGCATTTTTCATTTTTATTTTAAGTAAATCTCAAGTAACAACAATAAACTTGTTACTTTTAATTTAATATTGCTCAAAATTTATTTACTTGCATGTACTAAAATGTAATATGGCAGAAATTACCTCAAATTATTGCTTTAAGAACCCCTATCTTTTGCCGTAGGTTTCATATGGAAATACATAAAAATCTGAGCAATAAACGTTAATATTAAAAGTAAGCACAAAGGAATGTATGAAAGACCATATTTGTTGAAAAAATATAAATTGGCCATACGCAGATGTTAACGTTCTACATAATTTTGGATCGTATTATCCGTGCAAATATTATAAAAATACCATAACACGTGAGATTAAGCTTTATTGCGTGGATGTAGAGTTAATATTGGAATGTATGAGTGTCAGTAACCATAGCAACAGGTGGCCCTCTCTGCTGAATGTTTCCTCCCTGCTCTCTCAAGCCAAGCTAAGCTTGAGTTATTGCCTTGATCGTACGCGGCAAGTTACTGATAGTTTCTTGTTTCTTACACCAGAATATCTTTTGTAACAAGCGAGGCATTTGAAAATGTTGAATTTAATATTATTACGTACATACATACATACATAAGCTCACGCTTGTATCCCCGAAGGGGTAGGCAGAGGTGCACTAGCGAACTAGAACACATTTCGCCGAGCTTAGTTTAGTCCCAGTTGTGATAGGGGGCGAGCCTATCGTTATTACGTAATATAATCACAACTTTAAAAACTTAACGGACCGCCTTCAAATCCGACTGTGACCAAATTTATATAGGACAACCCTTGGAATAAGCTCTATCGAACACAAAAAGAAATTTGAAGGTCGATCGACATTTAGCGAAGATATCGCGTAACATACATAAAAAATGTAAAAATTCATTCAGGGGCGTTGGATATTCTGATATCTACCCTCCATCCATCTACTGATATAAACCTTTTATATAGTTATGCTATTAGGTATACTTCTCTTTTGCTAGAAGGGGCTAACATCAAACAGATGATCTTAAAAGCCAAGCCGAATCCTTTTCCAACATGAGTTAAAAGTGTGATGCGCCAACCTCACTGTGACAAGGATACGGACATGTGGAAAGTAAGTACACATCTTTCCTTAAAAATAGATATGAGGGATTATCCTCTCGTAAAAATCCGGTCAACAGGGTTACCACAACCTCTTATGGCAATATTATTGTAATCGTTCTTCGTTTGTTTTGTATGGGAATCGGTACAAGTAAGATGATAATAATACTGCTATAAGAGGTGGTAGTAAACCCCAGTTGCTCTAGCAGGAATAATTCTGACTATAGAATTTGTATCAAGCATGCTGTCATTATTTGCTGAATTGTCAAAAATATTCCTTCTCGCGCCTGCATTCTATATCGCAAAACCGATAATAGTACTTGTGAACCAAACATCCTGCAATACTCTCAGCTATATAAGTTTATAACAGAATATCCTACGGAACAATCATCGGAAGTTGTATGCGTCTTGGGAGACATAAGAACAAGTTTACTGTATGCGACACTTGAACTTCGGTTAACTAAGTTTCACTCCTTGGTTACCTCACAAAATAATGACTATACCACAGTTATTGATGACCATTAAGGTATTATCCATACTTACAATTATAACCAATGTACATTTGATTTATCCTTCATTCAAATGTAATAACGGAGCAATGGATCCACATGAAATGTTGGACCTATTAATGAAAGACTTCGACATGAGCTTCCAAAAAGGAGAAGGTCCTCAATTCGTCTGTATTGTTTTTATAAATGTTACGCGATATCTCCGCCAAATGTGGACCGATTTTCAAGATTCTTTTTGTGTTCGATAGAGCTTATTTCAAGGGTGGTCCCATATAAATATAAAAATAATTTGGTCACTATTGGATCAAGTTGGAAAGCGGTTATTTAAGTTTTTTAACCTGTGATTATATAATTTATTGTAACATCATAATATTGTTATTATTTTTGATAGAGTTAGAGAAAGAGTTGATGTTAGGCAGGCGTCAGTTAGTCAGGGTGTGAAATGTATGCCAGCTTCTTTCTACAACATGCCTAAAAATATAATCTGCACGCACTATATTGGAATCGTATAAGAGCAGGTAAAAATATTAGAATAACGAATAATTGTGTTTAATACGACTGCATCGGTGGCGTAGTTGTATTTTAATACGATTTCCGACCTGGGTCACAGGTTCTATCTCCAGGTCGGGAAAAGTGATATTGGATTTTTTAATATAAGTCCGGAGACTGGAATTTGTGCCCGATATGGTGATAGGCTCGCTCCCTATCACGGGACGGAGCTAGGCTGTGTTGCTAGTACGCCCCTGCCTGCCCCTTCGGGAATACATACGTGAGCTTATGTTATGAAATACGTATAATAATACATTTAGACAATACAGATCCTATAGACGATTGGACACTCGAGAAAATTACGCTGCTGGAATTTGATTTCATTGTTTAATTCAGAGATGAGCACAATGGTCTGTAATTAGTCAATGTCAAACCATTGACACTGAGTATAGATATTTCTACACAATAGAAACCTGTTTTAGACAGAATTTACAAAAGATTTAAAATCAAAATACACTTTATAAACGTCAGTAGTTTTCAAGCTGCAGGGAGGTGTTAAACACCTTATGTAAGAGGATAAATAGAATCATAGATTTTGTCCAAAACTTAAAACCGACTTCATAATTCATCATCTCTTAGCTGATAGATGATGATGATGATTATGAATTATACAGGACGGCCCTTGAAATAAGCTTTTTCGAGCTCAAAAGTAATTTTGAAAATCGGTCCACAGTTACCAGTTATATCGAGTAATATTAGTAATACGTCGACTGCCTCGGGAGCGTAGTATTTTTTTTTTTTTTTTTTTATAGCAGAGACTGGCAAACGAACAGATGGGTCACCTGATGGTAAGTGATCTCCACCGCCCATAGACACCCAAGACACAATAAGAATCATGGGTGCGTTGCCAACCTAAAAAGAGGACATGGAAGGGGAGGGAATAGGGATTGGGAAAGAGGGGGGGGGGAATGGGCCACCGGAAAGTAGTAGTAGTGGCGTAGTATTGCTTGCGCATTACGAATACCGTCTTGAGGTCTCGGGTTCGATCCCCGGGTCGGTCAAATTGATAATTGGTTTTTCTATTCAATATCAGCCCGAAGTCTGGAATTTGTGCCCGATATGGTGATGGGCCCGTCACATCTGGGGCTGAAATGTGTAATGTGTATCTTCTAGTTTATTTCTACCTACCCCTTCGGAGAAACAGGCATGCGACTATATATGTATGTAAAAATATCGACGAATTAACTACCTCATACTTCTAAAGTCGTTTGAAAAGTGCATACTACACATATAATGAGCCTCGTAATATGTTTCATCATCATCATCATCATCAGCCATAGGACGTCCACTGCTGAACATAGGCCTCCCCCAAAGATTTCCAGATCGACCTGTTGGAAGCGGCCTGCATCCAGTGTCTTCCTGCGACCTTTATCAGGTCGTTGGTCCATATATATGTATTATATGTTTACCAGTAATAATTTAAGGTCCGACACCGACATGCATTACACGTTAGTTCACGTAATCTGTTAGACCGAGCCCCTGGCAGAGGCCCAAACTGCCCTAATCTGCATTGTAATTATCTTCATGGAACGATTTGCCTCTAAGCATGAATGGGCTAAGTTCTTAGATGACCCACGTATTATAATTAATTTAGTAAACATCAGCTAACTCTATGATCTAGTGGTCGTATACATATATATCTGTTGTGGATAAAGTTCCTGGGTTCGAATCCCAGACTGGCAAAGTTGTTTTTCTTACACAATTTTACCGGGATTGGATCCTTAAAGGGGGTTGACGGCAGGCAGGCAGGCATGTCGTAAAAATTTTGCCGAATCCTTTCTGCGATATGCTTGAAAAAAGTATTAGGCCGCGGACACGAACTAAGCGGGAGCGGTGAGGCGGCGGCAACGGCGCGGCGCAGGGAGCGTCTCATTTCAATACATAGATTTAAATGGAACTAGACTCGAAGGAAACGGTGCGTAAAGTGGCGTCCGACCAGTCTTACAGTACGTTGCCGCGGCGCTGCCCGTTCCGCTGCCGCCGCCGCTCCACTCCCGCTGAGTTTATGGCCACGGCCTTACGCCGACTCCACATTAAGGTGGAATAAAGTTAGGTAGGTAGAAAGAAAGAAAGTTAATACTTACCTATAATGGTCATCAATAACTATTTCCCACTTAGTTTCTAAATCGTTCGATTTGTTGGCAGTCTATATTTCACAAGCACGTATTTAATCCTAGAAATATAATTTTGAAAACAAAAAAAAACATTCAGTTAGATAGGTTAAAAAGGTTACATTTATAACAGAAACTTTCGCACTCACAAAGCATCACTCAAAAAACAATTTATCCAACAACAGTTATTTATCAACAATATATATTTTTAGAGACTAAAAAAAACATTAAACAAATGAAACATTGTAGAAAAATTACATTACATTTAAACTATATTAGACTATTTCTTTTACTCTTGCTTTTCACCTTAATTTTATACTGTTTTTATTATAAATGTAACTTTGTTTGTGACAAACTGCGATGTTTTCCATTGTAACGCACTATTAAACACGAAAACGATCAAAGCTTTCAATACGCTAGAGTACTTCAATACAATTTTCTCAAATAGCATTTCATAAATAAAAATGAAATTTCTGTTTTATTATTGTTTATAAAAAACTATCCAAGTGCGTGTCTGACCATACAGTGAAAGGTTCTGAATAACAATAAAATATTCAAAATTATTTAACAAAATAAATTACTTTGAAGCAAAATATACCAATTAATTTAATAAAAACCATTGTAATTAAGCACCTCTTATCCAAAACATCTTGATAACATTAAAAATCTCAAACAATTTTCAACTCTGAATAAAGCGTGATAAAAAAGTTTCTCGTCAGATACAAAGAGAGAGAACATTAATCAAAACGCAATGATAAATGGCCAGACATTTCTCAAGACGCAACTGTGCCAATATATTTTTTTAATATCCATCCTTCATTTGCTGCAGCGGACGCCTAATTAGATCGGAGCGAGGCAATTTGTCTGGCAAAGTAAACACTGAGTGGCCACCGGGTTTCATCCCGTCGCCAAGAAATTCAATTAAAGCAGGTAAGTTGGTCGCATGCCCTTGGTTCACGTGAAGGAGGGTTGTTGCTTGATGTATGAGAGTTCTGGTTTCATCGTTATATAAACAAACATAAACACAAGCTCACGCCTGTAATCCCGAAGGGGTAGGCAGAGGCGCACTAGCGAACTATAATACACACTCACGCCTGTAATCCCGAAGAGTACTAGCGAACTAGAACACACACATTACGCCGAGCTTAGTTCCGTCCCAGATGTGATAGGGGGCGAGACTATCGCCATATTGGGCACAAATTCCAGACTCTGGACTGATATGGAAAAATCCAATATAACTTTGCCCGAACCCGAGACCTCAAGACAGTAGTCATGCCGAAATACAACCACGCCACCGAGTAAATCAGTCATCGTAATATATGTATAATATATTATGACAGACAACTTGATAAAGCTCGCAGAAAGTCGCTGGATGCAGGCCGCTTCCAACAGGTCGGTCTGCAAATCTTTGGAGGAGGCCTATGTCCAGCAGTGGACGTCCTGTGGCTGTTGATGATGATACGAGCGACTTATTTATTGTTTGTATTGCAAGAGGACATCATTTATGTATTTTAAGACATAAGGGTGGACCTAATAACGGTCCTAATATTAAATCTAACGATAGATGAAAGTGACAGGACACCGTTTAAAAATTATTATCAAATCCTTTCTGAAACATGCCTTCAAAAGTATTGTAAAAAGACTTGGTTAAAACGCGCCTCTTATATGCACTATATTCGCTACACAACTTTACTGTATATCTCAAACTAGTTGTGTACACTTCGAGCTCCAAAGGGAGACTAACTCAATAATGATAGATCCCGCTCTTTTATACCTTTTGCTTTAGTTAATAAAGAAATACCTTCCACAAATATTATGAATTACTTGGAGGGTAGTTAATATAAATATAATTAACATACTACCCCTCAATATCGTGTACTAAATCACAACAATTATCCGAATTCGTAACAGTATGTTGCTACGAATCCACATCGGAGTGGGATAACGACAGGTGGAAAGAAAGGATATAAATAAATATACATAATTATGTAGAATAATGTCCACGTTAAAACGACAGAAAACAAAAGCTTTCACAGAAAATGAGACACTAAAAGAAAACTTACTTCAATTTATAACAAACATAACATAAGCTCACGCCTGTATCCCTGAAGGGGGTAGGCAGAAGCGCACTAGCGAACTAGAACACTCACATTTCGCCGAGCTTAGTTCCGTCCCAGATGTGATAGGAGGCGAGCCTATATCGGGCACAAATTCCAGACTCCGGGCTGATATGGAAAAATCCAATATAACTTTGCCCGACCCGGGGATCGAACCCGAGACCTCAGAACCGTAGTCGTACCGAAATACCACCACGCCACGGAGGCAGTCAATACTTCAATTTAGACACATTCAAAGAACAAATTTTAATAATGCACGGCTACATCAACAAACAGTTAAATAAAAGCAAGTCTCCTGCACTAAAACATTACACAAAACACTTAAACAAAACACGGTATTTCTAAAATTGTATTCTATGGTCCATTGTTACATGAGCAGAAGAAAATGAAAAAAACCTTGTTTTGTGTAGGTGTTTTTAGTGTTTTGTTTCGAAAAAACACGTGCAGGAGCCGCGACTTAATATAGATTACGTAACAATACCTACAGAGTAAGCATCCCAAAGAGAATGTCACTATTCCAAGATCGATGTAATCCGGATAAATTGCTCGTGCAACGAAGGTGCACCCTCTAAGCTGTTCCTAACAGATTGAATAAAAATTCTACCTCTACAAGTAAATATTTATCGCATAAGACTAGATTTTACCGTTGATAGAAATGATAACAATGTAGGGTTAATTTTAATAAAATTAATTAGAAATTAAACAGTAGCCAGAGCACGAAAAACTAATGTAAATGTAAATGTATTCGAGTTCGCTGCGCACTGATGACGTTTGGTTAATATTTCATACAAATTTCATAGACGCACATCGAGTTCGAATACATTTACAGTTGTCAGAAATTTTCCTGGTCAGGCCGCTGATCTAATGACAAATCACTTTAGTAAAGAACCGCTTCCAACATGTCGTTTTGGAAACCGTTGTGGGAGGCCTATATTCAGCAGTGGACGTGCTATGGCTGATGCTGATGATAGTACAAGAGAAAGATATTAAAAGTATATTATGTATAATACACAACATCTTATTAGCCTACAGGTTTCTTCCAATCATCTCTGTTCTGGGCTCTATTCACAACATAATACCTATCGCAAATCTCTAACAAACCACATGTTTTGCACAACTACATGCCAAATTAATACGTGTACATTGAAAAAAGGGAAGAACATGACTTGAGCTGTTTCATCCTTTTTTGAACTTGTTTAAATGAATGTTTACAACATTGGTTTCAAGTATGACACATGTCATATCCGTAGCGTAAGGTTTACGTCACACCACGATCCCTTTTAGTTCCTGGTAGACCACCTCCCGATAACGGAGAGGTCATCAATCAAAATCTCATTTGATCACGTCGCTTCGCCGAGCCATCCGTCTTGTCTAATTTCGCCACATATCATGTCGGTGAGTTGTGGTGCTTAATGCTTGGAACTAGCTACGCAATAGCACAAGAATATGCTAATTTGGAGCAATCTACAAAAGTACGTTATAAATTTTAATGCCAGTAATCCAATTGGTCAAGATATATCAAAATAGGTTAGCTAAGCGACAAATTAGCAGATTCTTAAGTCCTTACTTAACATAGGAATTAAAGCAATAAGACCATCTAAGTATATGTAACACATATTATGTAAAACCATACAGGAATCTAGCGATATAGCTGATAGTCCGCACATCTTCGTGAAATCAACAAACTATACATAATAAGAAATGTAGCAAAAGATTTTAAATAGATTTATTGTGGCTGTGGTTAATTACACAAAAGCTATCATCATGCTTAGTGGTCAATTTCACGAGGCCAGGATTAAACCGAATCACTAATTAGTAAAAGTACGTAACACCAATTTGGGTCTAAAAGCCATCTAGAGACTTCAATACCCGAATACTCAGACGATGTGAACGAAGATGGATGGATAAGACTTGTCACTTTATGCCTCCGTACAACGACCTTCGTAAATAGGCACGAACAAAGACAAATGAAAGTCAGAAATTTTAAATTAAAGCTACCCTCGGAACATCCGAGGACTACCACAAAGATCCTCCTTTTTAATGTTCCTGCTTTCTATTTATGGTCTTGTTTGTGAACCCAGTTAAACTACACGACCTTATAAAGTGTATAGAATGAGCAAAATATTTTAATGTTTTCAAGAAATAGTTGTAGAATTATTTTCAAATCATTGATGAAACAAGAATCTTTATTTTTCTCTGCCTTTACATAGTCCTGTCCCCAATATAGTCGGTGCACCGTGCAACGTAAATTAAGTATGACATTTTGCAGACAGAATTTGGCTTTTTATTTATCTTTTTAAAAAGTGGGACTGCCTCGGTGGCGTGGTTGTATTTCGGTACGACTATCGTCCTGAGGTCTCGGGTTCGATACCCGGGTCGGGCAAAGTGATATTGGATTTTTCCATATCGGCTCGGAGTCTGGAATTTGTGTCCGATATGGTGATAGGCTCGCCCCTTATCACATCTGGGACGGAACTAAGCTCGGCGAAATGTGGGTGTACTAGTTCGCTAGTGCACCTGTGCCTACCTCTTTGGGGATACAGGCGTGAGCTTATGTTGTATGTTGTTGTAAAAAAGGGCTCCGAGCTATCGGTGATTTTGCCAATGTCAAATTTACTTTTAGCTTTAATTTTTACGAACAGCCTGAGAATTTACATCATCCCCTCTAAGGCATACAGTCTCCCGTAAAAAGTTTTAGAAAAGACACCTGGGATTCGAAGGAGGCGATAAAATTACAGCAAGACTTTGAAATCTACAGAAAAGATCTATAAACTAAAACCTATTTGAATTAAAGAAGAATAACTTAATTTATACAAGCCTAAAATAAAACTAATGCTAAAAGTTCTTTGCTTTGACTTTGCAAGCAGTTTGTGGATGCCTTTGCAGTTGACATTTTCACGATAATATCTTAATTCAGCTATACAGCAAATTGTATATGATGTTTACAATCTACTGAATAATGCAATTAAAGAAGATTAACGTCGTGCAGCATCTGGAGATTATCAAGATAATTACATAGCAATACTATTAGATTAACTTGTCTCTCTAATATCTGCTTCGTTTTACTCCAAGATAATGTGTGATTTTTGGTTTGACCTCAAAGTTCACGTCTTTTTAATGGCGAAAAAAGTGGGGCGTAGCGGACGAGTAGCCGGTCGTGAAACAAGAAGCGGTTTCGATCTCTGCACCGAGACCAATGTATAAGTAAGTCACAAATATTTGTTTGGCTCTGGGTGTTGTGACCAATAAGTCCTTCACAGTTTCTGATACTCATGACATAAGTTATAATTAGTATAGAATTAGGACTATGTGTGTGACAGTTTGGTGATAAAAAAACTTTCATAGTGCAGTTCTATGGGCTATGATGATAATGATTTCGAAGCTCTGCGAAATCTGATAATCATTAGGTCACTGTAGTAGATTATAACATAAGGTTTACCATAGCATAAATAGTAAACGGTTGGTACTGGACTTGGAATACCTTTGAATAGGTACTATTATATAATACCTACACATTGAGAATTCCTATTCCCATTCTTCTGTAATAGCAAAGACATTCAATAGTATATAGAGGGGACAACAGCACGAAACTTGTGATCCAAAAGTTGTGACTTCATCGTCAAGTCACTCAGTCGTATTTGAAACATACGTGAAAAGTCGTGCCAGCATAATAATGTTTAGATAATAAAATTGTCTTACGTGATTCTTGAATATTCACAGAACAATATAGGGTGTAAATTGTAATAAGTGGTAGATGGCGTTACTGGCTTTTGAGATCAATCGCTTTGTATGGAAACTTGCTTGATAGCCCCCTCTATAGCTAGTAATATTAAATCTCTTTATGATATACACAGCAGTTTAAAGAGCACAAGATGAATGACAGAAAACGAAATAGTAATACATTTGAAATAAACTTTCAACGAGTAAATAGAAAAATATAATCTTGGAGATGGGTTTTAAAGCACTACTAGTGTGGCTTGATTTGATTGATGCAGAGAAAATATCACGTTAAAACTTCGAGATAAAATAACAGATGATTTATGAAGGCAAGTGAGATATTTGTGATGGGTTGTTTATACATTGTATGAGCTTTATTAAGTTTTTTTATGATATTTGATAGAATGCTTCTGAAAATTCTTTAGCAAACAAAACCTTGAACAAAATGATAGATTTACGTTTATTTACTAAGGCCAACCTCATCCTTACAATCATAATATAAAAAAGCTTTACGCTATCTCATTCAATTGACATATCAAATTAATGTTATAAGCTAAGTACTTCAAAACTATAGAAATATTACACATACATTTACAATGTGCGCAGATACAATAGAACTTAGAAACTCAACGTCTCCATAACAGCTAGAAAATAACAGCAAAATTAGTAACGTTTCCTTTGAAGCGCAACGTAAACGTATCAACAGCATATTATCAGGAAATAACTGAAGGGCCATTACGTAGTCTGTGGCGTCTATACGCAAAAGTAGGTTGCGCTGCTCCTCTGGTCTAGGGCGGCGGCCCGATCCACACGGGGTGGCGATGGGCGCCGTATCGTAGCAACCACCAGCATCCCTTCAGTGTGGCATCGCCCGCCGGCCGGATCACCCGCGCCTGTCACCGCCCTGCCGCGTTCGAAAACCACCCCGTGTGGCGAGAACCGTCTGGCGAACTTAACTTCCATATGGTGTAGTGTTGTGGAACAAAATGTTCATTCTCTTCATTCTGCTGACTGTGTACTTGATAACGTTATGTCACGGCTGAATGAATCCGTATTGTAGGTGAGACGTGTCTACGGCGGAATAGACGCTACAGTGTATGTTTTCACCATTGCGTTTTGTTGGTGGTGAGATCCATTGGAATTCGAGGTACTAATAATTTTATATGTCATTTGTAATTTGATTTAATCTTTGAACAAATTTTGTGTTAAGAAAATAGATCAAACGCTTTCAAGATTTTAATTAAAGTACTTTTAGGCGAGTTATTTACATACTTGTAATACATTATTCGTGTTATATTGTTGTATAGATTTGAAATAAACAGTAAGACGTTTACTACGTTTAGATAAAAAAACTGTCAACTTATGCGTAGAAGATGACAACGCAGTTCAAGATTCATCTTAGCAAAGTATTGAGTGATTTTCCTTTGCGCCACATAATATAACCGACAATCAACTTTAAGCTAAACGTATTATATTACGATTATGATATTGCGCTTTTAAGAATTTAATTAGCAAGGAAAGTAGGTGGTTCCATAAAAACTTAGGTAGTAATTTCAACAGCTTGCGAAGGCAGGTCGTGTTTTAATAGCTTTCTAATTGGAACAAGTCTTAGTTACATTATCTGTCTTTCAATTATATTTATGAATTAAGTTTTAATGGTTATTGTCTGTGTTATTTTACTTTATACACGATCTGTATATAGATGTTACAGTTTGCGTCACGCCTATATTCCAAAGAGTAGACAGGGATGCACTTAGTTTACAAACGGGTTAAGCATAAATTTACATCCTATTAATATTAATACAATTGTTTTTTTATCGGCATTAAATTATAATTTAGTCGGCTAATGCTAAATAAGATATCTTAGCTCTTAGCTATTCTAGGTGCTAACAAATTTTTAACTCCTTGCCCTGGAAATCGATCTCTAGCCTTACTGAAGTCACGGGCTTTACTACGCCGACGGTTTACTACTATCATGCAAATCGTCGATGTTGACAATGGAGTAGTGATACTATAAATATGTAGATTTAAAACTAGGAGATACTTGTAGGTTAGACTTTACTTATAGACATTTTTTTTCTATTATCAGTCAGTTATCAAACTATCTTATGACATACATACACAGACTCACGCCTTTTTCCCATAGGGGTAGGCAGAGACAACGGATTTCCACTTACTACGATCCTTACACACCTCTTTCGCCTCATTCAGTCTCATTACATTCTTCATTCATGCACGTCGGTTTAGGGTACTTTTAACTTGATCTTTCTCGAGTATATCTCTGACTTGGTCAGAGAATGTTCGATAAGGTCTTCCCCTTCCAACTCTACCATTCACACTTGCCATATTTATTCGCTTTGTTAAGCTCCTTTCATCCATCCTTTCTAAATGCCCGAACCACCGCAACATTCCTTTCTCAATCCTCGTTATTATTTCTTCTTTCAAACCACACCGCTCTCTCACCACACTATTTCTTACCCTATCTCTCAAAATCACACCACACATGTTCCTTAAACTCTTCATTTCTACTGCATTTATTCTACTTTCATTCTTTTTCTGCCACACCCAACTTTCACTTCCATGCATTAGAGTTGGTACTAACACACCACAATGCACGGCCAGTCGAGCCTTTTTACAGACTTGCCGACTACTCATGCAAGCGTGTAGTGCTCCGTTCACCTGATTCCCAGCATTCCTCTTCTCTCAATATCCCTTTCATGTTTTCCATCTCTCGTAAACTATCTAATTAACTATCTAATTACATTTCCATAAATAAAGTCAAGTAACACTCTTATTTTTGGACTTAATCCCGGCCTCTACATAATCGATGGATAATTATTTTGTCAATATAAATGTACATAACAATTAGGTAATAAGATTTATTAATAAGGGAAAAACTGTTATTGTTTCTAATTTATTGTTACTAAAATTGGTCGTTGGTTTTTTTTGGACTGCACTACGCTTCCATCCATCAGGTGTAGTGTAGTCACTTTGCCGTACTCGGATAAAAAAAAACATATTTTAATGCACCAATTTTTTAGTTTGTCTCTGTATGAACTAAATCTTCATTTAATAATGTATTAAAAATGTTATCAGTTGTTATCACATACCAAACGCACCGCCATTGATTGATTGGTTCGTTTATCGAAGCGTAAAAATCGCTGTATAGTTTGTTTTTGCGAAAAAAATATGCGTCACCTCTCTCTCTCTTCCAAGCTAGTTATCCCACATGGTGGTGGGGTCAGCTTTCCTTGTTTTTCTTTTCCACTTCGCTCTATCCATAACGTCGTCTTCGGATACCTCACACTCTCTCATATCTCTTAGTACTACATCTCTCCCCCTTGTCTTTGGCCTGCCTCTGGATCTACGTCCAGGGATGGATAGTTGTAGCGCTAAGTTTCCAACGTAATCAGGCGGCCTCCTCTTCACGTGACCATACCATCTCAGCCTATTCTCCTGCAGTTTATCGGCAATATTGCGCACACCAAAGCTACCTCGCATGTACTCATTGCGAACCTTATCAAGCCTGGTGACACCGCACATCCACCTCAGCATCTTCATCTCGGCAACTTGAATGGTACGCACGTTTTTCTGCGTTACGGCCCACGTTTCACTCCCATACATCAGGACTGGTCTCACAATGGTCTTATAGATAAGACCTTTGAGTTTAACTGGCATCCTTTTGTCGCAGGTGACCCCAGTTACTTCTCTCCATTTTAGCCATGCTGCAGCAATTCGGTGTTGAATGTTATATTCCACGTTCCCCGAAATATGCACCATGCTGCCTAGGTATTTATATTGATCACAAAAAGTGACCACTTGCCCATCAATAGGAATAGGGCTGGTGTCATTCGGCTCGGGGTTGTTGAGGACCATAAATTGGGTCTTTTCAACACTCAGCACTAAGCCACCGGTCTGTAACTGGAGTTTCCACTGCAAAAGTGCCTCCTGCAACTCGTAAATTATTATTATTTTATAACTTTCTTTAAACATAAATTGAATAATTGCTGATTCAATCAAACTATATGTTATTATAGTCCCCTTTGTTCTGTAATACCAATACCTTACTTGACATAATATTACGAACTACCTTAGTTCTATATATCGCTACCAAAAATATGCGTCACCTAATACTTGAAAAATCGGTATTTCGACACCATAAATTTCGTACAAAGAGTAAGATTGCCGGATGCTAAAAATCACAATTTTCACTAGTTCAAAAACACCTCTATGAGTTTTCTAATATCATGGGTCTTCATGTGTGTTAGAAAATGGTATAGGTAATTTTTGCCCCCCTTGAATTTTTGCTTTGTCTATAAAAGTAAAGTACAAGAAAACTTTTGTCTTATTATATATTCATACTAATATTATAAAGATGTATTTGTTTCATTTTAAGTCTGTAATGAGAATTGGTGAAACCAATCTTGAAATCTTTTTATTTGAATAAATAAATCAAAAGCAGAGAAGCTTATCCTCCCGTCAAAGGCGTTACATATTTATGTTACATAAGCGTATGGGCCACCGGAAGCCGAGCCGCCCATGACTATGTAGATAGCTGCCATGACATGCCATGCCGCTGACATGTAACTTTAATCACGAGAAAAATGATTTTGTCCAAGAATGAATCCAATCCCGGACAAATCGTAGAAAAGTACCCTGCCCAACCTGGGAATCGAACCCAGGACCTCCTGGTCCACAGCTACAGGAGGCGACCTCAGTCACTACCTATATAGCAATAACTACTCGCTATTTCCATAATAACCTCACCTATTTTATTGAATTTTCCATTTGCATACATCGGATAACAGGCGTTAACCATCAGATAAACAAGAAGGTTTACAGAAAGGGAACAATCCCTGTTGGGACCTACAATGTTTCTTTGTACGGCTCCCTTTGCGATAATAGATAGGCGTTACGATTATTTTATTTTTGAAGATATTTTTGCGGACTTACCTACTTTATTGATACAAGGCGGATACAACAAATGTGGATGTACTTATGGTAAGTGATCTCCATAGACACTCATGACACGAAACTGATCATGGTTGCGTTGCCAACCTTAAAGGAAGGGAATGGGGATTGGGAAGGGGAGGAGGAAATAGGGCCACTGGAAATCTCACTCACCGAACGAAACGCAACAGCGAGTTCTCAATTTACATTACGTCGATTTTTTGGGAGACAGTGGTATCAAACGGTTGGCGCGGCCAATTCGTGCTGCAGATATTACTGTCTACAGCGTGGCTCTACCACAATAGAACTATTTCATTTATCCAAAGTCAGTCCACTTCCACAGAGCTATTTGTATAGCACTGAGCTTTATTCACCTACTCCAATTCAAAAGTTATTCGAGGACTTCTTCAATGCACTGATAGCATTCCTTTAACTTTACAATTGAACAACGAACTTATTTCCAGAACGTAATGGAAAGGTACCGAACGTCCTTTGTAATCGAGACTCATCGGACAGAATCGATTCGGACTATACCTAGATGAAACTGGTGAAGTGAATCGGAACAAATTCACGGATACCGCGTATTGGCTCTATGTTTAGAATTGGAATTCGATTGGCACCGTATGATTTATGATTAAACCTATTGTAATATTAATATAACTGTCCTACTGCTGGGTACGGGCCTCCTCTACTAATTAGAGGGGTTAGGTCTTAGTCTACCACGCTAGTCTAATGCGGGTGGGTAGACTTCACATACCTTAGAAATTCCTGTAAAGAAATTATCGGGTATGCAGGTTTCCATGTTTTCCTTCACCGCTATAGCAAGCGATATTTCACAATGAAAATAAATTTAACATAGAAAAGTCAGAGGTGTATGTCCATATTGGGGTTGGTCTCGAACCTCCGACACGTGTCTCGGCAGTCCGTATCATTCCCAACTGAGCTGTCGCTGCTCATATATAATAATAATATAGCTATATGTTAATAGGGAGTCGTTAACGCTACGTGGTACATATTTCCAATGACCTTATTTTTATTTCCAATAAAACTTCCAATGTGGTACGTCTTTCGTATGTGTAATGCTGTCTGGACCTGTATTACCGCTTTGTTTCTGCTATTACGCGATAGCGTGTGAGCACTGTTAAATAAAATTTTAAGAATACTTATAAAAGTGAAATTACTGTGCATTACGAGACTTTATGACTTTTGCTAGCGACTGCGAGAAAAATTGCGTAAATGATGGGTATATCGGGATTATAAATAATTTATTCAAAACTATATCTTTATCTATTTGTAAGATCAACATCAACCCCTAAAGTAAGCACCATCCACTTGTCTCTCTCTCTTTATTTCACGTAATCCGTTTTTTTATAAATGTGTTTCCATCGCGAGAGCATGACGAACAAAATCATAATATTTTCGACCGACTTCCAAAAAAGAGAAGGTCCTCAATTCGTCTGTATTTTCTATGTATGTTACGTGATATCTCCGCCAAATGTGGACCGATTTTCAATATTCTTTTTGTGTTCGATAGCGCTTATTTCAAGGGTAGTTCCATATAAATTTGGTTACGATCGGATTTAAAGTCGGTCCATTAAGTTTTTGAAAATCGAATTCTTATCGAACTCGATGCGCGTCTATGACATTTGTATGAAATATTCCTGCTCTGGCCACTGTGTTCACGCCTAAAACGATTGCGGTACCAACACTAGCCGCAAATACGTTTATTGTTCGAAGAAGCTCATCAATGAAATTAATGTATGCCAAACTAAATGTCAAAGTGTACTATGTACCTCTAATTACATAAAGGTCATGTCGGCATTTAGAAGGTGAATCATTATATTGAGACTATTATTTTAAGGCCTATTATTTTACTGCCTCGGTGGCGTAGTGGTATTTCGGTACGACTACGGTTCTGAGGTCTCGGGTTCGATCCCCGGGTCGGGCAAAGTGATATTGGATTTTTCCATATCAGCCCGGAGTCTGGAATTTGTGCCCGATATGGCGATAGGCTCGCCCCTTATCACATCTGGGACGGAACTAAGCTTGGCGAAATGTGGGTGCTCTAGTTCGCTAGTGCGCCTCTGCCTACCCCTTCGGGAATACAGGCGTGAGCTTATGTTATGTTATGTTATTATTTTAGGGGTAGTGTGGTAGAGCAAGAGCTAAGTGATGATTTTTATCAATGGTAGTAGGATTTTCATATCGGTTTGGATTAAAACTTACCATATTATAGACTCACATACCTTGTGTGGTTCGCGTTCCATTATCTGCCAGTATAACCCGTTCTTCGAAGGCGCTTGTGACACAAAGTCTAGACTCAAACCTTCTACATGCCCTTATCCCTTAATGTGGGGTCGGCGCAACGCACTTTTTCAAGCATGTTGCAGGGAGGATTTGGCTTAGTTTTTACGACCGGCCGCCTGCCTGACGTCAACCCCCTATTAGGGATCCAGTCCCGGGCAAATGAAAATAGAAAATTTTCTTTGGCCGACCTGGGAATCGAACCCAGGACTTCTCGGTCCACAGCCCATACATACTGCCACTAGACCAAGAGGGCGACTGACTTTCTAGACTCAAACACAATATTATATTATCCGACTCATGAATCGAACCAGAGACCTCAGAGCGATATTCGCCCCGCGCATACAACACCACTACGCCACCGAGGCAGTCAGATAAAAAATAAAAAGAATTCGCGATAGAATTCGAAATTTGAAAAAAAATATGATGAGGACAATCTTTGCTATGCTCGCTATTTGTCTAGCAGTACAATATAGATTAGGGTTGTATATCCAAAGGACTACGTAACCCCCAGGCGCTTAGCGTGCCCGCGTTGTGACCGTACACTTAACTTAATTGGGTCTCGGATTAACGTTCATCGGACGAAAATGAATATAGTAAAGTTTTTAATTTAGTCAGAAGTGTAGTGAAATAATTTAGGTCATTTTTCTTTAAAATATAGCGGTAGGATACTGCTTTAATGCGTTCTTTATTACTTTTCTCAGAGAAGAAAGATATAACATAGCATAAGCTCACGACTGTATCCCCGAAAGGGTTGGCAGAGACGCACTAGCGAACTAGAACACTCATATTTTGCTGAGCTTAGTTCCGTCCCAAATTTAACAGGGGGCGATCTTATCGCCATAAATAATTCCATTCCATTTAAATGTGTTTACTTTAATTTTAAAAACTAAATATTCCATTATTTTCTTAAGAAATTATTTAAATTATTTAAAGAATATTTTATTTCTTTATTATTTCTACCTGCCCTTATTATCCCACCTTAATGTGGGGTCGGCGCAACATAATTTTCAAGCATGTTACAGAAAGGATTTGGCTTGGTTTTTACGACCGGCTGCCTGCCTGACGTCCACCCCCATCTGGGGTATTATTTTATTTCTTAATTAAATCAAAATTTTCAAGTAAAACCACATAATAAATGTTGTCGCAAAGGATTTTTGTTACACAGAGGAAAAATATTACTTTCACGCTAGTCTTCATAGGTTCGTATTAAAAACGCTAATAATACACTGTTTGCGTCATGGAAAAAGCTTTTCTATTATACTTTTGATAGAGAGCGGTATCCCTGGGGCATTATACATACATAGAGTAACATAGAGTGAGTACGCAGAGCCGACAAGTCGGGATCACTGGATTGGAACCTGAGTACGTCGTTCCATTGTCCACGCTTTTGAGAGCCCTTCACCTGGAGCCCACTCGAAGACTTGTGCCTTGCGTTCATTACTTCAACATTATTACTCTTTGACGGGATTTCCATTTTTTGCTTTGGTTGAGTTGGTTAGGGTATGATTTGCATTTTGTGAGAAAACAACACAGCTATATATCATGATTCTTTAACGTACTATTAAAAATTAGTGAAATTGAATATTTGTTAAAACATGCCATTGCGTGTAAATTAATTTTGATGAAAGTCCCACGGGTGACATAGACCCCGGATTATGACATACATACATAGACTCACGCCTGTATCCACGAAGGGGTAGGTAGAGGTGAACTAGAGAACTAGATTACCCACATTCCACCGCGCTCATTTACGACCCAGCTGTGATAGGGGGCGAGCCTATCGCCATATCGAGCAAAATTTCCAGACTCCGGGCTGATACTGAGAAATTCAATACCACTTTGCCTGACTCGGGGTTCGAACCCAAGACCTCAGGATGGTCATACCGTAATACCACTACGCTACCGAGGTAGTCAAATGAATAATGACATAATTCCTTTTTATCACTTGTACGTACGTGGTAATTAAAAATGTGTTTTTCTAGTTCCTGTATGCGAATAATTAATTACTATAATAATACATTATAATAATAGACATATTTGTCAGCGTCCGTGGCGCAGCGGGCGAGTAGCCGGCTGTGAAGACCGCGGGTTCGATTCCCACATCGAGACAAATGTTTGTGTGACCCACAGATATTTGTGTCGGGTCTGGGTGTTGTGAGACCGAAAGTCTCTCGTAGTTCTTGAGATCTACAACACAAGATTCGTTTCTTAGTGTGGAGTCATGACTATGTGCGTGACTGTTGAGTGTTATTTAATTTAATTATTGAAGATAAAGCATAGTGAATAATGTTATTCATGGACTTGATGAAATAGTAGATGTGTAAATTAAATTACAATTTTGAGGTATCGTATTAAGATTGATAAAATAAGATATCTAAAAAATTCTGTTTGGTCTCAGTTTAATGATATAAGCATTCTTTACGAATTATCTAGTTAGATAGATGCATACAGTCTCCGTGGCGCAGGGGGTGAGTAGCCGGCTGTGAAGTGAGAGGCCGCTGGTTTGATTCCCGCATTGAGACAACTGTTTGTGTGGCCCACAGATATTTGTTTCAAGTCTGGGTGTTGTGAGACCGAAAGTCTCTCATAGTCTCTGACACCCACGATACAGGTTATACCTAGTGTGGGGTCAGGACTAGGTGTGTGACTGGTGGGTGTATTTATTTATTTATTTATACAACTATGATGTTACTGCCTAGACTATTCGAATAGATCCACAAAGCCATTATAGATGGGAGTACTTTAATCAAACATTAGTTCATAAACTCCGGATAAATTTCACGATAGGCGAATACTTTGGTATGTTTATACAAAACTATTGGATTATCCCATTTAAATGTTTAATTAGACTTTCGTGACATAACATTCACTATTAAAACAACATATCATATGAGGTTTTGATTGTGTTTAGATCAACTGCGATACAGCGTTTCTAAAAAGTCAGGTTCACCAAAAATGTTTTAGATGTAACTTTAAATAATTCAGCTTGATCGGGGACGAAATGTATGTCACTACTGATTTCTTAAGTTTACGTGAATATTATACATTGAAATAAAACTATTCTTACGGATTCTATCACGATTAGGTTTTAATTATTATTCCCGACGTTTCGAAGGCTTTGCAGTCTTCGTTAGTCTGACCCGTGACAACGAAGACTGCAAAGCCTTCGAAACGTCGGGAATAATAATTAAAACCTAATCGTGATAGAATCCGTAAGAATAGTTTTATTTCAATGTATGTCACTAATTCGATTTTACTTAATCTTTTTCAACCAGCTCTTATACTTCAATCGCCGAAAGAATTCGGCCTAGTTTTGGCGAGCGGCTAGCTAGCCACTCTAGGGAAAATTCAATTTTACTTATTAATCGATATACATAATTGAAATATGCCTCATGAGTAATCAAGCTATCATTATCACTACATAGTATAAAACAAAGTAGCTTCCCGCTGTCTCTATCTCTATGCTTAGATCTTTAAAACTTCTTTCTTTCTATACTGATTTCTTAAGTTTACGCGAATATTATACATTGAAATAAAACTATTCTTACGGATTCTATCACGATTAGGTTTTAATTATTATTCCCGACGTTTCGAAGGCTTTGCAGTCTTCGTTGTCACGGGTCTTGTCTTTTCTTTCTTTTAGATCTTACAATCTTTAAAAAAACGCATAATAATAGTACCACACAATTGACTTACCTTAATTCTTCTGTTTTTGCCCGTTGAAAAAAATAAAATATATTTCTTTGTTTTATAGAACACCATTGTGTATAAAACACCACTGATAAAGCAAACTATTAGCATTGTAATATTGAAATATTTTCCACAATATTATTCATATCATAATTTCTATTCAATTTTCTCTTATTGCGTAGGATGTATTATTAAATATTTTGATAAATAATATTATCGAAACAAAGGTTGGATAATGGGTTCAGTGGCTGTAGGCGGGACCGTTTGTTTCGCCTGAATAGTGATCAAATAAAATCTGTTCAATAAATCTATCCGTAATAAAATGGGGTATTAAGATTATAGGGCCATTATGCATGATCCGTCCGATGGTATTTTCTATTCAGTGTTGCTACATTTCACGATATTTCCCAGAAAGAGAAAATAATGTTAATTAAAAATAAATCGACTGCCTTGGTGGCGTAGTTATATTTCGGTATGACTACAGTCATACCGTCTCGGGTTCGATCTCCGGGTCGGGTAAAGTGATATTGGATTTTTCCATATCAGCCCGGAGTCTGGAATTTGTACCCGATATGGCAATAGGCACGCCACCATGACATCTGGGACGGAACTAAGCTCGGCGAAATGTGGGTTTTCTAGTTCGCTAGTGCGCCTCTGCCTACCCCTTCGGAGATACACGCGTGGGCTTATGTTATGTTAATAAATAAATCTCCAATTGTATGTATTTCCACGAAAATTGCCTTCGATTGTGTAAAGCATGAGAGTTTATGAACATCAATTATGTTTGAAGTCCTATATGAGTATAATGTAAATAGCAAAAGTTTATATTAAATAATTTTATTAAAACAATTTAGTACGAAAATTGCGAAACGAAGTTAATATTTTGTTTGACATTCATGTCACGTAGAATACAGAGAGAACAATGTATTATTTAATTCTATTTGAAATGTACAAGAATGGCTAATTATAAATTTCTTTATTCAGCTTATTTCGCAGATTGTATTAAGCTTATGTAACCAAGAATTTTAAATACTGGTAGATAACGAATTAATTGTAACTTAGGATATTTCAAGTTGGTGCTGTTATTCGGCCTAGGGTCATCCCGGCGTATTGCCGGAGTCGGCCTGCCTACTTAAACTCTTCCACATCCCCCATCGTTAAGCATTTTCCACAGTTAAGCTACTGGGGCTCTCATATGCTACACCAAAATTCTAGGCGGCGCTTTTTGGTCCGTCTACTAATTCTCATTCAGTGTATGATTTGGCTTAGCCGGCGATGTCGGTGCATTACAAAAAAATATCAGAAGTTTCTATAACTTTAAATTTATTTTAATAACTCTTTCTCCTATTCGACAGCCATAGTATCGCTGCGAGGGAGTAACCAACTGTGAAACGAGAGGACGCGAATTCGATTCTCGCACCGAGACAAACGTTTATGTGGCTCATAAATATTTTTGTGAGACCAAAAGTCTCTAGTAGTTTAATACCCACGATACAGAATAAACATAGTTTAGTATCAGGACTATGTGTGTAAAAAAACATAAATAAAACTTTTATTGACTGCCTCGGTGACGTGGTTGTATTTCGGTGCGACTACCGTCCTGAGGTCTCGGATTTGATTCCCGGGTCGGTCAAAGTGATATTGGATTTTTCAATATCAGCCCGGAGTCTGGAATTTGTGCCCGATGTGGCGATAGGCCCGCTACCTATCACACCTGGGACGGAACTAAGCTCGGCGAAATATGGGTGTTCTAGTTCGCTAGTACGCCTCTGCCTACCCCTTGGGGGATACAGGCGTGACCTTAAGTTATGTAAAACTTTTAGTAACTATTGCAGCCTAACCATCGAAAATTAATTTTGGTGCAGGCAACCCCATTCGATTTCACCTTTGTACGTGATAACTGCCTCGGGCCCATTCTCACGCCCGCTATCTCATCTCGCCAGCTGAAGCTGTATCGTCTGAGTATAACAGTATCTCATTTTAAGCGTACCATCTGAAATTCGCCCTTGACGCCTCGCACAATGTTTCTGATATTCATGTTCTTTAAATACTTTCTTTGTGCTAAGTTCAGTCGTTTCGGAGACAATATGCCAAAAGTTTTTACATCTCTTTTACGCTGTGTTCTGAAAATTATTGTATCAAAAATTGATGGTTTTAGTATATTTTGTATCGCATTCTTGTTTTAGCAACGTCTAAGGTGTAACTCTGTGGACCGGGAGGTCCAGGGTCCTAGGTTCGATTCCCAGAACGGTATTGGACCTTCCAAAACGGATTGGTCAAGCAGTCAGCCGATCGTACTAAGCCGACTTCTTTCTATAATATGTTTAAAAAGCGAGTTTCATTTTGAACAGCTTTAGTATCCAATCTATAAATGTGCTATTCAAATATTATAAGATCCCTTTAAAATGTCCACTTAAAGACCCATAGGCTGCCAAATATATTATCTGATAAGTCTACATTGAAAATTATTGGAAAAAATTAAAATTCTTGAAGAAATGGCTTAGCTGCGACAAGACTGGATTTAATTTTGAAATGTAATTACGAAAATATTGAAATGTAAAAATGTATGCCATCTCACGCTTTTAGCAATAAGGCTCCTTGAAATTCTCTTAAAAATATGATAATTCTTACTAAATTAGGTTTGAATTACAAATTTTTGGGTTCTAAAGACAATTGGCTAAACCCATATAATTTCATGATAGAGGCGCTCAACCTCCTTCAGAAAAGAGAATCAACAACAATTTATTAAATCTTGTACACACAAGTATATTATTTAAGTTATATCTATCTACGTGTAATGTTTTATATAATTTTTCATAACATAAGTTCACGCCCAAGGCCCAGGTAAAGGCAAAGGTGCTCTAGTGAACTAGAACACCCACATTTCGCCGAGCTTAGTTCCGTCCCAGGTGTGATAGGACAAGCCTATCGCCATATCGGGCCCAAATTCCAGACTCCGGGCTGATACTGAAAAATCCAATATAATTTTGCCCGACACGGGGATCAAACCCGAGACCTCAGGACGGTAGTCGTACCGAAATACAACCACGCCACCGAGGCATAAGATACTCGTAGAATCAACAACAGTTTATTAAACCGTGTAACGCCACGTATATTATTTAAGTTATACATATTGGGCCTTACTTATATTAGCTGAGTAAATGGCAAAGAATAGCCTGTCCCTTTTATTATCAAACAATGTGACACAAGGAAAAAAGTGACAGACAATTTTTAGCCATTTGCTCAGCTAAAATATTTTTATAAGATCTTTGTAGTGTGTTTAGCAACTCTTTATATTCCTCGGTAACGTATATTAAAGTAATGTGGTGAGAAATAAACTATTTTTTACATTTTCTCTTACATAGGCAAATTTTGGGGGACGCCTGTATTGGACGCCTGTGGATGATCTGCGACTGATGATGGTAGGCTGATTTTTATCCCAAGCCAAAACTTAAACAGGCAAAGTTACGGGTCATTGCTAGTATATACATAACACATAAGCTCACGCCTGTATCCCCGAAGGGGTAGGCAGAGGCGCACTAGCCAACTAGTACACCCACATTTCACCGAACTTAGTTCCGTCCCAGATGTGATAGGGGGCGAGCCTATCGCCATATCGGGCTAGTATAGAGGTATATAAAGGTGCTTTAGATATTATCGAACCATTCTGCGAACGTCTAATGCTCTAAGAATTATAAATCTACAATATTTTGGACACATTTCGTACGAAATGCTGAGTACATTTTAAAGATTTATTAAAGAAATGGGTACGCTCAAAGTAATCCAGTAGATTTTCATTGAAAATATTTTACTCTAGCGTTTAATGGTTAGGAACAAGCTCCGAAATGTTTTCGTAGTATAAATCACATCTACATCGTTAACGTTAATTTCATTTCGTGGTACTTTGTAGAGTGGCTGGAATAGTAAATACATTGAATGTTGAGGTTATATGTTATTATAGACTACTATAATTTAGATATCTTCTTTTTCTCTCTACTTGCCCTTATCCCACTTAATGTGGGGTCGTCGCAACACACTTTTTAAAGCATTTTACAGAAAGGATTTGGCTTATTTTTTATGACTGGCTCCGAATTTGGATACCTATTTAATAAGAATTGAATGAATGGATTTTCTTTGCAACGCCAGGAATGTCGCTTGAGATGGTATGGCCACATTTTGAGGAAACCACAGGAGTAGGTCGGTTGCATATGTCTGACCCAGATCGTACTAGGGGTGCGTTCCCGTGGTTGGCCCAAAAAGAGCTGGTTGGACGTCTGGAGAAAGATATGAGAGCCAATGGTCTCACTATGGAGGATGCTTAAAACCGGACGAAGTGGAAGCGTTTAAGTAGGAAGGCGGATCCTGGCAGAATGCCGGGATAGCGCCAGACTTCTGCCGATAGAAGAATCAAATTAGAAAAATCGCTTTGCCCGACCTGGGAATCGAATCCAGGACCTCCCGGTCCACAGCGCATATTTGCTGCCACTAGACCAAGGACGCGCCAATAATATAATTATCTCTGTTGCATTATGTCACATAACATAAGCTCACGCCTGTATCGCCGAAGGGGTAAGCAGAGGCGCTCTAGCGAACTAGAACACTCTCATTTCGCCAAGCTTAGTTCCGTCCCAGGGGCGAGCCTTTCACTATATCGGGCACAAATTCCAGACTGATGTTGGAAAACTGCAATATCACTTACCTCAGGACGGTAGTCGTACCGAAATACACGCCACCGAGGCAGTCAAGCAGACCAGGGAGGCGCCAATAATTTCATTATCACTGTTGCATTATGTCATTAGATTCGCAATACGTTTCGATAAACAAGTTGTCTATCACCGAAAGCCGAAACAATTAATCCGCATTAGCGCTTACAGTCAGCGCGATTTGCATATCATCCTCATTTCGCCAACAGTCATTTGAATAATTGTTTAATTCCATTCGTTGGGTGCATTCATTCGGATATATTCGGATTTATGCATGCAGTGTTTTAGTGTTTTATGTGGGAAGGATTTATGTGGTTCGGTGCATTAAGCTTTGTTTACAGCACGGCCTACTCTATTGATACCTGCCCGCCTAGCATGCGCGCCACGAGAACATTTATTTAGTCTACATTTTTTGTCTTGTTATAACAGGTTTTCTCTATTTGTCTACGGACAATAACATGCGTCCTCATTTATTTTCATACAATGTTGTAGACAAAATGTAGACAACATCTCGACAGTCGATTATCGAGATATCTCGTGGCGCGCATGCTAGGCCGGAGAAAGGTTAGTGTTCCCACTTCCCACACGTACTTCCAATATTTACTGTAGTGTGGCATTTAATAAAGGTCACAACATGCCCTCTTCAACGACAGAGGATAAAAAGTAGTCAAGATTAGATAACGATCGTCATATTATTTCCTCTTTCTTTCTACGTACAACACGACTTCTTCATTAGGCAGTCACATTAAATACATATAATATGTATACATACATAGTCACACAGAATTAGAACACCCACGTTTCGCCAAGCTTATTTCCATCCCAGATATGATAGGGGGCGACCCTATCGACATATCAGGCACATATCACATATCACAGCCGTAGCCTGTGATACTGAATAGAAAAACTCAATATAACTTTGTCCGACCCCGAAATCGAACCGAAACTTCAGGACGGGAGTCGTACCGCGCACGCAATACAACTACACCGCTGAGCCAGTCACTTAACCACCTAAAATCGTGCATTGTTTAAAATGATATTTATTAAAAATATACCTTAAAATGTTATAGAAGATAGAAACCTGTAACTTAAGGTCTGCAAACTGACATAAAATACGTTGAAACATCGCAATACTGAATTAAATATTATATCAACATCTATCGAGCTACTACGAAACTGAAATGAAAGGCATCAATATGAAAGGCAAGAATCGCCGACCAATGTGAATATATTATTCGGTTCACGAAGTATGAGTGCGATCACCATTCATGGCAACTGCCCAAATATAGTTTACCATTTCTTTTTCTGTGAAAAGTGAAAGAATCATAAAATATATAGGTATAATAATACTAGTTACTACTCCCACTGCATACGTGTTGGTGTGGCTTTGTTATAATACTGTACAGTACAGTACTACAGGCTACAGTAGCCCGAGCACGAAAAACTAATGTTAATGTAAATGTATTCGAGTTCGGTGCGCACTGATGACGTTTGGTTAATATTTCGTACAAATTTCATAGACGCGCATCGAGTTCGAATACATTTACGGTTGTCAGAAATTTTCCTGCTCAGGCCGCTGAACTATTCAATGCAAAAATTGGTAGAGCCACGCTGTAAACAGTTACGTCTACATAATTAATGGGCCGGCCCGACCGGTTTGATACCACTGTCTCGCATAAAACCGACGTAAAGTGGCAGCTTGCATTTCATTCAGTGAGTGAGATTTCCGGTGGCGTAATTCCCCTCTTTCCCAATCCCCATTTCCCTCCTTTTAGGTTGGCAACGCAACCATGATCCTTTTTGCGTCTAAAATGTCTAATTTAACACAAACCAGTTCTTAGGTTTACGTGAATGTTATTCATTGAAACATTGGTTGGTTTTAAACCAAATCGTGATATAATCTGTAAAAATAGTTTAATTTTCAACAAACCAGTTCATCAAATCAGAGTACACAATATTACTTTGAGCGACTAATTGGACAAAAATATTTCGATTTAAAAATGTTTTTCTTTATAAATCAATTTGTAATATAAAACACATTGTATGTTGATTAATTTACACCAATAAAAGTATTCTTTTACAAGAATATAAATTGCGAATAAATGCATTCAAACAGACTGAAATCCTCGCAGAGATTTATTAAGTGGAGCTGTTCGGGGAATATTAAATTTAATATCGTTATATTGTGTATTTTTGCTATTATTCGTTTTTACAAATAATAAAGCTTTGCATCGATTTTTATTATAATTAAATTAACGATCGGTTGATATAAAATCGCAGGTATATTATATCACAAGCATCATATCAATCAGCGATAGTTCAGTTGGGAATGATACGAACTGCCGAGACGAGTATCGGAGGTTCGAGACCAACTCCAAAAAAGAGCATACACCTCTGACATTTCAGTGTTAAGTGTATTTTCATTGAAATATCACTTGCGATAACGGTGAAGGAAAACATCGTGAGGAAACTTGCTTACTTGAGAATTTTTCCACAAGAATTTCGAAGGTATGTATAGTCTACCAATCCGCATTAGGCTAGCGTGGTATACTCAGGCCAAACCCCTCTCATTAGTAGAGGGACCTGTGCCCAGCAGTGGGACAGTAATATTTCAGGGCTAATACTATTATATTATATCACAAAATTAGGTCTGCCTCAGTGGCGTAGTTGTATTTCGGTACGACTACCATCCTGAGTTCTCGGGTTTGATCCCCGGATCGGGTAAGTGATATTCGGTTTTTTCAATATCAGTTCAGAGTCTGGAATTTGTGTCCGATATGGCTAGAGGCTCAGCCCCTATCATATCTGGGACGGAACTAAGCACGCCGAAATGTGGGTGTTCTAGTTCGCTAGTGCGCCTCTGCTCACCCCTTCGGGAAAACAGGCGTGAGCTTACAAAATTAGGTCAATTTGTCATTCCGAATCCCTTTTGATCCCCAAATTCACATTTTGTAATTACAATTGAACAAACACTTATTGCCAAACGCATACGAATGTTATCTATTGAATGGCCAAACTAATCGCGTTTTAAACAAACGTTCATTTGCATGTTATCGTCGAAATTCACAATATTACTCTTTGACACCAAATACACATTACGAATTACAATTCCGACCACACTAGAATAATGTTTGCCAAACAAACATGTTGGAAATAGTTGGGCACAAATATTTGTCCTATTTTTTTTAAAAGCAGAGACTGGCAAACGAGCAGATGGGTCACATGATTGTAAGTGATCTCCACCGCCCATAAACACCTAAGTCACAAAAAATCACGAGTGCATTGCCAATCTCAAAGGATGGAAACAGGGATCGGGAAGGAGAGGGGGGTAATTGGGCCACCGAAAATCTCACTCACCGAATGAAACGCGACAAGAAGCTGCCACTTTACGTCGATTTTCTATGAGACAGTGGTATAAAATCGGTGGAGCCGGTCTATTCGTGCTGTAGACGTGACTGTCTACAGCGTCGCTCTACGACTCAAAAATGTTATGATATAATTAATATTTTTGACTAACTATTGGCGAATCTTGAAAAATATCATACATACAAAAATACATCCAAAATGAGAACTTCCCTTTTCAAAGTTGGTTTAAAGCATCATCATCATCATCATCAGCCATAGGACGTCCACTGCTGAACATAGGCCTCCCCCAAAGATTTCCAGATCGACCTGTTGGAAGCGGCCTGCATCCAGCGACTTCCTGCGACCTTTATCAGGTCATTTTTTTATTTTTTTTTAAAAGTATACACGCCCTAAATTTTCATATAAAGCCGCGGCTCCTGCACCTGTTTTTTCGAAACAAAACACCAAAACAAATACGCAAAACAATGATTTTCGCTGTCTCCTGCTCATAGAACAATCGACCATAGATAAAAAGAATGTTGGGAAACCATGTTTAGTGTAGGTGTTTTGTGTAATGTTTTAGTGCAGGAGACAGGGCTTTATACAGCTTACATTGGGTGTATTTAAAAGAAGTCATTAAGTGCGCCTCTCCTGCCTCATGGGAGCTCGATGAGTCTTCATTGTGTAGCCAGGCCTCGTACACGACGTTAATTAATATTGGTCCATGAGATTTTAATTATATTACATTGTTAAAAGCGAGCTGTAAAAATATAACATGACATAGTTATAAGCTTCAAAGCTCATTTGAAGATTTTGAGAGAATAATAGAGAAGATTTTTGACACCCTGAACCATAATTATGTATGTGGAAATAAAGGATATGAGATACGAGTACTTTTTTTATTTGGCGTAGAAGGCAGACGAGCAGACGGCTCCCCTGATGGTAAGTGGTTACCGCCGCCCATGGACATTGGCAATGCCAGAGATACAGCCAAGCCGCTGCCTACCGTGAAAAATGCTTTTTTAAGCCTCGTTTGAAGAAGGATATGTAATAGCGCTGAGGGAACACCTTTCATTCCACCTGCGTTGATCCCACTTAAAGTGAGGTCGGAGGAACGGACGACGAACGAACTTAAAGGACACGCCTTTTGAAGCATGTTGCAGAAATGATTCAGATTAGTTTTTATTACCAGGCAGACGCTTGCCGCATTTACTCCCGTGGGAGTCCAGTCCAGGGCAATTTAAACTAAAAGAACATTGCACGATCTGGAATTCGAACCCAGGACCTCCCAGGCATACGAGTAACAAATAGATTTAATATTTTACTGACTATATGATAGCGGGGCTATCAAGCAAGGTTCCATAAAAAAATCATGTCAAACGTCAGTAACGCAATCCACAACTTAAAATCAGAGGGCGCTTATTATAATTTACTAGAATATTCTATGACAGTTCAAGAATTACGTAAAACAATATTACTGTGTAAACATTATTACTCTGGCACGACCTTGCGCGCGTATGTTTCAAATACGACTGAGTGGCTTATGACCAAGAGGTCCTAACTTTTGGATCACAAGTTTCGCGCTGTTGAATGTCTTTGACGAGTAATAATAATTATAAAACACTATTCTACATAAACGCTAAACATATCTATTTCTCATAATCATATATATTGATGTTTTACAAGCTAGTTTCGTAGTTTTATTATGAAGAAAGTTTCACCGGATCGAGGTCCCTGCAGACTCGTGACGCTTGTGTGGTTATGTTACATGTTCGGAACGTTCTTGTTTGTAATTTTGTTATCACCAGTGGCGAAATAAAATAAAGCCGCGTCTCCTACACTAAAACATTACACAAAACACCACATTGAGTGGTAGAGCCACGCTGTAGACAGTAACGTCTACAGCACGAATGGGCCGGCTCGATACCACCGGCCGGTTTGATACCACTGTCTCACAGAAAACCGCCGTTAAGTGGCAGCTTGCTGTCGCGTTTCGTTTGGTGAGTGAGAATTCCGGTGGCCCATTTCCCCACTCCCTTTCCCAATCCCCTTCCCTTCCCTTCCATTCCCTTCTTTTAGGTTGGCAACACACCCATGATTCTTTTTGTGTCTTGGGTGTCCATGGGTGGAGGAGATCACTTACCATCAGATGACCCATCTGCTCGTTTGCCAATCTCTGCTATAAAAAAAAAACCTTTTTGGAAGTCGACCTCCTCCTTTTTGGAAGTCGGTCGATTAATATCTATTCAAGGTTTATCTCCTACATAAGAAACCTAAGTCACATTGAAGTCTTTACTGGAAAAAACATAACTTCTTTATACTAATGTAACATATTGTATATCTAACTGCAACATATAATATAATTTAAACACGTATTACCACCACAATATAATCCAAGTTAACAACCCTCGGAGCATTAGCAAAATAAAAGTGGCAAAAACACAAAATTTCGGCTAAAAGTAAAGTTTTCTTCAAAAATAAAAGATCAAGTTTAAATCTTGGTATGAGTTTGAGAAGAGCGTAATCTTGTAGTTTTGAATTTTGTTCACTTTTTGTATAAAACGTTAGGTCGGGTGTTTCATTTTATGGCGCACATTTCCAGCTATTTTGAAATATACGCGTTTAAAACTACTGAATATTACTATATATATATTCATTTTTTATATATTTTGTTATAATAAGTTTTTAATTTGGGTAAATAATACACCCAACACTCATGTATCGTGGGTATCAGAAACTATGAGAGACTTTTGGTCTCACAACACCCCAGACGATCGAACCCGTCATCTCTTGTTACATAGTCGGTTACTCATTCCATTTATTTATTTATTTAACTCTTTATTGTACACCATTTAAAAAGCAATATACATACATACATATAGCAGCGATAGCTCAGTTGGGAATGGTATGGACTGCCGAGTCAAGTGTCGGAGGTTCGAGACCAACCCCAAAATGGAGCATACACCTCTGACTTTTCTATGTTAAGTGTATTTTCATTGTGAAATATCGCTTGCTATAACGGTGAAGGAAAACATCGTGAGGAAACCTGCATACCCGAGAATTTCTTCACAGGAATTTCGAAGGTATGTGAAGTCTGCCAACCCGCATTAGGCCAGCGTGGTAGACTAAGGCCTAACCCCCCCTCTCATTAGTAGAGGAGGCCCGTGCCCAGCAGTGGGACAGTAATATTACAGGGCTAATATTATTATACAATGAAGAACAATAAACGTAAAGAGTAACAATGAGCGGCTTTATCGCTAATAGCGATCTCTTCCAGGCAACCCTCCATAGGATTCCATCGAAGCATATGGCCCGAACCTTTAAAAGAGCAATATAATAATGATTACACAGAACGAAGCCACTTTTAACTTCGTGCGTATCTCAAAGAAGCAGAAGCTCTAACAAAATAATTTGTAAACTGATATTGCGATTGTTATGATATTCCCGAATTTAGCACAATCTCTCCAAAATCCCAGCATTAGATAGTATAATTAAGCAATTGCCACGCGCGTTCCACCTGAAATCCTGAATAATGGAATTGTTCAAACGACGCTTAATCTATTTGTCGGTTCATTTAATGCGGTAAAAGTCTTCATAATTAAGAGTGTATGAGTAAATAAGAGTGGTAGAGCCACGCTGTAGACAGTAACGTCTACAGCACGAACGGGCCGGCTCGACCGGTTAGATACCACTGTCTCACAGAAAACCGACGTAAAGTGGCGGCTTGCTGTCGCGTTTCGTTCGGTGAGTGAGATTTCCGGTGGCCCATTTCCCCTCTCCCTTTCCCAATTCCTTTTCCCTCCCCTTTCATAGGTTGGCAACGCAGCCATGATTCTTTTTGTGTCATGTGTGTCTATGGGCGGTGGAGATCACTTACCATCAGGTGACCCATCTGTTCGTTTGCCAATCTCTGCTATAAAAAAAAAAAAAAAAAAAAAAAAAATTACAAACTCTAAGCAAACAATTTACTTACGGAGACTTTTGAACGATCATGATAATTATTATGATTATATTGTGCTTCAGTATCAGTCTTCTTTAATATTCCCTAGGGGGTAGATGTCTGCGGCGACTTTCCGACTGACACAGGTACTTACTGGCCATGGTAGTTTCGGTCGGTACCTGTGTCGCATAGTCGGCGTGGAGGTATCCGCCGTGTGTCACCATTGTGACAACTGTCCGGAGGACACGGCCCAGCACACCCTTGAGGTGTGTCCAGCCTGGGACGAAGAGCGCAGCGCTCTCGCAACAGTCGTCGGAGGAGACCTCTCGCTGCCGGCTGTGGTTTCGGCCATGGGCGACAATCGGGAGGCCTGGCGTGCGGTGGCCCACTTCTGCGAGGTGGTTATGTCGCAGAAGGAGAGTGCCGAGAGGGATCGGGATTTTTGCAACAAGCTTAAAAAGTGTGTTGAATCGATCACAAAGTAGACTGTGATAAGGGCAGAGAGAGAGGAACGGATAGGGGGGATAAGGGGATAAGCGTGGAGAGGGAGATTTTAATTCGACGGCTATTTTTTATCTATGTTATGTATACGCATGTCTTTACTCTTCCACACAGTGATCATACTTAAATGAGTTCACCTTTCAATAGCAAATATTTGAGTAGGGCTCACCTAAAATTAAAGAACAAGTGATATCGAGAATCATAAATTAAAATATTGAAAACAATATTTACAAATTGTATCACTAAGCAATAAGAAATAAAATAATAAATACACCCAACAGTCACACACCTTGTCCTGACCCCACACTAGGTATAACATGTATCGTGGGTGTCAGAGACTATGAGAGATGCACGGTATCACAACACCCAGACTTGAAACAAATATCTGTGGGCCACACAAACATTTGTCTCAATGCGGGAATCGAACCCGCGGCCTCTCGCTTCACTGCCGGCTACTCGCCCGCTGCGCCACGGAGGCTGTCAAGAATAAACTTTTAGAAGAAACTTTTAGCAAAAATTAAATAAATACTCATAAGTAAAAACGCCTTTTTTCAGACTGCCTCGATGGCGTGGTTGTATTTCGGTACAACTACTGTCCTAAGGTCACGGGTTCGATCCCCGGGTCGGGCAAAGGTTTTCATTTTAACCCGTCAGAGGCGGCACATATATATGTTCCATAAGCGTATGGGCCACCGGAGGCCGAGCCGCCCGTGACTATATCTATGATAGTTAATAAAAAAAGATAATAAAGCATTTACAAAATTGTTTGTTGTATTATAAGATTCCAAACAAAAACGATCAAAACACAAAATCTAGTTAGTTCTCAGGCTATATTCGTGGCGTCACATGGCCTAACATCCAATATTGCGCATCGTCGTAAGCAAAACCTCGCGATGATATTACGGCACCACACCTTCTGTGTCCAAAAATGTTCTTGCAAAAATAAATTTCGTTAAAAATTGTGCCCCAAAACAAATTCAATCTAAACGTGCAAGAAGAAAATATGTTTATGCTACGTTTGCGGCGTCATAAAGCGGGACATTCAATGGTCCATCGACCTAATATGAAACTCGCATATTTTAAGATATTTTGTGAGGTAAATTTTTAGCTTCAATAATCTAGTAAGTTGATTACTCAGTTTCTACAAAATTCGTGGATGAAAAAGATCTTTTTTCTAATTTGCACGGTTGAAATTCATAATGGCTATACACCAAAATGGAAACAGTTGATCTGACTAAAAAGATCGACGCAGAAGAAACTTACTTGATTGAAGATAATGTTCCCGTTTGATTTTCTGTGATATGTCTGATTGAATTGAGCCCTGACTGATTTATATGGTTAATTCCCTATTTTGTCAGAGACAAGAATATAACATATGGGTTGAACCAGAACCGTCGTTGCATATTAATGATAACGGTTTGCTTCTTAATACAAATAAATAAATAAATAAATACACCCAACCTACACCTAGCCCTGACCCCACACTAGGTATAAACTGTATCGTGGGTGTCAGAGACTATGAGAGACTTTTGGTATCATAACACCCAGATTTAAACAAATATCTGTGGGCCACACAAACATTTGTCTCAATCCGGGAATCGAACCCGCGGACTCTCGCTTCACAGCCGGCTACTCGCCCGCTGAGCCACGAAGGCTGTCAAAAGTTATCTTTTTTAATTTATCTTTAAAGCCTATCTCCACGTGTTTTGTGTAATGTTTTAGTGCAGGAGACGCGGCTTAACATAAACAAGCTCAGCGAAACACCGGTACCTTTCTTTAGTTTACCTTCGCCATCAGTAATACAGGCTTGAATTTATTATAATACAATCGAACTTTCGTTGACATTAGTCATAAACACGTCATAACATAAGCTCACGCCTGTTTACCCCAACAGGATAGGCAGCGTACTAGCGAACTAGAACGCCCACATTTCACCAAACATAGTTCCGTTCCAGATGTGATCGGAGGCGAGCCTATCGCCATATCGGGGACAAATTCCATTATGGCTGATATAGACAAAAAAAGCAATATCACTTACCCGATTCGAGGATCACATCCGAGACCTCAGGACGGTGGTAGTCATATCGAAATACAACTATGCCACCAATGCCATCATATGGCAACAATGTTTAGCGGTGAAGCAGTAGTTTCATTCCTCGACCACACTGAGTAGGTGGCACATCGGATATTAGGTTACCCGGGCCCGTGGTTAGCCGACAACCCGACACAACACGATCTGTTGGCTCCCTGCCACCGGCTCACAACGCTGTGTGAATTCGTTTCGCACTTGATCTGCTTTTATCTCCGCTTGCTTTTGTGCGCCTTTTATTCTGAAAGGAGTTTGGCTTCACTAAGATTTATTTACGTTAATGTTTTATAGCCCGAGCCAAATGTAAGCACTAATATATTAACAATCTGTATCAGGGGTTAGGTCCAAGATTTGGGTACTGACGAAGCCCTGTGCGATCTATCAATAATATGGTGGAACTGGATTGAAATTGATACAAGATGATGCGTGCATTAATTACATTGCAGTCTATTTTACGTAGCAGTCTATTTTACATTTAAATATTCTTTTTCTTCTTCTTCAGCCTCCCTCAACCATTTTGGTGTAGACCTCCCTCATCAACTTCCAATTTTCGCATATAAATATTATTATTAGGTATATTAAACTTATATGTTTTTCGCTTTACCACAATCGAAACAGCGGCGATTGACGATTTCAAAACCTATATGCGCCGCCTCATAACGAATGAATGAAATTATTTAATTCTGTTTTAAATTATATGTTCATAGAGAAATCTTTATTCTTTCACAGGTTTAACCATCAATAGGCGTTCGATTCTACATGTGAGCATCCGCATACATGTCCAAGTAAGTAAATTTCTTTCGTCCAGCGGCTTTCATATATTTAGGACTGGCTAGTTATTCAGTCGGGTTAATTTTTAAATTATTTTATTATATTATATTAAATCGTTATTATTATAACAATAAATAATTAAGAATTTGATTAAAGAAAACGAGTAAAATGGTTCGTATTTTAGTTCAATGTATTACTCAAACAGCGAGCTTAACAATTTAAATGTGGAAACTGCATCTAGTTTCGTAGAAAACCAACTCTAATAACCGCTAAGTAATTTATGCCAGACTTACATTTTCTTGTTTAAATTAAATTTCTTCTGAAGTTAATTTATTTCTCCAATGGAAAACGTTACGCCCTTTACAACGCCCTTTATATTGGCTATAGAAATATCTTATTACAACTTATGATAAAAATCTGCTTTCGATAATTCAATTGGCTCCTCTTCATTCAACCTTGACTATTGACAACGACGACACACCGTAATCGACGCCGCATTACAGGCGACCGCGCGACATCTGACAACACTTGTGACTATAAGATCCGATATAGCGGACCGCTCAATATATTGAAATCTGATTCGATCACAGCTCCGAGCCGTAATTACTTCAGCGTAAGCGAATTTAATAAATATAAAATCTATATAAATATTATAATACCTCGTGGGAACGACACAGTGGTGTCGTTAAAACAACGGATTTTGAGTAACCAGTAGCCAGAACATCTCGCATCCTCATACCTCAGCTAATTGGCAGACTTTTAAGCATCTAGCCCACCCCTTTCGGGGATACAGACGTGAGCTTATCTATGTATGTATGTATGTCAAACATTACGTGTCTATTGGGGTGCGTCGTCGCTGGCTACTGAAGACCGCCTTCCAATCGCCATTTCATAGATTATGTACATCCCAAGGGGAAAATATGAAACTACAGTCTACAGTAAACGACAGCAAGTCGATCCATACACCTAAGCCCGTATTTTGGTGGTTTATATAAAAAACGTTCCACTAAGTCTCTGAAGACTGGTCCTATTTTTCGGACGATATAGTTAATATTTTTGCTAAGCTACTCGGCACTACTTTATCTGGACTCTCTCACAGCAAAACACCCATGTTTCTAACAAAGTATTAGTTATTAACTTGGGCCGACCCCTCGTAAGATATGATGCGTGAATTTTACCGTCTTTTAGGCCGATTTATAAAATTGGCAACTCCAACGTAACTTGTTGTTATTTTTTCTGTCGAAATTATTTACGTAGCGGCTTATATCGCTTTTAATATTTTTAGTTAGACTAAGGCGTTTGTTTCAGATATATTGTAAAATATAACGTAGTTGTGCATAAGGGATTAACAAAAAATATTTTTTTATCAATATCAATTTCGGCCTATAAATGATTTTTAAAAATTATCATCATAGTGTAAAAGACTTTGTTAAATCGTGCCTCTTATATGCAGTATATCTCAAACTAGTTGTGTACACTTCCAGCTCCAAAGGGAGATTAACTCAATAATGATAGCTCCCGCTCTTTTATACCTTTTGCTTTAGTTAATAAAGAAATACCTTCTATAAATATTATGAATTACTTAGAGGGTAGTTGAAATAAGTATAATTAACATACTACCCTTCAATATCGTGTACTAAATCACGACAATTATCCGAAATCACAACAATAGTATCAATAACTTTTCGAGGCGAACCTTTATGCATAACTACGTCTAGTTATACGGTGCAGCTTTAGATTTACCTATAGGTAGGTACTCTAAAAGTTATGATATTTAATTAAATTTGAATATGCCACAAGTTGTGTTTTTGAGTGGTGGAGCTACGCTGTAGTCAATTACGTCTACAGCACGAATGGGCCGGCTCGACTGGTTTGATACCACTGTCTCACAGAAAACCAACGTAAAGTGGTATCGCGTTTCTTTCGGTGAGTGAGATTTCCGATGGCCCCATACCCCTCTCCCTTTCCCAATCTCTATTTTCCTCCCTTTAGGTTGGCAACGCACCCATGATTCTTTTTGTGTCTTTGGCGTCTATGGGCCGTGGAGATTACTTACCATCAGGTGACGTATCTGCTCGTTTGTCAGCCTCTGCTATAAAAAAGTATAAACCATCAAAAATCAATTGACCATTAAAATATTTCACCATTTTCTCAAACACAATCGAGAGTTATTCTGCGGTGGTCGTACATGCAACAAATAGCTGACCGCTGCTCGGTGCGTCCGTTTGGAATTTGCTAATGTAATTTATTGGGGTGCAATAAAACTGTCGCCATTACAATTTATAACCATTGTCTTCGGCTCTCCGGGAAACGTTCACTTAGATTCTATTGTTTTTCCTTCTGAGGTGAATGGGAACTCCGTAAACACATTAAACTTTGTTGAGAAATTAAGTTATCTGTGTACACGAATAGCATTTTCGTTTGTTTTAATAGCTGTAACTGTATCATCATTGGAAACTAAAATCTACAGTACAAACTCTTGCATTGTATGTAATATTTTAGTAATTTCAAATCCAAACAAAAAGTAAAAAACATCCTGCAAAACTCGACTGGCGGTGTGTTTTTCGACCGACTTCCAAAAATGAGAAGGTCTTCAATTCGTCTGTATTTTTTATGTATGTTACGCGATATCTCCGCCAAATATGGACCGATCTTCAAAATTCTTTTTGTGTTCGATAGAGCTTATAAGTTTTTAACTCGTCTGCCGCGTTACCCTTTCATCATCATCATCAGCCACAGGACGTCCACTGCTGGACATAGGCTTCCCCCAATGTGTCGAGGCCTATGTCCAGCGTCACCCGTTATCACATCTTAAAATTAGAACTAATTATAAAAATCGGTCTACGTTAGCGCATACATTGACAGTTTCCGTGGCGCAGCGGGCGAGTAGCCGGCTGTGAAGCGAGAGGCCACGGGTTCGATTCCCGCATTGAGACAAATGATTGTATGGCCTACAGATATTTGTTTCAAATCTGGGCGTTGTGAGACCGGAAGTCTCTCATAGTCCCTGACACCCACGATACAGGTTATACCTACTGTGGGGTCAGGACTAGGTGTGTGACTATTGGGTGTATTTATTTATACCATACATTAAAATTAAACACAGACGAATTAAGGATATTTTGTATTTTAAACTCGAATATTATTTTTTTTCTACCTGGACATGGTAAAGTGACTACACAACCGACTGTAGTGCAGTTCAAATAAACAGCGATAAAAAAAAACAAAAACTTTACCTTTGTATAGACAGTGTTTGTTTAATACATGAACTATGAAATTCAATTCCATGTAAAGGCTAGCAAGAACAAGAAACTACAAAACCGCAGCTCCAAGCCCGGCCAGTTGCCAAGCTTTTGAGTCTGATCTTCAACTACTTAGTGTCAACAACTACGCTCTTATCGACGTATCAAACATCTGTGATGCCTCCTACTTCGCTTGCCAAGTCGTATTTACTCATCTATGGGTAGTTTGACAATGAGTTTTTTTTATATTTCTCGTTAACGACTACGTGTAAAAGTTTGTATGAAAGACATCAATCCCCCACGTAACTGCTAAAGCCTCGTCATCGCGAGAGAATTTCCGAGCCTCGTCATCAGTCTGGAAATAGTTTCATATCATTTATTGTTTTATATCCGTATATTTAAAAAGATCAAAAAAGCTTTGTACAATAAAGATTATTGTAAACATAATAATCAGTTCTGTGTTATTATGCTTTGTGCTTCTATTAACGATACGGTTTAAGGATTACTGTAGTCAAAAAACAATAATGGGTTTTGTATTATAATATCAAATTAAATAATGCTACGATAATCGAAACAAGAAACAAAGGTACACAAAATAAACCCGTAAAAGTCAAAACCAACTCGGTGTAGGATTAGATTAATTAAGAGAGTTTTCCTCATGCAACTGGAAAAATGCTACGTAAAAGCAAAGAGATACTCCATCCTGCAGAAAGGAGATAAAAGTATGGGTATAATACGTACCGGCAGAATAACTTGTAATAAGCTTATCTGCACTTGCAGTTCTAGCTGAATGTTAATTTGTGGAATTATAGGAAGAGTTGTGTCATTACTAAGTCACTTTATAACACAAATGAAAACTGGTACTTGTAACACATTGGTAATTATTATGCCATTCTACTTTATCGTCCGACTTCCAAAAACTTTTTTTATGTATGTTGCGCGATATCTCCTCCAAATATATACCGATTTTCAAGATTATTTTTGTGTTCGATAGAACTTATTTCAAGGTTAAATAATAATAATATAATATTGGTCTTGTAATATTTATGTCCTACTGCTGGGCACAGGCCTCCTCTACTTTCTCTATTTCAAGGTTGGTCCCATATAAATTTGGTCACGATCGAATGAGTCGGTCCGTTAAGTTTTGAAACTTGTGATTATTTTACTAATGTTTTCAAATATTGAACGTATATAGTGATTTTGTGAACATTTACATATTAATCAATTTACAGAACGAATTTGCTTGAAATTTATCAGTAGTTCATTTTGACCAGCTGCCTACCTTATGTTTAGCACATGTGAAGGATCTAGTCCGGACAAATCGTGTAAGAAAAACCTTTTCATCCACCTTTGGATTTGTAACGGCTATAATGCAATGTAAGCACATGCATGCTTAGTTGTTAGGACGAGTAGTTCGTAGAGTACTGTGGAGTCCGGCACTGTGTTCACGCGTATTGTCTGTCTTATTAATATGTGTTCTGTACTTATACCATTTACAATAAACATTATTTCTATATACAAACTCTGTGGACTTATTGTGTTGTCTAACTAATTTCCCATTTGGTATAACACTCCAATAATAATAACCGATCAGTAAGTGATACGGGACAAAGTAAAGTTATACGGGACAGTCGTAAGTGATTCGGGACAGATTCAAACCTAGGACCTCTCGGTCCACAACACATACACACGCTTCCTTATAGGCTACATCCAATGCCAATTTGAAATGAAATGTAAGTGAAAATAAAGCTACGATATCAATTTCACTTAACGGCAGAACCCAATGTCAGCTCATGGTGTCGAAGAGGATATACTGATAACGGTTGAATTTTGTCCAAATACTCAAATAAATCTTCGCTTGGCCCCTCCGAGACATTCGATGATATTCGAACCGTCGTATATCACGATCGCATATTGCTCTAAACATTGAAATTTTGTGAAATATGATAGTGGGAGAACGGGCAATGTGAACAATTTTCTTGCCTTAGAAATTGTAAAATATCATACTAATATTATAAAGGCGAAAGTTTGTAAGTATATTTGTATGTTTGTTACTTCTTAACGTTCAAACGGCTGGACCAATTTTGATGAAATTTGGTGGAGGTAGCTGACACTCTGAATTAACACAGCCTTTATATAAATTAATTAAAAAATAAATTTCCACGCGGACGCGTTGTTTATAAAACCACTGCTATATTAGCCATGAGTTTCCAAGCTATTTTTTGTACATGTATTCATCATCATCATCATCATTATCATCATCATCTGCCCCAGGACGCCCACTGCTGGACATAGGCCTCCCCCAAAGATTTCCAGACCGACCGCAACGAACAGACCGCTGGAAGCGCCCTGCATCCAGCGATGTATATATATATGTACATGTATTGCTTATATGTTACTCGGATAAGATTTCCAATGATCCAAATTCCTATTATTCCTTTAATGATTGACAACGCACCCATGATTCTTGGTTTCGTGAATATCTATGAGCAGTAGAGATTACTTACCATCGAGGTAGTGGTCTACACGATAGAGCAGGTATGCCTCTTATAAACTATGGGCATAAAGAATCAAGCTCCTGATGAGAGAAAGTATAGGCTGGCTTAAATCGAAATGCGACGTGCAAGAATAGTCAAAAGGGCGAGTTTCTTACCATTTACATGGTAATCGCTATCCAGTCAGGGCTATTATTCTTTATGATAAGTTAAGATTAGAAATTTATTTTGCAAATATGGGTTATGTACATAATGCATACACATGATGGTAATGTGATTTTTTTTATTATGACCATATGAAAGCGTTGGCCGTGTCTTAATACGTATGGAAAAAAAAATCTCTGTACCGTTTTCTTAAAGTACATGAGATGAGATCGTCGCCTCTTTAGTCTAATGGCAACATATATGGGCTGTGGATCGGTAAATCCTGGGTTCGATTCCCAGGTCGGGCAAAGCTAATTTTATTATTTAATTTTCCCGGGACTAGATCCCTCAGACAGGGTTGACATAAAGAATGAGATGAGATGCATTACATACTTATTATGAACTTTGTTCATAGTGAATAATGCCCCAGCTACAATTGTATATTTCTACAAACGAAACTGCTTTAGTCCATTTTTATTTCGTACCAAAATAGACAACCAACTTGGCTATCTCCTTCGAGATTTACCTCCATAACATTTCTGGTGACGTTTTATCAAAATAGAATGATTACTATACAGCACCAGAAAACTGGTAAATTGGATTTATTGTCCCTTGAGATCATATTCCATAGCCTTCATTCCTGTTACTGTCTCAAAATATATGACTAGTATAAATCTTATCAGATAGGTTTTGTCGACAATTCCATTTTCGAAGAGGTTAGACGAAGGTGAGGCCTGGGAAAAGGTCTATTTAACTCCCGCCGCAAAAAGAGTGTTATAAGTTTAACGTGTGTTATTTGCCATCGTAGCACTGCATCAAATTGAATGACTGACGATTCGTAACCTGACGACTCTAGCAGTTACGTGAGAAATTAATGAAGTGGTGGTCGAAATTCTACCATAATTAATTTAATATTTTCTTCTTCTTCTTCTTCTCTTATACAGCCTTGTTCACCTCTTCATATAACGCCCCACGTTGGGCGCCACCTTTGTAGGGGAACGGGTGACAATGTTCCTGTGTCACATTTCACGTTCATCCGTACGCAGTTTTCGCTTATATAGATAGATTATTTTACATAGTTGCTGTCGAGTAACGTATATAAATTCATGGTTAAGTCTCAGGGACAGTAATTGGTGTATGATGATGTTCTTCATACATTATTTTATCTGTTAAAGTAATAATACATAAACGTACATAATCTCACGCCTGTATCTCCTAAGAGGTAAACAAAGGCGCACTAGCGAACTAGTACATCCACATTTCGCCGAGTTTAGTTCTGTCCCAGATGTGAAAGGGGGCGAGCCTACCGCCATAACGGGCACTGTAGATAGTCACGGGCGGCTCGGCCTCTGGAGGCCCATACGCTTATGTAACATATATATGTGTGTTAAAACAAAAATTAAAGTAATAATTTCTGTTGTTCATATGTAATTCAGATTATCTTGTCATCGTTTCCGTGGTGTAGCGGTTATCACATCTGCCTAACACGCAGAAGGCCCCCGGTTCGATCCCGGGCGGAAACATTGTTTTTGATTTTTTTATCATTTTAATTTCTTTTTCTTTTAATTAGATATATATTTTTTCATTTCAATTGGATCAATAAAATAATTACATGTATCTGGGGGCACGGCCATGGGCACTGCCGCCAAGTCGAGCAACAAAGCGGCAAAGCCGTACCATCCTTTTCTGGAAGCAGTTCAGGCAATTTTCGACCTTTTAAATATAATACCTATAAAGCTTCAAAACCTTTTATAATCATCATCATCATCATCAGCCATAGGACGTCCACTGCTGAAAATAGGTCTCCCCCAAATAATATTTATAATATTGAAATAAAACTATTCTTACGGATTATATCACGATTATGTTTTAATTATTATTCCCGACGTTTCGAAGGCTTTGCAGTCTTCGTTGTCACGAAAAGAATCCGTAAGAATAGTTTTATTTCAATGTATAATATTCGCGTAAACTTAAGAAATCAGTATATTTATAATATTTCATGCAAAAGACGAATGTATGAAGAAATAAATACGATCAGTATTTTTGATTACAATCTATAAGTAGTCCTAGTTAAACTTATGATTACGACTGTATAATAAAATCGTAGAATTTGTAACACAATTTCAACGGGTTTGTACATTTGCTTTCAGGAGTCGCAGGGCTTTTGGCTCCACAAATCGAAACCCTTTGTGTCGCATCTAACCCTACCAATGTACGAATACATGAATACCTACTGTTGCGGATTATGTTTTGGGTAAATTTACATTTCACTGATAAAGAAAAAGGTTAGCACAAAAATCATTTTTATAAAAGTCGCATTTCATTCGATATACTTTTTCACATCTGTGTTTGCGCTCATACTTCAGCGAATGTTTGTGCATATTATGTTTGGTTCAGATGTTATTATGGATATTTATTTTCAACTGTACATGAGTATGTGATAGAAAATAAACTTCATTTAACTGTGTAAAATAACAATAATTATTGTATTGATTGACATAATAAATACGTATTATGTATTCAAATATTTTAATGGTTAAATATCTCGAATATGTAACAATGAAATTAACAACATTAATATGTAATTGTTACAAATCAGGATCAACATTGTAACATCTGGCAATCACCAACTCGGGTTTGAGCGACATTTCAATAAAATGCTCAATTAAGCACGTGAGTAAGGTCACTAGCACCCAGATTTTATTACGAATGTTTAATACTCGTATCTCATAATATCCTTGATTCTGTGCAAAATATAATTATTGTAGTTAAAATCCCAAACAGAAACACGATCATATAATAAGGAAGGTACGATAATTATTTATAGGGTTGGCATTTGTAAAGAAAAAGTTACTTTAAATAATAGTTATATCAAATTTGAATAATAGAAAAAATGAAAAATAACTAAATGAAAATTAAATTAATAAATTCACGGAACCATCGTAGAAACTGAGCAAAGTCCTTTCTGCAACATGGTTGAAAAAGTGTGTTGTGCCGACCTCACGTTGTATTGGGATAAGGGCAGGAATAAAGTAATATTGCAGACAAAATTAGCAGAGACTGGCCACCGACCATAGACACCCAAGATAAAAAGAATCATCGTTGCATTGCCAACCTAAAAGGAGGAAATGAAAGGGGAGGAAAAAGGAATTGGGAAAAAAATTTGGGAAATTGGGCCACCGGAAATTTCACTCACCGATCGAAACGCGACAGCGAGCTGCCACTTTACGTCGGTTTTCTGTGAGACTATGGTATCAAACTGGTCGAGCCAGCCCATTCGTGATGCAGACGTAACTGTCTATAGCATGGCTCTACTACTCACGTAACGTAACATAAAACTTCGTATACAATATATCCGGAATACACCTTTGCGCCGCAGTGAATAATCGAGGTTATCTATTGAAAATTGTATAAAAGATAAATATAATCTGGTAACGATAGCAACGAACAACTACAATCTAATAATTATATTTTGCTTTGGAAAAATAATAATATTTTAATCAAATTCATATGGAAGGAAATATAGATATCAATAAAGGATGAATATGAAATTACAAAACAGTATGTCCGTTCCAAACCCCAACGTCAAAGTTAAATCAACAGCTTATTAATAAAAAGGTAATTCATTATGCTTCATCAAACAAGAAACTTTTAAAACGGCTGCCTCCATTAAAACATGAAAAGAATGTTTAATTAACTTGATCGTTGTTAAAATAAACAGGGATATACCATCTAAGTTATTTAATTTAAATTAAACCTAGATCCCTTTTTATACTTTCAATTAAAAATGTCAGACTATCAGAAGTTTTAATTAATTAACTACGAGTATGTTTAAAATGTTATGAACGTTTTAGACTTTGAAATAGATGTGGCGAACTAGATTCACCATGAAAAGTCACTCTGCAGTTATAGATGATGTGTTTTGTATTAGTAACTTAAAATAATATTAGCCCTGATATCACTGCTCAACTGCTGGGCATGGGCCTTATCTACTAATAAGCGGGGTAACGTCTTACGGCCGGTTTCCATAAACGATCTCAGTTTAGAGTGCAGATAGATCGCGATTATGAACCAATCAAATCAAGTCATTTGACGGAGTTATGTTCAAACTGTGTTCTTATTGGCAAATTTTTGTAATCTATCTGCACTTTCGAACTGAGATTGTTTATTGAAACCGGGTGTTAGTCTACCACGCTGGCCTTATGCGGGTTGGTAGTCTTCATATACCTTCTTAATTCTTGAGGAGAAATTCCCAGGTATGCAGGTTTTCTCACGATGTTTTCCTTCGCCGTTATAGTAAGTGATAATTCACAATGAATTGAAATAAATCTATTTTCGACCGACTTCCCAAAAAGGAGGAGGTCCTCGATTCGTCGGTATTTTTTATGTATGTTACGCGATATCTGCGCCAAATGTGGACCTATTTTCAAAATTCTTGTGTTCGATAGAGCTTATTTCAAGGATGGTCCCATATAAATTTGGTCACGATCGGTAAATTGGAAGTCGGTCAGTTAAGTTTTTAAACTTGTGATTATTACGGATTCTATCACGATTTGTTTTAATTTTTATGCCCAATGTTTCGAAGGCTTTACAGTCTTCGTGGTCACGGGTTAGACTATGAGTGTGACTAGCTGCAAATTAACAAATGCTTGTTGATTTTACGACGTGTTATTTTTTCGGAATTTGCATGTCATCATAGACGTTCAAAAACGTACGATAATTACGACCGCTCATGCGGTTCTTGTGGTTCTTGTCTTAATAGTTAAAAATAATACAGCAAGAACCACAGAAAAACACAAAAGGTTTTCATTTTACGCCATCAGAAGTTGTGCATATAACAATTCTAGATAACTGCAAAAAGATATCGATCTTGTCTGCAACGTAGAAAATAGACTACTTCGTTAACTTTCGTATCTTTCTTTATAAAATCTGAGATATAATATTGTTTTCGATATTTTTTATATTAATTGAAGGGACTGCTGCACTAGTGTTTACAATGTTTCACAAAGAAAGAAGGAACTTTGATATTTAGCATAAAATATGTAAACCTTTTTTTACAAAACCGAATTCAGAGCATGATTAAAACATCGCTGCGAAAGGGTAAAGTACTAAATATTCCAAGTATGGATCGAAGCAGTACTGACTGCCAAACGGACCATTAACGCATTAACATGAGGGTATAGACATAAATCAAATGCGTAATTATCGTTTATGAGAAAGAAAAAATAACACGTCACTTATTTATTTATACTCGTAGTTTTCCAGATCTACCTGTTGTTCATTGAAACAAAACTAATTTTGTGTTACAGATTTTATCGCGATTTGTTTTGTATTTATTTCATTTTTAGTGCCGACGTTTCGAAAGCTTTACAGCCTTCGTGGTCACGGGTCGGACTATAAAGACTGAAGGTTGTAAAGCTTTCGAAACATCGGGACTAAAAATAAAATAAATACAAAACAAATCGCGATATAATCCGTAAAAACTAGTTTCATTTCAATGAACAACATTCGCGTAAACCTAAGAAATCACTACCTGTTGTTGTTATTTAATGAAAACATTACCACCCTTCCAACACAGTCGGATAAGAAAAGAATAAATATAAGGATACTTTCGTAATTTTCGTTGTAATGAAAGTTAACATGGAAAGTTAAATTGTAGTTATTTGTTGTACTTGTGCCTTGTATTGATGGACAAATAAAAAATATGTCTTTGTTTATTTCCTTCTTTCTATTCTATGTAGTTAGTTTTTATTTTTAATTATACTATTCATAGTATCAAAAGATTAATTTGATCTTCAAAAGAAAAATAAACGCAATATTTTCATCTTGAATCGCGTCTGTATTTGCGTGGAAATTAACTATAACGAGGCAACCACAGCTCTAAACCATTTATTTCAGATAAAGTACAAAAACAAATGGTTTAAGATAGTGGATCATTAAAAGTTTGAGCACAGACTATAAAAGCGCAAGTTTGTTGTAAGATACTCTAATACCTAGATACATATAAATAACAGTAATGTGTTTGTCCAGAAAAGCGGTAGATCATTCTACAACGTGTGATTATTACTCATTCTTCGATACTTTAAAAGCAGTATGGAGCATCGCCAATTTTGCAACTTCGCCGCAACTTAAAATGTCATTATGTATGGATATTTATTATTTATAAGCTATTGCCCCCGACTCCGTTCGCGAGGAAATTTATTTTCCGGGATAAAAACCTTATGTGTTAATCCAGGTTGTCAGCTACCTCCATAACAAATTTCATCAAAATTGGTCCAGTTTGAGCGTGAATAGGTAACAAACATACACACTCACAAACTGTCGCCTTTATCATTTTTGTCTTGTACCTGTTCATTTTTATGTGTGCCACCCAACTAGTGTCAATAAATGCTTCTTTCTTTCTTTCTTTCAAATTGTTTTAAGCTGTCGACTATTAAGTTAGAGTTTTATGACTATTTCTTTAGTAAGAAGGTAACTTCTACTAAAAGGACAGAATAATCTGAAATGACGGTGCTAATCTTCAGTTGCTGCCGTAGACAGCGAGTGCGTCCTTCGGCATGCGGGAACTCCCAAGCTTGAAACATTTAAATCCTTCTTCTCAAATACCGCGAAGGGACCTAGACATGATCGTAAACCGACCTTTGAGGTAGGTATTATGGTTACCACAGAAGTCCAGACACTTTTCGTCTCGAGAACACGAGATCAACTTTAAAGCGCCCAAGAGGATCACTCTAATTACTGATGTAACTAGTATGGGGGTTTGGGCCTAGTCTTATGAATGTATTCCTTAACTCCCAGAAGGATTCAAGTCGTAAGAACAGTGAATTCGCCTTCACCGTTCTACTTCCCCTAGGGATTAAGCACAGCGATAAATCGCAAAGCGCTTTTCCCGCAAGTACAATAAGAAAATGGTTTTATTATCCTAAAACTGTAATATATAATTAAAAATATTGAAGTTAGGTTTGCAGATGATTCTACTATGTTATTTGGGGGTAAATTCTTTTATACCGATGTTACAGATATTATAGCAGTAAAAACAACACCTAAAATTACCTCAATAGCCACAATATTCTAAACAGAATAGCTTGCACTTTGCATTATACCTCTACATCAAAGCGCCTTTATAAACTAGAATTAGAAAGTTTGACTCATTAGCTGGAATTACAAACGGGCCTTGCACTAACACTGGGGCGCCTTTGGGACGCGGTCAGCTACTCTTTCTCGGCACTTTCTGGTTTATTACCTCCTGCGCTTTCTGCATCGAGTCACTAAATGCTCTCAAAACAACATAGTATGTATCTTATTCTGTTGAGATTATCACATTATTGTCCCTACCTACTAATTTTCCTCTTTCTACCTGCCCTTATCCCTTCTTAATGTCGAGTCGGCGCAACACACCTGTTTAAGAATATTGCAGAAAGGATTTCACTTAGGTTTTACGACTGGCAGCCTGCCCAATGTCAACTAGGGACTGAGGGATCCAGATCCAGATTACTTACTTCTTTTCTACCGAACCTTATTTCATAAAACTTAGGTTTCCTAACGTATTGTTTATGAATTTCACTTAATTGTTCATTTACCTGTTACGAATTATCTGGAAGTAAAAAAAACACAAAAAAAAATTTTTTTTGTGGTTTCGGTTAGAAAACTTCTTGAGGAAACCTGCATACCTGAGAATTTCTCCACAAGAATTTTCAAAAGTACGAGCAACCCGCATTAGGCCAGTATGATAGGCCAAGGTCTAAGCCATGACATTAGTAGAGGAGGCCCGTGCCCAGCAATAGGACAGTAATATTACAGGGCTAATATTATTATTCTTTTTTCTTTCTACCTGCCCTTATCCAACTTTAATGTGGGGTTGGCGCAACACACTTTTTCAAGCATGTTGCAAAGAGGATTTGGCTTAGTTTTTACGACCGGCCGCCTGCCTGACGTCAACCCCCTATGAGGGATCTATTATTATTATTAAAGTTATTTTCCAAAAATAATCATAACCACTTAAACATAACAGTATAATTTTGTATTCAACCCGACCACACCTAGGCATGTATTTTTAGACTATACGCTGTCCCGTTTTTATTAGCAACAATACAATTATCCCAAAGTCATTACACTGACAGTAACACGGAGCATAATAAAGTTTTTAGAACCATCTCGGTTAAGGGTACAATGGAGGGATCATAAGTTACGCCGCTCTATTTTGTTCGTAAATTGAACATTTTCCTAAACATTGGTAATTGTAATTAATTCATATGAAGTTACTTTAATCTCTACACGTTGAGGCCTCATTCGCACGAAAGCTTTTTCAACTCGTGTTAAGCATTATAATAATTTTAAAAGCCGGAAAAGACAAAATGACGATATATTTACACCTGGCACATGAGGTTACTCGCATGTGGGATGTGGATTCAACAATTATTGTTCCGATAGTCATTTCTGCCCATGGTTTGATACCAATGAGCCTCGACCAACACCTGAGGAAGCTCTCGGTTGGTGTATGGGTCAAGAGCCAAATGCAGAAGGCAGTGTTACTGGATACGGCACGAATTGAGAGGAGGTTCCTCATTCTGGGGTCTTAACCGCCGGTGGCTTGGGTCCCGAGCCTCGCCATCAGAGGGGATTTTTTTATATTCTTAAATATATTTTTATTTTTATATGATATATTTAAAAATGTAAAAAAAAAAACTTTAAAAATAAAGAGTACTGAACGTTTAAAAAAATACTTTATTGGTCACGTAGGCATCACTTATGACCGGTTAACACAAGCAAATACTGAATTAAGATTAATATAATTTACACTATCACGCTATAAATTTGAAGGCAGGCAGGCAAGTATGGACATAATAATGATGGAGCTAAGATAGGGTGATATGGAGTATAAGAATAGGTTGTAAGGGTTGTGGGTTGAGGAAAAGGGAATGGGATATGGCAGGAATGGTGACAGGGGATTGATTGGAAATACAGGAAGCAATTGGGATTGGTGCATGGAAAGAGCAAGTAAGGAATAAAAATGTGCCGTGGTCCTCATCCGCGAGTGTTAAAGGGCCCTATCGTAGCTAAACTACCAGCCTTTATCTAGCTACCTTCAAATGAAGACAGAAATAAACTCCGGTCTTATTTTTTTATCATCAATTGATACCATTTCTTTTTTCTTCGTCTTTTCCCAGTTTTTTTATCATTTGATATACAAATATTCGATACAAGTGATAATTATAATTATATGGATTCGCGCATACTCAATACGACTAAAGGTACCGAAAGAATGCTTGAAACTGTGAAATGGCATTGTATGATCCAAAAACCCACACATAATTGCTTCTTTATCATTTAAAGTTTGCTTTACGGCCGGTTTCAATAAACGATCTCAGTTTAGAGTGCAGATAGATCGCGATTATGAACCAATCAAATCAAGTCATTTGACGAAGTTATGTTTAAACTGTGTTCTTATTGGCTAATTTTTGTAATCTATCTGCACATTCGAACTGGGTTTATATTGGAACCGGGCGTTAGTCATTTTACTGTATGAATATCATAATCATTATTGTCACTAAGGTTATGTCCATTAATATAATTTATTTCAACCATGCCTTTGGTCACTACCACACCTTTCTTAATAGTAATGCTTGGGCGAGCCGTTATTTAATACGCCCTTAAATGTGTCCATCACTTTTCTGTCAACTATTGAATTACAAAGGGACATAAAAAGCGAATTAGAGTGACCGCTGTCGCTATTTTTAACAAGGTTACTTCGTTCCTTTACAGAGAAGCCAGTAGCTTTTACGTCGTCTAAGTATTACGCTTTTACGTGATTGGTCGATTCACGTTATTTCAAGGTAACATTTTTTTTTTTTCATATTGTACAGTGCGATTTCCACTCAGCAACAGTACGTGTTCTATGCACAATTGTGAATTATTTGGCTCAAGAGCCGCTGTTGGTAACGTTTTGTCTACCGGCTATTGTCTACCGTCCTGAGGTTTCGGGTTCAATCTTCGGGTCGGGAAAAGTGATATTGAGTTTTCCAATTCAGTATCAGCCCCGAATTTGAGCTTGAAATGGCGATAGTCTCGCCCCATATCATATCTGGAAGTTATTTGCTAGTTCGCCTCTGCCTATCCCTTCGGGCACATAGATGTGAGTCTATATATGTATCTGAGTTAACTTCATTTGTCTGGGGAACGTGATTTGCAAAATTCAAAGAGACCAATTAGTTTGGATGATTTAAAATATTCATCAGAATACTTAAAGTAATCAGTGACAACTATATAATTTCATACAAATGGAACATGATCGTAGAACTAGACATTCTATGACGCTTGAGTGTATTACAATGAGGCCCATCATATTCCGTCCTTGTGTCGTAGGATTGAAATAAAACAGCTCAATGTGCACGCAATGTTGAAACCGTAGAAGTAGTTACTAAGCTGATAGTATGAGCTCGGAACCGATTAGTATAGGTGTGACGTAGCGATGTGACGAAACTTGATATATTATGCCTGGAACTGTGGCTATAAAAAATGGAAAGAAAGGTGATTTCCTAAAGCCCATCGACTTAAAAATTCTGGTATGTTTATATTAGTTATTTTTATTTGTTCACATATTGTCATGTTATTTAAACCAATATTTAGCATTCCTTTCATTGAAATAAAAATATGTTTACGGATTTTATCGTGATTTGTTTTGTATTTATTTTATTCTTAGTCCCAACGTTTTGAAAGCTTTACAGCCTTAAAATAAAATCCGTAAAAACTAGTTTTATTTCAATGAATAACATTCGCGTACACCTAAGCAATCATTATTCCTCTCATTATTTTATTACTTCATTTGGTAATTTGTTTCAACCACTGCAGTTGGATTTTGCATTTATAAAAAAGTTTTTCTCGAGGGGTTTGCGACATGACTTGATGGTTGATCGAGGCGGGTATGGGGGTACATCCCTGTGACCGTCGTTGAACCCATTATTCATGTTCTTTTGGTGCTGCGCTTACTATTCATACTTAGGTGGAGTGTAGTAACTCTTTCGTACTCGGATAATAAAAAGCAGTTAAAATTTTCAACGTAAGTAAAACACATTTTGCACGAACAAATTATGCGTCGATAGCCTTCCTAAGCAACATTCCTAAGTGTGTTAACTCTGTTTCCATCATCCTTGCATTCCCCGTATATGAAATTCCTTGCTTTTGACCCCGATATAGATGTTAAATTAATTTCAAATACAAAATTGCATTTAGATAACATCGGAGTTTCTTTATAGCTTAACCCTTTTTGTGAATATTTTAGCTGTAAATTAGGTTAATTACCCGGAGGGTTTAATGATAAATGTAGCCTTTTTAAAATTACGTCGTGCAAAAGGAATTAAAGGCCGTTACTGTCAGACATGGAGGAAAAAAACCGCACGCTTGCTGCGTTCTGAATGAGGCAGAAGGGATAAGAAGGTTAATAAATACACCGGTTTGATACCACTGTCTCAAAGAAAATCGACGTAAAATTGCAGCACGGTGTTGCGTTTCGTTCGGTAAGTGAGATTTCCGGTGGCCCAATTTCCTCTCCCTTTCCCAATCCCCTTTCTCTCCCCTTTCAATCCATCCTGTTAGGTTAGCAACGCACCCGGGATTCTTTTTGTGTGTCTATGGGTGGTAGAGATCACTTACCATCAGGTGACCCATCTCCTCTATAGCCAGTCTCTACTATTAAAAAAATGAAATTAATATATTTTGGGTTTGCACCAATTTTAGACAGCCTCTGTGGCACAGCGGGCGGGTGGCCGCTTGTGATATTAGAGGCCACGTTTTCGATCTCCGCACCGAAATAGCCCCTTGACATTTCACACTCAATTCGAAATACATCAGGATTCCTGAGATTTTTTTTTATCATAATACCAGTATGGTAGTAATATGTAACGTCAATACATTTAAAAAAAACCAAATAAATTTTTTCTTTCTTTCTTTCTTTCTTTCTATTTGTACTACCGTCTTGTGGTCTCGAGTTCGATCCTCGGGTCGGGCAAACTGATATTGAGTTTGAATGAATATTGGGTTTTCCTGTTCAGTATCAGCTCGGAATCTGAAATTTTTACCCAATATGGCGATAGGCTTACCCCCTATCACATCTGGGATGGAAATGCACTCTGCGAAATGTAAATATTCTAGTTCAGTTCTCCAAATCGCTTCTGACTATCCCTTCGGGGATACAGTCCATGTACGTAATACAGTTTTACGCTTAATGTAATGCCGCTACTAAGCATTTATATGTCTATAAAGATGCTTTAATTCCGGATGAAATATTGAACGTGGGGTGTTGTCGTCGAATATTTCATTAAGGCTTAATACATCCCTAATGTTCCTAATATGCTTAACAGCTTAGGCCATTATATTGACGACTTCTCCAAAAATTCTACAAGTGAAAACATTCCAATTTGCTTAGGAAGCACAGTCACTACATAATATAAAACAAAGTCGCTTCCCGCTGTCTGTCTGTCCCTATGTACGCTTAGATCTATAAATTTACGCAACGCATTTTGATGCGGTTTGTTTAATAGATAGAGTGATTCAAGGGGAAGGTTTATATGTATAATACAAATAAATTCACACAACAGTCACACAGTCAGTCATGCCTACGAGCCTACGTGGACAGAACTAGCCCATGACAGAGAACAGGGGAAAAAGATGGGATAGTCCTTTGCCCAGCAGTGGGACACAATAGGATAGAAAAAAAAACAGTCACACACCTAGTCCTGACCCCACACTAGGTATAACCTGTATCGTGAGTGTCAGAGACTGTAAGAGACTTTCGGTCTCACAACACCCAAACATGAAACAAATATCTATAGGCCACACAAACATTTGTCTCAATGCAGGGATCGAACCCGCGGCCTCTCGCTTTACAGCCGGATACTCGCCCACTGCGCCACACAGGCTGTCAACAATATTAATTAAATACATGCATAATATTTTGAGAGCTTCCGTTGCGTGCGCTGTTATGCATATGTGACGCAAACGAAGTTGCGCGGGTCAGCTAGTACAGTATATTATACATTTTTAAACTACTGGAACCCACGTACGAGTTTTGACACTTTTCAAAAACGAACGATAGTTTTCGATTTCTACATACATTGGAATAAAAAATCTCTTCGGTGCTATTGGGTTGGGTTGTTTAATGTCAAGCTAATGGCAATAACCAAAACAATAACGAGAAATTAAAACTTGAAATTGAATGAATAAAATTAAGGTCGAATTTCAACTGCGACTGCCTCCGTGGCGTGGTGGTATTTCGGTACGACTACGGTTCTGAGGTCTCGAGTTCGATCCCGGGTCGGGCAAAGTGATATTGGATTTTTCCATATCAGCCCGGAGTCTGGAATTTGTGCCCAATGTGGCGATAGGCTCGCCCCCTATCACATCTGGGACGGAACTAAGCTCGGCGAAATGTGGGTGTTCCAGTTCGCTAGTACGCCTCTGCCTACCCCTTCGGGGATACAGGCGTGAGCTTATGTATGTCTCGAATTTCAACCAGTAGGCGACCACTTTATTTTATTAGTTCATTGTAGTTTGTACAAGCGACACTATTCAAATATTTTGAGAAAACGAAAACTATAATCATTTTGGCAAAACAATAAAATCATTGCAACGGCCACTCCGCTATATTTTTTTTTAAAAGAAGAAGAATCATCGACCAACTTCCAAAAAGGAGGAGGTCCTCAATTCGTCTGTATTTTTTTTAATGTATGTTACTCGATATCTCAGCTAAATGTGGACCGATTTTCAAAATTCTTTTTGTGTTCGATAGAGCTTATTTCAAGGGTAGTCCCATATAAATTTGGTCACGATCGGTTAATTGGAAATCGGTCTGTTAAGTTTTTAAACTTGTGATTATTGCATACTGTTGGAACTACTGCTAGGCCCTAGGCCCCCACTATTCGCTCTCTTTTTACGCGATTGGTTCACAATATTTAATCAGAATATGCTTTTCGCAATTTGCCAAATAATTTACTTTTATGTATCAAAGATCCATTCAAGGCTTAATAACGTGCTTCTACATAATCTATGTATATAAGGTATATTCGTTATTCTCTGATTTCATCTCTGTTAAAGCTATATGCAAATAAGTACTCTGGTGTAATTAATTATTCAAAAGTTTCCGGAGCTTAAAACGAAATGATGTGCGATCAGCTTATACAATATTTATAATGTCTTTACAATATTTATAATATTTTTGATTTTATTATTCCGTGTCTTTCTTGTAGGAAGAGTCATATAATTATTACCTTGTTTTTTTTTTAATATTACATAATCATTAAAATATTACCCTCCTGAGAGGCTCGGTTAAAAAGTAAACTATTTAACAACACAAATTTTTATACCTATCTTTATCCCACCTTAATGTCGGGTCGGCGCAACACACTTTGTCAAGCATGTTGCAGAAAATATTTGGCTTAGTTTTTACGACCGGCCGCCTGCCTGATGTTAACCCCTTCTGAGGTATCCAGTCCCGGGCAAATTAAATTAGAAAATTAGCTTTGCCTGAGCTGGGAATCGACCCCAGGATTTTCCCGTACAAAACCCATAACATATACTAATACAAACACAACAAACAATACTAAATAAAACGTTTAAAGAAATAAATTCACATCACTTTAATTAAACAAACACATTAACCGAGAAAACTATTATACATTTCTATTAAACCGAAGAGTAAATCCACTTTTTCGATTGGCCATTGCACTTAGTTGAAATGAGAGCTCTCATTTGCTATCAAACTGAATCTTGGCAAATAAAAGTGCGTGATGCGAATGAAAAGTCCGATCTCTACAGGTTTTTCCACACTTCGTGGATCTACGTTAGAATGAGGAAACATCAAAAAGAAACTTTTGGTGGCCCCTGGTGTTAGCGTACTGGATTTTTTCAGTAGCTTTATATTGTTGTTAAACATACAATAGTACAAAATATTGCTTTGATAACGATTTGAGTGCTCAATGCTGTAGACAGTTACGTCTACAGCAAGAGAGTTTCGTGAGTGAGATTTCCAGTGGCCTGTTCCCCCCCCCCATTTTCCCAATCAATTTTCCGTACCCTTCTATTCCTTCCTTTTAGGTTGGCAACGCAACCAGGATTATTTTTGTGGCTTGGGTATCTTCTATGGGCGGTGGAGATAGATCACTTACCATCAGGTAACCGATCTCGTTTGCCAGTCTCTGTTCTTCTCCGCCTCTCTCGCCAGTCTCTATCTTAAAAAATCTTATACTGTATGTATCGTAACGGGAGACAGACAGAATTTAAAAACATTCAATTAATTTTAGAAACTACTTTTAGTACGTACCTTTAGAAATCAATCTAGAAAGTGGGATTAGATGCTATTGGGCCAACTTCTGAAGACAAAAATAAAGCCGTGGTCACATCAATCAGATCAAACGATCTGACCACGGACACCTAATCAATTAGATAGATGTATTATCATCATCATCAGCCATAGGACGTCCACTGCTGAACATAGGCCTCCCCAAAGATTATTATATTTGCTGGATGCAGGCCGCTTCCAACAGGTCGGTCTGGAAATATTTGAGGGAGGCCTATGTTCAGACAGATGTATATTGCTATTAATTTCAAAATCATAATATTTATTATTTAAAATTAAGTTATTTACATATTATAAAACTGCGTCAAAATTACAATAATTTTATAAAAATACTTTTGTTTCTCCTTTCGCTTCTCTCGTGTTACTTTTGAGAACAAAACATATTTAGTCGGCATTGTTCTGATTATTGCCCTGACTTCTTCGCATTATTAGCGGTCTGCTGAGCCTGAACCCACTGAATATTAGAGCGAAAACAGCTGAAATTACTTTTTATTAGTTTCCCCTTAATTTGTTTTTATAGAAAGTGGAGTAAGGGCAATGCCAAATACTTATAAAGTCGCTTTTTATTGCTGTCTTAAATTTTACGAGTTTTCTTTGTGGCGAAGCAAACGTTAAGTAACGTTTTATGTTTGGACACTTTCGTGTGTATTGTTGGATCAAAAGTTGGTACATTAATGTTGTTCCGTTGATTTTATCACGCCTGTAAAATATTGGATAAATATATTATCGGTAGTGCATATATTTTATGGGCCAGGAAGATATTAGTAACCTAAAACTATGCTATTAAATTTACATCAACTAACATTCCGTTGACCGTCTTAAGACAACTTGCAAGACTATGACTAATCTAGAATTAGTCCTAAACTCGATTTAACTTACAGCTCATTTCTATTTTCAAATATATATTTGGGATAAATTTATATTTTTCTAAGTGCTAAATATACATTTTTATACCCATGAAAGTAGTGATACTCATGACATGGTAAGATGATGCCGAATAGTGCGAAAAAATAAATTTCATATCAAGGAAATCATGCTTCGAACTACGGTAGTTACCAGTACGGACACTTTCTTAATAATTTGGTCACCCATAATAAATGATTTAGCACGGTTTAAGTTTTTAATATTACAAACTTACAAGAAGATATAAACCTTGAGTAAAAGTTGTTGGTATTGGACAAAGTAATTTAGTCTGAGGACACACCCTTGACCTAGACCCGAGACATGTTATAGATTAACTGATTAATCGGGTCTTTCAGACCTTTGTAATGAAACGCGAACAAAGCTTCGATGGAAGCCACATATTATTCACCACGTTTAACGTCACAGACACAGAATTTCAGGGGGAATTGGACTATCGGAAGCTCACTCACCTGACGAAACGCGACAGCAAGCTACCACTTTACGACGGTTTTCTGCGAGACAGTGGTATTAAACCAGTCGAGCCAGCCCATTCGTGATGTGGACTGTAGTGGCTCTATCACTCAAAAAAATTACAAACAATACAGCAAAACGACGGTCCCCTGGAATATCTACGCGAACGAAGTCGCGAGCAACGGCTAGTGTTTTATAATACCTCTATATAGTAAGCTTGCATTCTTATTGATGCGTAAACTACGATAGTAAATTTGAAATAATGTGGTGTATAACGAGGTTCACCACATCACACGAAGTTAAATTGCTTTTCATTATGCGCTTAATCGGTTCATTGGGTTGGGTTTATAGACGAACAATTTTGATTACGTTTGTTGAAGGTTAAGAAAATGGCACACTATACTTGTCAAGTGCGTTATGATACAGAGGTTCTTCATTAGAACGTTCTCAAATAATTTAGATCAGTAGATCGATTCTCTAAGAAACGCCACAACGTTGCGATCGACGCCTCGCTCCCGCAGCGCACATCGTTGAGATCGACGGAGTGTTCAACGTTGTTGGGTCTTAGAGAATACCATTTTCCATACATTTATGTCAAACGCCTCGCTCGAGAGAGCTAGTTCGCATAAGCGCCGTCATCACGCATAGCGCTAGTGCGTGCGCTTTGTACCTTGCTGGTTACAAAAATGAAAACATCGTCGCCGCAACGATGCGGCAACGTTGTTTTCACATATGAAACCTTAGAGAATCGACTTGCAGATGGTTTTTAAATTAATTTGTTCATATAACTCTGCAACCAAACACACATTGCTTTTTCTTTCAACTACGGCAAAGTGATTACACTACAATGATAACCGCATTGCAGTCCAAAAAACCGTAACCACCGACAAATAATTAAAACAATTAAATAATTAAATAATTAATTGGTCGTTGCTAGAATCTTCTTCAAACTGGTTCAAAATGCTTTTTCAAACATACTTTGGTACGCACTTTAAATGGATAAAAAATTATACTCAAATCATTCTGACTGCAATTTCTGTATCACTCAAAAGCTACACCTCTATTCAAAAGCCATAAAAATAATCAAACCACCGACATAAGAAGTAATGTTTACGGACCATACTACAAACTCACAAATGGATTAAAATTGCTGTATTTCGGATGAACGAATTCCATGCTGATAGTCGTGTTTTCCACTCGCCGATTTCGAGATTGCATACACACTGCAAAAAGAGTCGGATTATTGATTACTATTTATTTTTGACTGTTTGTACGCGATACCTTTGTAAAAGTTGCTGAAAAATAATTGGTTGCGTAAAAAATGTTTAATAAACTTTTATTGCTTGTGTAATAAATCTTGATAAAATATGGTTTTTAGCGACAGTGTATTTAAAATTTCACTAGGCAATATTCCTTACATTTTTAATTATTGACTTCTTTTAGGCCGACTTTCAAAAAGGAGAAGGTCCTCAATTCGCCTGTATTTACATATTTATGTAGGTTACGCGATATCTACGCTAAATGTGGACCGATTTTCAAAATTCTTTTTGTGTTCGATAGAGCTTATTTCAAGGGTGGTCCCGTATAAATTTGGTCACGATCGGATTTGTAGTCGGTCCGTTAAGTTTTTAAACTTGTGATCAAAATTCATTTTGTATTCGATAGAGCTTACTACTAGGGGGGTCCCATATATATTTGGTCACGATCGGCTTTGAAGTCGGTCTGTTAAGTTTCAAACTTTTGATTATTATTGATCATTCGCCTAAATAAATCAGTCAAATATTAAAATTTGCTTTTGACTTCACTGTTCCCCTTATTGATAAAAATTTTAGTAAACGTTCTACTTATTTTATGTAGGTGCGTACTTTTAATCTGAACACATTTATTTTGAAAAAAATCAAAAAATTATCGCAGTTATAGTGTAACATGTTAAGTATAATGTAACAAGTAATGAGTGTATGTTTGGTCGATGTGTCAGGTTAAAACAAATTAAAAACCAAAGACCGAGATGTTCTCATACAATCTATATATTATTAAAATATCACCATAATTACAATTACATTACTTTTATTCTTATAAAATAAATACAGAGCGGGTCGTGAGCCTACTGGATTTGCTATCGTTCAATGCTCGAGTACATTTAATTTTGATGTTATGATAGTAAACTGTTACCACAAATACCAATTTAAATAAAAAAAAACTAAAAGGGGCGCCACCAGCCTCCGGGACAGACTGGAAATGGAATACGGAGGTACCTTCTAAAGGGGTTTGCGGAGTGGAACTCGCAGCCAACTCCGAGCACAACCTCATATAAAATGGAGTGATCCACCAAACACGTGGACACCAACACGACGCGGCCACGCGCTCGGAGTCACCCACGCAGCTGGCCCTGGACCGCACCTCACCCAGGTAATGCAGTCCACACCATGGAGACCATCCAGAAAGGATAGTAATATCCAAGAAGGCCCCTTGAGGGAACGCGAAGGATGCCTATAGATGGATGTCCCAAGCTGCCGACCTCAGCCTTAGGACCTTCTGGTTATCAGTTGGTACCGAAGCGCTGCATGAGAGCGCTGTCGGTGTCGAAAGGTCTCTGCTGCGGCCCGCCTTGAGGCACCAACGAAATCGATGCTCGCAGATCGAAGCTCTCAAGAAAAAAGGGACGCCCGATTGGGAGGCCGAGCTTTTTATACCTTTGCGCCAGGCAATAGACAAAACTCCATGACGCAAAACAAAAGTCCAAATCACAAATCGCAATTAATAACATGATTAATCATACCGATCGACATCTAAATAACTCAATAACTCATCTGTCAATCTGACAAAACATAATGTCAAATGAACTCTTATTTTTTTTAATTACCCAAGGAACACGAGTCGTTCTGCCAACGTAGTCTTAACTAATCGATTACATTTGTTTTTATGTTACAATAGTTTATGTAAATGTGTAAATTAACATGGACGTAGCGTCACATAATGAAGAATGCGCAATAAAACGTTGAGTAGGACGCAGAAATTACGCGAACATTAAAATAAAACAAAGGTGCACGTTGGAATTGCACTACGGTCTTCCAGCCCAGGAACTGTTATAATCATTAACTTTATACGGAAAATGGTAATGGTTATGGCACGTAACGATGAGGATATTAACATAATTGTATTTATTGTTATATAGCATATGTACTTACATGTTCTCGAGCCTTAGAAGTTCGAGTCGTGAACGATTCTTTGCATACGTATATTCTTTCATTTAGAATATATTTAAGTCATAATCATTATGTTTCTTCTTCTGTCGCCTTCGTGGTCTTGTTTTGCTGGTGTCTGGATCAGATCGTACCTTAGGTGCGTCCCGTGAACGGCTCAAAAAGCGTTAACTATCTTGGAGGAAGATATGAGAGCTAATGACGTCACTGTAGAGCAAGCTCAAGACCGGGTAAAGTGGTATACGTTTAGCATTAAATAGAAACTCAGACACTGGCATTAGACCGGAATAGCGCCAGGCAGTTTTGAGTGGTAGAGCCACGATGTAGACAGTTATGTCTCGATCAGTTTGATATCACTGTCTCACAGAAACCGATGGAAAGTGCAGCTTGCTGTGGCGTTTCGTTTGGTAATTCCCCTCCCTCTCTTTCTCAATCTCTATTTTTCTACTGTTAGGTTTACAACGCTCCCATGATTGTTTCTGTGTCTTTGGTATTTATGGGCGGTAGAGATCACTTACCATTAGGTGACCCATCTCCTCGTCTGCTATAAAAAAGGCAGCAAGACTATAATATGTCACACGACCCCAAATAGTACCTATTTAGAATCCCTCTCATTATTAGGGCCGTGTAAACAAGCAACATAATTATCCCATTACAATCCCCGCGCGATATTCACAAAACGTCGGTATCAAAGGACATAATTAATCCTCGGCCTTGTTTTATAAACGAGTCCACATTAAAATGTGTTACTAATTACTCGACTAGTATGTTTTCATTTACATAGGGATGGCTAACATTAATACATCTTAATTACAAGTAAATTTGTTTTAAATTTACTAACGTATATAAATAAGCTCACAATTGTATTCTCGAAGGAGAAGGCACGAGGCGAACTAAAATACTAGAACATCCACATTACACCGAGCTTATTCCTGTCCTGTAGCCCGAGCACGAAAAACTAATGTAAATGTAAATGTATTCGAGTTCGCTGCGCACTGATGAGGTTTGGTTAATATTTCATACAAATTTCATAGACGCGCATCGAGTTCGAATACATTTACGGTTGTCAGAAATTTTCCTGCTCAGGCCGCAGATGTGGTAGAGGGCGAGCCAATCACCATTTTTTTCTACCTGCCCTTATCCCACCTTAACATGGGGTCGGCGCAACACACCTTTTCAAGCATGTTGCATAAGGGATTTAGCTTAGTTTTACGGTCGACTGCCTGCCTAGCGTCAACCTCTTCTGGAGTATCCAATTTCGGAAAAATTAAATTAGAAAATTATCTTTTCCCGACCTGGTAATCGTACCCAGGACCTCCCGGTCCACAGCCCATTTATGTTGTTTTTAGACCAAAGAGGCGACTCAGACTCCGAGCTGATACTGTATAGAAAAATCCCAATATCACTTTAACCGACCCGGAGATCGAACCTGATATTTCAGGATGGTAGTCGTACCGAAATACAACCACGCCACCGACGCATACTAGGTATAACATTGAGTGTTTCTTTCATGGTTTCCTTCATACTCCACCATTTCTTTGCCTTTCCTCTAACTTTCCATTTATCGCATTCATGCATATCTAATAACCGTTATATATCCAAAAAAGCTTAACAAAACCACGACCACAATAATTTATAAGCTTTTATGTATTTTTTACGAAGTATATTCCAATTAATTATTTAAACTAAAAATGTTTGGGTCACTCCATTTAGTTGGGAGCATGGCGCTATACCCCTCAGGGATATTTATTTAAGTTTTTGTAGTTGAACGTTACAGACCGTACCGTAGTCTTTTACAAGTTGGTATAGTCACTGCCCCTCAATAAATGTATTGTCTTAACAATGTCAAACAAAATACAATGTTATTTTCAAGTATTAGAGTATATTTTTTTTGCATAGAGATAGACAGCTGTTCATCTAACACAATTTGCCCGAGACTGAATCCTCTAGAGGATGATATCGTCCGAAAATAGCTGGTCGTAAAAATTAAAAGCGTATCGTTTCTGGAATATACTTGAAAAAGTATGCGCTGACCTCACATTACATTGGGTACAGTGAGTGAGAATCCCAGAGGCCTTGATTCTCATCTATCTAATCCTCTACCCATTTCTTCACTTGCCAGTTTCTACGAAGACCTAATATTAATAATTAAACTTCTAATAAACGAAAATTCACAATTTACTTGCTCATTCTCTTTATTTATTGAATCCCGTAACTCGATCTAGTTTAAATAATTCAGACTAACAAAAACAAAGTGATTTCGTCAGTCTCAGTTTAAACCGTTTAAATAACAAGATCTCTTAAAGTTAATTTAACGTTCAGGGATCTTAATTTTCAAAAGATATTGTTCAGTCATTAAATCGCTATTTACAGACGAATTTCTAAGTTTTATGTCTCTAACAAGACGTTGCTTAAATTGCTTGTTTAAGCTGTCGTAAATAATAAATTAAAATCATTTTTAATTCAATAAATAACAGTCACACATAGTCCCCACCTTACAGTAAGATACGAGTCTTGTGTCGTGACTCATGAGTGTCAGACACTTTCTTTCTCCCTGCCCTTATCTTGTTTTTGACCGACTACCAAAAAGGAGGAGATCCTCAATTTGGTCACGATCGGACTTGAAGTCGATCTGTTAAGTTTTTAAACTTGTGATTATTTATAGCAGTCACCTGTGGGTAAGTGATCTCCATCGCCCATAGACACCCAAGACAGAAAATCATGGGTGCTTTGCCAACCTAAAAGGAGGGAAATAGGGATTGGGGAAGGGAGGGGGGAATTGGGCCACCGGAAATCTCACTCACCGAACATAACGCGACAGCGAGCTTCCACTTTACGTCGGTTTTCTGCGAGACAGTGGTATCAATCCGGTCAAGCCGGCCCATTCGTACGGTGGACAGACATGACTGTCTACGGCGTGGCTCTACCACTGAATAATCTCCTTATCTCAAGCGCAACACACTTTTCAAGCATGTTGCAGAAGGGGTTTGGCTTAATTTTTACGACCGACTGCCTGCCTGACGTCAACCCCTCTATCGTGTTCCAATCTCGGGAAAATCGTTTTAGAAAAACACTCCTTAGGGTTTGTGTCCAATGGCCGACGTGTGTACATTTTGTGTTTGTTACTTTACAATAACTTTTTACTGAATTTATATACTACACTGTAACATGTGGAGTATAATATCTTTGTAAGGTTAAAAACATTGCAATTAAAGAGCGTCTCCTGCACATGTGTTTTTCGAAACAAAACACAAAAAACATGTTTTTATTGCGTCCTGTTCGTGTAACAAAGGACAGACCGTGTTCGTGTTTGTTCGTGTAACAAAAGACCATAGACAACAAATTTTAGAAATACCATGTTTTGTGTAGGTCTTTTGTGTAATGTTTTAGTACAGGAGACGCGGCTTAAGAATTACCAAAGATCTTCGTCAGTTGTAGATATTCTACAAACCAAACATCACTTTATAGTAAAGCCTCACTGTGAACTGTATTGCAATGTTTTACACTTTAACATTAGTATTTTATTCTAGAACCAGGCCGGAGTAGCGGACTGTTCAATTGTTTGCTCGTGGCTGCCAGATTCTACCTTAATTAAGTTTATCTTTGCTCTAACTTTCTGCGGCAATCAAACGAATGCTGGCTGTAAAATTACTTTTTAAAAGATATTTTTAGGCTTGGACGTTTTGAGGTTAATATGAAATATTGGGAAATTAAAAAGTAAATAGAACTTATTTAATAGATTGATATTATTGTGTATCAGCAAACCAATCGATATCATCATCAGCCATAGGACGTCCACTGCTGAACATAGGCCTGCCTCAAAGATTTCCAGATCAGATTTAAAGTCGCTGAATGCAGGCCGCTCAACAGATCGATCTGGAAATCTTTGGTGGAGGCCTATGTTCAATCGATATATACCTCTATAACTAAATTTTATTTCGCCCATAATTCATTATATTTAAACATAAATAAATATTCACGGTTACAATACCCGCCCGAAATAATTATCTTCTTTTCAAAATAAAGTATTACAATAAATATTCACATTACTCAATCCAACTTACACGAAAAGGAACCTCTTAAAATTTTGCCCGAAATAAATGGAGGTAAAGCGTGATTAACAGTTTACCAACATCATAAACGTTTCAACGTGTGATAAATAAACGAAAAAAGTGTTTGGATTTTTTCACACCGTGAATCATGATAGATAAAGTTTGGTGTGAATGTTATCGTAAATGTAAAAGTCTCTTCATTTCGTGATGCGCAGATTAATGGCCTGTGGATTGCGTGATAACATGTTTGCGTCATTATCTTACTTACAACACTTTATGCAAATACTTTTATCGACCTTGAACATTTATGGAAATGATATATCTTGATTATGTTTTTTTCTATTCCATAATATAAGAGAGTTGCATAATTTAAGAGTAGTAGAACCACGCTGTAGACAATTACGTCTACAGTCCGAATGGGCCGGCTCGACTGGTTTGATACCACTGTCTCACAAAAAACTGACGTAAAGTGGCAGCTCGCTGTCGTTACGTTCGGTGAGTGAGATTTCCGGTAGCCCAATCCCCCCTCCCTTTCCCAATCCCTTTTTCCTCCCCTTCCATTTCATCCTTTTAGGTTGCCAACACACCCATGATTTTTATAGGTGTGGGGTGTCCATGGGCGGTGGCGATCACTTACCATCAGGTGACCCATCCCGTTTGCCAGTCTCTGCTATAACAAAAAATATCTTTATTATCTTAATTCCGTTTATATGAGACATTATGATAATATTAGACCTTCAATTAGGAACAATAATTATGTATGAAATATGATATTATTAATAAGATATGATACTCTTCTGTCATAAGGCAATGAAAATTTAAAAGAAAGAAATCCATATAATGGTAATTTAGATACTTATGCTATTATCGAATCTTTATAATATGTACCTACATAAGCTCACGCGTGTAGCCCGAAGGGGTAGGCATCAATTATTTATGTCGTTGATAATTCAATGCTAGCGTTACAAAATCATCGTACATCCCGTCTCCGCCTCCAATAATAACAAAGCTAAATATACCATTATCTTTTCGTCTTAAACTTTTTGCTTGTTCTTTGGATTCTTATTCGCCGACATCTTGAGTTAAGAGCTGCTCCGACACTGCAATCTTTGCGAATTAATCATTTCTTTTCCATTATTATTATCTACGACATCCTTTGAATTTTTATCGTGCGGTTATCTGATATCTGTGATCTATAATTTAAATTAGACCGAATGAGATATTAAAGATGGATTTGTACAACTTGAGGTACTGGTATTAAATATGAGTTACGTATATTATAATAGAATAGTTAACTTATCGACCGACTTTAAAAAAGGAGGATTTCCCCGGATCTGGATCTGGAATCTGACTCCCTCTGAGGGATCAGAGGGAGCTAACTTCCTCGAAAGCCAACAGCCCAAAGGTCAGGTAGGGAACCAGTAGCCCGAGCACGAAAAACTAATGTAAATGTAAATGTATTCGAGTTCGCTGCGCACTGATGACGTTTGGTTAATATTTCATACAAATTTCATAGACGCGCATCGAGTTCGAATACATTTACTGTTGTCAGAAATTTTCCTGCTCAGGCCGCTGTTGTAACTTAGCCAAAATCTTATTTTTTTGCTTTTGAGGAAGTTGGCTCCCTCTGAGGGTTCCAGATCCGGGCAAATCGAATTTTAGACTTACCAATCCACAGCCCGTATATGCTCCGACTTTCGAAGTTCATTCTTAAATGAGTGTTGCGCCGATCTGAAAAAATGGTATAAGGGCAGATTGAAAGAAAAGGCTCAATATATCATAAGTGAAAGAATTCCCAAGTGTCGTCAAGGTTTAAAGAATAGGTAGTTGCAAACATTAATCTTTGGAACTTGGTAAATCCTTTAATTCTTCCGATTGGTTCCGATACCGCGCCCCGTACGCCGATAAATCCGGATTAGAGTATTCCCTGGTCTCGTACAGAATAGAGAACGCGGCATTATAAGTTCTGCTCTTGGAATGTAAATGTATGTATTTAATGTGTGTATGTGTATATATGCACATGTGTACACATGTGGGTGTGTGCACATACACATGATAGTGTTTTTTTATTTTTAATTCTATTTTTTTTCCCTCTGTGTAATTTAATAGACCTAAGTACCTAATTATGTAACAGCTAAAACGCAATAAATGTCATTTTCTTTCTTCTTTCTTTTTTTTCTTCTCTTAGATTTCCTAACATGGCGATATTGCTTTGGTTTGTTTGACTGGCTGTCGCTCGTGACTTCACTCCCATGTTAATTAAATAGTCTCTTCTCGGGTTAAAAAGTAGCCTATGTGATGTAACTCAAGTATAGAGTGGTAATCCATACAGATACTAATGTATCTGCCCATAGATATATTTTGAGTGGTAGAGCCACGCTGTAGACAGAAACGTCTACAGCACGAATGGGCCGACTCGACCGGTTTGACAGCAATGTCTCACAGAAAACCGACGTAAAGTGGCAGCTTGCTGTCGCGTTTCTTTTGGTGAGTGAGATTTACGGTGGCCCATTTCCCTCCCTCCCATTCCCAATCCCTTTTCCCTCCCCTTTCATTTTCTCCTTTTAGGCTGGCAACGCACTCATGATTCTGTTTGTGTCTTGGGTGTCTATGGGCGGTTGACATCACTTACCATCAGGTGACCCATCTGCTCGTTTGTCAGTCTTTGCTATAAATTTTTTTTTTTCGGGTCTGGGTGGCGTGATTGTATTTCGGTACGACTACCTACTACGTTCTGAGGTCTCCGGTTATATCCCCGGGTCGGGCAAAGTAATATTGGATTTTTCCATATCATCCCGGAGTCTGAAACTTGTGCTCGCATTTAGCCTCGCCCCCTAAGACATATGAAACCGATATGATATGACATATGATACAGGTGTGAGCTTATATATGAATGTGTCGCGGGACCATAAGTCCGTCGTAGTTCCTGATGCCTACGACACACAAACCTAGTGCGGGATCAGGACTATGTGTGTGACTGTTGGGTGTATTTATTTATTTATTTCTAATAGTTAATGATTACGTTACACATTTTAGTCGCCTCCTTGGTCTAGTGGTAGCACATATGGGCTACATAATATTATGGAGGAGATCCGAAATAAATACTGCAACTAATCAGAAACATATTTTTTCATAACATAGTAAAACAACCACGAGTCGCCTTCTTGGTCTAGTGGCAGCATATATGGGCGGTGGACCGGGAGGTCTTGGGTTCGATTCTTAGGTCGGGCAAAGCGAATTTTCTAATTTAATTTGCCCGGGACTGGATCCCTTAGAGGGGGTTGATGTCAAGCAGGCAGCCGGTCCTAAAAAGTTAGCTAAATCCTCTCTGCAACATGCTTGAACAAGTGTGTTGCGCCGACCCCACATTAACGTGGTATAAGGACAGGTAGAAATAAAGTGAATTTCATTAGTATTATCTATTTCATACAGACTGACTGACAATTTGTACCTCTTTAGAATCAAATATAGGCATGTAAGCATAAAGTTGCTTTATAAGAAGTAGACTAACAAACATCATCATCATCATCATCATCAGCCATAGGACGTCCACTGCTGAACATAGGCCTCCCCCAAAGATTTCCAGATCGACCTGTTGGAAGCGGCCTGCATCCAGCGACTTCCTGCGACCTTTATAACAAAAACAAACATTCCGCATTTATTACATTAGTTGGATGATAATTATGTTTGTAATTTTACTAAATTTTGTTTGCATTATATATTTGTATTTGATTATATAAGCTTAATTGTAAATGATAGTAATACACATAAATATGTAGAAATTCAAATAATTCTTAAACTGAAATCGAAAAACACGTTCACGCATACAAAACCCAAAATTAACTTCATATAATTAGTACAAAAACCTCGAATACTTTTAATTTTGTTATAACACAGTATAAAACAGTTTTATGGCAGAAACTGTGTTCAGTTTTTAGCCGCCAGAATAATAAATGTCAATGGAGCAAACACACAAGTGGATGAACATCCAAACATCGGCGTGTTTACAACTTGCCTCGCGTCCAAATGCAATAAACAAACGGTGTCGGAAACGTAACATCCAGATTTTTGGAGATCCTTGTGGATGATCATAAAACCTGGTTATACCTAGTGTGGGGTCAGGAATGTATGTGTCTGTATAAATACACCAAAAAGTCACACACATAGGCCTGACCCCACACTAAGATCGAGTCTTGTGTCGTGGGTATCAGGAACTACAAGAAACTTTCGGTCTCACAACAACCAGACCTGAAACAAATACCTGTGGGCAACACAGACATTTGTCTCGGTGAGGGAATTGAACCCGCGACCTCACGTTTCACAGCCGGCTACTCACCCACTGCGCCACGGAGGCTGTCAATGATATGCGAACCTATATTCTGTACCAAATAAGATGCGAACCTATATTCTGTACCAAATAAGATGCGAACCTATATTCTGTACCAAATGATATGCGAACATATATTCTGTACCAAATGATATGCGAACCTATATTCTGTACCAAATGATATGCGAACCTGTATTCTGTACGGAACCCTCCATATTACGTACAAATATTGGTCCGGTTTATGCTGATTCTTTGTGAGGCATCCATCAGTGTGATTCGTATCGATCGTCGAGCGCGGCGGATTGCCCGAGACAGGTCAACGTAATATTTTTGTTTAGTTGATCTGAATTATTGAAAGAGTTCAGTGCACTCCTGCCTTCACGGTACGTACCACGTGACCTCATTTTATGATATTACTCATTATTTATTAACTATGTTGTCTACTGTCATTGTCTATTTCATCGTTATGTTTTATGTATTGGTTTTAATAGAAGAAGTTACGTCTACCTCGGGGGCGTGGTTGTATTTCGGTACGACCATCCTAAGGTCTCAGGTTCGATCTCCGGATCGGGCAAAGTGATATTGCATTTTTCCATATCAGCCTGGAGTCTGGAATTTGTGCCCGATAGATTCGCCCACTATCACATCTGGAACGGAACTAAGCTAAGGCAAAATGTGGGTGTTCTAGTTCGCGAGTGCATCAGAGATGCCCGTATAGGCGTCAGCTTATGTTATGTTATGTTATGTGTATTATTATGTAATGGTCTCGGCATGGCAGGTCGTACCACTCGGGTTCGAGGTATCTTCTGCTGTTTCTTTCTTTTTTGCCTGAGTGAAAAAGAACGCTGGGACATTTCATTCAAAAATCTACTTTATAACACGTGCATTTGGTAATATTTGTGTTGATTTAATTAGGATTATGATGTTTTGTCTTGTTTTATTTTTTATGATTACCGAGACCACTTTTAGGACGATATTTGCAAAGAACAGGGGAGTTAACACCACCTCTTATAGCAGTATTGTAATAATCTTGCTTGTACCGATTCCCGTACAAAAAAAACTAAGTAAGTGTCCTAAGCTCAGCCAGTGTATATCCGGATATTTCGAGGCGTTTATGACATGACTTGGTGATTGCTTGAGGCGGATATATGGCACATCCTTGTGTCCCTGTACCTACGTCGGTCACCCGCCTCTCTTGCCCTTCGAACGCTTCTTTCCTCTTTGAAGAGTGCAGTATCGTGAGTATTTATGCAGGTACTTCAAAGTAAAAATAAGCGCAGTGCGGTCCAAAAAAATCTTTCAACGGTAATAAACAATGATTTAAAGTACATATAATTTATGTTTGAAATAAAACAAAGAAAATTACAATTTTCTTTTTCAGTTACATTACACAAACAGAATATATTGTCATAACTTTTTGAACCGTATCTAAATCACCCTTTAGAAACTGCCAACTGGTTATCTGCGAAATTCTTTTACAGTTGTAAGCATTTTATTACATTTGTACACGTAAAATTTGACACGAAGAGTGATAATAATGTACTACAAAGGTTACTTGAAAACACTTCGTACCGTCTGCAGACATAAATATTAGCTATATTATTGTTTGGTTTTTATAGCCTGTGGGTCACCTGACCATAAATGACCTCCACCGTCCATTGAGACCCACGATACTAAAATATAGAAAGTGCATTTCTAAGCTAAAAAGAAACAACCTATTATACCAGGTGACTATTTTAGCGTCAGGAAAAAGAAATATGTAATAGGTACATCAAATAGAATCCATTGGCATATTTACTTTTCATTTTTTCTGTTTTTGTCATGTGGTGTAAAATATATTTTTTTCAATACAGATTTTTTGTAACAAAAATTTTTACAGAGCGATTATTTTGAATGTAGATTTTTCTGTACTTAGTACATAGTTCTTTAAAAAATACTGGAAGTTATTAAAAATTTGTAATGTTTACTGATAAACTAAATTTTATACCACATAGAAAAAAACAGAAAAAATAAAAGTAAGTATGGGAAGGGCTTCTACTTGATGTACCTATCATATACTTTTTTTCCTGACACAATATAAAGTCACCCGGTATATTAATTATAAGTTTATTATATATTAATTATACAATGTGTAACATAATTAACCTACATCCTCAGACACCCCAATACAAACATATGAATACAATAATAATTCAGACTGAAATGACCGTAACAAATATTTCTTGTGAAGACCTTTATTACTATAGGCGTAAAATCTATTAACTACAATTAGGGTGTGAGTTAATTATGTTACACATTGTATATATACTATTGCTAAGCGGTGGAGGATTTAGGTTTCCAGAAATCTAACTGATTGAACGAAACGAATGTATGTATGTATTCGAATCGACCTTGATAGAACTGATGACCGAAGTAACCTTCGCTTTTAACAAGCTCAGCATCTCATCAACTCTTTATAATGGACATAAAAGGTTTTCTTACGTAAAAATACGATCCCCTAGGGACAAACACCAGAGACTTATAATAGGTTTCAAAGTAATTAATATGACTACTAATTAATCAATAAAAAAATGTTAGTTAACATTTTAGTACTTACATAACACACATAATATGCGCACTATGCAACTAGTACACCCACATTTCACCGAGCTTAGTTCCGTCCAAGATGTGGTAGGGGACGTGCCTATCGCCATAACGGGCACAAATTCCAATCTCCGGGCTGATATGGAAAAATCCAATATCACTTTTTTCCGAGGGGGTACAACCACGCCACCGATGCAGTACTTACAAGATTAGAAATTTAATAGTGAGGGGCGTTAATAACATTCCTCATGCCATGCCAGCATTTTATAACCGAAAACATTGTTGCAAGTTTATAGTGTCAATACATTTATGACGCTGGTTACGTAGTGTAAAGTTTATAGTGTTATTATGCTTCGTTAACCTCAAATTTTAGTATTTAATTTAGTGTCTAACATTTTTTTACTAACCAAATACTATAAATAATCAAGGTTACCTGGAAGAGATCGCTATTAGCGATAAGGCCGCCCGTTGTTACACAAATTAACGTTTATTGTTCTTCAATGTATATTGCTTTTTATATGGTGTACAATAAAGAGTTCAATAAATCATTACGTAAACCTAACGTATGTAAATTACATACAATATACCTACAGCTTTTTTAGATTTGCTGATTTCTAATGGTAGGGAAGACCGTGGTACATCGAGCTTCACTCATCTGATAACCATATGAGACATTTTTTTAAATCAAATATCATTTATTTACAAACTATGCTAACATTTAATTACAAGCTATGAACACTTTTTGATGGGCAAGCCATTATAGGCGTGTATAAATAATTGATATTTGATAAAAAAATATGTTTAATCTCGTTATCAGATGAGTTAAGGTCGCTATACCACAGGCTTTAAAATCATAAGAATGTTTTTATCACTGCACCACATATTTTTGAAGCCACATTATTTGTGACAACACAAAAAAATCAAATACGAAATTCAAAATTCAAATCCCTCACCTCGAATGAACATTTATTTGAAGCACGCCGGGTGACAGATTTCATTTAGTGGGCTTTCGTAGTTTGTTGCGTGGCGTGTGACACCGCGACATTTAATTTAGAGAAATGGCGTTGCAGCAGTATCAATCACTCGCGCGCAATGTGATTACACCTCGTATCAACTTCGAGTAGTTTAACAACTATTTTAGGAGTTAAAACTCCTGATTTATGGTTCTCTTGTGTTCCGATCGCTTCTTCGTGTTCATAAGCTTCTTTCTACCTGCCCTTATCCCACCTTGATGTGGGGTTGGCGTAACACACTTTATCAAGCATGTTGCACATAAGATTTGGCTTAGTTTTTACTACCGGCCGCCTGCCTGACGTCAATCCCCTATGAGGGATCCAGTCCCGGGCAAATTAAATTAGAAAATTTGCTTTGCCCGACCTGGGAATCGAACCCAGGACCTCTCGGTTCACAGCCCATACATGCTGCCACTAGACCAAGGAGGCGACCTTCGTGTTCATAAGCACAAAAATAAAATTTAAAAGCAATGAATCGTGATGTATATGTGCCTATAATATTTCTAGAATAAAAAGTAACATAATTATGAGCGACTATTTATGTCTAAAAGACAATACAATTTTTCACATGTACTTAAATTAGCAAGGTCCTACTTGACAATACGTGAAGATATTGCGTTATAAAATATTGATAAATAGGTAAACGAAAAAAGTTTTATCCATTAAAGTTCTGATCAAAACTACTAAATAAACAGAAATTACCTCTATAATATTAAAGTGATACTTTTCACCAATAATAAAAACGATAATGGCAAAACATTTAACAAAAACGACAATACGAAGCATCAAAATGGGTGTATTAATGCCAATATAATAATCGTTGCTAAAAGCTAACCGCAAAATGCGTGATAATTTATTGTGCGGGCGTTATAGGCTGTAGGTGGCTGCGGTCGGATTCTGGTCACTCGTTTCCTATCACGTTATGTGGATGGCAACTGATGACAGTCCACACGGACTGCTAATGACTGTATTGTCAATTATGTGTTGCAGTGTGACGTCATTAACAAGTGGCATTAAGTTTCATTTAAACTATAATTCACGAGATAGTTTATCGTGGATAGAGAGCAGAGAAAGAGTCTTTCTTTCTACCTACCCTTATCCCACCTTAATGTGGGGTCGGCGCAACACACTTTTTCAGGCATGTTGCAGAAAGGATTTGGTAAAGTTTTTACGACAGGTTGCCTGCCTGACGTCAACCCCCTCTGAGTGATCCAGTCCCGGGCAAATTAAATTAGAAAATTCGCTTGGCCGACCTGGGAATCGAACCCACGATCTCCCGAAGTGTGTTATGAATTATTATTATGTGTTACAGTATTTACGACATTAGTAGCTTAGAGCAGCCTTAAGCTTTTTTTAAAATAGAGGGCGATTATACTAAGAAAGATACAATAACAGACAATTATCGTTTAGGGAGACAATCGGGTCAAAAAGAGAAGCGAAATATTCAATGAACGTGTTGATATATTTTGAAACAGTTTATTGGTAACAGAAAATTAATCATAAATAATTATATAACACCCAATTATGGAACTCATACATTATACACCTCACCTTAGCTTACAGAGTTGCACTATAGCCCGAGCAGGAATATTTTTGACAATCGAATTTGGAGCTCGAAGCGCGTCTATGACATTTGTATGAAATATTAACCAAACGTCATTAGTGCGCAGCGAGCTCGATACGAATTTAGTTGTCAAAAATATTTCTGCTCGGGACGCTGGTGTCATATTTGGAGTCACGAGATATTTTTGATCACACAACACGCACACCTAAAACAATTACTTATACAAAACTTTCATATCTCTTTTCACAATCGGCTACATACCCACGTACCACAGAGGCCGTCTATAATATGACAGCATTTTTAAGAATAAATAAATAAATAACACCCAACAGTCACACACATAGTCCTGACTCCACACTAAGATACTAGTCGTGTGTCGTGGGTATCCGAAACTATGAGAAACTTTCGATCTTACAACACCCAGACCCGAAACAAATATATGTATATGGGCCACACAAACATTTCTCTCGGTACGGGGATCGAACCCGCGGCCTCTCTTAAGAAAGGAAGGCTGTCTTAAGAAAGTAATGTTAACCTTTAATTTCAAAGGAAATATTACTCATTTTATTCGTACTCGAAATAATATAAACTGAATATTAACAAAGATTCTAAAAATATGCAAAGCGTTTCGTGAAACCTATTTGAATTTAGCGCCTAACAAACTTTTGGTAACGAATGTGTACCGCCGAGTTTTACAGACGTCCCTCATTTTAATTAATATGGAGGAAATATTTTTCTACTTTGTCATTCCTTTTTCCTTCGTCTGGAAATTATCATTCCTTTTGGAATAACAAGTTCTATAATGCAACGACCTTCGTTTTAAAGAGATATTCTTTTAATTATTTGCAAATTTTAGGTTTCCGTACGTTTCGGTATTAGGTAGGTACTATAATTTTTACTGTATTTGTGTGTATGAAATTCAGTTTTAGTTTTTTGATTAACTTATTTTATCGATTTTCATGTGTTCTCTGATTAAGCCAATTAAAATTTCATTTTTATCCTCTTTTTATATGTTTTGAATTTATCAGATAATAATATATCTGTTATATAATGAGAGATTATGCTTTTATTAAAACACTGTCGTAAACTTTTCGTTTCCAAAATATTCGTCTTTTACTACAAATTATACAAGACCATAGTAGCAAAAAACGGTATCATAAGTAATACTCATAATAGTGTAATGGGGCGAGCCTATCGCCATATCGGGCACAAATTCCAGACTCCGGGCTGATATGGAAAAATCCAATATCACTTTGCCCGACCCGGGGATCGAACCCGAGACCTCAGGACGGTAGTCATACCGAAATACAACTATGCCACCGAGGCAGTCAGGATTGTATTTCAAGAAATGAATATGTGTGGACTATGAAAACGTGTTAATTACTTAGGTAGCGTATTTGAAATGCAAAATAGCAGTATTGTTCTGTAATTGCCTCCACAATGACATTTCACTCTAGTTTCATAGAACAGCGTAGAAACATGATACTATTACAGCAATTTTCATTTTTCCATTTGAATATTTATTACTACAGCGAAAAGTAAATAATGATATCTCTTTGTTTTGTGCTTAATTTACTTAAAGCTGGAGCCTGATTCCCTTTGCCCACAGTTCAAAGTTGGTCCAAACTATTAATTATTTTTTATTAGATTAAATCTTAGATTACCTTTCGTTGTTGTTGATGTTTTTTTCAACTTGGGTCATCAAAGCCAATTTAGCATTATTCAAGCAATTTACTTAACTAAGTTCTCTATGGTATGGTGACTGCGGACCACGTAATCGAGATTTATAAAAAGAAAAAGTTACCATTTTCGACCGAGTTCCAAAAAGGAGGAGGTCCTCAATTCGACTGTATTTTTTTATGTATGTTACTCGATATCTCCGCCAAATGTGGACCGATTTTCAAAATTATTTTTGTGTTCGATAGAGTTTATATCAAGGGTAGTCCCATATAATTTCGGTCACGATCGGTAAATTGAAAGTCGGTCAGTTAAGTTTTTAAACTTGTGATTATATTGTCTCAAAAGCCATATAAATCCACACATCACTTCCCATTTCAATTAGTCTAAACACCGATCCAAGCATCATAAACAATACCAATACCCTCCCATTACCATGACGCACACCTATTAATAAACCCTTCCGCCAAAAATAACTCGAATTCAACCCCCAAATGAATACATTCTCGTAACCCGATGGTAGTGAAGGCGTGGCTCTAACAACCTTGGCGATTAAGTGATTAATTGTCCGCCTCGTTGGTTGAGGGTTAATAAATGATAAGTAATAACAGCCACGTTATCACGTCCCGTATAAAGTGAGGATCTGACCTACATACCAGCTGTAGATAGTACTAGATTGGGTCAAGTATATATACGATTCTTAACGTTCACTCTTGATGTATCGACTTTAACTAAGACTATTATGAATGTCTCGGTGGCGTGGTGGTATTTCGGTACGACTACGATTCTGAGGTCTCGGGTTCGATCCCCGGGTCGGGCAAAGTGATATTGGATTTTTCCACATCAGCCCGGAGTCTGGAATTTGTGCCCGATATGGCGATAGGCTCGCCCCCTATCACATCTGGGACGGAACTAAGCTCGGCAAAATGTGGGTGTTCTAGTTCGCTAGTGCGCCTCTGCCTACCCCTTCGGGGATACAGGCGTGAGCTTATGTTATGTATGTTATTATGAATGTCATTTTGTGGTCAAAACCTATCGTCGCAATCATTTAAGAAAATATCAAAGTAAACAATTATTGAGAACATACAAAACACTTTTTAAGACTATGTTGTTAAATGATCTGATAATTGATATTTAATAATTAGGCACATACATACATAGATATTTGTATAATTAAATATATGTTTCCATGTCTTGTACCTGTACGCCATCACACTTGTGTCAATAAATAATTCTTTCTTTCAAATGTATTTTAAAATATTTTCGACCGACTTCCAAAAAGGAGAAGGGCCTGAATTCGTCTGTATTTTTTTAATGATGTTACGCGATATCTCCGGCAAATGTGGACCAATTTCAAAATTCTTTTTGTGTTCGATAGAGCTTATTTCAAGGGTAGTCTCATATAAATTTGGTCACGATCGGATTTGAAGTGGGTCTGTTAAGTTTTTAAAATTGTGATTATTATGACTACTAGCTTTTGCATGCGGCTACGCCCGCGTGAAATTCTCTCCTATCGTATTTCTATTTTCACCCCCTCAGGGTATGAATTTCCAAAAACCCTTTCTTAGTGCTTGCTTATGTCATAAAAGCCGTGTGTAAAATTTCACGTTCCTAGTGCTCCCCCTAATCGATGACCCCCTAATCGATGATGTCTTCAACATCTCTCTCTGTGGCCGTCCTGAGCCGAGGTTCGTAACCCGTTAGTGGGTTGCCCTCAGCATGGTCACCTAACTTTATGGGTTCGCAACGCACCTGCGTTCACCCATCAGACCGGTGTAGCTGTGTAAGCCGACTCGGTCGGGCTGCCAGCTGTAGGGCCAATAAAAAAAAAAAAAAAAGTTCCTAGTGCCAATAGTTTCGTCGGTGTACACTCATACGTCCGTTTCTTCTTTTATATAAGAAAATATAACTTATCTTCGGGGCATATGTTCTTAGGATAGTATAGATACAATTTTGATATACGACCGTTTGAAATGACAACGATGCTATTTAGGCATTATGGGCCTTACTTATAAAAACAGTTTAACTGAGCAAATGGTAAAGAATAGCCTGTCCCTTTTATTTTCAAACAATGTGACACAAGGAAAAAAGTGATAGGCTATTCTTAGCCATTTTCTCAGCTAAACTAATTTTATAAGTAACGCCGTATATGTAGGTCGTAGTGTAAATATAAATCCTGTTTTAAATTTTCAATTCATAAAATGACGCACGCGGCATAAATTGCCTTAATAGAATTGTTTCTGCCCGATACGGCGATAAAAAAATCTTGTCTAAACGTGGATGCACTAATTACACCAGTGCCTACCTCTCGGAAGGATCAGGGTGTGACCACCACGTCTTATAGCAGTATTATTATAATCTTACTTTGTTTTTTGTACAGCAATCGGTACAAGTAAGGTTGTAATAATACTGCTATAAGACGTGGTGGTAACTCTTAAGACATGAGTTTTTGTTACGTTTCTGTGTACGTTTTAGACGCAAGAACACACTGACCGAATAAGGGTGATTAATTTTGCGGCCGACAGTTTTGGGTAAATAATTGCCAGCAACTATTTGTGGGAATTACATTTCAGTTCGGAAGAGTTGGTATGAATCATGCTAATATCGCATTTTGGTAATAGGTAAATGGAATTTATTTATAACGTAATTCGATTATTTTTCACTAAATTAAAACACACACACACACACACACCTATGTTCAGCTGTGGACGTCCTATGGCTGATGATGACGATGATGATGATATACACATTGACATTTCACGGCGATGTTCACACTAGGGTAGGCCTGTATCGTGAACATCCAAGATGTTTTTATATTTGTTTTTATAAAGATTTTATGCGTTTATTAGATGTTACGTCTCATAATGCTCAACACAACTATGCTTGCTACAATATCCTTCAAACACAACATTATTTAGACAATGCTGCTTGGCGATAATAATAGACACCAAGGCGAACTCTTGCATATCAGAGTCCTACCACCAGAATGTAAAGTAATCTAATCCCATTCAAGCGATTTCCATTCTGAATGCACCGCAATTACTAAACGTTTAATTAACGTGGAATCCTTTTAAATGTTAGTACATACTCGCCTTAAAGGGGATTGTAAATGCGGTTACGTTCTATCCCTTTGTGCCTGACCACCGCTCGACTGGCTTCAAGACTGCATCCAACTGTCTGCGCAAGATAAGTTGACCTTTTATTACAGAGAGTCTGTGGAGAATATTAAATGCTTCAATTAAAGGTTGGTCCCTGGCCGTGAGGTTTGGATTTTTATTACATTGTATAGTTGCTCTTATATATTATTATTATTATATCATTATATAGTACAAGGTGGACCGACGACCTGATAAAGGTCGCAAGAAGTCGCTGGATGCAGGCCGCTTCCAACAGGTCGATCTGTAAATCTTTGGGGGAGGCCTATGTTCAGCAGTGGACGTCCTATGGCTGATGATGATGATGATGATGATAGTTGCTCTTATAATGAAATAAAAATTATTAAAGAAGATATAAGCGAGAAGTTTAGTATACTGTAATTTGTATCTTCAATAGGCCGTTGATTATTACTATTTTAGCCAACCTTCGTTTGATTGATCATTTTCTTCCTATGTCCTACCATCATCATCATCAGTCATAAAACGTCCGACTGTTGAAAATAAGCCTCCCACAAACATTTCCAGATCAACCCGTTGGAAGAGGTCTGCATTCAGCGATTTCCTTTAACCTTTATCTAGTGGCGTGCATTTCATATAGACAAAGATATTGTCTACCATGACCATTTGCTAAATACATAATTAAAGAAAAAATGTCACCAAAAAAGTTTTTCAAACAGCGCTGAGTGTATTATTTTAAACCGACGTGAGAAAGACCACGATGGTTAAGGCAAAGCAAGATTATATTGTAGAAAATAATTATGCAAGATTTTTGTCTACCCTAATCTAAGTGCCTGTGCACGTCACTGCCTTTATCAAATCATTAAGTGAGCGGCCGGACACAAATGGTTTTTACGCATAGATTAAAGCCCATTTTACAAAACGATACTCAGGCATGAATCCAAATTTAAAGCTACCGAACATACAAAAAAAATCAAATCAAATCAAGATTAATCTAGGAGTTAAGTATCTTCTGTAGGTACCCACGACATTAATACGAATCTAAGATTCTTAACCTGGGATATGATTCAAGACTAGGTCTATATAAAATGACCAAGTTTTTCTGAATTATATCTTGAATAATCTTACCATACACATAACATAAGCTCACGCCTGTAGGTATCCCCGAAAGGGTAGGTAGAGGCGCCCTAGCGAAATAGAACACCCACATTTCGCCGAGCTTAGTTTCGTCCTAGATGTGATAGGGTGAGTCTACCACCAGTCATAATTTATCACGTAGATATCGTGTACAAAAGAATTTAGAGGTAAATATTTAAGAGGCATGCTCTTTCAAGGATTGTCAATTTCGGTGAAAACTTTGCATGCCCAAACATCATTTATGATGCATGTTGTCAGCCATGTATTGGTGTCTCTGGCTTAGAATTTGGTTGCAATTTTTGAGTGATCGAGTTGTTTGAATTTAAATTAGCCTATTTTTCATAATGGCTCTTTGTTCATACGTAATGTAGCATTGTGTATGATAATATCATTTTTTCTTTCTTTCTACCTGCCCTTACCTTAATGTGAGGTCGGCGCAACACACTTTTTCAAGTATGTTGCAAAATAGATTTGGCTTAGTTCTTAAGATCGGCTGCCTGCCTGCCGTCAACTCCCTCTGAGGGATCCAGTCCCGGGCAAATTAAATTAGTAAATTTGCTTTGCCCGATCTGGGAATCGGACCCAGGACCTCCCGGTCCACAGCTCAATTATATTTTCGCATATAATCGGTGCGTTTTTATGTTTTTAAATACGCGGTTTTTTATATAAAATCTTAGCAGAGTGGTCGGAGTTGACAGTTCAAGCCTTGGTGGGTAACAATTTGGCACCTATAACTGCTTCTTTCCTGGTTCATTTATCAAAATATTTAATAGTAGTTTAAGTTAAGAAACTTGATACATAAAGTAGACAGCATAAAAGGACTTAACAGCCACAGAGTTATTCGAACTATTAGCAAAACTAAAAACCGCAGACAGCACCTCAAAACGACCTGAGAAATGTGCTCCAACAAAAAGGTCATCGTACGTTTTTCACCTCAGTAGCTAACGTACTTAAAGTAGTGTCAAATAGTCAGCGAAGCGAAGATATTAAGAGTAAATCCGAAAAACGTATGAATCATTTGGTTTTTAAATTCCTCCTAGTATTTATGTAAGGCTTGCTGAGAACTTAAGTTCTCGATGGGCTTGATTCGAGCTTAAGCCACCTCTTACAGTAAAGTGGTTAGTCCACTTTGACCCAAACTGTTAGTACACACCTGTAGCCCGAGCACGAAAAACGAATGTAAATGTAAATGTATTCGAGTTCGCTGCGCACTGATGACGTTTGGTTAATATATCATACAAATTTCATAGACGCGCATCGAGTTCGAATACATTTACGGTTGTCAGAAATTTTCCTGCTCAGGCCGCTGAATATAAAGTACATTGGAGTTAAAATATAACTTCAACCTTTGAAAATGATTGCGCCTCTCGAAGGTCGTCAGATGGTTTTAGAATCTAAAGTCTAGACCTATATTACAAACGGGATGCGTTTTTAAGTTAGTGTTTCGGCTGCAATGTTTTTTAAATTAAGCTACTTTTATCCCATTATTTCTAAAAGATTCAGATTGCTAGATGATTACGAACGATTACTACAAAATAAAACTAAGTCTCCTCGCTTTCGAATCGCTTACTGTATAACTCGGATAGAATTTCGAGCTATCAGCTAGAGGCGTCTCATTGTTATCTGCGGTCGACAGTGATAACTGCACCTATTGTACTCTCGGTTCAAACTCGCCAGTCCATTGTCAGCTATTGCACGCTGACCGCCCATGTATTGAGAAATTTCTGTTTCATTTTATCATAATTTTGCCTCGTTGATTATCATTTGTCATTGTGATAATGGATTTTTTGTATCAGGTTCAAGTCTACTGTTTCTTTGACTATAGAAAACCTGAAGAAAATCAGATTGCTTGTCTAATATTAAACATCGAACTTATTTCTATGTCTTAATTCATAAATATCCTTTAGGAGGCCACGAACCTCATTTCTTCTGGTATAGTTGGAATTCGTAGGCGATGATTATTATTTATTTATAGAAACATCATAAGCCTTCTGGCCTCCGCTATATCTTCCTCTAACACTGCTCTTAGCCCACCCCAATGTGAGGATGGCGAAACAAATATTTTCAAGCATGTCGTAGAAAGCAGTGATAGCTCAGCAATTGGGAGTGGTACGGACTGCCGAGACGAGTGTCGGAGGTTCGAGACCAACCCTAAAAAGAGCATACACCTCTGACTTTTCTATATTAAGTGTATTTTTATTGTGAATTGTCGCTTGCTATAACGGTGAAGAAAAACATCGTGAGGGAATCTGCATAAAAAATTCAAACGTTTGTGCAGTCTATCAACCCGCATTAGGCCAGCGTGGTAGACTAAGGTCTAATTCCTCTTATTAGTAGAGAAGGCTCGTGCCCAGCAGTGGGACAGTAACATTACAGGGCTAATTTGATGTCGTAGAAAAGTTTTAGGTTTAGTTTTTACGACCAAATGTGCGCCTAAGGTCAAAACTATGTCAGTAACAACACTCATTACCCGACCTGGGATATAAACCCAGAACCTCCATCCACAATACATACTTGTACACTCTTGAACCAATGAGGCACCAACAACCAAAACCTACGATAATATTTTAACTGATACAAAGCCTTCATAAAACTATTAAAAAGAACTTTCTTAGTAGTATCGATTATGTAAGAGTAGAGAAAGTACCAGGTGTACACTCTCGTTGCCAAACTTGCATAAAATAAATACGAACGAGATATAAAAGAATTTTAAAAGAGTTCCACAAAGGCTACTGCGACGGTTTCCATTTTTAATGGGCTACGAGATTTTGCCAATAGTACAGGAGAATGTATAGTTTTCGTTATAGTTATGTGTACGTTTCTAAACTTTCTTTTACTCTAAATTCTGAAGTTTAAAAGTCAACATATTTTTAAGTATTTCTGTTAAGGTGGGTTTAAACCAACGTACAAAATACAAGAACTCGAGAAGAGTATTCTTTCTTGATTAGTAGGTGTAAACGTTCGTATGATTCAGTAATATGTTAACAATATGTAAACAGTTTTCAGTAATATGTCAATAATATGTAAACTTAGAAATATGTTGTATCTCTAAATAAAATGTTGTTTCAAATAATTTTAAAAGGTAAATATTCGGGGTGCCTCAGTGGCGTATTGTATTGCGTGTGCGGTACGACTACCGATTGAGGTCTCGGGTTCGATATCCATGTAGGGCTATTGAGTTTATCTATTCAGTGTCAGCCGGGAGTCTGTACTTTATGCCCAATATAGCGATATAGCAATATAGCGAAAAAGAAATACGTCCGTGGAGCGCCTTGCACTACAAGGACATTTTCAAGGCATTAGAACTCGCGGTAGGGCACCTATGCAGTGGACTGACCAGGTGAAGTAATCGCTGAACATCTCCCTTAACGAATGCACCCAAAGAGCTGCTGTTCGTGACAAGCGCCACAAATCCCGCAGTGACGACCACGACCACTCTGTCAAGAGTGTACTGACTAGGAAGATAGCGATAGACTCGGCTCCTATTAAATATGGGACGGAAATAAGCTCGGCCAAATTTGAGTGTATTTGAGTTTGTGGCAGAGGAAACCTCTTCCTTTCCTTCCAGGGATGCAGGCGTGAGTCTATGTATGTAAATATTCGTGATCGTTATGTGTTGTATACACACCCAATTCTATATACGATAACTGACATTACCAAGAACACAATACCATTAATGAACGAACAAAATAAAGCCGATGTGACACACATTTCAGCGCGAACCATAAATCGTTCGAGGAAATCGCCGCTCCCATTGTGTTTAGTTCATTCGGTTACGGTGCCGTTTAACACTGCTGAATGCAATGAGCGATATTACTGCAGTGTAGACAATTCAAATATTATAACAATTTTATTTACCGTCTTTATACAGTGAATGCTTCAAGTATAGTCAAGAATTGTACATAACATAAACATAAGCTCATGCCTGTATCCCCGAAGGGGTAGGCAGAGGCGCACTAGCGAACTAGAACACCCACATTTCGCCGAGCTTAGTTCCGTCCCAGATGTGATAGGGGGCGAGCCTATCGCCATATCGGGCACAAATCCCAGACTCCGGGCTGATATGGAAAAATCCAATATCACTTTGCCCGACCCGGGGATCGAACCCGAGACCTCAGAACCGTAGTCATACCGAAATACCACCACGCCACCGAGGCAGTCCCCTATAGTTAGTAATATTAAATCTTTTTGGCCGTACCTAATGACGTTTATATGGATCAACAAAGAAGAGTTTAAACATCCGTCACACGTTTGTTTTATCAAACCTATTATTTAGTTTGATCTAATTAACATAATACTAATAAAATCTTGCCATTTTTAGGACAATGAAGCAGGCTTTAGCTGTTATACCATTGCTATACATATAACTTACATATAACTTGCAAGAACCTTATATTGCATTACAAATGCGAAAAATAAAATAAATGTTTGCTACTCAATCAAGCCAGTACGGCTGAACAGATTTGGATAAAATTAAACGCTAAAATAAATTATAGTATGGAATAGCATATGGCTACTCTTTATCCCAGAAATTGGTTTGTCCCCGTGGGATAGATTTCTTAATAAATTTCCACGGGAAGTCGCGGACAATAGCTAGTAAAAAATAATATGTAAATTTACGGATATTGTATCGTATGGAAGTAACATTATATTACGTATTCGTGTACAAACATTTTATGGGCTCGAATGTAAATATCAATATTATCTCATAATCATAAATGTACTACAGCGAACATACTGCATTATTAATGTAAATATGTGTACATAATTTTCAACGAACATTGCTTATGTTCAGGAGGTTCTTAGAGGCGACCTTTGTCTTACATTAAGCGTCGGAATGACCGTCAGGACCCTCTAGAGGCGTTCCGGGTGTGAACGGCGCATATTTTATTCATGAACATCTAAATTTTTTGAGGCAACCCATAAGGATGGACTTAGGTGCTTCATTCCCGTCGAAGTTTTCCAAAATATGTAAGGGATTTTGCGAAAGGTCGAGCTCTTGGCAGTTATCAAGGAGTTTTAATGTCTTGTTCCGTGAAACGTTAATAAAAGAGTTGTTTCTTCTACTTTTGTTTTCGACGATTTGTTTTGTTATATTTATGCTTTTCTTTTGTGGATTATTATGAACTAGCTATTGCCCGCGACTTCACTCGCGTGCGTGTCCCACGGGAACCATACATTTTCTTGGGATAAAAATAGACAATTTTTTTATTGCAGAGACTGACAAACGAGCAGATAGGTCATTTGATGGTAAGTGATCTCCACCGCCCATAGACACCCAAGATACAAAAATTATCATTAGTGCGTTGCCAACCTAAAAGAAGGGAATGGAAGGGGATGGAAAAGGGAAAAAGGACAGAGGGAATTGGGCCACTGGTGATCTCACTCACCGAACGAAACGCGACAGCGATCTATGTCAGTAGATAGTCACGGGCGGCTCAGCCTCCGGAGGCCCATACGCTTATGCAACATAAATATATATACCGCCTTCGACGGGTTAAGGAATAGTGTAGCGTTCTATTGTTGAAAGAAGTTTCAAAATCGATTACGTAGTTCTAGAGATTATTTTCTACAAACAAACTTCCAATATTCGAACTTTACCTCCTTATAATATTAGTATCTACTAAAGGGTTGGGTTTATATTCTTTGATTTTTTTATGGCAAAGACTGGCAAACGAGCTGACGGTGAATTGGGTACTTGAATATGTTTGATTTTATACACATATTTATATGTTATAACAAATAAAACAAAAAATAACCCTTTCTGTAAAAACTGCATCGAAATTGGTTGAAAAATGAGGCAGTAATTCATATTTTATTGGATATTTGGAGATATCTTGCTATCCCTTTCCAACACCCGTTCAGTTATGGCGTGACGTGTTACACTGATACTTCTCCTTCCCGCAGTTTGAAGGTTACACCAAACTTCAAAGGCTTATAACTTTTTTATTTTTGAGAATATTTCGATTTTTTTTCTGTTCTGTATTTTAGACGACGTAAATTTCACATAAAATTAATCTAAAAAAAATAGTCAAGTACCTAATTGTTAATCACGTTTTTGAAATGTATAATTTTAAGCCTTGCTAATACCTACTAGGCTATTTTGCATTCAATCTAGCAAGTGTTGGGGTTGTATTAATGAACTTTGCATATACTCTTAGCCCAGTCAAAATGTTTCAAAAGTCTCATAAGATCTCGTCTCTTAAGATATTCAAGAACAAAGGTGGCAAAAGTTTTTTTTTGTAAATATCACTCTTCCTGTTATAGAACATAAATCAACATAATTAAATTTAGCTGAGCCCGGAATCTGGAATCTGTAAGTCCGGTGTCTGGAAGGCTGGCCTCCTACTACATCTGGGACGGAACTAAGCTCTGCAAAATGTGGATGTTCTAGTTCGCTGGTGCGCCTCTGCCTACCCCTTCTAGGTTACAGGCGTGAGCTTATGTTAAATGTTACGGTACTTAAATATGGGATCGTCTTAGAACTCTTGGATGATAATTAATACTTGTTATTAAATCCATAACGAAATATCTAAAGCCATGAAACCGATTACATAGAGGTTCATCCATGATGAAACTCATTACTTGAATACAGTTTCCATTTTATAAAATATATAATATGAATATATTCCAAAACATAACATAACATAAGCTCACGCCTGTATCCCCGAAGGGGTAGACAGAGGCGCACTAGCGAACTAGAACACCCACATTTCGCCGAGCTTAGTTCAGTCCCAGATGTGATAGGGGGCGAGCCTATCGCCATATCGGGCACAAATTCCAGACTCCGGGCTGATATGGAAAAATCCAATATCACTTCGTGCGACCCGGGGATCGAACCCGAGACCTCAGAACCGTAGTCGTACCGAAATACCACCACGCCACCGAGGCAGTCGAGAATATATTCCACGTTCCAAATATTACTTCTATTAACATGAGACTTCATTTATAACCGAAATGTATGTATCTCATAACGTATAACTGAGCGAGGTAGCCCGGGGAGATGAGTGCTGTGCAAACACAATTTTCCAGAGTAAGTTACGATATTTACCTGTGACCTGGTATGAACGACACTAATTTACTAGTGCACATTCGAGCTGAACGAGCAAAGTACATTCAAATGGAGAGTTTGATATAATACATAATATGCAAGAATATAAATGGAAATTGTATTTTACAAGACCGCGTCATAAGATTCTTATACTGTTTTTGATGCGATTTCATTGAGAGTCTTAGGTATAAGTAAAAAATGTGTAGTTTCTTAATTCAGTGTCGATAGTGAATTATAGAGATCTTTTTGAGCTCGATTGTTAGTTGAACACCACCGGCACCGGCACGTACAATGTCTTTACTTATAGCCCCTTACTTATAAAAATATTTGAGCGCTGCTTAACTTTATACCATAGGTTGTCCCTTTGATTTTTAAACAATGTAACGCAAGGAAAAAGTGAAAGGTTATTCTTAACCATTTGCTCAGCTAATAAAGCTTTTATAAGTAAGGCCCATAATGTTCAGTGTCTATTTTTTACCGATATAAAGTGGCAGTTTGCAGTTGAGTTTCGTTCGGTGAGTAAGATTTCCGGTGACCTAATTCCCCCCTCCCTTTCCTAATTCCTATTACTAAGCCTTTTCCTTTAAGGTTGCCAAAGCACCAATGTTTTTGTGTCTTGGGTGTATATGAGCGGTGGAGATCACTTACCATAAAATAACCCACCTGTTCATTTACCAGCCTATATAACAAAAACTAGTTTAATTTTTATTTTCTCACCCTTATCAATCTATCTTAACGGCTCTTAATTGACGGACATGTGATATTAAATTTATGGTCAAGCGCAGAGAACGGTCCGGTGCCTGTCGGACTGGCGCGGTTTTCGGTTTGCAAATATACGCGGATGCAATTTAGTCAAGTTATTTGCGTAGCTGCCAGTAGCGGTAGGTTTAGAGCAGCTCAGAGCTGAACTAACCCTTACGATATAATAATAATATGTCGTACTAGAATCGGCACGCATTGCAAAGGAAGTTCTTTGTCCTCTAAGGTTCTAATCAGCGTTGGCTTTGTTCCTCAACCTTGGCATCAGAGGGGAATACTTTTATATCTTCAAATGGATTTTTTTATATTTACATTGTAAAAATGATTTTTGGATAAAGAGTACTGTAAAATATACATTCAACAAAAATCCATAAAAAATATGTTTATCGGAAATACATAAAAAACATGAAGTAGACGTAAACAGTACCATTACTTATTATTTTCATCCTATACCTACATATTGAAGCTTGTTCTTATAAAGTTAATTTTCGTAGTGTCGCATATAAAGGAAGGCAACAAAACAACGAAAAACAGAACATTAATACTAATTACTGTACATCATCCTACATTTGTCTTGTGAGAAATAGGTCGCGACTCAGTATTTATGTAAGAGCCAAACGGAACAAACTGCTTACATAAAGTGAGTCTTTCATTCTCTTATTGAGTACAAATTTGGAAAAATGTGAGTTTGTTATAATATTTAGGTTGCAGCATATACCGGCTACCTGCGTCCGAACTCCGAACCACGCAACGCCCACAGTCGTATTTTTTATGATAATAATTAATTTTTTTTAAATTTATATTATTAGGATTTTAATATGCAAAATACATATCTTGGACAGTCCGAAGTTAATCACGTACGGTGTCCCAAATATTGTTTTTAGAGAATAAAAGCGAACATGTAATGACTAGTAAAGGTTTGGAAGTAAAAAGTGTTCTTCAATTTATTTTAATTGTAACTTGTAACTCTACATCTCGCCCTACTGAACACGGACGTGCGCGAATGGTCAAACCGCGTTGCTACGCCGCGTAGCATGCGCGTAGTATGCACGTAGCACGCGCGTAGTATGCGTGTAGCTAGTAGCAAGACAATTATTAAAAGTCGGATTGTCGTGAAACACCACAATGGATTTAAAATTCTCAATTGATATCTTATCGAAGTCACTGAAGGTTGAAAATAATTATTTAATTTTAACTACCTTTTATTTCCAAATTTTAAAAAATCAAGCCTTATTCGACAATGTATTTCTACGTAAACATATGTACTTCTTATTATTTATTTATTTAAAACACAAAACAGGTTACAATCAAATATAGGTACAAATTGCTACAAACAAAGTTTTTTATCATAAATATAACCCAAAACTTGTGTTCTAGAATTAACAAAGTTGTACGAAATAATATATGTCTAAGTAATAATCTAAGTAATGAAAAATAGGTAAGTAACTAAGTATTTATATCTACGTATTCAGCTCAGTAACAATTAACAAGTCTTTATTCATTTATGATTACAACTGAGCTAAATCTCAGTTGCGACGCCGAGGTACCGAACTTTCCGCATATCTCTTCACAAGACTGCTTCGTTTTTAACGAGATCTTAAGGCGAGCCACTTTAAACACCTATTTCTCAGCGGGTTGTGACTAAATCTCCGGAACTTATTCCACGTGACAGTGACATGAACACACTTAATTTGTTTAAGAAAATCTTCGTGAATAAGAGGCTTAAACGCTAAGAAGATTGCCATTAGTATTATGTTAATGGATTTCGTTAAGAACGGTATCAAAATTTCCTCGTTTAAAAAAAAGAAATCTAAACAAACTCAATAGATTCATCGCTTTGATCGTCTTGTTTGCTTCAGTTCGGCACCGAATACAAAATTAATCGTCAAAGAAAAATTCTCAACTCCATTCAAGTTTGTTTGAATTAATAATTCTATATTAAGGTATTCATTTTTGTAACATTAAGGTGGTATTCTAATAAAATCTTTCAACTGGTAAACGCACGTAGTAGATATATTATTTTCAGTTACCTAGTAATATTAAGTATCCAGTCTAAAGCACTAATGAACCAATTCGAATACATTATTTATAACCGGTTTATTACCACAGTCTCCCAGAAAACCGACGTGAGGTAGAGGTTGCTGTTGCATTTTTTACGATTAATAAATAAAAATTCCTTGAAATAAAACAATTTTTACGGATTCTATCACGATTTGTTTTAATTTTGATGCCCGACGGTTCGAAAGCTTTGCAGTCAGAAAGCCAGACCTCAAGACACCGTGAGCTCTTACTGCGTAGATCGGAACAAAATCGGTTAACATTCTTGGACAAATGACATCTCAGTCCAACCCGTGACCATAAAGACTGCAAAGCCTTTGAAACGTCGGGCATTAAAATTAAAATAAATCGTGATAGAATCCATAAAAAATGTTTAATTTCAATATATAAAATTCGTGTAAAAAATCAGTATAAAAATTCTTTGTCCCTTTCTTTTTTAAGACAGCAACTTGGCATTACCGATGTCCACGAATGATGGTAATCTCTTAGCATCAGATGGGCCATCCACTCGTCTACTTTCGTAAGCTGTAAATATCTTGCTTCAACTACCATTACGTTTATTAATTCGACTTCAAAATTATCATCCGATCTTAACTATGGTAAACCACCATTGGAACTAAATCTATCGAATATACATAACATAAGCTCACACCTGTATCTCCGAAGAGGTAGGCAGAGGTGCACTAGCGAACTAGTACACCCACATTTCGCCGAGCTTAGTTCCGTCCCAGATATGATAATCATAATCATAATCATAATCATATTTTATTAATAACAATAGTTACAGGTCAAATTTAAATTAATAACAAAAAATAATACATTTGAATTCATTATCATCCTTATTAATCTAATTACTATTGTCAATTTTAATTCATAAATTCATCAAATTTATAAAATGCTTGCTCGATAAGCCAATTTTTTAATTTATTTTTAAAGGATTGTGCCGACGGCGCAGCTCTGATACTATCAGGGAGACGGTTGTATACGTTTGGTGCCATCACGTGTACCAGTTTGGATGTCTTTTGTAGGCGTCGTGGTATACTCCCTAACTTATGACGTTCGCGTGTACTGTATTGATGACAGTCTCCACGTCTCGGATATTCCTGTAGATGGTTCTTGGCATACATAGCCGCCTGAAATATTACAAGCGATGGAACTGTCATTATTCGCAGGCTTTTAAAAAGAGGTCGAGCGGATGTATCCCAAGGAGCACGCACTATGGTGCGAACAGCTTTTTTCTGCATTCTAAACACTCGCTGATAGGGGGCGAGCCTATCGCCATATCAGGCACAAACTCTATCGAACACAAAAATAATCTTAAAAATAGGTCCGTCCACATTTGCTCGAGATATCGAGTAACATTTTAAATATAAACATATGAATAGAGAAGCCTCCTTCTAAAGACAGTTGAAAACCTATAGTTTCAAACAATAAATAAAACTGAAATCCTCTATATTGTTTGAAAGCCGTATAAAGTACAATCGATATCTAATTAGGAGTGAGACACGCGAACCGGAGACAAAACCGATCGTTATTTCTGTTCGAAAAGGTGGAACGAAAATACGTGATCGCGATAATGAGTGTCGCACGCCGCTTTTTATTGAATCCAACGACATATTGAGAAGTTCTCCGCGGTCCATTTATTCGAACCCTTATTCGGCGAATGCTATGATTAGGGGCGGGCTCACGTGAATAGTTCGATAAATTGAATGGATCCTCTTTGTGCAACGATTTTATTTGAGTAATCAACTTTCTTTTGTGATATTTCGTGTGCGAAAGCCGTATGGAGGTGTAAAATAGCTGTGGTAAATTACGAGTTACTGACGTGGATTAGAGATAAGAATATTGAAATATCTTAAGTTGACTGCCTCGGTGGCGTGGTGGTATTTCGGTACGACTACGGTTCTGAGGTCTCGGGTTTTATCCCCGGGTCGGGCAAAGTGTTATTGGATTTTTCCATATCAGCCCGGAGTCTGGAATTTGTGCCCGATATGGCGATAGGCTCGCCCCCTATCACATCTGGGACGGAACGAAGCTCGGCGAAATGTGGATGTTCTAGTTAGCTAGTGCGCCTCTGCCTTCCCCTTCGGGGATACAGGCGTGAGCTACTTAAGTTTCCACAAATGATAGAATGGCGTTGTATTCGGTTTTATTTATTACATCTACAACTGGCGAAGCCGTAGTTGTGGTAAACGACATTTTGTTGTGGTTGCCGGCTTACTTTTTACAAACGAATGATAGGTATTACTTAAAAGAAAAAATAATATCAGTTTCCCTTTAAAACATTATCTCCCTTCGCCACTGTCCTCTACCAATAGAGTTTGTCTCTATTTATTCTCAATGTAGTGAGATGAAGTGGTTTTATTACGTGCTAATAAAGTGCTGTAATTCTAAAAATGATGAGGCGCTGTTAATCAGTACGCCCGTTGTGGGAACAACGAAGCGTATAATACGTTTGGAACAACTCATGAATTTTAATTCACATTCATTTATACAAATTTTCACACAGACTATCTCATAATGCGTTGTAATTAACGTTGTAGTTAACAAAATAAAAGCTTATTTTCTTCATTTATAGCGGAGTTTTTTTATAGCGGACACTGGCAAACGAGCAGACGGGTCACCTGATGGTAAGTGATCTCCACTACTCATAGATACCCAAGACACAAAAAGAATCACAGGTGCGTGGCCAATCTAAAAGGAGGGAATTAGGGATTGGGCCAACGAAAATCTCACTCATCGAACGAAATGCGACTCTGCCACTTTACGTCGGTTTTCAGTAAGACAGTGGTATCAAACCGGTCGAGCCGGCCCATTCGTTCCGTAAACGTAACTGTTTCCAGCGTGGCTCTACTACTTAAAAAAACGTGTTACCTGAGCTTAACCTCATGATCACACGATACTTTGTCGCTTTAGTCATGCGATAATCCTCTTCGCCCAAAAAATAAAGTAAAAAGCAAAATCATAACCAAAACGATGTCAAATAGACTATAACGAATGCAGTCTCAAAGGCAGTTTCATTTCAGTCATTCAAATTGGGTAAAAAAGTTAAATTTTATGACGTCACACGACGTCTGACAAAGGAGGCGGCGTGCCATTCCGCACCGCTGATTGTCAAAGCTAGCGTGACTGTGCAAGCGTATGTTCGCCATATGTTACATATCCAATATAATTGCAGGCTATTTTGTTCGTGGAATATGGAATGCTTTGTAAAGCTCGACAAACTTTTCAAGTTTTTTTTTATGGCAGAGACTGGCAAACGAGCAGATGAGTCACCTGATGGTAAGTGATCTCCACTGCCCATAAACACCCAAAAAACAAAAAGAATCATGGGTGCGTTGCCAACCTAAAAGGAGTAAATGGAAGGGGAGGGAAAAAGGGATTGGGAAAGGAAGGGGGGAAATGGTCCACAGGAAATCTCACTCACCGAACGAAACGCGACAGCAAGATGCCACTTTACGTCGGTTTTCTGTGAGACAGTGGTATCAAACCGGTCGAGCCGACCTATTCGTGCTGTAGACGTTACTGCCTATAGTGTGGCTCTACCACTTGGACTGAGATATCATTTGTCCAAGAATGTGAATTTGCGCATAAAAATTAAAACAAAAATAGTTAAAACAAAAAACAAAAATAGTAAAAATAGTTTTATTTCAACGTCTATGCTAGTTATTCTTTCATTATCGTTCTGTTAACATATTTTATAACACCAATAATCTATGTGGTGCTTGTTTACAAAAGTAAATAGGAACCGTATTACATGGACCCGTCTCCACTGGCCACTAGAAAATTCAAAGCCGTCAAGTAAATTCAATGCATACAAATGTTGGCGAGATCATTTTCGTTAATGATGTAACAAAAAAGTACGAATATAAATTATTCTCATAAATATATTAACATAATGAGTACGTTATTATTATTATTATCTAATGCATTTCATCTACATTTAGATATCGCCTCCTTGGTCTAAATAGTGGAACCGCATATGGGCTGTAATTCAGGAAGTCTTGTATTCGATTCCGAGGTTAGTCGTGTGTTTTTCTAACACAATTTGCCGGGATTTAGATCATAGGGGGTTGACGTCAGGCAGCCAGGCAGTCGTAAAAACTATTCCGAATCCTATCTGCAACGTGCTCGAAAAATGTATGCTGCGCCTATCCTACATTAAGCTGGAATAAGGGAAGGCGGAAAGAAAATATTTCATCCAGATAATAAAACCTTGTGCTTTTCAAATTTCGCCGCGCGCAATGAAACATTTGCAAAGCTATACTCGATATTGCGAAGGTATCTAGTGTTGATGTTTTATCACGTACGAGAAGTAATTTTTTTGTTGCCTAATATGTCGTTTAAATGGCATATTTAAGGATGAAATATTATCGCATATCGCACATATGATAAGGAATATTTCATATAAAGGTGTTACGTAATGGTGAATAATATTAGCATTTCTTTTCATTTTTTTACTCACATTATATCCACGTATATTTATTGCGGTTAAAAACATAAAATGCATGCATACTGCCATAAAAATACATATTTTCCATTTCTCATAATGTCGTTTTTTACTTTTTCCTATCTGCACTTATTCCACTTCAAGCATATTGCTAAATATCCCGGGAAAATAACGTTACAAAAACTTTCCCCGACCTGGGATTCAAATCCAACACCTCTAAGTTCACAGCCCATGTACCATTAGGCCACGGAGACGAATAATGTTTTTAACAAAAATATTCTAAAATATAAAATGCAAACAAGTCCATTACTCTACCATAATTAAAATTACGCGGCCGTCGGCGTTGGAGGTAACATTTAAGAGGTTAATAATCCCACCTCTCAAAAACACCTAGAACAAAAGAATAGTGCTGTATTTTGGAACGAAACAAAAAACTTACATTTGTTTTCAGTTCCTGCAACGAAACAATGAATAATAGTACAAAGGAAACGTTTCAAGGCAGTTATCTCTAAAAGCTCGTCAAATACTCTTAAAATATCTATTGTAGGACTCAACCGGGCAAATTGACCTCTAAGCCTTTCAAGATAAAGAGCACAATAGATTGAGGTCGACATAGTTGCATTCACTTTATGACAGGGTTGCGTATTCGGACCGTCTGAGTTTCAACGATAATAGTTCGTATGGATGACCTCTACATTCCCAGTTAACCCGATTTGGAAAGTTACAAAATTTCCGCAAATACTATTTTTAACCGTACTAAGAAATTATAAGAGTGAACTGCAGCCCGAGCACGAAAAACTAATGTTAATGTAAATGTATTCGAGTTCGCTGCGCACTGATGACGTTTGGTTAATATTTCATACAAATTTCATAGACGCGCATCGAGTTCGAATACATTTACGATTGTCAGAAATTTTCCTGCTCAGGCCGCTGAATTACTGCTTCAATGGCGTAGTTGAATTTAAGTTATTTTGTTTTAAATATTTTTACAAGTAGTGGTATTGCTTGCGCATTAGGACTACCGCCCTGAGGTCTGGAGTTTGATCCTCAGGCCGGGCAAAGTGTTATTGCCTTTCTCCATTCAATATCAGCCCGGAGTCTAGATTTTAGGCTCGTTCCCTATCACATCTGGGACGGAAATGAGCTCGGCAGAATGTAGGTATTCTAGTTCGCTAGTGCAACTCTGCCTAACCCTTCGCGGTTATATGCGTGAGTCTATGTATGTATGTACGTTAATCAATTTTAAGATCATTTTATAAGTTTTAGAGCGATAAAGTCACGCTGTAGACAGTTACGTCTACAGCACGAATGGGCCGGCTCGACCGGTTTAATACCACCGTCTCACAGAAAACCGACGTAAAGTGGCAGCTCACTGTCGCGTTTTTTTCGGAGAGTGAGATATCCGGTGGCCCAAAAAAATATAAGATATGTATTTTATACGTTAAGGTATACTCTAAATTGAAAGAGAAGTAAAATTGTCTTTTCATCGGAAAATTCTAGATACTCCACTATAGCTGGCAACCCTGTATAACAAGATAATAAAGCATTGTCGTTGGAAGCTTAATGTTATTACATCTACAGTAAATATTGCTCCACTTTGCATTGTTGCAATATTCATTTCATTAAGACCGCAAAATTTGCGATTCGGTCCATTCTGACATAGTTCCATGATATTCACCAATTTATCGAAATTGTATACATCGCAAGTTAATTATTGAAGTTTAATTTCAATTCTTTATGAAGTACAGGCATCAGTACAGGCTTTAATTATGGCTTTTCGTTGCTGATACGGCATTTCGACAGTTATTACATTTTATTAATTAAATCATTTTGCATCAATTTATTGTCGAATTGTGAAATGTGTGTGAGATAATTTATGACGAACAACTCATGACCCCAATTATAATATATGAACTCATTCTGCAACGCTTTATTTACGATGAGTTACATGCGGGATCGTTATTGCATAATACCTCTATATTCCAGATTTCTGATTGCCCAAATTTCCTCTGCCTTTTCCAATCATGATCCCTCTCTTATGGTTTGCAACGCACCCATGGTTCTTTTAGTATTGTGTGTGTATTTTTTTATAGCAGAGACTGGCAAACGAATAGATGGGTCACTTGATGATAAGTGATCTCCACCGCCCATAGACACCCAATACACAAAAAAAATAGGTGCGTTGCCAACCTAAAAGGAGATAATGGAAGAGGAGGAAAAAATAATTGGGTAGGGAGGGGGGATATGGGCCACCGGAGGTGGACGGTGTGTTTATTTATGCCAGGACGGCTAAATGACTATAATACCAAAACCAACTACAATCAATGGTTTTATCGGTGATCACCGGAATCATGCCGGCATTATTTTCTTACTTTACTTTCTTCACACTCCGAAGAGGAAAGAAGCACATCGAGGGACTTACGACAAGACAGGTCCAGATGACCAATTCAGACACAGCCATACAGCATACCGTATTCGCGGTGATGACTATTTACCAGATGATCCACTTGCTTCTTTACCAGTCTTTGCTTTAAAAACATAAGTATAATTATAAGTTAATACCTAGTTAAAAATTATTATGAAACAACAATCTATCCTTAATGGAAACGTTATTCGCGAAAGTTAACTCGCTATAAAATCAACAAACTTGCTTAAGACATTTTAAATGATAACTTTCTCTACTAAGAAAACGAAGAAGGTATTATATTAAAGTTTCTTTTCATTTAAAATACATCTTGAAACTATTACGGTAATATTGTTGCTGCATCAGGGGGGTTACCACCACCTCTTATAGCAGTATTATTATCATCTTACTTGTACCGATTCCCATACAAAATAAACGAAGAACGATTACAATAATACTGCTATAAGAGGTGGTGGTAACCCTGCTGGATATCATCGTGTAACTTTGAATACGTGACAGATTGAGTTCAGATTTCTTCTTGGCCTAGTGGCAGTATGTATGCGTTGTGAATCGGGAGGTCCTGGGTTTGATTCCCAGGTCGGGCACAGTAAATTTTCTATTTTAATTTGCCCGAGACTGCATCCCTTAGAGGGGGTTGACGTTAGCCGGCTGCCGGTCTTAAAAACTAAGCAAAATCGTTTCTGCAACATTGAAAAAGTGTGTTGCGCCGACCCTACAGGTGGAATTACGGCAGGTAGAATGAGTCATTTTGTTGAGACCCTGGACTTGTAATATGGGAAAAACATTAAAAGGTTACTGATAATTTGAATAAAGTAATGGCCTCTTAGTTTTTGGTAGAGGTCATTCGACGTAATAAAATTCTGAGCTCAACTTAATATCCCACTAGCCTGCCTTTCTGAAAATCAATTATACCCTGTGCTTTGAGCAAGAATATTTTTGACAGTGGAATTCGTATCGAGCTCAATTCGTCAATGAGATATTAACCAAATATCATCAGTAGCTCGACCATAAGAGTTTTGGCATTTTACGCTAGCAGCTACGTAAAATATTTGTATGACAAACACCCAAACACCTCTACCGGTTACGTGGGGAATTGTCTTTGTTCATACAAATTATTTTATGAAGTCGCTAGCGAGAATTGTCACAAAACTCATGGTCGAACTATAGTGCGTACTTAGCTCGATACGATTTTCAAAAATATTCGCGCTCAGGCCACTATTATGCCCTGCCTATATTAATTACACTATGCCATACAACTTATGCACGTAGGTCATAGATGTTTTACATAACAAGCAAACGAGATTGTCAACAACTGTGTTAAAATTTAGGTCACCGTGATAAATTACCCTCTCATATCACAAGAAAAATGACGTGCAAAATGCACGAATTCATTGGTGTAATATGAAATTTAAGGCGACGTATACACATGGCGCATGTGTGAGCTATATGGCTTACACCCCCTTAACTCGTAGCATGTACCTATGTAGGTATAGCTCGGCAAGATTAACCTATGCGTGTATCGAAGTCGCACCAGCGAGCTTAGTATTTTCTTATTGCTGTGCTATAATAATAAAACAATATAGGGAAGTAGAAGAACAAAATAATAAAACAATATAACTGGTTCCAAATTTTGCCACTCACACTGAAATGCCTGCCAAGCTTGGTAATAAACGGGAGATTTTATTATGCCACCCGGGGCTTGCATTAACCGACCATAATAAAGCGTATTTATTCACCTTCTCGTATTGAAATGTTAAGAGGGTCATAAGCGGTATGACGTCACCACAATACCGAATACTTGAGCATTTCATGACAGCCTCCGTGGCGCAGCGGGCGAGTATCCAGCTGTGAAGCGAAAGCCGCAGGTTCGATTCTCGCATTAAGACAAATGTTTGTGTGACCCACAGATATTTGTTTCAAGTCTGGGTGTTGTGAGACCGAAAGTCTCTCGTAGTCTCTGACACCCACGATACAGGTTATACCTAGTGTGGGGTCAGGACTAGGTGTGTGACTGTTGGGTGTATTTTTATTTATTTCAGTGTTCAAATACAATAAAGAATAATCGCTCGATTATGCTCATTGCAGGATTCCAAATGAATCTTAAAAGGCTTTGTTATAACGGCGAGTATGTCGTAATTAATAATACAGTAGAATGAGTTTTGTTACGTAAGCGTCACACCTCAAGGAAGAATTAAATTAATGAAAAACATGTAATTTCATTTTGCTTTGAAATTATTGTGGGTTCTTTTAAAAGCGTAATAATTACAACATACATTAACATAAGCTCACGCCTGTATCCCCGAAGGAATAGGCAGAGGCGCACTAGCCAACTAGTACACTCACATTTCGCCGAGCTTAGTTCCGTCCCAGATGTGATAGGGGGCGAGCCTATCGTCATATCGGGCACAAATTCCAGACTCCGGGCTGATATGGAAAAATCCAATATCACTTTGCCCGACCTGGGGATCAAACCCGAGACCTCAAGACGGTAGTCGTACCGAAATACAACTACGCCACCAAGGCAGTCATACAATACAGTAATATTTACAACATACATAGAGTTAATATAAGTAAATAATAATTTATTCCGAAATTCAAAGATTGAATATTTCACTACTTTTAATAGATTTATATTTCTATTTCTAAATTAAAAGGAGGCATTAAATGTATGAATGCAAAGTTTATTACATGCAATATTTTCGGCGTCAACAGAAGCACCAATTACCTCTATTTCCTTCTATTCACACTCAGATATCAACACAGAATGACCTCCTCAAATGCATTAAACTTCATACTCAATATTTCCTTACTGCGTCCAAACAAAACTATAAAGTTAAATTGAAAGGGAACGACTTCGGCGGACGATTGATGAGGATCTATTTCTGTTTGCGCCTTCACATATCGGTTGTTGAAGTTTGCAATATCTTGGTCGATGTTAAATCTATTAATTATTGGCTTGGACCATAGGAGATAACATCCGAATGAACTGATTACTACAATGCGATATTTGTACTTTATGATTGAATTATGCGAACGACAGGTAATTGAAATTATGTGTTTTAACTGACTTGAAAAAATAAGGGTGATCTCAATTGTAATGAAATTGAAAATCACATAAGCTCACGCCTGTATCCCCAAAGGGGTAGGCAGAGGCGCACTAGCGAACTAGAACACCTACATTTCGCCGAGCTTAGTTCCGTCCCAGATGTGATAGGGGGCGAGCCTATCGCCATATCGGGCACAAATTCCAGACTCCGGGCTGATATGGAAAAATTCAATATCACTTTGCCCGACCGGGGATCGAACTCGAGACCTCAGAACCATAGTCGTACCGAAATACCACCACGCCACCGAGGCAGTCAATGTGAAAATCAATTTCGTTTGTAAATATTTTTATGTATGTTCATTACTTCTATTTACAACTACTTTTTGAATGAAAGAGCTCTTTACACGTTACAATTTACCTGGTAGGGGTGTAAACTTATGTAATGAAGTTTAATCGCCGAAGTAAATCTTTCTTTCTACCTGCCCTTATCCGGCCGCCTGCCTGACGTCAACCCCCTGTGAGGGATCCAGACCCAGGCAAATTAAATTGGAAAATTTACTTTGAAATTTAATCGCCCAAGTAAATATTAAATATTATCGTAATACTCTGCTCCCAACATTTCACGCACAAGCCCATACGAAAGAACTATGATTGAAACAATCAATTTGAGTTTGTCGTTGTCGGTGATTCATCGCCAATGTTAAATTGACTATCGATCGGTAAACTAAAACTTATATTGCACGTGCGTCCTTTGTCCTCTGGTGATGGAGGGCGCCGCTGTTGAAGTTTGCTCAATTTACAAGCAAAACGGGTGATTAATCTATGGTTAGTTATATTGTTTAGTCCTATTTGTTGGTTAAAGTATATTACTATTTAATAAGACGATGCGTGATGCAAAATAGCTTTATCGGGATCAGAATTGTAATGAAATTAATAGACAAAAAAATGATAGACATAGCCTCTTATCAAATTAAAAATATTTTCGCGCTTCTTCACTTTTAAACTTGTTTGTCTCTTTCATTTTCACACAATGTGACGCAAGGAAAAAATGACAAACTAGTTTTAAACATACGTAGCACGTAAATGTTTTTATACCTCTATGGAAGGGGCAATATGTTTGGATTCATTAATTATGACCTTTAATTTTAATTAATCTATATGTTAAGGTTCCTTAAATTATTATTAACCCGTCGGAGGCGGCACATATATATGTATGTTCCATAAGCGTATGGGCCACCGGAGGCCGAGCCACCCGTGACTATCTACATAATAAACTACTATGATGTCGTTTTTTTACAGGATCCGGCAAGCAAACTATTATAATACGACCACCAATTATTATAATTTATACTAAACAGAATCCCTCAAAAACCTTCCTGCAAACAACAGGATGTTCAACAAGCTGTCACGTCAAAACACCGTCTGCCAAAACCTGTCCATATTTTATTTCTGCATTTAATTAAATCCCGCCTCACGAAATGAGTTTGAAACAAAATTCAGCGGCGACGTGGAGCTAACAAGCCGTCAACACGCCGGTTATTCCAGTTGCGAAGTTCGGTAAGACAGCTGCCTTCGCGAGGCCACTCCGAGTCACTTGTCGCTGTTTCATTTGAATAAATTCATTCTGTATTTTGATGTCACCTTGAGGTGTGAGTATATTGAAAGTTCTGTTTTAATGGTACGCAAAGTTTCGGAAAATATGTTATAACAAAAATATATAAACATCGTGAGGAAACCTGCATACCCGAAAATTCCTCCACAAGAATTTCGTAGGTATGTGAAGGCTACAAACCCGCATTAAGCCAGCGTGGTAGACTAAGACTTAACCCCACTCATTAATAGAGGAGGCTCGTGCCCAGCAGTGGAACAGTAATATTACAGGCTTAGATTAATAAAGTCAATTACAGGGCTAATATTATTATTATATAGCTTTTGTCCGCGGCTACGCCCGCGTGAGAGTCTTGTCAAACATTCATTCTCCATTACATTCCACTAGGGGATGTACATATAAACCTTCCTCTTGAATCACTCTATCTATTAAAAAACCGCATCAAAATCCATTGCGTCTTTTTAAAGATCTAAGCATACGTAAGGACAGACAGCGGGAGGCGATTTTGTTTTATACTGTGTAGTGATATAGTGATACTGACAAAGATAACTTAAAATGTGGTATATAAGTACTATACATTATGTATGGCGTATTATGTCACAGTGATCAGCAAACATTATATATAATAATACATAGTATCAGCTCTATAATATTACTGTCCCACTGCTGGGCCCGGACCTCCTCTGCTAATGAGAGGGGTTAGACCCGTTAGGCCCTTTAATCATAGTACGTCTAATGAGAATTATCTGATATTAAACCTTATATAAAATTAAATTGATCATTTACATTTAATATATCTGCTCTTTTAAGTGGAAAATAATCCCTAAATTGATCGTAATTCAGGGATACTCTAGTAAAAGCGATATAATGTAATCCGATTTGAAAACTAAACGATTTGACTATAAGATTACAAAACACACAATGTCTGGAATACTAGTTGACTTAGGACAGTACTTAGTATACAAGCCTACATTAATTGTTAGTGTACTTCAGCTAGATATCAAGAACATATGTGCATAACAATTAGCACATTGGATCGCCTGAGCTAATTCTCTCTGTGCAAGAGAACCCATTTATTAAGGTCTAATTGGCTTCGCTGACTGGAATTAGAGCTGCTTTGTTATTCAGTGTTTCGTATGTACTAAGGCAACTTCAAGGGGTAGGTTCGGGAGTAATATGTTCAATGTGGATTTAAGCACCATAGACAAAGACTTTACAATCACATAACATAACATAAGCTCTCCGAAGGGGTAGGCAGAAGCGCACTAGCGAACTAGAACACCCACATTTCGCCGAGCTTAGTTCCGTCCCAGATGTGATAGAGGGCGAGCCTATCGCCATATCGGGCACAAATTTCAGACTCCGGGCTGATATGGAAAAATCCAATATCACTTTGCCCGACCCGGGGATCGAACCCGAGACCTCAGAACCGTAGTCGTACCGAAATACCACCACGCCACTGAGGCAGTTTTTTAACAACTTTACAATCAAGCCATAAATAACGACATATGTATATGACACCTTCCGTGGCCCAGCAGGCGAGTAACCGGCTGTGAAACGTGAGGTCTGTGTGGCCCGCAGCAGGGTTACCACGACCTCTTATAGCAGTATTATTATAATCGTTCTTCGTTTGTTTTGTATGGGAATCGGTACAAATAAAATTATAATAATACTGCTATACGAGGTGGTGGTAACCTCCCAGATCTGGGTGTTGTGAGACTTAAAGTCTCTCGTAGTTCCTGATACCCACGACACAAGACCCTATCTTAGTGTGGGATCAGTACTATGTGTGTGACTGTTGGGTGTATTTATTTATATAGCCAGTGGCGTGCAGTTCATATAGACAAAGACGCACTGTCTACCCTGATTTGCTATTTCCATAAATAAAGAACGAAAATCGTGACTAAATACAGATTTTCAAAAACTCCCGCCTTTTTTTCAAATCGACACAGAGATAATAATCATAGTAATGGCGGTGCAAGAGTTGGAGAAAATAATTGTATAAAATAAAAGTTTTTGGTCTATCCTGCAGGGTTACCACGACCTCTTATAGCAGTATTATTATAATCGTTCTTCGTTTGTTTTGTATGGGAATATTGACAAGTAAAATTATAATAATACTGCTATAAGAGCTGATGGTAACCCCCCTGTACGGAATGCCTATGCACGTCAATGTACACACTCGTAGGTAGAATGTCGTATCTTTTATTTGTATCTGTTTGAATAATATATGTACTTGGAATATTCATAATAATTATGACGCAAATTGTTTTTGGTCTAGTGGAAGCGTATGTGGATTGTCAATTAAGGTCCTAGTGAAGCCGAATCCTTTCTGCAACATTCTTGAGCGTATAGTCAAGGAATGGGATAAAGGCAGGTGGATGCAGAAAAAGACGTAAATCATCACGATAACGAACATATACTATTAGTGATGGGATTCTTCTCGGATAAATATCCAAGTGCGGGTATATATCCATAAACACCCGTTTCTACTGACTATTTACTGCGCATTTCTTTATATTTTTTTTGCAATATTGTGATTGAAGTTTTATACTATAACAATAACTATAACTTTTTTCATATGACTAAAATCTATGTAGAAACACGCGAAAGTAACTTCTTTGTTGTTACGTTATAATCAGTTATAAGTATAAATTATGCATAAGCTTAATTTAATGTTTGATTTAGTTTAAAACTTCAAACAATCACAACATTGGAAAAAATCTATAATGAAATGCGCCGTAAATTCTCAATGGAAATGGGTGTTTATGGATATTTATTCGCGCTTGGGTATTTATCCGAGAAGAATCCCATCATGATACTATTAACTCACTCTCACTCCTTTTCTAAAACTACATAAATTACTAGAAGGATTAAATACCTAATTGTCTTCATGTATCAGCAGGGTTACCACCATCTCTTATAGCAGTATTATTATAATGGTTCTTCGTTTGTTTTGTATGGGAATCGGTACAAGTAAGAATATAATAATACTAGCAGTAAGAGGTATAAGAGGTGGTGGTAACTCCCATGAGTATCAATTTTCCTTATAATTCTCAAATACTAAAAAAATACCCATTTTGTACACTAATACAATAAATCCAAAAGTTAGTTTGTTTCTTTCGTTGTAACTCCACAAGTAAGCAATCAATCCTTACCGGTTTTCACAGAAAGCACCGGTAAATTCTTAATTTGGCCCGACCGTTATTTAGGACTCTAAGTGTTTCAAAACCACGTATATAAGACTTCTCAATAGCAAATCCATATAAATGATTTCTTCTTTTTTCCCCTTTCAAACACGTGAATTGAATATTATTGAATTTATATCTAAACATGAAAATACACGAAAAATAAATATTACTTCAATGAATTATCTCCGCGAGAAATTTATTGAAAAATTGTCGAGAGCGTTATTATTCCTAACACCAGCTTTCCTTTTCAACATTTTTACCATTCGCCCCGAACGCTTTTTCCGCGAAACTAGTTTCACTAAAGTTTCTCAATGAAAATAAAACATGATTAACGAGACCACTCAACACAAACAATATTTCATTTTGATAGAAAAAGTACTTTGTTGTGAATTGCACATGTGCTGAATATGGGCGACGCGACGGGTAAAGGATTGTCAGCTGGATAATGTAATGTATAAGAGAAAGTAATCATATAACTACTATATTCCATATGGCACTCAAAAAATATTTTAGTCTAATATAATATTGCCGTAAAGAAAAGCAGCGATAGCTCAGTTGGGAATGATACGAACTGCCGAGACGAGTGTCCGAACTTTTCATTGTAAAGTGTGTTTTCTTTGTAAATTATCGCTTGCTATAATGGTGAAGGAAAACATCGTGAGGATACCTGCATACCCGAGAATTTCTCCACAAGAATTTCAAAGGTAGTAATAATAGCCCGGTCTTGCCGGCTGTAAGATGTTATCAAAATTGTCTACAACGTGGCTCTACCACTTAACTTATCGGCCCAAGAAGGATTCTGGCAATCGTAAATGTATTCGAGCTCGAGGCGAGTCTATGTTTGTATGAAATGTCATCAGCAGGGTTACCACCACCTCTTAAAGCAGTATTATTATAATCGTTCTTCGTTTGTTTTGTATGGGAATCGGTACAAGTAAAATTATAATAATACTGCTATAAGAGGTGGTAGTAACCCCCCAGCGCGCAGCAAGCGTGATACTAATTCGATTGTCAAAAATATTCCTTGCTGGGGCCGCTGATATCAATATCACACTTCTAAACTACATAACCATAAACTATAAGACAAACACCTTCTAAAACCAAGCACAATTACAAACAACCACAGCAAATTCAGAAGTACACATATTAAAGCAAAGCAAGAATATCTTCACATAAATGAAAGTACCTCCAATTGACTGAAGTAAGTGAGGAAAGAGCAAATAGCATTGCATTCTGACCGCCGACGGGGTTCCATTCACGCGGCAAGTGGTAACACAAACCACTCGGAGTTCCTTCACGATACATCAGATTGTACAATGTACACTCATGTACAACTGCATTTGACGAGCAATTTCAATATAATCTTAACTTCTGAACTGATATTATTATTTCATTGTTAAGGTTAACATAACATAAGTTCACGCTTATATCCCAGAAGGTAGAGGCGCACTAGTGAACTAGAACACCCACATTTCGCCGAGCTTAGTTCGCCATATACGCTACCACTAGACCAAGGAGGCGAAAGTCTACAGCGTGCTTTACCACTCTAAAATCTTCAAGATTAGAAGCAATACCTTTTATTACTAACATTATACGTGCTGTGATTTGCTCTTCTTTGGAGCAACTAATCGAAATTGCATGCAAATAATTCATAAACCGGAGAATGGAAAAATCGATTTTTATTTCTTAAATACGACGAGCAAAAAATGTTTCAACTTGGGCGCAAAAATGACGAAATTAAATAATAATACAATATAATCAATCTTCATTATAGTCTGAAGCTTGAAATGCCGTTGGCATAACTATCTATAGATAGTTGTACCAGTTATGTCATAGAACAACTGCTGTAATCGCATTGCACTGTTCCACTCGAACTTCATGCCTGTTCTTGACTCAATTTACTGTACTGTGACGTCGCAGTAAATAAATGACGTCATTTACATACGAACCGCCTGAACACTGCAGTTTGTAAGTGATTTGATTTCAAGGAATTTGCATATAGTTTTGAAGTGCCAGAGTATTACATAGACTTTTTATAAATATACAAAACATACAGTATCCTAATGATATTTAAGTATAATAGGCAGTTTTTATCACGATAAATCTATACGTACAATTAAAATTGAACAGGAGCTGATACATTGAAATAAAATTATTTTTACGGATTTTATCACGATTTGGTTTAAATTTTTATTCCCGACGTTTCGAAGGCTTTGCAGTCTTCGTGGTCACAAATCCGTAAAAATAATTTTATTTCAATGAATAGCATTCGCGTAAACTTAAGAAATCAGGAGCTGATACATTATATTCTCGTTTATATAAACTGTAACTCTAAATAGATTTCTTAATGGAATAGGTAATCTAAGTCTTCCTAGAGAATTAAAAAAATACGTAATTTAAATAATAGTTCACTAAATCACGCCATGCATAATATATAAATTTGTCGCTAGTATAGTCGATGGATGCAGGCCGCTTCCAACAGGTCGATCTGGAAATCTTTGGGGGAGGCCTATGTTCAGCAGTGGACGTCCTATGGCTGATGATAATGATGATATATCTATTGAAGTACAATATCTTAGTAAATTTAAATTTAATAATAAACATTGGTTTAGCTATCAACGTAAAGCACGCCCTTGTTATTTCTTAAGATCTTTCATAGAATTTATTTGTATCCATTCAAACTCACTCCCATAGTATTTTGATTGGCTTTCCACTTGTAATATCTCCAGTAGCCCGAGCATGAAAAACTAATGTAAATGTAAATGTATTCGAGTTCGCTGCGCACTGATGACGTTTGGTTAATATTTCATACAAATTTCATAGACGCGCATCGAGTTCGAATACATTTACGGTTGTCAGAAATTTTCCTGCTCAGGCCGCTGAACATAATAGACTGCTCGCTTTCAAGTTGGAGAACTATGAGTGACTAAAACATAACGTTAGAGAGAATTCAGTGGAGAGCAAATTTCGCAGAACTAAAACAATATTGTTTTTCGCAAACTTCTATAATAGTAGTTCTCAGAGGAATATCATTCAAATTGAAATCCCGGAATGGAATTTAATTACTGCTTTATTTGTATTTAATATTAATATTGAATTGTTTGAAATAGAGCCTCGTTGATCTAATGACAGCGTATGGGCTCTGAATCGGGAGGTTCTGGGTTCGATTCCCAGGTTGGATGCGGTGTATTTCTAACAAAATTGTGCCCGGGAGTAGGTCTTCCATTGCGGAGATGGCGTCAGGGAGGTAGCTGGTCGTATAAACTAAGTCGAATTCATTGAAATAAAACTATTCTTACTACTACTACTCAGTCTGACCCGTGACAACGAAGACTGCAAAGCCTTCGAAACGTCGGGAATAATAATTAAAACCTAATCGTGGTAGAATCCGTAAGAATAGTTTTACTTCAATGTATAATATTCGCGTAAACTTAAGAAATCAGTAAGTCGAATTCTTTCTGCAACATGCTTGAAAAAATGTGTGCGCCGATCCAACATTAATATGGATAAACCTTTCAGCTAACTGTAGCCTTTCATATAAAGGCCCCGAAAATAAGGAAGATTATGATAGGCATTACAACCCTCATAACACATATCTAATGAATTATGGATCTCTGAGCGACTAACAAGGAAAGAAATGACGATTGAGTGGAATACATATGGCTAATGATTGATTTAATAGAAAACGTACTATAACATAACATGTTATGTTAGGTGTTGTATAAGCTCATGCCTGTATCCCCGAAGCGGTAGGCAGAGGTGTCTTAACGAACTAGAACACCCACATTTCACCGAGCTTAGTTCCGTGATGTGATAGGGAGCGAGTCTATCGCCATATCGGGCACAATTTCCAGAGTCGGGGCTGATACTGAAAAATCCAATATCACTTTGCCCGACCCGGGGACCTAAGCCGAGACCTTAGGACGATAGTCGTACCGCGCACACAATACCACTAAGCCACCGGAGGCAATCTATACTCAGTACTATGAAATGCTCAACACGAAAACCAGTAACATTTCCTACTGTTATAAATGTGAAAGTCTAATTACAATAATTACTATTGAAATTGAAATTAAAAAAACATCCAAATATCAATAGAGAAGATGGTTGGAAGCTTGCACAAGCCTGGGATCCAATTATACATTTAATCAAATCGGAACCCAAAAGACCAGCTGCCAGACCTCAAGACACTGTGAGCTCGTACTGTGTAGATCGGAACATAAACGGTTAACTTTTTTTTTTTCTCTCAGACCAAACCGTGACCACGAAGACTACAAAGCCTTCGAAACGTAGGGAATAAAAATTAAAAAAAAAACGTAAAAATAGTTTTATTTCAATGAATAGCATTCGCGTAAACTTAAGAAATCAGTATATATTGTGGGTATTAAGAACTACCAGTCGGCAGTAACTTACGGTTTAACAATACCCAGACCCAAAATATATTTATGTGGGCCATGCAAAAAACACTGTAAAAGGTGCGATCAAAAATTAATGTATTACAACTGAAAAACGCGAACCCGCGAATATCTGAAACTACGGAATCGATTTTGAAAATAATTTATATTCCGCGGAAAGTCCTTTTTCACAGTACAGGAGCCGCGAATAGTATTTAGTGTTCAACAACTACCAAAAGAATGTTGCTTGAGATGCTATGATCACTTTTTAACGAAACCACGAAAGTTCATCAATAATAATAAATTTTATCTTTCTTTCTTTCTTTTCATCGGTGGCCGATCGCCAGTATCTGGACCAGAGCGTGACAGGGATGCGTCACCGTGGATAGTCCCAAAAGCACTGGATAGACGTTTTGAATAAAGATATGTGAGCCAATCTGCCGTCCTCTAGCTAAAATGCCATTAAGTAAATAAACCTAATTTTGAGATGTCTCCAAAAAACGTGGAAAATACTATTCTTAGAGGTTTATTAGACTGGGGCTTTTATATGTAATAGACTAAAATAACCTGTTTACTTTAAAATTAAAAATAACCATAAATAAGTCAATGAAATATATTTATTATATTTTACATATTTTACACGCTTTTTGGAGACATCTCGGTATCTCGGCATTTAGCTTGAGGACGGCAGGAATGCTCTCACTGTGAATGATAATCAAGACCGAGCGAAGTGGAAGGGTTTAAGCAGGAAGGCGGATCCTGGCACGAAGCCGGCACAACGCCAGAAAGTTCAACAACCAAAATCAAAACACGATGTGCCTTTTATCACTACTTAAACTTTTCCTGAGACAAGCCCAAACGTAAATATTTACCAAGTAATCCCCAAAAAGGATGACACGCTGTTATATTCGGGTCGCTCTGTGTACTATTATTGTTATAAAATGAGATATTCTAGCGGATATAAATCTGCGGGAACAATAGTTTCTCCAGTTAGGATAATCCGCCAAACAAAATCCGCGGATTTCATATCCTTTCATACTTCGCGGTTTCATTATATTTACTACATTGCAAAGCTTTAGATACTTGATCCTTATTCCGATGAAAGAGATGATATTACAGCATAATGTTTACCAACTTTCGAAATCAGTATGTTATAATTACAAAAATAGAAAAATAGACTGCCTCGGTGGCGTGGTTGTGTTTCGGTATGACTACTGTCCTGAGGTCTCGGGTTCGATCCCAGGGTCGGGCAAAGTGTTGTTGGATTTTTCCATATCAGCTCGGAGTCTGGAATTTGTGCCCGATATGGCGATAGGCTCGCCCCCTATCACATCTGGGACAGAACTAAGCTCGGCGAAACGTGGGTGTACTAGTTGGCTAGTGCGTCTTTGCCTACCCCTTCGGGGATACAGGCGTGAGCTTATGTTATGTGTATGTTATGTTAAAAATAGAAGATTTAGTTAATAAGACGCATACTCTAAAACTACTGGACGGATTTTAAAAATTCTTTCAACTACAGAAATCTGAACTGTCAGCAAGTATCATAAGCTACCTGTATTATTTATTTAAATAATCACAAATTTAAAAACTTCACAGACCGACTTCAAATCCGATCGTGACCAAATTTATTTGAAACCACCGTTGAAATAAGCTCTATCGAATACAACAAAAATTGAAAATTGGTCCACATTAGGCGGAGGTAGGCGTAACATACATAAAATAAACAGACGAATTGAGGACCTTCTCCTTTTTGGCAGTCGGTCGAAAATAGGGATCCCGGGACAAGACTTTTCATCAAGGGAGCGGAGTCGCGGGCAACAACTGGTATAAAATATTTGGTTAAACCTAGTATGTATATCAGTCCATAAAAACATGGCATTATAAGAAATGGACGTGGATTAAAGGGACATTGAGGAAAGTTTGATTCAGTGGTTTGGCCATATTAAAAGGATGGATGAAAGGAGAACTTTTACCTTCTTTACGTTAGTTAAAGTTTGTGTCGCAAAAATAAATCGTAGTGATACCCTAGTACGTTATAAAAGCACGAGCAGACCAAATTCAGGGTCTCCTGAAAAGGGATTACTAACTATAATAAAAAAAAGTGCGGTGATCGTGTTTTTATCTAGTATTCACTATATTATAACATAACATACATAACATAAGCTCACGCCTGTATCCCTGAAGGGGTAGGCAGAGGCGCACTAGCGGACTAGAACACCCACATTTCGCCGAGGTTAGTTCCGTCCCAGATGTGATAGGGGGCGAGCCTATCGCCATATCGGGCACAAATCATTAACGATATTAATTATCATTCAAAGTTTTTAATTAAGTTCTTTTAAAAATTTATACACCAACACATTTTCCTAGTATCCTACTAAATATTATAATCGCTAATGTCTGTGTGTGTATGTGTTACTCTTTCACTCAAAAACAACTGGATGGATTTTAATGAAACTTTACAGTTATAAAGATTATACATCAGAATAACACAAAGGCTACTTTTTGTTTCGGAAAATAAATATCTATACTAACGGAGTCACTGGCAACTGCTAGTATGTTATAATGCATGCAGTGACGTTAGAAAAAGTCAAGAGTCGAACAGCTGGGCTCCGCCATAGTCATGAATATTCATGCGATCTACAAGAACTTACGTAGTTAGATAACCTAGTTTGGAAGAGTGCTGTGTCAGTTTTGGTGGGATTATTCTTCGTAAATATTCATTGTTGGTTTCAACTACTTCTGGAGAAAATTATTTTTTGCAAAGTTTCGGCCACAGATGCCTCAGACCATTATGGACCAAACTGGTGATCTTCTGTTATTTTAGACAAAATAAAAAAATGTTGCTTGTAAGTAAAAAGGTGGACCTTAGTATTAAGCACGGATAGTGCTAAACAGAAAGATGTAGTTCTTGTGGCAGACGAGCGTGTATGAAGACCAAAGTCTTCTATGTATAATACTAGACAGGCTGTTCGGTACATAGAATTGGCGCACAAAGTTTACGTCAATTGACTGCAACTCACTATAGAAATCTGCTTGTTTCCGTAACCGTCATACGTCAAACACTCGCCGTAATGTGACACAATTTTACTTCTACACAGCTTGTCTAGTAGTATGCAATAATAATGATGAAGACTAATGATTATTGAATAAGTGAGAGGTATAATTGGACTATAGCTCTTGGCTCTTCACAGTCTCTCACATCAATAAACTATGGGCGTTAGTTTATATGCGTTACGCTACACCCATCTTTATTTCTACATATCCTTATCCCACCTTAATGTGGGGTCGATGTAACACAATTTTTCAAGCATGTTGCAGAAAGGATTCGGCTATGTTTTTACGACCGGCTGCCTACCTGACGTCAACCCCCTCTTGGGGATCTGCAGAAAAGATTCGCCTAAATTTTTACAACCGGCTGCCTGGCTAACCTCAACCCCTCCGGAGGATCCAGTCCCGGGCAAATTAAATTAGAGAAACATTCGCTTTGCCCGACCTGGGAATCGAACCCAGGACCTCCCGGTCCACAGCCTATATATGCTACCAGTAGACCAAGGAGGCGGCCAATACGCCAAACCCATGTTAGGGTAAAAGCAATGATGTTATAGTCCGTTATAATAGGAAGATCACTTATTCAACGTTTGGTATTGTTTCAGATCCCATAAATCATCCAAATGAGCTACAGCTGTCTCGAATGTAAGTATTATTAAAGATTCTGAGATATTTCGAACTAAAATGCGTAAACCGGGCGAGTTTCGAACATCGAGACTATCCGGCTATTATTCTTTATTTCGCTCCAAATGAAACTGTACATTTATCTAACGGTATAAAAGCTGCTGAATTATCTTAGGGAAGTTTCTCGAAAAATACCCCTTTCTGAAGACGGTAACTTGATAACTTTAAGCTATATTTATAGTTTTACGTATCTGTATAGTACTAACAACAAAGATAGTATACTACTTCTATTGATGCCGTAAGTTTGCGATACTTACAGCGGCCCGAGCAGGAAATATTCTGACAATAGTAAATGTGTTCAAGCTCGCTGCGCATTACTGACATTGAGTTAATATTTCATACACATAGACGCGCATCGAGCTCGAATAGATTTACGATTGTCAGTTTTCCTGCTCGGGACGCAGGACTCCACTATGCGAGACGCAAGTCAACCCATTATGCAATTATATATAAAGTGTATTTAAAAAACATAAATTATTATTACCCGGACATCAATCGGATCATTACTTGTAATTTCATAGAAGGTCAACCAAATAGTTTGTATAATAAGTAAATAGCTCGAAAGAGGTCAAAAATACATACTATACATATCATCATCAGCCACAGAACGTCTACTGCTGGACATAGGCCTCCCCCAAAAATTTCCACATCTATACATATATATGTATACAAATAAAATATATATGTTTCTTATATAGAGTTCAGTAAAAACAAATTCTAAGTTTACGCTTGACGAGGCAATATTAGAACACAACTAAACTACGATATGAAAATATTGTATATTAATTATAATATTTTTTATAATCCTAACAAAAGTTAGTAAACATATTATTTTAACGACTGCAGTCTAGACCGTTGTCAGACAGTTTTAGAACAAAAAGTTAAATTAGTTGATATTAATCTTTCTATTATACAGCTGGACGTGGCAGCTTTTAAATTACAACTCATAATTAGTAATACGAAATGAAACTCATTAATCAGTTCTTTTTTTATAACTTATGTTACATTTCGCGTGAAAAATGTTAAGAATCTAGTTTTATGGCGTTTACTTTCAGCGGAGTCATTCGCCTCCGAGAACTCGAGGAATTTACTTTTGTCTAACAATTTTTACAGTTTTTATGAAGTACATTATACCTATGTATAGAGTAAAAGTAAAATTAAACTATGGATTTTCACTTTACTCGATTTTGACGTACTACTTTCGCTTCGCTTAATATTTTCAAGCATTTACTTCGGTTTAGGGTACTCTTGAACTAAACGAACTAAGTTCTAAATATAATTAGTCAAAGTAAATACAAAGTTCAATAAATATATAACCACATAACATAAGCTCACGCCTGCATCCCCGAAGGGGTAGGCACAGGCGCACTAGCGAACTAGAACACCCACATTCCGCCGAGCTTAGTTCCGTCCCAGATGTGATAGGGGGCGAGCCTATCGCCATATCGAGCACAAATTCCAGACTCCGGGCTGATATGGAAAAATCCAATATCACTTTGCCCGACTCGGGGATCGAACCCGAGACCTCAGAACCGTAGTCGTACCGGAATACCACCACGCCACCGAGGCAGTATATAAAACCACAATACATTCAATAAACGTTTCAACGAGTAATGAAATCATATAACTCTGGCTGAAACGCCCTGAGCTTCTGGCAAAGCCTTTATCTTTGCATGGAGGGCTACTTTCCATAATTTTCTTCAATTCACTATCTACTGGAAGATTTATCGTGCTCTATTTTTCTTCGTCTTATCTTTTACAGGAAAAATGAATGTGTGTGCGTAACCTTGCGTAGATGTATTTTACTAACAGTGTGGTAAATTTTTCAAACAGCTTTCGGTTCCAAATTAAATTTTACAAAAAAAAATGTTTTGCACTTTTACTTATTACATCAACGTTAGCACAACCACGTAACCAATAATTCAATAAAATGATTTATTCTTCGTGATAAAAAAATAATATGCAATTTGAATAATCATACCAATATTTTGATATAAAGGTAAAAGTAAGCCTGTCTGTCTTTCTTTCTGCTACGTTTTTACAAATTTTGGTATGCATAAAGTTAGAACCATTGGCAAGAATACCTATATACTGGTTTTTTCTAAAAACCTGACAGGAAACATCAGTAACGACTAAATTTTATTGGCATTTACGCAATTTGCTGTATAAAGGGTGTAAGTCCAGAAAACCCTTTCATGCGAGCGGAGCTGCAGGCAAAAGCTAGTGGACTATAATAAAACGCCTAACGATCCATTTTACCAACGAATACTTAATTAACTATAAAAAAAGTAATTTCAAAGCAAAGTATAGGTTCAAGTTTGAATTGCTTTTCTAAATGAAGAAGCCATAAAATTGGAGCTTTTTTGTCCCTAGATTATCAAAGGGTTTTTTCTACCTTTCTCCAATTACCTTTCGTGCTTTGAAATCTTGAAGAAATTTGTAAAACGCCTTTTTATATTGTTTTGCTTGACTACACATTCTTATTTAAGATTTTCAATACAAATATATCTGTCTTTTTTAATCACGCATCTTGATGCAACAGATTTAAATTATTTTTCAATGCGTGGATATTTTCTAATGGATTATGTTACTCGAAATCTGTTTCAAACCATGAATCATTTTTTTTACTTTAAATGTGCGTTGGTTGATTTTTTCCCACCTATCCTTATACCATCTTAATGCAACTATCAGCACGACACACTTTTTCAAGCATATTGCAGAAATAATTTGGCTTACCTTTTACAACCAGCCGTGTCATCAACTCCATTCTGGGGATGATTGTCTATATAGATAGTTTATACAGTGTTATATGGGCTACCCCCAAAGATTTTCAGACCAACTTGTGGCTGATGATGATGATATAGGTTACCTCCTCTTTGTCGTGTTAATAATAAGGAAAAGATTCCACATGGAGTCTCGAACAAAAGCTAGTTATCTGTGTTATCCTTAGGAACTTTCATTTAGTCGGGATGAAAACTCTCATGTTTGTTAAACAAACTCATCAAACTATACAGTAGCCAATGAGAGCTTCATGTATTGTCCGATTGCGGAGTTAAGAACAAACAAGTAACTTTTGGGATCGGCCTCATCCGGAGGCGTTGTTTGAGGTACAAGGTGATAGAAAAGTGAAATCCTATATTGTTATTTCAAACCCTGCAAAGGATAAACGATTTTTCGATCGACTTAAAAAAAAAGAAGGTCCTTTATCATGTGTACTTTTTAATGATTTCTTAGGTTTACGCGAATGTTATTCATTGAAATAAAACTATTTTTACGTATTCTATCACGATTTGGTTTTAATTTTTGTGCCCGACGTTTCGAAAGCTTTGCAGCCTTCGTGGTCACGAGTCGGACTCAGACCGAAAACATAGTTTTATTTCAATTTCATATGTACTTTATTTTATTTTTTATTTTATTTTTGAAGACCGACCGATTCTGAAGATTATTTTAGTGTTCGATAGAGCTTATTCTAAAGAGGATCCCATATAAATAGGTCACGATCAGATAAGTTTGAAGTCAGTCTGTTAAGTTTACCCGTCGGAGGCAGCACATATACATATATGTTACGTAAGTGTGGGCCACCGTAGGCCGAGCCGCCCGTGACTATTTAACTTGAATGTATTGTATCTGTTTATATCCCAGTCCATTATGGGGTCGGGGCAATACGCTTTGTCAAGCTTATCGCAGAAAGGATTCGACATAGTTTTCCTGTCTAGCTAGCATCAATTCCCTCTAGGAGACATACATCTTTTGCTATAAAATAAAAATAAATATTACTAATCTTCTGTATTATATATAGCAGTGGCGAAAGGTCCATACAACTCGATTTCTACCGTCTTCCCTTTGTCAGATTGTAAGCTAACAAATAAGTTTTATCTAGGTGATATATAGAAGAGAAAGTAGCATTGGCTTGTCTTTTGAAACTTTTCACCCTTCGCCAGTGAAGTACATACATTTTGGCGAATGTCAATTCTTGTGATTTACACAAGAGACCCATTCTAAAACATAGCGGTACGAACTACTTCCTTAACTCGACGAAAAGTGATTTTACTATTCAAGAACTTAAGAGTGGAATTTACGACGATTAACATATAAAACGCCTAAGTTTTCTCTATTGGGATCTTACTTAGAGATTTATTGGAAAAACATAATGCAAACTTAAAACCATTGTGTTAAAGTTGAATCTGCAATCGATCCCGTGGGTACATTCAAACAATCAATAAAGTACTCTAAAATATACCCTATTTATAACATAATAGAACTCCAATTAGACTAAAATAGACACCTTAAACCTACGAAGGCTTTCTCGAGTTCCATCACTCCTCTATTCTATAAAGTTTCACGCATTGTTAGCCGGTGCTAAGGGCTGTACGCGACAGTGTCGAGTGACGTCACTTGATCACACTTGACTTGAGTAGTCTGTTGCTTGTGACAACCCTGAAGAGTTGCAGTACACTGACATATGAAAAGCCCTAGTCATACCATTGTATCCGAACAATGGACAAGTGTTGAAAGTATAGAGTAACTAGTTATTACTCAGTGTTGAATTATCTATCGGCGTATACGAATAGACGGCTAAGTTCGTGTCTAAACCAGGCTGAGTTGTGGGACTAACGTTCATAACTATGATTCTAAGTTAATATTAATTTATACACTATATAACTCAAAAACACAGCACATATTGAGTACAGTGGCCCCAGCAGGAATATTTAAGACAGTCATTTTCGTATTAAACTTGGTGCGCGTCTATGACATTTGTATGAAATATTAGCCAAACGTCATCAGAGCACAGCGAGCTCGATACGAATTACGAGTTACGATTGTTAAAAATATTTTTTTGCTTTAATTTCTATTGGGTTTATTTGATTTGTTTCGGTTTTATTTTATTACATTTATTAAAAATTTTGCATATCTCACTAACCACTAAATACAGTAGATATTATTTTTGTAGACAAATCCAAGACTACACCATACGTGTTTAAGCATATATTTTTGCTTAACCATGCCACATTAATTTTGTTGTGATACTTGCTATAATAGAATCATTTAAGATTCCCGGACACAAAATCTACTTCAAAGTAACCCATATGCTATTTATTAGAATCGACACCATCTCAAACTAAAATTGTAATTGCGCAAAGTATACTTTGATCTCATATACTCACGATATCTCAGGTTTAGTAAGCTGCTACTAGGCTAATGAGGTGATTATTTGAGAAAAAATTAGTTTACTAAAACAAAAGCTCAAATTAATACAGACAAACTCTATTACGAAACATTAAATCAGAACGAACATAACGTTTACAAAGACATCGTAAATTTCCTCTCGGAGAGGCCAATTACGCTCCCTCTATGCATAAATCAAGTGAGTTTAATTTCAACCAATTTACATTAAACTAAGCAATTATTGCCGACGGTAGGGAACTTCTATATTCCGAGTGGTCATCAAACGTTCATTTCACAGGTTATTACGAGGCATCCTTTCGTTTCTGTGCCCGTTCCAGCTTGACAGTGACGCATGGTCTAATTTATAAACCTACAACTTTTGCTACAGTTTCCGAAAGCTCTTATGGCTGGGGGATAAAGTCGACATTCGTTTGCAGTATTTATAAGTGTTTGTATGGCTCGCCGACGCGACGGGCCTATTGTCCCCATAGATATAAAACACAGGCCGCTCTAGTGGAGTGAGTTCTTCACGTCGTGATTTATATTAAGCGCGTGGACAATATTATATTTTCTAAAACTCGCTTCAACTTTATAGACTCCGCTTTATATTGAACGAAGTGTGACTATAAGCCAATGCTTTCGTTTATCTCGAAGGTTTTATGTGTCACAACAAACTTTAAGAAAATACATTTTCAACGAGAACGAAGCTAATATAACAATATCTCATTTAAGGCGGTTTTTGCTTCATAAAAGAATAACAAGATATTTTATAAATAAATGTTTTTTGATGTTTTTAACTGGACTAGAATACAAAAAACAAAATGTTGGTAAAATTCCCTAAAAAGTAAATATTTATACTTCTTTTTACAATGTATTTTTATCATACTTTTACTTTATCTCAAATAGATAGAATTTAATAGAGTCATAACATTTTGATATTATGATTACATAATATCAAAATGTTATGACTCTATTAACTATAGTCCTATTAAGGACTGTTACGAAAATTACACAAGAATACTACGTAGAGTCGCTACGCAGTTGTCTACGTCGCACTACGCCGTAGGCGCTACGTAGAAAGCGTAGCAGTATGTAGCCACTTTGCATTTTCAACGATGTTCCTATTAAGTAAGACGTCATGCGCAGTTCCGGTCTTATGAGAATACTAATTTAATTTAACGACTTCATTATATTATATTTCATTTTTGCTTTTTATCTTCATTAGGTCAGCACACTTTTATTTAATGTTTTTATACATTGGGGCTATAAAAATAAAAGATATAAATAAACAAATTTATATTTAACCCGTTGGAGGCGGCACATATATAGAGGTATTTTATATAAGTGTCTCGGTCTCCGGAAGCCGAGCCGCCCGTCACTCATTAACTGCAATATCTATTGCATTTAACATTAAACAGACTAATTAACTTCTAAATTAAGTAATTAAGTCAAAAGCCAATTACTTAAATTAAAATACTTGCGATTAAAACGCAAACAACTCCCTTGACTGACTTTAATTAATTCAACCTACATATTACTATTTACAAAATATTTAAGTTTTTATACACCAGAATGTTTATAGCTTAGGCGTGCTAATCTATACTGTCTGTGGAACAATTTATTTATTACTATTTTTGTACAAATAACGCCCAACAGTCAAATATGTCACGAGTCTTGTGTCGTATCAGAAACTACGAGCCTTACAGTCAGAACAAACAGATCTGAAACAAATTGATAGAGAGCTGCGAGACACGCTGTAGGCAATAACGTCTACAGCACGAATGGGCCGGCCGGTTTACATCGCTGTCTCACAGAAAACTGACGCGAAGGAGCAGTTGGCTTTTACATTGAGTGAGATTTCGTATAACCGAATTCCTCCCTCCCCTTTCCAATCCCTATTCCCCTTGATTAAGTTTGGCAACACATCCATGTTTCTTTTAATATCAGTAGCCCGAGCACGAAAAACGAATGTAAATGTAAATGTATTCGAGTTCGCTGCGCACTGATGACGTTTGCTTAATATTTTATACAAATTTCATAGACGCGCATCGAGTTCGATTACATTTACGGTTGTCAGAAATTTTCCTGCTCTGGCCGCAGGTTTCTTTTAGTGTACACACCATCAGGTAACCCACTGCCCGTTTTCCAGTCTCTGTTATAAAAAAAAATGTAACACTAACCATTTATATTGAAACCACGGTATCTCACTTCACAGCTAGTTAGTTGCTTACTCCGTCACGGAGGCTGTCAAAAATGGTATAATATAATACGAGGTTAAATTATTTAAGTGTAGCCTAAATGAGATGCGCAACAAAATCCCAATGCAAAAAAGTATGTCTACTGAAAAATAAGCTTTTGCATAGGAATTTATTTTATGTTGTCGTAATACTTCCAGGCTTTTAATAAAAGCTGCTTCGTCACAGATACGTGTAACTGAAAAAGCAATTAAACAACAATTACTTTACACAACGTACGTGCGAGTTTTCACGGAGCTTTCGCATGAACGACCCAGCGCTACGAGTACGCTGCCTCAACAAATTGTAATGCAAATCAAATACAAATAGCGGCTGGCACGTCTTTATTCATGAACAACTGGTTCCTAAGACTAAATTAAATTTAAACTTTACACAAGTTTAACACCCCGTTTATATTAGAGACTGTTAGTTACTAAACTCACTTCTGTGGTTAGTTGTATTGAGGATAGAATTACATAAGCTCACACCTGCATCCCCGAAGGGGTAGGCAAAGGCGCACTAGCGAACTAGAATACACACATTTCGGCCAGCTTATTTCCGTCACAGATGTGATAGGAGACGAGTCCATCCACAGAAATTCCAGACTCCAGGCTAATCATCATCATCATCATCATCATCAGCCATAGGACGTCCACTGCTGAACATAGGCCTCCCCCAAAGATTTCCAGATTAATATTTAATATATTAATATTTAATATTTATTTAATTTATTATATATTATTATTATTATTTCCAGGCTAATACTGAATTAAAAAATATATAATTTTTCCCGACCTGCGAATCGAACCTGAGACCTTACAACAGTAGTCACACCGAAATACAACTACGCCACCGAGGCAGTGTGGATAGAATTGTTATTCAATATTGTTAAATTAGGAAAATTCACAGCAAATTTGTATAGAAAAATATTAGATTGCATAATTTGCACTAAAATAAAAAAGAATATTATGAACAACTAATAGAGCTTCGTTGCGCACAGCATTTTTAATTAAAGAGAAAAGGCAATAATGCAATTTGCTGCTCAATATTGAACGACAAAACTAGTTAACGTTTTCCTAACAAAAACTAATTCGCGCCGTCATCCGCCACTAACAGGACTAACATTGCTGTTTCTTTGTTCGCAGATTTCCAGCTTCCTCCGCACCTAACGCTTATTGAAAAACTTAACAAGAAGAAAATTACTCATAAAACAGCTCGTTATGCACCGTCTCTTTGTGTGAAATATTCGAGTTAAATTTTTAATTAATTTGTGAAATTCCACTGAGTGAAACAGCGGCGTGTCCATCAAACAACGGCACACTACGTCGCGATCCATTACGAATGCCCTTTGAATTATTAAATATTAATTCCGAAAGGCCGACACGGACACGATCAAAGCATTAGTTAGTGATTACAATAACCGCATGTTGCGCTCGATGGCGCCCCGTCAACGCTTTTAATGAACAAACACTATGAGAAGTGAATAATCCCGACACTCAATGGACGTTTGTGTATGTGATGTGGTGTATGTGCATGTACGTAAACTGTGGCGTAATGGTGCGGTTTCATTAGCGGCGCGGGAGCGTTTCGAGTAAAGCTGGGTGCAGAACGCCACGGCGTCGTCGGTGGAGGGTCGAGGGGGTGCGGGCGGGGCGGCGGAGGCCGCGCCCTCGCCCGCGCCCGACGCGGAGGCGCCCGCTCGCCGCCGCCGCCACCGCCCACTCTACCGCCGACTCTTCCACTACGTTCGCACCGCGTGGACCGGCGTCAAGTTCGCACTAGGTAACTTTCTTAACTCGTTTTCACACTAAGCACACATAGCATAACTTCAATTACATTTTAGAACACTTAGATGTTTTTACAAAATAATAATAATTATGCAGCAAATTAGAAATTTAATTATTATTATAATATACCTATTACATGTAAGACCACGTACCCAAACCATAACTGAATCAAGAATTTTAATTTTGTTTTAGAAACATGCGTTACAATAACATTAAAACACGGTTCAGCGGCCTGAGCAGGAAAATTTCTGACAACCGTAAATGTATTCAAACTCGATGCGCATCTATAAAATTTGTATGAAATATTAACCAACCGTCATCAGTGCGCAGCGAACTCGAATACATTTACATTTACATTAGTTTTTCGTGCTCGGGCTACTGTACTTAAAACTGACGGTTCAGTACTTACATATATTGTAGCAGTAATCACAATAAACTGACGACTTCAAGCCACAGTGCTGAATAACCGAGTCAGACCTTACAAAATATTTGAACATTGTCATGTATACAGTTACATTTAACGTATGTCCTAATGATCTACCTTGATTTTACACAAAAGATTTTCGACTGACTTCCAAAAAGGAGAAGGTCCTCATTTCGTCTGTATTTTTCGACCGACTTCCAAAAAGGAGAAGGTCCTCATTTCGTCTATATTTTTCGACCGACTTCCAAAAAGGAGGACGTCCTCAATTTGTCTGTATTTTTTTGTTTTTTTATGTATATTACGCGATATCTCCACCAATGTGGACCGATTTTCAAAATTATTTTTGTGTTTAATAGAAGTTATTTCAAGGGTGGTCCCATATAAATTTAGTTACGATCGGATTTGAAGTCGGTCCGTTAGATTTTTAAACTTGTGATTATTTTAATGTATGTTACGCGATATCTCCGCCAAATGTGGACCGATTTTCGAAATTATTTTTGTATTCGATAGAGCTTTTTTAAAGGTTGGTCCCATATAAATTTGGTTACGATCGAATTTGAAGTCGGTCCGTTAAGTTTTTAAACTTTTGATTATATAAAGCCATTTACTCACTAGACAAAAATAATATGCAATATGTTGCCAAGCATGTTGGGCGACGTCGCTAATCTTTTATTACGTTATCCATGTATATTATCCTCATTCATGGCATGTCTTGCGTATTTAACAAATACCATGCCTTTGCTGCCTAGCGTGTTGACTATAACATTGTCAAACATCATCGTTAGTCGTCACGTGTTGCGCCACAATTCCCACAGTGAATACATGCCTTTACATGTCATAACATTTAAGAGTCTCGTCAAAGTTACAATAGGTCCCCCGAAGCCATAGCAAAGCATTTACGTTTGGAATTCAGATGAAACAGCTGTAACTTGAATGACTGTTGTGTTGAAATAAACGTTGAAACTTTTGAAAATAATATTGTAAACGGAAAAGATCTGTACCAAATAAATTAAAAAATAAATACAGTTCCAGTTCCAGGAATTTGTGCCCGATATGGCGATATGCTCGCCCCCTATCACATCTGGGACGGAACTAAGCTCGGCGAAATGTGGGTGGACTAGTTCTCTAGTGCGCCTCTGCCTACCCCTTCGGGGATACAGGCGTGAGCTTATGTTATGTTATGTTACAGTTCCAATAATTTACCCATTTTCGGTGTTCACGGCTTGTCTCAAGTGTTGGCTCAATAAAGTTCCTTTCTTTCTTTCTTCCTTTAATTTTACGTAAAATACTCAATTACTTGAAATAAAACTATTCTTACGGATTCTATCACGATTATGTTTTAATTATTATTCCCGACGTTTCGAAAAAAAAAAGCCTTCGAAACGTCGGGAATAATAATTAAAACATAATCGTGATAGAATCCGTAAGAATAGTTTTATTTCAATGTATAATATTCGCGTAAACTTAAGAAATCAGTACTCAATTACTTACTTAATCGAATGCTTAAGAATCTACCTAGTCCAGGAATAAAACGCTACTCAAATTTAATGGCTCACTTCAGTCACACTGTTGTTTTACACTATATAATTTTGATAGATATGGCGGCCTCAAATGATATAACATGACCTCAAGTGTTTGAGTTGCATTACATTCGATAGACAAGAGCAAAAACAATAAAATGTATATTATACTAAAAACATAACTATTGATTGATATGTGAATAATAAACTTGAAAAAAGACAGCTTTCACCATCAAAATAGCTTCGATAGGCAAATTATTTGATTAAAGGCCATAATAATAAATAATATTAGCCCTGTAACATTATTGTTCCACTGCTGGGCACGGACCTCTTCTTCTAATGAGAGCGGTTAGGCCTTAGTCTACCACGCTGGCCTAATGCGGGTTGGTAGACTTCACAATTCACATACCTCCGAATTTCTTGTAGAGAAATTCTCGGGTATGCATCTTTCCTCACGATGTTTTCCTTTACCGTTATTAAAGGTTAAAGGCCATATTCAAAACGATATTTGTATAAATACTCTCCTTCATCGTGACAGCAATAAATATAAACTGAATAAAACACTCATCTTTCTTTCTACCTATCCTTATCCCACCTTAATGCTTAATTTTCCAAGCATGTTGCAGAGAGGATTTGGCTTAATTTTTATGACCAGCCGCCTTCCTGACCTCAATCCTCTATTAGGGATTCAGTCCCGGGCAAATGTAATTAGAAAATTTACTTTGCCCGACCTGGGAATCGAACCCAGGACTTCCTCCCAGCCCATACATGCTGCCACTAGACCAAGGAGGCTGAATAAAATACTCATCATATAAAAATAAAGAAATCAAAAATTCGAAAGTAAATATCGAATACATCGTTTAACCACGCCTGCCTCACCATAAAGGCGATGAACAAAAATTATTTTCCGACGGCCAACCTCATAATGATATTACTTTAGCCGTAAACATAAAGCGACCGCGTCGGGCGTAGACAGTGTCGGTAAGCCCCTTTCATATACGAGCTAATAATTTTCAATATTACTGACCGGTTAATTAATAATAACGCACCTCATAATGCTGCCGTGATTCATTTATATTGTTCTATGAATATTTAATGGCAGATTTAGGAGTTCATTTTGTGGAATTAGAATGGTTACAAGGACTTCTTAGTGGAACAAAGTGGAAATCTTGATAACTAAGTTGAATAACACAGTGACTATGTCTAGACTCTAGCCTGTGGGTTTAGCCAAGTGGCTTATGCGCTTGTCAAATAGAATAGTCAAATAGAATAAACGTATGGGAATGACATAAGAGTACGCCGCATATAGCGTACTCTTATGTCATTCCCATACGTTTATTATTCTATTCGATTAGCGTATAAGCCACTTGTCTAAGCCCGCTGGCCTTACTTATAACAACATTTTCGCTTATCTTTTCACAAAGAATAATCTGTCACTTTTCCTGGCGTTACATTGATTAAAAATGATAGGGACAGCCTATGGTTAAAATTAGCAGCGCTTAAATATTTTTATAGAAAGGGGCATAGTTATAGATGAAAAATGAAGCGGTAAAGCCTTAATTATGGCCATAGGCTCGCCCCTTTCACATCTGGGACGGTACTAAACTCGGCGAAATATGGGTGTTCTAGTTCGCTAGTGCGCCTCTGCCTACCTTTTGGGGGATACAAACGTGAGCTTGTATTATACGTTTATCATCATTATAAGGTAGCAATTGTGTTAAATAAGATATTTATTATGATTATTATAGAAAGATAAATATTTCTAATTTTGATAATTAAAATTGCAACTCTTATGCTATGGCTGACTTGCATAAGATTCCTAATCATATTTATCCACTTTATAAGTACAATGTCAAATGCAAACACTTAGAGTTTTGGTAACCATGTTTAACAGCTAAATGCAATTAAAGATTGATGTGCAAGTCAGCCTAAAACACGGAAACAACATCTACTGATTATAAAACCTTCTTTAATCCTCCTTTAATACCAAAGATAAATACTAAACTATTACTATACTAAATATAATTCAGCATGTCGATTCTCTAAGAAACGCCAAAACGTTGCGATCGACGCCTCGCTCCCGCAGCGCACATCGTTGAGATCGACGGAGCGTTCAACGTTGTTGGGTCTTAAAGAATACCATTTTCCGTACATTTATGTCAAACGCCTCGCTCGAGAGAGCTAGTTCGCATAAGCGCCGTCATCACGCATAGCGTTAGTGCGTGCGCTTTGTACCTTATTGAATACAAAAATGAAAACATCGTTGCCGCAACGGTGCCGTAACGTTGTTATCACAAATGAAACCTTAGAGAATCGACCTGCAGGCCGCGTTACATTGATGAAAAAATAAATAAATAACACCCAACAGTCACACACGTGTGTCGTGGGTATCAGGAACTACGAGAGACTTTCGGTCTCACAACACCCAGACCCGAAACAAATATCTGTGGGCCATACAGACATTTGTTTCGGTGCGGGAATCGAACCCGTGGCTTCTCGTTTCACAGCCTACTCGTGCACTGCGCCACGGAGGCTCTCAAAATGAGACATATGAACATGTCATCGCAAATTATTTCATAAAAATTGTCGCCATATCTACCTTAAAACGCTCCATTTCAATAGGACTTAAAGTTCAAGAATATGAAATAAATCAAGACTTAAGAATCAAGATAAAATCGTGAACAGTCTATCAACCGTAGCGTCAGATACGTAGAAATCAACGCTAAAAGGTTCTCAAATGAAATTCGGCCGCGCTTCAATGGATTTAATTTAACCTTTCTCCTATATTGAATTTGGTGAAATGCCTGTTCTTTACTATGCTAATACGCCCTTTATAACTACGATCCATAAAATTTGCATCCACGTTTTGACCTTTGCGAACCCGTATCAATGAATATTTGTGGTATTGTGTTTCCGAATACGGATCACTTATGTCTTTATATACGTAAAGAAGACTTGTGTATTTAATGTTGTTTATATTGGTCCCCATTAAAGGCATTTGATCTGATGTTTTATGAGCTTCATATTTTATGACTACTCACACAATTTCGTCCACATAAGCTCACACCTGTATCCCTGAAGGGATAGGCAGAGGTGTACTAGAAAACTAGAACACCTGCATTTCGTCGAGTTTATTTTCGGCCCAGATGTGATGTGATGTGCTAACTTACCACCATATCTGAATTGGTAAAACCTAATATCACTTTGCCCGACCGGGAACTGAACCTATTTCGACACAGTTATTTCGTCTCTTTTTTAAGTACTGTGTGTGATATAGTGATATCAGCTACCCAGTACAAGTACTATACAATAGAGTAATATTTTTTTTATGACACGGCAAAGAGATTATACCTGTTAGTAGTGCAGTGTATTAAAAAAAGCGACTAGCTAAACAATTCAATATTGGTGATCACCAGAATCATGCTGGCCTCTATAAATGCTCCTTCTCAGTTAGAAGAGAGAAGAAGCAAATCGAGTGGATAAGCGGATGATCGGTGCAGACACAGGACACAAGGATGTACCCCCATACTCGCTTCTTCTTCTTCTTCTAAGTCTTGTCGCAAGTGTCGGGAGAAATGGATATACCGGTGTTTCATAAAGTTGGTACCAATAACAATTCCATATACAGGAAGATCGATGTAGATAGTCACGTGCGGCTCGGCCTCCGGTGGCCCATACGCTTATGTAACATATATATGTGCCGCCTCCGACGGGTAAATCGTAATGGTAAAGTAAAAAAAAACTCAATTTTTTGATAAATTTTTAAGGATGAGGATATTAAAATCGGAGTGCGACCTGTAAATTGTCGCCATTACCATAGAAATGGCTTTGTTTATGTTATAAATTGTTTATTCCATTATTATATTTAAATATAAATTATTTATTCCATAGGTAGTTTGCAAATGTACTGCAGCTGACCCAATAATACGGAAAAAATGTTTCTGTCATAAATTCAAGTTCCCATTATTTAAAAACTATATAGGCTTTAGGAAATTATACTGCTAGATTGCTAGCCATACCCTCTTTAAGTGTAGTTATTATTGATACTTATTTTATGGAACACCCAGTATACTGGCTTAACTGGCTAAAATACAAACGTAATATCATAAAATTAAAATAACACCTCAAACCCTTGCATCCATAGAACTAAAGTGTAATAAACGTTTTGAGAGTCACATATAAAACTCTGACGCTGTTGTAACGCAATATATCACTGCTGCAAACTTTGTACAGCCGTTTAATTTTATTACGGCGAACACATTGTTTCGTTCCAAACATATTCAGGCATAAATTCCAAAGTTCGTTGTAATTGAGCGAAGAAACATCTCGGCGGCATTTTGTAAGCTCACGTGAAACTTGCACAGAGTTCATTTAACTAACTTTATTATATGAAAAGTATTTCTTATTTTTTCTTTATTTTTCTTCTTTTAATTTTGCCGTCGCTGTGACCAGTCACAGGAGACAAGTAATTTTGCATAATGAAAAAATTTACCCATTTTCCGCATGAAATTTTCTAAAGGCAAAGTCGGGTTTCCTTGAATTTTGGCAATCCCATGGGCATTGTTAACACAATCCTTGCTAGTAATTATGACGGTGAAAATGGGGATGGTCGTATTTTTTTTAGTCCTGTAATATTAATGTTATACTGCTGGGTGTGGACCTCTTCTACTAATGAAAGGGGGTAGGCCTTAGGCCATTACGCTAGCCTCTTAAATCTTGTGGAGCATTCTCAGGTATGCAAGTTTCTTCAAAATGTTTTCCTTCACCGTTAAAAACAATTATTAATTAATTTATTTATTGGATACAGGCGTGAGCTTATGTTATGTTATGAATACACACTTGGAAAAGTCAGAAGTGAAACAATAAAGAAGAATATTATACATTGAAATAAAACTATTTTTACGGATTCTATCACGATTAGGTTTTAATTATTATTCCCGACGTTTCGAAGGCTTTCCTTTTTTGGACAAATGACACCTCAGTCTGACCCGTGACAACGAAGACTGCAAAGCCTTCGAAACGTCGGGAATAATAATTAAAACCTAATCGTGATAGAATCCGTAAAAATAGTTTTATTTCAATTAAGAAGAAGTCAGAAGAGCATTCTCGGGGTTCGAAGCTGTAACATTCATCTCGACAGTCCATACCAACATAGCTAACATTGGTTAATTTGTGAATTTTGATGTTTATAAAATTAGTCCCCTCCTTGGTCTAGTGGCAACATATATGGGCTGTGGACCGGGCGGTCGTGGATTCGATTCCCAGGTCGGGCAAAGCTAATTTTCTTATTTAGTTTGCCTGAGACTGGATCCCCCGAGGGGGTTGACGTCAGGCAAGTCTTCAGTCCTAGAAACTTAGCCAAATCCTGTTATGCAACATGCTTGAAAAAGTGTGTTGCGCCGACCCCACATTAAGGTGGGATAAGAGAAGGTTAGAAAGAAAGATGTTTATAAAATCAGTCGCGTCCTAGCGAATACACGGATTTGGATTACTGACCCACAAATAGAATTGGTATTATTAATATAGAAAATTATGCTATATGTAATCCTAAAATAAGAAGACGTTTGGATAAGGGTGCAGCCACGAGCCAAGGCTAGTGTTCAATTAGTAACATACTTGTCGTAAAAAAATCTTAGTTCAATGCCCGAATACTTCCAGTGGCAGTACTTATAAGGAAATATAGGTATTATGACAAACGCTTTTGGTAGCTCTCAAAAAGGGACCTCTCAAAGCAATAATTTGGAGTTAATGGTGGAAAATGGCCGAACATTCCGCCTTTAGGTTAGTGGATCTCGAAACCTCGGGCGACCGTTAGGATCCAGTTAATTTTCACTCCTCTTCAAGCGGCCTCTAAAGAATTCGATGATTTCTAAATTGTTCATTCACGAATTCCCAACCGATCCCTTTCAATTTGAAGACATTTTCGATTTGAAATTCTTTTATCATTGGACGTTATTCTCTTTAGGTATTTCAAATTAGCATTTTTAGTCAATTTTTGCAACAGACCTAGTCATTATGACATCGAACTAAGCACTCCATCCATAATATCATTAGTTTTTCTAATAATATAATTAAAATAATGTTCGTAGATTTTTTTCTTTCTACCTGCCCTTATCACCTTAATGTAGGGTTGGCATAACGCACTTTTTCAAGCATGTTGCAGAAAGTATCAGACATCGTCCCCTCTGAGGTGAGGATTATTTGTAGATTTTACAAAATATATTTGACAGACCAATTCTCGCTTCAATGTAACATGGCAAGGTAATATCTTCGCTATACAATTCAAAAGTACCAGTATTCATATTTTCAAATAGTTTCTGTTGATACATCATTCTCTTTACATTATTAAATGCAACTTAAGCTCAACGATAGTCTTAACAAGAATATTGATGTTAACATTTGCAGTAGTGTTACGAATAAACGATGATTTGCAAAACCCAGTTCCAATATTTGTGTGTAATGCAAAACATTTACAAACATTCCCTTTGAGTTGATAATAAACGGCCTACCGCCACTATTGTCTGCTATTGATAAATATTCCGCGGACCTCATTGAATGCGGTATCACGAATTGTGTTACATAAATAAAACGAATAGGAGAATGTATGACGCCAATACATTGAATCATAAAACGGAATGTAAAAATTACTAACACAATGAAGTTTGAAAACAAATAAAATTCTCAAATCCAATTAAATCAAAATAATTTATTGGTGCAGGTGCATTTTATTTTACAACCTGTAAAGATTCTATAAAAAGTAAATAGGTACCAGAACGTTTTTCTTTTTTTTGTAATTAGTTGAACTTTCAGTACCGTTACAAAATAATTTAAGTTTTAGAAAAAGATATATATTTTTTGCATTGTAGTGGAATAAGGGCCTCCTTGGTCCAGTGGCACACTATGGCAGGGCTATGAACCGGGAGGTTCTGGGTTTGATTCCCAGATTGGGCAAAGCGAAGGCAGGCAGCCGGTCGTAAAAACTAAGCCAAATCATTTCTGCAACGTGCTTGAAAAAGTGTGTTGCACCGCCCCCACATTAAGGTGGGAAAAGGGCAGATAAACTGATTAGGTTTAGTGATAAAGAATATGATCTGTGGACCGTGAGATCCTGGGACCATGACATCTAATCCAGGTGGGGCAACACTTACTAATACGATTTGCAGACGAGTTTTCTGTCAACTAACGGCTCGTAAAGACTAAGCCGAATACTTCCTATGCTTGAAAAGAATTTAAAACTTCAAATTACTTTAAAGCAAAGTTATGTAACCCAAAGCACGCAGAAAACGTAATTGTTCTAAACTGAATTTTACTAGGACCTGCTGTTTACTACTAATTAGAGAACAATGTTCTGGCGAAATGCCAGTTCAAGTTAGCATGACAAGTTCAATTTGATAATCACAAAACATGAACTCTGGCTGCATCATTTCGGAACTTTTGGTTGGAGCAAGACTAGAAGAAAGTTTTATTAAAATGGAAATCTTTAACTTGGGCAACCTGGGAGGATTAATTAAAAAAAAATACATAAGCTCACGCCTGAAGAACAATCCCCGAAGTGTTAAGCAGGGGCGAACTAGCAAACTAGAACATCCGCATTTTACCGAGCTTGTTTTTATCCCAGATTTGATAGGGGGCGAGTTACCGCCATATCGGGTATAAATTCCAGACTCCGGGCTGATACTAGGTAAAACCCAATATCACTTTACACGACTCAGATCGAATCCAAGACCTCATGATGATAGTCGTACTGTATACGCAATACCACCACGCCACCGAGGCAATCTATTTAGCTGCATCATTTCAGAATGTAGACTAAATTTTAGTCAGAGCAAGACTAGAGGAATGTCTCATTAAAATAGAAATCCTTAACTAAGGCAAACTAAGAGGACTAATTAAAATTTAATATTTAATCGAAACTTTAGTTGTTGAATTATGTAGTTCCATGGGTGTGTGAAGTCTTAGGTTTGAGACCCAGATCAGGTTTGTTTGAGGTTTTGTGATTAATACCTACGTGTGTTGCCTTCAAATGAAAATAATCTCAGAATGGTAGTCACGTTGTAGACACTTGTCTACTCTTTTCGATGACCCAATCCCCCCTCCCTTTCCCAACCCAAAGGGGTTGGGGAAAAGGGAAGAGGATTCCATCCTTTTAGGTTGCCAATGCACCCATGATTATTTTTGTGTCTTGGGTGTCTATGGGCGGTGGAGATCACTTACCATCACGTGACCCATCTTTTCGTTGGCCAGTTTACTATAAAAAAACTGCCGCAACGCAGTTCGCTATCTCTGACTTTCGTTAAGTGAATGAGATTTTTCACGGCTTAGAATAAAAACGCAAGCATGTCTTATGATATCGAGCAATATAGAAAATTGAGTGTAAAAAGTTATTTTTTACACATATTTTAATGACATAATCGATCTTAAGTTTAACTAAAAGTTTCTAGAACTCCTATCTGTATTCAGGAGACCTTGAAAGTACTTGTAAGGGCGCCTAGATTTTATCGTAGAAATTTATAGCTTCGATGATAAAACTATTTGTAACTTTCCGACCGACATCCAAAAAGGTAGGTCCTTAATTCGTTAGTATTTTTTATGTATGTTACGTGATATCTCCGTCAATGTGGACTAATTTTCAAAATTTCCTTTTTCTTTTGTGTTCGATACAGCTTATTTCAAGGGTGGTCCCATATAAATTTGGATCGAATCAAGTTAGAAGTCAGTTAGTTAAATTTTTATCAGAATACAATTTTCATGATGAAAATTAAAACAGCTTTACCGAATTGAAACTTACACTACGTACATACAAAGGCATCTTCCCGGGGGTAAGCAGAGACGAACTTGCGACCTAGAAAACAATTTGCCGAGCTTATTTCTGTCTCAGATGTGAATAGGTGAGTCTATCGCTATCCCGGTCACGACTTCGAACTTATAGAAACTCATTAAAAAAAACGAAAACTGCTACTGCCCGACCCGGGATTTGAAACGAGGACCTCACAGGTCGGAGCCCAGGGCCGTGACTCTTGACAATCAATTCGACTTCAACTTCGATTAGATTACATTTAGGTTCTTAGGGCGGCTTGCAATACTTCGATAAATCTAGATTTATCCTAGATCTTCATTTAAATATAGGAATACGCTGTAGGATAATTCCAGTTTAGGACTAACTCAAGATTATTTTTATATATATTATATTTGACAGCCTCCGTGGCGCAGCGGGCGAGTAGCCGGCTGTGAAACGTGAGGCCGCGGGTTCGATCCCCGCACCGAGACAAATGTTTGTATGGCCTACAAATATGTGTTTCGAGTCTGGGTGTTGTGAGACCGAAAGTCTCTCGTAGTTCCTGATACCCACGACACAAGACTCGATCTTAGTGTGGGGTCAGGACTATGTATGTGACTGTTGGGTGTTATTTATTTATTTATTTAAAATTATACTGAAATAGAGTTAAAAAGTGTGCTAAGGTCGCGTTAAAAATAGCCAAATCGATCGATTTGGGTGGAATTTTAAGTCAATCACAAGAATCGGAGTTAAAGTCGACTCGAGTCTTAAAAGTCAGCGCCCAGGGGACACTATCCTACAGAACTCGAATTATCCTACAGAAACCGTACCGTAATTTTTAACGTGACATTAGTGCACTTTTTAACTCAATTTCGGTGAAATATTAAGTCAATAAATGAAACCGAATCGAATTCAAATTCGAATCGAGTGGCAAGAGTCAAGGGGCAGGTTCTGCCAATAAACCAATGCAGCGACAAACTAAATATAAAACGAATTAAACGTTATCCAGGGCATCACGTTCCTCCACTTTATATACTTCATTTACATTGTCTGAGCTAGGAACATTGTCAACTGTGGCCTAATTACGTAACGCGCAATAAACATACCTACAAGCTACACTGACGTCATTAATGCATAATGGATGTAATTAAAACTCAAGATTGCTGATAGATTTCCATTAGAGTTGTAACCCAGTGTAAGTGTTATAAATTACTTATTTACAATTTAATTCCATTACACAGTTCAATTTACAACATTTATTTTATTTAAATAACTTTCTCTCTTAAAATATACGCGGAAATATATTAAATGTAAATTGTGATTTACGTGAAAACTATGTAAATATAACGTTGGTAAATACCGAGAGTAGGTAATGAGTAAATTGATACACGAATTATTGTTGTTAGTGAATAATTATGGAAACTTAATTGATTTTATTTATTTATTTTTAGGTTATGTTACAGTAGGTATAAACAACTAATTTAATTTTAAAAATCTAATATCACTTTTCCTGACCCCGGGGTCTGAGATCTCAGGACGATAGTCGTACCGCGCACGCAATACCACCACGCAGTAGCGTAACTATCCTGTTAGGGCTCCTGGCAAATTTATCTGACGGGGCCCCTTTTTACCGCGGGGGGGGGGGGGGTTGAGGTTGCCCTTTAGCCGACGTAGAGGACTGTTGGGCTCAAGGCGTTTTCGATCTGGGGCCTCCTTCCGGTCAGCGCGGGACCCCCCTTTGGTCATTGGTCCGTGGCATTTTGTCACGTATGCCACCCTATATTTAAGTCACTGCCACTACATCACCGAAGCAGTATTTAAATAAATCATCGTCATCAGCCATAGGCCTATGTTCAGCAGTGGACGTCCTATAGCTGATGATGATTTAAATAAATAACATACTATAAAGACATTAACCAATCAAGAGCGTGCTAATGTTTAAAATAGGATAACAATACTAACAAAGTCGCTATAAATTGTCTATATAATCAAACAACGCTCATACCGTCTATAAATTATAATCTAAATATCATAAAGCGTGTGTTATAATTACATACGATAGTTTGAGTTATAATTGGATCACGACTAAATTATATTTTGACGACGCTGGCCTGCGACCAAGTACTGATTATAGCAGACATATAATAACAATATTACCCTGAAGTATTTTTTTACCACGCGGAAAAATCCACTTTTTTTTTTTAATACAGTCAACAGTCCTAGACCTGAACCCACAATAGGTATAACCTGTATCGTAGGTGTCAGAGACTATGAGAAACTTTCGGTCTCACAACACCCAGACTTGAAACTAATATCTGTGGGCCACACAAACATTTATCTCAATGCGGAAATCGAACCCGCGGCCTCTAGCTTCACAGTCGGCTACTCTCCCACTGCGCCACGGTGGCTGTCGACACTTAATGGATACCTCCCAACCCGGGAACAGTGGGATGGTTATGCCGGAGTCGTTAGTCTTGCGCCCTAATCCACAACGAGTGTATTAGGCCGGGTCCCTAACCAAATACCTACACCGACACTGCCGACTAAAAAACCCGTGGTTGCCTTCTTCAGCGCATATGAGACGGTTCCGGGGGATCCGGAGTAACCTCTGGATTCCTGCCGGAACTGTGCACGTTACCTTTCAGACCATCTTATCCTGAAGGCTCCGGGCTGATATTGAAAAACAAACCAATATCATTGCCCGACCCGGGAATGAAACCCTAGACCTCAGGACAGTAGTAGTACCGAAATACATCTACGCCACAGAGGAAATCAGCAACACAATATTATGCTTGTGTATAATTTTCGATCAATTCACTGTCTATCAACATGAAAGTTATTTTCTTTAAGTTCAAGAACAAATGTTTTGACACAGATTCCTTAATCCAACTGGCAACTCTAGATTCGCCGAGATTCACGCCACCCACGTTTATAGCGCTATACTCAGCGTCCATTGCAACGTTCGCAATAGCTCCCTCGCGTCAATACCGTCTCGTACTTACCGCAGCTATAAAGCGATATACCGTTTAGAACATGGGGTTTACGATTGAATTACAATATCAACGTCGTATTTATTGTGCATTTAAACGGTTTTATATTGAAAATTTGAAACGAAGCCAAATGTCGCGGAGTCGTCGCGACGTCTCGGCCAGCAAATCAAACGCGTCATAACAATAAGTGCGATCTCAGTATCATACTGTACGTTGAGTATAAAAAACGTATCGACAGAAATGATACACGATTATCGAAAACAATACGGCAAAAAGTGCATACTTACAAAAGTTAACAAACATCCAAAATTTATAAAAACAAGTGAAATAAAATCTTTAACAATGTGCCACAGTTAAGCAAACTCATCAATCTTTTCGAAAATACTTCAAGTACGGAGCTAAAAGACTTCAAACTAAACTTTGACGTGAAAGCAAGACCGCTCAATTTTGGTGGCAAACAAATGAAAAACAATGTAGCGAACGTAGCGAAACGCGTGGACGTCGCAAACGCGACGCCAGACCCAAACGTGTATTGTGAAGTTAGAATATACAAATCGAGTTTAGTGAAAAATAAAAGGCCTGGTAGAAGGAGAGGCAAGTGTAAGAAAAGGGTTAGGTTTTTGGACACAGAAGTGCCGAAAAGGGCATCGTTGTGTGAACGTTTCGTAAGATTTTTCCATTTCCTTTGGCAGTGTACTAGCTCGAGAGTCAGGACTGCTTTACGTAAGTGAAGATTTGTTGTTTTTACGTAGCGTTTATATTTTTTCTGTATTTGTGAAATTGTTGGTGAAACGTTTAAGATATTCTTAAACCTGCCATTATTTTCGTTATATTTACTCTACTATGCGTGTACTTCAATGAATGTAATAGATACATTGAAATAATGTTAATATTGTAGCTTTTTAGGAAAGTAAAAACCTAAAATGTGTTCTGAGATTTATGAAACAGTGCATCTCATAACTTCTTCATTCATTATGATGCATTGTCATGATAATTTATATTTAAGTTTGATTTTGTCAAAACAATAATACCATAAAACTGTTATAATAGAATTATAGCTATACTTTTGATGAAGGTTGTTCAAAATAAAACCTGAACAATTTCCAACTTCCAGCACATTTTTTACTTCATAAGTGATTTCGCAAGATATCAGCTTTCATTAATTTATCCAAACGACTGTAATGTACACTTACATAGCAATTTTCAACTTAAAGGCCTGTTAGCTATGAGTAATATCCCAAATAATACACTATTGGCTTTAGCTATAAAAACTTATTTGCCGTTGACTTAAGCACATCTCCACATTACATAGACTTAATTATGTCTATTAGGGACTTCCCCTCTTTCAGATCTCGCTCCATACCAACTCTAATAAACGTATCACATAATTACATTGCTAATGGAACCATTCAGCGGATAATAGTATACTTCAATAACTCAAGTAGTATTCCGACCGCTTATATTTACTCTGTGGCTTTTATTCGGTAAGAATGTGAGAGTTCAAGGATAGAATAGAGCATAAAATATATTTATGAGGAATATTATCCATTAATAACTTTGTTCAAGTGATGTAGTATAGGTATATTTGAAATAATTAATGTTTCCGAAATGTCTCCCAAGTATGAGCAAAGTTTTTCATTATTCTTGCTTACTATCTACCTTTGCCTCGACTGCCTCGGTGGCGTGATGGTATTTCGGTACGACTACCGTTCTGAGGTCTCGGGTTCGATCCCCGGGTCGGGCAAAGTGATATTGGATTTTTCCATATTAGCTCGGAGTCTGGAATTTGTGCCCGATATGGCGATAGGCTCGCCCCTATCACATCTGGGACGGAACTAAGCTCGGCGAAACGTGGGTGTTCTAGTTCGCTAGTGCGCATCTGCCTACCCCTTCTGGGATACAGGCGTGAGCTTATGTTATGTTTGTTTATCTACCTTTATCCCACCTTAATATTGGATCGGCGCAAAACACATTTACAAGCGTGTTGTAAAAAGGCTTTGGCTTATTTTTCTGGCTGCTTAACGTCAATATTCGTCTAGAGGATCGAGTTCCGTGAAAATAGTGTTAGAACCACCCCGCTCGACCTGGGAATCAAACCTAAGACCTATCGGATCACAGTCCATATACACTGCAGTGGCGAAAATCCATATAACATGATTCCTTCCGGCTTACTTTTTCCGAATTTTTTAGCCATAAAAATATCTTTAAGATAAACATAACTTGTATTAAAAGGCTTCCCTTTTGAAAATTGTAACCCTTCGCCTTATAACACTAACAGCCACTAGACCAAGCAGGCGCCATAACTCAATTTTTTTCACGACACAAATGTATCGGAATTATCTCTACGGACCAAATTATATACTTATAGCCATATCTCACCGGTCTAATTGGCCCATTTCAATTCCCAAAGGTTCTCCGCCCGGCGTCAGTTACACACGCTTACTTCATCTCAACGGTTATGGAGCAGAACTTTATCCTTCTTGAAGTACGAAATACATGAGTTAAGGGACGTGACGATATTTTGTATAATATACTTAATGCTAACCCTCTCGCACCTCGTTGGAATTTAACATCAGCAGCAGGTCGATTCTCTAAGATTTCATTTGTGAAAACAACGTTGCGGCATCGTTGCGGCAACGATGTTGTCATTTTTGTATTCAGCAAGGTACAAAGCGCACGCAATAGCGCTATGCGTGATGACGGCGCTTATGCGAACTAGCTCTCTCGAGCGAGGCATTTGACATAAATGTATGGAAAATGGTATTTTCTAAGACCTAACAACGTTGAACGCTCCGTCGATCTCAACGATGTGCACTGCGCGAGCTCATCGTCGATCGCAACGTTGTGGCGTTTCTTAGAGAATCGACCTGCAGGTGTGACGTCGTAAATATTATAAGGCCTTGGAAATTGCTCACTTCTATAGAAAAGAACAAGTTCATGAGTTTCATTTAAATTCTTGAATCTCATAATATGTATAAATTACTTATTATCTTAAATATCATGGCACACCTCTGCCTCATAGGTGTAACAGAGACTGTGGAATAAGCAGCTATTTCACTAATTTTAACATACAACAAAATTATGACTGCCTCGGTGGCGTGGTTGTATTTCGGTACGACTACCGTCCTGAGGTCTCGGGTTCGGGTCTGGGTCGGGCAAAGTGATATTGGTTCTTCCACATCAGCCCGGAGTCTGGAATTTGTGCCCGAAATAGCGATAGGCTCGCGCCCTATAACATCTGGAACGAAAGTAAACTTGGCGAAATGTACGTGTATGCTACTCAAATTCATTTTGACTTGAGAATTACACATACATACATAACATAAGCTCACGCCTGTATCCCCGAAGGGGTAGGCAGAGGCGCACTAGCGAACTAGAACACCCACATTTCGCCGAGCTTAGTTCCGTCCCAGATGTGATAGGGGGCGAGCCTATCGCCATATCGGGAACAAATTCCAGACTCCGAGCTGATATGAAAAAATCCAATATCACTTTGCCCAACCCGGGGATCGAACCCGAGACCTCAGAACCGTAATCGTACCGAAATACCACCACGCCACCGAGGCAGTCACTTGGGAATAAAACCCAGGAATTCACATATTTCCTCCATCACCAAAGCAATATTCCAAGAAGTGCATGACTCTGCAGTTCAATTTCCGTAACATTAGTATAATATTCGAAAGCGATTCGAATAATAAATTCGAAATTGGCATCAATTTAGCAACCGTCGATCATACAAAAGTACTGACCCTACCCGCATGTATACTGCAGAGGAAATTGCCTAGAGGCAGAATTGTTGCCTACATCCTCTGATGTAACTAGCCTCTCGCAAATAGGCCCACTGCGTCTATTCCTTTGGCGAGCCGCATCTACGTTCAACTTTATTTTTGTGTTTATAATAAACCTTATTTTATACATTTTAGTTGCTCTTCTGTAAAAGGAAATTTTTCTGCCGATTTTGTTCAGTCATATTTTATTCATGTTCAGTCAACACGCTTTTTCAAGCATGTTACAGAAAGGATTTGGCTAAATTTTTACTACCACCTGCCTGCCTGACGTCAACCCCCTCTGAGGGATCCAGTCCCCGGCAAATTAAATCAGAAAATTCGCTTTGCCTGACCTGTGTATCGAACGCACGGCCTCCCGGTCCACAGCCCATAAATATATTATTGTGCTGCCACTAGACCCTGGAGGCGACTGATGACTGACAGAATATTTATGTAGTCATAAATAAAATTATTTAAGTCTATTTTTATAATATCGAATCATAATAAACCTACATAATTTATAAGCGATACATTGATACCGAATCAAAATACCACAATTTCATGCAAATCCTTGAACTCGAACGCGCATAAATTACACACACTTACGTTATAAATGTAGAGCGGATGATGCTCGCTTTAAATCCTTCTCGATTCGAATCAGCCGGGATTTGAATCCGTTTTTAAAGACCTATAAATCGGAGGAGCGATCGAATTTGGGTTAACACGAAACCTGTTATATTTGGATACAAATAAGAGCATACTTCCGCTGTAGTGTTGATTTTGCCGTTTATTCAGCCGACTAATCTGCCTAGCTTTGTACGGCTATAATATATAAACGGCTATAAATGGCGCTTCCCTTCCATCGCAATAAGATGTTTCTTCATCGTTAAAAAAATGTCTCGAGAAATTCGAACATACTATTTACGAGTAACTTAGTTCAATTGAATGTTTTTTTTTTATAGCAGACTGGCAAACGAGCAGATGGGTCACCTGATGGAAAAAGATCTCCACCGCTCATAGACACCTAAGACACAAAAATTATGGGTGCTTTGCCAACCAAAAAGGCGGGAAATAGGGATTCGGAAAGGGAATTGAGCCTCCAGAAATCACACTCACCGAACGAAACGCGACAGCTGCCACTGTACGAAGGTTTTCGTTTCCGTTTTCTGTAAGACAGTGGTATCAAACCGGTCGAGCCAGCCCATTTGTGCTGTAAACATAACTGTCTACAGCGTGGCTCTCCCACTCAAAAAGCAAGCCTCTGCTAGAACCGAGTTATTAAAATCATAATAAGAACAATGTAAAAATTAAGTCATATTGCGTACTTTCTAAAGCGTGAAGCGTAAAGAATGTTAATTTTTAAGTACAAAACAAGACGTAGAATAAAAAATCTTTATAATTGAATCACACTTTCGAGTTCCTGCCAGTTTTCCCAAATGACTTTTAACCCTTTAAATAATTCAACGTTATAGGTGTTTTAGTACAATACTTTAGAATTAGCGGACTTTAATGTCTTCTTTAAATCATTTTAACGCAGGCTAGGTAAATTACATTTCCTTATTTATAGGGGTGTCTCCTGTCCCGCCTTTATGAATAACAGCCAAAGCGTGACACTGGTACAATTTATGCATTTTTTTACTAATACTTTTAAATTATGTATACTGAAACCTTTAGAGGGAGTTGAGGTCAGAAAGGCAGCCGGTCGAAAAAAGTAAGCCGAATACTTTTGGCATTGCTTGTAAAATATAAAAATATTGCCCTTCGATAAGCCTGTTTATTTCATATCTATAAGTTACATTTCAAATTATATTAGTAGTTAGTATTTTTTTAACTATAGTTTTTTTACTGCCTCGGTGGCGTGGTGGTATTTCGGTACGACTACGGTTCAGAGGTCTCGGGTTCGATTCCCGGGTCGGACGAAGTGATATTGGATGTTTCCTTATCAGCCCGGACTCTGGAATTTGTGCCCGATATGGCGATAGGCTCGCCCCCTATCACATCTGGGACGGAACTAAGCTCCGCGAAATGTGGGTGTTCTAGTTCGCTAGTGCGCTTCTGCCTACCCCTTCGGGGATACGTCATTATGTCATTATGTTATTTTTTTAACTGAGATCCTAGCTGTTAGTTTTGTTAAATTATTTTTTATATTGTTGATAGATATGTACCCCTACTGGGTAAAGGCCTCCTCCAATATCTTCCACAGTTCTTTGTCGTTGCCAATATTCATCCAATAATTACCTGCTTTTTAGGGTTCCGAAGCCAAACACTTTTCAAGCATGTTGCAGAAAGGATTTGGCCAAGTTTTTACGACCGCCTGCCTACCTGCTATACCCATTACCGGGAAATTAAATTGAAAAAATTGGTTTGCCCGACCTGGGAATCGAAACCAGAACATCGCACAGCCCATATATGCTACCACTAGACCACTGAGGGGATTATAATTAATACTAATAAAATAATGCTTGTCTGCTAGCTCATAAATTATACTAGATCATTCCGTTTTAATGACACGGTTTCTTCGTGACACAACCTTCAGCATTAACATGATGGATGTATGACACGAACTCAATAATTAATGCCAACTCAGAAACATTGTAGCCGAAATTAATAGTAATCTGTTAAACATGCAGCCAAGAGTGTCACATGACTAAATATGACTTAAAAACTAAAGCATTTTTTCTATTTAAATAAATACATAAATACACCCAGCAGTCACACACATAGTCCTGACCCCACACTAAGATCGAGTCATGTGTCGTGGGTATCAGGAACTATGAGAGACTTTCGGTCTCACAACACCCAGACCCGAAACAAATATATGTGGGCCACACAGACATTTGTCGATCGAACCCGCGACCTCACGTTTCACGGCTACTCGCCCACTGCGCCACAGAGGCTGTCAATGAATTAAAATTAATCATGATCATTAATTAAATTGCTTTTTATTTTATAGTAATTTCAACATTATTGTGGTTGTAAATATACAACAAATTGTATTTTTATTCCAAAAAACAATAAAATCAATGATTATCAGATTATATTTCATTTTCACTAACAATTATTCGAATAAAATACTTCGCAAATACAACCCAATACATAAAATACAGTATAAAGAAATAACAATACACAAAAACATTAATTACAAAACAAATTAAAAATATTTTTTGTTTCAACAAAATTAATTCTATTGAGTGTACAAATTTAAATACGTAAGCAGTCATTATAAGTTTGGCCCCGGGGAGGCAAATCGGGCCCTACCAATTTCCGTCCTCAAATATAATAGGAAATCGAAATACTCTCTCCATCGTTTTCCTTTCTCCTAGCTGAATATTTGCTAAGTATCTTTTTCAAAGCAATTAGTCGGAAAATTATTTAATTATAAATAATTTAATTTAATGAAATTTATTGGATTGAATTGAATGGAATCGCCTTCTTAAAATCAAAATAAACTAGATAGGTAATGACTTATATAACCCTCAGAGGGGGTTGACTTCAGTTAGGGAGCCGGTCGTAAAAACTTAGCCAAATCCTTTCGGCAACATATTTGAAATAGTGTGTTGCGCTGAACCCACATTTAGGTGGGATAAGGGCAGGTAGAAAGAAAGAAAGACGTTAGAAGTTATTACCTAACTTATAACTAATAATTATTTCTTAAGCCTAAGCATTTCGTGAGTTAAGTAAAATTTTCGGTGGCCCAAACGCTACCTATTTCCAATTCACCAATAATTTCCTTTAATATCGGCGTCATTCATAAGATTTTTCTATTGATCAAAATCACGTACCATTAGGTTATTTATCTACTAGTTTAACAATTTCTGTTATAAAACATCACACAAGAATCAGTATTTTTTTTATAGCAGGGACTTGCAAACGAGCAAATGGGTCACCTCATAGTAAGTGATCTCCAACGCCCACAGATCCAAGACACGAAATCATGGGTGCATTGCCAACCTAAAAGGAGGGAAATAGGGGTTGTGTAAGGGATGGGGGAAATTGGATCACATGAAATCTCACTCACCGAACGAAACGTGACAGTAAGCTGCCACTTTAAGTCGGTTTTCTGTGAGATAGTGGTATCAGACCATTCAAGCCGGCCCATTCGCGCTATAGACAAACTGTCTACAGCGTGGCTCTACCACTCAAAAAAGTGGCAAAAAATAAATAAACTCATTCTATCTACCTATCCCTCATAGGGGATGACGTCAGGCAGGCGGTTGGTTGTAAAAACTAAGCCAAATCCTCTTTGCAACATGCTTGAAAAAGTGTGTTTCGCCGACCCCACATTAAAAAAAGTGGGATAAGAGCAGGTAGAAAGAATTCTATCTACCTAACATTAATATGCAACAGATCAATCTAGATTTATTGTTATTAAATAATTATAATATGTATAGTGGATGCAGAATGAACAATTATGGAGAATATTAATTGACGCAACTGCCAAATACAAGTGACTCCGACAGGACGAGCGAGCGGCATTATTTAATTACCAAGTGTCGATTGTAATTTCATCAATTCGTGGTCATTGACACTGATATGCTCGTATTATCCATTGGCAAAATTGATTGAGACGAGAATATTGTGTTATACAGTCAAATAAATTGGTTGAGAAATTAATAAATACATATTTGAATCCTCGTTTGGACTGCCTCGGTGGCGTGGTGGTATTTCGGTACGACTACGGTTCTGAGGTCTCGGGTTCGATCCCCGGGTCGGACAAAGTGATATTGGATTTTTCCATATCAGCCCGGAGTCTGGAATTTGTGCCCGATATGGCGATAGGCTCGCCCCCTATCACATCTGGGACGGAACTAAGCTCGGCGAAATGTGGGTGTACTAGTTCGCTAGTACGCCTCTGTCTACCCCTTCGGGGATACAGGCGTAAGCTTATGTTATGTTATGTTATGTTATATTTGAATACCAGAAGATTTACGATCCCACAAAATTAAATCTTATGAACATTCATTTTGAGTCTAAACTGGCAAACAAATACTATAACTCATTTAAAGGTATATATTAAGGCAACTTGCAGCGCTATTGCTTATCTACAGTTAAACCTAAACTCGATTTATCCTACAGCTCACTCCTATCTCCAAATCAATTTGAGATAAATAGAGATTTATCGCAGAGCTGCAAGTGCCCCCTAGGTACTGACTTAATCAGATCGGTGGTCTATGAATGACGAACGCATGTGCCTATCATCTAATGGGAATCATCATCATCATCAGCCACAGGATGCCTGTCGGCCGACGAAACAGCTGCCCACGTCATCCTAGAATGCGAAGGCGTTGCTGCACAACGGGCTGAAATCCTCGATACATCGAGGTCGCTTCGAGAAGCCTGTGGAGACCCCAGGAAAATCCTGCGCTTCTGGTCGGAGCTAGGCTGGCTAGATTTCTGGCTAGCATTCGCGTCACGCACAATGGCCCACTTTTTATGAGACCTAGTGCGGAAAAAGGAGCCCACACAACAAACAAACAAATAGCCACAGGACGTCCACTGATGATGACGTCCAACGCCTTTCCTAAAGATTTGTAGATCCACTCTAGAGGAAATATACCTCTATACATTGGAAAAGGGAAATAAATAAATAAATAATAAATAACACCCAACTGTCACATACATAGTCCTGACCCCACACTAAGATCGAGTCTTGTGTCGTGGGTATCAGGAACTACGAGAGACTTTCGGTCCCACAACACCCAGACCCGAAACAAATATCTGTGGGCCACACAAATATTTGTCTTGGTGCGGGGATCGAACCCGCGGCCTCTCGCTTCACAGCCGGCTGTTCGCCTGCTGCGCTACGGAGGCTGTCTGTCTGTAATGGGTATAAACTCCATCCATAATATCCTTATTTCTATGTTTCCTAAATAATATAATTAAAAGATTATTTGTTGATTTTACTAAATATATATTTTGGTAGGGGAGACCGTGGTACAGCGACCTTCACTCATCTAAAAATAAATTATAAAAAAATTGCTATGAACACGTGAAATAGTGGAATAGGCGTGTTTGTAAATAAATGATATTTGTTGAAAAAAAATGTCCTATCTAGTTATCAGATGAGTGAAGGTCGATGTACCACGGTCTCTTAGACCATTTGACAGACCACATGACTTAACATGACAAGATAATATTTTCTTCTCTATACAATTCAAACGTACCAGTATCAACATTTCTCAATAGTCTCCGTTGATACATCATCCACTTTACATTATTAAACTATGCACCATAAGCTCTACGATAGTCTTATCAAGAATAATGATACTAACATGGGCCTCCGAAAATCTAATCAAGACAAAGTAACTATCATCATCATCATCATCATCAGCCATAGGACGTCCACTGCTGAACATAGGCCTGCCCCAGAGATTTCCAGATCGACCTGTGGGAAGCGGCCTGCATCCAGCGAAAGGAGCTATCGCGTCATGCCAATTATCTGTAAGAAGTTGGTACTAGCCCAGTCGAACCGGCACACTCAAGCGGTACACTACTTTAAATATATAGCGTAATAAATCGTAGAAACGTATTCAGGTTGCCGTTGAAAAGATTCCGCACTAAACACACTATAAATTACATGCAGTGAAAAATGTTTGAATAACATAATTACGAGTATTTTAACATAACATAACATTCTCTTTATAATTGAGCCAAACAGCACTAGAAGTGTAAATCTTGCTAATATAATAAATCAGCTAATGTTTTGACGGATCGGACTATGTTTGCTTGATCGTTATTTATGGCTCTATTGCATTTCGAATGCATTGTGAAATGGTTATTGTGGACTAAAAATATGTTGAATTTTGAAAGTATTTGTATCATCATCATCGTCATCAGCCATAGGACGTCCACTGCTGAACATAGGCCTCTCCCAAAGATTTCCAAATCGACCACAGTATTTGAATCCAATATTAATAATATTAATGTATTTTGAATCGCGTCTTTGGTCTAGCAAAATATATGGACTGTGGACCGAGAGGTCCTGGGTTCGATTCCCAGGTCAAGCAAAGCGATTTTTTTAATTTGATGTGCACGAGACTTGAATTTACATAGAGAGTTGATTACAGGAATGCAGCCGGTCGTTAAAACTAAGCGGAATCCTTTCTGCATGCTTGAAATGTGTGTTGCGCTGACCCCACATTATGGGACAAAGTCGTATTCAGAGAAAGAAGGTGTTTGTACCCAAGAATTATTTATATTACGCTTCTTCCATTGACCATAATTCCACTACTTGCATTTTTTATATCAGATACTGGCAAAAGAGCAGATGGGTCACTTGGTGGTAAATGATCTCCCCCGCCCATAAACACCCAGACACAAAAATAATCATGGGCGCGTTGGCAACCTAAAAGGAGGTTAAAAGGGAGGAGGGAATTGGGCGACCGAAAATTTCATTCACCAAACAAAACTAGACAGCGAGCTGCCACTTTTCGTCGGTTTTCTATGAGACAGAGATATCAAACCGGTCGAGCCGGCCCATTCGTGCTGTAGACGTAATTAAATAAATAAATACACCAAACAGTCACACACCTAGTCCTGACCCCACACTAGGTATAACCTGTATCGTGGGTGTCAGATACTATGAGAGACTTTCGGTCTCACAACACCCAGACTTGAAACAAATATCTGTGGGCCACACAAACATTTGTCTCAATGCGGGAATCGAACCCTCGGCCTCTCGCTTCGCAGCCGGCTACTCGCCCGCTTCGACACGGAGGCAATTACATTCTACATCGTGGCTCTACCATTAAAATCTCTGTAATAAAATCAATATTATCTTAGTATTCAATGTTGCAATAGTGATATCGTAAACGAATTTAATTATTTTCTTACACGAATTAATGAACACTGAAAAACACAAATAGATTTAAAGCCCATTAACATACTCTTCGGCACGTTCGTAGCGTAGAACAATGCGAGGGGTAATATATTCATTTGAATATGATTTTGAACTTTGAAGCAACTTAATAAAGCTCACATTTAAGACACAAGTAATACATTTTATTAGTAGGACTTGTCATAATTCTCATTATTTATGTAAATTCTCGAAGCCAGGAGAAGCGAAGAAGAATTCTTTTATTATTATTATTTTAGATAGATTATAGAAAATCACTTAACACCACAATAATCTCAAAACAATAGCTAAATTTTAGAGGCGAAGAAAATTAATTATTAATATGTACATAAAACATTCTAAATGTAATCATGCAATTACTTTAATGGAAGTATTCTTCATCACTGCTGCTTTATTATATATGTATAAAACTTAATTTTGCACTATTTTATAACTAGCTATAAAGTAAACTTGCCGTGTATATAAAACAGCAGAAATAAATTTATAAAACAGTTTTACGTTAAAATAAAATAAATTAAAAAAGTTAAACTTTTCATTAAGGAAACTGTAACTGTTATATTAAAAACAAACTAGTTATACTTTATCACGTGTCACTTTGGCTCAACCTCGATAAAACATACGTAAATGTTCGAATACATACGGACTAAGTAAATTTTGACATGTCTAATCATTAAATTGCATTTGAATTGTTGTTTCAAAGACGTTGATGCGAGGTCTCGGTTCCATCACACGGTACGTAACGTACCAATTGAGACCTTATTATCTAGGTCCTAGAGCTTAGGACCGTACGAAAACTTAAAGCACTGATCTCATGTTGACTTAACGAAATTTGATCAGAAAAATATTTTTTATATCATTCACCTTAAGTCTATTTTCATATATGCGATGAGGTGTATTGCCTACTCGTTTTGATCTGTGGGCATAGAGAATCGAGCCCCCTTTATTCTCTATGATCATATGAATCAGTTAAGCGATTGTATCACGTAAACTGAATGCAATTCGTTTTGAAAAATGTTATCTATGCCATTTTCTTTAAGTATGTATTTCATTAATGCGATAATTTGCATAACACACTCGTTTTGAACTTTAGTCATAGTCTCTTCTGTAGTATACAACAATAAAGAAATACACATTGTCACTTACTAGGTGTAATCACAGTGTATTTGGCTGTGATTTTTGGGTCCGAGTCATAGGTCAGGCAACATGTGACATTTGGACACATTTTACCCGGGACTGAAACCTCCAAAAGGGGTTTACGTCAATCAGGTGGCCCGACGTAAACGCTAAAGCCAAATCCTTTGTGCAACATGCCTACAAAAATATGTGGCGCCGACTGTACATTGGACTGGCATAAGAACAGGGGAAAAAAAAGAGTACTACAAAATAACCAGCGGGTTTAGACAAGTGGCTTGTACGCTAGTCGAATAGAGTGGTAATAAATGTATGGGAATGTAAAATAAATGTATGGGAATGACATAAGAGTACGCCGCATATAGCGTACTCGTATGTCATTCCCCTACATTTATTATTTTCGACTATTCTATTCAATTAGCGTATCAGCCACTTGTCTAAGCCCGCAGATTGCTTAGCTATCTTCGTTTAGCTTAAAATATTCAGTTACGTTATGACACTATATAATATTCAGTGTTCAGGTCGGAATTTATTAATATTTTTAAGGTGGTATATTTTCTGCAATAATAACATCGATTCTTTACTTCATTTAAGCGGGAAAGAGGTACTAGGTAATGCACACGATTTCATATTTAAAATGCTATTGTTTTGTATTCTTACCGTCGGGTATGAACTGACCTGTGACCATCTTTTGTTAATGAACCTGATCTCCGGCGTGTACAAGAATAGAAGTGTTTACAACACCTCCGATTTTATAAACATTCTCCATCGCATCGCTGATTGTAGCTAGAACCATCAGGCGTTGATGTACTGACGTATGACCACCACAATTAATACATCAAGGATTTAATCTAGATTTAAACAAGTACTGAACTTTCTAACAGTTCTATTCTCAAAAAGTTTAATTTTGAATTTGTCTATATTTTTTCCGCACAATCTTTTTACATATCTAATTCAAAAGCGTACGGCGCAACATTTAACATTCAAGACATCATTTCACTAGTTAAAACAGTTAATTATAAATATTATCTACTATTTTTATTAAACGAAATTCTCGTAACGTAATATTCGTACAAAACTTTTATTTATAAGTTTTCCGGTAACGTTTATTTCAATGTATGTTTACCAGTATGAATACCGAAAGTAAAACACATAATAAAGTCTTTGCCATTTATTATGCTACAAACGAAAATCGAACAACTTTATAAAAGCGAACAAAATATGGCGGGAATAAATGTGCACAAATAAATAACGAGATAAGTGTAGGCGCGAAAAATGATATGATAGGAAACGAGTGGAATTGCGTGGCTCTGAGCGCAATACTTTAAATATTTCCTACCATTTATCATATCGATCAGTCTTCGATTGGCTGTATAATCATTCAGAACGACGTAAACCAACAGTTGGCATGAAATCGGCACCGTGGACAATGTACCCGCGTTTATTATTGGAACTTTAGTGTTACAACTCCACGCATTTCGCTGTCCGATGTAAAGTCTTTACAGCTTCGTACGTGGACTGACTGCTACTGATATGCATTTACGCGCAGTATATTCTGAGCTTCCGAAACAAAAGGTATTCACAGTGGTGTGCTATATTATGAATGTGATAAAAAACAAAGTTAGTAACACAATGTCGGTGAATATAGACATGGACACGTTTTCGCGGAAGAACAATCTTCGACGGCGTACGCTGAACACGCTCAAATCGGCAGTGACTGCTTTGAAACAAATCACTAGTAAGTGCTTTTGTGTACTGTTTCTCAGGCGGTCAACGTTATTTATTCTTTCACGGTATATTGCGGACTTGAGATCTATAACTTGGCCATAAGTTCTCTGATATTTGAAGCAAGCGACTATGTAAATTAATTTGTATGAAAAACGTCAATTCCCCACGTAACCGCTAGACGAGTTCGGGTGTTTGCCATATAAATGTTAGGTTGTCGATAACGAGAAATTTCTACAAAATTCATGGTCGAGTTACTTTAGCTTTTTTGAATGTTTTGACATTCTCGCTAGCGACTATAAGACTTGGATGACAAACGTAACGCCTATAGCAGTTCCATGGGCAATTAATATTCGTCATACAAATTAATTAACGTAGTACATACATACATACATAAGCTCACGCCTGTATCCCCGAAGGGGTAGGCAGAGGTGAACTAGCGTACTAGAACACCCATATTTCGCCGAGCTTAGTTCCGTCCCAGATGTGATAGGTGGCGAGCCTATCTCCATATCGGGCACAAATTCCAGACTCCGAGCTGATATGGAAAAATCCAATATCACTTTGCCCGACCCGGGGATCCAACCTCAAGACGGTAGTCGTACCGAAATACAACCACGCCACCGAGGCAGTTCGAGCATTTTACATAGTCTCTAGCGAGAAACGTAAAAAAACACATGTTTGAGCCTCTTATATCACCAGATTGGCTGAATGAATCGGCATAAAGACTATTGCAAAGATTTGTTTGGCGCCCATTTACTGGTTTTATATTGGTGATATCTTTTTTCCGTATCAAGGTTACTGAAACTTTTTTTATCACCAAGAATACTAAATATGAAAAGTGACGACTCAATTTTCTCAACCGACTCGAAAACGGGAAGATTGAAATGAATGACGTGACTGATCCTATGTACATTTGGAAAAGATTAACTTGTATAGTTAGTTTATTTTTCTTTTTTTTAATGCCAACGTGGGCAAACGAGCTAGCGGTCCGCCTAATGGTAAGCGGTAACCGCCGCCCATAAACTTAAGCAATGCCAGGGGCACATCCAAGCCGCTGCCTACCGTGAAGTGAGTATTCTTTTTAAACCTCGTTTAAAAGTTTTGTCAAAGCAAAAGAAAATACACTTTCAGCTCAACGTTCAAGTTACCCGAATATACCACCGGGACCTTAGGGTCAGGCCAGTTATTTGGGATATTGAAAATCAATAGATAAGTAAACCTTTGTAAAATAGAGCTGTTGTAAACAATGAGAGTGCATGGTTATTGTAACCGGACGCAGAACTACTTTTGTCTGTTTTCCGTACAATTTGTAGGTTAATATTGAACATACATTGGTATAGGTTAACAACACAATTCTCTACAAACACAAGTAAATATTTAGAATTGTAATCGTCTGATATCGGTGATCATATAACTCTCCAACTACTTGATCGATTGAGGTTATATTGTCATATGTATTTTTTTTGACAATTGATCATAATTATTAATACTTATATTATCACTGCCTCGGTGGCGTGGTGGTATTTCGGTACAACTACGGTTCTGAGGTCTCGGATTCGATCCCCGGGTCGGGCAAAGTGATATTGGATTTTTCCGTATCAGCCCGGAGTCTAGATTTGTGCCCGATATGGCGATAGGCTCGCCCTCTATCACATCTGGGACGGAACTAAGCTCAGCGAAGCGTCATAAAGCGGCTTTTATGACGTAGGTGAACACTAACAAATGATTTTTGGGAAGAAAGTTTGTATACAGAAAATAGAAATACGACAGGATAGACTGCACGCGGGCGGAGCCGCGGGCAAAAGCTAGTTTTTAAATGAAGTTAAAATTAAAATAAACTTTACGATAAACCAGTTATATCCATTACATTACGGAAAATTTGAATAAATGAGATGCTAAATAAACACTTTGCACACAGATTTCAAGGCTGACATTAAAATGGCACCCTCAGCGCCATAAACTCTGATTCCGGCTCTGGGTTGAGAGGCGCTCGTAACATCTCTCCGAGTATTTGCGAAACGTCACCGCCTATAATGAAGGTGTCATTCAGAAGCTTAGTAAAGCCATTGTATTTGTCGCGACCATAGAGATAGCACATATAGAGTGAGCAACTGATTGGTAGAGTCATGCTGTAGACAGTAACATGTACAGATCTAATGGGCCGATTCGCACTGCCTCACAGAAAACCGATGTTAAGGGATAGCTTGTCGTGCCGTTTCGTTCTGTGTTTGAGGTTTCCGGTGGCCCAAATTCCTATTTTCCTCCTTCAAGGGGGACAACGCACCCATGATTCTTTTTGGTATCATCGGTGTCTGTGGAAACCACCTAAACTATTATAAAAAGCAAGCCAATGGGGAATGCGATATCCCAGTAGCAAGAAACAGAAGCTCACACCTAATTTTAAGTATATGCAATAAGTCAAGTTCAGTTAGTGAGAAGCGATACACGGAAATAATTAGTCAATTAATGTGCATGGGGCATAAAACAAAAATTGATGGAGGATAGGTATTTTCCAGTTTGTTTTTACATACATCACATCACAGCAACTTATAAAGGGGCGCGATATGACTGGGTTGCCTTCTACAGTGTATTATCTCTATGGTACAGGCGCCTTGAAACAGCGATCGTCACGAGATTCTCCCGGCGAATGAGCCAATGTTGTTTGAGGAAAATATCAATCATTTTTGTAAGACATAAAGGACCGATTGTTGAACAAATTACATAATAATGAGAGGAAATTTCATTGGCAAATACTGTCCATCAGTAATTGGTATTGTTCATGGAAATATACTGTGGAATTAATTACGTTTTGATCTAATAATAAGGATTAATTTAGAATACAACATGATACGCCATTATAGAAGTAAAAAAAAAACTCTAAGAATGTATTGTTTTCAGACAAATTAACGCTGTGTCCCAATAATTTTATTCTCGAAACTGATTACCTCGCTAATAAGAAAGTATGGCGTGCGCGGTATGACTACTGTCTTGAGGTCTCGAAATCGATCCCCGGGTCGGGTAAGGTCGCGAAAGGGTGTTTTAGTTCGCCTCTGCCTATCCTTTCGCGAATCGCGTGAACATAGGCTCATACATACGGATGTATGTAATATGTATATATGTATTCTCGAAACTTCAATCATGTAATGGATGGGTAGCATACAAACATAAGGTGATTTATACACTAAAATCTATGGAATTAAATCAAATTAATAAGACGGTAGATTTTTACGTTGGACTAACTATCATGAATACACTTTAGTTAGAGTAGTTGCTATCCATCGACTACAAGTCTAACTAAAAGTAACATTTACTGACGAGGAAATAAAACACTAACAGCACTTAGTTAATAAATGTATAAGCATTTATTAATTATACACACAAAGGTGTTTACTAAAAGCTTTTAGTACACCTGGTTTATTTATGCAAATCCACTCCGAAATAATAATTCATTTGCAGACTACTACAGCGAAATCATTCGGAAAAGACAGAGGCGCTGTCTGAGCTCATTAATTAACGTCGAGATTTCACTTGATAGCCTTGAATAACATCTAAAATCAGAAGGGAGACGTTATGGCACAATTATCAAGGCATTGGAAGTTCACGGCATATTGTTCGTAATTAGTCTTTGAAAGTTCAAAATAATCTGGATTTAAGGATAATGTGACTTCTTCTTTACTTAATAAAATACTGATCTGATTTAAAAGCAAACATTTATATTTTTTTGTTTGCTATTTTTCGGCGTTTCAGACCGCATCTGGTAAAGTTAAGTCGACCTTGTTTTTTTGTGTAGAAAATGGAGTATTTATAAATGGTGCCCAATTTCATTATTCCTTTTATCACATAAATATGACGAGAGTGAATTTCAAGAAGGCGGAGCCGTGAGTAATATTTAGTCTAACCTAAATCTTAAAGCCGTTTTTAAGTCTGGTTTTTTGATAACCATATCGATGTAATAATGAAACCTTAAATATGGGTTTTATAATTTCATAAATATATTATTACAAAATAATGGTATTAAAGAGCCACTTACGACTTAATTTTTTGTCGCTCCATAAATAAAAAATACAAAGGAGTAATAATTTTATTTCTCACGACTCAAAAGTTTTTATTATGTGGAAATAAACACTGTTTTCGTGTCGTGTGAATGGAGTTTAAACAGTCAAGAACAACAAACACGCGGGTTATGATTTGCAACTGGCGAGTTTGCTCGACAAATACTGGCGCCCACCGTGGTACTGCAAGCAATTCAATTATAAACACACTTAGAGCTGGAATTACATAAATATTCATGTGCTTTGTCAACTTTATGAGCAAACTGTGCACAAGATGTTGCCAAATAATTGAATCGTAAAGGCCTACGAGATGGGAATATAATTTTACTTACTTGTCTAGTATATTAATGTTATAAATGTAAAATTGACTGCCTCGGTGGCGTGGTTGTATTTCGGTACGACTACTGTCCTGAGGTCTCGGGTTCGATCCCCGGGTCGGGCAAAGTGATATTGGATTTTCCATATCAGCCCGGAGTCTTGAATTTGTGCCCGATATAGCGATAGGCTCGCCCCCTATCACATCTGGGACGGAACTAAGCTCGGCGAAATGTGGGTGTACTACTTGGCTAGTGCGCCTCTGCCTACCCCTTCGGAGATACAGGCGTGAGCTTATGTTATGTTATGTTACGTTGTAACGCCCGTCGTCTCGATCTAACTACAATAAGGCGTATCGGCATAATAACTTAATCGGCAAACACGATAAGAGATGGCGCCACCTTCGAAATGCATCGCGCTAGCGAGTCGTCGCCGTCTCTGAATAGGGTCACGACGTTATTTTTGTAATGTATCTGGCAAACACCTCCAGTCTATATGGCATGTGTGATGCTTCCACCTGGTTGGGACACACACTGAAAGTATAGACGCACGGAGTCGTTAGTATAGTCGTTACCTTGTAATTGTCGCCTATACAATAAAAGCCTGAATCGTCTGCACGCGTTTCTTTTATCGCCCGTCAGTTCCGCACCCACTGCTGCTACCCCCTGGTTATAGTGGCTGCTCAACGTGAGGCGTGAATCATCGTCATCTCACCACGCAAAACTACGCCTTTACACTTGTATTAGTGGAGGGGGCTTTGAATGAAGCACAACCGGCGGCAGGAATACGACATCGGCACTACGCGCGATTCGCAGCAACACTCTTCAGGCTCAACTTACATCACTCGCTCGGGTCGTGTGACAACCACCAAATTAAAATCTGCATCGCTCAAAACAACCAAGATGTCAGTACAATTAACCAACGAGCAATTCGAATTATTGTTAGCTAAAATAGCTAACCCCACGCTCAAACCAGGTTCATTTACTACCTGCCATTATACTTACAGTGGTAGTAGAAACACGGAAGAACTGGAAGCATTTCTGGCAGCTTGCAACATCTTCAAACGTTCCGAGCATATCAACGATATGACCGCCTTAGAGGAACTTCCGCTAATCCTCAAAGAAGATGCTGGAGTATGGTGGCAAGGCGTCAAAAACGACGTCTCATCGTGGGAAGAGTTTGAACGTCGCTTGCGATACAATTTTGCTCCCCGAAAGGAGGCCCATCTGGTATATGCTGAAATTCATCAGATAAAACAAAGAAAACAGGAGACTACTGATGACTTCATAAGAAGTAAAAGAATGCTGTTCTCTCAACTCCCACCACCAGGTCATCCTGAAACCCTACAACTGGATCTAATTTACTGCCTTCTTAGGTTAGAAATTAGAGAAAAAGTTCCTCGAGCAAACGTGCAAAATTTCGAACAGCTACTTGCTGCGGCGCGGTCTGTCGAAGTAGTTATAGAAGAAAAACAGTCTTCTAAGCCTACGTCCGAAAAGCCACCAACTCAGGCAAAACAATATGCACCCGGACCAAAAATTTGGAAGCTGAAGTGCAAATACTGCAAGAACTTAGGACATTCCATAGACGAGTGCACCAAGAGGAAAAATGCTGGTCACTTAAAACCAAAACTTGAGATGACTGAAACAGAGACTCAAGTGCCTTCTCCTTCTACACCTAAGTTCAGTTGTTACGGCTGTGGTACCCCTGGTGTAGTACGAAGTAACTGCTCTACATGCCATAAATCTAGATCTCAGCCACCACCAGCAGGAAAGAATGTTGGGGTCTGCGCCTTCGACTATACAACGGATGCAAGGGATCGTCCAGTAGTATTCATAGAAGTAGATGGCATTGAAGAGGCAGCATACATTGATACTTGCGCAAAGTCAAGTATTGCGTCTTACAGCTTATACTGTAGATTACGCCGTGAAGGTTACCATTTTAGGAAGTATAATATCAATATGACCCTTGCTGACGGTGTCCAACAAGCACGCAATGCCTTGATCACTAAGGTTCCTGTAAAGTTTAATGGTCGTACTGTCCTCACAACTTTCTTGGTCTTGCCAGAGTCACAAGATAGCCGCACTCTTCTAGGCGTAGGATTTATACAAGATGCACACATAGTACTAAATCTGCCACAGTACACATTGTACTTTCTCGAAGATGAAAGTCAGGAGTTCGAGATGTTTGAAGAAAGTTTCGTCAACTTCAAACAAACAGCATTCTCATCCGTTACTACTGCTGTTGATCTGCAATCGCCAGCTGAGCCTGAACCAAGTAACACTGAGAAATTCTTCGAACGACCCTACGGCCCACTTAAACGCATTGCTCTCGCCACTCCACCTCACAAGAAGGTACGCTCTGAACTATTTGATGGTTATTCACCTGTCATCGATGCACTCTATCAAGATGCCGTAGAAAATCTTCAAGATTATGACAACACTTCTAGTCTGTCGACGCTATTTGATACAGAGATTGCATCCGTTAGTGTGGATACTTTGGAAGACTTGCTGGAAATAAATAAGGACATCTTCGAGTTAAACGGAAAACCTGTAAAGGAAGTTGAGCATACAATCGACACTGGTAATCACAAACCTATCGCTGTTCCACCATACAGGCTAAATCCAATAAAGACGGACCTTCTCAGAAAGGAAATTACCAAAATGCTAGATGAGGGTGTTATAGAGCCTTGTTCATCTCCATGGTCAGCACCCGTTGTAATGGTGCCCAAGAAAGATGGAGGCATCCGAGTTTGCGTAGATTATAGGCAACTCAACGCTGTGACCGTCCCTGATGTATACCCGTTGCCAAGGATCGACGACCTGTTACACAACGCCAAGCCGGCTCCATTTATGAGTACCATAGATCTTCGCTCTGGCTACTGGCAGATCAAAGTAAAAGAAGATGATCAATGTAAGACAGCTTTCGTTACACCATTTGGGATGTATAAGTTTATAAGGATGCCTTTTGGTTTGCGAAACGCTCCAGCCACATTTCAGCGGATGATGGATAGATTCCGCATTAGCCTCAGTCACATCAAGCTCTTGGTATACCTCGATGACTTGATTATAATGTCTTTCTCGCTGCAAGATCATCTAAAAGACCTACAAGAAGTAATTGATAGACTTCGAGAGTACAACTTAACCGCGAATCGAGAAAAATGTAAATTCTGCTGTACGAAAGTAAAATACCTCGGACATTATATTGTACCAGATGGGTTGGAAGTTGACCCAGAAAAAGTAAGCGCTATAATGAAGATGGCCCCTCCAAGAAACATAAAGCACTTAACCTCTTTCCTCCAGATGTGCTCTTGGTATAGAAGGTTTATACCCAATTTTGCAATGATTGCGGAGCCTTTAACTAGGCTAATGAAAAAGAACTCAACGTGGATATGGGCCGAAGAACAAAGGAATGCCTTTAATAATCTTCGCACCCTGTTGACCACTCCCCCGGTGCTCGCTCAAGCCGACGCAACCAAGCCTTACATAGTTAAGACTGATGCAAGTAACTTTGCGATCGGAGCTGTTTTAGTGCAGGGGGAGGGTGAAAACGAACACCCCGTTGAATATGCAAGTCGACTCCTAATTCAAGCCGAAAGAAATTATTCTACGACAGAGAGAGAAGCCCTAGCCGTAGTCTGGGCTGTACAAAAATTTAGGGGTTACATTGAAGGAGCCAAAACCACGATTATGACAGATCACCAGGCGCTACGCTGGCTTATGTCCCTGAAATCTCCAACAGGAAGATTGGCCCGGTGGGCCCTGCAACTTCAATCGTATGACATCACAATTAAGTACATCAAAGGCAGAACAAATACGGTAGCGGACTCCCTGTCGCGTCCCAGTTGCTCCCCTGAAACAGAAGAAAACTGTGGAATATGTGTTGTCGCGGTAGATATGCCTCGAAAGAGTGAGGAAGAGATACGCGAGGAGCAATTGAAGGATGAAACCATAGCAAAGATAGTACAGAGCCTCGAGGGAGATGATGAAGAATCAGCAAGATATTGGAGTAGAAAAGGCTATTTCACATCTAATGGAATATTGTATCGTTACCTTCCCGGTCATGATGCCGAAAATGCACAGTTGGTTGTACCTAAGCACGAACAAGTCAACGTGATCTCCGCTTACCATGACGAAGCAATCGCTGGACACTATGGCGTTGAAAAAACGATCGGGCGCATTACCCAACGCTATTATTGGCAGGGAATGAGAACACAGATCGAAGCTTATATTCGAAATTGTATCGAGTGTCAAAGGTACAAACCTTCGAATCAGAAACCATCTGGACTTCTTCAGACCACAGCCATGAATCAAAGATTTGAGGTAGTCGCTTTCGACTTATTCGGGCCCTTACCACGAACTCCGTCCGACTTCAGTTGGGTGTTTATCGTGGAAGATGTGGCTACTCGGTGGGTTGAATTGTTTCCCCTCAAGCAAGCAACCGCAGAGGAATGTGCAAAAATCTTGCTCAATGAGATAATTTTAAGGTACGGAACACCACGTCGATTCATAAGTGACAACGGTACACAGTTCGTTAGCGGTGTTCTGCAACAATTAACGTATTGCCTAGGGATCCACCATGGGTTCATACCCGTCTATCATCCCGAAACAAATCCGGTCGAGAGGAGGAACCGTGACTTGAAAGTTCAACTTGCAATACTAGTTGAGGATAATCACACAAGTTGGGCTGATCAACTCCCCAGTATTAGGTTTGCTATGAACACAGCGAAATCTTGTGCCACTGGATACTCTTCAGCGTACTTAACATTTGGACGTGAACTGAGAACTCCAGATGATGTTAATCATGATCTTAGGGTCATCATTCAGAATGAAAGTTTTATCGATGAAATCACACCTCGCCTGCTCATGATAGCAGAGACGCTCCATAAAGCCCGTGAACTCCAGGAAATGGGAGAGGAACGCAGGAAAGAGTATGTCGACAGGGCAAGACAGGTTTGCCCTAATTACAAGATAGGTGATCTCGTTCTAGTCGATAGCCATACCCTAAGCAACGCAAGCCGAAGTTTCAGTTCTAAGCTGGCGCCGCGACGCGATGGACCATATGCTATAAAACGAAGACACGGTCCTAGTTCCTTCGAGTTGATTCGACCAGACACACAGGAAATAGTGGGCCTTTATCATGCGTCAGCCTTACGTCGCTTTCAATCTTTACAAGACGCTCCACTCCCAAAGCCAGCTTACCCTATTAGAAAGAGAGGACGCCCGCGGAAGGTCACTGAAAGTTCAGAGAGCACACAGAACATACGACCACGGGGAAAGCCTCCAAAGGATGAAACGTCGACCAAACTGTCTTCCTCGCCGAGACGTCATCGGAGACAGAGGGGGAGACTGTAACGCCCGTCGTCTCGATCTAACTACAATAAGGCGTATCGGCATAATAACTTAATCGGCAAACACGATAAGAGATGGCGCCACCTTCGAAATGCATCGCGCTAGCGAGTCGTCGCCGTCTCTGAATAGGGTCACGACGTTATTTTTGTAATGTATCTGGCAAACACCTCCAGTCTATATGGCATGTGTGATGCTTCCACCTGGTTGGGACACACACTGAAAGTATAGACGCACGGAGTCGTTAGTATAGTCGTTACCTTGTAATTGTCGCCTATACAATAAAAGCCTGAATCGTCTGCACGCGTTTCTTTTATCGCCCGTCAGTTCCGCACCCACTGCTGCTACCCCCTGGTTATAACGTTATAAATATAAAAGGTTGAATGGATATTAATTGATACTTTATCACGTCAGGACGATTGAAAGAATATGGATAAAATTCGACAAAGAGATAGATTATTATAAAATTACGGTTGATAGATTTGTTAATTTTCCACGCAAACGAAGTATTAACAGCTAGTATTTAAATAAATTTTAAGTATAATTAGGTTTATTGGATATCAACTTCTTCGTCGACGAAGTTGTAAAGCGAGAGGCTAAAGATTTGGTTCTATATCTGATCCACAAATGTTTTTGTCTCTAGGTGTTATGAAACCAAAAATCTCTCGTAATTCGACTACACATAACTCTTGCTATATTAAACATAACAAAACATAACATAAGCTTACACCTGTATCCACGAAGGGGTAGGCAGAGCTGCACTAGAGAACTAGAACACCCACAATTCGCCATTATGGGTTTATATGTATTAATCTTAATCGTTCACTTTAGGAGATTATATAAGATTAGTCAATTAAAATATAATTAAATTATAATTAAAGTTATTTTATCATCGATCTACTAATTGCGATCTAATAATAAGCTCATAAACTCACGCCTGTAGCCTGAGTAGTAGTATGATCCTGGAGTAGGCAGAAACGCACTAGCTAAATAAAACACCCACATTGCGGCTCACTTATTTCTGTCCCTAATGTTATAATCCTACAAGTTACATACATAGCATATTCTGAAGTCAAAATAACTAACCGAAAAACCGCATTAATGCTACATTGCCCTACATATAAATGTGTTGAAAGGTTTACATGTTCATTGAAACGGAAACCTTCTGACCCGAAAATAATTCACAAGACGACTCAAGAAGTCCAACAAAACGTGAAACTTTAAGGTTGAAGTGGAAATGCCGCATTCCTTCAAACTGTATAATCGATTGTATCGTAAATATACCGGACTTTTCCCCATTTCCCAGCAATACGATACGGGTAGAGGCCTCCTTTATATCCATTCTGGGAAAACGTTTCCTGACCGCGATCTTTTCACTGTCGAGAGCAAACTTATCAAGAGGCCGATACATCGTCCCACAAATATCCATACTTTTAGTATAAGTGGCAAAATGTCTATTTATAATGTGAAACTAACATCTTACGTTTTCAGTCAAACAACTGAACCAATTTTGATGGAAAGGGAAAGAAATATACTCGTTCAATAACAACAGTAGCTATATCTAGTTCCATATAATACGAGTATGTACTCGCACGAATGCATAATTAAAAGGCTCTAGTGAACTTGTTTTGATTCTGACTGTCTCTGTGGCGCAGCGGGCGAGTAGCCGGCTGAGAAGCGAGAGGCCGCGGGTTCGATCCCCGCACCGAGACAAATATTTGTATCGCCTACAGATATTTGTTTCGGGTCTGGGTGTTGTGACACCGAAAGTCTCTTGTACTTCCTGAAACCCACGACACAAGACCCGATCTAAGTGTGGGGTCAGGACTATGTATGTGACTATTGGGTGTTATTTATTTATTAATTTGAAGGACTGAAACTTCAATAACTGTTTAATATTCGCAAACATTTTAATTAAGCCCATACCTTTACTGTAATAGCTAAATTTCAAATCATACAATAAAAGGCTGCCTCTACAATAAAGGACTGCCTCGGTGGCCTGGTTGTATTTCGGTACGACTACCGTCCTGAGGTCTCGGGTTCGATCCCCGGGTCGGGCAAAGTGATATTGGTTTTTTCCATATTAGCCCGGAGTCTGGAATTTGTGCCCGATATGGCGATAGGCTCGCCCCTTATCACATCTGGGACGGAACTAAGCTCGGCGCCTCTGCCTACCCCTTCGGGGATACAGGCGTGAGCTTATGTTAACTCGAAATGGCGACTTTAAGTTGCGACTGAGGTCACCCTTGTGATTGCCTTACTTTATGGTTATGCGCAGGACCACACGTATGTTTGTTCCAACTCGCACAAATATTGAGGCAATATTACCACCAACACACACTCGCCCACAAATTCTATTTTCATGTTAAAGTAACCTTTATTTTGTAACAATAGCACATCAAAACCGCCATTAATTTTTAAAATAATAACATAAAGCGTTTATGGAAGTTGGTCGTGTAATATTCATAAAAAATGTTATGCTAGCGGACGTACTAAAAATCAGAGCATCTCATACACCCACCGAGCTGACATCGTAACTGTTTTTCTAACAGTATTTATGAAATTGTCGTAATTTCACAGCGCAGCGGCAAAATTAAATTCACAAAATGCCGCTTGTGACGTTCACTATCTTGCATCCTTTTTCTTACCTTCTTTTAAAACGCGTTACATGATACAAAAGCTTTGTTAGAGCAATTAAAGTCAGTGCATGTAGTGCAACGTCAGAGGACACTCGAGGCCAATTTTCGGACACCTAGCCCTTATTTTTCGCTTTGCGGCACCGCCCGACCGTCCATTTCAATTACGGATGAATGAAACTTGACGTCAGGAATTTTAAGCTATTTTCGGCTTGACCGTTGAAACCTTTAACGAGCCATTGATGCGACATAATAATGTTATACGGTGATTTCATCAGGTGCTTTGAAACGCTTTAGCGCTACTTTATGAGCATAACTTTTTGAAATCATTTTCGAAGGACATGTGCCGATGACCTTTACAGTTGCAAATCTTACGAAATATTGAAAAAGGGAGAGGCTATACTAAGTGATCGTCTCATCAGTTATGGTACTTTCTACTAATTTATAACGACGCGCGTCACTTTATTCCAAAAGCCGAGCTATAAAGAAAAGTTTATGTTTATAATCTTGTGTAAATAATGTATAATGCTTGTAATTTCTTACGTGATTTCACCAGAGCTCTTATTCACAACCGAATGGACGCGTAACCCGGTCACGTTATCTTACTTTAATATTTAATGAAATTCATATGAAAAAGCATTATCATTCTCCTTAATTCATTAACGCGACGAGGTATATATTACTTACTAAAGTTAAACGTCATGGCATAGAGAATCAAGCCCTAGAATTCATTGTTTGACCTTGCTTTGTATTACCTTACCTTGAGTGGTAGAGCCACGCTGTAAACAGTTACGTCTACGAATGGGTCGGCTCGACTGGTTTGATACCACTGTCTCACAGAAAACCGATGTAAAGTGGCAGCTCACTGTTGCGTTTCATTTAGTGAGTGAGATTTCCGGTGGCTCAATTCCCTCTCCCTTTCCCAATCTCTTTTCCCTCCCCTTCGATTCCCTACTTTTAGGTTGGCAATACACCCATGACTATTTTTGTGTCTTGGGTGTCTATGGGCGGTGGAGGTCACTTATAATCAGGTAACCCATCAGCTCGTTCGCCAGTCTTTGCTATATAAAAAAAAATGCTGATAGGTTAACCCTTATTGCGTGTCTCGGAATAACAAATCAACCCACTCCAGAGCCATCTCACGGACATGGCGAGACGCCTTCATTAATTTTCATCCTCTTCGTCTAAATCACTCTGAATTAGGGATTATTTACGTTATTATTGTTCGGAAATGTTTGGATGGACTTGTGGGAATCCGTTCGACCCATACTAATGTTTGTGATAATAGCTTCTATCGATCCATTACAACGTCTCATTGGTTGGGCAGAGTTCTGTGGTTGAGAAACCTTGTGGTTTTGGTTCAACCTTAGGACGTGTAAATGCAAGTATAACAGTATACGCAAAAATTTTATAAGTTGTTGTTGATTAGAACTTGAGCCTGGTATATCAATAAATTCCTGTCATATAGCATATGGCCGCTTCCAAGAGGTCAGAATCAGAATCATTTATGGTCGATCTGGAAATCTTTGGGGAGGCCTATGTTCAGCAGTCGACGTCCTATGGCTGATGCTGTTGATGATACCTAAGTTTAGTAAACTATGGGTGCCATACTTCCTCTGCCTACCCCTTCGAGGATTCATTAGTGAGTGTTGATTCGTTCGACCTACATAAGCTCACGCCTATATCCCCGTAGGGGTAGGCAGAGGCGCACTAACAAACTAGAAACACCCACATTTCGCCGAGATTTGTTCCGTCCCAGAATTGATAGGGGGCGAGCCTATGGCCGTATCGGGTGCAAATTCCGGACTCCGGAGTGATACTGAAAAATCCAATATCACTTGGCCACCCTGGGAATCGAATCCGGGACCTCAGGACAATAGTTATACCGCAATACCACTACGCCACCGAACTAGTCTCAGTTCGTTCGACCTGCCCTTCTCCATTTCAATTTGAGGTGAATACAACACGTTTTTCAGAATATTTCAGAAAATATGTGGTTTGGTTTTTATGATAGGCCGCCTGTCTGAAGCCAACACCCTCTCATTTACTTTCCTTTAATAATGGTACAACTATGCCCCTTACTTATAAAAATCTTTAAGCGCTGCTTATCTTTAACCATAGGTTGTCCCCATCATTTGTAAACAATGTAACGCAAGGAAAAAAGTGACAGGCTAGTCTTAGCGAAAAGATAAGCGAAAATGTTTTATAAGTAAGGCCCTAAGTGATTAGAGACTTGATATTGGCATATAACCGTAATATTATTTATGTTAATATTTATTAGACTGCCTCGGTGGCATGGTTGTATTTCAGTACGACTACCGTCCTGAGGTCTCGGGTTCGATCCCCGGGTCGGGCAAAGTGATATTGGATTTTTCCATATCCGCCCGGAGTCTAGAATTTGTGCCCGATATGGCGATAGGCTCGCCCCCTATCACATCTAGGACGGAACTAAGCTCGGCGAAATGTGGGTTTACTAGTTGACTAGTACGCCTCTACCTACCCCTTCGGGGATACGGGCGTGAGCTTGTTCTAGTAAGCTCTCGCCCGTTAAGTTATATACCATAACAGAAGTTATGTTAGACTTTTATAATCAAATTACAAAAATAATTATTATAAGAACATTTTACACAAAACTTGTCGGCTAGAAGGAAACGATGTATTGTTATGCAAATTGCCTTTCATTTAGAATTTTCCCCGTCATGGTGATAACCTTTTCATGATTAATATTGTTGGAATTATAATTTCACCTTTTCTGCATTAATTTATTTTGTTCTATTATTTGACTTCATAGTTAATTCTCTAACTTTATTAATTTGATTGTTACTGTTACGGGCTAACGGGGTTCAGGACAACAATTAAACGCCGACTGTTCTCAAAAATGATACAGCACTTTATTTAAGAATCAAACAGTGTATTGTACACAATACGCGTCGCTCCGAATATTCGCTTGTCGCTCGTTGTTCGCACTCGATTGCTTCCGAAGAAACACTGTGTCCCGCCAACACACACGCGCCTTTTATACTCGCCGATCCTTTATCAGTAGTAGGGCGCGCGACGCGATCCGACTCGGCGCGGGTCGAACGCTGTAGAACGTTCTACACATTTATAGATGCAACGGGGCGCGACGGCGTTCGTCGAGGAACGGCTCTAGTATGCCGGCGTAACATTACTAACATTTCATGAATAATGTTATGGATGGATCAAACTGTAGAGGTACTGTGTGACAGGTGACTACTGAATGACCATTAGGTCAAAAATTCATCATCATCATCAGCCATAGGACGTCCACTGCTGAACATAGGCCTCCCCCAAAGATTTCCAGATCGACCAGTTGGAACCGGCCTGCATCCAGCGAGTTCTCGAGTGGAGACCACGTACCGGCAAGCGCAGCGTAGGACGTCCACCTACAAGGTGGACCGACGACCTGATAAAGGTTGCAGGTCAAAAATTATGGATCACGAATTTTGTGGTGATGCCCGATCTAATACTGTACGGTCTAGGTTCAGCACCACACACCTTATAGTTTGTTTGATATAATAATGATACCACTATGTCTTTATGATAAAGTTTATTGCTGAGAACTTAACACACTATCGATAATGACTGATGATTGCTATGATTGTGAGCACGCGTGGCTGGTTGCTTGGCGGTACGCGAACTAAAATAACTACCGTTGTGACACGGTAATAGCCTAAAATGTTGAGAGCGCAAAGTACGGTTGCATCGTACAAATACTATACTGTTTAATGTCTTTGATTACGGTATATGTAATGTTCAAAAATGCCCTAATGTATTATTCTCTAGTTGCACAAACTGGGTGAAACAAAATTGGAGCTTTGAACATGCTAATTTCGCTCCTATTTCCTTACAATTGTGCCATCTACAGAGCACGTTTAACTGACGCTGGAGTTAAATTCGAATATCCTCGTAACACAATCTAATCTTGTTCTCGGCACTAAGCTATTTCTAAATTGAAATTAGTACAAGCTGAATGTCTTCTGTGAGATATTTGGATCGGTTCACTTCGGGCCAAACGTACGAGTATTAGAATTGATTGCTTTTACTTCTGATTCGCTGCAGGGCGATGTGAACGGAGAATGTGTTCCTTTTTATTATTACTTCAAAGATTTTGATAAAACTATTATAAGTTGATTTTGTTTAACAATACACTTCGCCTCTTTGTACTATTGGCAGCGAATATGGACTGTGAATAGCTCCTGGGTTTGTTTCCCGGGTCGTTGGTAACATTATAAGTTGAAATGAGCCTAAGGACTACTTCCACCACTTTTACTAACCTACAGTTAGTCCTAACCTCATGTTAAATTGAAAAAAATATATTATGAATGACATTTAATTAATTACATGTAATTAATTGTTTATTTTCTCTAATTACATGTAATTACTGTTCAAGTCGCCCTAACTAAATACCTTTAGTACATACCTTTACAAGACTAGTTACATACTTTTTATTGTATTGATTAAATATTCTTAACTTGTTTTTACTTATCATCATCAGCCATAGGACGTCCACTGCTGAACATAGGCTGAATCATTCATTATATTCCTTCTTCTTCCTTGAAAGAGGCTTTACCGTCATCAGTGAATTTGCAAATGTCAGTTATATTTCTTCAATAACCTGACCTAATTAAATAGCTGCATAAATCGAGACATATTCGAAAATCCGAACGGACGGTAACTCCTAGCTAAGAGTGCATACACAAGATGTTTGCTTCAACCCTGTACGTGAAGATATCGACAGTAGACCATCTCTGGCCCGCCGTGCATACAAATGCGGAACTGTTGGCCCGGCTGCTTCAGCTATGTGTCACGGAATGTCCATCAAATTCATTCATACAGCTGCGGACACGAGCTCAGCGGCGGCGCGACAACGTACCGCTAGACCGGTCGCAGATCGCTCTCCGCGCCGTTGCCTTCGAGGTCAGTTCCATTTAAATCTATGCATTGAAACGCGCCGCTCCCAGCCCGCTGAGTTTGTGTCCACGGCCTTAAGACTACGTGCACTGTCAACAGTTTTGCTTTTGAAAGACTGAATAACAAGCGGTCCTAACATAGCATGATCATTGATTGTGCTCATATTTGCTTTGTTATTACATAAAGTCATTGTTACATAAAGATACATACATAGACTCTCCTCTGTATCCTCAAAGGAGCAGGCAGAGGCGAACTAGCGAAATAGAACACTCACATTTCTGTCCTAGATGTGAAAGGTACCGCGCTTATATAAGTGACACAAATTCCAGACTCCATGCTGATACTGAATTGCAAATCCCAAAACAACTTTACCCAACCCGGGGATAGAACCCTACAGACACCTCATTAGGCCTAAATAAGTGGCAAACACTTGGTGTCGATTCTAATTGGAAAAACTCAAACGCCAAAACGAAAGGACGGTGATCGTAACCCATACCCATAAACTGATTGTGATTCAATCAATTAGGTTTTGATAATGCAAGATATATTTTTTTATAACAGAAACTGGCAAACGGGTCACCTGATGATAAGTGATCTCCACCGCCCATAGACACCCAAGACACAAAAACAATCATGAGTGCGTTTCCAACCTATAAGGAGGGAATGAAAGGGGAGGGAAAAGGGATTGGGAAAGGGAGGGCGAGAAATGGGCCACCGGGAATCTTACTCACCGAACGAAACGCGATAGCAAGCTACCACTTTACGTCAGTTTTCTGTGAGACAGTGGTACCAAACCGCTCGAGCCGGCCCATTGGTGCTGTAGACGTTACTGTCTACAGCGTGGCTTTACCACTGCAATAGCACTAGCACACATCTACACAACCACCAGTAGTGAAGAGTGAAAAGTTTTAAAGGGGAAATCGGTACCAAGTTTTCTTTTGTTCATTGTTAATCTAAAGTACCTCGGTACGAAACCATTGGGTATTTGACTATTTTTTAAAAAGTATACAGGGCTATTCATTAGTTTATCCTAAACATGTAAAAAAATATTTCGTAATTTATTTTCATATATTTAGTTTAAAATGCAAAAATTGTTATGTATAATTTAATTTACTGATTCCTTAAGTTACGCGAATGCTATTCATTGAAATAAAATTATTTTTGACCCGTCCAACCCGTGACCACGAAGACTGCAAAGCCTTCGAAACGTCGGGAATAAAAATTAAAACCAAATCGTGATAAAATCCGTAAAAATAATTTTATTTCAATATAATTTAATTTGCGGCCAAAACGCTATCTGTTAACTGTAGATACGGGTGACGTCAACTTTCCTTACCATAGATACAAAATGACTCATTAAAAAATATTGTGGAAATAACATGTATGATTTCAAACTAAAAAAACGGGTCAGATATTTTGTCGATCAGATATTTATTGTCGATCACATCCGCGTAAAAAATTAAGTATTTAAATTACTAAAATAAAATTATGCTTGTAGTATTTTTAATAAATTCCTATTGCACTCGTTATTTCGATGATAAATCTATGTTCCTACAGAAATTCATTGATATTGGTTACTACAGTCAAGTATCCAATTGAATAGATGCGCCTTAACCTACTGGCTACCCAACAAAATGTTTGGCTTGGCATTCAAGCCGTCTGAAAATTCTATTTAAAATACGATATTATGGGGTCAGTGCACGTTTTATTAAATTGTAGAAAATAGCTTATGATTTTACGGCCAGCACAGCAACTCTCATGGGGAATTTGGGCAAACCATGTATGTCAGAAAGACTCGAACAATTTAAAACCTAACATATTGCGTTATTCTGCGGTGTCTCGTATATATGATAAAAGTAAAAACATATTTCAATTTATTATGCCTCGTTTAGATGGTACGGGCTTGTCACGGGTTTGAAGCGAGAGAATTACAGAAGCATGTTGGTAAAATGATTTGTCTTAGTTTAACGACCGGATGCCTGCCTGACGTAAACCCCCATCTGGGGGATTCAGTCCCATGTTAATCGTGTTAGAAATACACCCTGTCCGACCTGGGAATCGAACCCAGGACCTGCCGGTTCATAGCCCGTATACGTAATCACTAAACCAATTAAGGAGGCCACTAAATAGGCAAAAAGTGATCCCTACCATGCATCAGTCACAGATAGCCTTGTAATTGGAAGATTTTTATTAAATAGAAAGAAAGAAAAAATATTCATTCGGCACAGCATTACGCGACACAATGGTATAAACAGAAAATCGATAAAACACATATTTAAAAGGAGACAATAAACTGATAACAATCACTACATAACCCATAATAATAATTACAACTTTGCGTCTCACGATACTGCCGAAAAGGTTTGGGCTCAGCATATGCCAGACAATAAAATTTTAATGGCTGACGCTGGTTTTCAGCCAAACCTATCACCAAGAAATTACAATAAATTCAAACTGATAAATCCAGCTTTAATCTATATCAAACATAACAATAGATGTAGGCGCAACGTGTCGCTCGAATTCCCTTAAACTGCACTGGGTCTCATGAGAAATTCAATAACCACACTCAACCGAAACTATGTCACCGAACGATGTTCGAGTCGGAGACGATCGAGTATGAGATTGTTGAATAATTTAACGAGAGAATAGATTGAGATCACGTCATCTCAGACGTAACGTACAGAGCATCCCATCTAAGGCCTCATTCGCACGAGACCTCTTTCAACGTTCGTTTAAAAACCGTACAAACTTCTCTGTTCATATGTGTGCTTAATAATCACACGTTTAAAAACTTAACAGACCGACTTCAAATCCGATCGTAACCAAATAATATGGGACCACCCTTGAAATAAGCTCTATCGAACACAAAAAGAATTTTGAAAATCGGTCCACATTTGGCGGAGATATCGCGTAACATACATAAAAAATACAGACGAATTGAGGACCTCCTCCGTTTTGGAAGTAGGTCGAAAATCATTCTTGTCTTCTTTCTAATAAGGTATAGTCTACATACTCCCCGTTTAAAAAACGCCCTGTTTTAAAAAAGGGTCTCAGGAAGGCCTCCTTACGAACTTTAGTTAAACAAAATCTTATAAGTACAATATAAATTCACTTACATGCAATACACATCTTAGAATATTCATAACATAACATAACATAAGCTCACGTCTGTATCCCCGAAGGGATAAGCAGAGGCGCACTAGCGAACTAAAACACCCACATTTCACCGAGCTTAGTTCCATCCCAGATGTGATAGGGGGCGAGACTATCGCCATATCGGGCACAAATTCCAGACTTCGGGCTGATATGGAAAAATCCAATATCACTTTGCCCGACCCTGGGATTGAACCCGAGATCTCAGGATGGTAGTCATACCGAAATACAACTACGCCACCGAGGTAGTCATGCAATACACATCTTAGAATATTCAATAGCAATAAATATATGTGACGATATAAAGGCACGCGGAGACTATCACGGTAAAGCCGGCGGAAAGCAACGGCTTTAACGCGACAGCCATATGCCACGATCGGCTTTGGGAAGCTTACCATTTAATAGCACTATCGATTTACGTCACGCTATTATATTAGCGTCGCTTTCATACTAAAGACACTTTTCCCGTTCCTGTTGTTCCCACTTATTATGGTTTCTGCTAAGTTTTCTGGCGTTCTTTGAGTTAATCTGCCAAACCAATACCCAACAGAGGCATTTTTATTGACCTTAGATGCAAGAAATCTAAGGTGAAAGAATTGTGGGGGTTCTAGTTCGATAGTCCGCCTCTGACTACCCCTTCGGAGATATAGGAGCGTACTTATGTTATTAAATTAACTCAAATGAATAACAATTTGTCTTAAGTCTTCTGTAGAGATCCGACTCTACAGAAAACTTAAGACTCTATCAAATTGAAATTAATCTATAATAACAAAATACAACGTTACTTAAAATCTTTCCTCCTACCTGCCCTTATCCCGCTTTAATGTGGGGTCGGCGCAACACACTTTTTCAAGCACGTTGCAGAAAGAATTAGGCTGCTTGACGTCAACCCCCTCTGAGGGATCCAGTCCCGGGCTCGCTTCGCTTTGCCCGACCTGGGAATGGAACCCACGACCTCACGGTCCACAGCTCATATACGCTGCCACTAGACCAAAGAGGCGACTTAAAATCATTTTACAAATTGTTGCAAACCAACCATAACATTCTCACTACACGAAGTAAACTTCTTTGGTATTTGTATTTCAACAATTCGCAACTTTAATTTCAAGTTTGTCCAATTAACAATGCAAGTGCCGAACAAACTTGCCATTCATTCGGCGTCCCACAAACACTTTATTGTTTCTACAAACAAGTGGGTACTGTGACACCACAGAGGTTATTCTTAATATCGAAACGAAATATCGATGTTCAAAAGTGCGAAACCGTAGTACGAAAAGGATGATAAAAATATTTTGGTCAAATTGAGTAAGTAACCCCCAAATGGTCAAACGCTGCCTAAATATTTAGGAGGGCCTTATCGATTTAAGCACTCGTTATTCTTCAATTTGGCATGGTCAAACAGAACCTATCTCTTCACATTAAATGTAAGCAGGACCCAGTTTAAGGCCCGCTTATTTCGTAAACCGGCATGGTCAACAACTGCCTAACGTTTGACAGCTATTTAAGGCCCGCTTAACTAGCATTTGATCGAAATTAGTTTGAGATTGCCTGCGACTACTCTCAAATAAATCTAATGTTATAAACACGAAAGTTTGTGAAGATGTATGGATGTTTTGTTACTCTTTTACACCAGAATGGCTGAAGAGATCTGAATGAAATTTGGCACAGAGATGGATTAAAGTCTGAAATAGCACACAGGCTACTTTTTTCCCCGAAAAAATGTATGGTTTCCGTAGGATAGATATGTTTAAATAAATAAAATTTCACGCGAACGGAATGGCGGGCATAGGTTTGTATTTAATAATGTCCGTGTTCCGTGTAGTGTTTACCTACCCCTTGATTTCAATAAAATGTATTTTTCCTCAATATCATTATCTAAACTAGAATATAGCGCACTCGAAGAAGCCAAAACAAATAAAACACTTCACAAATACAATGATTCATTTTATTAAATCCGATAAAACACTACTGCATGTTGCCGAATTCCTCTCCAATATAATGGTTTTTAGATGGTCTGATGAAGCCGGTGTGAACTGGGACGTCCTTAATTCCATCCTCAGATCGGGCGGAGTATTTTTTTTGGGACGGACGGCAATCCTTGGCAAGAAAAATTCGAGAAGACTACTTTTATTGAAACGCTCCAAGAAATATCCTCCATATCCAAACTTCAAAGTTTCCATAATCTCTCCATCTTCGTTGATGTTTATTACATAAAACAAAATCACTTCACATACAACAAACACAGTTATTTAAATACGAAAATAAATATAAACAAACAGGTCGCCATTTGCCAAAATTTTTTTTTCGTTTCTTCCACACAAATCATTGGCTAAGGACGAAAGAAACATTCTGCCAAGTGGTAAATATTTTAACAACATAATAATAAATATTAAAAAAAGATCCATTTTAAGTTCCGTTTCTATTATATAAAAATGTGTTTACCTTCACAATAACAAAAGATAGACAGAGATAACATAAACATTACAGAAAAATTTACTACAGATGAAATATGATCGGAATGGCACATGGAAAGCAAAAAGGTTAAATAAACATTATCGAATCATATTGTATTCTGCCAATTATTTATTATAATTATCTTAAAAAAAAACTAAATGAAATAAAATGATTCTACGTGAAACGAATCAAAAAAAAATAAAAATTTTGTAAACGAGAACAAATTTTTATTATCTGTAGCAAAATGATTGATCCTCAGCTGATTTTTCCGCCAAGTCTTCTCAAGTGCGTACGACCATGCCGCTCAAAAATTATTGTCTGCTTAACTTTGGGTAGTGCTCAAATGACTTGGATGACTGAGCACTGTTTGACCATTCGGCCCTTAGTCGCCTCTTTGGTCTAGTAACTGCGTATATCGGCTGTGAATCGGGAGTTCTCGGCTTCGATACCCAGGTCATTAGATGTGTTTTTCTAACACTATTTGCCTACGACTGGATCCCTCAGAATGGGGTTGACGTCAAGCAGGTGGTCGTAAAAAATAAGCCAAATATTTTCTGCAACATTCCGACCCCATATCAAGGTGAGAAAAGTGTCGGTAGAAAAAAGATGATATTAAATGAGTTACTAAGAAACTAAAAGGGTAATATTTTATTATTGTGGTATCTCGTTAATTGATGCTATGGCTCTAATAGCTGTTACTTCTATCTCACCAAAAAACCGAGGTGAAATGGCAATTGTCTATTTCGTTTAGTGCGGTAACATTTCCTGAGGACACAAATACACTCTGCAGACCCAACTCCTTTTCCTTTAAAATTCCTTCAAATTAAATTCTGATATTATGGGTGTTCCTAGGAAGTGCAAAAAATTGACATTGAAAACATTATTCATATCTTAGCCACTCTATAGTTATATACTCCTGACTTGAGCTCCGTTTTTCGCTTTGTTTCGATTTTCAACACAGCCACCCAGTACTGCGGGTGTTTTGGGAATGTTACCCGTGACATTTGCTGTTCCCGTACAATTGGCGAGAAGTCAAAGTTTGCAAATGGAACGGAAGCGATATCAAATACCTTCACGTTGTAATGAAATGGTGATATAGCCTCTGTTGACTGGGATTGTGACTTTTGTGTCCTTTCGCGTGCAATAGAAACGTTTTGTTGGTATACTAGCGGCCTGAGCAGGAAAATTTCTGACAACCGTAAATGTATTCGAACTCGATGCGCGTCTATGAAATTTGTATGAAATATTAATCAAATGTCATCAGTGCGCAGCGAATTTACATTTACATTAGTTTTTCGTGCTCGGGCTACTGAAGATTTTTCTAGATTTTTAGTAATCTAAAAAGTGTACGCTCAATAATGACAATTTAAAATTACTTAAAAGACGAAATTGTATTTTGAATAAAGTGAATATATCGTTTACGAGTGATTTGTGTGAAAAAATACCGATTAAAAAGTTACAATAAATATTTCGTTGCAAATAGAATATACAAGAAGACAGACCTTTAAAATTTTTTACCACACACATAATAGAATAGTAAAAATTCCACTAACGCTCCTGTAGAATTCATGGTTTTAAATAACAAAACGTCAGAGTTCAAAGGGAATTTCTAATATCGTATCTCGAACCACGTTGGGCGCCAATATGCTAGACCCGCGCCACATGGTTCACGATGCGAGGCGTTTATTAGTTTATCGGTTTTACCATTTTTGCACCTTATTCGGATGCATATTTCATAATTCACTTTGGTAAAAACGGCTGTAGGGTTTTTTAGCTTGGTGAAGACAAGATGACTATCATTCTAGAGGTAGACTATATTTTCTACCTATTTTACACAACGAAATAACAAAACGCTAGAGTTGAAATGGAATTTTTAATATCGTATCTGAAAGCACGTTGGGCGCCAATATGCCAGTACCGCGCCACGTGGTTCACCCTGTCATACATCTACTCGTTTATCGGGTTTTACCATTTTCACACCTTATTCGGGTGCATATTTTACAATCCACTTCGGTAAATACGGCTATTGACGTTCTTTTTGGACTATGAAGACTTTCACTGTACTTACCCTGTTTTTCTGCAACCCACTTTTTACGCATGATGCATAAAATACTTGGCTTAGTTTTATACGACCGGCTATCTGCTATCGTCAACCCCCTTCTGAGGGATCCAGTTCCGGTCAAATCGTATAGGAAAACACTGGCTTGACCTTGGAATCAAGCTCCCGGATCCTCGCGCTTGTATTTACTTTTTGACATAAAAACTGCTTTTTAAGTTGAAAATACTTATATCACCTAAATATATATTCACAAATTTTAATTATTAATTACAAATTCACAGAGACGTATAATACGAGCAAGCGTACCAAAATAAGAATCATACTGAACAGAAAAATAGAGAGATACATTGTTTTAACTCAGCAGAAAAGTATATTCTAAACAAAAACAAATTGCGGTTATCCCCAACATTATACGGAGACTTAAGAGATTCTCGTTTCATTGGCGACATTTAAATGAGCCCACGATGGCTCTATCAGCTTTTTACACGTCATCAGTTTTGGAGCGGAGCACCCTTCATTATCCCTTGAATGGAAATTTTCAGCGCGCATTGGTCCCCTCTCTATCCCCTATATTTGCCGACAAAGCGTTTCGTTTCACTAAAAATATGCTGTCGTTGGTCCAACGCGTTAAGATTTATGTACTGCGATGGAGACATTTTGTATGTAAATTAGTTTAAAAATTGAGAATGTGGTATTATCAAATAATAACTTAGAATATGATGTAAATGCATATCTATGTACTCATGAATTGCAATGCATTTAAGTTTTTCTATTATTGATTATACGATGGATCGATTGTGTTAGTGTTTCTTTGTTTCTTTCAATTCGTTCTTTATTTGCTTATCCCATCTTAATGCGATCGGGGCAACACACTTTTTCAAGGATGTTACAGAAAGGATTTGGCTTAGTTTTTACAACCGACTGCCTGCCTAACGTCAATCCCCTCTGGAGGATTAATTTAATATTAGAAATGTGTCAAACATTGTAACACCTTCGAAAAGACTCAATATATTATGTATTTTCGCCTCCATGATCGTAATGGTAGCGTGTATGGGCTGACAACCGAGAGGTCTTGGATTCGAATCTCATGACGGTAAAGGGGTTTTCTACACATACTCCACATGACTGGACCCCAAGAGAGTTGTCCCCACATGTTTTTACTTTAGACCCGACGTTTCGAAGGCTTTGTAGCCTTCCTGGTCACGTATCGGACTGATAGAATCCGTATGTAATAGTTTTATTTCAGTTGAAATTTGTGTAAACTTAAAAAAATAATAGTAGATAATAAAATACCAATATTCAAAAACGCTTTCACAGAGAATATGATCAGTATGTAATATTAGCATATTTTTAAAAGTAATATTGAATCAAACATGTAATAAACAAAAAATTATATAAACGAGGTAAATATTTGAATGTCTGCTGCGAAAATAATACAGGCGAGTAAAAAACCATCTAGGTATTAATTAAAACTGAGGTAACAGAATGAAACAGTGTTCAAAATTAATGAAACCCAGGATTGTGAATTTAAAAATGTAGACTGTATTGTATTATCAAGGGAATTATAAATATAATTATGCAAAAGAGTGACTAACGCCCGAATGGACAAACGCTGCTGTACTTTAACGACTTCTTATATTGATTTTCGCCATACAATTTTGAGAGATAAGGCGGCCTTAAACGACATAAGGCGACCTTAAGTGTATGAACATTCGGTGGTAAATCTGGCAAAGAAAATTTGTTCACGATTGTGAGTACAGTGTAACCCAAATATAATAGCGACCTAAGAAACTATACTTTACAACATTTTTTTATGGTAGAGCTACGCCGTAGACAGTAACATCTACAGCACGAATGAGTCGGCACGACTGGTTTGATACCAATGACTCACAGAAAACCGACATAAAGTAGCAGCTTGCTGTTGCAGATTTCCGGTGGCCCATTTCCTCCCTCCCTTTCCTTACCCCCTTTGCCTCCCTTTCCATTCTCTCTTTTTAGGTTGCCAACGCACCCATGATTCTTTTTGTGCCTTTGTCTATCGGCGGTGGAGATCACTTACCATCAGGTGACCCATCTGCTCGTTTGCCAACCTCTAATATAAAAAAATGGCAAAATCTGCTGGGGTCGTTATCCAAATGGATACAAAAACAGGCACTTTACTTGGCAGAGGATATATTCGAACTATCCAGGCGGTGGAGTATTGTTAATAATGGGCCTATTTAAAAGCGACTTATTAATTGTTAAAATACTTCGCAAATTAATTAGTGATTAGCCAATAATATATTACCGTGTGTGGCTGGCTTTATAATGTTAAATTTTTTGCTAGGTCACTAGAACACTATTACTATCAAAAATTAAAGGCAAAGTAATAATATTTACGCAAATGTTACTCATTGAAATAAAACTAGTTTTTACGGATTCTATCGCGATTTGTTTTTGTATTTATTTCATTTTTCGACACGTGACCACGAAGGCTGTAAAGCTTTTAAAACGACGGGACTAAAACTAAAATAAATACAAATCAAATCGCGATAGAATCCGTAAAATCTAGTTTTATTTCAAAGTCATATACAGTTTAAAATTCCCTTGCTGACTTCTATTGCGTAGACAATACACACAAATAGATAAAATAATAAAATTCAAGTACGATGTACAAGTAGAACGATCCAACGCGACGGTTCGCAGTTGGTACCAGCCCCTAATTGAGCAGAGTCCGGATAATTCCTGCGTTCAACATTTGTTCCTTCATTCTCTTTGTTTTTACTTTTCTTACAATCGTCTTGAGTGCACTGAGAAGGGTTATTTTTATTAGGATCCAGGATTAGGGTCACTACGTTTTCTGTGTTTCTCAGTACCCTATTTTCTTATTTAATACTTTTAGTTTAACAGTTTTACGTTCGTTTGTGGACTAAAAGCTTTTCTTAATTTAATTTCTTTCCAAAACTACGATGAAAAATTGGTGTCTTATATTAATTTACTAACATTAATTTCAAAAAGTCGGCGTCATAACCTTTTTTATTCAACCTTGGTGTTGCTTGGAGGTTGTTTACATAAAGGGTTAATTAATTAACACATATCAAATTTTCTAAAGATTTTGTTGGGCGAACACAAAGTGACCGCTACTTTTGTTCTCGGCAGTCCGTCCTTACAAAGGTTAACGAGCTGTTACGAGCTTAAAAATTATAACCACGAGCTAGTATAATAGATAAAATACATAAACATCTAAATCAGTGCCGCAGATTTGAGATGTAGACTAGACCTCGTATTTCATTCTAATATATTTTGCGAGCTGACATCCAATACAGCCATGTAGCTCAACCATGAGTTTCCTAACATTTCTCTCTAGCGACTACGTAAAAATGATTTGTATGAAAAACATAATATCCCTCGGCTTCTGGGTGTTAACCTTACAAATATTTTGCGTTATCGCTAGCGAGAAATCTAAAAAAATCATGGTCAAGCAAATGGTCTATGTGCGACCTAGCTCTGGCAATACTTGCGGGGTCTACTACATAATTATCTGTGGTCTATGTGCTTTCATAGTAGTGTGTTATTTTCTTTCTTTCTACCTGCCCTTGGCCCACCTTAATACACTTTTTCAGGCATGTTACAGAAAATTAATGGCCTAGTTTTTACGACCGGCTGCCTGTCTGACGCCAACTCCCATCTGGGGGATCCAGTCCAGATTTATTTCTATTAATTTTGAATTAAGATGACCGCGCTTATCATATTAGGATACCGTGTAATATACATGAAAAATACAGAAGAATTGAGGATTATTTTGAAAATCGCTTGAGAAGTACAGTTATTCATAAAATCACTGTCCGCCGTATTTTGTCCCTTTGCCTGCTTAATTTATGGCAACCCTACAGTTCAGACAGATAGTTTATGTGAACCATTCGCTCCATACGGGTGTTATCTTCGACCGTGAAATATTATGTGTTGATACGTTCATACAACAGTTTAGCAAAATCTGAAGATGTACTGCTTTTTTATACGAATACATCTTTCTATGCCTGTGCTCTGGAACAGAGATTTTATGGAGCTGATTTATGTTATATTTTTTTAACAAAATCTTTAGCTTGAGAAGACAGTCATACTGCGTTGGTCGTCAAAACAAAGCCGAATCTGCAACTTGGTAAAAAAAAAGTGTGTTATGGCGACCCCACATTGACGTAAGTGAAACAGAAAGTATCAAAATGAACAAAATATTGAATACTGGTTTATTTGCTCTATATATTTAGAGTAAAAAAAATCATGACTACGTCGGTGGCTTAGCGGTATTCCGTGCGCGGTACGACTGTCATGCTAAGGTCCCGGGCTCGGTCCCCGGATCGGGCATAGTGATTTTTCAGTATCAGTCCGGAGTCTGGATTTTGTGCCCGATATGGCGATAGGCTCACTCCCTATCACATCTTGAACGGAACTAAGCTTGGCGAGATGTGGGTGTTCTAGTTCGCTATATCACCTCTGCCTTCCCCTTCGGGGACACAGGCGTGAGTTTATGCTATGTGTTTTTAAAAAATCATGCTGTATATCATTTCGTATGGATGAGTTATCGTTTAGTCATGATTTGAAAAATAATAAAAAAATAGATATTATCTACCAAGCCAGTGCACACGTTGTGCAAGCACTAATAAAATTCCATTATCTTGGACAAACAAGCCGTATGTTAGCCAAGCTTTGTTGTCCCTTATAAAACTATAACATTAGCCATTTTCTAATTTCATTTCGTAGCGTAACTTCGGTGCAATAAAGCCCGATACTAAAAGTGTTGCTCGGAATTCGCAATGTTGCAACAAACATTGTTGATTTCTTGTTGAAAGAACTTATCTACACCTTAGATGTATTATTCTTAGTTTATTTTACAAAGTATACGAAAATATACTCGCTGCATTCGGTTGCTTCAATATTTATACATTTCGTATTTTAAATATGTAAAATGTATACTGAGTGTTGCAGAAAGTTGGTACCAATAACAATTCCACATAGGTATAGCGAAAACTATTAAAAGCGTAATGGTTAAGTAAAAAAAATCTCCTTCTACCTGCCCTTATCCCATCTTAATGTGGGGACGGCGCGACACACTTTTTCAAGCATATTGCAGAATAAATTTGGCTAAGTTTTTACGACCGGCCGCCTGACGTCAACCCCCTATGAGGGATCCAGTCCCGGTTAAATTAAATTTAAAAATTATCTTTTCCCGACCTGGGAATCGAGCCCAAGACCTCCCAGTCCACAGCCACTAGACCAATGAGACGACTCGAATGAAATGAAATGATAAATGTTTTGTGCCAATTGGATACTGTCAGGCATCTTCAGTCACGATATAGTATCTTAAAATCTAATATCCCTCTATGATTTGCATGAAAGTTGTATCCACGAAATGCCCACAACACACGACGCGTATCTTAAACAAAATGGCGGTCACTTTTGACAACTTTGACACCGGTTCCGACATTACTATGTCAGAACTACCTATGTCATTCTTAAGTGTCATTTATTTATCAGTACGATGAGACTATATGATATGGATCACGACTAGACCTTAAATTCCACTTAAACGTTTTAAGCCACCTCAATTCCTTAAAGTGTCAAGATTAACACAAGTTTACAAAGGACAAACAACTTACCTCGCGTATTACATTACTAGTCACTTCTCCTTTCCTTCGACCTCGTTTGTCATAAAAACAAGGATTAACACCACCCTCGGGGTTGTTATCACCCCATCTAACCCGAAACTTTAACCTAACGCATTAACTTCGGTACAGGAATACACACTTTATTGTTCGCGAATTGAGATGTTGCACATTTTTGTGAGTTTTGTTTGACCCAAATTTTTGATTTGTTATGTTTACGTGAATGTTACACGTTGAAACAAAACTAGTTTTTACGGATTATTTTTTTTTGCTTTTATTTTTAATTGTAAATCGCTCGTAATAACTAGTTTTATTCCAAATGTTTTCGCTGAGTCATGAGTGATGTACGCTTGGTTATTTATTATGTTTAAAATATAAGTAGATTTTAAATCTTATAAATATATATTAATGATCAAAAATATCATAAATATACTGACAGAAACGGCTACACCTTACAATATAGTAATAACAAATACTACAAATAATCCCAAACTCTACAACTCTATGATATCTTGCTGAATCAGCAACATGACTCCACTGCCCTGCACGCTCATCTATCTTTTAGTTTAAGATCACAGCTAACCTCTTTTGATTTCATCCTCTTATATAACTTTTCGCCATTGTTTCCTCACATAGCTCCTGCTTCACATTTTTATAGATTACTACTTACTTGAGTTTTGTAGGTTCGCACTAAATAAAGCAAGCAAATACTATTTATTTATAGATTGCCATTGTAGTATACATAAGCTCATGCCTGTATCCCCGAAGGGCTAAAACTAGAGTTATCCAATCTCGCTGATTCATTTGGGTGATAGCGAGCGAAGCTAATGTGATATATTTCATTGTCAATAATTATAATCTTACAAAAGAACTAGTACTTGACTTTACATATTGTCCAGGACGAAAAACATCTGAAGCCCGTATTACAGAACAATACTCCGTTATTAATCTAGTTTTAAAACAATATTTTATATGTATAATCTTTAAATCTAGATTCGTGCCCGAGTATAGTTCCATAATACGGGCCTTGGTGTCAGAGAAAATGTGATAAGAGCCACAAAGGTATTCTTACAAATGTAAGAACTTTATGACGTATCGCCTTAATTCCTTTTGAGTAACAACGCTGGTGCCTTCAATTTATGGACTGGGGCTCTCTTGAATTGCAATATAAATGTACACGAGGGAAAATATCTATTACCGTAAGAGTTAACTGGAAATATCTATTATCGTAAGAGGTAACTGAAATTTTTACGAGAAGTAATAAGTGTATTCTCAGCACATGAATATTGCAGCTTCTAGAATTATTGTAATATTTCTTTCTTCTGTCCTGTCCTTATCCCATCTTATTGTGTAGTCGGCGTAAGAAAATCAACCATGTTGTAGAAAGGATTCGTCTTAGTTTTTTGCTATGGGTCGCCTGACGTCGACACTCTGGGGGATCCAGTCCCTGGAAAATCATGTTATAAAAACCTCGCTCGACCTGGGAATCGACCCAAGGACCTCCCGGTTCATACCCTATATACGCTGCCACTAGACCAAGGAGGCCACCATGTAGTTGGAGTGTAGAAGTATATTCGACGGTCCCTACGTACAAAGCGACATGTTAAAATGCCATATTTTTTATTGCATATATGGCTTTAGATTATCCATACTCTCATAACTATAGATATATTTTTTAATTATTTTTTATTCTAAAAATTCTAATTTAAATTCTAATCGAACAATATAACAAGTATGATAATTGTTAAACTTATAAATGAACTTCAATTCGTTCTCCTGAAAACCTCAGTTTTTGACATGTCGCTTTGTACGTAGGGACCGTCGATGTAATTAATAATTATATTTGGGATAAGCAAAACACAGCTTAATTGCAGCAAATATAAAGTGATTTTCTCGGTAGAATGATTACACGATTTGTAGTGAAGCAGATTGGTCCAAATTAATATTTGGCACCAGGAATATTTTGACACAATGGTAGGGTACGTTGATTGTACGCTGTGATGACCCCGATTCGATATCCAGGTCAGGCACACCTTTGTATGGGATATTCGATTGAAAACATGAATACATGCATTACATATGCAGATGTTATGACATTTAAAAATCTGCATTTGTAAATGTTAAACTCGCCTCCTATCACATCTGGGACGGAACTAAGCTCGGCGAAATGTGGGTATTCTAGTTCGGTAGTGAACTTATGCCTACCCTGAAGTTTATTCGAGCGGTCATTTGACGTTCTTCAGTATTAGAAAGAAAGAAAGAAAGAAAGAAATAAACTTTATTCAGCCAATGTCTCAGGCAACAATAAGTGGGAGAACACAAAAAAAAGACAAAATATGTAACACTAAGAGGTAACAAATTTGTTAGTTATACGTGGTAAACATCAATATAATATACCCTAGATGCACAGTTAAGGTCCATAGAATAAAAAAAGCTGATTATTATAATTGGATGTCCCTTTCTTCACTGAATTAATCCATTCGAACTTAAGAATTTTAAGCTAAAATGGCTTACGTAGAAGGTTATCCTTTGATTATCCCCCAAAATAGAAAGATAACTGTAAACTGAAACCCTATGTTATTTGAGCTAGTAACCGAAACTTACAAAGTGACTTGTGAAACGCTCTGTTGAAATTTTGTATGAAATAACATATCTATGGTAAGCAATTGAACCTCTGGACCCTCTTGTGAGACAGTTAAAAGTTACAGTTAAGGTTCACTTATCTATCTTGTTTATGGAAACACTAGTAACCACCAAAAGCTTGCATTTTAACCAAAGACTTCTATGTATTTACTAGATAAGCTGTTTCGAAGTAAAATTGTGGCACATGACAGCGAGTATTTGACGTTTCACGGCTGAGGAAAATAGCAGATTTCTGTAGTGAGTTGAGGTCGATTAACAGAAACTTAGTGTGCACATTCTATGTACCGAACAGTCAGTCTAGTAGTAATACTGGTTGTAATCTGACAGTAAGTTATTGAGACCGGCCATAAGACACAAAAAACTCATAGTCAAGCTACCGTTCACGGACTATTATACGGTGCTCTACCATTAGAACAAGAAAGCGAGAGACCAAGCACAAATAAAATTATTAAATCGTTGTTTACTCCACTTTCCAAATAATTTGACCATGTATACTGGAATTAAAAGCTGTGATACCAAATCCCAAACGAATTTTAATGGTGAAAACCAAACACAAATTATCTGCCATTGTCCATTGAGGTCGGAAGATGTTTTTAATTGCCCTGGAAAAATTGTAAAGGGTCATCCACAAGCACTTAAAAAGTGTAATGCTGCGGCCAACGCGTACCTACGAGAGATTAATGAATTGAGTTGAGTATGTATGTGTGTGATTTTAGAGATGCCCCTTGTCCATGTATCGATATATTAGGAAATTAAATAAATACACTCGACTCTGTGCACACACTCGCATCTGTAACTTATGTAAGCAATGATCAATAATTGCACACATTTGTCGATACCGAGCAGTGAAGCACAGCGAATCACTTAGAATGCAAAACTGTCTTAATAACATACAGTATATTTTTCTTTGTGTACCGACTAAGCGTCCGCACGTCACCTGGACCTCTCATCGAATATCAGCGTTGCGGTACCCACTGCAGACAGTGGTACTGCAATATGTAGCTGAATGAGAGGTACCTTTGTTGGTGCAATATTGAATATGATATGCATTATATTTTTTTCTTAGTGAAGTTTTATATTTAGTATTGCACCAGCAATAAATATTTTCTTTCTTTCTTTCTTTCTTTACACTCGACAGTCACACGTTAACCATTGAAGATTTTGTTATTAATTTTATTTTTAATTCACGAGGTATATTCTCTCGTATCATAGTGCCGAGCTATCATAGTGTATATTTGTTTTTTGAAACAGCAGAGTCCTAACACTCTACAATGTTATCATTTAAAATACATTAAAATAATACAATTACTGTTATGAGATAAGTAACTTTGTGGACAAACATTCACCAAATCAACCATAAAAAGTGTACGACCAATTTCAACTATTTTAATGAATCAAACAACCCATCCCAGTCATTCTAAATTCAAATATTATTGATTATCGATATCTGATTGTCGATATTCTAACTCGTAACGTCAACGTCGATGATTCCTAAATCGATCATGAATCGCAATGAGGTACCGGCACGCTACGTCACCGTGATTGATTGTGTGAGTTATCAATATTTCTTATTTTATTGTTAGACGTAATATTTCACTGTTGACCGAGGGATAATATATCGATATTATGTTTTCATCTGTATGCATGAAAATATAATATCGATATATTATCCCATTCATATACATACATACTGTCTCGGTGGCGTGATTGTATTTCGGTACGACTACCGTCCTGAGGTCTCGGGTTCGATCCCCGGGTCGGGCAAAGTGATATAGAATTTTTCTATATCAGCCCGGAGTCTGGAATTTGTGCCCAGTATGGCAATAGACTCGTCCCCTATCACATCTGGGCGGAACTAAGCTCGGCGAAATGTGGGTGTTCTAGTTCGTTAGGGCGCTTCTACCTACCCCTTGGGGGATAAAGGCGTGAGCTTATGTCATATACATATATACAACTACATATAAAAACTCCTCCAATATTATATAACGTATATTATTGGTAGTTTACTATTATTCTCTTTAACATTCATATGGGCGAGAAAAAAGGATAAAATGATTCTGCGTATTTAGTTCGAATATTACAAGGTTTTTATTTCTTAACCATAATGTATGTTATTTTAACAGCAAAGGTTTTTGTTTTAGCCAATTAGTTATCACGACAGGTTGACAGGTTCATTAAAACATTTGGCTAATGGAGTTTTACTATCACTTTCAACATATCTATAGTCAACGAACTCATACCCATTAAAAGTGCTAGTCGACATCAATTTTACATTTTGATGCAATATAAGATGCTAATTTGCAATAAAAATAGCACAAAACTTTTCATTTCAAATGCAGACTATATTTGCACTGAAATGAATATTTAGAGCAATATATCCATATCGTAAAACAGTTATGCTATCTATAATCGTAAACATTTTATGAGGCAAATTTTTTACGTCATGAAAGGTAAGCTTCGACACTCAGCGACACTATTTATATTCATATTTTATGGAGTTTATATGACACTCGTCGCATGGTACATTTAACGTATGTTAAGTAAAACTTCAACATCAATCTGAATAACCTCGGTAAAAGTAATCGTTACATTACTAACTCCCTTCTACCTTTTTTTCCCCACTCTAAAGTGGAGTCGGTATAAGATACTTTCAAGCATGTTTCCGAAAGGATTCGGCTTAGTTTTTACGACTGGTTTCATGCCTGACGTCTATCTCCTTTCAGGGTCAGTCCTAGGCAAATTGTATTAAAACAAATTTGTCCAACCTAAGATTCGAACCTAGAACCTCCCAATCCACACCCCATATACACTGCAACTAGACCAAAAAGCCGACAATACTATACTTACATTACTAACAAATTAATATATTTCCCAGGTCTCACAACGCAGTCCGAAAGTAAGCTCCAGATTGAGATAAGCATGTTATTAGATTTTAATAATAATTCACATAGTTGTATTAGTCACGGTGAATTCTGACTTCATTTAGCGAACAACTATCACCTTCTTCAGTAGTATTTATTTCTCTAAAGCCATATTATACTGAAATCACTTTTAAAGGATCCTTATAATCGGACTATTAAATTGTAACTGGCAATAAATATTTAGTCAAACCTTGCACGTTGACTAGAATGAAATAGTTTTGTCTAACATAAAATACATCAACATATTTAACCTCAACACAAATCTATCTAATTTAACAAAGTTCCACTAAACTTTATTTATATTATCTCGTGATAACAGGCCCAATGTTTATTGCCAGTTAATAAGTTTACTTTCACTACATACATTATTATATCCCTGTTTTCTACTTCCCTGACATACACTTACTTGCAAATCGATACAAATCCATTTTTTACTGCCCACACGTTTCACTGAACCCAATTATTGTATCGACAAGCAACTAAGTATAATTTAGTTTACCGTATTTCTCGAATAAAACTAAACAATTTTAGAGCATGACGTAGTTCGATTAATTAACAGCCCACAATATTGTAAGAACATAAACAGTAATTAATCTGTGTGGAAATAATTTAGGTTCGCGCTTGTACTAATGGCATTCTGGATCCAGAGTGTGAAATGTATCGAGTAAAAATAAGAATATTTATCTTTGATTACTTTAAATGCCCATTATTTAACATCAGTAATTTATCTTTCAACGTAACCTACTACTCGGCTTGGATCATGTTTTATGGTATTGTTATTAATTTCGCTGTGTTTAAACGTCGTAATTTAATAATCAGCATTTATCTTCGTAAGCATTTAAATTAGTCTCTTCCGCAAAATTAATTCATTTTACAATTTGTTCGTTCCCGTTGCCGTACATTTTAAGGGCGACTTACAGCGCTATTACTAATGTAGAGTTAAACCTAAACTTGATTTATCCTACAGCTCATTCCTATATTTAAATCAAGATTTGGGATATATCGAGATTTACCTAAGTGCTGCAAGTGGCCCTAAAACATTAACCTTTGATATTTCACTGTGAATTTTACTTAGTTCATTAACCAACAGTATATTTCTACACAGATAATTTACTGCATTTAAACAATTTCTTTATACAATTTCGTGAATAGCAAAAGGTTTTTAGAGGTGTGAAGGTAGTGGTAGTGATTTAATAAAATATTATTTTAGTTTAATTCTTATTAAACTAAACATAAGGGTAAGTAATGATATAATGAGATATTGAAGAATTAAATTGTTATTGTGTGCATATTGACTAAGGAAATTTATATCTGAGATGTAAATCTCGAAATATCGCTTGCTATAACGGTGAAGGAAAACATCGTGAGGAAACCTGCATACCCGAGAATTTCTCCACAAGAATTTCGCAGGTATTTGTAGGCTACCAACCCGCATTAGGCCAGCGTGGTAGACCTAGGCCTAGCCCCTCTCATTAGTAGAGGAGGCCCGTGCCCAGCAGTGGGACAGTAATATTACAGGGCTAATATTTTTATTTATTTTATGTAAATCTTGGAAAGATTGTATAAAACATTTTATTAGGTACATCCACAAATTTAATCATTGTATAAATAACGCAATACATAAAATTCCAATATCATAAATTTTATCTTGAACAATCTTAAGACCGTCTTATATAAAAAATATGTAAGTCTTAAAAGTAATTTTATGGTTACTTAAAACCCTCAAAAGTCAGGATTATGAATCTACATTTTGTTTTTATTTAAACCCGTTCAAAAAGTTATCTCCTAAGCATGCCGTAACATCGAACGTTGCCTAAACTCAGGGAAGTTGCAAAGAGCAGTTACGAGTAATGGATTCAAATTTCGCCGTAGACGAATTAAACTTGGCAACTTTCATTGAATTACATTGTGTTGGAATGGACCATACCTCGCTTTGATCACGTTTCGCTCCAGTTTTATTACTTAAACGGATGATCGGAGTTAAGTTACTTCGCTTCGTCTATCTTCGGGCTATAGACCCTATTACGTGATACTATGTCAACTAATGGCACGATTTGTCTAAAGTTAGTTTGGTTATAATGTCCTAAGAGTTCTATATCTTAACTGGGTAAGTTAACCTTTTCTAAAATACCATCGTTGACATTATTAATCACGTAAATTTTTAAATACTTTTTGAATCATCATCATCATAACGTTACCCAATTGTATTTTAGAATATTTTTTAATAACATGTAATAGGCTAATAAGTTATTTTTAAAAAGCTGGACTCGTATCATAACGTCTGGCAACTCAATGTTTGTGCTGGCAACACAGTCTCTAAACTGAGATACGTGGACAGACGTGAGACATCGCATGTTTCTGTAGAGAAATAATTTATACGTATGTACTCGTACGTTATGTGAGTAATAAATATCATTTTCATTGTACCGCTATCTCACATAAGTCTTTGTCTCTAACTGCCCTTATCCCACCTTAATGTGGGGTAGGCGCAACACACTTTTTCAAGCATGCAGCAGAAAGGATTGGGCTTAGTTTTTACGACCGGCTGCCTGCCTGACGTCAACTCCCTCTGGGGATCCAGTCTCGGGCAAATTAAATTAGAAAAATCTCTTTGCCCGACTTGTGAATCAAACCCGGGACCTCCCGGTCCACTGCCCATATATGCTGCCACTAGGCCAAGGAGGAGACTATCTCACATAAGTATAACATAAAAATCAATTTTTGTTCTTAATAGTGATCGTAAAAGAAGATTGTAACATCTCAAACTCATATAGTCATCCTATGATTGTTCATAAAAGTTTGTCACAAACTCCTCGACATAAAACGTTCGCAACACGCTGTTGCTGGAATAGGAATAATTTAGACTCAAATGAGTTATTTGAAAGTAAATGACAGGCTCGTATTTCCACAGAAGCAATTCCTCATTCCTACAGAGCTTTGTTATTTGTTCAAATGCGAATTGTACTGAGCGTTTCGCTTTTTTATTGTAAAAAATCTTTCGAGTGCCTTTATCTTGTCATGGACTTCGAAGCGATGAGGCTTATGTAATGTTCCGACGACAGATTATTAAGTATATCCAGTTTATATTGACGTTTAAATCTTTATCAACCAACTTCAAAAAAGGAGGTCCTCAATTCGCCCGTATTTTTTTATGTATGTTACACGATATCTCTGCCAAATGTGGACCGATTTTCAAGATTATTTTTATAAATTTGTGGTCACGATCTGATAAATTTTGAATTCCGGCCGTATTTTTTTTCCAAATATAGAATTTACAGTTACGTACTTTAATTAATTAAAATCTTGAGACTTGAGATTTATAAATCCTAAGCTAGATTTAATGAACACTATTATTCAAAATTATAGTATACGATTTATGGAACAGTGAATAAAGAGTGGCTATACAATTATATTTTCAATACAATCATTGGGAAAGGCCTATGTCCAGCAATGGACGTCCTGTGGCTGATGATGATCGTGATGATACAATTTTTAGTGTAAACAGTTGAAATAATCACAAGTTTAAAAAATACAACTGACCGACTTCCAATTTACCGATCGTGACCAATTTATATGGGACCACCCTTGAAATAAGCTCTATCGAACACAAAAATAATTTTGAAAATCGGTCCACATTTGGCGGAGATATCGAGTAACATACATAAAAAAAATACCGACGAATTGAGGACCTCCTCCTTTTTGGGAAGTCGGCCGAAAAATAAAGAACTATTGGAACGACAAACATGCAAAATATACTATTTTACCAAAAAATATGCCTTAAATATTGATGGCGCTACAGTTTTCATGATTAAAAATCCGGTGATCGGTTCTGTGATTACAAACCCTATTGTACCGAAAAATATTAAAATTCATGTTCGGGAAGCGTTCCACGACAGAAATAAAATATTCATTGACAATACACTTCTGAACATTGTGAATACACGCATCAAAACTTAAAGGCTAAGGCTAAGATCATCAATATATTATAACCTAGATTCACAGTTCTTTGCAAATATCCTCCTAAAAAGTGGTCTCAGAAATAAAACAAAGAAAACGATCACAAGTTGTAATGAAATCAACACAAATATAACCCTAAGCACGTGTTATAAAGTAGGTTTTTAAACGAAATGAGCAAGCGTTATTTAATTTGAATTTTGAAATTTAGAATTCTATCGACGTCCCACTGTAGGCAAAACGAGTGCTTAAGCACTTCTTTGCTGTCCCATTTTCCGAGCGTCAACTGTGCATCTAGGTAAATAATATATCGATGGCTAAGATAGACAGAGAGGATGTGTAAAAGGTAAGGTGTATTCAAGACCATTATTCTAGAAATTTAAGTAAATATCAAAGAGATTTAATATTCTAACTATAGAGGAGATATCAAGCAAGTTTCTATACAAAAAAAATATCTCAAACTTCAGTACCATCATGCACCATTTATTAAAATGCAAGAGCCATTATTACAATTTACACCCTAGAATGTTCTGTAAATGGTTAAGAATCACGTAAGATAAGTTTATTCTCTCAATATTATTACGCTGGCCGGCCTGGCGCGCGTATATTTCAAAGCAACTGAGCGACTTATGACCACGAGGTCATAACTTTTGGATCACAAGATATGTGCTTTTGTCCCGTCTATATAGTGTTGAATGTATTTGGTAAGTATTTACCCACTAATCGATCAGCAATAATTCCCACACAACGAAACATATAGGACCTTACTTAAAACAGCATTTTTAGCTGAGCAAATGGTTAAGAATAACCTGTCACTTTTTTCCTTGCGTTACATTGTTTAAAAATGAAAGGGACAACCTATGGTATAAAGATAAGCAGCGCTTAAATATTTTAATAAGTAAGGGGCATAGAAACACCAGTGTTATATGTATATTGCTTGTTCTATAAAGCACAAGACATTTTCCAAAATGACAAAACAAATAACCAAAATAGCTTGAAAGTAGAGAAAATAAAAACATGTGTTATTGTATGCATTTGGCTAAACGAGACAAGTTGTATTGAATATGAAATACTAGTCTACTATAGTCCAAGTGTATACAGAGCAGGTGCAGTCTGGTACATTTAAATTTCATTTAATATACTCGTCGTTGAATCTTTCTCAAACATACAAAGGAAAAGTTCACACAATTGTTTAAAATCCGCTTTTTATTTTCGAAACATCTGCATATTTCAATTCAACTCTATTAATAAACGCAATGACTAAAGAAAAAATAAGAGGACCTGGCATAACTGCGAAAAATGTTTATTTTATTTATTAAAACATTTTAAACATATGTTATGTACAGGCGGACTTAATGCCTGAGGCATTCTCTACCAGTCAACCTTTTGGTGGTGCAGAGAATAAGGCTGAGATCTATAGAGCGAACTTCGACTAAGTCTAAGTCAAAGTCACGAAATCGGCGAAGATTTGGAATTGTTAAATCGAACTTTGACTTGGTTCAAGTCATTTTTTACAACGAAAACAGACTGACAGACAGACTAAGCAAAGATTTTCTTGTAACAAATGACTCGAACTAAGTCAAAATCCTCACTGAGATCGTAACTTGACTTAGACTAAGTCAGTAAGTCAGCCTAAGCAAAATAGATGTTTACTTTGAAGCCGGTTCCGCCATTTTAATATCGCGATCTATTTACATGCGAGTTGTGTCATAATTTAATTTGATAACGTATAAATACTTTTTTTTATAAATAAAGTGTTTTATTTACAATAATACTAATTTAGGAATATGAAGAAGATGCCTTACTGCTATATTAATGGGATCTTTTTTACGCCAAGTGGCCATTTTGATTTCGTTCCATACATTAGGAATGTTTAATTTTTTTGTAGTTATGCCTCATCCTCTTATTTTTCTTTAGTCATTTAATAAACAACACAATATATGTAAAGCGAAGCTCAAATTTTAAAATTGCTTTCTTTCTTTCTACCTGACCCTATCCCATCTTCATGTGGGGTCGGCGAACACACTTTTTTAAGCATGTTGCAGAAAGGATTTGGCTAAGTTTTTACGACCGGCTGCCTACCTGATGTCAATCCCCTGTGGTGGATCCAGTCCCGGACAAAATAAATTAGAAAAATCGCTTTGCCCGACCTGGGAATCGAACTCACAGCCCATATATGCTGCCACTAGACCAAGGAGGCGACAAAGGAATTTTAAGTTTACTATTGTAAAAACTTAAATATATTCATTTTAAGCGAATCAATATCGTAGCTGTTGTTAATTTCCTAACTCACAGATCGAAATCTACTAAACAAAATGTTTTAAGCCATTTTACACTAATTAGCATAGACAAAACAAATGTACTGTCCGTGACCACGTTGTCTAAATGTAGTCCGAAATTCACAATCACCAATTAGAGGTAAATGCCAGCTCGAAACTCGTAGCTAAATTAGTTTGTATTCCGGGTGGTATTATTTGACATCACTACATTCTGCAGCTATACGACCTTACATACAAATTACATCTATTTTAATTAATTCTTTTAAATAATGTTTTAAAGAAAAAGAAAATAAATTATTATTAATACATTGAAATAAAACTATTCTTACGGATTCTATCACGATTAGGTTTAACTAGACGACCTAATCGTGATAGAATCCGTAAGAATAGTTTTATTTAAAATATTCAAATTCAAAATTCAAAAAAACTTAAGAAATCAGTATTATTAATACATTTTATTTTTTATTACTAATTACGCATCCGATTTTCACCATTAAACGAATGTTGGTTATTATGCAAATAATATTTCATATTCGAAATGTAATTTTGAAATTGGAGAGGGTTGACGTTAGGCAGACGGCCGGTTGTAAAAAATAAGCTAAATCCTCTCTGCAACATGCTTGAAAAAGTGTGTTGAGCCGATTCCACATCAAGGTGGGATAAGGGCAGGTAAAAAGAAAGAAAGATTTGTAATTGAATTTTCACAACATATATGTTGATCACAACATGTATAATGATCTAAGTTCATCGAATACATGAGTATTCGTATTGCAACCAATTAAATGTTTATTCATTCTCATGAAAAAAATATTAACAACTACATGTATCCTATGTGCCAAATATGGCAGTAGGCCCGCAATATCACAACATGGGACAGAAATAACCTTGGCGAAAAGTAGCTACCTTGCGTCTCTGCCTACCTACAATATCAACACAGGCGTGAATGTGCTCTCCCCAGTATAACTCCCTACAATGTAAGCTACTTTGTAAAGCAAGCACAATATCCGACAAATAAGTTGGCGTTACGGCGGCCGTTTGTTTCGCCGTGCTGGGGAACTGTAAGCCACTCTGTGAAGTTAATTTCTCCCTGGCAAATTCCGATGCTTGCTGCACCCGGTATGAATTATTTCCTGCGACTTCGTGAACTTTGCCGAGTTTAAATCTTGTTCGCGCTCCGAAATCGAAATCGAAAGGATTTTATTCTGCACTAATTATTTTCATGTTGAATTAGATTTTGTTGGCAAGTTGGGGAGCAATTCTCGCGCATTCCATATTCGAACTTTTCGGTGAAAATAAAGTCGAGCATGCTGGAAATAGCGGAATTCTAAATTTGAAATGCGTGAGAATTGTCCATGCTCGCGTGGTATTCTTTTCTGTCATATTTCAAAGGTTTCTGCATACAAAATTTTAACCCCCATTTTATCTTGTGATATCCTGTTAGAGATTTATTTTAATAATATGCTTGGGGACAATGATTCCCAATATATTTATAGCCCCTTACTTATAAAAATATTTAAGCGCTGCTTATCTTTATACCATAGGTTGTCCCTTTCATTTTTAAACAATTTAACGCAAGGAAAAAAGTGACAGGTTATTCTTAACCATTCGCTCAGCTAAAAATGCTGTTTTAAGTAAGGCCCATAGTATACAAGGAACCTCTTTACAAAATGTCAGCTTACTTTTTTCATTTTTATGACATTACAGACGACTTTTTTTCTAATAAAGTTGGTGTATCTCTCTCTATACAATATTATGTGAGATATTTAGCCGACTGTAAGCACCAGAGGCATAGTGAAATTCCCGCCATAGTGGCTCATTGCGTTGAGTTCTGGAGGTCATCGATTCAATAATTTACCTTAGCTTTATATGTCAGTTCCTGATCTATAAAAACGCTTACCATCAGGTGTAGTGTAGTCACTTTGCCGTGCTTGGATAAAAAAATATATTCACCAAAATATATTCGCAAGTTTCTGTCCAATCCATATGCTAATTATGAAGAAGCTTTTAATGAGTTACCTGAACTTTGAAGTTACTTTTAACTATTATGAGAACTTTAGGAAACTTTCCTTCATCAACTACAAGACGTTTTAAATTTTGAAAGTTTTAATAAGCACCTATAACTTTTTAAATATATTTCAATACAAAATAAAATTAAAAGTACTAATTATATTTATTAAAATATAAAAGGAGTAAAAGTATTTATTGACAAATATCTACTTTTAATATTAACTAAATAAGATTGTGTCTTGGATGTCTATGGGCGGTGGAGATCACTTACCATCAGGTGACCCATCTGCTCGTTTACCAGTCTCTGCTATAAAAAAGCACTGATTAGCATCGTTAGTATCCATAAAACTGTGACGACTCTATCCGTATTCTCTTCAAAATTTATTATCTGACATGATAATATATCTTCTTTACGTATATATTTAAGTAATCAGTTTTTTAAAGACTGACAAAAACATATTTCATATTTGATTATAACATAACATAAGCTCACGCCTGTATCCCCGGAGGGGAAGGCAGAGGCGCACTAGCGAACTAAAACACCCACATTTCGCCGAGCTTAGTTCCGTCCCAGATGTGATAGGGGGCGAGCCTATCGCCACATCGGGCACAAATTCCAGACTCCGGGCTGATATGGAAAAATCCAATATCACATTGCCCGACCCGGGGCTCGAACCCGAGGCCCCAGAACCGTAGTCGTACCGAAATACCACCACGCCACCGAGGCAGTCTTTGATACTTCATTATGTATGTTCTTTTTTGTGTTCCCTCTTTTCAATATTTTTACACCTGCCATGTACATTTCTGCATCACCCTAAGGTTGACTGGCAGAGAATTCTTATAGCATTTAGTCCGCCTTTATACCATCGTGTATATAAAGTGTAAAATAAATAAATATATCATTGCATCTCCCACAAATAAGGCATATTTAAGTTTCGAGATGAGCACTCGGATCCGACGTTCAAGGCGGCTTCACTTTTCATTTTCCACCGAACTACCGCGACTACATCCAACTTTCACCATTCCTCTTCGAAATGAGTTCTCACAGTAATTGTCGACTAATGATCTGCATCGTGAGTTTGATATATTATTCACTCGTGAATCTCGCTACGACAGATTCAGAACTGCGAGTTAAAAGCTCTCATACTTCATTTGCATTAAGAATTTTCTGTGCTCAAGTATTTCAGAGGTATATAATAAAGATGCTTACTTACGAAATTGTTAAAAATATAGATATTATAACATTCATTCGCCTTGGTCTAGTGGCAGCATGTATGGGCTGTGGATCGGGAGGTTCGAATCCCAGGTCGGGCACAGCAATTTTTCTAATTTAATTTGCCCGGACTGGCTCCCTCAGAAGGGGTTGACGTCAGGCAGGCGCCCGGTCGTAAAAACTAAGCCAAATCCTTTGTGAAACATGCTTGAAAAAGTGTGTTGCGCCGACCGGCGACCCCAAATTAAGTCGGGATAAAGACAGGTGGAAAAAAAATTATACATATTTTAAACGAAATATTATTTTTATTAACAACCCAATAGTTTGAATAGATTTCGAAACTGTTCTTGCTATACATCAGCAACTAATTTACTCCAATGTGGGATCAGCACAACAAAATCTTTAGAATGGTGTCAAAAATTAATTGGTTTAGGTTTTTACAATTGCTTGTCTAACATAAATATCGTCTGGACTACACAGTTTCGAGCAAATATTATCAGGAAAACATTTGTTATCCGACTTGGGAATCGAACCCAGAACCCTGAATCCCTAGCCTATATATTAGTGTATTCATTTCACTAGACCAACCAGGCGACATAAGCAAAATTAACCTAGATAATTAATCAATTACCAACATCGTTTCACCACTGGTATCAAAATATAATCCCCCAAATACCAAGAAAGCTTACGGAATTATCAATAAAGATACTGCTAAAGTACAAAAAGTATGACTATTCCACGGACGAAAAAACAAAGAAGGACACCATCTCGCCTATATTTAAACGGACGCCACAGAGAAGCCATGCACACAAACGCACCTGTTCAAAAGTGCCTTACGCATACATTAATTCATAACACGCTCAGTCCCCGCCATTACGTGTCGATAGATCGAATGTGCCGAAAACTCTGCTTCACTATCAAAGTTCCTAGCGCTCCGTCCATCTTTTTCAACGTCTGTGAACTAGTACAGTCAAGTTTAGTATCCAACTAGGCGCATCTAACTGTAGAGTGTTATTGCAACCGTCGCTATGTGCAGCTGCCTGGATTTATTTCTCATTTCGCTTCCATTCGAAGTCCTATATAGTTTGTTATTAGTCTTGTAACACGGAGATGGATTTATGTAACGATAACTACAAGTAAATTACATTATTATCTCTGTTATTACTGTGAATTATGAGATAATACGCCTAAGACGATACACATATTTACAAGAAAATGTATAACAAAGTAGTAAAATATTTAATAATATATCGTTAGTAAATATGAGCAAACATTTCTGTTTATATGTTGCAATATCAGCAAAATTGTTTTTATGTTTATATTTTTTTAGTTGCCGCCACGGTGTAGTGGCAGTGTATATGGGCTATGCAGTGGGAGGTCCTGGTTTCGATCCCTAAGTCGGGCGGGGTGTTTTTCAAACACTATTTGCCCGGGAATGGATACCCCTGATGGGGGTTGACGTCAGATAGGCAGCTGTTCGTAAAAACTAAGCCAAATCCTTCCTGCAATATGTACAAATTTAAAACCTCTTTTATAAACAGACCTACAAAGAATAATGCTTCGGGATGGATTTTAAAACTTCTCGGTTCAGACAGAATACCATCGAACTATAAAGTAAACTTTTTAAACAAATCATTTATCAAAATATACTGTTGCTTTGCTTAGTTGTAATGAAAACTGACGAGACAGCTGAACTACAGAGCTGTCCCCATTTGTTATTATTATACGCTGCAATATTTTCATGGCAAAACATTCTCTGTAAAAGGCATTATTTTAGATTTCCTTCTTGAGGCTACTTTCACGTCTTTTTCTTTGTGAGCCATTATTGTGATGGAAGTCCATCTTTCTTTATCATTTTTGGTTGGTTCACTGTCTTGAAGTTCATATCATCATGGAGGGATTTTAATAGAAAGGAGAATTGGGGAAAGTAAAAATATAATAATCATATAATATAATATTAGCGCTGTAATATTACTGTCCCACTGCTGGGCACGGGCCTCCTCTACCAATGAGAGGGGTTAGGCCTTAGTCTACCACGCTGGCCTAATGCGGGTAGACTTCACATAGGTACCTTCGAAATTATTGTAGAGAAATTCTCTGGTATGCAGGTTTTCTCACGATGTTTTTCTTCACCCTTATAGCAAGCGATGATTCATATAGAAAACACACTTAACATAGAAAAGTCAGAGGTGTATGCTCCAATTTTGGGGTTGGTCTCAAACCTCTGACACTCGTCGCGGCAGTCCGTATAATTCCCAACGGAGCTATCGCTGCTTGCTAAAGTAAAAATGTTTTTTATTTTTTTATAATAATGACTTGTAAACCAGTAGTTGCATCACCTGATAATAAGTGATCTCCACCAGCCACAATGATAGCATTAGAATTATGGTAAGTGTCCCCTTCAAGTCAGTTTTCTGGGGGACAGTGTTATTAAACCCGATCGAACCGGCTCATTCATGCTGTAGACATCTCGAAGTTTGTTTCATTTAAAATTACACTCTGTTTTTGATAAATCGACTTTATAAATTATCGTTTAATTTAGGTCATCTCCATAAAATGTATTAATTCAAAATTAACTTATTTAATTTCTTTATGATAACACAGTATTGTACAAAAAAAATCAAATAATCATCCAGTCACCGTAATCACTGCAGAATTTCAAGTAAATTATTATTACAATAAAAAACGGCACGTAACCTTCCACGAAACAAATCTGAAAGCGCTAAAATTTCCCGAAACACGAACATTCCAAAAACTAAGTTAGGCTTAAATCAGCCACCAGTTATCGCCTCACAAAAGCCTATCCGCATTGTGTGACTTCCGGGGCATTCCGCGTTCGCTCGCCCGCCAAGATCCGCTTCCGGCAGCCGCGCATGCCAGCCACTTGAAATTTCCTGAAAACCGTGCGATTCATTAAGACTTGCTTGTTGCTCAAAAATGCAAGCGGTGATGTTTATTTTTTGTGCTCATGCTGTTTTGAATTTACGAATGGTGTTCGGAAGTTTTATATTCACATTTTGTTTTTTATCCGGGCACGGCAAAGTGACTACACTGCACCTGATGGTAATCGTAGTGCAGTCTAAAACACCAGTAACCTCTGACAAGCAATGGTTTTACCAGTGGTCACCAGAATCGTGCCCGCCTGTTTGTTCTTCACACTCCGAATCCGAAGAGGGAAGAAGGAAAACGAGGGGCTTCCAACAAGACAGGCGGATGACCAATGCAGTCACCGAGATACCCCTCATACCCGTCCCAACCAACCATCAAGTCATGTCGCAAACCCCTCGAGAGAACAGGACACTGGCTAATCCTGGAATATGAACCACGCACGGAGTATGGGTCACCATAGAAGATTTTAGAACCCTATAGTCGCCATACGAATATCCTACCACCAACTTTCTTTCTTTCTACCTGCCCTTATCACACTTTAATGTGGGGTCGGCGCAACACACTTTTTTAAGTATGTTGCAGAAAGGATTTGGCTACGTTTTTACGACCGGCTGCCTGCCTGACATCAACCCCTTCTGAGGGATCCAGTCCCGGGCAAATTAAATTAGAAAATTTGCTTTGCCCGACCTGGGAATCGAACCCACGACCTCCCGGTCCACAGCCCATATATGCTGCCAATAGACCAAAGAGGATCTTTGCCTATTCTGTCTGTCAGCTTGTTTTTTTGTAATAAATGACTCGGACTAAGTCGAAGTATAGCCTTAGATATATGGGGCCTTACTTAAAAAAACATTTTCGCTTATCTTTTCGCTAAGAATAGCCTGTCACTTTTTTCCTTGCGTTACATTGTTTAAAAATGAAAGGGATAACCTATGGTTAAAGATAAGCAGCGCTTGAATATTTTTATAAGTAAGGAGCATGATACCTAGAGATATATATACATAAATACATACAGTTGAAGCTAATATAAATCGTGTAAAACCGTCCAGGGGTCGACCACAACGTCTGATAGCAATACAGATCTTACTTGTACCGAATCCCGTACAAAAAAACTAAGTAATATTATATTGTAGGCCGCTTCCAACAGGTCGATCTGGACATCTTTTGGGGTAGGCCTATGTCCAGCAGTGGACGTCTTTTGGCTGATGATGATAATTATTATAATACTGCTATAAAAGGTGTTGGTAACGCCCCAGTTCAGATAACATGAGAATATATAGTAACACTCAATATCTTATATTTATAACACGTTTACTCCAGTCACGTATGGTATTGTTGATCTCACTCCTTTGTGCTTTCTGTACACGTGAATGATTCAGTTTTATTCAAAGCCAGTCTTTTATGTTTGTGATTGATAATAATATTATGTGTCAAAATATAAAGTAATATTGTGTTATTTATCCTCTGTAAAGATCGAAAAGCTAAAATGTTGGTAAAGAAATATATATTGTTAGTATTATTCACTCATTTCAAAGATAAGTCGCCTTCTTGGTTTAGTGGCAGCATATATAGTCCTAGGTTCGATTCCCAGGTCGGGGAAAGAGAATTTTTTTATTAAATTTGCCCGCGATTCCCCAGAGGGGTGGACGTCAGGCAGGCAGCCGGTCGTAAAAACTAAGCCAAATGCTTTCTGATTGAAAAAGTGTTTAGCGCCGACCCCACATTAATAATCACGGGCGGCTCGGCCTCCGGTGGCTTATACGCTTATGTAACAAATATATGTGCCGCCTCCGACCGGTTCAGGTCGGATAAAATCAGCTAAAAAGAAAGATTATTTAATAATTTCAAAGCTTTAAAATTTTTATACCTCTAACAATTTTATCATTATCTTCAATTTAATACGAGAAATATTTCGATACGATCAACAAACGAAACATAGAAACGTGCTCGAAACACAATATCTACGTTGCTTGTATACATGAACAAGGTATTCCGAAACGAAAACAATTGTACGAGAGTGCAACAAACATCCCTAACATGAACACTGCGTATGATTTATTCAAGAGTCAAGTGCAGCATGAAAGTCAGTATGGGAACATGGCGACGTTAATACCCGTTCCATACGTGAGGCAAAACCAATGATTAAAGAAAAAAAGGACCTGGCATAACTACGAAAAAAACGGCATGACTGCCTCGGTGGCGTGGTGGTATTTCGGTACGACTACGGTTCTGAGGTCTCGGGTTCGATCCCCGGGTCGGGCAAAGTGATATTGGATTTTTCCATATCAGCCCGGAGTCTGGAATTTGTGCCCGATATGGCGATAGGCTCGCCCCCTATCACATCTGGGACGGAACTAAGCTCGGCGAAATGTGGTTGTTCTAGTTCGCTAGTGCGCCTCTGCCTACCCCTTCGGGGATACAGGCGTGAGCTTATGTTATGTTATGTCATAACTACGAAAAATACGTGTATGCTTTGAAGCCGGTTCCGCCATTTTAGTTTCACGATCTATTAACATCTAACGGTGACACCGTAGCAATATGAAAATATTTATTGAATCCATAAAATGTTTAAACATCATTTAGATTCCGTCAAATTTTAACTCTACCGCCTGTTTGGAAGACTGTTTCGCCAGAGAAGAACGGTCAAGAAACTCTGGCGTTGCTCTTTTTAGCACCAATTTACAGTCAGTTACTAATACAGTACAGCACCAGATACAGAAAGACCTTAAATTAGAGCAGCTAAACCATGACCAACCACCGTCCAAATAACGTATAAATAAGATCTGGAATTTGAATGAAAATTTTAAAATTTTTTACCTCACGGTTCTAAGGCTCATCACGCTGCCACTAAACCAATGAAGAAGTGAGGACCAGTAAAAAAAATATAAAAAATACTACATCATTATCAAAGGCAACCTTCGGGCTCGGAGTATCGTTATTAAAACATCAAAGGCCTAAAAATAAACGATATTAAATATTTCATTATTTTTTACCTCTACGCAATCACCAATCTGTTAGTAGTTCATTGAAGTGTAAAAACAATATCGCGATTACTATGGAAGCACAAAATCTAATTATAGATGTTTAGGTAGGTAAAGTTTACATACATACATAGAAAGAAAGAAAGAAAATCAGTTTATTCCACATCATCATCATCATCATCATCATCAGCCATAGGACGTCCACTGCTGAACATAGGCCTCCCCCAAAGATTTCCAGATCGACCTGTTGGAAGCGGCCTGCATCCAGCGACTTCCTGCGACCTTTATCAGGTCGTCGGTCCACCTTGTAGGTGGACGTCCTACGCTGCGCTTGCCGGTACGTGGTCTCCACTCGAGAACTTTTCTGCCCCATCGGCTATCAGTTCTACGAGCTATGTGCCCTGCCCACTGCCATTTCAACTTGCTAATCCTCTGGGCTATGTCGGTGACTTTCGTTCTTTTACGGATCTCCTCATTCCTGATTTGATCACGCAGAGAAACACCGAGCATAGCCCTCTCCATAGCTCGCTGACTGTGACTGTGAGCTTTCTAATACTGTGAGCTTTCTAATTCTTTCTTATTCCACATATAAAACAAAAAAAAAGATTACAAAAAAGAAAAATAAACACTAAGGCAAAAACCAAAATGACTCCTGTCCAGAGCCGATATGACCTTAAGAAAAAAAAAACATACGTATAGGCTCAAGCCTTTTTCCCATAGGGGTAGGCAGAGACAACGGATTTCCACTTGCTACAATCCTTACACACCTCTTCCGCCTCATTTTATTTTATTTTTTATTCATTTTTAGTACAATTTTATTCCCAAGTAATTTAGTTAAAAGAATAATATACGTAGAAAATGCAGATTTTTAAGCAGAGATATAATTCTAGATTATCCGTCTGAACTTAAGCACAATTTCCATAATTCTGGATAATGGGGAAGATTAACAGTAAGCTTGTGAATTATTTTGGAATATAAAAAGTTCTGCTCTTGGTGAAAAAGCAGTTTTTATGTATTTTCGCATATTAAAATGTTATTGTATTTTTTTTTGTCTTAAAAATTTGATAAAACGATGTCAGGTTAAAAGTAAGGGGGCAGCTAGTGTAGGGCGCGGGGAAGCCTGGTTGATGGCGAAATTTGTGGTCGCTACACTGCCACGCTGGTCGGATGCCGAGGCCTTGTAATTAGGTACTTGACTAGTTTTTTTTTCATTAATTTTATAATATAAAGAAATACTGAAATATTCTCAAAAATAAAAAAGTTATAACCCTTTGAAGTTTAGTGTAACCGTCAAATTGTGGGAAAGAGAAGTATTAGTACAACCACGTCACTACATAACGGTACGTGAGTTGGAAAGGGATAGCTAGATATCTCCAATATGCCCCCACTCCAGAATTTAAAATATGAATTACTGCCTCATTTTTCAACTTATTTCGATGCAGTTTTAATAGAAGAGTTTCTTTTTTGTTTTATTTGCTAATACATATAAATATGTGTATAAAATCAAACATAGTCAAGTACCCAGTTGTCGATAATTTGTAATGCCTGAAGCGAATGCTTCAATATTCTTTATAGAATTATATTGTTATCACCCAATCTTTACTATCCGTATTCCGTAGAGACTCCAGACACAAATTCGTTAATCCAAAGACACAAGACTCTAGCCCTTTATTTGAGTAATTTATCACAAATGCAAAAGTCATGTCCCTTACTGTTCTAGACACATTTTAATGATTTATTCATAACTCAAATTCCAATCTCAATCTGTCCAAGTAAATAGTGGTTTGGCATTAAATTTCGAGCAGCCATCTGGAACATGTGGACTCTCAGACATTTCGCAGTGAAATTTTGAATACTTCAAAAGATACGTGACCAAATTCATGCATGATATCAAATGGAAACGTTGGAGATTGCAACAATTATTTTTGGATAGTCAACTGGATCCCCAGAAGAGGTCGTCAGGCAGTTGACCGATCGAAACAGCCCGAATCCTTTATGCTACACAGAGATTTAATAGTACTAACTATAGAGACAGGACAGAATTCGAAATGAAGTCATCCGCCAGAGAACCAAAGTGATTGATATTGCTCGCAGAATTAGCACGTTGAAGTGGAAGTGGGCCGGTCATGTCTGCAGACGGACAGATGGCCGGTGGAGCAGACATGTGCTGGAGTGGAGACCGCGTTTAGGCAGACGTAGTGTGGGACGCCCTGCTGCACGATGGACCGACGACTTGAGAAAGGTGGCGGGCAGCGGATGGATGCGGGCTGCGCAAGACCGGGATAGTTGGCGCTCACTTGGGGAGGCCTACGTTCAGTAATGGACGGCGATAGGCTGAATTAAAAAAAAACTATAGATAGGCTATCAAGCAAGTTCCCATATCTTAAATGCCAGTATTACATCTACCACTTATTACAATACGAGGGCGCTTATTACAATTCACACCTGAGAATGTTCTGTGAATGTCAAGGAAGCTAATCTTATTATTTAAACATTATTTTACGCTGACACGACCTAACGCGCGTATGTTTCAAATACGACTGAGTGACTTATGACCGCGAGGTCACAACTTTTGGATTACAAATTTCGTGCTGTTCTCCCGTTTATGTACTGTTGAATATCTCTGATTCATGATTGCACTGACCCCACATTAATGTGGGATAAGGATAGGTGGAGAAGAGATGATATAGAAAAAGAAAGATATAGAAGAAGGTAGGTCAAAACAATATTTATAGACACTGTGGAAATTGTGATTAAACATCAAATATTGTCATAACATATTGAGTAAATTTATATTGGAACACTCATGGAATAAACAAAGGTACAGCCAAGCCGCTTGTTATCGTGGAATAGAAAAGAAATGGGGAGTGGTAAGGTAATTGGAATAATGATAATACTGAGCGGAAAAATCAATATCACTTTATACTGATTTCTTAAGTTTACGCGAATGTTATACATTGAAATAAAACTACATACATAGAGGTATATTATACATTCTTGGACAAATTACATCTCAGTCCAACCCTTGACCACGAAGTCTGCAAAGCCTTCGAAACGTCGGGAATAAAAATTAATACCAAATCGTCATAGAATCCGTAAAAAATAGTTTTAATTCAATATCACTTTACCGAACCCGGGGATCGATTCCGAGTTCTAAGGACGATAGCCGTACCCAAAACGCCACTGAGGCAGACAAAATCATATTTTAGAGGTATATATCTCAAAACTGACACAACAAATTATCACACAAAAACGATATCATAAAGATACTATCTACGTTGTAATTTATGATTCGCGTTTCGCCGCCAACACTTCAGTTTGTAAGTGAAAAATGTGTCTATTCATTTTATTGATAAATCGCAGCGTACGGAGTTACGGACGGATTGCGCCAATTGCGGACAGGAAGCGGATCGGCGCGCTGAATGACTGTGGAAATTTTGCGCCTCTGGAAAATATTTCAATAGACGTTTAGGAATTGTAAATAACATAGCTTATTTTTGTATGCAGTGGTGTTACTTGTATAATAATTAGTATATAGGCGCGTGTCTGTAATACCTTAGAGCTAATATGACAATTTTACAATCTACATTAAAGCGATAAAAGACGAAAATAGAGGAAGGTGCTGGTTTTCTCCAGTATTATCGGTCAAATCACAAATATCTTTATTTGGTAAATGAAAGTATTCATTTGAAATCTGGAAACTCACTGAATACTTTGGATATTTTTCTTTCTTTCTGCCTGGCGTTATCTCTTTTAATGCCAGAGTCTACTTAATCGCTTCCACTTCACCCGGTCAGTGGCAGAGAGACCATTGGCTCACATATCTTCGTCTAAAATGTCCGGCCAGCTCTTTAAGGACCATCCACGTAGACGCACCCCTGGTACGATCTGTAGCCCGAGCACGAAAAACTAATGTAAATGTAAATGTATTCGAGTTCGCTGCGCACTGATGACGTTTGGTTAATATTTCATACAAATTTTATAGACGCGCATCGAGTTCGAATACATTTTCGGCTGTCAGAAATTTTCCTGCTCAGGCCGCTGGTCACACACCTGCGACCGATGTTCTCCTGTACTGTTAGAATTGTGTAGTAGTCTGTAGCTGTGGAATTGTTTGCCGGTTCACGTGTTCCCTCACTCCTATGATATCGGGTCCTTTAAGCGAAGCGTGAGGAACGATTCTGGCGACCATTCATAAATTATGTTATACTGTTTTTTGGACTGCAGTGCGCTTACCATCAGGTGTAGTGTAGTAAATTTTCCGTGCTCGGTTAAAAAAACTATCTAATCTATCCTGACTAAATTAAATATTCCGTACTCGTAATTCCACAGAAGATCTTAACTAATGGCTACCGTAAATAATAGCATAAAGTTCCCGCGTATTATCACGTGAACTTTTACAAAGCTCCGGGGTAATGCTACTGTATGCGCCCTTTATATATATGTACATACATGATGTAAGATTGGCTTTGCCGGACGCTGCTCCACAATTTGATTTTACAACTACGTTCACTAGAAAATTCTAGATTGTCCCGCTTGAGATTCACTTTTATCGAATTTCCACTCAAGGATATGTTGGACTGATTTTATTACATTACTTTATGTGTTTGTTGATCAGAGTACCAAAACTTTACACTTTATCCACATTTCTGTATTTTTTTTTTTAGAATCATATAAAATGTTATATTCAATTATTTCAACATTATCCCACTAAAGGAATCAAAGTACTACCTTTCCAATATAATTTTTCAAAAGTTACCTTAATTGTTATTAGCCCATTCAGGCTGAGATCTATAGAGCGAACTTCAACTAAATCTAACTCCAAGTTACATTCTCAGAGGGCATTTTGACTTAGTCCGGGTTTTTTTTTTACAAGAAAATCTTTGCTTAGTCTGTCTATCAGTCTGTTTTTCTTGTAAATAATTACTCGGACTAAGTCAAAGTTCGATTTAACAATTTCAAATCCTCACTGAGTTCGTTACTTTAACTTGACTTAGTCGAAGTCCGCTCTATAGATCTCTGCCTAGTATCCCTTTGCTAGGCAAAGGCCTCTCCCCAACTAAAGCCACCATATCTTGTAATCTTGTGCTATAATAAAGTTACTCAATAAATGTAAAATATTAGGACACAAAAAATACCATAGCCAAATTAGATTAAATAGATATTAAAACCGCAGTAAAATTATTTTAAATGTGATACAATTATCTAGCTTTATCCTTCTATCACTTTCGTCCTGAGGTCTCGGGTTCAATCCCCGGGTCGGGCAAAGTGATATTGGATTTTTCCATATCAGCCGGGAGTCTGGAATTTCTGCCCGATATGGCGATAGGCTCCCCCCTATCACATCTGGGACGGAACTAAGCTCGGCGAAATGTGGGTGTTCTAGTTGGCTAGTGCACCTCTGCCTACCCCTTCTGGAATACAAATGAGCTTATGTTATGTTGTTGTGTGTGTGTTATGACATGGCGGGAAAGACATTAACACAGACAGAGCCACAAGCAAAAGCTAGTTACATATAGTTACCGATAAAAATAAGGTCGAACTTATCTCACATTATATCTAAAAGTGCTTTCACAATTCATGACGGGCGATTGATGAAGGTACGACGAACAATATCACCCAATTTGCCAGGACAAAAATAACAGCGGATCGGTATAACGGGTACCCGGTATAACGGGAATACGTTATAACAGGTATATCAGGTTGCTGTACTCTGATTGCCTGCCTAACGTGGCAATTAGGGTCTACGGCTAATTTTAGCCCGTGTGGATGTTCCAGCGTACATTTAGCTACGTAGATAGATTCATGAAACATGTATATTAATTTCTCTTTGATGAAGTAATTTACAGTGATTTTAGAATTTTTATTATTTTGTATCATAAATCTACAATACTTATGTAGTATGACGTTGCACTGGTTTTGGATTCAAACGATGACGGATTCAACATTAATTTACACAAAATCCGAAAAGCATGCACTTCCGACTTTTCTATGGGGTGTGTATTCATTATAAATTAATCGCTGGCTATAACGGTGAAGGAAAACATCGTGAGGAAACATGCATGCGTAAATTATGCACAACAATTTCGAGAGTATATGAAGTCTACAACCCGCATTAGGCCAACGTGGTAGACTAAGATTATCCAGCAATGGAACATTCATATTACAGGGCTGATATTAATATATTTTATATTACACGAAACACAATAAATCAATGTCTGAAGAATATTTTGCAAATAATATCTGATCAGAAGGCCAACAAAGCCTCCTTTCCTGTTACATGAAGATCACTGGCCAACAAAGGTTCCCTACATTGTTATAAAATACCTTACAATTAAATTCTTATAAAAAATTATTCAGTTATAAAAATGTCACGTGCCAGCGGAATGAAAACATCAGCGTATTACTTTTCGTCGTGTAATAGTATAAAAATACCCGCCTTGGGCCTTCCACGTGTATTGTTAACAAAAGGAAGTAATGAAAGCCTGTCACCTGTCACATTTTCTTATAAGATTCAAGGAAGGGCCAGGGTAAGTAGGGTACGGGGTATTTACACTCCACCAATAACAATACAATACAAGTAAAGTAGGTAGATAGACTGCCTTGGTGGCGTAGTGAATAGTGATATTAAGTGCACGGTACCTACTATATCCTGAGATCTCAGGTTCGATCCTAAGGTCGGGCAAAGTTATATTGGATTTTTTCAATATCAGCCTGGAGTCTGGAAAGTGTGCCCGATATGGCGATAGGCTCGTCTCCCATCACATCAGGGACGGAACTAAGCTCAGCAAAATATGGGTGCTCTAGTTTGCACAAATTCCAATTTTAATTTAAATGCTGCCATGATTACAGGCGACCACGACATGCACATAAAATAACATTTTTTTTCCCCATTAACCATGCTCGGTTTCCGAGATCTCAACAGCGGTTCATGTATTTGATCTAATTGATTGATAAAACTCGCAGATCCAGGCAAAAGTGGATTAATCTAAAGTAAACACCATTGCTTTTTACGGCCGGCTTCAATAAACGATCTGAGTTTAGAGTGCAGATAGATCGCGATTATGAACCAATCAAATCACGTCATTTGACGGTGTCATGTTCAAACTGTGTTCTTATTGGCTAATTTTTGTAATCTATCTGCACATTCGAACTGAGATTGTTTATTGAAACCGGCCATTAATAGTTTTACCTATTAAACCATCGATGTATTGTTTACCTAGATGCACAGTTGATGCTCGGAAAATGGGACAGCAAAGAAGTACTTAAGCACTCGTTTTGCATACAGTCCGACGCCGATGGGATTCTAAATTTCAAATTTAAGAACGCTTGATCATTCCGTTTAAAAAGCTACTTTATAACACATGCATAGGGTTATATTTGTGTTGATTTAATTAGAACTTGTGATCTTTTTCTTTGTTTAATTCCTGAGACCACTTTTTAGGAGGATATTTGCAAAGAACTGTGCATCTAAGGTATATTATATCGATGTGTTGAACATATAGCGTGATTCAATTGTAAACGTCACTACAACAACATCCACAGCTATAAATACCATCCACTCCACAACATCCAATATCGTTGGGGAAAACAGTCATAAATGGCACCGTGTATTAAAAAAGGGTTGTAAAAAGCAACCGTCCTCTCGCATGAACGCTGCTGATGCAATCCACTGCACCCGCGATCCTATACTACGGTGTTTTGTTTCAAGTGTGTACGAGATAGAATTGTATGTTTTATTGAGATTTTTATAACTCGAAAAGAGAACTGAGAGAGATTGCTTCGGTGGCGTGGTCGTATTTCGGTACGACTACCGTACTGAGGTATCGGGTTCGATTCCCGGGTCGGGCAAAGTGATATATATGGCGATAGGCTCGCCCCCTATCACATCTGTGACGGAAATAAGCTCGGCGAAATGTGGATGCTCTAGTTCGCTAGTGCGTCTCTGCCTACCCTTTCGGGCATACAGACATGAGACTATGTTATGTTATGGAAAGAGAACTAGGTTTCGCATCTAACTAAAGAATATGTTATGTGCTTTAACACGGATACCTAAATTAATAAATTACAGCAACGTTCAATAAAATGACACTCTTATTTCCACCAGCCTTTATGCAACTTCAATGCGCGGTCGGTGTAGTTGCGGTCATTGCGGGTTACGGGAAGAGTTTGACTAATTTTTACGCCCAACTACCTTTCTAACAATAACTTCCTTCAGGGAATTCAGTTCCGTGTAAATCGTATAGGAAAAATTAGGTTTCTTTACCTAGGATTCGAACTAAGAACTGCCGATTCACAGTAAATACGCTACTACTACAAAAATATAATATTAAGCTATTATGGCCTTTTGCTACATGACATATAACCCTTAAAACACAGAATAGCTCGAGCCACACCAGCGGTAATACTAAATTACTTTAATTCACAACACATACGCGGAAATCATTACGACTCACTGTAGAGATTTCGTGGTAATGTCCCGACATTCGTGTAGCATACATATTCGTGTAATAAATTGCTCCAGCCCTGTATGGAAATGCAACTGGAGCACATTTCGTAGTTACGCGTAATTTTACACATTATTTAGACGAAGTTAATGTTATGTCGCTATTGTCAGTTGTCACAATAGTATAACAGCTACGCCTAATAATAACGACGAGGTATAACCTTAGACAAAAGAAGATAGAGGACAGGGGTTACCACCACCTCTTATAGCAGTATTATTATAATTTTACTTGTACCGATTCCCATACAAAACAAACGAAGAATTATAATAATAATACTGCTATAATAGGTCGTGGTAACCCTGCAGGACATAACAACGAAAAAATGAAGCATTCCTAATGTATGGAACGAAACTAAAATGGCGACTTTGCGAAAGAAAGATCCCATTCATATTTTGTATATATGTTAGGAATATTCGATTTTGGGTTCGATTCCCGCATTGAGACAAATGTTTGTGTGGCCCATAGATATTTGTTTCAAGTCTGGGTGTTGTGAGACCGAAAGTCTCTCATAGTCTCTGACACCCACGATACAGGTTATACCTAATGTGGGGTCAGAACTAGGTGTGTGACTGTTGGGTGTATTTATTTATTATTATTATTATTCTTCACATTCCGAAATTATTATTACAACAAACATAAGCTCACGCCTGTATCCCGAAGGGGTAGGCAGAGGCGCACTAGCGAACTAGAACACCCACGTTTCGCCGAGCTTAGTTCCGTCCCATATGTGATAGGGGGTGAGCCTATCGCCATATCGGGCACAAATTCCAGACTCCGGGCTGATATGGACAAGTCCAATATCACTTTGCCCGACCCGGGGATTAAACCCGAAACCTCAAAACCGTAGTAGTACCGAAATACAACCACGCCACCGAGGCAGCCGAAATTATTAATACTGTTAATAAAACCCCGTATTTATAAATACAACATTAAATTCAATTTAATCGTTCTATTGCTCTTGATTTTGATTATCACACACATTCGGAGTGAAATATCGTTGAAGAATGATTGATAAAATTTATAAATATGTAGACTAAAACAAAATACCACTATTACATCTTGGACGGAACTAAGCCGGCGAATGTGGATGATCTAGTTTGCTAGTTCTTCTCAGCATACCCCTTCGGGGATAAAAACGTGAGTGTATGTAAAGAAAACAAAACAGTTCAGGGGGGTTACCATCACCTCTTATAGCAGTATTATTATAATTTTACTTGTACCGATTCCCATACAAAACAAACAAAGAACTATTATAATAATACTGCTATAAGAGGTAGTGGTAACCCTGTAGTGCCTTCATCTCATGTCATTCGACTTTCTTTTTTTTGTTTCGTAGCTATTCACGAGCTAGTGTCATAGAGATATTATGTTGACTATCCCTGATTTTATAAATTGACCCACTGTAAGCACAGCGCAATCTAAGCAAAAAGGTCGTGCCCGGCAAATCGTCGAAACCATTTGCCTAATTGGCTAGACCGGCTCGCTCAAACTTTGTTATTCACCAAGTTTCTCGCTAAGTGAAGGAAACTTAGCTGCAGATAACCAATGCAAGACTTTGCGTACTAATTATTACGTGAACGTTTCACTAAACCACTATCATGTTATCATGCAACTTGTACAATAACTAGCGTCAGCCCAGCATGCCTAGCATGCGCGCCACAAGAACATTTTGTCTACGCTTTTGGTCCTCTTATAACCGGTTTTCTCTATTTGTCTATGGACACTACATGCGTCCTCGTTTATTTTCATACAATATTGAAGATAAAATGTAGACAAAATCTCAACTGTCGATGATCGAGACATCTCGTGGCGCGCATACTAGGCGGGCAGGACGGTTTAAAACTTAACCATGAGTTTCTTAACTTTGAAAAATGTTTTCGTTTTTGGATAACCAATAGCAGTTATTTTAGAGCACCTTATAGTTATCTCTCGACAGCAACTATGTTTTTTGAATGTTAACTAACGATTTCTTATATTTACAAGCCACAAGACTTACAAAAAGTATTATATCTTGTGTTCCAAAAAATATAATCACAATTCTCAACTAGAAAAATTCTAAACCAAAGCCTTATTTTAAACACGACAAAACAAAGATCAGTGTACATTCATATTAGCTTTTATCCTTTATAACCACTACATTATGCCATTATAATATCTCCCACGCAAAGATATTGCTGTCTTACTGACTAATAAAATATTATTATGTAACATCGGCTTTATAGCTATTGAGAAAATATGGATTACTGTATTGGTATCTTCAGTAATACGGGCGCTACACATTCATCCAACAGCCCAACCGTTCATCAAATAGTCCAACTATTCGTCGAACAGTCCAACTGTGCATCCAGTAGTTCGAATATTCGTTCAACAGTTTAATTGTTCGTCCAACCTTTGTTTAAAAAACAGTTCAGTAATATGTGATGATGCTAGATAATCTGTTTTCAAACGACTTGAAAAGACGATGGTTCTCAATTCGCACTCGATTTGAGAACTCGTTACTCGACATCTCTAGGAAATGTGGATCGATTTTCAAAATTATTATTGCGTTTGAAAGGAAGTGCTTATTTTGATGATACCGTATAATTTGGTCAAGATCAGAACTTTGAAGTCAGTTTTTAAGCTTGTGATTATGATAGTTGGTTCTGTTGAACAGTTTGGCGATCATGTAGAGCCGGCATTTAAGGCAAATACACACAGGCTTGTTATAACAGTAGGATGTAAGACAACTTAACCCCCCTTACAATCTAAACAATAAATGTATGACTGGGAATATTTGAGATGTTTATGTAAACAATCGTAGTGTATAAACATTTGTGAATAACAGTCTATCTAACAGTAGTTGAGTATCTTTGTAATACTATGTAGTTATTGAATTTAACTGCCTCGGTGGCGTGGTGGTATTTCAGTATGACTACCGTCCTGAGGTCGCGGGTTCGATCCCCGGGTCGGGCAAAGTGATATTGTACTTTTCCATATCAGCCCAGAGTCTGGAATTTGTTCCCGATATGGCAAAAGGCTCGCCCGCTATCACATCTGGGACGGAACTAAGCTCGGCGAATTGTGTGTGTTCTAGTTCGCTAGTGCACCTCGGCCTACCCCTTCGGGGATACAGGCGTGAGCTTGTGTTATGTTATGTTAATTAAAAAGTTAACTATGCACAAACCGCCCGGTGACGTAGTTGTCTTCTGTGTACCCTTCTGAGTTATTTGGTTCTATCGGGTCGGGTAAAAAGCAGCGATAGCTCAGTTGGGAATGATACGGACTGCCGAGACAAGTGTCGGAGGTTCGAGACCAACCCCAAAATGGAGCATACACCTCTGACTTTTCTATGTTAAGTGTATTTTCATTGTGAAATATCGCTTGCTATAACGGTGAAGGAAAACATCGTGAGGAAACCTGCATACCTGAGAATTTCTTCACAGGAATTTCGAAGGTATGTGAAGTCTACCAACCCGCATTAGGCCAGCGTGGTAGACTAAGGCCTAACCCCCCTCTCATTAGTAGAGGAGGCCCGTGCCCAGCAGTGGGACAGTAATATTACAGGGCTAATATTATTATCGGGTCGGGTGGAATAATATTGGGTTTTACTGCTTAGTGTCAGACCGGAGTCTTGAATTTGTGTCCAATCAAAATCAAAATATTATTCCATTATCCATAAAATGTTCAAATATCAATTAGATTCAGTATAATTTTTACTCTACCGCCTGTACGGCAGGCCGTTTCGCCAGAGAAGAACGGTCAAGAAACTATTAATAACAATACATCTACAGCTAACAATATCGCGAAAAGCTTGCTCCCTTTCACACCATGGGATGGAAATAAGTAAGCCGTAAAACGGAAATAACAATTGTGCCCCTACCTACCCCTTCCGTTATAACAAACATGAACAGACGTGACGTTCTTAATTTTATATATATGTACAAATACATACAACTATGTAACATTGAACTAAGTATCCCTAGATTGTGTTTAGTATAACTACATAAATAGTTCAATATCTAACGGTCCCGCATGCAATGGCTTTGTCTGAGTTAGTCTCCGATAGAACTGGAGCTGCACTAAGAACTGTTTATCTGATCTCATACCCGTAACTACTGATAGCTCGCTTAATGTACTAGAAATGCCAGCACTAGATATCTAGACTTGTTCGGAATTTACTGGAATGTATTGAAATCTCTGTCTGGGGAACATTTTTGAAAAATAACAGTTGGGAATTTTCGCTGAACTTTTTAATATTATTTTTGAACCAGATCGAGATATAGTTAGGCGAAGACTTATCACCGTTAAGGTAGATAGACTTCACATAGTCTTGGATTTTCTTTGGATTTTGAGAACTCTGAATTTATTGCTTATTATTAAAGCAGTTTTATTGCTGGGATTCTATCACTTAGGGCCACTTAAAGCTCTGCAATAAATCTCTATTTATCCAAAAACTTGATATAAAGATAGGAGTGAGCTGTAGGATAAATCGAGATAAGGTGTAACTGAGTTTATTAATCTAAGGGTGTAACTCTATATTAGTAATAGCGCTGCAAGTCGCCCTTAGCTCCGATTCAATATTATAAATAATAAACATTGTCTGAATGTTAATTAACGTTCTTCCATAATAAATAACACATCGACTATAGAAGTGTTATCACTCTAAGAATTCTGAATGAGTTCATTTTAGGGTCTTATAGTCCACGGCGTGATTTTCCTTATCCACATTTCCAGTCAAATCCTACAAGCTTCCTATGTTATTTTCCCGTCAATTCCCTGCTAGCATTCCTACTATATCCCGTTCGTTCCCTTTCCCACAAATCACAACCTTTTATCTAAGCCCCATCCTTGTTATTGTGTCCATACCTGCCTGCTTGTTTTTTTAAATTGATAGTGTTGTAACATGATTATTATATAAATTTTCTAGACCTTGTTGTGACCTGTCATAAGTGCATTTGATATGCCTACGTGACCAATAAACATTTTTATTTTATGTATTTATTTTATTCCATTCACACTTTCGGCAACCTCATCATTATAATCCTGTCTCCAACGAAATTCCATTTATTTTAATCCCAATTTTCACTCGGTGTATCCACATTCCACTTAGTTTTACCTACGGGCAGTAATCGCATGTAACAGGAGTTTTAGCTCACGGCCAGCCCGCCCTGTACAGGCTCATGTTAATTAAAATCTTCGGAATTAAGTTAAGCCGTTCCATCGAGCTTACTTCGCAATATTTATACTGCAAGAATACCAATGGGAATTTTAATGAGGTCTTATAAAAACGCTTGGGAAAGATAACTCGGAAAAATTATGAGGACTTTTTTATTACTTTTACTATTTATAGTATCTATTCTGCAGATTCGTCGCCACTTTGGTCTAGTGGCAGTGTGTATGGACTGTGGAACGGGAGGTCTTGGGTTCGATGCCCAGGTCAGGCATGGGCGGAACTGATCCCCTAGGTGGTGTTGACGTCAGGTATGCAACTGGTTGTCAAAACTAAGCCAAATTATTCCTGCAACATGCTTGAAAAAGTGTGTTTGCCGATCCCACATTACGGTGGGTTAAGGGCAGGTAGTAAGAAACCAGTATTTATTGTACAGATTAAACTTAATTCTTACCTAAATATAACAATAAAGTTCACATAGCTTTAGATAAAACTTAAGTTTAATCTTTAAAATTAACAATAATCCATAATTTTACATTCTACACAATCATTATGTTGTTTATGCGATATTAAACTATACATATGATACGAAAGTCATATTATGAGCGAAATCACTAAGCAGTAAGTTGAATACAACTTTAATTAAAGTCATATACAATAGCGTCACAGCCACAACGCCTTATCGACTTAATAAATAGCGAGCTTAAATTTGAAATGTGAGTATGAGTTAGTGGTATTCATTATAAAGTTTATGACATTACGACTATTCAAGCTGCTGCGTTAGTAAACGTAACACAAAGGATTTACCGGCTGTTGAGTCTCTTATGTTGTATACCTTTTTTTACAGTCGAGACTGGCAAACGAGCAGATGGGTCACCTGATGGTTAGTGATCTCCACCGCTCGTCGACACCCAAGACAAAAATAATCATGGGTGCGTTGCCACCTAATAGGAGGGAATTAGGGATAAGGAAAGAGATGGGGAGAATTGGGCCACCGGAAATCACACCGAACGAAACGCGATAGCGAGCTGCCACTTTACGTCAGTTTTCTGTGATACAGTGGTATCAAACCGGTCGAGCCGGCCCATTCATGCTCTAGACGTTACTATCGAGATAAGGTGTAACTCTAGATTAGTAATAGTGTTGCAAGTCGCCCAATAAATTAACAATATATATATTTCCGATTAATTGTTCTGATACTACCTGATAATTGAACATCTCTGGGTTCAGAGCTAACTTGCCACTAAACTACTAACCCAACAAAGAGCTCCAACACTCCATCTAATAGGGCGTACAAGAAATTATAACAAGGCAATTATGGCTCTAAATAGTGAAACAGCCTTCATAAATAATACGGCGTATACAGAATTCATATGATAGTAACACTTTGGTAACATTTCACTTAAATATGCAGGGTTTAGCTCGGAATAGAGCGAGTTAGGCGCTCAAATAAACTGTATTATAACTTATTAGTGTTTGCATCTCATAGGATGTAGTTTATTAAACATAACATAACATAAGCTCTCGCCTGTATCCCCGAAGGGGTAGGCAGAGGCGCACTAGCGAACTCGAACACCCACATTTCGCCAAGCTTAGTTCCGTCCCAGATGTGATAGGGGGCGACCCTATCGCCATATCGGGCACAAATTCCAGACTCCGGGCTGATATGTAAAAATCCAATATCACTTTGCCTGACCCGGGGATCGAACCAGAGACCTCAGGACAGTAGTCATACCGAAATACAACTACGCCACCGAGGCAGTCATTAGTCATTAGGCAGTCAGTAGTTTATTGATGTACGAGATATTTGAATAGAAATTAATTCCAAGGCTTTGGTGTGTTTTTTTATAGCCCAGACTGTCAAACGAGCCGATGGGTCACCTGACGATAAGTGATCTCCACCGCCCATAGACACCCAAGAGACAAAATCATCGGTGCGTTGCCAACCTAAAAGGAGGAGGAATGGACGGGAAGGGATTGGGAAAGGGAGGGGGAAAATAGGCCCCCGGAAATCTCACTCAGCGAACGAAACGCGACAGCAGGCTGCCACTTCTTACGTCGGTTTTCTGTGAGACAGTGGTATCAAACCGGTCGAGCCGGCCCATTCGTGTTGTAGACGTTACTGTCTACAGCGTGGATCTACCACTCAGTGTGTATGAGGGTGTTTACCGTCATTCTTGTTTTTCGGAATATTGTAATCCTTAATGCCCATATTAAACACACAGCAAAGCGTTTTAAATCGTACATATTTTAGTTGGATAAAGATAAAGACGCGTCTCCTGCACGTAACAAAACAATAAAAACACTTTCACAAAACAAGGGTTTTATTATGTCCTGCTCATATAACAATAGACCTTAGATATTTTTTTTACTAAACCATGTTTAGAGTAGGTTTGTGCAAAGTTTTAGTGCAAGAGACGAGGATGTAAAAATAATAATAATAATAATATTAGCCCTGTAATATTACTGTCCCACTGCTGGGCACGGGCCTCCTCTACTAATAAGAGGGGTTGGGCCTTAGTCTACCACGCTGGCCTAATGCGGGTTGGTAGACTTCACATACCTTTGAAACGCCTGTGAAGAAATTCTCGGGTATGCAGGTTTCCTCACGATGTTTTCCTTCACTGTCATAGCAAGCGATATTTCGCAATGAAAATTCACTTAACATAGAAAAGTTAGAGTTGTATGCTCCATTTTTGGGGTTGGTCTCGAACCTCCGACACTTGTCTTGGCAGTCCGTAACAACTGAGATATCGCTGCTTCGACGAGGATGTAGTTATGTAAAAATGATTCGACCTACTAAATAATTTTAATCGTCTCGCGTCGCGGAACACCTGGCAGATGTGAAACATCGAAACTTTTTGTTTAAAAAATATGCATGAAATTAGTCTATTAAAATAAATAAACATGGCACATTAAAGAAAAATCAAATGGTTTTAACAATCTGACACGCCACACCAATAATAACTAATTTATATTTTTTGCGTACCCTTTATGCAGAACTAAGTCCCATTTTTATCAATTTACTTCACCGAGTTATCGATTAGCTATTTAATTTACACAGGTATTATACCAACGTAATCATTCAGTATATTTCATATAAAGGAGTAGGTATATCATTGTATTATATATCAATCTTGATTGAAATCGGCAATGAGCCGGAACATGACTGATATAAGCCCGTATTGAGGGCGTACCTTAGTAATTACTGAATATATAATATAACCTGTACAATGTACCGTTATGTTATACTTATATATATTATATAAAAGATAAATAAATGTTAATACATAATGTATTCTAGTAAAGACTACCTCGGTGGCGTGGTGGTATTTCGGTACGACTACGGTTCTGAGGTCTCGGGTTCGATCCCCGGGTCGGGCAAAGTGATATTGGATTTTTCCATATCAGCCCGGAGTCTGGAATTTGTGCCCGATATGGCGACAGGCTCGCCCCCTGTCACATCTGGGACGGAACTAAGCTCGGCGAAATGTGGGTGTTCTAGTTCGCTAGTGCGCCTCTGCCTACCCCGTCGGGGATACAGGCGTGAGCTTATGTGTAAAGGTAATTTGTGAAGGATAATGATTTCTTAGGTTTACGCGGATGTTATTCATTGGAATAAAACTGTTTTTACGGATTCTATCACGAATTGGTTTTAATTTTTATGCCCGACGTTTCGAAAGCTTTGCAGCCTTCGTGGTCACGGGTCAGACTAAGATGTCATTTGTCCAAAAATGTTATTAATAACAAACAAACCAAATCGTGATAGAATCCGTAAAAATAGTTGTGAAAGATCCTTATAATTATTTGCAACTCGATTTTTAGTCGACTCGATACCAAAGGTGAATGATAACTTCGTTTTAAAAAAATAAGCCGACTCTGATGTTGTTTTAGTATGCCTATAAAGAAAATGGCCTCTATTCTACTGCGGGCATTGGAATTAATATTTTTTTCATAATAGAAACTGTACTGCCACATACATAATGACAAACATACGCTCGCGCGTGTATTCCCAAAGGAGTAGGCAGCGATGAGCATCTAATTTCGTTTCCTCTGATATGAAACAGCTGGATGCAGGCCGTTTCCAACAGGTCGATCTGGAAATCTTTGGGGGAGGCTTATGTCCAGCAGTGGACGTCCTGAGGCTAATGATCATGAGTAGCATGGCATGGCAGACATGAGTTTATAGCTTAACTCTATCACTCAAGCTTCACAATAACTCCAGCATAATTAATGAACCTTGCAATAACCAATCGCCCTACAAGCCCCTTAACGACATTACCCCAAAATTCGGTGAAAGATTACTTCCTCAATTTATCGTGAGACGCGGCAAATATCCATCACGGGTGCTTTAATTAAAAGGCTTACAGAAAACCGGTGACACGCGGTAAAGTTTGTTTCCCTCGCCTTTGACGAGGGTGGCCGCTTCCTTGATCCATCTCTTCATCCCTTCCCTCACCTCTCGCCCCTCACCTCTCGCCCCTCCCTTCGTCCCCCGCACTCAATCACTATCACTTATGTTAAACGCAAGATTTTTAAAAGTCTGTGCTCAATTTACACGATAGGTCAGTGGCGATGGATTAAGCGAAGGTTAATTCTCGTAAATTCGATTGTCTCATTTATTTAATATTTAAAAAATAGTTCACACCACACAATCCTTATATCCTAATATAACGTCGAAAACAAGCTAGGGTTAGTAAACATTTTATAAATAAATAAATATAATAAATAACACCCAACAGTCACATAGTCCTGATCCCACACTAAGATCGAGTCTTGTGTCGCGTCGTGGGTATCAGGAACTACGAGAGACTTTCGGTCTCACAACACAGAGACACGAAACAATTATCTGTAGCCTATAGGCCATACACCCGCGGCCTCTCGCTTCACAGCCGGCTACTCGCCCGCTGCGCCACGGAGGCTCTCGTTGTAATATCCAAGTTGACACATCACAGTAGTAAAAATAGTAACAAGTTTTAAATAACTAAGGGCTGGTTACACAGTCTTAGGAGTTTCGTAGGTGTCTGAGGGCAGTGGCATTCTTTTTAAACTATCAATTGACCCACTGATTGTTCGTTAGTCACTGTATATAGAAAAAAATGTGGAATATATAATACCTATTTAATTAAATATTTTAAAGTTTATTGTCTAATAAATTAGTATACGTCACCTGAAAATCACATCTTACAGAAACGTAGGTAATGCGAGAATAAACAAATTGAGTCGTAATCCAGATTATGGTAAACCTGTGTGCCAAGAATCGAAATTGGTTTACACGTTAAGTCGTAACTCATTAACAAATATCTTAATTAACAAACTAACAAACATTTAAGCAAACACATAATAAACAAAATTGTATAAAAGACGTTAGGTACTAAGAATTACTAAGAAGCAAGGTTCAGATACACCGAGACAAATATTTGTGTGGCCCACAGATATTTGTTTCGGGTCTGGGTGTTGTGAGACCGGAAATCTCTCGTAGTTCCTGATACCCACGACACAAGACTAGTATCTTAGTGTGGGGTCAGGACTATGTGTGTGACTGTTGGGTGTTATTTAATATTATGTATGCTTTTTCCATATCTCTGGACTATTAAAGTCCCGGACCTTTGGTAGGCATGCATGGGGCCGAAGCCAACACGTAGAGGCCCGTAAGACAAGTTTAATCTAACATGGGATGTGACACCAACCGGCGGTTATCCCTGTGAACACTATAGAAATGCACCCAAGAACAACCCCCGGTTGGTGTAGAACTATTACAGGGTTGGACAAATATTAAAATTGAGTTATTGTTGTGAGGTGTTAATGGATTGGGTAATAAGGACTATGGGAGGGACTATGGCACCTGCCTGACCTATGTTAAAAAATATTATTATTATCGACCGATTTCCGCAAAAGGAGGAGGTCCTCAATTCGTCTGTTTTTTTTTTAATGTATATTACTTGATATCTCCGCCAAATGTGGACCGATTTTCAATATTCTTTTTGTGTTCGATAGAGCTTCTTTCAAGGGTGGTCCCATATAAACGATCACGATCGGTAAATTAGAAGTCGGTCAGTTAAGGTTTTAAACTTGTGATTATTATTAATTTATTTTTTTAAAGAATTTACGACAGACATTTTGTAGACATCGATTCGCTATTCGGAAGGTGTTCGTCAATATATTAAATAACTCCGCAGCTTTTTACGCCGTCGCTTATTTTAATCATAAGTTTTATAACCGGTTTTATCACTCAAAAAACATTTTAAAGAACATCGTCCATTGATCACCCGATATTCGATAACATAAAATTAACTGCGTTGTTATCATTGGAAACGCTCGTAAAAAAACACATAAAAATAATATTTAGGCCGGACTTTAACGATATTCATTGTTTATCTGCTACTGGATATATAAAAAGTAATGTGGCCCATTTCCCCCCTTCCTTTCCCAATCCCTTTTTTCCTCGCCTTCCATTTCCTCCTTTTAGGTTGGCAACGCACCCATGATTCGTTTTGTGTCTTAGGTGTCTATGGGTGGTGGAGATCACTTACCATCAGGTGACCCATCTGCTCGTTTGCCAGTATCTGTTAATAAAAAAAAAGTAATAATAAAATTACATCGGGTTACATGATAAAAGGTTGATACTATAATAATGGGCCATACCTATAAAAATATTGTAGCTGAGCATATGGTTAAGAATAGTCTGTCTCTTTTATTTTCAAACAATGTGACATAAGGAAAAAAGTGACAGACTATTCGTTAGCATTTGTTCAATTAAAATGTTTTTATAAGTAAGGCTCATATTATCGAAATGGTTTAGTTTTAGTTTTACAAAAGACACTTTTGATTTCCTACATATTGGCATTTTCCCAAATTTATGTCAGATTTCTATCTTCATTTACCATAAGATTAATTAACCCGTCGGAGGCGGCACATAAGTATATATGTTCCATAAGCGTATAGGCCACCGGAGGCCGAGCCGCCCGTGACTATATAAAATTCTGAAAACGCTCCTCGCTCCACAATAAAATAACGTATTCTAAACAATTAGATAAACTTTTCCAGCAACGAAAACTACATTACAAGTAAATTAATTTCAAACTGCCGTAACAAATTACACGTAATTTAATTTTACTAGGCATTCGTGTTGTAAAGGTATCGCAACCAGCAGGCTTAAAAACCGTTGGAGAAAACCCGTACACCAATAAAACACGGCCCATAAAACAAAGGAAAACTTAATTTCAACCGATTCTTGTACCTGAAGATTTTTTCCATTCTCACAACCCACTTAGGTTGAGGAGAGGTACTTACCCCGTTCGGGTTTTATGTATCAAAAAATATTACATAAGGCGGAAAAGGAAAATAGAATTAAAATAAGTACTTTTCTTAGTCATTTCTTAAGTTTACGCGAATATTATACATTGAAATAAAACTATTATTATTATTTTTTGGACAAATGACACCTCAGTCTAACCCGTGACAAGGAAGACTGCAAAGCCTTCGAAACGTCGGGAATAAAAATTAAAACCTAATCGTGATAAAATTTATAAAAGTAGTTTTATTTCAAAGTACTTTTCTTATTTAATTTTTTTTTAAGCTTTATGGAGTCAGTAAGGAAGAAAAGACCGGAATAAATAAAAATGTTGGGACTAGATTATATACCTATTTATACTAGACTACATTTCTGGGAACTATATTCCAACATGTAGTAGATAGTCACGGGCGGCTCGGCGTCCGGTGACCCATACGCTTATGTAACATATGTATGTGCCGCATCCGACGGGTTAAAAGTATCAATTAATAAATATATGTATGTACAATAGGGTACTTTGAGATCCAAAAATGAGCCACACCAGCACCAAAATAATTCTTTAAACAATAAATTAAAAGAAAAATTAAGCAATTGTACCGCACCGACAAATGGTGTCATTAAAGATGGGCGATGATGATCATTTCACATTGACACACCAGCAGGTCGATTCTCTAAAGTTTCATTTGTGAAAACAAGGTTGCGGCATCGTTGCGGCAATGGTGTTTTCATTTTTGTATTCAGCAAGGTACAAAGCGCAGGCACTAGCGCTATGCGTGATGACGGCGCTTATGCGAACTAGCTCTCTCGAGCGAGGCGTTTGACATAAATATATGGAAAATGGTATTTTTTAAGACCCAACAACGTTGAACGCTCCGTCGATCTCAACGATGTGCGCTGCGGGAACGAGGCGTCGATCGCAACGTTGTGGCGTTTCTTAGAAAATCGACCTGCAGTATTTGGTTAATATTTCATACGAATATCATAGACACACATCGCATTTGATACGAATTCGATTGCCTTGAGTTATATATTCCATCATCAGCTCAGCAACATGAGATGATGAGTACCAGAGGCAAATACCTGAATACCCTATAAAATTTAAGGGTTGCCATCGATTTTTCTAGGATCTCATCATCAGATCCTGACTTGGTGCCAGTGGGACCACCTGGGAAGTATACCCTTTACAACAAAAAAATAATTTCTCGAATCGGCCCAGGCGTCTTCGCAATCGGGGAACATACATAAAAAAAAGATTCCGACGAATTGTTAACCCCTTCTTTTTTTAAGTCGGTTAAAAAGGCCAGCATTCCGCTCACGCACCACACATTTCGGTAATACGTGACGTCTAAACGGACCTGCTGCAGTATCGTCTGTAATTGGAATCGGCTTGGCTCTTTCAATCGAAACCTTTACATTTGAATAAAACTCGTTTAATATCATAATACGTGCCATTTTCGAAAATGGCTGTGCATACTTTACTAGTAAAGCTGGGTTTATATTAAAATGAACGAGTAGTAAAACAAAATTGAGTTTTTTATATGTTGGAATGAAATAAAATGCTTATTTATAACATAAGTCCATGCTTCTATCCTTGAAAGGGTAGGCAGAGGCAAACTAGCGAACTAGAACACCCACATTTCGCCAAGCTTAGTTCCGTCCCAGATGTGATAACTGACCAAACACCATATCGGGCACAAATTCCAGACTCCGAGCTGATACCTACGTATTTTTCTTCATTGACATTAATCGTTGTTAGAAAATCTACATTTTAGTACTTTTATTCATTCCACAACGCAATACAAAGTAATAATAATACTCCTGAGATCCTCAAAGGTAAAATGCAAAAGCAGCTATGAAATCCTACCAATTTCCTTTTTTTCCAACTCAAAAGTACATTTGCTAACGCTTTGAATTTAAATGCACGTTATGAATTCTTTTTCAACTTTGCTAATGTCACAGTTTGTTTTATTATTTTTGTGCGGCATTTTCTCGGGTAGTAGACGACAAATTTCACAGGTACCTATATTCTACACAGTGTATAAGTTAAGTCGAGGGACCTGTTTAAGGAGGTTAATCAGTGGTCGATTCTCGCCCCAAATATATGTATATAATTTATATGACCTTATTTTTTACGGGAATTTCCATTAAATACATATTTTTGCCTTTCCTAAGTCAGGTTGGGAGTGTGAAGGGAAAACGGAGCATACCTAAAGGTTATTCATACGTAATGACCATAAGATAGGTCAAACAAGTAGCTGGCACAAGGATATCGACACTTTGGGAGACTTTTTAAGACAAAGAAAAAAAGGTTATTCTATCATTTTACATTTATCATTATTTTTTGCATTTAATTTTGTCAGTTACTTGCAAGCATGAACTGCCATGTGTTTAAATATTTCCCTTGGCTAAAACTACACATTGTAGACCTTTTATATACCCTTATATACCATTTAAGCCAGTCTTCTTTTTTCTTTCTAAATAAAATATCACAGTACAAAATGTATAGCAGATAACCCCATCAATCAATGTTAACTCCTTAAAACTTTCCGTGGAGTCTTATTTATAGGTCATGACTCATGAGCGATTGAAAATTTGGAACCGAAAAAGTCTCTTGGTTAAAAAACAAATGAATATTTATATCTTCCTACATTTCTTAGACGCCATTATTAATAAAAAGAATTAATAAACAATATTAAAGTCTCATTCGGATCAACATGGATCAGATATTAACTTATTTCCCACCGGGATCAGATATTTATTGTTATATACTTTTTTGGTACAATAAATCATAACACAATTGGATGGAAATAATCATTATAACATAGTGCTGTGCAATAAAGAGAGAAAATCAAAATTAAATAAAATTACAACTTATACTTATATAAAGTTCACGTCTGTATCCCCGAAGGGGTACGCAGAGGTGCACTAGCCAACTAAAACACACCCACATTTCGCCAAGCTTAGTTTCGTCCCAGATGTGATAGGGGGCGAGCCTATCGCCATATTGGGCATAATTCCAGACTCCGGGCTGATATGGAAAGTCCAATATCACTTTGCCCGACCCGGGGATCGACCCTGAGACCTAAGGACGGTTAACGTACTGAAATACAACCACGCCACCGAGGCAGTCCACTTATCCAACTTATATAATATATTCCACTTATTAACCATTTCTCATAACTGGCATCAACTCTAGATTGTCATTTGGAACATTGATTAATTTTATAACGTACACATCCGTAAAGAAAGTGGATTTTTCAGTACCAGCCCGGAGTCTGGAATCTGTACCCGATATGGCGATAGACTCGCCCCTTATCACATCTGGGACAGAACTAAACTCAGCAAAATCTGGGTGTTCTAGTTCGCTAGTTACTGGGATACTGGCGTGTGTTGTCTGTTGTGTTGTGTCATATAACTTATGTTGTTGTTATTAACTATGATATTGTTATTAACTATACGATGAACTAGATTGTAGTAACGCGGACAAAGCTGCAAGCATAAGCCTTGTATACAATAGAGTTAATATCATAGTTTATGAAATCACCCACTGTCTGCTCTCACCATTCACCAGGCCTATAAAAATATGTTGAAAAAAAAGTTTATTAACGAAACTATAAATTTTTTTAAAGCTTCTCATCATCTCGGTTTCGCCTATTGTGCATTCAACTCAAACCGGTTCACATCATTTTACAACGTTGCGATACCCGCAACCCTGCTACAATTCTGTTTTAGATTTACATACACAAATGGAAAATCGTATGTAAATTGTATTGACAGAAATAAAATGAAGCATTGTTTGGAATCGAAAAACAAAACCATAGAAAGGCACACAAATTATAATGTCTATTGTCTATTATAATGTTTTTTTTATAGCAGAGACTGGCAAACGAGCAGATGGGTCACCTGATGGTAAGTGATCTCCACAGCCCATAGACGCCCAAGGCACCAAAAGAATCATGGGAAACTAAAAGGAGGGAAATAGGGATTGGGAAAGGGAGGGGAGTAATTGGGCCACCGAAAATCTCACTTACCGAACGAAACGTGACAGCGAGCTGCCACTTTAGCAAGCCGGCTCTTTCATGCTGTGGACGTAACTGTCCACAGCGTAGCTCTACGACCATAAAAAGAGAGAGTTGAGCTCACTCTTTCTATTCTTCCCGGCGGTGAGTCCCACCTTCGTACTACGGCACTTCCACTCCATCCGGCATTGAGCATCCGCTTTCCATGGCTTTTTAGATCGACTTCAAAAAAGGAGAAGGTCCCCAATTCGTTTGTAATTTTTTTATGTATGTTACACATCAATATATTATACCCTAGATGCACAGTTCTTTGCAAATATCCTCCTAAAAAGTGGTATCGGGAATAAAACAAAGAAAACGATCACAAGTTGTAATTAAATCAACACAAATATAACCCTAAGCACGTGTTATAAAGTAGGTTTTTAAACGAAATGAGCAAGCGTTCTTTAATTTGAATTTTGAAATTTAGAATTCTATCGACGTCCGACTGTAGGCAAAACGAGTGCTTAAGCACTTCTTTGCTGTCCCATTTTCCGAGCGTCAACTGTGCATCTAGGTAAATAATATATCGATGATGTTACACGATATCTCCGCCAAATGTGGACCGATTTTCAAGATTATTTTCGTTTTCGATAAAACTTATTCCAAGGGTGGTCCCATATACATTTGGACACGATGGGATATATTTTGAAATTGGTCCGTTAAGTTTGCCGTTAAGTTAATGCTAATGATAAAAGATTCTCTTGAATTTTTGATTAGGTACATACCGTTTCCCAAACTTGTTGCTGCGTCGGACCATTACGTTATTATTATCGCTCTATAATAACCCTGATTTACATCTCATTGTCTGCTATTAAGTGAAATAATTTGCATAATAAACGTTCTACGCGTATTAACTGGCGATTGTTGATGATTGAACATTGTATAGAAATATATTTTAGTTAGACTACCTTCGTGATGTCTCGCGATTGATCCCCGTGTCGGATAAAGTGATATTGGGCTTTTCTACTCAGTATGGCGCTATCGCCATATATAGACTCGCCCCTACACATCTTGAGCGAAAATAATCTCCGTGAAATGTTGGTGTTCTAATCTGTTTCTTCGTGTATACAGGCGTGAGCAGAAGTTTGTGTACCTCTATATTCATTCCATATAAGTCACAGTCAACGTAAACGCTTTCTCATGAGCACTAGCACAACAACTCACAATATACACACAGTTGCTTGATGGAATAACAGCTGTAAAAGTGATCCAATCCACAAAAATACAAAAAAATCATGTTGACACCAATATGGTCTATTAATGGTTTAAAACAGCGGTCGGCAACACGTGGCCCGCGGGCCGCATGCGGCCCGTGAAATCTAATTTGCAGCCCGTGAAGTCCTATTTGCAGTCCGTAATTGTTTTGTAAATTAGTCATAAATATCTAAAATGTTATAGATTATACCTCTACAGATAGAAAATATGAGGTGAGGCCCGCTTTTACTGTATTTTGCCACCTTGCGGCCCCTGCCTGCCAAAAGGTTGCTGACCACTGGTTTAGAACATGTTGGCATCTATAACATATTTTTTTATTTTTTGTGAGTTGGATCATTTCTGCGTAACACAGTCCAATTTCACGGATGAAGTAACGATATCTCCATAAAAATGTCTGCAAGCCACCAACCAAGTTACTAAATCCCGATCCCCCTTCAAAAATTGAACATACACTCGTCAAAAAAGCATGTAAACACCATAAATCCTTGGCTACAGGCAGTAACATCGTAAATGGAAATTCGGAGCGCGTGGCCATGAATATTTTCATCGGTTAGGCAAACCCGCGAGACGTGCGAAGTGGAATTTTATTATATCTCATGGTTCCATGTCAAACGGTTGTGGGTAAATGTAATGTAAGCTCGGAACTATGAAGAAAATGTCATAGATAAAAAAAATTCGGACGAACTTCAAAATTAATCAGATCGTGACCAAATTTATATGGGACCCTTGGAATAAACACTATAAGAATCAAAATCTTGATAATCGGTTCATATTTGGACTATCTTTTCATAAATGGGCCACCGGAAAACTCACTCACCGAACAAAACGCGACAGCAAGCTGCCAATTTACGTCGGTTTTCTGTGAAACAGTGGTATCAAACCGGTCGAGCCGGCCCATTCGTGCTGTAGACGTTACTGTCTACAGCGTGACTCTACCACTCAGGTGCTTGCTTGTTGCTATGCTTGTTTGTAGGTGTCCCGTCTAATCTGCTCTTTTACCTTTCTATTCCATAAAAAAGTCTATGTTCAAATCCTAATCATGAACTACCCGTATGCATAAGTTTGTTGCTACATCAGCACTGCTATAATATTACTTTACTAATTACGTATTCGCCGCTGGGACTGCGACGAACTATCAAATTTTGTATGAAAACTTAAATTTACCTCTGTACGCAGATTAAACCGCTTCCCTCAATACACTAGAGATTAGAAAATACACTACAGCAATGATTGAAATTGAGTTTCAGTCAGTGCTTGTTAAGAGCGATTTTAACCAACTCTCTTGTCTGTCTAATTTAAGATTGTTGCTTTGTCACTTTGTCGTAGAAAATTACGGATAACAATGGCTATTTAAAATTCACATTCCAAAATGAAAACTCGTAAATGAGAAACGAGGAAATGGCGACCTAGACGAAGCTCATCTCTGCAAACCCCGCATCATGTAAAGCAAGTAAAACAAAGATCGCTGATTAAACAGATGTCGGTCAGGTAACATTGGCCAAACGAGGCCAAATCGTAAAATTGTTTATGGCTTTTTGTCGCTCGCTGGCCGCTGCAGGTCCGGGTCGGGCCATAAAATAAATGTCAATAGTCGCTGGACGGATCACCGGTTGCCCTCCGATTTAGAGGTACAGATTAAAAGCTTAATTTATAACAACTGTTACTGAATTAAAGATTTATCATAACAGCAATCACGAGTTTTTTGACAGTTCTCGCTAGCGACTTCGTAAAATATTAGTATGACAAACACCCGAGCACCCCTAGCGACTGGCTGGTGAACGTGGGAAATTGATAGTCTATTCAGCTTTAAAAAATCATAAGCTCACGCCTTATATATGTATATCACCTTATATATATTGCCACGTACCCCCGCAGGGGTAGGCAGAGGCGCACTAGCGAACAAGTACACCCCCATTTCGCCGAGCTTAGTTCCGTCCCAGATGTGATAGGGGGCGATCCTATCGCCATATCGGGCACAAATTCCAGACTCCGGGCTGATATGGAAAAATCCAATATCACTTTGACCGACCCGGGGATCGAACCCCAGACCTCAGGACGGTAGTCGTACCGAAATACAACCACGCCACCGAGGCAGTCATAAAGAAAATCATAATGTCTGTGAAAACCATTCCGGAAAACTTTATTAATATATTTCAAAAAGCAGAGACCCACAAACTAGCAAATTAGTCTAATCTAATCACTGCCGCTTCAGAGTACGGCATATAACGCTGTAGGCAAAAATGTCTACAGTATGGCTCAACTGCTGTATCACTTTCCTTTCACGTGCCTTTAATCCACTCCAATGTGGGGTCGGCATTACGCATTTTTTTCACATTGAATTTGGTTTAATTTTTGTGACCAACTGCTTCAACCAGCCTGACATCAACCCCCTTTTGGGGACTACCGCCTATAGAACCTAATTAATAAAATGGAAATGCAAAATGAAACAGCGAATCAGAATGCTCAAACATTATATCCAACGCAAACAAAAATCTTCCCATCTCATAATGAATATCCACTCTCACATCTGCAACGAATGAAATTCAATTCAAATATCCAACTCGCGTATAACAGTAACTTTTCATTGGATACGGTCATTTCGCTCTTGTTTTCGCATTAGGCCACTTTAATCTGTGGCTTTAATTTCCCGGGCGGATGGACAAACGGCAGGCGACAGTGAATGGCATGCGAGCAGGTGCTGATGTCTTGCTGTCAGAAGCTAAATGAGACAGGGGACTGTGGTATTTCGATGCGCTACGTGGAGTAGATACAGATTAGATTTTTTTTTTAATGGAATAGGGACTATTCTTGCCTGCTTTGGATAGCTATTCATAGAACATACCTAATAATACAAACATCTATGTAGTTGCAAATCGAGTAAAATGGCTGAGACATATGGACTGCCAGCCGTGTCGAAATTGTTATGGTTTCCATTTTTGTCAATATTTCAGGTTGAGTTTGTTGCACGTATTTACGCGAGCAAGGACGTCAAATATTTGTATGGAAAACTTCAGTACCCCACGTAACCGCTAGAGGCGTTCGGGTGTTTCTCATACAAATATTTTACGGAGTCGCTAGCGGGTAATGTCAAAAAATCTCATATTTGGCCTACCTATTGACTATGTACGTACTCTCTCTCACCATTCAGAAAAATATTACATTCGTTTAAGAATAGTAGAATATACTTCGAGCATACTTAAACTTTATATACAAATATATTGTTAATTACATTTTCACTGAAGTTATTTTAATCACTCGCTTAAATAAACTTAATTAAGTTCAGCAAACGTTACATAAGCATAATATGAGCGACAATTCAGTTGAATATTTATTAACTTCAGAATAACAAACGTTCATTAATTTCATTTAAGTTTTTCGTTTAATCACCCACTGAATACATATGGTGCTTAATTAAACCATTTTATACCGACTGAGACAGTTTTACGAATAATTTTATATTTAAAATAGTAATGGTAGAACGCTTTTTCGTTCCGAAAATGTTGTACTTTGTTTTTAAATTACACAATTATACCGAAAGTATTTCATTAGTAAGACATAGTACAGTAATATTGCCCAGTTTTCACTTTTAATAAATCAAATTCACCGTTCATTCTGAATTAGAATATATAAATATATAAATATTGTTGAAATATATTTTCGACTGACTTCAAAAAAGGTGGAGGTCCTCAATTCGTCGGTATTTTTTTTTATGTATGTTACGCGATATCTTCGCCAAATGTGGACCGATTTTCAAAATTCTTTTTGTGTTCGATAGAGTTTATTTCAAGGGTGGTCTCATATAAATTCGGTCACGATCGGATCTGAAGTCGGTCCGTTAAGTTTTTAAACTTGTGATTATAAAATATTATATTACACGAATCACGTACTACACATATAATAATATTTTGTTTTATAAAACCACATTTATATTATTGAGAGCTTAGCATTCGGGTTTTTTGTTTTCTAACATAATTTTCCCGGAACTAGATCCTTCAAAGAGTGTTGACGTCAGGCAAGTGGCGGGTCGTAAATACGAAGCCGAATCCTTTTTGCAACGTTTTAATTTTTTTTGCTCCCACATGTAGTGAAATATCAGCGCGGTAATAATATACTAGATATTCTTCTACAAATCCATGTTGATAAAATTCACATACCTTGAGAATTCTTACATAGTACATATATACATATACACTCACGCCTGCATCCTATATAGGTCTCTGCCTACCCCCATAACTACTGATCAAGAGACATAAGACTATTGAGCATCACACACTACGATCACGACACCTCTTCTCGCCTCTTCCACGCCCACGAAAAGATATATATCTTTTCATACATTTCCGACGGTTGAGGGTACTCCTCACTTGCCCTTTTTGCAGAACATCAATTATTTGATCCATATACGTTCTCCTCGGATGTTTTCTTCCGATCTTGGAACATTTTAAATTTTATGGAAAATAATTCTCAAGAACATAACTCTTTCGACGATTTTATGTCTGTGAATCAAAAGTATATAAAATACAATATCATAGTTTACTCGATACAAGTTTTGTTTCTATAGCAGAGACTGGCAAACGAGCAGATGGGTCACCTGATGGTAAATGATCTCCACCGCCCATAGACACCGAAAACACATAAATAATCAAGGGTGCATTGCAAACCTAAAGGGAGGGAAATAGGGATTGGACAGCAAGCTGCCATTTTACGTCGGTTTTCTGTGAGACAATGGATCAAACTGATGAAGCCGGTCCATTCGTGCTATAGACGTTACTATCCACAGCGTTACTCCACCTCTCTAAAAAAGTACGTTAGTGAAATGGAAACTTAGAATCAATGGTATAGTAATCGTGAAATGGTAAGTTCTATACTTGTCGTAAATCCTTTTTACGATACAAACGAGTGCCGAATTTAGACTGTCGCTGATGTTCGGACAATAAACGGTTTCGTAGGAATCACTGCAAGTGCTGAATGAATAAGAAAAGGTTTTATTGAAGGTACGTTTATTTATAAACTACGGGGATGGTTGTTTTGTAACCGACTTAAAAAAATAAGCAGGTCTTCAACTTGTCTAGCGTAAAATCTAACACAAAATTCCTCAAAAGACTTCTTTATGATATGAGTATAAATATAACCTACCTAGTATTCCGCCCGCCCACATACATTTTACCGCTTTTTTCCCTCGGGGTTGACTTCCAATAAATATCGAAATAATAGAATAATCACAAGTTTAAAAACTTAACGGACCGACTTCAAATCCGATCGTGCCCAAATTTATATAGGACCACCCTTGAAATAAGATCTATCGAACGCAAAAAGAATTTTGAAAATAGGTCCACATTTGGTGAAGATAACGCGTAACATACATAAAAAAATACAGACGAATTGAGGACCTTCTCCTTTTTCGAAGTCGGTCGAAAATAGAAATACGCCGTCAAGATTCCAGCTTTTTAGCTTATTCCAGCTTTCAAAGATTTGGTCCTGACACTGATGAATCAGTTAAAAAGACATGTATGTACATATATATATGACCGAAAGTCTCTCGTAGTTCCTGATACCCATGACACAAGACTCGATCTTAGTGTGGGGTCAAGAATATGTATGTGACTGTTGGGTGTTATTTATATGTATTTATTATTTATGTAAAGATAGATGATTTTAGGTACTCCATTTCTTTGACTGGAACGAAGCTTCACGTCTCACTGGGTCAGACAAACTAAATGCAAATCAAAGTAAACAGCACTGAAATAGTTGCAGTGGCGACAAACAAGCACACCAACTTTTGGATTCATACTCGTTTGTTGATTCCATCCCTGTTTCAGAAAAGTCATAAATAATTTTCAACGACTAGATATTTTATAGTTCTTGGAAATATAAAATAACAATGGAGAAAACATCGCAACACTGTAGGTTGAGAGTAAATAAATATGTGCTCAATAAAACTAGTGAAATACTGCGCGAGCAAGTTGTGTACAAGTGTACGCATTTCGGCAACTCAGTAGCTTTATCCAATGAACCGATGAAAAGCAACTTTCGTTGGTGGAAATCTGCTTTATATTAACTCATTTTGATATGTAGCTGTAAATAATTTATTCTTTCTTTCTACCTGCCCGTATCCTATCTTAATGTGAGGTCGGCGCAACACACTTTTCAAGCATGTTGCAGAAAGTATTTGGCTAAGTTTTTACGACCAGCTGCCTGATGTCAACCCCCTTTAAGGGATCCAATCCCGGGCAAATTAAATTAGAAAATTTGCTTTGCCGGACCTGGAAATTGAACCCACGACCTCACGGATCACAGCCCATATATGCTGCCGCTAGACCAAGAAGGCGTACTATGACAGACTCCGTGGCGCAGCGGGCGAGTAGCCGGCTGTGAAGCGAGAGGCCGCGGGTTCGATTCTCGCATTGAGACAAATGTTTGTGTGGCCTACAGATATTTGTTTCAAGTCTGGGTGTTGTGAGACCGAAAGTCCCTCATAGTCTCTTACTCCCACGATACAGGTTATACCTAGTGTGGGGTCAGGACTAGGTGTGTGACTGTTGGGTGTATTTATTTATTTATTTATTGTAGTCATTATAGTTGTGTAACTGACTCCATTCTAAATTTTGTGTCTCAATAGAAAATAAGCAACTGTATACTATATTTTTCCATTTGAACTTTATTATTTTAAAACTACTATATTACAATCAAACGTTATGCAAAACTATATATATTATTTTCCATTTTATTTCCTATACAATAAGAATACTTGGCATATTCGTAAATGCAAATTATATTGAACATCAAAGAAACGTCTCCGATGATTGATAAGTACATGAAAACGGCGGATGTAATAGAAAAAATACCAATACAACTTATGCCATACAATAAAATATTATAAGTATTTTCTCTCATAAACAAGACAGAAACAGAGAAAACATAATAAGTCGTATACATAAGTAAGAAAAGTGGGGCTATTTGGGAACAATCTGAAGGAAACTATGAGGAAAGCCTCGTTGTACTTAAGTATTATGACGTAGAATAAACGCAATATACGAGTGTAAACCTAACAGAAAAGTCGCCATTGCGTCAAAAGACTTTATGAACGAGTGGCGCGAACATATTCTTCGTGCCGCAAAACATTTTTGTATGTAAACAGTCCACTGCGGTTATTAGTTTTTGGCGGGAATCACGGTTATAAACGACAAAATGTCGTGACATAATGGCGGCTCGGGCTATTAGTTTTGCCAAAAGCTAACAGAATTCAGTTTTATTTCGGCGCGAGATTTTTGGAACGTAAATTTTATAAACATGCGGTTTGCGGAGCTCACAAATGCGGTATAAAATACTTTACTATTTTATTGGGATTCTAATCAGTAGACCTACCATGAGTTTAACTCGCTAGCGACTCCGTAAACATTTGCATGACAAACACACGAACGCCTCTAGCGGTTACGCGGAGAACTGACGTTTTCCATGCAAATGTTTAACGTCCAGCTCCGGTAAATACACGCAATAAACTCATGGTTGAGCTACAGGTTTGTTGAGGGGTAGAGTGACGCTGTGGTCACTTATATTATTAACAATACGAATGGGACGGCTCGACCGGTTGGATACCACTGTATCACAGAAAACCTTTATAAAAATATTTATATTAAATAATGTATCAATATAATTATATTACCTCAAGTGTCTTCATGGCGTGGTGGTATTGAGTGCACGGTACGATTACCGTTCGTACGTTACCCGTGTCGGTAAAAGTAATATTGGGTTTTGTTTTAAGGCCGACAGACATCAAAATTGATATCTGGATCGGCTCTCAATTCCAAAGGATGGATCCGTCGCTAAAGTTGGAAAAGTATCCAACTTTTTTATTAAGGTTTTTATTATTGATTAAATCACACAGCAACGCGTGACCGGGCAGCTAGTTACTTACTTATTTGGAAGGCGCAACGAACCAAAGTGGGTCCTGGCCTCTGACACCAAGAGACTCCATTTTTACCTATACTGTGCTATTTCCTGCCATGGGGTAGCTTAGAGTTCGCACAAGTCCTTCTCTACTTCTTTCCAGCAGCTAGTTACTATGCCCCTTACTTATAAAAATATTTAAGCGCTGCTTATCTTTATACCATAGGTTGTCCCTTTCATTTTTAAACAATGTAACGAAAGGAAAATAGTGACAGGTTATCCATTTATTATCTTAACCATTTGCTCAGCTAAAAATGCTTTTATAAGTAAGGCCCTATATATGTATCTTTATCTATAATAATCCCACATTTGGCTTTGAATACAATTCCTCTTGACAATGGAGTACAATGTCAAGGGCTGGGCTCGGCACGCGATCGCGTGTACCGGCTGCCAACTTGGCTAAGACAGCGGCGCCAACAACAGCGCTTGTTACCACCCACCCTTCTCGAACTTCGCAACACTTTTATATCTGATTTGGTTCGATGAATAAAGAAGTTTGCGTTATCGGTTTTCGATAAATAAACCAGCTGTACCCATCTGTCGTCTCTTATACATCAAGATAGAGTTGTATTGTTTTATGAATGTATCTAAGTTTTGGAAGTCAAAGTGATTCTAGACTATTGAAATAAAACTATTTTTACGGATTCTATCACCAAATCGTGATTTAGATTTATTTTTTATGCCCGACGTTTCGAAAGCTTTGCAGCCTTCGTGGTCACGGGTCCGACCCGTGATAGAATCCGTAAAAATAGTTTTATTTCAATGAATAACATTCGCGTAAACCTAGTCTTCAGGAAGTCGCTGGATGCAGACCGCTTCCAACAGGTCGATCTGGAAAACTTTAGTGGAGGCCTATGTTCAGCAGTGGACGTCCTATGGCTGATGATGATGATGATGATGAAACCTAAGAAATCATTATGATTCTAGACTACTTTTGCCTCGACTTAAAAATAATAAATTAAAGTTTTTAGCATCATGAGTACTCGGTAAAAGGGTAGAAATGTGTAACTAGGACAAACATAGTTCGGCCAGCTTCCATCCACTGAAGTGATAGGAGTGTGATAATTACGCCATAGCATGTTCAAATTCCAATCCCGGGTAATAAAAGTAGTGTGATTATTGTTCTTGAAGCGATTATGTACAAAAATATGAACTTAATAAAAAGCCTTTCTTTTAAAAGTTACGAAACTAAATAAACTGAATAAAAAGTACTATTTTCAGAAGCATTTTAAAAATGCTAAAAAGAATTCTTTAAAGATAATCCAGAGAGAATAATCATTTTCCTCAAGTAAGTCTGTAATGAGTAAGTAGATAGTTAGTCAGTGCTTCACGATCTTGACTCGCTGCCAATTCACTTCCACGTCGCTTAGGAAATAATGAAGTTAATAAGAGATATGAAGGCGCGACCGTTTCTGCTTAGTGCGAGCAATGTCTTTATGGAAAAAGTTTTGTAATTTATTGAGCGCTTGGGGTACGATATTGAATAGTGATATTGCTTGTTTGAGAAATATAGAGCCATTGATATAATTGATAATAATCAAGCTGAAATAAAACGAGTTTTTACGGATTCTATCACGATTTGTTTTTTTTATAGTTAAAATAGAATCTATAAAATCCGAATTGGTATAAACTAGCTTTATTTCAATTTAGAACATTCGCGTAGACCTTAAAATTAAATACCTAATAAATTTTTATTCAATAAAATATATTTTACTAAGTTTTTATAGGAAATATTTTAAAAATAGATTTACAAAACTCCAACATGAAATGCAACTGCCGATTTTTTGTTCAACAACCAGCAACATATTTGTTTTGTATCCTCCTTTCCTCAAAAAAAAATCTTGGCTTATATGCCTGACAACCCAGGGGAACGCACAATCGCGATAAAAATATCCTATACCCAAATCCACGTCATGGTTTACTGTGTGACTGACTGTAAGACTGCCTCGGTGGCGTGGTGGTATTTCGGTACGACTACGGTTCTGAGGTCTCGGGTTCGATCCCCGGGTCGGGCAAAGTGATATTGGATTTTTCCATATCAGCCCGGAGTCTGGAATTTGTGCCCGATATGGCGATAGACTCGCCCCCTATCACATCTGGGACGGAACTAAGCTCGGCGAAATGTGGGTGTTCTAGTTCGCTAGTGCGCCTCTGCCTACCCCTTCTGGGATACAGGCGTGAGCTTATGTTATGCTTATGGTTTACTGTGTGCTAAGCCGATAAGACACAATTACAAACACACTTTACAATCTCGGTAACATCTTTATTTTTACATTTATAAAATCTCACTTAATTCCAAATCCTACTAAATAATAGTATTGTTTAGTAGTATTTGGTAGAATATAAAGTACCTAGAGCAAAACTAAAAATATTGACTTCTAGCTACCCCAGAACGTTTAACAAATGATCTGATTTCACGATAAGCTGACGCAACCCTTTCTTTTACTTTATCTTGTGACCTAAGTAACTCAGTCAGCATTACTCGGAGTCAAAAGCTGGTGGAAAATAAATTAAAACCATATTTTATACTTTTTAATAGAAGTGTTTTTAAAGTGTTCACATTTAAAGAATTGTTATTGAGAGTGAGATTAAATCGTTGGAAACCTCACGGAACATAAGAGAGAAAATTTGTAAGAATTTTTGTAACACCTTGTGTAGTTTATAGTTAGTAGTTTACCTAAATAAAGGCTAATCACAGCAGATCGTAAGAATTTGAAGATCTTTGCTAATAAGGTATTGGCAATTTATACTAGATATTGTGTACGTAAAAAATATTTTATCTGTAGCTCGACGATGCGTTTTTTTTGCCATTTCACGCTAGCGACTACATCAAAGGACTACATAAAATAATTTATATGAAAAACGTCAGGTCTCCACGTAACCGCTAGTGGCGTTTGGGTGTTGTCATGCAAATATTTCACGAAGTCGCTAGTGTGAAATGCAAAAATCATGATCAAGCTACCTATCAAAAAAACTTTTACAATAAATTCATATCAACAACACATACAAACAAAACTCTATCTCACAATCCACAAAGACTATTGCTAAACAATAAATATTTCTTTCAGTCTCTCAACGTTTGCCGACCTGACTTATTGATTGAGCAAACAGCGAACGCCTTTTGTGATGATTGTTCCAATTATTTTCCGCTTGTGAAAACATTTTTCCTGCGAGGGCGGGAAGTGCGGATGAGCGATCTGCGAAAAGGTGCAAACCCCGGAAGGAAATCTTCACACAAATCACGCGATATGCCTCACCTCACGTCGGTGACCCCTACCTACGATGCTAATATCGATATCAATGTCGATGCTAAATCGATTCGTTTATTTCTACAGTGAAGTGTCAATAGAATAATAAGCATGTGAGTTTAGAGTTGTTGCAAATGTTGTGCAAGATGGTGAGCATGTTAAGCAATACATTTTTGAATTATAACTTGAATTATACTAACTGTTGAATTACGTGCAAAATGTACGACTAGGTTATTTATATTTTTTACAAACATGGTAATTCTAATATCAAAACTGCCATATATAAACACAACTTAAAAGGAATTCAAAAGCCTAGACCATCTTCTCCCTCCCATATGTCACATAATCAACTCCTCTTTTGTAACTGGTACTTTTCCGTCTTTGTGGCGAAAAGCCTTTATTATTCCTCTCCCTAAAATTCCCAACCCGTCACTCGTGAATCATTTCCGACCTATTTCCATTCTCCCTTTCCTATCCAAAGTACTGGAGGCCTGTGCTCAGAAGCAGCTTTCTAGCTTTGTGCACCTGAACAAATTAATGTGCCAACTACAGTCCGGGTTTAGGCCTGGCCACAGTACTGTTTCCGCGCTCCTTAAAGTGACTGGCGATATTAGGGCGGGCATGGAGGATACCAAAGTCACTGTGTTGGCCCTGGTAGACTTCTCGAACGCCTTCAATACCGTCAGTCATGACATCCTTCTCTCAATCCTCTCCCATCTTTCGGTCTCTCCCGCTGCACTGCAATGGTTCTCTTCTTATCTTCAGGGGCGCCAGCAGTCGGTGCGTCTAGACGATAAATCGTCGAGTTGGCGCGTCACTGACTCTGGAGTCCCTCAAGGCGGCATACTCTCTCCATTGTTATTTTCTATCTTTATTAACCTCATAACTCAAGACCTTCAATGTACGTACCATTTGTATGCCGATGACTTGCAGATTTACTCTCAGGCTGGTGTCGATAGTTTGTCAGACGCTGTGAATAGGGTTAACAGTGACCTGGCACACATCAAGAATTGGTCTGATAAATATGGTCTAGTTGTAAACCCGACCAAATGTCAGGCCATTATACTGGGTAGCTCACGGCTGATAAGCAGACTGGACATGTCGAACATACCTGACCTCATATATGATGGTTCAGTCATTCCTTGGAGCTCTAGTGTCAAAGACCTTGGACTATACATCGACTCCACCCTGAGCTGGCGTTCCCAGATAATCTCTGTTAGTCAAAGTATTACTGGTTCTCTTCGTTCTCTTTATCGCCTGAAGAATTTCCTCCCGTCCAAAACCAAAGCAATGCTTGTGCAAACTTTAATCTTCCCGATATTCGACTATGGTGATATGTGCTATTTCGATCTGAATGCAGATCAACTCAACAAACTCGACCGTCTTCTCAATAACTGCATTCGATTTATTTTTAATCTTCGTAAATATGATCACATATCCTGTTATCGCTCACAGCTAAAATGGCTCCCAATCCGTCAACGCCGCTCAATGCGAGCTCTCACTACTCTCTTCTCGTTTCTCAATTCGCCCTCCCCTCCTTCGTATTTATCTCCTCATTTTCAATTTCTCAAGGATAGCCATGGTAGGCATCTCCGTTCATCCAGCAACCTACTTCTAATATGCCCCCCTCATACTTCCAACTTTACTCACTCTTCTTTCGATATCCAATCTATACTTCTTTGGAACGCACTCCCTCTCGAAGTCAGGTCGTCCACTACACGGATGGCTTTTAAAGCCAGGGTCCGGCAATTATTGTTGGGCGGGGTAGCAGAATCTCCTCATTAGTTTTAGCATCATGAAGTGTATTAGTGTATGTATGTTTATATATAGAGATTTATTATAATTATTATATATTATGCTTATATTTATCATATTGTATGTATTTAAATAATATATAACTATCTATATGTAACTATATTCAATTTATATTGTGTTTCTTGTAATTTATCTGTTAAATTATCTCTCTTGTGGACGTTTGCACCTGCTTTGTACATCTCTGCACCTCCTGAAGGTTGACTGGGAGAGAATGCTTTTAGCATTAAGTCCGCCTATATATTACATGTATATGAAGTGTAAATAAATAAATAAATAAACTGCAGTTTAACTGCAGTTTACTTTATCGTCTTATGCGCACACAAATTATAGATAGTCAACGGCACATACTAGTTAAAATTATATATATAAGTCTGGTTCAAATGCAACCAAGAGTAGGGGCATCAAAGTGTATCTTAAATAATAACTAATAACCAAAGCTACCTGGAGGAAAAAATAAACAAAGAAGAGAAATGTTGTTTTAGGAACAACGGCTTCCGGGCAAAAGAAAATCTATTGCTATTTCTTTTCTTTTGGCGCCCAATTTTTGTCGCTGTCAGAACAGATTTTTTCCATAAACGAATTTATAACTTTATTTTCAAAGATTGGTCTCATTATGGAACAATGAACTTTGTAGTTTCCTGTATACTAAGATTCATAACTTTAAAAAAAGGCGTAGAAAGTTGATTTTAGTTAATAAGGTAGCAGATTAATCTGAATATAAATCACAAACTTAGACATGTACTACAGATATTATTATTAGATATTTAGGTATTAATCTAGTATTAAAATAAAATATACATGTATGAAACTCGGCTTTAACCTAAGCTTCATGCCTAAGTGTCGTTCTGGAATACGGACCTTAATGTTTTAAAATAGGTATTAAACATTAAGTTCCATTGTATTCTACTGCATCAGCAGTAGCATTCGTGATAAATTAATTTAAATTAAAATAAATTTGTGATAAATCGTCATCCTGATAATACTGTTGAGATTTAAAATGTTCACTGATAACAAAACTTCTAACATCCAAACATGTAAAATAATATTATGGATATTAAACCATGTTGCAAAAAGGATTTGGCTATTTTTTTACGACCGCCTACCTGCGTGACGTCAACCCTCTCTGGGGTTTTAGTCCCAGGCAAATTAAATTAGAAAATTCGTTTTTCCCGAGTTGGGAATCGAACTCACGACCTCCCGGTCCACAGCCCACATATTATCATGCTGCCACTAGACCAAGAAGGCGATATTATATTATATAAAATAATAAGCCATTTAAACGGAAGAAAACATGAATCAACCTACACATTTTTACCAAAATGCTAACTGCCGATTAAATATTCGATCATAAAGAGTTAGTGTTTCTGAACAAAATCTTAACAGTTCGAACACGAATTCTCTTAAATCGCAAACATTTAAGCAAGAAAGTGTTCAGCAATATCGGATAGCCGAAAATCTACACACATTAGTATTCCATTCGTGACGCTGTCGAAGAGCCCCAGTGACTTAGGGTCAAACAAACTGAAAACGACGCGTCGGCGACAGAACTCATCAAATATGGACAGGGATCGGAATAAATCCTTCGTTAAATCAAACGGACTCGCACTGCAAATGGGTTTTGTAAAAAGGTGCGTTTGTTGACGACCTCTCTGGAGATATAGACGGCCTTTATTGGCGTCTGGAGGGTAAAGTTCAACGGGTAATCATCATCATCCACAGCCCATCTCATCCCACTGCAGAGCATAGGCTTCTCTTTTTTGATGCCATTTACCTCGGTTTTGTGCAGCTCGCATCCAAAATTGACCCGCAACATCGAAAATTGGGTACTTGACAGTGTTCGATTTTATACACATTTATATATGTAATAGATAATAAAACAAAATAGAAACCTTCCTGTACAAACTACATCGAAATTGGTAAAAAAATGAGGCAGTAATTTATATTTTAAAACCTGCAATAAGCAAGAGTGGAGGCGTACTGGGGATATGTTGCTATCCCTTTTCAACGCACGTTCCGTTATGGCCCTGACGTGATTTTACTGATACTTCTCTTTCCCGCGGTTTGAAGGTTACAACTTCAAAGGCTTATAACTTTTTTATTTTTAAGAATATTTAAATAATTATTTCTGTTCTATATTTTAGACGACGTAAATTTCATATAAAATGAATAATAAAAAAATTGTCAAATACCCAATTCCGTCGACCCATGTCGCTGCTGGACGACCTACACCTCGTCTTCCTTGCCTCAGCCACCATTCCGTGACTATTTTGCTCCACCTGCCGTCTTCGTCTGACCATGTGCCCTGCCCAACTCCATTTTAGGTTCGCAACTATGGTCCCAACGTCTCGAACCTTAGATCGCCGTCATATATCCACATTGCGAACCCGATCTTGAAGTCTGATGCCAAGCACAGAACGCTCCGTGGCTCTCTGTGCTAACGGGTAAATAAAAAAAAATTAACGTAACATAATTTGGATATACGCTCCCTCTTAAAACCCTGACGGAATAGACAGTCGTCCCACTAGAGCACCCACGTGTCGCCAAACTTATAATTGCATCCCACTGTGTGATAGGGGCAAAGCTACCGCCATACTGAGATTTTCTGATTCCAACCCAGGGTTACTTAAGTCTGATTTTATAAGGGAAAAACTCAAAGAATAATTTAGATTGTCCAAGCTAGGATTTGAATCGAGGAAATCACGATTTCTGTCTAATTCCGTTGCCATCAAACTAATAATTAAAACAAATATTTGAAATAAGCTTACTGTAATATATCTTAAGAAAAAAGAAATATTCTTTTTTCTTTCTTTCTTTCTCTATACATTTCTTGGGAGTTGTCCAGGACCATCTTTATAGATGTGGTGCATGACCTAAAAAGTTTTGGAAGTAGTTTGGTAAGCAAGAGAGTTAGAAGATTGCTGGCTAATTGATATCTATGGTGTTACGTTCATATTTGGCGGGAGTTCAAATGCTGATGTGCGGTGTTAGATGTATATAAATCACGGTTCAAACATGAAGTAGGCATAAATCTTAATCCACCAGATAACGCAAGATACATAACTAGTTGCAGGACAAATGGCCTTAGTTTATTTATTTTTTTGTTTGAACACGATTTACTTCATAATTAGTATCTGAAGTAAATAAGTATAGTGACAATAGGTTACAAAAAAAGAAAATTAATGGTACAATCTGATTTACAAGACATGCAAATGTGGTTAAAATACGTATGAAATAAGATATAAATTAAAATGTTTTTAAACGATTTCCAGGTTTTTTTAGGAATCAACGTGATTGTATCAAATTGTACCATTAATTTTCTTTTGGCATTGGCTGATTGCCATAAATCCCGATATTCTACAATGTTTGTTATGTTAGTCGAAATTAAAACATTTGGAATTCTAAAATAGTAGGAAAACAAAAATAAACATATTCATGCTACTATTTATAGAGCAAAAATATTACATATTCAACGACATACGGCATTTTCCATGTTCAGTAAATCAGGAACGATACAAAACAAAAGAATGCGGCCTCATATATTATTAAAATATTCAGCGGTGAGAACATAAAATGGCGCGAATGTAACAGAATAGCTCTTGACGTCACGCCATGAGCTAGTGCACGGAACGCCAAGCTAATATCCTGTGCAATGGTTCCCAAGTAAACACAAAGACAAAGTCTATTTTGAACCAACTTAAAAGAAGTAACCTTTTATTTTCGATCGACTTCAAATAGGAGAAGATCCTCATTTGTCTGTTTTTTATGTATATTAACGCTATATCTCCGCTCACCGATTTTCAAGATTCTTTTTGTGTTTAAATAGACCTTATTCCATATAAATTTGGTCACGATCCGATAAATATTCAAGTCCGTCCGTTAAGTTTTTACCTAATCAAATTTATCTTTTTAAATTTCTTTTTTCTTTTTGTGCATGTTACATGCCATACCAGAGACGAGATAATATTATTATTATTCTATGTGTTTGCTCCAATACAATTCTTTCATCTACTTTTATTTTATCTCTCTTTAATATGGACTCAACAGCACACTTTTTATTAAGCATAGAAATACTATCTGGTATCTACCAGACTTCTGGTATCTACCAGAAACCGTAATTTAGATAGAAAATATTATACCTGGTTGTATATTAATTTATTAATGGACTGCGTGAGTGAAAAATCTCTCATCTTGCATGTTTAAGTGATGTTGTTTTTAAATTTTATTTTGTCATACAAGGTTCGTAACTTGTATATCTAGATCAAAGTGACGTAGATGCGTATCAGGACAGACACTGACCATAATTAATGGCTAAAATCTCATGTCCCTTCGTGACTTGTACATACATCACATTAAACCCTCATGGCCTTAGGTTCGTAATTTATGCAAGATAATTTGTTTTATAAAAAATATTAACACCGTCACGGAATTAATTTCTATAAAATTCGGTTTAACTTTTATGAATTACGTTTATATTATATAGTAATGTCAAATGATATTTTAATTCTCCGTATTATTTTGCCACAAAGACATCGATTTAATATATCCTAGATGCACAGTTATTTGCAAATATCGTCATGAAAAGAGGTCTCAGCAATAAAACAAAGAAAAAGATTACATTCTAATTAAGTCAACACAATTATAACCCTATGCGCCATATTATAAGGTAGCTTTATAAACAATCGTTCTTACCCGTCGGAGGCGGCACATATATATGTTACATAAGCGTATGGGCCACCGAAGGCCGAGCCGCCCGTGACTTTTTAAATTAGAATTTTGAAATTTACAATTCTATTGGCGTCCGACTGTATGCAAAAGCTTAAGCACTCCTTTGCTGTCCTATTGTCTGAGCGTCAACTGTGCATCTAGGTATAAATATCGATGCACAAGGAGCTAAAAAAGTTTGAGAAGCACCGGAATGAAACGGACGCCGGAAATTATTCTCCTACATTATCCCCTGCATATAGTGCATAAATAATTAGAGCATATCATAGTCTTTATATTCCTTTGACGACGAAACCACGCTAGAGACAATGAATTATTTATATTTCACAAAGAACTAAAATGTGTTCATAATTAGAGCATTATTTAGGTACAACCAACTATGCCACGATAATAATGTTAATTTTTGTGTAAAATTTACTTGTAAAAGGTTTCGGAAAGTAAATTTGGTGGTTGTTTTTTTTTGGACTGCACTACGCTTACCATCAGATGTAGTGTAGTCACAGATAAAAAAATATGCAAAAGTTGATATTTTACTTAGCTAAAAGTGTTTCTAGATGCTTCTTTCAGCAGAGGTTTTGCTTTCATACCAAAATAATCCTACTATAGAATTCGGATCGCGATTTTTGTTAAGGTGTTTTCCAATATGCTTCCATTATCTATCACCAGTCACCGCAGAATACAAGTGACTTATTTATTAATATTCGATATGTGTTGAGTGTTTCAATCCTACTACAAAAAGAGGCGGTTCTCAATTAATCGGCCCTTTTTATAATGTATAACTCCACCAAACGTAGACCGATTTTGATGATTCCTTTTTCCCAATTTATTTTTCTACTTCATCCTAAAGAAAAATAAATTGTATTTAAAAGAATAATGGGTAATTTTTTTATTGACCTACAAAAGCAGTTGATCAGATGGCCTACCTGGGTAAGCTACTATTGCCTATGGATACAGCAATGTCAGGGGCACAGCCCGGCTGCTGCCTTAGACTTCTTTTTATACGCTTTATTTATTATTATTATATTCTAGGTATTTTAAATATATCACCGACATTCAACCAGGTGTAGTGACTCGGAACTCCTATCGAAAGTTTTAGGATCATTTTACAGTACAGCAGTGACATAGCCCCTAATATCCTATTTACACCTCACCACAAATATGGCGACGCCCCACACACCGCCCTTACCCCTCCAGCCCTGTAATTACTACCTTGTCACCACTCGGTTAATTCCTAATAGCAAGTATAATTCCCTCTCTGGAATGTCATGAATGTAGACGCAGTCGTCTTTTGTTCCTTTGCACTCATTTGTTTCGTAAATGTAAACGTTTGGAAATTCTTTCTCTAAGGTTTGGAATAGTTTTGTGTTTTAGACGCAAGGTTTTTGGACATGTTTTATGCAATGACAAAAGAAGAATAAGGACGTAGGCATGACCACGAAAAAATACAGTATGGAGAGAAACCAATATGACGATTTGGCGAAAGAAAGGTTCCAGTTAATATAATAGTTAGGAATCTTCTTAACGTTCCAGAATTAGTATTATTATTAGTAAAACACTTTAAATTTTATTTATAATAAAATCAATAAGTATTTATACGTTATTTAGGTGTTATGACACGGTGACAAGTTACATGTAAATAGATTGCGAAACTAAAATATCGGAACCGGCTTCAAAGTAAACATGTATTTTTCGTAGCTATACCAAGTCCTTATTTTTCCTTTCTCATTGGTTTTGTGAATATCTTTAATATATCTTTCAACAGATTTTGACAGGACAATGTTCACAAATCGTCGATATTTTTATGTATGTGAATTCTTAAATGGGACATATTTAGTCAAGATTTGATGAGTTTTCGAATCATTTTTCAAGTTTTGCGTAAATCTTATTTACGCTCTTTGGCTATCCATAATTTTACTTCAAGCGAGGAATTAGTCACTATGGCGGGTGCAACACCATGTTTACGGTGTTCGCTAACCGGTTGGGTTAAAATATATTAGTAATGTTGAGTCTGCATCGGAATTTAGTTTCTAAATGGAATATAAATAATATATTGAGAACCCTTTCCAAACAATGTAATGAAAACAAAGCTCTCTTACTAAATAATGTACTAACTTTACAACTTTAAAGATGCATTGTTGCAAGAAATAGTTAACATTGAAGCGCCAGTACAGAACAGTAACTCAGAAAATTGCTTTTTGCTGGTAGAAACAGCAATTTCGTCAGGCGGGCGCGTATGCCACGGCCTGTTGCCAACATCACGACGTGAACTGTTTCCAAAACACGCTGAATAGCGAGAATTTTGCATACAGGTTGAATGATTTTCTTTTACCATGCAACAATTTTTGCGGTTATGTTGGCAATACTTTCAAAGCGGCGAGATTCGTTGTTTTATTATACGATCTTCCACAGTCTAGAAATTAGGTTATAAATACTAGCAGGGCATAAATTTTTAGTTCATTTTGCTTATACTTTTTATACTGAAACAACAAAAGAGCACTTACTTTAATGTAAGTACGCGTGTAGTAAATATGGGTTAGGATTATTGTGCGTATGTTATAGGTAACGAACTATTTGGTTGTATCCACAGTGTTACTACAATTTTGACATAGATGCTATATTATATTAGTATAAATCACAATCAGTGACGGTGGAATCGATCCGCTTATAATATTTCTTTGATCACAATAGAATAACTGACAAGTATCAGTCCGACCAGTGACCATGAAGGCTGCAAAACTTTCGAAATATTGGGACTAAAAATAGATAATGATATATAATGTATTATAAGACATTGATGATTTACGTATCCCAGATTTAAATTATAATAATAATAATAATAATAATTTTTATTACCACAAAAAAAGTAGATGTTTACACAAATTACTTAGCAGCTAATTACAGTTAAGTTAGCCAAAATAAAATTTATTAGTGTGTTTTTATTGTAGCCTCTGCTGCTGAACTAGGTTTATAGCCTGTATTCCAGCACACAGCGCCTCATTCCTCGGGAGCTTATGCAATTTTAATTAGCTCACGTATATAGGGATTACAAAGTTAAGTAATACATCCAAAAATAATAACTAACATTTTAAGTAAAAAATAAAAAATAAAAGAGTGATTACAGTTCACCTCTCAGTTTAGTGTGCATGTGTGTGTGTGTGTGTGTGTGTGTGTGTGTGTGCGTGTGTGTGCGTGTGTGTGTGTGTGTGTGTGTGTGTGTGTGTGTGTGTGTGTGTGTGTGTGTGTGTGTGTGTGTGTGTGTGCGTGTGTGTGTGTGTGTGTGTGTGTGTGAGTGAGTGTGTGTGTGTGAGTGTTTTGTGTGTGAGTGTGTTTGTGTGTGAGTGTGTGTGCGCAAATGTGTGCGAGTGTTATGAGAGGGTGTGTAATAATTGATATAATAATAATATAATTACATTAAGCTAAAATTCATTTATTATTGAGGAATTAGCAATAGGTTTTCAGTATCCTCATATGCAAGTGCAGAGAGCCAAAGAGCAACCTTTTTTTTGACATCCATTCTATTTAAGTGATATATTGTGAGGGTTTTATTAATTTTATTGTAGATGAAAGGGCCCAGGAAGGAATGAAATCTACGGATAAACGAGGTTTTAGGTTTAACAGTTCTCTCACACACTGCGAAGCTTCTTCTTTTATGCATCACATTTTGTCTATATTATGGTTAACTGAATCATAGATAAACATATAATGAATTTTACAGACTAAATATTCTTTTTATATTGCAATCGAGTGACGACTATCGATAAATGAACTCCACTCACACTAAAACATTGTGGTGGTAAGTAGACAGACTCCTTGAATAATAACAATTTTGGAGTCATGAAAAAACCGGCTTGACCTAAAATAAACGTCCAAAATGCCGAAAGCTATAAGTGAACACCGGTGTTTTTAGGGACGCTCGAAAAATCCTATATTTTTTTCTCACGAAACGATTCTATTTCGGAGGGTTGAATCGGCGACAAATCTATACAGAGTGCTGTAGATTGCATTCTCTCACTTCAACGCGTCAGGTAGGTGCGGAGTTAACGACCACCTGCGGGAGGTTAAGCCTCCCGAAAACCATTTGGATAATTTATCATAACAATGAATAAATGCAGATGAAGTTGAGAGATGACTGTCTCGGTGGCGTAGTGATATGGCGTAGTGCGCGGTACGGACAAAATGATATTGGATTTTTCAGTAACAGCCCGAAGTCTGGAATTTGTGCCCTATATGGCGATAGGCTCTATCTATATATATATATATATATATATATATATATATATATATATATATATATATATATATATATATATATATATATATATATATATATATAGATAGGCGATAGAACTAAGCTCGGCGAAATGTGGGTGATCAGTTTGGTAGTGCGCCTCTGCCTACCTCTTGGAGATACGGGCGTGAGCCTATTTTATTTTTGTGACTGAGGGCAAGCAGAGAGTCAAATTACGTTCAGTTTTAAACTCATGAAAATATTATATATAATATACTTCGCAGCAAAACAGTATTATACTTCTTGCATTTAAATAACCCTAGGTGATTTATAAAGAACACACAACATTGCGAACGAGCATTCTCTTTAAGCATCATGTCATTCATTTTATTATCCAAAGACCACAAAATATTTTTCCTTTTCCCTTTGGTTCGTGCCTGGTTTTTCGAAGCCGATTATCCGTCGAGATTTGGCCCAAATTGAATTTCGGTGGAGTCTTTCACGATCAATCCAGTAGGGAGTTGTGCGGCAGAACTGCATCGCTAAGCCACTACAAACTTTGTGGATTTCGCCAGAAGTCCAGCGGCCGACAGTCCAACAATGGCACGGTTAGCGCAAGCAAAGTTTATATAAGAAAAACTTCAACAACTCTAGCTAATTGGCTGTAAATCAATGTTATAATAAAAGTAAAAAAAGAGTATTATAATTAGATTTGATCTCTAAGTTGAAGACATATTAAACCTTGTAAAATATAGTCTGTATTATAAATAATTGTAATTTTGTATGTGAACTGACGATTAAAAACATCCTATCTAGACTAGGACATTATTACGAAATTGTTCATGTCTCGATAACTGTACTGGTTTAAATAATTGCTAAAATACTTTACTTTGGACAGGGGTTCCAATCTAGCCTAATGTTTCTCAGCAGTTTATATATTGAATTTGTTTATATATTAAGTGCTTACAACTGAACCAATGTAACACACATAAGCTCACGCCTGTATCCCCGAATGGGTAGACAGAGGTGTACTAGCAAACTAGAACACCCACATTTCGCCGAGCTTAGGTCCGTTTCAGATGTTTCAGTGATAGGGAGCGAGCCTATCGCCATATCGGGCACAAATTCCAGACTCCGGGCTGATATAGAAAAATCTAATTTCACTTTGCGTGACCCGAGGATCGAATCCAAGAACCAATATATCGTCTAATATCAAGTGTGTCCGTAGTTATTTTGCCAAGCGATGAATAAAACATTGCCAAAATGAAGGATTTATTGAGCATCTTCCTAAAACATCATAAATCATTCAAAACTGAATGCTCGGACTGAAAGGGCACTAGGAAACTGTCCCATGGGCCCGACACGTAGTCCCGAACCATAAACATGTTTTAAAAATGCCGTATAAATCACGCCAATTGATTCGGGATAAAAGTGGTAGGAAGTTTTTGAGGTGTAGAGCCACGCTGTAGACAACACACGTGTACAGCACGAATGGGGCGGCTCAACCGGTTTGATACCACCGTCTCAGAGAAAACCGACGTAAAGTGAGAGCTCGCTGTCGCGTTTCGTTCGGTGAATGAGATTTCCGGTGGCCCAATTCCCCCTCCCTTTCCCAATCCCTTTTCCCTCCTCTTCCAATCCATCGTTTTAGGTTGGCAATGCACCCAGGATTATTTTTGTCTTGGTTGTCTATGGGCGGTGGAGATCACTTATCTTCAGATTACCCATCTGCTCGTTTGCCAGTCTCTGCTATAAAAAAAGGAAGATACGAGTATTTATGCTCAGATAGCAACCATTATACAGGGTGTTTCATAAAGTTGGTACCCATGAAAAGTCCACACATAGAGCCGGTGATTGGCAACTTTTTCGTGTAGTTAAAACCTCCATAGGCCTTATAGTTACTGAGCAATCAGACTTCGAAAATAATATGAAATCTTTCGTTGTGATGACCCTAGATCAGCTGGCAGCGGTCAACAACACATGGTTACAAAGACTAAATAAAACTAGATGTGTCTAAACCTGCACACAAAACTTTACTAACTTAACGAAATTAACGAATGGAACGATTTAGTTTTGTGCGCGATGACTAAAATTGAAGTATTTTACATACTTAAAATTTATACGAATATTTTTTTAAAGTAAATGCGTAAATTATAATATTACACTTGCTTAGTGACAACAAAATATTGATCAACTTTTCACTTCTTTCATTTAAAAGCACCTCTACATGTCTAAACTAATTAGGCATGTATCAAATCGCCCATATTTCACAACGAACATTCACTACTCTTTGCTAGTCGCGTGCGCAGAGGGGTAGGTCAATGTCTCTTGTCCTTGTGTGAAGTCCACGTGGACTGTCGCAAGAACTCAAAGAAAAGTCGGTAGTTTATCGCCAATCAGACATTAGCGGCACATATTTCAAAAGCGGTAGCTGTGTCTTTTGAGTATTGCCTGTATTACCGCGCTAGGGATGGGCGGTTGATAAATATTAAATATGCAATGAATTGATTGATTCAATCGATTAGAATGATTCAATATTTAATACCAAAGTCAATTCATTATTCTAATTAAAATTTACATCCGTACTTATCGTAATTTTCGCTTTCTACAAATGAAGTACAACTTTTACTTGTATGAATATGATGCATTGTCTTAATCTTTACGAACTATTTTATTTTCTGAGCTGATACGAATAATATGGTGATTGCAATAACTTTACCCAAAACCTGGACTTCGGTTAAGCATTCATACAGGTTTTTTTTCACCTACCTGAAAGTAGAATTAATTTCCATTAAAATTAATCGAATATTTAGTACCTAGTTCTAATGATTATCCGAATAGATCATACTAAAGCATCACTATGTTTGAACTGCCATATTTCCGCGGCACTTTTTTAACTCTTTGCCAATGCGCCGCTACGTGCGGCAATCCTTTGATAGGAAGCCGGCGCATTCCTTGTCGGCAAACTTTTCGCCGTCAATAAAAACACACTACACGACAGAACGCTAAAAAAATATGAAAATAGATAATATGGTTCTGCATAATTTTGTAATTGTAGTTAATGTTGATTTTTATCCTATAATACTGACTTATTTTTAATGATGCTTGATGCGGATAAATAAAAACGTAACAAGAAGTTTTTTTAAGTTTCCGTTGAATGTTTTTTTTTTCTTCAGTTCATAGTAGCCTATCGGGGTTTCTTAATTATGCCTTGTTGAACTCTACCGCCATATTGAAAATTATGTACCTTCATTTCGGCAGTTGCTAACTAACCGTAAAGTTGTGAAGTCGCTCTCAACTTTAATAAAAATGTCGCGATCCAGTGTGTATTTGAATAGCGAGTACTATGAAATGATTTTATGTGTCGGTGCTGCTGGGGGTAGTTGTCGTAGGGGTCGGGAGCTGTATCGGTGGCGTTTCATTCAGGCACGTTTCATCAAAATCCGCTTTTGAATCAGTAACCCCACAAATGTTAAGAAACACTAGATCCTTGATATACCACAGAATAATTAAGTGTTTGGAAAAAGGAGGAGCTCATTTCGAACCCTATTTGTGAAGTAAGTGTTCATAGAAAAGTGTAGTGCAAAGTTCTTTGTGCTGCACGAAACGCAACATGTGGTAAGTGGACAATTACACTACTAATCTTTTAATACATTGTTCAAACTCAGTACATGACGATTCTTCTCTATTAAAGGAAATAAATTACATTTAATAAAAAAATAATCCTCATAGAAAGCCACCACGCTGCCGCGGCGTCACCGCCCGTGCTGTCTGTTGGAGTACAAAGATAATACCGTGCTCTGTGGTGTATGTACCTACACCGCGCGTCGCGTCGTCAATGAAGTCAGCTGATTAGGGTTGCACGATTTATTATTCCACAAATATTAAGTATGAAACGTATACAAATTCGAAATCGCGTGATAAATTTTTTTTCTCTTCACGGATATATTGTTAGACAGAACCTCAATCTGTGTACCTTTTATGGATACCAACTTTATGAAACACACTGTATATGTACCTACGGAGTTTTAAAACATGTTACTTGTGTTAATCATGAATCAGCTTCGATTAGCATCATATGTCATGGTTGGTGGGTCGTCATCAGGGTGGGTCTACCTACCCTTATGTACCTGTGCATCTGTCATATCGCAGGCGCCTTATGTTTCTTCCCTCTTCAGAATGTGATAAAGCATTTATTGCTGACATTATTCTTGTGCTAGTTTTTGAGACCATTAGATGTTCCTATATCCTAGTATAGTAGTTAAGCCAAATAAAAAGCAAGGAAATGTTAGTGAGAAATGACGTGAAGTTCGCACAATGCAGCGGACGCTCTGTGGTAACGGATTCAGAGCATTATTCACGAAGATATCAACGGTCCAGATAAATTATAGCGCTGGTTGAGAGTAGTTAATTATGCGAGCAGTTTGCACTGACAGACGGAATATATCTCTGTTTAACTGCCTTATTAATTGTAATGAATCTTCACATAATTCGTGGTAGATAGATGGTGGTACTTGCAATAAGTGGCATTGCGCCAATGCTGATATCAACACTAGCAATGTGTCAATTGTGACAACTGAGAAATTAGTGTCATTGATATTATTGACAGCATTAAACACATCAGCGGGTGTAACATAGACAAGTGGCATTTGCGCTAGTCGAATAGAATAATAAATGTATGGGAATGACATAAGAGTACGCTGTATGCGGCGTTCTCTTATGTCATCCCCATACATTTACTTTTCTATTTGACTAGCGCATAAGCCACTTGTCTAATAAACCCGCAGGTAATTTTGACGAGAAGCCTGACAGGGTGGGCGTCGCTTGTTAAAATTATTACATGTTATTGTCTGGAGTTGTGTTTGTTGTTTAATGTGATCTGGTTTTATGCACCAAAATCAGCTATCAGCGAAGATGGACATGATAATGTGGAAACTTTTTAATCGGTAATCTTTGATGAGTTTTGCTTGGTCCGTTGGCTGGCTTTATCCGGTCGATTCGCTGAGTGAAAGTAATCTGCGACTAACTCGAGATTAGTAATAGTGCTGCAAGTTTCTGTACGAGACTGTCCCGCCCACACACCCGCTACTGTAACTCCTGTAAGCCAGGATCAACAATGGCACGCATTTTACGACACCGAGCAATGAAGCTCGGCGAGTCTCAGAGAATGCAAAATTGTCTTCATCCCGCAACGAAATTAATCAAACAGAAAGATAGGGAAGAATTGGAATTATAAAGTTTCCACTTCCCCCCGTAAAAATGCAGGAGACAATGTAATGAACTAAAGAGGCATCAGCCTCATCATGCAAGTTTCTGTAATCAGATATTTTTTAACTGGGGAATTTTGACGTTTCGATAGTTAATTTATGAAACATCATCAAAATCATCAGTCATAGGATTCCCACAGACATAGGATAGGATAGGATGTCCTACTGGACATAGGCCTCCTCCAAAGAATTTCAGCTCGAACTGATGAAACATAGGCCTTACTTAAAACAGCATTTTTAGCTGAGCAAATGGTTGAGAATAACCTGTCACGTTTTTCCTTGCGTTACATTGTTTAAAAATTAAAGGGACAACCTATGGTATAAAGATAAGCAGAGCTTAAATATTTTTATAAGTAAGGGGCAATATGTCAAACAAAATTATCACAACAAGGCTAACGAAAATGTAGCCTTAAAAATATTTGAATGCCTGCTAAAAATCGTACCGACTGTTCCTTCTTATTATGCCACTTTACTACATTATTACACTAAAAATGCAATAATGTAATACAATTTGATGCATTACACTACTGCTAACCGAGTTAATTATTCAATCATCTTAAATAGATTAATCCGACGCAATTATATGATTAAATTGATAGCTAGAGTACTATTCGAAGGCATAATGTATTTGTCTACGAGCAATATCTAAGAAATGATATTATATTATGATATTATAGAAATGGTAGATTTGACTCCTTTTGGAAAAAATCACCTTAAAGTGAATTGAGGAACAGAAACGAGAGGTTTTACCCAGCAGCACAAACACCAAAAATCCTTAGCACACCATCGAAGCAGACCATATCTTTAATATGACACTGACATCGGTAGGTCACCCATGAGAATATTTAGTATTTCTTGCTAGCGACTCTGTAAAATATTTATATGAAAAACACCCGAACTCCTCTAGCGGTAACGTGGGGAACTAAGTTTTTCATAGAAATTATTTTACGTAGTCGCTAACTTGAAACCAAAAACGCCACAACGTTGGGATCGACGGAGCGTTCAACGTTGTTGGGTCTTAGAGAATACCATTTTTCATACATTTATGTCAAACGCCTCGCTCGAGAAAGCTAGTTCGCATAAGTGCCGTCATCACACATAGCGCTAGTGCATGCGCTTTGTACCTTGCTGAACACAAAAATGAAAACATAGTTGCCGCAACGATGAGGCAACGTTGTTTTCACAAATGAAACCTTAGAGAATCGACCTGCTGTATTGCTATCATAGAAATGTTCTTTTCTACCATTCGAATGGTTGGAGACTTGGAGTGTCTTCAATAATGAGACGCAATGCGGTACACGCCCGGAATTTGGGTTGGGCATCGATCCCACACTTTCGTTCAGTCACAACTCACAAACAAAAAAATAAACCTAATGCATTAGCAACCCTGGTTGAGTTCCATAAATAGTTCGCTAGTTTATACACCAAAAGTTTGCAATACGTAATTACTGAATCTGGTGGATACAACGCAAAATTTGGTATAGTAATTATCTACCTATAATTTAAATTCTTATAAATGGGTATTAAACTATAGTTCTGATTTCTGAGTAGGTACTAAAATTCATGTATAATTTAATCAAACCTTTTTTGAAGACAAATCTAGAGATATTATAATAAAGCGTAGATAGCGTTCAAATCTTATTGTTCAATAGCCTAAAGAAAGATCAATATATACTAATACTTTTGAACTCCAAAAAACACATGTTCGCAAATCTTTCGTAAAAATTCGTCTTTTGTTAGTCCAGTCAAATCTCTGAAGGACTGATTTAATTGTTTTCCAAACTATTAAAGGTAGAGACTTGTTTTTTTAGAAAACTCGTACAACTGAAATAGATACCTATTTAATACTGTTTTAAGCACAGTTTTAAGTGTTTATTTGCATTATATTTTATTCATTTCTTTAACAGAAACTGCTACCGTAATAGGTAGTATAGGTATGGGCAAAGGTATGGGGTATATTTTATCGAAGGGAATGTATGAATGGTATCTTGGCGCGTATCACATTGTTTCACAAATAACATAACCGTTCCAAACTTCATGTGATTTCTAAAGACTGAACAAGAAACAACTTGTTTTGTAAGCATTCTATTGGAATTTGTTCATGCGTCAAAGTTGTAATATGACCCTGGTCTTTTGTTAAATACAAAACAATATGGAATGTGGAATATGATGGTAGTTTAATTACGTACCTACTTTATTATAATGCATATAATTGGCCCCCTCAAATAGTAAGAGGATTTTAACCGACTTCAAAAATTAGTTTACATATTATTTTCAACGTTTACAGCAACACACTTTTTCCAACAAGATGCAGAAAGGAGTTGACTTAGTTTTTAGGACCGACTGCCTGCTGACTGAAAGTGTGAATCGAACCCAGGACCCCCGATTCTCAATCCTTATGTATATGCTGCCACTAGACCAACGAAGCGACACATTAAATACAGAGACTACAATATAAAAATACGTAAAAAAAATAATTACAGCCTATGAAATAAATGTCTCATATGACGTCATCGACTAAATTATTTTGATGCTCTCGAATTTCGCTCCTCCTCTTTGACAGCCCCCTTGGCGCAGTGGGCGAATAGCCGGCTGTGAAATGAGGGGCCGCGAGTTCAATTCCCGCACCGAGACAAATGATTGTGTGGCCCACAGATATTTGCTTCGGGTCTGGGTGTTGTGAGACTGAAAGTCTCTCGTAGTTCCTGATACCTACGACACAAGACAAGCATGTTGAGTGTTATTTATTTATTTATCTATTCAAAATACAGTTTGTAAAAAACCATTTTATAAAACAATTTTCTCTGCTCATGACATTGCTGATGAATCTAATGCCTCCATTACACTATTGCTAAGCCTTTCAAGTACTTTAAACTCGCAAACTCACTTAGCTCAGATTTACCAAGTATCTTGAAATGTCAGGCGTGCGAATGATATTGCTTATTGTAAGTAATGTAGATTAATGGAAAACATCTCAGCGTTTGCTTTATAAGTAATGTAAATATATATTTTTATACAATTTAATAAAAGACACTTAAGATTGATAAATTATGTTTAATATACTTTCTGCTTACAGCCCAGCTCCTTAGACTTGTATGTTTTCAAATTGTACTTAATAGAACGCAGCGTTTTAGTAGGTAGTATAGTTGAAAGCTTTTTCGATTCAGGAGTTTAAAAAAATTACCCATTCGAAACGGATGTGTAGATATAAAATATTGTTAAAGATCTGATAAAAATATTCCAAGGTAATATTCTATAAAAAATGATTTTTTTATCCGGGCACGGCAAAGTGGCTACACTGCATCTGATGGTAAGCGTAGTGCAGTCCAAAAACAAATAGCGCCCACTGAGAAGCAATGGGTTTATCAGTGGTCGCCAGAATTATGGCGGCTTATTTATGCTTCTTCACACCAGCAGAATCCGAAGAGGGAAGAAGCAAATCGAAGGGCTTGCGATAAGATAGGCGAATGACCTATGCAGACACAGGGATACCCTAGACAGACATAGGGATAATCAACCACCAAGTCATGCCGCAGAACCGAAAGTGCACTGGTTAATACTGGAACTCGAACCACACAAAGAGTGTGGGCCACTATGACAGGTTTTAACACCATGTATACGATGGTCGCCATCCGGTCAGTTATGAAAATCCTACCACCAGCAAAAACCTATTATAATTTAGATAGTAGAATTTACGAAAGTAATATCTATGCCCGATATTTGTGCCCGATATGGCGATAGGCACGCCCCCTATCACATCTGGGACGGAACTAAGCTCGGTGAAATGTAGGTGTTCTAGTTCGCTAGTGCACCTCTGCGTATCCCTTCGGGGATACAGGCGTAAGCTTATGTTATGTTATGTTATGTTATGTTATGTAATATCTAAGTACCTAAATTCGGATCATAAATTAGAAGTCATGTATGTAGATGTATAATATTGAAGTAACGCGGCGACACGGCGTGTTAGAGCCAACAGGCTGCGGCCGATGTTGCGGTTACTAAATATCGAGCCAATAAATACGTTAACCAGTTCAAACCAATTGTTTAACCAACACGTAATATTAATAATAATATAATATTAGCCCTGTAATATTACTGTCCCACTGCTGGGCATGGGCCTCCTCTACTAATGAGAGGGGTTAGGTTAGGCCCGCTGGCCTAATGCGGGTTGGTAGACTACACATACCTTCGAAATTCTTGTGGAGAAATTCTCGGGTATGCAGGTTTCCTCACGATTGTTTTCCTTCACCGTTATAGCAAGCGATATTTCACAAAGAAAACACACTTAACATAGAAAAGTCAGAGGTGTATGCTCCATTTTGTGATTGGTCTCGAACCTCCGACAATAGTCTCGACAGTCCGTACCATTCCCAACTGAGCTATCGCTGCTTATACCAGTATGAAATTAACAAAGTAGTAGACAGTTATTGGTCTACAGAATTGGTGAAGCTCTACCGGATTAATAGCTTAGATTAATAGCACTTTCTCACAGAAAACCGACATGTAGTGGCAGCTTACTATTGTGTTTCGTACTCTGAGTGCAATTTCTGAAACAATTTTTTGAGTGGTAGAGCCACGCTGGAGTCAGTAACGTCTACATTACGAATGGAACTGGAAATGGTTTGACAACAAAGCCTCATAGAAAACTAACGTTCAATAGCAGCTTGCTGTTGCGTTTCCGGTTACCCATTTCTCCTTCCCCTTCCCAATCCCTATTCCCCTTCTTTAAGGTTGGCAATGCACCCATGATTCTTTTGGTATCATGGGTCTTTGTGCGATAGAAATTACTTACCATAAGGATCGTTTGCCAGTCTGGTAAAAAATACAATAATTGAATTAAATCGTGCATGTATTTTCGAATAATTATTTTTGTAGCTACTTTTATTGTCAATCACGCATATGACCCGCGATATAGTAAAGCAAACTTTATCATTGCGAATCTTATACATCGGAAACGTACTTCCATGTCTTTAACATAACATAAGCTCACGCCTGTATCCCCGAAGGGGTAGGAGAGGCGCACTAGCGAACTAGTACACCCACGTTTCGCCGAGCTTAGTTCCGTCCCAGATGTGATAGGGGGCGAGCCTATCGCCATATCAAGCACAAATTCCAGACTCCGGGCTGATATGGAAAAATCCAATATCACTTTGCCCGACCCGGGGATCGAACCCGAGACATCAGAACCGTAGTCGTACCGAAATACCACCACGCCACCGAGGCAGTCATTATTTTTATAGCTACTTTTATTGTTAATCACGCATATGTCCTGCGATATAGTAAAGCAATCTTTATCATTGTGAATCTCATACATCGGAAACGTACTTCCACGTCTTTACTATTCGTGTCTTTCCATTTTCAAGTCAGGTATTCAGTAACCTTACCCCAAAATTGAGTCGATATTCCGCGTTGTACCGCGACGCGACGCGACGTAGCGTTATCGGAGCTCCGCAGATGTTCCGCATGCGACGCACGTGCCCCTTAGCCTAATCCACCGGAGCCAACTTCACTCGTTCCTGTCACACGATAATATCGCGCACATGAGGCTCAGATTACCTGCTGTTCCTTTGTAAGATCGTTTGTATCTTAATAGTGAAATATTGCTCCAGATTTGTCAATCCAATCCAATCGCGCTATAACTATTGTTTCTGGGATTTTTCCTTGGGTTTTTGTAATAAAAATGAAATGGATTTTATATAACATTTTCACATATAAGAACTAGTTTTCGCTCAAAGTTTCGAAAGAAAAAATGAATTCATAGGGCTTTTATTTAAGTAGTCCTTGCCAAGTATTTGATTTACACATTAAATCCAAATTCACATTATGTCAACTTAAGAAACCTTTCTTTCTACCTGCCCTTATCCCACCTTAATGTAGGGTCGGCGCCACACACTTTTTCAAGCATGTTGCAGATAAGATTTGACTTAGTTTTTACGACCGGCTGCCTAGCTGACGTCAACCCCCTCTAAAGGATCTAGTCCCGAGAAAGAAAAAAATTCCATTTGCCCGACCTGGGAATCAAACCCAGGACCTCCCAGTCCACAGCCCATATATGCTGCCACTAAGCCAAGGAGGCGACTATAAACTTAATTAAGTGGATGGTAATATTTCATCAGTCAAAATTAAAAGCTTACCCCACATACTTTGGAGTATATTTCACTTCCTCGTAATCCTCAGCCGGATTTCGCACCTTAATAGAAATGAGAGTGAAATTAAATTTTGTTAGGGCGAGACTTTCGCAACTCGCAAGTGAGGAAACGCGCCGGTGGTCCCCGGAAAACAGCCTAATTTTAGATTCCGGGTATTCTGTTTACATTAACTTAATATTCTAATCAGAGCCGATGTAAAATGTCGTCCATAGCGAGTGTTTGTTTTGAAACAAAGACATTCAACAGTCCATAGACGGGAAAGCAACGCGAAACTTTATCCAAAAGTTGTGACCCCGTGGTCATAAGTCACTCAGTCGTGTTTGAAACATACGCGCGCAAGGTCTTGCCACCGTAATAATTTAGATAGTAAACTAGGGATGATCGATATTAGAAAAACATCGATGTTGACATCAATGCTAACATCGATTCAAAAGTATCAATGTACGATAAAAATCGATAGCAAAACATCGATATGTCAAAACATCGATGTTTTCTGTAGCAAATAAAACTGTGTATTCCATTTATTTTTTATTCATTTCTTATTTTTTAATTTATGCGTTTATTGTTATTGAAAACACAATACAGGATTTTTTTTTACATTATCTGTATTTTTTGGGCACACTCTGTAAAAAAATAACTTTTCCAGGTGTTTTCCCTTTATGGCGGGTTTCAATAAACGATCTCAGTTTAGAGTGCAGATAGATCGCGATTATGAACCAATCAAATCAAGTTATTTGACGGAGTCATGTTTAAACTGTGTTCTTATTGGCTAACTTTTGTAATCTATCTGCACATTCGAACTGAGATTGTTTATTGGAACCGGACGTTAGTCTGTGCTGTGCATTGAAATTGACAGTTTTTTTTAATCCCAGTGCAAACAAATAACTATTCGTATGGCTTACTTCGATGATGTTGATCAGTGTCATCTAGTGCTAAATAGTTGAACTCATAGTTATCTAGTCCCTAGCTAGTCCATCCAACGCTAGATGGCCCTAAAGAATATATTGACGTTTCCATATTTTATTCTCATAACATCGATGTGTCGATGTTATCGAAATCAAAACATCGATGTCAAAACATCGATATTTTTCAGCTAAATATCGATGTTTATTAAACATCGATGAATATCGATCATCCCTATAGTAAACTTGTTTTACGTGATTCTAGAACATTCTAGAATGTAAATTGCAGTAAAAGCACTCGCATTATAATAAGTGGTGGATTGCGTTACTGACGTTTGAGATCAATTTTTCGACCGATTTCAAAAAAAGAGTAGGTCCTCAATTCGTCTATATTTATTTATGTATGTTACACGATATCTCCCCAAATGTGGACCGATCTTCTAAATTTTTTTTGTGTTCGATAGAGCTTATTTCATGGATTTGAAGTCGGTCCGTTAATAATAATAATAAATAATAAATACACCCAACAGTCACATACATAGTCCTGACCCCACACTAGGTATCACCTGTATCGTGGGTATCAGAAACTACGAGAGACTTTCGGTCTCACAACACCCAGACCCGAAACAAATATCTATGGGCCACAGACATTTGTCTCGGTGCGGGAATCGAAGCCGCGACCTCACGTTTCACAGCCGGCTACTCGCCCGCTGCGTCACGGAGGCTGTCTTCAAACTTGTGATTATTGTATGGAAATTTGCTTGATAGCCCCTCTATAGTTAGTGATATTAAATCTCTTTGTTTTGGAATATCATAAGTGAGGCTAAAGCTATAACCAGTTCTTTTGTTATTCTATTTGCATCGCTGGGTTAAGTCCGGGTAATTGAATCACCAGTTAGAGTAAGCATTGAGTTACCCCATTGGCTGCCCCTTATCGTTTACCAATGTAAACTATGATGCGATGATATTATGTTTCATTTAACTTAATTCCATGAAGAATTTCACAAGTTTAAAACTTAACGGACCGACTTCAAGACTTATCTGTAGCTCAACCATGAATTTATTTCACGTATTTACGCGAGCGTAGACGTAAAATATTTGTATGGCAAATGCAGTTCTCCGCGTAACCGCTAGAGCGATGAGCAAAAAAATGATTACGTAAAGCCGGGTCTCCTGCACTAAAACATTACACAAAACACCTACACAAAACATGCATTTTTTTATCTATGGTCCATTGTTCTACGAGCAGGTGACAGCTAAAATCGTTGTTTTGCGTATGTGTTTTTAGTTTTTTGTTTCGAAAAAGGTAACGCAGGAAACGTGACTTGATTCCAACATTTTAAACAATTTGCGATCGATCGCTACGGCTTTGCTTTTGCTTTGCAATAGTTTCGTCGATTGGTGAATTTTACGTAATAGGGCAGTCGGTGTTTGTCATGCAAATATTTTACGGAGTCGCTAGCGAGTAATGTCAAAAAAACTCATGGTTGGCCTACTATTTATATGAGACCACCCTGGGAATAAGCTCTATCGAACACAAAAAGAATCTTGAACAACGATCCACATTTGACGGAGATATGGCGCAACATAAACTGACAACATTGCAATGAATACGACAGCCTCAATGGCGCAGCGGGCGAGTAACTGGCTGTGAAGTGTGAGGCGGGAGGCCGCGGGTTCGATTCACGCACCGAGACAAATGTTTGTGTGATTGAAAGACGATACAGACCTAGTGTTGGGTCAGGACTAGGTGTGTGACTGTTGAGTGTATTTATTATTAATATAATGTATACTTCAATACATTGTAATAGGTAGTTTCATTCGTTAAATAATAAATAGCAATAATTTCGTGAACAATTAAATTAATTTTCATCCATTAACAAAAGTAACTTCGCATAAAATGTTCATTGGCGAAATTGTAACATTTCCAAATGGTCAATGTCTGTTGACCTGGAAAGGCATAAAAAGGTCGTCTGTCTAAACGTTTTAGGGTTTTGGACGGTAAAAAAATCTAGCCCTACCTTTACGGGCCCGCAACTCAATGAAATAGATGAAGGTTGGCGCTCACTGAATCGTACTAATATGCGGAAAAAGATTGGTAGAGTTGCCAGATCTTTCCTATACATCTAATGGTTTTCATAAAAATGCTGTTATTGAATTTAAAGAAATCTACTTTTTCACCTTTTTGTCAAAGCTAGTATTTAAATAAGTATTATATTATATTCACCTCCTATTGTAGCCTCCTTGGTCTAGTGGCAGAATATATATATTAGAATTTTCTAATTTAATTTGCCCGGAACTGGATCCCCTGACGTCATGCATGCAGCCGGTCGTAAAAACTTAGCCAAATCCTTTATGCAACATGCTTGAAAAGAGTGTGTTGCACCGACTCCACATAAACGTGGGATAAGGGCAGGTAGAAAAAGAGATTATGTTATATTCACAAAACTAGTCGTATGCATAAAATTGGTATTAATAAATATAATGCATAACTCAGTATAATATTAGTGACTGATTTAATTTTCTCTTAAATTCACTAAAAGCACACCCAAATTGTAAAGTCAAATAATTGGATACAAAACTGATTTAGTAGGTACCTTTTTAGTTTTAATAAATCTTAAGATTTTTTCGACTTCCATCTGGCAACCCTGATTGGATGCCTCGCTGTCCAACTCTCGGTTTGTTGCGCAATGTGTATCCTGTGGTGCTTTGATTTGAACTGCGTAATTGCTATTGATTGTGGCTTGGATTGGATGACTGCGGAAATATAATCAGCTTCCGAGATAATGTTTCGGTAATAAGGGAATCCTGTGAGTAGTGACAAGATCAAAGGAATGTGAAAATTATAGTCTATTTTCGCCATGTTCCGTGATAAAAATATTGTAAAAACAAACCAAATAGTTATATGTTCTTAAATGTGATTTAGCCTCTATCTTACTTCAATTACAATTGAAGTTCATTTTTTCAACCGACATAAAAAGAAAGACTTCTCAATTTATCCGGATTTTTTTTTATGTTACTCAATATCTCCGGCAAATGTGGACCGATTTTCAATATTCTTTTTGTGTTCGATAGAATTTGTTCCAAGGGTCCCATATGATCAAGATCGAATAAATTATGAAGTCGGCTTTAAACTTGTTAATTTATTTAAGAATTCATTTTTTATACTTAACTTTTTGTTTCAATATTTTTTCATTATTTTCACATTCGTGATACAATTGGATGATTACAAGGTTTTCGAAAAACTGCCTACGTGGCGTGGAGGTATTTCGGTACGACTACGGTTCTGAGGTCTCGGGTTCGATCCCCGGGTCGGGCAAAGTGATATTGGATTTTTCCATATCAGCCCGGAGTCTGGAATTTGTGCCCGATATGGCGATAGGCTCACCCCCTATCACATCTGGGACAGAACTAAGTTCGGCGAAACGTGGGTGTACTAGTTCGCTAGTGCGCCTCTGCCTACCCCTTCGGGGATACAGGCGTGAGCTTATGTTATGTGTGTGTTATGTTATTTAATATCTCCGGCAAATGTGAGACTAAGGCCTAATCCCTCTCATTAATAGAGGAGGCCCGTGCCCAGCAGTGGGACAGTAATATTACAGGGCTAATATTATTATTATTTAATATCTCCGGCAAATGTGGACCGATTTTCAAGATTATTTTTGTGTTCGATAGAGTTTGTTCCAAGAGTGATCCCATATGGACAAGATCGAATAATTTATGAAGTCTGTTTTAAACTTGTTAAATTGAGAATTAATTTTTTGTATCTAATTTTTAAATTTTTTATTAAGGTTTTTTTTCATTCATAAACAATTGGATTTTCAAACTTTACAAGGTTTTCGTCAAACATTAGAAAGACATTGTCCTCATTGTCGCAACTCGGAACCGTACCCTGATCGTTTGGGAAGCGCGATAAATTGCCCCTTATCAGTCCTAATTGCAACGAAAGGGGAGTTTAAGATGTTTTCGGAACTCGACAAATGATTATTAATCTTAAGCCATAACAATTAGCGTGTAATTGGCGACAATAACAGTATATTTTCGAGACACGCTTTTAGAATAAATGAATATAAGTAAAGTGTAAATTAACAAATTATTATTCAGAGGCGAACTAGAGAATTTAGACAATTCGCCGAGCTTATTTCCGTCACAGATGTGATAGGGGTTGTCTTTTTTATACGAGCTCGAGTCTACACAACACCTTATGGTAAGCGCAATTCAGTAAAAAAAAATAGCGACCACTGACTAACAATGGGTTTGCTGGTCACATGGCGGCCTTATGCTTCCTTACACTTCGAAGTGCGAAATAGTCTTCCCTTCGACTCTTTATTTTAGATGGAAAGAGCAATTACTCAATTAAGTAATTACTTTATTATACTATTTACAACTCAGACGGTGCAGAAATAATATTTCAACTAAGAAGTCAAACAGCACGTCGAAGTGAAACTGAATAATAATAAGTGAACATTTTCCATTGAATCATTTAAACAAATCCACCAGACTTTCTAGAACAGTTAAACTTTATTGAAATCCCAATCCCACTTCATGAATAAAAGCTCAATATGAAAAATCTAATTACCACTCCCCGTGTGCGTAAGTTGAAAAGCTCTCTCACTCAAGTACGTATTTGAAAGTCGGCCAAAGCTCTTATGAAAAAGTATATGAAGGAATTACGGCGCCTGAACAAGGTAGATTTGAGAACCGTATATTTAATGCATATATATACTAGGTGTGTATATATACGTCTTTTGTTTTAAAAATATGAACAATAGGGATGTTATTATTCATTATCGTAATTTCTATTTGGTTGGTTGAAAATATTTTGAATATTCTATTTCCAAATCCTATTGCTACCGTAGCATATAAATATGGCGGCCGATTTAAACTGTACACAATATTGTCTACAACGTGGCTCTATAAAAATAAGTCTTTAAGTGAGTATGAATTATTAATTTTCCCAATAAGAGGTGACTTCAGACCGACGGCCGGTCGTAAAAACTTAGCCGAATCTTAAGGGTAAATAGAAGGAAAGTTGTAAAGTTTATTACAAGATATTTTCTAGAATCACCCAGTTCGTGTAGGTAGAATAAATCGCAATTGTATAAAATATTTCATTATGATGAATAACAAAGAACTTTCCACAGGTTATGCTTTGAAACTTTGGCCCAGAATTATACATTACACTTGCATATTAGTCTTACAAAACCTGCAGCCCGAGCAGGAAAATTTCTGACAACCGTAAATGTATTCGTGCTCGATGCGCGTCTATGAAATTTGTATGAAATATTAATCAAATGTCATCAGTGCGCAGCGAGTTTACATTTACATTAGTTTTTCGTGGTCGGGCTACTGTTATTAAATCCGGGCAATTTACATTTACTTTTACATAACGGATGAACTTCCTGTGAGCAATGTATTAACTTTTAATAAAGCTGTTTGTGCTGTACAAAATATTTTAACTATAACTTATAAAATAAAGTGTGTTATTATAGTTATGTATATAGTAGTAAGCAGCGATAGCTCAGTAGGGAATGGTACGGACGAGACGAGTGTCGGAGGTTCGAGACCAACCCCAAAATCGAGCATAAAACTCTGTCTTTTCTATGTTAAGTGTGTTTTCTTTGTGAATTATCACTTGCTATAACGGTGAAGGAAAACATCGTGAGGAAACCTGCGAACCTGAGAATTTCTTCACAGGAATTTCGAAAGTATGTGTAGTCTACCAACCCGCATTAGGCCAGCGCAGTAGACTAAGCCTAACCCTTCTCATTAGTAGAGGAGGCCCGTGCTCAGCAGTGGGACAGTAATATTACAGATCTAATTATTTTTAATTTAATTTTATTTAGTAACTAAAAACGAATTTCTGCCAAGACTGAACTAATTTATGTTTAGTCATAATACGCTGCCATGAAACCAAAAAGGCAATAAAGGTTATAATAGAATACCTACTTAAATATATATAATACCGCGGCGAACTGTAGGTGTATTATATACTGATTTCTTAAGTTTACGCGAATATTATACATTGAAATAAATTATGTCTAACCCGTGACAACGAAGACTGCAAAGCCTTCGAAACGTCGGGAATAATAATTAAAACATAATCGTGATAGAATCCGTAAGAATAGTTTTATTTCAATGTAGGTGTATTAGTTCGGTAGTGTGACTCTACTTATCCCTTCGGGAATATATGCGTAATCTTATATTATATTATGTTTTTAAAGGTTCATCACTATAAAAAGGCTTGACATTTTGAATTAATTATTCATCTCAATAAAGCCAGGTCAGCTTGCTATGACGCATTTCATTTCTGATAAATGATGTCCGATAGGGCACAACTGGCCTTTGTTCGGCGCTCATTGTGCGGACATAAAGCCACGGTTCACGGTAGCCGATAAACCACCAAACTCTAAAGGATACGCTTTCATCTCAGATTTACAAGAGGCTCCTTGGTCTAATGATGTCGTTAGCAGACACCGCTTGTTCGGTTAATTCATTTTCTATACTAACATTTCCTTAATATGGCTTAACCCTTTTTTTATACACCGCCGTTAGAGAATCATATGACTTTTTTTATTCTTATTTATGCCTACCCATGAACGATAGCAATGATGTCTTTGTCACCGAGACATTAAGGGCCTTACTTATAAACATTTTAGCTGAGCAAATAGCAAATAAGAATAGTCTGTCCCCTTTATTTTCAAACAATGTGACAAGGAAAATGTTACAAACTAGTCTTTACCATTTGTTCCACTAAAATGTTTTTATAAGTAAGGCCCTATATGTTACCCCCCTTATTCATAATGAAATCCTAGTCTTATCGAACGCATAACCCTACTTTAGGTAAAAGAGAACTAAAATATGTTTATCGAATACAATGTGGCTGGTTACAGAAAAAACATTATTTTTATCTCTAGCAAGCTTTGAAACAAATAGGATGTCTTGGCTGGAAACAATAAATAAAAAATATATGTATATATCAATCTAAGATGGGGTATTATAATTTAACAAAATTAATGTCATTAAGAAAGAACATCAAACTTGAAACAGCTGATCGGAATCGGCCATGTTTTCTCTATCGAACGTTGGAACGTTTTAACGCTAGTAAATGATTATGAATATTTTTTTTTATGAAACGTACTATTGCAGTCTTATAACGCTCTACTAAGTTATGAGGAAAAAGGGGATCTAATGTTATGTACACTGACTACAATGTCCTTCAAAGTGCAAACAAGAACACAACATTGCCTGCAGATTTTGCATGGCGAGATTAGGAATAGACATTTATAGGCTGGTCGTGATGGTACCTACTCTACCCAGACGGACTATCGCATTATTTTCAGTTGCATCACTTGTTTGTATATCATAAAACTGGAAGTAGTTTTCGACCGACTTTCAAAAAGAAGAAGAAGGTCCTCAATTCGTCTTTATTGTTTTTTACGTATGTTACCAAATGTGGACCGATTTTCATGATTCTTTTTGTATTCGATAGAGCTTATTTCATAGGTGGTCCCATATAGATAAATTTTGTCACGATCGGGTTTGAAGTCGGTCTGTTAAGTTTTTAAACTTATGATTATTCACTTTTCCTGTTTGTTATTTTAAGTGTACTAGTATGATTTTAAAATGATGGATTTCAAAAAAACGGGCTGTATTTCAACTCGATAAAAGCTATAAAAGCTCTAAACATACACTATACAAAGGTTTTCTTAACTTAAAAGGTGAATAAAAGCCGTATATGCTGTTATTTATTACGTCGGGTCAAGTTTATTTATCGGTAATGCGATATCGACAGAAAATAGATTGCTGAGACATCGAAGGTCGAACTCATAAGTCAGGATTTCTTAGCAAATAATCTCTACGTATTTACAGAACTGCCTTGGTGGCCTGGTTGTATTTCGTTACGACTACCATCCTGAGGTCTCGGGTTCACTCCCCGGGTCGGGCAAAGTGATATCAGATTTTTCCATATCAGTCTGAAATTTGTGCTCGATTTGGCGATAGGCTCGCCCCCTATTACATCTGGGACGGAACTAAGCTCGGCGAAATGTGGGTGTTCTAGTTCGCTAGTGCACGTCTGCCTACCCCTTCGGGGATACAGGCGTGAGCTTATGTTATATTATGTAATATCTCCAATTCCAGATTCGGAACTCGAGGAGTTGGGTGAGCAGCTGCCGAGGTACCGACCGGACTCTATAGCAGCGCTGCGCCGCGCGACTCGCTTCACCGAGCCTGAGCTGAAGCGGCTGTACCGCGGGTTCAAGGCGGAGTGTCCTACCGGAGTGGTGCGGGAGGATACCTTCAAACTCATATACTCGCAGTTCTTCCCGCAAGGAGGTAAGCTATAGAAGACTGTAGGTCTCTCATTATGGCGGGTATACCCCGACGGAACGAAGGCGAAAGAACGTACGCGAAGGGTCATCAGCGATGGACACTGAACGTCCTCTATCGTCCGCGAATCTTCTCTGTTGCGTTCAACAACAGTGAAGGTTTGTTTGTCGTTAGACGAACGATACATCTACGTGGATGACAAACTTTAGTCTTGCTTAGAAAAAAAAATAAGCAGTGATACACGAAAGTCTTTGATAAGTTTCATACATTTCTGTGATTTTATGGGTTGTGTTTCACTCTCAGACTATTGTGACGTAAGAAAGGGGTCACACGTTACAAACATTTCAATCAATTACGAATATCCATACAATCTGGACCGATTTTGCTCTTTGTATTCGATGTGGTTTGATCTAAGAACGATATACTTATAAAATCTCAACACATCGTAATTCTGGTTTTGAAATCGGTTTTAAGGGTCGTCGTAGATTATAACCGCTCGGCACCCGACCCACATCGCACCATAGGTGAATGAAAAACGAACTTTATATCTTGGAGAATACAATAAGTTTTATATACATAGGTACTAAAAAAAGCAGCGATAGTTGGGAGTACGATACGAGTGTTGGAGGCAGTGCCGGATCTAGGGGAGGACGAGAGAGTGCACGTGCCCCGGGTGGCAGGATTTGGGAGATGGCAAAATCTGTAGGGTCCCTTAATTTGGGGTCGATAAAATCGGGCACTGGTCTGATCTGATCTGATCCGGTACTGGTCGAAGGTTCGAGTCCAGCCCCAAAAAGAGCATACACCTCTGATTTCTCAATGTTAAGTGAATTTTCATTGTGAATTATCGCCAGCTATAACGGTGAAGGAAAACATCGTGAGGAAACCCGAATACCCGATAATTTCTTCATAGGAATTTCAAAGGTATATGAAGCTCCCGCTGAGTTCGTGTCCGCAGCCTCAGAGGCGTAGTGTGAACTAATATAGACGTGGGCGAAGTCCCATCAGCGAGGCCCCTTTTCTTTACTTCTCAAGATATACCCAATAAAAGAAGCTTCTTGGGAAGCCCCAAACAAACACGCTTTTAAATTTCTGAAGTTTTTTTCGAAAAAATATCAAATTAGTCATCTGTGGTATCGTTTGGGTGCATCGCATTTAAAGGGGCTTCCGAGGCCCACTTTGCCTAGCTACGCCTCTGCCTAATATAATAAAAATAAAGAAACTGTAACCATTTATATAAGTTATGTACTATGCAGATGACATAGTAAGGTAGGTTTATGCACTAAATAAAATATGCGCAGCCTTCAGGTAAGTTCTGCATTTATGATAACTGATATTAAAATAATAAAAAAATAAAGTGGTTTGTTTTATTACCCTAGTCCTTTTCCTTACAAAGAACCTAAAGAAGAAATGGCAGAGAAGAATGATCCAAGAAGAGCAGGTAGGTGGTACATTAAGTGTTTATCATTAAAGGTTCAATCGAATATAGTTATATTTATTTCATGTAGGTAGAGAGTAGGGCTTACTTATAAAAACAGTTTAGCTGAGCAAATGGCTAAGAATAGCCTATCACTTTTTTCCTTGTGTCACATTGTTTGAAAATAAAAGGGACATGCTATTCTTGCCATTTGCTCAGTTAAACAGTTTTTATAACTAAGACCCATCATGTCAATGGTGAAATTACCTAATTTTATGATAAAATATTCGATAGCTAGATACTGTTTCCTTGACTCTAAATATTGAATGCCTTACATAATGTGATTCTCAAAAACTCTACTTGTCGTTGGAACGAGAGTTGGACGCAGAAAACTGCGTTATTGGACACATTTTGAGAGATTTTCTTTTAATGCGTGCCAATGATCCAAACTGATGCGTTCCGCCGCTTGATAACTTCGCAGTGGCGAAGGGTTCATACAATATGATTCCTTACGGCTTACCTGTGCTGAATATTCTACTTATAAAGATTTCGAAGGGAAAATAAAACCGGCTTCCCTTTCAGATCATATCATCTTTTGCCACTGTGACTTAGGTCCTGAACCTCGCCACCGAAAGGAATCCTTTTTATTAATATAATTGATTTGTATTTAAATAATTACCTTATTAATAAAGTAAAATATCTTGTTAAAAAATTAATCATAACTCTACTGGAAAATAGTTGTTTTCTAAAATCTCAATTTTGAAATACATTTTTACTTATTAGGCACAGATAAATTATATTAGTTGTCCATTCGAAATTATTATAATTTGGAATGGACAACTAATTCCAATTAGTATAATTCTCTAATAAGACGGAGAATATTATAATGGTGAAGGCAATAGCCCTGCACTATTCGTGACTTGTGAAACCGGCTATAAAACGATAGTCCCCGGGTTCAATTCCCGCACCCAGACAAATGATAGCGTGATCCACAAACCCATAAAAATCAGAACTATAATGTACCTAAGAATAATTGCCTATTAACTTCAGCTTTAAATATTAGGTCAGTTATATACTACCCCATTAGTATAAATCATGTAAATTAATAAATCATAATGAGGGCAGATCGGAAAGAACCTATAAAGTCTTCATAAAAGCTTACCTTTAACCTTAGTCAACCGTTACCCACGAGAACAATGTTAATAAAATATGCCGACCGTACTAAAAGAATAAAATGGGGACATGAAAAACGCATCACATAATCATATAATCCCATCAAGTTGAGTGGTCTCGGATGTACCCAGGGTTGTCGCACATACCCGCATCTGCTTGCAGATATTGAATTTTATCGTGTGACTTTGATTTTTAAGTAAATTATAATATAACCAAAGACATTCAACACTATATACACTATATAATCATAGAAATATAGAACCGCAGTACAGGGCCACGGCGTGAAGGCGTTCTGGGTGAGCCGGTTTAGGTACCCAACGCCGCACGGCGTGTCAGTGTCCTATGTCAAGTCTTAGTATGAAGAGCTCCCACAAATTTAATTATATTATGACGAACTGCCCTATCAAAGGATGTCACAATACAATGAACAAGCACCAAGGAAATATAAAGATAATATTTCACAAGTAATTAATTGCTGACATGTTTTAATATTAAGTAAAACATTCATCAAAACTAAAAATAAAATTGTAAAAATGACAGACGCCATTTACGTTATGAATCATTATGAATGTTGCCAATAATGCCAACCAATTTACCCATTTTTTAAATACTATTAGGGATAATGAAATGAGAGGGAAATGCTTCCATACAATCTTGGGCCTAGATTGTAAAAAACTAATTAACTCTGCGATAACTCTGTTTGTGCAGTGGCGTGCACTTCGTATAGACAAAGCTACACTGCCTATCCTGACAATTTGCTATTAACATAAATAATGAACAAAATCAAATAACACAGCTTAGCTTATGTTTGATATCAAAATGGGGATTATGATGATAGTAATTGGTGATGTAAGGGTTAAAGAAAATAATTTTCAACTTTTATGCGTACTCTAATCGGAAAGTGTGTTTTTTGCGTTTTCATGGTTATATCACTGTACCGATTTTTATGTAAATAGATGTGATTAAACCTAAAGGATTTTCTGTTTTTTAATCTTTTTTAACGAACAAATAAAAACCAAAAGGAGACGGGGATCTTTGGGCCAAAATGTAATGAGTTGAGATATGGCCCAAAAATTTGACATTTTTTTTATTTCAAAATATAAAAAAATCTGCCCAATTCACAATCTAGAAAATGAGATATCTGAAAATAAGTAAAGGACATTATTAAAATAGATAATAAAGGACATTATTATAATATAATATATATATATATATATTAACTCATTCATCTTAATCGGTAAAGTAATCGATTCTATTTTAATAATGTCCTTTACTTATTTTCAGATATCTCATTTTCTAGATTGTGAATTGGGCAGATTTTTTTATATTATATATATATATATATATATATATATATATATATATGTATGTATATATGTATGTATGTATATATAATGTTAGACCCGGATGATTAATTCAAGTAAAAACAATTGAAAACATAAAAACTGACAATAAATAGTTCTGAAAAAAAAACAGTAACTGAATAGCTTGGCGGCATGCATTCAGACCTTAGCTGGTTCCCTGTAAAAAAATCGTTTTCATTTGCTTCGTTTTCGTATTGTTTCGTGCGTGTGCGTTTTGGGTGTTTTCCATCTTTTAAATAGAACAATGTTGCTCAGTCTGTAGAAATATTATGTTCCTGAGAATAATCGTCTTTGTGATCAACATTTAGTTATCGAATGTGAGTGTTCGAGTTTCTGCCATCCCTTCGGAGATATAGGCGTGAGCGTATTTTATCTACATTAAAACATATCAATACGTAAGATTTGTACTTATAAACATCAGTTGTTTGCGTATAGTTTGTTCCATAGCCTCACTTTTATTTAAGTCAAAGTGAGGCTCATAACTATGTTCTCAGATTACAAAAAGTCGCCAAATGTTCAGTAATGATCTCATAATATACTATCTATTAATTGACACTACTTTCATCCTTTTACAATCTAGGCCCAAGATTGTATGGAAGTGTTTCCGTCTCCTTTTTATTTCAAACACATTATACACAAATATGTTCAGACGAACTTAATGCCAGCGGCATTCGCTACCAGTCAACCTTTGGGTGGTGCAGAGAAAAGACAAGGCGGGTGTATATGAAGAAAATAAAAATGAGGGTAGTGTTAAATTCTACTGCACCGCATCTGCTTATAGTCTTCGTGACTGATCGCATGATAATATATAAAAAGAAAAAAAAAGTATTAAATATAATGTTACATATACTCATAATATTAAATATCATTGCGATATATAGCTATAAAAGAATATATCATATAATATACATAAATAAATTCATAATCATAATATTTATACATAGACAAGCATACACATACAACGCGAACGCGAACATTACGAACAACTCTATCGAACAATTGATAAAAAAAGTTATGTTTATACAGAAAAATTCAGAACCTTTTTATTTTAAAGTCGGTTCAAAACTATACAAATGTTTTTTAAGTTCAGAATAAAAGAAGTGTATCATTATTAGAACACTTTCGATTTCCCTATTATGTTGGTAAAATGTCTTTTACTTGCAACACTATTTACGTGCGTATGTGTGTGTCGGCTCAAGTAGTTACGCGCCGACGATGCACACATTGAATCGTTATCGGCTTCAATTTCCGAAGGAATTTTGTATGAGACTATATCTCTATACGTTATTACTCTAAGTATATAATAATATTGAGAGAATAAACTTATCTTACGTGATTCTTAACCATTGACAAAATATTCTAAGGTGTAAATTGTAATAATCGTCCTCGCATTGTAATAAGTGGTTGAGGTACGGAAGTTTGAGGTTAATTTCTTTGTACGGAAACTTGCTTGATAGCCCCTCTATAGTTAGTAATATTAAATCTCTTTGAATATAATAGAATCAGATGTAGCAGTCATCCCCGTGGAAGCTTTTCCCAGTTCCTTCTCATTTATATCGCGTAATGTTGCTGACTTGTGTAATTGCACGTACAGTTTTTGAATAACTACAATTCTCATCTCCTATTCATCTCCATTAGAAGTTTTGGAAGAAAAAGTTAGCCTAAGGTTCATTAAAATATTTTCAGTTGTTTAACCGTAAAACTGTAAGAAACAGACAAGACAGTATTACTTTACGTTCACACTTATGATTAAGTGTGCATGTAGCAATTAATACATTCCCTTCGTCAATTTATTGTTATGAATAGTGAAAACTGGCATCGGACATCACGCTAAGCATCAAAATACGAAAATCATTAAATCACATTTAAACCGAACATTCTACTATTTGGAATAAATACAGTGCTTTAAAAACGAAGCCAAATCCTTTCTGTAACATGCTAAAAAAGAGGGTGTTGCGCCGACCCCACCCAAAAAAACAACAACATGGGATAAAGGCAGGTAGAAAGAAAGTGCTTTTCCAGTTGCCTTTTGTTTCCACTTTCCACATATGACATCGAATTGAAATCGCGAAGTAAATCGTCATTATTTCCCAGTCCTTGCCTATATTTTTACTGGTATGCGTATAATGGTACACCCGATGGTAAAATGCATCGAACAGCTGGCGATAATAGCTCTCGTGTACGATCGAAAACGTTCTGAATAATTGCACCACATTTTTGTTCCACTTCTTTGACTTTTAAAACAAGCTGCACTTGCATTTCATGCTATGCTTAAATTACTTTTTGGTATAGGCTACAGTGGCGAAGAGTGAAAATTTGTAAAAGGGAAGCCGATGCTGGTTTCACTTTGAATGAATACCTATTTATTAGTAGACAGTTTGACAAAGGTAAGCTGAAAGGAATCATTTGTATGGACTCTTCGCTACATTACCGCAAGGTCATTATTCTATTTATTACCTGTTTCTTCTTCCACAGCGCTATCAACCAAAGCGGTTTTCGGTTTTCTATTACGATTTGTGTGGGTCCGAGGGTTTGACGTCTATAGGGGCGGTTCCAGCTGAAGAGGGGCGATTTCGTCTGAAGACTGGGCGCTTCTCGCCTGTGGCCGTCCCTAAGAGCCGAAGAGGGCCACCGCGAGGTTTTTAGTCGGTATTGCAGGTGTAGGGCGTACATAGTGTTAGGGACTCGACCCAGTGTCGCCCGGATGTTTTCCATCTCTCCCGGGCATTATGGCGCTGGGCCTTTAAGACCGGCGACTCCGACATAACCATCACATCTCCCCCCGGACGTTGCGGTTAGTGTTAAAACACTTTTCCCCGCGATAACAGAAAATAAAAAAAAGATGTCATAAATTAAATACATCAAATAAATAACATAAAAACTTGCGTCGACTCTCCATTGGCGTGACGTTCGTAGTGTAACCAACTTTTAAATCAAACCAGCTCGAGTTAGCACCTAATGGCGCGTACACACCAACCGAACAAAGGCGAAAGAACGTTCGCGAAGGGCCATCGGCGATGGAGACCGAACGTTCCCGATCATTCGCGAATCTTCGCTGTCGCATTCACACAAACAAACCTTCGCTGTTGTGAACGTAACAGCGACGTTAGAAACGAGACCAAACGACAGGGAGCTAACAATTTTTAAAAATCGGAAACACACCCATGATTCTCGGGCATTCGTAGTTTAAAATAATAGATTGCTGAAACTACATTTTTCTGCCGAATCCGAACCTTCGGTCGGTCACAAAATGTTAGCAATTGTCAGGGTAGACAATATCTCTTTGTCTATATGAAATGCACGGCACTGGGGTATGCCTCTTGTCAGTGAAGCAATCTCGACTCTTCTTTGTTTTGAAAATAGTTTAAATCCTCAAGATTTTGCCACAATTGAAATTACCTCTTTAAAGGTAAATAAATATGGTTAATATTGAACTATGTATATTTATTTTCTATTTAGATATCCCCTGTATTAAAAGAATTACCAACTCCCTTATAGTTACAGACGCTAGACGGCGCCACTGTCGTGCACATAGCTAATAATAATAAAAAAAATAATCAAAAGCATCATCATATCAAATCAATGCATCTACTTATAACGTCCTTGATCTGGAACGGCTTTTGTCTAAGGCCACGGTCAGATAATTTGCCAATTTATAAATTCTTCGTCCGTGATTTGTATCAGTCCTATATATAATAATCCTACAATACCAGCCGATTACATAATTTACTTAAAAAATAATTCCATTGCTGAAAAATATTCGTTTAATTTAACAACAAATTCCAATATTTGTTTGCAATATTTTTTGTGTCCATTACTGGTAATTCTATTAACTTAAATAACTACGGTCAATACGCCGCCACGCCACGCGACGCCACGTTGAGAAAATTGCCTCCAAAATTTTCTCCTATGTCCAAATTCAATCATACCACACTTGACAGCACTTAAGTTGCTTAGGCTCAATTGCACCACTATTATTAACCTAGAGTTAGTCCTAACCGCAAGCTAAATTGACAGAAAATGTATGAATGACATGGTAACTTAACTTGCGGTTAGGACTAACTCTAGGTTAATAATAGTGGTGCAATTGAGCCTTAGTGGCTAGTGCTTGGTCAACGGCCTAGCACTGGCATTTCCGTCACACGCACATATAAATTTGCAAAGGTAGAACCTCTGATAGAGGCCGTGGGTAGAAGTGATAGTTCTTATAATATAGGTAGGTACTACGTCACAGTTACTTTATATCAAAGCTCGTTTGTACGCCAATTACATTATTATAGACACCCGCCTGTATCCCCATAAAGGTATAGAGGTCACCTAGAATAATATTTTTTAATAATAATATTTATTTATTTTCTCCCACATAAAGTTGTATTACAATAATGAGTTAGATCACAAAAATATGTCATCAAATAGTGATATCATTAACCTATTATTGAATTAATAAATGTGGGAGTCAGGAACCCAAACTAGGATACCCTGTGCTATGAATTCCTGGCCCCACCCTCACGGAAGTTTGGTGTATAGTGACGAGGTTTTATGACATATTTATACACTACAACAGGAGATATTCTTGTACTAAAATAAAAAATAAAAAAAAACACTAAAAAAGGAAAAATTAAACAAGTTAAAGTTGTTTGTGTATGTGTGTGTGTGTGTGTGTGTGTGTGTGTGTGTGTGTGTGTGTGTGTGTGTGTGTGTGTGTGTGTGTGTGTGTGTGTGTGTGTGTGTCTCTCTCTCTCTGTGTGTGTGTGTGTGTGTGTGTGTGTGTGTGTGTGTGTGTGTGTGTGTGTGTGTGTGTGTGTGTGTGTGTGTGTGTGTGTGTGTCATTTATTATGATGGGATATTAATAAGTTGTTCCGTCGTGTCATAGTCCAAATTTAACAGCCAGTCTGTCACTTTTCTTTTACAATTAAGTTTAGACATATTAGCAACAGAGAGTATTTTATTAGCCCTGTTGTATAGTCTGCCCCCATTATAAGTAAAAAACTTTTTAGCAAACGAAGTTTTCACTGAAGTAGTTTCACACACATCATAGAACCTTCGAGTATTTCGTTTCTGTTGGATTACCGAAGTGCTTATGGTGTTATGATTTTTTAGAATTGTTGCTAATATATAAAGTTGCCTTATAGTTAGTAATTTTGTTTCTTTGTAAAGGCTGCAAGTTGGGTACATACGTGGTTTGAACAGGGCAACTTTTAATATCAGACGTTGAGCCCTTTCTACGTATAGTATATTTGTTTTATTTGAGCCCCCCCAAACAGAAATACCGTATGATAGAATTGATTGACAGAGAGACTGATATACAGTTCTAATCAGTTTCCAATTTGTAATGTGCCTAAGATTTTTAAATATGTAAGTGAGTTTTCTTATTTTTTGGACAAGTTGTACAATGTGCTCTTTGAAGGATAGATTTTTGTCAATGAGTATTCCCAAATATTTAATAGAATCCGTTTTATGTATGAGTGGACAGTTGGTGCAACTAGTATAATTGTACATTGTTAAAAAAACATATTTTTAATGCAACAAAGTACGTATATTTTTACATTTTCGAAACACTCTTCTTTTGTTGGCTTTTAAAAATATGAAAAGGTCCACATTGTGAACAACTTATGTAAACCACCTCGTAAATTCAAGTCACACAGCATTTAATTTGAACAAAAAAATTTTACTGGCGGCAATTATTCCCAACTGGGCACTGTTATCGGCGCCGTACACTGCTTCACTGGCGGACTACAAATTCACTGGATATACACGGCGCAGCTGTAGAGACACACACCCCGCACCCATCATCCCCATTCATTGTCCATAAAAATCACTTGCGCCTGGCATGCACGTTATGTTTATATTTTTAAATACACACCTATTCATAATTATTTTTTATTTGTAAAGGGAAAGTATTTTGTTACTGCAATATAACAATTAATAATAGGTTATCTTGTTTACCGTCTAGCTCCAGAATGGATGGTACCACGACTAGCCAAGGTGGGGTCGGTGGCGCTGCATACCAACTCGGAGGTTTCCGTCAAAGGGTAGGAGAGTATGTGGGCAGACGATGCTTTACAGCAGGTACTTACGTACAGGCTGGGCGCGGGCCGCCCGGGTGGCCCGACTGACTGGATGGGTGGAGGTATAAACCTGAAAAATACCCATGGTGCCCAAAGGCTAGTCTAGCCGATACCCACCGGCGATGTCCCTCTCGGGGGCTGTTACGTAGCTTGGTCGTCTCCGAAGCGAAAGGGGAGCAACACCTGGACCGGGATTAAAGGTAAAATAGTTTTAATAAGCGAGCTGTTCACCCGTCTTGCGACTGCAGACGTCTCCACTATAAAAAATAAAATAGCACCCGTCAAATCCCATTAGATAATCAGGAAAGGTCTCACGAAGATTCGTGAAACCTTTCTTGATTATCTTATTATATTAAGAAGATTCTTAAATCTTTCTTTCTACCTGCCCTTATCCCACCTTAATGTTGGGTCAATCAAGCATATTGCAGGAAGGATTTGGCTTGCCTGACGTCAACCCCCTCTGGGGGATCCAGTCCCGAAAAATTAAATAGTCCACGACCTCCCGATCCTGTGTCCACAGTCCATATATGCTGCCACTAGACCAACGGCGACATCACGACGCGAATCTTCTTCAATCTTAATACAATACTACCTACTTGTGGATGGTAGAACCCTCACATTATGCGATAGTACTTTGAATTAGTAATAGGTAAATCATAACACTACATCATACCACTCGATAATCAATCATTCATCTACTCTAAGTTCATCTACAATACCACCACTATATACCTATATTTCTACTGGCATGTAGCAATGTTGCAGGTATTCCGTAATGAAGGACAATGTAGCCAGTAAAATTAGTGTCAGGATGATGAGCGCCGTGCACGGCGTGCAGAGCGATTCAGTCAGTGCTTAGGTACTGCTTCGATAAACAAAGTACCTTAGGGCGGTGTTGCTACAATTCATGCATCGTCGTATTGCTATTTGCTTATCAGCAGCCCAGCACGGCATAGAAAATAATTCACATTACCTAATTATTATTGTCCTCTAATATTATAAGGCTAATAATAAATAAAAATATTTCTATACTACGTGATGGCGCGTACACACCAGGCCGAACGAAGGCGAACGAATCATGCCTGTTTCATTCACACAACAGCGAAAGTTTGTTTGTGTGAGCGCAACAGGCATAGATTCTTTCGCCTTTGTTCGGCCGGTGTGTACGCGCCATTAAATGGATCGACCCAAACGTTTTGGTACAACCCTAGTGTGTTCGTCTTTAGGATACGGATGTATTCACATCACTAGAAGCGGAAATTGTAATTTCTGATGTTGGTAATCACACAATAGATTTTTGTTTTATATTATTTAAGCGGTTTATGAACAAATTATTATTTATTAGTAGCATTTTTTAATACGGAAAATAAAAAAAATGCATCTAAATATATACCACAGCTTATAAATAGTTTTTCAATCGATTAATAGAACCTTATGGAAAAGTTTAACGTTTTATAAAAAGAATAATTATCCATTAACTTGTAGATAAGGGTTTTTAAGAATCAATATCTTGTAAATGTCCATATTTTCTATAAAAATCCCATTTGGAAGCTTCAATGCGCAGCTGCGCGCCATTTGCGCCGTTATTACCGCGCATGTGTTGGCAGCACTGAACTGTTTCCTCCAAGCCGCCGTCGGACGCCATTACCACGCTGGAGCAGACGATCTGTCAGTAGTGCGTCTTTAATAAAAATATATTTTGAAGTGTAGAAAACACTCAAAGTTTTGTGTTGATAATTACAAAAAACATATAAACCTCAAAATGTCTGACGAGAAAAAGGTACGTGAAATTTTGTATTGTCAGTGAGCGCAACAATCAAATTGTTTTACCGACATGGCGTTCTTTACAAAATGTGGTTACATTTAGCCGAATCGAGAAATAAAGGCGAGCTTTAACAGTGGAATAGACATTTATTAGCATGCTTTTTTAATTTTTCAGGGGGAGAGCGAACACATCAACTTGAAAGTCTTAGGTCAAGATAATGCTATTGTCCAATTCAAAATAAAGAAACACACACCTCTCAGGAAACTGATGAATGCTTATTGTGACAGAGCAGTAAGTACCATTTTATTAAACTTTACACAGAATAGTTTCAATAAAACCGGAATAAATTAATGCAGAACAAAAGTGATAGACTCTTGATATTAATTGTCATCCAAAAACATTTCTTAGAAAACTAATGTAGGTGTATGTACTATACAAATTAGGTTAAAATATTGATTTTCAAGCATATTGCGAAGTGCATATAGCCAAAATGTTTAATAAAATAAGCAACTAACTATACACCCAATGAAAATGAACCTAGAATGATCTATGTTAATCCCCTGGCATCAATATAATATATCCTAGATGCACAGTTCTTGCAAATATCCTCCTAAAAGCGGTCTCAGGAATAAAAAAAGACAAAGATCACAAGTTCTAATTAAATCAATATAAATATAACTTTATGCACATGTTATTTTAAACAAAATGATCAAGCATTCTTAAATTTGAATTCAATTAAATTAAAAATTCTATTGGTGTCCAACTAGGGAAAAGGAGTGCATAAGCACTCCTTTGCTGTCCCTTTTTCCGAGAGTCAACTGTGCATCTAGGTAAATAATATATTGAAGCCTGGCACGGTTGAAGTGAACCACTATGGCAGATGCACTACAATTCCTTAACATGATCTTTTCATCCAGTATAAAAGTAACAAAAATTAAATCAATTCCATTGAATTTTAATAAGGATCTAGCTTCAAATTGCGAATGTTTGACAAAATAATTATTCGTGGTTCAGATGACCTATACCCAGCTGTGGATAGATACAGACTGATTAAGATAGTGGTTTCCAATCCTACGTCAATAAGTGATCATAGTTTGTATTTCAAGTTCCATATTCTACTGCCTTTACCCCACTCCAATGTGGGGTCAGCACAACACACTTTCAAGCATATACATATTATAACAACATATTATATTTATAAGTATAACTGTATGTTAAATGAATTTAAAATTATGTTATTTGACATAATTATTATTCTTTAAGGTCAGTTGAGTCATATGCATTGAATCATGCCCATTTTCATAAACCTATGCCATAAAATTGTTGAGAAAATAAGTAACCTATGCTTACCTTTCAATTGTCTTTGTGCCCTGTTAGACACTGTTTCAAACATAAACTTGTGTTGTTGCAATCAAATGAGTAACTTTTGAGTGGCGAAGCCACACTGTAAACTGTAGTGTCTATGGTACAAATGGACGTGCTTACTTGGTTTGATACCACTGTCTCACAGATAACCATAGAAAAGTTGCAGCTCACTGTTGCATTTTGTTTGGTGAGTGAGATTTCCAGTACCCAATTCCAAGCGAAGGGATTTCCAGTCCCTTCCTTTACCAATTCCTACTCCCCCATTTAGGTTACCAATGCATCCATGGTTCTCTTGTGTCTTGAGTGTCTATAGGCATTGGAGATCACACAATATATTCACACAATAATATATGATCGCTCGATATATTTTTATAAAGCATATTGAAGAAAGTCATCGCCCTTCAACTTGTGAAAAAATATAACTGTAATCAGATAACAAAGAAATAGTGTAAATATTCTTTATTCAAAACTGATTATACCTTGCTGATTTGCTACTTTTGTGTTTAAATTTTACTTGTAGGTTTATCTTTTTGTTATTACATTTAGTTTTCAGAAAGTAGTTATAGATTGTCCCCAGATGGGGGTTGACATCGAGCAGGCAACCGGTCGTGAAAGCTAAGCTAAATCCTTTCTGCAACATGCTTGAAAAGAGTGTTGTGCTAACCCCACCTTAATGAGGAATATGTGCCATAGATAGTAATAAAGAAAGTAGTTAAGATAATTTTTTATTAATTTAACAGAATTTTAAGATGCATAACATGGATGGGATAATAAAAATATAATAAAAAAATCATAATCAGTAAAAATTACTTGAATTGCAAAAAAGGAAACTCATAATGTTTATCTGTTTTGGTTATTATTGCACAATGTTGTAAAACATAAGTACTGACTGAATAGTGAACACCATGCTCATTTTCATAACTCCCATTTTTTATTTATAGAATCCTATCTTTCTTTCTTTTAACTTTCCCTCACTCCACAATGAAAGGAAACAAGCAGCATTTTTTGAAGCATGTTGCAGAAAGGTTTCGGCTTAGTTTTTATTATATTTTCCAATCTATATTGTAAGATGTTGGTTGACTTAAAGGGTGCATAGTCCAGTGACAATACAAATTATATCTCATAATGACTTATTTTATCTCAGAAATTAAAATGGAAACACTACTTTATTTGCACCTGGGGGATAACCACCACCTCTTTCAGCAGTATTATTACAATCTTACTTGTATCATTTCCCATACAAAAAAACTAACTAAGATTATAATAATATTGCTATAAGAGGTGGTGGTAACCCCATGCTCTTATCCCATGTTGCATAAAACATTTGACTATTGTTTCTAGAAATAGCTTGTGGTGCAGACAACATCAATCTCTGAAAGAGGGGATAAAATAAAAAACATAAGCTCACACCTGTATCCCAACGGGGTAGGCAGAGGCGCACTAGCGGACTAGAACACCCACATTTCGCCGGGCTTAGTTCCGTCCCAGATGTGATAGGGGGCGAGCCTATCGTCATATAGGGCACAAATTAAAATAAATAATAATATCATTTATATTCTAAGTCAGATTTTGTTTCTTTGAGTCTAATATGAAATATGGTGTTTTTCAAAAGTGCATAGTGATAAACGTGAATATTGAAATTTATGAATTGAATTTGTTTTGTTTCAGGGTCTATCAATGCAAGTAGTCCGATTCAGATTTGACGGTCAACCAATCAACGAGAATGACACACCAACATCATTGGAAATGGAGGAAGGAGACACAATAGAAGTTTATCAGCAGCAGACGGGAGGGGTGTATTTAGTGTAAATTTAAGTATTAAGGAACTGTCCATGTCCCATGGGTGATGATGTTCATGCTCTGTCTAACATTAAGTTAATTTTAATGCTGCATCATAATATTGTAAAACTTTTGAGGTGCACGACCAGCTCAGCTATACCGTAGTACACCTCAAAAGTTTCATGAGGTAATTTGGAAGGCGAACCAAATGACTAGATAACTTCAACTGGTAATTCCATTGTGATAATTTTGCTGAAACATACAGAAACCATGAAGCCAGTGTTTTTTAATTGGAGGGTCCCAAATATTTATTGGACTAGCGTCTAAATAAATTTAATGTACCAACTACGTCTTTAATAAAGTAAATGTAATAAGGGTATGTGTTTCATTTTATATCAATATAGCGATACGTAGTGACAAGTTAAAAACTTACGGACCGATTTCAAAATGTATCCGATCGTGATCAAATTTATATGAGAACATCCTTGGAATAAGCTTTCGAACACAAAATGAATCTTCAAAATTGGTCCACATTTGGCGGAGATATCGGGGGACATACATAAAAAGGACCTGCTTTTTTGAAGTCTGTCGGAAATGTAATTACAACTTATGTTTTTACAATATTTGAAGAGAATACATCTATGATTAAGAGTAACTTGACCGAGATCCACGTCGCGTCGCCCTATGAGTCAGCGATGAGTGACGTCACTGATGACGTAATCACAAGTTATAGCTTGGCAAACTAATCTCTGCGTATGCGGGGGTCGTGACTAGAATTTTACATGATTCATATGAAGCAATGCTGTAGCAGCAAAATCATTCTCTAAAATCCTAAATATAACAAAAAATAATTTTACATATCGGTGGGTATTGTTAATTACTTATTTACATATAACTGGGTTACAGAGTGAAGACCTATTAAGGGGCCTATGTTCATAACAGACAAATCCAGGTGCACCTACACGAGAATTGTATAATATATTATAGTTATATCGATGAAGTGGTGAATCACAGAGTAAACGATTAGTAATAGCATACCTACATGCAATAGCAATTTCTTCTTATTTCAATAACTACATTTTTAATATCAAATCACATGAGACTTCAAAGTACTGCCTACTAGTGGCGATGGATTCATACAACACAATTCCTTCCGATTTACCTTCGTAAAACTGTTGGCACAATAAGTATTAATTAAAAGAGAATGCAGCATTGGTTTCCGTCTTAAAAATGTTCACACTTTGCCACTGCTAGCAACTTGAAGTCTGATCACAAATAATTGTTTTGTTTCAGCAAACACAGCTCAGTACGCCCACTACGTTTTCAATACGCTGGACCAAGACAGAAGTGGCTTATTAAGTTTTGAGGTAACAATTCATTTAATTTTGATAGTATGAGATGTAGGTAGATATCGCTAAGTCCCACCTGGAATTCGAATCATAACCATGGACCTCAAGTACCTAGTACCTATTCATGTTGCAGATAGATTCTGCTTAGTTTTTACAAGACATCAATCCCTTCTAAAGGATCCATTCTCTGGAAAAACGTTTGATGCCGGATGCACACCGGGTCGGTTGGTTGGCATAGTAAAACACAAAAAGTTGTTCGACCCGGGATTCGAAAGAAACTCTCAGTCTCCATCCCCTATACGCTGCCATTAAACTTAGGAAGCGACTTGTAATTATATTACAGCAAATATTTAGTACTTAACGATTATTTTCACAGGAATTCGTGACAGGCTTATCAATTCTATCAAGAGGGACGTTAGAAGAAAAACTAAGATGGACATTTTCTCTATACGACATCAACGGAGACGGCTGCGTGACTAAAGAAGAGATGACTGAGATCGTGACTGCTATATACGACCTCATGGGGAAGATCGTGGAGCCCGTCATGGACGATGATGTTATACAAGAGAAAGTTGAAAGACTGTTCCAGGTGAGGAAGACAAAAAAAGCTGTACCTCAGTGATACAATAGTGACTCAATTATTTCCAAATCCTGTTTTGTACACCAATAGACTCGCAAATATCAGATCTTTATTAAAAAACATATATTTTTTTTTTTTATAACTTTTAATTGCTGAGCCGCCCGTTAGCGTACTCGTATGTCATTCCCAAACATTTATTATTTTCGATAAAGTGTGTGTTTTGACACTTGATGTTGTATGGCTCTGAGGTACAGTTAATATATCTTCAACAACAACCCCACTCTCATTAGTAAAAGATGCCCAGCAGTGGGACTATACAGGTTATTTTTAAAGACAGCACATACCCCCTACAGTCACACTTATTATAAACATTTACGTATCAGAAATTACGAGAGACTTTCGGTCGCACAACACCTAAATCGGAAACAAATATCTGTGGGTCATGTGGTCACAAACATTTGTCTCGATGCGGGAATCGAACCCGCTGTCTCTTGCTTCACGGTCGGCTATTCGCCCCTGTGCCACGGAGCTGTGTACACGCTACTGTGCCCGTTTTCCGTAAGATGTCTATGAGTTTTATGTTGTAGTATGTCAGGGTATAAAAGACTTATGGTGTCATCCGAATCTGATAGATACAAACGTTTGTCTCAGTAGGAAAATGGGATGTAGTTACCACGGACGTAAAAAAAAGATGGACGGAGCGCTCGAAATTGAAGCAGGGTCTTCGGCCCATTCGATCTATCGACACGTAATGGCGTGTGTGTAGGGCACTTTTGTACAGGTGCTTTTGTGTGCGCGGCTTCTCTGTGGCGTCCGTTTAACTATAGGCGAGATGGTATCCTTCTTTTTCTTTACATCCGTGGCAGGTACTTACAATCTATTTAAATGTTACATTTCCAATTTCAGAAAATGGATTTGAACCGCGACGGTGTGTTGACCCTCGACGAATTCCTCGACTGCTGCCTACGAGATGAAGACATCTCTCGGTCCATGTGTGTGTTCGACAGTAATTTCTGACGGCCTGCAGGCGGCGCGCGGCCATCTTGTCGCGTCCCATGATCTCTCACCGAACAGTATTTAAAAACAGCATCTTCTTCTTCTTCTTTAAAAAAAACGGCTTCCGCGCATTTGTGATGATTTAGCCAATCTCAAGGTAAATAGAGCCATTATGTTTTGACAATGACCATGAGACCCAGATGTGGATGGTCTCGAGGACTAGCTGGGATTATGGCGGTGATTCCTTCCAGCGCGGTGCCCCTTAGATGACCTTCACTCGGCGAATCGACCGAACAAAGCCAGCCAACGCACCAAGCAAAACTCATCAAAGATCACCGATTAAAAAGTTTCCACATTATACTCTCCATCTTCACTGCAGTTTGATGCATTAAACGACATCACTTAAAAACAACAAACAGAGCTCTAGAGAATAATATGAAATAATTTTAACAAATGACGCCCACCCTGTCAGACTTGCCGTCAAAATCCTAAAAACAACATCACTCTAAGTAAAAAGATTAAATATCCATTTATTATTCAGTTTAGAACCTTCTTTACCGAATCGCACATTATGGTGCTGCATCATTATATCGTAAAAGCCTTTATGTCAAATACTCTTATACCTACTACCAATTACTGTTTTAGAAGTATGAAAATTACACAAATAATCTACCCTCAAAATGGTATTATTGTATGTATTGTTTGTGGCAAATAAATGGTTTAAATGGTATGTTACATTTTCTCTTCTTTTTAATTACCACGTGCAATTCATATCAGTTGGAATTAAATAGGTACCTATCAAATTATATAAATTAAATAACAGCGACAAGAAATTACGTATCTGGCCTGACCTCTTTATTCAGGCATATTTTTCCTTTCCTTATAATTTTACACTTGAATTATTAGATTTTTATGTATGATATTGCAGTAGATCTAACATTCCTGAATCTTTTAGATAGTGATGTACCTCTACATTTCAAGTTAAAAGTGGCAACAATATATTTTTATTTAATATTGTGTCTCCTCAATAAGGCACTTCCATGATTACAAAAACGGTATACCGTTTTCTCTTTGACCATTTCTAATATATCTAAAGTTATGCTCTAATTAATAAGATGTCTTAAACTTCTAGTTTTAGAACTTCTTTTAGAATACGTCAAAAACAAGGTCTTAAGCTAGTGACTATAAGTCTTCGAAATTCTGAAAATTGTAGTTATATCTGGTCTTCTACTGTCTTCTGTAATAATTCTTAAATATGTCGTTGAAAAACTTAGGTATAGATATTTTCAAATACTTACAAATTGCTTAACACTTTCCACAATCGAAAAGGGTAGGTACCTACCTATCAAAGAACAACTTTGAATTTAATTTAGACATCGCTTTTTATCCCTCAGCTCTGACTTCGTTTTTAAAATCGTTCCGGCCATTTTTAATAGAAATTAGAGTATAATAATTTATCAAGTGGTTACATAATATAGCACCTACCTATGCCTACCACATAGATATTATTATTTTTACGATTAAGTGTATTTACGATGCACATTTCAGAAATCTACCCCTTTTTAATTTTTTTTAAAACCTATTCTGACATAATTATGACAACCATGTATACTATGTCATATGATTTCTATTTTATACAAAATATCAAACATAAATGATAAGACATATTATGTACATACAATTTCTGGAACAAGGACCTACTGATTACCGCAGAAAAGAACTTCTATGCCCTCAGAAAAAGCACATTTTTTCATAAGTTGGCCTAAGGTAGTTCTGAATTACAACATAAATTGTATGTAATAATCGACATGGAAACACTGCCATAAGAATGTCCGACTGAACATGTATCTCTACCTAATAACTTAATCACTGTTCGCCTCCCATTACCCGGTCTTGCCCGCCTAGCATGCGCACCACGAGAAAATGTTGCCTACGCTTTTTGTCGTGTTATCACCGGTTTTCTCTATTTGTCTACGGACACTAACACGCGTCTGCTTTTATTTTGATACAATATTGTAGACAACATCTCTTCAGTCGATTATCGAGATATATCGTGACACGCATGCTAGCCGGGCTGGTGACAATAATATGAAAATCCTTGTAGGTATATTTTCACCCAAACTATGCAGATGCTTTTAAACGATAACTATTTTAAACCCAATCTTCTCAAACTCGCTCCAGCATGAGTATTTCGAAACAATTATCACACATTTATGTATATATATAAGTGTAAATAAATAAATAGATTTAAATGTGTATATTTTCATAGTGAATGTTAAATGGAACCAAATAATTAGATGGCGTATTTAACCACTATATAATAAAATTGTAAACTAGATAAATGAAAAATCATGCATGTGTATGACAGTAAATAAAGAATAATAATACAATGTGATTAAAAACGTGATGAAAACTTGAATATAAATTCAAGAAATAAAATACTGGTAATATAGCTAGAAACCCAGAATTGAGTTTATAAATTGGTGGAATATGAAACTATTTTCTCGTGGATGTTGTAATTAAATTCATTTATTCATCGAGCTTAAAATAGATAAGAATGTTTGTGTGTCTTCCCAAATATAACCATTAATTTTATGTAAACTATCCATAATGATATTTCATTATTATCATTGACTATCCATAAATCTATTTTCATTCATAACTATTGGTGTTTTATGTAAACATTTAGAAGTACCTACTATACTACTTACGTCCGATAAACTTTTACTTCGTCTCATTATTATTATTGTTTTAAACAGTGAGCATAGATTAAGTATTCAAACAGTCTTATGATGTTTAGATGTATAAACTCACTATACAAGTGCTACTATTATTTATTAACCCTGTAGTTATAACTTAGTTTATTTTTTTTGTACATTTAACATTATGTAAAGAAATTCAGACGATCCGAGTATTTAGGTGCTAGAATGTACCTACCTAGTTTAATAACAAGACGAAGGACTGTTAATTAAAATATTATTATACCAACCCTACTTTCTAGTAGGTAAGTATTATGTGTACTATATTTATCTATTAAACCAATACTTTATTCGTGCCAAAGCTTGAAAGAACGCGTCTTTGAATACGAATGCAAAGTAACGGCTTTCGGTTGAATTCAAATTATGTATGTATATTGCTTGTATGATAAAATAAGTGTATTAAAGATTACATCGCTATATTATTTCATGTTCATGATTCATGATAGGCCTATTAAGTGGATAAATTAATGTCGATTTTGTCGTTTTAACTTTTAAGATCCGTGTAAACTAGATGAAGTCTACAGGTACTTATTTGGTGTTAGTTATTTTAGCGTAGACACTTTATCGTCCTATAGGATTGAAATGTCCCGATTTAACCAACCAATTAATGCTTTTTAACCAACCTATTTGAACCTTCAACACAGTTTTTTTTTTAATTGAGTGAATCATGAGGTACGCCCGAAATGAATTACATATCAGTCATTATTCACTCGGCATTTCTATGTATTTGATTTCCGAACGTATCATACAATACTCGCTGTCTAACTTGCTGAAAAATGGAGACAAGTTTAAACATACAAAAGATTTAGATAATATAAATTTTATGAATCAATCTCAAACTCGAAGTACCTATCTTTGTTCTTCGGCAAATTAGAACAAGTACTCTATGATACAGTGCGTATGAATCGGATAGAATACGGAAAATGTTTAATAATCCTTTGCTTAAACTTGCACATACCTACCTGTGTTACATAGTGTGGACGTAAATATGTTTAGAAACGAATTCTGTAAGTAGATATGTATTTGAATATTAAATTGTTTATTTACAAATTGTATGTGTATTTTATAGAAAAATAAATAAATGGAATCCAATTGATGTTATTGTTCTATTCTCTTTTAGCAATTACCTAGCAGATAAAACTGATAATTAAACAAGGTCTATTTCTAACTCTCTACGAGTTTAACAAAACTTTAGATCTTGCAGTTCTGAAAAATAAAACCTACCCGTATTACTCACGGTAGATACCCGTGATACCACGCGTTGTACCAATCACTAACAACTTTTTCAAAACTATCAAATTTCGTTCGATAGCTTCGGCGTTTGAATTGATTTTTCCGATAGCACCTAAGATTGATCTATCTGTATCACGATTATTATTCGATGGCCAAGAACGATTTCTATGTTCATAGCCCATAAGTAGTTTAACCGTCGAATGTTCATACACTTAAGGCCGCCTTATCTGTCAAAATTGTGTGGCGAAAATCAATGTAAGAAGCCGTTAAAGTTGAATAGCGTTTTTTGACCATTCGGATTTTTAAGAGCTTTACGCCCGAATGGTCAAACGCTGCTCAACTTTAACAGCTTCTTATATTGATTTTCGCCATACAATTTTGACAGATAAGGCGGCCTTAAACGTCATAAGGCGACCTTAAGTGTATGAACATTCGGCGGTTAGGGTAATTTTAAGAACCTTTAGTACTTATTAGATTAGGTACCATAATATAGTACACAGATGTTGGAAATTTACTACTACCTACTGGAAACAGACGCTCAAAAGTTCTCAAATATATGCGGATTGAAGTGTTGGAAAGCTAATCTTAGAAAGTAAACAATTATTTATTTATTTACAAAATATTTAATAATCATTAAATGACAATTACATAGACACTGCGTTACATAATACACTATCCCATTATGCAAGTAGCTTGTATGTTACTTCGTTACAAGTTATCGCATATCAATGCTGGAATTTGGAACACGTAAAGGATATTTTCGATAAAATAATTAATCAATTTTTTTTTCTCTTCTGGCTTCGCACGTCTTGTGCATTTAGCCAATAGGTGGGTAATTTTTAGTATTTTTGATTTAGGAAAACAAATAATCCTATTTATTTCCAACTTTCCCTTCAACTAATTAGTGAACATTTTTAGACGCGAGAAAAATAATACGTGTCGATAGATCGAATGAGCTGAAAACTCTGCTTCACTTTGAATGTTCCTAGCGCTCCGTCCATCTTTTTTTTACGTCAGTGCTAATAGCATTACATAGAATGTAACAACTCAAATGCATTACTGTAAAGTGCAGTTTCCGTGCTCCAACTTAAAATTTGGAAATATGCAAGCTACTTGCATTTGGTTAATAGTACGTAAACATAATTTCATGTTAACAATATAATATTTTGCTTATGAGGGCAGAAAAGTGAATAATCTGATTGCACCACATTTTTACAACAGAAACGACAGCAATTTTAAGTGTGCCACATTTTCTTCAAATTTGTCATCTTATTAACATCTAGGTACAAATTATATTATTCCACCTTATAAAAAAAAATCAATAACAATACATTTTCTTGAATAAACCCTTACAATATTTAAAATACGATGACAACAATTGGACTGTGTTGTGCAGAAATGATCCAAGCCACATTTCTTTTTTACATCAATATGGTCTATAATGGCTTAGACTTTAGATCCATGTTGGCATCAATAAAAAATGTGGGTTGGATCATTTCTGCACAACACGGTCCAATTAGTCTTCAAAAACGGGCGGGTATTATCAAGTCTTTATTTTTTACAATAAATTATTGTTAGTTACTTCTAATTTTGAGCTGAAAGTCGGTGGTATACCCTTTTTAATATTCTAAATTTTAAAATATTTTAGAAAAATAGATTTAAAATACTAATTTGATCCTCATTTTCAAATACAACCTTATAATCGCCACATCGAATTATTGTTCCTTTTGCAGACCGTTTATAAAACATGAAACACGCTATTTATATAGTTAATTTCTAAATTAATAATAAGATATTATTTATTAATATATTATTTATATTTTGTGATATATCTTTGGATACATCCCTTGCATTGTCTAAAATTAAACCATATCTTTAACACTACGGCAGTAACGCCATCCATTGTTATAATTATAGCAAATGAACACTCATATTTTCATACATGTATAAAAAACTACATAATAAACTAGATATAATTAAAACTACCGGTATAAAAATACATGAGTGTATCTTGTACTCGAATTTCATTGTTAAAATCAATAAAAAAATGTCAATGCAATAATTTCAATACATGTGTTTATAAAACTAAATTAGCCTAAGAGACTTACAAAAGATTTGTACAGCATTAAAAATAAAGTTAAGATAGCATTACTATGTATAGTATTCGAAAATAATCTACGCGTTGGTCACATTCGGGAGAAATAGCATTTAAAATATGCTACGAGAATATTCCATAGACACATTACCATAACATGTCTAAATGAGACATCGATATATTATTTACCTAGATGCACAGTTGACACTCGGTAAATGGGACAGCAAAGTGCTTAAGCACTCGTTTTGCCTACAGTCGGACGTCGATAGAATTCTAAATTTCAAAATGCAAATTAAAGAACGCTTGCTCATTTCGTTTAAAAACCTACTTTATAACACGTGCTTAGGGTTATATTTGTGTTGATTTAATTACAACTTGTGATTGTTTTCTTTGTTTTATTTCTGAGACCACTTTTTAGGAGGATATTTGCAAAGAACTGTGCATCTAGGGTATAATATATTGATGAAATGAGAAGATAATTCACAAAATAATTTCCAATAAACATAGGAGATAGTTCACAGATCTCCATAGAAAATTTAACTCGCTGAATGTAACGTAGCTGTAAACTACCACATTGCCTCGGTTTTTTATAAGAATTGGGTACTTGAGTATGTTTGATTTTGTACACATCTTTATATGTACTAGCAAATAAAACAAAAAGAAACTCTTCTGTAAAATCTGCATCGAAATTGGTTGAAAAACTAGTCAGTAATTCATATTTTAAAGTCTATAATGAGCAAGAGTGGGGATGTAGTGGGAATTTCTTGCTTTCCCTTTCTAATGCACGTGCCGTTATGGCCCTGACGTGATTTTACTGATGCTTCTCTTTTCCAAAGTTTGAAGGTTACTCCAAATTTCAATTGCTTATAACTTTTATATTAACATATCAGATTTAGTCAAGAGATTCAAGTATTGTAAAATTAAATATCAAACAGGATAAGACGCATGCAAGTAATTTCATCTAACGGTACGCAGCGGCTCGACTGTACCTTGGTATTGCTTAAGTCTATGGGCGGCAGTTACGGCTTACCATCAGGTTGACCGTTAGCTCGTCTGTCCACTTTGGCAATAAAAAAAATTGGGGACGTAAAATTACATACCTATTTAATTCTACTTACACACACATACACAAGCTCACGCCTGCATCTCCGAAGGGGTAGGCAGAGGTGCACTAGCCAACTAGAACACCCACATTTCGCCGAGCTTAGTTTCGTCCCAGATGTGATAGGGGGCGAGCCTATCGCCATATCGGGCACAAATTCCAGACTCCGGGCTGATATGGAAAAATCCAATATCACTTTGCCCGACCCGGGGATCGAACCCGAGACCTCAGGACCGTAATCATACCGAAATACCACCACGCCACCAAGGCAGTCTAATTAATACTACTTGTATTTTTTATATAATAATACGCTAATATCTATGTTATGTAAAATATAACATACTTTAATAATCTCGAATATTACATAATTCTTATGTACACTCTCGTTTTAAAATAGTAAATAAGAATTTTTATTAATAGAAAAATACTCAATATTCATTACACAATGTAATGCATTTCTAACAGCTAAGATAATGATTGCTTTGTGATGCATTTAGATAATAACATTTTAATCGCATTTTGTTTGAGATATTATAACATTATTAACGCGTCAACCATTTTATCGACTCCGATAAGCAAATTAAAACATAATATTGCTCGAGTTAATTTCTTGTAATCATAGTGTACCTGGCAATATAAAAAACTACGAAATAATCAATAAAAGTAATTTCAATAAACGCATCAATTTTAGTTGCTTTTCACGCGAAATCGTTAATAAAAAATTCATCGAATTTAAATCCAAAACGTAATTGACATTTAAAGAGCCTAAAGATTCATTTTCAAATACACATTTTTTATGACCCACCTCGTGCTTGGCCGTAACTGCGGGTATTTCCCCTATCATAGAATCTTGGGTATAATAACAGAGGGTACTTTCTTGCAATATCTATGCCAGGCAGCGCCATAACGACTTCTGCACCTATAGTGGTCCCGCCACACACGGTAGCCCAGCGCAAGAATTGTCAAAATAGCAGGCACGGCCGCGACATACTTCCGAGACAAAATGCCAGGCAAAGCTAAAGAAATATGTATAAGGACATCGCCTGTGTAGTTGGGATGCCGCATTGCGCCCCAAAATCCTGAGACGATCAGTTTATTCCCGTGGAATGTTGGCATGGAGTCTACGTCTGTGAATATAAAAAATCATATCAATGTGAATAAACCACAACTTGTTATCGTTACATGAGTTATGAAGCAAAATCAAATGTATTATCAAAACTACAATGCATGGAAAGAGGAAATGATTAAATGTTTTTATACAGGCTGTTTCACAAAGTTGGTATCAATAATAACTTCATTTTAAGAGGGGATGACTAGCAATCTAGGGGTAAATTTAAAAATTTCTAAGTTTTTGAATAATAGATTTGTGATGCCACTTCCAACAGGTCGATCTGGAAATCTTTGGTGGAGGTCTATGTTCAACAGTGGACACCTATGGCTGATGATGATGATGAAAAAATAATTCTGGCCGATTGGGTCGGCTGCAGTACATTTTCAAACTATCTATGCTAATTGCGACGATTTACCGGTCTCTATCCAATTTTAAACATCCCTATGCTTAACAATTTATTGAAAAAATTAAGTTATTTTTTTTATTACGCTTTAAATCGTTCTCTCTGTGTGTGAAATTATTATTAGTACCAACTTTATGAACACCCGGCATAGGAATAATTATTTAATGAAAATAATTTTATAACAAAATAATTGAACTAAATAAATTTAAAATTCTCCGTCAACTTACTTGCCAAGCTGGGATGCAATGGGTTTGCCCGGAACTTGTGTTTAATATCATTACTAGCAAGCATAATAAAGAATCCCAATGTGAAGAGCACAAAAGCAGACACCAAAGCATTAGTCGACAGAGTGAGATTGCCATCTGCCACATATTTAGATATGGTTGTGAAATAAAACGGATAGAGTGCGCTGCTCACGATCTGGAGGTATCCAACGCCCTCAGACTGCCAGTAAAATGTGCTTGTAACTTTATACTCTTTTACAATGAAGTTAAGAATGTATATTATTTGCATCATTGAGTATACTATGATGGTGGGTTGTAACTGTACTTTGGTCAAGATCTCTTTGTAGTTGTCTATGGTCAGTTTTTTATCTTCTAACTGAAGATCAATGCCTCGAGAAAGCACGACAAGTAATAGGATCAGCTGAAAGAAAACAGGCCATTTTATAAAATTAAATTCAGATTCAGGTCATTATTGCATATATTGTATGCAGCTTTCAAGGTCTTGATAACGTATGGAAATATATTTTCCTCAAGTCTATTAATGAGTTGACTATATTAGAGGTATAATAGGTATGATAAAGCAATATTAAACAAAAGCTAATAATTTTTCCACTGCATCTAGTGCCTAGTTCCCATAATACAACATAAACAATGTAGGATGATTGCCATCAGATACTACTACCAGCTGATATACCATCCTGAGGTCTGGGGTTTATTCCTGGGTCGAGCAGTGATATTTGATTTTATATTCAGTATCTTACCGGTGTCTGAAATTTGTGCCTAATATAGCAATAAGCTTGCCCCTTTCACATTTGGGGCAGAATTGAGTTTGGCAATGTGGATGTTCTAGTTCTCTTGTTTGCCAACCCCTTCAGGGATACAGGCGTAACTTTATGTATGTTTTAAAATATGTATTTAAGACTGCATCGGTGACGTGGTTGTATTTCGGTACGATTACTGTCCTGAGGTCTCTGGTTCGATCCCCGGGTCAGGCAAAGTGATATTGGATTTTTCCATATCAGCCCGGAGTCTGGAATTTGTACCCGATATGGCGATAGGCTCGTCCCCTATCACATCTGGGACGGAACTAAGCTCGGCGAAATGTGGGTGTACTAGTTGGCTAGTGCGCCTCTGCCTACCCCTTCAGGGATACAGGCGTGAGCTTATGTTATGTTAAAATATGTATGTATATAGCCCGCATTAGGCCAGCGTGGTAGAGTAAGCCTAACCCCTCTCATTAGTAGAGGAGGCCTATGCCCAGCAGTGGGACAGTAATATTACAGGGCTAATATTATTATAGCATTATAGAGCATAGACTATAAATGTGTTTACAGTGCAGTTACTTACAGTAGTGATGTTGCAAATTCTTGAAATCCACACTTTTACATTCAAATTTTTAATGTAGCAATGAACCTCTCTCCCCACGAAAAAATCATACAATCTGTATCCAGTGTTTCCATATGAATTCAATTCAGTGTTTTTGAGACTACGGCTGTTTATGTAAACTGCAACACTCAAAATAAGCCCAAATGTGTAAGCCGTTGCTGCCAGTTGTAAGTATCCATTGAGTATTTCCTCTTTACTAATTACTTGTACATATTTCAATATGTAAATAAAATTAACAGTAAATATACTCGCGAAGAATCCATTGAAACAGTATTTATCACCACTTCCGTCCATCAAGTCAGCTTTAGTACCAAATATGGGAATAACAGCAAATACTGCTTGTATAAAAAGTTGGCCTACAATGAGTGCCAGAGATTTCAAACTAAACCAGAGTTTTAAATTCCTATATTTATTCAGATCTACGTTGAGAGAGCATGAATGATTACATGATATTAAAATACTGAACACTGATAATGGTATAAGAAGGATCAGAGTTGCAACCCCAACTCTACCACCAAATTCCCATCTATTTGAAATCTTTGTCAAACTACTGATGCTACTCCTCAAAGGAGTAGCAAGCTTTCTCATCACCGATTTGGACTTCTCCCGGATTTCCTCATCAGTATTTTCTTCATCGGAGAATTGATCAAGTGACTTACTAGCCGACTTACTGTGAGTGAGAGATTTGCTGATACTTCTCCGTATTTCAACATCATCAAATTTATCTTTTATCTCTCGCAGCCTACTCGAGCGCCTCGGCGTCGACTCAGGTTCCACTGATCTGTTCCTCAAGCCGTAATTAAAATCATTAGTGTCTAGGCCGTTGACCTTGCCCAATACAAACTCGTTCTGTGCCAACGACACATCCTTAATAGTATATTCGAGTCGTTTGGAACGTGCGCTTTGCAAAGCCTCGATTTTAGACGTATAGTCCACAAGTCTCACGGCTATATCAGTTTTAATAGCGGGCCTCTTCGAAGGAGACTTCTGTATAACTTGAGGCTGTACTTCAGCGGTTTGTTTAGTCTCTTTAGTGGTTCTGGAAGGGGACTTACGAGCGGGAAACTTCGACTCTGGCTTTCTACTAGGAGATTTCCTTGAGGGAGATTTCTGTGCAGACCGCGCGGGAGAACTTTTCCTGGGCGAACTTTTGCGCGTTCTGGCGGGAGACCGCACTGGTGATACACCTTTTCGAGTGCGCACCGGACTTGTGCTCGCAATACTAGTTCTAACACGACCGCTTCTTGTAGACATGCTGTAATTAAATAATAAAAAGACTGATCACTTTTTTATTCTAAAATTATCACGAAAAGCCACACGCAGAGATAAGTAATTACCTGTCACGAGAGAATATACATCTATTCACAGTGATACGTCTTGTTTTATTATAATTTATATTTTTCAGGTGTCACAATAATATTCACAGAGTTTATAAACAAATTCATGCAACCGAATCAAAAAGTACACAACACGTTCAAAAACGCAAAAACGAACGAAGCCAAGCGCCAACGACGCTAGAATGAATTTAAAAAAGCCTCCTGTGATTGGCTAAAAATAAATGTCACTATCTTTAGATGTTCTATCTTCCTCTATCTTGGTAAAAAAAAAGGATAGGCGAATGATTATTATATTGGCTATCCTGATGAAATAAACTTCCTAGTTGTTTGATTGCAAAAACCGTAATTTACCGATAAATTCTGATTACTGAATCAGTTTTCATTTACGTAACCGTTAACTTATGTAATGGTTTTTTCATCTCTCATTTACTTAGTTTACATGCCCTTTGCCTGGGACATGATAGGTGATATTTTCATTGTACAGAAACCTTGATAGCTGGTCCATAGTCGTTAACATTTGTTTTGGGCCTACCTAATACCTAGTTATACTTTTTCAAGCATATAGCGGAAAATATTTGGTTTAGTTTTTACGGCCGGCTAGGCATCATGACGTCAAGCACTTTTGGGGGATTCAATCCCGGGAAAATGGTGTTAGAAAGACCCGAACGAACTCGCCCGACCTAGGAAAAATACAAGCTGGGCCCTGTTATGTTAAAAAATGGTTTTTGGTCATGACTTTTATTCTTTATTTGGGTAAATAGCAAATTGTCAGGGTAGACAGTGTCTCTTTGCGTATATGGACTGCACGCCACTGTGGTGGTGATGATGGAAGTTTAAATGGAGATAATGAGAATCTTTATAGAATAATAAATGTTATATAGCTCCTTAGATTTCAGATGTCCATTCAGGCCATATTGATGTACTTAAGTCCTAGACAGTGACGTGTACAGGCATTTGGATTAGGGTAGACAAAAATCATGCATCATTATTATCTTCAATTTATTCTTGCTGTACTTTAACTATCATGATCATTCTCACGTCGATTTAAAATAATACACCCAGCGCTGATTTGAAAAAAATGTGTCTTAGTGTAATTTTATAAAATTGTCAGGGTCGACAATGTCTCTTTATCTATATGGAATGCACGCCACTGGTCCTAGATAGGCACTGGGAAAACGGAAATAAAAGAATCGTTGTCGGTAGATAATTTATTTGTCTTACAGCAATATTTTTGATAATATTCCTACTTGAGCGAGTAGGTAGATACCCGAAATAGGTACACTAAAATACTTCTGTGTAAAGCCAAAATATCTATAAGAATTTAGGTAAGTACCTACATTATAATATGCAATGCCACTTCTAGCAACAAATGTCACAAGTATCGATTAAGATTGCCAGCGAGTTCTAATGGTTCTTGTTTACAATCGTGCCGCTCTACAGGTACTCCGTGTTTGTTTATGATAAATTTAGTAAAGTTCCATTTTATAAACCCACCCTTCGGTGTCCCTTGTTTTAGCTGAAAATAAACACGAAACTTTAAGTAGGTACCGTACCGATTATGGCAAATCCATGGACGTAGAAAAAAAGAGGACGTAGCGCTAGCAACATTTGAGAGTAAAACAAGGATTTCTGCTGATCCGCTATCAACACGTAATAGCGGCGACTTCGTGCTAACCCGCGGACACGAACTCGACGGGAGCGGAGCGGTGGCGGCGGCGGCGTGGGGAGCGGCGCGTTTCAATGCATAGATTTAAATGGAACTGGCCTGGAAGGCAGCGATGCGACGCACTATGGGACAGAATCGTGCGTACCGTCTCAAAAATCTGTAACTTTTTTGTTATCCACGATAAACGTATGAAATTTTGCACACAAAATCTTTGATATATAGGCTTTCAAATAACAATAACAGTAAAATGTAAAAATAAACTTTAGTAAGTAAAAAAAATATTTAAAATAAAAAAATACAATTTTTCAATACAAAACGTTAGTTTTGAATACAATAACAAATAGTTATATACAAAATTTTACCAAAACTGTAAAATTTATTTAAGGTTACGTAAAAATAAACATTATTTACAAAAGATTAGTTAGCTATTTCTTCAATATTTAAAAAATCCATAGCTTCCTCCCACAGAGCTTTTAAAATCAGGCATCTTCGCATCTTCAAATAATATAATTATTGACAAAACGGCAAAATCTCTTATAATACTTTCTCCGTGTATGAGAATTTTATGTACTGATGATGGTATGTAATATCAACTGTATTTTTCCACATATAACTCGGCTGTTTCTCGGGAATATTGTCCGAACCTTTCTGGATTGACAGACACGCCTGATGCTAAGCTCTGTAGAATAACGCTATAATCTTTTTATTCGTCCTTTTGATTTGTTTTTTCTGATCGCTCTTCATAAAAGGACAGCTCTTCTATTCCATACGGTTTCACGTTCCCCGGATGACGTTGATGTCGAATTTGAAAGCAATTTATCAATAAATTTTACTTTAAATTCATAAGCTCACGCCTGTATCCCCGAAGGGGTAGGCAGAGGCGTACTAGCGAACTAGAACACCCACATTTCGCCGAGCTTAGTTCCGTCCCAGATGTGATAGGGGGCGAGCCTATCGCCATATCGGGCACAAATTCCAGACTCCGGGCTGATATGGAAAAATCCAATATCACTTTGCCCGACCCGGGGATCGAACCCGAGACCTGAGCACCGTAGTCGTACCGAAATACCACCACGCCACGGAGGCAGTCATTATGTTAAATTCCCCATCCAACCACGTTATTATTTTTGCAAAACCTATCTGCTGTTCGATTAGATGTTGTCCAGCATACATTAAAGTGAGAAATAAAATATTGACTGATATTGCGCACAAATTCTTGGCTTTGGGAAGAAGATAATGTATTCATAAAAATATATATAATTTACGCCAATAAATTATGAATTCACTCATATTGACTAATTATTATAACTATATTAAACTATTAATATAAAAGCAAGTAAATTCGAAGTTCTTAGTACATTGTTTAGTAAACTGTGAATATCAGTGCCTTATAGAGTATGCTTTTGACTAGTGACATGTGCTTTGATAAGATTATTGTACCTGAAATACAAAACATATTACGTTAATTATTATCGTGGTTGAGTAAAAAAATATGAATTGACCACTATTCGCATTGTGGTAGATAGCAAAATGAAAATATTAAGTAAGCGAATAATCACCCCACGTAACTTCAAGTATGTGTCAAACCCGAGATAAAAGGTAAAACATGTAAACTGAAGTACTTTTACAATAGTTAAAATTATATTATAAAACAAATAAATACATTTCTTGACTAATTACACCTCAAAATTTATTTTTTTAATTTTTGACTTTTTGGGCTTGACATACTAAAACGGATCTAGGCAAAAAGCGGGCAGATTCGGGCAAAAAAAAATTTCATGCCCTTATTATTAAAGGTCTATAGGATCTTATTGTATAAAAATCTAAACAGCGCAACGCGGCGCAAACCTTCAAAAGTCTATTTGAAAATTTATAAAGTGAAATTTTTGACGTCGTCAGAAATAATTTTTATTTACAAAGTACACTTGCACTTTCTAGATTTTACTTATTTATTTGAAAAGACGACACTAGAACCTTTATAACAACATATAACACATCTACGTTTGGTAAAGAAAGTACACAGAATTAACGCTGTGAACTTTTGGTACGCTACAATAACTGAATGGCGTATTTACAATTGTCGACTTCAAGTGCCTATTTTTATATTAAAAACATGTTCAGTATATATATATTTGCTGATAAATTATACTTTGAACATCCCTTAACATATATCCATCATAGATATAACTGAAATCGTACTTTCGTCAAAGGTATTTTTGAGACGGTATGCACGGTTCTGTCCCATAGTGCGACGACCGACCGGTCTAGCAATACATTACCGCACCGCTCCCGCGCCGCCGCCGCTGAGTTCGTGTCCGCGGCCTTAGTGTGTGCGTAGGGCACTTTTGAGAATGCGCGTTTGTGTGCGTGGGTTATCTGTGGCGTCCGTTTGTTTAACTGTAGACGAAACAATGTCCTTTATACGACCGTTGGAAAATCATAGGTACATTTAATTTGAGAGACTTGATGGCGCTCCGCAACTTCAGTTCCAATTGCACCCTAATTACGGGGCATAAAGGAAATTCTTACAAAAATCTCTATTATCGCCTATAGTTAGCTAATGGGCCACATTTCCTCTAATCTAAGGCCAAGAAGCCCACCTGCTACTGGGCCGTAATCAGGCACCATTTTAGGGGTCCTATTTAGATAAATTTTGACAACAAAAAAATAAAACTATCGCTTTGATGTGTATGAATACACATAGGGCCTTAGGTACTTATAAAAACATTTTCGCTTATCTTTTCGCTAAGAATAGCCTATCACTTTTTTCCTTGCGCTATATTGTTTAAAAAGTAAAGGGACAACCTGTGATTTAAGCAGCGATTAAATATTTTTATAAGTAAGGGGCATTACAGGCAGTCAAGTTATAATAAAACTGATTTGCCTTCAAATACTTCCAGAGTGGACTAGCGCCTTCGCCATTGACATCAACTTTTTCGAATATATCAAAAATGCTTGTAATATCAAAATTTTCATCTTCTTCCCCAGTAAATTGCCAGCAAGGGAACGCTAAAATTCTTAATCCTACAAATTATATTTGAAATTAATAAATTCACATAATCAATGAATTTTAACATCATGTTTGAATTGACAGCCTCCGTGGCGCTGCAAGCGAGCAGCCGGCTATGAAGCGAGAGGCCGCGGGTTCCATCTTTGCACCGAGACAAATATTTGTGCGGCCCACAGATTATTTGTTTCGGGTCTGGGTGTTGTGAGACCGTGCGTCTCTCGTAATTCCTGATTCCCACGACCCATGGGCCAAGACTCGATCTTAGTCTGGGGTCAGGATCAGGTACATATGTGACAGTTGAGTGTTATTTATTTATTATTTGTGTCAATGTAACCATAAGTAGCATGTCATTAATCTAAGCACATAATAATATTCAAGTGTAAGTACTTGTAAAAGTAAATATACCCTTGGTCTCTCCATATTTTAGGATAAGCTCATTAAATTGCGCGTAATGATTATCAGCGAGACCGCATTTCGATGAGACGTTAACTATTATGCACACATGTCCCCTATACACATCCAATTTTACATTGTCTCCTTTCGCGTTCTTAACAGTGAATTCATAAATCGATTTTGCTTTATTGTAGTCTGGATTTTCACTTTTAATAGGTTTATTCATCTTTATATACAAATAAAATTGCTAGAAAACAATAAGCACATCGATTTATGAAGTAAAATAAAAAATTACAATAATAAATAAATAATGATGCTATGTCATTTGCTATGAAATAAAACTGAAAGATGTAAGTTCACAAGTGTTATATTGACATACATTAGGCCAACAAATAATTTAAATAATGCAATTTTAATTAAGGAGTTTATATTTAACAAACACAGGTCACGCTTTTAGACACAAATGTGGTGGGTAAAGACGCAATTAGTACATAACATAACATAAGCTCACGCCTGTATCCCCGAAGGGGTAGGCAGAGGCGTACTAACGAACTAGAACACCCACATTTCGTCGAGCTTAGTTCCGTCCCAGATGTGATAGGGGGCGGAGCCTATCGCCATATCGGGCACAAATTCCAGACTCCGGGCTGATATGGAAAAATCCAATATCACTTTGCCCGACCCGGGGATCGAACCCGAGACCTCAGAACCGTAGTCATACCTTAATACCACCACGCCACGGAGGCAGTCGTGCAATCATTAGTGCAATCGAAATTTAAATTTAGCCACAATTCCTTGAGCTTATGTCTCTTTGTGTTAATGGGGGCAAACTTATATCTAAAGTAATTTTACTAATTATTGAATTGAGTGGTAGAGCCACGCTGTACTTGAGTGGTAGACAGTAACGTCTACAGCACGAATGGGCCGGCTCAACCGGTTTGATACCACTGTCTCACAGAAAACCGACGTAAAGTGGCAGCTTACTGTCAATTTCGTCCGGTGAGTGAGATTTCCGGTGGCCCATTTCCTCCCTTCCTTTCCCAATGCCTTTTCCCTCCCCTTCCATTCTCTCCTTTTAGGTTGGCAACGCGCCCATGATTCTTTTTGTGTCTTGGGTGATTATGGGCGGTGGAAACGCATGGCGATAAACATTCTTGTCATCAAGTTTATCACACTAGTAAACCAAGAAAGTTTCGTGGTGATATGCTGTGGCATGACTCAGGAGAGGTAAGTACCTATATGGGTGACACCATAAATTCGAGACGAGATCGAGCTTTACGATCTGTATTGTCATCGTTTTGACTAGTCATTAGTCTTAGGGCCAATTTACACCGGGATGACAGGGTCGGCACGGCGAGCCTAGCCGGTGAGCTTTCACGCGGCTCCGTAAACTATATGTATAAAGATATGTAGAGGTAGATAAAATTTTATAATATTTCACACTGAAAGTCTTCGTGACGCCTCTGCCGGCCATTGTCATCCCAGTGTGAATTAGCCCTAAATATACTAGAGTATGCCGGCAGTATAAGTTCAGTGACTACAGAAGCGTAAGAAATAAAAATACAAATTCTTCTCAACCTAGTATTTATTCATTTACAACAATAAATCTTACAACTAAACAATAATTACAACAATGTGCTCGTGTGAACACTTTCAAAGTAAACATAAGCTTGCTTTATGTGAATTAAAGAAAAATATATTATGTACTCAGATTAGATAGAAAGTTTTGATGTTTCGCGTGCTCGTTGCAAAAGATATAAAATATTAAATGCAAAATAAATGTGATGTTTCTTATTACTCCTAAATGTAATAATTTTATAAATAGAACCGTAAAATATAATATTCCAGTAAACAATTTGTATTTTACTACCACCACTACATTGAAATCTTCATATTATAAATCACTGTTTAATCTTAAGTTACAGTACCCTTAATACGAATTTTTCTCGAAATCGTAAATAGTTTATAGTTACTCTATACATGCGGAAACTACAACTAACTAATTGAAGTTTCCGCAAAGTGGCGCTGCTAGGCAAATGTATGGACAAAACTGTCTTTTCATAAGTTGGGTCTTAATTGTTATGTATGTCTGTCTTAGTAAACAATTGCTTGGATGTTCACGATACAGGCCTAGCCTAGTGTGAACATCGCCGTGAAATGTCAATGTAATATCTATATGTAATAATTAAATAAATAAATAAAGAAATAAATAAATAAATTACCAATAAGTATTAAGAGTTTTTTGAATACGTAACTAACGTACTCGTACGTTAAAAATGTTCCTAAACCGTCATTTGTATTTATATTAATACAAGTGTTGACGTTAAATTGTATAACATAATATTATAGCTTTCCTATTAGTGCTGCTAAATTTTATATGTGTAATGTAATAGCATTTATAAAATTGTATGTTCGATTTAAAGTATGTACCTCATTTGATGTATTGGGTGTTTTACCTTTTTAATAAAGATTATTATTATAATATTATTAAAACGAAAAGTCCTGCGAGACAGGCTCGACCTAATGCAAAGACTTTTTGATAATTTTGTAATATGTTTAAATTTTTTTCATTGGTTGAATAAAGTTTATTATTATTATTATTAAAACGCAAACTATCGTCGATTTCGAGAATCGAGGACTGTCAAAATAAACTCGTACTATACTTGTTACTGACAAAGAAAATATAGAGACAGATATACCTTTATTCTTAACCCTGAACTACATTGTGCAGCCTTTATAATAGGGACAGAAATATTCATTTAAAAACTATTCACCAATATTTCTCAAGAGACTTGACCAGGTCCAGTGGGTCTACGTTGGGGCCATGACGCTCGACTGGTACACCATCTTTGTCCACGATGAATTTAGAGAAATTCCACTTGATAAAGTTTCCGAGGGTGCCTCCTTGTTTATGCTGTAACAAGACAACAAGATCAGAAATATAATTTAGCATCTTTTAGGTTTGTAAATAAATACATTATTTTTTGTATCGCAGTTTGTTATACGCGCAAAATAGCTTGAATCGAAATGTATGCACTTCATTTGTCATATATGCCTCCTAGCGTCTCATCATCCTTAAATCCGTAAAATCAATTTCTTAGCAGTGTCTTTTGTAATGAGAAGTTATGAAAACACGTTGAATTAAGATAATATTATGTCTTAATTAATATATATGATTTCGTAGCAATCTGGTATACAGTCAAATGTCCATATAAAATTGTTTATTATCACATCGTTAAGAATGAGTACTTTTGAATCTGACATGATTAGGCATAAATTCAATTGTTGTTGTGACTGGTTGTTATGACTAAAGTCCAACTGCTTATTATAAAGTCATACGTACTATACGATGACTCATCAATAAATATCTATCATTATATATCATTAAACATACAGCTCTATTCAAAATAACACAATGAAAATCGAGACTGTAAAAATGTGTATCCCGATTCTCAGGAATAGTTTAATCTGTCGCAAATCTCCCGCATTCGCGATATGTCACTAAAGTCGCGGGAGGTCACGTGCCGAGACTTAAATAATACATGTACATAATCATGTAAAATGTAAAGAGTAGGATGCTATTCTTATTCAGGTCATCGTTGTATACGAATTGTATATTTTGAACACCTAGGTACCTAGGTTTTATTTTATTGTTTTTTTTTTTATTAAAGAGCACCAAACTCTTATCAAGGGTTACTTGACCGAATACAGTCCTGGTAAGGGTAAATTAATTATAATTATTTTTTTCTCTGCATCACCCAAAGGTTGACTGATAGAGAATGCCTCACGCATAAAGTCCGCCTGTACATGGTTATGTATAAAGTATTATAAAAAAAATGCATTTATTTGTATTTAATTACGCAAAGATGAAATAAGTTACCTACTTCTTCGTTATATTCATTTTGTAAATTAGGTACTGAAATCCTAATCAAACATAGCCCATATCAATTATTATCAAAAGATAAACGAAATAAAAAGTTAACTGATAATATAGTTCATATGAGTTCATATACCTCTCTACAATAGAATCGAATTAGAAATGTCCGATGATCTATCCCCGATAATTAAGAAATGTTAAAAACATCCAGTTTCTTTTTATTTAAAAATTCATACATATTATACACATAACATAAGCTCATGCCTGTATCCCCGAAGGGGTAGGCAGAGGCGCACTAGCGAACTACAACACTCACATTTCGCCGATCTTAGTTCCGTCCCAGATGTGATAGGTGGCGAGCCTATCGCCATATCAGGCACAAATTCCAGACTCCAGGCTGATATGGAAAATTCCAATATCACTGCCCGACGCGGAGACCGACCTCGACGTCCTCGAACCCGAGACCTCAGGACGGTAGTCGTAGTCGTACCGAAATATTACACGCCACCGAGGCAGATTCATAATTAATATAACCACGGTAAAATTTCAAGGCGACAAAAATCAATACAGGTGACCACATCGTCGTGTGAATATTTCATGATTTCCAGTTATAAACCATTTCAACGATGATCGATACTTGCGTGACACGGACTTTTTATAATAAACGATTATGTTGTGTTTATTTTATATAAGTTGATAAATTAAAGTCACAGTTGGCAACGCATCAATAAATTGCTTTTTAACTTTTCTTCTACAATAATCACAAGTTCAAACCTTAACAGACTGACTTCAAAACTTATACGATCGTGACTAAATTTATATGAGATTGGGACCACCCTTGGAACAAGCTCTATAATATGTCAGACTCAGATAACATTTCAGGTCAATTATGGTATTACTAGTTAAGAAGCATTCACTTGTACTAGGTGTACCGGTAATGGATATAAAATCTATGTAATTTGTAAATAAACTTTACAAGAATAAGACCTTGACGTTTTAACATGACGCAATCCTCTTCAGATTGTATTTTTGCTGAGCCTAAGTTTAATTATCAGCTATTGAGTCATACACAGACAAAATGATGACTATACATTACAGTCGACTGCCTCGGTGGCGTGGTGGTATTTCGGTACGACTACGGTTCTGAGGTCTCGGGTTCGATCCCCGGGTCGGGCAAAGTGATATTGGATTTTTCCATATCAGCCCGGAGTCTGGAATTTGTGCCCGATATGGCGATAAGCTCGCCCCCTATCACATCTGGGACGGAACTAAGCTCGGCGAAATGTGAGTGTTCTAGTTCGCTAGTGCGCCTCTGCCTACCCCTTCGGGGATACAGGCGTGAGCTTATGTTATGTTACATTACAGTTTTTAATTTTAATGTATCATACGTTTTATAGTTGACTTTATTGTTTTTTTTATCTTTACCACAAAAACACAATATATGAAATAACTATATAAATTAATTTATAACTTATTAGCATTTAAAAACGCGAACTTCTTGTATACGTACATACGTAAATCTGTGTGTAATCTCGGTAGGGTTAGGGGGATTGATAAAAAATCATAATTTTACAATATATTTACTATAATTTATATAAATTTTAAGTATATTCTTGTAAAAATATTGTGTCTACAACTGTACCTACCTTAATCTATAGATAACACTGGCTATGGAAGAGCAGTGGCACCTAACACAGGTATTTAATACTTAAAAGGAGTCACTAACAACTGTAAAATGTAAATTGATTGAGTTGGTGCAAATAAATATTTTTGTATTTTTTTTTTTTGTATAATATATGAGTTGTATAGAAACAAAGGTGGCAATCTGAATAATGAATGAATTGCGGTTATTCAATATTTTTCCTTTTTTTTGTAAGGTAGCTTAGAAAATTTCATTACAGTTATATTAAAATTACTTACTCAAGCAATATAAAATTGGCATACTAACACAAGAATAGATTTCTATTAGATCACAATGCAAAAAAAACACAATCGAAATAAAAATAAATCATTTTTCACATTGCCACCTTTGTTTCTATACTACTCATATTTCAGGTATATATGGTGTACCTAATATTACGATTATCTATAATCAAAAAGGCTATAAGTGTCCTTTATAAATTTTTTTTTTTTATAGAAGAGGGGGCAAACGAGCAAGTGCGTCACCTGATGTTCAGTGATCACCGCCGCCCATAAACATCCACAATACCAGGGGAATCATGGATGCGTTGCCGGCCTTTGAGGTAGATATAGGCTCTTTTCTTGAAGGTCCCTAACTCGTAACGGTCAGGAAACACAGCCGTCGAAAGCTGGTTCCACAATAGCATTTTTACTACAGTTCACATACCTTCAAGAATTTCCATAGAGGATGAGCAGTGTCCCCGTTGACATCAATCTTCTCAAACAAATCGAATTTGACTTTACGCTCTGATGCAAAACAGACAATATCCTCAGGGTTGCCAGGCTCCTGACCCGCAAATTGGTTGCATGGAAAAGCCAGGATACGAAGCCCTAAAATTTATCAATGCCCTAAAATAAACTATGAACATATACCCTAATATACTAACAGGTATTTCTTCTAGATGCCATGACACATTTTTTATTTCATAGGAAATTTTATTTATGTGATTTTAAGTTTCAAAAATAACAATGACAATTTATGAACCATACATGGCAAAAAAGAGTATGACGTGGGAATTTGAACTAAAAGAAAAATATTTTTTATCTGACTTATTATTTTCGACCGACTTCCAAAAACGAGGAGGTCCTCAATTCGTCTGTATTTTTTTTTATGTATGTTACGCGATATCTCTGCCGAATGTGGACCGATTTTCAAAATTGTTTGTGTTAAAAAATGTATTTCAAGGGTGGTCCCATATAAATTTGGTCTCGATCGGATTTGAAGTTGGTCGGTTAAATTTCTAAACTTGTGATTATATTCTACAAATAATTTTCAGCTAGAAATTAAAAATCACCCCCAAAAAGCCCATTAAATAACAATAAATAAAAATAATACATTTAAAGTTGTAGTACATTGGGTAGCCATATTAAATTAGGTGCTCTCATTAAATCCATACTCTTTTTTGTTAAGCTGTACTCAGGAAAATCTCTATGTAGTTTTAGTATGTTAGGATTTGCTTTAAATCTAGGCATAATATATCATTATGCCTTAGCAGCACATTGTAACATGGGCCATCATTCTGTAATATTTTTAACACTTAAGTCCAAGTCATGCTGAATTTCAAGAATCCAGGAAAGAAAAAATGTGTCATGCAAATTAATAAATAATGAAAATATTGATGAAAATATACTCTGGTTTACCAGAAATATAAATAATTAGCTACCCTTGGTGTAGTGACGACATATTATAGGCAGATTCTCACGATGAGTAGGGTGTTTTTCAAACATTTACTTGAAACTGGACTCCTCAGAGGGGGGTTCGACATCAGGCAGAAAGCCTGTGGTAAAAGCTAAATCTTTTTTGTGACATGCGTAGATAGTTACGGGTAGCTCGGCCTCCGGTGGCCCATATGCTTATGTATCATATATGTGCCCCGCCTTCGACGGGTTAAAGAAATAGAACGACCCCTCATTGAGGTAGCATAAAGGCAAGTGGGTAAAAAATATTTCAATTACAATTATTGTTTTAAAGTTAAGACCTGTGAATGTTTTTTTCTGTTTAACTGGGGGGTCTCTGCGAATGGGGTACTGAGACACCCCCCCCCCCACCCCCTCACCCCAGTGAAAATATGAAACATAAGTATGAGTAGTGGAGGGAAGGTGTGTTGTAGTATGTTCATTGAGGATTAGTGTTTTGACCTCTCAATGTTGGTAAGCTTAGTAAAATAAGAATAATTTGTAAAAAACACTAAAACTTTGAAGATTTCTATTCATACTGTAATTTACAGAGGGCAATCGAGCACAATATTAAAAAAAACATTATTAGGTATTAGTACTATCTAATTTTAATATTTATAAAACTCACCCTTGCTCTCTGCATATTGTTCATATAGTTCGTTTAGCTGTTTATAGTTGTTGGCGGTGAGACCGCACTGCGAAGCAACATTCACGATAATGCAAACATGACCCTTGTACACGTCCAGTTTCACTTCCTCCCCTTTTATATTCTTCGCCGTAAATTCGTGGATGGATGTAGCAGTTTTATAATCCGGATTACTTGCCATTCTGCTAAAGATAAACAATAATAGTTATCTAAAGTGTCGGCCGGTTGATCAATCGAGCGCAGCGTCGTTAGTTCCGATTTTATGATTGACAGAATATTGTGCAGTTCTACTCATAAACTACTTGTTCCAAAAAATAAAGTCAACTGTTGCATAACATTAAATAAGAAATAGTAATATACAATCTAATAAACTTATATCATGAAAACTTACATAGTACCCAATTGAGCCCTTGATAAGTAAATAACGTTACCAAATATAGGCACTACAAGCCTGGAAAAACCTCGAAAACCTATTGTCATCCTATCAGTAGACTTCACTTTTATAAATAGAGTACGTTCGAAAGTCTTGTGAAATTAGAATTTCTACAGTTTATTTGATTCATAGTTATAAGAAGGTAAAATAAAGAAATCAGTTTATTATCTTCGATATAACACTAAAGTAGTATTATTATTTCGAGTAATTTAGTTATTATTAAAAGATATATTGTATTAAAACATTATTCTGATAAATTATGTTTCCTTTGTTATTTATTTGATAATGTATCTGAACGCATCAACGTACATTTGTACTTGACAGTTGTAGTAGATCTTTAATAAGGGTTTTCCTAAACGATAAATATTTTTAATCAAACATGATTGAACAATAATTAGCTTTGAGAAAGACTAAAAACTGTTTCTACGCGTGCTGTGCTGATCACTTCGGGATGCTTTGGGATTTGCCATTGCGATCACGGTCGCCACTGTATCTTTTGGGTTGCGTAACTAAATAAAAAAATTGAGATATATTTTTTGAATTTTATTATTTTTGTTTTTATTTTATTTTATTGCAAATACTTGCATCACCTAAACAACATATTTTTATTATAATTTATATATAATATATATAATTATATATTTATAATTATTTTTATTGTAACATATTTATATTATATACATGAACAAAATATAATTAACAACTTGCCTAAACTTTGTGGACTTAAATAAAAATTATGATTATATTGAAAGCCTTATTTAAAATGTCAAATAATATGCGTTCATTATCAAATAAATATTTTGATAGACATAATTTCAGTTGCAAAGATGAAATATGTTTTACATCAAATATTAAAACAATTTTTCCTATAATTAAATGTTTTATTTGGTGGGATAAATGATTTTAGGATTTTATTTATTTTGACATGTATGCACATTTGACAATTGACCGCTTCCGGTTTTTTCTTTCAGTTTCCCGTTTCCGAACGAAATGCTGAATATTTTGCTGTGTGATTTTGTGGATGTTGGTTTTACTTTCATTGATATTACTTTGACTTCTGATTTCCACTAAGAAAATATTGGAACCACGGTACATATATAATATTTAGTCCTTTCAACATTGATCATGGCTTTCGTGGTGAACAACATACGTCGCTGCATATGTCTGAGGAGTTTTAGTAACCCGAATATTGTTCAGACCGCATCATATCATGCAAATGTAAGTACGCAGTACAATGTCAAGGAATTATTGATTGCACCACAAAGCGACTTAATTTCGTCGATGACCTTGACCGTTGATAAGCCCTTTAGGATAATGTATGTATCATAAAATCATCTTGCACTAAATCATCACAAAAATTCTGCTACGTGTTATACCTATAAGTTAAGGACGTTTTAATTTTTGATTACTTTTATCAATAGCAATAGTTAAATCGATATTTTGTTGTCATACCATTAATTTTTGCAATTGCAATGATTAATCATCCTCAAAAATGACTTCAAAGGCACAATTTAATTTCACAATGAGGTCAGGTTCACTTCAGGCAGGGGCCAGTTTTAAAAATTAAGCCAAATTTCTTAAATACTACAAGTAACTATGTCAATAAATTGAAGCATAATTATTTTACATTTTATTAAATGTTTTAACACATTTATATATGTATAAGAGGATACAAGTGCTATGAGCTTTTAACACAATTGCAGAATCTAAAGTATTTTGCTGCTAGAAAAAGAGTTGTTGTGTACTCCATTGCATCTTATTATGCAGAATGCAGACTATAGTCGGATTGCTAATTAAACGGAGTAATCTGACAGATCGAAATGTCACTTTCCAAAATAATGTTGCTTACTTTCAAAACGTAGTGATTGATCTAGTTCAATTTTAATCATTCAAAGATACAATAACTCAGTACTAGCTTGCAAAATTAGAATTTTATTGCGTATTATTAGGAATTTTAGCTTAACCCAACGAGTAAAAGACCGTGTCAATAATTTTGCGTAAATAATCACAACAGATACGCGAAATGATAACGATGAAAATTATAAATATTATTTGAGAAAAATTACGTTCCGCACATTCATAGCTTTTGTAGGTTTTGTTTATAATCAACTATGACTATAATTGCAGTAGACATGCCATAACTTAGCATGCAGTAATTTACTATGACTATAATTCAAAATACATGCAGTACTAATCACACATTAGGCAAGAATTACGAGTTTGAGTCGGACTTTAGAAAATGAAAGAATGAAATGGTTTACTAAATTGAAATGTTTAAATAATCTTGATCTTTTTATCGCAGCACTATTTAAATTTCATAAAAAAGTGGCAACATTCGAAATGTCAGTTTACTCCGTTTAATTAGCAATCCTACTATAAATTAAATTGCATTAAGCTATGATATATCTCTTTACCACATACATTTTACAACATTATTTCTTGTAGGTTATTGACCATTATGAGAATCCACGCAATGTTGGTTCCTTGGATAAGAAAGACAAGAATGTTGGCACTGGCCTTGTGGGAGCCCCGGCATGTGGAGACGTGATGAAATTGCAGATCAAAGTTGACGAGAATGGAAAAATCATTGACGCCAAGTTTAAGACGTTTGGATGTGGATCAGCGATTGCTTCCAGCTCTCTTGCCACCGAGTGGGTGAAGGGGAAGACTGTGGACGAAGCTCTAAAGCTGAAGAATACAGATATTGCGAAGGAATTGTCTCTGCCGCCAGTCAAGCTTCATTGCTCTAGTGAGTAAATAACTTTCTACCTGACCTTATCCCACCTTCATATAGGGTCGACGCAATACACTTTCAATCATGTTGCAGATAGGATTTGGCTTAGTTTTTACGACCACCTGCCTGCCTGACATCAACCCCCTCTGAGGGATCCAGTTCCATCCAAATTAAATTAGACAACGAAACTTCAGCTTGACCTGGGAATCGAACTCAGGGCCTACCGATCCACAGCACATATATGCTGCCACTAGACCAAAGAGGCCACTAATACGTAAATATGAATGAATCAATATTTCAAATATTCTGTCAATAGAGAAATTGAGTACATAAAATTTAATTTGTATAATGTATTAATTTCTGTTATTTTGTTCATCAACCACTTATAGCATTATTAAAAGTGTAGATTGCTTAGAAGTAGGGACAGAATAAATACTCCAAGCCAAATCAATTAGTCTTAACACATGTACAATGATTAGATAACAATAATGTATAGGATTACAATTATTATGTCATTTAATTAAGTATTGTAGGATTAGTGATATAATACTTTTAATTGATTCTCTGTTTTAAATCTTTCAATTGTTTTTCAGTGCTTGCTGAAGATGCTATTAAAGCTGCATTATCTGACTACAGGATCAAGCAACAGGGTCCAAAGAAAAATTAAATGCAATATGGATTATATTGGAATTTGGAACAGATCTGTGATTTGTAGAGTAAATAAGGCCTATTCATGAACCATTCGAATGACTAATTTTATGAAGGACCCTATTTCCAGTGGTGTAAAAGTTGACAAGTTGTATTGATTGTAGATTACTAAGTACCTATTGAGTAATGAGTTAATAATTTATTCACCACACTATAGGTAATGACAGTTTTCTCACAACATTGCAAAACTACTTGTCAACTTCTTTACACATTTGATGGGTTTAACGAAATGATCTTATTTTTCATCTCTTAGAGTTATGTTTAATAATTAGAATACTTTGAGGGTGTTATTTAGATATAAAATGATTGGTGGATAGGCCAGAGAAATGGGATTTAAGCTGGATTCAATTTATCCCTTGCAACAATGAATATTCCTTAAATTTTTAAATTATATTAGCAGCTTGATTTCAAATATATACGCACTTTAGAATGTAGTGTTATTGTTAGTAATAAATAAATTCGAAAATTCAAAGTATTTTTTTTCATCATTCATCAGAAACATTGACAAAATAATTTTATAGCCTCCATGGAATGTGGGAGTAGCTAGCTATGAATCCAGAGGTCGCAGCTTTAATCCTGAGCTGAGATATTTTTGTATGAATCACCAATATTTGTTGACCATGTCGAGACCATAAGTCCATGGTCTATTGATATAGTCTTACCCGAAACACGTCGCGTCAGGGTAATTAGGGCGTGTATTGTGATTAATATTTACAGTAATAGCTTATTCTGGTGCATATGAAATAACGAGGAGGTTGAGGTAAGGCCGTAAAAACTGAGCCCAAATCTTGTCTGTAATTATTGAAAAGGTGTTATGAATGAAATAAGGAAATACGTATTTTTGGAACAAATTTATTATATCAAATTCTTAAACTATAATCGAGTTATACATCCTTATGAGTTACATATTGTATCTAAGGCAATATGCCCAATTTCTGTAGGGCCAGCTGTGCCGCATCTGCTTTAGCTTGTTTCTTATTTGCACTAGCCACAGCAGGCTGGTATTCAACACCAGCCACTTTCACCTGCACAAATAACAAACAAAAATTGAAATATTTTTATTGGCTTATAAATCGATCAAGCAGACAATCTATGTAGTAAGTGGCTGTGGCGATGGGCGACTTTTTTTAAAACGGAAGCCGATGCAGCATTTTCTTACGATCAATGCCTATTTGTTAAACCACTAATTTGGTCAAGGGAGACAGTGGGATGCGTGTTGTATTAACCCTTCGCCACTGGTAAGTGGTCACCATTAATCATAAACAATGCTAGTGTAAAGGAAAGGTGTGGTATTTTAAATTATAATTACATCACCCATGCTGTTTTAGGCTGTTTTTATATTTATGACCTTGGGTGTTACTAATTGAATCACTTCGAGTATGTATTTCCTATTATTATGTTTAGCATGATAATGTTGACCAATAAACAATAATGTACAATACAAGAAACTAAAGAATAGTAAAGGCAATCCTCTGAAGTAATAAACTTACTTCATTTTTATTTATAGTTACCATAAAAATATCTTATAAAGTCGATTTCTCCATAGTCAGATAATCGTACTTATTATCTGGAAAATAATTTTGAAGTTTTGACAGATGTTTCATATATTATCAAATTTTCAAAATCAATTGCGAGATAAAATCATTGAAAAATTTGTCCATTACGGGCGACTTCTACTATTACTAATCTACAGTTAGTCCTAACCTCAAGTTAAATTGAAAATAAATATATGAATGACATGTAATTAATTACATGTAATGTACATACATGACATTTAATTAAATACAAATAGTGGTACAAGTCGCCCTAAGAATACGAACCTTGAACAGAAAGTTCTTCTTATGATCAGGGCCGCACTCGAGGCAGATGGTGTACTCGGGGGGTCCGAGCTTCTGCTTGGAGCAGTACTCGCCGAGCAGCGACACGGGGTGCTTGCCGCCCGCCACCAGCGGCGCCGGACACCCGCGCGGCCGCCCCGGACGCGGCTGCTTCATCTCAACAAACACATCACACGACATTATCTAATGTTTTATATAAATACTAGCTGACCCGCGCAACTTCGTCTGCGTATGAGAGAGAGGGTTGAAAGAGTGAGTAGTAGGCACCTATAGCACAATAATTCTAAGAGGTAATGGGATGATCTACTTCGGCCGTCAGTCACCCCGTCTCTCACACCGTCAGTCACACCGTCTGTCAAACCGTCTGTCACCCCGTCTCTTACCCCGTCAGTCACACCCTCTGTCACACCGTCTGTCACTCCGTCTGTCGCCCCGCCTGTCACCCCGTGTGACACTTTGTCTATCACTCAGTCGGTCACCCGTCTGTCACCCCGCCTGTCAAGTGACACCTGTAGACATCTGGCGGGGATAACTAATTAAATGACGATTGATCAGTTTTCGACCGGAGAGGAAAAATGATTAAATTACTAAAATGGCTATTAAAAAATAAGGGTTGATCGTAGAAGGGTGAAAATTGAGGATTTTATGTATTTTTGTATGTTGTATCATAAAAAAATAGAAATTAAAAATTTTGTCTAAAAAATAAAAAAAAAATTTAGGGGTGGACTACCCCTAACATTTAGGGGGATGAAAAATAGATGTTGGCCGATTCTCATAGATACCGGATAAGCACAAAAAATTTCATCAAAATCGGTCAAGCCGTTTCGGAGGAGTATGGCAACGAAAACTGTGACACGAGAATTTTATATATTAGATGACAGCCTCCGTGGCCCAGCGGGCGAGTAGCCGTCTGTGATACGTCAGGTCGCGGGTTCGATTCTGTGTGGCCCACAGATATTTGTTTTGGGTCTGGGTGTTGTGAAACCGAAAGTCTCTCGTAGTTCCTGATTCCCACGACACAAGACTCGATATTAGTGGGGTCAGGACTATGTGTGTGACTGTTGGGTGTATTTATTTATTTAATAAAAATCTTTATTCATCACTTATGACATGTCAAACTAGCATAATTTAGATTTAAGTATTTCTTATAATATTATAGAATGCTATGAATTTGGACTCAAGCAGGCAGGTATGGATACAGTTATAAGAATGAGGCTAAGAATAGGGTCATATGGAGAAAGGGGAATGGAGCGGTAAGAGGTTGTGGACCGTGAAGAGGGAACGGGATATGGCAGATACGCCGACAGGGAAGCGACGGGAATTATTGGAAACTAGTGGGATTGGATGAAAAATCTACAAAGCCCTATTCTAGGCTTCAAGCTAACCTACCATTGTTATCTTTATTGTTATAATTATGTAGGTATTATGTATAGACAAATATGAACAAGGTTTGCTTATCAATATTCAATGCCTCAGCTATCGACATGCAAATAGAAATATTCAACACACACATACATAAGTTTACGCCTGTATCCTCGAAGGGGCAGGCAGAGGCGCATTAGAGAATTAGACCACCTATATTTAACCAAGCTTAGTCTCGTCTCAGATGTGATAGGGGGCAAGCCTATCGCCATATCGGACACCAATTCCAGACTCGGACTCATACTGTAAAATCCATTATCACTTTGCGTGACCCGGGGACCGAACCCGAGACATCAAGACGATAGTCGTACCGCGCACGCAATACCACTATGCCACCGAGGCAGACTAAATTTATTAAGAAGCATCTATTATGATAAATTACGATTTTTTAAGGGGTTGATTTTATTATGCCTGCCTCGGTGGCGTGGTGGTATTTCAGTACGACTACGGTTCTGAGGTCTCGGGTTCGATCCCCGGTTCGGGCAAAGTGATATTGGATTCTTCCATATTAGCCTGGAGTCTGGAATTTGTGCCCGATATAGCGATAGGCTCGCCCTCTATCACATCTGGGACTGAACTAAGCTCGGCGAAATGTGGGTGTTCTATTTCGCTAGTGTGCCTCTGCCTACCCCTTCGGGGATACAGGCGTGAGCTTATGTTATGTTATGTGTGTAGATTTTATTATATAATATTTATGAATTATTATTAAATTCGGTCTCTACAACACCCAATAACAAATGAGGGCTGATTTTTCGCCATGTCAAAGTATATAATAATGTACTTACTCCCGTGCGGTACCGACTACTGACCTCTTCCTTGGCCTGTAGTCCGCGCGTGTCGAGCTTCACCTCGAGCAGCAGCGGCTGCAGCGTGCCCGTGCCTTCCTTGCCGAGCCCCTGCCCCGGGCTCCAGCCCATCTTCTGCAGCAGGTGCATGCCCATGCCGCCCTCCACGGGGGCTGCGCGTTGCAGCTGATCCTATACAACATTTATCATTTTAAATCACATTCTATTATTGCTTCTCTTTCTTCGTCTTTTAAAAATAATGGCTTCCAGGCATATGCGATGATTTAGCCAGTGTCAAAGTAATTATGTTTTCACAATGACCATGAGATCCAGACGTGGATGATCTCAATGCCCTGCTGGGATTATGGCGGTAATTCCTTCGAGTGTGGTGCCCCTCAGATGACCTTCACTTGGCGAATCGACCGAACAAAGCCAGCCAAGGCACCAAGCAAAACTCATAGAAGATCACCGGTTAAAAAGTTTCCACATTATACTGTCCATCTTCACTGAAGTTTGATGCATTAAACCACAACACTTAAAAGCAACAAACACAGCTCTAGAGAATAATATGAAATAATTTTAACAAACAACGCCCACCCTGTCAAGACTCCGTCAAAATCCCTTATCTTTCTTTTGAAAGGGGTTTTAATCCACAAGGGCGCGCCAACCCGTACCTTGTCCGTTGTGACAATGTGATTTTATGTATAGTTATAACATTAAAAAAAAAAACAATAATAGAGGGAAGTAGTGTCCGTTTCGTTTACTAAACTATTGAATGAGTTCACATAAAACATTATATTTATTCAGAGACATGAAATGTCAATTAAATTGTTTAATAATGTTTGTAATAGTACACAGATAATATAATCTTGAGTATGCTATATAACAAATTATAAGCTGATAAATAAAGTAGAAACTGTCTGAACTTTGCAGAAGACTTGTATATGACCTCACAAATTTATTTTTATGTTCAATATTTTGCAGATCGATTTCCTACCCCATTGCTGTATACTTACTTACCTCATTGTTTTGGGTACATAATGTTTGCATCTATCGTCATCCGCGTACTGTCGCGCGTGTAACGTAGCGCATCTCCTTATCACTTACAAGCTGCAACAAATATTCATGAATTCCCCGTAACAGCCATGATTTCCTATGAGCCGAGAAATACAAACAACTTTGCGTTTCAAACAACTCAAAGAACCATAGCTATGTTATTGACGGGACTGACTTAATTTTCCATACGTATTGTATATGCACACTGTTTTATAAATCGCAGTGTTGATTATGGATAAACCTCAAAACAATCGGGAAATGGTACACAAAGTAACAAAGATTTTTATATATTTTTTTACATTATCAGAAGATTTTTATATATTTTTTACATTATCAGTTTGATACGATTTTTATAAATATTAAAACTGGGATGTGGCCTGCCAAGGCAAGTTAATTTCGAGATGGTTATAATAGAATTAATAACTTTGTCAGTCGTTAATAAGGGGAAAACTGAATATTTGTTTGCAATATAAAGTAATGATGATTGACATGCCATTGTGTGGATGGCACGAGAATTACCATTACATCGTACACTGTGTGACAAACGGAGTGTAATGAGCGAACTCAACAGTTCTCTCTTTACACAGCACGGTTTTGAACTTTGATGTGTGATGGTTGTAGCAACATTTGCGATCTATATTGGCATACGTAAATACATATTATTTAGGGCAATATATTGTGCATTATTTTGTATAACACTCCATATATTATTTAAAATTATTATTATTAAATTGCAATGACAAAGGTTGTATATGGAAAATATTATTATTAACAAAATCGTACAGGTATTCCGGATGAATCGTTATTCATCTGGTGATATGACGAATATATTCATGAAATAACCGTGTTTAAGAGCATAATATAGAATTATTATATAATAATAAGTATTGAGTATATTTATGCAGTTGTCATGAAAAATGTGATTGTGTAATCTTCATACATGAAGTATGTTGCTACCGTTGTATGTGTATATAAATTTTATACTGGTGTTCACTCACCAAGTAATTGATATATTTTACTAAAGTATTATGAATGCATATCGCATTAGAGATAATTAAGATAGCATAATATTTGGTCATGCTATAGAAAGCGATGTGAATCTTAGACTAGAAACTCAGTAATTTACATAAATAAAATGTATAAATGGGAAAGGAACACAATACGATCAATTAATTATATTAACATTATAAATAAATACATATTAAACTATGTTCCACTATAATTATTTTGTCAACTAGTGCCATAGATAGAGTATTGTGAATATGTGATACAGTAATATAATAGATTCGAGTGCATTGTATAATAGTATGGGAGGAATGTTGTTACAACCATCATAAAATAGTAAAATGGTCAGAAAACATAATACATGTGTATTATAAGTTCTGACCGTAGATTATCGTCGCAAACAGCGTGATCCCGACCCACGACGCTCTCAGCTGAAAGAAAACGTCATTGCCAACAAATTAAAGTATCGAACGAAACCCATGACATTTATGCTCGCATTTGTACAAAGATAAGCCATACATTTTATGAAATAAACACGCACACATTCTGTACTCATGTTAATAACATATTGAGTTAGAACTTTTATAATAATATTTAATTATTTTAAACAGTATTCATGTTATTTTGGGAAAGATATTACTAACTGCAAAACAGCAAGGTGCTTTCAATGATTTAAAATTAATAGTACAATTTTAACTTATGAAAATATGCAACAATCCTCCAATTTATGTTTAACCATGAATTTAGAAATAAAAGTACAAAACACGATAACATGAACGCCAAGTTTCGTTTTACACTTTAATAAAATTTACTTATTTTTTTATAATTTTTATGTTGTTTGATTAATACAAAGTGGAATTTATTTGATGAATTATACAGTTATTGTATTGAATTCATAAAATGCGTAATAATCAAAGAACATATTCAATTTTAAGCATGCCAGTGAGCACTTCAATTCCAGTGCGAGAATCACAGATGAAAATTAGCGTATAGAGTCGTTTGTGTATGTAATAAGTTTGTGAAGTATTGTTAGATTAGCTCAACCATGAATTTGCATTTACGCGAGCGAGGACGTAAATATTTGTATGGAAAACGTCAGTTCACCGCGTAACCGCTAGAGGCGTTCAGGTGTTTTCCATACAAATATTTTACGGAGTCGCTAGCGAGTAATGTCAAAAACACTCATGGTTGGCCGACTGTTGGCCAATCATTTAATCGAACTTTCGACCAACATTTTGGCAAGCTGTTTATTGATATCAGTAGTCAGTACATATACAAACGCTCCGCGTCGCTAACGTGTTGCGAGTATACTGTATGAGCGGTACCTTCTTGGCCCAGGCCTGGGTTCCGCTGGCGAGTTCCTTGGGCGTGAGTATGTGAGCACCCGTCGTGCCCGTGAACTGTCCCAGCTTCGAATCCTTTGACCACCCAAACTGAAATATACTATACATTTAGGTACATTCATAGTCTGACTACATCGACTGCCTCGGTGGCGTAGTTGTATCGCTTGCATGTGACTACCATCGTGAAGTCTCAGGTTTGATCCCCGACGAGGATCAAATGATATTTGGTTTTTCTACTCTGTATCAGCCTAGAGTATGGAATTTGTGCCCGATATGGCGATAGGTTTGTCTCCTTTCACATCTGGGACGGAATTAAGCTCGGCGAAATGTGGGTGTTTTAGTTCGCTAGTACGCCTCGGCCTACGAGGATACAGGCGTGAGCTTATGTTATGTTATAGCTAATAATAGTATTTTTAGTCATGGAATACTAAACTTATGAAAATCTAGGATATATCACGTAACAGAAGTTTGACCCTTCTCAACAAATCGAAAATATAATATTAATATACCAACCCCATGTGTAATAGACATTTCATGCTCCTCTTGTTCTCTGCGAATCATAGACAACTTCTGTGACACGATCAACGCCATGTCCTAAAAACACATTTATTTTTATTATAAAGGAAAAAGTTACTTATTTTTTTTTATTGATTTCTTTTACACCTGCCATTATTGATTTTATGGCAATTTTGAGTTATGTTACTTACATACATTTTTTTTATTATATCTTTTCATTAATTACAATTTATGTCAAATTATGTCCAGCAGTGGTAGCCACAGGATGACCACCAACTGAACATAGCCCTCCCCTAGATTTCCAGATAGACTTGTTAGAAGTGGCTGGCATCGAGCAACTCCCTGTGGCTGGTAATATATTATCTATCAAATGATTTAAAGTCTTACAATAGCTGATGGTTCTACGCCGGGGGGATATGCCTGTGGCCCGGGAGCTGGAAGAGCTGGTACACTTGGCACTGATGTCAATTCTGAAATAAATATGCACGTTGTTATCTTAATGGCGCGTACACACAGGATCGAACGAAGGCGAACGAATCATGCCTGTTTCATTCACACAACAGCGAAAGTTTGTTAGTGTGAATACAACAGTGGGCTTAGCCAAGTGGTTTATGCGCTAGACAAATAGAATAGTAAGGGCGACTTGCACCACTATTACTAACCTACAGTTAGTCCTAACCTCAAGTTAAATTGAAAAAGAAATATATGAAGGACGTGTAATTTAATATATGTAATTAATTAAATGTCATCATATATTATCTGTTAATACATGTAGTACGTTGCATGTAAAGAATTACATGTCCTTCATATATTTCTTTTTCAATTTAACTTGAGGTTAGGATTAACTGTAGGTTAGTAATAGTGGTGCAAGTCGCCCTTAATGTATGAGAATAACACAAGAGTACGCCCCATTTTGCGTACTCTTATGTCATTCCCATACATTTATTATATTCGACTATTCTATTTGACTAGTGCATAAGCCACTTGTTAAACTAAAGCAGGTATAGATTCTTTCGCCTTCATTCAGCCGGTGTGTATGCGCCATAACACGGCAATGATTAACGCTAATGAATAACTTTCGATTGTATCTCGATTCGAATACGTCGACTGTTATATGTGCATGTTAGTCTTTGCCGTGGACAAACAGACAGACAGACGGACATGGTAAAATTATGAAGGTTTCTTTTTTGCCATTTGGCTTCAAAACCCAAACCAAACTGATGTTAACTAATGTGAGATTAACATAATAACATTGCTAGATCTACAATTATGTATTTTTTTTAATTTCTTAAACATAATGCCCTTACTAATAAAAATATTTAAGCGCTGCTTATCTTTAACCATAGGTTGTCCTTTTCACTTAAACAATGTAACGCAAGGAAAAAAGTGACAGGTTATTTTTAGCGAGAAGTTAAGCGAAAATGTTTTTATAAGTAAGACCCATCGTCATTTACGAATGTGAAAAAAACAGTTAATCCCGTTTAACCCTAAAATCATCATCATCAGCCATAGGACGTCCACTGCTGAACATAGGCCTCCCCCAAAGATTTCCAGATCGACCTGTTGGAAGCGGCCTGTATCCAGCGACAAAAATAATTGGATACAAGACTATCTGGAAAAATGAGTCCATTAATTAATTGTCAATAGTAAACACTCACGTGATCCAGTTGTGAAGTTCTTGGTGTAAGCAGGCGCAGGCGCAGCTGCAGCCGCGGGAGTGGGAGTGGGAGTGGGGGGCGCGGGGGTGGGGGGAGTGGGGGGAGCGGGCAGGGCCAGCGGGCCGGATGTGCTCCTACAACATTTATTCAACATTAACACAATTCAACTGTTGGATTTTTCCATATCAGCCCGGAGACTGGAATTTGTGCCCGATATGGCGATAGGCTCGCCCCCTATCGCATCTGGGACGGAACTAAGCTCGGCGAAATGTGGGTGCTCTAGTTCTCTAGTGCGCCTCTGCCTACGCCTTCGGGGATACAGGCGTGAGCTTATGTTATGTTATGTTAACTGTTAGTCTTATGGTGGGTACACACCGGCCAAACGAAGGCGAAAGAATCTATGCCTGTTTCATTCACACAACAGCGAAAGTTTGTTTGTGTGAACGCAACAGGCATAGTCTTTCGCTTTCGTTCAGCCGGTGAGTACCCGCCATTATAAAAATGTAGATCATTATTTCTAATACTGACAATGTAACTATAAAAAGTCAGTCATGAAGTATGTGTATTTAGCCCAAATAAAAGAAAATTAATATATTTGACGAAAAATTGTTAAAATTAACGTCTGTAATTTTAATAAGATACACAATAAAATTTTAAGTATTACTTACTTCACTATTTCAGGAACAACCGTTTTTGGCGGTTTGGAATTCAGCTTTGCTACTTGCTGTGAACAAAAATTGTATAAAAATAAAAACTAAAAACAAGTGTGGTCGATCCATGCTGTAGACAGTTACGTCTATAGCTCGAATGGTCCGATTCGACCGATTTAATACCACCGTCTTACAGAAAACAGACACAAAGTGGGAGCGATTTTATTCAGTGAGTGAGATTTCCGGTGGACCAATCCCTTCCCCTCTCCCTTATTTCCCAAACCCCATTTCCCTCCCTTTAGGTTCGCAACGCACCCTTGATCCTTTTTGTGTCTAGGATGTCCAACGATGGTAGAGATCACTTACCATCAAATGACCCATCGGCTGGTATGCCAGTCTCTGCTATTAAAAATAATCTGTGATCATGTATTTCATTATTTCGGGTTTAGGCTTTGTGGGACCATAACTCACTCGTAGTTCCTGATACCCACAATACAGATTAACAGTATAAATCAAAGCAATAAGTGAGACTTTTGGGTGTATTGAAATCAATAGTAATATTGTATTTACCCAATTTACCCAACCCGCATTAGGCCAGCGTGGTAGACTAAGACCTAACCCCTCTCATTAGTAGAGGAGGCCTGTGCCCAGCAGTGGGACAGTAATATTACAGGGCTAATATTATTATTGTATTTACCATGTCTTTCTTAGGTGGCGATACAGGCACCCATTCGGACGCTTTCTCTCTGTGTTGTGACCCAGATGATACAGGAAACTGGATACGTAATTCTTCCTTGTTTACTACTGCCACTGCGGTTGATTTCACCGGTAAAGGCGCTCCACCCTATTAAAAGAAGTTACTGAATATACTCATACAAATAGTAATGTGTACTATAAAAATAATCTTTTTAAAACTTTGAAATAATTACATTGAGTTAAAAAAATATTGTGTATCAAATTAACTTTGTTGGGTAATTGAGATTTAATGTTATTTATTTATTTATACCGTGTGTATATCAAGTGTAAATAAATAAATAAATAAATAGGTGATTTACTTTTGTTACAGCAACATGTTAAAAAACATATTATGATAAAGCAACTTCTTCAATAATTATTTTTTGAATGAGGTCATTCTTTGAGAACAGTGCAGTACACACAACAGAAATATCAAAACAAATCTCTAGCTGGTTAATAAATAATTAAGGATATAAACTCATTTGCAATACGCGCGAATTAACTTGACTAGGCTGAAGGTAGGCACTTCACTCGACCTCTATGCCTTTCTCTCGTTACGAACTTCACTCTAGTAATTGCGTGTAAAATATTAGTACATTACCCTGATATTCATGACTATAGGTGCTTTTTCTTTGACCAGGAATGGATGGTGGAATGCAAGTGTGTCTTCATTCTCGCTTATATCGCTGTCGTTGGATGACACAGATGACAGCTCGCCGAGTGCTTCCTTCTTCGATAAATGTTTACAGAAATCTGTCAGCTCGTCCACTGATTTACCTGGGCAAAATGGAAATTGTCAAATAAAATATAAGTTTTAGTTCTGCCTGTTTCAAGTCAGTTAAAAATGTACAGTCTGTCTAATTTAGAAACTTGCTATATTCACTATTCTGTAGGCAGCTAAATAACTATGTTCCATTAGAAACAAAGTCAGGTATGAAGTGAGAAACTAATTCTTTTGTCTCAGCAACACACACTCAATATTCTTCTAGTGATATTGTTAGCAAGAGTTGCCTCCTTGGTCATATATGGTCTGTGGACCGGGTGGTCCTGGATACGATTCCCAGTTTGGGCAAAGCAAATTTTCTAGTTTGCTCTCTTTTTCTCGGGATTAGAATCGGGGGTTTACGTCAGGCAGTCGGTCGTAAAAACTAAGGCAAATCCTCTCTGCAACATGCTTGAAGGGGTGTGTTGCACCGACCCACATTATGGTGGGATAAGGGCAAGTAGTTACAAAGATATTGCTTGCCTACATTATCTCCAAATTAAGCAAGAAAACATCCTACCTCCAGATTGTATAGCTGCCATGACTTGATTCCTAGTGTGAGGAGGCAGAGCGGCCGCGCCTGCAGGCACCGCACCATTCTTGAGCATGTTGATGGCATTCCTGCGGGCTACTTCTAGCAGGCGCTTCTTCTCACTGTCCGCTAGTTTCACACCACTTGGTGATCTGTTCAAGAACAAACTGTGTTATCTAATGCTTTTATAAAGGTTGATCATTGACAAAGTTAGTAAAAAATCTGCCAATCTGATATCAAATCAAAATTGAGTTATTAGAAGTTAGAAGCATGTTCAAATGTTTTTGACTATTGATCATGCTGGACTATTTGTAAAACATCTGAGCCAATTTAAATGTTGTTGTGTTGTATTGAGAAGGAAGCTTTTAAGCCACTCTTTATATAGACTACTATAAAAAGAGTGGCTTAAAAGATTACCTACTAAGGTTGAATCATTGTTAAGGAAAATATTTTCACATATTCAAAATCAAAGGCTCAAATATAAATATAGTCATGAAAGCAGAGCTGTTTGATAATGTTTGTATTAATGTTGATAGGGCTTAAGTTTAACTCCACTCTTATAACAAAAATGGTTTATTTAATGATTGACTTTTGATTTACGTCTTGAACAATGCTTCTGAACAACAATTCAGATATTAAATCTAAGTGAGCCTTAAAAATATTTTAGCTTACCTAGACCTCCTTCCTCTGTGTCTTGGTGAATAATGTCGAGTTCTATGCCTCGATGCTGAAGTTGACCTCCTTCTTGACCTTGATCTATGGCGAGATCTTGATCTGTGACGAGATTTCGACTTGTGTGGTGATTTCGACCTGTGTCGTGAACGGTGTTTTCTCGACGTCGATCGAGATCTTGAGCGGCGTGACTTACTTCTAGACCTGAGTTGAGTGGGAAAATAATATTTAATATAAATATATTTACTAATTTGGAAAAAATTTAATAATGTACTGAAAATAATAACATTTCAAATAGAATTACTATTGAATTCTTTTTTTCTACCTGCCCTTCTCCTATCTTAATGTGGGATCGGCACAACACACTTTTTCAAGCATGTTGCAGAGAGGATTTGGCATGGTTTTTACGACCGGCCGCCTGCTTGACGTCAACCCCCTGTGAGGGATCCAGTCCCGGGAAAATTAAATTAGAAAATTTGCTTTGCCCAACCTGGGAATTGAACCCAGAACCCAGTCCACAGCCACAGAATCACTATTGAATACTGGCAGAAATATGCTATTCATTACTTGTGAAACCAAACGTCCCTTATAGTTTGCTCCACAAATACATAAATGATTATGAAAGCACAAATATTTGGCAAATAATTTTCTGGTAAAGTAATGTATGGCTAAACTCTTGATTTTTTTATATCGTTTTATGTGGATATGGCCAATGTAAATGCCTACTATGAAAAGGAATATGCAATGGAGATTACAGATTGCAATAAGAAAAGGGGAAAAAATGCAATGGGAGAAGTGGCATTTATGTCTGCCAATATCTCACTCATTGTACATTGATGGCTATCTTATAGTAAGACAATTGGGTACTTGGCTATTTTTTTAAAATTAATTTTATACAAAATTTATGTCGTCTAAAATATAGAACAGAAAAAATATTGAAATATTTTCAAAAATAAAAAAATAATAATAAGCCTTTGAAGTTTGGTGTAACCTTCAAATTGCGAGAAAGAGAAGCATCAGTGTAATCACGTCACGCCATAACAGTACGTGCGTTGGAAAGGGATATCCAATTCAGAATTTAAAATATGAATTACTGCCTCATTTTTCAATCAATTTTGATACAATTTTTACAAAAGGGTTTCTATTTGCTATTAGGGGGCGTCCATAAATTACGTGAGGTGTTTTTTTAAATTTTCTGCACCTCCCTCCCCCCCTGGTGAGATGTCGTGAGATTTTATTCAACCCCCTCCCCCATCCCCAATCTCACGTGAGATTTTTCAAAATGTGAGTTTCTTACGTAAACGCGTTGGATTGTTATTGTAAAAAGAAAAAAACAAATTTGCTTCGTGCTTTTATTTACGACTAGTTAAAACTAGTAATCAATATTGCTGAGAGTTTAATAATAATTTAAGTGTAAGTGTAATAAAATGTAATAAAAATAGTATAAGTGTAATAAAAATTTAACAATAGAATACATAAATCGTAACTACTGTGATTAAAAAATAATACCTACTCTAATTCAGTCCATGGAGAATCATGCACGGTCTCAAGAGAGACTATCCATATGGTGGTTTGACAGTCGGTAAATGTATTACATTTACCGACTGTCAAACCACCATATTTGTTGAAGTATGAATGAAATTATTTTCTTTCGAAAGAATTAGTAAATGATGTTAGTCGTATTACGATTACGCTTAAGATTAAATCTTAAGCATGTACAATCTGGATTAAATGGACCAAAATAGTATATTTTTTTTTTGTTTCAATCAGAAAAAAAATTGCGTGATATTTGCCGAGACCCCCCTTCTCTCCAACGTAAGATTAGATGAGATTTGACTCTACCCCCTCCCCCCCTTAAACACCTCACGTAATTTATGGACGCCCCCTTACATATAAATATGCATATAAAATCAAACATAGTCAAGTACCAAATTGTGTGTGATTGTTAGGTACTTAGCCAATGTTAAGTGAGCATTATGCCCATCAAAATAATTATTTTTCAATACCTTTTCCGAGAGTGACTGCTGTCTCGACGTGATGACTTGTGAGAGCTCTTCCTCGGGCTGTTCTTCATTTCTTCCAACCTATACAAGTTATACTATAGTATTACAAAAACAAATTAATAATTTATGAAACAACTAGGGACATAACCAAGCTTGGTGAAATGTGAGTGTTCTAATTTGTTAGTGTACCTCTGCCTACCCCTTCGAGAATATCTGTATTCTCATGTGTCTCTCTGTCTTCTCTAAGGTGTGAGCGTAAGTTATTTTTATGTTATGAAACAACAACAATTTTATAGCAGTTAAATATCTTTTATATGTATTAAAAAGCAATACAATATATCGGTATCCAGACCTTTGTTTCTTGTGTCCTCGTACGCACGTACACAACGGCCAAATTAAGGCGAAAGAATCTATATTTGTTGCATTCACACATACAAACTTTCACTGTTGTGTGTATGAAACAGGTGTGATTCGTTTACCTTAGTTCAGCCCGGTGTGTACATGCCATTAGAAATCTATACACATGATGCTATGTTAAAAGAACGTTTTTATTAATACATTACAACTACTACTTACATTTTACTCTCTTCAGCAGCTTGTTGTTTCAGAATACCACCTGGGTCAGACGTTTTCGGAAATTGTGAATTTGATACAACATCTTTGACTGAACCTGTTGAGGAATCTGTGTACTCTCCTTCCTCATATATTTTCTCTGCCCTTTTTCTAGCCTCTTCCTCAGCTTTCTTCACTGTCTCCTCAAAGACTGTGCTGAACTTCAAATTCTTAATTTGAATCTTTCCCTTAGATTTGTCATTGTCTGTTGACAAATCTTTTTTACCATCAGAAGTGGCCTTTTGGTCAGTTTCGGTGGGTGCTGTAGGTGAATCAGGCACAGGAATCAAACTTGTATCAATTTTTTCTTCTTTGATTCCATATGTCGGGTCTTCAAATTTAATGGAAATGTGCCTTTCCAACTTCGGTTCCACCTTAACATTTTTAACATCCTCGGAATGAACGTGTTCTGTTTTATATTTTAATTTAATTAAATCTATATCAGGTTTGGTTAGAACAGGTGTAAGAGAACGTTTCGAGGATGGTGAGCGGCTATGTTTACGTTTTTTTAACTTGCTCTTTTTTCTCTTCTTGCGCCTGTGCGAGTACTCGCTATTGTCGGACTCACTACTGGTACTGCTACTCCGACTTCTTTTCTTTTCTTTTTTCTTGTGCTTCTTCTTACTCTTTTTCTTTTTTACAGAAATCTCTTCGATTTTAGGCGGAGCCGCGTTAAACGCGCTGAACAACTCCGATAGAATCTCACTTGACGACTTGGTGGAGTCATCTTTCTTTCTTTCTGGTGTGGTTTTCTCTCTTTTAATTAATTTTTCAATTTTTTGTATGAGGGGCGTCATATTGATAACAGATTTTTGAAATATATGTAATCAATTAAATAGCCTCATGAGAAATGAAAACACACACCGCCATTTTGAAAAATGTAAATATGACATATAAATAAAGTTTGCCAGCTACGAAAAATATTATGGTGTGCCCACACAATTGGGTACTTGACTATTTTTAAAAAAGTATATGGGGCTATTCATTAGTTTATCCCAAACATGTGAAAATTATTTCGTAATTTATTTTCATATATTTAGTTAAAAAATTTATTATATTATTTATTAATTTAATTTGCCGCCAAAACGCTATCTGTTAACTAATTAATCGACTTTTAGGAACATCGATGAGTTAAAATTCGAATCGTCGATCAAGACAACCAATCAAGACACGTCTCTATATTATATTTTTAAATAGCGATGGAGATGGGCAGAGTTACATACTGCCAAGATATCATATTATGGTAAGTTTACTAATTATTGTGATTTGTGATATTAAAAAACCCTATTGCTCAACCATGAGTTTGTTGCACGTATTTACGCGAGCGAGGACGTAAAATATTTGTATGGAAAAAGTCAGTTCGCCGCGTAACCGCTAGAGGCGTTTGGGTGTTTATCATACAAATATTTTACGGAGTCGCTAGTGAGTTCTCTTTTAAGTCCAATGATGCATCAGTAGCGAGGGCTCCCTATGATAAGATTGGTCGTAGCTTCTCGTTTTAAATTTCATTAAAAGCTTAGAGTAATAACGTATGATATTTCTATGATTAAGAGTCAATAAGTACAACAAGACACTAATTCTGTAATGTTATGATGTAGTTGTGTATTAGCGCATAGCGTTGACTTTCTATTAGAAAAAATAAATCTCAGTTTACGAAAAAAGAGTACGAGTTCATTCTACCGGTCTACCGAAAGATAATTATAATATGATCCCACAAGAAAGTGTGGGGTCAGGACTAGGTGTGTAAGTTGTGACTATAGGGTGTCACAACACTCAAACACAAAATAAATATATGTGCCCCTCACACACACAAACAATTATCTCCGCGGCCGGGCCCCTCGCTTCACAGTCGGTTACTCTCCCGCTGCGCCACGGAGTCTGACAAATTGAAAACGCAAATGCTGTAAAGAATGAATATTTGAAAATGTTATATTCTCATAACTAATAGTACCATTATAGCAAATAATAGTAGTATGTATGTTCTCAATGTACTCATCTACGTACAGTAGGCCAACCATGAGTTTTTTGGACATTACTCACTAGCTCACGCCTGTATCCCCGAAGAGGTAGGCAGAGGCGCACTAGCGAACTAGAACACCCACGTTTCGCCGAGCTTAGTTCCGTCCCAGATGTGATAGGGGCGAGCCTATCGCCATATCGGGACAAACTCCAGACTCCGGGCTGATATGGGAAAATGCAATATTGCTTTGCCCGGCCCGGGGATCGAACCCGAGACCTCAGAACCGTAGTCGTACCGAAATACTACCACGCCACCAAGCACCGATAGTTCTTTGATATGTTTTTAATACTTATAGGTAGACCGTACAAATGTAAGCATAAGTAAGAAAGCGGACCCTGGCGTTAGGCCGGGATAACGATAAACGCCAGACAGAAAGAAAGGTAGGTAAACCGTTGATCATTCATCAGCACCGTCTGTAGCATAACCATATCATTTATGGACATGTAGCAGCACAGTGCATTCTTGAACAATGACGCATATCGAAAATATGTGTGATCCCAACTTGGTTTGTTTTTACCCGTGTGAATTACATACTTGTGCGCGGTACTTAATATGATTTGTTAATTGTTAAGTTTGGCATTTACAACGTATTCTTTGTTCTCTATGCATTCCTTTGTATTTGATTTGTTATTTTAATAAATATTTGGTGAGAGCGAGAGGCACAGCGATCCCTTACGGGATAGAGCAGTAAAGCAATCTCAGACTAGCCACCTTAAATACGGTGTTAGAAAATTCAGTAAACAGTATTCCATTTGCATTGATCACGCACGCATAGTTTGCCTCTCTGAATCACTCACACTTTACTGGCACCTAAGTCTTTCATTAACCATCAACATTACCTGGTACGAGACAACTGCCAAAGACATTTTCACTAAAAGGTAAAAGGTACCCGGATTTTAAACCCGGTCACTCGAATGAAATTATAATTATTTTCCTATGTACTTGTCTACTTTTTAACATAAGTATAGGTAAATACCAATGCTTCGCCTCCTTGGTCTTGTGGCAGTCGTCTCCTTGGTTTAGTGGCAGCATGTATGGGCTGTGGACCGGGAGGTCGTGGGTTCGATTCCCAGGTCGGGCAAAGCGAATTTTCTAATTTAATTTGCCCGGGACTGGACCCCTCAGAGGGGGTTAGCGTCAGGCAGGCAGCCGGTCGTAAAAACTTAGCCAAATCATTTTCTGCAACATGCTTGAAAAAGTGCGCCGACCTCACATTAAAGTGGGATAAGGGCAGGTAGAAAAAAAATAATAGGTAAATACCAATGAATTTAAAGACAAGAAAGGTATTTGTAGGTAGGTATACCATATAATCAGATTAGTAGGTGATTATAGTTGGTAGTTATGGATTAGTAGGTAATGGGAGCTATATTAGGATTGTTTAGAGGTTCAAATAAAGCAATACACATAAGTTACATTTTTTATTGTTTTTAATACCTTTGCAAGGTAGGTAAGTGACGAACTGATAAACAATACGTACATGATGGACACAGTATTCGTTTGTGTATCTGCAGGAATGTTTATAACCGCCATTTTGTCCATTGCAGTTTTGAGGACGGAGATCGTGTCCTTTAAAACTTTATTAGATAAGGAAAGTGTTCAGAGAAAATGTTCTTACAATTAATTATGTCAAGAAATTGATCTACTTTGAAATGTATGACCTACTTAGTAAGTAGGAAAGCTTTTAGCATGATCGCATGAGTGCATTTCCAAATAAGCAGAGATTTTCAGTACTTAATGAGTTTAAACGACGAAAATGCATCTGCTTAATTGAAATATTATACAAAACAATAAATTAAATTATTCTAATGTTCAGTGTCCGTCCAAATCCCATATAATAAGCACAAATGATTTTACTGACAATAATTTGGCCACATAAAATAACGCTCTGTGGAAGCTCTTCAGATTGAGCAATTAATACAAACACATCTCCCGATTTTTACAGACAACACAAAACGCATACATTTATTGAAAATTATTTCAAAATTATTCAGTAAAAGGTAATTCTATAAACAACAAAAACATACAACAGTCAAATACATTGGAATTTGTTCAATAATGTTCCATTCACTTCCCTATTCTTGTTCTATGATGTTCGCACCTATTCTTTAGGAAGACATAAAAGTCTACGAAGATGGCAATTAATTGTAAATGATTCAAAAAAGGAATAAATACCATATCATAATAATATCTTTCGTAACCAAAGTATTGATTATTAAATTGATAATAAATAAATTGTGTTATTAAATTCATAATCAATAAATTGATATAGAATATTCTAATCCGCAGCGGGTTTGAGTAATTACTTCAATATTCCATACATAGGTACGTCGATATAATTGTAAAATACATTCCCGTATTAAAATCTACCTACCTATCTACGTTTCGTATCAAATTTTTAAATGATTTTTATCCCATACACAACAATGTACTTACAAAAAATATCTCGCGAAAAACCTATACAATGGAACTAAACTTTGGTATATCTATACAAATATTGTTACGTATACACAATATTGATGAAGATTATTATGTTACGCAAACTATGGAATAAAATATATATAAACTAGGTATAAACGAATTGATCTTCCCATTTCATTTTCCGCCTGCACATTCGTTATTCACAATGAAATTGAAATTAATAAATTATAGATAATAATTAATGTTATCATAATGGAAATGTGTCGAGTGCCGGAGTATGTCATATTTTGAGGTTAGCATACGGGGTGCAATGACGGTAACCTCTGTTCTCATGTACAACCATCGATATATTATTTACCTAGATGCACAGTTGACGCTCGGAAAATGGGACAGCAAAGGACTGCTTAAGCACTCGTTTTCCCTACAGTCGGACGCCGATAGAATTCTAAATTTCAAAATTCGAATTTAAGAATGCTTGATCATTTCGATTAAAAAGCTACTTTATAACACGTGCATAAGGTTATATTTGCGTTGATTTAATTAGAACTTGTGATCTTTTTCTTTTTTTATTGCTGAGACCACTTTTAGGAGGATATTTCCAAGGAACTGTGCATCTAGGGTATATTATATGATGTGTACAAGGCATGTTCAATGTTCATCGTTAACATTATAAAACGTTTCGTCAATGTTTATTGTTTATTTATACGTTTATCACATGAGTCATGGGGTCCCAAAAATTTCATAAATCATGAGACAGAACAGGGTACCGCTCGGTCAACGAGTGGTAATGAAGCGTCGCCTAATGTTTAGAGGCTAACCACGTTAACAAATGTGGGGGGCCCACGTAAACTATACATAGATTAGGGGGAAACATGTGATGGGGCCCCCGTATCGTAGTATCGACATGCTAGAATCGTTGAGATCAGTAACTAGGCTAGCGCCATAGAACGCGGCGACCGGTTATAGCTCTCGATTCTGACGAGAAGCGTTGTGAAGGCGTCTGTGTAGGAATATTCAAACACGAAGCTTGTATCCATGAAAATTTAAATAAGAAAGCTATTCGTTGTCTTCTTTAAGAAGAATACATTAATAAAAACGCTTATGCCAGAAAAATGGAGAGGCCTCATCCGAACGGGCTTACAATCGGTGCTCAGAAGTCACGACCGAGAGCACTAACCGATTCAATCTTAAAGCTACTACTAAAATTCTCTAAGCGATCAAAGATCGCAAGCTAAATTGATTTTTTTTTCAAAAGTCTTAAAAAAATAAAATCTGCTAGTGATCAACTTTAACTTGCTAGCGGGGGCGCAGTACGGCGCGCACCGTTCGGAAACGTTTCTCGAAGCCGAGTTTGGTGTAGAGCGAGCGTGACGCGTCATTCTCGGGACGAATCACGACGAAGGGCTTGTAGCCGCGAGCCGCCACCTCCTTGGTGAGGCGCCTCGCGAGGTAGATCCCGTAGCCTTTCCTGCGGAACTCCGGCCGGGTCTGCATCGAGAACATGGCGCCGTAGTACGACTGCACCATCCAGGCGGCGAGCTGCCCTTCGACGAAGATGCCGTACGCGGGTAACTCGGCGACGAGCTTTTCAAACACCTCTCGACACTCGATATCGCTCGCCGGGTACAGATCGTGCACGGCCTTCATGTGCTCCGGCTGTAAGCGCACTAACTCCACGTCCGGTGGCAATCTAATGAGTTAATAAAATATTTCTCACATTATGGCATTGTTTATGAAGTTTTAACAGAATATTATGTAGGAAATTCAAATCTTCAAATAGACCACTACGAGCAGTTGTATACGCCAATTAATCTAGCGGTGCTTCTAAAAGGCTCACAGGTCCGAGAAGAAATACCAAGGAACTCTTTTTGCAATATCATGAAGTAACAATTCATATCTAACAAACACATTTATAATCTCTCTGATGAAACGTTATCAAGTTTGACCTTTGAAAACTTTGTTTCAGCAAAACCGTAGGTGTGACTTAAAATAAATGTAATTAGGTAAATTAACTGGAATTAGATACGCCTCTAACCTTACGCTCGCAGAAATCGAAAGCCTCTGAAAGCTAACCTTTAAACGAATTTAATTAATCATAGTTATGTAAATGGGCATGATCCATTTAAAATGTATTTGTATTGTATTTCATTATTCGGGACAGACCACAGAATAAATTTCCATTTTGCGGTGACTTTGATTGCTACATTTTCAAAAGTTCACATTCAAGCTGAAGTGAGATAGTAAGAAGATAAATTAATCATCTTAGGGCCAGCTTAAATTAAGTGATTGCTTAAATTAAGGGACAACTAGAGAGAATGTGTGTAAAAGATTACCCATCAGTGTTGGCATCCGCCGGCGGGTTTTCGCACACGTAGACATCGCCAGTGATCTTGTCGTGCGCCTCATAGCGTTTCTCGAAGCGGTTCACGATGGCCTCGTGAGTGAAGTTCAGGTACAATGGTTGAGTGAGGTCCAGGAGTATATCCTCTGACGTCAACAGATCGACTAGTTCCGCGCGCTCAGACGGACAAAACACCGTCACGCTCTCATAGACGTGGCTGTTTGGCTGTTGACATGAGATCTGCGTTAAATGGTACAACTGCGTTTATAGTATAGTTTTCCTGTTTAACAACATCATCATCGATTTCGCTGGTCTCTATAATGTTTCTTTTTTCATACAAAAAAAAAATAAGCTCACGCCTGTATCCTCGGGCGAGCCTATCGCCATATGGGACACAAATTCCAGACTCCGGGCTGATATGGAAAAATCCAATATCACTTTGCCAGACCCGGTGATCGAACCCGAGACCTCGGGTCAGTAGTCGCACCGAAACACAACCACGCCACCGAGGCACCGAGTCTATGTTTCTTTTTTCAAACTATTTGAAAAGGAGGATCTGAATTCGTCAATATTTTTTTATGCTGGTGGTAGGATATTCGTATCTGACCGGATGGCGACCACCGTACACATAGTGCTAAACCTGCCATAGTGAACTTCCGGTTCTCTCGAGGGGCTTGCGGCATGGCATAATGGTAAGTTGGAACGGGTATCCGCCTGTGTCTGCATTGGTCATCCGCCTGTCTTGTCGCAAGCCCCTCGATTTGCTTCTTCCCTCTTCGGATTCGGAGTATAAAGAAGCAAAATATGCCGGCATGATTCTGGCGATCACTGCATCCTATTGTTTGTCAGTGGTCGCTAGTTTTTTGAACTGCACTACGCTTACCAGTGGTGACTACGTGCAGTGTAGTCACTTTGCGGTGCCCGAATGTAAAAGTATGATAGCGTTATGATTTCTTAGGTTTACGTGAATGTTATTCATTGAAATTAAACTATTTCCCGTATATTAGTCTGACCCGTGACCACGAAGGCTGCAAAGCTTTCGAAACGTCGGGCATAAAAATTAAAACCAAATCGTGATATAATCGAAATAAAACTATTCTTACGGATTCTATCACGATTATGTTTTAATTATTATTCCCGACATAATAATAATCGACATAATCGTGATAGAATCCGTAAGAATAGTTTTATTTCAATGTATAATATTCGCGTAAACTTAAGAAATCAGTACGTGATATAATCCGTAAAAATAGTTTAATTTCTATGTTAGCGTTATTCGAAATTCTGTTTATGTTCGACTGACGTTATTTCTAGGAACCATAATACGTGGTGGGGTTTTTAAACATCAGATTTTGAGATTCTTTTCCTTGAACGTGAATCATGTCTTTATTGATTTATATCGAAGTTTCTTTCCTTGGAATGTTATTAAATGCAAATTGCTGGCAATTTTATACTTCAGGTATCACTTTGAATAAAAGAGTTGTATGTACATAAACCTTTCTTTTTCTTTCCATCTACGTTTTGCATTTTTAAGCGTGATGTATAAAATATTTGACTTAGTTTTTACAACCCACTGCATGATGTCAATCTGGTATTCGAACCCAAAACCTCCCGGTCGAACTCCTCATATATGCTGCCACAAGATCAAGGAGACGACATTGTATAATACATAAAGAAACCATAATTAATGAATTATGACATTTATTTTTTTTAAATTGTAACCAGGCGACTATCACTTCACATTTTCAGCATAAAGTTGCAAAAGAGCATAATCATTTTTAATTACAATTTTTATTCGCAAATCTAAAGCCTTATGCTTGTAATTTATTTCATGAAAAGCGAGACTTAAAACGACGTTTCTCTTGAGCAAAGCAACACTCGTAAGTTTGAGCCCACTCGAGGCCGCTAAGTCACCTCAGCGCGGCATAATGTGGTGTAAGAAAGGAAACTCTCCGGAAAAACTGACATTCCACAATTCATCTCGTTTTGTTTGAGGAAATTAATATTTTATGTCATGAACTTTGGAATAAGATTTTTTGTTACTATTTTGAGGTGTTTGATCACGTTTAGGTCGCTGTTGCGTTTCATGGGTGGGTGAGATTTCCGGCGGGTCCAACCCCCCTCCCAATACCTATTTCCCTCCTTTAAGGTTGGAGCATACTGCGCCCCATGATTCTTATGGTATCATCAGTCGGTGGGCTATGAAGATCACTTAATAACAGGTGACATCTCGTTAGCCAGCCTCTAACCTAAACCCTGTAGTTATACAAACATTTGTCTCGGTGAGGGAATTGCACTCGCGGCCTCCCGCTTCACAGCCGGCTACTCGCCCACTGCGCCACGGAGCCTATCGTATTGTCGATGTGTATATACCGGATGTTTCATAAAGTTGGTACCAATAACAATCTCATATAGAGAGAGAACGATTTAAAGCGCAATTGTAAAGTTAAAAAATAAAAATTTTTCCTTATTTTTTTTAAATAAATGATTACGCATGGAAATTTTAAAATCGGAATGCATCATGTAAATAGTCGCAATTAGCATAGGAATGGCTTTGTGTACAAACATTCGTAACGTGCACATCCGCGGTAGTCATGGCGTCCGCGACGTGGCAGATAAACTGCAGGAATGTCGCTTGAGATGTTATGGCCACGTTTTGAGGAAACCACAGGAGTGCGTCGGTCGCATGTGTCTGGCACAGATCGTACCAGGGGTGCGTACCCGTGGACGGCCTAAAAAGCGCTGGCTGGACTTTCTGGAGGAAGATATGAGAGCCAATGGCCTCACTAGGGAGGATGCTCAAGACCGGGCGAAGTGGCAACGTTTAAGTAGGAAGGCGGACCCTGTCAGAAGGCCGGGATAACGCCAGGCAGAAAGAAAAAGTAGTTTGCAAATGTACTGCAGCTGACCCAATGAGCAGTAGCGAATCTAGGTTTTTTCAAAGCGGGGGCAAGCTGCCAATTTGCCCATTTGACCGCTCCCACATTAGGGCGCCCTCTGGATTTTGCCGCTACCCAAATCCTGCCGCCCGGGGCACGTGCACCCTCTCGGCCCCCCTAGATCCGGTACTGCCAATGAGCCAGAAAAAAAATGTCCTCACAAATTCATGTTTCCGTCATTAAAATTGTTTCATTAGACCATTAACAAAATACCCCAAGTTTGCTAGCCATCCGTTTTTAAGTGTAGTTATTATTGATACCAACTTTATAAAGACTGCCTCGGTGGCGTGGTTGTATTTCGGTACGACTACCATTCTGAGATCTTGGGTTCAATTCCCGGGTCGGGCAAAGTGATATTGGATTTTTCCATATCAGCTCGGAGTCTGGAATTTGTGCCCGATATGGCGATAGGCTCGCCTCCTATCACATCTGGGACGGAACTAAGCTCGGCGAAATGTGGGTGTTCTAGTTCGCTAGTGCATCTCTGCCTACTCCTTCGGGGACAGAGGCGTGAGCTTATGTTATGATGTAACTTTATGAAGAACCCTGTATATACGTACCTATGTCGTAATCATTTGAAAGTTTATGTACTTCATAATATTTTGTAGACAAAGGAATAGGCTATGGATAGGCCCGCAGAATATTATATCTAAGCGCACTGATGTAGTATGTACCTATGTATCTAAGCAATCTCACAATGCCGCGGGGAATGTTTCCATCGATGTTGTATTAAATATTTCCCCTCGGGGCCAATGTTCACAGCTTTATTTATATTTATTAGCAATTAATGTTGAATATGAAACCTTACGCTGTGACGTTGAAATATAAAATGGCGCAAATGTAAAATAGAAATAAATTGAATGCCTAATAGGCCCATTATAAGCTCTTTTCAAATATAAATTAAGTTTAACTTATTTATATAGGATTAATCAACGCTATTATAGGTAATTTCTGTTATATCGTATTATTCGTGTTTTGATGTAGCCAAAATTTCTTTAATACTGAAATTATATTGTATTAAATATATGAAAATAACACAGGAATCTTTGTTTATATAAGCCCACGTGATATGATTTTTATTAAATGTTGTGTCAAATGATTGATCCGATTATACCTTGAGTGGTAGAGCCACGCTGTAGACTGTAGTAGCTCACAGCACGAATGGGCCGGCTCGACCGGTTTGAAACCACTGTCTCACAGAAAACCGACCTAAAGTGGCAGCTTGCTGTCGCGTTTCGTTCGGTGAGTGAGAATTCCAGTGGCCCATTTCCCCCTCCCTTGCCCAATCCCCTTTCCATTCCCTTCCATTCCCTCCTTTCAGATTCGCAACGCACCCATGATTCTTTCTATGTCTTGGTTGTCTATGAGCGGTGGAGATCACTTACCATCAGGTGACCCACCTGCTCGTTTGCCAATCTCTGCAAAAAAAAAATAATTGCCGGTATATAAAGTATTCCGATGTATAATCTATAACTTTCACGTTTATAATATTGTAGGATTTTGGCTGAGATCTATAGAGCGAACTTTGACTAAGTCTGAGTCAAAGAAACGAACTCAGTGAGAATAAGGAATTTTTCAATCGAACTTCGACTTAGTCTGAGCCTAACAGAATAAATAAATATCAGCGGCCTGAGCAGGAAAATTTCTGACAACCGTAAAGGTATTCGAACTCGATGCGCGTCTATGAAATTTGTATGCAATATTAACCAAACGTCATCAGTGCGCAGCGAACTCGAATACATTTACATTTACATTAGTTTTTCGTGCTCGGGCTACAGTTGTCTGTAAAATTGTCACCTTGAACGCCTTTTAAAATCTCTTCATCTAAATAAGGCTTAAGAATTTGCGTGTTACGTTTGTTTTACACGGTGATGTTGCGACAGAAAACCTTTACCCACGACTTTATCTTATTACTCCTGTTTAGGTGGTTTCGTAACAAAATCAGCTTTAGCCGTTGTTTACGCACGAGAAAATTGCTCCCCAAAACTCTTACGTCCTTAGGGGCGACAATCTTTTCTTTTTTTGTGGATGAATGAAGGGGAATTCGTACATTTTTTTTGCAGAGACTGTCAAACGAGCAGATGCGTCACCTGATGGTAAGTGATATCCACCGTCCATAGACACCCGAGACTCAAAAATAATCATGGGTGCGTTACCAACCTAAAAGGATGGAATGGAAAGGGTGGGGGAATTTGGCTACCGGAAATCTCACTCACCGAATGAAACGCGACAGCGAGCTGCCACTTTACGTTGGTTTTCTGTGAGACAGTGGTATCAAACCGATCGAGCCGGCCCATTCGTGCTGTCGACGTAATTGTCTACACCGTGGCTCTACCACTCAACAAATTCTGCTGGAAGGGAATTATTAATTTATGTTGAAGTTGTATCTTACCGTACTGGTACATCCCGGGAAATGTAGACAAATGGGATCCTCTGGCCAGTTCTTCGCTACATAAAAATGGAAGTCCCACACCTTGTTGTTTAGATATGTTTGAATCGTCTGATGAAACTAGAACAAACACATCAATAATTATTATTTCAGTTAAAAAAGTTATAACAATATTTTGCCATATTTAATAATAATATGTATATGGTTATTATATACTTTTACCTTTAAATATTTCTTCTTTCTACCTGCCCTTATCCCACCTTAATGTGGGGTCGGCGTAACACACTTTTTCAAGCATGTTGCAGAAATGATTTAGCTTAGTTTTCACGACCGGCCGCCTGCCTGACGTCAACCCTTTCTAAGGACATCCAGTTCCAGGCAAATAAAATTCGAAAATTTGCTTTGCCCGACCTGGGAACCCAGGACCTCCCAAGACTATGGAGGCGACAAGTTAAGATTAAGAGCTTTAAATAAACGTAAATATTTTTGTATTTTTTCACTTATTAGTGAAGCGATATTCGATAAATAGAAGACATAGGTAATAGGTATATAAATTGAGATCTTTATAGCGAACTACTATCGAGTCCAAAAAACGAACTCGGTGAGGATTTGGAATTTTTAAATCAAACTTCGACTTAATCCGAGTCATTTTTTATAAGAAAAACAAATTGACAGACAGACTATGCAAAGTTTTTCTCGTAATAATCACAAGTTTAAAAACTTAACAGGCCGACTTCAAATCCGATCGTGACCAAATTATATGGGACCACCCTTGAAATAAGCTCTATCGAACACAAAAAGAATTTCGAAAATCGGTCCACAGTCGGCGGAGATATCGCGTAACATAAGACGAATTGAGGACCTCCTCCTTTTAGGAAGTCGGTTGAAAAATGACTCAGATTAAGTCGAAGATCGTTCTATAGTGGTAGATCTCATCCATACTCTATTGCTGATGCTTGTCAATCTGTTTTAACAAATCGACCTATCCAAAGAATAAAGTTACATATGATAATGAATCGAAATTGCTTTCTTATTTTTCTGAGCTTATTTATTGACCTGTATATTTAACTAGTGAATATTTTTTTAAGCTATGTCATAATTTAACTTGTTATTATGTCATAAATTTAAAAAAATACGAGTATTAGTTAAATATATAGGTTAATTTAAGCTCAGAAAAATATAAAAGCAATTTCGATTAATTATCATATGTAACTTTATTCTTTGGATAGGTCGAAATATACAATTAATATTTTTTTTTTTTTTATTAGCAGAGACTAACACACAAGCAGATGGGTCACCTGATGGTAAGTGATCTCCACCGCCCATAGACACCCAAGACACAAAAGGAATCATGGGTGCGTTGCCAACCTAAAAGGAGGAAATGGAAGGGGAGGGAAAAAGGGATTGGGAAAGGAAGGGGGGAAGTGGGCCACCGGAAATCTCACTCAACGAACGAAACGCGACAGCAAGCTGCCACTTTACGTCGGTTTTCTGTGATGTTGTTATCACTAATTGTTCCTATTAAATTATTTATTTATCGCCAGTAAAATAAATTAAGATTGAAATATAAAATGTAATCTACATAGTTATTTGCGTTAAATTCAAAAGTGAGATTGTAATACGGCGAAACTTTCCTTGGAACTCGTCCAATTTTTCGAGAAATGAAAATGAGCTAATTTATTTAGGATGGCATTACTTTAATGGATTTTTTAATAAGGACAGTGAAGTTATGTTATTCTTTAAAATTGCTTGAGGTTGTAAAGAGTTTGTCTACGCGAATATTAGGTACAACGAACCAAATACGTGATAATGAATACGAACAAGTAGGTATACCTACATGTTGTTTTCTTGTATGTAAGTTAAACGTAAGCTCACGCCTGTATCCCCGAAGGAGTAGGCAGAGGCTAATTAACGAACTAGAACACACACATTTCGCCCAGCTTATTTCCGTCCCAGATATGATAGGGGGCGAGCCTATCTCCATCATCATCAGCCACAGGACGTCCACTGCTGAAAATCAGCCTCCCCCAAATATTTCCAGATCGACCATATTGGGCGCAAATTCCAGGCTGAAAAATCCAATACCACTTTGCCCGACCCGGGTATCGAACCCGAGACCTCAGAACTATAGTCGTACAGCGCACGCAATGCCACTACACCACCGAGGCAGTAATGTAAGTTATGTAAGTAGATTTATAAATACAATCCTACCATGCATTAGGTACATATCAAGATACATACAATTCATATTTAATTAAAATACATGAAAGCCCATTTATTTCGTCTGATTTATATCTTGATGTACATTTGTAATTTTGTACATTTTTCCTTACTTAATCAAAAATGTGCGCAATTACAAGTAATTTAAATATCGAATAATCACAAGTTTAAAAACTTAACTGACCGACTTCTTTTTTTTTTATCTTTTTTTTTTTTGGGGTTTTATCCATACGGATATGCCAACCCCATCGTACCTTAATACTAGTACATTACTCAGTACCGACTTCTAATTTACCGATCGTGACCAAATTTATATACCACCTTTGAAATAAGCTCTATCGAACACAAAAAGAATTTTGAAAATCGGTCCACATTTGGCGGAGATATCGAGTAACACATTAAAAAAAATACAGACGAATTGAGAACCTCCTCCTTTTGTGGAAGTCGGTCGAAAACTAAACGGACCGACTTGAAAAGATAACAAACACCTTTGGCATAAGTGCCAGCTTCTCTGGCGCAGCGCCCGAGCAGCCGGCTGTGAAGCAGAGGTCTCGGGTTCGATCCCCGGGTCGAAGAATGATATTGGATTTTTCCATATCAGCCCGGAGTCTGGAATTTGTGCCCGATATGGCGATAGGCTCGCCGCTTATCTCATCTGGGACGGAACTAAGCTCGCCGAAATGTCGGTGCTCTAGTTTGCTAGTGCGCCTCTTCCTACCCCTTCGGGGATACAGGCGTGAGCTATTCCAGACTACATGTTATGTGTTATGTGTACTAATTTATAAATCGCGACAGAATCCGTAAATACTATTTTTATTTCAATGTTTAACATTCGTGTAAAGTGTAAACAAAAAAAATCATTAATTTACATTTATGTGTGTAATTACCATTTACCTTTAGAGATTCAGGCATATACTGCACTAAGATATCGGCAACAGCTGGGAGCTCGTCTTCGGTAACCAATCGAAAGTTTTTCCCCTCTGGCACGATTTCCATCTCTGGAACAAACAATGTCAAGTGCTTTAATTCCAATAGACTGAACTCTATAGAGTATAGGCTATAGTTACAATATAACCGTGTCGAGTATTACGGGTAGCGGACTGACTGCTTTAAAATGCTGCATTGTGTTTTTCTTTCTTTTGTGTCTTGAAAGGAATATTGGAATAAGAAATTCTGTTGTGCATTTTGTAAAATATATTTCTAAGAACTTCAGCATAGACATACATCATGTTACAATATCGTAATTTAGTGTTGCTTAAGATCCATTTTACAAAATTGCAATCGGAATTCTTGTAAATAAGGCAGTATCCTAGCAAGTTGATATTGAATCGTGATATAATTATATTGGTGTCTGCTTTCTGGTTCTCCTAATAAAATAAGTAAGATATACATAAAACACTGATTGCCGCCCGCCCGTACATCTTATTTTATATCATTTTCGTGTCATTTATTCTAATTTTCTAACCAAAATATTTCCAATTAAACTATAAAATTAGGTTGCTTATGAACGACATCAACTCTTTCTTTCTTTCTATCTTAGATAGATAGATAGATAACACTTTATTGAACACAAACATTTTGAAACAGTAAAAACAAGAAACTTAAACTATACAATGTTACAATAGGCGGCCTTATCTCTTAAAGCGATCTCTTCCAGACAACAACCTTACTATGGGGTCGGCGCAACACACATTTTCAAGCATGTTGCAGAAAGGATTTGGCTAAGTTTTTACGACCGGCCACCTGCCTGACGTCAGCCCTCTCTGGGGGATCCAGTTTCGGGCAAATTAAATTAGAAAATTTGCTTAACCCGACCTGGGAATCGAACCCAATACCTCCCGGTCCACAGCCCATATATGAACTAGATCAAGGAGGCGACTATTTTCGACATCAACTGTTTCTTATAATTTTCCTTTTTTTATGTACAAAACCTCATTGTTAACTTTGGATATAAATTGTAAAAATAGTCCAAAATCTTAATTTTTACAATTAGTGAGTTTATTTATCGATATTCTATCTTAAAGTGTGTCAAAAAATGTATATGCTTAATGTCAAGGATTTTTTTCGTGTCAATTACTTATATAACATAACATAAGCTCACGCCTGTATCCCCGAAGGGGTAGGCAGAGGCGCACTAGCGAAGTAGAACACCCACATTTCGCCGAGGTTAGTTCCGTCCCAGATGTGATAGGGGGCGAGCCTATCACCATATCGGGCACAAATTCCAGACTCCGGGCTGATATAGAAAAATCCAATATCACTTTGCCCGACCCGGGGATCGAACCCGAGACCTCAGAACCGTACTCGTACCGAAATACCACCACGCCACCGAGGCAATTACTTATAATAGGAGCATTTATAGGAGTCTGAAGATGGCCTATCATTATTTTCAAGAAACATCAAACAAAGCTGTTTTAAATGTGTCTTATTATTTGTTAACATGAAGGATTAGTCTGTTTTTTAATGTATTTAATATTATTCTACCCGTTTTAATGATGGTTGTTTAGGCGTTTAAAATATTGTATTATGCGCATAAAATGTGAAATGGCTCACTAGATAGTTGGTGTTCTAGTTGCGTCTTTACCTACGTCTATTCTCGAGGATGTAGGCGTGAGCATGTACACATAGCCCCTTACTTATAAAAATATTTAAGCGCTGCTTATCTTGAACCATAGGTTGTCCCTTTCATTTTTAAACAATGTAACGCAAGGAAAAAAGTGACATGCTATTCTTAGCGAGAAGATAAGCAAAAATGTTTTTATAAGGTTTTGTTTTGTAAGGCCCAATGTATTTAATGTAAAACAGATCGTTTGAAGCGGTTTATATTATTCTAACATGGCGTCATCTTTATGCCTCATTTAAATTGTAACAGCCATCAGAATTCTGTTTTTATAGCAGGCCTGACGTTCCCATAAATATTTTACTGTTAGGATAGATTCGTTTGACTCTGGTGTAGATATATGTACCTACATGTTCTGAATAAACCAATATCCGTTTCTGCCTGTATACCAAAGCCATTCAACAGTACATAGATATACATATGTATATATATGAACATTACATACTAGCTTAGTGCACGAAGGCCTAGTGTTATCACTTAGGTAACAGAAGCACTCAGCGCAACTAAGTTACAGGGTTTATCTGATTTATATACTAATTCAATAAATGTGCTGTAAAGACCACGCAATACAAGTACTGCGTAGAATGTTGATTCTGAATAGTTAAATATATCTTTATACGTATTGTGTTTTTACACACATCCATAAGCGCACGCCTTTACACCCGAACGGGTAGGCAGAGGCGCACTAGCGAACTAGAACACCCACATTTCGCCGAGCTTAGTTCAGATAGGGGGCAAGCCTATCGCCATATCGGGCACAAATTCCAGACTCCGGGTTGATATGGAAAAATCCAATATCACTTTGCCCGACCCGGGGATCGAACCCGAGACCTCAGACGGTAGTTGTACCGAAATTCAACCACGCCACCGAGGCAGTTGTGTTTATCTCTACAAATAATGAACAGTCCTCTATGTGGCAAATAAAAATACAAATGAAATAAGACGTTATGGTAAAAAAAGTGTTTTGGTGACCCCATAGGTATTCGATGGGATAAAGGCAAGTGGAAAGAAAAATTGGTTATTGTTGTTATTCCCTAACATTGGATATAATATGCATACTCCCTAAAAACAAATAATTAGTAATGATAACCTTCTTTTTGAAGTTGGTTAATATGTAGGAGCAACAAGTACTAACTCTTGTTTGTCAATTGGACGAAAAAGCTAATGGATTGACAAATATCGATGTCGATTGAATTTGTTGTTTTTTTTATTTTTAGTGTAAAGCTAACGGGTCATGTGTGTTTTAGCAGAATTCGATAGTAACCATCTACTGCAGTTTTACATTTAAAACTCTAGTAAATATAGACGAAATCATATTTTGTATTGATGAATTTTCCTTAGTGATAATTTCAGGTGTTTCTTAGTAAAGCCACTTGCAAACATGAAGAAATATGAGATAAATTTAGGTATGCTACCATCTTTCTTTTACCGCCTTAATCCCATTCCACGGGTCGGTGTTACACATTTAAGCGTTGCGGAACGGATTCAGATTATTTCTAGTTGTTTTCTTGAACTACTTGCGTAACGTTAACCCCCACTGTGGGATCCAGGTGCAGGTAAATAATGTTTAGAAAAACTACGTTGCCCAACCTGGGATTGAACTCAAGACTTCCCAGTCCATACTGCCACCAGACCAATGTAATCATAGCTATGCAATTATACTTATTATAAAGAACACTTTTTCAAAGCATGCATAGTATATTCAAAGCTTAATTAGCACCGTGTTAGGTCAAAGTCCTAAGTATCACGCGATGTATATGTAAAATGCAAATGGGTTAGAGACGTGAGAAACATAAAAACCAGATGTGCATATAGTGCAAAACCTACAACTTTAGACTAAATAGTAAAAAACTACATCAAAAATATAAAATAAGTTCTTACTCCCTTTGAAGTCCGTGCCATTTCATCTGCATTGGCCTTAGCATCGACTCCAAGCGAACAAGAAATTATTTTTAATATTGGAGTAGATTTTCAGTTATACCTATATATAACAGAGATTGGCAAACGAGCAGATGGGTCACCTGATGGTAAGTGAACTCCACCGCCCATAGACATCAATGACACGAGAAGAATCATGGGTGCGTTGCCAACCTAAAAGGAGGGAATGGAAGGGGAGGGAAAAGGGATTAGGAAAGAAGAAGGGGGGAATTGGGCCACCGGAAATCTCACTCACCGAACGAAACGCGACAGCGAGCTGCCACATTACGTCGGATTTCTGTGAGCCAGTGGTATCAAACCGGACGAGCCGGCCCATTCGTGCTGTAGACGTTACTGTCTACAGCGTGGCTCTACCACTCAAAGTTTTATAAGTTTTTTTTCTTAATAGGGGCCAACTTTGAACAATGCTCTTTACAAAAATAGAATCATTGAAATCGGTCCACGTATCTTGGAGGTATCGGTGAACATACATAAATACGAACAGAGAACATACTCTTTTTGAAAATCAGTTAAAAGACTGTTGTGGCAGAGTATCCTAACACTTTGAACGTGATATAGCTGAGAGCTGATAAGACATCCTCAAGAACAGGCCGAAAATCGGCGCAGGGATGTTTCGACGCATTCCAGAGATTACTTCGAATCCCCTGGGACTGTCTCGATATATGAAGACGGCAACGGACTTTTTGTCGGTACTGTATACATGCATAAGCTCACACCTGTATCAGCGACAGGGTAAGTAGGGGTGCATTATAGAACTACAGATCATATAGACAAAGAGACACTGTCTACCCTGGTAATTTGCTATTTATATAAATCTTTACCAAAAAATAGTGACAAAAACAAATGTCAAAAGAGTGCACGATTAAAGTTTAAATGGACATGATGATGATTGTGATGACAGTGATGTAAGAGTTGAAGAAACTCATTTTACAAGGTCTACCCTGTTCGAAATATCTGCGCACGTCACTGCTACAGACACACATCTCGAGCTTATTACGGGATACGGAGCGAATCGACATACTGGGAAGATTACAACGCCAGACAACTCACTTTTCAATAAAACTCAAACAAAAAATATAAATGCCCCATACGGTATTTGAACCCAGGACCTCACAGTTATCAACCTAATACACTACTAGACCATAAATTGTAATATAATAATCTACGTTACTACAAGTCTGTAGTCCAAGTTAGTGCGGCCCTAGCAGGAAAAAATTTGGCAATCCAGTTTTTTTCCTGGTCGGACCCAATGACTAAAGAATAAATAAGAGGACCCGGCATAACTACGAAAAATACGTGCTTACTATGAAGCTGGTTCCGCCATTTTGGTTTCGCGATCAATTTACATGTAGATCGTGACCGTGTCATAAGCATTAAATAACGTATAAACACTTATTGATTTAATTGTAAATACGTGGCGTGGTGGTATTTCGGTACAACTACGTTTCTGAGGTCTCGGGTTCGATCCCCGGGTCGGGCAAAGTGATATTGGATTTTTCCATATTAGCCCGGAGTCTGGAATTTGTGCCCGATATGGCGATAGGCTCGCCCCCTATCACATCTGGGACGGAACTAAGCTCGGCGAAATGTGGGTGTTCTAGTTCGCTAGTGCGCCTCTGCCTACCCCTTTGGGGATACAGGCGTGAGCTTATGTTATGTTATGTTATGTAAATACGGTGTTTTATTTACAATATCACTAATTTCGGAATATGAAGAAGTTGCTTAACTGTTTTTAATGTGATCTTTTTTTCGTAAACTCGCCATTTTGGTTTCGCTCCATACATTTTTGCTTCATTTTTTCGTAGTTATGCCTTGTCCTCTATGTTCCTTTGTCTAAGGGTTGGACCGCAGTTTAGTCGCTAGATCATGCCAGTATAAAACTAGGTCGGATATGAAAGCCAATTTAACATTTCAATGTAGTCATTGTCCTAATATAAGCTTCCTACTCGTATTTCGTTTGTTCGCTCCAATTTGGCACTCGCTATAAATTATAATTGGCAGCGGATGGGCTTAATGACAGTCACTTTGGAAACAAGTACCTACATAATATAAAGTTAGTTAACTTTGAAATTAAATGTTTTAAGTTTACACAGACTGCCTCGGTGGTATGGTTGTATTACGATACGAATACCGTCCTGAGGTCTCGGGTTCGATCCCCGGGTCAGGCAAAGTAACATTGGATTTTCCCATACTAGCCCACAGTCTGGAATTTGTGCCTGATATGGTGATAGGCTCGCACATCACATCTGGGACGGAACTAAGCTCGGCGAAATGTGGGTCTTCTAGTTCGCTAGTGCGCCTCTGCCTACCCCTTCGGGGATACAGACATGAGCTTATGTATGTTTTATGAGTGCACATAATAAACTTTCACCATACTTAATATAATTTAATATGGAATATTATCTACTTGTAAACTGTAATATTATATTTATTAATGAGTAATTAATTATAGAGGTATATTCGCCTCATTGGTCTAGTGGCAGCATGTATGGGTTGTGGGCTGGGAGGTTCTGGCTTCAATTGCCAGGTCGGAGAAAGTGACTTTGTTATTTGAAGCGCCCATTATCCCCATCCAGTATTCAGTATCCTCCAGAGCAGAGACTTTAAGCAGAGAGCCGGTCGTAAAATCTAAGCCAAATCATTTTCTGCAACATACTTTAAAAAGAAAAATTATGTTGCTTCGAGCCCATACTAGGTAGAAAGAATAAAATTAATATAAATAAATACAAAGCTACTTTTAATTCATTAGTTAGAGACCGTGCAGAAACAAAAAACAAACGAAGATCAGAAACTCTGATTAAATTAAACATGCCTCGACTTTTTAGGTGACGATAACCGCTTATCTACAACTTGCCAGTTTTCTATTACAAATAAACATTATAACGAACTTCAGAAATAAAGGTAAAAAACGCCAATAAAAACTTAACATAGCATTGTGTTTATTGTTTGAACAAAGTTTATGGTGAGCGAAGTAAAAGGTAAAGAAACTTTAAGCTCTACGTGGTCAGTGAAATTAAAGTGCTCGTGTCGTAGATGACTATGCTACGAGGTGCTACGCTACGAAATGAACAATTGGGTATTTGACTGGTTTTTTTAAAATTAATTTTATACGAAATTTACTTCGTCTAAAATATAAAAAGAAAGAAATACTGAAATATTCTCAAAAATAAAAAAGTTATAGGCCTTTGAAGTTTGGTGTAACCGTACAAACTGCGGGAAAGAAAAGTATCAGTACAACCACGTCACGCCATAACGGCACGTGCGTTGGAAAGGGATAGCAAGATATCTCAAACATACCCCCACTCTAAAATTTAAAATATGAATTACTGTCTCATTTTTCAACCAATTTCGATGCAGTTCTTACAGAACGGTTTCTTTTTTGTTTTATTTGCTATTACATATAAATAGGTGTATAAAATCAAACATAATCAAGTACCCAATTATGCAGAACTTGTTCTAAAAAACGTAGTTTTTAAACTCCCCGATACTACATATTGCATAATGTATTTTGTATCCTCTAACATTTGCATTCGAGTAATATTGTGAATATAAATTTTTTCCTTTTAATAATTACGTGACTATTTTAATTTATTAACTTGTTTCAATAATAAACTACGTCTGTGCCATCGTTTGCATAACCAATATTTTTTATATGCAAATTATTACCTTTTCTAGCGAATTAGACACTAATACTAAAAGTTAAATAGCAGCGATAGCTCAGTTGGGAATGGTACGGACTGCCGAGACGAGTGTCGGAGGTTCAAGACCAACCCCAAAAAGACCACACACCTCTGACTTTTCTATGTTAAGTGTGTTTTCATTCTAAAATATTGTTTGCTATAACGGTGAAGGAAAACATCGTGAGGAAACCTGCGCATCCCGAGAATGTCTCCACAAGAATTTAGGAGGTATGCGAAGTCTACCAACCCGCATTAGTCCAGCGTGGTAGACTATGGTCTAACCCCTCTCATTAGTAGAGGAGGCCCGTGCCCAGCAATGGGTCAGTACCGCTAATATTACAGTGCTAATGTTATTATATATTATTTATTATTATTTACTAAAAGTTAAAGTTCATAGCCCTTGATACAGTTTCTTAAAGATTATCTTGTAAAATGCCTCATGAAAAAATATTTTATTTTTGGCATACAGTCGATTCCTTGTGAAATTGTGAGTCTCTATTATTAATTTGTTGAAACTCAATACTCCATAACCTACAATTCTATAATTTCATAAATATTTGAAAAATAAGTATCTAGACTACAAAGAGCAATACGTTACCTTCCATTTTAAAATGTACCCCTTGTGATTTGGATTAGGACATAACCTATTTTTGCCCTAGAATAAGACTTCCTACACGATGATGTCATAAGCAAAAGAAATACGTAAAAATCCATCTCTTTGTATATTTAGTGTTGTCTGCCCATTAGTGCTTCTTCAAAAGCACTAACATACATCTAAAGAGTCCAATAATCGTAAACTATTTCGTACTGTATTCGTAATATGCCGTCAATCGTAAAACAACAAACTTGCGTGTAACACGATAAAATGTTGCCCACTTTTAAGTTTTTTTAGTGTAATGGTGTAAAATCGATGTAACAGTTTCTAATTGAGCATACACCATTCTTTGTTAAAGAGGTAATCTAAGAGCATACTAATTAATTACTTTTTGGTATAATCTCAAAATTCTTATGGAGACTTTCAGTTATGCTGCGACTGCGAGCTTAGCCAAGTGGCTTATGCGCTAGTCGAATAGAATAGTAAATGTATGGGAATGAGATAAAAGTACGCTATATATAGCATACTCGTACGTCATTCCCATACATTAACGATTCTATTCGACTATCGTTAAGCCACTTGGCTAAGCCCGCTGGTCTCCTTATGTTGTTTATTTGGCAATCCAAGCGAACGATGATAACATACGTTACTTTGAATAGTCAGAAGTGGGACTATTTCAGAACCTCTCCACCATGCCGAAAACTGTTTCATTTCCACTACGCTATCGACTTTCTTATTTAGATTTTAGAGGCTTATTATTTTGTCTGTGGCTCATTATGAACGAAATTGGAATGCAACAGAAAACGCAATGGGTCAGTTTGTTAAAGTAAAGCCGGGTCTCCTGAACTAAAACATTACACAAAACATGCGTTTTTTATCTATGGTCCATTGTTCTACGAGCAGGTGACAGCTAAAATGGTTGTTTTGCGTATGTGTTTTTAATGTTTTGTTTTGAAAAAGCTAATGCAGGAAACTAGGCTTAAAGCGTATCCTGCACTAAAACATTACACAAAATATAGTATTTCTATTTTTTTTTGTCTATGGTCCATTGTTACATGAGCAGAAGACAATGAAAAACCTTGTTTTGTGTGGATGTTGTTAGTGTTTTGTTTCGAAAAAATATGTGCAGGAAATGCAGCCAATAACCATAGTTTATTCCGACGGCAGAAACAATTCATAAATAGAGATTTAATTTATAAAATGATTTCGAAGATATCATTAATTATTCTGCCCATGTAAAGGAAATTGTGGATCCAGGTACGCTTTATAAATATATTAAGTTCGTAAATATTTATTTGAGGTATAATTTGTTGCTCAATATATTTTGTTATTTGTTATTCAATAGGCTTGATTTGCCTCTCTAATGATAAAGGAAAACAGGATAAGTAAACTCCCGGATTATTGGTAAGCTATTTCTGGATCACGTATATTGTACGGTATACACATATTTATTTGGATATTGTTTGTAATTACGAGTAATATTTGGATAAATAGAGTATATTTTTGTTGGTTGTGGGTGTAGAGTTCTTGTTCATGTCAGTTTTCCTATTATGTAATGGATTTAAAAATGAGAGTAAAAATTATACGTAAAAATCGATAATAATATTATGTATTGTAGGTACTATTACAAAGTACAGAATTTGTAAATGTCCTGTCCGACTTTGTTCTACGAGACGACGATGTAGCTTAATACATTCTCACAATTAAAATAATATTCCAAAACAAATTACTAAGTTAAAGCCACGATCTTATAAAAAAAGAGGACACTGTCTCGCCTATAGTTAAAAGGATGCAACAAATAAGCCACGCACACAAACGCGCCTCTACAAAAGTACGCGGACAACACTTACGGTCGGTTTCAATAAACAATCTCAGTTCGAAAGTGCAGATAGATTAAAAAAAATTGCCAATAAGAACACAGTTTGAACATGACTCCGTCAAATGACGTGATTTGATTGGTTAATAATCGCGATCTATCTGCACTCTAAACTGAGATAGTTTATTGAAACCGGCCGTTAGTCGCCACCATGTCTCGAAAGATCAAAAAAAAAAACAACTGATCGGAACTGCAGATCGGCCAAAAACGCTGTTTCTTTTTCAATGTTCCTAGACAGCAAGAGCCTCTCAAGAGCTACGTCCTCCTTTTTCTACGTCCGTGGTTAAAGTATATTTTCTAGAATAATTCAGTCAAATCACGTCAGTCACACAAGTCATTTGAAGATATCTGTCTAGTACAGAACCGGTCGATTTCGGAGGATATCGAGCTCATATCCAGATTTATGATGAATACCGTACGTGGATGGCAAACATTTCTCCGTCTCGATGTTATTTACAAAGTTTTGCAATCTAACATTTTGTCTTCATTTCTTTTATTTGAAACGGGGTAATATACGTCGGATTCGAGCGTTCAAAGCTGTGTGCTCCGGTTTGCAATTTTCAGTTTCCGTTATAGGTATATAGGTTACTTTATGTCTTTTATTTCGAAGGTAACAAAAATGAACCATTTAGATGGTAGTGCCCATTTTGATCTAAGAATAAATAAGTCGACATATTAAAGTACTTAATATCCAAATTATTTGATAGAAACCGTCATCACGATTAGTGTAATTTGTTCTAAGGTTTTATTCGTTATTTGCAAGTACTCAGAAGACAATATGCACATTATTTGCTAAATAATTTGAATTACATTCTATAGCCGTGTCCATACATACATATATACGACATAAAAGGTTTTGAACATTTTGTGAACCTATAAATTTGGAGTAGGTACCTACTTAGGTACATTACCCCAATTTGTGGCGATATCAGAAATTTCATCGATATCAGATCGGAATCAGAATCGATAGCAGAAAGAAACCATTTTGGTTTTCGACCGACTTCCAAAAAGGAGAATGTCCTCAATTCGTCTGTATTTTTTTTTTGTATGTTACGCGATATCTCCGCCAAATGTGGACCGATTTTCAAAATTATTTTTGTATTCGATAGAGCTTATTTCCCATATGGTCCCATATAAATTTGGTCACGATCGGATTTGAAGTAGGTTTGTTATTTTTCCCCCATTTGTCGTTTTGGTTACAATAAAGCAAACAAATCATTTATTAGAGCTAACAAGAGTGTTACTTCCAAAACCAGCGAAATATCGGAACTTAAATTATGGAAATAATGAATTATTTTTCGTAATGATTCGAGAATATATTAGTCGCCTCCTTGGTCTAGTGGCAGTATATACATGCTGTAGACCGGGAGGTCCTGGGTTCGATTCCCAGATCGAGCAAAGCGATTTTTCTAATTTGATTTGCCCGGGACTAGCTGCAATGGGGGGTTGATGTCAGGCAAAAAAAAAGTAATTCGTAAAAATTAAGTCAAATAATTTTCTGCAATATAGGTACTTGAAAAAGTGTGTTGCGTCGAACCCACATTAACGTGGAATAAGGGATAAAGAAAAAATCAAGAATTTAAACTAAGACTGAATAAAAAAAATGCGCGGTATTCGAAAAATAAATTTATCCAGCCTCGTCTGCCGCCTATTCTTCGTTGAGACATTAATTTCAGCTTTTCCACTCGAGCTTGAGAGCTGGTGTTTCTGTTCTAACGAATAGCACTGTGAAGAGGAAAATGCGGCTTTTCTATTTTAAGACTTTAGATTTCCATGAAAAGGTCTTGGTCTAGTGGCAGCATATATGGGTTGTGGACCGGGAGGTCTTGGGTTTGATTCCCAAGTCAGGTAAAGCAAATTTTCTAATTTAATTTGCCCGGGACTGGATCCCTCATAGGGGGTTGACGTCAGGCAGGCGGCCGGTCGTAAAAACTAAACCAAATCCTAACAGCAACATGCTTGAAAAAGTATTGTTGCGCCGACCCCACATTAAGGTGGGATAAGGGCAGGTAGAAAGAAAGAAGATTTCTATGAAAAGACAACCTGTAGAATGTATAAAGTACCTAGGTGTTGTATGTAAATAATCAACATCTAAATATTTTGGGAAAATATGACTTCTCAATATTTATATTATTATGTCTGCCTTCCTGGCGCAGGGTGCGAGTATTCGGCTGTGAAATTGGAAATTACGGGTTCGATTCCAATATAAGTGTATAGTATAATAAGTGATTTTAAGATGAGTGATAGCTTTTTTGAGTGTCTGGATTTTTTTAATGTAAACATAACATAACATAAGCTCACGCTTGTATCCCCGAAGGGGTAGGCAGAGGCGCACTAGCGAACTAGTACACATTTCGCCGACCTTAGTTCCGTCCCCGATGTGATAGGGGGCGAGCCTATCGCCATATCGGGCACAAATTCCAGACTGCGGACTGATATTGAAAAACCCAATATTACTTACCCGACCCGGGGATCGAAACCGAGACCTCAGTACAGAAGTCGTACCGAAATACAAATGTCTTTTTTATTGTATAGATATTCTTTGTTCTCAATTGATTGTCGTAAATAGTTTTATAGTAACACTATAAGTAATTCAACTAAAAAGCTGATAATCATCTCGTTTTCTTCGCGTGTTTTGACTTTGCGTTAATGTTTCTTATTATTTAGATTAATTGCCATCTACTTGGCGTGATGTTAATGAACTAATCTGTATTAACGTAAGTAAACTATACACAAGTCCTTGGAAGTTTACTACGGCATGTTTCTGAACTGTATTGTTAAATAAATTCAACGTGTATTGAGTATGATTAATTATTTTCATGTATTTCAAAAATGGAATTTGTGCCCGATATGGCGATAGGCTCACCCCCTATCACATCTGGGACAGAACTAAGCTCGGCGAAATGTGGGTGTTTTAGTTTGATAGTGCGCCTCTGCCTACCCCTTCGGGGATACAGGCGTGAGCTTATGTTATGTTATGATCAAAAATAATCGTAAAACTTTGTGAAGACCTTTTTTAATCAGATTATGTACTTATTTTTCTCTGACTGAGAAATAATGACACAAAAAGCTTTAAAAGAAACATACTTTTAATTTTCTCCATGCTCATCCCTATGCTTTTCCTTAAGGGGTAGAATTTTGAAATTGAAAGAAAATAATTCCTTATTCCTTCTATGCATCATAAACAGGACTTATGTGAAAAAAAGCATCTAGATTCTAGATTCAAAAGTTTCCAATTCCTGAGCGTTTTTTTGGCATTGCATCTTTTCATAAAAAATGCTGAAGCACCTAATTTAATTCGAATAATAATATTAATAATTTTCATCCAAACGTACAAATAATATATAGAAACGTCACATAGTAATTTTGGATTCATAACATTTTACGTTACGTGACAGATACATGTATACACAGCACCTATCACGCGATTTTATTATAACGATAAATTATAACGAAACACGCTATAAGCAACTGATTTAAATTTAGAATAAGAATGCTTTTTCCCACGGTACTTTCTGCCATACATATTGTAACGTCTATAGCGGAGCTTGAGGCATGCAGAGTTCAAGGGCGCGACTGACGTTACATCCGCTTGTCCTTGCCAGTTGCCGCATGCTCAAAATATCCATTGTTACATGCAATGCAAACTCCTTTGCGTAATTTTGAAAAAAATTTAGCGCTTTAGCTTTGGATTAGATTCAGGTAGTATTTTAGATTACGAAGTTAAAGAAATAAAGTTGTAAAAATTAAACTGAAGTATTAGCCCGCAAAATTAGAATTTTCTTGTTTCTATAAAATTTCACAATATTATGTTTTGCGTCATTTCTAATATGAATAATGAAGCTTCTTTTGATCACTTTTATCTACTGATATTTATTGTGTACTAGAAGAGTCAAAAATATTTTTTTTACGAATACAAATAAAATGTGATATTGCGGACTAGTACTGCGGCGAAAAAGCCTCAACGAGCATTATGAATTGCAAAATCTTTGCTTGTGTTAAATAGAGGGCCATGACCAGCGTCATGCATGAGAATAAAGCGGTACTTTCGGGGTAGGTACGATAATAATTAAGCATGTATATACTTTCTTATTAAAATACCTACTTTTCGCTTGTTGTGTGTAATCACTGCTTGGGACTTGGTCTCTTTGTAAATATATATATATATATATATATATATATATATATATATATATATATATATTATAATAAATATAAATAAATAAATACACCCAACAGTCACACACATAATCCTGACCCCACACTAAGATCGAGTCTTGTGTCGTGAGTATCAGGAACTACCAGAGACTTTTGGTCTCACAACACCCAAACCCGAAACAAATATCTGTGGGCCACACAGACATTTGTCTCAGTGCGGGAATCGAACCCGCGACCTCACGTTCCTCAGCCGGCTACTCGCCCGCTGCGCCACGGAGGCTGTCTAATGAAGATATAAGAAGAAAGATATAGGGCTTCTGAATAATTCAAACTGCCTCGGTGGCGTGGTGGTATTTCGGTACGACTACGGTTCTGAGGTCTCGAGTTCGATCCCCGGGTCGGGCAAAGTGATATTGGATTTTTCCATATCAGTCCGGAGTCTGGAATTTGTGCCCATTTGTGTGTGGGTGTTCAAGTTTGATAGTGCGCCTCTGCCTACTCCTTCGGGGATACAGGCGTGAGCTTATGTATGTAATAATTCAAACTAAGCCTCAACAAAGCACGAGAACATAAAGATATTGGTAAGTTGACGATATCACAATATTATTGAAACATTTATTTGATAAGTTCGCATTGATACCCATTTATTCAGTATTCGTAATATAAGTTCGCATTGATACAAATTTCCATAATCTATTAAAGTTCAGAGACGATACTGTTTTCGGTTGAGCAATTTAGTCGATAATATATGAATCGGAGAACGTTGTGCTACAAGCCTAACATAATAACAAATGTGTATTTTACTAGAATTTATGAAAGTTTTTGACGAAGCACCTAATGCAGCAGCGATCTGGAAATCTTTGGGGGAGGCCTATGTTCAGCAGTGGACGAACCTATAAAAATACTTAAAAATTAACTGTATTTTCTCACTACCTATTTTCTCAAATACATAATAGGTACGACTTATAATAATTAGGCAGACTAAATGTAAGAGTTCCATAATACACATATATGAATCTTATATTATCGTATAATCGTATATTTTGACAAACAAAACATTTCCCTCTTGCCGAGACAGTCGGGTTTACCGTAAATCGGTAGATAACAATGGTGTTGTTTTTCATAAACAAATGATTGGAAATATTCATTCCTAAGTCCTTCTATGCATCATAAAAAGGACTTATGTGGAAAAAAAAGCTTCTAGATTCAAAAGTTTCCAATTCCTGAGCGTTTTTTTGGCATTGTATCTTTTCATAAAAAAATGCTGAAGCACCTAATTTAATTAGAATAATAATGATAATTATTTTCATCCAAACGTACATATAATATATAGAAACCTCTACCGATTTACGGTAAAACACTGTTTACCGTAAATCGGTAGATAGCAATGGTGTTGTTTTTCATAAACAAGTGATTGGAAATATTGAAATAAAATCGACGACTATAGGTCTAAATATAATTTTACATCCAAACATACATAAGCTCACGCCTGTATCCCCGAAGGGGTAGGCAGAGGCGCACTAGCGAACTAGAACACCTACATTTCGCCGAGCTTAGTTCCGTCCCAGATGAGATAGGGGGCGAGCCTATCGCCATATCGGGCACAATTTCCAGACTCCGGGCTGATATGAAAAAATCCGATATCATTTTGCCCGACCCGGGGATCGAACCCGAGACCTCAGAACCGTAGTCGTACCGAAATACCACCACGCCACCGAGGCAGTCAAAATATAATTTTGATTACAATAATCAGTTGTGTGATTTGCAATTAATTTAATAATATAATTGGTACCTATGCTACAAGTAATCAATTATTAAAACAAAGAGATTTAATATTACTAACTATAGAGGGGCTATCAAGCAAGTTTCTATACAAAAAAATGATCTCAAACGTCAATACCGCCATCTACCACTTATTACAATACGAGGGCGATTATTACAATTTAAACCCTAGAATGTTTTGTGAATGGTTTGAGAATCACTTAAGATGGGTTTATTTTTTCAATATTATTACGCTGGCCGGCCTGGCGCGCGTATATTTCGTAAACTGAGTGACTTATGACCACTAGGTCATAACTTTTGGATCACAAATTTTGGGCTGTTGTCCCGTCTATATACTGTTGATTAACCCGTCGGAGGCGTCACATAAATATGTTACATAAACGTATGGGCCACCGGAGGCCGAGCCGCCCGTGACTATCTACAACGAGTGTTCTATAGTTGCACCCTAAATGACACGCCAGTGTAGTTACTAGTTAGGCATTACAGCATCGCGTGGTAGTCTGTCTACTCACGTCGGCTTATTTTGTATGTGCTGTGTTAATATAAAATGACAATAGCTACTTGTGCTTAAGAAATGTTGCGTGATTTTAGATGTTATAAAAAATAAACAGGCAGGTAAGTAAATCCAACTTCTGAAAAAAATACGCTTTTAAAGTGGCTTTTGAAACAATTCTATATAATGCAGCCAAAGGTTTTATTTAATTCAAATCAACTTGTTCTAAGGTAGTTTTAACGTGGAAAACAGATTTATTTGTCCGTAGATTGTGTATAATTAATTAAATTCACGAAATCAAAAAGAAAAGAAATGTAATGCAGCCACAGATTTAATTTAATTAAAATGAAATCATAACTGACAAAATAATTATTGCATTCGATCTATAAGTCTATACGTAACTATACAATCAATAGAGAATACTTTTTCGGTATTGAGTGGTAGAGGCTGTAGACAATTAAGTCCACAGCACGAATGGGCCGGCTCGACCGGTTAGATACTACTATCTCACAGAAAACCTATGTAAAGTGGCAGCTCGCTGTCGCGTTTCGATCGGTGAGTGAGATTTCCGGTGGCCCAATCCTTCCCTCCCTTACCCAATCCCTATTTCCCTCCTTTTAGTTTGGCAACGCACCCATGTTTCTTTTTGTGTTTTGGGTGTCTATGTGGGTCAGATGGGTCACCTGATGGTAAGTGATCTCCACCGCTCATAGACGACCAATACACAAAAAGAATCATGAGTGTGTTGCCAACCTAAAATAAGAGAATGGAAGGGGAGGGAATGGGAATTGTGGGAAAGGGAGTCAGGGACATTTCCCTGATAAATCTATGTTATTCTATAGGGCCACCGGAAATCTCACTCACCGAACGAAACGCGACAGCAAGCTGTCACTTTACGTCGGTTTTCTGTGAGACAGTGGTATCAAACCGGTCGAGGCGGCCCATTCGTGCTGTAGACGTCACTGTCTACGAGGCTCTACCACTCAAGTTGATCACACCATGAATAGCAAATTGTCACCACGTTTTTACTATAGTTTTCTATGAAGAGAATTATTATTATTACATTTGTTTGTATCCCTAGAGAATAAAGGCATGTTATGTTTCTGAAACCGCGACTCGCGGCACGCATAGTCAAGCCATACTAGTTGCTAGACTGTTGTGACGTCACATAATACGTCATTAGCTGGCGCGCCGCCCTTGAGTCTGCGGTCCACTGCAGTGCCGTTTGAAGATGCGAATATGTGCTAATTTATCTAGTTATATGCTATAAACTGGATACATTTAATGTGTTACAGTTGGAGTTGCGATCAGTTATAGCTGTTCTGTTTTTTTTACAATTGTACAACCATCAATATATTATACCCTAGATGCACAGTTCTTGGCAAATATCCTCCTAAAAAGTGATCTCAGAAATAAAACAAAGAAAACGATCACAAGTTTTAATTAAATCAACACAAATATAACCCTAACTACGTGTTATAAAGTAGGTTTTTAAACGAAATGAGCAAGCGTTCTTTAATTTGAATTTTGAAATTTAGAATTCTATCGACGTCCGACTGTATGCAAAACAAGTGCTTAAGCACTTCTTGGCTGTCCCATTTTCCGAGCGTCAACTGTGCATCTAGGTAAATAATATATCGATGTGTACAACATTTAAACGAGAAAATGACGTTATAGATTTTAAAGACTGTAAATTAATTACGAAGATATTAAATATACTGGATTTTTCCACATCAGCCCGGAGTCTGGAATTTGTGCCCGATATGGCGATATGCTCACCCTGTATCACATCTGGGACGGAACTAAGCTCGGCGAAATGTGGGTGTTCTAGTTCGCTAGTACGCCTCTGCCTACCCCTTCGGGGTTACAGGCGTGAGCTTATATTATGTTTATGTTGTAAAGATACGATGCGAAGCGAAGGTCAAGATTTCTATTACTCTCTAGTCTTTACAATCATATTAAGATAATAATTTATTTAAATTTTATTTAGGAGTTCTGTCATAAAGTGACTATGTCATCCCCATTGGCGCAAAGCGACATGTTATAAGCCCTCATTCGCACGAGAGCTTTTTCAACGTGAGTTAAAAAAGCGTCTCAACATGTCTGTTCATACGATTGCTTGAAAATCATTCTTGTCTTTTTTCTAATAAAGTATAATCTACATAACACCCAAAAAATCGCTGCGTTTCAAAAGCGTCTCCGTGTGAACTAATATACTAGAACTAATTTGTTCCATTACAACGGTTTTATTACGCGCGTTGAAAAAGCTCTCGTGCGGTTGAGGGATTATAATATGTCGCTTTGAGCCAATGAGGGTTACATAGTCACTATGTGATAAAACTCCCTTTTGAATAAAGATTAAAAAAAACGTTTTCTTAATATGATTGTATAGACTATTCGAGAGTAATAGAAATCTTGAATGAAGCAGCGGTAAGTATTATACCGTCGCGTCGCATCGTATCTTTAATGAAAACTCTACACTAATTAATTAACCATCTTAACAATTATAACGTTATTTTCTCGGTTAAATGTTGTTACATTTATAAAAAAACTAATTAGCTATAGCTGATCGCAACTCCAAGTGTAACACGTTAAATATATCAAAATATCACATAACTATATATGAATTGTCGATATCGAATAATAATTCCTGACATGCTCATCTTATTACACTGTTATCTTTAATTTTAACAATATTTTGGCATCCTCTGATAACGGGAAAGTCAAGATATCATTACAGATTCCTACATCATAGTTATTTAATGTACGTATCATACATCATATTTATTCGCGAATAATGTCTGGGAAAAGATAACGACTTACAAGAAGTCAATGATTAATGTACACAAAATACACCTAGTTACTGATATTATAATTTTAAACGTTAATTTGATGATGATACAATAAATCGATTTGGCATACAAATAAGAGGACGTACCCATACTACGTGAGCCATTTTTTAGAATTTATACCCCCCCCCCCCCTTCGGTGATCACCCGTAGTATATCATCATCATCATCATCAGCCACAGGACGTCCACTACTGGACATAGAGCTCCCCCAAAGATTTCCAGATCGACCTGTTGGAAGAGGCTATGGCTATGTTGAGCTATGGAGAGGGTTATGCTCGGTGTTTCTCTACGCGATCAAATCAGAAATGAGGAGACCCGTAGTATATGCCAAGATTAAAATATGTCGACCACGTGATTCTAAAAGTCCTTATTTATTTTATTTTTTTAAGATACATCATTGGCTTATCACTATACACTTAAATAATTTTATTATAAAAGTAGTCTTAGTCTATGTGAGTCGCCTTTAGAGTATACAACATTTTAAAACTAAATGAATTGGTAAAGGGAGAAAAAAAAATAAAAGATACATTTAGAAATCGGCAGGTGGTCTAGTTAGGTAAATAAAAAAAAAAACAAAGTGAAAGTAAGAGCTATCTGTTGAGCGGGAAGATTATAGGGAATTAATTGATTTTAAGATTAATTTAACTCATGCTACTTAGGTTCACACACATTTTAGCAAACTTAGCAGTGTCAGAAGCTCGGAAAATGTCCACGTCACCAGTCGCAGCTATTTCATTGTATGTGGACATTAATCTATTCAGTGGAGCATTTTTACCAAGGTTGGTGTGGCAAAGACACGGGCTGAAGATATTATTTAAGGGATGCCTATAGGTACCTCAGTTAAGAAAATTAATTATGAGTTCGAAGAAGTGGACGAGTAGGCACTTTATGAATTCACTTGCGACTTGGACGAAGTCTATGAAGTTTTGCAATTCAATTGAACCGGCTTCGCTTCAAAATTTGAAGCAGTATGAGCCCATACAAAGTATTGGACAGGTAAGTTTGAGGTAAATTAAAAATAAATAAGCGGGACATTGTTTTTACAACGTTTAATTCTAACGCCTTGAATTTTATTGACTGCCTCGGTGGCGTGGTTGTGTTTCGGTATGACTACTGTCCCGAGGTCTCGGGTTCGATCCCCGGGTCGGGCAAAGTGATATTGGATTGTTCCATAGCCCGGAGTCTGGAACTTGTGCCTGATATGGCGATAGGCTCGCCCCCTATCACATCTGGGACGGAACTAAGCTCGGCGAAATGTGGGTGTACTAGTTGGCTAGTGCGCCTCTGCCTACCCCTTCGGGGATACAGGCGTGAGCTTATGTTATGTTAATTCTAACAGAGGTATCAGCCCGTTATTAGGGAAACTTCTGTTTTCTGGTGGTTTCTAACTACCCGGCATCGTACATCGACGTCCGAAGATATCCCACAGCACACCCTCGGCATACTAGTACGCAGAGACGATCTCTAATTTAATTCTAGTCCCCAGCGATAGTTCAATATGAGCCTTTGAAAAAGCACCTCTGTGTTCAATAGCAGTCAATATATTTCTGACTAGAGCGCCATAAGCGCCAGCTACAAACGCAGGTGGATCTGTAAAAGTAATTTTGCAAACACCACAAGTCCATTCGAAATAAAAATGGTTGGTGTCTATGCTCAATGTCCGTAAGAAAGAATTAAGGAGATCTTTTTATTTAAAAGCGAAGGGAATTTCATAAACTTTTTTATTCTAAATATGTAATTATCCGTAGAGACGATCTTAATTAAAAATCCGTAGAGAAGATCTCTATTGATAAGATAGACTATTTATTTTTAATGAGAACGGAGAGTATTTTTAATGAGATAAAACTGAAAATATATTTTTGGAATTATAATTCATATTTCTTCTGTGACGTATGTATGACGATGTATTTACGTAAGCTTCATTACTAGATATCTGGTAAGTGCTTTTTTTATCAAACAAACGCGTTTAATATAATAGCATGATTGCGAAAAACTCAGTATTGGGAGTTTATAGCCTTTTAAAGTACTTACATTGCTTTTGGCAGCCTCCGTGGCGCAGCGGGCGAGTAGCCGGCTGTGAAAAGTGAGGTCGCGGGTTCGATTCCCGCATTGAGACAAATGTTTGTGTGGCCCCCATATGTTTGTTTCAAGTCTGGGTGTTGTGAGACCGAAAGTCAAGTCACATAGTATCTGACACTTACGATACAGGTTATACCTAGTGTGGGGTCAGGACTAGATGTGTGACTGTTGGGTGCATTTATTTATTTTATTTTTATATTAACAAATCTAATAAGAAAGTCTTTAAAAACAAATTACGTGCAGTAAGTACAAATATTATGTTATTTTTAATTTAACTTAAAAGTTATTCAAATTAATAATCAGTTTTTTATTATTGTACCTACCTATACAAGATGTTTCATAAAGTTGGTATCTATAATAGTTAAACTTAAAGCGGGAATGGCTAGCAGCTTCTAGTTTTTGAATAATAGAATCTTGAATTTATGTCGAAATTTTTTTTCGAATTTATTACGTCAACTACAGTACATTTATTTTATTTTTATCTTATTTTATTTATTGGTTTATCAGCAGTTGCTAAAATTATTTATGCTTAAGAAATATAGTGAAATTGTAGTAGCAACCGCAACAAAATAAATGTGGTTGAGATTTGAAATTCCACCGAGCCTTTCAAACGACAGATGGTCGGCGCAAATCGATGAAAAAAACTCGCAAACAAAAAGGCAATCGGCAGGGGGTGGCATAACAAAAGCTTTGTCATCTCTCGCAAAATGACGACGATGCTCTCAAAAAAATATTTAAAAGTCGAATTTGTTTATCTAGATGAAGTTAGTTATCGCCTGACGAAATTATTTCCGCCTTTTAGCAGCAAATTATTTAATTTAGAATATTGCTTACTACATGAATTTTGAGGTGTTCTGTTAAATAAAATTATGTAGCAACATTAAAGTTAAATTACTTTTGTCGATATTCTACAAATATATTCGCTAGAAATATTGATGATTAGCTTAAAAAACGTATAACGATATGCATAAAATATTTAATAAAAGCACCATAACTCACCCTTTCTTAATTTAATAAGCATTTTGATATCACAGATAATTTCTTATAAATAAAGGAACAAACAGGAGCACTTCGGGAGCGCACGCCGCGACACGACTACACTATGGGTGCTCTTGAAATACTAAACTATAAAGAGGATTAATAAATGTTTATGTGTTAAGAACACACAGATCGCAACTTTTTGCTGACTTTGGTCCGTTCATATCCGGCGATGACTGCTGAGCTGCATGCGTTTTTCACTTCACTAAACAACCTTTTCAATAAACATCGTAAGCGCATTAATAAGCACAATATATTTTTTATAAAATTTAAATAGTAATAAATTAAAAATAGGCTAGATAAAATGTTGCGCTTGCTGCGGACAACGATTATGCGCACAATTTGGATGATTTCGAGCCGTTGTCGTCGTCGCAACTGAACGAACCTACCAACGCAGCAGATGCAGAAAGCATCGCACGTGGAGGGCTTCGCCGAAGCGGCGATAAAGTAGTTTTTTCCTCGTGAGAGATTTATCAATAGGTTGAGTACATTCCGGCATGAGTATACAAAAACTACATTGTTATAATTTTTAATGTGTAAGTAGTTTACTATGTAGAGAAATGTAGAGTATGTAGTTGGAGTGTATCTGCTAAAGCCAGGTGTTTATATGTGTTTTATTAATAGAATATATAATACCATTCGAAGTAAGTTAAACAAAACAAAAAATATATATATTATTCATTGCAACCGATTCCAAGTCATGCTGAAACATTAATAACAATTTAACAAGGCAGTGTTACTGGATACAGCACGAATTGTGAGGAGGTTCCTCACTCTGGGGTCCTAACCACCGGTGGGGAATATGTTTAAATGTATTTTTATTTTTATAGCATATATTTAAAAATGTAAAAAATCAACTTTAAAAATAAAGAGTACTGAACATTTATCTTTGTACCGAAGAAGGATGAAATTCTAAGTATTCTTAAAATAAAACGAATAAACTCATGTAGTTGGCCATCCACGTGGCACTTGACTGATGACTGCTGACAAGGGACTAGGAATTATAATGACTTTTCTTTCTACCTGCCCTTATTCCACCTTAATGTGGGGTCGGCGCAACACACTTTTTAAAGCATGTTGCAGAAAGGATTTGCCTAAGTTTTTACGACCGATTGCCTGCCTGACGTCAACGCCCTCTAAGGGATCCAGTCCCGGGCAAATTAAATTAGAAAATTCGCTTTGCCCGACCTGGGAATCGAACCCAGGACCTCCCGGAATCATAATGACCATGATTTAATAAATCGCTGATTGCCTCGGCAGCGTACTTGTATTGTGCATACAGTAAAACCACCGTCTTGAGGTCTGGGGTTCGATCCCCGGGTTAGGCCAAATTATATTGGTTTTTTCTTTCAATATCAGTCCAGAGTTTGGAATTTGTACCCGATATGGCCAGAAGCCTTTTTCACTTATCACATCTGGGATGGAAATGATAGCGAAATAAATGTAGTACATCGGTGTATCGGTGTTGATGTTCACCTCTGCTTACCCCTTCAGTGATATAGGCGTGAGTCTATGCATCTAAAAATTTGGCAAATTGCCACAATGATCTAAACAATAGTTCGAATTCATAAAGACTACAATGGAATGGGACTAATATGTATGCAGACTTTACCGTATCCAGAGGTATTAAATGCATTTCATTCTACGACAATATCATGGACAATGCACAATAGTCCTTGGCGCATTGTGAACGGGATTATGTGTTTAGTTCTCGACGGTAAAGAGGTTACCTCAATTTCACTCAAGTTTTTTTAAAGCAAAGACTGGCAAACGTGCAGGTGAGTCACTTGACGGTAACGGCCGGTTTCAATAAACGATCTCAGTTTAGAGTGCAGATAGAACGCGATTATGAACCAATCAAATCAAGTCATTTGACAGAGTCATGTTCAAACTGTGTTCTTATTGACTAATTTTTGTAATCTATCTGCACATTCGAACTGAGATTGATTATTGAAACCGGCCGTAAGTGATCTCCATCCATAGACACCCATGACACAAAGAGAATCAAAGGTGCGTTGCCAACCAAAAAGGAGGGGAATAAGGATTAGGAAAGGGAGGGAGGAATTGGGCCACCGGAAATCTTACCGAACGAAACGCAACAGCGCGCTGCCAATTTACATCGGTTGTCTATGAAACGGTGGTATCAAACCGGTAGATCCGGCCCATTCGTGCTGTAGAAGTTACTGTCTGCAGCATGGCTCTACCACTGGCTTTGTTGTTATGGTAGTACCCGTCGCCGCCTTGGTCTAGACTCTAGTCGCAGTGTACATGGGCTGTGAACCAGGAAGTTCTGGGTTCCATTTCCAGGTTGGGTGTGGTGTCTTTCTTACACTATTTGCCCGGGACTGGAACCCCCCAGATGGGTGACGTCAAGCAGGCAGATGGTCGTCAAAACTTTGCCAAGTCCCTTCTGCAGCATGCTTGAAAACGTGTGTCCGCCCCACATTAACGTATGATAAGAGCAGGTAGAAAGGAAGATATAGTGCCTGAAGTTTGTGATGAAAATTATGCATTACATTTTCCCTTACATTTTGTAGTCGGTTATTGTGAAGTAGTACAATGGAGGGCAAATGTCGTGTCTTTGTTGAGGAGAGCTCTTACACTCGAGATCGATAGCCCGAACGAAGGTCGTCTGGATCTGAATAGTCCAGTTTTTATAGCGGCTTAGCGAAAATGGCTGTTGCCTAGGACGTAGGCTAGACACGAATTGACGTATAGGTACGTATGGCAAGGTATGTATACAATGTACCTTGCTGCGTTACTATTTATTGGCATTGACTGAAAGCTTAGTTTCTGAAACGGTGGTCAAATTAACATTAAATCAAATTTAATTTCTGTGTTTCTGAAATCAAAATAGTTGATTTGATATGTCATGTTTGCATTAATATATGTATTTTGATCTGGAAATCTTTGGGGGAGACCTATGTGATGACCAGCAGTGGACATCCTGTTTCTGATAATGATGATGATGATGATGATGATGATGATGATGATGATAATGATGATGATATTTGTGTGACCCACAAATATTTCTTTCGGGTCTATGGTGTAATCGAGAGTCACACGTGGCTCCTGATACTCACAACGCAAGACTCGTATCAAACGATAATTATGGGGTCAGGACTATCTGTGACCGCACTTTAAACACAAATGCTTACCGGATTTGGGATTCGATTCTAGGCCCCTACTGCTATCAGCCTAAACGTAACCCCATAAGATCAATGACGCGGCATTACAATCGTAAAATTGCATCGCCAATCGGCAGGGGTTGGCTATGTGATACCAATCTCCCCTACATATTTACAGTTTACACCCTGCATTTGCTACCAGCATTTGTGGGGTTAGAGTGATTCATAAGTAATTAGATTATTGGAGACATTTAAAGTTGTTCCTACTTTCGAGCAGTGAGAAATTGTTTTTTTAGCAAACGGCCCAACTGATTTTAAGTGGTTCATAATTGCCGATGCCAAAGGACATTGCTGGTGGTAGGATATTCGTATCCGACCGGATGACGACCACACATGGTGCTAAAACCTGCCATAGTGACACACACTCCGTGTGTGGTTCACGTTCCAGGATCAGCCAGTGTATTTTCGGTTCTCTCGAGGGGCTTGCGGCATAACTTGATGGTTGGTTGGGACGGGTATGGGGGTATCCCTGTATCTGTATCGGTCATCCGTCTGTCTTGTCGCAAGCCCCTCGATTTGCTTCTTCCCTCTTCGGTTTCGGAGTATGAAGAAGCATAAATAGGCCGGCATGATTCTGGCGACCATTGATAAACTCATTGTTCGTCAGTGGTCGCTAGTTTTTTTTGGACTGCACAAATGCAGTGTAGACATTTTGCCATGCCCGGTTAAAAAAAAACATCAGAGGCACACTCATGCTGTCTACTGGATAGGGCTCTTTTCTTTAATTAATATTCATGGTGCTTTACACCTGTCTTCTTCATTTGTAAATGTACTTATGGTCGAGGTGTATGCTTTCTTAGTTCATTGTTTTATCTTTACTTCTTTGATAGAGAGGGAAGTGAAAAACGTATTTTCTGACTCTAGACTCTTTAATAAATAGAACTAGTTCTGTTTGACTAATTTTGTTACGGGATAAGGATAGTTATGCATTACCAGAAAATCGCTGAGTTTTACTAATAAATGTATACTCGCTTATATGAGTTTCAGAGACGGGTGTGTGGGTGGAATAGTCTCATGAAAAGCCGTTGTTTACCATGAAAATGAATAGATTAATGTTTCGGAGGACGACGGCCAGCCTCTGCTCATTAAAACTAGCCTAATTCTGTGATAGTTTAGAGTACAGTCTGCAATGTACCAGATCCAGAGTAAATAAAGACTTGTGTCATACCAAAAAATATTTCCCAATGTAATGAATTTGTTTAAGGGTCTCTTTTAATTTTTGTTTTGTTGAGAAGAGAGAGTTTAGGGGATTCAAAACAATATAGACTTAGATTAATTTTAGTTGAGAGGAAGGTAATTACTAATTATCCTTTTGCGTCTGTCTGGCTTTTGGCTCTAATATTATGTGCATATATAACTCTAGTATTATTGTCTACTTCAGTATTATACTCTAGTATGTGTATGCCATATCTCAGAGGTGGACGTAATATATACCTATATAATATTATTCGTGTTATGACAGTAAACTACGACATCCAATTCTCTTTGATGCAAGTTTACCGTGGATTTGGGATTGTGCTGCCATTTCATTATAATGTTCATATTATGTACAAAATATGAATTAATTCTACAAAAACCATTAATTTACAAACTGCTTATATTTCATATTTATATCGTTTACTGTTTTATCGTAATCAAATCAAATTGTAAGTTAGCGTGTGGCGTCAGTATCGACTATCGAGCAAAATATGTAAAGGCGTGAGGGAAAAATTCATTCAACATATGGTATAGTATAGACGTTACATTTTCTTTTTTTTTGGATACAACTTAATACTTTGTTATTTAGTGTAATGTACACTACCTACCTATAGCCTTTGAAGTATAAGTACAGTGAGTTTAGTGAAAGCCATGCGCATTTTTATAACGTCGCCTCCCCCAATCTATTACTAGACGCTAAGTCACTCGAGTAGGTAATGCTATTTTAACGAATAGTATAATATGAATCAGAGGTATTTTCATTATGTTTGTTGTTTTATTTCGTAGACTAAATAATTAGAATTTCGATGGAGTACATTTATATTATGTAAGATTTACTGTACAGCTTACAGTTTGATGTGGCGGATTTATTTACGAGGTATTTATAGGAGTTCGAAAAAAGGAAGCAATTTCTATCATACAACTTTTTTGCTATATAATATTTGTGTACAAGCACCTGCTCACATTATATTTCTGGAAATAGTTACGAGTCATTGACTGTGGAAGTTTATTTTTCAGACGAATTTAGACTTTAGTTAACATCGTTGTAGTGTTTAGCCGCAGGCAACGTTGAGATTCACCCAGATCTATTTTTTTGACCTACATACTTAATTTAGCACTATAACACGATACGAAACGATCACGAAGTTTAGGTATGAGTGTGACACGCAGAGTAGCGGATAGCAGTTATTCAGATTTTATAACAAAAACCTTGCCTTGTGTCCACTAACATCCATATGCCATGCAATGTGGAAGCCGTAATGAGGAGAGGTCAAACATAATGCCTTACTTGTCAATTAGAGGATTAACCGTAAACCATTGGCAAGCAACAAAAGAAATGATTGATATCGGTCTACTTCTCTTTTGTCATAATGCAGCAACCCCAACGATCGCCAGTTGCGATGCGACACGGGACCGGATTTTTTGCGTGCCACAATTAAATGTGGCATTGTGGCACAAATGAATAGCGATCCGGGCGGACATGTCTCGTTCACGTTCTATCGCATAATGTAAGGTGTACCTTTTATGCGGCGAGCTCTGTGTGCGAACGCCGGCGTCCGTGGCGCGTTGCCCCCGGTGATGGAGTACGTGCTGATGGATGTTGGAAGCGCCGTAGAGGGCTCCTGGCCGCAAAGGGCCGGCGTTGCTTCGCAAAGCGAGCGATGGGCGCGCGTGTGCTTCGAGGTTGGTTTGCCGGCGGAGTGGCGCGGCCTGTGTGGCCGGTGACAGCCGGCGAGGGTGCGCGCGCCTGCACCACCGCGCATGCGCCCTCGCCGCAAGCCGCCGACGCCGCATCACCTCCACACTCAACTCAGTCCCAACACCTCCACCCATCGCTGCCTATTGCGTGTATTGTACACTTGTATACAGCGCCACCGCTTGACGCCAACGCCGGCAATAACATTTACGCCGCAACTGATACAACTCACTCGCTGGACCAATCTACTCTGTTATGGTAAACAATAAACGTTACGCGTCATTTCTTTTACTATATACGTAATTGAAGTGGCTATAATGTGTCCGTCGTTGGTATCTGAAAATAATGGATAGTCTGGAAATTAACTGTTGTTTGATAACCACATAGTAACTAGTAGAATGATACTAAATATAAAGTAGGTAGAGCTCATTTTAAATTGTCGGACGCTACTCGTCAACAGCATGCAGAAACCCCCGCATTTGGGGTAGCAACTATTGAAACTCATAAGCCGAGAGCATGGTCGATAGCGGGGACTCCCCGCAGGTGGCTTAACGAATAACGACCGATGAAATTCGTCAGATGCCCACGACAACAATTTTCTGCAACACAGATGTAAGTACTGTGTGGGTATTACCATAGACGATTAATATCTCGTCTTTAAGTACTGTCCCGCCCACACACCCGCCACTGTAACTCCTGTAAGCCAGGATCAACAGTGGCACGCATTTTACGACACCGAGCAATGAAGCTCGGTGAGTCTCAGAGAATGCAAAATTGTCTTCATCCTGCAACGAAATTAATCAAACAGAAAGATAGGGAGGAGTTGGAATTATAGGGTTTCCACTTCCCTCCGTAAAAATGCAGGAGACAATGTAATGAACTAAGGAGGCATCAGCCTCATACATAGGGATATTTACAACTGGAGAGGCCAGATGTAAAGCACCACGGAAATAATTTTAATTTTAGTGGGTCCTATCATGCGAGCTGTTAAACTTGATTCCAATAATAAGTATGGCAAAAACGCCGGAATGCACGGAAATTCGTCCTAGTTTCCACAAGGTCCATATAGTATACAACTCCAGATGTTATTTGCATACTGTCTAGCATGATGGTGCGCTCATTTTGCCAGAGACCACACTCCCAAAGAATGTGATGTGCGGTCTGGTCATATTCACAGCCGAGTACAGAACACGGGCACGCAGGTGACTCAACCAACCTAAATGAAAACAATTTACACTTAAAGTTACCGTGGCCTGTAAGAAATTGTGAGACACAATGATCTATTTCTAACCAAGTTTTAGATAGACGATCGCGGATTGAAGGAAAGTACTGATATAAGTGCCGCCCCTTTATAGAGTTGTCCCATCGAGTTTGCCATTCATTTAGAAGCTCGTTACAAATTTCGGATTCCGGTTTAAAAAGTCTATTGATTCTCGATAGCTCGCGGGACGTAAGAAAGGATTTATCCATGTTCTCTCTAGTTGAGTAATACATCGCGGCGCGACGCTGCACCTCCAGATCGACTGGAAGTACACCGGCAAGAACAGGCAAAGCTTCGGTGCTAACGGTTCTATAAGCTTTACACAAGAATATCAACGCCAGACGCTGACTTTGGAGCAATTTTCTGCGTACGGCGCCAATAGTAGCTCTGTCAGCCCATACAGGTGATCCATAACAAATACAGCCTAGGTAGGTAGCTCCATAGATGACTTTGAGTGTGTTAAACGATAGACCCCACGTCGAAGTCGATATTCTCGTCAAAGCGTAGAAATTTCTTTTAGATTTTTCTCCCACGTTTTTAATGTGTTCAATAAATAATAAAAAAATGATAAAAGAAGCGTGTAAAACATCGGGCGTTTTTATATTAACGGTTTATAATCGATGTATAGCTGCTGGTATTTTTCCTCGGATCTGGCGTAGCGGTTTTATTCGGATTATACCTAAAAGTGGCGATAAGCCGCCCGAAGACCCCAAGTCATATCGCCCAATAACATTACTACCATCTTTAGGTAAACTGCTCGAACGCCTCATCGTACCTAGATTAATGCCAGGCGGGCCAAAATATCACAATCACCAATTTGGATTTACTATAGGCAGATCGACTTTAGATGCAGCTATATCGGTTAGAAAAGCAGTCAGTAATTCGGAGTATAAGTATGTTTTGGGTATCTTTTTAGACATATCGGGTGCCTTCGATAATGCGTGGTGGCCAATACTACTACTTAAGTTAAAAATCCGAGGCTGCCCTAGGAATATATATTCACTTATATATTCTTATTTTTCTTTCGGCTCTGCCAAATTAAAACTTGGGCACTATGCAGTGTCGAAGGCATTAACGATGGGTTGTCCGCAGGGCTCGGTAGTCGGTCCATATTTATGGAATTTAGGTTTTGACGACTTCTTAACGATTCCTTTACCCCAAGGTTGCTCTTTAACTGCTTACGCCGACGACGGCCTCTTGCTTATTCACTCGAATAGTAGGTCCGGTCTTGAGATTTCAGCTGCAAAATGTTTGGAATTAATTTTGGAATGGGGTGAACGCAACCGCCTTACTTTTGCACCCCAAAAAACATATCAATTACTATTAAAAGGCATCCTAAAATCACAACCACAAATTAAATTTAATAATATTTCCATCAAAAGAAAAGAATCGGTTTGCTACCTTGGGTTAGTCTTAGAACGAAATTTTTCATTTATTGAACACATTAATATCTCGTCTCTGGTATTTTTTAAACTTCTAACTAATACTTGAGATAAAAATATAAACAGTATAGATATTAGGCTGGAGGTCCTGGGTTCGATTCCCAGGTCGGGCAAAGTGATTTTTCTAATTGAATATGCCCTGGATTGAGCCTTCAGAGGGGGTTGACGTCAGGCAGGCAGCCGGTCGTAAAAACTAAGCCAAATCCTTTCTGCAACGTACTTGAAAAACTGTATTGCGCCGACCCCACATTGAGGTGAGATAAAGGCAAGAAAGAAAGAAAGATAGATAGAAAAATCATCGAGTAAAATGTATTTTATTTCTTTCTTCAATGGGAAATCGTAAAACTCTAATACGCTAATTAGATGATGCGTCAAGATCAGCTGTTCGGATGTGTCGTGGTGTTGGTATCGATTGGCGCCACTTTCACCGTGCGACGGACAGCGGACTGGGAAGCAATCGGGAGGCTTCAGCGCGAAGTGGTTGAAACTTTGGCGCTAGTCCAGCGATCTGTTTTGTTGCTAAGCAGTTATACTCTCAAAATATATGTACACAGCTTATTCAATGATTATTATACATGCAGCATGCGGTCAGTGCAAGGCCCAGTAAATGAAAGAAAGAGCTTGAGTGGTAGAGTCACGTTAGACAGTTACGTCTACAGCATGAATAGGCCGGCTCGACCCGTTTGATACCACTGTCTCACAGAAAACCGACGTAAATTGCTATCACGTTTCGTTCGGTGAGTGAATTTTCCGGTGGCCCAATTAATTTCCCAATCCCTTTTTCCTCCCCTACCATTCACTTTTTTAGATTAGCAACGCACCCATGATTCTTTTTGTGCTTTAGGTGTCTATGGGCGGTGGAGATCACTTACCATCAGGTGACCCATCTGCTCGTTTGCCAGTCTCTGCTTAAAAAAAAATGTTATTGGACTGCCTTTATGTTATAGATAAATATAATTATTTATCTATAACATAAAGGCAGTCCAATAACATTTTTTTCACATGGAACCCTAGTTTTCTACATGGAACGAATTCGTTTCCGAGAAAATTTTCTTTAAAGCCGACTTGTATTCAAGAATTTTTTATACTTCAACCTGACAATATTTAGGGTAGGTGTATGTTTAGCTTAGATTATCTAATATTTAGCAATGGACATTATATTATGTGACTGGTGATGATGACGTAAGCAATATCCAATCCAAGAATAAGTCAGTTGGTTTTGTTTTATCAGAAAATTGATTTTATACATAATATCGTGCTGTGAATGTTAATGGTATGGTAAATGATAGTAATTAAGTTTACACACAGATAGAGCTTTTTGAAGTGATAATTTCTTTAGGCGCGCTGAGCACTTTATTTTATGGGTACCTAGTGAATGAGACTGAGCCGTCACGCTCGGCTACGTAACGGTCGTTCAGATAAAGGCGCGTCTCCTGCACTAAAACATTACATAAAACACCTACGCAAATATGGTTTTGCTACAATTTTTTTGTCTATGGTCCATTGTTCCATGAGCAGGAGACATCAAGAAACATAGTTTTGAAAATCCTTATTTTTTGTCTATGTGTTTGTTTCGAGAAAAACACGTGCAGGAGACGCGGCTTAATAGATAGAGAATGTTACACACGTAACAAGACAGTTACGACATGAAAACTTTAAAAGTTCAGACGTAATATCTGCATCATCTGGCCGCTTGTTTATTTTTGGCACTGTATACGCAGCCTAGTTGTGAATTATTGTTTGTCATCACGTTAACGATCGTCATTATTTGCCTAATATTTCGTACGGTATTACAGTTAATCACGCCACGTCTGATTGGTGAATATAGGACTGTCAATCTCTAACAGAAAATAAACATCAGCTGTCTGATTCTCCCTATTCTCAGTTCGAAACGAGTTTGTAACGCACCTCATTGCGTTTTAAAGTTTTTATTGAAATATAATTTCGACTCATATAAAAGCCAAATATAAAGAAAAACAAAAGCCTAGTATCTAAAGAAAATATTTAGTTGGTGATAGTAACATACATACATACATAGATGCTTGTATCCCCGAAGGGATAGGGAGAGGCGAACTAGAACTCCCAAATTTTTGCCGAGCTCATAACTATCCCAGATGTGATAGGGGGCGAGCGTATCGGCACATCGGGCTCAAATTCCAAACTCCGGGCTGATACTGCGTAGAACTCAATATCACATTGGCCGACTCTCGGATCGAACCTGCGACCTCAGGGCGGTAGCCATACCGCGCACGCAATACAACTATGCCACCGAGGCAGTCAGTTATTTAAACATAATAAAATTATATAAGAATAACATAGTCTTTTTAGACGTACATACGTAACCTTTACTTTCTACCTAATTAAATTAGAAAATTTTGCATTGCTCGACCTGGGAATCGAACCCAGGACCTCCCAGGTCCACAGCCCACTAAACCAAGGAAGCGACGTACATACGTAACCAATACCTACGAATCTCAATTTAAAGAATAGGTACGCAAAGTTATATATTGGAACCTTTGTTTACGAACGTATTGTTAAAATGGGTGCAATTTCATTACAATGGCGATTGTTTTGTTCTGTGCCCGCCGGCGTACTTATTATTTGCAGCTCCATTGAGCATCGTAACAAAACGGATGGTAAATGAGCTCTAGTTCCTTTGGGTAAGTTTAGAGCAGTCGCCGGCACGCTGCGGATCGTAGTGCCGTCGTCGTGTCGTAGTCGTGTCGTCGTCGTGTCGTCGTCGTGTCGTCGTCGTGCGGGAGTAGGGGCGGGTCAAGGGCACTGCACAAATCCGCAGTGTCCTGGCAACGTGGGTGCAGTGGCGTGCAGTTCATATAGACATAAAGACATTTCTACCCTAACAATTTGCTATTTCCATAAATTTATTTTATTTTTTATTTTATTTAATAAATAGTGACTGGCGGCTCGGACACTGGTGGCCGATACGCTTATGTAACATATATATGTGCCGCCTCCAACGGGTTATGGTTTACCAAAATTTGTTTACATCAATAAGTACATGCAAAGAAGTACAAGTGAAATTACTAAAAACTAATAGCTAAATGCAACATTTAACGTAACGAACGTAAGCTCACGCCTGTATCCCCGAAGGTGTAGGCAGAGGCGCACTAGCGAACTAGAACACCCATATTTCGCCGAGCTTAGTTCCGTCCCAGATGTGATAGGGGGCGAGCCTCTCGCCATATCGGGCACAAATTCCAGACTCCGGTCTGATATGGAAAAATCCAATATCACTTTGCCCGACCCGGGGATCGAAACCAAGACTTCAGAACCGTAGTCGTACCGAAATACCACCACGCCACCGAGGCAGCCATGCAAAATTTACTAACAGGTAAACACCGCATGCATTATTAAAAAATGGTTAACATATACACTAAATTAATTTTAACAACACTTAAAACTAAAAATAAATTAAATTAAATCACTACGTAGTATAATACATATCGATTCCCGCTGTCTGTCACTATGTATGCATAGATCTTTAAAACTATGCAACGAGTTTTGATGCGGTTTTATAATAGATAGAGTGAATCAAGAAGAAGGTTTTTATGTATAATACATGCATAATATACTAATATTGCACCCGTGCGAAGCCAGGGCGGATCGTTAGTAAAGAATAAAGAATTACAAAATAGCAATGCTCGGACAGAGATGATAATTACTATGAGGGTGTCGCAAGAGTAAAAGAAATAAATGTATAATATTGTTGTCTACCCTGATCGGAATGTCTATGCACGTCACTGCGTGGGTGAGCTGAGAAACCTCATGCTCCGATGCACATAACTGATAGTATTACTAACAACTGTCGCAGTTAACAAGATATTTACATAAAAGTTTGTATGCCGAATAATACTGCAATCCTATAGGTGCAATTTACATATTTTCGAAATTTTGCTATGCGCATCACACATATGTACATATTTTAAAGCGAAACTAAACTAATACTAAGTTAGGTAGGTAAGAACTAAACATACGTGGTTTAATAACCTACAGATCTATATCTATCTAATTAAGGCATAGTGTTAGTGATTCATTTACAGAATGGCTAATGCTATTCAAGTAGGTAAATTACGGGATTCATTAATAGAAATGTATTTTTGAAAGTCTAGACAGTAATTATTCAGCGCTTTATTTTACAAAACGCAGTGTCATATGTTTCACTTTTCATATCTATATAAGCCACGGCTCAGCTAAACTGTTTTTTTAAGTAAGGCCCATTTTAAATCGACACCGGGATGAGGAGACTGATCTAAAAGTTGAAGAATATAATTTCGCTAGTTTTTTGTCTGCGAGATTTGGTTACGCTGGTGGCGATATGGGGTTTTTCTGCCCAGTATCAGTTCACATTAAGCCGGGTCTCCTGCACTAGCTTTTTCGAAACAAAACACATACGCAAAACCACGATTTTAGCTGTCACCTGCGCGTAGAACAATGGACCATAGATAAAAAATGCATGTTTTATATAGGTGTAGAACCCAGAACCTCCACAGCAAATCTCAATGTATATTATGTCCCAGAAAATAGAGTCAAGCGGAGGATCCAGAAATAGTACCCGAATCACTCCCATGTATGTTCCGCGATTTGTCTTAGTTTTCGAGTTATGATTTTTTCTGAGAATTTTCCACCTGAGTGAGACATATAGTAATAATTCGGTGATCGGTCACTGGTCTATCATTCTTATTGCAGGTAAAATAGTTGCTCCCACGTTTACTACTTATGATTTCAAGGTATAGGTATAGGTATAGGTTTATGAGTGGTAGAGCCACGCTGTAGACAGTAACGTCTACAGCACGAATGGGCCGGCTCGACCGGTTGGATACCACTGTCTCACAGGAAACCGACGTAAAGTGGCAGCTTGCTGTCGCGTTTCGTTCGGTGAGTGAGATTTCCGGTGGCCCATCCCCCCCCCTCTTTCCCAATCCCTATTCCCTCCCCTTCTATGTCCTCTTTTTAGGTTGGCAACGCACCCATGATTCTTATTGTGTCTTGGGTGTCTATGGGCGGTGGAGATCACTTACCATCAGGTGACCCATCTGTTCGTTTGCCAGTCTCTGCTATAAAAAAAAAAAAAAAAAATAGGACTTCATTATTTAAATCATGTATTTGTAAAGCCGCGTCTCCTGCACTAAGTAGTTTTTCTCGAAACATTACACAAAAACATATACGCGAAACAACGATTTTAGCTGTCTCCTTTCCGTAGATCAATAGATCAGAGACAAAAAATGCTTGTTTTGTGTAATGTTTTTAGTGCAGGAAACGCCTTTTTAATAAATGAAGGCAAAAAAGGAACATAAGACGAGGCAGTATGAGCTAGATCCGTTTGCCATCCCGATAAAAAATTACACTTGACATTTGTTTGACAATAGACATTAGACAGTAAAATTGACAGATTTGTAAACAAATGTTTTTTTTGGTGACTTACATTTATATCTAAAAACGCATATAATAATAAAGATTGGCGTTATTTCTTCCTTACAATACATATCACTATAATTTATTCTGATTATTTGTGTATAGGTATAGGTTTGTTATTAACCGTGGCTACAAACGATATATCTCAAGACCCATCCAAGTCTTTCAGTATAAAGAAAGGTAATAATTTTATTATCCTGTAATGATATTGTTGAGTGTACAGAGCTGTTCTTTTCAGTTAAGTAGGAAAGAGTTTTATTTCATTTACTATTGTGATTATCTACTTAATATCCATTCGATCCAAATATTATAAGACTCGTTTTATAGCTTATTCAAAGTATTTTTTTTCTAAATAGAGCAGTTGAAAACCTTCAGGATGTCAAGATTCAGATTCGGCAGACAGCACGACGGTTATCGCCTAGTATCGAATGATGACAGCGGTTTCTCTGATGCTCAGTTTGAAGTGCCTCCTCCAAAGATACCGTGGAAGGCGATCAGCTTAGCCGCCTTCTTATTTGTAGTTGGAACAATTCTATTAATAGCTGGCAGTTTGATTGTCACTGGTCACATAGACTATAAATACTCTGATAGACTATGGCCAATGATTGTGTTAGGAGGCATCATGTTCTTGCCTGGTGCATATCATATTAGGATAGCATATTATGCATATAAAGAATACCCTGGTTATAGTTTCACTGATATTCCTGAATTTGAATAGTGAGACTCAAGAGGTTTTAGTTTTTATTGTATTGAATATAGATCTGCATTCTGCATGAGATGTAGCATGTAGGCCAGTTGGTTCTGGTCCACTCTCAAACCCTGAATACCTTTAAGATGCCATGTGTATGTTTTATAACCAGAACTTTTAATTCTTCTATAAAGTTGTCCACCCTAGAAAATTCTGGAGTTTTTTCTTTCTTGATAAATTACTAATAAATGAACTTCTTGATTTTTGGCCATTACTGAATTGTATGCAGTTGAACTGCAGCTTGAGCAGGATAAATTCTTACAATCATAAATGTATTTGAACTTGATGCACTTCTGTGAAATTGGTATAAAATATTAACCAAATGTAATCAATGCTCAGCAAGCTCAAATACAATATGATTGACAGACATTTTCCTGCTCAGGCCTCTGTAGTAGAAATGTTTTACTATATTAAATGTTGGTAATATATTTTAGAACTTGAGTTAAATTACTCTATAAATTATGTATCACTTCATATTGTGTCCATATCTCCACACTATATAATTTAGAGTGCACTGTATTCATGATGTCCATTTAGGTACTTGTTTAGTTGTCATTCAAGTATGCAATACTTATTTTGACCTTTGATATATCGAAATAGCATACTAATTCCAATGATACAAGTTTATGATTAGTATAAGAAACAGGTCCTGATTTACAAATTAGATCACAAATTTAAGACATAAAATGCTATGACCATATGTCTTGGAGTGCCTATTTATAATGTTAGTGATTATTAATGTTCTACTAGCCTTTAATTCATAGATTTGTTTATAATAATGTTATTATTTCATATATAGCCTATGATTAATTTATTGTCATATTTCAAATGAAATGAAAAAACATTGTTGTTTGTTTGTAGTATGTTATTAATAAAATGTTAAAAGTAGTATTTTGTTCATGTTTATAATAAATTGACATACAATATTTAATTGCCTAGTTTTACTACTACCCAGACTTTGGATTATAGGATGCTATAATCCAACAATAAAAGTCACAGGAAGTCGCTGGATGCAGGCCGCTTCCAACAGGTCGATCTGGAAATCTTTGGGGGAGGCATATGTTCAGCAGTGGACATCCTATGGCTGATGATGATGATGATGATAATCCAACAAACTACCATAACTCCTTGTATATGTGTAATAATCACAACACAAATAAAATCACAACAACAAATTAAATTTAATAATATTTCAATCAAAAGAAAAGAATCGGTTTGCTACCTTGGGTTAGTCTTAGAACGAAATTTTTCATTTATTGAACACATTAAAAACGTGGGAGAAAAATCTAAAAGAAATTTCTACGCTTTGACGAGAATATCGACTTCGACGTGGGGTCTATCGTTTAACACACTCAAAATCATCTATGGAGCTACCTACCTAGGCTGTATTTGTTATGGATCACCTGTATGGGCTGACAGAGCTACTATTGGCGCCGTACGCAGAAAATTGCTCCAAAGTCAGCGTCTGGCGTTGATATTCTTGTGTAAAGCTTATAGAACCGTTAGCACCGAAGCTTTGCCTGTTCTTGCCGGTGTACTTCCAGTCGATCTGGAGGTGCAGCGTCGCGCAGCGATGTATTACTCAACAAGAGACAACATGGATAAATCCTTTCTTACGTCACGCGAGCTATCGAGAATCAATAGACTTTTTAAACCGGAATCCGAAATTTGTAACGAGCTTCTAAATGAATGGCAAACTCGATGGGACAACTCTATAAAGGGGCGGCACTTATATCAGTACTTTCCTTCAGTCCGCGATCGTCTATCTAAAACTTGGTTAGAAATAGATAATTGTGTCTCACAATTTCTTACAGGCCACGGCAACTTTAAGTGTAAATTGTTTTCATTTAAGTTGGTTGAGTCACCTGCGTGCCCGTGTTCTGTACTCGGCTGTGAATATGACCAGACCGCACATCACATTCTTTGGGAGTGTGGTCTCTGGCAAAATGAGCGCACCATCATGCTAGACAGTATGCAAATAACATCTGGAGTTGTATACTATATGGACCTTGTGGAAACTAGGACGAATTTCCGTGCATTCCGGCGTTTTTGCCATACCTATTATTGGAATCAAGTTTAACAGCTCGCATGATAGGACCCACTAAAATTAAAATTATTTCCGTGGTGCTTTACATCTGGCCTCACCAGTTGTAAATCTCCCTATGCATGAGGCTGATGCCTCCTTAGTTCATTACATTGTCTCCTGCATTTTTACGGAGGGAAGTGGAAACCCTATAATTCCAACTCCTCCCTATCTTTCTATTTGATTAATTTCGTTGCGGGATGAAGACAATTTTGCATTCTCTGAGACTCGCCGAGCTTCATTGCTCGGTGTCGTAAAATGCGTGCCACTGTTGATCCTGGCTTACAGGAGTTACAGTGGCGGGTGTGTGGGCGGGACAGTATTTATATGTGTAATAATGATCATCATTATCTAAATTATATCCAATAATGAGTGATTATTTAGCTGGAAGTTCATAGGTTCTATTTCCAAGTCCAGTAGGGTTAGAAAAACTAACAATTTGCCTACGGTTGGATAGAGATCTCATTAATAATGCACAAATGAAATCACTGGTGTGGATTAATAAAAATACCTGCCCTTATTGCACCTCCAAGTGAGATCGGCGCAAACAATTTTTTTTACAGAATTTCTCAACCCCTCTATACCTTTAATGTGATGATGTTATTAAAAAAAAGTTTTTTGTATAGGTAGGCATACTTTAATGACATAGATCATAATTTCAATAAATAGATAAAATCACTTTACAACTTGTAGAGTTCAGAAGGGAATCAATTTGATTGTCAATAATTAATACTTTCATTCCTATCTAAATTCAATGTATGTTTATCTATTAGCCCTCTTGCCTTTCTTTGATTGAGTCAAGCCACCTTGAGGTATAGCTACAGAGTGCCCTGTCTTTTTTAAGTGTTCAAATAATTTATTTTTTGAAGGGAAGTCTGTCTGACATATTGCACATTTAAGGTTAGGTGCTGTGCTTGAGTCTTCTGTCTCACTAGTCTTTGTTCGTACTGGTTTCCTCTCTACAGGCTTCTTTGATTTCACATTCCTTTGCATTTTTGGTAAAGCTGGCCTGTCTCGTGGTAAAGCTGCTTCTCCTAACGCATCGTCTGTTGGAGTTGTGCTTGAAACTTCATACAAATTTTCTGTTGATGTTTGTGACTGAGATCCTTTTTTGAGATTGGCTTCCTTTTTCGCCTGTATTTGGCTCTTCAGCATGTTGAATTTTTTTGCTTTCCTACTGCGTGATGGGCCTTCAATTTCATTGAAACTCATTTCATCATGGCTGTCATTGCCTTCACTCTCCGGCATTGGTATAAATGACTTCTTTTTGTTTTTCTTTTTCTTTTGACTTTTTGGCAATGCCTGTAAAATAATAATATAAAATTATACTAAGTTTTTTTAAGAATGTTAAAACAAAACATGTCTTGTGTGGGATATATATTTTTAAATTTGGTTCATGTTAATTTATTTTACCTGAATTTTATCTGAGTCATCACTCAGTGTCTCTCTAATATCATTATCTTCTATATCTGAAGTGGAATTGTCTTTTGTATCCCCTTCCTCTTCAGTCAAACCATTGACTTTGCTTGTTTCTTTTGGCTCTTTTTTCACAGCAGAATCATCTTGTTCATCATTTTCCTCCTCATCATTGTCAGTTAGCTCAACATCATCATCAAGAGTCATATTAGCAACATTTTCTTTGTGTTTCTTGCTGTTTTCATGGTTTTCAAATGAATTGATGTTTTTGAATAATTTGTTGCAAGCTGAGCAATACAGATTCTTTATTGGTTTCGGTTTTGTTTGGGACTTTGCAGTTGCTTTTGATGCTTCACTTGCCTGAAATTTAAACAAAGTATGATTTGTCATTTATATTTACAGTAACATTATGAAGATAATTATGTGCTACATTACTATCTGACATAGTTAAATTCATCAATTACTTGTAAACAAACCTCAGTTTTGGAGCTTTCTTCATTACTACTCTCCATTCCACCTTCACTAATAGTGTCATCATCAGAAGACAAGCCAAACTCTTCAGCCAACAGTGATTCAATCTCACTGAGTTTCTTTTGATAGTCTTGACTCTGCAGGAATGAGCTCTCACCTTCACGTTTTTTGGCTTCTTCAATCTCTTTTTGCCTTTGTATTATTCTTTCCCTTCTCACTTGCTCTGCCTGGAAATTATGTATCATATAATATCATTATGGATGATGATTATGAATTACTAGGATCTTGGTACCATGGTAATTAATATTGGTCGATAGATGGTCTATCAACCACAGATGATGATCCCAGATCAACCAGAGATGAGTTAGGATCCTGATCCATCCATTTTACAAGTTCACATGACTTGAAATTGGTTCAGAACTGCATGAAAGTGTAACAAAGATATATACTAATTTTATATATGTGAGTTTCTCATCTCACCTTCTTTTTATTTTCTTCAGCTTTCTCTTGTAGTAACTTTGTATGTTCAATAACTCTTTTATCCTTCCTTCGCACAAAACTGACTAATCTCCTTATCTCTTCATTTCTTTCTTTTCGAGCTTTCTGCCTAATTTTATTATTCTCCTTCTCCATCAGCTTTATAGCTCTGCGATTATCTCTCTGCTGTATTTGATATTGATCCAGCCATACATAGCCTGAAATTATTGCGTTATTATTTTTTAATAGAAATTAAACACAAACCTATTATTAATATGGGGTGTTAATTGTTAAAAACCTTTTAAAGCATTGCTCTGTATAAAAAAATCTCACTTTTATTTGTTGAGAAGGACATCCAATATGAATAGAACTCATTGACTTCCTCATAAGGTGAGGTTGACTTTCCAAACTTTGGGATTTTAGTCACTTCTTCCGGGTCATCTAGAAAGTCTGTTTCTTCAGCTGCCAATTTTGAAAATATCTGTAAATAAAGTAAACATGTTATTAATAATAGAACAAATTCATTAACAACTGTCACAATGCTGGTACCCAAACCTACTAGGAGATTTATGAAAATAAACAATAATCATTAACTTCAATCATGATTACCAGTGGAAAGTTTTACACGGCTGGTAGTCAAGTGACTACCAGCCATGTAAAGCTTTCCACTGGTGATTATGATGAATGATCTATGTATGATCCATGTATGGCAACTTTGCCATGATCAAAAATACTTACTTCAGCATACACTCCGTAAAATCCTTGGGGATCATCACCAAATCCTTTGTAGCAGGATGGTGTGAAGTAGGGATATACGTCCAGACTGTCATCATTGTATTCACTACGCGCACCTCGGATTATCTGCTCTCTGTGATTATCATACCTGGAAATTATTACACAACATATTTAAATATATTATATTCAATCTTTTTGATTAATTTGACTCAGCGCCACACAAAGGTTGACTGGTAGAGAATGCATCAGGCATTAAGTCTACCTGTACATATCATATGTATAAAATATATTTTTTTTGCATTTTAAAAAAGCAATACATACTTTGAATTTAAATTTATTCAGTTTATTGGATTCCATCATGACTATAAATATAATTTTAACTTTGTGTAGTCAAGTATATATTTACAATATTCGCTGAATAATTGTGATAAATCTATACCTAGTTATATCAATAAATCGCAAATTAAAAACTTTTTCATCCACATTGTGGTTGTTGGTAAAAAAGTGAAGAAACAATTTGTATTTTTTGGTGCAATGTTTGTGTACTTACCAGGCTCTTTCTTGTGGATCTGATAGTACTTCGTATGCGTTTTGCACAAGTTGGAACTGCTCTTTGGCCTCTTGTAAGTTCTCTAAGTTTTTATCAGGGTGCCATTGTAGAGCCAACCGGCGATACGCCTTCTTAATATCAGTAGCATTGGCTTCTTTTGTTAAACACAACACGTCGTAGTGGCACTTCATTTTATAATCATTCTATAACTTGTAATTCTAAAAATTGTGCACTTTCACAATATTTCACAGCCCGACAAAATTAACCTGATTTTTCTGAATACTGCACTTAAAACAAATTAAAGAGCAAAACTGCAACACTACTGTGGTTTTTACTTATATATCGTATTACACAAGAAATCTAAAAAAGCTTTACAGTCAAATACCAGGAGAAAAATATTATCGATCTATTTTGAAGATTTCAGGAAAGACATTTCGACGTCCATGCTTTTCTGGCACGTTTTTTTTTCGGAATAACAAAAATGTTGCCAATCTAATAACGAAAAATCTTCTACAATTTATTACTCTATGGTATCGTTGTGTTTTGAAGCAGAAAAAGAGTAAATCAGTGCTATATAAATATTTGTTTATAGGTTTATAGGTTTATTTTATAATATTATTAATTTTTGAATTTGCTACATAATTACTTACTTTATAATATAGACTTTTGATTTTTAGTGAAACGAGATAGGACGAATTAATTTTATGGCAACATTTAACTTGATACTGTGATATTTGCTATCTCTGAGAGTTTTGGCGGGAATTCTGACGGTGCGGGTGGTCGCTTGTTTTAATGATTTCATATTCTAGTCTAAAATTGTGTTTGTGGTTTAAATGTGATGTGTATCTAAGCAATAAACATCAACGAAGATGGACGGTATGCGGAAGCTTTGAAATAAGTGATTTTGGATGCTTTTTGTCGGGTGGATGGGTCGACCATGTTCGGTCCTCTGCTGCGAGAAAATCGTCTAAAAAGCATCAAACTGGAAGGAATTGACGCCAAAACTCCAGCAGGGCCTTGAAATCGAACACATCTGACTTCATTGCACTTGCGAAAACTTAGAAAAAAAATACAAAGTATAAAAAAATAATAAAAAGTATACGGCTGAAGGACATTGTATCATTTGTATCCATGACTATGAACAAGTTAAAAAAAAAGATACTGCGTGTGACACTTGTGATTTGAATAAGGATGAGACCTTAGCCCGAAAATGGTGTTTCCAGAATCCAGGTACAAAGTCCTGACGCCAGGGTATAAATGCATAGCTTCATCATGAAGCCTTCATGGTGAATGTTTGGACGTAGTACATATGTGCATTACATATGTATTACGTACTACTATGTATGTACATATACAGAGTTGCATGGCTATCCCCGAAGGGGTTAGCAGAGGCGAACTGGCGAATTAGAACACTCGCATTTCGTCGAGCTCACTTTTGTCCTAGGGGTCAGATATGAGATAGGGGGCGAGCCTATCGCCATATCGGTCACAAATTCCAGGCTGATACTGAATAAAAAATCTCAATATCACTTTTCCCGACCTGGCGATCTATAGAAGTATATGCAATATCCAATATAAACTGACAAAATCGTGTTGGCATAGGTAGGTACAGCTCTTGTAGTAAATTGTTCCTCGAGGCCATATAAAACAATTGCGAGAAAGAAGTCACACAGACTTATGTAATAAATGTAGTAAGAACTTATGTCACGTGTTATAGTAAATAGCGTGACTATTCTTTAATGAGGGCCTGAGTTCAAATCCAGGTTCCGACTCAATCACAACTTGCACACCTTCAATTTAAAAATTAGGTATGAGTCTGTATCCAGCGGTGGAAGTTATTTGGAATTAGTGTGCTCTGCTATGTTAGTTCGTCCTCTGACCAGAGAGACTCAATATTACTATACTGTTTATTGTCTGCTTCTGATACATAAAACATGGGAAATAAGTTCGGCGCATTGCATTTCAAAGAAAATGATGTGTTTATAAAACAAAGTCACGTGAAAGCTAATATCAGAAAAGGCCAAATAAAAGATGAACACGCAAAAAGCTATATCGGTGACACCTATAAAACCTTTGTAACGATGAAAATATGAGAATTGGATTCTGATAGGTTTTGAGCTGCTCTATGTCTGGTTTACGATTTGACTATATTTTCGGGGACAATACTAATATTAGAAGTTGTGGTAAGGCAACTGAACCTACTTCTAATAGACTAGCTATAGAACCATGTCTACAACATTACAACAATGGAACCATGATAGACATTTATTGATTTGACCAGGCAATTAGGACACATAAACATAACATAAGCTCACGCCTGTATCCCCGAAGGGGTAGGCAGAGGCGCACCAGCGAACCAGAACACCCACATTTCGCCGAGCCTAGTTCAGTCCCAGATGTGATAGGGGGCGAGCCTATCGCCATATCGGGCACAAATTCCAGACTCCGGGCTAATATGGAAAAATCCAATATTACTTTGCCCGACCCGGGGATCGAACCCGAGACCTCAGAACCGTAGTCGTACCGAAATACCACCACGCCACCGAGGCAGAGGCAATTAGGAATAAGAATTAATTCCTGCTCAGTAAATTCATTTGCAATCAAACGGTACCAAATTAAACAGCGCGTTCTTTAATTTATAACGAATGTCGCTTGGGAATGCAAATTCGTATTTAAAATTTCCCCTGAAAGGTACACGGGCCTCGGTAGCCGTGAGCTGTTTTCGTGTAATTATCTTTCGTAAAATTAATGCGGGCCTGTGATAACCGTCACGATGGCTACGGTCACGATCGCTGGGCTGCCTTTTTACCTTCAACACGTTGTTAAATTATTTCAATTTCATTTTCGCGTATATTATTATAAGTGTTTGAATAGCTCTAATTTTTTCCACTTGTTAGTGTGAAGTAGGTAAGATGGTCGTGGTCTAGTGGTAGTATATGACCCGGAGGTTTCTGGGTTTGATTCTCGGATCGGGCAAAGGCAGACGGTCGTAAAACCTAACCGACATCTACAGGAACATGCTTATAAAAATGTGTTACCACCCCACATTATAGTGGGATAAGGGTAGGTGGTAGAGATGGATGTATTAAAATTTATCATAGAAAATATGCAGTCTATAATAATTAGCTTCATTTATTTTTTAAATAAATATGATCCATAGTGGATCCTCCTAGGAAGGACTTCTTTTTCTAACTCCCATTGGTGCTATATCAGACGTTGCAATACTTGGACAATATGATCGGTTTTTAAGGCTGTGGCGAATTTAATTAGTGTTTGTTACTGTTTTTTTATCATGGAATTTAATAATAATTTGTAATAATTGTAACGCGATTAGTACAATAATGACTCAAATAAATAAGTTATTATTTATCAATAAATTATGGTTAACAAAATTAAAATAAACAAAATTAACATATTAAAAATTAAATCATAGAAAATAAGGATTCCCGCCACCCGTGCCATCTGGTTGTTCCGAACTCATGTACTCGTATATCAAACGACCCTGCATAGAAAATAATTCGTTAATTTATCTTAAATTCATAAGATAACTAGCTTCAACCCACACGTGGTCGCGTGGGACTCAACCCTGAATCATAAAACAAATTTATAAAACAAAGTTACTCCTTATAACATTAGCTATCTTCCGCAGAAACTCTTACAGAATTACAGAGGGGCCGGACTGAAAAAGTCTGGCTGGCCCGGCCACCAAAAAGCACTTGTAATTTAAAAATCGGAGATGTACATTGAAAATGAAAGCGTTACATAATTACGATTTTAGCAAAGAGTACATTCGCTTGGTATACCCGTTACCGCTAAAGGACGCGGGTCCGGGTGGGTCTGATATACGGTATAAAATCTGTCTAACCGTTTCTAACGGAAACTAGAACAAACAGGCAGACGGACAGACATTTTTTTATAACAGGCTAGTAATTGGGTACTTGACAATTTTTTAAAATTAATTTTATTTTAAATTTACTTCGTCTAAAATATACAACAGAGAAGAAACATTGAAATATTCTCAAAAATAAAAAACTTATAAGCCTTTGAAGTTTGGTGTAACCTTCAAATTGCGGGACAGAGAAGTATCAGTATAATCACGTCACGCCATAACCGTACGTGCGTTGGAAAGGGATAGCAAGATATCTCCACTATGCCCCCACTCCAGAATTTAAAATATGTATTACTGCCTCATTTTTCAACCAATTTCGATGCAGTTTTTACAAAAGGGTTTCTTTTTTGTTTTATTTGTCCATAATTGTAATATGGCATATTTTTAAAATATCCCATTCTTAACCCCGATTTCTGTAAGGGTGATTAAATTACTTACCTAACATTCAATTTACAGAAATTGTATTCGGGATTGATTTTTAAATAAGTAGGATTTGATTTTGATTTTTTTTAGTAGCATATACTAAGATATATACTTTCTTCCCATCTGATAATTAAATAGGATTAATAGAAAATTATGATGATAATTTTTGAGATATTGTTTTGAAAAAATATATACTTCAAAAATCTGTTTATAGCGGTAATACTTTATTATTATAGGTAAACAAAACCAAATAAAAATAATTTTAAAAATAATATAAAACAGTCTAAATAGTTCTAGAAAACATTTTTAACAGTAGATTTTCTAAGTGTCGCCAAGTTATCCAGATCTATAGCCACTCAGCAAACTGTGCCTGTAATCCTTTGGATCGTAGCGTATTAATTTTTTACCCGCCCATATGGTCGACACAGCATCCATCGGTACCCAACTTCCAGCGCTCTGTAAATAAATATACCTACGATAAATAGTCATCAAAATATATACATCAAAATGTATGTATAGGTACATAAATATTAGGGAATTACACACAGAATTATATCACAAAGAATTATATTTTAAATATTTTTTTTAGAATCTAAACCCATGTGTTAGGAACACATGGGTTTAGATTCTAAAAAAATTATTACCAAGTACCAACTATAATGTAGATTGTAGATATCAACATAATGTATGGAACCACTCACTGTCGCCAAGAAAGTGATCATATTATTTTGTATGAGTTAAACCGACAATAGGAAAAAGAAAGTCCTGAATTTGAAATGAAACAGATCAATATAAATAATTTAAATTTATTAAATTAAAATTAATAATAATGACAGTACCTAAACCATTACAATAACTCAATTAAATAACATAACGTAAATCTGTCACTTATACAAATCAAAATAATTTACTATTGTGAAGATATTAAAAATCTATTCCGAAATATAAAATTACTATAAATAAGAAAATTATTAATTTTCTAAGTTGCTAACAGCCGACCACGATTCACAACTAGACGATTCTGAAGCATCTCCTTGCAGATTTCTGAACGTGATTTCCTGAACAAAAGATAAAATTAAAGTTAGGATAAAGCTGTGCAGAAAATAAATGCGAAAATAAATAAGTGCAGAATATATGATTTATACATTGTCAAACATATAGGTGTACAAATCTTAGAAACACATTTATAATTATTATTTTAATAGTTCAGTCATGCATGACAGTCAATGTGCTAGTAAATACGTACCTGTTTAAAAATAAAGATTTATTTAATACAAACATTTTTGAACGTAAGCTAAGCTAATGAGAATCGTATTATATGGACACTCGCCACTAGTAATTATAATACATAGTTAGTTCCTTGTATTTGTAGATGTTTTGTATTTATTGAACATATGTGTATTTGTATAAAATATTTAACACATTTTACACGTTCGGTATATGGTACACATCTCATAGAAAAATAGCCGGTGCATAAACTTGAAAGATGAACCAGCAGTTTATAAAGATAACCGTGTAATAAGCGCGTAAGATCATAATAAAATGTGCTCAAATAAAGTGTGCTATTTTTTGGGTGAGTGGCATTTTGAGGGCAAACGAGGATCGTTAGTGAAATCTAGAAACCTCTTTAGTGGCGTTTCAATGTGGAAATAAAATTGCGTTGTCATTGGATGTTTGAAATCATTATTAAGAATGCCTCGGTATGTAATTGATATTGCTGAAAATCTTTATCGTTACTTTTTCAACTACATAGTTTCTAAATACGTTGTAACATTTTAATTTCGTTTATTTCATATTATAATCAAGTATAATTAAATTTGAACGAGAAGGATTGAAACGGAATTAGAAGATTGTAATATTGTTTCCTTAACAGAATTTGTCAATCTTCTTAAAACAATTTGGATGCAGCCTTGTTACAGGAAACTAGAAATCAAAGAACCTTTTCCAGCGGAATCCGCTTTGGTTCTCGGACGAGGGCTCACTTCAGTGACTCCAAGTTTGGGTGGGACTTTCGACAGGCCCTGAGCTCTAATTCAGACTACAATGAATAATCCAGCGGGTTGAGGTCGGAGCTGGAGGAGCGATGAAGGCTGGTACATTTTCCCTCAGCCAAGCTTGGGTGGTTTATGTCTTATGGGATGGCGCGGAGTCTTGCTGGAAAACCCAGTACTTGTTGTGAAGTAAAGTACGTGTCAGGGGTTTCACAACAGGCTCTAAAATGTCATTTTGGTAATTTTTAGCTTTAACCTTGACGCCATGTTGGCAGAAAAGTAGCGGAGTCACACCTTCATATGAAACGCCCCACCATACCATAACACTAGCCGGATGATGGGTACGCGAGACATTCCGTGCTGAAGCTGGGACGTCCTTGCTGCTTTTGGCATACACTTTGTTGTTTTGTTCGGTTAAACTTTTCTTCGACAGTAAATATTGTTTCGTCGGTGAAGAGGATCATCCTCGCATCGTGTCTCTTGAGCAGTACTGGACAACGTTCGCGTCGTTCGTATTAAAAACAAGGGTGGCCATTTTGAATAATAGTTATATTTTATTGTTGATTATTATCTACTTAATACTTACTGAAAATTTAAAAAATATAAGTTAAATATTAAAAAAGTTATGCAACTTTTCTTTCGTCTCAAAACTTATGTATACACGAGGTATATCTAAATATCCCAAATATCGGCCCAAAAAGCGCTGGCTAGATGTTTTGGAGGAAGATATGAGAGTCTCACTGTGATGCTTAAGAACGGGTAAAGTAGAACAGTTTAAGCAGAATGGCAGAACCTGGTATTAAGCACGTATCGTCAGGACGGAAAAGAGATGGAATCACATACAGTTTCATATTCGTCGTCCGTGGTGGAGGGTCTGTAAGCTGTGACGGGTGCTCGGGATGGAGCAGCGGGCGCTGGCGTGGGCTTCGGTCTCTCCTGCGGTTCCACCCACTCCTCGTAGAGGTCTGGCCGTGGTCCGAGGGGCACGTCGGGGCTCGTGCGACAGTTCTCCATTATCCATTTCTGCTCGAGAAGCGATGGGGACCTGTATGTTATGGTTATTATGAAAGCTTATACCTCGTGTCCGTCTATTTTTTGAATTCAGAAATTTGAAGTACTTTGAAAGTCTTGTCAAAAGTAAAGTTCTGTTAATGAATGTTGTATCATCATTTTAGAAACCGGTTTTCTAATTCAGTTGAGACAAATAAACATAGTACCTGCACTAAGATCGAGCCTTTACGTTGTGGGTCTGGAACTAAGAGATACTTTTGGTCTCACAACACCCAGACGCAAAACAAATATCTTAAGGCCACATAAACATTTGTCTCGGTGCGAGGATTGAAGCTGCGGCCTCTCGCTTTACAGCCGGCTACTCTACGTACAGCTGTCTACATGAACGGTTTCGCCCATTATGCTCTACAGCATACTTCAATAAAGCGAGGGAGGCACCTAAGTGTCATTTGCGTGATGTAGCAAGGAGCAGTGTCGTGTTCTAATCACTTCTATAGCCGCTTCCCTTCCATCAGGGACACGTAATGTGCCCCACGACATTGCAAATGACGTCAACAACATGCTGCTAGATTACTTTTCGTGTCTAAATGTTGAGCCGAAATTGCTCCCCTGTTAACGTTGTTTTGGAACTCGTGTCTTTTCATCACTGTACACAGATTATTATTATTTTATGTTATAATAGCTCTTACAGCTCTACCCTCGAGAAAGGACCTTATTGTAATATCTTTTTTTGTGATTTGTCCCTTGCAAAATTTCCATCTCCTTTTTAACCCTGTAAGGTTTTCTAAGACAAAAACAACAAAATATGCATCCCTACTTCAAGCTTACTTCGTATAATCAAAATCGGTTCAGTGCTAAAACCTTGCAAAATATAAAAAGACGGCAGTATATAGATAAATAATAGGTTCTGTAGGTGGTCGCTGATAAATCCTTAGGTAATTGTAAGGAGTTAAGTCTTAGTATTGAAATGAGAAGGCCACGGTGCCAGGCTTACAGACCAGAGATGGACTCTAAAAACGATAACATGGAATAGCTCTTAAGGCAAACGTGTAAGAGGAAGACCAAGGGCACGTTGGGAGGATAAAGTAAAGAAGATAGCCGGTCCACTCTGGATAAAAGTAGCTCAAGATAGAGATAAATGGATAACTTTGGAGGAGGCCTTTACCCGTACAGATGTTCTTGTAAATAGGAAATAAAAGGCTTTCTTATATTATTTATTTAAGTCTTATTATTATTAGCAGTGAAAAAGCAGTGTTATGTTATGTTGTTAAAAAGCCTTGAGGAATCCTATTTGCTAGAGGATACTTCAAACAGAAACTGGAATTATGAAGTCTACAAGCCAACACTAGGGCCTAACTCATCTACATAGTTGTTTTTATACCAAATCATTGTCGATTCATTTTCGTCAACGTCTACCGGTGAATGGCGATGAGAGAGAGGTTCAACGAGTCAATTAGCACACCCATTACCTTGCGAAGGTACTATGGGCTCACTAATTGAACTGGTATTTAGCATACATCCGCCAACGTTAGTTCACATTTTTGGTTACCTAGCCAACATTCAAGAGTTTCTATTACGGATTTTTGAGAACTTTTTAATTTATGAAATGATAATTCAGAATGGAGCAGCATATTATTAATTTACTTATTATACCATAATCTTTCCAGCTTTTATAAGATATTTATAAACTAGCCAGACTACGATTACGGTCAATATCATCATACAGTGAAGTGCAACTTGATTCATAAATGTTTTGCGTTTTTCTTACTGACCATATACAATCCTCAGGGAAAATGTAAAATGTAAAAGCATTCACATCTTCTTCTTTGTTCTTTATGACCTCCATCAAAACATTTAAGATTTTACTAACTAGCTTTCACAAATACCTAAAAACGTAACTCATATCATATCAAAATACATAAATGAAGCCTTAATATGAAATTGTGTTTTTCTATTTCTGCTTTTTGTTCGATATTAGTGTGGTTATTCCATCGGTCCTTTCAAGTAAATCAGTCTTACCTTATAATTGCTGTGATATCATCAGCTTTGTAAACGGTTTTAGTCTTGGGATCATAGAAGCCATCGCCCGTATCGTAGTAACCAGGTGGTACTTCTCTCGTAGGCTGTTCAGCTGTTAAGTATGAACGTCCAGCAGGCTGCAAGCCCTTGTTGTATTCTATTGTGAATCTGAGAAAAGTAGTTTAGTTTAGTAGAATATCAATAATAAGCAGCGATAGATCAATTGGGAGTGGTACGGATTGCCGACACTGGTGATGGAGATTCGAGACCAACCCTAGAGCATGTACTTCTGACTTTTCTTTGTTTAATGTATAATGTGTATTTAAGGAAACCTGTATAACTCAGATTTTTTCACAAGAATTTCGAAGGTTTATGAAGAACTAACACGAATTAGGCCAGCATGGTAGACTAAGGCTAATAAGTAAACGATAATTCACAATGAAAACACACAACATAGAAAAGTCAGAGGTGTTTGCTCCATAATGGGGTTGGTCTCGAACCTCCGACACTCGTCTTGGAAGTTTGTACCATTCTCAAACGAGCTGTTGCTGCTTATCTTGAAAATTGAAATTCTTATATACCTTTGTATACAACAACTATAATATGTGAGCGCTTGTTAACCAACAAGTTATGTTTTATATGTTACTCTTATTTTCGAATTAGTCCGTAAGCTTTCCTAATAGTAATAAATAAGTAAATCTTATCGTAATTCTACTTGTAAAAAGAAAGCGCCTAATGAAGTTACCAGCTGTAATGTTATCAGATTTTATAATCAACCGTATTTTAACGACTCCATCCTGCAATGATCAATTGCCTTTCATCATGATTTTAGTGCTTAGATATGATCGATTTCTGAAGAAAGTAACCTTTAATTACTAAAACAATGAAAGTAACTAATATTGCTTTCTCTTTATCTAGTGAGCTCATCACCAGCAAAATGGTTTGTCATCGCTAAAGTTTTGTTATATTTTACTTACGTGGGATGAGACGCAAGAGTATGAATACATTTATTTTAAATAACAGTTTTAACCTTTACTTAGTTTAAAATCGCGGTCACGTGGAGTCCTGGATATAGGCCTCCTCAAATGATTTCCAGATCAACCTGTTGAATCGGCCTGCATCCAGCGACTTCCTGCGACCTTTATCAGGTACCTTATGTATACTCTATAAATTCATAAGTTTTTCGTAATAATAAAATAATTATTACTTATTATTATAATAATTGTAAAGATAATAAAAAACGACAATCTTGTAGCTTGTAAGCATCAGAAATTAACGGTAATATACTTAAATTTTGCTTACATGAATTGACGGTGACTAACATAAGTAAAATTAGAATAGAAGTTGGCAATAGCGTCTAATCTTCAGTCTTCTTATGTATAAGTAAAGTAATAAATACGTAGGCAAATGACTGTTCAAAAGTTTAGAGACAATTTAGTAATGATAAAAGCAACGGCTAGAGTTGTCAAGTGTCTAAAGCCTTAGCTTTAATTTTATGTCTAACATCGCCTTTGCTTTCGACGAAGAAGTTAATTAATCGAGATCGATTAAATACTGCCTGTACGGAATCATCTCTTGTACGTAATTTTATCTCTATTTTGTTTATGAGACAGGCAAGTATGACCACTTTGTCTTTGGTACACAAATTAAGACGTTTGTTCAGTATGAACTGTCGTCAGTTTTACATTATTACATTCTTTTATTTCGCAAGTAGGGTTAAAAGCATCCCTTTTGCCACACTTTTCTTAAAGAGTTTATACAATATGTAAATGTCATTACGGCGTTGCGTAGGTGATTTTCATAAGATTACGTAATGTAGACAATATAATTTGAAATTTTACCTAACGTATAAAAATATCCAGAGCCTAAATTCCCGAAATTATACAAGATTATTAATTTGACAAAGGGCGTTGTGTTATACCAAGCAGAGTTACGAGAGATTAGTACAAACAAAAAAATATGAAGGCCTCAATGTTTTGCGGCCAGTAACAAATTCATTTCGTCCATTTTATGCGGAGAGGAATTGCTAGCAATTTGAGGGTAGCACGACTATTATCTCTAATGAATGTAAGAGGCTATAGAATATGGTATCCCATTAGTGTATATACCTTTGTAATCGTCTGAAGCTGTTTATTGCGATCGCCTATTATGTGCCGTCTAGTCTGAATGTTTTTGTAGTAATTGGAAGTAATTGTGGACGATGGAGAACTTTGGAGGTGGCAGGTGCCCACAATTGTTGGTGTTGTGTTATAGAAAATGTTCTCAAACAAAAATGCCGTGTTTTCTGATTACATACAGATATTTCATATAACTAATCAAATACATAAACAAAATATTACTAACATATTCAAAAGTAGGTATATGTCTTCAAAAATACTTATACTAAGCACTAAACACGAACAAACATAAGCTCTTTATGTAATAGGTTATGACATTTATTTTATAACATCTGACATGCCAGAACGGTGTTAGTATTTGAAAGCGTATTATCTTATATCCCTCTCACATTACCAAGTTTGATGTTAGCGTGTCAGCTTCCGCATTGTTATGATCGAATAAACCAAGACTAAGTGCAAATGGCACAAATTAATTTAGTCTATCTGCTATCGTAACTATTTACGATTGGTTACGCTACAAATTAAATATTACGGATATTTAGCATGTTAGCTAAATATAGTTTGTTATAATTTGTATCTCTATTAATAGTTACGTAAAATATGCTTGGAATAATATATGGGTACTGCTTACGTTGACAAATTGCTAATTAAACGAAGAAAAAAATACATCCGAAAACAGATTTTCGAGATTGCTGCAATTGGCTTGGCTTAAATGTTTTAAATCGACTCTACGACGTTGAAGATGAAAAGACAATAAACAGTAGTAAATCTTTCTAAGACGACGATGATAACGACAATGGTGATGATGACAATGATGATGATAACAAAAATGGTGACGGTGGTGCAATTTGTCTACCCTAAAAAAAAAAATCTGTGCACCCCACTAGTTATATCACTATTGTAGGTACGAAAGACCTTTTTAATTACTTGTTGTTGTATGTGTGTATAAACATGTTGAAATGTATCTACCTATAATTATATGTAGATTCAGTAGATATAGATTTAACTCAAAAGAAAAAATCAAAGACAAATCAAAAACAATGTCATTTCATTCATATAGAGCGTAGAAATAAACAATATTTAAATATTGTTATTTAAACAGAACAGAATATTATAAATACACTGTAAATGAAATAAATAATTGGTTAAAAGTTACATCTACGTATTAGATCCGTGAGTGATGGCGGATAACGACTTTCCTATTGCAGTGAGAAAGAAATGCGAATTAGAAAAGTTCTATAAAGTTGTAAAAGTCGCTTTCTGGGTGTTACTTCACGATAGCTCTGATTTTGTTTTGAATATAAATAGTAAAAACATAAAATATATGTTATTATGCATAAAGTCTAAATTATCACATGTATTTATCTTTTTCTTTATACCTGCCTTTATCCCACCTTAATGTGGGATCGGCGCAACACACATTTTCAAACCTGTTGCAGAGAGGATTTGGTGTAGTTTTTACGACCATCCGCCTGCCTGACGTCAACCCCCTATGAGGGATCCAGTCCCGGGCAAATTAAATTAGAAAATTCGCTTTGCCCGACCTGGGAATCGAACCCAGGACCTCCTGGTCCACAGCCCATACGTGCTGCCACTAGACCAAGGAGGCGACTACACATGTATTTATCAATATAATAAGAGAAGCTCTACATTGTAGGTAATAAAATTGTAAACCATAAATACATATCCATTCTCACACATGTGTTATGACACATGTACCTCTAGAATGTAGAAAAATTAATTATAATTTTAGAGTTACTCTGAGTGAGTAACTTATTAATATTAAATGTAATTATTTCACGTTAGAGTGATCATGGCATTGCAGGATTGTTCTTTTTTTAGCAGAGACTGGCAAACGAGCAGATGTGTCACCTGATTTCTCTGGGAATTGGACGCAAAAGCCTTGTCCGCCACATTTCATTGGCGGGAGGCTGGTAAGTGATCTCCACCGCCTATAGACACTCAAGACACAAAAAGAATCCTGGGTGCGTTGCCAACATAAAGAGACGGAATGGAAGAGGAGGGAAAAGGGATTGGGAAAGCGAAAGGGGGGAATTGGGCCATCGGAAATCTCACTCACCGAACGAAACGCGACAGCGAGTTGCCACTTTACTTTGATTTTCTGTGAGACAGTGGTATCAAACCAGTCGACGTAACTTTTGAATTATTAAATTATAGTAACAGTACACTGCCTCGGTGGCGTGGTGGTATTTCGGTACGACTACGGTTCTGAGGTCTCGGGTTCGATCCCCGGGTCGGGCAAAGTGATATTGGATTTTTCCATATCAGCCCGGAGTCTGGAATTTAAGCCCGATATGGCGATAGCTCAGTTGAGAATGGTATGGACTGCCGAGACAAGTGTCGGAGGTTCGAAACCAACCCCAAAATGGAGCATACACCTCTGACTTTTCTATGTTAAGTGTATTTTCATTGTGAAATATCGCTTGCTATAACAGTGAAGGAAAACATCGTGAGGAAACCTGCATACCCGAGAATTTCTTCACAGGAATTTCGAAGGTATGTGAAGTCTGCCAACCCGCATTAGGCCAGCGTGGTAGACTAAGGCCTAACCCCTCTCATCAGTAGAGGAGGCCCGTGCCCAGCAGTGGGACAGTAATATTACAGGGCTAATATTATTTTTATTTTTTTTTATTTATGGCGATAGGATCGCCCCTATCACATCTGGGACGGAACTAAGCTCGGCGAAAAGTGGGTGTTCTAGTTCGCTAGTGCGCCTCTGCCTACCCCTTCGGGGATACAGGCGTGAGCTTATGTTATGTTATGTTAGTAACAGTACAATCACAAAAGCCTATATTTACCCTTATAAATTCCCTATTAATATTATCATTACTTTTTACATTGACCAAATCATATTCAGTATTTTGAGTTCAACATTCACGATAGTTGACGTACCGATAACTTCGCATTCAAACCAAGTTTATATGACGTTTCCCCGAAATATGTTCGTATTATTCACCACAAAGGAAACCTTTGATCACAATGAAATCTCCTGCTTTCAATTTGGCGAATATTCTGTGATATTTGGCAAACTTTTGGGCGGTTTAACCGCGTTACATCGGTCCAACGCAATCTGTATTACAATGAGGGTTTATTCGAGATTTACTAAGAAACATATTTCCATAAGAACTGCCGCCGAAGCGACGTCAACCATGATACGCATCTCTCTCATTTCGAATATAAATATTTATGAAATCTATGGTAACAACGTTTTGTCTGTGGATGTGCGTATTGTACTTGAATCGAGAGCGGCAATTGGTTTCAGGCTTTCCAAGTGGTAGAAGAATAGAGAACATTTTAGTTTTATAGCTCACGCGTGTCTATATTGAGCTGAAATGTAATTAATACATCTACAAGTAGGTCATATCGTCCCATGATAGTATATCTTATAATACGATAGATTGTGTCGCCTATACATTCGCCACTGTAACTCTTGTAAGCTAGAATCAATAAATAATGAAGTTATCGCACGTTCTTTAGTAAGACTGCCTCGGTGGCGTGGTGGTATTTCGGTACGACTACGGTTCTGAGGTCTTGGGTTCGATCCCCGGGTCGAGCAGTGATATTGGATTTTTCCATATCAGCCCGGAGTATGGAATTTGTGCCCGATATGGCGATAGGCTCGCCCCCTATCACGGACGGAACTAAGCTCGGCGAAATGTGGGTGTTCTAGTTCACTAGTGCGCCTCTGCCTACCCCTTCGGGGATACAGGTGCTTATGTTATGTTATGCTTTAGTAACTGGAATATGTAGATACATTGGTATTATTGTACCTCTAAGTTACGAAGAAACCTGTATTTATGTAGCGAATATTCCGATCTCAGAAAAGTCCTGTGTTATAATCATACAAGATAGTGATTATCCTACGCGTCAGTAGTACAAATATTTCCATTAACATTTTAATTGTATTACATTGGAAACAATTGCTTTTAAATACAACGAGTTCTGTTGAAGTTACCTTCTGTCAGGCATCCGACAGTAATTCCAGTCGTCTTCACTGTACTGCAGGTCGTCAGCGAAGATCAGTTTTCTCTCAGTCATCTGTCCTTTCTTCCATTTCCCGCGGAGAACCACTCCGCTCGGATACTGAAGCTCTCCTGATCCGTGGAACATTCCATCTTCGAATTCTCCTTCGTAAATAACTCCTGGGTGTTATAAAGTTGTAATGAGTCCGGCTTACGACTACCTTTATTTTCTTTCTACCTGGCCTTTTAACGTGGGTACGGCGTAACACACTTTTTCATGCATGTTGTAGAAAAGATTTGGGTTAGTTTTTACGATTGGCTGCCTGCCTGACGTCAACCCACTATCATCCAGTCCCACCTGCGAATCGAACCTAGGACCTCCCGGTTCATAGCTCATAATACGCTGCCACGAGAAGGACGCGACTCTGTCCTTACGTCATAATAAAACAATAATTGATGTAGAAATAATGGTGAAGAGCAGATCTATAGATATATGTTAGCCAAATGTATCAGTAAAATTTAGATAAGGTTGAACTGCAGTGACACCACTTTAAAATGCACACTCAACAACTTTCACAACTCAACTCTCACACCCCACACTATGTTAATCTGTATGTGATCCCACGACACCCAGACTTGAACTAGGACAAAACATAAGCTCACGCCTGTATTTCCGAAAGGGGTAGGCAGTGGCGCACTAGTGAACTAGAACACGCACATTTCGCCGAGCTTAGTTCCGTCCCAGATGTGATAGGGGGCGAGTCTATCGCCATATCGGGCGCAAATTCCAGACTCCGGGCTGATATGGAAAAATCCAATATCACTTTGCCCGACCCGGGGATCGAACCCGACTTGAACTAATATCTTAGCATCACACAAAAATATGTCTACGGGAATGGAATCCGCAATATTTTATTTCACGTTTGACTATCGGAGATTTTCGTGTTGGTGTACAAGACTATTTCAAAATTCTTGTTGTTTCAGCTTATTGGTCAAATAAACATATGTCGAAACTCACTTGAAAACCGATTCACAACAATCATAAAATTTGAACAAATAGTGCAATGTACTCGATATATGGCTCTATATGATAGGTACATACTCCCATGCGGTGTAGAAATTCGAAATTTTTACTAGAGTTTGGCGACCGAGTTGTAAATTTGCCAAGTAGATCAAACTCATTCTGGTTGCTCATGGGATTTTACAGTAGGAAGTCGCGGAAGTTTATACAATATGTAAAATAATCTTTAAAAATCAACAACTAGTTTTAAAGTTTTAAAATATTCGGTATCATTGCATGGGTATTTAATCATGAATGTGCAGGTAAGCCATTAGTCTGATAAACATAAGAACAAAATAATTATATCCATGAATTACACACATATGTAGTTCTGATCCCTTATGATTAAGCTATGAGTATAACCTACGATGGCTTAACGGCCTCACAATACCATCCGACACAAATATTTTTATCACCTAAAAATTGATCTTGGTGCGGGAACCGAACCCACAGCTTCTCATTTCACAACGGGCTATTCGCCCGCTACACCATGGATGTCTATATAAACTTAAGAGTAAAGATACCTAATATACACAACTTTAAAAGGGTTTTGTATTTATTAACAAGTTTAAAAACTTAACGGGTGGACTTCAAAACTTAACTGATCGTGATCAAATTTATATGGGACCACCCTTGGAATAAGCTTTATCGAAAACAAAAAGAATTTTGAAATTCGGTCCACATTTGGCGGAGACATTGCAACATACATCCCTCATAGGGGTCGACTTCAGGCAGGCGGCCGGTCGTAACAACTAAGCCAAATCCTCTCTGCAACATGCTTGAAAAAAGTGTGTTGCGCCGACCCCACATTAAGGTGGGATAAGGGCAGGTAGAAACATTGCAACATACATGTAAGTGTGCTGTGTACACGAATGTCTTTAGTACGTAAATTTACTATGACTCTCAGAAGGTTGTTAAATGAAAGTAGTGGTGCGTTATTACAATTATATTAATGTCACCAAATGTTGTACAATAATTACTTTATATACTATTACATTAATTTACAGTTAGCAACGGGTTAGACTGGGTAGCGACGGGTTAACTAAATGCGTGACAGGGAACGACTGGCGAGTGTTGGCAGGCGAACTCCCGCGCTGCCTAAATGTGCTAAGTCAGCCAAATACAAATTCAACGTAATACATACAATGTGTCCCTACATACATAAAAAATACAGACAAATTGAGGACCTTCACCTTTTTACACACGTAATTTTGAAGTCGCTCGAAAAGAAAATCTTACCATGTGGAAACGTGTAAGTTCCATAACCGCTCATTCCCAAAACGTCCCAAGTGCCTTCATACTGAGAGCCGGTTGGAAACTGCTTCACCGAACGATGCACTCGAGGGATATCCACGGATACAGATCTAGGAAAATATAGCTTTATGAGGGGCAACATAGGTAGATTTAACATAACATTTTTGTTTGAACAGGACTTGTGATTTCTCGTGCATTTCTAATGTAACTTCTTTTGTGAATTATAGAACATAACATAACATAACATAAGCTCACGCCTGTATCCCCGAAGGGGTAGACAGAGGCGCACTAGCAAACTAGAACACCCACATTTCGCCGAGCTTAGTTTCGTCCCAGATGTGATAGGGGGCGAGCCTATCGCCATATCGGGCACAAATTCCAGACTCCGGGCTGATATGGAAAAATCCAATATCACTTTGCCCGACCCGGGGATCGAACCCGAGACCTCAGAACAGTAGTCGTACCGAAATACCACCACGAAATTAATTATAGAAATCAGGAAAAATTCTTCTGTCCTCGATCTTCTTTCTATCTGCCCTTATCCCACTTTAATGTGGGGTCGGCGGAACACATTTTACCAAATGCATACGGAACGCGGAGCAAAGTCGTCACGAACTAGATCCCTACGTATGGTCGTGGAACTCGTGGAAGCTATGGATGATCGAGAAGAATATTATCTGGATTTATTTAAAACTGGATAGAAAGAAGTACTTGAGAACCGTGAGACCTGGAAAAAGATAGGGGAGGTCTGCCCACCAGTGGGACATACCACAGGGTTCAAATTTCATTGAAACACACTAATATTATAAAGGCGGAAGTTTGTTTGTATGTTTCTTACTCTTTCACGCAAAAGTTAGGTACTGGATGAATTTTGATGAAACTTTACAGTTATATTGATTATACGTACATCAGAATAACACACAGGCTACTTTTTATCCCGAAAAATAAATTACCACGTGAGTTTTAGCAAAGTATGACATACTAACTTGCATTCTTCTTTATGGGCCTCGGAAAACTTTCTCATAAGCTCTTCCCATTGTGACACCCTCTTCTCCGAGAGCCTGTGAATTTAATAACTTATAGTAGCTTTAAGTATGAACAGCAAATTTAGCTTCTAAGTATAATATGTAGCAGTGAAGTTTATGCAGAAAAAATGTATGATTAATAATATATTTGTAAGCGGTAGAGCCACGTCGTAGACGGTTTCGTCTACGAATCGAATGGCTCAAACGGTCTGATACCACAGATTCACAGAAAACCGACGTAAAGTGCAGCTCGCTGTCGCGTTTCGTTCGATGAATGAGATTTCCGGTGGCCCAATTCCCCCCTCCCTTTTCCAATCCGTATTTCCCTCCTTTTAGGTTGGCAATGCACCTATGATTCTTTTAATGTCTTGAACGTCTATGGGCTGTGGAGATCACTTACCCTCAGGTGACCCACTTGCTCAAACGAGCTGCCAAACGGCAGTCCCTGCTATAAAAGTTATATTTATTTAGAAATAATTAATGGATTATTACTGCAGTACTTTCGTCTTTAGTATTCATGGCCAAGATTTCAATCAAAAGATGTTGACTATTAAATAGTTTTTTGTGATTTTCTGAAATTTTGCATAGACAATGTTTTGTGGCATTGCATACAAAATGCTTTGTGCTAACATCAGCTTCATAAAAAAGAATGATGAAACTGCTGATAGTGTTAAAACAAAAAGAGATAACTTTCCGCGGTGAGAAAATCAAATAAAACTATGATATGAAGTGCAAAATATTATTACATTTCTGGAGAGAAACTTTACCGTGCACAAGGATATCGTGAAAAATGTAATAAAACAACGGCAGATAAACTTACACCGAGTTGTGTTGCGACTTCTCTACTGACATCGCGGATTCAACAACTGAGAACAAAAGATAATCAAGTTATAAAACACTCACGAATAGTGCCCTAAGCTCGTTTCGCAATCCGGCATAAATACGTCTGGAAACATTGTTGCCATCCAAATACATAAGATGTTAAGGCCCCAGGCACACGTCACAAACTTCGTTGCGACTGTTGTGTCGTACAGATTTAGAATCTTGCTTTTGTTGTTCAGAGGCTCTAGCATAACTTTCGAAAAGGTATTCTAATTGAGCCCGCTGCAGACGTAATGAAAATGTATGCAATTTTAAAAAAATAAAGCGCTTGGTTCGAATATAACATATAGCATATCTCAGGCTCAGACTTGGTTAGTCCAAACTCCAGTACACAAACAATATGAGATTATTGTGTTGATATGTACAGCCATGCAATGATTTTAATATTGTACATCTTAATAAACTATCGCCAAACTATCAAACGATCAAAAGCCGTACATGCCCGGAGGGTTTAAAGTTTGGAGACCTAGTTTTAAGAAATTGAGATTTGCCAACATAGACAACAGCGTGAAATCTTCATTTTCAACGTTGATCTATCAATTGTTGTTTGCATTCGTTTCAGCGATAGAAACGTTGATTACTTGTATTAAAATCTATAAGTAGGATTTCATGTTTAGAAGTAATGTGATTATTTTTTTATATTCTTGTACGAAGGCAGCATACTCCTTTCGTAATCGGTACTAAAATTATGGTCAATTGTTTCTTAAAAATGTCCTATTATATTTGAATATTATTTTAATAGAATAAATATAATGTTTTATAATTATTTTCGAAAAAATAATTATCACATTATACGGGTACGAATACGGACCCATATTAGAGGGATACCTATATTTAGCAGGAGCCATTCTGTAGATAATGATGATGATGATGATGATGATGATGAGCATAACAGAAGCCAACTTAGCACCATAGACATTATATTCAATAGCAATCCTACTCGCTTTGTTGTTTAACGAAGTGATCTCAATTTATTTTGGTCCGGTCCCTTGACACCAAGAGCACATGAAAGAAAATGTAAATGTCCAGACAACATGAAAACAGCGTATGCATCAAGGTTAGGAGCACCAAAACAAAAGATCTCGGGAAATCTATAGGAGAAATGCATACTATTGTGTTTAATAATTTAGTATTCAACACGTGTGATTGTACGGTCATGGTCATACATTCCGTCGCATGCATTATTTATAATGAAAGAGTGAAACTTGGATATATTATGGTGAAAGATACACCATCAATTTCCATCGTTCTTGTTAATGATTCTATAGCACCCACAATGATTAGTATTCTTTGGTTACTACTACAAATTAATTTTTACTTCTTTTTATCTTTAATTCATTTCGTTGCGGTATAAGGACCGTTTCGCATTCTCATAGACTCGATGAGTTTCGAATAGTCCAATGCTATATTTTTTTTTATATCAGAGACTGGCAAACGTGCAGATGGGTCACCTGATGGTAAGTGATCTCCACCGTCCATAGACACCCAAGACACAAAAATAATCATGGGTGCATTGCCAAACTAAAAGGAGGACATGGAAGGGGAGGAAAAAAGGTATTGGGAAAGGAAGGAGGGAAATGGACCACCGGAAATCTCATTCATCGAACGAAACGCGACGACAAGCTGCCACTTAACGTCGGTTTTCAAACATTAATTATAAACGTTAAATTAGTAGTTATACCGTTAAATAAACGTTAGTTATAACGTTAAATTGTAAACGTTAATTAATAGTAACAACATACACAAATGCGAATCGAATGGTATTGATCCATCAAAGGTAACTGCATTGTTAGAGTACAATGTATTAAGAGTGACGTAAATAAAATTGGTTATGGGCAAAGGCTCACGTTTCCAAAGCCCGTAACTCACGTCTGCTGATGGAAATTGACTCTCGACACCCATCGACCTCAATAGCCGTGCTCGTCGGGGAAAGTTCTAAGGAAAACGGTTTGTTTCGAATTATTTTGAATTAAATGAGCTATTTTGTAGGAATGTCACTTTAAAGGAAGAAAGGAAATCATGGTGCAGAGGGCGGATATTTCATACATACATACATGCCTGCATGCCAGGCTACGCCACAAGCTAGGATCGCCTGACACACATCTTTTGCCTCATCCACATTCTTATGCGGATTTTTCCTATGATTTAAAAGCATGTTGGTCTGATGCGTGTTGTGAAGTGGTGATATGAATATTTGTGTATTTATCCGACAACTTGTGTATTTATTATTTCATGTCTCAACAAAGTTGTTTCGAATAATTAAGTCACTCAATAGGTACTCGAAAAATTGGTTAAATTAGTACTCGATTGCGTAATCACAATTCCAAAAAAGATATTTTATATTTTAAACATTCAAAATCACGACCAATATTAGCTTTCAATGTTTCATATTGGCTCATACCGATATGGGATGAATTCCGATAAAAGTGATTACAGAGGAAAAATAAAACAGCAGTGGGCCTACACTGCCAAAATTGGATAGGGAAATCAAAACATTTCGCCTACGTGAATTGATACAGCTCTGCTCCATCCCGGAGTGCAGTATCAGAATAGAAATTTCCATATGGATATTTTGGATATCGTATACAATATGTAGGATCACTGCAAGTTAGAGCACCGTCTTGCTGTAGTTAGTCCACTGATATATCTATGAGATGGCATGATCTTACTGCTGTAAGGCTGCGTTTTATAGTTCATTATTACATGTATCCGATATCCAGGAAATATTTTCTAAACCCAATTAATATACGAATGCCATTATTTGTATTTTATATTTTTTTAGCATCAATTGTTAAGATTCCGGGGTCGGATAACAAACTTAACACAATTTACTCAGGAGTTAGGACTGAATCTTTCAGAGGCAGTTGACGTGAGGCAGATAGCGGGCCATAAAAATTAAACCGATTTTTTTGAGCAACACGTGTAGTGTGTTGCACTGATCCCACGTTGTCTAGTGGTATAAGGGCAGATGGAGAAGGTACTTCACTGTAGTTCTCATTCAATAATCTAAGGTACTATAAAATTTACTTACATAATATGTAGGTAGCAGAAGAAAAATTATTTAATGTGAGTTGATACTTGAATTCCGGGTAAATATTTCTCTCATATTATACTTAAAAATGTAAAAAAATACAAACAGATGTTCCCTACAAATATCATTGACATGGGTAAGACAACAAAAGTCAACTTGACAAGTTTATTTATTAATAATTGACAAAAAGTTTTGATATACACAGATGAAACTCGAAAAGAGTATAGATTAAGCGTTATGCAATAGAATATGCTTTTACCTTGTAGATATTTTTTTTTTCATATTGTAGCCCATATGGTATTTCATGTTGTCACTTCACAACCGAATTTAAAACGCAATTAGATTCGTTGCAGTCTCAATGATGATGGTATTCTACTTCTGTCTGAACATAATATATTCTCTTTTATTAATGAGGAGTCCAAAGACACGTGCGAGATTCAAGTGTCGACCCAACTCGACCTACTATTTTACACATGCTTAGCAACAGACAGTATTGTCTATGTAGTATGTGGTATTGTCCACGCCACATTAATAATTAGCTACAACGATTGTGTGCCATTTGTTCCAGAGAAAGTTTGTGGGGTCACAACTAAACGTCTGCGGTCTCTGTGTTGATTCTGTTCTGTATATAACTTTGTATACATAATCTAGATTTGTTCTGTAAAGCCCTTGTCAACAGTCTTGTCGTTTATTCAATTAGAGTGACTAGAGGGTAGTATAATGTTAGTATCATACCGTTACTTTGTTCCCTGGGTTTGACTACTGGTAATATTAACAACAATAGTTGTTAATTCTGGTATTGACTTTGGTACTGGGACTGGATCCCTCAGAGGTGATTGAAGTCAGGCAACCGATCGTAAAAACTAAGCCAAATCTATTCTGCAACATGCTTGAAAAAGTGTGTTGTGTCAACCCCACATTAAGGTTGGATAAGGGCAGATAGAAAGAAAGTTGTCTGCTTAACAAATGTACTCTAACAAATGCACAATATCTAAATTCCTGAGACATAATAACATAATTATTGTACAATTAACACAGACAGAAATGAAGTCAGACAATGCCAGGCAGAAACAAAGATATGAAGTCAGAAGAAGAATCAGATTATCTAAAAAATTATGCCTGTTCTAAGTAATAGATATACCAATATTGCAAAATGATAATAATTATTATCATTTTAGGCATCATATAACTATTACAAGTTGATATAATGCACCTAATATGATTCTTTGCTTTAACATACCATCCAAACATCTACAAACATGAATATAGCTAATATAAAGTTACTTAGCCGTAGAGTGGTTCCCAAGTTGCAAGTAGACCGTGGTTCATTTAATATTCCAGCACAAACAGTACAACGCTATCGGCACACAAGCAATCCCAGAGCCGAATGTTCGTGCATTTTTCAAACACAAAAAAAATCATCGAACCTTTTCTTTTGTGTTCTGTATTACTAGTAGAAATGGATTCAATGGGACAATGGGAATCTTTATTCGTCGGTGCACTGGATTCCGCGGTTTGTTTTACTTTTATAAGCTAACTCAGTCCTTTTCCACTAGCCTTGCGTTTCCACAGTCTCTTTGTGAGAGCGTTATGAATTCACTGTCTGACACATCTTTTGCATTTGTGTTTATGTACGCTGCGTGCAAATGTTTCGTTTCGCTAATGGAATTTTAAGTTTTGTGCAATATATCCTCTCTTGCACTATTCCATTTCCTAATTTGTTTAGCTGAAGTGGTTGAAAGGGTTTGCAGTACTGTAGACTACGTTTGTAATACTTTGGTGCTAAGTACGGTTAGCTAACTTACTATTCTGTATTAACAAAATAGTTGAGATTTGAAGATCTTTAGTTTCAGTTTTAGCTAGAATTCTTTTATTATCTGACTAAATACTTATAGCTGTTGTTTTGAATTTTCATATACCTTGTAGTTAAATATCATAACTTTGTTAATAATTACATAGAATGCATAAAAAGATGCCGTTGCATTTACATAAATATTACAATACCAATGTTATCTCTAAACCAAATATTGTATTACGAACACCTGTATGGATAACACATGTATACATATTACATATCAATGATGAGCCATTTGCTATAACTGTAGTTGTTACCATTCTAAATTTCTCTAGTGTTGTAACTGTTTATATATATTGAACCAATCTATCCGAATAAGGATTAAAAGTTATGGGCGAAGATCAGGCAAGCTATCGTTATTAACAATACGAGATTAATATACGAGAAGTATTATATTCGTGTGAATAGTGTGTGTCACACATTACAAGATTATTACACGTACTAGATCTTTTAATGATGTCCATGAACGTAAGTTAGATATAATATTATTGAAATTGATAAAAATATTAAGCAAGCTCTCTTTTCGGGATCTATCAAATAAAATAAAAAGTTTTTATAGTATCTAACTCATTTTAGGGACTCGACAATGGTAATAGCTCTAGAATTATTGCATGATAATGTCATGTTATAGGAATCCCGTGGGATATTGATAACAATGTGTCTAATATGGACTAGTTATTGTGTAACATTGTAATGCTCCGTCTGATCATACATTTTAAACTTGTTTGGAATAATGAATATAGAAATGTATGCAATTCTCTAATTATCATTTACTCTTTTGCACGAATTTACTTGTGAAAAGTGCATATAAAAGAATAATAAAATACACCAAACAGCCACACACCTAGTCCTGACCCCACACTAGGTATAACCTGTATCGTGGGTGTCAAAGACTATGAGAGACTTTCAGTCTCACAACACCCAGACCCGAAAAAAATATCTGTGGGCCGCACAGACATTTGTCACGATGCGGGAATCGAACCCGCGACCGCTCGTTGCACACCCGGCTACTCGCCCGCTGCGCCACGGAGGCTGTGAAATTTGCATTGGATTATAATGCAGGTAAGTGGCTGTTAAAGTTGAGTAGCGTTTCTGTATTCAAGAGTATTGATCACATGAAAACTGTTACGCATTGACATTATTCAAATGATGATCTAACAGAGTCGTGTTATACTTTAAAAATCCACATAAATGTTTCATTCAAAACCCGGTTAAGGCTATAAACAATTAAGTTAACGACGTTATCATTATACTTAACAAACAAGGAGTTACATAAGTTGAGATAAAATGAGATGTTCATTCGTGAACGGGATGCTCACAGCGACATGTGAGATCGCGTGCTATCAATACGATTTTGTTAGTGTTTCGTAATGGACTTTTACTTGTTATGGTTGATAATAAAACTATGAATATACTGATTTTTATTACTAATAAATAAATAATAACAATAAATAACACCCAACAGCCACACACATCGTCCTGACCCCACACTAAGATCGAGTCTTGTGTCGTGGCAATCAGGAACTACGAGAGACTTTCGGTCTCACAAAACCCAGACTCGAAACAAATATCTGTGGGCCACACAAATATTTGTCTCAGTGCGGGGATCGAACCCGCGGCCTCTCGCTTCACAGCCGGCTGGTCCCGGAGGCTGGCTTACTAAAGCAGGCGTTTTTATTCATTGAAAAGAGATCCGTGTTTTGGATGTTCTATTTTACTCTTTATATGTATAACATTCTACCGAAAGCTTTACGTGCATGTTGTTCTGCGAATTCCGACGTTATGTGAAGTTTGGAATGAAAAATCACGGCTGCTATGACATTTTAAGGCACCCACCTCACCATAAGCCAATCCATTAATTTAATTTAACGTAACTCGCAAAAAACTTAAACAAATAATTTAAATATTTTAAAAAGATATAATAACCTTGAGTTTGTTATTGACACGTAAAATAATAAACTATTTGAATTTATCTATCAATTCTAATAAGGCTACGTGATGGAATAAGGCCTAACATACTTAATAAGAGAACGTTGTGCCCTACAGTGGGAAGGGCTGTTTTATCAAAACAAACAATCAAACCTAGAGCAAATATCATTTGGGAATTGTTTTTAAATCTCGCTCGGTTTACTAATATCACACGCAAGAGCAAAATTATGAGGAAGCGATTCTCTAATGATCCGAATAACTGCAGATTTCACATGTCGCAAATTAATGTTTACCAACCCATTGAATTAAACCTCCCACATGTTATTTCAGCTCGTTATATAAAAGATGTAATCTACCTTGACCCTGATCAGGTTTCGCAGTTTAACACAATTAAGGTTGATTCATATCTACAGACATCGTACGTCAGCAGACAATACCAACAATCAACATAGATGTTATCTAAGACAGAGACTGACAAATGAACAAATATGACACTTGTTGGTAAGAAGTGATGCTGTTGGTAAGATTGATGCCTACGGTCATGGATATATTAATTACACAGTTGACGCTCGGAAAATGGGACAGCAAAGGAGTATTTAAGCACTCGTTTTGCATACAGTCCGACGCCGATGGAATACTAAATTTCAAAATTCAAATTTAAGAACGCTTGCTCATTTCGTTTAAAAAGCCACTTTATTACACGTGCATAGGATTATATTTGTGTTGATTTAATTAGAACTTATGATCTTTTTCTTTGTTTTATTCCTGATACCACTTCTTTTGGAGGATATTTGCAAATAACTGTGCATCTAGGGTATATTATATTGATTCCTACCGTACTAAAAGAATCATTGGTGCGTTGTCAATTCTAGATAAGAAAGAAGAAAGAAGACTTACTCATCGAACGAATAACAGCCTTAAACTGCCACATCACGTCGCCGGTTTTCTTGTGGCATCGAACTTGGCAAGCTGTAGATGTAACTGCTTATAGCGAGGCTCTACTGCTTAATAATATAAATATGAGACAGCCTCTGTGGCAAAACGGTTGAGTAAACTAGAGGCCAGCGGTTTGATTTTCAAAACGACAGTTTTGTGCGATTTACGAATCTTCGTAGTTCGTGATGCATAATATGCTGTTTATAACTATGTAGCTAATAATATATCCTACTGTGTGCTCAGTCGTCAGTACTGTGTGTGTTCACCTGCTCTTATCCAACTTTTTAACCATATTGTAGAAAATATTAGGTTTAGTTGTTACTAAGGACTGCCTGCCTGACATCAAACCATTCTAAGGAATCTCATACCGGATTACATTTTCTATTATAGAATTCACATCTAACGTAATTTCTACGCGAAATATTTCAATGAAAAACGGGCCGAGTCTGTGATATACTTTGTTTTCTTAAGTTGTTTGAAGCGTCTATAGTCTGTACCGTCTGTGGGTATAAATGATCCTTAAAAGTGCGTATGCGGCAAGAGGCAACGTACTTTGTTTCATCTTAATTTTAATAGACCATTGTTTATGATCTGTGATTTTTGCGAAATGTTTGTTTTATTACAATGTATTTAGTGCGATGATAAAGGCGAAGATTTATGTCACGTTGAGTTGTATAAATGGCAATAATTTCGATGACATTGTAGTGTAAGCATTAGTATATAAGTTGCTTAGAGTAATAACGTATAGAGATATAGTCTCATACAAAATTCCTTCGGAAATTGAAGCCGATAACGATTCAATGTGTGCATCGTCGGCGCGTAACTACTTGAGCCGACACACACATACGCACGTAAATAGTGTTGCAAGTAAAAGACATTTTACCAACAAAATAGGGAAATCGAAAGTGTTCTAATAATGATACACTTCTTTTATTCTGAACTTAAAAAACATTTGTATAGTTTTGAACCGACTTTAAAATAAAAAGGTTCTGAATTTTTCTGTATAAACATAACTTTTTTTATCAATTGTTCGATAGAGTTGTTCGTAATGTTCGCGTTCGCGTTGTATGTGTATGCTTGTGTATGTATAAATATTATGATTATGAATTTATTTATGTATATTATATGATATATTCTTTTATAGCTATATATCGCAATGATATTTAATATTATGAGTATATGTAACATTATATTTAATACTTTTTTTTTCTTTTTATATATTATCATGCGATCAGTCACGAAGACAGATGAGCAGATGCGGTGCAGTAGAATTTAACACTACCCTCATTTTTATTTTCTTCATATACACCCGCCTTGTCTTTTCTCTGCACCACCCAAAGGTTGACTGGTAGCGAATGCCGCTGGCATTAAGTTCGTCTGAACATATTTGTGTATAATGTGTTTGAAATAAAAAGGAGACGGAAACACTTCCATACAATCTTGGGCCTAGATTGTAAAAGGATGAAAGTAGTGTCAATTAATAGATAGTATATTATGAGATCATTACTGAACATTTGGCGACTTTTTGTAATCTGAGAACATAGTTATGAGCCTCACTTTGACTTAAATAAAAGTGAGGTTATGGAACAAACTATACGCAAACAACTGATGTTTATAAGTACAAATCTTACGTATTGATATGTTTTAATGTAGATAACATACGCTCACGCCTATATCTCCGAAGGGATGGCAGAAACTCGAACACCCACATTCGATAACTAAATGTTGATCACAAAGACGATTATTCTCAGGAACATAATATTTCTACAGACTGAGCAACATTGTTCTATTTAAAAGATGGAAAACACCCAAAACGCACACGCACGAAACAATACGAAAACGAAGCAAATGAAAACGATTTTTTTACAGGGAACCAGCTAAGGTCTGAATGCATGCCGCCAAGCTATTCAGTTACTGTTTTTTTTTTTCAGAACTATTTATTGTTAGTTTTTATGTTTTCAATTATTTTTACTTGAATTAATCATCCGGGTCTAACATTATATATACATACATACATATATACATATATATATATATATATTTTAACTCATTCATCTTAATCGGTAAAGTAATCGATTCTATTTTAATAATGTCCTTTACTTATTTTTCAAATATCTCATTTTCTAGATTGTGAATTGGGCAGATTTTTTTATATTTTGAAATAAAAAAAATGACAAATTTTTGGGCCATATCTCAACTCATTACATTTTGGCCCAAAGATCCCCGTCTCCTTTTGGTTTTTATTTGTTCGTTAAAAAAGATTAAAAAACAGAAAATCCTTTAGGTTTAATCATACCTATTTACATAAAAATCGGTACAGTGATATAACCATGAAAACGCAAAAAACACACTTTCCGATTAGAGTACGCATAAAAGTTGAAAATTATTTTCTTTAACCCTTACATCACCAATTACTATCATCATAATCCCCATTTTGATATCAAACATAAGCTAAGCTGTGTTATTTGATTTTGTTCATTATTTATGTTAATAGCAAATTGTCAGGATAGGCAGTGTAGCTTTGTCTGTACGAAGTGCACGCCACTGCACAAACAGAGTTATCGCAGAGTTAATTAGTTTAATATGAATATAGATTTGCATTTTAACTAGAACATCATTTGTTTGCGTATAGTTTATTCCATAACCTCACTTTTATTTAAGTCAAAGTTTTAGTAATGATCTCATAATATACTATATCTATTAATTGACACTACTTTCATCCTTTTACAATCTAGGCCCAAGATTGTATGGAAGCATTTCCCTCTCATTTCATTATCCCTAATAGTATTTAAAAAATGGGTAAATTGGTTGGCATTATTGGCAACATTCATAATGATTCATAACGTAAATGGCGTCTGTCATTTTTACAATTTTATTTGTAGTTTTGATTAATGTTTTACTTAATATTAAAACATGTCAGCAATGAATTACTTGTGAAATGTTATCTTTATATTTCCTTGGTGCTTGTTCATTGTATTGTGACATCCTTTGATAGCGCAGTTCGTCATAATATAATTAAATTTGTGGGAGCTCTTCATACTAAGACTTGACATAGGACACTGACACGCCGTGCGGCGTTGGGTACCTAAACCGGCTCACCCAGAACGCCTTCACGCCGTGGCCCTGTACTGCGGTTCTATGTATGATATTTCTATGATAAGTTGTAAGTACATTCAGTTCAGTATTAATAAAAGTCTTAAACCAATCATCGGGGTTTTCACATATCTCTTCTCTCCTAAGTCTCTTCCTATCATCGATATATTATTTACCTAGATGCACAGTTGACGCTCGGAAAATAGGACAGCAAAGAAGTGCTTAAGCACTCGTTTTGCCTACAGTCGGACGTCAATGGAATTCTAAATTTCAAAATTCAAATTAAAGAACGCGTGCTCATTTCGTTTAAAAACCTACTTTATAACACGTGCTTACATTACGTGGTTATATTTGTGTTGATTTAATTACAACTTGTGATCGTTTTCTTTGTTTTATTTCTGAGACCACTTTTTAGGAGGATATTTGCAAAGAACTGTGCATCTAGAGTATAATATATTTATGCTTCCTATATTACAATATATTGCTTATTTTTATCAAATACTTCCTCTCCTTCTTTTCCCCATTTTCTTCACACTCCTGTACGCAGCAGCTACCTGAGAAGTGTGCTCCTAGCATTGTCGATGTTCACGGGAGATAGTAACTTATAGGATGGGCCATCTGGTCATGTGCCTTCGTAAGCTAATAAAACGTACTAGTATCTCATTTAAAACAAGTGTAATTACACAAAATTATCGTTCGTCTACAAATGCTTAGTATTTTTATATAGCCTTATTTCTTTTAGACTAGACATTTTAATCGCAAACATAAACTATGAGAAATATAATTTCAAACCGAAACTAATCAAAGTGATTTAGTAATAAGAATAAATATATAATGAACTAATAACACAACAAAACAGAAAAAGGGAGCGGTCATTATTCACAAAAGTACAACGGAAGATGGAACTTGGGAAAGAAAAAGTACATCTGTGAAGGATCATCGAGACCATAGTACTACACAAAAACTCACATGCGACATTGTTATTATTTACAGACCTTTTGTATACAGGCATTGTTGGGACTTTACGTCGTTTCCGTCGTCTAGATGATTGTATGTAGATCAGTAGCCCGAGCACGAAAAACTAATGTAAATGTATTCGAGTTCGCTGCGCACTGATGACGTATGGTTAATATTTCATACAAATTTCAAAGACGTGCATCGAGTTCGAATACATTTACATTAACATTAGTTTTTCGTGCTCGGGCTATAGTATATTTTATATGACACATATACACGGACTTACTCACTATTGAATCTGCGGGCTGTGAAATTTTTTGGCTGTGTTTCAGAACAAACATTTGGAAAATCTAATCAATATTTGGGGGAGGCCTATGTTCAGCAGTGGATGTCCTATGGCTTATGATGATAATGATGATGCTGATGATGATTTGGAGAATCGGAGCGTTCTTCTTGAATTGCATAGTTCCAAGCTTTTTATATATGTTTAGCGCTGCGCCTATGTTCTTATGATATGTATTCTAAATATCTATCTCACCGTTATAAAGAAAACAACAATAAATATTATTATATTAGCCCTGTAATATTATTGTCCCGCTGCTGGGCACGGGCTTCCTCTACTAATGAGAGGGGTTAGGCCTTAGTCTACCACGCTGGCCTGATGCGGGTTGGTAGACTTCACATACCTTGGAAATTCTTAGTATGCAGGTTTCCTCACGATGTTTTCGTTCACCGTTATATCAAGCGATAATTCACAAAGAAAACACACTTACCACAGAAAAGTCAGGTGTGTGCATCATTTTGGGATTGGTCTCGAACCTCCGACACTTGTCTCGCGACAACAATCAATTATAATAAGTTTACAAATTGCAGACTCGTGATGTGAGAAAACATAAAAATATTAGTGTATAACAAAATGGAACTGTGATATTGTCCACTCGGTCGTCTAAGATAGATGTTTCTTGTCTCCCGCCCGCTACTTTATTTTGATTATGAAAACTCTTACCTAAATTAATTTTTCTTCGCCTTTTGTACTTGCATTATTGGGACATCTAAGTATTTGTGTTTATTGTCCATTTTAAAAATATATACTTAAAGTCACGTCTGATTGTCTGAAGGGGTAAGCAGTGCTGAACTAGAGACCTATGTCAGATATATCACCTTAATCTGGCGGAGCCTATTTCCATCCCATGATGTGTTCGGTTGTGTTACGAATTCCAATTCCATTCCATTCATGTAATTCTGACAGCCTCCGTGGCGCAGCGGGCGAGTAGCCGGCTGTGAAACCTGAGGTCGCGGGTTTGATTCCTGCACCGAGACAAATGTCTGTGTGGCTCATAGATATTTGTTTCGGGTCTGGGTGTTGTGAGACCGAAAGTCTCTCGTAGTTTCTGATACCCACGATATAGGTTACACCTAGTATGGGGGTCAGGACTATGTATGTGACTGTTGGGTGTATTTAATTAGTTAAATTGTAAAATTTAAACCCAAATAGTTATTATGCGATCTGGGATTAGTAGTAGATTGGGATAGTACCTTGCGATTCTTAATCTAAGTACGTCGCAATTGCAATTAGATTCACGAGACGACAGTTTATAATATAATGAAAATAAAGAATTCCCTTTGGAACCTCTGGGAGCTTATAATAGTATTTTCGTTCTAATAACGCACTAACTACGAGAACGAATACAGAAAGCACCTCGTTCCACTTAAATTAGTTCTTACGGTTGTAGGTAATGCCCTATTCGGAGGGCTGAGAGTATAAATTTAGAAGCAATTTGCGAAGATTGCCCTGATTCACGTCAACAATAGATTTTACCAAATGGATCTCTCGCGTTCGGCGCCTGATTGAGACTCAGAGTTCCAGACAGGGCATTAATAATTCATTGTTTCAATTCGACACAATATGTACGAGTAAATAATGGTCATGTTAATGTCATTGTGTATGCTAATGTGATGTTTGGTTTAAGTGTTTACATAACTGTTTTTAAATAACACTGTTGTTTTGAGATGGCATTTGCAGTTGGTCAGGTGGGTGCTTCAACTGCTGTATTGTAGGTACCGTTGTTATGCGGTTGAGATTCTCATTGCATACTTATGTGTGAGAGAGACGGACTATGTCGGAAGCGGAACAAATTAAAACAACCCGAAAACATCGTTATCTTAGGCCCGATTTACATTGGTACAGTAGTAAAAATAATGGCTTCCACGCATATGCGATGATGTGGATGATCTCAAGGTCCTGCTGGGATTATGGCGGCAATTCCTTCTAGTGGGATGCCCCTCAGATGACCTTCACTCGGCGAATCGACCGAACAAAGCCAGCCAACGCACCAAGCAAAACTCATCAAAGATCACCGGTTAAAAAGTTTCCAAATTATACTGTCCATCTTCACTGCTGTTGATGCATTAAACCACATCACTTAAAACCAACAAACACAGCTAACTGCTACTTGACTTGTAGAGTAGTCACTGTACACTGTAGGTGTAGTAGTAACAGTACTACTAGGTAAATCTTATTACTTGCCTCTGTCCTTGATCAATGTAAATTGGCCCTAAGCTTGGTTAAGGGAAATTTTCCTTATTTCGTTTATTTCGTTTATTTCGTTTACCAGTGACTTGTTACTGAGAAACTATTCCAAAATTATATGTACATACATAAGCTCATGCCTGTATCGCCGAAGGGGTAGGCAGAGGTGCACTAGCGAACCAGAACACCCACAATTCGCCGAACTTAGTTCCGTCCCAGATGTGATAGGGGGCGAGCCTATCGCCATATCTGGAACAAATTCCAGACTCCTTACTGATATGGAAAAATTCAATATCACTTTGCCCGACCCGGGGATCGAACCCAAGACCTCAGGACGGTAGTCATACCGAAATACAACCACTTTAACCTAGACAGTTTAAATAAAATTTAAATATACTCTGGATTGTCCCTTCCTTGGTCTAGATATGATCTGTGGACCAAGAGGTCCTGGGTTCGATTACGAGGTATGTAAACATATTGTCTCTTAGGTACTTATAAAAACATTAATTGATTGACGCGCTTCGTAACTTTAAAATTAGTCTGTCCTTTTCATTTTCAAACAATGGGACGCAAGGGAAATAGTGACAAACTATTATTAAACAAAAGAAGCGTGTATATAATAAATGTTTTTTATAAGGAGCAATATTTTACGGGTAGCTTTTATTCGAGACTACTTCCAAGGAGGTGAAAACGGATACATTCTAAGAAGTTCCATATATTTTATACCGCAATCCAGATCATGCTCTACCTTACCTAATAATAATTAGCCCTTTAATATAACTGTCCCACTGCTGGGCACGGACCTCCTGTACTTTAAGAGGGGTTAGGCCTCTAGTGACCTTAGTGCTGAACATCTAAATCAGATCAGCTGTTGAAACACACTTATAAACATATTTTGACAGTAGGATTAAAATACTTTGTAAGAGAGAGAGCTTCCTTTGTTCACAGTATGAATAGGCCAGTATTACTCCTTATAATTCTATATCTTTCATAATTCCTCAGCTTTCATCGGTTACATTCACTCCTTAAACAGTGATCACTTATTGTTAGATCATTATCGTTAATTGTAAATCAATTCAATGAATGCATTGTACGATATCTCGCAATATTCATGCATGTTGACACCAGAAATGGAAAGTATGACCGTTATAAATAAATGTTATATGTGGGGCCTGGAGCATGTAGGTTTGTTTACAGCCCGTATTGTTTTTAATAAATCCTTCTTCGTCTGTCGCCTCCTTGGTCTAGCGGCAGCGTATATGGGGTGTGGACCGGGAGGTCATGGGTTCGATTCCCAGGTCGGTCAAAGTGAATTTTCAGAGGGGGTTAAAGCTAGGAAGGTGGCTGGTCGTAAAATCTAAGCCAAATCTTCTCTGCAACATGATTGAAAAAGTGAGTTGCGCCGACCCCATATTATGGTGCGATAAGGGCAGGTAGAAAGAAGGAAAGAAAGAAAGCCATTGGTTGTGCTACTCAAACCTTATTATATACCAAAGACAATGCTGCAAACATTGATAAAATTTGTTTTTTGAAACAACCACCTAGGCCCAATTATAGTTTGGTAAAACTTTTCCACCACAATTTTCGAGCACAGGCTACTCTTACGCCTAATTAGTAACTACACAAAAAGTCCAGGTCGACGACCCAATTAAATGTGGCCGCCTGAGAGATCAGAATCTGAGAGATTAGTTTTGGAACCCATTTTTTCTACTTAGTCCCTTAAACCGCATCAGCCGTGACGCATCTTCGTACGTGTCGTTACGGTACCGGAGTACCTTCAAACAGGGATGTACTCAAGGAAGTTGTCTTTGGGATGTGGGTCCCCAATGGGATATAACATAAGTTTTGCATAAGCATAAGCTCACGCCTGTATCCCCGAAGGGGTAGGCAAAGGCACACCAGCCAACTAGTACACCCACATTTAGAGCTTATATGTGAATGACTGCTTATGATGTCATTCTCATACATTTACTATTCTATTCGACTAGCGCATAAGCCACTTGGCTAAGTCCGCAGACGTGATAGGGGGCGAGCCTATCGCCATATCGGGCACAAATTCCAGACTCCGGGCTGATATGGAAAAATTCAACATCACTTTGCCCGACTCGGGGATCGAACCCGAGACCTCGGGACGGTAGTCGTACCGAAATACAACCACGCTACCAAGGTAGTATAATTTATATATAGGACCACCCCTGAAATAAGCTCTATCGAAAACAAAAATATTTTTGAAAATCGGTCCACATTTGGTGGAGATATCGCGTAACATACATAAAAAATACAGACGAATTAAGGACCTTCTCCTTTTTGGAAGTCGGTCGAAAAGTATAAGATAGGAGATTCTACTCGTAAAAATCAAACCTTACTCATTTGAGAATATGCGCAAAATTCAACGCGTAACTAAGTAGTAGTTGGAAGTAGGTTATTTAATTTAGATATTTCACGCTCCATTCACACGTTCGCGTCGAGTTCCTTTGACCATTCCTTGATTAGACACGCAAAAGTCCTAACTTCGGACCTGTTTAACCGCTACTTTTTGATGTTCCAATCCACCGCCGTGGATAAAAACTCAGCAACCAATAGTAATGAACTTAACGGGTTCGTCCAGTAATTTGTCGCCGCTGCGGTTGGATACCTAGATACCGGTATGCAAATTGTGAGAAATAGACTGTCGTCAAATGACTAATGCTCGAAAAACGCGCATCATCATTGAGGATTCAAACGATTGGATATTTTTTCCTTCTTAATTTTGCTGTCAGAAAAATTATATGTTGGACAAATTATTTGATTTTACAAAAAGCTATATAAAAGTAATGCATAATTATTATTTGAATAAAAAATGAAATAATGGTATCGGTTTCTTGAACTCCATATATGCATATATGTAGTTGAAAGGATAAATAAAATGGAGTAAAAATATCCTAAGAAAACGTAATGTAACTATTTATTGTAAAATATATCTACTATATAAAAATAAGTCGGGTTTCCTTCCTGACGCTATAACTCCAGAACGCACGAACCGATTTCCACGGTTTTGCATTCGTTGGAAAGGTCTCGGGCTCCGTGAGGTTTATAGCAAAGAAAATTCAGGAAAAATTTAAACAGAAAAGCGGGAAAATATTTTTTCACATACAGCGCCATCTCTGATACATAGCATGTACTACAAACCAATATTTTTCCTTTTCAAATATAAAACAAAAATAAAAATTTTCTCCATATTTTAATCACCAAACGAAATGTTACATAAAACGAAGCCATCTGGTGGCAAAACGGAGTTCGCCGGGTTTGCTAGTTTTGTTATAAAAAAGCTTAAGATCCGTTAAACATACAGGTCTTTAGAGCGAATAGCCAGTAGTGTTGAAGAAACCAAATAGTGTTATCGGATGAATTCATGATACTGTTCTATCTGCATAATATAACAATATGTGTTGCGTGATTTAATGTTTAGCACCAACTGAAGCTGGGTATTACAGAAATATCCATAAAAATAGAAATTTAAAGTAATTACATGACACCTAACAGCGATAATAAGATTAGGGTCTTGTGTGGTTATGAGTATCAAGAACTATGAGAGTCTTTCGGTCTCGCAAAACCCAGACTTGAAAAAAAATGAGTTACAATGACGGGATCGAACCCGTGGCATCCCGCTTCACGTACGAGTACTTGTCCTAGGACATCTCCTAGGACAAGTACTAGTAGACTTTTGAGCAATCTCGGCAAATGTACTTTATATAAAGTGCTTTATATAAATGCCATTATCGGGGTGTTTACTGTCTACCCAGAGTTCTTTTTCTTTCTATCTGCCCTTATCCCACCTTAATGTGGGGTCGGCGCAACACACTTTTTCAAGCATGTTGCAGAAAGCATTTGGCTTAGTTTTTACTAAGTATATGACTTAGGACTAAGGACAAGATGAACTTTATGTCCTAATTATTACAATTTACAAGTATTCGATTTTATTAATTATGGGCCTTACTTATAAAAATATTTCCGCTATCTTTTCGCTAAGAATATCCTGTCACTTTTTTCCTTGTAACATTGTTTAAAAATGAAAGGCACAACCTAAGGTTAAAGATAAGCAGCGCTTAAATAATTTTATAAGTAAGGGACAATATGACTGCCTCGGTGGCGTGGTGGTATTTCGGTACGACTACGGTTCTGAGGTCTCGGGTTCGATCCCCGGGTCGGGCAAAGTGATATTGGATTTTTCCATATCAGCCCGGAGTTTGGAATTTGAGCCGGATATGGCGATAGGCTCGCCCCCTATCACATCTGGGACTGAACTAAGCTCGGCGAAATGTGGGTGTTCTAGTTCGCTAGTGCGCCTCTGCCTACCCCTTCGGGGATACAGGCGTGAGCGTATGTTATGTTACAATATGTCTACAACTTACTATTATACTTAACAATTCGTTATCATAAATTACACAAATCAATTCGAAATAATGTGAATCAAGTATAATAATCCAATGATACTTTGAAATTCTGTGCTTGGATAAAGTATAGAGGTATTAAAGTAAAGCAGTTATTTCACGCTGTGTTTATGATTTATGGGAATTACAGAGCGCGTGACTTGACGACGAGTTTAATCCTACTGGGGTTTAAACTGTATCATATTTACCTCACACAGTGCTATATGTAGGTGGCACTTTAGTAATTAAGAGTAGTAGAGCCACGCTGTGGACGGTCTACAGCACGAATGGGCCGGCTCGACCGGCTTGATACCACGACTCACAGAAAACCGACGTAAAGTGGTAACTCGCTGTCGGGTTTCGTTCGGTGACTGAGATTTCCGGTTGCCCGATTTCCTTTCCCAATTCATATTTCCCACTTTTTAGGTTGGCAACGCAATGTATGATTTTTTTTAGTATCTTGGGCGTCTATGTCTGTGGATATCACTTACCATCAGGTGACCCACTTGCTCGTTTGCCAGTCTCTACTATAAAAAAAAAACAACAGAAAAACCAATTAAACAGTAGATTATAATATGTCAGCATGTCTTTTTTGCCAAATTAATATTAGGAAATGAATACGACGTACTTGATTAAATGCGAAATAAAAGAGGTGAATAATTAGGTAGACAATGATGTACTCTTTAAAGTAATTAACACTGTGACTGACGACTATGCTAATACTTAAATTGAAATAATAGAGGAAGAAGAAACAAGCAGATTATTATCACAGAGCGAGATGCAAGGCAAACATGCAGAAGGAACACCGCTTCTCACAGCAGGTCTACAGGTTAATGTTTGTTAGACAACTTTTATAATCCCAGCAGGACCTTGAGATCATCGACATCTGGGTCTCATGGTCATTGTGAAAACATAATTGCTCTATTTACCTTGACATTGGTTAAATCATCGCAAATGCATGGAAGCCATTATTTTTAAAAGAAGAAGGACTTTTAACGTCCATTACCATTAATATAATATATCCTAGATGCACAGTTCTTTGAATATATCCTCCTAAATAGTGGTCTCAGGAACAAAACAAAGAAATAGACCACAAGTTCTAATTCTATCAACACAAATATAACCCTATGCACGTGTTATAAAGTAGTTTTTTAATTGACATGAGCAAAGCACTCCTTTGCTGTCCCATTTTCCCAGCGTCAACTGTGCATCTAGGTAAATAATATATCAATGTCCATTACATTCAAACATGCTACTTGTGTCATTAGGCAGTGTAACTGTAGTATGCCCAACCATAAGTATGACAATAAACAGAAATTGTTGCAAACTGGGAATTGAGAATAACAAAAGGCAGTTGAAAGCACAGACAATGCGGCAAAACTCGTGATAGTTAGCACAGTGATAGTATGTACCGGTTCACCGGAAAGTTTAACTGTTGATATGATTTAAGAGACATTGTGAACTCCAATTTAGGTGTAGTTGTGATTTTTAGTAACATTATTACAATTTTATTTATTCATTTTTTACATATTTTTTGCATACATAATAGAACAAACATTAATTGGGTACTTGATTATGTTTGATTATATACACATATTTATATGTACATACATACATAAGCTCACGCCTGTATCCCCGAAGGGGTAGGCAGAGGCGCACTAGCGAACTAGAACACCCACATTTCGCCGAGCTTAGTTCCGTCCCAGATGTGATAGGGGGCGAGCCTATCGCCATATCGGGCACAAATTCCAGACTCCAGGCTGATATGAAAAAATCCAATATCACTTTGCCCGACCCGGGTATCGAACCCGAGACCTCAGATCGTAGTCGTACCGAAATACCACCACGCCACCGAGGCAGTCGAGTATATTTATATGTAATACTAAATAAAACAAAAATAAACGCTTCTGTAAAAACTGCATCGAAATAAGTTGAAAAATGAGGCAGTAATTCATATTTTAAATTTTGGAGTAGGGGCATAGCTATATAGCAGATATCTTGCTATCCATTTCCAACTCACGTACCGTTATGGCGTGACGTGGTTGTACTGATACTTCTCTTTCCCGCAGTTTGACGGTTACACCAAATTTCAAAGGCGTATAACTTTTATATTTTTGAGAATATTTCAGCATTTCTTATTGTTTTATATTTTAGACGACGTAAATTTAATATGAAATTAAAAAAAAAACAAATACCCAATTGTCTTCAAACATGGAAATTATGTATAAACAACAGATATGCAAAATGCAGCTTAATAGACACAAATAAGATGTTTCATTGATTTGTATACCCATACCGAATTACAGATATTTAGTGCTAGTCAGTAATTGTCTTGGAGCTAATCCGCGGACAGACAGACATACAGACAGAGAGACGGACATGACAAAACTATAAGGGTATTTTTACTATTTGGATTCGAAACCCTAAACAATTTGAAATAAACATATAGAAATGTCATTGTTTCTATAACGTCTTATATGGATTCTATTTAGATAATGTAAGTAATTAGACAAAGATGAAGCCTGCAGATTCCATTTATAACGAAAACGTCGCGACATTGCGGCAAGATTGTGTCATATTTCCCTCGGGAGTACCTCAGTTTTGCTCTACTCTATTTATAAGAACGATGCGATGGAATTTAGTTATCCGTCAGTTTTATTAAAGTCGACGAAGCCTCAATTTGTTTAAAGAAAGGGAAATATTTACAGTACTTGTTTAACATGCGAACTAACAATAATAATAATAGAATTTATAACAGATAACAAAATCAATTTGACGTCTTGCAGGCAGTCGTAAAAAACTAAACCGAATCCCTTCAGCAACAACACATTTGAAAAAGTTTGTTTCGCACATTGAAATGGGATAAGGACAGGTAAAACTAAAGAAAGAACAATATTAATTTGGAAATTATTATAAAGACTGACTGCCTCGGTGGCGTGGTTGCATTTCGTACGACTCTGTCCAACTACTGTCCTGAGGTCTCGGGTTCGATTCCCGGGTCGGACATAATGATATTGGATTTATCAATATCAGCCCAGAGTCTGGAATTTGTGCCCGATATGGCGATAGGCTAGCCCCCTATCACATCTAGGACGGAACAAAGCTCGGCGAAATGTGGGTGTTTTATTTCGCTAGTGCCCCTCTGTCTACGCCTTCGGGGATACAGGCGTGAGCTTATGTTATGTTATAAGGACTATTTTGCTAACTAATACAATGTTATGTTATTTCGTTTTGGTTTTTGATTAATGAATGGATAGTTGGAAGGAAAAGAAATCGCTTGTGTCAGTTTGGATGTATCATTTATTTTACGTTCACAATTCATCAATATTCTTTTTAACAGAATTCAAATTAATAAACAATATGATTAAGTAACTGAACAAACCATGGATGGTTTTCTATTTTTGCTTTCATTATTCTTGAATCTACGGTAATTCTACGAAAATTTCGAAAACAACAGCTTATCTTTCTTAAGAACTTTGTCATTAGTACAGTAAATTAAGGTATTGTATCATTATTACATAACATAACATAAGCTCACGCCTGTATCCCCGAAGGGGTAGGCAGAGGCGCACTAGCGAACTAGAACACCCACATTTCGCCGAGCTTAGTTCCGTCCCAGATGTGATAGGGGGCGAGCCTATCGCCATATTGGGCACAAATTCCAGACTCCAGGCTAATATGGAAAAATCCAATATCACTTAGCCCGACCCGACCGACAATTTATGAAGGACGATATATTAGAGTACTCAACATTCAAAGTAGGGCTACATTTACTAATAGTACTACTGTAGATTATATTTTATACGTAAAATAAGGCAAAACAAAACGTAAATTGCATGTTCGGTGCCAAAATACTCGTTACATAAATTATGCAAGCCAGGCGATCATACTGACAGCTTTTGAATTTATTGATGGTACATATCTCAGATAGCATTACATACAAATTGCTGTTTTCTTCAAATTGATGAGTTGATCTTTATCAATTAACCTTTATTATTCCTTCAAACACTTATCGATTACATGCATGATTTAATTTCCACAGTTACAAAGTTTCCTGAAAGAAGTATACGTAACAACAATTATTATCCTGTTTGCTGATTTTATTATGAAATACGAAATATCCAGCAGTTACAGTCAACAATAGTAAACTACCGTCTTATTACCATCATCATCATTATCAGCCATAGGACGTCCACTGCTGAACATAGGCCTCCCGAAAATATTCCTAGACCGACCTATTCGCTTAATTAGATACAACTCCAAAATCCGATTCCTGAGGTTGAAATAGAGCTGCAATAGTAGCTATCACAGAAATAGAATTAAGATTTATATTAACTTCAGCATTGTGTAGTCAATACAAAAATTGCGAAGCCCCGCCGAGAAAACAATGATTTATTCATCAAACCACCCACAACTGTTCTCAAATAACAATTTAATCAGCCAGTCAGTTCGATCTGTACCTGAACTAATAAATCAGTGAATTACCCGAGGTTCGAGGCAGTAGGGCTAGCTCTCTAATTTACATATATTTCTGCGGAGACGTGACTTGCATTACGGTATGCCTTTAAGTTTTTCAACAACCTTTTGTCAGAGTTTTCGTGCAGAAGCTTTGATACTTAGACGAAAGTTCGATGTTTTGCTGTCTTTGCAATCTTTTACGTATAATTGCATTTTGAATACTGAATATTGCTTGGTCACTGATAGTCGCCTTATATATTAGCCCTGTAATATTACTGACCCACTGCTGGGCACGGGCCTCTTCTACTAATGAGAGGGGTTAGGCCTTAGTCTACCACGCTGGCGTAATGAGGCTTGTTAGACTTCACATACCTTCGAAATTCCTGTGAAGAAATTTTTGGGTATGCAGGTTTCCTCACGATGATTTCCTTCACCGTTATAGCAAGCATTATGTCTCAATGAAAATACACTTAACATAGAAGAGTCACAGGTGTATGCTCCATTTTAACTCTGCCACCTTTACTCTTCAGTAGCACAACGCCTGCAGAGTAACGGTGCCGGTCCCAAGCCCGGAAGAAAGAGGAGGGCACAGGGTCAAATTGCAATTCGTTAAGAATTGCAATTTGAACCAGAAACACCCCCCCCCCCTAAAACTTTAAAAAAATGAACGCACAAGCGAAAAAGTTAGTACCCCAGGAGGGTACCAACGCCACCGGCGTTGGAGAATCCCTCCCCGATGAAGCCGAGTCCAGGAAGGACAAGGCTGCATCGGGCAGCTCCTCGTATTCTGGGGGGAGCAAACTTGTGCCTGATGGTAAGGGAGAAGACCTGCACGCAATAATAAGAGGAGTCAGAGAGCTGCTGGAATCACCAACGAAACCTAAGGGTTCCGGGGGTGATGAGAAGGCACAGAGTACGCCACAACCGCAAGGAAGTGGAGGAAACGGCCCGAAACCAGCGACGCCACAACCTGAGGGAAGTGGCGAAGCTGGGTTCAGTACAGCTCTCACAAAAACAGAAAAAAGACGTCTGAAAAGACAAAAGCACAGACCGGTCTTGGCCACGCCTACGCCGGAGTCGGATCCCGTAAAGGAGAAGACTAAGGCTGGACGGGCCAAGACCAAAAGACAAAACACAGACCCTGACGAGCAGACGCAGCAACGTCCGTCGAAGCGTCCCAACCTGGGATCGTCGGAGGGGCCACGCTGCTCCGCAAGGGAGCAGAGTGACCTTGCTCTGATGGTCTACAGAATGGATGGCGCTCCGATGGACGAGGTGCTTGCTGTCGCCGTCAGGAAGAAGATCTCCGAATTTGTGGGCATCGGGGTGAGGGACAGGATCGGCGGGAGGAAGATGTCCTTTGCCACGTCGGGGTTGGTGTCAGAAGGATTCTTCCTGGTGACACCGATGACGATCGAGGCGAGGGACTGGCTCCTCGAGCACGACTTTGGCTCTCACAACGATATTCAATTGGGAATTCGGAGACTTGACAGATCAAGGGCCTCCATCTGGTTGCCGGGGAGGAGGGAGGAGCACCCGGAAAACCCGATGGAATATATTAAGGCCCAGAACGACCACAGAGAGGACCTGAAGGTGGACAGCTGGGTTCTCATCGCTAGAGACTCTCTCCCATTGGGCGAGAGACTGACGGTGGGAATCCCGCAGGACATCTTCAATGAGCACAAGGACCATGCGTGGATAAATTTTGAAGCAACGCAGGTTCTTGTAAAACATATAACACACAAGAAACACGACACGAAACAGCACACCGGGCGTACGGTGGCGGAAAACGCTACCCGTATGCTGCAGAAGCCCGCCCAGAGGGTGCCTGTAGTAGGGAAGACGCAGACTGCCACCCGAGCCCAAGACACACCGTCAACGGAGCCGCCCCAATCGGACGCCACTGCCGGATCCAGTGCAAGTAATTGCACGGAAATGGAGGGGTGAAAGAGTCGGGGAGAGCAACGATGACTCATGCACTACACAGGACGCAAACACACACATCAACTACACTATAACATGAACACAAACACAAAGACACACAACACAAAACCACAACCTCTGAAGATAGTACAGCTAAACATGCACCACAGCAAGGAAGCTACGGCTGAATTGTGTAGGTTCGTGGGAGCAAAGAACATAGATCTGGCCCTTCTGCAGGAGCCATACGCATACAACAAACGTGTGGCTGGGCTGGGGTGCATGGGGGGAGACCTCATCTACCATCACGGTGAGGAAAATCCTAGAACATGCATCTTCGTCAGCAGAAGGATCAGATCTTTAGGTATAACAATAGGAGAATGTTTCAGAGACTTGGTAGTGATACAGTTAACGCTACAAATGAGGGACAACAAGAAGGAAAGGGTGGCACTGATGTCGGCATATATACCCAGTGAAGCAGACTTCGAACCACCTACCAAGGAACTCGAGGAGGTAACAGATAAGTATGCGAGTGAGGTTGTCCCCTTCATAATCGGATGCGATGCCAATTCACACCATGAGGTGTGGGGCAGCACCAAATGCAACGTGAAGGGGGAACTCCTACTTGAGTACATCGTAAGCAATAACTTAGCAATAATTAATACAGGTAATACAGCAACCTTCGTCACCAGAGCCAGACAAGAGGTTCTGGACATTACTCTGGCCTCGGAGGAGATGAGCACATATATAAAGAACTGGAAGGTAGATGAGGAAGAGTCTTTCTCGGATCATCGCAGGATCACCTTCCAGATAGAAAGCATAATAGAAAAGTATAAAATCAGGAATGCCAGAAAAACGGATTGGGTGCTATTTGACCAGCGGATGAGTGAGTACACTCAGACACCGGAGTGGGATCAGACAAGCACAACCGATATAGAGAACGGAGCCAAAAGGCTGGAAACAGCATTATTAGAAGCGTATCACACAGCATGTCCTCTCCGAGAGGTAACTAACGGAAAGGGACAGGCGTGGTGGAATAAAGCTTTAAAAAAAGAAAGAAAGGAAACTAGACGGGCCCTAAGAAAGGCATTAAAAAACAACGATGATGCCCACTGGGACCAATACAGAGCACAAAGAAATAAGATGCGCAACAATTGCAGGAAAGAAAGCAGGAAAGGGTGGAGATCCTACTGCGCTAGCATCTCGAATTACCCAGAGGCAGCAAGGTTGGTGAGAGCCCTAGCCGGTGACAAGACATGTAGATTAGGAAGCCTGAAAGTGGACGACGAGCTAATAACGGACCCCAATGCCGTATTAAGAATTATGATGAGCTCCCATTTCCCAGAATGTACGGAACCAGTAGAAGGGGAAGTAATCTGGAGAAGGCAAGTCATGAACAGCAACGACATGAAATCTATTGTCAGCGAAGAACTGATAGAATGGAGTATCTCCACGTTTGCGCCGTATAAGGCGGCAGGACCTGATGAGATATTTCCGAAGATGTTACAACATGCATTTAAATATGTAAAGAAGGACCTCCTAGCTTTATACTTGGGCAGTCTATCCACAGGGTACATACCGAGTAGCTGGAGGAAGATAAGAGCAGTCTTCTTACCTAAGCCAGGAAAGAAGACATATCAGGACCCAAAATCCTTCAGATGTATTAGTCTCTCTTCTTTCCTACTCAAAACACTAGAGAAACTAATAGACAGGAACATTAGAGAAGAAATAGATAAAGGAAAGAGGCCATTGCATGCCAATCAACATGCATACATGGAGAACAAATCCACGGAAACGGCCCTCCATAACCTGGTAAGTATGGTCGAGCATACATTAGACAAAAAAGAATCAGCAATCGGATGTTTCTTCGACGTGGAGGGCGCCTTTGATAAGGCAACCTCGATTGCGATAGAAGCCTCATTAATAAGAGAAGGCATCATACCACCGATAAAACAGTGGATCATGAATATGCTGAATCAAAGGACAGTGACAGCTGAATTAGGAAACACAACATATACAGTCAAAACAAAAAGGGGCTTTCCGCAAGGGGGCTGCCTGTCTCCACTAATGTGGTGCCTACTGTTGGATGACCTCATCGCGAATATGGATCGTAGGCATATATATATGCAGGCATATTCGGATGATGGGGTTATACTAGCCGCGGGAAAAGACTTAAAGATGTTGTGCAGTAGAATGAATATGGCCACGAAAATAGCTCAACAGTGGTGCAAGAAAAGAGGACTAAACCTCAACCCGGATAAAACTAAGGTAGTCCTATTTACCAAGAAACGGAAGAACAAGGAACTGCCACTTATAGTAATAGATGGCAAAACCCTAGAAGTTGTAAGAGAGATCAAATATCTGGGAGTGACAGTGGACGACAAATTGCTGTTTAACTCCCATATAAGCCAACAATGCACGAAAGCCAAAATAGCCATGATGCAGTGCAGGAGAGCAATAGGGAACACTTGGGGTTTGAAACCATGTACGATACACTGGATCTACAAGGCTATCATAATCCCTAGACTACTATATGGAGCTTTAGTATGGTGGCATAGAGCGACCATAAAGACAAATCAGAAGAAATTAGCCCAGGTACAAAGACTCGCAGGGCTCATGACATCAGGAGCCTTTAAAACAACACCGACAGCGGCACTGGAAATGATCCTAGGTCTTACACCGCTGGATCTAGAGGCTAAGAAGAGAGCACTAGAACAATGTTACAGGCTAAAATCCTTCGGACTGTGGCGGACAATACCCACAACCAAAGGACATACCAGAATAATTGACTTGATAGAAGGGAGATTGTCGATGATCATGGCCAACAATGATTTGGTCAAGAAACAAAAGATTTTCGACAAGAAATATAGAGTACACATAGGACTCAGAGACAACTGGGAACTTATGAATGACAATAAGTCGACAGTATGTTACACCGACGGCTCAAGGAAAGAATCGACAGGACTGTCGGGGGCGGGAATATACATAGTTACGCCTCTCAAAACAGAAGAGATCACAATAAATCTAGGAAAATTTGCGAGCGTATTCCAGGCGGAGACAATGGCCATACTGGAATGTGCTCACCGAACAAAGCAGATCATAGGCCAGGAAACAGACAAGGTACTGATCTACAGTGACAGCCAAGCTGCCCTGAAAGCGTTGGAGAAACCAGTAATAACTTCGGCGCTAGTGAGACAATGCAAAACAGCACTGAACAAACTAGCAGCTGGAAGAAAAGTAACACTTGCCTGGGTACCGGGACATCAAGGTACCAGAGGCAACGAGAAGGCTGATGAACTGGCCAGAGAGGGAGCTGATGAAACGTTCATAGGACCAGAACCGTGTCTTCCCATACCGGCAAGAGCCATGAAGGGAGTAATCAGCAAAAAGATAGCGGCGGAAACCAATGCCAGATGGAGAGATATGAAAGGCTGCCGCCAGTCCAAACTCTTCATTAGGACGCTGGACAAAGAAAAGACAAAGTATCTACTCCAATTCAAGAAGGAGGACATTAGAATGATTACAGGACTAGTGACTGGACACTGTATGCTGAACAGGCACCTAAAAATAATAGGCAGAACCAACGATCCCTCGTGCCCTGAATGTGGAGAGGAGGAGACTAGTCTCCATTTTCTGGCAGAGTGTCCAATGTACTCTCTGCCTAGGTGGGAACTATTGGGGTGCGAAGTCAGGAAACCTCCACGTGGTGCACCCTGGGCAACGGCGGTCACGGATGAAGACGGTTTCGAATTTTCGTCTGCTTTCATCCGTGACCACGGCTAATATCCTGACGAGGCTGGTTGGCGGTCGTCGCCTGTTGCGGCGGCCGTCGTCTAGTGGGGAGGGTTTTTGGGGACACCCCTGGGTTCTGTCCTAGGGGCCTCGGCGGGCTCGGTGTGCGCTTACCCGCCGCCGAGCAGGCAGTGGAGGGGACGCTCTCCTTCACTGCCACCGTCGAATATCGTAATCCGGTCTCGGAGGTCTGTGGTCATGTCTCACGCTTCGACCGGACCGAGGGTCTTGGCTTAACCGCCCGGACCGCGAGGGAGAAATCCTCTATAAAAAGTTACCCCGAATCCCAAGCGGCGGCGCACCGCGAGGGGATGCATGGCCGATGGGTAGTTCGGTCTCTAGTGCGACCCCCGTCGGAGTAACGGCCGACACTCCGGCGGGTTACACCATAGGCTTACCCAGGTACAGGGGGCTCTGCCTGGGTGGACCGTTTATTTCCCCCATACTCGTGGGACCATTATGAAGCTCTCATTTACAAAACCTAAAACCCCAGTAGTGCGTGTGGAGAAATTGGCTGTTCCGGGGGCCGCTTGCGACCCTGGGCAGTCCAATGATGGTGGGCATCTGCCCAAGGTGTCTGCGAGGGGATTGTCGTCTGCTCCAGCCTTAGATCTTGGGGCGGGAGTGGACACATCCTCCTCGCTCGGTAAGAGGAGTCGCCGAGATCATCACGAAACCCCGATCTCGAGTGACAGTGACGACGGACCTACTGCACAAAAGGTAGTAGCCGTATCAGACGACGAGGCCGAGTCGTCGAAGTCAAGTGAGGCGCCGTTCGTGCATCAGGACTGGCGCCTGCAAATGGCGGCCTCGATAAGAAACATAGCTCAAAAGTCCAAAAACCTAAAAGGGACTTTCAAGCAGGGGCTCAATCTCGCCGTGAGCGAGCTCATCAAGAGGGCCGAGGAGCCGACGCCGGTTGAGGTAGCTCGCCTGGAGGCAGAGAAGGCGTCGTTGGCGCGAGAAATCGCCCAACTAAAGGCTGCCCAGGCCGCGCAGGCAAAAACCCTCGAGGAGCTTCTGGCTACGGTCAGATCCCTTGGGGGTCAGATACCGGAGGCCGTATCAGGTGGTGCCGCTGGCCAAGGCGATCGCCTCGGAGAATTCGAGCGCCGTCTACTAAATATAGTGGACGCGCGCTTCGAGGCTTTGGCCATGCGGCTGCCCCCAGAGCCCATCGTCCGGCCACCCCTGGCCGCCGATAGGGCTAGAGACCGGGCTAGAGACCGGACTAGAGAGTGGCCTGCTCTGCCATCCGTTGCCGTGGCGGGGCCATCCTCAGCCCTGCCTGCCGTAGTTGGCCCGAAGGGGAAAGGCAAGGGCAAATCATCTGCCCTGCCTGCCCCTACAGTTGCTCCTCGGCCTGCCCCTGCCGCCGCACCTAGGCCCGCCCCGGCCAGGTCCGCCCCAGTGACCGTGCCGAAAACTCTCCCCTCCCAAAAGGGGGGGAAGAAGACGAAGAGCGGCACTGTACAGGCACAGCCTGTCCCTGCACCCCGTCCACTCCCGCCACTCCCCACATCTTTGGATGAGGGCTGGGTGGTGGTGGCCAAGAAGGGGAAAAAGAAGACCCCCCGGCCCGCATCGGCTGTCCCGGCCAACACGCTGCCGCAACAGCAACGGCCCCTGCCACAGAAGCGCCGGCCGGAGCCAAAGCTTCGCCTGCCCCGAAAGGCAGCTGTCACCGTGACAGTGACGCCCGAGGGGTTGGCGAAGGGTATAACATATGCCCAGGTACTCCGTGAGGTGATGGCCAACGTCCGCCTCACTGACCTGGGCATATCGGAGATGCGGGCCCATCTAATGGCCACGGGCGGGTACCTCTATGAGGTTCCCGGCCCAGAGACGGAGGCGAGGGCGGACACCCTCGCCGAAAGAATGAGGGCCGTGTTCCGCGGCACTGAGCTGGAGTCAGTTGTACGGGTATCCCGCCCGTGCAAAACCGCGGAACTGCGCATATCCGGGTTGGATGCATCCGCCGACCCGGAGATGATCGCGATGGCCCTCGCAGGGGCAGGCGGATGTGCATCGGTCGATGTTAAAGTCGGGGAGATCCGCCCCGACCGTTCGGGCCTTGGCGCGGCATGGGTGCGGTGCCCAGCCAAGGCCGCGGACAGAGTGATCAGGACAGGGCGCGTCCTGATCGGATGGGTGTCGGCACGGGTCCAGCTCCTTGAGCCTAGGCCCATGCGGTGCTTCCGCTGCCTCTTTAGGGGGCACGTACGGTTGCACTGCAGTGACGAATGTGACCGTAGCGGGATCTGCTACCGCTGCGGTCAGTCGGGCCACAAGGCCAGGGAGTGCTCCGCGGAGCCGCACTGCACGATTTGTGCAGGTGCTGGCAAACCCGCGGGGCACCAGGTGGGCGCAAAGGCTTGCGTCGCCTCCGCTCGTCCCCGCCGCGGTAATCGCGGTGGAGGCGCGGCGGTTGTGACGCGGCCCGACCCGTCCACCAGCGCCGCACCCATGGAGATCGCCCAATAATATGGCGCAACGATTCCTCCAGGCGAATGTTAACCACTGCGCCAGGGCCCAGGACCTGCTGGTCCAAAGCCTCGCGCAGTGGTCGATACAAGTGGCTGTGGTCGCTGAGCCGTACTTTGTTCCCCCCAGGGACGACTGGGCGGGGGACCTGGACGGCTTAGTGGCCGTCATCACCCGGGGCGCCGCCGGCTCCCAGCCCTTTGAAAAAGTAGCGAAGGGCTCGGGATGTGTGGCGGTTCTGTTGGGGGGGGTCTGGATTGTGGGAGTGTATTTCTCCCCCAACAGACCCCAGCCTGAGTTTGAGCACTTCCTCACTCGGCTGGGAGCCCTGGTGGTGCAAGGCAGTCAGCCTCGCCCCGTCCTCGTCGCCGGCGACTTCAACGCCAAGTCCTTGGCTTGGGGTTCGTCGGTGACTAACGCACGGGGCAGGGCCCTGGAGGAATGGGCGATCTCGTCCGGCTTGGCCGTCGTGAATCGCGGGACGGCGGACACGTGCGTGAGGCATAACGGCGGTTCGGTGGTGGACATCACGTTCGCCACCCCGGCCCTAGCCCGCCGTGTCCGGGACTGGAGGGTCCTGGTGGGCGAGGAGACGTTGTCGGATCACCGATACATTCGGTTCGACGTCGCCTCGTCCTCAACCACCCGGTCGGGTGGGGGACCGACCGTCCCGCGGTCGGACGGCCCACGCTGGGCCGTTAGTCGCCTCGACGTTGAGGCCCTGAAGGAGGCCGCTCTGGCCCAGGCGCTGGTGCCCGTGCCGGACGGGCCGGTACGGGTCGACGAGGAGGCGGAGTGGTTCGGGGCGGCGATGTCGCGCGTCTGCGACGCAGCCATGCCCCGGGTCCGACGCCTCCCGGAGAAGCGCCAGGTGTTCTGGTGGTCGGCGGAGCTTACGCGGCTGCGCGCGTCCTGCGTTGCCGCCCTCCGCCAGCTATCCAGACACCGTCGTCGCCGGATTCGTCTTCTCGGCGACGAGGACCAGGAGCGGCTGCTTCACGGCCTCCACAGGGAGGCTAAGAGAGCGCTGCACGTGGCCATAGCGAGGGCAAAGTCTGCGGCTCAAACTGAGTTCCGGAGTACTCTCGACAGCGACCCGTGGGGGCGTCCATACTGTGTGGCGTTGAGAAAGCTCCGCCCATGGGCGCCCCCGCTGACGCAGAGTCTCCGGGGCGACCTCGTTCAGGAGGTCGTCGCGGCTTTGTTCCCGGCCACGGAGGATGTCACTCCTCCACCGATGGCGTCGCGTTCGTCGACGCCGTCGTCGTTGGATTCGGCAAGGGTTATTTCGGAGGTTTCACCCGAGGAAATGAGGGTGGCGGTGCTTCGGCTGCGGGGCAAGAAAACCGCCCCGGGTCTCGACGGTATCCCCGGACGCGCATGGGTGTTAGCCGTCGAGCACCTGGGGGCGAGGCTCCGCGGCCTTTTCTCCGCGTGCATGGAGCGGGGCCAGTTTCCATCCCGGTGGAAAACCGGCAAGCTGGTCCTGCTCAAGAAAGACGGTCGACCCGCAGAGTCGCCATCGGCCTACCGGCCCATCGTGTTGCTCGACGAGGTCTGCAAGCTCTTCGAGCGGATCGTGCACGCTCGCCTCGTCGAGCACCTGGAGGAGGCCGGGCCGGACCTGGCGGATTGCCAGTTCGGCTTCCGGCATGGCCGGTCAACGGTGCATGCGATTCTGCGGGTCAAGGCGCACGCGGAGGATGCAGTTGCCCGGGGTAAGGTGGTGGTGGCGGTGTCGCTCGACATCGCCAACGCCTTCAACACCTTGCCCTGGGCCTGCATACATGAGGCACTGCGGTACCACATGGTGCCACTTTATTTGCGTCGTCTGGTGCACTCGTACCTATCTAATAGGTATGTAGTGTATCCCGGCGCCGCTGGGTGGCACCGGAGGGCTATGTCTGCCGGTGTTCCACAGGGCTCAGTTCTGGGCCCGCTACTGTGGAACATCGGTTATGACTGGGTTCTCCGTGGTACCAACCCCCGAGGCGTCGCTGTTGTCTGCTACGCGGACGACACCCTGGTGACAGCGACGTCGGGTACTTTCGAGGATGCCATCCTGCTCGCCTCGTTCGGAACCGAACAGGTGGTGGGCAGGATTCGGCGACTGGGCCTCACGGTGGCCCTGAACAAAACCGAGGCCCTGTTCTTCCACGGGCCTCGGCGAAGGCCACCTTCAGGGGCCCACATCATTGTGGAGGGGGTGCGGATTCCCATCGGCACTACGATGAAATATTTAGGGTTGATTTTGAGTAGCCGGTGGGACTTCCGCGCCCACTTTGAGAAGTTGTCGCCGAAATTGGTGCGGGCAGCGGGCGCGCTTGGGAGCCTGCTGCCGAACCTCGAAGGTCCCGGTAACCTTTGCCGAAGTCTGTACGCCGGAGTCGTGCGGTCCATGGCCCTGTACGGTTCACCCGTATGGGCCGGGTCCCTGAACGCCCGTTGCGTTACCTTGCTGCGCAAACCGCAGCGTCTGGTGGCGCAGCGGATAATCAGGGGCTACCGCACGGTCTCCCACGAGGCGGCCTGCTTGTTGGCCGGCACTCTCCCTTGGGACTTGGACGCCCGGTCGCTCTCGTCAGCATTCCACTGGCGGGAGGGGGCGTCCCAACAACGAGAGAGACTTGCCCCGAGGGAGATTGCGGCCAGGTTTCGCAGAGCCGCCGTGGAGGAGTGGCATGCCAGGCTGGAGAGCCCGAGTGCGGGCTTGAGGACCGTCGCGGCAGTGCGACCTGTCCTCGAACAGTGGCTGGACAGGCGCCACGGTGTGCCTACATTCCGGCTGACACAGGTACTGACGGGGCACGGGTGTTTTGGTGCGTACCTGTGTCGCATAGCCGGAAAAGAGGCGTCCGCCGTGTGCCACCATTGTGGCAACTGCCGCGAGGACACGGCCCAACACACTCTTGAGGAGTGCCCAGCCTGGGTGGAGGAGCGCAGCGCTCTCATAGCAGTCGTCGGAGGAGACCTCTCGCTGCCGGCCGTGGTGTCCGCCATGGTCGGCAGCCGGAGGTCATGGCGTGCGATGGTCTCCTTCTGCGAGCGCGCCATCTCGCAGAAGGAGAGCGCCGAGCGGGATCGTGAGCAGAGCGATCCCGCCCGCCGCCAAAGGAGACGTAGGAGGCGCCGGGTGGACGACTGACCGGCGTCTCCCGCCCTGTGGAATGGGGGCGTTTGGAGAATTCCACCACGGTAACCCCTGCCTGTCGTAAGAGGCGACTAATAGGGGCCTTCCGGGGTCGCGGGCGTGCAGCGGGGGGCTGTGCGCCCCTTATAGTACTATTGTACTTGCGACCCCGGGACGGACGGCAGCACGGACGGTCGGCCTCGTGCTGCCGTAGACGCCGAGGGCGTCCTTCGGCGGCGGGGGCTTCTAAGCCCCCCCCAAATCGGAGACGGGCCGCAAGGCGGCACCGCGCAGGGGCGGTTCCGGTAGCAATCCGAGGCTATCTCAGGATACCCCGGGACCGCCCCACTCATGCGCCGAAGTAGGCCACCGCGGGGTTTTTAGTCGGTATTGCCGGTGTAGGGCATTTGTTAGGGACGCGGCCCAGCGTCGCCCGGATGTCGACCATCTCTCCCGGGCATCACGGCGCTGGGTCGTAAGGCCGGCGAACCCGACATACCCGCCGCGTCCACCCCCCCGGGCGCGGCGGCAGTGGTAAAACACTTTTCCCCGCGACAAAAAAAAAAAAAAAAAAGGTGGGAACTATTGGGAACGGACAGACTAGAACAGGAACAGCTGCTGGAGCTCAAATTAGGAGACATCATTAGGTTCAGTAAGGCCACAAGAAGGTTTGTAGGGGGCACACTGCAGGAGCACCAGTAAAACCAGTGCTCCAGGGTGCACACTGCCATGACTAGCTAGGGGGGACCGGTGGCGCTGCATCCCAATTGGGAGGCTTTCCGCCCAAGGGTGGGAGAGTATGTGGGCAGACGATGCCTTACAGCAGGTATTTACATACAGGCTGGGCGCGGGCTGCCTGGGCGGCCCTGCCGCAGAGGTCTTAACCGACTGACGTGGCGGGGCTTATCTGGCGGACGTGCTGGGCATCCGTGGGCGGACCTGAAAGGTGCAAACCTGGAAGACCCCCATGATGTCCAAAGGCTAGTCTGAGCCGCAACCGAAACCCAACGGTGATGTGCCTCCTGGGGCTGTTGCGCGGCTCGGTTGCCTCCGAAGCGGAAGTGGAGTGCCACCCGGACTGGGATTAAGGGTGAAATAGCTCTGGTGAGTGAGCTGATCACCCGTCTGTGCGACTGCAGACGTCCCCACCATAAATAATAAATAAAATGCTCCATTTTGGGGTTGGTCTCGAACCTCCAACACTTGGCAGTCCGTACCATTCCCAATTGAGCTATCGCTGCTATTTCTTCTAGGAATTTGATAATTGTCAAAGCTAACCGAGTGAAATATTATCTACATATACTATAGTTTTTATGAAAATCTAGCTTTTTATCTTTGTTAAGACTTTAGCCGTTTAGTCCTCTAGGTTCATGTCATGAGACAAATATAATTTTTTATAGAAATTAAACCTTGGCAATGGTGTAGGGAACATTGTTTGGGAAACATTTTACGAGGTCTCCAACATAATTGAGTTGAATGTGATAATGTGATGTGTTACGTATTCAAAATAATAAGAGATAAACTTAATTGTCCTTAATACGTTTTAGACTATTTCATTTGTTGAATATAAACATAAAATGTGTTTATTATGTTAATTCTGATATATTATCTGGGTTCGAGAGTTCTATCCATCCTGGTTTTTACTATGATTTCTTAGGTTTACGCAAATGTACATTGAAACAAAACATTTTTTTACGGATTTAATTACGATTAATATTTTACTGGCTAGCCCGCGACTCGGTTCGCGTGGAAATTTATTTACCGCGATAAAAAGCCTATGTGTTAATCCAAGGTGTCCACTACCTTCATACCAAATTTCATCAAAATTGTTCCAGCCGTTTGAGCGTGAAGAGGTAACAAACATACATACAATCACACTCACAAACTTTCGTCCTTATAATATAAGTAGGAAGTATGATTTCTTATCCCGACGTTTCGAAAAAAGGCTATAAAGTTTTCCAAACGTCGAGGTTAAAAATAAAAAACATCGCGATAAAATCCATAAAAACTGATTTATTTTATCCTGGTTTTGTCACTGAAGTGGAGTTGACTTTGGGTTGATTATGGCACTATGCAATTTAAAATATCCGTGTGCCAGGTTTTCACGGCACAAATGTGAGTCTTCTGTTTGAACCGAAGTGTGTTTGGCTGCAATTAGCCGCGGTGGCTCGAGGTGCCTGTTTTAAATTTTAGATGAAGGACGCAGAATTTTGTGGTTTACGTACACCTACTTTTAAAATGCTTGGGAAAATAACTGTCGGAGCGGTTAAGGGGGTCACCGACTCTCTCGGGGAACGTTTAAATAATTCATACATCTTGACTGAAACACATATCAATTTATGCATTGTTTTATTTTGTACGGTTTATTCTAAGAAGTTTAAATAGAAAATGGCAGATCTTTAACAAATTTATTATTTAAAAAAAATAGGTTTTGTTTTCTTCAGAATAATTGTAGGTGTTCTCATACTGATTTCTTAAGTTTACGCGAATATTATACATTGAAATAAAACTAACTAACTAACTGACCCGTGACAACGAAGACTGCAAAGCCTTCGAAACGTCGGGAATAATAATTAAAACCTAATCGTGATAGAATCCGTAAGAATAGTTTTATTTCAATGTAGGTATTCTCGTTTTTTAATTAATTAATTTATTTTGAAGGTACACCCACAGCACTACATATTAGAACATTATCAATTCTATATATTATATAAGTAGATACATTTTATGATATGTGCGCTATACAGGAGCATACACAACATTCACCAAAAGACAACATATAATTCCCCTCTGACAATTTTAGGGGTACAGGCGTGAGTTTATGTGTAACTGTGTATATCTATACGACCTTATATCTGTAATGAACGAATTAGTCGTTTCTATTATTTCTTGTGGGTATTTAATTTAACAAATAGCACCTGCAATGGAAGTTGATGAAACAGCGTGATCTTAAACAGTAATCGTTCATAATCACAAGTTTAAAATTTTAACGGACGACATCAAATCTGATCGTGACCAAATTTATATGTGACCACCCTTGAAATAAGCTCTATCGAACACAAAAAGAATCTTGAAAATCGGTCCACATTTGGCGGAGATATCGCGTAACATACATAAAAAAAATACAGACGAATTGAGGACCTCCTCCTTTTTGGAAGTCGGGCGAAAATATATTTGCTAAATAGAGACAGTAAGTTAGGATGATTTGTGTACATAAGCTTTTTGTTTTCAAGGCTTCTAAATTATACTTGAACAATTACATGTATGCAGTGGATAATAACGTACTTAATTTTATTATAACCTTGATCTACTTTTTACTTTATAAATACAAAGTGTTACGTGGGATGTATAATTTTAAGCATTTCTAATAATAATTATAATAACGGTAATGTACTAAAGCATTGTACCTTTAACACATTTACAGCCTACGTGACGCAGCGGGCGAGTAGCCGGCTGTGAAACGTGAGGTCGCGGGTTCGATTCCCGCACCGAGACAATTGTATGTGTGATCCACAGATATTTATTTCAGGTCTGGGTGTTGTTAGACCGAAATTCTCTCGTAGTTCCTGATATCCGCGACACAAGACTCGATCTTAGTGTGGGATTCAGGACTATCTGTGTGAATATAGGGTGGTATTCGGGCAAAATTCCACGGGCCCCAGACCATAGGGACCTATAAAGAGGCCCTTGACCATGAGCATAGCGGGTCCCTGGCCGAAAAGGTCGTGAACATGAATTTGCCACAGGCCCTCAAGAGTATAGTTACCACTGCTGTTGGGTGTATTTATTTATTTATGTCACAAAAACTATTTAAAATGTTGCAATTTTTAAACACTTTTGAGTTGTGTACTAGTGCTATTATTAGCTTTTCTGTGGTTTAGTTTTACAATATATTTGGTATTTGAAACAAAAAACATCACACTATCGATTTTATGTGTACTGCCAGAATACAAATTACTATAAACATTTACTTTCGCATGTGAATACATGCGTAGACTAACAATGTGCTAGTAGGTGAGTGTTTTGTATATTTTTCTTACTATAGTGGCGTGCTTAAACATCAAACCAGAAGCACGAAATACTTTCGAGTGCGTAGTCGAAACAAACTCGCTGTAAGCTCAATACATTTGTCATACAAATTCGTCAAATCACTAAAAATTATGACTTTATACGTAAAATTACGCCTGTTCCCCCGAAGGGATAGGCAGAGGTAAACTAAAGAACTAGAACACCCACAGTTCATCGAACTCATTCACGTCTCAGATGTGATAGGGGCGATCCTATCGTCATATCGGTCACAAATTCCAGACTCCGGGCTAATGTTGCCTCGGTGGCATTGTATTGCGGTACGACTAACGCCCTGAGGTCTCGGGTTCGATCTAAAATAATGTTAAGTTTTTGTATGACTTTATGACTTTGGCAAACATTTCACTTCAAGGAATTGAGTTGTTTTTACAACTTTATTGTAGGTCGCCTCCTTGGTCTAGTGGCAGCATATATGGGCTGTGGACGGGAGATCCTAGGTTCGATACCTAGATCGGGCGAAGCGAATTGTTAAATTTAATTTGCCCGGGACTGGATCCCTCAGTGGGGTTTGACGTCAGGTAGGCAGCCGATCGTAAAAACTAAGCCAAATCCTTTCTGCAACATGCAAAGTGTGTTGCTCCGACTCCACAAGGTGGGGTAAGGGCAGGTAGAAAGATCGAAAGATACCTTGACTCTTGGAAGAAGTCACAGTAACGAAAAGATACATTTTCATTTCAAGTTTTATTAACCTTAAAAAACATTAAAGTACGCCCAAAGAAAAAAAAACTTAACTTATTACGATCAAATCGACATTGATCAATTCGGAATTAAATCAGTTTCGGCGTCTGGTTTCCATCTGTACAAGATATAAGATAATGATTACATCAAATACAAATATATTATTTGGAATTGACTGCATACTTTTTGGGCATTACTTAAAACGTTTTAACTGAGCGAATGGCTACGAATAGTCCCTTTTATAAACCGACTTCCACAAAAGGAGGAGGTCCTCAATTCTTCTGTATTTTTTTTATGTATGTTACTTGATATCTCCGCCAAATGTGGACCGATTTTTGTGTTCGATAGAGCTTATTTCAAGGGTGGTCCCATATACATTTGGTCACGATCGGCAAATTGGAAGTCGGTCAGTTAAGTTTTTAAACTTGTGATTATTTTTAAACAATGCGACACAAGGAAAAAAGGGACAGACTATTTTTAGCCATTTGCTCACCTAAAATGTTTTTATAAGTAAGGTCCATTGTGAGTAAACATCGTGGTTTAATTTTGATTGTTCTGAATAGTTTCTGTTATTCCGAATAATTACCAAATTACTGCCACGATGGCGTAGTTGTATTTCGGACGACTACCATTCTGAGGTCCGGTTCGATCCCCGGGTCGGGCTAAGTGATATTGGATTTTTTCAATATCAGCCCGGAGTCTGGAATTTGTGCCCGCTAAGGCGAAAGGTAGTGTTCTAATTCGCTAGTGACCGGCTGCCAGCCTGACGTCAACCCCCTTCTGGGATATACCCCACTACGTATTACCTTAACATAACGGTGAAATTATGTTGATAGATTAAACTTACAGATAATTGTTTTATTCAACTTTGTGACAGCAACCGGACTTCAATGCGAAAACGTTGTCACTTATGATGTATTCAGGCTGACCCATTAGGAGAAATTTACTTTCATCAACCGCCCCGCAACAATGCCATTGCGATGAAGAAATTAGGTCGGTCGAGTCCATAAACCGAGCCATTACTCAGAGATGAGCTATCATTCCATTTAATAACATTTAGCTGTGATTAGATTTTTATACGCTTCTGTCGGCATAAAGTTTCTATTTGGCAAATTTATATTTATACTAGCTGACCCGCGCAACTTCGTCTGCGTATGAGAGAGAGGGTTGAAAGAGTAAGTCGTAGGCACCTATAGCACAATAATTCTAAAACAGGTAATGGGATGATCTACTTCGGCTGTCAGTCACCCTGTCTCTCACACCGTCAGTCACACCGTCTGTCAAACCGTCTGTCACCCCGTCTCTTACCCCGTCAGTCACACCCTCTGTCACACCGTCTGTCACTCCGTCTGTCACCCCGCTTGTCACCCCGTCTGACACCTTTTCTGTCACCCAGTCGGTCACCCGTCTGTCACCACGTCCGTCACCCCTCCTGTCACCCCGTCTGTCACCTCGCCTGTCATCCAGTCGGTCACCCAGTCTGTCACCTCGTCTGTCACCCAGTCAGTCACCCCGTCTGTCACTCAGTCTATCACCCCGTCTGTCACCACGTCCGTCACCCCGTCTGTCACCCCTTCTGTCACCCGTCTGTCACCTCGTCTGTCACCCGTCTGTCACCCCGTCTGTCACCCAGTCGGTCCCCCCGTCTGTCACCCACTCTGTCACCACGTCCGTCACCCCGTCTGTCACCTCGTCTGTCACCCTGTCTGTCACCCCGTCTGTCACCCCGTCTGTCACCCCGTCTGTCACACCGCCTGTCACCCCGTCTGTCACCCCGCCGGTCACCCCGTCTTTCACCTCGTCTGTCACCCAGTCGGTCACCCCGTCTGTCACCAGTCTGTCACCCCGTCTTTCACCACGTCCGTCACCCCGTCTGTCACCCCGTCTGTCACCCTTCTGTCACCCGTCTGTCACCCCGTCTGTCACCCAGTCGGTCACCCCGTCTGTCACCCCATTTGTCACCCCGTCTGTCACCCTTCTGTCACCCGTCTGTCACCCCGTCTGTCACCCAGTCGGTCACCCCATCTGTCACCCCGGCTGTCACCCCGTCTGTCACCCCGTCATTCACCTCGTCAGTCACTCCGTCCGCCACCCCATCAGTCAGCCTGTCAGTCACCCCGTCATTCCTCACGTCGGTCACTCCGTCAGTCATCCCATTAGTCACCCCATCAATCACCCCGTCAGTCACCCCTTAGTCACCCTACCATTCATCCCCTTGGTCAACACTAAAATATTTTTTCAACTCGAACCAGTAGTTTCTGAGATATAAAATTCCCCGCTAGCAGAATTTTTCATTTCTGCTCCGCTTCTATTGGTCATAGCGTGATGTTATATAGCCTATAGCCACCGTCGATAATTGGGCTATCCAACACAAAAATAATTTTTCAATTCGAACCAGTAGTTTCTGTGTGAGATATAAATTTTCCCGATTTGGTAACATTTTTCATTTCTGCTCCGCTCCTATTGGTCAAAGCGTGATGTTATATAGCCTATAGCCATCCTCGATAAATAGGCTATCCAACACAAAAAAAAAAATTCAATTCGAACCAGTAGTTTCTGAAATATAGTCTTTTCAACATTTTTCATTTCTGCTCCGCTCCTATTGGTCATAGCGTGATGTTAAATAGCCTATAGCCACCGTCGATAATTGGGCTATCCAACACAAAAATAATTTTTCAATTCGAACCAGTAGTTTCTGTGTGAGATATAAATTTTCCCGATTTGGTAATATTTTTCATTTCTGCTCCGCTCCTATTGGTCAAAGCGTGATGTTATATAGCCTATAGCCATCCTCGATAAATAGGCTATCCAACACAAAAAAAAAATTCAATTCGAACCAGTGGTTTCTGAAATATAGTCTTTTCAACATTTTTCATTTCTGCTCCGCTCCTATTGGTCATAGCGTGATGTTAAATAGCCTATAGACACCCTCGATAATTGGGCTATCCAACACAAAAAGAATTTTTCAATTCGAACCAGTAGTTTCTGTCCGAGATATAAATTTTCCCGATTTGGTAATATTTTTCATTTCTGCTCCGCTCCTATTGGTCAAAGCGTGATGTTATATAGCCTATAGCCATCCTCGATAAATAGGCTATCCAACACAAAAAAAAAATCAATTCGAACCAGTAGTTTCTGAAATATAGTCTTTTCAACATTTTTCATTTCTGCTCCGCTCCTATTGGTCATAGCGTGATGTTAAATAGCCTATAGACACCCTCGATAATTGGGCTATCCAACACAAAAAGAATTTTTCAATTCGAACCAGTAGTTTCTGTCCGAGATATAAATTTTCCCGATTTTGCAATATTTTTCATTTCTGCTCCGCTCCTATTGGTCAAAGCGTGATGTTATATAGCCTATAGCCATCTTCGATAAATAGGCTATCCAACACAAAAAGAATTTTTCAATTCGAACCAGTAGTTTCTGAGATATCGCCTTCCCCGGTTTTAAACATTTTTCATTTCTGCTCCGCTCCTATTGGTCATAGCGTGATGATATATAGCCTATAGCCACCGTCGATAATTGGGCTATCCAACACAAAAAGAATTTTTCAAATCGAACCAGTGGTTCCTGAGATTAGCGCGTTCAATCAAACAAACAAACAAACAAACAAACAAACAAACTCTTCAGCTTTATAATATTAGTATAGATTTGGTTAACGACTCCGATTTTTGTATTAATTTATCATTATTTTAATATGAATTGTTTGTTTTATTATTTGCATTGTTAATTATATGGCATATTGGTAATATAATGATTGAAATAAAACTATTTTTACGGATTCTATGACGATTTGTTTTAATTTTTATGCCCGACGTTTCGAAGGCTTTGCAGTCTTCGCGGTCACGGGTCGGACTCAGTCCGTAAAAATAGTTTTATTTCAATGTATAACATTAGCGTAAAGGACATGGCCGAGTCCTGCCCTATGTGTATATAGAAAAATCAACTAAAATATACTGTCAATAGTGATATCTTAAAATTAACTACAAAATTAATTAAAATATATGGCATTAATTATATTTCTCTAGAACCTGCGACAAAAATATGCCGAATAAATATGTATACTAATTGTTTTCCTTTAACTTGATTTCAAAGATCGTTTGTCATATTTGTATTCGGAAACACGCTTAAGAAAAACATCTTTTATGACTGTAATATTATTCGATCGTGATCTTTACCTACCCACAGAATAATTAATAGTGCAGTACCCACAGAATAATTATTAGTTCAGTAGAACGAATCATAAAAGTAAACATCAAAATCAACTTAATAATAAACGATATATATTTTATGCTGTCGTGTCGTATGATGTTAAATTAACTGCATCGATAATAATATTTTAGATTATGTTTCTGAATGCGCTAGCTATTTTGATAATGACATTGAAGGCGCTTATTTTGACATTTCTGCCTTTTATGTATTTCTGCATAAGGCAGGCTTCACACACGACGAAATTCAAAAATAGAAATTATAATATTAAATAAGTAAGTATTCAAGCTTCATATCTTTCTAACAACTACAAATCCATATTTTTTCCCCGTAATAGTAATAAATAATTGTTTCTAGTGCGCTACTTATAGTGCTCCTATGTAATAACAACAAAATTAATTTATAGAGTCTGAATTTCGGAATTTGCGCCTTAGTTCCTAAAAATGTTTGTAACCAACCAACTCCTTTCCCCTGCCAATGTCTCACTCGAATTCGAGGTTGTCCAGAAATTATTTTTTCAAGCCTGTTGCAGAAGTGATCGAGCTTAGTGTTTAGAACTAGCCGCCTGCTTGACGTCAATCTTTGTTGTGATTTTAACTATATTATATTTTATGACGATATATAATGTTACGAGGAGCAGTGTGCGAGTGGCTACTCGCCTTTACAGGCGGCTGGTTATGAAGCAAGAAACCGCGGATTCGATTCCCGCATCGACACAAATGTTTGTATGTCCCACAGATATGTGTTTCGGGACTAGGCGTTGTGAGACCGAAAGTGTCTCATAGTTCCTGATTCCTACGACACAATACTAGTATCTTAGTGTGGGTTCAGGACTATGTGTGTGACTATTTATTTATGTACCTATCTGAATTTTTATCGGCAAGTCTTATGTGTAAGGGCAGCCTTATGGATTATTTGCTATTCTTGCCATTTAGACTTCACAAAGTCACGGGCCACGGAACATAAACCGAAAACAAGATTTTGTATATAATATTCTGTTTGACAGTGAGCCATCCAAGATCCAAGATTATCCAGATACCAATAGTACCCATCGTATAGATGGTGCTAAAATTCTGCCTTTATTAAAAATAATAATTACTATTCACAAAGTTTAGACGCTCTTTGTACACTCTTTTTATTTATCCTCGCAGGTTTTTGGTAAGTAAATCTTATAGTATTATAAGCGCGGGCCTGTGAGCTTTCATATGACATAACATCTGTCCGTGTCCGTGTCCGAAGACTTAGGGCATAGCTCCATACAAATTTCGGCCATGTCCTTTAAGAAATTAGTAAATGTTATAAATTTTATATTTGTTTAAAATAGATAATGACAGATTGTAAATGTTTGTATTCAATCTTTATATGTGCCAATATAATATTTTTTAACATCAATTTATGTATTCGATATTGTTATTGTTTTAATAAATAGCAAATCGCCTTTTTGAACATTTAATTTAGGTTGAAAGTATTGTTTTAATTGTGTTAAATTAATTAATAGAGTTAACTAAAAGGTAGTTGTCAAGTTCAGACCACGATTACAAATTGAAATTATTTTGTTCGATATTTAATATAATCGATGGTTATTATTTGGATTAATATTTCAAGTATCAATCAAGGTGATTGAAGCTGTAGTATAAAGGCTTTTTCGTAAATTGATCCATTATAGTCCGTACTTTCCTTGTTTTAGAACTTACTCTACGAGAATTGGTTGTTTACGTAATATATTAGAAGACTTTACTATGAGTCTATGCCTCACGTCTTGTAAGTAGGTTAATGTACTAAAAAGTTCAACGACCTCACATCTTAACAGTTAAAATATCTGATAAAATTAAACATTACGGCAACCTCATCATTTTCGAAATTACCTTTTTTGGCGGGCGACTAATTTTCGTCTCATTACCGGAGACATAAAGCGGTCACTCACGTTTCTTTGAAACGAATTCGTACTAAACAAGGATTTGTACAAAAAATATAGCGACTCTAACCGCATGTAGAGTCTGGATTGTCTAGGAGCTAAGATACACCGTGATAAATCGGCCTTAGTCTCGGGGGAGGCGAGAGAATAACCGAAAGTAGAGTGATAGCCGGAGGGGGCACTGGCGCAGCCTGCCCGCTCTCGCAGTGTGTTGTTGCCTTTACTCGTCGGAGCCCGCGCGCAGCTCTCGCTTGCCACCCGCTCGCACTCACGACACGATCATAAATAAAATATATTCCAAATACAAAAATTCAAAAATAGAAATTATCCGTGGTCTCAGTTTGAAGATGAAAAAATAGTTTGCACCTGTAAAGTTTCTATCCCGCCGCGTTATCGGTAAGTACCATAAACAATTTATGAACATAAGAAATGGCAATGTTAAGTGTATCGGAAGCTCGTAGTAAAAAGTTTACACGGAACACGTTCGCCGCAAGGTGAATACAAACATTTACATAATTGATTCAATCACGAGCACAATGTCAATGCCCTCGTAATATTCTTGCATACTTTTATTTTTAACATAAATATGACTTAACGGTTATGTGAATCGTAAATGAGATTTTGTTTATACGGTTTACGTGGGACACCTTTATTTGTTTTTTTATTTTGTGTTCATTGATGTTTGCTTTACGTATCCTCGTATTTTTATAGATTTTAAGCATTGCAGGTTTTTAAATGCTGATTTTGCAGTATATATCGTTTAATTCTATTATTTTGTTTTCTTAATATTCACAATTATATATTTTTCGATAATTTTTTTGTTTTTACCGCCATGATTTGTCACACACCTTAAACTTTAAGCTATCCACACATTCTGATAAGAAAGATTGGTTGACAACCATAATCTGATTAGAATTTATCTAAAACACTTAAAAATGTTTAAATTACTCTACTATAATTTATTATTATTTATGATATAGAGAGAGATGCACTTTTGAAAAGTTCTTACGTTTTCACATTAATTTGTGAGGTAGGTATAATTATTACATTGACCAAAGAATTTTAACGCCATTGACAAATTATTTTGTAGGCCGTAATTGTAACGACTGTCGAAAGATTCTAATCTATTATTTGCATTAAAGTTTGTATTGTAACAATTTACGCAATCACATTGCCGTAATTATGGAATAATATTATAATACTGTTGTAAGATTAATTTTTGCTCTGACGAATTTATAACATAACGTAAGGTCTGCCAACCAATACATATTGCAAATATGTACATTGTATGACTGATTGCATGGTTGATATCAACCCTATTCTATGGAAACCAACATCAGTAAAATATAACATATATAGGCTCTTGCCGGAATCTCTGAAGGGGTAGGCTGAGGCGCACTAGCGAACTAGTGCCTACACCAACATTTCACACATTTATGACCGTAATCACACATGATTATTGACCATAATCACACCTGACGGAAAGTGACGATATTATGGTCTACGTTGTTACACCTCTATACAGCCGTTAGATACGATAACGATATAACATAAGCTCACGTATGTGTCCCCGAAGGGGTAGGCAGAGGCGTACTAGCGAAGTACACCCACATTTGGCCGAGCTTAGTTCTGTCCCAGATATGATAGAGAGTGAGCCTATCGCCATATCGGGCATAAATTCTAGACTCCAGGCTGATATGGAAAAAATCTCATATTATTTTGTCCCGGGCATCGAACCCCATACCTCAGGACGGTAGTCGTACCGAAATAAAACCACGCCACCGAGGCAGAGTTAATTAAATATTCAGTAACTATATAATAAATCTTCCTTCGCGAACAGTATTGCCTTAAATACAATTTCAATGCTTAATACCAGGTCTCAAAGGAGTTATTTCTATTCGGAATGTACAGTTCTAGAGATCCAGGTTATTAACCCATTGTTCTCGAAGTTTCTACACCTTAACTATGCTATTAATATTGTATGAATATTTAATATACAGGATATTTTAATTCATTGAATTCATTTCCCAATTCCTTTTCCCAGCCTTTCCATTCCCTCCTTTTAGGTTGGCAACGCACCCATGTTTTTTTTAAACCGTCGGAGGCGGCACCTAAATATGTTACATAAGCGTATGGGTTACCGGAGGCCGAGCCGACCGTGACTATCTACAACTTAATAAAGCGGCGGGACTTACATTGACAGAATTTGTGAATTGTCTTATTATATTATGTTTAGGTCCTAGTTGATTTGTTCACCATAACACCCCTCTTTTTGAGTCGGGGGTTAATAAAATGACCCACTGTTGGGCACGGGCGTCCTCTACTAAGCTATTATAAGACCATAGTAGAGAGTAAAGTAGAGTATCCTAAGCTTATGAGGTTAGGGCTTCGTCTATCACGCTCGCCTAATGAAGGTTGGTTACATAACATAACATAACATAAGCTCACGCCTGTATTCCTGAAGGGGTAGGCAGAAGTGCACTAGCGAACTAGAACACCCACATTTCGGCGGGCTTAGTTTCGTCCCAGATGTGATAGGGGGCGAGCCTATCGCCATATCGGGCACAAATTCCAGACTCCGGGCTGATATGGAAAAATCCAATATCACTTTACACGACCCGGCGATCGAACTCGAGACCTCAGGACGGTAGTCGTAATAAAGTCAACTACGCCACCGAGGTAGTCATGAAGGTTGGTTGATTTTACATACCTTCGAAATCCTTCCAACATATCTTATCTTATTAGCCCATAGCATCCCACATAATATTATAATTATATTATATTCTACTTTATTATAAAGCTGGATTCCACTCGTCAGAATATCACGACGGGTTTAGGATCCAATGGACTTAGTTTCCGTATAACTTAGGCTAGGAAACTCATTAAAGTTAGGTGTAATGGTCATAATATCGCCATCATGACTTGTAAACTGAGTACTATCTTAACTTGTATCAACATATCCCTGTCATCAGTTAGAAGATAAATCTGTTACACAAATAGTTCTAGTTAAGAAATTAAGACTTAGTTTGGTCAATCCTTAAAAACTTTCAAACTAGAATATTCTTCACTTACACCTCTCCTAATCAACCGACGTCCAAAAACGAGAAGGTCCTCAATTCGTATGTGGTTTTTTATGTATCTTACACGTTATTTCCGCCAAATGTGGCCCGATTTTCAAAATTCTTTTTGTATTCGATACTTGCTCATTTCAAGGGTGTAACCTGTATCGTGGGTATCAGAAACTACGAGAAACTTTCGGTCTCACAACACCCAGACCCGAAACAAATATCTATGGGCCACACAGACATTTGTCTCGGTGCGGGAATCAAACCCACCTCACGTTTCAAAGCCGGCTACTCGCCCGATGCGCCACGGAGGCTGTATTTAAGTAGAATACCTGTTTTAAGGATTATATAAGAGGACTGTACATTGCTATGATAATTGTTATTCGCACCGGTCATTGCCTGTAAATTTGTAGCTGGATGAGTTTTATCTCCTATCATGAATTGTTTAATATGTAATTTTATAAGTGTATAGGGAGCTGACGAATTAAAGTTGTTTTATCCTAGTACGGCAAAGATCTTGTCAAGCAAAAAGCAGTTAAATGGAAGTATAAATAACGTGGAATATCGAAAGACAATTTTCACATTCCATCACAATATTCGACACAATTATGTTGCCCTGAAGTTATTATTTTCTCTTTTATTGTGAGATAAACGACACGATACGACCAACGATATGAGTATTAGAAAAAGAAGAACAATAAGTAATAATTATCGACTTTAAAACTCCGAAAAAAATACTATTTCATATCATCGAATGCATTTAAAAGTCCGAGACAATATCACGTTTGGGCTATAAATTACAAGAAGAAAAGGGTGATGTCACGTGATACGTGCATTCATATAGTCCAGTAAGTCTCGACTCTCGCCACATCTCTGGGGCTTATCTCATACGTGAGGTCGCATCATGAGTTCATGACTGGGACATAAAAACGCAGACTTGCTGTTCTTTAAACCCATTTCTTTTATTATAATATTGTACATGCCTAGATGGGAGAAAGACTAAAATATAACTATTTTTCATTTGTACTACGCGTTTTATGACGCTAAGACGTGGCGTCAAACATTTTTTTCAAATTTGTGTTGGGATATATCATATTCGTCCTAAAAAGGTATTATCAACTATACAGTAGTAAAAGAGACTATCCTTGATTTAGTGGCAACGTGAATAAGCGTTGGGACCCGGGGTCTTGGGTTTCAATCCCAGATCGGGGATCTTGTGTTTTTAGGAGTCAATTAACGCGAGGTTGAATTCTCTAGACAAGAGTTATGTTAAGCCTCGTCGTAGTAGTTTTTCTTGAAATAAATTACGAAAACACATACTCAAAACAATGTTTCGGTACACGTTGTTTAGGCGGCCGGGTATAAAAAAATGTGAAACGGAATGCATGATGCGCCAATTCTACACTGTAGTGGGACTTAAATAAGAGTCGTCATCTCTTTTTGAAGTTCAAGACTGGTATAAATATAGCAGCAGAGCTATGTATTATGGAAACATTCATACAGAAAATGCAGAGAGAAGAATAGTTTTCGACAAGCTCTATTCCAATGTAACTTTTGATACAAGAACCGGGATAAAGTTCCGTGTACACGTACGTTCGAAAAATAGGAGAAAATTTAAGTTTTCTTTTGTTTGTCGCCGTTTGCGCTTTGTTCGAGTTCAGTATTATTGGCGAGGAAACGGATCGTAAAGGCTAGAGTTCACGTTGTTTTAAAGTAGACGCGATTTTTCTAGGAATAGATTGTAGGAATTATATTTGTCGAGTGTAAAAGTATTACATGTCTTTTTTTCTACCTGCCCTTATCCCACCTCAATGTGGTATCGGCGCAACACTTGGTTTAGTTTTTACGACTGGCTGTCTGCCTGACGTCAACCTCTCTGGGGGATCCAGTCCCAGGCAAATTTGATTAGAAATTTTTCTTTGCTCGACCTGGGAATCGAACCCGGGATCTCTTTGTCCATAGCCCATATATGCTGCCGTTAAGCCAATGAGGCGACTTAAAAGTATTATATGTATGCATCAAAAATTGATGAAGTATTTCCAAAAAAATCTGCATGGAAATTGAAAATATTATTCTGTGTTATTTTATTTATTCAAAGTGTATCGTATGAGTATCGTACGAGCTTGAGATATCTAAATGTTTCGATTCCCAGGTCGGGCAAAGGGAATTTTCTAATTTAATTTGTCAGGGACTGGATCCCTCAGAGAGTGTTGACGTTAGGCAGGCAGCCGGTCATATAAACTGAGCCAAATCCTTCCTGCATGCTTGAAAAAGTGTGTTGCGCCGACTCCACATTACAGGGATAAGGGCAGGTAGAAAGAAAGAAACGTTTAACATAATTTTTTTTTGTAGTTTTGCTAAAATTTATTTGCTAAAGGTATTACTCATAAAATGCTAATGCTATTGATTACAGCTATTTATAGATTTCTCGCACATCGCACTTCCAGAGAAGTGGATTGTGTTAACAATAGCTTGATACACATTAAGATAATAGATACGACACGAAAAACTCGGAAACAAGTAATGACGAGCTTATGACTTAGATTTAAAGTAAAAAACATTTTACACCTCGTGCTGAAGATCAAAAGTGGTGCAAAATAGAATATTTTAATAAGATAAGCAAATCAAACTATATCTAATAGCAATTTTGAAGTAAAAACATTCGTACATTCTTTTCCTGTAAACCTTGCATGCCAATCACAATGCATGTATGTAATTGATTGCTTCGGTGGCATAGTTGTATTTCGTTACGACTACCATCCTGAGGTCTCGGATTCGGTCCCCGGGTCGGGCAAAGTGATAATGGATTTTTCAATTCAGTATCAACCAAAAGTCTGGAACTTGTGCCCGAGTTCTTTTTATCCTAAATCGTATAACAAGCAGACCAACAGCAACAGCAATACCCACAGTCTTTCAGTCTCATATCACAGACTTCGTTAAAATCTTGAAAGACTATAATTGCTCCAGATAGCCCGCATGTCGCATTGCCATATACGGCACCGGAAAGTAACATCTACAGCTCTATACGAGTGCGGTGTTAAAACTAAAAGGCTTTCTAGGTCACTTGCTTTAAAGAGATTTTAAAACTTCAACATGTATGCCAATTCACAATACTAGAAATATTTTTTCATATAAAACTGAATAGTTATTTCGATTAGTATATTCGGAATTGAACTGTGAATTTGTATCGTGGATATGAAAGCTGTGTTTTTATTGCTGACGTTTGAGCTTGGCAATTCACAAACCATTCATTCAGGGATTTATTTGTCTTTGTTACACTACATGTCAATATCCCCTATCACATCTGGGATGGTACTAAGCTCGGCGAAATGTGGGTTCTAGTTCGCTAGTGCACCTTTGCCAACCCCTACGAGGATACAGGTATGAGCTTATGTTATGAAACATGTTTTTTATAATGTTGATTCACAGTTGTCTCCTGGGTCTAATGGCAGTGTATATGGGCGGTGAATCGGGAGGTCCTGGATTCGATTTTCCGGTCTGGATCCTCCAGCAAGGGGTTAATTAACGTCAGGTAGGCAACCAGTCGTAAAGATTAAGCCAAATCCTTTCTGCGACATGTTTGAAAAAGTATGTTGCGCCCACCCCACGTTAAGATAAGGATGGATATAAAGTTTATGCAAAGTTTTGATCCTTATATTGCGTTATTTATGAAACGATTCTAGATACACAAGATTTCATATTAATTGCTTAAGATATGGTGACATAAATTAATTGTTTTTTTCATAAAACTGAATGCCTCGTTGTGTAAACGAAACTAATTTGTAAAAATTGAAAATCTATTCTTGGACCGCGATATCACGTAAAATAAACTAATCTACATACAAAAACACTAGGAAATAATTGCCGTTAAAGTGAATCTTGGGTAACTTTTTTTATCCGAACACCTGATGACAAGTGCAATGCCGTCCAAAAAAACAGCGCCAAACAATGAGTTTCGATTAAACAATGTTACTTTCTAGTTTGAACCAACTTTAAATAAATAAATAAATACACCCAACAGTCACACACCTAGTCCTGACCCCTCACTAGGTATAACCTGTATTGTGGGTGTCAGAGACTATGAGAGACTTTCGGTATCACAACACCCAGACTTGAAACAAATATCTGTGGACCACACAAACATTTGTCTCAATGCGGGAATCGAACCCGCGGCCTCTGGCTTCACAGCCGGCTATTCGCCCTCTGCGCCACGGAGGCTGTCAAAATGAAAGAGGTGCTCAATTGTTCGTTATTTTTCGACCGACTTCAAAAAAAGGAGTTCCTCAATTAGATTTTAGAATAGAATTCCTGTAAATTATATGTTTTTTATGTACTCGTATGTTACGCGATGTCTCCGCCAAATATTGTCCGATTTTCAAGATGGTTTTGTGTTCGAGAAAGCTTATTCCGAGGGTGATATAATTTTAGTCACGATTAGATAATTTTTTAAATAGGTCCGTTAAGTTTTTAAACTTAAAATATCCGGTAAACTTGGATCGACCTTCGAGATTCTTATTGTGTTCAATAGAGATTATTACAAGGATAAGTACACATGAAGGTCAATATGTAAGATGGGGTGTTAAAGGTTTTTGATCGGAGGTCGATGTCGCACGTCGTGACAAGAAATTGGTGTTTCTACGACAAGTGACGGTCACGCTTGCGCCATTTCTCACGTATTTGTCTACTAATCGTCGCATCGTAGATTGTCACAGTACGCTGTCACGAAATGTTAGTGCTTGCCCCATACTATTGTTTCCGAAACATTCAAATCCAAACTGACATAGTAACATTATGGAATAGAAAGTTAGGTTTTAGGATTCAATTTTTTAGATGATGCAACTTTAAAAAAAAACAAAATATATTAGGCAATTCTATTGTAATTGAGAATGCAAAGGTCAGAACAAAATATTGATTTCAATTATTTACACTTATTCTTCGGGTGTATGCAATATTGTATAATTGACAGACACAGCTTATTTTATGCATAATTCGTTTCTGAAACAGTTATTACCTACGCTTATTAGAAGCTGTGTGAACGATCCTTATTAACACACTTTTTAACTATATTGGAAACTTAGAGTAATTACGTATTTCTATGATTGGAAAGTTCAACGTTCAACCCGTTACACGTTTAAAATATGACTTCAATTTTATACCATAGTTTACGAGTTCAATGGTTACAACACTTGCAAAAATCATTTTTTCAATACATATTGGGTTTGTTATACAGACTTTTTAAACTAGCAATTTATCAGCTGCATTGCAGGTCGTAGAAAAATTAGGTCGTCGGCCCGACACTTAGTTTCATGAAGTAACATAGATTTGACAGGTGCCCAATATCATAAATTATCATCTGACAAATTACGCTTATCGTTGAATAGGCAATGAAGCCTTCATATTTTAAATAAAAGTTTGTAGATCTGTGGTAGGTATTTTCACATAGCGCATTTATTTGTATGTAGTATCCGTTTTCCGATATATCCAGCCAGAGGCTTCGACTAATTGGTGTAGATTTTAAAAATAAAAATCCGTGGCAGTAATGCCTCTTGCATAAAAGGCGCGAAAACATACATATAAATACAATCGCACATTGATGCGAAAATGTGATTATTATCATTGTTGTTTGTTCAGCGTTCGAGTTTAACGCTTCAAGTTAAATTGCAAACAGTAAAACAGCGATAAAAGTGGTCTGGCTGGTTCTGACGCGAGGATTCACATAGAAAAATACAATTCATCCTTTTTTATGTGGCTGTACACCCGTGTAGTCGGGCAACATTTGTTGTTTAACAGGGTTGTCAACGTTATTGGTCAAATTGGTGTTAAGGTCAGGGGGGTTACCACCACCTCTTATAGCAGTATTATTATAATTTTGACTGCCTCGGTGGCGTGGTGGTATTTCGGTACGACTACGGTTCTGAGGTCTCGGGTTCGATCCCCGGGTCGGGCAAAGTGATATTGGATTTTTCCATATCAGTCCGGAGTCTGGAATTTGTGCCCGATATGGCGATAGGCTCGCCCCCTATCACATCTGGGACGCAGCTCGGCGAAATGTGGGTGTTCTAGTTCGCTAGTGCGCCTCTGCCTACCCCTTCGGGGATACAGGCGTGAGCTTATGTTATGTTACTTGTACCGATTCCCATACAAAACAAACGAAGAACGATTATAATAATACTGCTATAAGAGGTCGTGGTAACCCTGCAGGTAGAAGTAAAAAGAGGTAGAGGCAGGTCCCCTACTCTCTGGACGGATACTATCAGAACGACGATACGGACCTCATAACAGAGTGTACACGCAATGCTAACCGCCAAACGTGGAGAAGAATTACAAGATCTATTGTCGCCGCCAAGAAGACTGATGACGTTGACGACCTATCGTGTACCACCATGTCAACAATCACGACCTCTCTGCCAAGCGTGCACAACGAAGAGCAACGTTATTGATGGCAACCCAGACAGAAAGCTCGACACTATGGATATTGTGGACAGTAATCCTACTAATCCTACTAGTTCTCAGTATCGGAGGGTCCATACAACCCGATTCCTGTCGGCTTCCCTAATTGTAGGCTAATAAATATTTTCTAGGTATTAATCTAGAAGAGTAAATAGCATTGGCTTCCTTTTTGGAAAATGTCACCCTCTCCACTGCCAGTCCTACTAATATTATAAACGTTAATGTTTGTGATTATGTGTGTATGTTTGTTACTCTCTCACGTAATAATAACCAAGAGGATTTTAATGAAACTTTACAGTTATTTAGATTATACATCAAAATAACACACAGGCTACTTTTTATCCCGACGAATAAATAAAATTTCCACATGAACGGAGTCGCGGGCAACAGCTAGTTGTGTATAAAAAAACAATATGTTAATATTTTTGGAAATTTTAATTCCCAAACGGATTATCTGCATTGTTTACCTCTATAAGAGGATATTTTTCAAGTTAATTCCCCAAAAAGTTAACTTCTACTAAATATTTCTTGTCACGTCTGTAGGCAAAATGTGAAATGGCCCAGAAAAGACGCGTGTTCCATATCTGAAGTGTTTTTTTATTTTTTCGGTGTTATGACAAAAACTTAGCTACTTATTTATTTAAATACGTCTACTACAATTAGGTACTTGACTAATATTTTTAGATTAATTTTATATGAAATTTTCGTCATTGTTACACCAACACATTCATATACATTAAACACATTAAATAAAATATAAACTAACGCCGAATGGGCAAACGTTACTCAACGTTGACTGTTTCTTACATTGATTTCCGCCATACAATTTTGACAGGTAAGGCGGCCTTAAACGACATAAGACAACCTTAAGTGTATGAACATTCGGCGGTAAGTGTACAATATGTAATCACTACTTGCAATCTTGGGGTTAGTGGACGTTGCGCGTTGTGCCAAGACGAGCTAACTACGATGTAATACAAACCCTCAAACAATATTGCAAATGAAAGCTGGACACTCAGTTTTTCATTACCGTTGACAACCAAGCTCCGCTAAGCTAGTTCTGATCTATTTTTATTCCTTGCTTGATAAATGGTGCGTAGACTGACCTGGCAGATAAGAATTGTATAAGTCAAATATGAAATGAAACATTTAAGAATTTTCGGTACAATTACATTTATTCTCAGATAGAAGAACAAAACTTTCAAAGTACCGGATCAAATATTCAAATTACTCTAAACCACTAGATTATTTGGATTTGAAAAAAATATTTACATTTTACTTCAACCTGGACAGGCTTACTTAATCCAGACTTAAACTTATGCCAAGAAGAACAAGACTTTCAAAGTACCTGATCATGAATAAAGAAAAGAACGTCGAACTCAAACGAATATAGCAATGTTAAGTAAATATTTGGAAATCTGAACGTTTTGATTTGATCTCATTCATTCTGAATTCAATTTCAACCAGCCCTGGGCCGAAGTAAATTACCTACAGACATCCGACTATACGTTTGATAGAAAAAAGGTTCCTCATAAAATCCGGCTCAATAATCGATGTAATCGAATCACGATTGGACTTTTTAGTTACTTAGACGTTAAAATAGTTGTGAGTTCTTTCACACCGTTGTCAAGGAGGTTTTTTGTTAGTTTTCGGCGATTACGCCGGAGTTTTTGTCAATCATGGGTCCCGTTGTTTGTACCTTTGAGTCCTTCGTGTCTGGTGGCGAGCACTGACCTATAGTAACTTCGTCATTTAAGTAGTCCCTTTACGGCTTTGAGGCTGTGTATCGATTGTATCATAACATAACATAGCATAAGCTCACGCCTGTATCCCAGAAGGGGTAGGCAGAGGCGCACTAGCGAACTAGAACACCCACATTTCGCCGAGCTCAGTTCCGTCCCAGATGTGATAGGGGGCGAGCCTATCGCCATATCGGGCACAAATTCCAGACTCCGGGCTGATATGGAAAAATCCAATATCACTTTGCCCGACCCGGGGATCGAACCCGAGACCTCAGAACCGTAGTCGTACCGAAATACCACCACGCCACCGAGGCAGTCCGATTACCGATTGTATCAGTAAGGATAATATTAGGACAAAAACATAATCATTATCCTAAATTTAAACCAAACAACTAGTTGCCAAGAAATGCCCTTTCTTTCTTTCTAGGTGTTGTTATCTACACAAATGCACTAAAACTTTGGTTTCTTAGGTTTACGCGAATGTTATACATTGAAATGAAACTTGTTTTTACGGATTTTATCACATATCAGTCCGACCCGTGACCATGAAGGCTGTAAGGCCTTCGAAACGTCGGGCCTAAAAATAAAACCAAATTGCGATAACATCCGTAAAAACAAGTTTCTCAAACTATGGCATATATACATACAAATGGTACATAATATATACATAAAAAATATTTACCTATATTATTTATGTAATTTATAAATCAACCGTATCATAGCTTGCAGTATATGGATATTAAAAAACTTGCAGTATATGGACATAAAACTAGTTTAATTTGTATATTGTAGCTACTTAAAGCGTGTTTAAAATTTCAGCACAATCACTCGGATGGAACTAATTTAGAATTCAGTTTGAGATTGAGATTTCATCTACAATGTAAATTGTAACAGATGTTTATTATCAACAAATTTTATAACACATAAATACATAAGCTCACGCCCGTATGAAAAAGGATTCGAATTCCAGACTCCAGGCTAAAACGGATCTGAAAAACGCAATATCACTCTAATTCAATATTAAAATCTTAGGAGCTATTTTTATGTCGGTAGAACTTATTCAATACTGAAAAAAAACAATATAGCTGTTATGATAGAATAACATATAGGTTACTTTTCATTCCGGAAAACGTACGGTTCCCTCGGGATAATCCATGCGGACGAAGCCGCAGGCAACGGCTAGTCTTAATATAATTAAATTCTTATCCATCCTTCTTTTTTTATTTATTTTTTATTAGCAGAGACTGGCACATGAGCAGATGGGTCACCTGATGGAAAGTGATCTCCACCGCTTATAGACACCCAAGACACAAAAGGAATCATGGATGCGTTGCTAACCTAAAAGGAAGAAATGGAAGGGGAGGGAAAAAGGGATTGGGAAAAGAAGGGGGGAGAAATGGACCACCGGAAATCTCACTCACTGAACTAAACGCGACAGCAAGCTGCCAATTTACGTCGGTTTTCTGTGAGACAGTGGTATCAAACCGGTCGAGCCGACCCATTCGTGCTGTCTAGCTTGACTCTACCACTCAGACGCATCTTATTCTACTTAGTTAATTTACAAACCAAGAAAAACAATTTACAATACAGGATTAAACACCGAAGAAGCTTAATGTAATACCGAACAAGCACTTTCGCCCACTGTAATACTTTGGCATTACTGTATCTAAGTTTATTATTATGCTAAGCAGATTCTTCCCAAGTTGTGCGGACGAGCCTCGGGACTTGCCTCGGATGAAATTATTCTCGTTTCTCTATAATATAATAACTTGTGTCAGTCCCCATTATTTTTGTTGTAATCGATTAAATGTTTGTATTTAATTAGATAATTGTATGTTATCGTAAAAGTGAATGGTCATTGGTTCATCTGCCTCGGTGGCGTGGTGGTATTTCGGTACGACTACGGTTCTGAGGTCTCGGGTTCGATCCCCGGGTCGGGCAAAGTGATATTGGATTTTTCCATATTAGCCCGGAGTCTGGAATTTGTGCCCGATATGACGATAGGCTCGCCCCCTATCACATCTGGGACGGAACTAAGCTCGGCGAAATATGGGTGTTCTAGTTCGCTAGTGCGCCTCTGCCTACACCTTCGGGGAAACAGGCGTGAGCTTATGTATGTATGTATGTAAATGTTACTCTCTGCTGCCTCTGTATACTTCTCTTGGGTACAGGGGTGAGCTTTTCTATATGTGACACTTATATTCATCGATGCCAAAAGAAAGTTTTATTATACAGTGGATGTTTGAGGTGGCTAGAAAATCCGTCCTGAGATAATTTTCCTGTAGCTATAGGGGATGGTGCTGATATTTGCAGCCGACCTCAAAAAGCCCACCCTGGATTTATTATAATAACCTTTAACATAACATAACATAACATAAGCTCACGCCTGTATCCCCGAAGGGGTAGGCAGAGGCGCACTAGCGAACTAGTACACCTACATTTCGCCGAGCTTAGTTCCGTCCCTGATGTGATAGGGGGCGAGCCTATCGCCATATCGGGCACAAATTCCCAATAACCTTTAATTAAAGAATATCTAATCATTATATTAATTCTTTATAACCTTTGACGCACTATAGAACCATTGAAAAACTACAATAATTGTCGTGAAAACTAGATGGATGACAGCACAAACTGTACCCAATTTCGAAGCTTAAACCCTTACAAGTATGCCATTATATCATTACGCGGTTGACCGTTACAATATGTACAGAGAACGTAATATTGGAAATATTAGCAAAGCAAGTGACTGCTCCGGTCTCCACGAGCCAGCGATCAAAGAGCCATTTGAAATAGGCGTTTGCGGTCCGGTAAAAGGATTGATGTTCAGAGTAATTCGTACCGCGTACGAGGATTTTAGTTTTGGTATATTTAGTGTTATTAAAAAGTTTAACTGCGGGGTAGTCATCAAAGTAACAGTTTTTTTGAATGACAGGGCCACGCTGTAGATAATTTTGTCCACAGCATTTATGAGCCGGCTAAACCGGTTTGATACAATTAACTTACGGATAACGTGAAGTGGCAGCTGGATGTTGCGTTTCGTTTAGGGAGTGAGATTCCACATAACATAACATACATAACATTCCGGGTGGCCCAAATTCCCCTCCTTATCACAATTCACTTCTTTTATGTTTGGAAACACATCAACACATTATTCTTTTGGTGTCGATTTTGTGTATGGGCGTTGGAGATCGCTTACCATTGGTGGATTGTCGTTCCTCAGTATCTGCTTTCTTTCTACCTGCCCTTAACCCACCTTAATGTGGGGTCGGCGTAATACACTTTTTCAAGCATCTCGCAGAAAGGAATTGGCTTAGTTTTAACGACCTGTCTGATGTCAACCCCGTCTGAGGGATCCAGTCCCGGGCAAATTAAATTAGAAAATTCGCTTTGCCCGACCTGGAATTCGAACCCATGACCTCCCAGTTCACATCCTATATTATATGGTGCCACTAGACTAAGGAGGCGACCTCAGCATCTGTTTAAAAAAAAATATTGATCGTGCTGGCAACTAAAACAAGGATCAGATTTCTACGCTGCTGGGCCACTGAGGCATAAAAATAAAAATGCATTGTAAAGTATAGTAAAGTATCAGTAACGCCTATTTTAAAATGTATAGCGCAGGTATAATGAGAACACGTAGCCTGTAATGACTTTCTGGAGAGTGCAAAAACACTTCGCCGACAGTGTTTATGGCATATCTGCCTGCGGCAAGTTGCGGCTGGAAGTTGGAACTTTCTCGATACCTCACCGCATACTGTTTATATTCCTGCCTTTTTATATTTCATTTTCATATAAGTGTCATTTATTATATTGTGTCTGCTTTTATGTTCCTGATGTATGTAGTTTATGATTTTTGGTTTGATTCAATTTGGTCTCTGTTAATTTAATTAATGTTGATTTGACGCAAATTAAAATTTGTTTAGTTATAATAAAAGTCAGTGACGTGCACGGACATTTCGATCAGGGTAGAGAAAATTTGCTAAATTATTATCTTCGACACTTGCATCACCATCATTACCATCATCATCCTCGTGTGGATTTAAGCCAAGCGCTGCTATTTTGAAAATCTGCACGTCACTGATAACAGTGGTACGTAAAAATATTCTGCATCATAAACAACACTGATTTCTGAATTATTATAAAATTCTATTTGATTGGACTTGTAGTTTTTGGCCTATGTTCAGCAGTGGACGTCCTATGGCTGATGATGATGATGATGATGATGATGGACTTGTAGTTTATATCATAATTAATTTCTTTGTGAACTCTAGGATAGTTGACCACGTTGACATTAATGAACATGTTTGAATAATGCGCTATCCATTTACTCATTATCCTCATTAAGATGGAAATGTGTTTTGTAAAGAAAACCATGCCCGAAAATAATGCAAGCTACGAGCAATGCGCGGTTGCATAGACTACTGCCCGCGTTCTCAACTTGCGGATTGCAGTATTAGATTGTAGTATTATATTCATTCATAACCTTCCTGACATGATTATTGGGGTCACCTACTACAAAACATGGCAAAATTACCCCTACCTCCCCAATCCCTATGCTTTCGTTTAAAGTTCGTAACGCACCCATGATTATTTTGTATAGTGCGCTTTTTATACTAGCGCATAAGCCACTTGGCTAACGGCCGATTTCAATAAAAGATCTCTGTTTAGAGTGCAGATAGATCGCGAATATGAACCAATCAAATCAAGTCATTTAACGAAGTCATGTTCAAACTGTGTTCTTATTGGCTATTTTTTGTAATCTATCTGCACATTCGAACTGAGATTGTTTATTGAAACCCGCCGTAAGCCCACAGGTGACACACCTCGTTAGCTAGTCTCTGCTATATAGAAAAAAAAGCCATTTACTTTTCGCAGCTGGGAGTCGAGACCACAAAACGCCCCACGTAAAAGCTCATGTATAACTACGCTTAATTTGCCTTTGATCACCACTTTCAAGAAAACTAGGCTGTGTTTAAAGTAAATCGACAATAAACAGCCTGTCACTATCATTTTGTATCTCAGTAAAAGTGACAGCATCATTTTAAATCTCGGTCCTTAGCCCGGTTTGTGCAAGTGGCGGTAAGTCACGAATGCAATTTTCTTTGACATTTACTTCCACTTAAAATTTCTTTTGTTTGTCTACGTTTTGTAGCACAATCGCTTCGAGATTGGGGTTAATCATGAGATTTGGGTAGTCGATAAACCTACGTGAAATGTTTGGAAACTAGTAACAATAACATTGTAACAAACTGCTACCATGGAGGCTGTGGTTACTTACTATGTTGTTATAAACTGAATAGAAACTTAATTGGAATTGTTTTTTTTTGAAACTAGGGTGAATTTAATCAAGATTCTTCTAAACCCTCGGGAGTTTATTCTAGATTATATTAAAATTCTTAAGTTTAATAGATGCTTGTTATATCTATGATATGATTCAGTATTTTTAAGAACTAAACTAGAACTAAATAAGAAAAGTAATTATAATTATTTCAATAAATTACATAGCCCATAGAACTCATATATTTCTGATGTGTCTTTTTTTGCATGTTTATGAAATCATCTAACAGATAAATGCAACAGTGGAACTGTTACTAATTTCGATTTAAAGCAAACCCATCTGCAAATAATCATAAGTTTAAAAACTTAACAGACCAACTTCAAATCCGATCGTGACCAAATTTATATGAGACCACCCTTGAAATAAGCGCTATCGAATACAAAGATAATTTTGAAAATCTGTCCACATTTGACGGAGACATCGCTTAACATACTTAAAAAAATACAGACGAATTAAGGACCTTCTCCTTTTCTGAAGTCAATCGACAAAACGCATTAAACTTTAAAATTGCTTACATTTCATCGACAATAGCTTCTAACAAGGCCAATAGGTGATCTAACAAGTAAAGTTATTGCATTTGAATCCATTGTGTCGTTTGGAAATCGTGATCGATATCAGGTGACCTTATTAACACTTTCCAATGTTCTGGGTAGAGGGATCGAAGGGAGATTTATTCAAGAACCGATAAAATCGCACTGATATCGACGATGTTCAATATTTATTATTTCCTTTGTATGCGATATTGTCGTTTAATATCGTTTTGTTGCTTTTACGATGTTGTATTTGTATTTTAATCTGATATGTTAAGTTAGGTATTATTAGTTGTATTATAACTCGTCATAAGAATGCGACTAATGTTTTTATGTATGAAGATGCAATGAAAACTACGTACTCACAATGAATTAATCAATTTGCTAAGAAATTGTCTAAGTGTAGAACATTATCACAAAATCGGTTCTAGATATTTAGGTTGCAAAACAAAAAACGAAAATATCATTAAAATAAATGAGATATTCAATAGATCTCTTGTTATATAATTAGACATCAATATAACATACCCTAGATGCACAGTTCTTTGCCAATATCCTTCTAAAAGTGGTCTAAGCAATAAAACAAAGAAAAAGATCAAAAGTTCTTATTAAATCAATACAATTATAACCCCTATACACGTTTGATAAAGTAGCTTTTTAAACGAAATGAGCAAGCGTTCTTAAATTTGAATTTCAAAATTTAGAACTCTATCGGCGTCCGATTGTATGGAAAAGGAGTGCTTAAGCACTCCTTTGCTGTCCCATTTTCCGAGCGTCAACTGTGTATCAAGGTAAATAATATATCGATGTATATAGACCTCAGATTAATAAGACGTGTTTAAAAACAATAACATGTTACAGAATGTCAGTTAGTAATGTGCAAAGGCCACTTTTAGAACCGTGTCTCTGTGTCATCATTCATCAGAATTACTTTATCATTCTGAACTAAAATGCCATTGTATTTAAGATCATAACATTTTGATACTTACTATTACTTAACTTCAATTATTTATTGGGAAATTCAGAAATATCTTGAATAAAAAGTACATTTTTTGTTTTTTCACGCAAGTTTATACTTCCCTTCATACGAAAGATATATTTTGACCTCTATTAAGGTTTTAACTCATGCTAAACTTGATTTTACGTCAACTTTGGGAGGCGACGATCGTTCATCTGGACCATGTTTGCGAACATATATACACGGAATAGGAAGTTTATTCTTTGGTCTGGCAGTTATCATAGACTTTTATTGGTTTAATATGATAACGTCTCTATAATAATTATCTAAATCATCTAATAATCCGCAAAAGTCAATTTATTTCCTCAACTGCCCTGGGACATCAACATAATAATGTTCCTTGTTTTTTACATTGGGTTAATAAGATTTGTATTTTCTATACACCAACATACACATGTTTGTGAATAACGTCTTATACAAAGATAACGAACGATTTATCTCCAGAGCTACATAAAATCACACATGGATGTATTTGCTCTTAGGAATTTCTTTGGGAATTTCAGGCGTTTTCATGTGACGTGTTTTTTGGTGACGTCATAGGAATGCGTGTTGATTCGAATAAAATAAAATAAACTCAAACGTATTATCAGAATAAATTCAATGAATTAAAAGGGTAATTTATAATTTTAAACTTCGTCAAATATATTTGTTATAGATTTACTAAATTTCGTATTTCTAATTTTTGAACGATATTTTGAACACAATACCTAATTTTGACAAATAAAATGACGCTCGGAGACAGTGTTGCCATATATACCGATTTATCTGAATTTATACAGATTTTAGGCTACCAATAAAAATTATAAATTTTACTCCACTTTGTACAGGTTTTTGGACTTTTACTTTTGCTATGTATATTGGTTGGTAATAGAATATAGAATAGAATTTTTCGACCATCATTTATATTTTTAACTTATTATTATGTATGTCATGGTTGACGTTACTACAAAATTACAATAAAACAAGTTAATGTAAATATATGTATATTGGATATATAATGGTATATTGGAATGATTTTACTCAGGTTGATAGAGCCGGATTACAGATTTTTGGTATCACCTATAGCAACACTGTTTGCAAATCGGAATTCGAGTAGGTACATTGGTGTATTCGGGTTTTATAATATACAATCTCACGACTTCGGCTTGTATTTGGATTTTGATCACATATTTCCTTGTTCAAATTGTTTCTTGACTTCTCGCTGATTTGGAACTCAAATTTTTATCATCGGTCAATGTTATACTGGGCGCTGAATTGTCGAAACATTGGATTACCTAAAGCAAGCGTAATAAACAATAACCTTTTACCGGTTCAAAGAGAAAACCTAAACAAATTGGCAGGTAGGTACTTAAATATATTTATTTTCCTGGATAGGATATTTAGTGTCCAGTGTTAAAACCTGTTGTGATGATCCACACATATTGTGTGTTGTACCTACATATTGTTTTGCATGTCATACATATGTCTACACTTTGCTGTGTATTGACAAAAAAATTACAACTATCTTATATTTGTTTGGTTATAAAAAAATAGGCATGTGTTACATAAAATTGTAATTGCAGATATTTGGCCCATATGAGATTGTTATCTCGACAATGCAGAAAAATATTTGTGTTATTTTTGGGACTTTGCATCAGATATTTCACAGCCGGATATAATGTAAGTATTTCTAATTTGTAATTCTTCAATAAAGAGGGAAAACTAAAAGAACACTAAGCAACAAAACTTGACCAATAGTTTTATTTAGATGAGTGACTGTTAGTGAAAATGAGTAATTACAAAAACACTTATTGGCCAAGAATTTCATAATTATGTTGATGAACTTTAAATAGGTACGTATTCAAATAGTGACCGTTTAATACAGAAAAAACAATAAAGCTGTTATTATGAATTTACTATTTAAGTTTCTGGCATATTTAGCTTCTGGTTGGTCCCTTTTCATCATCCAGCAATAATTGCCGAACATCCTTGTCAGTATACAGGGTAATCCTGTATTTGATTGTTTTTACGTGTGAGTTTTTCTGTGTACATCATCATCATCATCATGATCAGCCACAGGACATCCACAAAACAAACATACGTCCAACAGGTCGGTCTGGAAATCTTTGGGCTCCCCCAAAGAAGCCTATGTCAAGCAGTGGACATTCTATGGCTGTGTACATATAATTGGTAGATTATGTCTAAATATTCAAACCATAATCTCATGATTGAGTTATAACATTCCTCAACTGATTCAAATAATAAAATAACATACATAAGCTCTCGCCTGTATCCACGAAGGGGTAGGCAGAAGCTCACTACCCTGCTAGTACATCCACATTTCGCCGAGCTTAGTTCCGTCCCAGATGTGATAGGAGGCAAGCCTATCGCTATATCGGGCACAAATTCCAGACTCCAAGCTGATATGGAAAAATCCAATATCACTTTGCTCGACCTGGGTGGGGATCGAACCTGAAACCTCAGGACAGTACTTGTACCAAAATACAGTCACAGTTACTTATAAAAATTTATAAAAACAGTCATGAAGTCGGAAACCAGCCCTTGTTCTGTTAAACCACAGGGGACTATTGCCAGGGGACTGTTTAATTTTATTTAATTGAATGGTTGCATAAAAAGTTTTTGCTGTACACAGAGGATATTTATCTGTTATCTATTAAAATGGAAGTCTACCGCTAACAGCGGTCTAATTAACAATCCTTACTAAATAATAAAAGCGAAAGTAACTCTGTCAGTCTGTCTGTCTGTCTGTGGCGTTTTCACGTCTAAACCGCTGAACCGATTTTGATGAAATTTGGTATGTGGGTACTTTTAACCCCAAGGACGGACATAGGGTACTTTATTTTTTTAAATCAACCCCTAAAGGGATGAAATAGGGGATGAAAGTTTGTATGGGAATTTTGGAACCGCTTAATTGATTTTGATGAAATTTGGTATGAGTATACATTTGACCCTAGGGATTAAAATGGGGTACTTCATTTTTTTTCATCAACCCCTATAAGGATGAAATAAGGGTTAAAAGTTTGTATGTGGATTTTAGGTCTAATTAATGGATTTTTATGAAATTTGGAATGGGACAGTGGATACCTTTGAGTTTAAGGATACAAATGGGCCACTTTTTTTAAATCAACACCTAATGGGATGAAAAAGAGGATGAACGTTTGTATAGGAATTTTAGGCCCACTTAATGGATTTTTATGAAATTTGGTATGGGATAGTGCATATCTTTGAGTTTAAAGACACAAATGGGCTACTTTTTTAAATCAACCCTTAATGAGATGAAATAGGGGATGAAAGTTTTTATGGGAATCTAGAAACCGCTGAACGGATTTTTAAGAAAGTTGGTATGAGGATAGTTTTAGCCCTAAGGACAGAAATGAGATGCGATATATTTTTATCCTACAAAGGGATGAAATAGGGGTTGAAAATTTGTTTCTTTTTTTCTGGACCGATTGACCTCAAAATCGATATCTGAGTCGCCCCGTGGTTTCAAACGACAGAACCGCTGTAAACCTGTCAAAAGTGGCCGCCATTTTGTTTTTCTTTGGGTTTGGGCCGACTAACTTCAAAATCGATATCTGAGTCGCCCCGTGGTCTCGAACGGCAGAACCGTTGTCAAATCTGTCAAAAGTGGCCAGCCATTTTGTATTTCTTTGTTTCTGGGCCGATTGCCTTCAAAATCGATATCTGAGTCGCCTCGTGGTTCCCAATGACAGAACCGCTGTCAGACCTGTCAAAAGTAGCCGCCATTTTGTTTTTCTTTGTTTTTGGGCCGATTGACTTCAAAATCGATATCTGGGTCGCCCCGTGGTTCCGAACGACAGAACCGCTGTCAGACCTGTCAAAAGTGGTCGCCATTTTGTTTTTCTTTGTTTTTGGGCCGATTGACTTCAAAATTGACATCTGAGTCACGCCGTGGTTCAGAACGACAGAACCGCTGTCAAACCTGTTAAAAGTGGCCGCCATTTTGTTTTCTTTTGTTTTTGGGCCGATTGACTTCATAATCGATATCTGAGTCGCCCCGTGGTTCCAAACGACAGAACCGCTGTCAAACCTGTCAAATGCGGCCGCCATTTTGTTTTTCTTTGTTTTTGGGCTGATTGACTTCAAAATCGATATCTGAGTCACGCCTTGGTTCAGAACGACAGAACCGCTGTCAAACCTGTCAAATGCGGCCGCCAATTTGTTTTTCTTTGTTTTTGGGCCGATTGACTTCAAAATCGATATCTGAGTCGCCCCGTGGTTCCAAACGACAGAACCGCTGTCAAACCTGTCAAATGCGGCCGCCATTTTGTTTTTCTTTGTTTTTGGGCTGATTGACTTCAAAATCGATATCTGGGTCGTCCATATTTGGACTAAAACGACAGGGCGGATCGACAAATCAAAAGTTTTTCTGTTGGCCCTACAAAATACGAGTGCGGAGCCGCGGGCAAAAGCTAATCCTTACTAAATAATAAAAGCGAAAGTAACTCTGTCTGTCTGTCTGTCTCTGTGGCGTTTTCACGTCTAAGCCGCTGAACTGATTTTGATTAAATTTGGTATGTGGGTACCTTTAACTCCAAGGACGGACATAAGGTACTTTATTTTTTTTTAAATCAACTCCTAAAGGGATGAAATAGGGGATGAAAGTTTGTATGGGAAGTTTGGCACCGCTCAATGGATTTTGATGAAATTTGGTATGAGGATACTTTTGACCCTAATGACACAATTGGGGGACTTCATTTTTTTTATCAACCCTTAAAGGGGTGAAATAAGGGTTGAAAGTTTGTATGGGGATTTTAGGTCCACTTAATGTATTTTTATGAAATTTGTTGGGATAGTGGATACCTTTGGGTTTAAAGACACAAATGGGCTACTTTTTTAAATCAACCTGTCAAACCTGTCAAAAGTGGCCGCCATTTTGTTTTTCTTAGTTTTTGAGCCGATTGACTTCAAAATCGATATCTGAGTCACGCCGTGGTTCAGAACGACAGAACCGCTGTCAAACCAGTCAAATGCGGCCGCCATTTTGTTTTTCTTTGTTTTTGGGCCGATTGACTTCAAAATTGATATCTGAGTCACGCCGTGGTTCAGAACGACAGAACCGCTGTCAAACCTGTCAAATGCGGCCGCCATTTTGTTTTTCTTAGTTTTTGGGCCGATTGACTTCAAAATCTATATCTGTGTCGCCCATATTTGGACTAAAACGACAGGGCGGATCGCCAAATCAAAAGTTGTTTCCGTTGGCCCTACAAAATACGCGTGCGGAGCCGCGGGAAAAAGCTAGTTATTAAATAAAAACCATTTACTGTATAAATACAGAAACTAATGCATGTAGGGAAATACAAAATAATATTGGTGAAATAGTGGAAAAGGTGAATTTATAAATATACTATTCTTAAGACTTCACCTGTAATTTTATTTGTATTTATAACCAGTGCATCTACAGTGGGATAGATAAGTTATTAGTTAACTTTGTCAGAACAATTTCACTCTTAATCTCAACATTTACATCTTTCCGAATCTTTCAATACTTCCTAGCACTGTCAGAGTATTGAAAGTCCCGCATGTTGATACCTTGAGACGACTATGTCAGAACCATAAGGGCTGACTATGCCCTTTCCTGCTTTTTCGTAGTTATTAAGTATTTTGTTAGTTAATGTATACTACATTATTTTAAATAATCTTATTGTTTATTACTGTAATTAACAACTTTTTTATTTTTCACAGAATCCTGAATGTGAAAAAGAGGATATATCACTAGTAATTGAAATTGAAAATAATAAAGATATGTTAAGAAACCTAAGGGCCGCCGAATCAGCAACGTTAATTATTTTTTTGAAAAAATGTAAGAGATTGCTAACCACGGCTTAGGTTGCGACATAAATTGTCTCAATCTTATTCTGAAAAACTAAGAGGATTTAAATTCAACTTTCCTATTGTATGCAAAATGTGGAATATCAATTTTTTTGGAAAATTATTACGGGAATGGAGTCAGCAATACTATGAAATAAAAATATACCAAGTCCTGTCGAAATTATATAAATTGTAGTTTTGGTTAATAAACATAATGTTCCTCAACTGTTACCAATGAAAATGTATAACAACAGTCGCTCCCCCTGAAGTCCGAAACCACCCCGTGTCCTGTTGAGCGACAGGGGTCTGTTGCCAGGGGACTGTTTAATTTTATTTCATAGAATGATTGGAACAACTTTATAGTCCTGATATTTTGCTGTACACAGGGGATATTTATCTATTATAACAATACATCATTTGTAAGATATAAATAAACTATAATAATCCTTGCCAGAGGACTGATGGCTGTCACGTTACAACGCGGGTTCCACAAAGGAATGGTCGTGCAGCATTCATTAACTTTTCCATGTAATATCGGCCACTGACCATGAGTTACCCAGTTTACAGAGAAACACCCATGTATGTTGTCACCGTGTCGTAACTCGTAATACCTAAATAACGTATAAATACATATTAATTTTAATATAAAAAATACGGTGTTTTATTTATAATAATATCAATTTCGATTCCATGATCTAAGATGCCGAACTGCTAGGTATATTCGATCTTTCTGCCGCCATTTTGTTTTCTCTCCACACATTAGGCATATGTACACGTATTTTTTCGTAGTTATGCCAAGTTCTTATTTTTCTTTTGTCATTGATAGCATCTCAAATATGTTATTAAATCTGTTATTTGTTTTTTTTTTCTAAAGTAAATAATTATTATGTGAACAAAATTGTAAATAAAGTATTTTCATAATCGATATTTGGGTCGCCCCATGGTACTGAAGAGTGAATCCGGTGCAAAAACTGAAAAATCACTGTAAAATTAAAGGGATGCCTTAGATTTTTCTGGGATCTCATCATCAGAGCCTGACTTGACATAACATGACTTGACATGACTTGACACGACTTGACACGACTTGACACGACTTGACACGACTTGACACGACTTGACATGACTTGACATGACTTGACTTGACATGACCTAACACGACGACACGACGGTATTGAGTTTTACTGTTCAGTATCAGCGCGGAGTCTGGAAGCGTGCTTGATATGGCGATAGGCTTGCCCCCTATCAAATCTGGGACAGAAATAAGTTCCGAAACAAATCGAGATGAAATAAGAGCAGATCGAAAGAATGTTTAGATACCTATTTATCCACCAACTGCGCGGAAAAACCTGCCTATCCAACTAGCCATTTTTGTAACGAATATCAGTAGAATAATGAAGATAACAATAATACAAGAAATAAAGAGTACTGAATATTATAATAACATAGCATAACATAAGCTCACGCCTGTACCCCGAAGGGGTAGGCAGAGGCGCACTAGCCAACTAGTACACCCACATTTCGCCGAGCTTAGTTCCGTCCCAGATGTGATAGGGGGCGAGCCTGTCGATATATCGGGCACAAATTCCAAACTCCGGGCTGATATGGAAAAATCCAATATCACTTTGCCCGACCCGGGGATCGAATCCGAGACCTCAGGACAGTAGTCGTACCGAAATACACCCACGCCACCGAGGCAGTCTAATATGAATATTATAATAAATTAGGTAATGTGAAATGAAGTATAAAATTGTATTTATAATATGCTGTGTTGATATTACTTATAATACATTCAAGAATAACCACAATAGAATTGTGTTACAGTTCATTTTACGAAATCGTCGTTGATTTTATGTGTCAACTCAACTGTCAACGCTTTGCTCGCGACTGGCGTTATATAGATATGTACAAACATTGAAATGACTTCGTTTCTAAACGCAATATTGACAATCCATTGAAAATATTAGGTACGACGTCGCCCTCTGGCTGCCTACATACGCAACTTTCGTACGCAAACGCTACGATCGGCAAGGTCATTGGCATTACTTCCATTCTTAAATTGTTTTTGACATAATTTGAAATACATCATGGCCATATCGATTTTTATTTGACATTTTAGTTTTAAAATTGATATTCATGCTGATAATTGTCTTCGCCTTAACCATAGATATATTTTGAAATCCAACCACAAAACTTTTTGAACTCCATGTCTGTGTTTTGAACGTAGGTATATTCTAGTAGGTTAGTATGTACCTTTCGTTTATATACAAGTACTATTGATATACTAGTAGTATTGAAATAAAGGAAAACTACATGAGTCATTTATGTATAACCTAACATATAAGTTCTTATAAAAGAAGAGTTAATATTATATAAGACGAATATTTGGCATGGGCTTATATGATCAACTATCGGGGCGGTATATTGACATTTATTTGTTTGTGATAAAGTTGAAATTGAGTATTTTTGGTACCAAATTACCTTGACTGACTCGGTGGCGTGGTGTATTTCGGTACAACTACCGTCCTGAGGATCCCCGAATCGGGCAAAATTATATTGGATTTTACCATATTAGCCCGGAGTCTGGAATTTGTGCCCGATATGGCGATGGGCTCGCCCCCTATCACATCTGTGACGAAACTAAGCTTGGCGAAATATGGGTGTTATAGTTCGTTAGTACACTACCCCTTTGGGAATACAGGCGTGAGCTTATGTTGTGATGAAATTATCTTTGTCAATTATTTTTTGATACACAATACACGTGTTTCGTATATTGGCCGATGTACAAAAAATTGCAGTAAATACTGTAAAAACATGAACACATAACATGCATTGACGTTTCATATTTTCCCGGCACGTTGTCTAAAATTGCCAAGCTGTACAGCAACATGACCATTAGGGTAGGTTGGGGAGAGTGGGGCAGAATTGCAGAAACGTGAAACTCGCTGCAGTGTCCACGCCTATCAACACGTACTCGCATTTTGTCCGCGTGGGATAGTTTAGCGGAATTGCCTTTCAATTTTCTGTTTCTACGTTGGACCTAATTCGATAAATGGTTGTCACAGAATTTGACAGTTATTTAGTAAATTTGGATGCGGTAGTGGTAATACTAAAAAGGTCTGTTGTATTTCGAGCGTCGTATTTTGAATTTAAATCGTTGTTTCTCCAGGCGTCGATCAAATACAGTACGTTAATGCACATCTTCGGAAGCGGTGAAGATAAGTATTGTAAGCTAAACATAATCTTGGTAAGCGATATACTTACTATTACCTAATCGCTTAATTTTTATTATTATACACAAACGCGCCACCAATTTGTATGCAATAGTCGATCTAGATCCCATATTATGCTCATACATAACCTAAATGAATGTGGTGCACATAATATGTCGTAAAATAAAAATAACCATTTGACATTATGAAACAAACTTTAGATAGCGATTGTCTAATCTCAATAAAATGAAGTGAATAAAATGAATGACGCATCTGCTACTCGATTAAGAATCCAACTGCATACAAAATTGAGTGGTATTGGAATTAATAAAGAACAACATTTAAGATAAGATTAATATTAATAATCACAAGTTTAAAAACTTCTTGACTGCCTCGGTAGCGTGGTTGTATTTCGGTACGACTACCGTGCTGAGGTCTCGGGTTCGATCCCCGGGTCGGGCAGAGTGATATTGGATTTTTCCATATCAGCCCGGAGTCTGGAATTTGTGCCCGATATGGCGATAGGCTCGCCCCCTATCACACCTGGGACGGAACTAAGCTTGGCGAAATGTGGGTGTTCTAGTTTGCTAGTGCACCTCTGTCTACCCCTTCGGGGATACAGGCGTGAGCTTATGTTTATGTTATGTTATGTAAAAACTTAACAGACCGACTTCAAATCCGATCATGACCAATTTATATGGAACCACCCTTGAAATAAGCTCTATCGAACACAAAAAGATTTTTAAAATCGGTCCATATTCGGCGGAGATATCGCGTGACATACATAAAAAAACAGACGAATTGAGGACCTTCTCCTTTTTGTATGTCGGTCGATAAAATAATAGTGTTTATGAGGCAATTTTGTCCCGTTTCCCCTCCCTGGAGGGTTCCTGTGAAATTATGGGAATAATTTAATAGTTGCTTGATTGATTACTGAGGTTCACACGTCCAATCCATCTCTGAATATGACGGCACTCATTAAAATCATTAAACACCAAACAGTTATTGTTGTTGGTACCATTTTGTTCTCACTATTGTCCTCTTTTGAGAAGTCATTGGTGATTAACTGCTTTTGTATTGGCAATGTTACAACATAGACATTCAATTTTACTACAGCTTATTTATTTACATAATAAATCATTATCGCAATGCTGTTTAACAACGTAAAAACATTAGCCTCCTTCGGAAGCAGTCGGGTAAAAGGGGAGGAGTTTTCATCTTTCTTTCTTTTTTTCTACTTGCCCTTTCCCACCTTAATGTAGGGTCGGCGAAACACACTTTTTCAAGCATGTTGTAGAGAGGATTTGGCTTAGTTTTTACGACCGGCCACATGGCTGACGTCAACCTCCTGTAAGGTATCCAGTCCCAGACAAATTAAATTTAGAAGGAGTTTTCATCATGTGGTTATAAATGGGAACGGTGGTAGTACGATAGTCTGCTATTTTACTTGATTTTACTATGGACTTCATTTTTCTTGAAACTTGCAATTTACAGTATCTATGGATTCGTTGGACAGATGGAGATAACTCTAATATTAAAATATAAATGCTTATTCATTTCATGTGTAGCATTTATTTATGCAACATTATATAACAAGTAATTCTTCCAAATAATAGTATCAAAATGCTCATTAATCATAATCTTTAACTTTGCCATAGCAATATATGTCGTGTTTAAGGCTTAAAGAATACCTAACTACAAGTATTTATAGTTTTTAGACGGAATTCGGAAGTCTATCGAAGCGTTGTTTTCAATATCGTTTACCGTATGAATTACTATGACTACGTAAGATTCCTGGCCGTGTTATCAACGGCAAGTGAAAGGCTTTCGCTACGAACTGGGACGATGCCTTACAGCCCTTCTTTGTATGTAGGTCATCTTAAGTTGCACTGGATTTATTATCGCCTGGAGATGAACTATGGAATAGGTCATTGAAATATAAGCTGCCTGTAATGATACGAAGTTAAAGTTAATTATTGTAACGTGATTCGTAATTTATGAGGTTTGTGTTGGTGTTGCGTTGGATGTCTGGATACTGTAGTAATGGAGTTACCACATGTTTCTAAATCAATATTTAATTAACAAAACGTTGATATTTAAATAGAAAAATGAAAAAATCAAATTGGGAAAATGGAATGAAAAACGTTGATCATGCTTCCACCAACTCAATTTTGACGTAGTTTATTAAGTTTTGTGATAAGTCAATAGACCATTAGAAGTACTTCGCATCCATGATATTAATTGCTTACAAGCTCTGTAGGGCTAGATTTTGTTTCTTATTTCATTGGCCTATTTAAAGACTGTTCAATTTTCAACTCGGCTTCATCAGGGCTTTAATTGCATTATTGGTTTCCTTCATTTAGCTGTAGGTTCTCCTATTGGAATTCAGTTTTAGAGCTAATGTTTATTTACGTCTTACAGTGTTTGTTATTTTTCTTTCTGCTGGATAATGTGAATACTAGTAACTATTAAGTGCATTTTTTTACTTTTATTAAGTGAACAATTTTGACAATATAATATATATGAAACACTTGTTAAAGTAGGTATTATTATATCCTTCAAATAAAATTTACTCGGCTATTGAAAAATCGATCTAAATACAAATTATTGTACTTGTTAGAATTAATTAATACATAATTATATCAAAGTTATATAAAAATGTTTGGTTTCATGAAAGTTTATATAAATAATGTAATGATTATACGGAAGATATAAAAATGTGTAAAATTATGTATAGAGAATTTTCCCAAAAGGCGAAATGAAGAATCAACAGACGCTACGCTTTGCCTTCTATTTTTTTGGGACGTAGATATTTCTTAGCATAAAACGTAATATTTGAGGAAAAAGAAGATTTTCGGCGTTGTATATTTGACAGGAAATAACGTGGCACTTAAGGCTTTAACTAATGCTAAACTTGATTTTACGTCAACTTTGGGAGGCGACGGTCGTTCATCTGGACCTTGTTTGCAAACATATATACAGGAAATAAGAAGTTTATTCTTTTGTCTGGCAGGAATCATAGACTTTTATTTGCTTAATATGATAACGTCTCTATAATAATTAACTAAATCATCTAATAATCCGCCAAAATCAATTTATTTCCTCAAGTGGCATGGGACATCGGCATAATAATGTTCCTTGTTTTTTACAATGGGTTAATAAGGTTTGTATTTTCTATACACCAACAAACATATGTTTGTGAATAACGTCTTATATAAAAAGATAATGGCACTTTTACCGAAAACGCCTAAATAAATTCACAGAATGATTTTGCTCGTTAGGAATTTCTAGGCGTTTTCATGTGTTTTTTTGGAAACGTCATAGAAATCCGTGTTGATTCGAATAAAATAAAATAAACTCAAATGTATTATCAGAATAAATTCAATGAATTAAAAGGGTAATTTATAATTTTGAACTTAATCAAATATATTTGTTATGGATTTACTGAATTTCATATTTTAAATTTTTGAACGATATTTTGAACACAATACCTAATTTTGACAAATAAAATGACGCTCAGAGACAGTATTGCCATATATACAGATTTATCTGAATTTATACAGATTTTAGGCTACCAATAAAAATTACAAATTTTACTCCACTTCTTACAGGTTTTTGCACTTTTACTTTTGCTGTGTATATTGGTTGGTAACAGAATATAGAATAGAATTTTTCGACCATCATTTATATTTTTAACATAATATTATGTATGTCATGGTTGACGTTACTACAAAATTACAATAAACAAAGTTAATGTAAATATGTGTTGGAATGATTTTACTCAGGTTGATAGAGTCGGATTATAGATTTTTGGTATCAGCTATAGCAACACTGTTTGCAAATCAGAATTCGAGTAGGTATTTTGGTGTTTGTGTTTTGTGTCGTTTGGTGTATTCGGTTTTTATAATATTCAACATATTACACATACAACATATACATTTCCTTGTTGACCTTGGCTTTTCGCTGATTTGGAACTCGATTTTTTATCATCGGACAGTGTTATACTGGACGCTGAATTGGCGAAACATTGGATTACCTAAAGCATTGGTAATAAACAAAAACCTTTTACCGGTTCAAAGAGAAAACATAAACAAATTGGCAGGTAGGTACTTAATTATATTTATTTTCCTGGATAGGATATTTAGTATCCAGTGTAAAAAACCTGTCGTGATGATCCACACATATTGTGTGTTGTACATATTGTCTTGCCATTTTGCTGTGTATTGATAAAAAAAATTACAACAATCTAACATTTGTTAAGTTATAAAACAAATAGGCATGTGTTACATAAAATTATAATTGCAGATATTTGGCCCATAAGAGATTGTTATCTCGACAACACAAAAAACATTTGTGAAATAAAGGGGACTTTGCATCAGTTATTTCACAGCCAGATAGATATAATGTAAGTATTGCGAATTCTTCAAAAAAGAGGGAACACTAAAAGAACACTAAGCAACAAAACTGGAACTATATTTTTACTTAGATGAGTGACTGTTAGTGAAAATGAGTAATTACAAAAACACCTATTGGCCAAGAATTTCATATGTTGATATACTTTAAATATGTACTTATTCAAATAGTGACCGTTTAATACAAAAAAAAACAATAAAGATGTTATTATGAATTTACTATTTAAGTGTGGCATATTTAGCTTCTGGTTGGTCCCTTTTCATCATCCAGCAATAATTGGCCAACATCCTTGTCAGTATACAGGGTCCCCTGTATTTAATTGTTTTTATGTGTGAGTTTTTCTGTGTACATCATCAACATTATCAGTCACAGGACGTCCACAAAACACACACACGTCCAACAGGTCCATATAATAAAATAACATACATAAGCTCACGCCTGTCTCCCCGAAGGGATAGGCAGAAGCGCACTACCCAACTAGTACACCCACATTTCGCCGAGCTTAGTTCCGTCCCAGATTTTGTTTTTTTATATAGCAGTGACTAGCAAACGAACAGATGGGTCACCTGATGGTAAGTGATCTCCACCGCCCATAGACACTCAAGATACAATAAGAATCATGGGTGCGTTGCCAACCTAAACAGAGGAAATGGAAGGTGAGGAAAAAGGGATTGGGAAGGGGAGGGGGGGAAATGGGCCACCGGAAATCCCACTCACCGAACGAAACGCGACAGCAAGCTGCACTTTACGTCAGTTTTCTGTGAGACAGTGGTATCTAACCGGTCGAGCCCACCCATTCGTACTGTAGACTTAACTGTCTACAGCGTGGCTCTACCACTCCAATGATATCCTAGATGTGATAGGAGGCGAGCCTATTGCTATATCGGACACATTCCAGACAAATTCCAGACTCCGGGCTGATATGGAAAAATCCAATATCACTTTGCCCGACCTGGGGATCGAACCCAAAACCTCAGGACAATAGTCGTACCAAAATACAGTCACGCCACCGAGGCAGTCACAGTTACTTATAAACATGTATAAAAACAGTCATGAAGTCAGAAACCACCCCTTGTTCTGTTAAACGACAGAGGACTATTGCCAGGGGACTGTTTAATTTTATTTAATTGAGTGGTTGCACAAAGTTTTTGTTGTAGGTACACAGAGGATATTTATCTGTTATCTATTAAAGTAGAAGTCTACGCTAACAGCGGTCTAATTAACAATGATATAATATTATTTAAGCAATCAAACTATTTGATTGATTCATACAGTTATTGTTTTCATTAATTTGATCACTGAATACTTTAAAACTTTTTTGATATAGTAATGTTTATTTTACTGTATATTATACGCTGAACAGTTAGATTGATTTTAAAAGAAACAATGAAATATACAACAGTCAACAATCTATACTTTTTTGTGTAATATTGGCTTTTGACTATAACTTTCCCAGTTTACAAAAATATATAAAAATAAATTAACCTCCTAGAAGGGGGTGAAAATAAGGTGGATTTAGTGCCAAAACTAAAAAAATATGGCCGTCAATTTTATTTTCATTTTATTGGGGTAGTTGACTTTTAAAATTGATATTTAGGTTGACATTAAAATTGTAAAGTTCGATCCCGGATCGGGCAAAGTGATATTGTATTTTTCAGTATTAGCCAGGAGTCTGGAATTTATTTCCCTTGATATAGCGATAGACTCGCCCCATATCACATCTGAGTCGGAACTAAGCTAGTGAAATGTGAGTGTTATACTTCACTATTGCTCCTCTGCATACCCCTTTGGGGATACAGGCGTGAGCTTATGAATATACACCACATAACAACTTACTCAATTATTAGTGGGCGGGGAGCAGCGGGCAAGTTATATCAATAATTGTTATTTGATAATAATTTGGAGATGGAAGCCGAGCATTTTTACAAATTATTAAATAAAAACCCTTTATAGTTGTATGAATACAGAAACTAATGCATTTAGGGAGATACAAAATAATATTGGTGAAATAGTGGATAATGTTAATTCATAAATATACTATTCTTAAGACTTCATCTGTAATTTAATTTGTATATATGACCAGTGCATCTACTGTTGGAGAGATAAGTTATTAGTTAACTTTGTCAGAACAATTTCACTCTTAACCTCAACATTTACATCTTTCCGAACCTTTCACTAGGTACTTCCTAGCACTGTCAGACTATTGAAAGTCCCGCATGATGATCCCTTGGGACGACTATGTCAGAACCATAATGGCTGACTATGCCCTTTCATGCTTTTTCGTAGTTATTAAGTATTTCGTTAGTTAATGTATACTACGTTATTTTAAATAATCTTATTGTTTATTACTGTAATTAACAACTTTGTTATTTTTCACAGAATCTTGAAAGTGAAAAAGAAGATATACCACTAGTAATTGAAATTGAAAATAATAAATATATGTTAAGAAACGTATGGGCCGGCGAATCATCGACGTTAATATTTTTTTCGAAAAAATGTAAGAAATTGCTAACCACGGCTTAGGTTGCGACATAAATTGTCTGAATCTTATTTCTGAAAAACGAAGAGGATTTAAATTCAACTTTCCTATTGCATGCAAAATGTGGAATATCAATTTTTTTTTTGAAAATTATTACGGTAATGGAGTCAGCAATACTATCAAATAAAAATATACCAAGTCCTGTCGAAATTATATAAATTGTAGTTTTGGTTAATAAACCTTATGTTCCTCAACTGTTACCCATGAAAATGTATAAAAACAGTCGCTCCCTCTGAAGTCCGAAACCGCCCCGTGTCCTGTTAAGCGACAGGGGTCTGTTGCCAGGGGACTGTTTAGTTTTATTTCATTGAATGATTGGACACAATTTTATAGTCCTGATATTTTGCTGTCAACAGGAGATATTTATCTATTATAACAATACATCATTTGTAAGATATAAATAAACTATAATAATCCTTGCCAGAGGACTGATGGCTGTCACGTTACAACGCGGGTTCCACAAAGGAATGGTCGTGCAGCATTCATTACCTTTTCCATGTAATATCGGCCTAATACCATTTGTTGCCCAGTTTACAGAGAAACACCCATGTATGTTGGCACTGTGTCGTATCTCGTAATACCTAAATAACGTGTAAATACATATTAATTTTAATATAAAAAATACGGTGTTTTATTTATAATAATATCAATTTCGGATGATCTAAGATGCCGAACTGCTAGGTATATTCGATCTTTCTGCCGCCATTTTGTTTTCTCTCCATACATTCGGCATATGTACACGTATTTTTTCGTAGTTATGTCAAGTCCTTATTTTTCTTTTGTCATTGATAGCATCTCAAACCTGTTATTAAATCTGTTATTTGTATTTTTTTCTAAAGTAAATAATTATTATGTAAACAAAATTGTAAATAAAGTATTCTCATAATCGATATTTGGGTCGCCCCATGGTACTGAAGAGTGAATCCGGTGCAAAACCTGAAAAATCACTGACAGACTTGACATGACTTGACATGACACGACCTAACACGACGACACGACGGTATTGAGTTTTACTATTCAGTATCAGCGCGGAGTCTAGAAGCGTGCTTGACATGACTTGACATGTCTTGACATGACTTGACATGACTTGACATGACTTGACATGACTTGACATGACTTGACATGACTTGACATGACTTGACTTGACTTGACATGACTTGACATGACTTGACATGACATGACTTGACATGACTTGACATGACTTGACATGACTTGACATGACTTGACATGACACGACCTAACACGACGACACGACGGTATTGAGTTTTACTATTCAGTATCAGCGCGGAGTCTAGAAGCGTGCTTGATATGGCGATAGGCTTGCCCCCTATCAAATCTGGGACAGAAATAAGTTCCGAAACAAATCGAGATGAAATAAGAGCAGATCGAAAGAATGTTTAGAATTTAGACACCTACTTATCCACCAGCTGCGCGGAATAAACAGCCATTTTTGTAACGAATATCAGTAGAATAATAAAGATAATAATAATACAAGAAATTAAGAGTACTGAATATTATAATAACATAACATAACCTCACGCCTGTATCCCCGAAGGGGTAGGCAGAGGCGCACTAGCCAACTAGTACACCCACATTTCGCCGAGCTTAGTTCCGTCCCAGATGTGATAGGGGGCGAGCCTATCGCCATATCGGGCACAAATTCCAGACTCCGGGCTGATATGGAAAATTCCAATATCACTTTGCCCGACCCGGGGATCGAACCCGAGACCTCAGGACAGTAGTCGTACCGAAATACACCCACGCCACCGAGGCAGTCTAATATGAATATTATAATAAATTAGGTAATGTGAAATGGAGTATAAAATTGTATTTATAATATGCTGTGTTGATATTACTTTTAATTATAATACATTCAAGAATAACCACAATAGAATTGTGTTACAGTCCATTTTACGAAATCGTCGTTGATTTTATGTGTCAACTCAACTGTCAGAAGCGTTGCTCGCGAAGTCGCGTTATATAGATATGTACAAACATTGAAATGACTTCGTTTCTAAACGCAATATTGACAATCCATTGAAAATATTAGGTACGCTGCCGCCCTCTGGCTGCCTTCATACGCAACTTTCGTACTCGAGCGGCAATGTCATTGGCATTACTTCCATTCTTAAAATATAACGTCATTTCCAGCCGGAAGATATGGCTCTGGTAAAAAATGCTAAGGCAACGTTTATATGTGATTGAACGTACTTATTCAAATGAAAAGGAAAACGTTACTGAAATCCTCTGATATTTTTGAACCGTGATTAATCAGCGAAGTTAGGAATAAAAATTGGATACATTAATCTCGTTTACATGTCTTTGATGGTACGGAAAACGTTTTATGTTATATCAGAAAACTCGGTGGCGTGGTGGTATTTTCGGTACGACTACGGTTCTGAGGTCTCGGGTTCAATCCCCGGGTCGGGCAAAGTGGTATTGGATTTTTCCATTTCAGTCCGGAGTCTGGAATTTGTGCCCAATATGGCGATAGGCTCGCCCCCTATCACATCTGGGACTGAACTAAGCTCGGCGAAATGTGGGTGTTCTAGTTCGCTAGTGCGCCTCTGCCTACCCCTTCGGGGATACAGGCGTGAGCTTATGTTATGGTATGCAGAAAATGTACTATTACTTATTCATTGGGAAAGTGACGTAGGCGGTTATAATAATATTTATTTTATTACTAACGTTTGCTTTATCATATTACTTAACATTTCGGTTGCCAAGTCTAGTGGCAGTGTTTACGTTTGTTGAAAATAAGGTCTTGGATTCAAACCGTTGGTCGGGCAAAGCGATTTTATAATAAGATTTGATAGCCTCCGTGGCGCAGTGGGCGAGTAGCCGGCTGTGAAGCGAGAGGTCGCGGTTTCGATTCCCGCATTGAGACAAATGTTTGTGTGGCCCACAGATATTTGTTTCAAGTCTGGGTGTTGTGAGACCAAAAAGTCTCTCATAGTTTCTGACACCCACGATACAGGTATACCTAGTGTGGGGTCAGGACTAGGTGTGTGACTGTTGGGTGTATTTATTATTTATTTCCTCCAGAGGAGGTTTACGTCCGCCAGTGGAGCGGTGGTAAGAACTAAGCCAAACCCTGCCTGTATGTTAAATAGAGTTGCGTCTTCCACCAACCCCATATTTGAGTGTGATCAGAGCAGGTAGAAGAAGAGCAAGTTAACTTTTTACTCGTATTGTAGATAGTTACGGGCGGCACGGCCCCCGGTGGCCCATACGCTTATGGAACATATATATGTGCAGCCTCCAACGAGAAGCTAAGGTTATGGACTGCATTATCTTTTTCTATCTGAGCATGGCAAAGTGACTGTACAAGACCTGATGGTAAGCTTTGTGCAGTCCAAAATACCAGCAACCACCGATGGAGCTAGTCTATCGGAGGCCACCAGCATCATGCCGAGCCGGCCAACATAAATTATATTTTATATTCATTATTTAGAGCGCGTCTTGCGGTCCTTTTGCCACTTCGCAGACTTTATGATCTCGAGTAAATTAATTTCAGTAATTTCTCACATAATAGTGGCATTACCCAACATTGTAAGTAAAATGGCGGTAAAGATGCTCTACCTGTGAGAATTAATTACCGAAGTTTCAAGTTATTTTATAATTAATGGTGAATAAAAGGTGTACAATTTCGCAATAAAGTTACGGTATAGCGCGTACTGTCTTACTTTAAGTTTCACGTCACGGACTCAATTTATTTTTATTCGTTTCTATGCAAAGGAAACGAGATTAAAGGGACTCCCGTTAACTTTGCAATGAGAGACATAGATACGTTAACCGATTGCAAGTTTTTAATTGAGTTTTATTTTATTACCATTTTATTTGAATTTTCTGTAAATGGACAACATTTAAATAATAATATTAGCCCTGTAATATTACTGTTCCACTGCTGGGCACGGGCCTCCTCTACTAATGAGAGGGGTTAGGCCTTAGTCTACCACGCTGGCCTAATGCGGGTTGGTAGACTTCACATACCTTCGAAATTCCTGTTAAGAAATTCTCGGGTATGCAGGTTTCCTCATGATGTTTTCCTTCACTGTTATAGCAAGCGATATTTCACAATGAAAATACACTTAACATAGAAAAGTCAGAGGTGTGTGCTCCATTTTGGGGTTAGTCTCGAACCTCCGAACATTTAAATATAGAGTAGCAACTTTTGCGTATATTAGTTACTATCATTATTACCTCTAAATTATTTAGCAAATCAGTATTTTGAGCTTGGATTAACGTTTGAATTCTAAAGTTTGGATTAATGAATACGATCGACGGTCAATTTATGTTTGTTTTTAATTATTTTATCAAACGTAAAATATAGCTTCATGTGACAAGATCTCTCTTGTGATCTCTCTTAAATTAATTTTAATTGATTCTTTGTTTTATTTTTAAATCATAATTTCTTAAGCACTTATCAGGTCATTTAAAAATAATATTGAAACCAAAATCCTATTTTAATACGCATTAATTTTAATCTACATTTCGCCACATTGAGACTAATTCTGTGTAAACGCGGAACAAATAATAATAATTTTATTTTGCAAACAAAATGTCGAATTTCACTTTGTTAGCATTTTGAGCCGTAAGACAATGTCGTTAAAAGTTACGGTGCAATAAAAGCAGATGTCGCTTTATTTGAGAAGGATTTCGCGTTGGATTTGAATATTTCGATACAAAAAGTACTCTAGTAGTAGTAAAAGTAAGCTTTGTAAGATATTTGGATAAGAATTGTACTGAATATAATATTGAATAACAGAAATGATACTTGGAACAGCGCGGGTTTATTTATCAGCTTCATTCGTGCTTACAATTGAATATTTTTTCGGTAAATTTTTGCAGTATTTCAATAGATATTTTCTTGTAAATATGGAAATGTGAAAAATATCAAACATTGCCCTTATAAGTAAGGTCTACGAAATATTATTTTTGCATTATAAAACAAAAAATATACAAAATATAATAAGAAATAACAATAAAATAGTAACAAATTTTACAAAAATACTAGCTGTTCCTCGTAGTGGCTGCCACGGTGGCGTAGTTGATTTCAGTACGACTACCGTCCTGGGGTTCGATCCCCGGGTCGGGCAAAGTGATATTGGGTTATTTCAATAACAGCCCAGAGTCTGGAATTTGTGCCCGATATGGCGATAGGCTCGCCCCCTATGACATCTGGGACAGAAATGAGCTTGGCGAAATGTCGATGTTCGTTTGCTAGTTGGCCTCTGCCTACCGTTTCGGGACATCAGAGCTTATGTATACCGGATGTTTCATAAAGTTGGTACCTATAATAATTCCACACACAGGAAGAGGGATTTCAAGTGCAATGGTAAAGTTAAAAAAATAAAAAAATAATTTAATTTTTTTGATCAATATTAACCATGGGAATGTGATGTGGTGTGTAAACCGTCGCGAATAGCAAAAGAATGGCTTAGTGTATGCTAAAAATAATGAATTACCCCATAGGTAGTTTGTAAATGTGCTGCAGCTGACCCAGTGAGCCAGAAAAAAGTTTTTCATCACAAATTCAAGTTTCCATTATTCCAAAATTATGAGCCTTAGGAAATTTTAAACTTTACCACCAGAATGCTAGCCATCCTCCCTTTAAGAAGTTATTAAGGATACCAACTTTATGAAACACCCTGTGTATAAAGTTTTCACACGTTATATTTCTTTAAAAGTTCAAACCTCAGTAAAGTCTGCCAAGCGCCAGTTACAGAAAGAAGTCGCGAGCTTTCAACGCGCTCGTAAGAAACTATTAAGCTGAGGTTTTCTGACTACTCTACGTTACTCATTAGTGTAACTGTGGTGGCAACACGTAAACCATGAACTGGGGAGTTTTGGCGGGAATTCTGACGGTGCGGGTGGTCGCTTGTTGTAATGATTTCATATTTTAGTCTAAAGTTGTGTTTGTGGTTTAAATGTGATGTGTATCTACGCAATAAACATCGATGAAGATGGACAGTATGTGGAAGCTTTGAAATAAGTGATTTGGATGCTTTTTGTCGGGTGGATGGGTCGACCATGTTCGATTCCTCCGCTGCGAGAAAATCGTCTAAAAAAAACATCAAACTGGAAGGAATTGACGCCAAAACTCCAGCAGGGCCTTGAAATCGAACACATCCGACTTCATTGCACCTGCGAAAACTTATATATAGGAAAACAATTTCCCTAACTTGACATTGGCATAATGTATTTCAATTGCCATAAAAAAAAGGAAAAAAAAGTACTTGTGCCACTCTACTTTTGAGGTAATTATTTTTAAAAGAGGTGCCAGCTGGAATATTTTTGATAATCGAATTCAAGCTCGATGCGCGTCTATGACATTTGTATGATAATAACCAATTGTCATTAGTGTGCAGTGAGCTCGATACGAATTCAAATTTAATCTACTTTGCGCAGGCGCATATAAATAAAAATGTCTAGATATCGTTAGCTGAACGGGAACTACCGACTTACTTTTTAACATTTTCACCCTTCGCTACTCTCGATGAATCCAGATGACCTGAAAGATAACCGCGCTATAAATAGGCCGTGAGAAGTCCGCTCAAGAGTCAAGACCACTTAAGACCGCTTAAGCAATTCAAATCAATTATGCTATTAACGCCAATCAATACTGATTAATATCTAGAGGGGGTTGGCAAGAATCCAGCTTCCTCATTACTTGTCATCTATGCAACAGCTCGTTTACCCTGATGGTTATCGCCAAGAGCCTACTCTGGCGTTAACATCATCCGCTGACCCACTTTATAATTATGCCAGTTTGAAATTGAAATTCTTGAAGAAGTGTGTAGCACCGGCCCAATTGAGGTGGGATTAGGGCAGGTAGAAAGAAAAAAAGTAGGTTATTCTATGTTTTTACCAAAGACCGGTGGCCCAATAACGACCCCCTGCCTTTCCCAATCACTTTTCCCTTCCCTTCCATTCCCTCCTTTTAGGTTGGCAACGCACGCATGAATCTTTTTGTGTCTTGGATGTCTATGGGCGGTGGACATCACTTATAATCAGGTGAGCCATCGCTCGTTTGCCAGTCTCTGCTATAAAAAAATGAATTAACTCCATTTACATCAAAACAAACTCGATACAACGGACAAGTTTGATATTGTAGCTTAGTGTCTTACCGTTTACGTCGCGTCGTAGAGGCTTCTTAGGCTAACTAAGGCAACCTTAACGTCTCTGACACAGTTTTATGTTACATGATAACAACCGACGCTGACAGCTTAATGTGTTTGCAAGGCGTTGAGGTTTGTCATAGTACGCTGCAGATACAATACCTTGTGAATAGTATACTATTAAATTAATTAATACATACATACATACTCATGCCTCCATCCCATGGGGTTTGGCAGAGACTATTGAGCGCCACAAGCTACGATCATGACACACCTCTTTTGTCTCTTCCACACTCATGCATCTTTTCATACATTTTATCACTTGCCCTTTTCGGAGATCACTTATTTGATCCATGTATATCCTCCTCGGACATATTATTATTAAATTAAATAATATTTTAAATAAATGCATAATACAATACACCCAACAGTTATACCCATAGGTCCTGACTCCACACTTAATTTAACCTGTATCGTGAGTATCAAAAACTACGAGAAAAATTTTGTGTCACAACACCCAGATCCGAAACAAATATCTGTGGGTCACATAAATATTTTTCTCGGTGCGGGAATCGAACCCGCGACCTCTCGTTTCACAGCCGGCTACTCTACCCCTGCGGCATGGAAACTGCCCAGTTTATTAGTCAGTTGTAACATAATGATTTCTTAGGTTTACGTGAATATTATTCATTGAAATTAAACTATTTTTACGCATTCTATCACGATTTAGTTTTAATTTTTATGCCCGACGTTAGATACGAAGGTACGATACGAAGGTAGATAATGTAATATTAACATTTTTGGACAAATTACACCTTAGTCTGACCCGTGAACATGAAGGCTGCAAAGCTTTCGAAACGTCAGGCATAAAAATTAAAACCAAATCGTGATAGAATCCGTAAAAATAGTTTCATTTCAATCAGTTGCAACATAATAAAATGGTTGAGATATTTATTTTATATATCGCTTCTGCTTCCACCTGTCTTTAACCAACTCTAATATGGATTATGTGGGTGGCGCAACACAATTTTTTCACATGTTGTAAAGGGATTCGGCTTAAAAAAGGCAAAGGTGTAGTGTACATGATACCATGATACATTATACGTTTAGCTTATATTGAAGTTACGTGGATAGTCTGTCGCACTAATTGAATTCCAATGCAACACATTTAAAATAAAAGTTATGATTACCTGGGTTCAAATCCTCCTGAATTTTCTTCACCAGATTATCGACTCATGTATGCTTACAAGAAAAATGGGGCGATTTAACATTATAATACTTTAATGTTACATTTCGCTTTAAGACAGTCTCTAAAAACCCTGAATATTAAGGACTTTACAAGTTAAGACACAGTTTTAACGTCTTATGAAACATACATGAAAGACGTTTCAAACGTCTCATTACGTTCCAAAACAATAATTAGGCATGCGAGAAGCTTATTCACATCGCATCAAACCTTAATGAACTCTTAAGTACTTTCACGATCATCAAAAGGCGGTAAGTTCGTCAAAAAAACATAATTATACAAAACAAACTGTGTTAAACGAAGTCGCAACTGTGCCGCCTTTACGAACTTTAGAGAGAACAAATTATACCTGTTAGGTGTAATTAAGTTTCAAAGCTAAACAAACTTAAGCCAGGCTTTAATAATCTTTATTCTTGTGAAATTCTGGGCAAGTTCGGATTATGTGTTACTTCGAGACGAGGTGACTCTGGGTTGGAAAACGTGTATCAGTCGGATATCTGTTACATGCAATTAATATCTTCCAACATAATTTATACGGCTTATAAAATTTCGCGGAAGTGTTTAAAAGCTTACTTATATATCGTTCTTTCATTAATTATAATATTTATTTAACGGGATTTGTTGAAAATACGATGTTATTCTGCTCATACGGTGTGGCTAAAAATGCTGCCAAAAAAGATAGTTACTGTCTCTACTATACAAAAGACCACGTAAAGTATAGCAAGATGTTTTTAGATTTGCTATTATTTTCTAAATAAAAAAAAAAATAATCTCTTTTAATATCACTTTTAATATTAATCTCTTCGTAATACCTACTTTCATAAACATCCTAAGTAGCGTAGAAGTTACCATTATCATCAGTCAAAGGACGTCCATTGCTGGACATAGGCCACCCCCAAAGATATATAAGCTAAAGGCTCATTAAATATATGTAATAGTATGTATGTACTTCCAATGACTGCGTCGGTCTATTGGTAGAAGTTAGAGTAAAATACTAGTCCAACGCCAAGATTCATTTCAAGGAGTCCTACTGTGAATAGCAATTCATATGTCGTACTCGTAAGCAGCTGCTACGAAATATTAAGAGCATTTAATTTATTGCACCTAGCGTGAGGGCGTGAGCCTTTTCATTGCTCTTACAGTATTTCGTATGTCTCCTGACATCATGATTAAGTGAAATAAACGCAAGCGGTTATAACGTTAATGACAATTTTCTGGCGGTTTTTATGGTTAATGACATTTTACCTCTTTTTTCTGGCGGTTTTTATGGGGAATTGGAAGTAGGTATATATTTGTACTTTTAATAACTATTTTCACATTTTTGTGCATGTTGTAACTCATCTTTATATCAACAAACTTTATTTTAGTATGAAATCAATAACATAACATAACATAAGCTCACGTCTGTATCCCCGAAGGGGTAGGCAGAGGCGCACTAGAGAACTAGAACACCAACATTTCGCCGAGCTTAGTTCAGTTCCAGATGTGATAGGGGGCGAGCCTATCGCCATATCAGGCACAAATTCCAGACTCCGGGCTGATATGGAAAAATCCAGCATCACTTTGCCCGACCCGGGGATCGAACCCGAGACCTCAGAACCGTACCGAAATACCACCACACCACTGAGGCAGTCAATCAATAAGTGGGCATAATATATCACAAAGAATAATGTTTATAAGTAGGTATCATTTGTATAAGAAAAAAACGTTATAAACTGATGTAAATAAGCATTAATTATTTTAAAATAATGCGTTTTTATCGTAATCTGTCACGTACAAAACGCATTAACATGTAGTCATTTGTAAAATCTGTTATCTAGTATAAAATAAGTTATCCTAATATATACATCCACGTTCATAAAATAAATGTATCTAACGGTTTTAAAATGTAGCACAACATATTCGCCATTAACGTTGCAACAGTATTACGTATGATTTATTGACTAAGTTCGCAAACTATGCTGATAGTTTGGTATTCTGGAAGGTGGCAATATGGTTCTTGCATACATAGCCTGGCAAACGTTTATGTGTGGGTGGAGAAATTAAACAGAATAGTTTCAATATCTGTCGGATGTAAACAAAATAAACCGTGCAATAGTAATTACTATTATAATTCTGACATTAACTAACGCACAAGAAAAGCATCACGGATTTTTTTAGTTGGTATGGTCGGTAGCGTCGGCTTAATGCTGATGTGTCCAGAATAACCATTTATTCTCCCCCGGATTGGAAGGTAAAAAAAGGGTTAGAGGGAATTTGAAAGTGGCATTTGTGGTATTTGCTGATAAGCACGTATTAAGGGGAAGTTACATTCCCGAATAGATTTTTTTAATTTTTTTTTTATAGAAGAGGGGCCAAACGAGCAACTGGGTCACCTGATGTTGCTTGGGATTTATTTATTTATGTTATGGTATTAAGAAAGTCGTCTCATAGCCAAAATTGTTGTGTGTACATGATTTTTCTCATTTTCATCATCATCAACTTGATTATCCAACCACTATTGGGTATAGGCTTTTTTTCATGTTAAATGAACGGGTCATGTGTGGAGGTTCCACTGCTGCGTATATGCCTCTTTTTCATAACGCTACATTAAACGGTCCTATGGACCTAATTCACAAACGTCCGGTTGCCTCATTATGTCTGACGGGGCTGCTGGGCCACATATCTCTTGTCCAGCAATTGATGACTATTGTATGAAACTAAACTTGCCAGTGGCGCCAAGGACAACGCACAGAATCAGAAAAGCTTGCTAAGCTGTAGAACATGTAGCATGTAACGGGATGCATATTATGTTGACGCCATCATATCAGACACGCGATTAAGCACGTCCCGTGTAATCCAGCACTTAATACTGGTAGACAATGGACCACATGAGGCGCGACGGTTTGTTTTGTTTCCGATGGCTTCGGGTTGTCTTTTATTGAACTGGCCTGGGAAGGAAAGGAATTTTATCCTAATGTAACTTGATTGAGAAGATATCATATGAGTTTTAAGTGCATTATTACTACTTGGCGTTTTGCCAAATACATTAATTATATGTTACTATTTAAGTGTACCTGTACTCATTTTCGTTGTTTACGGCTGGTCTCAAGTGTTGGCTAAATAAAGTTTCTTTCTTTCTTCTTTCTTATTATTAGTATACTACCTCTACTACCCTGAATTCCACAGTGTGTTTATTGGTTTATTTTTTTATAGAAGGGGCAAAATAGCAACTGGGTTACCTGATGGTTGGCGGTTACACTTGTAGCAATATTCTCTCACATAGTGATTAATCTTTAGATACGATTTTTCGTAGTTAATGGGTTATAGATGACGAAGGCTAATTTAATTCCAGATATGACCGGAAAAATGTTTACTCCGATAGCATCGTGGCTAAAATGTACTGAATGATATCTAAAATTTTGTAATGTGTGTCCTGGGGCTTGGACCCTATCTGCGACCTCCGTCTTATTTCTTGACAGGCGTACATCTCTTCACGCTATCGTTACCTTTACGCCACTGCCGAAAAAGACAACCTGCCTAATTCAATAATTCAAAAATTGGGTCAAAATTTACGTCAGTACCTTCAATCAGATACACCAGATTTCGGCTAAAGTTAAACATTACCGGTTTTACTCATAATAACTTAGTGGAGTTTATAAAAGTTCGACAGTGACAACATGGCGGACCCTAAGAGTCTTTCATAATAAAACCCTTATTGAAGGTAAACCTATATTAGTAACATAGCCTATAAGTAAGAACTTCAAACTTGAAGCAGCTGATCGAAATGTTTTCGCTATCGAACGTTTATAAGCTCCACTAAGTTATTATGAATAAGACCGTTATAATAATACAACATTTTAACATAAATATACATTATTTATGCGTACTGACGAAACTGGTGGTTATGCTGATCTAATTTCATCATAAAATCCATCATAATACTCGCACAAAAAGCACAGTGAATGTGCGCAGAGGTCATTACTATCTAAATTAATATTCCATAGACAATAACCATCACAATGATATATATTTATGTGGTAATCATGTGCGAATGGCACTCTGGTGAACTATTGCATCAATTTTGAAGATTGCTTTTTGCAATATATCATTATTTATACATTGTTTAACTTCTGTATTGCTTTTATTACCATGTTCTGAATTTATATCAGTTTTTTTAGCAGAGATTCGTAAACGGGCAGGTGGGTCATCTGATGCTAAAGTATCGTGATTTATTGATGATAATCAAGAATAATCCTCTAGGTTATCTCGGTTACTCTCGTTCTTCTACGGATCTCCTCATTCTTGGTTTGATCTCGTAGTGTACCACCGAGCATAGTCCTCTCCATAGCTCCAAAGTTCTCGAGTGGAGACCACGTACCGGCAAGCGCAGCGTAGGACGTCCACCTACAAGGTGGACCGACGACCTGATAAAGGTCGCAGGAAGTCGCTGGATGCAGGCCGCTTCCAACAGGTCGATCTGGAAATCTTTGGGGTAAGCCTATGTTCAGCAGTGAACGTCCTATAGCTGATGATTATGATGATGATGATGAATCAAGAATATAATTACTTAAATGAAGTATTGCACATATAAAGTTATTATATCTAGTTCCATACATAAAATTCATGAATTACTGTAGTTCCAATGGAGTACATGGTACTACTAGGAATAAACTGTGTAATCTTACTCACCGAGCTTCAAGTCGAAATTATATAAATACAAGTAAAAACGTTGCGTCAGGTATATAAGCTTGAGTAACATCGATATGGGACTTTATCTGACCATGTTTATGATTCATTTCCTAGTGAAATTCACATGCACTGACATCTGTAGACATTTCCTAAAACTGTTAATATCTAGGCACGTCTCTAGCAAGGTACCGAGGCTTTTGATAATATTACGAGTACATAACGTCGAATAAATTCGTGCTGAACTTAGGTCAATCAGATTACTGGTGATTTCGTTGGCCTACATCCATTTCTTCGCGGAGTTGTGATTTCACGTTTCGTGCACTGAATTCTGTTTGCTATCATCGATGATACAGAATTTTAGAGCACGTTTCACAGATTTTATGTATCGATAACTTTAGAGATGTTATCTATTATGTTGTACAATCGGATTGTCTTTGTTATTAAAGTTATATTACAAAATTAGGATTATATTTTGTTTGTCTTGTAGAGCGAAAGCCACTTTGAAGTTTCAAAATTAAATGGACCAATTATTTTATTTTGTGTCTTTTGTCTAACGAGATTGTACAGCCGCTTTGACAAGCGCTAAACTTTATTGTTTGGTATTTTTAATATTTAGCTTAATGTGTTGTCAACTATAATTTTTCTTCTTATCATAACAATACGTCGTTCTTACTCTTTGTTCATCTGCCTTTATGCCACGCGAATGAGATGTCGACTCAGGATACTTTTCAAGCATGCTGACAGGATTATGCTTAGTTTTACGGCAGCCTATTTGTCTAACGTTAACCCTATCTTTGAGATCTCGTCCCGGGAAAACCCTTTTAGAAAAACTATTTTGAGATTCGAACCCAGAAACTCCCGATCCATAGCCCATACATGCTGCAACTAGACTAAGGTGCCATTCTTACTTTCTTTCTAGCTGCCCTTATCCCACCTTAATGTGGGGTCGGCGCAACACACTTTTTCAAGCATGTTGCAGAAAGGATTTGGCTTAGTTTTTACGACTGGCTGCCTGTCTGGCATCAATCCCTTCTGAGGACTCCAGTTCCGGTCAAATTAAATTAGAAATTCACTTTGCCCGACCTGGGAATCGAATCGACCTCCCGGTCCACAGCCCATAGCTGCCGCTAGACCAAAGCGCCATTCTTACTACAAGTATAAATATCCTATATTCAATTTCCGACACATGATACCCCATATATTTAGCAAATTCTATCTTTACACACAATTTCCTTATTCAACTACATTCCGGAAGATTTACGGCCGTCCCGGTATCGTACGGCTCTAAAATCTTTAGAGGAACATCGAACTATGTGTCAGAATGTAACCGCAGGAACGGTTTACCGGGATATGGTGGGTTGCGATAACAGAGGCCCAAACACGAACCACTTTCGAGTACGTATACGAATGGAGCTTGAACGCGTGATTATGATATTAGTATCCCAGTAGATTTTGTCACAGTATTCGAAAACTATGATAATTGCCATCTCCCCATACTCGTTTCAGTTTGTTTGTAGTTTCCGTAAGTGGTAGTCAATTGTATGGAGAAAATTAAAACTATCGAACAAGAACTTGCAAAAATAATATCGTAGTAGGGTAAAGGGGGAGGGGGGGGGGGGTACACAGGCTGAGAACCATAAGTTCAGCAAATCTCAATTTTCGAAAAGTTACGTTTTTAAAGTTGTATAGCGACAGGATCACCACATATCAGGTGATGTTATGAAAATAAGCTTGTCGAAACGTGGGTGCCCTAATTCTCTAGTTCACTTCTAATAATTCTTCATCCATGCAGGTGCGATCTTAACTCATTCGATTCGAATACTCTCTCGCAAGGTATTCGTGCTAACGCCTCAGATTCCCGTAAAAGCATTCGCTCGAGATACGACAGTAAATGTAATCTGTTTGTCCTATCAGCACCGCAAATGGGTTGCAGACGTCGGGTGACTCGGATCTAGGAATTTTGCTATCGTATAAGCTCTTTTAACATATTTTAACCTCTGTCGATATGTGAATGTGTGGATGTAAACAATTTGTTATATCGCATGACGGTAACGTTTACGATTAAACGTGTGCGTTTACGTAATTCGAAATTCCTTGAACCTCGTAAATGCAGAAATTATGTGGGTATTAAACGCCATCAAACCCTGGCTAGCGATATTTGCGTTAGAGTTATTTCGATCGAGTTCAGTGACAGTGAAATTTTCAAAAAGGAATATTTTCAAATAGTTTGTCTTTCGATTAATATTTAAAGTTGACAATAGTGCTAAGTTAACATCTAACATAAGCTCAAGCCTATCCCTAATCCCCTAATCCTAATCCCCGGTACCTACCCCTTCTACCTAGACCGCCTATAGACACCCAAGACACAAAAATAATCATGGGTGCGTTGCCAACCTAAAAGGAATGGATGAGAAGGGAAAAGGGATTGGGAAAAGAATGGAGGGAAATAGGCCACCGGAAATCTCACTCACGCGTCTCGCAGAAAACGCAAACGTATCAAATATATAACGTATCAAATATAATAGTGGTATCAAACCGGTCGAGCCGGCCCATTCGTGCTGTAGTTATGGTCTACAGCGTGGCTCTACCACTCCAAAACCTATCTTAAAATGGAGTCAGGACTACATTTCTGTGACTCTTTAAAAAAAGAACTCCTTCTTTTGAAAGTCGGTTATAATGAACATTGTATATGGACCAATAAGTCACCGACATTTATAACAGCGTAAGATACTTATTGCCCTGATTATAATGATTACTTCGGCTAGAATTTCCTTCGAAAGCCAATTTGTCTTGCAGCTAGACACTTTAAAATGCGTTTACCGCAGCGGGGTGCAGCGAGATTGTAACTTTTCATACTTATAAAGTTAAGATATTGGAGATTTACGGTCTTAGGAAACCGCATTAAACGAAATTTAATTTTTAGATAAATCGTTTAAGATTGTAATTGCGCCTCATCCTACCCTTCGGTGATAACAGGCGGAAAAATTTCATTCCACCTAACCTTATCTTTTACCTTTTGCAAGCATGTTGCAGAAAGGATTGGGCTTAATGTATACGCCGGCCACCTTTCTTCCTTTCTTGGGGTATTCAGATTCAAACTCTCATATACGCAGCCATAAGACCAAGGAGGCGTGAGTAAATTTCATATTAAAACCGCGTCACCTGCACTAAAACATTACACAAAGCACCTACATGTATTTTTTATCTATGGTCGAATGTTCTACGAGTACCCTTAGTACGAGTTAATGCTTCTCGAAAACTATGATAGTTATCGCTAAATCTCTATACATTTGTTTAGTTCATTGTAGTTTCCGCAAGCGGCGCTACAATTCAAATGTATGGAACTTTAACGATAAAGCATTAACTCGTACTCGTACTGCCTCGGTGGCGTGGTGGTATTTCGGTACGACTAACGTCCTGATGTCTCGGGTTCGATCCCCGGGTCGGGCAAAGTGATTATGGATTTTTCCATATGAGCCCGGAGTCTGGAATTTGTGCCCGATATGGCGATAGGCTCGCCCCCTATCACATCTGGGACAGAACTAAGCTCGGCGAAACGTGGGTGTACTAGTTCGCTAGTGCGCCTCTGCCTACCCCTTCGGGGATACAGGCGTGAGCTTATGATGTATGTCGTACTCGTTTTCGAGAAGCATTAACTCGTACTAGGGGTGCAGGAGACAACTGAAATCATTGTATTGCGTGTGTGTTTTGTTTCGAGAAAAACTAATGCAGGAGACACGACTTTATACAAACAAACAACAACACCCAGACCCGAAACAAATATCTGTGGACCACGCAAACATAATTATGTCTCGTTGTGGGAATATAACCTGCGGCTTTACAGCCGGTTATTCGTCTACTGCGCCACGGAGGCTGTCAAAATGTAATGTCACGTTAAAAAGCTACCAAGTCATTACAAATTAATACTATGAGTCCCTCGTGCGAAATTTCACGAAAATATGAGGAAACTGCTGTTATTGTTCATTGGCTTCCATCCAAAAAGGTTTTATAAGTAAAAACATCGCGTATGCATATTTTACATTATTCTCCATATATTCCAAACATTGGGATACCATTGAATATAACATTGAATATAGGTGAAATATAACATTGAATAACCTGGCTAAGTGCGTGTCTAACCACGTTCATAACAAAGGGTTCCGTAGAAGGCATGAATGTTATTGTCTTTAACTGATACAGTACCTAGTCCAGGGGATAGAATCATCATAATAATGTATACAAAAACTCATGACCGCCACAAGTAATTACTATTTCGTCGGCGTGATTGATATTTATAATTGTACCTATATCATCATCATCATCAGCCATAGGACGTCTACTGCTGAACATAGGCCTCCCCCAAAGATTATACCTATATAGCGATGATAAATTACAGCTTACTGATACTCTCTCTGGGCTAAACCACGCTCAGACAGACAAAAGACAGTCAGTCGGACGACACTATAAGGATTCTACTTTTGCCATAGCAAAAAAAAATCGACGTAAAGTGCCAGCTTGCTGTCGTGTTTCGTTCGGTGAGTGAGATTTCCGGTGCCCATTTCCCTATTCCCTTTCCTAATCCATTTTCCCTCCCCTTCCATTCCCTTCTTTTAGGTTGGCAACGCACCCACGATTCTTTTTGTGTCTTGGGTGTCTATGGGCGGCGGAGATCACTTACCATCAGGTGACCAATCTGGTCGTTTGCCAATCTCTGCTATAAAAAAAAAGCTACTGAACCCTAAAAATGAAGTTACATTTTCCCTCACGACCGCACGCTTCCATTTCTTGTTACATAAAATTCAGGCGTCATTACTGGCACTCGGGTACAACACCGCAAGTGGCATAGTGTTTATGAGCTTAAATCAATGGCGGGATTACGTGACTTCACTGACCAAATTGCTGTGCGGTTTTTGCAGGGTTGCCTTTTTTATCTTTTTATGCTCATTACATTGTGTGAGCTCTGTATGTTATCATACTAGGGAGATGATATTAATTTCTTGCTCCACGTTTACACCTATTCGAATTTCACATGTTTTCAACAATATTAGTAGAAGAATATATATCTTTTTGCAGAGACTAGCAAACGAGAGATGGGTCACCTGATGGTAAGTGATCTCCATTGTTAAGAAAAGGGATGGGAAAGGGAGGGGGGAAATGGGCCACCAGAAATCCCACTCACTGAACGAAATGCGACAGCAAGCTACCACTTTACGGCGGTTTTCTGTGAGACAGTGGTATCAAACCGGTCGAGCCGGCCCATTCGTGCTGTAAATATTACTGTCTACAACGTGGCTCTACCACATCCATCCGTCCATTTTAATTTTGACATGTTCACAATAAAATATGTGAACAAAGAATAAAGATATCTTTTCATAGGTATCAATCGTCTTAATCTCTATTTAATTTTGTCCATGTCAATTTGATCTAACAAGTCGTACATACTCGTTCAGTACTTTTTTGTATTAGTCACATTAAACAATCCACTGTGTATAGATGAATACTGTATCTATTGAACTGGATTCAGCGATTGACTAGGAAGAAAAGCATCTTAATAAATACTTGATGTTCTCATCAATCTTTCTTTCTTTCTTTCTACCTGGCGTTATCCCAGCCTTCTGTCAGGGTCCGCCTTCCTATTTAAACGTTTCCACTTCGCCCGGATCATTTTTTCTCTATGTCTCATCCATCAATTAAATAAAATGTTAATTATATCTTGACAATTGTATTTATCTTCAACAAGTTTTGTCGAAAACACGTTCGCATTCATTAAATATATTTATATTTCTATAACGTCGTCCTTTGAATTATCACACTTGTGCATAGTCTTAGCTATTGATGTCACTCTAAGAGCGTTAAATCCAAATGTGAGCCTTTTAAAACGCCTTTGTAAGGTGCTTTGCATTTAAAACGTCATAAACGTAATTATAATTCAGCACGTGCAGAATGTAATAATTTAGCAGCGGTCGACAACCTTAGGTCTCCGTGATCCAATTTGTTGGTCTCCTGAGAAGCGTACCGTGAAGGTTCCGCATGACAAGTGATAGGGGCTCCGCATCGAGCCAGAGTAAATAAAACCGAGGTTTTATTCCCTTTCCATTCCACACTTCAAGGTTTTGATTGGGGATTGATTAACTTTGTGAAGGGTTCATTGATTTTTCTTGGGAATCTAAATCTGTTTTCTTTACGAGTTGTGTGTGACTTAGGAATATTACAAGGGCCAGGTAAAAGAAAATTGAGGGACAGAATTATAAATAAAACTAATTATTGCTCGCGACTCCGTTTGCATGGAAATTAACAAATCTATCTCACGAGACGTACACTCCACACTCCGTGTGTGGATCGCGTTCCAGGATCAGCCAGTGTACTTCCGGTTCTCTCGAGGGGCTTGCGGCATGACTTGATGGTTGGTTGATGGTTTGTATGGGGGTATTCCGTATTCCTGTATCTGCATCGGTCATCCGCCTGTCTTGTCGCAAACCTCTCGATTTGCTTCTGCCCTCTTCGGATTTAGAGAGTGAAGAAGCATAAATAGGCTGGCATGATGGCGATCACTAATAAACTCATTGTTTGTCAGAGATCGCTAGTTTTTTGGACTGCACTACACTTACCATCAAGTATGTGTGTGCACTTTGCCGTGCCCGGATAAAAAAAAAAACTAGCGTGTTACTCGCTAGTAGCTTTCCATAGGTGAAAGAATATTTGATACGGTTCAGTAGTTTTCGCGTCTATTCATTAGAAACAAACATATAAAAAACAAATTTACTCTTTATAACATTAGAATTTAAATAGAACTAATGTATAAAATTCATTTCGCGTCGGATTTTCTGATCAAAACTAGTTTTATAGTGTAAATGATACGCTAAAATGTAGTGAAAACTGAAAGACAGTTTTCTCGTATTGTATGAAGACATAACAACTTACAACAGTATTAGGTGCACTCGATAGATTAATGCGCATGCCGCGTGCCTACGATTCGTATTCGCTTATCATAGACAACGCGAATGATAAATGTGCTTACAGAATGCCCATTCAGATCAGATATTGGTAGAATGGCGTCGTTATTACGTGCTTTGTGTCTGAAGGATGGATAGTGAGGAGTAGATCATCGGCTCTCGTCTGTATCCCCGAAAGGCTAGGCAGAGGCGAACTAGAACTCGAACACCCACCATTCGCTGAGCTCACTTTCGTCCCAGACGTGATAGGGAGCGAGCTATATCGAGCAAAATTTCGACTTCGCACTGATATTGAAAAACACTTAACGTAGAAACATATCACTTTACCCGACCCGAGGGTCGAACCCGAGACCTTAGGACGGTAGTCAAACTACGCACTCCCCGGTGTAACTACGCCACCGAGCTAGGAGTAAATAAATGAGTTTCTACGTTTACAATAAGGTTATACCTATGCTGTACTCTGCAACCAAAAATCCAGACACCTACATTTTAGACTGTTTAGATGTTCTAAGATAGGGTATTTTCACGGTTCAAAGAATCGATAGCAAACCTATTTGTCTATCGCGCGCAATCACCATTAGTTTTTGGATGGAGGCCAAGTGTATTTGTTGGTGCCGAGGCTTTACAAATTACTTTGTATTTATTCTTATAAAGTATCCTGCTATAATAGTTGAGTGGTAGAGCCACGCTGTAGACAATTACGTCTACAGCACGAATGGGCTCGACCGGTCTGGTACCACTCTCGTCTCGTCGTCACGTCTCGCAGAAAACCGACGTAAAGTAGCAGCTTGCCTTCGCGTTTCGTTTGGTGAGTGAGATTTCCGGTGGCCCAATTCCCCCTCCCTTTCCCAATTCCTCTTCCCTCTCCTTCCATTAAATCCTTTTGGGTTGGCAACGCACCCATGATTCTTTTTTGAGTCTCGGGTGTCTATGGGCGGTGGAGATCACTTACCATCAGGTGACCCATCTGCTCGTTTGCTATTCTCTTCAATAAAAAAAAAATAGTCGTCTCGTTAGTCTAGTGGCAGCATATATGGGCTGTGGACCGGGAGCTCCTGGATTAGATTCTCAGGTCGGGCAAAGCGAATTTTCGAATTTAATTTCCCCGGGACTGGGTCCCTCAGAGGGGGTTGACGTCAGTCAGGCTGGCTGTAGTCAGTCAGCTGGTCGTAAAAACTAAGCTGTATCCTTTCTGCAATATGCTTGAAAAAGTGTGTTGCGCCGACCCCACATTAAGGTAAGATAAGCAGGTAGAAAGAAAGAAAGAATCCTGCTATAATAATACTGTAAGGGTACACGATATTATATTATGTGTATCCTAAGAATATTGGCGAAAATTTACATTAAGAAAAATCCTAATAAATCCGGTGATCGCGTTATATGTTCAACCAGTATAGATTCAGTAAAATAGGCCGACAAAATAATGATATAGTTCACGAACAGTTTTGGAAAAATGAAATATATTGTGACTTAAAAACTTGAACATGATAACAAAATAATAGCGTATCATATTCCGAGGACAATATTTAAAACAAAATAAGTAAAAAGTTCTATGGATCATATTACAGCATGACATACAACCGGTAATACAATTGGTTTCTACAAAATTCCCGAATGAAGCGTTATTCATTTCGCTCTTGTGTTTCGCATTTATCGAGATTTACGGTGGGATTAATAAGTGTTAAAGAATAAATTTAACCCGCGATATTTCACCCTTTTCATGTAATAAATGATGACAAATTTAACACATTCGTTTTTTTGCTTACAAAAGCACTGGTCATGTATTTCGTAGCATATTACAACGAAATATTTCACTTTTATCCTTTGTAAAGCATTATTTACCTGACAATGTGTAGCTTCTACTAGCTGTGACGATTATATCGAACAGTTGAGAATTATATGAATTGTGACTAATTTAGTATTTAACCAAATGTTTGTGGCATGGGATGTTTTTTCCGTATGTTGGAACAGCAGGTCCATTCTCTAAGGTTTCATTTGTGAAAACAACGTTGCGGCATCGTTGCGGCAACGATGTTTCATGTTTGTATTAAGCAAGGTACAAAGCGCACGCACTAGCGCTATGCGTGATGACGGCGCTTATGCGAACTAGCTCTCTCGAGCGAGGCGTTTGACATAAATGTATGGAAAATGGTATTCTCTAAGACCCAACAACGTTGAGCGCTCCATCGATCTCAACGATGTGCGCTGCGGGAGCTCGTCGTCGATCGCAACGTTGTGGCGTTTCTTAGAGAATCGACCTGCAGGCTATGAGATGTATTTTTTTCATAGTTGCTGACACCCGATAAAAAGACTCTACGGGCTTTAACAAAAAATGGCTCTTATAAACCACATTTTGTGATATTAAAACGAATAAGCTTAGACGAATAAGCATATTTTTCCGGACGAGTGCGCTGTGATGTAATAATGAACATTTTTTAATTGGGTCAGTAGAGTTCACGTTAGCGCTTTTCCATATTTATATCAAGATTTATAGCTGGATTATTGGACCGGACATTATTTTAGCAAGATATGTATATGAAATTATGTCGACTAACAGAAGAAATATGTATATCGGCGCAAAATAGCAAGCTTATTTAAAAAGCCGTTGTTATTTCACGTTATTAATTTGTTTTACAATTGTTAAACTGCTGAAACCTTAAAAGATTCTAAAAAGTTAAAATAATCGTTATAATTATTTCTTTGCCATTCGATATTCGGTATCGAGTAGGTAGTTGCAAATATTACACCCTATAAAAGGAGTGTTCAGAGCAGATTCGACACAGTCGTGCTCCGGCACTCGGACTGTCCACATCCCTGACTAGACGGTGCTCTTGAGCACCGTTAATAAAGGGAGTTAGTGAATTTCAGTGTTCACAGTTGATAAATAACATGAGTAATCATCTTATTATCAAAAGTGACGTCAGTCATGCTGACGTCACCGTTTTTAAAAAACAACGTTAGCGTTGGCCCTCCGACATCAGAAGTGGGATCGCTATCCCACTCATTTAACTTGAACCTTTCTGCCCTGATACTTTCAATCCGACTGATACTTTCAATCCGACTGATACTTCAATCCGACTGATACTTCAATCCGACTGATACTTCAATCCGACTGATATTTCAATCCGCCTGATATTTCAATCCGACTGATACTTTCAATCCGACTGATAATTTCAATCCGAGATACTTTCAGTTCGATCGATACTTTCGAAGTAGTTTTCCAGGGCCTTTGTGGACCACGGTCAATAATAAAGGCCCAGGCCACAGCATCATCCTTCCCAGTTCCTTTAGAACCCCTGTGGACCACGGCGTAAAGGACCGCTCAGAACCACAGCATCATCCTTAACAATAAAAAAAAAAAAATTGTGGACCACGGCGTAAAGGACCGCTCAGAACCACAGCATCATCCTTAACAATAAAGTGCATAAATGCGTGGAGTATTTGCACTAGTGCATTAATGTGTGGAACATTTGCACAAGAAAAAAAAAAACCTTTTCAGAGCCTCTGTGGACCACGGCGTACAGGACCGCTCAGCGCCACAGCATCGACCCTTCCCGTTCCTTTAGAACCCCTGTGGACCATTATCCCGTAAGAAAAGTGCATAGATGCGTGGAGCATTCGCACTCTGACTGATTCATAAAAAGTGCATTGTGTGGAACATTTGTACAAATGTTTATAATATGGTCTGGCAAGGCTGGTCGGATACCTCCTCTAAAAACCATATAAACCAGGGCACGTGGTGCCCCTTAATATCCATATTTTAATTTGTGTGCAATTTCATCTCAGAATTCAATGCAAAAACAAAACTACCTGATTTATGGTCAGGATTGATCGAGACGGTGTATGTGACACTGTTGCAGTCATTTTTGAAGTCTAAATGTCAACGTTAGTGATCATCTTTAAAAATCGTAAGTGGTCAATTTGAAAAATCCTGAGTGGTCAATTCGGGAAATTGTTTTGTGAGCTAGGTAATTTTGCCCGCTGAGTTTGTTTCGCCGGGTCTTCTCAGGCAGGGCCGCGTTTGGATCCGGTGGTAGATTAAAAAAAAAAATCGGAATCTTAAATTCGCAATAATAAACGAGGCCTTTCAAAATGACCGTATCGGCGTACAACCATGAGCTTTCAATAAGAGCACGTGCTATTTCAAATGAAAAGAAAGAAAGAAAAAGAAAAGAAAAAGAAAAAAAAAAAAAAATTGTTCTACGAGTATTCACAACAAATTACAAGGCTGGTGCAGAGCACGCACCGCCTATCAGAATGGCCGTATCGGCGCAAAATAGCAAGCTTATTTAAAAAGCCGTTGTTATTTCACGTTATTAATTTGTTTTACAATTGTTAAACTGCTGAAACCTTAAAAGATTCTAAAAAGTTAAAATAATCGTTATAATTATTTCTTTGCCATTCGATATTCGGTATCGAGTAGGTAGTTGCAAATATTACACCCTATAAAAGGAGTGTTCAGAGCAGATTCGACACCACATTCCGCTCTTGGCAGCGGTCGCTCTCGGACGTATTGTCACTGCACCTGCAGTGATTTTACAACCGATTACCGGCCTGTTTGTCAGGTCGGATTGCAGCCCCGCGCTGCCGTCTCGGTAATCCGACCATAAAACAAAGCTCCGCTTTGTTTTGTCGGTTACCAGACAAAGGGCCCATCCGCGTCCTTTTCAGGACAGGGATTAGCCCGAATTTTTCGGTATTGTTTTATTGTCCCCTTCAGGGAATTAGCTCGGTGGTAAACCTCACGGTGTCAACAAGCCGATAGCTAGCGGTGACCCGGCCCGCGCCACGCCCCCTCAGGGCTGAAGCAAGCCGGACGGGTGCGGACAAGGAATTAGTGGAGGCACACCACTCTTTCCCCCGCATATCTCCTTCCCAACCCTACCCATCCCGATTTCCATCCCGTGTATCCGGTTGAGTGTGCGGTCCTCGGACCAATACCACTTACGGTGCACGGACTGTTAGGAACCCTTTCGCACATTAAGATTGGCAAAGGGATACCAGCTTAGGGCACACCTAATTTTAAGTACACCCCCCCTCGCCTATACCCGGCGAGGAGGGTCATTCACATACTCAGCCCCGGGCACACCCACCCGGGGACGTAAATTCACGCGTCCCACCGCGACCCGCGACCCGCGATCCGCGACCGTACGTCAGTGCGAGCGCCGCCCGGTTTCTTGTGTGTTCTTTCCCGGGCGGAACGCACCCGCGTCGGAACACACTCGCGCCTTAAAATTAAAAACAATTTCCCAAGCACTCGCGATGGCCCCGCCAAAACAGAAGTTTGTCGTGGCCCTCGCGAAGGCGGCGGAAAACCCGCTCGCGTGGGCTCGTATTGAATCTCTCTTTAGAGAGATTATGCCGGACCTGTTTGCCGACGAGACGGAGAGCCCGTCAACGGACGACGGACCCTCCGCCTCGCCCACCGCTCCCTCGGGGCCCATCGCTACGGCGATGGAAACCGACTCACCCGCATCCACCAAGAGGCCCGCGGCTTCTTCAACCTCCGGCGATTCTCGGTCGGAATCGTCGTCATCCGAACAGGATGACGAAGGTTTCACGACCGTGAAGCGCGGGAGGCGAAAGAAGCCGCGATCGGCCACCGCCGTGTCGGTGTCAACTCCGGCGCCCTCTGCACCGGCCTTCGACACCGACTCGCCGGCTTCCCCCTCACCCCCGTCCTCACCAGCCGCACCCTCGCAGCCCTCCGCTCCCTCTGAGCCAAAGGGCAAAAAACCTCCCCCAATCAACATCCGCGTCCCGGATGGTAGCTCCTTACCCACCCTTCTCGCGAAAATACAGTCTCAGGGCATCACCCTGAGAAACAATAGGTGGAATAGCCTCCACAAAACAGTCACCGTCATGCCGGATACGGTGGCCGACCACCGCGCCCTTACCAAGTGGATGTCTTCCGGAGACATCAACTATTACACTTACGCCCTCCCCGAGGAGCGCACCTACCGCTTTGTTATACGCGGAATCCCCCTAGAAATGTCGACCGATGAAGTCACATTAGGCCTTCAAGAGAAAGGCATCTCTTGCGTCCGGGTTACCCGTATGCACCGTCCCGCCCGCGCAGACGCCACTCAGCAGCCCTACGAGATGGTCCTCGTAGAATTGGAGACCCCCGCTGATGCCAAACATCTGTTTGCCATCAGCGACATTCTTGGATTCCGCGGCTTCACCGTGGAGACCCCCCACCGCAAACGGCTAATCGGGCAGTGCCACAACTGCCAACTGTATGGCCATTCATCGCTGCGTTGTCGCATGCCCGCCAGGTGCGTCAAGTGCCTCGGAAATCATGGAACTGCACAGTGCCCACGTCCCAAAGATAGGACCCAGTGCACGGAGCCGCCTTCGTGCACCAATTGCCGCCAAGTAGGCCATCCGGCTAGTTATCGTGGGTGCACGCATGCCCCCAAAAAACCGACCCGAGCTCCTAAAGCTCAACCCCCCAAGGCCCCTCAGGCTAAATTCATCCCTGCACCCATCCCGGCGCGCAACCATTGGCAGTTGCCAAGCAAGCAAGCCGAAGAGGTAGCAGCCACCACCCAGGCCCTCGGCGGAGTCACTCCCGCCACCCCGGCCACACCTCCCGCCACTCCCAGTCAACCCACCGCGGTTCCTACCACTCCTGCTCCAGCTCCCACTCCTGCGGCCTCCCGGGCTAACCCTCCCAGGGCAGCCCAGCCGCGCCCCAAAAACCCTGCACCCCCTACCGCGGCGGGTCGCACACTCTCTAAGGCTGAAGTAGATGCCATCTACGACGCCATCATAAACCCCCCGATCGACTACTACACCCTTATCTCTGATAAAATAAGGGAAATAGCAGCCAAGGGCCACCCGGACGCAAGACTGGTGTCTGAGTTAGAACTTCTGTATAGGGAACAGCGATCCTACATCGCTGACTTAATTTTACCGCCTTCCGATGGCTAACAACAATAATATTTTTTCCCCCCCGTCGCGGACCAAGCCTCGCTCCCTCAGAGTGGGCTTTTTCAATACCAATGGTATTCGCGGCCAATGTGCCGAAATCGCACACTTTGTCCGCGATAACAATCTGGACGTTTTCCTCATCCAGGAAACGTTCCTCAAACCTGCTCACCGAAACCCTAATATCCCCAATTTCAAAATGGTGCGGAACGACCGCACTACTGGCCCTTTTGGTGGCACCCTAATATACTTTAAAAGGTCCCTGCACTGCATACCTCTAGACCCCCCCAAAAACCTGACGAACATTGAGGCTTCAGTCTGCAGGCTAGCAATGACAGGACATCCGCCGATCACTATCATCTCGGCTTACCTCTCACCCAAAAAGGAGCTTCACTCCAATGAAATTTCGACCCTACTGAGCATGGGGGAGTCTGTCCTTCTGGCGGGCGACCTCAACGCGAAGAACACGCTCTGGAACTGCAACTCTACCAACAGCAGAGGTGCAGCACTAGAGCGGTGTTTAGACACTATTGATATGGAAATTCTAGTTCCATCAGAACCCACCCATTATAGTACAATTAACGACAATCACCGACCTGACATACTCGACATAGCGCTTGCAAGAAACGTATGCCTACGCGTGCGTTCCATGCAGGTGCTACAAGAGTTGGACTCTGACCACAGACCTGTGATCCTAGATCTAGTCCCTATAAACGGTCCCACAGACACAGGTCCTAACGTACCGATGAAGGTGAAAACGAACTGGCGTCTCCTAGGCACCAAGCTCGAGGACACCTCATCCCCTGATCTCTCCGCGATCCCGACCAACATAGTTACTCCTGAAGAGACGTCCGGCGCGATTCGCTCCTTCACCGCACATATCCAAAACGTCGTGAGCGACAGCTCCGAGAGGGTGCCGGAGGCTATGCTTAGCCATTGGCACCTTCCCGAAGACGTGAAATGTGTGGTGAGGAGGCGAAACGCCGCGCTGAGAGCCTGTAAGACGAATCCCTCCCCGGATCAACGGCATCTAACGCGTTTCCTCCAACGCGAGGCCAAACGTCGCATCCAAGAGGCCGTCGATTCGAGGTGGGAAACTCACCTATCAGAGCTAGATCCAACTCACCAGGCTTTCTGGCAGTTGTGCCGTTCCTTCAGGAGAAATGATACAGTCACCATGCCCCCGCTCAATCGTCCGAATCAACGCCCGGCGTTTGACGACGACGAGAAAGCGGAATTGCTTGCCGACAGCCTGGAGGCTCAATGTTCACTCACCTCAGTTCCCATTGACCCAGAGCATCTCGTTGCGGTTGACACTTTTGTCGAAAGTAGGAACGCAATCCCGCCGCCACCGATACCGATACCGGTTCCGCGTCCGCGCCCGACAAACGTCGACCCGGATGTCGACCAACCGCTCGACCCACTCGCGCCGGTGACAATCGAAGAAGTCAGTTCTCTGATCAAGGCGCTCAAAAGACGAAAAGCCCCCGGGGGTGACGGTATATCCAATAGAGTCATGAAAATGCTCCCGGAGCATCTAGTTAAAATTCTCGCTGACATCTTCAATGCAGCGTTCCAAAACAGCCTCTTTCCAGACGTCTGGAAAGAGGCGGTTGTGATAGGTATTCACAAGCCGGGGAAACCCGCTTTCGAACCCTCCTCTTACCGTCCCATCAGTTTACTCAGCGCTCTGGGTAAACTCTACGAGCGAATCGTCCTCGATCGCATCAAGATAGTCGCCCACCTTCACCATCTGCTCCCTCCAGAGCAGTTTGGTTTTCGTAGTAGGCACAGTTGCGTGAATCAGATCCTCCGCATCACGGAGCATGTCCACGACAACTTTAGGCGCGGAAACCCTACCGGTGCTCTTTTCTTTGATATTGAAAAAGCATTCGACAAAGTGTGGCACAACGGCTTGCTCTACAAGTTGTATACCTTCAATGTGCCCACACAGCTCGTGCACATCATACGAGAATTTTTGTCGAATCGCGGTTTCAAATATCGCGTGGAGGGAACTCTTTCCTCCCGACACACCATCACTACCGGAGTCCCACAAGGCTCCGCTTTGTCCCCTTTTCTTTTCTCGCTATACACAAGCGATATTCCTAAACCGAAAGACGCCCATCTGGCGCTCTTCGCTGACGACACGGCAATCTACGCTTCACGTAGAGACCCGGACAAAGTGATTCGCATTTTGCAAACCGCAGCCGATGAACTCGGTGAGTGGTTCCGCAAATGGCGAATCACTGTCAACCCCGCCAAAAGTCAGGCAATTCTCTTTACCAAGAGAATTTTCACCCAAAAGCCTAACGCTTCAGTCACCATGGCCAATAAGGCTATCCCTTGGACCAACAACGCCAAATATCTAGGAGTCAACCTTGATCGGAGACTGAACTTCATCACTCATGTAAATGCGGTACGCGCGCGAGCCGCAATCGCGTTAGCACGATTACATTTTCTCTTAAACCGTAAGAGCAAGTTGTCAGCCCGCAACAAGATTAGGATCTACACAACGTGTATTAGGCCGATAATGACTTACGCGTCGCCCGTGTTCGCTCACATACCGCCCGCTCGACTTAAGCGTATGCAAGTCCTGCAAAACGTCTTTTTAAGACGAGCGCTTAACGCTCCGTGGTACATACGTAACCACGACCTCCACGTGGACACCAACTTGCCGACCATCAGGCATTTTATGCAGATGGCTAGCAGACGCTACTTCGATCGGGCGGCACACCACCCAAACACGCTTGTCCGTCAAGCGTCAATATACACTCCATTTGACCGTGCGAAATGGAGACGTCCTAGATCCGTTTTGTCAGACCCTGATGACGCCATCACTCTGGCCATTCAACGTAAGATCGAGCATCTTAAATCGCTCCCACACTCCACACGACCGATGTTCCGTCCCCGCCGACGAGGACCACGCCGCGCTCCCAGTAGCAGCCCCCCCGACCCTGTTAACAATTCCGGCCCGCGTGCCGATGACAGAAATGGATAGTTAGGAAAACACGTCCACACTCCCCTAATCGTTGATGTCTTCAACATCACCCTCTCAGTGACCGCCCTGAGCCGAGGTTCGTAACCCGTTAGTGGGTTGCCCTCAGCGTGGTCACCTAACTTTATGGGTTGAGCGCACCTGCGTTCCTCCCAACAGACCGGTGTGGCTGAATTTGCCGACTCGGTTAGGCAAGCAGCTGTAGGGCCATAAAAAAAAAAAAAAGATTCGACACAGTCGTGCTCCGGCACTCGGACTGTCCACATCCCTGACTAGACGGTGCTCTTGAGCACCGTTAATAAAGGGAGTTAGTGAATTTCAGTGTTCACAGTTGATAAATAAGATGAGTAATCATCTTATTATCAAAAGTGACGTCAGTCATGCTGACGTCACCGTTTTTAAAAAACAACGTTAGCGTTGGCCCTCCGACATGTATGTTTCTTCTGTAGGTCGCTAATTTTCATTTATCTATTTTTTTTTTACCAAATAATTAGTTATAAATTATTGTAAATTAAATAAAAGGAGAGTAGGTATTGTATGATTGATGATAGCTTTGTCACAGGATGATATTTTATTAAACCGTAGATAAAAAGCTTCTCGTACAAAATAAGCGAGTAAATAACAGAATACCATCACAAGAATACCTATATCAAAAGGTTTGTATCTTCAAACACAAACAGTAATTTGGAGGCGTAGAAAATACACTTGCGACAAACTTTTTCTATCCCAACGGGGTTAAATATGAAAAGAAAGGTCAGTACAGTCTGTCGCACTATACATGTCATGCCATCATATAAGTGTCATAAGTGAGAAGCGAGATCGATTCGAATAAGTACTCGACAGTTATTCATGCTAAGGCATCTTACGACCTCCGACCCGTGCTTTGAAAAATTCAACCTCATTTGAAATGCAAAAAAGATGCAATAAAGTAGATACTTATAGATGCTGTAGACAGCATCTCTTGTTACCACATATTAATACTTCATTTATGCATGCGTTGCGGTTATTTATTAATGCTGTGTTCTAAGTCACTGCATAAAAATATTAGCTTGATTTTATAAAATGGTATTTTAAATTATGAATACACATATATTGTGTTTCTATAGGAGAGTACGAAGAAATTATATCAAGAGAAAATATTAATTGTTTGAAAATGAATCTTGAATATTATGTCTAGAATATTTGAGGGAAATATCGTAAGTACCTCTACTTAATATGTCAAAATCGCACAGAAACTCAACATATAGTCGCATTTTATTTATACTACCTGCCGTTCTACCTCTATACTCCTAAAAACAGCTTCTTCTTCTTTTAAAAATAATGGCTTCCAGGAATATGCGATGATTAAGCCAATGTCAAGGTAAATAAAGCAATTATGTTTTCACAATGACCATGAGACCCAGATGTGGACCATCTCAAGGCCCTGCTGGGATTATGGCAGTAATTCCTTCCAGTACGGAGCCCCTCAGATGACCTTCACTCGGGGAACCGATCGAACAAAGCTAGCCAACGCACCAAACAAAACTAATCGAAGATCACCGGTTAAAAAGTTTCCACATTATACTGTCCATCTTCACTGAAGTTTGATGCATTAAACCACAACACTTAAAACCAACAAACACAGCTCTAGAGAATAATATGAGATAATTTTCACAAGCGACGCCCACCCTGTCAGACTTCCCGTCAAAATCCTAAAAACAGCTGCTCGTTCGACGCTGGAACCTCAACGAACTATCAAATTTATGAAATTCTGATGTTTTGGTCGTTTTTGTCATGTCTGTGAAAATAGGCCTTTGTGACCTATTTTCCGATTGTTAACCTCTGCCTACTACATTCACAAAAACTGAATCCGTCTGGAAGTAACTAAATATTATGCTAAATATTGCGTTCATATTTTGTTACCAGTGTGATATAGGACCCGTATTAGTTACTTGTTAGACGCGATGGTCGCTAGATGTTCGCAGTCCAGTACATAAACCCCAAATGACTCGTTAGTCGTTGGTAAGTTAAGGCCATTTGATACCGTACAGGTATCGTATGCCTAAGTATGTTTGTTTATGGAAATTAGTTCTAACAAGTTAGTAGGCTGATTATGCCCTGTTATACTTTCTTTCTGTCTGCTCTTATCCCACCTTAATGTGGGGTCAGCGCAATACACTTTTTAAAGCACGTTACAGAAAGGGTTTGGCTTAGTTTTTACGATCGGCCGTCTGCCGACGTCAACGCCTTCTAAGGGATCCAGTCCCGGACAAATTAAATAAGAAAATTTGCTTTGCCCGACCTGGGAATCGAACCCTGGACCTCCCGGTCCACAGCCCGTTATACTGCCACTAGACCAAGAAGGCGACAATAGGAGGCCCTGCTATACTATTCTAAAAATACCTTGCCTTCGACACAACATAGTTGTCAAATGTGTGAAAATCTGATGTTTCGTCGCTGTTTTTTAAAAACTGTTTTGGAAAAGCTCTTTTTACTCGACTATCTCTGAAGGAGGGTAATGTTTTTTATTCGGAAAAAAGGAATAATAAATGTAGTTACCAACACAGATAATTTTGAAGAGGTGCTATTTTGGTGTATTGTTATGAGTACATTAACGTTATTATAGAAAAATTTCTTTAATAAAAGATACTGTTATCGAATATTTATCTTATTGCGTCTTGAAGTTTCAACTCGGAGAAAATTAAATAAGTATTATTTAATTTTCTCCGAGATTTCTCAAAAAAATCGAATTACCTAATACACAATATGAAAAACACACGAACCGGACTTTCTCTATTCAGAGCGATCGAAAGCGAATTCAAAGGAAGTTTCAAACCATTCACCCTACAAAAGGCGTGCAGACACAAAAAGGCTATAAATTAAAACACGTTCTGTAAATCAGAAACTCTTGAACGAGTGTGAGAGTTAAATTGGTCTCGTCACCTCATCAGTTGTGGTCTTTGTTCCGTATGTGGGCCACTCGGTGTCTCCGACGGCGGAGCGAAGCTTAGATAGTGGGCTCTCCGGTTACATGCCCCATTTTAACGAGACTTAGGAATTTGAATATTTTTAAATAGGTATTCTTCTTTATCTCAAAATGTAAGCTAGATTTTTTTGTGTGTTTTTAAAGCAGATACTAGCTAACGAGCAGAAACAACTCCACGGTCCTTAGACACTCATAGTAACAAAAAATCATGCGTTACTAACCTTAGGTAAAGGAAAGGGAATACGATTTGGGGCTGGGGATTTAGGTCATCGGTAATCTCAGTAACTGCTCTTACGTCAGCTTATTGTGAGACAATGGTATCAAACTATTCGAGCCAGTCCATTGCTTTAGACTAATCTATACTGCTCTATTACTTAAATTGGTTTAGGGCGTTTCAAAATAAATTCACCTATCTTTGCACTCTAGCTCGTAAGTATCATAAATAGTAGAATTTTATTGATTGAAATAAAACTAGTTTTTACGGATTTTATCGCGATTTGTTTGATTTATTTTATTTTTTGTCCCGACGTTTTGTAAGCTTTACAGCCTTCATGGTCACGGGTCTGACTAAGGTGTCAGTTGTCCTTAAAATTAAATAAATACAAAACAAATGGCGATAAAATCCGTAAAAACTAGTTTTATTTCAATGAATAACATTCGCGAAAACCTAAGAAATCATTATAGAATTTTATTGTTTAGAACTTAGAAGGTGTATGTAAACTTCCGTACGTATGCCAGTCCATATCTACTACCTACGGAACGAGGCTATGACAATGTGCTCTCCGCATACATGCCCCATTTATGGCGTCATTAGAACTGCAATATAAAACGTCTCTTCTCTAACGGCTAGGAGTTAGTGAACTAAAAGTTATGGCGATGATTATGAAAAGTCTGTTTCCATAAAGCAAGGAGTTATCTCGCTAATCATTTCGGGACGCTGACATGGAAGTTAGAATCTTGTGAGACCTAAATTGGGTACCTGTCATTTTTTTTTAATTGATTTTATATGAAATTTACGTTGTCTAAAATATAGAACAGAAAGAAATATTGAAATATTCCTAAAAATAAAAAAAGTTATAAGCCTTTAAAGTTTGGTGTAATCTTTAAACTGCGGGAAAGAGAAGAATCAGTATAATCACGTCATGCCATAACGGTACGTGCGTTGGAAAGGGATAGCAAAATATCTCCACTATGCCCCCACTCCAGAATTTAAAATATGAATTACTGCCTCATTTTTCAACCAATTTCGATGCAGTTTTTACAGAAGGGTTTCTTTTTGTTTTCTTTGCCATTACATATAAATATGTATATTAAGTCAAACAGAGTCAAGTACCCAATTGGTCCCTCAACCTCACTAGAAGGCTCTTGGTTGCGTTTGTCATACTAGGTATCTGCAAAGCAAAGCTTGCAGTGTGCATCCCGCTTACATTTTAATACGATAACATTAGAACATTGGAATTCATTTAATATGTATGAGAGACCATCATACCATGGTTTGTAAATCTTTTCCCACTCTTTTACAATTTGAAGCAAAGATCCGGAATCCTGTTTCTGAGAAGTTGGGATATTAAGGAAATTAAGTACTTTTGCTTTAAACACAGTTTCTTTTAATTAATAGGTTTAAATTCGGAGTTAAATTAGCAAAATACTGCTGTTTTTTATAAATTGAACTTGGATAATCCCAGGAGGAGTTAACTAATCTCGTTAATCAGTGACTAAACTTTTTGTTATCCTGATTTTTTTAGGTTCAATCTAAACCACAGTAATAGTAAATGTTTTAAGCGTTTTTTCAAAATTACACATTTTTTCGATATCCCGTACTTTTATACCTATATGTCTTAATCGCACTCCAATGTGGGTTCAGCGTTCGTGATCAAATGTTCCTTTTAAAACAAAAGTTTATAACTCATGATTAGGGAATTTAATAAGAAATGTAATACCCACTTTATAAAACGTGTTTAAAACGTCTATGACTTATCAACTTACTTTTAAGCACTTGTTAATAAACTTATTAACGAGTCAACAGCCTTGTTTAATTTAAGTTAATACACATAATTCAGCCTAGAGTACAGCAGTAAAATACAGATTCTTAATAGTCCTTATATACAAGAGATTTTTAATTGCCCTGAGTGATGAATTATGGCCTTGTGATTTTCCTTTCATTTTATCATTACAGTCACCAATGCACTTGGGTTTCCTGTTTATCTATAATTAATTATAAGACTTTCGATTTTGTCGTGTATATTTTATTTAAAATGGTATTACCTTGTTTCAGTTCACACACATGTTAATTTGGTAGCCGTTTGCTGACTGCAGAATTAAAAAGGTAAACAAAACATATTTTTACACGCTTTATATTAGATTTATCTGCATGTATCTATGAATCTATGTATTTATGTGATGCAATCTTTCAAATAAATACACCCAACCGTCACACACCTAGTCCTGACTCCACACTAGGTATAACCTGTATCGTGGATATTAGAAATATGAGAGACTTTCGGTGTCACAACACCCAGACTTGAAACAAATATCTATGGGCCATACAAATATTTGTCTCAATGCGGGAGTCGAACCCGCGGTTTCTCGCGTCAAAGGCTACTCGTCCACTGCGCCACGGAGGCTGTCTCAGTCAAAGGTGTCATGTTCCAGACGTCTGAAGAACTTGAAAATTGGCAGACGTATCAAGGACCGATGACAATACAATAATTTGATAATTTTGTTCTGGTATCCTTACCAGGTTCACCAGGATAACCGTTACTATTAGACTAAAGAGCTATTATTATTGTACTGCCTCCGTGGCGTGGTGGTATTTCGGTACGACTACGGTTCTGAGGTCTCGGGTTCGATCCCCGGGTCGGGCGAAATGTGGGTGTTCTAGTTCGCTAGTACGCCTCTGCCTACCCCTTCGGGGATATAGGCGTGAGCTTATGTTTATGTTTATGTTGTATTATTGTAGTTTTTTACTGTTATCCGTAATACAGACTTAAAACAACTGAAGCTAAAGTCACTTTTAGATTGGGATTTGATCCCCTTGAATTGCGGGTCGTGATATTATTTAGTCTAAGCCGCGTCGGACGCAATTACTCGTATCATTGGAAATTATTACCCTGACGACATACCCGTTCATTTCCCGCGCTTTCCACCGGTATTATGTTGATTGCTATTTTTCATTACATTTTATACGCTATTTTATATACCGCTATAATTTTTACGAGTGTTGTTGTTATTTTGTACTAGCTTGCGCCCGCAGCTACGCCCGCGTGAGAGTCTGTCCCATTGTATTTTAATGTCCTCCCCTTCTTTCTTTCTACCTGCCCTTATCCCAACTTAATGTGGGGTCGGCGCAACACACTTTTTCAAACAAGTTGCAGAAAGTAGTTGCCTTAGTTAGTTAGGCTACCTGCCTGATGTAAACCCCTCTGGGCAAAATTAATTAGAAAATTTCCTTTGCCTGACAACAAATCAAAAATCAAACCCGGTCCACAGTCCATATATGCTTCCACTAGACCAAGGAGGCCATTTTCTACCCCTTAGGGTGATGTATTTCCAAAAATCCTTTCTTAGTGCTCGCCTACGTCCTTAAAGGAAGTCGTGTGTAAAATTTCAGGTTCTTAGTTCTATTAGTTTCGGCTGTGCGCTGATACATCAGTCAGTCAATTTCACCTTTTCGATCGACTCCAAAAAAGAAGAAGGTCCTCAATTCGTCTGTATTTTTTAGGGTTCCGAAACCAAATGGCAAAAAAGGAACCCTTATAATTTCGCCATGTCCGTTCTTCTGTCTGTCTGTCTGTTTGACCGCTGTTTATTTATGGATGTTACGCGATATCTTCACCAAATGTAGATCGACAGTTTGCCCGACCCAGGGATCGAACCCAAGACCTCAAGACAGTATTCATACGTAATACAACTACGTCACCGAGGCAGTCATAAGATCCTATAAATACTACAACTTATTAAATAACACTACAAATTTAATAATGTTTTTGGAAACTACTATTTCGATCTCATTTAACGTAGGTATGTTAATATTAAATACTGTTATCAGGAAATAAGTGGAGGTAAATATATTACAAGGAAATCACGACTGGCCCCAATTTTACAACATTTTCGCAAATTGATATAAAAATAATAATAATATTAGCCCTGTAATATTAGTGTCCCACTGCTGGGCACGGGCCTCTACTAATGAGAGGGGTTAGCCTTAGTCTACCACGCTGACCTAATGCGGGTTGGTAAACTTCACACACCTTCGAAATCCCTGTGACGAAATTCTCTGGTATGCAGGTTTAAATATGTACCTAGCTATTTAAATGTGTTTTGATAAATGTTTAATTTATAGTTCCATTTCCTTTTGCATCCTTAACATAACATAACATAAGCTCACGCCTGTATCCCCGAAGAGGTAGGCAGAGGCGCACTAGCGAACTAGAACATCCACATTTCACCGAGCTTAGTTGTCCCAGATGTGATAGGGGGCCATACTATCGCCATATCGGGCACAAATTTCAGACTCCGAGCTGATATGAAAAAATCCAATATCACTTTGTCCGACTTGGGGATCGAACCCGAGACCTCAGGACGGTAGTCGTACCGAAATACAACCACGCCACCGAGGCAGTCTACTTACCAAACATACTACTTAGCAAATTATAATAGGATTATTCGTCAAAGCGTCTGCATAATGCCGTCTCTATTTCTAATTATGTTAGATACCATTTTTTCTTCTACCTGCCGGCGCATTTATGTTTTTAGCTTTTTGCACAAAAGATCTGGCTTTAGTTTTTACTATCGCGTGACGTCAACTCCCACTGGAGGACGCCACTGTTACCATATTTTTTGTTACATTTAATTTCATTCACAATGCCCCAGTTACTTTTATTTTTAACAGATGTATAGTTACTCTTTACTTACACAAAAACGCTTTTAACAAAAACGAATATTGATGATGTGGCACATATTAGTCCGGTATTAGCGAAGTTGGAGACTCCGAAAGAGACGGAGTACCATTTTTTTGGAGTGGCGATTTGCTAAACTTCGAAGAAAGAAAAGAAGGTTACCGTCGCAAGACTATAGTCATTTCGTTCCCTACCATGGAATTCCCATCATCATGAGAATTTTCATTCGCCGTTTTTCTGTGTATAGGAGGTAGTCATCATTTTAGATTATTAATCTTTTAGGCTGAGATCTATAGAGCGAACTTCGACTAAGTCTAAGTCAAAGTCACGAACTCAGGGGGGATTTGTGATTGTTAAATCTAACTTTGACTTAGCCCGGTTCATTTTTACAAGAAAAACAGACTGACAGACAGACTAAGCAAAGATTTTCTTGTAAAAATGACTAGGACTTAGTAAAAATCCTCACTGAGTTCGTGACTGACTTAGACTTAGTCGAAGTTCGCTCTATAAATCTCAGCCTTAATATCACTGTAAAGCAGACAGGGATGCAATTAATTTTCAATGTACGTACTCCTTTATCAAATTTAAATTCGATAATGGATACAATTGTATGCATCGCTGACTGATCACAGGTAATAATTAGACATGTAATTTTTTTTTCTGTGTCGTTCACTAACCGAATACTTTTAATCACGGAAACCTGTCGTTAGCCTTATTGTTTTACATATAGAGGTACGTTACGACATAATATACATATGTTTGTATCGATATTGGTTTTCTAAATAAATAAATAAATTTGAGGCAGATAATTCACAGTTAAGGTAAAATTGTCTATAAAGAGAGTGATACGCCTCACGAAACTGTTTTTTCGATCAAGTGGCGGTGAAGGGAAACATCGTGAGGAAACCTGCATATCCGAGAATTTCTTCACAGTAAATTCGAAGGTATGTGAAGTCTACCAACCCGCATAAGCCCAGCGTCGTAGACTAAGGCCTAACTCATCTCATTAGTAGAAGAGGCCCGTGCCCAGCAGTGGAACAGTCATTTTAGCCATCAAGTGACTTACTTGTTGTTTTCTATTACTAGAAATTTAGTAATATACCTGCCATTGAAATTAACGCTTACTGTATCACGAAGCTACGAAATTAATTTAACTAAACTAGGTAGACGATACCTCAATTAATTCACCGTTATTACGCAGGTTTAAACGATGAAAATATACCTATACTGGTGTCTTATGAAGCTAACAAGGAAGGATGGCGGGTCATCCTACCTGCCTAATGACAAATTAGGGTGTTATATAGAAGCCTGAGGCGTCGCGACCCGCTTCGTGGAGGGACAACGACATATTTTACCACCCGACTTTATATACCGTAAAGGAAAAGTGTACGTAGTACCTTAATGTGACAATGTTTCATCAGGGTTTACAGGGATTATATAATTGTGGATTTTTATCCGATACAGCGAAGAATAAACACATAAAAAATAAGTTTAACGCTAAATATCGATCGGATAGCTAAATGTTTATCGGTGGTCAAAAGAATCATACTTCTTCATATTCCAAAGAAACAAATCGAGGGACCTGCGACAAGATGGGATGAGTCATGGGATGACACACGAATGTGCCACCGAATTTATCACTTTTTGACCGACTTCCAAAAAGGAGAAGGTCCTCAATTCGTGTGTATTTTTTATGTATGTTACGCGATATCTCCGCCACATGTGGACCGATTTTCAAAATTCTTTTTCAGTTCCAAGGGTGGTCCCATATAAATTTGGTCACGATCGGATTTGAAGCCGGTCCGTTAAGTTTTTATTAAAGTTTAGAAAGAGTGTTTTTCATTTTCAACCATAGGTTGCTATGACAACGAAAAAACCTTTTGTAAGGAAAATTCTTCTTACGAATTTCGATAGTCACAAATACCATTACTCCATTGATGGACGCACATAATAATAGACGAAAAGATAATATTAAAAATACCTAAATCTAAATAAAGAACATCCTAGAATATCTCGAAATAATAAAACGAAAACAAAACTATCGTATCTTCCATCACAAAAGTAAGTAAAAGTGCTATCCGTTTTCAATAAAAATCTCACGTCCCGTATACAACTGGCCGAACTTTTCTCCTTTTATCTTCCGAAATGACCTAGAATATGTGGCTATAAAAATATAATTTCGGTTGAAAATGTGCAGTGTTCATATATCGCCGTGACTCGTGAGACGACCTGCGTCGGCGTGAGAAGCAATTTTCCGTTATTTTACACCTACTTTATGACTGTGACCGCGTGAAATGAGACGTTGAGAGCCGCGGATCCAACTAAGTGTTTTAATGTGATAATCTTTTGTGTTCCAGGGATTAGTGAGGTTTGTTTACTTTTGTTTATGACTGCCTCAGTGGCATGGTTGTATTTCGGTATGACTACCGTCCTGATGTCTCGGGGTCGATCCCCGGGTCGGGCAAAGTGATATTGGATTTTTCCATATCAGCTCGGAGTCTGGAATTTGTGTCCGATATGGCGATAGGCTCGCCCCCTATCACATCTGGGACAGAACTAAGCTCGGCGAAATGTGGGTGTATTAGTTCGCTAGTGCACCTCTGCCTACCTCTTCGGGGATACAGGCGTGAGCTTATGTTATGTTTTATGTTTTACTTTTGTTTTGTTATCTGTGAAGTTAAATCAAAGAGGGAAATAATTATATAAGTACTTGAAAAAACTTAAAAACTTCTTGACCTTGGTAAGACAACCACTTTTTTCTCCACTGCCCTTATACATCCAAGACACAAAAATGGACGCGTTGCCAACTTAAAAGGAGGACAATAGGAATTGGAAAAGGGAGAGAGGGCAAGGGAATTGGGCCACCCTAATTCTCACTCACCGAATGAAACGTAACAGCGAGCTGCCACTTTACGTTTGTTTCCTGTAAGACAGTGGTATCAAACCGGTCGAGCCGGCCCATTGGTGCTGTAGACTTTAGTCTACAGCGTGACATTACCACTCAACAATTTTGGAGAAAGCTCTACCACAAACAATCATTACTGTTTTGCCTCTTGCCATATGTAGCGGTAATACAGGACAATTTAAAATTAAGTTACTTTGGCGCGGGGGGGGGGGAGTAGCGGGGTTTAATTATGATCACACGCCGAGTCGGCTGTTGGCTGTCACGTCCGATATTGGATGAAGTCCGGATTGAATTATAACGATCGATGTTTATATGAAAAAGTTGTGTTATTTATTTGCGCGTAAAGTCAATTATATCGCCGTTTTTCCACTTGTTTATTTCTGTATAGTGTAAAGCTCGAGCAGTATGCAGTTTTGCACGATTGTTTGTAAAATGTCAGTTTAGCTAAACTTTAGCTCATAATTATTACTTTCTTTCAACCTACCTTTAGTCTACCGTCCTAAGAGAAAAAAGACGCATGTGATGACTCTTGACATTCGATTTGCATTCGATTTGATTTAGTGGCTTAAAATCCACCGAATTAGAGTTAATAAGTGCATTAATGTAACGTTAACTTATCAAATGACAAGTTTTCGAATCTAATGTAACATTAGCGCATTTTTTAACTCGATTTCTGTGGAATTTTCAGTTAATAAAAGAAACCGAATCGAGCTCAAATTCGCATCGAATATCAAGAGTCACCCTCCTGATACGTCTCTTTTCTTTTGTGACTCGATGTCAGATACGTTTTCTTCAAATACTTATAAGCAATTCAAATACTTTACGAACCTTGCTATAAAATAAACACACAATAGTGTTTTCTGAGACAATTATCCTAAGTGTTTCAATCGTTGACATTTACATAGTGCGTTTACATAGTGCGAATTGTACAATCACACTAATGGAGCCCAAATTAAGTTAATTCAAGGTCTTTCGAGCTTCGGAGCGTTCGCGACTCGCAAAACTTTTCGCGACAAAAACTTTGGATTCGTCTCGTGTCTATTGTGTATAAACCTGTATGTGTGTTGGGAAAGGGAGGGGGGTATTGGGCCAACGGAAATCTCACTCGCTAAATGCGACAGCAAGCTGCCACTTTACGTCGGTTTTCGGCTGACTTCCCAAAAAGGAGGAGGTCCTTAATTCGTCGGCATTTTTTTTATGTATGTTACTCGATATCTCCGCCAAGTTAACCGATTTTCGAAATTCTTTTTGTGTTAGATAGAGCTTATTTGAAGGATGGTCTCATATAAATTTGGCCACGATGGGTAAATTGGAAATCTGTCAGTTAAGTTTTTAAACTTGTGATTATCTATTAGACAGTGGTATGAAATTGGTCGATTGCATCAATAATGTAGAATATATCTGAATAATGCTGAGGTTGTCATCTACCCTTATCTCACTCTATTGTGGGATCGCTCTCTTCAAGTATGTTAGTATCGTTTTTACGACCGTCTACGTACTTCATATCAACTCCCCTTTTTTTGTTTTCGCGGGGAAAAGCGTTTTACCGCTACCGACACCTGGGTGACGTGACGGTTATGTCGGATTAGCTGGTCTTACGATCCAACGTTAAGCCGCCCAGGATAGATGGAAACTATCTAGGCGACCGTTGGGCCGAGTCCCTTATTCTATGTACACCCTACGGGGGATCCAGTTCCGCTAATTACTCTACCACCAAGCATTACACAATTTTACATAATTTTTTGATAAATTTAAAACATTTACAAACAAAATAAATTGTAAATATTTTTAAACATTTGAGATATTTACTGCTCTTCATATCATAACGCCCCTATGATTTCACATTACGATTCAAATTAAGCGGGCGGACACGTAATGGTGAAATGTAATTAGAAAAGAACACACGAATTAAACAAGTAGCTGGATGCAGGCCGCTTCCAACAGATGGATCTGGAAATCTTTGGGTGATGCATATGTTCAGCTGTGGACGTCCTATGGACCATGATGATGACACAAAAAGCGTCTGTTTTGTTGTTTGTTAAGAAGTTTACTCACTAGGTACTCCTTTATCAGATTATGGCAAAATATAAATCTCTTTTGGAGTAAGTTCTATCTAACACTAAATTTGAGAATCTGTCTGCATTTGTTGGACGTATTGCGTAACATAAATAAAAAATACAGACCAATTGATTTGAAACTTTAAAACTTTTGAAGTTGGTCGATAACATAAAGTTTAATAGCAGCGTATACAGTCTGTAGACCGGGGGACTTAGGATTAAATTCCAGTCGAGGCGTGTTTTCTTCATTTCCTATCACGATATGCCTAGGACTGGATCTCTTAGAGGAGGTTGGCGTTAGGCAAGCGGACGGTCGAAAAAACAAAAAGCCAAAACCTTTCAGCGACATGCTTCTGTATATACGTCTATATTGGAGTGCATAGTGGAGTGGTAGAAGAGCAGGTGGTACAAGATCGGCTGTTAAAAGTAGATCAACAGACGGTCAATATGATGTTAAGTGGGTACCGTATATTCCGAAATAAGCGAAGACTGTGAATCATGTTAACTTTACTTGTAAACTCATAGGAGCTAACATATGAAAGATAGTGTTCAGGGTATATAAAGTGCTATATCAAACATTAAGAAATTATAATTGTATTAATATATAAAATGTTAATGATGTAGTTTAATAATTATCTTTTATTAAAATTAAAAAGCATACCTTTATTCATCGTTTAGGTATTACGATTATACTTGAGTACACTACCAACCCAGTTCGTTAATTAAAATAAGTGTAGACCAGCATTTGAAATAAAATATTTTGTACACAAAGCTAAAAAGGTAGGCCTAGTGAAAAAAATTCAACATAAATTCTTTCAACGCACTCGTATGTTCATTTCTTTGAAAATATATGAAAAGGAAACGAAATCAGGTTAAGCATGCAACGACCTACAAATGGTTCTAATGACGAGAAAAAGTATGGATTACGACAATTTTGTTTTATAGCATTTCATATTATGAGTGAAAGAGCCATGATGTAGACACTAGATCTGCCATGAGTTTTTACCTTTCTCGCTAGCTAAATATAATATTTTGTACGACAAACACCCGAACACCTCTAGCAGTTCATGGGGGATTAGTGTATTTCATACAAATTATTGCAAGAAACGTGAAAACAACTCATGAATGTTCCATCCGTCGTCGTCCCAAACGTGTTTTGGCAGACCCTAATGATCCCATCACAGCTGCTGTCGAAGCAGCACTTTCCCTTCTCAAGACCAATAATTGTAATATTAACACCAGACCCCGACATCGGACCCGCCCGAGAGTCCCAAGATCTCCCACAGCAGATCCTCGACATGCTAGTATGCAGAGACGATCTCTAATTTAATTCTAGTCCCTAGCGATAGTTCAATATGAGGTCTGAACCTTCAAAAAGGCACCTCTGTGTTCAATAGCAGTCAAATGAATATATTTCTGGCTAGAGAGCCATAAGCGCCAGCTATAAATTCAGGTGAAGCTGTAAAAGCAATTTTGCTAACAGCACAAGTCCATTCGAAAAAAAAATCATGAGTATCTGTTATATCAATGTTTCAAAGAATTTGTCGACATTAGTAGTATCATCTCTATCAAAGTTCTTGTAATTTTACTTGGTTTATAACGCGTTGAAAGCGGTTATTCATTGCTAACCAGACAGAACTTCGTGAAGAGCTCTTCAAAGTTGTCCGACTAGTTTCGTAACTGTTGTCTACATTGTCAATAAATGTTCTTCCTTTGTAGTAGGTACCTAAGAATTATTACATTATTAGATAATTATTTTTAAATTTTATCTTTGTGAATTATAATCATATTATTTTATTGGTAAAGTATGCTAGCGACCACTTAGACTTTAAGACAAGAAGTCTTTCCTTTTTTCAAATTCGAAATCGACACCGATCCTTATTTTTGCCGATTCTAATGGGTGTTACCCATTTTCTCTTGTACTGAGTATTTTATCATATTTATTATTCATAACTAATAATATATTCATTTTTTCAGGATCAAGATCTCATATTTTTTGGATAAAATTTTAGTGTTTTACAATATTCTTTTAACCAACCTGCGCGTTTATTTTACATATTATGCTTATTTTGTCCAAAGCAATTTGTCTGCAATCTTGTTTACAGTCAGATCTCTTACATATCCATAATCTCTGACCATTCTTGTGTAAAGTTATTTAACCTATTCTCCTATTACTATCCACATATAAATAAGACATTAACATCAAAGAGGAATTTATCTTCATCAACATACCATATACCCGCAAAAACTTCATTAAAGTATGTGTGGAATCAACTGCGAGCAAACGTATCTGCACACGTTTCCATTTATAAATAATTAAGTCTCCTTTCTAACGTGTACAAACAAGTTGGCAGATGTGACAGCGTTTAGCCTCGGTGTTTACCTAGTTATAGACGACGAGAGTCGCAAAGTCCCGGATATTACGCCGGGGTGCGGTGGAGCGAGCATTCACGCTAGCTTATAAGTTGTGCTTGCGTCGTGTTGGTACCGCATTGTGGATTAAAAAAAAATAAGTCTGGTTCTCAATTTGTCGGTATTTTTGACACACTTAGAAAATAGGACAAGGTCCTCGATTCGTCTGTATGTTTTTTTTTTATGTATGTAACTCGAAATCTCCGCCAAATGTGGGACGATTTTCAAGATTATTTTTGTGTTCGATACAGCATATTTCAAGGGTGGTCCCATATATTTGGTCACGATCGGAAAAATTTGAAGTCTGTCCGTTAATTTTTTAACCTTGAGATTTAATAATCATCATACATTAATATGTATGTGACCCTTGGACAATTAATGATATCCGGTAAATGTGGACTCACTTCTAATATTCCCTTTGTGCTCATATAATTTTGGCAAAGATCTAATGAAACTTGAAGTAGGTTTTAAGTTTTTGAATTTGTGATTATTTTTAAATTTTTCTTTAAACCTAGATTTTTTTTTAGATGTGCGTTTACGAGTGATGTGAGATTACCAATTCTTACCATTTAGTGAAATATATTTTGTTCAAGTTAATAATAAAGGTATTGCTGATCCATTAAGTCCAAGTCTATGTATCTGCTCTTTGTAACTAATTTGCTTTCAATTTGCGCAGATGGTCGCTAATAATTCGTCTTCATTGCCTTGTTTTACGAGCCTCTCTAAATTGTAGTGATTCATTCGCAAGCTATCGTTTAGCTATACGTAGTCTATGCAACATGTTGATTGGTGTCGTCCCCCTATACGAACTTTCGACGAGCCTCGTCAATTACATTTCCTGAGGCTGCAGTGCTTGCGATCAATTTACGCCATGTTTTTATTAGATTATTACCTACATCATAATAGTTTTTATTTTTTTACGAGAAGACTTTTTATTTTTCTCTGTTCAGATTTAATGAATTTATTTGAATTAATTATATTGTGGATATTGTGTGTAATTTTATAACCTGTTCTTTTCATCGAGTGCCAGAATGTGTCAAATTCATTATTATGGCGTACCTTTTAAATGATTTAGCTTTGTTGGTCTCAATCAGATTTATTCAAAATTTAATGTTTAACTCTGTTTTATCTCGTCTTAGACGGATCGCTTGTACCTAGATTTCAGATTTTTATATCGACTTTTCGGGATCGATCTTTGAGTTCATAATTGGAATCGATTAATATCCTTATTATAGATGGAATTTGGAACTAACACGAATATCTTGAGACGCTACTACCACATACATAGATAAGTTTGCAAAGCTATTGCGTTGTCCCTTATTGCCATATATTATACGGCATATAACGTTAGAAGTTCATTACAAGTAATAAAGTGAGAAAACAATGTACTTTAGTTTACTAGAGGTATAATAACGAATGTTTTAGTATTTTCCAATTAACTGAACAAAGAGCTGTTAAAAATTAGCAGACGGGCAACACTCATAAATTTTACATTGGAGATCTCTTCTTCTTTCCATCTACCGTTATCCCACTTTAATATGGGATCAGCACACGTGAACAACACACTCTTTCAAGGATGTTGAAGATAGCATTCGGGTCTAGTTTTCTAATCAGATGGCTACCTGACATTATCCTCATTTTGTTTGGCAATCTCAAGTATTTTATGAGAAAATGGAAGGCAATAGCTTTCTTAGCAACCAGAAACCTAATATGTTGATTTCGAATTAAAACCATTAGTGTAATAATTGTTAATACTCGTTTATTAGAAAGAAGAAAGAAGAAGAAAGAAAGTTTATTAGGTTCAATAACATTTAGCCTTTACTATTACGCCTCAATTTATTGCGTTTTATTTTTATTCTAGTCCAAAACAACTTAAAGTCTAATTATAGTCCGTTTGTTCAGACGACTACCTTTTAAATATAGATCGTTTAAAATGAGATGACGTCTGCGGAAGCGGTGGTCCGCAGACCGGTGGAACTGCCACTGTAATTATGCACTCGGCAACGAAGCCTTTACTCCCATAATAGATATAAAACCAGAATAATATACTTTCTGCTGCACAACTTTACAATTAACGTATCTACTCTACGTAAAGATTACGACAAGTAGTTTACCTACTTTAATTGACATTATACAGATGTGGTATCTATCATACCACCATATTGAACCTTCTTGGTCAGGTCAGGCAGTGTATATGGGCTGTGAACCAGGAGGTCCTGGGTTCAATTCCCAGGTCAGGCGTGGTGTTTTTCTAACACTGTTTTACCGCGACTGGATCTCCCAGATGGGGATGGACGTCAGTCAGCCATAAAAACTAAGCCAACTCCCTAATTCCCAAATCAAATCAAAATATAATTTATTTGTAATTATTTGTGTGAGCACAGAAAAATTCTGAAAACAAATAAAATAAAGTTTCTTGAGTTCTTAAAGCAGAACCAATATCATAAATTACATTCGATTAAACGTTCGAATCGCAATTTGAAACAAATGCTATGATTTCGTAGCAAGCTCGATTCGTAAAGATTCCTAAACGAATGCTGAGATGTCTCAATAAATATTTTAACCATTCGTATCTTCTCATTGCCTCGGCAAAGTGCATGCAGCTCAGAGTTGGAAGACGGATGAATCTAATTCATCCACGTATCGAGAAAACGCGAATCTGCCTTGGATCCGGGCCAACTCCTCGATATGGAATATTGAAATGTTTGCGATAGCATTTTATTCGCATAAAGCTGTTGTAGCATCTTTCTGGCCAATGGCTTTTCTTGTAAAAGAAATAATTCAAGTGATTTTTTATCTTAGCAAGACATCACTTCATGACGCATAAAGTTAGTAAAGACCAAATATAGGATCCACGGAGATTGGGGGTTATTGCAATATGAAGTTACTACGTCACTCAAGACGATCCTGGAATACGACTCGCCTGATCATTTAGTCATTTACCACTTCGGTAGGTATTTAGATGATGATTTTAGATGTAGGACGGTTGCTATCCGTAAATGTAGCAAGCACACTCCTCTCAGCAAAAATAATTTTCAAGGATTTTGAAGAATAGTTCTTGAAATGGTGATAGTTCAGGACAAATTAGGTTGTCGTAAAAGTCAATATAATATACGTGGTCGTGCGTATATAATCAATTAAAGGAATAAGCATGTAAATCATAGGTCTGTGGAGTAATGATTATATTGTTATCAGCAACATTTATCTTGATCAGAAAGACTATAAGTTTGCTATTCTGTAATGCGAAAGCTACGCATACAATTTTAATATTATTGAGGACATTGTGTAGTTTTGTCAAATAATTCTAAAGCCCCATTTATGTAGAGTTTATCGCAAGCTTTGAGCGAAGATAGGTATCACTAATAACTGTTATGTATGAGGCTGTGTTATATGATTCTTAATTTAAAGTTGTGAGATAAGGTCTCGTAGATTTCCGTTTTCTGTGAAATTCGTGTGCAGCTAAATCTCTTCTTCTAATTCAGGCTTGAGTTTCTTCATATGAACCCTACACACTCTTACATCTATAAAGCTTGTAAGTAGAACAAACAATGTTTGCAGTCCCTATAGTTACGAAGGTTCTAGAAGCAAGGGGCACGTCTGTTTGTTCATTGAGTTTACGAACCTGTCCGGTTATAAGTGGGGAAGCAGGCCGGCTTAGTGACATCAGAATTCATTCACATGAATGCGTGGGAAGAAAAAATATAAAAGATGGCCAAAGTTGGTGTGATCTTACTGATATCTTTAAATAGAATTGTGTGTCATAGCACTTTTAAGATAATATATATTTTTTGCAAAATTGACGGATCTATCCCCATTTGTCCACTACTGGAGATAAGCCTGTTCTTTGTTACACCATTTATTATATCCTGAGCTATTTTCATATCCGTGTTACCCTGTCATTTTACTATGTCTGCCATACCTAGCCGTTTGGAACGTCTAGCGGATGTTCATTTTAGTCTCTTTTGACAACCATTTTAATAATTCCATTTATTTATTAGACTATTGTGAGCACCAAATAGCTGGGTTAGTTCATTGTGTATAGACAAGCGTGAGATAAAATCATTGCAGTTTTTTAAATCCATTTTGTAAATCCAACGGCGAGTGAAATATTCCAATTTAAGTTTCGATTCTCCACAAATGATTCTTTATATTTTTTACTTTCACATAATTTTACACATTAGTCATTGCACGAGGTTTTGACTTTTGAACTTGGTCTGCATTTAAATTATATCGATTTCACTTCTGACGCGTACGATTTGGAAGAAAGTTTTCAACGTATTTGGGAAATGCCGGTATTTGTGAGTCATTTCATTCATATATACGCTGTTTTAGGTACAACACATAATGAAATATTGAGTATTTTAAGTTGTCACATAGTGTTCGCTTTTATAGATTGATTTCATCATTAGTAACGGTCACTTACAAAGGTAAACTTGGCTATAATCTTTTTACCTTCCTTTATTCCATTTTATGCCTTTCTTTCAATCATAAATACTTAAAGTACATTATAGTTCGTGAACAATTCCAGTTTCACACCTACAAGTACGGAGGACGGAGTCTCTGCGCCGTCTCGCCGTTCCTAAGATATAATTACATTTTTTCCGCAAATGCGAGAACAGTCCGTACTAGTTCATCGACCCTTGTCACGAAGTATTGTACCGTTATAAGTTTACTTTCAGCTAGACCGAGCACAGATCCCGCATTGTTAAGCTTTTGTACAATTTATAATGGTTTAATTGTGTCAATATCTTTCACGTTTTTGGTTAGAACTATCTGGATTATCACGGATTTGTAATTAGAGATAGAAACGATTTGTTTGAGTTCGTGATCATTTTCATCTATATTTAGAACGTTTTGTGCACAAGTATTTGAAATTAATTTTATAGCGAAGACTAGATTGCCATCGTTTGTTTCAGTAAATTATTTGGGCAGTGTTTGGGCTACAATTGGAGAAGGAATTAAAGCTAATTTATTGTAATTTAGGAGGCTATGAATATCATCAGGCATATAGGCCTTCACCAAAGATATCCATATCGACCTGTTGAAAGCGGCTTCCTTCTTATGTTTATTACTTTATTGGTCTTCATTATCATCATCAGCCATAGGACGTCCACTGCTGAACATAGGCCTCCCCCAAAGATTTCCAGACCGACCTGTTGGAAGCGGCTTTCTGCCACCTTTATCAACCTTAATTTATCGACCTTTTTTCTTGGTCTTAGTATGTGAAAATAAACATATATCCAGTATTGAGGAAACAAAATATCAAGTTAATATTCGCGTTTTCAAAGTTCATTGAAACTACTAAGTTATGATAAGACGCTGGCTTTCGTTCGTTAAAGTTGGTTGATGCGCATAGTCTGACATAGACATGTTATGAGGAGTGAGGTCAGGTCAGTATTATAAAAGCCATTAAAGTTGCCGTTTCTGTCACCTCTAACAGTTATGAGGCTAAGCGGCTGGTGGCTATGTTGCTAACTTAATTACAACCTTGCCTTAAAGCTTTGCCTTGACAACTTTATATTTCAGTTTGATTAAATGTTTGATATAGTTTAATTTTTGTAACGCCATTGAACATTTTAGATACTAATTGTACTTTAAGTATAACAGAGGAAGTCATCCCATAAATTAAATCAAGATCCGCAAGCATGAGTTGAACATCTATGTATTATAGTGGCTGACTACCATATTTATTTTTATATACTGTTTTTGGAAACCTATATTCGTATCTCCTTTATATTCCATTTATCTATTCAATTCTATAGAATTTTATATGAATAAGAATGTATTGTATGTGCAGTATGAATACCTAAGGTCTCTGGTTAGATTCCTTGGTCGAGGAAAGTAATATTAGGTTTTTTATTTAGTTTAGAATTTTTACCTGATATGGCGGTAGGCACGCCCTATCACATCTACACCTCTAGACAAAAACCCTGTTGTGTTTGCAAAATGTTTTTTTTATTGAATTGAAACTTCCGTCAGAAAAATCACGTGACTGTTGCCCAACTTGGTAGTTACAAAAAAATCCGCAAACGCTAACGCGACAGAAAGGGTTTTTGTCTAGAGGCGCTTGGATGGAAATGAGCTCAACGAAAGTGGGTGTTCTATTTATCTTGTTTGCCTCTGCTTACTTCTTCGGGGACAGGCGAGAGTTTACGTTTGAACGAAAAGATGTGTTGCGCCGACCCCACATTAAGAGCCTCGTTCACCAACTCCAAGTAAAGTGTTGATTAGTTACTTTCTGACTAGCGTTAATTGACAAGTAAGAGTTGCGAGTAACTTCTGTTAATTTCACAAGCAAAATTAGAGCTCTGAGTAGCAACTTACTGGTTAAGTGAATGATATCACAAATCCTGCGTCCCATTCGTTCAATATTACGTCAAAAGTATCTTATTTTGGCAAAAAAAAAAACAGTCGTGACTCGTCCCGGGTCCGCACCACATGACACAAAAACCTACCGGACCCTTTTTTGCTATATAAATAGTTACACAGGTACTAAATCGTGTGTCAATAAGGACGAGTTTTGCGTGACCCGCATTGCATTTTATTTTTGTTGAAACTGCTTGATTTTTTAAATGAAAGGCTATTTTACAGTTAACACGTTCATTTAAAACGTTAAACATCGTTATTAAGGTATGACTACTATAATTTGATTTTATAGTTTATTTAACCACGATAACATGTACAATTAATTGCCTACTTTAGACTTTAACCGTCAAGTAAACGCGCTACTTGGCAGACGACGTGGCAAGTAGCTTACTGGCCAGTTTAATCATAAGATGCATGCTACTCGAACGTCGTGAAATTCACACGTGCAGTTACGGGTGACTTTAACTGACGATTAGCCTACTTGACACTTTACTCGAGGTTGGTGAACGAGGCCCTAAGTGGGATAAGGGCAGGTGCAAACAAGTAAACATACCCAATGTTACGACAATAAAGCATTGATATGCAAGGACATAATAAGATTGCCACATGACCGCGGAAATTATGTATAATGCTTGTTAACTGTTACACAATTTTGCATAACATACATGGTATCTAGTGGAACAACGGTCACGTATTATTTTAAATGATTCTCAGGTTATAGATTTATGTAACAAGATTTTGCTTGCTATCTTTGCCGTCCATAGTACCGGGATAAAAGTGGCCTGGTCTCATGGTCATTATGAAAACATAATTTTTCTATTTACCTTGACATTGACTAAATCATCGTATAGGCGTGGAAGCCATTATTTTTAAAAGAAGAAGAAGAAGAACAAACATACTTTCATTTTATAGCTAAAAATACATAAATATATAAATACATAATACTCATCAAAAATATTGGCACTAATAAGTTTTTATTTCCAATGAGCAATTAATCATGGCTACAGTAATTAAGTTTTATTTGTTGCAAGTTGGATTCTTATCACATATGACTGTCGTACTTATCATATATCTATGATACAAAATAATGCCTTATTTTCTGCGACTCGGTAAAATGTTTCATGTTATCAGGACAAGAAATAGATCTTCGTGGCCCGTAGCTATATCTAGCAAATATACGAAATTACTACATGCCTCCATGGCGCAGTTGGCGAGTAACCGGTTGTGAAACGAGATGCCGCGGGTTCGATCCCCGCACCGAGACAAATGTTTGTGTGGCCCACAGATATTTGTTTCGGTAACTTTTGTAACACAAAACGAATATCTTAGTGTGGGGTCACGACTATGTGTGTGACTGTTGGGTGTTATTTATTATTATTATTACTATAATTTGCCATTTTAGACAATCGCAAAAGCAGTAAAATTGATCTTTTAATGTGTGTTAATTATTCATTTTATATTTATTATGATACAGAAATACGCGTCAAATAAAGAAGTCATCTTTTTATCTTAGTTGAAACCGTCTTGCAATGTACACCATAAAAGAAAAGTACGTACTACTATTAGGTATTCTGTGATAAATGCAAGGGAAGCTGTGGTGAACCGTAAAATTCTATGGGAAAACTTCGTTATGACATGGCAAAACAGATGCCAACGCAGTGTGTTAAGGACCACGATTTAGGTGTATTTTTTTGTCTGCATGTTTATATTGTTTTTTACAGTTTGTTATCTTGTTTGTCCTCACATACTCATGTACAATATTTGCATAATGTTAATATGCTAACTTATTATTAACTAATTGTTTATACACCTTTCTTTTCATCTGCCTTTATCTCTTTTCAATATGGAGTGCAATACACTTTTGCAAGGATGTTTCCGAAAGGATTTAGCTTTAGTTTTTACGATCTGCTGCCTGCCTGATATTAACCGTCTCTAGTCGATCCAGTTTCACGCAATTTGTGGTAGAAAAATCGCTTTAATATGACCGCCATTGAAGTAAAATTATTGGATATAAAACTAATTATTAAAATCTTTTCAGATTACAAAAATATCTAATCGGTCTAAATAGATATCGAAATATTAATCTCTATAAACATTTATTAAACTTACTACATTGAGATGAACACTATCTCTTTATTGTCGGTTAAAAATGAACTCTCGCAAAAAATAACACAATTTAAAAATATAAAAGACGTCATTTACCAACAAATTCAAAGTCGAACAATAAAACAAAGAGGAATTTTCTTGAAAAGAAGAGAAATTGCCCTCACGAAGTGCGGATGCCTAATAATATAGGAGTTCCAACATTTATTTTCTTAATAGTGTCATTTCTCACGGCTATTGTAACGCAGGGCGGTTACAAACGTTCAAACTTTACTGACATATTATCGTGAGTTTACAGGCGATCTGTTTTATTCGTTCTGTAGCTGCCGTGGAAATTATGCTCGTGAAGCACAACTTACGGTGTGAAGGCAGCTTTACTTCAACATTTTTCTTGAAGAAGTATGTCTTCAATATCTTGTAAAGGCTGAATTTAAATATTCTCATATGCTTTTTGTGTGAGGAATATTGAGGCATATCAAAGTCGTCGAGGTGGTTATTTTTTGCTTCAATATTTTTGAGACGGTTATGTTACAGTTTTTTTCGGTGGAAAATCTTAGATATATTTTTGTATTTTTCTGTTCTACGTTTTATACACATTTACGTATATTATGTTTGGTGCTATATCCAGGCAGCCAGTCGTATAACCTAAGCCGAATCCTTCATGCAATATGCTTGAAAAAGTGAATTGTGTCAACCCCAGATTGAGATGGGATAAGGGCAAGTAGAAAGAAAGAAATATTGAATAATGTAGGTAAAATGTTATCTGTCAATCAGAAACACAATTTAAATTACCTACAATGCCTCGGTGGCGTAGTGGCATTATAGGCGCGGTACGACTATCATCCTGCGGTCTTGAGTTCGATCCTCGGATAAGATAAAGTGATATTGGATTTTTCAATATCAGCTCGGAGTCTGAAATTTGTGACCGATATGGCGAGATAGCCTGGGGACATCTGGGACGGAACTAAGCTCGGTGTAATGTGCGACAGGTAGTGCGCCTCGGGGATACAGGTGTGAGCTTATATGTATGTAAACGCATAACATAACATATATGTACGTAGGAGTACGTAATGGGACTTATGTGTATGTATGCACGAATAATAATGAATCATTGCTCCTCGATAGTCGATTTAAAAGATAATAGGTACTTCATTAAGTTCTCCACGTTTAAAACTTGGTGAATGTTTATAATAAACTTTGGAGAGATCTTCTTAACAGTTCATTATGTACATTTTATGAAGTTCTCCGCACAACTTTGCCAAGTAGAATCGCGAAGATAGATAAAACTTCCATAACGAACATTGTTTTCGAAATACAAATTAATGGCAGGTTTGTTCAATTAACAGAAGAATTTTGCCTAACTTGAGCAAAGTTTATATACTGTTAACACAATAATAATAAAATAATAATTTATCAGTTTATCATTTATCAGAAACATAGAAAACACTTCGAATGTGTACGCATTTCAGTCTGGATCAGTCTTAGTTTCTGTTTTAGATAAATTCTCATAGAATCATATGCGAATACGAGTATAATCGCGACTTTATACTTTGTTGTATAGCTATGAAATCAAATAATGGATGAATCCATAAAATGTTAAACTATAAGATTTCATCAATTTCAGTTTTACTCTACCAGCAATTTAGAAAAGCTGGTACTAGACAACGAGCAAGAAACTTTGGCGATGCATAAAATAATTTATTACTTATATAAATAATATAGTCTTATTTTGACTGCATAAATAATGTATTAATTAAACTTGTAATCAATTTGGAACTTTGTAATCTCCATTTTAGGTAGGGAGAAGGATGTAATACCCAAAATGTACTTAAAATGGTTAGGAACAAACTCTTACTCAAGTTATAATAACACGTGCCAGTCTACGGTGCCAAAGTTTCGTAAATTCTTTGAATTTCTACCGTGTCATTAAACCCGGCTTAGGGTAATGTGAACAAAGTTTCAAGACATGTACTGCTTTGCAAATTAATAAATCAGTAGTAATTTCCTAAATCCAAAGATAGGAATCTCGTTATATACAACTATAGTTCTAATAGTACCATAGAGCTGTAGAGCTCTTTTATCAGTTATTTCAAGCATTAGGTTGAAATTGTATAATCAAATCAAATCAAATCGTTTATTGAATCCATAAAATGTCACACATTGTTTAGATTCCGTCTAAAATGTTTACTCTACCGCCAATTCGGAAAGCTGGTTCGTCAGAGAAGAACGGGCAAGAAACTCTGACGTTGCTCTTTTTGAGAATAATAACCAGTTTACAGTCAGATATTAATACACAACCAAAATAAGAAAACAAATAATAATGCAATCATAAGTTTAAAAACTTAACGGAACGACTTCAAACTTATCTAATCGTGATCATATTTATATGGGACTACGCTTGGAATAAGCTCTATCGAACACAAAAAGAATTTTGAAAATCGGTCCACATTTGGCGGAGATATCGCGTAACATAAAAAATACACGACGATTTGAGTATCTTCTCCTATTTGGAAATCGGTCGATAAAATACACCCACAGTCACAATCATAGTTAACCAACTATACTTTTTCATACTAGATTTAACCTGTATAGTAGGTACCAGAAACTACGAGAGACATTCGGTCAACACCCAGATCCGAAACAAATATCTGTGTGCCACACAAATATTTGTCTCGGTGCGGGGATCAAACTCGTGGCTTCTGGATTCACAGCCGGCTACTCGTCCACTACGCCAGGCTGTCAACTTTAGTATGAAGTAAATAATCATAAGATTATAATATTCAGAATAAACTTTAATAAAATGTAATACAAATACTGCACGTCAATGGAGTCACAGAACAGAGATGATTGACATAGGCTCTAAATTCAAATTATACTCAACAAGTTTTGAAGCATGTTATCTAGTAACCCTTTATTAGCAAAGAAGTAATCTATACGTACTTACGTAGGTTTATAAATGTGCCGAGCAAAATAATGATATGTACGTGATACTGAAAAAGATCTTTTGTATAATGTATTCAATACGCGGCGCTAAGGCTTTGGTCTAAAGTCTTCTTTATATTGGCTCTACATTTTTGGCATACTGAATGCGATCATATTTCATTGATTTTTGAGACTTTTTTATATTTTGGCATAGCAAAGTGATGGAAAGAACAGTGTAGTCTAAATAGAATATCAACTTACGACATATTATCCGTCTCTCTCTCTCTCTGCCGTGATGCCCAATATGAGATTCGAACCCAGGAACATATCAGGTCAACAACCCATGTAGGCTGTCACAAAAAAAAAACGACAAGATTCACTAATATCACATATGTTTTTATCGCACATGAATTATGATATTTAATACTGACTTTTAATTACCACATCCATTTGAAATCCTAATACCAAATCATTGTCTGGAAAATAAATCACATCATTATCTAATTATTGCAATATCGCAATGCAATTAACGAGTAATAAAGCTCATGGATGTGATAAGCTGCGGGTACGCTTGGTTGCGTCCCAACAATCTGAGTCCGTTAGATGCGCCCGCGCAACAATCGTCATGGGAATAAGGCGTAAACTGACATTGGCACCTTATGCAATCAAATGTACCACTCGAGGCGTTATAATGTTTATTATTCAAGTATACTAATTTCTTAAGTATATAGAAATCAATTTATTGTTACGGATTCTATCACTATTTGGTTTTAATTTTTATTCTCGACGTTTCAAAGGCTTTGCAGTCTTCGTGGTCACGGGTTGGACTGAGATGTCATTTGTCCAAGAATATTAGTGTTACAAAATCTACCTTCATTTTAAAATTATACAAAATAAAAAAATATTCTTAAGTTTACGCGAATGTTATACATTGAAATATTTTTTATGGATTCTATCACGCTTTGTTTTAATTTTTATGCCCGAAGTTTCGAAGGTCTTCGTGGTAACGGTTGCAGACTGGAAAGCCTTCGAAACGTCGGGCATAAAAATTAAAACAAATCGTGATAGAATCCGTAGAAATAGTTTTATGTCAATTATTCAAGTGGTGAAGATGTTCGTTGTCTCATTTACAAACGATATAAAGGAGGATTCTAAATTTGTGTTTTAAAGTTTTTTTTATCTGAACACGCTAAAGTTACAATCTCTGATGGTAAGCGTCGTATAGTCTATCAAAAACAGTGACTTTATTGGTAGACACCAGAATCAAGCCGGCTTGCATTTAAATGCTTCTTCACACTCTGAAGAGTTGACTGTGTTTAATTTTATACACATATTTCTATGTAAAAGGTAGTCATTCATATTTTAAATTCTGGAGTGGGAGCATAGTGGAGATATCTTGCTATCCCTTTCCAACTCACGTGCCGTTATGGCGGTGACGTGATTATTCTGATACTTCTCTTTCCCATAGTTTGAAGGTTACACCAAACTTCAATGGCTACTTATAACTTTTTTATTTTTGAGAATATTTTAATATTGCTTTCTGTTATATATTTTAGATGACGTAAATTTCAGATAAAATTTAATAAAAACATTGTCAAGTACCCAACTGAATCATAATATAGTTATTTTGCGAAAAATAAGCCTTATTTTTACTAAAAACGTTAAAGATTGAATATAACAGCGACACTTGTTAACTAACCGCAGAAGAGCCGAGAGTTCGCTCCATTAAACATTAATACAGCGTCTACTGTAAAATTGATACCACCGCATCGAAGACAGAGTTGGCTAAACGCCGAAGTATCGTCAATCACAGACGGCTGTATAAAATATTCAACTATCGAGGCTAAAATTGAAAACAAGTTGCATCGTGGCGAAATAGTTTTATGCCTTAGTATTTATTTCAGTTTTAGGTCGATCTGGAAATCTTTGGGGGAGGCCTATGTTCATCAGTAGACGTCCTATGGCTGATGGTGATGATGATTTATTTATTTATTACAGGGACAACAAACGGTTACATGTTTAGAATATATATAAACTAATCTTAAACTAAACGAATACATAAACATAGAACCCACACCATTGCCCTCATATTGACATAATATGATGACATTATGATGATGATTTATTTCAGTTTAAGTACTATAGTTGTATCCAAGACCTTCAATGATGGATTTTAGGTGTTTCGAACATCGATATAATATGCCCTTGATGCACCTTTCTTTGCAAATATCCTCCTAAAAATTTGTCTCAGGAATAAAACAAAGAAAAATAACACAAGTTCGAATTATATCAACACAAATATAACCCTATGCACGTGTAATAAAATAGCTTTTAATACGAAATGAGTAAGCGTTCTTAAATTTGAATTTTGAAATTTAGAATTCCATCGGCGTCGGACTGTATGCAAAACGAGTGCTTAAGCACTCCTTTGCTGTCCCATTTTCCGAGCGTCAACTGTGCATCTAGGTAATTAATATATCGATGGTTTCTAAGCCTTATTAATAATCAAAGAGATTTAATATTACTTATATAGAGGGGCTATCAAGCAAGTTTCCATACAAAAAATGGATCTGAAACGTAATGCCATCTACGAATTACACTTTACACCCTAGAATGATCTGTGAATGTTCAAGAATCATTTAATACAATTTTATTATCTAAACATAGATAGGCTGACACGACCTTGCACGCGTATGTTTCAAATACGACTGAGAGACTTATGACCGCGAGGTCACAACTTTTGGATCACACGTTTCGCGATGTTGTCCCGTCTATGTATTGCTAAATATCTTTGTCTATAATACAAAATTAAGATTTATCAAATTCAGAATCTACATGGTGTAATTATAAGCGAAGTGTCACTTATTCACTGATTAAACACATCGTAAGAATTTTGCGACAAGACAAAATTTAGGGCGTCCAAAGACTTTCCGTAATGCTATTGAAGTATCAGTTTAGAGTGGCCAACGGGAAGTTGATTACGCAAACGAAGCTGCGGGAAAAAGTTAGTTTAAGAGTTTTATTGTAGCTTGCCTAACCAAGGGCCATTTACAGCGACACATCTCTATTTATCCCAAATCTTGATTAAAGATAGGAGTGAGCTTAAGGATACATCGAGTTAAGGCTTAACTCTAGAATAGCGTTACAAGACGCCCTCAGTTTTAAATAAATAAATAAATACACCCAACAGTCACACACAGTCCTGACCCCACACTAGGACAGGATAGTAACCTGTATCGTGGGTATCAGAAACTACGAGAGACTTTCGGTCTCACAACACCCAAACCCGAAACAAATATCTATGGGCCACATAGACATGTGTCTCGGTGTGGGAATCGAACCCGCGACCTCACGTTTCACAGCCGGTTACTCGGCCGCTGCGCCACGGAGGCTGTCGGAGTTTTAACTATAATAGAATGACTGCCTCGGTGGCGTGGTGGTATTCCGGTACGACTACGGTTCTGAGGTCTAGGGTTCGATCCCCGGGTCGGGCAAAGTGATATTGGATTTTTCCATATCAGCCCGGAGTCTGGAATTTATGCCCGATATGGCGATAGGCTCGCCCCCTATCACATCTGGGACGGAACTAAGCTCGGCGAAATGTGGGTGTTGTAGTTCGCTAGTGCGCCTCTGCCTACCCCTTCGGGGATACAGGCGTGAGCTTATGTTATGCTATGTTATGTTAGAATGATTGTAACTCTAAATTCCAATACGTAACCTAGAATGTAAGTAGCAAACACATTACTTATGCAACGCCTTATAACGAGCTTTTATAAAATTGCATTCACTTACATAATATATCAATATGACACAAAGTTGATTGACCGCCGTGGTCTCGTCAGGTGTCCCACATTTCTGTACAAACAACTTGTCAAAACACAACGGCACATGCATGGTGTCATACATAGATGGATGTTTTGCGTACATTGTTGAACATATTTTCTCATAACTGTAATTCATAACAGAATATGACTATTTTAATTCAAAGTTTTATGTGGGAAAATGACATTAATTTCTTCTGCCATTTATAAGACGGCAATATTAGGTTCTTATTTTCGTATTTAGACGACATGGTCTGTTAAACAGTTTTACTTGTCGCCTCCTTGGTCTAGCGGCAGCATATATAGGCTGTAGACCGGGAGGTCCTGGGTTCGATGCCCAGGTCGGGCAAAGCAAATTTTCTAATTTAATTTGCCCAGGACTGGACCCCCTAGAGGGGGTGGACGTCAGGTAGGCAGCCGGTGGTAAAAACTTTGCCGAATCCTTCCTGCAGCATGCTTGAAAAAGTGTGTTGCGCCGACCCCACATTAATGTGGGATAAGAGCAGGTAGAATTTATAAGACGGCAATATTAGGTTCTTATTTTCGTATTTAAATAATAAATAATAATAATAAATATACCCAACAGTCACACACATAGCCTGACCCCACACTAGGTGTAACCTGTATCGTGGGTATTAGAAACTACGAGACTTTCGGTCTCACAACACCCAGAAAAAAATATCTATGGGCTACACAGATATTTATCTCGGTGCGGGAATCGAACCCGCGACCTCACATTTCACAACCGGCTACTCGCCTGCTGCGTCACGGAGGCTGTCATGGAGATGACATGGTCTGTTAAACAATTTTGCTGGTCGCCTCCTTGGTCTAGCGGCAGCAAATATGGGCTGTGGGCCCGGAGGTCGTGGGTTCGATTCCCAGGTCGGGCAAAGCAAATTTTCTAATTTAATTTGCCCGAGACTGGAACCCCAGAGTGGGTTAACGTTAGGAGGGCAGTCGGTCGTAAACATTTAGCCAAATCCTTCCTGTAACATGCTTGAAAAAGTGCGTTGCGCCGACCCCACATTAAGGTGGGATAAGGGCAGGTAGAAGGAAAGAAGTAATATTACATTACTGTCTCAGTGCTGTGCACGGTCACCACGCTGTCGTAATGCGGGTTGCTAGACTTCACATACCTTCGAAATTATCTCGGAGAAATTCTGTTATGCAGGTTTCCTCATGATGTTTTTCTTCTGCGATATAGCAACCCATAATTCACAATGGAAACATACTTAACACAGAAAAGAATTTGAATTTGAATTTGAATTTGAATCACCGACACCCGTCTCGGCAGTCCGTATCCAAAAAAGTGCATTAATGTCACGTTAAAAATTACCAAATGACAAATTCTCGAATATTATGCATCATTAGCGCACTTTAAAAGTCGATTTCGGTGGAATTTTAAATCACAATCGAATCGAGCGTCAGGAGTCACCTCCTGGGCTATCGCTGCTTTTTATGTGTACATCAATTAACGTGTTCTTACTATAAAGAAACAAAGAACGGTAGTTCCTGACAAAAACAGCAATCATTTTCAATGGTTATTCCATATACACACAAAAAGAAATTGTTGAATCAAAGTCGATACAAAACTAGTTCCATTTGCCGCGACAATGACCGTCGTTTTTCTTGTTTAGCAGGCAAAGAGATTTAATATTACCAACTATAGAGGCGCTATCACGCAAGTTTCCATACAAAGAAATTGATCTCAAACTTCAGTACCGCCATCACCTACTTATTACAATGCGAGGTAGATTATTATACAATTTATATCCTACCTCTAGAATATGACAGCCTCCGTGGCGCAGCGGGCGAGTCGCCGGCTGTGAAACGAGAGGCCGCGGGTTCGATTCCCGCATTGAGACAAATGTTTCTGTGGCCGACAGATATTTGTTTCAAGTCTGGGTGTTGAGAGACCGCGCGTCTCTCATAGTCTCTGACACCCACGATACAGGTTATACCTAGTGTGGGGTCAGGACTACGTGTGTGACTAGCAGGTGTAATTATAATTATTATTAAGAATATTTTGTGAATGGTTAAGAATCACGTAAGCTAAGTTTATTCTTGAAATTAAACTATTTTTACGGATTATATCACGATTTGGTTTTAATTTTTAATGTCTGACCCGTGACCACGAAGGCTGCAAAGCTTTCGAAACGTCGGGCATAAAAATTAAAACCAAATCGTGATATAATCCGTAAAAATAGTTTAATTTCAATGAATAACATTCACGTAAACCTAAGAAATCATTAAGTTTATTCTCTCAATATTATTTCAAATAAACTGAGCGACTTATGACCACTAGGTCATAACTTTTGGATCACAAGTTTTGTGCTTTTGTCCCGTCTATATACTGAATGTCTTTGTTAGCAGGTTATCCGCAATTTTACAGTTCGTTTTGTTCGCCACTGATGATTGTTTCCAATCCGATTATTTACGCTTCTAAAATTAATCGGATTCGTCGTAGGTCGTTATGGTGGCAGAAATTGATCTATTATGTTTGATTGGTTTGATAGTGTTACACTCATGAGTATATTAGTCATGGGAAAGTGTTCAATTAATTATTTCTATTGCGCTTGAATCATAAAAATAGTTGGCAATTAGAGAATTAGTCAGTTACGACTGGAAAGTGACATAATATGATATAGCAAATATGAATTTATTGCTCTTTTCGTAAAAACGAAGTACCAGCAGGTCGATTCTCTAAGGTGTTATTTGTGAAAACAACGTTGGGAATCGTTGCGGCAACGATGTTTTCATTTTTGTATTCAGCAAGGTACAAAGCGCACGCACTAGCGCTACGCGTGATGACGGCGCTAATGCGGACTAGCTCTCTCGAGCGAGGCGTTTGACATAAATGTATGGAGAATGGTATTCTCTAAGACCCGACAACGTTGAACGCTTCGTCGATCTCAACGATGTGCGCTGCGCGAGCACGTCGTCGATCGCAACGTTGTGGCGTTTCTTAGAGAATCGACCTGCAGCTACTTTAATTTCCTTATCCTGACTCCTGACAACAAAGGGGTTATCTTTCGATCTCACTTTTGTATCTGTCTTAGCGCGTATCCGATTATCTCCCAGTTTCTTCATGTACAGCTAAAGTAATAAGTAAGCTAAAGTAAAAGCAATATCCTTTACTTGACATTACGGATAAGTTGGTAAATGGTAACGATAAAGGTAAAGCTAAAGCAGTTAAAGTTACGTATACATTTTATTTTTACTTTATATTACCTAACTTTGACTTTGCTATCGATGAAGTAGCTGAGGTTAAGATACGATTTTTTACACATAGGTATGACTTTTCTTAAGTATTTTATGTTCAGTTTCAGGTGCATGCAGAGTGTATGGGAGGTCAAGATGCGTGTGACGTTGTGTGTGATACTCGTCACAGCCTGCGTGGTTGCAGACACCATTGAAGAAAGGTAAAAGACTTAAGTCTTTATGTTTACTCCTGTTAGCTTTGCCTATCCCTTCATGGATTCAAGTTTGAGATTATGTTAATGTACATTTGTGTGTTTAATCTTCATTGTTGTTTTGAAATTGAAATATTATTTGTTAAATAATTCTAGCTAATGATGTAATCAGTGAAGATACTAAATAGTTTTAGTTTAGTTTAAAATAGCGTGTTTATGGTACAAATTTTTAACAACAGTTCTTACAAAGTTTCATTAATTTACACGGTAATACTTGCTATAGTATATAACCTGGACTCTGTCCATGGCATAGTGAACAAACGACTACATTATTATTTTATTTATTTATTTTGGTCCACAAAACGATGTAAGATTATTTATTTTATTCAATGTGTAACAATATCTACAACGAATGTATTTTTATGTTTCAGGCGTTCGAAACTCCCGTTTGTGGCTGATGCTGTCGGCAATACACTACCGCCTCCATCTAATGTACCAGCGACAGTTGGCAGTCCCATCAATCTTCTGACTCCAGACCGTTACGAATTCTACACTTTTGATGAATCAGGGGAGCTTGTCAAAAGACTCATGACTTTGGAAGAAATACAAGCCATCGTAGCAGCGGGTGAAGAATCTGAAGGACTTGTCACGTTTGCCAATGATGATCAGCCAACTATCGCTTTCAACATCAGTCAACCACCTTACACTAAGGTGCACAGTGTTGTCACAAACGTTCAGAATGTTCTCAAAGCGCAAATGGAGGCTCATAAAATGAAACCATTTGTTCAACCAACATTAGATACTCCTGATGTTTCGGACACATGGAGCTTAATTTTACCCTCAATATTTGGAAATACTGGTGCTGATATTGTTCCTGATAAGGCAACTACCACTTTTACAACTCCGGAAACAGAAATTTTTGAGATAGATCAAAATAATTCTGTAGACAACTCCCTTACGAAAGAAGTAAGTAATACCATTAATATAACAACAACGGAAGAGATAAAGAAGGAGTCTAATCTGGAAAAATCACCTTCAGAAGTTACAGAGGTAAAAGAGACATCTACTACAAAAGTTAAATTTACGCCAACGGTACCTGTCACCACAACGGAAAAAATAACTTATCCTTCATCCTCTACAACATCTACAAAGAAACCGGAGGTCTCCTCAACTGCAAAAATAACACAAGTACCAATTACTGTAACTGAAATTCGGACTTCAACTACTTTAAAACCAACTACATCAACATCTACAAAACCCAGCATCTCAAAAACTACAACTCAAGTAACATCTACAGTCGCACCCAAAGTATCTACCGCAATACCATCACCGTCAACAACAGAATCTACTACTAAGGCACAAATAATCACTACTACGGAATCAAGTTCTAATAAAATACAAGAAAATATTATTACTAAAGTCACTTATACTGAGAAAAATGATACAGAATTTGAGAAAATAAGTACCTTTATTCCTGTATCTACAGTAAAGTACGTTACGGAAAGAATAACCCGCAAACCTATACAAACTATTATTACAACAACAACAAAAGCAGCAATTCAATCTGTATCAACGACTGCAAAGCCATTAATTAGCACGCCTGTATTTGTTTCTTCCACTGTCAAAGATAATGATTTAGATAAGAGCAATACTACCACTGTTACCACCCAATCAGTTTCACCCTCAACATCAATGTCATCTACGGAAATTTCAGTACCAGAAGTTCCACATTTGCTTAACAATTTTATACCGGAGAAACCTGTACTAGACCAAAGTGAATATACAGATAATAAAGATGAACTGCCGATTCCTTTATTTGACGTTGCTCAAAGCATAAGTCAAATAGCTTCTGATTTGGGAAGTAATTATAGACCTATTCCCACCGCTACCAGTTTATTAGATGTCACAAAAGTTAATGACGATTTAGAAAGTAAGGAAAATTTTGATATGGATATGCCGACAGCTATTGACTCTACTTCAGACATCAAACCTATAAAATCTACTGATGATAATAGTGTCAATTTTGTTAAAATATCAACTTTTGATCCGCACCCTGAAGATGTAAAAACGGAAATAAAGGAAATAATAAACTCTAATAAAATCAAAACCACAACCGAAGGAGTAGAAAAATTAGAAACTACGACAATTGCTTCAGAAAGCACAACTATTGACCCAATTTTAAATGAGTCCATGGGTGATTTACTTTCCCAAGTCGTAAACGAAGCACCGCAGTCTATTATTGATTCGGAAAATAATGAGGTTAATAAAATTCAAACCACTGAATATGTTACAGAAACTACTACAGCAATTAATGTAGAAACAACTCCAGCTTCTTTTAAAGTTCACGAACAAGTGTTTACTACTACTGAACAAAACATTGATGAAGATTTAACTACTATAACAATAGAAACAACATCATATAACAATATTTTTGTCAATGATATTAAAGAGTTTCAAGCTTTGAACGATGGTACTACAAGTATTCCTCAAGAGTTGAACAAAGATGACAACAGTGTAAATTTTATTCAAATCTCAATATCTGAGCACAAAAATACAACTGTTCCCGAATCAACTAAAAATGGAAACAAAACTTTAACTATGGAAACTGATATAATAAATAATGTGAACGAAAAACCACAAGAAGAAATACCATTTGAAAACCAGATAAAAGATGAAACTAAAAATGAAATTCCACCTATAGAGATTACTACCATCGAAGTAGAATTACCAACAACCACAGTAGCAATCGTTGAGAAATATCTTAACAATACTGTTAACAGGATAAATTCTGACGAATCCATTAAAGACATGGAGCCAATCCTAAATAATACAGGAAAACCTGTCGCTCCTAAGCTTGAAGAATTTAAAAAGAAAATTCAGAAAGTAAATATTGCTGATGAAGAGTTAGCCAGCAATCGTAACAATTCTTGGAAACTTATTTCAACAGTCTCTCCGCCCAGAGTGAATGAAATTCCAAAAGATAATGTGCAGTCAGAAAATCATTACGTAGATCAAAATGAAAATAAAGACATTGTGTTGGAATTTTCTAAGGAAAACCAAGGTTTAGAAGTTACCACCAAGAATTTGGGAGAAGATATAGCACAATTTACTGAACTATGTAACGAATTAGCATTTAGATACTGGCACGTTTTGGTTGAAAATATTGATAAAAAGAGAAGTTTTGTATTATCCCCCTACTCCATAACATCTATGCTCGCTATGATGTTTATGGGAGCCAGAGGTGCTACATCTGGTGAAATGAACGAAATATTGAAATTAGATGACATGGTAACTTTTAATCCTCATTTTACCTTAAAGAATATTTCAGATTCTATTGAAACGACTCCAGAATCTGGCGTAGTTGTTTCAGCGTTTATTAGAGAACTGTATAGTGACAAAAATAGAGGAAAAATTCTAACATTCTACAAGGAAAGAGCGCAACACTTCTATAATGGTCATGTAGAAGAAATAAACTTTAAATTAATAAGTGATATAATTCGGAGAAGGACAAATCTGCTGGTGAAGAGATATACATGGGGTAAAATTGCCGAATACATGAAAATTAACACTATAGTTATGCAGCCACCACTTGCTGCTTTCTCCGCTAACATTTTCCAGGTTTGTATTGTTTTTCTTTGTACTCTTCAAATAATAATTTCGTTAAAATTATCAGGCACTATTTGTCCACTGATGAACATAGCCCTCTCCCAAATATATCCAAATCAACTTGTTGGTAGTGGTGTATTTCAGATGTTTCCAAAATAATGTTAATAGAATAACACCATATTTATATCCGATATTGTATTATTTTCTACGAGTTAAGGGACGCTCAAGATCGGCCGAAATGAAAGCGTTTAAGTACGAAAGACCCTGGCATAAGGCCGGGTTAACGCCAGAAAGAAAGAAATAATGTATAATTTTTTACTTATCATCATACTATAAATGTTGTAGTAGACAATAGTTATGAATTTATTTTCATCACGTTTCAGACTGACTGCAGTGGATCATCAGTAGAGGGCAGAGACGGCGAGATGTATTTTGTTGTGTCACCGAACGTTCGTCAACGAAGACTGGTACCTGTTCCAGCAGTTGTTTACAAAAAAGGATTTTTAGCAGGCTATGATCCTGTTCTCGATGCCACAGCATCCGCCATTGGAAGCACAAACTCTGTCATCAGCACTTTATTCCTGATGCCTGGCCAGCAAGGAAATGTAGTCCACGCCGAAGATTTAGAACGCCTTGAACAAAGGCTGTTAGATGCTGCACCAACAACACCCACATGGAATCGACTGCTGAGGACTTTACTGCCTCGCGTTGGCATGGAACTCCAAATCCCAAGATTTTCACACAAATCCGTCTTTAATGTGTCATCTTCTCTTAGAAAGATGGGATTGAAAGACTTATTTGATGCAGAGCATGCCGACCTAGCAGGTCTGAATGGACCTTCTAAAGATTTGTTCCTATCAGATATGATTCAAATGACTACGTTTGTTACGTGCGGTGAAGGTATTATAGGAGAACAGCATCATATTGAGGAGTACCCTGAAAATGCTGGATCTGCGCAAAGGCGTCGTGTATCGAGATGGGCTAATTATTGGGACGAGCCGAGGGATTATCAGAGAGCTTTCCATGACCCTCATGACGTGGGTGACGCCATGCTCTTGCCGCTGCATCTTCGACCGCGGCAAGCGCGTTTGCCCACACGTAGTACTCAGCCTGCGAGATTAAAGTACGATAGACCGTTCCTTTTCTTCGTCAGGCACAATCCTACAGGAATGATTTTATACGCGGGCCGATACAATCCGCGGCTTCTGCCATGAAGACGATAGAAAAAGACTGTTTATATTAGTTTAATTGGACATTCCTAAAAGGAAAGTGATAGGGGTACTGGTGCGTGTGATAATTACGGAAGCTATTGAGCATTTACGTGACAGTATTAGTTAAGTAGAAGGTATACAGTTCAGTAGCTCAACCATGAGTATGTTGCACGTATTTACGCGAGCGCGAACGTAAAATATTTGTATGGAAAACGTCAGTTCCCCGCGTAACCGCTAGAGGCGTTCGGGCGTTTGTCATACAAATATTTTACGGAGTCGCTAGTGAGTAATGTGAAAAAAACTCATGGTTGGCCTGCAGATGGCGGTGCAAAAGGGATGGTAGCAAGGCTTATCATAATAGATTTTTTAGTGTAGGTATGCAATTTATAAAAATCTTAGTTCAACTAATACTCATTAATTCTTTGCACTATGGAAATTGTATTTTTTTAGTAAATCCCGCTTGCACTGCTCATCCAAGTTGTACCTTTATCCTGGCATCATATCGATTGTATTATAAAAGAATTTAAAGCATGTTGATCAAGTTTTATTTCTATGGTAATATTAAGTTTTATCTGTGCATTTTGTGAAGAGATCGGAAATTTTCATCACTCATTTTAAAGATTTCTTCGCAAAATGAACGATGGTATGGAGAAATTATGTCATAATTCACTATAGAATAGGTAATATTAGAATAAAGAACAGTTCATCTAATTATTAATTTGTTTTATATCCTATCCATCCTTATATTAGGAAAATAATGGTAATGGTATTGCTGACGAGCAGGATAGTTATGTGCTTCAATTAACTTATTTAAAATCGTGAAATCGAAGGAATAAATGTAACCTGTAGAGTTTACATTCAGATTTACATCAATATTAAGAAGTACTTCACTGCGATACTCTAATCGCTATTCCCCTTACTTATAAAAATATTTACGCGCTTCTTATCTTTCAGAATAATTTGTCCCTTTCTTTTTCAAACAATGTGACGCATGGAAAAAGGGACAAGTTTTACATAAAGATAAGAAGCGCGTAAATGTTGTTATAAGTAAGGTTCTATCTTTATAACTTTGTGAGAATACAACATAATTATGCCAAATACTAAGTACAATAAAGTGCTGATAAAAATGTTCTTAAATTAACAGAAGTACTTATTTGCAACGAAATTAACAAAAAGGTATCGGGAATAAGTGAACTAACAACAAATTAATGGTATTTTAATGAGTCTTCTATTTGATACTATATTTTCGCCATCGGTATCTTTATTTACACTTTCTTTGCTTACAGTAAAATCACTATTATTTTCAGTACATATCACATGTATGTATAACGTTGTCCTAAGAATTTTTATTAAGATTTTTCCTTATATTGAAAAATAAAGGAAAATAAATAGGCCATCAATTTAATTTCTTAAATAAAGAATTCTTTACATTCAGCGTTAAATTCTTTTACTTCGTCACATTGCGGCGTATTCACATACGCGGGGCAGTCCTGAAAAAGATAACAAGTGAATACTTTACATTACCTGCCCTTACTCCATCTTTTTTTTTTTTTTTTTTCCTCGGGGAATCTATTTACAGATCTCTCCATGCCGGAGCATGGAGGTACGTCGGACTCACCGGCCCTAAAGCCGTCCTACCGACTAAACACCGCGGTGTTCCTTTCTCTCCCTATTACGAAGGTCACGGGGTACGCAGTTGCATTCAGCCGCAACCTCCGCAGGAGTCGGCCCTTCATCAGGTTACTGCACCTTAGTGTGGCGCAACAAACTCTTCCAAGCACGTTGCGGAAAGGATTTGGTTTTGTTCTTACGACCAGCTGCCTGCCTAACGACAACCCCCCTCTGGATGATTCAGTCCCGGGTGAAATAGGAATAAACGGTCTGCCCGACCCGTGACTCGAACTGATTATAGCATTATAGTTATGTTATGAAGTCTGCCTGCCTCGGTGGCGTGGTTGTATTTCGGTACGACTACCGCCCTGTCTCGGGTTCGATCCTCGGGTCGGGCAAAGTGATATTCGATTTTTCCATATCAGCCCGGTGTTAAGAATTTGTGCCCGATATGGCGATAAGCTCGCCCCCTATCACATTTGGAACGGAACTAAACTCGGTGAAATATGGGTGTACTAGTCCGCTAGTACGCCTCTGCCTACCCGTTCAGGGATACAGGCGTGAGCTTATGTTATGTTTACTATGAAGGAACTATATAACTTATGAAGGACTACCCATAGATATAGGCATTGACCACTTCCCTCCGAATCATACATAATGGGACCACTCATATGTAAACTTTATCAAACACCAAGTATTTTGATAATATCCGTATTCATTGGAGATATCGCGTACATAAAAATTTAGACGAATTGATAAATAATAACAAATAATAAATAAATCACATACAACAGTCACATACATAGTCCTGACCCCACACTAAGATCGAGTCTTGTGTCGTGGGTATCAGGAACTACGAGAGACTTTCGGTCACACAACACCCAGACCCGAAACAAATATCTGTAGGCCATACAAACATTTGTCTGTTAATACTTACAAACTCAATATGATTTCGTATGCATCCTTGGAAATTGTAGAATTCGCATGGATCTAACGGCATTAGGTGTCTGTAATTCAATTTGCAGTTGACTTTGGCATTAAGCATCACGTTGGCGAAGGATGGGTTTAGTTCCACCCATTTGTCGAGGTGTTTGAAGTATTTCTCATCATCTAACCGCCCGGTTGCTGTCAGCAAGCCGTATTTGCTTAAAACACATTTCCAATGTTTACACTGTAAGTTTATAGATTTATTTTAGTGTTAAAATGGCGATTCGCATTTAAATAAATTTAAAATAAACTACCAGATTACTACAAAACTCTTAGGCTAAAATCTATAGAGCGAACTTGGATTAAGTCAGAGTAAAATAAACTAATTAAGTCCGAATTTTGAATTTTTAAATAAAAATTCGACTTAGTCCGAGTCATTTTTTACAAGAAAAACTTTGCTCAGTCTTTTTGTCAGTCTGTTTTTCTCGTAAAAAAATGACTCGGTTAAATCGTTCGATTAAAAAATTCCAAGTAGTTTTTGACTCTATATAACACCCACATTTCGCCGAGCTTAGTTCCGTCCCAGATGTGATAGGGGGCGAGCCTATTGCCATATCGGGCATAAATTCTAGACTCCAGACTGATATGGAAAAATGCAATATCACTGCCCGACCGGGGGTCGAACCCAAGACCTCAGGACGGCAATCATACCGAAATACAACCACGCCACCTAGACATAGCGTCTGATTAAACTTTGGGGTATACCAGCTTGAGATCTCAATGTATAGTTTGTGTCCTTACCCTTGAAATCGTTTTTCGTGTAAATCCTGTTACATTTCCATGTCTGAAATTCATCTTTAGTAGAGCACCGCAATTTTTGGCCACGTCGCGAGTGAAAAATGGTGGTAAGATGCAACATTGCCTATACTGAAATATGAAAAATATACATATAGAGGTATAAGTAGGCAAGTTCATCTCACGTTATCCCGTGTGATGTCTACCTCACATCAGGCAGGCTGGTCGTAAAAACTCAAGCTGGATCTTTTCAGCAACTTGCTTGAAAAGTTTGTTGCGACATCACAGTGGAATGGAATGAGAGCAAGCAGAAAAAGTCCAAATTATAAGTTCATCTCTGCATATTATACAAATATAAAAATTCACGACATTTTTGTGACTGATTCTCAGTCTGATTGTGTCCTGAACTCATTCAAAATAAAATAGGGGATATCTCCTATTGGTCTGGTACATCTTTGGAAAAAAATGGAAAATACAAAAGCATGAATTGTTATGGTATTACAATATTAACCTTTTGGGTTCCCATTTGAGCTACAATTTACAAAGTGAGTAATTACCAACGTGAAGAAATGGACATAGTCTTCCAATAGTATACTAGATGGAGCTATACGTATAACTATTTTCATTTAGGTGGCAATGGGGTACTTGCTTACAGTCTTTCTTTCTACCTGCCCTTATCCCACATTAATGTGGGGTCGATGCAACACACTTATTCAAGCATGTTGCAGAGAGGATTTGGCTTAGTTTTTACGACCGGCCGCCTGCCTGACGTCAACCCCCTATACGGGATCCAGTCGTTTTTACGACCGGCCGCTTGCCTGACGTCAACCCCCTATCAGGAATCCAGTCCCGGGTAAATTAAATTAGAAAATTTACTTTGCCCGACCTGGGAATCGAACCCAGGACCCCCCGGTCCACAGGCCATATTCTGCCACTAGACCAAGGAGGCAACTAAAAATTAGTGACATAATGCCATTCTGGCAAATAAATTTAAAAAATCCCTTTTAAAAGTACCTTACCAAGACTTCAATTGGTACTTGACACCTGTCTGGTCGACTTTGTGGATAATCTTCATCACGCTGGCATGTCACCTTAGAATTAAGTAAAAATGTATTTAAGGTTCAAAATATTTCAAAGAACCTTAATGTTAAAAAGGAATATTCATTTTCCTCTCTGCGATAGTTTTTGTTTAAAATTTAAATTTTAATATCCGATGAAAATTCCTATTTATCTAAAGGTGTATCTTAACAATGAGTAATAAACACGCAGCGTTTTGAGGGTACAATTCTGTCGCGTTTTAGTTAGAACTACCAGTACCTATACCCACTCGTACTGACGAATATTTGAGCGGTAGAGTACTACCGCTCATATACCGTGTGACACATACATAAAAAAACAGGTAACAGAACAGGTCAGCAACAGAATAATTGTGCCACAAGTGGCGGCCTTATCGCTAAAAGCGATCTCTTCCAGGCAACCATTGGATGGAGAGGAATTGAAAGTAGATAAAACATGGGGTTTACAATAAAGGGATAGGATATAACAATGTACTATATACTATGAAATTTTTACATAGATATAGATAATATAAAATATATACATACCTATAAATAGAAATACATATAGTGTATAGCAGTAGCTATACGCACCACGCTCTTCAATTGGCTTCAAAATGAAAGTGCTTGCGTGTTTTATCTCTTAACAAAAACAAAGATGCTGCTGACTGCTTTAGGTCCCTATATGTTATTTATATTTCCTTATTTTCATTTGGTATGTTTTATTTATCCGTCATTTATGCACCTACCTACATCTTTGCATCACCCTAAGATTGGCTGGTAGAGAATGCTTTTAGCATTAAGCCCGCCTTTATACACAATGTATATAAAGTGTAATAAATAAATAAAACATGACGAATGATTACTAAAAGTGCTCACTTTTATCGTCAGGTACGACCTAACGCACATCATACCATAAGGCATGCATGAAAATGTAAAACTGAATGTTGTATTAAAAATAAATTCAAGTGCATCTAGACAACAGAGTCAAGTAGGAGAATATATCTAGTAAAAACTGAAGTGTACTTACTGGATAAAAGATTGATAGCACAAACATTAGAGTCACTATTATCAAAAATGTGTGCTGAAGTCCCATTGTTGTGGCTTAAGTTTATGATTCTGTTTAAAACAATGAAATTTCAACCAATACTTAAAAATATGTAGTTACCCCAATACTCGCTGCAATGAACTGTGATGTACTGCATGAAAGGAATCTCATAAGAAAATGTTCTACGTGAAGTACAACGGTTCATGTTTTGGAAATATGATACGCGAGAATGGGTTTCAAATGGAAATCCATAATAATCCTATTCGATGTCATAACAAGAATGGATAACCTAAAATTATTGATTTTAATGAAACACGAATAAAGATAAAATAGTTTTATTTCCATACTTGATATCTAAATGAATATTAACAGTAGATGTATTTACTCGAATTTAAAAATAAACATAATACTCTATTGAATTTGCTTTTATGACTTCAATGCTTTTGGAAGTAAGGCTTGCATTCTGCCATATGGTCTTTGAGAGTCTTGCAACCTTCTGATTGGCTCCAGTTTTCTGCAGGACATTCCTGAAACACAGTAAATTAATAAAGGCACACAATAATCATAGACATACTCTATATTATGTGTGTTTATTTTATTTGTTTGTTATAAACCTAATTCCTCACTGAGATAAAAGTCTTGTGCCTCGAATATCAGAAACAACGAATGAACTGAAGGAAATATGTGTAAATCACGTAAACCACTTAATGCGAGGACTAGGCCCGTTGTGTCTTTAATACATATTACGCCTTATTCAATGTGGGGTCGACGCAACATATTTTTTAAGAATATCGCAAAAAGGCTTTGGCATAATTTCTGTGACCGCCTGGCTCACGTCAACAACTACTGGGGTATAATTAGAAATTTAAACAATAGTACTTACAAACATGACGACGGATCCTATACAGAAGACTATTCTGTTCGCCAAACAAACGTTAGGAGGTCCTGGGAGGTCCTCCTTGATACACTGTTTCGCCTTATCAACAGCTGGCTGGAAGGCGGGGTATTTCTCCGCATATTCATCTAGAAATTTCTTCATTGCCTCAAAATCCACCTTGCCCGCGTCTGTTGCTAGATGGTACTTCTTCATCAGACATATTTGTTTAGAACACTGTAATATTTAGATAAAAAATAAACAGTGCCAGGATAGCTTTTATTTAAAACTTGTGTATTTAATTAGGCTATTGTAGATTAGAAACTTTAGTAACATCATTATCGTCATCAGCCATAGAACGTCCACTGCTGAACATAGGCCTCCCCCAAAGGTTGCAGGAAGTCGCTGGATGCAGGCAGCTTCCAACAGGTCGATCTGGAAATCTTTAATACATTTTAATACAATTATTTAATTCAGTCATTAGATGATTGCTTCTAGGTAAGGTTCTAGGGCATGCAATGGGTAAGTCATTCAATATTTTGTTTATTTTTTCTATCCGGTTCTTCCAAGGTGCTTGCAACATGACCCTGATGGTTTGTCGGGGCGGGTATGGCGATGAGCGTACATCCTTGTGTCGTTGTGGCTGCATCGGTCATTTACCTGTCCTATCTGCCCCTCGATTTGCTTCTTTCTTTTTTTGGAGTAAAAAGATTGATGAAGCATCTTTGCAGGCTCACATGATTCTGATAACCATCAATAATGTCATCCGTGGTCGCTAGTTTTTCGGAATGCATTTCGCTTACAAGCAGATGTAGTTACTATGCCGTTTTCGGATTCAAAATATAAAGTTTCTTATTTCCATTTCAGTGGGGTTACCACCACCTCTTATAGCAGTATTATTATAATTTTACTTGTACAGATTCCCATACAAAACAAACGAAGAACGATTATAATAATACTGCTATAAGAGGTCGTGGTAACCCTGTGTATACTTTCTAATATGTATATATTTATTACGGTACTAACATCAGGAGGGCAGCGTTAGAAACCTTCGAATTCTGTATACTTTCTATATGTATTTATTTATTATGGTACTTACATCAGGAGGGCCGCGTTGGAATCCTTCACTTTCGCTTAAATTTTTATAGCCACACTCCGCAAAATCACTGGACTTGAAAAATGGTTCTACTTTGCAGCATTCATGGGGTTTTTCCTGCAATAAAAATGTTTTTGTAATCAAATAGCGTCATAGGTCATGTTTTATACGGTACAGTAAGTATTCCTATGATATTGGCGATTTATCAGATAACACGAAATATCACCTGAGGTACAACTTCCTAGTACTAGTTAATTTTGACACGTTTTAGTTCTCGAAAACGGTGGAGGTTCTCAAAAATTGTCGGTATTTTACTATGTTACTTGATATATTAAAATCTAGACGGATTTTCAAGATTCCGTTTGTATTTGATAGAGCTTACTCTAAGACTGTCTCGGGGGTGTAGTTGTATTTTGGTTCGACTACCGTCCTGAGGTGTCCGTTCGGGCAGGGTGATATTAGGATTTTTGAATATCAGCCCGGAGTCTGGAATTTGTGCCCGTTATGGCGACAGGCTCGGCCCCATCACATCTGGGAAGGAACTAATCTCGGCGAAATGTGGGTGTTTGCTAGTGCGTCTCTGCCTACCCCTTCGGGGATACAGGCGTGAGCTTATGTTCTTACTCTAAGGGTGGTCCTGTATAAATTTGGTTTAGAGATCTCATCACAATGAGGTTGCGTTACAAGGTAAAGTGTGTTGTGTGTTGACTCCACATTTTGGGATAATGGCAGGTGGAAAGAAAATACGTAATATGTACGTTAAATGTCTACTTACAACTATTGGAGGAGGCCCTCGACATTTCTCTGGAATATTCTTTAGGAACGGAGGCGGTCCTTGTGATGAAATCACCTAAAACAATTAAAAACTTAACTATGAGTACCTATATTAGAATAATGTTTAGTCCGTAAGATGTTTACAAAATTAATATGAAATTGTTGTAGTACTTATAAAAAATAAAATTACTGTAAAATTAGTATTATTTGTAATGATTCGTTTTTAAATGATATCGATCCTCCTAACGGAATTCTGACTATCGATTGACATCGATTTATTGTTACCTAAAATTGAAAAGAAAGTTAACATATTTTAGCTAAAATTAGCTTTATTTTGGTTTATAACTTGTAAACTCTTTGGGTCTTAGGTCTAATTGCGGTTTTTTCTATAGCAGAGTCCTAAACACTCAATGATATGAAATTTAGTTTGTCTAGAGATTGTTGATGGAAGCGTTATCCAATCCTAAGAACAGGAATTAATCCAGAAGAATCCTACAATTACGTTCTTAATTTAAGATCTTATACGCAAACAAGCGGCTCCTTACTCACCTGCAGAACAGCAAAGAAAACAATGGAACCGTATCCCACCATGGTAGTGAGGGTGTGATGGTGTGTTGCAGCCTCCAACCGTTATATACCGGCATAGTCGACCGTGGCCATTGTCTACGGGAAACAATCAAGGTGTCGCCAACCATGCACCCATAGAATAACATACAGAGATGAGACACCATACCAATAGCAATATTCTATGCCTACTAATCTTCATAATCGATTTTAATTTATAATATTATTTAATTTATAAGTTTTGCTTTCATAATCGAATAGTGTAAGCAAGTTAAAATCGATTTTATATTTTAATTAGTAATTTAATTTGATAATCAAATAGTGTTACTATTAACTGTGGAGGATGCTCAAAACTGGCCGAAGTGGAAGCTTTTAAAGGTGGACCCTGCAGAGATCACGCCAGGCAGTAAGAAAGAAAAGAATCGAGTAATGTTACTAATAGCTCTAGTATCTTTCTTTCTATTAACTTCCGAAACCGATGCACTATGATTAGATTAGTACTATGGTGTTTCAGTCTCACTCTGTCAAGCGAAGAATCAATAAGGATGTAACTACTAATGATTTTGACTGTGCTATGTCCTAAAATTATTTATAGTCCATGCGACCCGTTAAACATAGATAATTCGTCTTAAAAATGAGAGCGTTAATATAAATGTTGTGTTATGTAGGTATGTTATGTTAAATCCGTAAAATGTTTTTGGTCATTGTTTTTGTATTCGATAGAGCTTTCGAGCATGATTGTATATGAATTTGATTAAGAATTCTAATGACGGTCTATGAGAACGTGGGAAAGTTAAAAAAATCTCGACGAATTACAAAAAATGCATTTTGAACCGGATTTAGACGCTGTTTAAATTTAAGGCATGTTAAGTAATAATTTGCAGCACATTAAGTCACAAGTTAACTTAACTAGTATAGAATAGCATCAATTAAATTATAAGATAGTTTAGCTTGTATTAAATGGTTTAGGAATATTATAATTGGTTCGGTTTATAATTAATAAATAAAGAAAATAAATACACCCAACAGTCACACATCTACTAGATGGAGATATAGATACAGATATAGATACATAACCTGTATCGTAAGTGTCAGAAACTATGAGAGACTTTCGGTCTCACAACACCCAGACTTGAAACAAATATATGTGGGCCACATAAACATTTGTCTCAATGCGGGAATCGAACCCGCGACCTCACGTTTCACAGCCGGCTACTTGCCCGCTGCGCCACGGAGGCTGTATTGCACTTTGTAATAATATATGCGCGTGAGCTCGTAAAAATGCATGTCTCGTCTTATAGTCTTGATTGCTTTGACAGTGAGACGTCAACTATCATTTGACTTTAGCTAGGCAAATACATCTGTTCACGTGATGAAATTTGGAAATAGTATGTATCAGTGGAAATCAATAATTTGTGTATTTTTTTAATGTTATACCGTAAGGACCTTTTATCTTTTATAGACAACTTTGTATAGCAGAATTTAGGGGATTTAAAAAATTTACGCTGTGTATAAGTTAAAAAATGTATAATGATTTCTTAGGTTTACGCGAATGTTTTTTACTAAATAAAACTAGTTTTACGTAGTCTATATCGATTTGTCGCTATAGAATCCATTTTGTCGATTTGACGTTTAAATTTCCCCTTCTAAGCTAATCACAGGTTTAAAACGTTTACAAATAAAGGATATGCTTTGTTGCGTGACACACAGGTAAAGTCTTCATATCTGAGGCAATAATAAGAAGTAGGTATACACAATCATTTTCTTAAGACAACTAGTAAAAAACATTCTTTTTATTCATAATACCTCTACGAGACATTAAATAAATAGGTCATTTACAATGTTTGAATTTAATGTCTGTTCTATTCAAAATTATTAAGTCTAGATCCGGAGTGTAACCTCAAATGGCAGCATCTTAAAAAGTTTTAGCATATGTGTTGACTGTTGAGGTAATTATTTTTTTAATTATTTGTGTGTAACGACGAGAAAAAGATATTAGTAATTGAATTAGTAATACTAAGTTAGATGGCCGTTTGCTCGAGATACAAGAATTTGTTCTCAAAATGAGTGCTTAATATAATATCCTTTGCATTACAATTCGACGAGGATTGCTAGAATAGCAATTGAAAGGTGAACATGCAAGAGTCAAAGCTCTATACAGAATGATCAATCTGAATGATGAATGATCAAGTTTCTGAATTATTTGTATAATTTTAAGTAACTTCTAATTAACAATACTTAACTCCTTTGAAAATCTTATCCGGGTCGGCGCAACACACTTTTTCAAACATGTTGCAGAAATGATTTGACTTAGTTAGGGCTGCCTGACGTCACCTCTTCTCTGAGGGATCCAATCCCGGACAATCAAATTAGAAAAATCGTTTTGAAACTCGTTTGTCAATGTGTTATAAAGATATGTAGGTTATATTAATATAGGCTTAATGCAATGACTAAATAAAAAGTGTAAGGACCTAGCATAACTACAAAAAATACGTGCTTACTTTGAAGCCGGATCCGCCATTTTAGTTTCGATCTATTTATCTAGTTAAGCTGTCACCGTGTTATAAGAATGAAATAACGTATAAATATTTATTGAATTTATTATAAATACGTTGTTTTATTTACAATAATACTAATTTCGGAATATGAAGATGTTTAACAGCTGTATTAATGGGATCTTTCTTTTGCAAAGTCGCCATTTTGGTTTCGTTCCATACATAAGGAACACTTCATTTTTTCAAAGTTATGTCTCGTCCTCTTATATTTCGACTGACTTCAAAAATGGAAAAGGTCTTCCATTCGTCAGCAAGTTTTTTATGTATGTTACTCGATATCTCCGCCAAATGGGGAACGACTTTCAAAATTATTTTTATGTTCAATAGAGCTTATTTTAAGATTGCTCCTATATCAATTTGGTCAAGATCGGATAAATTTTGAAATCGGTCTGTGTATATTTAAACTTGTTATTATCTTTAGTCATGGGCTTCATGTGACGATTAACCCATGCCATAATGGTGATAGTTGGGCAACGGTTGTAAATAGAGTGTGACTGTTAATGTGAAATACACATAATTTAAACAATTTTATTGATGAAAACACATTATAGTTAATAGCACGCATGCTGTTCGCTTCCGTTGTACATTCATTCAACTTAACGTGTCACCTGGTTTGAAAAAGTCTATCATATTAAAAATCTACAATTTAACACAAAATCAGCTTACGCCTGTCCACGAAGGGGAAGGCAGAGACGAACTAGCGAACTAGAATATAAAAATATAGAATTAATTTTTAATTTACGTTACGCCTATTGTATACAACATAATATGATAATTGGTTTCCTTAGCAATTATTTTTTTACTCCAGCCACAAGATTTCCTTATTTTACTCAATTTAGTTGCAATAAATGAATCATTAGTGCCGGTGCACCCTCGTTAAGGTTTAATTGCTCTCTGGAGATCGCTATCGAAATATTACACGAGTAAATCAAGTGAGACAGGACGCTTGTTCAACGGAGTTCTCGGTTACACAAGGTGTAAATCTTCGGAAGTAGAGTTTTAAAGTGATAGTCGAACAGATAATTCAGTCTTAATACTAAGCTTAGTTTCTAAGTGCCACTTGCAGCGCTATTACTAATCTAAGAGTTACACCTTATCTCGATTTGTCCTACAGCTCACTCCTATCTTTAAATCAAGATTTGGGATAAATAGAGATTTATCGCGGAACTGCAAGTGACCCTAAGTAGACTATTTGGTCGCGTTTTTCAAATAATAAATCATAGAAAGTCTAGTGGTGGTAGTATGACTAAAGAAAAATAAGAGGACTAGGCATAATACAAAATGGCGAAAATATATCCCATTAATATATAATAGTTAGGCATCTTTATCATAATATGTACTTTATCGTAATAATGAATTTAGTTTTCGTTATATAAGTGACACAGATGTAATAAAAACTTTTAACACAATTAATGTTAAAAGAACCGCTCACCTTTGGGGTAACTCTGTGGAAATAACAAAATCAATTATTAATTTAATAGCACCTAAACTAGCATTAATTTTCAATAAATGTATTAAACGTGGCGTATTTCCTGATCTAATGAAATGTAGTAAAGTCATACCTTTGTTTAAAGCAGGGAGCACATCTGACCCCACCAACTATAGACCTATTTCTGTGCTACCCACATTTAGTAAAATTTTTGAAAAGTTGATTCTTAATCAAATACAGTCACATTTTAGCATTAATAATTTACTACATAAGAAACAATTCGGATTTACAAGGGGTCGTTCAACCACCGATGCTGGGGTTGAACTTTTAGAAAATATTTTTAATACTTGGGACGATTCTCACGATGCCTTGGGCGTTTTTTGTGACTTGTCCAAGGCGTTTGATTGCGTATCTCATGATACATTGGTCAGGAAGTTACGTCACTATGGCATTAGGAATACTGCTCTGGATCTTCTGATTTCCTATTTGGGAAATAGGATTCAGAGAGTCGATGTAAACGGCCAGAGATCTCAAGGATCTGTAGTAGCAATGGGTGTTCCGCAAGGTTCCATACTCGGTCCATTTTTGTTTCTAGTATATATTAATGACTTACCTCATGCTATTAAAGATGATCAACAGATAGTTCTATTTGCAGATGACACCTCACTTTTGTTTAAACTTAAACGACAACAACCTGTTACTGACGATGTAAATGAAACTATCTCAAAAATAGTGAACTGGTTTAATGCTAACAACTTACTTTTAAATCAGAAAAAAACTAAATGTATTAGATTTTACACCAAATGTTAGACAGATTAAAACCAGTGTCAGTATAAATGGAGAGGAGTTGGACCTTGTGGATACTACTAAGTTCTTAGGCATAACTCTAGATTCAAAACTTCAATGGGGCCCACATATAAACCGATTATCGAAAAAGCTTACCTCTGCAGCTTATGCTGTCTACAAAATACGCCAGCTAACTGATGTAGAAACAGCACGATTAGTGTACTTTAGTTATTTTCATAGTGTAATGTCGTACGGCATATTGTTGTGGGGAAATGCTGCTGACATTCACACTATTTTTGTGCTGCAGAAGAGAGCTATTCGAGCAATTTATAACTTAAACCGTAGACATTCGCTGAAGGATTTATTTAAAGAAATAAATGTTTTGACCGTCGCATCTCAATATATATATGAAAACTTAATGTATGTAAAAAAGAATATTAATGTTTTCATTAAGAACAGCGACATCCATAAGGTCAATACTAGGAATAAAAATAATTTAATACTACCTAAGACAAGGCTCCAGAAAATTAATAATTCTTTTATGTGCCAAAGTATACGCTTTTATAACAAAATCCCAAGTCATATTAAAGAGTTAAGCCTTAATAAATTTAAATCATTTATTAAACAGCAACTATGCCGAAAAGGGTTTTATAATGTAAAGGACTACTTACAAGACAAAAATGCTTGGGATTGAGCAGCTCACTCTTGACACTATAAGGCTGTATCAACACAATTTTATATTTTACTATTATATTATTTTTTCTGACTTTGCTCTATTGGCATATTAATATATTATTGTATTTAGTAATAAGTTGACATTTTGAATTGTAATTTTATATACCATGTATTGTCTGGACTTTAAAAGAGGCCATAACCCTTGAGTTTGTTTCGGCATTTCTTCTCAGGGATAGCCACGAAATGCCGACGCCATTATTACTTTATCAATATATACTCGTAATTGACATGTGAAAGTGGTATAAAATATCCTATTTGCAGAATAAATGATTTGAATTTGAATTTTGAATTTGAATTTGAATATGAAATAAGTAGTATTGTAAACAAAACACCGTCTTTTTAATAAAATCAAAACGGTGACAACTTACAAGTAAATAGATCGCTAACCAAAATGGCGGAACCGGCTTGAAAGTAAACACGTATTTTTCGTAGTTATGCCAGGTCCTCTAATTTTTTCTTTAGTCATTGAGTGGTATGGACGTAAAAGCCGTGGGTTTAAAATAACTTGTAGTGGCACTCTTTATTGAGAATAAGAAAACGGCGTTATAAAAAGTGTACACGCATTAGGCTTGCATACCACCCTATCCATCTCACTAAGAGGTTAGAGGTTACAGTGGAATTGTATACTTATATTTTGCTAAGAATTTTTCGAACCACTTGGTATTTTACAATTTTTAATATCAAACCTGTCCACTGACTCTCTAACTCTCTCTCTTGAAACTCTATTCCAATTTAACTTCAATTCGGTTTCACTTATTGACTTAAAATTCCACCGAAATCGAGTTAAAAGTACACTAATGTCACGTTAAAAATGACCAATCGACAAGTTCAAGGTTGCAGGAAGTCGCTGGATGCAGGCCGCTTCCAACAGGTCGATCTGGAAATCTTTGGGGAGGCCTATTTTCAGCAGTGGACGTCCTATGGCTGATGATGATGATGATGATGAAGTTCTCGAGTCCAATGCAACATTAGAATTTTAAGTCAATAAATGAGACCGACCTGTTGGAAGCGGCCTGCATCCAGCGACTTCCTGCGACCTTTATCAGGTCGATCTGGAAATCTTTTGGGGAGGCCTATGTTCAGCAGTGGACGTCCTATGGCTGATGATGATGATGATGATGAAATGAATGATTTCTTAGGTTTACGTGAATGTTAACATAACATAAGCTCACGACTGTATCCCCGAAGGGGTAGGCAGAGGCGCACTAGCGAACTAGAACACCCACATTTCGCCGAGCTTAGTTCAGTCCCAGATGTGATAGGGGGCGAGCACAGAATGTTATTTTCGGTATAATGTTATTCCCGGTCACGGTCACGGACCACGAAGGCTGCAAAGCTTTCGAACCGTCGGGCATAAAAATTAAAACCAAATCGTGATAGAATCCGTAAAAATAGTTTAATTTAAATGATGAAATGAAACCGAATCGAATTCGTCAAATTCGAAATGAGTTTCAAGAGTCAGGGGGCTGTTTTGGACAGCACTGCTATTATACTATTATATAAGTAGGCAACGTAAAATATTGCAGATGAATAAACATTGACATGATGAATCTACACAAAAGCGTGAGATAACACACTACAAACTAATTAATAGTTAGAACCGTGTTGTAAAGCTAATTGCATGGCCTGCATCCGCGCTTGTAACACATTCAATGCATACTGTGTTTATTATTAATATTTTTTCCTGCACCTGCCCTTATCCTACTTCAATGTGGTATCGCTTACACTTTATCAAGCATGGTGTAGAAAGGATTCGGATTAATTTTTATCATCGGCTGACTCAGACGCCTTATATCAGTTCTCTCTAAGGGATCCAATCCAAGGTAAATCATGTTAGAAAAATACGTTGCCCAACATAGGAATCGAATCCAGGACTTCCCGGTCTACGGCCCATCAATGCTGCCATAGACCAAAGAAGAGACGACATTACACATAACTTCATTTATTCAACAAAGCGTTTATGTCGACGATGAATCATCTACTTCTACCTTTTACTCTACATCTTTCACCTCCAAAGACTTCTATGTATTTACTAGACAAGCTGTTTCGAAGTAAAATTGTGGCACATGACGGCGAGGGTTTGACATTTCACGGCTAAGGAAAAGAGCAGATTTCTATAGTGAGTTGAGGTCGATTTACAGAGACTTAGTGCGCACATCCTATGTACCGAACAGGTAGTCTAGTAGTATACATAGAAGTCTTTGTTTACCTTCACCCAATTTTAATGTGGGATCGGTGCAATACACTTTATCAAACATATTGCAAAGGATTCGGTTTAATATTTACATCCGGTCGTCTGCTTGTTATCATCGTCCTCTGGGCGATTCAGTTCCGGGAAAATCGTGTTTGAAAATGTTGCCCAAGCTAGGATTCGAACCGAAGACGATTCTGTCTACGGCCCATATTTGCTGAACCAAGGACATTATGCTTTGTACTTGTACATGATGCATTTGACAATGAATCATATTTACTAGAAAAACAGTCGTCACTTAAAACAGTTAAGTACAATAAATCGTTCACACAATTTCCGTACATTGTTGTCTACGACAGAAAAGGAAATCTCACAAAAACTTTAAATGGGACCCTTTAAATACTGCATTTGTATTTCAAACATTCCATTTTCGAATTGAATTTTGTGGACATGCAAGTATTAAGAAACTCGAACAAAAAACTCTAGAATCTTATATGCGAGAGTCCGTCTTGGTAGGTTTCGCCGTAATGTCTATTTCAACCGCCAGTAAGCATTGTACGAGGAAAGTTGGCTCCAAGATTTGACTGGAACTGGTGGTTATTGGCAATTGGCACTGCACTGCGCTCGTCATGCTGAGACAATTCAGAAATTTGAAGTTAAACAGCCTCAATGCCCAGAAATCACAGTAGCTCCATGCCCTTATTTATTATTATTATTTTTGGGATATGGCTTTGTCCTTTGGGACAATTATGCCAACATAAAGTGTGATAAATACTCTAATGCCCATCACACCAAACCACAACATTGTTTGCACAATACTACTTGGCGGTAGAAGCAGCGATAGGTCAGTTTGGAATGGTACGGACTGTCGAGACGAGTGTCGGAGGTTCGAGATCAACCCAAAAAAGTGCACACATCTGTCACTTTTCCATGTTAGGTGTATTTTCATTGTGAAATATCGCTTGCTATAACGGTGAAGGAAAACATACTGAGGAAACCTGCATGCCTGAGAATTTCTACACAAGAATTGCGAAGGTATGTGAAGTCTACCAACCCGCATTAGGCCAGCGTGGTAGACTAAGGCCTAACCCCTCTCATTAGTAGAGGAGACCCGTGCCCAGCAATGGGACAGTAATATTACAGGGTAGAAATAATCATTCAGACGAACTTTCGCATGTGAATGATAGGTTTAATATATTTTTAAACGAAAAATTATGCTAGGGTCTCAATTAATTCCATAACCTTCACTGCGGTATTCCTATGATCTGGAGTTTAATCAGATTGAAATTATATTTAAACCTAATGAATAAAAAATCGTATCAACGTGTGATTTTATTCATCTGATATGGGAATATCCCTTTATTTTTACATTTAATGAGTCAGTAATGACTTTGCGAGGCGATGTATTCGTTAGTTCGCGAATATGTGAAGGAATCAATTGAAACAGAAAAAAGTTTCTTTCAAATAAATCGGAGATATTTCGATTTCAAATGTTTGTCATAATTATCAGTATTATCGGTGATAATAAATCAGATCGATTTTATGTAATAATCTTAAAACTTAATAATATTATTTCAGTTAAGTAGATAGGTTTGTTTAGAGGTAGATATTAAACATGGATTCTAATGTAAATTTTCATAACCGATCTATGATCGTCACATAAAAACTGTATTCATTATCATCATCCTCAGCCTCAGGTCCACTGCTGGACATCGACCTACCTCAAAGGTTTCCTGAGCTGTTTTATATTACAAGTATAATGTATTTATCCATTTACTTCTTTTCTTCTTTATGTCAGAGATTACAAAACTAATTAAAATAATTACTGATTCAATTGTTTAGCTCCTTATAAACATTTTAACTTAATTTTAAAACTTATTCGTCTCTTTCTTACGTCACGGAGGTATACCTCTATATGTACAAATTGGTCCACTCGGGATATTGTTTTACATTTTTAAACCAAAAACTACTTAATATTTTAAATATTAGGTGTTGTTTCACAATATCCACTTCCCATTGTCAATTAATCGTGAATAACATAGGATTCATGGTCTACCGACTTAAGAAACTATCTAGTTATAATCCGGTATTCATTTGTAAATCGATGTCAGTAAGTGACATCCAAAAACGTAATTATATACAGACGAATTAAGAATCTACTTGTTTTCAAGTCGGTTAAAATTATTTGTTTATTTGGTCTCTGTTCTTCGTCGTGTCAATGGTTTATAAAATTATTTATATTATTTTGGTCTCTGTGGCAGGGTGAGTCATTTATCTCAACCAATAATTGATTTTGGTTTATTGATTCAGCGTGCATTACGTGCGTCTTTCTTTCTTTAAGTCTGTCTGTTTAGTCACTCAGTCAATTCTGTCTAATACCAGTGTTCGGCTATCTACTAAAACTAGAATCTGTACCATTAATGAAATTTTGCTTTTTACGAACATCCGTCTGCTTAACATCAACCACCCTGCTGGGATCCAGTACTAATGTTAGAATGGAAAACCATGTTAGAAGCTCTTACCTTAGCTCTTACCTACATATATGTATGCTGCCATTAGACCCTACACCATGAAGGCGAAAGCGTTTTAGATTGATAATGATTGTATGTAATAATCACAAGTTTAATAACTTAAGAGACCGACTTCAAATCCGATCGTGACCAAATTTATATGGGACCACACCTCAAATCATTTTCAAACGTAAGCAAGTAACTCTAAATAATCACAAGTTTAAAAACTTTAACTGAACGACTTCCAACTTGATCCATGAACACAAAAAGAATTTTGAAAATCGGTCTACATACGGCGGAGATTTGAGGAACTCCTCCTTTTTGGAAGTCGGTCGAAAATGATAGAAGTTACTGTGGAAAGGATATTCGCCCACCGTTTTGATATTAAATAAATAAATAAAAATAAAAAAGCCTTATATTTCTTACTAAATTAGGTACAAAAGGTTGTTTATAAGAATTAATTAACTAATACAATTATACTAAAACACTTAATTAAATTACATTTTCAAGCTTCATAGTAGGAACCCCTCTTTAATCGAGAGTAAAGGCCTCCTCTAGAGATTTCCAAGAATTTCTGTTGCTTGCTACGCTCATCCATCGTTCACCGGCAACTTTTGTTATGTCGTCTGCCCACCTGGCTGTTGGTCTACCCCTCTTTCTAGTGCCCGATGGCCCGATCCAAGAAGTTAGTTTTTGGGTCCATCTATTGTCTGTCAACCGTGCTATATGCCCAGCCCAGCGCCACTTTAGTCTCTTGCAGTAACATAGTGCATCCGTTACTTTTGTCTTTTTTCTAATAGTTTTATGAGATATTTTTTGAATTTTTCTGACATTTAGCATACTTCTTTCCATACTTCTTTGACATGACCGAATTTTTATTTTCATTCGATAATATTGTTTTGATATTAGTGTACCTCAATTGATTTAACGATAGTCCTTCAGTATTCGATTGGCGAGTACAATCGATTGTGCGTTAACGTACATCAATTAATACAAACAATAGAATAACAATGGTTTGTGTAAACGTGTCGGATGTCCTCAAGGAGGTCATCACTGCGAATCAGTGTCAAGAGCTCTCGGAACCTTGAGAGGCTTGCAGCTACACACGGCTGACTAACGAAGACCCAACTTCTTATACTGCACAGTGTTATAGGCAGGTCTTTTACAATTTGTCGGTTTTGAGTTCAACAAACCATGTACTTAGGATTATGTTAACATTACTCTTTGTCTATGATTTGCAGTTTATGGTCGGAGTTGTGGTTCGCATTATGTGTAAGATCGTTTTGTAGATACCCCTGCGATGCCTGCGGGCTTAGACAAGTGGCTTATGCGTTAGTCGAATAGAATAGTCAAATAGAATAAATGTTTGAGAATGACATAAGACTACGCTATATGCGGCGTACTCATATGTCATTTCCATACATTTATTCAATTCGACTATTCTATTCGACTAGCGCATAAGCCATTTGTCTAATAAACCCGCTGGTATTTATATTTTTATGCTCGTTGGCCAGTTTCTGATATAAAAAAAATGCCTACAAACACTACCTAAAGAGTAGTCATCGACGTGAAGTGGAAGGTTGCTGTGGAATTCGTCTCCTTGCTCTAGTAGCAGCGCATGGGCTGTAGACCGAAAGGTCCAGGGTTGAAATCCCACGTCAGGCAATGTGGTTTTTCTAACACGCTTTGCCCGGAGCCCCCAAAGAGGGTTGACGTCAAGCAAGCAGCCTTGCAAAACTAAAACCGAATCTTGACTGCTACATGTTGGAAAAAGTGTGTCATTTAGACCCCTCATTGATCTGGGAAAAGGGCATTCGTATCTTATTTTACCTCGATGACGTAGTGGTATTGCGTACTCGATACGACTATCGTCCTGAGGTCTCGAGATCCGGATCGTGCAAAGTGATATTGAGTTTTTCTATTCCGTATCTGCCCGGAGTCCGGAATTTATGTCCGATTTGGCGATAGGCTCGCCCCCTACCACATCTCGGACAGAAATGAGCATCGTGAATTGTGTGTGTTCTAGTTCTTTAGATCACCTCTGCCTATCCCTTCGCGGTAAAGGCAGGAGTCTATGTATGTTACATTGGATCTGCGGCCTGAGCAGGAAAATTTCTGACAACCGTAAATGTATTTCAGCTCGATGCGCGTCTATGAAATTTGTATGAAATGTTAACCAAACGTCATCAGTGCGCAGCGAATTCGAATACATTTACATTTACATTCGTTTTTCGTGCTCGGGCTACTGAGGTCCAAAAAGTGTAAGGGCTTAAGTGTTCCGTTATCTTAGTTTAGGGACCACTACTATTTCGTTCCACCCGTGTTGAAGGTACAAAGCATGAAATCGCCCATTTAACCTCAAGGAGAAATTCAAATCGATTCAAGTGAAGTGTTCCTCCATTTGAAAGACGCCATCATACGTTATCTGCTCCCGTGGGCATGTTCAAAAGCAATGGCGTGATATTGGAATGTTCGGAGCTATAAGGGCTTGTTAAATTGACGACAAAGCGTAGGTGTAGGAAATAGAGAGAAATACATACATACATACATAAGCTCACGCTTGTATCCCCGAAGGGGTAGGCAGAGGCGCACTAGCGAACTAGTACACCCACGTTTCGCCGAGCTTAGTTCCGTCCCAGATGTGATAGGGGGCGAGCCTATCGCTATATCGGGCACCAATTCCAGACTCCGGGCTGATATGGAAAAATCCAATATCACTTTGCCCGACCCGGGGTTCGAACCCGAGACCTCAGAACCGTAGTCGTACCGAAATACCACCACGCCACTGAGGCATAGAGAGAAATACACAGTTTGAAAGCGAATTAAATTCTTGTCTTGGTTCGCTTTTCCTTCCCTGTATGTTGGGTATGATCTCTATAGTTTACGATTTTATTCTAGGTAATATTAAATGAGGTTATTTCCATTTTTTAAATAGTACTATGTACTTTAATATGTAGCACATAATTAAATAAGATACATACTGATTTCTTAAGTTAACGCGAATGCTATTCATTGAAATAAAACTATTTTTACGGATTCTATCACGATTTGGTTTTAATTTTTATTCAGTCCAACTGTGACCACGAAGACTGCAAAACCTTCGAAACGTCGGGAATAAAAATTAAAACCAAATCGTGATAGAATCCGTAAAAACAGCGGCCTGAGCAGGAAAATTTCTGACAACCGTAAATATATTCGAACTCGATGCGCGTCTATGAAATTTGTATGAAATTTTAACCAAACGTCATCAGTGCGCAGCGAACTCCAATACATTTACATTTACATTAGTCTTTCGTGCTCGGGCTCCTGTTTTATTTCAATAAATAAGATACACTTTGTAAATAAATGAAACACATAGTATGTTTATGATTGTTTATTTACGAATGTTCTCTTCATAAAAAAGAATCCTTTTAATAAAAAAAGGTAATAAGGAATCAGTTCTAACATTTCCAAGCAGCTTCGGGACATTTCTGAAAAAAAAGCATAGCATTAAAATATACCCTGAGTACGAGTATTCAACGTGTTGGCGCGGAATCTTTCGTTCATCATCATCAAAGTCAATTGAGGCAAGTTGTCAAAAGTATAACTAAATACTTAATGGTACCAAGGACGTAAAAAAGATGGACGGAGCGCTAGGAACATTGAAAGTGAAGCAGGGTTTTCGGCCCATTCGATCTATCGACACGTAATAGCGGCGTCTGAGCGTGTTATGATTGTTAATGTGTGCGTAGGGCACTTTTGTACAGGCGCGTTTGTGTGCGTGGCTTCTTTGTGGCGTCCGTTTAACTACAGGCGAGATAGTATCCTTCTTTCTTTTACGTCCGTGAATGGAACACATAAACAAGTTTTTTGCGCGAAGGTGTCCAGTATTAGAGGGAGATTAGAGGAGATATATAGGAGAAGAGGCAGATAAGGGTAGGTGGAACAAAATTTGCTTAAAAATACCTTCAGCATAGCGATACCGGTGCAACTAAATACATCGTATGCTTTACAAGGAGTGTCCAGGTGTTGTCGAGGATCCTTCTCCACGCAGTCACTGATGGCCTTCTCCGCCGCAACAGACCAGCCTTCGTGGTTCTTCGCCCATTGTCGTAAGTGCTTCTTATAAGCCTCTTTATCAAGAGTGTTCTTGTCTGTCAGGAATCCAGATTTTTCGAATGCACATTGGATGTCATTGCACTGAAAAGAAAGATAATCACTAGTTTAAAAACTGAACACACCGACTTCAAATCCGATCGTAACCAAATTGGACCACCCTTGAAATAAGCTCTATCGAATACAAAAATAATTTTGAAAATCGGTCCACATTACACATCGAACTAGACCACCTACATTTTGCCGAGCTTATTGTCCGTCCCAGATGTGATAGAGGGCGAGCATATCGCTATATCGGGCTCAAATTCCAGACAGTGATATGGAAAAAATCCAATATCACTTTGCCCGATCCAGTGATCGAACCCGAGACCTCAAGGGGGGCGTACCACAATACGCATACGCAACCGAGGCAGTAATTTATTTGTCACAAGTATAAAGATTCATCAACATCAGCCATAGGACGTCTACTGCTGCACATAGGCCTCCCTCAAAGATTTCCAGATCGATCTGTTGGAAGCGGCCTGCATCCAGCGACTTTCTGCGACCTTTATCAGGTCGTTATAAACAGGTTTACAAGATGGTAATATAAATGTTGAAATCCTTACCGGTCCGGGTAGTTTTGGACATTCCAATAACGGTTTTGCATCGCCCAGTTCTGGTATATCACAACACGCTGAGATTGGTTTCTGTGAAATTTATAACAGATTATTTATTTATTCACTTCTCGGAATTAGCAGCCCTAGCTCCAGTTGGGTGTGGTACGGACTGCCGAGACAAATACCTATCGGAGGTTCGAGACCAACCCCAAAAAGGAGGATACACCTCTGACTTTTCAATGTTAAGTGTGTTTTCATTGTGAAATATCGCTTGCTGTAACGGTGTAGGAAAACATCGTGAGGAAACCTGCATACCCGAGAATTTCTCCATAAGAAAATTAGAAGGTATGTGAAGTCTACCAACCAGCATTAGGCCAGCGAGGTAGACTAAGGCCTAACCCCTCATTAGTAGAGGAGGCCCGTGCCTAGCAGTGGGACTGTAATAATTCAGGGCTAATATTATTATTATTTACTTCTCGGAAGGATTATAAACTAATAACTACTTAAAATACAAGTGTAAATAATAAATGAATTACATATACTTCAATCAAATAATTTATTAATTATTTTTTAGCAGAGACTAGCAAACGAACAGATGGGTCACCTGATGGTAAGTGATCTTCACCGCCCATAGATACCCAAGACACAAAAAGAATCATGGTGCGTTGCCAACCTAAACGGAGGGAATGGCAGGTGGAGGGAATGGAAGGTGGAGGGAAAAGGGATTGGGAAAGGGAGGTGGGAAATGGACCACCGGAAATCTCACTCACCGAACGAAACGCGTCCGCTACTTCGCGACAGCGAGCTGCCACTTTACGTCGGTTTTCTGTGAGACAGTGGTATCAAACCGGTCGAGCCCGCCCATTTGTGCTGTAGACGTAACTGTCTACAGCGTGGCTCTACCATTCTTTTCAATTTATAAATAAGATAATTACCAGGGGAGCTTTGTTTCTGTCCTGTCTCAAGACATCGGCATGAATACCCTGAAAAAATAAAATATTAATATCCCAATGAATATGATATCCAGGCCATCAGTCCTAAATTTGTTTAACTTAATTATTTTGCATAAATCAGTTTTTTACTCAATATACAGAAAATAAGAGGAAGAAAAGAAAAGCTGCCAGTAGATGGGGACGGTGCATACTTTTTCAAGGACGTTGCAAAAAGGATATATCTTAGTTCATGATGAAGCATGCAAGCCTGTCGTGTCTTGCATTAAGCAAGCAAGTCGGGATTCCCCAGGTAGTAGACATGAAATGTCTACTACCTTGGAATCCCGACGTGAGAAGACAATATGATTCCCAAATCATCGTGGTTGTGTAATCTTTTAGGCTGAGGTCTCTAGAGCGAACTTTGACTAAATCTTAGTCGAAGAAACGAACGAAGTGAGGATTTGGATTTTTTAAATCGAACTTTGACATAATCCGTGTCAATTTTCACAAGAAAATCTTTGCTTAATCTGTCTATTTTTCTTGTAAAAAATGTCTCGGACTAAGTCGAAGTTCGATTTATAAATTTCAAATCCTCACTGAGTTTCTTTCTTTGACTCAGACTTAGTCGAAGCTCGCTCTATAAATCTCAGCCTTAGTCTCTCTATTTAATACTTACTGAAACAATTAATCCAAATAAAATTAAAATAAACATTTTACACAACTGTATTAACACACTCACAAATGACTATTGACTTTATTATGGACGATCTTTATAATAAATAAAGTTATTTGTTTTTACCAACTTTATATTTATAAATAACGCATTATCTGGTGTCAAAGGAGACTAGTATGTTCTTGGAAAGTACACTGGTCACCGATGTCTGTGTTTATATTGTGTTATCTTTATTTTGCCTCGTTGGCGTAGTTGTATTTCGGTACGACTACCGTCCTATGGTCTCGGGTTTGATCCCCGGATCGGGGAAAGTGGTATTGGATTTTTCAATATCAGCCTGGAGTCTGGAATTTGTGCCCGATATGGCGATAGGCTCGCCCCCTATCTCATCTGGACGGAACTAAGCTCGGCGAAATGTGGGTGTTCTAATTCGCAAGTGCGCCTCTGGCTACTCCTCCAGGGATACAGGCGTGAGCTTATATTATGTTATGTTTATCTCTATTCTCGTATGAGATGATATGATAATTAATTTGTAGTATGAAGACTAGAGAAATACTTAGTTATATCGAAAAAATAAATGTTATGTCACATTAATGAATAATTTTGTTATTAAAAAAATTAGAACCTTGAAAATAAAATCCAAATATAAAATTATATTTGTGAATTATCGATAATTTATGTGTTATAAGTTTGCAATTTTGGAGAAATTTATTTTATGCTAATATTACATCACAGCTCATCGGGTATATTATTTTCTATAACAGGTACTATATTATAGAGAGTACAAAATAATAATAAAGAAAGTAAATTAGAGGTATAAACTTAAATAAATTGGTGTACTTTAAATAAACTTCTGTTCGCATTAATAATGAAATCTGATTATTGTTGCGTGAATTCATTTTGCAAGTCCATAGACAATTATCTAGTAGAGTAATTGGGCTTTTAATGCCAATTGGCAAATGCAAATGCATTTAACGATGCTCGCTATATAATTTAATATACTGAACTCAAAGGCGCCATTTTCAGTTAAGCGCTAATCAAGCAGCGTAATAGAGATCTGATATCTACTTTAAGAAAATGCGATACTAAGACGTAGTAATTAATATTTTCCTGGCATTTAACTTTTTCAAATTATCATCGCAAACATAATAACAATATACTCTTTAGCAGGTTAAAAAGTATTTTGAAAATATGTGGACATATTACCCTGATCTAGATCAACGTGGTAGAACAAAGTTTACCTTTACCAGGCTATAGCCTGGTAGCAATTTAGTATTGCAACACAGAGTTGGTATTAAATTATCATTTACTTACTTTTCAAATCAGAAATCATACATTAAATTAATTAAGCACGGAGATCCACCCCATACAACCCTTTAATCTGTATAAAAAATAATAATTGTGACAAGTACATAATTACAAGAAAAAGTAATTCAGTTGACGGAAATTTGTCGACCAGTGTTATTTACTCACGTCCGAGTCAATACAATAATAATATAGGTTAAATAAATCATAATTCTTTATTTCACTTGAATAAAGATAGTGAATTCTTGTACTTCAATATTTTTTCCACTTTATTCCGAATTATATTAAAATGTTATCATTTTGTAGATACTGCTTTGTTCAAGGAATTTATAGGAAACAAATCCCGAGTTATTTTTATTTGGAAATGTATATTATATTTATTCATGTTTCCATAATATTAGAAGTTCAATCCTTTAAGGCTCAATTGCACCACTATTATTAACCTAGAGTTAGTCCTAACCGCAAGCTAAATTGACAGAAAATGTATGAATGACGTGTAACTTAACTTGCGGTTAGGACTAACTCTAGGTTAATAATAGTGGTGCAATTGAGCCTTAGTGGTAGAGCCTCACTTTAGACAGTTAAGTCTGTAGACTTCTCATAGGTAAATATATTTTTATAGTACCCATAGAACGAGTTTATTTTGACAGTTCACGATTTTCGATATCGAGGATAGTTTTTTGTTTCTCCATATATTTTTGGTTCGTTGTAGTTTCCGCGAATTGGCGCTGCTAGTCAAATGTATGGAGAAGACGCAAACTATCGTCGATTTCGAGAATCGAGAACTGTCAAAACAAACTCGTTCTAGGGGTACCGAAATCTCTTCCCAGATCGATTAAAAATTGAAATTACATTTACAAATTTTAAATGATACTTTAAAAGTGTTGTCGCCTCATTGGTCTAGTTGCAGCGTATATGAGCTGTGGACCAGGAGGTCATGTGTTCGATTCCCAGGTCGATTCCAAGCGAATTTTCTAATATAATTTGACTGGGACTGGATCCCTCAGAGGGGGGCTGATGTCAGGCAGGCAGCCGGTCGTAGAAACTAAACCGAATCCCTTCTACAACATACTTGAAAATGTATGTTGCGCCGACCCCACATTAAGGTGGGATAAGGTAAGAAACAAAGATAACTTTAGACGTTTGGTTTGTCGCTTATTTGGTTTAGTGGCAGCTTATATGGGCTGTAGACCTGGCAGGACTTGGGTCAAGTAAGGCAAGGAGTTTTCAACGTGTTGGCCCAGAATTTTTAGTTCATCATCATCAAAGTCAATTGAGGCAAGTTGTCAAAACTATAGCTACATATTTAATGGAACCGCAGACGTAAACAAAAGATGGAAGGATCGCTAGGAATATTGAAAGTGAAGCAAGGTTTTCGGCCTATTCGATCTATTCTAGTGGTAGAGCCAAGCTGTAGACAGTAATGTTTACAGCACGAATGGACCGGCTCGACCGGTTTGATACCACTGCCTCACAGAAAACCGACGTAAAGTGGCAGCTGGCTGTCGCGTTTCGTTTGGTGAGTGAGATTTCCGGTGGCCCATTTCCGCCCTACCTTTCCCAATCCCTTTTTCTCTTCCCTTCCATTCCCTCCTTTTAGATTGGCAACGCGCACATGACTCTTTTTGAGTCTTGGGTGACACCTAAGATCACTTACCATCAGGTGACCCATCTGCTCGTTTGCCAGTCTCTGCTATAAAAAATTTTTAGGTCGACCAACGGGTTTTCCTAACACGATTAAAGAGTGGGGTCCCCACAAGCGTAACGTCAAAAAGGTAGGTCGTAAAAACTAAGCTGCATCTTGTCTGCAACATACCCAGTTTAAAAAATGTGTTGCTATGACAACAAAGTTGTTTGTTAGTACCATACATTCCCCATGTTATGTTAAACGTGGGTGGGTAGTTATATCTTTGCTACTAAAATGGTTACAGTCCATACGAATTGAATAGTTCTACCCACACTTTTTAGAATACCTTCTGCATAAAGTAAACGAATAATCACAAGTTCAAAAACTTAACTGACCGACTTCCAATTTACCGATCGTGACCAAATTTATACCCAACCTTGAAATAAGCTCTATCGAACACAAAAATAATTTTGAAAATCGGTTTACATTTGGTGGAGATATCGAGAAACATACATAAAAAAGAAATACCGACGAATTGAGGACCTCCTCCTTTTTGGGAAGTCGGCCGATAAAGCGATCTTTTTTTTATTTGCAGGTGGGTATGGAGGTACAGGTCGATCTGGAAATCTTTGGGGGAAGCCTATGTTCCGCAGTGGACGTCCTATGGCTGATGATGATGATGGAGGTACATCCCTATGTCTGCCTTGTCACAAGCCCTTCGATTTGCTTCTTCCTTCTTGGGAGTGTGAAGAAGCATAAATAGCCCGGCATGAATATGGTGACCACCGATAAACCCATTGTTTTTCAGTGATAGTTTTCGACCGACTTCCAAAAAGGAGAAAGTCCTCAATTCGTCTGCATTTTTTTTAAATGTATGTTACGCGATATCTCTGCCAAATGTGGACCGATCTTCAAAATTCTTTTTGTGTTCGATAGAGCTTCTTTCAAGGTCCAATATAAATTTGGTCACGATCGGTTTGAAGTCGGTCCGTTAAGTTTTTAAACTTGTGATTATTTGAGACTGCACTGCGGTTACTATCAGGTGTGTAGTCAGTTTGTCATATTATTATTTTAGTAATGTTGCTTGTAATATTGCTTGTCCCACTGTTGGACACGGGTCTCCCTGCTAACAAGAGGGGTTAGGCCTTAGTCTATCACGCTGGCCTAATGCGGGTTGGTAGACTTCACATACCTTCGAAATTCTTGTGGAGAAATTCTCGGTTATGCAGGTCTCTTCACGAGGTTTTCCTTCACCGTAATAGCAAGCGATAATTCACAAAGAAAATACACTTAACATAGAAAAGTCAGAGGTGTATGCTCTATATTGGGCTTGGTCTCGAACCTCCGACTGTCGTCCTGACAGTTCGTACCATTCCCAACTAAGCTATCGCCGCTTTGCCATTCTCGGATAAAAAATCCGTATGCATCTAACCGCTATTCGCTCTTCTTCAGCCCCTAATCGCACCATTTACATAGATGACACAGCTAAGTGTCACTTATTGGGTGAGGTCACTTTATGCGTCGTAAACTCGATCCTTACAGATCTTAAGACCTTATTACACTGATTACTTGGTGACGCACGTCCAATGTAAATAAGAGGTATTGTACCCATTTTTACGAGGGCCAGCGCTGGTTTTGCTAAGATGAGTTTGCCATCGTATTGCAAGTCTTTAGAGGACAGACGGCAATTTTATTAGTTTATTTTATTGGCACAGAACTGATTGCAACATTGTAGTTTGCATAGTATATTAAAAATCATTGTATAAATTATCAGTACTTTTCGATTGACGTCCAAAAAAGAGAAGGTCCTCAATTCGTCGTTTTTTATGTATGTTACGCGATATCTCCGCCAAATATGGACCGCTTTTCAGATGGCTCCCTAAATATAAATACTCCTAAAGTGTGATATAGGATACGATATATCGCGGAACATATTGAGGAATGATACGGACAGATCTAAGGTGCTCTATCTTTTGTATGTTATCCCATATCTCTGACAAATGTGGACTAATTTTGGAGATTCTATGTGACTTTAAACGACATATCACAATCTCACGCCTGTAAACCCGAAGGGGTAGGCAGAGGCGAACTAGCGAATTTTAAGACCTATATTTCGCCAGCTTAGTTCCGTCCCAGATGTGATAGATAGCCTGTCGCCAAATCAGGCACAAATTTCAGACTCCGGGCTGATACTGAAAAATCCAGTATCACTCTGCCTGACCCGGGGATCGAACCAGAGACCTCAGGATAGTCGTACCGCGCACGAAATACCGCCACCGAGGTAGTCTGTTAATGGAAATAATTTAAAGTCTGTTTTATTACTTAATATATTTATTCAAAGATGTTGGAGTAGGTAAGGTATTATAATGAGATAAGGAATTTAGTTTTAGAAAATATAACACAAAGTTTATAATTAATAAGAATACGAAATTTGTGTGACAAAGTTTTTTTTCTAAAATTGGATGTTTCTTTACTGACTGCATCAGTGGCGTGGTTGTATTTCGGTACGACTACCGTCGAGCAAAGTGATATTGGATGTTTCCATATCAGCCCGGAGTGTGGAAATTGTGCCCGATATGGCGATAGGCTCGCCCCCTATCACATCTGGGACGGACCTAAGCTCGGCGAAATGGGGGTGTACTAGTTCGGTAGTTTGCCTCTGCCTACCCCTTCGAGCATACAGGTGTGAGCTTATGTTATGTTATGTTATGCCCAGGTATATCATATTAAAAAACCGCTTTGACTTGGGAATTTCGAACCCAGGATCTGCCGGTTCATAGTCCATATTATGCAATACCACTAAGGAGACAACTATTTTTCCGTAAAAATTAAACTTTCTTTCTACCTGCCCTTATTCCACCTTAATGTGGGGTCAGCGCAACACACTTTTTCAAGCATGTTGCAGAAAGGATTTGGCTTAGTTTTACGACTGGCTGTCTGCCTGACGTCAGCCCCCATCTGGAGGATCCAGTCCCAAGAAAATAGTGTTAGAAAATCACCACTCCCGACCTGGGAATCGAACCCAGGACCTCCCGGTCAGAGCCCATACATGCTGCCACTAGACCAAGGAGGCGACAATTAAAAATAAAACTATTTAATTTTAATATCGATATATTTCTATAGATGATTCAAACTCTCATTCGAATTACAGTACTGCATGATATAGGCTGTGTTAATAGGGTTGTTACCACTCGTTTTATTGCTCGTAACTGCCCGCATTTCGTACGCACATTATCGCCACGTGACAACCCTACGACTATAACATGTTTACTATCTATCGACCACTTTAAAAGATATAACTCGTCTGCATACTAGACTTTGCTGTTGATGAGTGCTAATGTAAGTTTCTGAAAATAAATAATTAACATTCCTCTATTTTTTAAATGATCATAAAATCACAATTTAATTGTTAGTACTACAAACACTGAATTCAAAAGCATTGGACCATGTGTCTTCTTGATATTTTGCTAATTCAAGCATTAATAAAATTCTTGAAACTCCCAGTTAACATTATTTCTGTCACAGTCAAGCCAGGTTTCCTGCACCAAAACATTACACAAAACACCTACACAAAACATGCATTTTTTATCTATGGTCCATTGTTCTATGAGCAGGTGAAAGTTAAAAGCGTTGTTTTGCGTATGTGTTTTTGGTGTTTTGTTTCGAAAAAGCTAGTGCAGGAGACCCGGTTTCATATCAACATTATATTGCTACTGTATTATGGTTTCTCAGAGGCTGTTCAAGGATATAATTAACTAAACTTGTGTCAATGAAAAATTTGTTATTTAGTACTGAAAACCAGTAAAACAATCTTGTAATAATATGCAATTACGTTTATTAAATACTTCTCTACAAATTCTGTCAATGTGTCATCGGACGGACGAACTTTCTACCACCACGTTGTAAACAATTTGGGCTACAGCATGAATTAGTCGGTTGAACTGGGTTATTACCTACTATTGTTTCATAGTAAACCGAATACTTTTTTCAATATGCTTATAAAAAATATGCCACGTTGAAGACGATTAAGATGAAATATTAAATATTATAAATAACCAAATGCTACTCTTTGTGTTTTAATTTTTTAAACACAGTTTATTGTTTTCACACACAACTAAAATTCTAATATAATTTAACGTTAGCTTAATAAAATATAAATTTTATTAATTTTTCAACACTCTATAGCATTTTTTAATTAAATCACCAGCTCTTTCAGCAAGCATAAAGACAGTAGCCATAGGATTTCCACTCAATTGATAAGGAATTATACTAGCATCTACTACACGAACGTTTTTTAATCCATGAACCTTCAAATCATTCGCAACTACAGATGTTTTAGGATCAGGTCCCATCCTGCAAGTGCCAATATTATGATAGTCAGTTATACCAATAATTAAACTGATACATTTCCAATACTCGTCGCTATTCAAAACGTATTTATTACACTCTGGCCAATTTATCCTTCCCAAGTATGCATTATTAGATTTGAAAAATGTAGTATTCACTATACTGGCCACTTTCTTCAAACCTTCAACTGATTTTGTCAAATCATCAGGTACAGAAAAGAAGTTTGAATCAAATTGCGGTTTGTCTCTTGGATCATTGCTTTTCAAGAATACAGAACCTTTTGATCTAGGATGCAGGAAAAGTACTGAGAATACGTATAGTGCGTGTTCTTTGTTCGGCTTTACGAACGAGTCTAAAACTTCTTCCCTGTATTTATATTGTGCAAAGAGTTTTTCACGTAATGTTGACGAGTTCTTCGAATATACTGAAATTAAAACCTTAAAATCTGGGTACGTTTTATTTTCGGATCCAGGGATAAATGTTAAAATGTCAGAAAAGGCACTTTGAGCTAAAACTCCAGTACGATTGTGCAAATATTTTATAGATTCTAAATAATCATCTGCTACATCCCTTTCTCCTGGGTAATCAGCAAATATAGGTATGTTGGTCAAAATGTGATCTTCCATGTTCTGTCCTACGGCGGGGGAATCTAAAATGCACTCTATACTATTAGACTCTAGATGTTCTTTTGGACCAACACCAGATAACAAAAGCAATTGAGGGGAATTGAATGGTCCAGCACTAGAAATTACTTCAAGTTTTGCATACAGAGTCTTACTACGGCCTTCATGATCTAGTTTAACTCCGTAAGCCGCTTTGGTTGTAGCATTTATTAGGATTTTTGTAACCAGTGCATTTTTCAATATTTTTAAATTCGGTCTGTTAAGTACATCGGGTGTTAAATAAGCTGTAGCTGCGGTCATACGTCTTCCATTAGAAGCAGTTGCTGTTGTTACGCCAGAGCCGCTTTCAGGCGTATTGATGTCTAAAACATTTTCAATACCTAACTCACGCCATGAATTTAAAAGGTTTGTATTGATATTTTCAAAAGTATTATTGAACATGTCGAGAGTAACAGGCCCATTGAGTCCATAATTAGTTCTAATAGTGGCGTTGTTCAATAGCTTCTCGTTTTGTAAACTTTCTAGTTTGTTGAAGTAGTACTTTATAACGTCATAGTGCCAATATTTATTGCCTTGATCATACCAATGTCTATAATCAGATTCTTTGCCTCTCACATAGAACATAGCGTTTAGAGCAGTAGATCCTCCAATCATTTTACCTCTTGATAGATATGTTGCACCATTTTCGATGCCTTGGCTTGTTCTTGTATTATTAATGCTATAATAATTCCAATTGTATGCCACCGAATCGTGAAAACTCCTTATAAATCCTGGTATCTGCAATTTCAATATTTTTGGGTGATTAGTATAGGGTTTTCATTTATTCTTTATTACAAGCAGCTAATAAATCCGTGCCTACAATGCGGTGGACTATGTTCTTTTCTTGCGTCATGTCTTACTACTTACATGGTACTTTCCGCGTACCCTAATATGGTTCTTTTTTGACAACAATGAAGGTAGATATCATAACTTACATAGGTTTCTACAGGCGGATCACCACCAGCTTCTATGAGTAGTATTTTCCAGTGGCTTATTTCACTAAGCCTGTTTGCGAGTGGACATCCGGCGTTACCAGCACCAATTATTATAAAGTCGAAAGTTTCATAATCTAAAATACGAGTCACAGGTTTAATAAATATAAATATATCATTAATTTAAAAAATCTGATAATCGTAAATGTATTCGAATTATAAAATTGTAAAATATTATATTATAAATATCGTAGCGAGCTGCGCGCTGATGACATTTGGTTCATACAAACATAGACGCTCATTGAACTCAAATACATTTACGATTGTCAGAATTTTTCCTGCTCGGGCCACTGACTAGAAGTTTCTATCGTTTGATCAATATGTAAATCTATAACGAAATACAGTCCAACTTTATACTTGGTTAGGATGAGTGAGGTTACCAGAGGGCCAAAACTTCTTTGCTCTTTCCAATATTTTTATAATAGAAAGGAAAGAAAAAGAAAAAAAAATGCATCTATTCTTCTTTTTTCTCTACGGTAGAAAGTGAATTGGCAGTACTCTTGGTATTATTGGTATCCATGGGCGACCAAACCATCAAGTGCCTCCTTCCACCTTCTCAAGGTTATAAAAATTATTTACCAAAGACATCATCTTCTGGGATGTAAGGGGTATCAATAAGACATTGAGCTGCTGCGAAGTATTGCAGTGCTGACACGAAGGCTTGGGGAGCAACACCAGTCGCCGGTGTCACACATGATGAACCAAAACACTCGTATCTGAAACCCGAATCAGTTTGTAATATTAGAAGAAAATGGACAAGTGAGAGTCGGACTCGCCCTCCGAGGGTTCCGTACAAACAAGTAGGTATGATAAAGGGTTATGATTCTTAATAAAAGGGGGAAATTATATATTTTTCGACTGACTTCCAACGAGATACTGCGTTCCCGAGATAAAAGGCCTTGACAGACGGACTGACGGACAACAAAGTCCGTATAGGTACGGGTTCCGTTTTTTCCTTTTGAAGTACGGAACCCTAAAAAATAAATAATCGTAGTATAATACCGGATTGGTTAAATAGCATATATAGTAGCATACTTATTGTAAGCTAATTTTCAACAGTTGGTTATTTGTATATTGGTTTATTATGTTATGTTATGTTATGTTATTTTCTATTTTATGCGTAATCAGTTATCACATGTGGTAATCACGTATTTTTCACGAAAGTATAATGAGAACGAAAAAAAAACACAGTAAAATTAAAACCGGCCAAGTGGATGCTGCATATTTTCTACGCATACTAGAATTCCGAAGTGGAGGTAATTGTTACTAAAATATAATTATTAGACACTATTTTAAGTATATGGTCCATAAACTCATATTTACTATCTGTTTTACATAACTAACAACTTCATCTAAGTGGTATTCAATACAATTTGTACGAAAAATAATTTTCAAAGACTCGCAATATTTTTCAACGATGTATCCAACGATACCCTGCACCATGAAAAAGTCGACTATTTCATCCCCACTTTACGTGTAGGGAAGGCACCCTAAAAATATTTTACATATTTTATTTTACTCCTTTTTATACTCATGTCAAAGTACCTTTAGTACTAATAGTCTTTGTAATAAACCACGGTCAGACAGATAGACGTGGATAGATAGGCAGACTGTTCCTTTTTTGTCATTTGGCTTTGGAATCCTAAAAAGAGATACAACCCTAAAGAGAGATAAAAGATACAACTACGGTATAATAATATACGGTATAAAAGCTCATAGTGACTATGACAGGTACATAGGTGACCACTCAGCATAATATTATAACTAACACAACATAAGCTCACGACTGTATCCCCGAAGGGGTAGACAGAGGCGCACTAGCGAAATAGTACACCCACATTTCGCCGAGCTTAGTTCCGTCCCAGATGTGATAGGTGGCGAGCCTGTCACCATGTCGGGCACAAATATTATAAGTAGAAGGTTAAAAAGTTAAATTTGACTCACCCTCCCATTGAAGTACCTTGGAAAATGTTAGGCTACGTCTGTACCCCGTCTGTATTTACGTCTGTATTTATTTCAAAAAATACTACTGTCACTATCAAATCACATGAATATTTAGCTAACGAGGACGTAAAAGTTATTACTTAAATTGCACGATTTTTAGGGTTCCGAAGCCAAGTGCCAAAACTGGAACCATTACAGTTTGCTACAACCGTCTGTCTGTCTAACCGTGGCGTAGCTGAGATGCTATTAGTACTAGAAAGATGCGTTAATAAGATTGCGGGTTTGTCACAACTATATTTTGATCGAAGGATTTGTTTGAAAAATATTAAGCTTTAGTGTTAATTTCTGTTACAGTCAAGTATCCCATACTAGCTAAACGGTTAGTTTTAAATATGTGAAAAAATCATACTAATAGTATATAATGGCATATTTAACGAATTTCAAAGGAAAAGTATCATGGTTAAGGAAGCCTTACAAAAGAAAATAATTGAAATGATTCTATTATGACAGCCGCTGTAGCGCAGCTGGCCAGTAGCTGGCTGTGAAGCGAGAGGCCGCGGATTCAATTCCCGCATTGAGACAAATGTTTGTGTGGCCCACAGATATTTGTTTCAAGTCTGGGTGTTGTGAGACCGAAAGTCTTTCATAGTCTCTGACATCCACGATACAGGTTACACCTAGTGTGGGGTCAGGACTAGGTGTCTGACTGTAAGGTGTATTTATTTTATTGTATACCATTTAGTTGTTACTTGTTAGTTATGTAAAACAGCTACTAAGTGTAAGTTAATGTGGATTCTTAAAGTGCCTAATAAAATTGCATTTCAGTAACATTCATACCTACTTCAGAACCCTTTACTGTGCGTGGTCAGACGTGCTGCATTCACTTGACCAGTTTTTAATTTGTTATCAGCTATTTCATTGCCATTTAGCGACGATGCTTATAATAATAGTTATAAGATATCTACAGTCGTGAAATTAGAGCTACATTGTCAATTTATAGCAATTCTCGGAAAATCGTAAATTACTTATTACAGCTTAGGCTAATTAGGGAGAAAATCATTTTTCAATATAACAAAGTTATTTCTTATTAAAAAATAGTGTAAAGGTGATAGGGTTTCTGGTAGCCCCGTGTTTTTGTTTTTTTTTATAGTAGAGACCGGCAAACGAACAGATAGGTCACCTGATGGTAAGTGATCTCCACCGCCCATAGACACCCAAGACACAATAAGAATCATGGGTGAGTTGCCAACTTAAAAAGATGAAATGTGAAATGAATGAAATTGCGAAAGAGGGGGGGAATGGGCCACCGGAAATCTCACTCACCGAACGAAACGCGACAGCAAGTTGCCACTTTACGTCGGTTTGCTGTGAGACAGTGGTATCCAACCGGTCGAGCCGGCCCATTCGTGCTGTAGACGTTACTGTCTACAGCGTGGCTCTACTACTCAAATAATCCATAATTAAGAAGTTCATAATAAAACATGAAGTTATTATAATTTTTTTGCTTTTTTACAAATTAGATAGAGACAGTGGTAGTTTTCTGTCAAACCGGTCGAGTCCATTCGTGTTGTACACGTAATTGTCTATAGCGTGGCTCTACCATTCAGATACATTTATCTTTATATTTATAGGAGGGTAAGTTCAGATAAGATCTGATAACTCCAAAATCCTGCGAAACTTGAGACATTTTTAAATGAATTTTAATGCATGGAAGTTGGGTTCCAAACCACATAAAAGTTGCAACACCTAATCATGTCTCTAGCTTTGCTGTATTTTAGCATTGTCCAATCTTAAACTTCGTCCAATCTTACCCGAATTCATTACAACACTAATTAATTATCAATCAATTTAGACTTACAGTTTCAATTACATCCCAGTACTCTCAGAACATGGATTGGAGTGTTCTGCAGGGTTTTTTTTTTGTTATCGCGGGTAAAAGTGTTTAACCACTGCCGCCATATCTGGGAGGAGACGTGACGGTTATGTCGGGGTCGCTGGTCTTACGACCCAGCGTCGTAATGCCCAGGAAAGATGGAAAACATCTGGGCGACACAGGACCGAGTCCCTAACGCTATATACACCCTACACCGGCATACCGACTAAAAACCCCGCGGTGGCCCTCTTCGGCGCTTTAGGGACGGCCCCCGGTTTCCCTAGGCGAGAGGCGCCGAGGCTTCAGCCGGAACCGTCCCTGCACGGTGCCGCATTGCGGCCCATCTCCAGTTTTATAGTGGGGGCTCATAAGCCCCCGCCGCCGAAGGACGCCCTCGGCGTCAACGACAACACGAGGCCAACCACCCGTCCACGACCTCTTATAGCAGTGTTATTATAATCGTTCTTCGTTTGTTTAGTAATGGAATATTGACAAGTAAAATTATAATAATACTGCTATAAGAGGTGATGGTAACCCCCTTGTGGTGTATGATGTAAGCTGCGTTGATAGGATTGTTACCACTCGTTTTATGATTCGTAACTGCTCGCATTTCGTAAGCATTATAATCAGATGATAACCCTACGATTATGTCGCTCCTCCTTGGCATAGTGGCAGTGTATATGGACCGAGAGGTCTTGGGTTCTATTCCCAGGAGTGGTGTTTTTCTAACATTATTTTTCCGGGACTGGATCCCCCAGTGGGGGTTGACGTCAGGCAGGCAGTCGGTCGTAAAAAGTAAGCCAAATCCTTTCTGCAACATGCTTGAAGAAGTGTGTTGCGCCGACTCCACATTAAGGTGGGATAAGGGCAGGTAGTAAGAAAGAAAAGACAATCCTACAAGTAACATGATTACTATCTGTCGACGACTTTACAAGTTATAACTCGTCTGCATACTCTGCATTTATTACTGCGGCCCACTGAATTTTTTTCTTTCCAAAATTTCTGAGATTCGTAAATGTATTCGAGCTCGCTGCGCACTGATGACAATTGGTTAAGCATCATCATCAGCCATAGGACGTCCACTGCTGAACATAGGCCTCCCCCAAAGATTTTCAGATCGACCTGTTGGAAGCGGCCTGCATCCAGCGACTTCCTGCGACCTTTATCAGGTTAATATTGCATATAAATTTCATAGACGCGTATCGAACTTCAATACATTTATGATTGTCAGATATTTTCCTGTTCAACCGCTGATGAGTATTGATGTAGGCGTCTTGGAAATTAATAATAAACGTATCTTTATTTTTTAAAGGATCATCAAATCAACATTTGATTGTTACAGACACTGTTTTACAAAAGACGGGAATATGAATTCAAATTAATTAAAATTTTGAAATCAAATATCTTAGCGAATTATACTTCAATCACATTGATTTCAACATAATATAGTTTGATCCGGTTTCTCAAAGCAGAGAAATGCTAAAATGATAGTTGGTTGTAAAACGAGAGGCCACGAGTTCGATTTCCACCCCGAGACAATTGTTTATGTGGCCCACAGATATTTGTTTCAGGTCTGGGTATTGTGAGACCCAAAGTCTCTCGTAGTTCCTGATACCCACGATACAAGACTCGATCTTAGTGTGGGGTCAGGATTATGTGTGTGACTGTTGGGTGTTATATATTTTGAAATAAAACTATTCTTACGGATTCTATCACGATTAGGTTTTAATTATTATTCCCGACGTTTCGAAGGCTTTGCAGTCTTCGTTGTCACGGGTCAGACAATAAATAAGAATAAGAATAATCCGTAAGAATAGTTTTATTTCAATGTATAATATTCACGTAAACTTAAGAAATCAGTATGTTATATATTTATTAATTAACTAAACTCATGTCACAATCAAATGTATTATTTAGTACCTAAAACCATTAAAACAATATTTTATCAATAATGTTTATTAAAATGCGCTACAAATTATGTCACGCTGTAAACAATTTTGGCTACAGCATGACGGTGCCGACTGAACTTGGTTATTAATATTGGCTCACAGTTAACCGAATCCCATTGCATTGCAATATGGTTACAAAAATATACCAACCCCACGTTGAAGTCGAAAAATATTAAATATTATAAATAATCAAATCCATTCCTTAGATTTTAATTTTTTTATACAAAATTATCATTTTTCGCAACTGAAATTCTAAATTAATTACTGCAACAGTCCATAGCAATTTTTAATTATATCACTAGCTCTTTCAGCAAGCATAAAGACAGTAGCCATGGGATTTCCACTAACTTGATAAGGAATTACACTAGCATCTACTACACGAACGTTTTTTAGACCATGGACCTTTAAACCATTTGCAACTACAGATGTTTTAGGATCAGGTCCCATTCTGCAAGTGCCAATATTATGATAGTCAGTTATACCAATAAGTAGACTGATACATTTCCAATATTCGTCGCTATTCAAAACGTATTTATTACATTCTGGCCAATTTATCCTTCCCAAGTATGCATTATTAGATTTGAAAAATGTAGTATTCACTATACTGGCCACTTTCTTCAAACCTTCAACTATTTTTGATAAATCTTCAGGTACAGAAAAGAAGTTTGAATCAAATTGCGGTTTGTCTTTTGGATCATTGCTTTTCAAGAATACAGAACCTTTTGATTTAGGATGCAGGAAAAGTACTGAGAACACGTATAGTGCATGATTTTTGTTTGGCTTCACGAATGATTCTAAAACTTCTTCCCTATATTTATATTGTGCAAAGAGTCTTTCACGTACTGTCGACGAGTTCTTCCCATATACTGAAACTAAAATCTCAAAATCTGGATACGATGTATTTTCCGATCCAGGGAAAAATGTTAAGATATCAGAAAAGGCACTTTGAGCTAGAACACCAGTACGATTGTGCAAATATTTTATAGATTCTAAATAATCATCTGCTACATCCCTTTCGTCTGGGTAATCAGCAAATATAGGTATGTTTGTCAAAATGTGATCTTCCATGTTCTGTCCTACGGCGGGGGAATCTAAAATGCACTCTATATTATTAGACTCTAGATGTTCTTTTGGACCAACACCAGATAATAAAAGCAATTGAGGGGAATTGATTGCTCCAGCACTAGAAATTACTTCAAGTTTTGCATACAGAGTCTTTCTACAGCCTTCATGATCTAGTTTAACTCCGTAAGCCGTTTTTGTCGTAGCATTTATTAGGATTTTTGTAACCAGTGCATTTTTCAATATTTTCAAATTTGGCCTGTTCAGGACATCAGGTGTTAGATACGCTGTAGCTGCAGTAATACGTCTTCCATTAGCAGCAGTTGCTGTTGTTACACCAGATCCGCTTTCAGGCGCATTAATGTCTAAAACATTTTCAATACCTATCTCACGCCATGAATTTAAAATGTTTCTATTGATATATTCAAAAGTATTATTGAACGTGTTGAGAGTAACAGGGCCTTTGAGTCCATAATTAGCACTGACAGTGACGTTGTTCAATAGTTTCCCGTTTTGTAAGCTTTCTAATTTATTGAAGTAATTCTTTATAACGTCATAGTGCCAACCCTTATTACCTTGGTCATACCAATGTCTGTAATCTGGTTCTTTGCCTCTCACATAGAACATAGCGTTTAGAGCAGTAGATCCTCCAATCATTTTACCTCTCGGCAGATACGTTGCACCATCTTCGATGCCCTGGCTTGTTCTTGAATTGTTAATGCTATAATAGTTCCAATTGTAAGGCACCGAATCGTGAAAACTCCTAATAAATCCTGGGATCTGAAATTTCAAGATTTTTTGTTGATTAGTAGTTATTGAGTTTTTGTTTGTTGAATATTACAAGCGGCTGCTATATTTAAATATTTTTTCCTATACAATGTAGATATCATTACTTACATAGGTTTCAACAGGCGGATCACCACCAGCTTCTATGAGAAGTATTTTCCAGTGGCTTATTTCACTAAGCCTATTTGCGAGTGGGCATCCAGCGCCACCAGCACCAATTATTATGAAGTCGAAAGTTTCATAATCTAAAAAATAAGTTTATATCACAGGTTTATACAAGGATATCATGTATTATTCATAAAAAATGATTACTGGACTATAAATTTGTATCATTTATCAAATCAATATATGAATCTATTATGAAAGGTAGTCTAACCTTACACTTATTTGTAGTGAATGAGTATAGCTGAGGGCCAAAACTTCTTTCCAGTTCTTTTCTTTTCTATGGGTGACCAAACCACCACCTGGTGGTTACCCACAGCACCTGCCTTCTTCCACCTTCTGAAGGTAATAAAAGTAAAATATTTACCATAGACATCATCTTCTGGTATGTAGGGAGTATCAATAAGACATTGAGCTGCTGCGAAATATTGAAGTGCTGACACGAAGGCTTGTGGAGCAACCCCAACCGCTGGTGTCACACACGATGAACTAAAACAGTTGTACCTGAAACCCGAAGTTTGTATGATAATGAAAAATCCTATTATTATACCGGATTCTTACGGATACCGGAACTTCATCTAAGTAGTATTCAATACAATTTGTAAGAAAATTTGGCTTTTAACATTGGTCGTATATTACTCGTTAACTTGTAAAGCCTGCTTAGCCGTTATGTTTTAACTTTAAAATTCATTATATTATGCTACTTCTGTAATTTTTTTACATCTCCAAAATTAACGCTTGTTATAGCGGCGAAGGAAACTATCGTGAGGAAACCTGCATATCCGAGAATGTCTATACAAGAATGTCTATACAAGAATTTCGATTTTTCGGTATATGTAGTCTAGCAACCTGCTTTAGGCGAGAGCGTGGCAGACTAAGGCCTTATCCCTATCATTAGTAGAGGAGGCCCGTACCTAGCAGTGCTAACATAAGCTCACGCCTGTATCCCCGAAGAGGTAGGCAGAGGCGTACTAGTGAACTAGAACACCCACATTTCGCCGAGCTTAGTTCCGTCCCAGATGTAATAGAGGGCGAGCCTATCGCCATATCGGGCACAAATTCCAGACTCCGGGCTGATATGGAAAAATCCAATATCACTTTGCCCGACCCGGGGATCGAACCCGAGACCTCAGCACCGTAGTCGTACCGAAATACCACCACGCCACCGAGGCAGTTAACTAGAAGGCTAAACATTAAAATTTGACTCACCCGCTCATTGATGAACCTTGGAAAATGTTAAGCTACGTCTGTACTCCTATTTATTTCATGAAATACTATTGGAAGTGACGAAACGGCTGATTATTTAACTAATGAAGACGTAAAACTTATTAGTTAAGTTAATCTATTTTTTAGGTTCTGCAGCCAAGTGGCAAAAGTTGAACCCTTATAGTTTCGCCATGTCAGTCTGTCTGTCTGAATGCGGCTTAGCTCAGAAACTATTAGTAATAGAAAGCTGTTTGACATGGGTATACATAATCAATTTCACCGACAAATTTTCAAATAAAATCTTGTAAAAAAAGGGGTAAGGTTTTTCTTAATTATCCCTTGGTCTGGAGTATCGTTGGATAGGTCGTTCAAAAGATAGCGGGTTTGTCACAACTATTTTTCGATCCAGAGATTTTATTTGCAAAATATTAAGCTTTAAAGTGCTAATTTTTGTAAGAGTCAAGTATCCTCACTCCATACTAGCCAAACTATTAGTTTTGGAAATGTAAAAACAATCATGATGATGGCATAACGAATTTAAAAGGAAAACTATCACGGCTAAGCAATTTTAACAAGTAACGAGTAATAGTTGACCAAAGTAATAAGAAAAATTATGGATAAATTCTATTGAATACCACATTGTTACTTATGTAAAGCAGGTACTAATTAATATAAGTGTATGAAATATATACTTAAAATGCATACATACACACTCACGCCTGTATCCCATAGGGGTAGGCAGAGACTCTTGAGTGCCACAAGCCAATAAAATAAATAACAATAACGTCTAATATAATCACAAGTTTAAAAACTTAACGGACCGACTTCAAATCCGATCGTAACCAAATGTACCTCTATATGGGACCACCCTTGAAATAAGCTATATGAAACACAAAAAGAATTTTGAAAATCGGTCCATATTTGGCGGAGATATCGCGTAACATACATAAAAAAAATACAGACGAATTGAGGACCTCCTCCTTTTTGGAAGGCGATCGAAAATTGCATTTAAGTATTTATGATTTAACCCTACTTCGGAACCCTTCACTTTATGTGGTCAGATATACTGCATGTTGACTGTTATTTTTTGTTATCACCGTATTTTCATTGTATTGATGATGCTCGAAAGAATGATTATAAAATATCTACAGTAGTTAAATTACATTGTCGATTTATAGCAATTCTCGGAAAATCGTAATATATTTTTATAGCTTAAGTTAATTAGAGAAACATTTTCATTATAATAAAATTATTCTTTTACATACAAAATATGTTCCTAGAGTTCAAATTCCAACAAAATGTTTTTTTATGCTGCGTGATGCCCTTCCAGTCATATTGCCTTTGTTTCTCGATACAAACTTTGAACTCTTATTTAACCCATTGAGGGGTTGAAATTCGAAATATTATAAATAATAACAAATAATAATAAATAACACCCAACAGTCACATACATAGTCCTGACCCCACACTAAGATCGAGTCTTGTGTCGTGGGTATCAGGAACTACGAGAGACTTTCGGTCTCACAACACCCAGACTCGAAACAAATATCTGTGGGCCACACAAACATTTGTCTCGGTGCGGGGATCGAACCCGCGGCCTCTCGCTTCACAGCCGGCTACTCGCCCGCTGCGCCACGGAGGTTTCCTTATATACAAAGTAATAAAATCTTTTAATAAAAGCTTTTTGGGCCCAAGGGAGGGATAATAGGCTGGATGTTAATAAATTAATGAGTCAGTCAATGAAACAGGACATCTCTTTTTGACCCACTTCAAAAAAGAAGGAGGCCTGAAATCCGCCTTTATTTTATGTATGTTACGCGATATCTCCGCCAAATGTGGATTTTCAAGATTATTTTTGTGTGTGATAGAGCTTATTTAAAGGGTGGTCTCATATAAATTCGTTCACGATCGTATAAGTTTTGAAGTAGGTCCATTAAGTTTTTAAAACTTGTAATTATTGTTAATACCACTGCTATACAGAAGCCTCCTTAACGATTCAAGATATTGCGGCCTACATTTAAAATTATTTTGATTGTTTTGCAATTATTCTTAACAATGCGATTTCTTAATAAAAAACGATAATAATTATCTGCTGCTGACTGCCTCGGTGGCGTGGTTATATTTCGGTACGACTACCGTCCTGAGGTCTCGGGTTCGATCGGGTCGGGCAAAGCAATATTGGATTTTTCCATATCAGCCCGGAATCTGGAATTTGTGCCCGATATGGCGATGGACTCGCCCCCTAACACATCTGGGACAGAACTAAGCTCGGCGAAATGTTGGTGTACTAGTTGGCTATTGCGCCTCTGCCTACCCCTTCGGGGATACAGACGTGAGCTTATGTTATGTTATGATAATAATTATTCAGCCGTATGCGTAAAATTTGGAACTATGCTTATTGTCCGACATTCAATATTTCGAATTGCAATTTTTTTAGTTGGCCATGGCAATTTCACATAAATCCCTAATACTGTTTTTTTAAGCAAACAAGCAAGTCCTTTTTCTTTCATCATCATCATCATCATCAGCCATAGGACGTCCACTGCTGAACATAGGCCTCCCCCAAAGATGTCCAGATCGACCTGTTGGAAGCGGCCTGCATCCAGCGACTTCCTGCGACCTTTATCAGGTCTTTACATGAACATAATTATAAGTTATTTTAGAATACAACAGATTATTTCATCACCTCACTAGCAACTCTAACTTAAAGCTTGTCTACATAACAATATTATAGTAGATAATGAATGCTCGTGGTAACTGATAGTCAATAATTAGTATTAATAACAATGTTCTTAAAAACATTTTGTAATGTAAGAATGTCGAACTTCAATCTCGAATCTTTGTAATGTGAAAATCTCACAGTACGACACAAATACAGTATGCAGTATGGCCAAAAACATAGCAATACGAGCTGTGGTTACGGCCCGACATAACCATCGGTACCCCTAGTACGAGTTTATTATGACAGTTCTCGATTCTCGAAATCGACGATAGTTTGCATTTTCTCCATACATTTGACTAGCAGCGCCGCTTTGCGGAAACTACAACGAACTAAAAAATGTATGGAGAAACTGTAAACTATCGTCGATTTAAGAGTATAGATGCTAGAGGTACCATCACGAGAGGCCATCATGGACTAAACTGTCTGCCTACCTAACAACACTCTATGGGGGATCAACTTCCGAGGCAAAGTGTATTTCACATACATACCCGACCATAATATAATTCCACCATAATTCAGACCATAATATAAGCTGCAACTGGACGAAGGTGGCGATATAACATATAATAGTATATAGACGGGACAACAGTACAAAACTTGTGATCTAAAAGTTATAACTAGTGGTCATAAGTCGCTCAGTGTATTTGAAACATACGCGCGCCAGACCGGCCAGCGTAATAATATTGAAAGAATAAACTTATCTTACGTGATTCTTAACCATTCACAAAACATTCTAGGGTGCAAATTGTAATAATCGCCCTCGCATTGTAATAAGTGGTTGATGGCGGTACAGGGGGGTTACCACAACCTCTTACAGTAGTATTATTATAATTTTACTTGTACCGATTCCCATACAAAACAAACGAAGAACGATTATAATAATACTGCTATAAGAGGTGGTGGTAACCCTGCTGGAGTTTGAGATCAATTTTTTTGTATGGAAACTTACTTGATAGCCCCTCTATAGTTAGTAATATTAAATCTCTTTGTTTTAAATAAATTTATTTTACATTCATGAATACACTATTTAATTTCGATCGATTCAGACTCACTATGATTTATATTATCCGCTTCCATAAATGCTTAGTCACAATCTATGCAGGCACAGGAGTACCCGTCTGGATGTTTACCATCTTTCCCGGGCGGCTGAATGCTGGGTCGTAAGACCGGCGAGTCCAACATAACCTGTTCACTTCCCCCTGGGGTGGATCGGTAGCGATAAATCGTTATCCCCGCGAAAACAAAAAAAAAATAAGGCACAGGAGTACAAGGATAAATCCCTCATCGAGTCATATCGCAACCCCCTTGGTAAAACCTGATATAATTTGGCTGATCCTGATAGATACACACAAGGTGTGTATGTGGAAGTGATACTATGTGTAGGTAGTCACTAAAATAATCACAAGTTTAAAAACTTAACGGACCGACTTCAAATCCAATCGTGACCAAATTTTATGGGACCATCCTTGAAATAAACTCCTTCGAACACAAAAAGACTGCCTCGGTGGCGTGGTGGTATTTCGGTACGACTACGGTCCTGAGGTCTCGGGTTCGATCCCCGGGTCGGGCAAAGTGATATTGGATTTTTCCATATCAGCCCGGAGTCTGGAATTTGTGCCCGATATGGCGATAGGATCGCCCCCTATCACATCTGGGACGGAACTAAGCCCGGCGAAATGTGGGTGTTTTAGTTCGCTAGTGCGCCTCTGCCTATCCCTTCGGGGATACAGAGGTGAGCTTATGTATGTATGAACACAAAAAGAATTTTGAAAATCGGTCCACATTTAGCGGAGATATCGCGTAACATAAATAAAAAAATACCGACGAATTGAGGACCTCCTCCTTTTTGGAAGTCGGTCGATAAAATGCCACCAGCTTAACCGACGGGACGGGTGATGTAACTGCACTTTAGTTTTATTTCATATTAGCCATTTGAAAACAAAGCCTTAAAGGTGACATTTTATTTACTGTTTATGCAGACAATAGAAGCTGCCTATGTGAAGACGATGGGCAAACAAAAGGAAATATGATTAAAGCAAAACGTAAGCGATAAGGCGTCTTGTCAGCCAAATAATACCCCTCGTTTTCTGCACGTGTCTGAAGAATATCTGTAATAGCTTATTCGATTTAGTTTTTAAGTTAATTCTTTTTCCAGGCATTAGCATCTGATACATATTTTATTTTACATAGATATCTAAAAGCATTCAGACATTGTTCTCATGAATTTATTCACCACGTGTATGATCAAAATACGGCGTTAGTAAATATGCAAAATTATACAAATGGGTTTTTACACTATTATACAAAGTAAGTTTATTTAACAACTAGTTTAATCTAGTATAATCATCAATTAGTAAATATACTGACTGCTATGAGATATGTTTTTCATTGTGACAGGAGTTAGTTAATTTTAGCATTGATCAGCTTTTGAGAAACCGGATGTGCCTAATATGTTGAAATAACTGTGACACAAGTAATATTCAATAAGAAATCCGGTTTCAAAAACTTTGACTAATATCTCTCTTTCATTCTACCAGCCCTTATCCCACCTGTAACTTACTTGTATTCTGATATTGGTCTGGTAATATTAACAATTATATGGTGATTTGATGATCTTTTCAAAATTAGAGTTAATTTTTAATGTTCAATACGCCTATTAATACTCATCAGTAGTGTATGCAGACGAGTATATTATTATGTATTTATGATAATGTGTGTACGAACCAAAAAACGAGTGGTAAAAACTCTATCAACCTATATCACACCTTATTCTTAACGTTCTGCGTGCCATCATCAGGACAGGACGTCTACTGCTGAACATAGGCCTCCCCAAAATTTTCCAGTTGGACCTGTTGGAAGTGGCTTGCATCTAGCGATTTCCTGCGAGTGAGTATAGAGGTAAAATGATTCTGTAGACCACCGATAACCTTGTTATTTATCGGTAAACGCTTTTTTATTAGACAGCACTGCGCTTTCCATCCAGTGTATTTACTTTGCCGAGCTTGAACAGCATATTTTACTGTAACAAATCTTAACGAACATGAATTTGACATCAACAGGTTTTGAGTGAGAACCATTCCTTTTTTCGAAAACTTTAACTTTCGTAAACGGATTCTAGAATAATAATTGCAAATTTTGACATTATGTCATGCGAAATAAGCCGGTTAAACTAGGTTATTACGATCGTCTCACAGAATCTGAACTGTTTTTGTAATATCCTTACAAAAATGTATTGTACTGATCCTATATTGATAAGGTGAAGGATTAAATAAACAACAATCAAATGCTTTCCTCAATTTTCTATATTTTTTTCCTATACAACGATATTATCTTTACATAGCTAAAATTCTCAAAAATAAATATTTTATAGCTTAATAACATATAACTGTTATTTAATACTAACTAACTGGTACTCCATAATATTGTTTAATTAAATCACTAGCTCTTTCAGCAAGCATATAGACAGTAGCAATTGGATTTCCACTCACTTGATAAGGAATTACACTAGCATCTACTACACGAATGTTATTTAATCCATGTACCTTCAAATTACTTGCAACTACAGATGTTTTAGGATCAGGTCCCATTCTGCAAGTGCCAATATTATGGTAGTCGGTTACACCGATAATTAAACTGATACATTTCCAATATTCGTCGCTATTCAAAACGTATTTATCACATTCTGGCCAATATATTCGTCCTAAGAATGCATTATTAGATTTGAAAAATGTAGTATTCACTATACTGGCCACTTTCTTGAAACCTTCAACTATTTTTGTCAAATCTTCAGGCACAGAAAAGAAGTTTGAATCAAATTGCGGTTTGTCTCTTGGATCATTGCTTTTCAAGAATACAGAACCTTTTGATTTAGGATGCAGGAAAAGTATTGTGAATACATATAGTGCATGTTCTTTGTTTGGTTTTACGAACGACTCTAAAATTTCTTCACTGTATTTATACTGTGCAAAGAGTCTTTCACGTACTGTTGGCGAGTTCTTCCAATACATTGAAATTAAAATCTCAAAATCTGGGTACGTTTTATTTTCCGATACAGGGAAAAATGTTAAGATGTCAGAAAAGGCACCATGAGCTAGAACTCCAGTATGACTATGCAAATATTTTATACATTCTAAATGATCATCTGCTACATCCCTTTCAATTGGGTAATCAGCAAATATAGGTATGTTGGTCAAAATGTGATCTTCCATGTTCTGTCCTACGGCGGGGGAATCTAAAATGCACTCTATATTATTAGACTCTAAATGTTCTTTCGGACCAACACCAGACAACAAAAGCAATTGAGGGGAATTGATTGCTCCAGCACTAGAAATTACTTCAAGATTTGCATATAAAGTCTTACTACATTTACAACCTTCATGATCTAGTTTAACTCCGTAAGCCGTTTTTGTTGTTGCATTTATTAGAATTTTTGTAACCAGTGCATTTTTCAATATTTTCAAATTTGGCCTGTTAAGGACATCAGGTGTCAGATAAGCTGTAGCTGCGGTGACCCGTCTGCCATTAGACGCTGTTACTGTTGTTACACCAGATCCGCTTTCAGGTGCATTAATGTCTAAAACATTTGCAATACCCACCTCACGCCAAGAATTTAAAAAGTTTCTATTCATATAGTCGAAAGTATTATTAAACGTGTTGACAGTAACAGGGCCACTGAGTCCATAATTAGCTCTAATTGTGGCATTTTTCAATAGATGCTCGTTTTGTAAACTTTCCAGTTTATTGAAATAGTACTTTACAACATCGTAGTGCCAATCCTCATTGCCTTGGTCGTACCAGTGTTTGTAATCGGATTCTTTGCCTCTTACATAGAACAAAGCATTTATACCAGTAGATCCTCCAATCATTTTACCCCTCGGTAGATATGTCGCACCATCTTTGATGCCCTGACTTGTTCTTGAATTGTTGACGCTATAATAATTCCAATTGTACGGCACCGAATCGTAAAAATGCCTACTAAATCCTGGGATCTGAAATTTTGAGATTTTTATTCATTAGTACAGAGTTTTCGTTTATTGCTTATGACAAGCGACTACTATAATTTAAGTTTTTGTGCCATACGATGCGCTGAACTATCTTCTTTTTTCCGTGGTCTCTTACTACCTCCACGGTACTTCCCGCATACCCTAAGATGGTTCCTGTTTTAAAAAGAATTAAAACAGGACATGGATATTTTAGCGCAAGTATTTAAAATAATACTATTAAGTTTTAACGCTACATTAGCAACTTAAAGATGATATCCAAAAGTAGTCATAATTTCGATCGCTAAGTGAAGTTAGTAACTAATATTTTTCATTACTTACATAGGTTTCCATAGGCGGATCACCACCAGCTTCTATGAGAAGTATTTTCCAGTGGCTTATTTCACTAAGCCTATTTGCGAGTGGGCATCCAGCGCCGCCAGCACCAATTATTATGAAGTCGAAGGTTTCATAATCTGAAATGTAGGTTTAAATAAAGATGACATGTATCGTTAAAAATTGATCTGGGGAGTTACCACCACCTCTTATAGGACACTCCAGGACACTATAAGTCTGCATCGTTTATTAAATCAGTATGCAAATATACTTATGATAAAAAAATCTATGTGATCTAACTTTATACGGTCAGTAAAGTTACCGGAGGACCAAAGTTCTTTGCCCTTTTCAATCCATGTTTCTTTCTGTTCTAAAGTAGGAAGCGAATGGCTGTGCTCCCGAAATTACCGATATCCGAGGGCTAAGGTAATCACTAACCATCAGATGCCTCCTGCCATCGTAAATAAGGGTAAAATAATTACCAAGGACATCATCTTCTGGTACGTAAGGAGCATCATTAAGACATTGAGTTGCTGCGAAGTATTGAAGTGCTTGTAAGAATGCTTGGGGAGCAACCCCAGTGGTCGGTGTCACACACGACGAACCGAAACATTCGTATCTGAAACCCGAGCCAGTAATTAAAAAAAAAATAACTCTCATGTATTGAAAAGAAATAGTTTTTATAGATTCTATCGCGATTTGTTTTTCTTTAAACTTAAGAAACCATCATAAGACGTAAGTTGGCAACCCAAATTTTTTATCGTAATCCGGAACTCATCATATGATACGTATCTTCTGTGGGTATCACTATACTTAAATCTAATAAACGAAAGTGCTAAATAGTTTTTAACCTCAGAAAATTCTTATAATTCAAACTGAAAATGTACCGTTTATATTTTTTTTTCACAAAGGTAATGAGAAAGAAAGAAAAACAAAGATTCACAGTCACATAAGAAAAACATAGAAACAAAAAATAAAATTACGATATAAGTTAATTGTGACTGTGACAGGTTGGTTGAGTTGAAGAGCCACGCTGTAGACAGTAACGTCTACAGGACGAATGGGCCGGCTCGACCGGTTTGATACCACTGTCTCTCAGAAAACCCACGTAAAGTGGCAGCTCGTTGTCGCGTTTCGTTCGGTGTGTGAAATTTCCGGTGGCCCATTTCGCCCCTTTCTTTCCCAAACCCTTTTCTCTCATCTTCCATTCCCTGCTTTTAGGTTGGCAACGCACCCATGATTCTTTTTGTCTTAGGTGTCTATGGGCGGTGGACATCACTTACCATCAGGTGACCCATCTGCTTGTTTGCCATTGTCTGCTGTAAAAAAAATACTCACCATAATATTGTAACTAGAAGATAAAAACAAAATTTACTCACCCGCCCATTTATATGTGTACCTCAGAGAATATTAGGGCCACGTCTGTACTCTTATTTATTTTATGTAATACTGCTGGCACTATCGAATCTCCTGAATATTTAGCTAACGAGAACGTATAACTTATTAATTAAATTAGGCGATATTCTTTTACATTTTCTTCCTTTTTTTGGTTTTTAGTTATCTTCACTGCCATAGTGATGGTGGCTTGAAAGAATAATTATAAATATCTACAGTAATATCTACAGTACTGAAATTACATTGTCAATTTATAGCAGTTCTCGGAAAATCGTAAAATATTTTTACAGCCTAGGATAATTAGAGAGAAAAACATTTTTAATACAATAAAATCATTCTGATTTCTTAAGTTTACGCGAAAGTTATACGTTGAAATAAAACTATTTTTACGGATTCTATCACGATTTGGTTTTTAATTTTTATTTCCGACGTTTCGAAGGCTTTGCAGTCTTCGTGGTCACTGGTCGGAAATAAAAATTAAAAACCAAATCGTGATAGAATCCGTAGAAATAGTTTTATTTCAATAAAATCATTGTTTATAATACAAAATGTATACTTAGGGATTTAATTCCTACAAAATTCACTTTTTCCAATTTTATCCTACTCTTATCGGGGTTCGTGATACCCACAGGCCACGACATAAGGCTGAGATCCATAGAGCGATTATCGTCTAAGTCCTAAGTCAAAGAAACGAACTCAGCGAGGATTTGGAATTTCAAATCGAACTTCGACTTAGTGTGACCAATTTTTTACAAGAAAATCAGACTGACAGACATACTAAGCAAAGATTTTCTTGTAAAAAATGACTCAGACTCGGTTTAACCCGCCAGAGACGGCACATATATAGTATATTACATAAGCATATGGGCCACCAGAGGCCGAGCCGCCCGTGACTATCTATGGGAAGTGATAAATAATAGACAATCACAATTTGTGATCATAATTATTCAGCAACGTGCGTAGAATGTACCTGTAACTTCTATATTAAAAAAATGCAAGTTACAGGTAGATACTTTATTCAACACAATGTTTATAACTACTTTTTTAGTTTGCCTTGGAACTTTCAAAAATTTTCCATAATCTCTTTCATTAAACATAATTATTTGTATTTACATTAAAGTAATTTTGGAATTCAATAGACAGTATTGCATCACATCACTAGTTATTCTTACTTAACACTTGTCTACATAAAATTATAATAATGAATGCTCGTGGTAACTGATAAACCATAATTAGTATGACTGCCTCGGTAGTGTGGTGGTATTTCGATACGACTATGGTTCTGAGGTCTCGGGTTCGATCCCCGGGTCGGGCAAAGTGATATTGGATTTTTCCATATCAGCCCGGAGTCTGGAATTTATGCCCGATATGGCGATAGGCTCGCCCCCTATCACATCTGGGACGGAACTAAGCTCGGCGAAATGTGGGTGTGAAAACTACGCCACCGAAGCAGTCCCAATTTATATGCAGGAACAAATTAAGATATTTTAAAATAAACATTACGTACTATTTATAATTAGTACCCAAAATATATGTACATATTCTGGTATAGTTGATATGAACTATTACATAACGACATAACCTTGGTATAATTTACATACTTCATGAGTAAGTAGTGTTCAATATTATGAACATTTTGTTTTATATAAATACACCCAACAGTCACACGCATAGTCCTGACCCCACACTAGGTTTAACTTGTATTGTAGGTATCAGGAACGAGAGACTTTCGGTCTCGCAATACCCAGACCTGAAACAAATATCTGTGGGCCACACAAACATTTGTCTCCAGTGCGGGAATCGAACCCACGGCCTCTCTTTTCACAGTCGGCTACTCGCCCACTGCGCTACAAAGGCTGTCAAAATTACAGCATAAGTTTTTTCTCGTGGCTTTATCTGAGTAAAATTACCTTAGAACACTCACATTTCGCCGAGCTCAGTTCTGTCCCAGATGTGATAGGGGGCGAGCGTATCGCCATATCGGGCACAAATTCCAGACTCCGGACTGATATGGAAAAATCCATTTTGCCCGTCTCGGGGATCGAACCCGAGACCTCAGGACGGTAGTCGAAATACAACCAAGCCACCGAGACAATAACTACATATACTACACCTAATAAAAATATTTTTAATAAAACTAACATAAGAAATCTATGCGTTCAATATTAAAGTAACGGATTATAGTTATTGATTGAAGTGGGCGGTTTACCGCCGACGCGCGACTTTTCCTTCCAATCATATTTCCTTTTGTTAGCTCAACGTCTCCTCATAGGCGGCCGACGCTATTGTCCCGTAAAGAAAAAGTAAAAAATGCCCTACCATGGTTTCGTTGCCTTGTACAACATGAGTTTAGTATACTAGAACATCGAAAGTAGTTTGTTTAGAATCAGTAATATCATCGAATATATTTTAATTTTTGCCTTACTTAAAACAGCATCTTTAGCTGAGCAAATGATTACGAATAACCTGTCACTTTTTCCTTGCGTTACATTGTTTAAAAATGAAAGGGACAACCTATGGTATAAAGATAAGCAGCACTCAAATATTTTTATAAGTAAGGGGCATTATGTTTCATTCTGTCTTTAAACTAGAATATTCATAATTTGTATATTTAATAAGTATCTAATTAAATTAGTGTCTTTGAGCTTTATAGTAAACAAAAACTCATGCTGTGTATTGAGGTAATTAAATATATATTATACTATTGTCGCCGCGTTGGTCTAGTGGCAGCATATATGGGGTGTGGGCCGAGAGGTCCTGGATACTTTTTCAGGTCGGACAAAGTGATTTTTCTTATTTGATTTGCTTGGAATTTCGGAACTTGTCGGGCAGGCAGTCGGTCGTAAAAGCCAAGCTGAATCTTTTTACATATGCTTGAGTATGTTGCACCGACTGCATTTTGTGGGATGAAGGCCAGTTCAAAAAAATAATATTTTAAAATTATAAGTCTATCGCAGTAATTCACTGAAATGGCAGAAAAATAATGATTATTTTGGCAACTGGTTATTCATACGTGTAAACTACAATACACCCAACAGTCATACACATAGTCCTGACCCCACACTAAGTGCAACCTGTGTCGTGGGTATCAGAAACTACGAGCGACTTTCGGTCTCACAACACCTAGACCTGAAACAAATATCTGTGAGCCATACAGACATTTGTCTCGGTGCGGGAATCGAACCCGCGACCTCACCTTTCACAGCTGGCTACTCGCCCGCTGCGCCACGGAGGCTGTCACTGCACAGTTTCGGCACAGTTCACTGTGCTTTTGTTGTCCGTTTGGCGCAAGAATATATATATTTTTTTTATAGAAGAGGGGGCAAACGAGCAAGTGGGTCACCTGCTGTTAAGTGATCACCGCCGCCCATAAACATCCACAATACCAGGGGCATCATTTTAAACTTATCGAACTTGCTTCGAGTTTATATTCGAGTCGAGAACCAAGAGTAGGGGTTAATTACGTAAACAAACACAAGTATGTACCTTATGACATCACAATTAGTAGGGGATCCCATTCATTCGCGCGTTATGTGGAGAATGTCCCATATTGGGTCCCTTCTTTTATGAGCATACAAATATTTGCAAACATATTCAAATGTATATTAGGGGATTAAATTTTAAATATATGTTGGTGTTTTGGTGGAATTCTATCTACAATTCTTCGTAAAGGTCTATGGAGCGTGATAATCATGTCATGCTCTGCGGACCGGGAGGTTCTAGGTTCGATTACAGGTCGGGCAAAGCAATATTGCTTATTTTGTCTGGGACTGGAATCTCCAGAGGGGATTGAGATCAGGCAGGCAAGCCGTTGTAAAATCTAAGCCGACACTTTTCTGCAAGATGCTTTTAAAGATATGTTGTGCTAACCCAACATTGTGGGAAAAGGGCAGGATAAAAGAAAAGGTGGAAATGCGATGACAATACCACTGTAACAAGACTACTTAAATACTTACAAGACAAGTCTTGGGTTTTAACCGACAAAAAAAGCGAGGAGGTTCTGACTTTAGTAAGTATATCGGTTTTCATTTGCATCAATTGTAATCATGTCTATTCACTCTATTCGACACAAAGTTATTCGACAGAGTTATTTAAAAGAGAGTCCGGCAGATTTTCATGTTTGTTTAACATTGCAGGCTTCTTGAAATTAAACTATTTTTACGGATTCTATCACGATTTGGTTTTAATTTTTATGCCCGACGTTTCAAAAGCTTTGCAGCCTTCGTGTTCACGGGTCAGACTCTCAATCTGATCATAAAAATTAAAACCAAATCGTGATAGAATCCGTAAAAATAGTTTAATTTCAATGTATAACATTCGCGTAAACTTAAGAAATCAGTACATATATATAAAGTCCGTTCCGTGAAACCTAAGGGTTGAAAGGGTTAAATCAATTAAAGGGGTTCGAGATTAACAGCTAAAATTCAAACAATTAGTATTAATGAAGCAGTATTGTATAAGAACTCTCCGGATAAGGCAACATTTTCATATAAATACCGTTTCAACTTTATTATTAAGTTCTCCGCAACCATTTAAAGTATGACCCAATAATTAATTTGTTGGTAACTTTAAGTCGTGGTACAACTAAGGACCAAAAATTACAACTATTTTGTATACGAAAGGGTCCAAAGGCTGGCGAATTAACAAGAATTTAAGTTTGTAACCCTAGAACAGTATCTAAAGTTACTTATTTCAATGTACCTCTATGTGTTTATTATCTGTATGTAGTCTGTGTCGCTTCTAGTCGCCTCTTTGGTCTATTACAACATACGTGTGCTGTGGACCAATCGGTCCTGGGTTCGATTCCCAGGTTGGCAGAAGATAATTTTCTAATTTAATTCGATTCGGGAAAAGAGAATTTTCTAATTTAATTTTCCCTGGACTTCCCGGGAGGAGGTTGATGTCAGGTAGGTAGCCGGTCATAAAACTAAGCCAAATCCTTTCAACATGTCTGAAAAAGTGCATTGGGCCGACCCCATATTAAGGTGGGCTAAGGACAGGTACAAAGAAAGAAAGAGAGTCGCTTCTGCCTCGTTGGCATGGCTATATTTAGGTACGACTACCGTCCTGAAGTCCCGGGTTCGATTCCCGGGTCGGGCAAAGTGATATTGGGGTTTTTCAATATCAGCCCGGAGTTTGGAATTTGTGCCCGATACGGCGGTAAGCTCGCCCCTGACATATCTGGAACGGAACTAAGCTCGGCGAAATGTGGGTGTTCTCGTCACTAGTGCGCCTCTGCCTACCCCTTCGGGGATACAAGCATGAGCTTATGTGATGTATGCGTGTCGTTTCTTTAGTCATGTGGCAGCGTATACGTCACCGGAAAGTCCTGGGTTCACATGCCAGATCGGTGCAAAGCTGCAGCAAATAATACAAATTCTAATAATAAAATAATAATCTGACTGCCTCGGTGGCGTGGTGTTATTTCGGTACGACTACGGTTCTGAGGTCTCGGGTTCGATCCCCGGGTCGGGCAAAGTGATATTGGATTTTTCCATATTAGCCCGGAGTCTGGAATTTGTGCCTGATACGGCGGTAAGCTCGCCTCCTATCATATCTGGGACGGAACTAAGCTCGGCGAAATGTGGGTGTACTAGTTCGCTAGTGCGCCTCTGCCTACCCCTTCGGGGATACAGGCGTGAGCTTATGTTATGTTATGTGTTAATATTAGTCCTATAATTTTACTGTCTCAGTGCTGGGCACGGGCTTTCTCTACTAATGAGGGGTGGTTAGGCTGTTTATACATGATAATAATAGACGATCCGGTAAAGACCATTTTTCCGTTGAATTTATTTGATCAAAAATTGCGTAAAAGTGAGGGTCGGAGTAAGCATTTAGGAATCCATACTATTTTATGTTTTTTAAACATAACTATTTTTTGGGGTATCTAATAATGACAAATATTTTATAAAAAGATTCACTACATATTACAAAGTTAATATCATCTATAAATTGGATAGACAGATACATTGTGTACACTTATTAGAACCATTGGGTACCGAATACTAAACAGGTAAGTACTAGTTTTCCAAAGTTTCGGCTTACGTCCGCACTTCGCCACTGTCAAACAGAATGTTGATCACGTTGTAATTAAAAAAAAAAATATTCCATTTGTAAAACGAATAATTTCCCAAAAGACTACATTTCCTTGATTAAAATCCTTTACATCTGTTACAAATTAAGTAAACAAATAGCCGAGAAATAAACAGCTATATTGCTGCAATTTCCTTTATCCTTTCCTTTATAAAGTTCCTTGCATATAATAGGACTGGTTGATGGTGATTATTGAGTGGTAGAGCTACGTGACGTGTAGACGTGACTGTCTACAGCACGAATGGGCCGGCTCGACCGGTTTGATACCACTGTCTCACAGGAAACGGACGTAAAGTGGCAGCCTGGTGACGCGTTTCGCTCGGTGAGTGAGATATCCAGTGGCCCGATTCCCCCCTCCCTTGCCCAGTTCCTATTTCCCTCCTTTTAGGTTGGCAACGCACCCATGTATTTATCAGTCATATTCAATTACGGATAGTCATTGAAATTAAACTATTTTTACGGATTATATCACGATTTGGTTTTAATTTTTATGCCCGACGTTTCGAAAGCTTCGCAGCCTTCGTGGTCACGGGTTCGGGTCGTTCGGTTCATCGTGATATAATCCGTAAAAATAGTTTAATTTCAATGAATAACATTCACGTAAACCTAAGAAATCATTATACGGATAGTCATATTTAATACAGTATAATAACTGAGAACTTTTTGACTGACTTCCAAAAAGAAGAAGGTCCTCAATTCGTTTGTGTTTTTATGTACCTACATGTTACGGGATATCTCCGCCAAATGTGGACGGATTTTCAAGATTCTTTTTGTTTTCGATAGAGCTTATTTCAAGGGTGGTCCTATATAAATTTGGCACGATTGGATTTCAAGTCGGTCTGTAAGTTTTAACTTGATTATATGTATATATGTTACGCGATATCTCCGCCAAATATGGACAGATTTTCAAGTTTATTTTTGTGTTCGATAGAGCTTATTTCAAGGGTGGTCCCATATACATTTGGTCATGATAGGATTTGAAGTCAATCTGTTAAGTTTTAACTTGTGATTATATGTACATATTTTACGCGATATCTCAGCCAAATATGGACAGATTTTCTAGATTATTTTTGTGTTCGATATAGCTTATTTCAAGGGTGGTCCCATATACATTTGGTCATGATAGGATAAATTTAAAGTCGGTCCAATAAGTTTTTTCTTTATAGCAGAGACATACATACACTAGCAAATGAATCACTTTATAGTAAATTAGTCCTTGGTCCAGCGAACCTGCGGTCCTTCGCTTCTCACCTGGCTACTCATCCACTGCGCCACAAAGGCTGTCAAACCTAAAATATGTCAATATTTTACTCAGTATGAGACAATTCATTGAGAAATACTGATAGAAAAAGGGCGAAATCAATAAATCTATCGGTACATTGTAATTCTCGGCCATTCTTCTAGTAAATAGTGTTTACTTTTCATATAGATGTTCCTCTTTTTTATTTAAGATGTACAGAACCAATTCCATTCTGCTGTCTCGGTGTTTTCAGAAAATTTATTTCGTAAAACCATTATTTTAATGTGAACAATGTCTTGTTTGCACTGCTTTGAATTCATTTCCAATAAAAATATATTTGGTTTGCTTACAAAAGTATTTACGTATATTATAGACTCACTGACTGTATTCCCAAAGGGGTAGGCAGAGGCGAACTAGAGAACTAGACCACCCACGTTTCGGCGAGCTCATTTCCGTCCCAGATGTGATAGGGGGTGAGTCTATTGCCGTAACCGTAACCGTAGAAAAACCCAGTATCACTTTTCCAGACCCGAGGATCGAACCCGAAACCCTAGAACGGTAGTCGTACCACACACGTAATACCACTAGACCACCGATGCATTCGTAAGTCGTAGAAGTATTTTAATTACCAAATTCAACGCATGTTTTATCTGATTACAATGAGCGTAAAAATTCCTCTAAAATTAGAAAAATCAATACAATTCCACTCAAATTACATACTTTCGACCTACTTATCAAAAGAAGTTACTCTATTTAGGATTCCCTTTACTTAGGTAAGAAAAAGTTCCTTTATAATTAAAATGAGTTTCAATATTAACTTACTTAGTTAAGTCAAAAAGTCCAAAAAATTAATTTCATTTGGAGCAAAACTAATATCGATAGATTTATCAAAATTCAAACAGATTTTTTTCCAACTGGTGTACAATTATCACAAATGGAGTTAAGACTTTTCACAATTCAGCCGACGATATAATCAATGTAATTTTCTTTGTATTGACAACAATACATTAAACTCAATTGTATTAAAACATCCAACAATAAATCCCTATTTATATAAATTATAAAATAATTTGTACATTTTTGAATAATTTAGTTTTAAGGTCAAACAAAACAACACTTTTTGAATTATTTAAAAAACGCACCAACATATCCGCCCCATACAAACTTTTCCCATGCTCACAAAAATTTTTTTAGCGATAAATACATCTCTTATAATTTATTACACATATTTAATAAGCTAATCCACCGCAATGTCATAATTTTGATTCGTAAAATTGAAATGTAAAGTGTATTAGGTGGCGCGCGATGACGCTGGGCGGCACGGCCAGGGCGGCGCCGTTTCTCGCCCTGCCAGTATATAAGCGAGGGCCACTGCGGACGACGGCACAACACTTGTTGCCTTCGGTTCATCCTGTGCTCCGAAACATTCGACACACGCGGCACACACATCACACGCAAGTAAGTGGTTGATATAGTGAAAGTTGGAAAAAGTTTCGAAAGTGTTAAAAAGTTTGCAATTTTTTTGTTGGAAAGTGTAGTAACGTTTTGCGAAGTTACGTGTTGCAAATGAAGTTTAATTAAATTTCACTGAAAACTGTATACGCTGGGAAGGAAATATGTGTTAGACATGTTAAGTTATAAAAAAAACAGAAAAAATAATTTGTATAATTATTTATCTTGTGATTGATTATAAAGTAAATTATAAAGTAATTGATTACAATTTATATACACACTTCAAGTATACTGAAATCTCTTAAACTTAAACCTCATTTAAAAATCAATGCTTAAGCACAATAAGAGAATGAAATGCTCAAACAAACAAATAATAAGCGAAAGATTTAATCTAATCCCAAAAAAGTACTAACTAAGTAGCCCGGGAAGTTGAAATTAAAATTGCGAGACAAAAGCTCTTTAAGTTACTATATCGTAGCTAAAGGGCAAAGGACAATTTAAAAAGTTAAGTAGCCCTCTTGAAGTTTGGGAAATGTCCTTTATATGATTTTTCATAAATATGCAACACGTGGAACCAAAAGGTTTTTTTACGAGACATGAATATGAAAAAGTTAGTGTACGGTTTCAAATGGGTGATAAAGGTAGAAAGCATTTGAGGCAACATTCATAAAAAATTGTATCTGTAATTTTATTTTTTGGTGAAAATGACTGTTGAAATTTGAATCGAAATATGTTTGTATTAATAAAAATATGTTACTTGTCCTTTCAGATTTCTTGCAAAATTTATTATTAATAAATAAAAACAATTTCGATTACTGAAATAACCTAATTTAGTCATTATTTAGCTTAGATTCAAAGTAGTTATTTCCAAAACCAAAAATCTTCGCGCTCTTTAGTGTGTGTTATACACATTTATTACATTCAATATAATATGTATTTCATACATTATAATTATAAACTTACAGTTAATCAGGTTCTAGATCAATGTCAAGGTAATTATCTATATAGAGGTAGATGCATTAAAATTCTAAAATATCCCAACATTAAATCAGTTATAATTGTTTAACCTGTCGCGTTGGAGGCGGCACATAATTATATATGTTACGTAAGCGTATGGGCCACCGGAGACCGAGCCGCCCGTGAATAATAAAAAAATAATGAATGAAATTAAAAAAAATATTAGAACTTATGTAAGGACTTATTCGGGAAAGTTACAACAATTAATATGTTATATGTCATAATTTAGTTTGACACTTATAAATCTATAAAAATTATTTTAGACCGTCCACTTTAATTATTAGAAGTTTAAAGTGAAGTAAGTAATGAAAATATGTAAATGCTAGTCATACAGTTGGTTATTGGAAAAGTCTGAAGCAGTTTTAATAACGTAGCAGTTGGTCTATAAAGAATGCAGTATTAATACATTTTAGGATCAGCATTATACAATATATTACATTATTTGGATGTAATAAAGATAATTTATACATATGCTTCAATAAATTTTAGTTACATATGTGGAGTTTTCGTTTTATTACGAAAACATTTAGTAATGAAAAATAAAGATTCACTTTAAAAACATAGTAGGTACGTAACTAGCTTTGTAAAATCCACTTACGATTCCACCCTTATTGCCAACGTTATTAACAAATGTGATTCCAATAAACATTTGCGGGAATTCCATCGGATTTCGAATAAATACTAATAACGTAATAAAATAAGAAACATGTTTTGTCTTATTTCTTGTTAAATCTTGAATTCGTATAAATGTCTAGAGTTTATAGCGATTGTTACCCAAATATATTTTGCAACAATTTGCATCGCATATTTTTATGCCAACTGAGTTATATGTAATTTTGAAATATGATTTTCATAAGTATAACAGTGGGATCAATAAACACAAAATATTATCGTTGGACTACTTCAGCTCGCCCGGATGTTTTCCATCTCTCCCGGGCATTATGGCACTGAGCCGTAAGACCGACGAATCCGACATGACCGTCACGTCTCCCCAGGCGTGACGGTAGTGGTAAAACACTTTTCCCACGATAAAAAAAGGCATTTGTTAGCTCGCTCGTAATTTAGTTGAATCAATCATTCACTAGGTGGACAGACGACCTGATAAAGGACGCAGGAAGTCGCTGTATACAGGCCGCTCTCAACAGGTTAATCTAGAAATTTTTGGAGGGAGACCTATGTCCAGCAGTGGACGTCCTGTGGCTGATGATGATGATGATGATGAACCAGTCACTTATATGTTTACTAGATTGATTGATTACTTATACTTAGATTGCCTCGGTTGCGTAATCGTATTGCGGTACGACTACCGTCCTAAGTTTTCAGGTTCGACCCAAACATAGTGAAAATAACAATAATGTTGGGTTGGTTTGAATTTGGTCTCCTATACCTCTAAAGTCTAGAGGTATAACATTATAAAAAATACCATAGTAACGATTGTACATACCTCTACAAATAAACACACCGAACCGAAAATTTAACGACAATTACTGTCATAAAAAAAATTAAAAATACTTGTACGAAATATAAAAAAAAATTCATGAAAAATAGATTTTTGACATACGACTTTTTCAAATAAGAGATGGACTGTGAATATGTATATTAGTCTGATTTTGTAATTAAATATATGATCCTCAATAACGCCTCAACGGCTGAACCGATTTAGATGAGTGGATTATGACCTGGTTAGGTTATATTTTCTTGCTGATAAATATAACGTCACTGCCGTATAAGCCTAGCTACAACCTGTGTAACTGAACAAAAATACATTTGTCCTATTTATAATCAATATTGATTACCGTGTTTATTGAAATAAAGATAATATTTGATTAAACTCTCTTTAACCTATAAATTCAAAAGTAGGGTATTTTCCTCGCTATTCCGAATCACAAAAGCTGCGTGTACTCAAGGTCCATTGTTTTGCCACTTCAAAAAGTTCAATATCTTATCTTTATTTGCAGTTAATACAAATTCACAAGTTAATAAAAAACATTTCGAAATAAGTGTTTTTCATTAATTTCTGAACTTAGGTCGACTAATTACTAGAATTGTTCCAATCTTTTATCTTTGTAATTTCAAATCAGTTTTGTGTGCATTCTTCAGATGTTTGATTTGAACTTAATTTGTACGAACTTTTGTTACGAAGAATTAATCTTTATTATTTTATACATAAGTCTTGTAAGCCTATTCACTTACATTTTTGACGATTTTGAACGATCGTATATTCTACGCTCTAGCCCGCCTAGCATACACACCACGAGAACATTCTGTCTTCGCTTTTTGTCGTGTTATAATCAGTTTTCTCTATTTGTCTACGGACACTAACATGCGTCATCGTTTATTTTCGTACAATATTGTAGACATCTTTTCAACGGTCTATTATCGAGATATATCGTAAGATACATGCTAGCTGGGCAGGAGGAATAATTTTGACAATCGAATTCGTATCAAGCTTGTTACACACTGATGACATTTGACTAATATTACACACAAACGTTATAGACGTGTACCGAGCTTGATATAATTCAATTGTCAAAAATATTCCTGCTCGGGCTACGGATTAATATTTACATACCAAACATTCCTACAATACAACAATCATATCAAACTTAACTAATTTCGAGTGACCAAGCAAACTTACACTATGCTTAAATATTTCAGAGACACTACAAGTAACAGTCCCAAAGTCTTTGTCATACAAAGTTCGGTTTGTGTTGAAATGTCGCACAATGGGTATGAATGGGCATAACATAAAGGGTTATAACATTCTTGGGATCTTTTTGTAAAACCCTTTGCGAAATCTTCAAGGAATCTTGACAATTCATTTCGTTTAGAGGCAGTTTGGCGACACGATCAAGATACAAATGCGTTTTTCCTTAAACACAAGACGTGATCTTTCGCCATGGTGCGTTTATCTATATTTGGATCATGATTTAAGATTTATTAAATCACTGCTATCACAGTGAGGCCAGTGACGTGCATTCCGATCAGAGTAGACAAAAAAAAATCAACTTTAAAATCACCACCACTGTAGCTATTCTTTAGTAATAGAAAATATTTTTTATCGGTAAGTATATGTAATATTTCTGTCTGAAAGGTGTTTTTTTACATTCGTAAGTATATGCATATAAAATGATTCCACTCCGATGACGAGGCTCGGGACCCAAGCCACCAGCGGTAAGGATTCCAAAGTCAGGAACCTCCTCACATTTTTTTTGTCCTTGCGATTATCATGTAACATAACATACATAACAATTTTATTTATTGGATTAATATATGTGCTAAGGTAATTAATTAAAATATAAGAAGGTACTCGTTTTTCGATCGTGATTTTGCCGAACAGACAACATTTTTACACTTTCGCCCAATAAGGGCATACCATAAATCAATATAATTTTGTAAGTGCTGATAAAAATACAAATATTTTGTGAGTAATGAAAAAAAAATCTTTATTTTTCGTCGCTTAAAAAACAATAAAACGCAGTAATACATATGAATTTAGATGATATAATTGGTTTAATACACGTAATATTATGTGATTTGACGTCACCACACTGGCGACACTTAGGACATTCTTTGCTGTAATTCGGCAGTTTTATTAACGTTTCCCTGTCTATAATAAAGCATAGCCTTTTAGTACCAATAACCTTAATAGACGTATAAAACGTTAATAGTTGAGGATATAACACCTCTTAATAATGCGATTTGAACCTTGTAAAAAACAGTATTCAAACAGAAATGCAGTTTCTAACAAGTATTGAATCGGTCGGTAACTCAGTACCAACTCTTGTTTGCCAAAAGGCTCTTTGATCTAGTTGCATTATTTTGTGTCCGATATAGACTAGCACCAATGCCTGATAGGTTCCAGCTTTGTAGCTTGTTCACCACTAGACACAATTTGAACAAAATCGCCGCAGCAAATGTGTTTACTGACGATGTCAACTATAGCATCTAGTTTCTGATTTTAGCGTGCTCACCACTAACTATAATTCCTACGACAAATATAGTTACGAATATGTAAATTATTATACCTAGATTCCAAATTTTTTACGTGTTCACCACTACACACACACAATAACTAAACACCTACAGTAAATAAAGGTATATTTATAGCTAGACGATGCAACGTAAACTATTGTAACTAGGTACCGGCTTTTTAGCATATATGTCACCGCTAGGGGCAATTTAAAAAAAAACCTACAGTAAATACATTTACTACGATGTAAATTATTGTATCTAGGTTCCGATTCGTAGCTTGTATTTAAAAAATCCTGCAGCGAACCTGTTTACTAACAAAGTAAACTATTGTATCTACTTAAAACGTTAATCGAGGTTTAGAATTTATGATTTGAACACAAGGACCATTAAAACATTTGCCAAATATTTACCTCGGCCTAATAGTGAAACATTAATCTGAACACCAAAGGCTTATGGTTGAAAATTTCATTCAAGTTTTGACTGTTTTGATATCACGAAATGTTCGCAGATATAGGCCCCGAATGAGACAAACCCTACTTATTGTGGGTGAAATTTGGCCCTCATTTATCTTAACAACCACATCTTTTTCTATTGCACCCAGTTGTAAAGTCCAGAGTTTTGGTTTAATAAAAACATGCTTTTACTAAATTGAAATTTTTGTTGTGCTAAATTTTTTTCTATTTGCGTAAATGATTTGAACAAAATGTATGAAATAAACACGTCTGCCTGTGTTGTAGAGTATGTATTGATTGATATAAATTTAAAAATTCCTGTTTTAAAAATGTTATTGTATATGTTTGTCGTACGGTTGTAACTTGGACCTCCTAGACTGGGTATCAGACAGAAGACCAGTTAAAGCGAAAGCCCATCATTTTAAAAAGAATAAAGCATTTTAAAATGTGATAACACAGAGTTTATAAAACCCAATTCACTTTAAGCCGTCGGAGGCGCCACATATATATGTTACATAAGCGTATGTGCCACGGAGGCCGTGACTATTTAATAAACCATTATTAAATTATGACTAATTTAAACCACATTGCCATCAAAATTCAGCGAACACACCGCGTTTTTGCGAGATTTGACGTTTTTCGGAAGTCATTTCGAATGTTGGGGATAATGATCAATTTGGCGAGTGTTCCGGATTGTGAATACGATAATATAATTATTGGTGAGTGCAGTGCGAGCGTGAAATTGACGCTGCGTCCGTCCATGACAGAATCGTGTGGTAACCTGTGGTTATAACGCATTATTTGTATTGTTTCAAATCTAATTTATGAGTTCAAAGTACCTCAACAGTTTATCAGTTCTCAAGCCTGTTAGTCTTAGCTTGAACTTGTAAAACGTATTTTTGATTTGTGTCAATACAAATACACTAACTGATTTCTTAACTTTAGGTGAATGTTATACATTGAAATAAAACTAATTTTTACGGATTCTATCACGATTTGGTTTTGGTCACGGGTGACCACGAAGACTGCAAACATCGGAAATAAAATTAAAACCAAATCGTGATAGAATCCGTAAAAATATCAATCCGTAATAAAATACACAAAACGTGGTATTTCTACAATGTTTTGTCTATGGTTCATGGGTGTTTTTAGTGTTTTGTTTCTAAAAATGTGCAATAGACGCGGCTTTAAGGCGAATTTGCTGCTCAAAAATTCAAAACACTCTCTTTTTTTAGAAATACACATGGTTTTGCTACACATTTGGCAGTTAATTGTTTTATGACCAGGAGACAATGTTGAAATAGAAGCATTGTTTGTGTAGGTGTTTTTGTGTAGTATTTCGGTAAAAATATAAGCATGAGGCATGGATTTACGCAGTTCCACCCCCATACTAGTAATGCAGTCAATCATTTTAACAATCGAATTACAATTTCGATTGCCAAAATGATCAAGCTGCCACTTTATATCATGAGTGTAAAGTGTTTTCTGTGAGACAGTGTTATTCAACCGATCGAGCCAGCCCATTCGTGCTGTAGACGTAACTGTCTACAGCGTGGCTTTACCACTCAAAATCCTTAAAATACAGTTCCATGTTTCCTACACATAAAGCAATTTTAGAATACACACCTAACTTCATACGAGCATATTTGATTCTAAAACAATTGTCAGCATTATCAAAAGCTCGCAAACAGTCGATTCAGCATTCCCAATTCACACTAGTTGGAATAGCAGTTTTCGCAATAAATGCCAATTACAGGCGCAAATATCGCTATTCCACGCATGTTGACATACCAAATACTATGCTTTCATTACATTTAGGACAGAAACGTAACTGTGTTATGGAAGTCGGTGAGGAATGATTGTTACATAGCTTAATAATAATATTAGCCCTGTAATATTACTATCCCACTACTGCGCACGGACCTCCTCTACTAATGAGAGGAGTTAGGCCTTAGTCTACCACGCTGGCCTAATGCGGGTTGGTAGACTACACAAACCTTCGAATTTCTTGTGGAGAAATCCTGGGGTATGCAGGTTTCCTCACGATGTTTTCCTTCACCGTTATAGCAAGCGATATTTCACAATGAAAATAGTTACATAGCTTACTTGATTATTCACAAACAGCTCATTTGGGATTAAGAGTGTTTTTAAATTATTTTGGATTAAAATATTTATTTCTTGTTTTCGGTGACTATGAGGTGGCATATACGGAGTGTGGACCAAGGAAGGGGTCTTGGGTTCAAACCTATATTGGAAATGGTTTTCCCTGTGCTGGATCTCTCAGAGGGGCTAACGTCAGGCAGGCAGCCAGATAAGTACAGCGGTAATGACGCTTTGAAATTTAGTCTTTTGAGTGGTAGGCCACGCTGTAGACAGTTACATTTAGAACACGAATGGCCGGCTCGACCGGTTTGATACCACTGGGCACTGTCTCACAGAAAACCGACGTAGAGTGGCAGTTCGCTTTCGCGTATCGTTCGTCGAACGAGATTTCCGGTGGCCCAATTCCCCCTCCTTTTCCCAATCCCAATCCCCTCCCCTTCTATTCCAACCTTTTAGGTTGGCAACGCATTCTTGATTCTTTTTGTGTCTATGGCCTATGGAGATTACTTACCATCAAGTGACCCATCTGCTCATTTGCCAGACTGCCATAAAAAAAGGTGTTGTGGATTATTTGAAAAATGTATCCATTGAGAAAAATAACTAATAAACAAATGACTTAAGAATACTTACCGCAGGAATAGGTTAGCTAATTAAAATCATTTTCAAACGTAAACTAGTAACTCTAAATAATCAAAAGTTTAAAAACCTTAACTGACCGACTTCCAACTTGATCTCACCGTGACCAATATACTGGACCACCCTTGAAATAAGCTTTATCGAACACAAAAATAATTTTGAAAATTGGTCCACATTTGGCGGATATATCGCGTAACATACATAAAAAATACAGACGAATTGAGGGCCGTTTCCTTTTTGGAAGTAGGTCGAAAAAATATAGACGAATTGAGGACCTTGTCCTTTTTGGAAATCGGTCGAAAATAATACAGACGAATTGAAGACCTTGTCCTTTTTGGAAATAGGTCGATAATAATAACTCTTTTGAATTCTTCAAGACTTTGATCAGACCACCACGTTATGTAAAATTCACAAATCGCGCTCTCTCCCCTAGAGACCGCAAGTGATTCTTCGATGTACGAAGTGAATTTAGAAAAGGTAAAAATTCCGCCGATATTTATGCAAATGTTCAAAAATTCTCGTTTACGTTTAATCATTGAAGTTTGTCCACATTACATCTGTCGGTTTTAACACTCTACATTTTTTCTGTTAATTTAATAAATCTTTCTTATTCTACATTAAAATTAATACAAATAACCCGCAAACTTGCTTCAAACTCATTCACTGTATCAGGTTTTACAGAAAAAAATGCTATTAACTCATTGTTATTATTTAACAAAATTATTTATTGGTATATAAACTCACCACCACCATATTATTATTCCACCTGCTAGGTGGACAGACGACCTGATAAAGGTCGCAGAAAGTCGCTGGATGCAGGCCACGTTGGGGGAGGCCTATGTCCAGCAGTGGACGACCTGTGGCTGATGATGATGATATAAATTCTTATTCTCCTGGGCAATTTTACCTTGGTTCTAGGTGATTCTATTGCGGTCGAGTAGAAAGCTTTCTGACAATCGTAAATATATTCGAGCTCGCTGCGCACTGATGACATTTGGGTAATATTTCATATACATTTCATATACGCATGGAATACATCGAATACATTTACTATTGTCAGAAATTTTCCTGCACAGGGCCGCTGGTATAATTTTCTTGTCATTTACTTCATAAATAGATGCAAGTCGGTAATTTCAACATCCGAAGATCGCACGTATTTGTGAAATCCAACCTATGCCAAGATATTATATTTCCATTTCTTATAATCACCTTATAAAATATTCAGTTACAATGATATTTTTGTCGTCATCAACCCACGTGACAAAGTATAGAATTTCAATTCTCAGAAAATGGGTCACGTTAGGTGTCAAATCCACGATTATCGACGAATTCTCACATTATGTATGCATGGACGAAACAGCCAAAATATTACTTGATTGCGTAAAAGGACCGCTGTTTGCTTTAAATTTTAAGTTGATTTTCACGCCAACGACGTGGGGTGTTTAGGAAAACAGCTTTGGAGCAGGTCCCTTCCATTTATGTAATAGTTTTAATCCCGTGTTGTATGTAGTAATTTAAAAACCCTATCCATTATTTGTAGTCATGGGCTAAAAGCTTATCACCATACGATTAAATAATTAAGATTATAAGGTATTTTCGATCGACTTAAAAAAAGGAGAAGGTCCTCAATACATCTGTACCTCTATATTTTATGTATGTTACGCGATATCTCCGCCGATTTTCAAGGTTAACTTTGTGTTTGGTAAGGCTTATTTCATGGGTAGTCCCCATATATTTGGTCACGATCTGATAAATTTTGAAGTCGTTCCTTTAAGTTTTTAGACTTGTGATTATAAAGCAGCCGGTCTTAAGTTAGCCAAAGCAATTCTGCAACATTCTTAAAGGTCTGTTGCGCTGACCCCACATTAAGGTGGCATTAGGGCAGATAGAAAAAAGAAAGAAAGATTATGATGTATTTTAGAACCTTGCCATAAAGTCGTCTGTTGAGTTCTCATACGTTATTGTGCAATAACTCGCGCAACCAGTTTAAATTGTACTCTATTTGAATATTGGGTCTTCTCTTCGTAAACTTAGTTGATCATCTACAATGCATCTGAAGAAAGGTTACCGAAGAGTAAAGTGTAGTCAGATTTGTATTTAGTGTAAATTGCATCTATGTTTCTGCGAGCTTGTTTCCATACAAATTTCATCCACATAGTGGCCACAAATATGCTTGTGAACATTAATTTTCGGTACAAATTCAACAATCAACATAAATCTGACATACCTTCGCTGATTACCTTTATTTCAAATACGATACTAACATTCCCAAGCCAACATTTACAATATCAATAAAACAAATCATGGGAAATATTGATTGCAATAACGTAACTACATTTATGTACTAAAAGGAATGGCCAAAACAAATATTAGTTGGGGTCTCCAGGGCCCGTCCACAGATTAAACGAGGTTACGGAATTGGCCAATTGTTCTACCAGGGTTCTGTACTTGGCGTTTATTAGTCTATACATTTCTTCCTTTCTTTCAACCTAGTCATATTTCACCTTAATTTGGATCAGCACAACACATTTTAAAGTATGTTGCAGAAAGGATTTTACGTACAGCTGCCTGTCTGCAGTTAACCCCACTCTAAGGGATCCAGTCCCGGGCAAATCAAATTAGAAAAATTGCTTTGCCTGACCTGTGAACCTAGGACCTCAGAATACTACCTGTACCTATTTATTTTTGAGAGTTCAATTATTACAATCGCTTCAGTGGTCTAGTGGAAAAGTATAAAATAAAATAAAATAAATAAAATAAAAATGTTTATTGGTCACGTAGGCACATCAAATGCACTTATGACAGGTCACAACAAGGTCTAGATACATTTATATAATAATAATCATGTTACAACACTATCAATTTAGAAAACAAGCAGGCAGGTATGGACACAAATCAAGGATGGGGCTTAGATAAATGGTTGTGATTATATGGGCTCTGGACGGGGGGTTCTTGGTTCGAATCAGTATTTTGAAGAGGACTCTGAGGCTACATTTAGAGAGGCCGTTATGATACTGGCGACCACCGATTATTAGTTTATCGGTGGTCACTGGTATTTTTAACAGCACTTAACACTTTGCTTATCATTAGGTGGAGTGTAGTCAAAAACTGGTTTGATTATTATTCAATATTACTAATTCATTATCCAATAACATTTTTATTAGCCTATTATTGAGCCATTTTCTATGTCTCATCATACGAATTTTTCGTGCTCTATTTCCAGCTTGGCATAATATGTCCTCTGACTAATGGTTGGCTGGACTTTTCCAAAAGGTCCAAAAGGTTTTTACGGTATGTGTAGGATTTCACCATTTTCTATTACAAAACCTTTATTTTCTTTCTTTCAACCTACCCATATCCCACAATGTCGGCGTCGGCGCAAAACACTATTACAAGTATGTTGCATAAAATATTCGTCTTAGTTTTTTCGATCCGGGCAAAATCAATTTAAATCTTTGTTCGACCTGGGAATGGAACCCAGGACCTCCCGGTCAATAGCCCATATATGCGACGTATATCTGTATTTTCCATTACAGAACCTTTGCGTAAGCAAATTATAATATTTCTCACATGAAGTGTTTATGGGCTTACTGAATAATTTACTTTGGAATTTTCCTAACATCGTCAAATTTTGTTTTTAACACGTGCTGTGTATCAACTTAGGATTTACAAAATTAGCGTATATATAGCGCTAATATGCCGTTATTTTTATACGCATGATATGACATCGATGATTTAAATTTAAAATACTATGGTAGTTAAAAATCTTTTCTTTTACTACAATTTACAGTATTTTCTACTTTTCTTAAATATATAGCAATAAAAAACATTTAACAATATAAACCATTCCTCTTCAATGGCGAGGCGTGAGAACCAAAGCACCGGTGGTTAGGAACCCCAGAGTGAGGAAACTCCAGACAATACGTGCCGTGTCCAATAACACTGCCTTCTGTATTTGGCTCTTGATCTAACCACCATTTAAGTAACTTAAAACTTTAGTTGAGGCTCTTTGACAATCGAAAGAAAGAAAAGAAATAAAGGCATAAATTACTATCACGATATTGATTACGATAATAATGGATTCATCCAACAGCTTACTGACTTAATTATACCATTCAGTTACAAAAATACTTCTTAGATCATAGGAAAAGACGTATAAAACTTTTCTTTCTACCTGGCGTTATACCAACCTAATGCCAAAGTCCGCTTTCCTAGTTAAAAGCTTCCACTTCGTCCGTCGTGAGCATCCTAGCATCCTCCATCATAAGACCATTGGTTCTCATATTAAATTAAATATGAAAGGAATTATAAAATAACTCTTAAATATTTCACGCAATGTAAGGAAAACAATCTTCCAAAAATGAAAGACAACAAATTAATTTGGTTTGACGGTTTTAAGGGTTTTGCGTCCATAAAGGTGAATGAACGTCCCCAAAGAACAAGATTGATGACCATTGATGACATGGTACAGATGAATGCTCTTTCTAGTTCCCTGCTCGGAATTTTTAATATAACTGCCTAAGTGATATGCACAATTTTATTACAATCTGTTTCCGAAAGAATAGCATTGTAGTTCCTAAAGTTGATGTTTTTATTAAAAATATTGAGATTAGCGACAATAATATTCAGGTCCACGTTTTTAGTATAAAGAAGTTGAAAATATGTTTATTAAAGCATACAAGATCTATCTCTCTTGATTTTTTTAAATATAATAACTGCATAAATTGGCACACAGCATAATTGCTAATGGTTTTCCATAAATAGAAAGAATTAAAAATGTAGTTTCTAATATTTTGTGGTAATAATGCATCCAATATCACAAGAAAAAGACAAGAAAATTAAACAAAATTTGTCTTCAATCAAGTGTATATTTACCATAGATTAATAAGACGTTAGTCGACTGATAAATCTATGGTATTTACACAAAAAAACATAACCCTCTTTCCGAGACGATTGGGTAAAAAGCAAATTGGCAGTGCCGTGAGGTCAACAAAGGTATTCCTTTATAGCTCTTTGCCTTTGTATTTCCACGTCACAAGCTCAAAAAGTAGTTTTTGGATGAATAGATATTTGCGGTTGAACTACTTGCATCGCCGCATTACCATCGGATTGCGGTTTGTACCGATTTCGACTAATTTATGCTTTGAATCTTTGATTTGAATGAGCTCTCAATTCTATTATGTCACATACTTAGATTAATGAAGGAGACCTACGGTCACCCATTGATCACCAGTTTATATGAAGCTATTATCGAGTGGCTTCCAAAAAGGAGAAGGTCCTCAATTCGTCTGAATTTTTTTAATGTATGTTACGCGATATCTCCGCCGAATGTGGAGCGATCTTCAAAATTCTTTTTGTGTTCGATAGAGCTTCTTTCAAGGGTGGTCCCATATAGAGGTAAATTTGGTCACGATTGGATTTGAAGTCGGCCAGTTGAGGTTTTAAACTTGTGATTATTTGGTAATACAAAAATGTATACCACCTCATTGGTATAGTGAACTCGCGTGTAGTTAGGCTGAGAACCATGTAGTCTAGGATTCAAATCCCAGGTCTTGTCATTCAAAATTTTTATTTGTTCCATTGAAAAATCGCACAAGGATTGTTCAGGGTTGGTGTAAATTGGTATGGAGACAGGATCCTCCCTATATATGAAGAGATATAAGCTCGATAAGATGTGAATGCTCCAGTTCTCAAGTTCGCCTCTACGTACCCCTTTGGAGATACAGGCGTGATGTTAGCGTAATAATTTTGCTATTTTACCCATAGGTACTAGTACAAAAAACAAAATTAGGCTGCAATATTAACAGCTAGTGTTGGGCACTAACATCTAGTGTTGGAAATGTGCTGATCTGGTTCCTTTTGGTGCAGTTACATCTAGTGTTGGGCATTTCTTGAGCTGTTCCTTTTGGTGTAGTTGCGGTGGAACATCGTGGAGGCTAAATTATATGTATGAAGATGTCTACCTGATGGTTTGTATTTTATTCTTTGTTTTTTTTTTATTATTTTCTTACTGTTTATTGAATCTTAGTTCGTTAAATACCTGAATATTCTTTATAGGCATGTGACATATTATGTTCACAACTCAAGGTAACTACCCAACTTGTAAACCAATAAATATTTTTCTTTTTTCTTTCGTATTTAAAATAGTCGAAACAACGTCAAAACATCGGAACGTCTCTATTAAAAAAAAATAATATTACAAGCATGATAGAAGTTGTTTAGTTCGCCTCGAGACTACAGTACGGGTAATTAAATACTACATTTAATTCCGGCACACCCCTTTGACTGTTTAGAGTAAATTCCACGGAGATTGCTAGCACACGTGGTATCCAAATTATCTGGCCCTTTGCGACCACACAAAGATTTGACTCTGCTCAATTTCGTCTTTAGAAGCACTGAGAGGAACTTTGTAAACTGTGTTTCTCTCAGGTATGTAATTTTGTTGGAAATATAAGGCGCTCTTGACTTTCGGGATGTCAGTTTAGCGAATTTTCAAATAAATAATAAAAAATCTTTATTGATCACGTAGGCATGCAAAAAAGCACTTATGACAAGTCAACACAAGCAAATTTTTAAATGAAGATTGATATAATTTACATTATATATTTGAACTTGACGACAGGCAGGCAAGTATGGACATAATAACGATGGGATGGCTAAGATAGGGTGATAAGGGGAGATAGGAATAGAGTGTAAGGGAATGGGTTGTATGGGAATGGCATATGGCAGGAATGGTGGCAGGGAATTGACTGGAAATACTGGAAGCAGTTGGGATTGGTGCGTGAGGCCCTGTCCTAGCTAACCTACCAGCCTTTCTCTAGCTACCTACGGATGACGACCCGAAGAAGGAAGGCAGAAAGAAACTCCGGGCTTATCTTTTTCATCTTCAATTGTCACCATTTCTTTTTTTTGTCTTTTGTCTTTTTTCCATTTTTAATAATTTGATTTACAAATTGTCTATACAATAATTTCGAATCGCAAGCAAAAAAAATACGCCTCAATTAATTTGTGTCTTTGTTTTTGAATCATATTCTCTGGCTGCTTATGACAAAGAATATTCATAGGAGTATGATTATAATCTCTCTATTTCTTATTACATAATACATTAGTCTATTCTATTACCATTACTATGTATAAAAGATCGACAATGAAATCATAAATCTTCTATATATTAATACATAAAGCGAAACCTTTGTACCCCTTTTTAAAAGAATTGAGCGAACGGATGAACGTGAAACAGTTAAAGTTTATATGGAGAAGAGGTGGAAGCTATTTCTTATGAATTATAGTCGAATTTCGGGCGACCACTAGTAGATTGTAAATTACATTACATATTTAAATATATTTTGAAAATGATCTGCATTAAATGGGTCCATATTCCATAATATACTGTTCTAAAAAATAAAATAAATAAATAACACCCAACAGTCACATACATAGTCCTGACCCCACACTAAGATCGAGTCTTGTGTCGTGGGTATCAGGAACTACGAGAGACTATTGGTCTCACAACACCCAGACCCGAAACAAATATCTGTAGGCCATACAAACATTTGTCTCGGTGCGGGGATCGAACCCGCGGCCTCTCGCTTCACAGCCGGCTACTCGCCCGCTGCGCCACGGAGGCTGCTGTTCTTTTTCTTAATTTCTCATAACTAAGTCCGTAAAGAATTACTACGAGTATTTTATTTTCGATCCTTTTAAATACGGTGGTTCATAATTTATTAAAACTTTTGTGTACCACGTAAACAAAACCGAAAGAGAGGCTTTTTAGGCGCGTAAAAACTGTCCGCTTTGACCGTGTCTTTTAATTTAACTACAATAAATGTTTAAGCTTTAAAGGTTGTTGAAGTTCGTCGTATATATATTTTTATGAAATCTATTTTGAATGAAACGGAGAAGCTTTCGTTAACCTTATTAATATAGTTCAATGATTGTGTAGTATGGAGTTTGTTAGAGAAATTTATAAATTCTAATGTTAAAATTCGAAATCAACATAAGTTATGGCCAAAGGAATAGACTCGTTCACAAGTTTCACAAAATATTTCATCCAACGGGAAAAAGCTTGGCGAACATTGAATGCACTAACGGCCTAACGGCTACTCTACCTACTACTCTGGCGATATAGGCGTGAGCTTGTATCAAGAAAGTGTCGCAAGCCATCTTGCCAATCAATCAATGCAACCAGCGATTAATCGTTGATCGATACCAATGAGATTTAATTTTACTAACTATAGAGGGAATCTTAAGCGCGTTTCCATACAAAACAATTGATCTCAAACGTCAGTAACGCCATTTAAAACTTATTACAATGCGAGGGCGCATAATACACTTTACACCTTAGAAAGTTCTGTGAATGTTCAAGAATCACGTAAAACAATGTTATTGTATAAACATTATTACGGTGGTAGGACCTAGTGCGCATATGTTTCAAATACGACTGAGTGACTTATGACCACGAGGTCAGAACTTTTGGATTACAAGTTTCGTGCTGTTGTACCGTCTATGTACTGTTGAATATCTTAGATCGATACTATCAATTCTTTATGAACATAGTTCTTTCAATAACATCATCGATATATTATTTACCTAGATGCATAGTTGACGCTCGAAAAATGGGACAGCAAAGGAGTGCTTAAGCACTCGTATTGCATCCAGTCCGACGCCGATGGAATTCTAAATTTCAAAATTCAAATTTAAGAACGCTTGCTCATTTCGTTTAAAAAGCTACTTTATTACACGTGCATAGGGTTATATTTGTGTTGATTTAATTAAAACTTGTGATCTTTTTCTTTGTTTTATTCCTGAAACCACTTTTTAGGAGGATATTTGCAAAGAACTGTGCATCTAGGGTATAATATATTGATGAATAACATCTTTAACTTCAAAGCTATTCGGTTAAATATATCATCAAAATTTAATATACTCTTGAACAATTGAACTGTTACTTTTTCTGATTTGTAATAACTGAAAGTAAACTACGATAACTAGTATAAATACAACAGTGCCATGCGCAACCGTTAATAGAATCCATATTTCATTTTTCCATTTCGCAAAGATAATACGCGAAAATCCATTGCATTCAACCTTTTTGCTCAACTACGAGGAACAAAAAATTACGGGTAAATGTTTTTATGTAATATAATGCTACATTTTGTAGCTTTTACCATTAGGGCATAATGTAATCGCTTCTTACCTTATAAAAGGGGAGAAAATCATTACATGCTACAAATATTTTTTTCCACCTTCCCTTAACCAACTCCAATGTAGGGCAGCACACTTTTTAAGCCACGTAGCAGAAAGAATTTTGCTTAGTTTTTACGTCCGGCTGTTCTTTACCTGTCAAACCTTTCTGGAGGATCCAGTCACGGGCCAACCGTGTCAAAAAACCGTTTGACCCGACCTAGGATTCGAACTCAAGAACTCCCGGTCCACAGCTTGCTAGGCTACCAATAGACCAAGAAGGTAACCATGCAATAAATACTATTAAGGATTATAGAAAAATAAAAGATACTCCTTGGTTAGATACAAAGGATTCCTAAGTATAACAAAGTTCCTAAGAAAGTTTTTTGTTGTAAACTAAGAAAAAATGCCTTGAGGTTCAACATGGAATAAATTACGGAAGACTTTCTTTATTTACTTATTGAAGCCAAGATTCAAGAAGTTGAAAACTAGTGGAAAGATTCACAGTTAAAGTTTACTACCCTCAATTGCCTTTTAGAGGAATGTTTTACATAGACCAAATATTTACATCTAATTGCTTTCTTCCAAGATTTAGCTAGCATTCATCTTACTGAATGCAATTATACAACCAACGAATCAATCTCTACACTCATACACAGGTCTCGTGTGGCTTACGATGCTCTGGACTTCAAACTTAAAAGCAAAAGCGGGTATTCTTCCTAGAATGGGATTATAAGTGATTTAATTTGCATACAAACCATGAAGGCTAGCATTTTGTGGAGAGTATTCCGTACTCCCATAAAAGTAAAAACGTTAAGCATTAACAAGAAAGTTCCATTAAGATTATTTTTCACGCAAACACTCTTTTAAATAGGACAGATAAAAACCTAAGTGATAAAGCTGTTGTTTCCAGACTCTTCTTTGACGACGAAATTGGATCTAACCTTCGTCCCAACTACGATATAATCATAATTAATAATGGAACGGCATGGAATTTTAATACTAAGGACGTTATGTTTAAAAGCGGCGGTTCTCTTACTACCTACCTACTATACCTACATTTTAACTATATAAAGCTTTGTAAAATAAAATATGTATAAATACGTAATGGTTCTGCAGATTTTACTGTACCTAAATCTAAGGGACATGAATTAATGTTGGTTTATTCTTTCATTGGTATTGACGATTTTAAAACAGAAAACCAACTCGGATTAGTGGCGACAATAACCAAATAACGGCATTAGACTAGAATTCATAAACTAATTTTAAAACTAAATTAGTCTAGTAATTGATAGGTCTTTGGGGAAGGCTTATGTCCAACAGTGGACGTGCTATGGCTGATGATGATGCTGAATTAACGGCCTCCGTGGCGCGGTGGGCGAGTAGCCAGCTGTGAAACGAGAGCCCGTGGGTTCGATTCCCGAACCGAGCCAAAGGCTTCTGTGGTCCACAGGTATTTGTTTAGGGTCTGGGTGTTAGTTCCTGATACCCACGACATAAGACTAGTATTTTAGTGTGAGGTCCAGACAGTGTGTGACTGTTGAGTGTTATTATTATTAATTAAAAATACTTTTGTTCATTTATGAGAAAGATGTTTTACTAAATTGGCATCATGTCAAAGTAGGAAATTACCTTTATAGTCATACAAACTAAAAAGTAAAAACTTGAAACTTGCCAAACCACAAATATTGTCTATTCCATATTCAACCGTAAACCTTATATATCCGAATTCGTAAAATTGTAATTCAAACAGGGATGTGATTGCATTTTATTACCTTGATGGAATATGGCGTCTTCTACGTCGTGAGGTATAATTTTTAATTATTTTTCAAAGTCACCTGGAACTGGTGCGAACTCCGTTAGCTGCGGGGGCTTCAATTCCTCTTATTAGATCAACGTTGGCTGAAGATCTTCCTATCCTTGTTACGTGTAAGGATCGACGTTCGTTTGTGCTAACTAAAATTTATTTTTTATTTGAATTTAAAACACCTGAACATGTTTTTGCTAAGTCCTTTTATACGTTGTCTTTAAATGTTTTTCTTACAGTTTGGCATGATTTGCTATTTTAACCCTACAAGCCTTCAAACAAGCAGATAAGCACTACATCAACTGTGTTTTTAGATAAATTTCTACTAATTACTTGTCGCTTGATGTCGCAGTATAAATGAATAAACTTTTCCAGAAATTTTTAAAGCCCTAAGCAAGATTATTCTGAGCCATGTTCACTTCGCACCCTGTCGTACATTTTAATGAGACTTGTTTGAGCTTTCTTCTTAATTATTACAAAGAGGACTAACAATATATTTGTAAACTAAATAAGTGCAACGACCCAAATTAATGTCAAAATTTGGGATTCATAAATTTTGGACAACCTCATTAGTCTAGCAGCAACGTTTTACCTGAAATTGTGTGGTTCTGGTTTCAAATCCCAAGTTATTTTCACATGAGTTGCCCAGGGTCAGAATTTGATGTATAGAGATAAGTTCGCCCCTTCGGAGGGACGGAAATAAGCTCGGTGAGATGTGGATATAGTTCTCTAGTTCAGCTCTGCCTTTCTGGCATGACATGCCTGTCATGGCATAGCAAAGTGAACTACGATTTTGATGATAACCACAGTACAATAAAAACATGTTAGTTCGTAAACATATCCATACATAAGTTGATTTATGTTTTATTATTACTATAACATAAGAGCTATCTGTTAACGATAGTGATTTCATTTCATTTCAAAGTCTAACAAAAAGATTGAAAGCTGAAACAGCTTATTATATTATCACTGCTGAAAATAGATTTCTTTCTATACTAGTAAAGGTGAGAAAGGATTACGCTTTGATAACATTCGGAATAAGATAGTTATCCAACACTAGTATAAAGGAAATTGAAAGGATAGCTTTAATGGTACATTATACGAACGTGAAGACGTGACGGCTATGGATGTTCTGCGTAATGGAAATAGCATTTCAAATGCACGATCTTCAACTCTTTATTAAAATGAAATAAATAGAAACTGCTAAAGTAATAACTAATTCATCTTCGGTGCGATGGTAAAATACAATGCCAATTTAGAATGAAAAGAATTGGTTCGAATTATAGGCATAATCACTTTTTTACACCAAACAATAAATAAATATACCCAACAGTCACACACATAGTCCTTACTCCACACTAGGTATATTGTAGTTATAGTAGTTCTGAGGTTATCTTGTATCGTGGCTATTACGAGATGTTTTTTGTCTCACAACACCCAGAACCGAAACAAATATCTATAGGCAACACAAACATTTTTCTCCGTGCGGGAATCGAACACACAGCCTCTCGCTTCACAGCCGGCTACTCGTCCACTGCGCCAGGGAGGCTGTTAAATTTCTCCTTAACGCTCTTCCCATTAGATTACATTTTACCTACATAACAGCATGCCACATTGTGTTATTTGTGCTGTTACTCCCATTCATATTCATTATATTAGGTACTATAGTTGTGATGTATGGTAGTTCCCTAACTGAGATATCATCATCATCATCATCATATTGTCAGGTTCTGTTTGCCAACAGCTGAGCATAAGCCTCTTCTCCCTTGCGCCACTAATCTTTATTTTGCGCTAAACGCATCTAAGTTTTTCCTGCGTTCACTTTATGTAACTTTACCTTTACCTACATAGGTGCCCACTTCGGCAGGATTCTGCTCCATTTGCCGGCACCCAGTTTGACCACATGTCCCGTCCAACGCCATTTGATATATCCTATAATCCGAGATATCTCATGTGGTATTGCTGACTAGATTAATAGTATGATGTGGCGCTACATGTGATGTATGAAGTTCATAACTATTTCTGAAGTGAGATGACCGAAATGGCATCAAGCATGCAGCTGGTCGTACAAACTAAAAGCTGATTTCTTTCTGAAATATGTTGAAATATGTAGAAAAGTGTGTATCGTCGTAATTTAAGCGGTAAGGGCAAGTAGAAGGAAAATGTGTGCCCAAAATAATTTAATACTCTAACGATTAAAACAGAAGCGCTTTTTAAATAGAGAAAAGTACACTAAAACTTGTAAAGACAAGGCTCTAAGGACAATTTTCGTACTATAAATATTACGAGAGCTAAAAATTTAGTGGATGCCGGAAAACGATCCCCGTAAATGTTTATCAAGGCAATTAACTTCGTCGACGAAGACGCTGACGGAATATTTTGTGACCCGAGACCCGACACTCGGCAATTTGAACCAGGGAGCGTAAAAATTAGCTGACACTTAATATATCGGTTCATTTTTTCTGCTTTTTAGGTTGGACTTTAATTTTATGTAACTCTTTTAAATATCCTTTATCAAAAGCCAAGTTTTAGATGATACTCACGGTTCTGATCAAATGTTTAATCTTTGCATTTATCACAAACTTACATACGTATTGTGAAATAAATGAAAAGAATAGTAATAGACGTAATCCTGATTTCATTCTAAGAAATGAGATTTGTGTCGTAAGTAGCAATAATTTTGAGAGACTTTCGGTCCTATAACACCCAGACCTAAAATAAGTATTTGTTTTTGAATCATACTATTTTGGCCCAATACTCAGCAATTGGCACTCCATCGGAGGTAGCCGCAATAATATCATCGGCAGTGCAGGAGCTACCTCTAGGGCACTGCAGACATGACAACTGGTGCGACAAAATTTGTGGGGCTTTCCCGCAGTCACACATCGTGTCTTTGTCACTGGACCACCCCACTTTACCATATTCGTTTTGCAACGGCCAACCTGGATTCGAAGACGGTTGAGCATCTTTCATTTGGTCCATGGTAGATTTTGGCCTAGAGGGTTTTCTGTAGGCAGTGAGTACAGTGGGGGTGGGTGCAAGATTCCCGCCACAGCAAACAACGTAATTTTTTTGAATTATGTTCTAATGAAGTAGTGCGGCTTATAAAACTTTAAAGGATAGCATATAGCCGCTTATACCAGCTTTATAGCAAACTCGGTCATTACGCAGTCCGCAACAAGGGCGCTCAAATCAACGCAAACCCAAAATCCACAATGGATTTAAATTCTCTGAGACCATCACACATTTTAATTTCAAATCATCAAAAATTCGTTAGTGTAAGTTTTGGGTCCACCTTTATGAATTTTAACACCAATTAAGAATCAGAAGGTTATGTTTTGTATAATAAAGATTTACTATTCATAAATTAAAATATACCGTTGTGGGTAAATCATAATCCTAAATATTATCGTCACGTTTAGGATTTGGCGCCCTATCCTAATAAGATTTAGCTTAGGGATGGATTAATTTACATTTGTTTATGTTCTGATGCTTTAACAACCACAAATCGAGTATTTTCAAACTAAAAAGAGCAGGTTCTAAACTCGTCTGAATTATTTTATGTAAGTTACACGATATCCTTTCCTTCTTCTTCTTCTATCGTGTCAATGGCTCTTATAATACTATTATCGAAAGAAACAAACAAAGACCTAATAGTGGCTACAGGCGCAGCTTTAGGAGTAGCAGGCTTCTGGACAGGAAAAAATTTGACTACAACCTGCCATAGTGACCCACACTCCTTTTAGGATCCTTTTCCAGGATTAGTCAGTGTACTTCCGGTTGCCTCGAGGGGCTTCCAGCATGACTTGCTGGTTGGTTGGGACGGTTACGGGGGTATCCCTGTGTCTGCATCGGTCTTGCCTGTCTTGTCGCAAGCCCCTCGATTTGCTTCTTCCCTCTTCGCATTCGGAGTGTGATAAAACCCATTATTTGTTACTGGTTTATTTGCACTGCACTTCGCTTACCATCAGGTGCAGTTTAGTCACTTTGCCGTGCCCGGATAAAAAAAGAACTGATTCAGGCTGATTACAATGATGATGACCCGGCAATTTATGTTTTTTAAAATTTTGTGCTCAATAGACCTTACTTCAAAGGTTCCTTATAATTTGGCTAAGACCTGATGAAAAGTATGGAGTAAAGCCTTTAACAAAAAGTGTAGACGTCGCGATTAGGGGTTTTGAACTCGGAATTTAAGCTTGGAAACTTTCGATAATCTAATCTACACCTATACCATACCTTTTCTCGTGTTCAAAGTTCGCGGTAGATTTCTATTATCAAACGATTTTTTGAAACAGTTTAATAGCTCTACAAATCAAATCAAATCAAATCAAATCGTTTATTGAATCCATAAAATGTCACACATTGTTTAGATTCCGTCTAAAATGTTTACTCTACCGCCAATTCGGAAAGCTGGTTCGTCAGAGAAGAACGGGCAAGAAACTCTGACGTTGCTCTTTTTGAGAATAGTAACCAGTTTACAGTCAGATATTACTACATAATATTACCCCATAGGTATATACAACATACCAACTTAAAGATATAGAGGTAGGTGTAACTTGCGATAGCAAAACGGTAGGTATAATAACTTAGGAAAATGAGATACCATAACTTGTTCTAAGTTTCCATAGAGGTATAATTTTATGCTAACGTTAAAGAAGGATGGCACAATTTACACACTCACGTCTGCATCTCAGGGGTAGGCAGTGATTATTGAGCGCCACAACCTGACACACCTTTTTGGCTCTTCCATACTCCGCCGATAAATAAATTCTGATAAATCCTGCCAGTAATTAGCTAGATACCATTATACAAGTTTGTCAACTGCTAAAACTCCCGCAGGAGAACTAAAAACAATTTGCCTTAACTCGGGAGTGGAGACGCGGGAGGGCGTCCGGAGACACATTGTTTGCATAACTACAGCTGCTGTTAACTTTTAACCACATACATATAAATATACCAGACTATGGGTCCATGACGCAACTGGCGAATAGCCGAAGAGAAGTACTAATTACAAATTCCCGTACCGAGACACGTTAGTGTGATCTACAAACATTTTTGTTTTTGATCTGAGTTCTGTGAAAACCAAACTTTCATGTGATTCCTGGCGCGACACAAGACCTAATTATATCTTGGTATCATCATCATCATCATCAGCATCAGCCACAGAACGTCCACTGCTGGACATAGGCCTCCCCCAAAGATTTCCAGATGTCACTGGATGCAGGCCGCTTCCAACAGGTTGATATCTTGTTATGCAAAGTATAAAATATTCATTTATTCTACGCCTCGCTCCTTGGTCTAGTGGCAGCATATGTGGGCTGTGAACCGTGAGGTCCTGGGTTCGATTCTCATGCCAGGCAAAGCGAATTTTTTAAATTCAATTTGCCTGGGACTGGATCTCTCAGAGGGGGTTGACGTCAGGCAGGGAGCCGGTCGTAAAAACTAAGTCAAATCCTTTCTGCAACATGCTTGAAAAAATGTGTTGCATCGACCCCACATTAAGGTGGGATAAGGGCAAGTAGAAAGAAATATTCTACGATCATGAGATGTTTTATATCAATAATCATTATTGTCACAGTTGATGTGAATTTTCCTTGACATACTAATAAGATTGCGGTTAAATTACTCCAAAGAGGTTTTTTGCAAATGTATACTGTGATTTTTTAATTAATTGGAGTGAATTCGCTGGTTTTAATAATAGATATAATATGGGAGCGTGTACTCCTGTATTGTTAATGGAGATTTATGTTGATTAAAGCTAAAATAATGAAGAGTTTGTGGTACAAAAAAGGGTCAGTTACTTAAATAATTTACGAATGACGTAGTTTTTAGTATAAAATGGGAATTTCGCCAGGGCCGAGTGGATTACAATAGTCATACACAATGTACTGTTTTTTTAGCTGCGTTCGGAGTTGATAGCTGAGTTCGGAATAGTAGGAATGCTGAGACGAGTGTCGGAGGTTCGAGACCAACCCCAAAAAGGAGCATACACCTCTGACTTTTCTATGTTAAGTGTTTTTTATAAGGTCTATGTGTACATAAAACATTGCTTCCAACAAGTCAATCCGGAAATCTTTGTGGGAGGCCTATGTCCAGAAGTGGACGTCCTGTGAACTGATGATGATGAAACAAAAATGATACCGATAAATTAAGAATAGTGACGTGCACAGGTGTTCAGGTCAGGGTAGACAAAAAAATTGCATGAATATTTTTGCATTCCTCGCTTTATGGTAATCATCAATATCTCATCTCCATGTCGATATAAAATATAAGCCGAGCGCTGTTATTTTGAAAATCTGGTTTTTGATGCCGATTTTTTCTTTTACTATGTAATTACCAAAATGTCAGGATAGACATTGCCTCTTTGTCCATATGGAAGGCACGTCACTGTTTGGGAGCCTCCTTGCTTTCGGAGTCGGTTGAAAAATGAGACCCAGTGACCCAACCATCCAGATAACCTTACTTGTGTCACGAGTCTCAACTTTTCAATTCATTAAAATGCCAATTGTGTTGATGAGAGAAATGTCACGTTTATTATCTTTTGTGTTCATGTGTCCAAAGTTGTTAATGGCTTTGTTTACAATGTTATTTCGACGGATTCACAGTTTGGTAGATGTTTTAGGGTCCAGCTTATTTGAAATTTTACTTTCAGACGATTAATTTTATAAAGCCATATTGTCATGCATGAGCTAGCGTCAAAAATGCATTGAATTTAATTAACTATAATACAATTCAGATTCATAATCTCTCCTCTTAAAAATTACATCAACCTCAAAAACAACCGAAGAAGAGCAAGAAGAACCTCAAAAGCAGTCTTTTTCTTTTCGATAAATTATAATACATGGGTGATATTATTTATTTACCGAACCTTAGGGTGACTTGCAGCGCTGTTACTAAACTAGAGTTACCCCTTATCTCGTTTTATCCTTCAGCTCACTCCTATCTTTGAACCAAGATTTGGGATAAATAGACCTTTATTGCGGAGCTGCAAGTGGCCCTTATTCATTTAAAACCTTAAACCAACGGGTTAACACTTAGCATGAAAATGCTAAAAATCAAAATATAAGTAGCTCACGGCACGTCAGACGCTGACTCTGATGATTTATGATCTAATCTAAGACGCGAAGGAAAAATTCGGTTCATATAATTCGAAATACGTGATGTCAACCCTTTATTCGCTGACGACACACTACAGCGTTGAACATTTTATATGGGCCGTAACGACCGCCTTCGAGGGACGTAAAATTTTAAAATACCGCGTGGGTGCTTCATACGTTGTCACGTTTTCATATTTATATTGAGTTCACACCTGTCCGGGCGTAAAATTGAATTATGGGGACAATAAAAACAATCTTGACAGTGTTTTGTTTTACATTCAGGAAACATGGTAGAGCCACGCTGTAGACAGTTACGTCTACCGCGAATGGGCTGGCTCGACCGGTTTGATACCATTGTCTCACAGATAACTTGCTGTCTCGTTTCGTTCGGTGAGTGAGATTTCCGGTGGCCCAATTACCCCTTCTTTCCCAATCCCTATTTCGCTCCTTTTGGGTTGACAACGCACCCGTGATTGTTTTTGTGTCATAGGTGTCTAATGGCGATGGAGATCACTTACCATCAGGTGACCCATATGCTCGTTTGCCATCCTCTACTATAAAAAATACGTTCTTACAACCGATAAGGAACGGACTACCGTATCAAATAACGAAGCCCAAGTCTCCTTGCCGGAAACCTGCGACATGATTTCTTAAGTTTATGCGAATGTTATTCATTAAAATAAAACTATTTTTACGGATTCGATCATGATTTGGTTTTAATTTTTAAGCCCGACGTTTCGAAAGCTTTGCAGCCTTCGTGGTCACGGGTCAGACAGGTCAGTCGGGCATAAAAATTAAACCCACCTTAAATAGTTTTATTTCAAAGAGTAACACAGGATTAAAAAAACAACTTTAAATAATTTATTGTTAGGCAGACGGATGGGTATAAAAAAAAATAAGCCGAATAAGGATGCGGCAATAACAGTAAGATCTATTAATGAAGAATTAAGTTTAACACTATTGTTTATCCATCTTATACATCGATATATTAATTACCTAGATGCACAGTTGACGCTCGGAAAATGGGACAGCAAACGAGTGCTTAAGCACTCGTTTTGCATACAGTCCGACACCGATGGAATTCTAAATTTCAAAATTCAAATTCAAGAACGCTTGCTCATTTCGTTTAAAAAGCTACTTTATTACACGTGCATAGGGTTATATTTGTGTTGATTTCATTAGAACTTGTGATCTTTTTCTTTGTTTCATTCCTGAGACCACTTTTTAGGAGGTTATTAGCAAAGAACTGTGCATCTAGGGTATAATATATTGATGATCTTATATAAATGACATAAATTAATAATGAAACAGGATTTTCAGCAAATCCGTTTTACAAATTTCAGATCTCATAGATGTAAAATGGTAACCAAAACACACATAAACTGATTATACTCAACTCATAACTTATTTAAATCTTCCTCAAAAGTTGAGCTGAGTTATAAACTTTTTGAACAAACATACATTTAACGAAACAACGAAATCAGTGACAGTTAATTATGTTACTAAGGTAATCTATTTATCCAACAAAAACAAACGTACTGTGGTTTTAGTTTGAGTTGCTAACCATAGTAAAACTACCATCGGAAAATTACATCGAATTATCTTAATTACAGCCTCGGTGGCGTGGTGGTATTTCGGTACGACTACCGTCCTGAGGTCTCGGATTCGATCCCCGGGTCGGGCAAAGTGATATTGGATTTTTCCATATCAGCCCGGAGTCTGGAATTTGTGCCCGATATGGCGATAGGCTCGCCGGCTCGCCCCCTATCACATCTGGGACGGAACTAAGCTCGGCGAAATGTGCGGGTGTTCTAGTTCGCTAGTGTGCCTCTGCCTACCCCTTCGGGAATACAGGCGTGAGCTTATGTTATGTTATGTTAATTATATGTTAAACTTGCCATATAATTACATATGTGTATTGTGTAAACAATACACATATGTATTTGTTATAAACGCAATTTCATATGACCCAGAAACATGGGATAATGTTTCAAAGAAAAACTTTTTCTTCGTGATATGTATAGTTCTGGGGAAATATTTTAATATGCGAACGAAGAAACTATTTTCATATTATAAAATATAGGCATGTGTCACGAACAAAGAAGCTGCTATCTTTCCGATGTAGTTCAGGGAATTTGTAATATTAATATTATGTAATAGAACAATAAAAGTATGATCGGTTAGATCGATGATTTGTTTTAGCTAAAATGAGAAAATTAATGTCTATGTACTATGCAAATTCTTATTTGGTTAAGACACAAAAATGTAAACGAAAGTTCCGTGGTAAGTACGAGTATATTATTTGATCAATATTAACTAAATATTCCCTAAAATAATTCATTTATGTTTATTATTAAGGTTCGTTTTGTTTTTTACACGGGTTATGAATTAAGACTTTTATTCGTGATATACGTATTTTTACGTATTAAAGCTAGTTAATAATATCAAAAACTGTCTCAGTAGCGTAGTTGTATTTTGGTATGACTACCGTTCTGAGGTCTCAGGTTCGATCCCCGGGTCGGACAAAGTGATATTGGATTTTTCCATATCAGCTTGGTGTCTGAAATTTGTGCCCGATATGGCGATAGGCTCGCCCCCTAACACACCTGGGACGGAACTAAGCTCGGCGAAATGTGAGTGTTCTAGTTCGCTAGTGCACCCCTTCGGGGATACAGGCGTGAGCTTATGTTATGTTTTGTAATGTTAACATTATCAAAAAAAAGGTCCAAGTTATCGAAAAAAACACTAAAGCGGTCCAAGTTATCGAAAAAAACACTAAAGCACTAAAATGTCCCCACACTATGCTGCGCCACGCAAACCGCATCAAGTCCAGTTTATTATGTTGACATCGTCGCTATTTTATTTTCAACAAGTTTAAAACGTGCTGGATGCTTTCAAATAGTACTTTGTATGCATTGCTTTACACGTCCAAATAATTTAGATTTTGGGCATCTAAATGTTGATGCTCACGAATTTAGCTGCTATTTATTTTGTCCTAAAGTCCTAAGTTAAATTTGTGTCTCGTATAAGATCCGATACGATTACTATTCAACATCGTTACGACAAATTGCCTTTAGATTAATTGACACGCGGCTGTATTTTCAGTTGACAGGTCAAGTTTATTTTGGGAGTTGAGAATTAAACTGTAATTTTATCTCTTACTTCACTGAATTTAGAAATAAGTTTTGGTATGTCTTAAGCTGCGTCTAAAACATTACACAAAACACCTACGTAATAATGTTTCGCTACACATTTTTATTTATGGTCCATTGTTCTATGAGCATGAGACAGCGAAATAGTATATAATTATAGTTAATGGTTTTAAAGTGAGCCCAAGAATTAGAGAATAAATTAAATTAATACACCCAAATCATTTTTCACGCCGACCCGAAATTTGAATTTTATTATCGTGCCTGTATTGGTGTGTGATTGCTTTTTAACGTGTTAATTTTATAATGTGTCATTTGTTGTTTGTATTTTATGAAATTGTAAAACTAAAATAATTATAATAAGGCATGTTTATGTATGCTCGCCTACTAGAATGAAATGTTATTTAGTTTTCTCAGTAAGTGATTCAATGTAATCTCATGAGAAATAAATTATTTATAAACCTTAAATATCTTAGCATTACACAAATATTTGTCTCGATGCAATAGAACTATTTACAAATATAATTTGAATATCATTATTACGACTTTTAAACGACGCTCTAAAACATTGGTACAATCGAAAAAAACATTCTGTATTTCCAGACTTTCTTTCTTTCTGCCTGGTGTTATCACGGCTTAGTGCCATCCCGATAATCGACAGTCGAGATGTTGTCTACGTGTTGTCTAAAAATTGTATGAAAATAAACGAGGACGTATGTTAGTGTCCGTAGACAAATAGGGAAAACCGGTTACAACAGGACAAAAAGGGTAGACAAAATGTTCTCGTGGCGCGCCGACTTCCTACTTAAAAGCTTTCACTTCGCCCGGTCTTAAGCATCCTCCACAGTAAGACTCATCCTCTCATCTCATCCTCCAAAACTGTATTTACTACTGGAAATAAAATATGTAGTATTGGACACCATTCATTAAATATTATATAACCACGCCGAAGGTACGCCTCCGCAAACCTGAATTGAAGGAGATTGCAAATATGTAATTCATTTACAACGACGAATGCCGGTTTGGTCTGATTAAAATTTAAATTAAATAATACATGCGAATTTGAGCAAGCACTTTTGAATTTAATTTAGACTTTTGTTTTCAAGAATTTCTGCAAACTATGGTAAATGGTGGATAAAAATAATATAAAGTAGAGAAAAATGTAGTTCTTTAAAAGAATTAGATTTAATATCTTAATAATATATCCAGAGCTGGGCACTATAATTTTGCGAGTTGAAATTAACAACATACAAATAATACTATATTTTGTAAATAGTTATATGTTTAGTGTACAACATAGTACAAAGGTATCGATTTCATATAAAATATCGAGTACGCGCTTTACAATTTTGAGGCACATTTATAATAGACCGAGATCCGGCTGCAACATCCGACTACATTCATAATGAATGTAGTCAAAATCTGATTTTTATGTATAATTAAAGAATACATGCGAATTTGAGCAAGCACTTTTGAATTTAATTTTGACTTTTGTTATGAAGAATTTCTGCATCTGTGTTAAATGGTGGATAACAATAATATTAAGTAGGGAACAATTTAGTTCTTTAAAAGAATTGGATTTAATATCTTAATAATAGATCCAGAATTTAGAACTATAATTTTTTGATTTGAAATTAACAATATAAAAATAATGCAGCCTCTGTGGCGCAGCGGGCGAGTAGCCGGCTGTGAAGCGAGAGGCCGCGGGTTCGATCCCCGCACCGAGACAAATGTTTGTATGGCCTACAGATATTTGTGTCGGGTCTGGGTTTTGTGAGACCGTAAGTCTCTCGTGGTTCCTGATACCCACGACACAAGACTCGATCTTAGTGTGGGGTCAGGACTATGTATGTGACTGTTGGGTGTTATTTATTTATTTATTTTATAATGCAATATTTTGTAAATAGTTATATGTTTAGTGTACAACATAGTACAAAGGTATCGATTTCATATAACATATCGAGTACGCGCTTTACAATTTTGAGGCACATTTATAATAGACTGAGATCCGGCTGCAAGATCACTACATACTTAATGAATGTAGTCAAAATCTGATTTTTATGTATAGATAATAAATGGGCGAATCACCTTGGTAAAAATAGATCCTCCATTTATAATTATCCATACAAAAATTTGCCAATACCCCATACATTAGAAACGTAGTGATCTTGCAGCCGGATCTCGGTCTATAATTAAATATATGACTCCTTCAAAGCAAAAAAAAAAAACAATCATCAAAATAATCATTGAAATTAAACTACGGGTCAGACTGACCCGTGGCCGTGACCACGAAGGCTGGATAAAACCGAATCGTGATGGAATCCATAAAAATAGTTTAATTTCAATGAATAACATTCACGTAAACCTAAGAAATCATTATCAAAATAATCTTTGGGACTACAGACACACACGAATCTTTTAACTGTATATCCAACTATCCATATTGGTACTTAAGAAAGTCATTCAGTGAAACCGAGGACAGTATAAAAGTCTACAACCCCTTAGAGATTTGAACTCTATCTACATATTAAGAAAACTAGTGGCGCGGAAGTAAGTTTATTTTGTTTGGCCGGCACGCACAACCCACATGGTGCCTATGGGAAATAAATATCTTGTGCAAACTTCATGAACAATGCTTTAGTTAATCGTGCAATAAAATAATTGTGAGGAATAATTTAATAACGTGCAATTTATGATATGGTAGAAAAAATGCTACAAAATAATTTGCTAATTATAATACAGACTGACAAATGAGCGGGTGGGGTGATTGTAAGTGATCTATACCTACCGCCTATTGATACCCAAGACTCAAAAAGAATCATTGGGGCATTGCCAACCTAAAAGAAGGGAAATAAGGATTGGGAAAGGGAGGGGGAAATGGGGCCACCGAACGAAATGCGATAGCGCGCTGTCACTTTACATCGGTTTTCTGTGAGACAGTGGTATCAAACCGGTCGAACCGGCCCATTCGTGCTTACACAGCGTAACGTAACTGTCTACAGCGTAGCTCTACCACCAAATATATTCAAATATAATATATTTGAATTTGTTTTTATACGACTTCCATTATTTTTTATTCATGCAGGAATGGTTGAAAACGAATATATTTAAGCAATAAGTCCATATTTCCGTACAGTTGCATTTTAATTTGTTTACAAATATTTGTCTTATTATGTTTTGAATCGCATACGATATTTATATTCTACTTTTTATTCTGCATGATCTGTAATCACAAGCAAGTAAACAATAATAATAGATAACCATTAAAAATATACTAAATTAAAAATGTATTTATCGTAAGTTGATAAATTCGATGCACAAGTAAACATAAGTAACTTGTAAGAATCAATCAAGCTAGCACATTGATGGATCGTTCAGTTACAAACTCGTTACTCTCACACCATTTACAAGAGGCTGCGTGCGTCGAAACCACGAGCGAACTTCTCTTTTGCGTCAGTGGGTTCCAATTTGGTATAAGCACTTCCCTGTTATGTTAACTAACGTTTCGCCGCCGTTTCTTCTACTTGCCCTTATAGTAGAGTAGAGGCCTACTTCCGTAAGATTTTTTCAAAAATATTAAAGAAAAGTTTGACTTTCTTCAGCGTCATGTCGCCTCCTTAGTATCTGAGTTCGATTCCCAGGTCAGACAAAAAATAGTTTTGCTTATTTGATTTGCCTAGGACTGGGTCCTCCAGTGGGGGTTGACGTACATAAGGCCGGCAGCTTTCTAGTTGATATAAGTCACTGCCTCGGTGGCGTAGTTGTATTTCGGTACGACTTCCGTCCTGAGTTCTCGGGTTCGATCTCCGGGTCCGGCAAAGTGATATTTGATTTTTGAATATCAGCCCGGAGTCTGAAAATTATGCCTGACATGTAGGCTTGCCCTCTATCACATCTGGGTCGAAACTAAGCTCGGCGAAATATAGGTGTTCTAGTTCGCTAGTGCGCCTCTGCCTAGCCCTTCGGGAATACAGGCGTAAGCTTATATTACGTGTTTTTGATATAAGTTATGTCACAACCATTCGCACACCTGTGAAAATTGTTCAAAGAAGGAAAATATCTTATAAAAATACTGTCTATTGCGTACGACATTGTCTTAGTAGGTATCTAAGGCGACGGGAAGGAAATGCACTCAACGCTCCGAGTGCTTGAGAGTTTACGACGGATCTCATGAGTGACATTTGTGACTCTTTTATACACTTGTTTGTTTATGAGAGGTTATTGTTATATATAAAGAGAGATTGATTCATCGTCTCTTTCATCGTTTAGAAGCAGCATATGTGAGCTGCCGTGACGTCATGAGTCAATTTCCAGGTTGGGCGGTATTTTTCTGACACCATTTGTCCGGAACTGTATCCCACAACTGCCTGCCTCGGTTGCCTCGGTGCTGGGGTTGTATTTCGGTACAACTATCGTCCTGAGGTTTCGGGTTCGATCCCCGGGTTGGAAAAAGTGATATTTGGGTTTTTCATATCAGCTCGGAATCTAGAATTTGTGCCCGATATGGCAATAGGTTCGCCCCCTATTACATCTGGGGTGGAACTAAGCTCGGCGAAATGTGGGTGTTCTAGTCCACTAGTGCGCCTCTGCCTACCCCTTCGGGGACACAGGCGTGATATTACGTTATGGATCCCAGAAACCAATTAACTTCAGTTAAATCTGTGTCTATCAATGAAATATGTGATCACCTTCAGAGGATAAAAAAACTATTAGAAGCACCACTACAAAATATCCCATAGCCTAAAACGGACATTTCCGTCCAACGCCATTTTCCTATTTTTCAGTCTAGTAGCTCGCAAGACGCTCATTACCGGATACCTTCACGCCCCTCGTTATTTAAAGAGTAGGCGCGTAATAGGAAGCGTCGATAAAAACTGTCTTAATGACGCTTCACGCTTATAAAAAAAAATCTTATCAATTAATAAATGTCACAAAAAATATTGCACCTTTTTCTACATTTAATTTTCTTCAAAAGTTTTGCGATACTTCAGTGTTGTTTTAACACATTTCTCGCTTTAGCAAATTGGTACCTAACTGTGCTATAGTAGTAGTAATACATCATCATCATCATCATCATCATCATCAGCCATAAGACGTCCACTGCTAAACATAGGCCTCCCCCAAACATTTCCAGATCGACCTGTAGTAGTAATACACTATTAGATAATCTGTGGTAATAGTAACTTCTGATATTAAGCAATATACACAATATCAGCTACTTACACAACAGTGTAAAAACAGTTGATGTTAAATTATATAATTTTAGTTATTATACATATTTCATACATACTATTATGTAATAATATGGATTTAATGCTGTTATGCTGGCAATTTATTCTGTTAATAAAATTAGACTTTTTAGAATACAATGCTAATGGTAGACCCAGGAAGATGTGACGAGACGATCTGGATGCCTACGAGCCTACGTGAACGACTGAATTATCCCATGACAGAGAACAGTGGAAAAAGATGGGGGAGTCCTTTGCCCAGCAGTGGGACACAATAGGATAGAAAAGAAAAAAAAAAGAATTTAACGCTATTGTGCTGGCATTTTATTCTGTTAAAAAATACAAAATAATTTTCATGTTCGCAAGAATAGTATAAAGTACTTGTCGAAGAGTTTTCCGAAATTTTTCCTAAGCAGATTTACAAATAATTTCCACATTTACTTTCAATCTCGTGCAAATCCCGGCTCGTAAATACTATAAACCACCACGGTAATATGTTATCGTACACGGTATTGACATTTCTTGCTTCATCCACGATGCTGCAAAGATGAATCAGTTGCTTTGACATGACAACCAAAGAGCAAAATTACTTTTTTTTTCAACTATTTATAGATTAGTGTGGGCGCGACCGATGATATTTGTATTTAGATATTTTTCAATCTTGTCCCGGAATGTATAAAAGTGGACATTACGAAATACGACGTGACAATTAATAATGCTGTAAATGTAATATGATTCTTTGTTGGTTGAAATAAATAAATAATAATAAAAATAGGTCACTTTCGATACATTTGACAAGTGAGACAAAAAGTCGCCAGTGTGCTTTAATACTTATTGAGCGTGTTATTAAGTTTTTATTAATGGCAATTGAAATTACATTATGCCAATGTCAAGTTAGGGTGTTATTAAGATGGTACATAGGCTATTGTCGAACGCCATTGTTCCATTTTTAAATTTGATAGATTGTTCTACATTTTCAAATTTCGAATTCTGCTATCTCAAGTTGTTGGCAGTCTTTAGATTCTACGAGTAACATCATTAGCAAAATGATTGATATCCTCAGGACAGCCTCAGGACGTCATTTTTTGATAATCGCCAGCAACTAGGTACCTATAATTTGTTTTATATATCAACTAGACGTTGCTTGCTTCTCCGCTTTCGTGTTAAAAAAGCTTTGGGAAAAACAAGCAATGACAGCAGGTGCAGCTTCCTAATACTAAAATTATATTCAAAATCTGTTTAGTAGGCCCAAAAACAAGTGCAAATAACTAAATTTTCATCTTTAAAACATTAGTAGGTATGATAAAAAGGAAAATCGTTTTATTGCTGTCAAGTGTCAAGATGAAACACACAAACATGTTTTGTACACATCACTATGTAGTATTCAGCGGCCTGAGCAGGAAAATTTCTGACAACCGTAAATGTATTTCAGTTCGATGCGCGTCTATGAAATTTGTAAGAAATATTAACCAAACGTAATCAGTGCGCAGCGAACTCGAATACATTTACATTTACATTAGTTTTTCGTGCTAGGGCTACTGATATTAAATTAGTATAGTCTTGAAAAAAGTGTCTTTGTGTTTTAAAGAGCTGGAAATAAAACATGCTTTCTTGGTCTAGTCAAGCCTTAGTAAAATAAATATAACATTTGAGTGGTAGAGTCACACTGTAGTTAGGTACCTCTACAGCACGAATGGGCTGGCTCGACCGGTTTGATACCACTGTCTCACAGAAAACCCACGTAAAATAGCCGTTCACTGCTGCTTATCGTTTGGTGATTTGAGTTTTCCGGTGGCCCAATCCCCTCTTTCCTTTTTCGCTTATCTTTTCCCTAAGAATAGCCTGTCACTTTCTTCCTTGCGTCATTGTTTAATAATGAAAGGGACACCCTATGGTTAAAGATAAGCGGCGCTTAAGTATTTTTATAAGGGGCATAATGTATGCTTAATTATTAAAATAATCAATTTTGTGATGTGATTGGCACATATTAATCATAATAAATTAATTACTTAATCATTACTGAGGACCAAATAAAAAGCAATTAATTTCCACAAACCACATTTCATAGTGACGCTTTCAATGAGTTTTAATTATAATAACATTAATTTATTTATCAGATCTTATAAATATATAAAGGCCTTTGAAAAGTAACTAATGAATATATGTATTTAATAAACATGAAAATTGCTCTACTTTTCCGCAATTAACGCATTTCTTATACCTCTACAAACTTTTTAAATTTAGATACAGATTTGCTTTTATATTAGTTAGGGAACGACATTCGAAATTCATAATTTGGGACCAAAACTCTCAACATGTTACAAAAGCAATATCAAGGAAACAAAGAGTTAACACGAAATAACTCTGGGGATTAGTTTCAAAGTGCCAACTCATCTTTATAACATAACATAACATAAACTCACCCCTATATCCCCGGAGGGGTAGGCAAAGGTGCACTAGCGAACTAGAACACCCACATTTCGCCGAGCTTAGTTCCGTCCCAGATGTGATAGGGGCGAGCCTATCGCCATATCGGTCACAAATTCCAAACTCCGGGCTGATATGAAAAAATCCAATATGACTTTGCCCGACCCGGGGATCGAACCCGAGACCTCGGACGGTAGTCATACCGAAATAGAACTACGTCACCGAGGCAGTCAGACAAAAAAAGACACTCCGCTTTATATATATATATATATATATATATATATATATATATATATATATATATATATATATATATATATATATATATATATATATATATATATATATATATATATATATATATATATATATATATATATATATATATATATATATATATATATATATATATATATATATATATATATATATATATATATATATATCTCTGATTTATATATATATATATATATATATATATAAATCAGAGATTGGCAAACGAGCAGATGGGTCACCTGATGGTAAGTGATCTCCACCGCCCATAGTCACCCAAGACACAAAAATAATCATGGGTGCGTTGCCAACCTAAAAGGAGGGAATGGAAGGGGAGGGAAAAGGGCCACCGGCAATCTCACTCACCAAACGAAACGCGACAGCAAGCTGGCACTTTATGACGGTTTTCTGTGAGACAGTGGTATCTAACCGGTCCGGCCCATTCGTGCTATAGACGTTAATGTCTACAGCGTGACTCTACCACTCGAAATATTCTACAAAAACATGTCAAGCACGTAATGGAGTGACACGTTATTGCAAATCTTCTGCTCATTGAGCTGGCACTGGTCAGGACCCTTGTTCAACATAATACATTTTGATATATTATGGAAATATGAAGAACATTTCAATTTGTTATATTAGAAAACTAATTTTTTAGTGTCAAATGCGATGTGAATGAGCACATTGAAATCTGTTCAATTTCATTTTGATTTGGACTTCAATAACTGCTCATATTTTTTGTGATTATAGATTGTTCATAAGTAGATACACAGTTTCTATTGCTTAGTTATGAACAAATAATATTATCTTATGATTTGTGTTCTTATTAATGACCGTGTTAACGTGACAGCGTTGCGAAGGCGTAGCGAAGAGGACTCACTTGAATCATGTCATATAGAAATTGGAAAGGGATGCGCGTCGTACAATATTTTCGGTTCGCTTCGCCATTAATAATAATAACTTTATTGCTTCAATCAAAAACTTAACGGACCGACTTCAAATCCGATCGTGACCAAATTTATGGGACTACCCTTGAAAGAATTATTTTTGTGTTTGATAGAGCGAACACAAAAATAATTTTGAAGATCGGTCCACATTCGGCGGATATCGCGTAACATACATAAAAATTACAGATGAATTGAGGACCTTCTCCTTTTTGAAAGCCGGTCAATAAAGTACAAAGTGCAGAACTATGTCAAGTCCTACAACTTAGGCCGACTTGCAGCATTAAGTTTAATCACGATTTATCCCAGATCTCGATTTAAATATAGAAATCACATGTAGGTTAAATCTAGTTTAGGACTAACTCTGCAGTAGTAATAGAGCAAGTCGCCCTTATACTAATAATAATAATAATATTAGCCCTGTAATATTACTGTCCCACTGCTGGGCACGGGCCTCCTCTACCAATGAGAGGGGTTAGGCCTTAGTCTATCACGCTGGCCTAATGCGGGTTGGTAGACTTCACATACCTTCGAAATTCCTGTGAAGAAATTCTCAGGTATGCAAGTTTCCTCACGATGTTTTCCATCACCGTTATAGCAAGCGATATTTCACAATGAAAATACACTTAACATAGAAAAGTCAGAGGTGTATGCTCCATTTTGGGGTTGGTCTCGAACCTCCGACACTTGTCTCGTCAGTCCGTACCATTCCCAACTGAGCTATCGCTGCTTATACTGCCCTTATACTACGAACTTTAAACTTTGTTAAATTTAGCTTAGCTTAGCTATTTGTTTGACATGCTTATTATACAAAACCAACTGTTACGCAACTATTTTCATTATGTTACGAGGGGATTGGTTTTTGTGTTGTTACCGAATACACGAAGGTTTTTGGTCTGTAGACCTTATGAGGACAGTATAAATTACATCGTGACACTTTTTTAGGGGTTCGTTACTGCTGTTCACAGTGTGGTTTGTTAGCAGATGATATTATATTTTTTGTAATAAGTTTTTACTCTGTGGTTCTAACCAAATATTGTTTGGATGTGTGGATATATAACCATAAATGTACAGAAACTTAATTCAGTTTGTATCTTAAGATTCAAAATTATATAATGATATACATACATACTTTATACCTCTACATACATTGATTACTAATAATGTTTATTTAATAGTGTCGCCTCCTTGGTATAGTGGCAGCATGTATGGGCTGTGGATCGAGAGGTCCTGGGTTCGATTCCCAGGTCGGACTAAGCAAATTTTCTAATTTAGGTAATAATTCCGGGACTGGATACCTTATAGGCGGTTGACGTCAGGCAGGTGGCCGGTTGTAAAAACTAAGCCAAATCCTATCTGCAACATTCTTGAAAAAGTGTGCTGCACCGATCCCACATTAAGATGGGATAAGGGCAGGTAGAAAAAAAACTAATAGTGTTTATTTAAAAAAATCTTAGACTACAGAATCTATGATTATTCTCAATATGCAATCAGCCAAGTGGACCATTTTTCGCCAAAATTGCGATGGTATAAGGGTTGAGTTGCTATGACAGGCACAAATTATGAACTCAGGATTGATACTTAGCCAAAAAATCCAATATTATAGTCTGATTATAGTCATCAAGACGGTAGACTTATCTAGGCTATAAAATGGCATCACCAAGCAATCCACGTTGCTATAATAAATAAATAATAATAATAAATAGCACCCAACAGTCACATACATAGTCCTGACCCCACACTAAGATCGAGTCTTGCATCGTGGGTATTAGAGTCTACGAGAGACTTTCGGTCTCACAACACCTAGACTTAAAACAAATATCTGTAGGCCAAACAAACATTTGTCTCGGTGCGGGGATCGAACCCGCGGCCTCTCGCTTCACAGCCGGCTATGGGCACTCATAAATCGTCTGAACGAAAGTGCCCTAAAGTGCCATCTTTTAATTGAAGTTTGTGTATGACTTGTTGCACACAAAAACAACAAACAATTCCAACAAGTCGTATCAATTGAAGTGTATTTTTTGCCAAAACTTTTCTTTTGTTTCTTTACGTATTGTTTTAAAATGTTGCTTTCGGATTCATTCGTTTCTTCCATGAGTCCAAATGAGTTTTTAATGTGAAAGGAAAATTATTAATTATAATACAACCTTAGAATAACAATTCAATTGTAAACCAATCTTTCTTTTCAAACTGTCCTTATTCTACATAAATGTGAGGTCGTCTATATAAGACTAATGATTTACCAAAAAAGTTCTTATTACTATAAACAAAGAGACTAATATTACTAACTATAGAGGGGCTATCAAGCCAGTTTCCATACAAAGAAATTGATCTCAAACTTCAGTACCGCCATCAACTACTTATTACAATGCGAGGACGATTATTACAATTTAAACCCTAGAATATTTTGTGAATGGTTAAGAATCACGTAAGATAAGTTTATTCTCTCAATATTATTACGCTGGCCGGCCTGGCACGCGTATATTTCAAATGAACTGAGCGATTTATGACCACTAGGTCATAACTTTTGGATCACAAGTTTTGTGCTGTTGTCCCGTCTATATACTGTTGAATGTCTTTGACTATAAACTACTTATTGCTTTGCAATGTGAGGGTCACTGGCTGCGCTTTTTGTTAAATAGGCGGTCGGTTGAAAAACAAAGCCGAATCCATTCTACAATATTCTTCAAAGTGTCTGTGACCCCACATTGGAAAGCGATAGGGCGGGTGGAAAAATGTTTCTATTTTATAGCAGACACCGGCAAACGAGCAGGTGGGTCACCTGATGGTAAGCGATCTCCACCGTTCATACACATCCAAGACACAATACGAATCACGGGTGCGTTGCCGACCTAAAAGGAGGGAAATAGGGATGGGAAATCATTATAGTAATTATAGATTTTCATTCGATCATTATAAAAACCAAAAAAAATCATGGTGCGTTGTCAACTTTAAAGAACAGGAATGGTGATTGGGACGGGGAGAGGGGAATTGGGCTAATGGAAATCTCACTTACTGCAGGGTTACCACTACCTCTTATAGCAGTATTATGATAATCGTTCTTCGTTTGTTTTGCATGGGAATCGGTACAAGTAAGATTATAATAATACTGCTTTGAGAGGTATTGGTGACCCCCCTAAACGAAGCGGAACAGCAAGCGTATATTGAATCTCTTACTTTCATACATTTTAGCTCTACAATAACCCCATCGTAATCCTGTTACTTTTCGTTCAGTTATTTACCAGGAAATCCGGCTAAATTCGTACCCCCAAAAAACTATAACTGACCAATAAATTGGATGGGGCCAAGTGTGAAATCCCGTGGCTTAGATCGGATACCAATCGGCTTAATTTATTGAATTATAGTGTGCTGTTGGATTTTTATAGAATCCCAATAATTGTTGGTCGGATTTCGTGTTTTTAATCTGCAATTGCAATTTATTTGGCTATAGTTAGTACAGTACGGTATTGTCTGAATTTTGACCCTTTTAAACAATTTTTTTCCACCCTTATCCCACATCACTTTTTAAGCTCTTTTCAGAAAGCTTTTGGCATAGTACTTACGACCAAGGGGGATCCAGTTAAATCGTATAAAACCGCTTTGCAAATAACTAAGGTACAATTTGTATAATATTCACACACACACATTCCATTACTTTTAATAACATACGAGGGTTTTTTCATACCCACTATAATAATAATAATAATAGGCCTGTAATATTACTGTACTGGCACGGGCCTCCCCTACTAATGAGAGGGGTTAGGCCTTAGTCTACCACGCTGGCCTAATGCGGATTGGTAGACTTCACATACCTTTGAAATTCTTGTGAAGAAATTCTCGGGTATGCAGGTTTCCTCACGATGTTTTCTTTCACCGTTATAGCAAGCGACTATTCACAATGAAAATACACTTAACAAGAAAAGTCAGATGTATATACTCTTTTGTGGAGTTGGTCTCGAACGTCCGACACTCGGCTCGGCTGTCCGTACCGTACCATTTTTTTTTCATACCCCCTAACAAGTAAGTAAATCCATAATCGAATAGTTATCGTTAATTGAATAATCAGTTTTCAATATATCATGAATACATCAGAATAAGGCGTTTTACATAATTAGCTCGGAGTGTGAACGATTGTGTGAAACCGTGACGCGAATTAATTATTGAATGTTCGTTAAAATGTCATTATAAATTCACTCCATTATTTATTTCGGAGCTGATATTAAATATATCGATTTTATTATTCGTCCGCCTAGCATGCGCGCCACGAGAACATTTTGTCTACGCTTTTTATCGTGTTATAACTTTTTCTATTTGTCTACGTACACTAACATGTGTCTTCGCTTATTTTCATACAATATTGTAGACAACATCTCGACAGTCGGTTATCGAGATATATCGTGACATGCATGCTAGCCGGGCTGGTCTATGAACCGATTACATCAAAGAGATACTCAACATGACTTAAATAAATGTAGGTACATTAACCCGTCAGAGGCGGCACATATATATGTTCCATAAGCGTATGGGCCACCGGAGGCCGAGCCGCCCGTGACTATTTAAAGTTCTGTAAGATATTGAAATTTTTTTAAACAATTCTGCATAAAATATCTACCATTTGAACAAGTTAAAATTCTTTTAAAAGTTTTAACTTCATAACTACATTTAAATACGGTCTCCATATTGTTGGAAACTCTAAATCCCAATTTGCATTACATTACCAGTAGAAAATGAATGCGACCACTTTCAATCAAATCTAAAATATTAAGATCCTAAAATAATGATTTCATTTTAAATTGTTCATATTGCAGCAGCATAAGTAGCTGTGATTGATTTGGTTACGAATGATGACAAAGTTTTTATCCCCATATTATACTAGCTGCTATACTCTACTTAAAATAGAACGCGACTATAATAAATATTATTTTTATTAGATTTATTAGATAAAATTAGATCCTCATTGATAGAATGTAGGGAATTTGAACAACAAGAAAGCACAACAATGACTAATCACAGACATAATTCCAAATAAGCTTTGTATAATTTTTAGTCCTGTCAACTAAAATTAGTTATGTCATTATAAGTATTTTAACATACAGAAGTAAATTGTTTGAAGGTTGTATCTGATGAAAGTAACACGTAGATTAGACAAAATGTATATATTTCGTAAACTTAAAGATGGCGTTACAAGGAATATTTTACAGACAATAGTACAACAGCTCTTTGAAAACCGAATACTCAAACAATTGTATGACACATACTTTTTATACGCAACCAGTATAAGTATGTATTGCATTGTCAAAACTCAACAGTATCCAAAACAAAGCATCACCATGTTTATCTTACACCATAAAAACAAATAACAGTACACAGTTTATGGTTAAAGTTTGATATACTGAAGTTAGATTGCTAGATTAGTCTTCCACAACTTTCATGAAGACCTAGTGGCGGAACTTTCGCACATTTATTTAAAGTTCCATCAAGTTATGAACTTTACACATACTGGGATCCTTAACAGCCTCCGTGGCGCCGCGGGTGAATAGCCGGCTGTGAAACGTGTGGTCGCGGGTTCGATTCCCGCACTGAGACAAATGTCTGTGTGGCCCACATTGTTTCGAGTCTGGGTGTTGTGAGACCGAAAGTCTCTCGTAGTTTCTGATACCCACGATACAGGTTACACCTAGTGTGGGGTCAGGACTATGTGTGTGGCTGTTGGGTGTATTTATTTATTCTCTATTACATTGCCCACGTTCAAAACGAGTGTGTTAAACCTCATCGCGTTAATGAATAATCAAGTTTAAAAATTTAACGGACCGACTTCTAACCTTATCCGATCGTAACCAAATTTATATGGGACCACCCTTGGAATAAGCTTTATCGAACACAAAAAGAATTGTAAAAATCCGTCCACATTTGGCGGAGATATCGCGCAACATACATAAAAAAATACAGACGAATTGAGGACCTCCTCCTTTTTGGAAGTCGGTCGAAAATACTATAACATGATTTCAATGCATTAAAGCCCACTGCTACTCAAATTTTGATCTGTTTTAAAAACAAGACATGGATTAATTCGATAGTGATGTCACCTGAGCTTATTTCGATCCCATTATATGATACGAGGATAACAAGATCACCATTTGTGACACTAATTCCAATCCGGAACAAAGGTTTAATGTAAAGATTTTTGAAATAAAACTATTTTTACGGATTCTATCACGATTAGGTTTTAATTATTATTCCCGACGTTTCGAAGGTTAGTTTAGTCTGACCCGTGACAACGAAGACTGCAAAGCCTTCGAAACGTCGGGAATAATAATTAAAACCTAATCGTGATAAAATCCGTAAAAATAGTTTTATTTCAATGTATAATATTCGCGTAAACTTAAGAAATCAGTATGTAAAGATTTTTCATAAGCAATGTTATTTAGCAATCAATAGACTTCGTATTCTAATTTGAAATACCATCACGTTTATCCTTAAGTGAGATTAATAAATATTTTCATCTCTGAGGAGACAAAAGAAACCATCCTAATTCGTTCAACAAAACGATGCGTCTTAGGCTTTCTTTTAAATTATATTACAAAGCGTATCTATTTATTCTTACGACTTATTTTCTCTATTTCGTCTTAAAACGTACTTAAATCTCTTTCAACATACTAAGCACGATTCAGGTTCTAAGATTAAATAATTATGTATTCGTATTTCTTTATTTTATCACGGTTTATAGACACTCGTCTTCAAGGGTATTAGGTTTTTTTTTATAGCAGAGACTGGCAAACGAACAGATGGGTCACCTGATGGTAAGTGATCCCCACCGCCCACAGACACCCAAGACACAAAAAGAATCATAGATGCGTTGCCAACCTAAAAAGAGGAAATGGAAGGGTAGGGAAAAGGGATTGGGAAAGAGAGCGGGGGAAATGAGCCACCGGAAATCTCACTCACCGAACGAAACGCGACAGCAAGCTGCCACTTTACGTCGGTTTTCTGTGAGACAGTGGTATCAAACAGGTCGAGCCGACCCAATCGTGCTGTAGACGTAACTGTCTATAGTGTGGTTCTACCACTCAAATCATATCGTAAAAGATACGTGACGAGTACACTCCATATTCTTATCTCAAAATCAAAACATTTTTATTCATATTTTGATGTCTTTAACATATCGGTAACCATAATTTGAGTTTGAGTGGTAGAGCCACGCTGTAGACAGTTACGTTTAACATAACATAAGCTCACGCCTATATCCCCAAAGGGCTAGGCAAAGGTGTACTAGCAAACTAGAGCATCCCAGATGTGATAGGAGGCGAGTCCATCGCCATATCAGGCACAATTCCAGAGTCCAGAAAACCCAATATCACTTTGCCCGACCCGGGGATCGAACCCGAGACCTCAGGATGGTAGTCGTACCGAAATATAACCACGCCACCGCCACCTGTAGACTGCCTAGTCTACAGTTACATTTACAGTATAAATAGGCCGGCTTGACCCGTTTGATACTACTGTCTCACAGAAAACTGACGTAAGATGACAGTTCGTTGTCGCGTTTCGTTCGGTGAGTGAAACCGGGTGCCAAATTCCCCCCCTCCCTTTCCCAATCCCTATACATCCATATAGCTATAGACCAATGAGGCGACATAATCGTGAATGATTAATATCACCAAAGTAGGTTAACCGTATCACGGAGTTTGATGTGCCGGTATCTTTCAACGTTGTTACTTGCTTCGATCTGTGTTTAATAAAATAGTAGTCGGAGCGAATAATAAAGCACAAATATTTTACGAAGATTGTATCAAAGGTGGAAATCGATGCGATGAAAACTTAAAAACCGGCCAAGTGCGAGTCGGACGCGCGCACCGAAGGTTCCGTACAAACCTGTAGGTTTATAATGAATTTCGCAATTTTTCCTTTATCTGTGCTATAAGACGTTGCTTCGTACCAAATTACAAGATTCTGAGTTCAAGTTGTATGTTTTGATTCTCCTGCTAGTGTCGAAAATTTGCGACATAAACGGCTGTATCTTTTGATAGCGTTGGCTTAGAAGTTTGATTTTTTCACAGCTCCACGGGACAGTAGACTTGAGTATTTGATATGAATTTCAGCTTGACACCACGCGTTCCTAAGAAAAGGGGTCTTGACAGACACAGACGGTCAAGAAAGTGATCCTAAGGGTTCCGTTTTTTTCCTTTTGAGGTACGGAACCCTAAAAATTAAGTATCGTGTTCGATCCTCAGGTGGAGTAAAGGGATGTTGGGTCTTCGACCAGGTCCTCAATTCGTCTGTATTTTTTTATGTGTATGTTACCCGATATCTTCGCCAAACGTGGACCGATTTTCAAAATTCTTTTTGTGTTCGAGAGAGCTTATTCCAAGGAAGGTTGGCACGGTTGAAGTCGGTCCGTTAAGTTTTTAAACTTGTGATTATTCTGTTCAGTATCAGCTTGGAGTCTGGAATTTGTGCTCGAAATGGCAAATGGCTCGATATCACACCATGGGAGTTGGGCCGTAAGAAATAGACGGAGATCAAAGTGTCATTAAACTCCTTGGTGATTGAATTCTCAAAAATCAGATATTAGCGGATGCCTAACTACTAAAAAAACTTACTCAAAATAACTAACTTGTAGATTCAAGACTTTAACAATATCACAATAACATAACATAACATAAGCTCACGCCTGTATCCCCGAAGGGGTAGGCAGAGGCGCACTAGCGAACTAGAACACCCACATTTCGCCGAGCTTAGTTCCGTCCCAGATGTGATAGGGGGCGAGCCTATCGCCATATCGGGCACAAATTCCAGACTCCGGGCTGATATGGAAAAATCCAATATCACTTTGCCCATCCAATATCACAATACAGCTTGCATAATTTTCTGGAACATAACTTTTCCAGTACAAGTAAGATTACTAAAGGACGTCTCACATTCACACTCTAAATAACTCGTCTCAGTTGTGCACTTGGTACTTACATCAATTTCTCCAGTTATAATATTCTACCATACATTTTGTATGTCCTTAGAGTAATACAGAGTGATATAACATATTAACTCGGTCGTAACATTGTTGTAGCCTTGTGTAATAAACTATAAAGCTGTTAAGTTTAATGAAAAATTAAGTACAAAGTTTAAGTACGCGGAGATGCGGAATTGTTATATAGGCAAATCTAAGTATGCGGAGATGGAGAATTATCATTAGCAATTCACAGATATTTTTGGGTAATATGGAACCGTAAGTCCTTCGCTTCTGATATCCTTGATATCAGTTAAACCTCATGTGGAGTGAGAACTATGTGTGTGACTGTCGGGTGTATTTATTTATATTTCTTTTCAAAAATGCTTATCTACATAACATATATAAGCTCACGCCTGTATACCCGAAAGGGTAGGCAGAGGCGCACTACCGAACTAGAACACCCATATTTCGCCGAGCTTAGTTCAGTCCCAGATGTGATAGGGGGCGAGCCTATTGCCATATCGTCACAAATTCCAGACTCCGGGCTGATATGGCAAAATCCAATATCACTTTGCCCGACCCGGGGATCGAGCCCGAGACCTCAGAACCGTAGTCGTACCGAAATACCACCACGCCACCGAGGCAGTATTTATAAAATATTACAAAAACACTTATCTAGTGATTAAGTTTGTGCGAAAATCAAATCGCAATAGAATCAGTAAAATCTAGTTATGTTTCAAAATGTTTATCCTTTATTATAAAAATGTCATTCTTTAATAATTTGAAGTTTAAACACAATTTCCTCTATCTGATACTTAGTTTATTGTTTTATATTGCATTTCATCATAATTATAAAGCCCTTTACATAATGAACAATATTTTACATCTTTCATAATTCTGGGTTCACTAAAAGATTTTTCTTAATAAATACTAAAGTACTTACCTCCTATAAGTCCTATAACATTAAAGCGATTCAAGCGAATCCAGCGAGCTGTGGACAATTTATATAGCTACGTTAAATACTTGACTTTGAAGGAAATCTTTTAAAAATTTTGTCAGAAAAAGATTACGGCTCCTGAGAATATTTTAATTTCTTTTAGCGCTTCACGGCTTTGTGGTTTAAGTAACACGTTTTTGGGCGTGTAAAACAGACAGCGAAGAGAAAATGCTGCGATGTGTTTTTATTTTGAATGCAGTCTGTCAGTGTTATTTACACATAAAGAACAAGAAGTAAAGCGATTTGTTCCATATAATGTTCCATGTTCAAAATTTTCTAGATACGCTTTGCTATTTACTTTAAAACAGGTTAAATTTAATTTGAACCCTTGAATGAGGAAACATTTCCCAAAAATTTGGCCAGCGATCAGCAAAATAATCTATGTATTATATGAACACATATTATGTCGACATCGGCATGCGAATTATTTAAAATTTAATTTTCAATTGCGTTCTTCGTTATTTATTTACAAATGGACGGTGACGTTGAAGATAACTTTTGATGCTTTTAGAAACCAGTGATTCACTAAAAACTGTTTTTGAGCGATAGAACCACGCTGTAGACAATTACGTCTACAGCACGAATGGGCCGACTCGACCGGTTTGGTACAACTGTCTCACAGAAAACCGACGTAAAGTGGCAGCTTGCTGTCGCGTTTCGTTCGGTGAGTGAGATTTCCGGTAGCCCCCTCCCTTTCCCAATCCCTTTTCTCTCCCCTTTCATTCACTCCTTGTAGGTTGGCAACGCACCCATAATTCTTTTTGTGTCTTGGGTGTCTATGGGCGGTGGAGATCACTTACCATCAGGTGACCCATCTGCTCGTTTGCCAGTCTCTGCCATACAAAAAACCATATAGGAATCAATTTTTAATGAAAATAACTTTCCAAACTAACATATGTTGGTATGTTTACAGCAACTACTCCTAATTAGTTACTTGTATTATATATACTTTATTTTTAATTGATTTAATTTCAATCTACAAAGCATAAATTTTAAACATCAAAGTACCTAATAAACATTTAACAATATCTGTATTTAACAGTAAAACGTGCCTTGCATTAAACATAACTAGAAAAAGCTTATAACATATTAACCAACGGTCAACGGACTACGTAAAACTCTTGAAAAAGTGTTTTAAAAATAATCTACAAACGAGGACCAGTGTTATACACATGTACTCGTATCTAAAGTCGTTTGTGGTTTTGCGGTGTCATTAACTTAAACAAAACAATGTTTTTACAAAATAAAAACACCTGCATGGTAGCGACAGTTGCAAATAACATATATAAAACAAATGAAGGGATAATTCACAGCCTCCGAGGCGCAATGGGCGACTAGTCGGCTGTGAAACGAGAGGCCACGGGTTCGATTCCTGCACCGAGGCAAATATTTGTGTGGCCCACAGATATTTGTTTTAGGCATGGGTTTTGTGAGACCGAATGTCTCGTAGTTTCTAATACCCACGATACAGTAGTATCTAGTGTAGGACATGACTATGTGTGAGTGTGTGATTTTTTTATAGCACAGACTGGCAAACGAGCAGATGGGTCACCTGACGGTAAGTGATCTCCACTGCCCGTAGACGACCAAGACACCAAAATAATTATGGGTGCGTTGCCAACCTAAAAAGAGGGAAATAAGGATTAGGGAAAAGAAGCTCTACTACTCAAAAATTGGTCGTAAATAATGTTTTTTGTTACATTTTCAGTTTCCGATGTATCTCCATAATAATATTGACAAGAATCTAGCATAAGTTTTGTTACATAAGCTCACGCATAGGCGTGAGATATAAAGGTGCGTGGATATAGATCCTCGATGGGGTAGACAGAGGCGAAGTAGCGAACTAGAACCCCCACATTTCACCGAGCTTATTTTCGTCCCAGATGATAGGGGACGAGCTTATCGCCTCACAGACTCTGGGCTGGTACTGAGAAAATCCCAATACTACGTTAATCGCCCTTGGTATCGAATCCGAGACTTCAAGACGGTAGTCGTACCCCGCACGCAATACAACTAACAACGCCAACGAGTTAGTGAAGTTATGTATGTATTTACAGTACCTACTACTGTATATATAGACTGAATAATACTAAAATACTAAAAACAAAGCAAATCCTAGTGAAAAAGGCAAAAGGTAAATCTATGATAAACGACGCACACAAGGCGTTCAAGCTATCAATCATTGTATGACAGCTTGTTATATGGTAATCCTGTACGCACGTATACTCCGTTACGTAATTTACAAGATATTTGTATTTAAAATAAAATTAAACAAAATATATGATTTAATACTTATTTAGATAGAGTTTAAAGCGAGAATAACATTGAAATCTGATGTTACAAGGTCTGTACTGTTCTAGAGATCCGAAAATGTCTAATCAAATTTATTTTATTTGATTCGTACATTTGATTTAACGTATTAAAAAAATCGATGTACTAGTATTTACAACCGCGTAAAAGTATTGCAAGTTAATGATATATTCGGTTGCATTGTAGAAAAAAATTTCTTCATCTGAGTACTTCAAAATTATTATTTTACATCATAAATCTGAAAAATTGTAATAACATAACATAACATAAGCTCACGCCTGTATTCCCGAAGGGGTAGGCAGAGGTGCACTAGCGAACTAGAACACCCGAATTTCGCCGAGCTTAGTTTCGTCCCAGATGTGATAGGGGGCGAGCCTATCGCCATATCGGGCACAAATTCCAGACTCCGGGCTGATATGGAAAAATCCAATATCACTTTGCCCGACCCGGGATCGAACCCGAAACCTCAGAACCTTAGTCATACCGAAATACGCCACCGAGGCAGTCAATAATGTAATAACAATTTCAAATATGCACCAAATTAATTATAATTCCAACATCGAAAAAATGTACTGAATTGAAAGGAATTTTAAGAGAAACATTTACGTTATAATTATTTTACAGGTCAGATAATAGGAATCTTATTAAAACTCCTACTTTTATCTTGCTGTCTGGAAAAATCACTGTCAGCATTTTGTTTTTACCGGAGCCAATTTTTTGAAGGGAAAAGAATTCGAATAAGATTTTTATGTCTCATATTGTTTCAAACTCGTTCGGTATAAACTAATACAACACCTAGACAATAGAGCTATCAGCTATGTCAGACGTCTGTAGACACAATGCACCTTTATTCTTCGTATCGCAACTGATATAGAAAAATGATACGAAGAATGTATTAAAAGCTAATGCTATATTTACACGTTATTTCTAAGGTATTGTTCTCGACCTCACACATCCATCTAATCACTAATGAGATCGCGACCTTATACGTGTTTGTATTAGATTCCATTAATGATATCAAATTATAGTCGCCTCTTTGGTGTAGTGGCAGCGTATATGGACTGAACCGGAAGGTCCTGAGTTCAATTCCCAGTTTGAGCCGGGTATTTTTCCAACCCGATTTGTCTCCTTCAGAAGGGAGTTGACGTCAGCTGAAACGGACCCAAATCCCTCCTGCAATATGCTTCAAAAAGTGTGTTGCCCCGACCCCACATTAAGGTGGGATAAAAGCAAGCAGAAAGAAATAATTTTCAAACTTTCAATGTAATCGAATGTAAACAAAATTCTTTATTTAACTCAATAACAGAAACTGTCGTTACGAAATAAGATTATTTGTACCAGCAATGAGACGGGAAAAGTTCAAACAAAAACACAAAGATAATGTCCAAAGATAACTTATGAAGGTTAAGTAGATTTAAAAGTGATTTTCCCTTACAGGATTCAATTACTTTTCGGGCTTTATGTGCCTTTTATGAAAAAATCTTTCCAATTTATTGCTGCGCCGAAAACATTGTAACTCGGGCTCTCTATCATGCGGACATTTCGAGTCCATTCCCGAACGCTTTTAAACTGATATTTATTAGCTTTACGTTGTTTCGTAGATCAGATTTAGGCTTTTTGTCTCCATTTCTTATGTTCTGTACTGTGTTACTGATTTCTTAAGTTTACGCGAATATTCTACATTGAAATAAAACTATTAACGTATTATTATTAACTATTTTATTTTTTAAGACTGCAAAACCTTCGAAACGTCGGGAATAATAATTAAAACCTAATCGTGATAGAATCCGTAAAAATAGTATTATACTGTGTTCTAAAAATGGGTTTTATTTTTCGACCGACTTACAAAAAGGAGGTGGTCCTCAATTCGTCTGTATTTTGTCACGCGATATCTCCGCCAAATATAGATCGATCTTCAAAATTATTTTTGTGTTCGATAGAGCTTATTTCTAGGCTGGTCCCATATAAATATGGTCACGATCGAACACAAAAAGAATTTTGAAAATCGGTCCACATTTGGCGGAGATTTTATTTTAATTTTATTTTATTTAGATATCGCTTAACATACATAAAAAAGTACAGACGAAATGAAGACCTTCTCCTTTTTGGAAGTCAGTCGATGACAATCCATTTATATTGTAAATTAATTTTTTTCACGCATAAATGTGCATAAAACCAAATAAACTTGATTTTAATGTCCATTGTAAAATTATTTCACGAACGAGTTTAATTCTCGGACATTATATTGGAATGGTAATATTCGCCGGAGCTAACTATGTATTTTAATATAAGTTGAAAATGCTATCCCGAAGGACTCATGCTTGCACAACAACGTAACATTAATTTGTGAACAAAATGTTCATATTTATTGATAAAATTCCACAAACAACGTAACTGACTGGTATCAAATTATTTCTTTCTCTGGTGATCTAGAAACTATAATAATAATGAAAAGGTGAGCAAAGAGCCGCGACCAACATCTTTATAAGAAATAAAGAAAGATAGAAAGAAAGAAAGAACGAAAGAACGAAATAATGAAAAAAGAAAGATAGTTAGAAAAAAAGAAAGAAAGAATCATTTTATAGGCTCTCAATTGGCCGTTGGGTCAAGAGACAGATACAGAAGGCAGTGTTATTGAACACGGCACGCATTGTGAGGCCTGTCTCTGAGCCCCTAACCGCCGGTGGCTTGGGTCCCAAGCCTCGTCATCGGGAGGGTGAAATTTGCCTATATAAATAATAATAATAATATTAGCCCTGTAATATGATTGTCCCACTGCTGGGCATGGGCCTCCTCTACCAATGAGAGGGGTTAGGCCGTAGTCTACCACGCTGGCCAAATGCGGGTTTTATTTTTTGTAATATTATATTGAAAAATATAAGCGAAATAAAAAAATGAAAAGGTGGAAAGAAAGTCACTATTGCACTCATCATATTTTGATATCATAATTTAATGATTTCTCTAATCGTCTCCTTGGTCAAATGAAAGCATTATGGGCTGTAAAACGGGAGATCCTGGGTTTAATTCCTAGACCGCGCAATGTGGTTTTTCTAACACAATTTTCCCGGGACTGAATCACCTAGAGTGTAGTGGGCGTCAGGCGGGCAGCCGATCGTAAAAAAGCCGAACAATTTCCGCAACATTCTTTAAGGAATTGAGTTGCGCCGACCCCACATTGAGGTGGGATAAGGAAACATATGAAGAAAGAACTTCATGAATTCTCCAATTATAATTTACAAATTAATTTATCGACATCGCAAAATGTATCTTGTTAAACGAAACAAACTTGACAAACTCTATCCGGCTGATCTCGTTTACTTATCGATTACATAATCGTCTTAATTCCTTTATCGTCATAATCGATGACGGTTAACTATTATCTTATCTTCATGCAGATTTCCATGCACTGCTCACTCCAGCTAATCCCAGTATACTTTTAACTTGCAAATTTAATTTACGCAACAATAGCTAATTGGATGAAGCTTAAACTTTGTGATAAATTACTGATTTAGCTTTTGTAACGGTACACAAACCAGTGTCTCGTGGGATCCAAAAATATTTACCCGACAGGAGTCGGGACACATATTTCAAATGTGTGTTTATTTAAAATTCGAATTGTTTTTATTTACTGTTTTTGTGTTGTTTTGTTTATTTATTTTGTCGATGAAACTTTTTGCAATTGTATTTTAAAATAGAAATTATATTATTTTATTTGTTAAATACGTAGTTTATAGTGTCAGTGTATGTATTCTTATTTTTAATGGCAAACATTTATTACGTACACAAAAAATAAACATATAAAAAATATTTAATACTTTGATATAAAACAAGTTTTTACTGATTCTATCGCGAATTTTTTTTTTTATTTTTAGTGCCAACGTTTCGAATGGTTTACAGCCTTTTAGCATTCACAGAAAGGATTCAGCTTAGGTTTATGCCCTTTAGCCTCCTGCCTGATTTCAACCCCCTTTGGAGAACCATCTCGGGTAAAACGTGTTAAAAATTGCTTTGCACATTATTCGAACCCAGGAACTCACGGTCCACAGTATTTACGATGCTACTAGACCAAGTAGGGGAAAGCTCCCTCGTCTAATGCAGCCAAATAATTTATATTTTCGACATAAAACATAAACTTTTATGTATCATAAAAATGATCTGTAGTAATATCTTGTTTTTACGGATAACTGAATGCTACAAATCTCACTCTGGTTTCCAACCGACTACAAAAGAAGAGGTTCTCAAGTCGCCGGTATTTTTTATGAATGTTACTCGATAACTACGGCAATGCGGACTGATCAAAGACGTATCATGAAGTTTGTTTGAAGACGACGAAGAAGACGTTTGGGTTTGAAGACGAAAGAAAAAATACTTTTTTTTTGTTTTCGCGGGGAAAGCGATTTACCGCTACCGCCGCGCCTGGGGGGAGACACGACGGTTATGTCGGGTTTGCCGGTCTTACGACCCAACGTTGAGCCGCCTGGGAGAGATGGAAATCATCCGAGCGACCGTTGGGCCGAGTCCCTAACACTATACCTACCGCCTCGTTTAAAACCCTATCTCCCCTTATCACCCTATCTTAGCCATCCCATCGTTATTATGTCCATACTTGCCTGCCTGTCGTCAAATTCAAATAAATTATGTAATTTATATTAATCTTAATTTAAAAATTTACTTGTGTTGACTTGTCATAAGTGCTTTTTTACATGCCTACGTGATCAATAAAGATTTTTATTTTTAAAAGTCGGTCGGAAAGGTAAAAGCTATCGTCTCGTCAACCGTTATCTGGTAAATGTCACGATCTGAGGTGACACGGGAAGTTCTAATGTTATATCATTCAATATAGAGAATTCAACCAGCATATACTAAGGCTGAAATCTATAGTTCTTACTTAAGTCTTGTACCAAAGTCGACTCAGCGTAGTCGTCTTTGGAGTGAACTAAGCGAAAGTCAACTTTTGCGTATTTATAATTCGAACTCGAACTCAGGCTAGCCATAGTTTGTCTTTGCATAGTCTACTCAGACGTTATCGGTTTCACGCAGTTCCTTTGACAAAAGAAACGTAAGATTTTTATATATTTACAGGAGACGCGCCTTTATATTTGTAGGTTGTAAAGGAACGTATTACGTAATTAACAGCTGACAAAATGGCTGACGCTCTTTGAAATGTCAAGTGAAAAACAAACAAACCGCATTATACATGAATCGTCTTATAATCCTTTCAGCAACATGCTTGAAAAAGTTTGCTACGCCGACCCCACATTAAGGTGGGATAAGGGCAGGTAGAAGAAAGAATAAACATGAATCGTCATCATTTGATAGTCAAAACATGGATTTATTATTTATCACTATTGTTGGCAAAATCATCAATATTTTGAAGAAGGCCATGATTTTTAAAGAAAGAAGAAACAAGATGATGATGATGAAAACATGATGACATAAAAAAAAGCATTCTAAGCTCTAAAATGAGGAAGTAAAGTGTAAACCACCAAGAGAATTACAAGGGCTCAAATATGCCAGGAGTCACAATCAGGTGAGTGAGTGAGGTGATTGACTTATTGATACCTATACCTGAAGCCATAGCCTGGAGCTCTAGCTAATCTACTGCCATTATTTCATATTAATATATCGACAAAAGTTTTATTAATTTGTTATCAAAATTGTTAAAACGGGGATTTTGTATTTTGGAGACCGTTTACTAGCAAATTGTCTGTCTGTCTGTTTGTTTACTAGCAGCCCATGTAGAGTATAAATTGCAACTCAGTCAGCCAGCAAGCCCAAAGCAAAACCATGCCTTATTAACATTTCCTGCCAGCGGTAAACTGTTGAGGGATTACCATCTAGGTACCATCTATCTGAGTGGTTAACCTGTCAGGCAAGCATATTGTAAGCGAGACCATGCCAATTGCCATTGTGGTGATCTTGCTGATTAATAATGAAAGATCTGAGGGAAACTTTGTCTGATATTTATTTCTTCTGTTTCAGAAAGAACATTTTGAAATTATTAAATTTTCACACACATACAACCAACTGCAGAACAAGTTATCAAACGCAAGCAATATTACAGAAGTTTGTGCAGTAGGTATATTGCACAATAGTTGAGATTACCATTTATGTTAATATAACAAAGGTTAATATCAGAGATTGTAATAAATAAATATTATTCATGATAATGATTATTTTATTTACCTACTGCAAATAAATTTCTTGACAACATGTAACCAATTCATTCTCAAAATATCTATACATTATTTAGGCCGACTACATAATAATTAATATATGTACGTTCACTGATTCACTGATTCACTGTCTGTATAAACTATAATATGACTGCAAGGTGGACAGACGACCTGACAAAGGTCACATGAAGTCACTGGTTACAGGCCGCTTCCAACCGGTCGATCTGGAAATCTTTGGGGGAGGCCTATGTTCAGTAGTGGATGTCCTGTGGCTGATGATGATGATAATATTATTGGAGCAATAGCATGATGGTCACTGTCGCATTGTGGGTCGCCGCGATGAAGTCCGCCGTCCGCCCATTCCCACTGGTTCTCGGGTCACCTTTCGCACTTCGCAAATGGCTCGGCAGAACGGTTTTTCTAATTCTGAGCACGGTTTCGGGTTTAATGTTATATTAATTATTATTCAGGACAATACTGGAAGTTGTCAAAACATTTTGTCTTTTTTTTTGGCATCTTCTGGGTTACAAGTTTATCCCAAACAAAATTATCTATTTTCGCTAAACTTTAATAATTAATAGATCGATTTACAGTATAATAAACGGTACTGCAATATAAGAAAATCTCGTAACTTTAATTATTAAACATTTTCTAACAATAGTTTTGGTATTTTAATTTAAAAATCGTTAGAATGAATAAAACAATTTCTACATTTTATGTCAGTATTTCGATACTGGTATTACTGCATGCCGAACTGACAGACCGAAGTCAAGGTTTTGTGGACTAGGACTTAGCAAAGTTTTTCTTGTGAAAAATGACTTGGACTAAGTCTGAGTTCGATTTATAAATTCCAAATCCTCACTAAGTTCGATTTTTTGACTCGGACTTAGTCGAAGTTCGTTTTATAGATCTCAGCCTAAGAGTCGTCAAACTTCGTGTCGCGCTCGTGAGTCGTGACTCGTGACATCAATTCATCGTAAACAATTGGGCACTTGCCTATGTTAGATTTTATACTCATATTTATATGTAATAGCGAATAAAACAAAAACTGTTCTGTAAAAACTGCATCGAAATAAGTTGATAAATGAGGCAGTAATTCATATTTTAAATTCTGGAGTGGGGGCATATTGGAGATATCTTGCTATCTCTTTCCAACTCACGTAACGTTATCGAGTGACGTTGTACTGATACTTCTCTTTCCCGCAATTTGACGGTTACACTAAACTTCAAAGGCGTATAACTTTTATATTTTTGAGAATATTTTAATATTTTTTCTGTTTTATGTTTTAGACGACGTAAATTTCATAAAAGATTATTTTTAAAAAACTAGTCAAGTACCCAATTGAATGTCTCATATTCGTCGAACGAAGGACGGACGAATCTATACCTGTTGCGTTCACACAAACAAACATTCGCTGTTGTGGGAATGAAACAGGCATGATTCGTTCGCCTTCGTTCGGCCCAGTGTGTACGCGCCATTACGCTGTTCTCATCCTTAGAAAGTAAATGTAAAGAAAACATGCCTTAATATAGTAACAATATTATATTACAGTATAAAATATAGATAATTTATGAGTCACTAAAAAGAAATGATATACGGGTTGAGTTATGCGTATTCGAAATTCAACCTTTACATACTTTAATAAAATCCAATTTACTATGTTGGCGTAAAGTCTAAGTGAAAAGAGTACATAAAATTATTTGCTTTAAAGATGGCATATCGTTTACTCTTCTGAGTGAAACAAACAAGGTGTAAGGTGTTACGACTTAAAACACTCAGCAAACATCTTAGGAAATCTTATTATATTTATCCAGACTTAAAATCTAGGCAATTTGTATAAAGCAGAACAGAGCATATTGTATAAAGCAACATGTTTAGTGTTTATTGAATACCTAATCGTTTTTCCTTGGAGCCATAATTTTAAATTTTGAATTGCCCTGTTCTAGAACACAGAAAGCTTAAATAAATAACATAGATCCTAACTTGACATTGGCATAATGTACTTCAATTGCCATTAAAAAAAAAAATAGAACTGATAAGGTATTGTATCGTCCGAGACGAATAATGTTTGTGTGGCTAACAAATATTTGATTCGGGTCTCGGTGTTGTTAGGCCGAATTATCTCGTTGTTTCTGATACCCATACCCATAATACTCGTATTACTGAGATATTAAGCCCGCCTAGCATGCGCGCCACGAAATTATTTTGTCTACGCCTTTTGTCGAGTTATAGCCGGTTTTCCCTGTTTGTCTACGGCCACTAACATGCGTCCTCGTTTATTTTCATACAATATTGTAGACAACATCTCTCCAGTCGATTGTCGAGATATATCGTGACACGCATGCTCGCCGGGCACTATAATGTGACTGTTGGTTGTTATTTATTTATTTTATTTTTATTCTAGTTTGAAGACTGCTTTCACGAGCACATAAATTATTTTTTAAAACAATTCTCACAATAACTACTAATAAGTTATAATTCCATTTCATACAACAGGAAACTAAATGAAAATGTTCAAATTATCAAATTGTTCAGAACTAAAATATCCCAACTTTATCATAATGTTCAAACAAAAGCTTTCACCGCAAAAAGGAATTCAATGCGAACCATTATACTTTGAAAGTGATACCGGCCATGACATCCTCGTCACAATACAATCTAAAACGAATTTACTTTAAAATGTTACTGTGAGACACTGTTGCGGAATTTAATCCGGAAACATAGCTTTGAATCATTATCCTTGTGATGCTTTTACTTTTATATATCGATATATTATTTACCTAGATGCACAGTTGACGCTTGGAAAATGGGACAGCAAAGCAACTTAAGCACTCCTTTTCCCTACTTTCAGACGCCGATAGAATTCTAAATTTGAAAATTCAAATTTAAGAACGCTTGATCATTTCGTTTAAAAAGCTACTTTATAACACGTGCATAGGGTTATATTTATGTTTGATTTAATCAGAACTTGTGATCTTTTTCTTTGTTTTATTCCTGAGACCACTTTTTAGGACGATATTTGCAAAGAACTGTGCATCTAGGGTATATTATATTGATGCTTTTATAGTCTAAGGGCGACTTGCAGCTTTTTCTTTCTTTCTTTCTACCATCCTTGTTCTACCTTAATGTAGGGTCAGCGCGACACACTTTTTAAAGCATGTTTTAGAAAGGATTTAGCTTATTTTTACGACCGGCTGCCTGACGTCAGCCCACTCTGGGAGAATACAGCGCTATTACTAATCTGGAGTTAGGTGTAAACCTTATCTTGATTTATCTTACAGATCACTCCTATCTTTAAATCAAGGTTTGGGATAAATAGAGAATCGTCGCGGCGTTGCAAGTGCGCCTAAGAGTATATTATAATACTAGCTTATAGTAACTAAACAATATCTATCAATAAATATTTTAAGTTAATTCTATCACGTGAATCGGTAATTAAAAATACATGGATTTTTTTCTAAACAAGTGTTTATAACTTTAGAGAAACTATAACACTTGAAACACATTCCTAAAATAATAATTATGTTAACTCTATTTTACTTATAACAATGGCCATTAAAATCACCGAAAAGTTCACGTAACAAAATATTCCTTTAGCGGCGTGCGTTAGGACTGCCTCGGTGGCGTAGTTGTGTTTCGGTACGACATCCATTCTGAGGTCTTGGGTTCAATTCCCAGGTCGGGCAAAGTGATATTGGATTTTTCAATATCAACCTGGAGTCTGGAATTTGTACCCAATATGGGGATAGGCTCACCCCCTATCACATCTGGGACGGAACTAAGCTCGGCGAAATATGGGTGTTCTAATTCGCTAGTGCGCCTCTGCCTACCCCTTTGGGGATACAGGCGTGAGCATATGTTATGTATGTATGTGGGCGTGCAGTCTATATAAAGAAAGGTACACTATCTACCCTATCATGGGATAATGATAACAGTTATATTGAAACGAGAATTGAAAAAAATAACTGTATTCGTAATATAAAATAATACAAAATATAATCGTAACATATTATTTTAGGGTATATTTTGTTTTATATGCAGATATGTAATGTATTTAATCAATACGTATTTTTATCTTCTTTCTTTTTTCTTTTCATTTATATACACCCACATTGTCTTGTCTCTGCACCACCTTCAGGTAGACTGGTAGAAAATGCCTTCGGCATTAAGTCCGCCTTTATACATATCCATGTATGATGAAGTTTAAATAAATAAATAAAATTTAATATGTCTAATTACATAAAACTTATAGGTACTTAAACATGTAACACCAACTCAAACAATGTCAAACTCAGCTCGTTAAATATGCTAACTAGATGCTACGTGTGAAACTGTGAACTAAGTAAGCAGCTTTGACGCCATGTGAGCTAATGAGTGTACTGGAGTTAGATGCACTTTTGTATCAACATAGTATTGTATTGTTTTTGAATATACTCGTAAGAGGTAGAGATCAAAGAGAGAAGATATGTTATTTGAAGAGATGGCTATAGAGCATAGACGATTTATTGTTTTCATCTGTCTTTGTCACACTTTAATGTCGGTTCAGCACAATACAAAATTTGGACACCTAAATGATTTGGCTTAGTTTTTACAACCAGCTGACCTGACGTCAACCCCTCTTTAGGGTTCCAGTCTCGGTCTCAGTCTCTCCGAGTCATTTTTTACAAGAAAATCTTTGCTTAGTCTGTCTGTCAGCCTACTTTTCCTTTAAAAAATATTGCTCTAACTAAATCGAAGTTCGATTTAACAATTCCAAATCCTCACTGAGTTCGTTTCCTTGACTCAGACTTAGTTGAAGTTCCCTCTATAGATTCAGCCTAAGGATGACTCTAGTAAACTACGCATATTAGGCCTTATTTAAAACAGCATTTTTAGCTGAGCAAATGGTTACGAATAACCTGTCACTTTTTTCCTTGCGCTACTTTGTTTAAAAATGAAAGGGACAGCCTATGGTATAAAGATAAGCAGCGCTCAAATATTTTTATAAGTAAGGGGCTATATCACAAAACATGATAGTAATATCAGTATCAACCATTACAAGTATTACGAAAGAACTCCCGACGTGGGAGTTTCATTCACAAAGCCAGCGTATAACATGTTAACGGTAAATCTGTAATAGTTATCAAACACGTTAGATGTGCATGTAATTAGATTTCGGAGGGCTTTGTCAACATCACGCTCTAGTGGACACGCGATAAACATAATGAGATACAGGTACAAATCCAAATTGCAGTGGTAGAATAAGCAGATTCAGTAATTACTTTCTACTAATTTAGGTGTTGAACATTCAGCAGCACGAGCACGAAAAACGAATCAAAATGGAAATGTATTCGAGTTCGCTGCGCACTGATGACGTTTGGTTAATATTTCATACAAATTTCTTAGACGCGCATCGAGCTGAAATACATTTACGGTTGTCAGAATTTTTCCTGCTCAGGCCGCTGGTCTCCTCCTTGACCTAGTGACGGAGTATACTCCATGTTTGATTCGAGATGTCCTGGATTCAGATTAGTTCGGAAAACGCGGTTTTACTAACACGATTTCCCCGAAGTTGGATCTGCCAGAGGTTTGGTTGTAAAAACGAAGCTGAATCTTTTCTGCAACATGTTTGAAAAAGTGTGTTAAGACCTCACAAATTATAGTGGGATAAAGCCCCCTGCTTTATATATAGATCTAAAATTTTTATATTCTACCTTTAATTTCTTTCCTTTGTTTGATGTTATTTTTAGTACATAATTACTTCCCGAAAATCACAATATTCATGAAGAGTGCCACATCATAGCTTCCATCACGTTATAATAAATACGACTATCATAGACAATCATACCGTAATTACATACATACATGTTCATATCGTAATTACATCTCTGTTTATACAGGTCTATGGTAATTCAACCATGCGCCAACATTTCCTCAATATCGCCAGATGACGTCCACTTAACCTTTACAATCTAATAAGCATTGGGGTTTAGCTCCATCCTAGTCATAGTACATCAGACAATAACACATACCTATTGAGATATCACGTTAATTCCAAACTAAATACTGTAGTACTTCATATTACTAATCAATTTGGGAAGAAGTATCTACATCATTTAAAAACATATACCTCTATATACTTGAAATCTCGAATAAATTCTTAAGAACTCTCAATATAAGTATTGAAATGATACGCAATATTAGAAACAAGAATAATAACAATGCTATAAAACAGAGCATAATTAAAATCATTAATTAAAATACCATTTCACGCTACATTTTGTTTGGAAATTCTGAAACTAAGTTAGCATTAAGCGGCACTAATCCAATTACCGAAAAGCTATAAATAATCCGTGTAAGTTTCGAGTAATAGTGTTTCCTTTACTTTAAAATTTACGACTTTGGCCAATAATTAACTTTAGTTTTGAAGTTTAAGAGGTGGTCTTTTTAAAACTAGATAAGTTTAGTTAACAAATTGCGCTCTTAAAAATTGGTGCAATGGTGCCCAATGAAGACAATGTAATAAAAATAACACGAAGAACAATACTCAATCAAATCATTGATCAAAACATCTTCTCATACCGATATCCGTAAAGCAAAAACCAAAATTGACACAAATGGACCAGTATCCTCGTCCCATAATAACTTTGGAGTCTATCACCATATCCTAATTTAAGGATTAACCTTACTCTTCTCAGCTCTAACATTACAAGTAAATGTTCGGAAGATTTAAAACCTATAAGCATATAAATGTAGCCAGTAGCATCCCAGCCCTATTCAAAGGCTGAGCCAATTGCCTATGTTGATATGAAACGCATTCACGATGCAGGCGCCTTCGAAGTGCTAAACTTTGACCCGCTTGCTAGTTACTGGTACGTGGAACTTGTTAATTTTACGCTAGTTTATAAAGCAGAAATAGTATGTGAAATTAACAGAGTGGGAATAAATGAGTCTAGAGCCTTACATTTGGACAGGATAACGATAAGAAAGAAACAATGTTATGACAGATTAATTGCTGAAAATAATTCTAATTAATTATTTGTTTTGAACATTCAGTTGGGCTTAGACTTAGATCATGTAAAGTTTACAGTGAAAACAAATTCAAAATTAATATGAAACACACAACAAAAATTAAATTTGTGTGTGTATCGTGTTGTAGTGTTTGGGTAGTATCAAAGTCTATAAAAGAATTTCGAAACATATTTTCGAACAAGAATATAAACTATCCTACACGTTGCATATCAAACGATCCTAACCACGGTACGGTATATTGTGTCCTCAAACACAAGTCGACTGTGCTGATACGATTGTAAGCTCCACTTGGAACGGCTGTGCACACGAGGCCTTCAATGGCCACTTAATAACGGATCCCTTTATACACATTATATTTAGTTTAGGCCTCTTTTATTGCTGGTTTTGAAAAAGTGTCTTGTAGAAATATTCCATTTAATACCAAAAAATAATAAGATTTGTTCTTGAAAATGCAAGAGGACAATTGTAAAATCTGATTCACAAAATATTTTAACAGTACAATATGTTTTTTGGAATACTATCAATAATTTCTGAAAATATCACATTTTTAGATTCAGCGTCCGTAGTACCACCTCGGCAGTTTCCTTTATAGATGTTTTCTAGCACTGAACATGCACTTACGGTACAATACCTCCTACATTTTCATTGTTATTGTAATAGTGGTTCGCATGAATAGAGGCCGATTATCGTCTGGAGTCTTCAGCACCATAATGCTTTTTGTGACAAGCTAGATCGCACTCAATACACGAAAATTTGTATGGCGTTTATTGTACTTTACCTACCAATAGATCCGGTTTGAAGTAGGATGTAAGCAAGATTCAACATTGGAACCAGGTGGTCCATTTGAATTTCGTGTATTTCGAAAAGGGAATTTAAAATTGTATAAGCTCTAAACGTTACTTATAGTATCTGTCTATCTATCTATCTTATAGTATCTATCAGTTCATACGGGTATCATAGATTTTAAGCCTGACCCTAACTTCATCATGATCGTCGCTTCTTTGAATCTGTAAAACCGCATATAAAAAAACATCATTATTCAAAATGTTTTTAAAGATTTACACAATTATTTCTACAAAATAAATTCGGCTTTGTCCACGGTTTGGGTATTCTTCCCAATTCTCGCGTACAAATGATCAGCGTGGATTGGTTTTCGTCCCTCACAATTGATACCGATGTTGAAATTGAACCGTTTCCGTAACATTACTGTCTTCGATAGCTATAAAACAAAAAGGAAATTGAGTAAACAATGGAATCATCAATATTTTATACATACACTTATACATTTTTTAATACTTTGAAGAAAAACTGAAATCAACATTTCTTACAATAAACTTAAACACTATAAAAGGATTTTCTAGGGTTATTTTAAAAAAATACTTAAAAATAATAATATAGAAGACTTAGTATCTTGGTAATTATTATGGCGTACAATGCCTGTGATTTTTTTCTCCTCGATACCCATATTGGTCTTTATTTGATTTAGACTTCTCTAATAACGTGAGATATTTTTTCTCTCTCGACACTTTAAAAGGCTTTATAATAAAGTAGAAATAATAGGCCGTTATTTGTCTCCATTTTGAAGTATCCCAGCTTGTCGCTTGAACCATTAATAACATTGTAAATGGACATTAAAATTTAAATTCTTCCCACCGCCTGTCAATGCACAGCACTCGGAAACCATCTTTATTATACTGCTCTTTTCAGCATTTTTAGTATAGGTGAAGCTTTGTAAGGTTATTGATCTGCAGAAAATTAGTTATATTATTCTCAAAATTTCGTACGGGGTATTACATTATAAATTATGTATAAGGTGTTTAGATTGCATGATTTTGTATTAATATTATGTATGCTGGAAAACCTGAGTAAATAAATATCTAAAGTATATTTACGTAATTATGTTATGCATTTACAATCGTAGTTGTTGGGGATTTTAATATTTTTCTTTTTTTCATGGGTTGTGTTTTTTGTGCCTCGGTGGCGTAGTGGTATTAATATGACTACCATCCTGAAGTCTCGGGTTTGACCCCGGGTCGGGCAGTGATCTTGAATTTTTCAGTATCAGCCCGGAGTCTGGAATTAGTGTCCGACGTGGCGATATGCTCGCCCTCTATCACATCTGGGACATAAATTAGCGCGGCGAAATGTGGATCTAGTTCGCTTCTGCCTACCCCTTCGGGGATACAGGCGTGAGTCTATGTATGTATGTATGTGTTTCTTGTTTCAGGATGGTCCGAGCAACGCTTCTTCTCGCGAGCTGCATGCTCTTCGCGCTTCTCCTCGTGGTGCCAACCTTCGCCTACCCCAGGTAGTGGTATTTACTCCTAAAAGCTTAAGAAAGGTTTATGGTCGAAGAAATACCTTTTAAGGGATACGAAGACGCAAATCCATTTTCCATATTCGAATTTTTCGACCACTTCCAAAAAGGAGAAGGTCCTCAATTCATCTCTATTTTTTTGCTTTTTTGTTACGCGATATCTCCGCCAAATGTGGACCGATTTCAAAATCCTTTTTGTGTTCGATAGAGCTTATTTCAAGGGTCACATATAAATTTGGTCACGATCGAATTTGAAATCGGTCTGTTAAGTTTTTAAACTTGTGATTATGTATTATACTAATGATATGTGTATTGATGATAAGTCAAGGTAATAAATCAGTGTCATCTAATCAACGTCAATGTTACTAGTATAATAATATTATGTCGCCCTTTGAAACTAAGGAATAGCAATTCTGTTCCTAACACTAATCCTGCTTAAAAGTTTCCTAACAATGGATTAGAGGAAACCTTAAAGGATTTAGGTCCAACTCAAATTAGGAACTACTTATTGGTGAAACTGTCTCGGTGGCGTGGTGGTATTTCGGTACAACTACGGTTCTGAGGTCTCGGGTTCGATCCCCGGGTCGGGCAAAGTGATATTGGATTTTTCCATATCAGCCCGGAGTGTGGAATTTGTGCCCGATATGGCGATAGGCTCGCCCCCTAACACATCTGGGACGGAACTAAGCTCGGCGAAATGTGGATGTTCTAGTTCGCTAGTGCGCCTCTGCCTACCCCTTCGGGGATACAGGCGTGAGCTTGTGTATGTATGTATGTATTGGTGAAAAACTGAAACTTATTTCGTCTGCACAATTAGTATTCGATAAGAAGTTACAGCGAGGCATACAATTTATAAGTAACTCCAGATAAATAACGTTAAAGTACATTCTTACTTTTATATATTGTAACGTAGGGTTGAAAATCAAGTACTCCAGGTAAAATTTGCTGATTCATTTTGCCTTTGAGGTGACGTTTTAAGGAAATGCAACCTTAGTAATGACATTATACTCCCATTTACTCAAAGCCTTTTCAACAAAACAGTTGCTGATGAAGCATACTTATTGTGAGAAATGGGCAACGATTTATAACAAAATTTAGAAATGCGAACACAAATTAATAAATAATTTGGGTTGTTTGGAAAATAAACTAGTAACTTATTGTAACATTTGGGCAACCCTAATTCTACGAACTGCTTTCTAATAAATCATTGTACCAACTTATTAGGGAATTCGGATGGAATTATTCTTATATTTGAGGGTCTTATCAAAATGTCTCAAACGTATGTATTTGGCTATCCAAATAGTCGTTTGAGACATTTTTATTAGCAACTACTAATATTCATAAAAATATTAGTAGTTGACGTCAAAAAAAAAAACAAAAAGAAGTCCTCAAAATACGGTACGTATTTTTGATAATTTTCGATAAAATATTAAATACAAGGATATCATTGAAATAAAAGTATTTTTACGGATTCTGTCACGATATGTTTTAATTTTTATGCCCGACGTCGTGATCGAATCCGTAAAAATAGTTTTATTTCAATGTATAATCGCGTAAACTTAAGAAATCAGTATACAAGGACATCAATTTAATGTCAATGCAAATGGTAGGAGGCCACCATTCTTATACCTGTAGTAACGTAATAAAAAATCTATTTCGTAAGATATTACAAATTGACTAACAAAATCTTAACACTTCTCAAGCACTGGTAATTTTATAAGCTGACGTTTTAAACCTTTAAACGCAACTAATTTCTGGAATAATTTTGCCCAAAGAGGGTTGACATTAAGTAGGTTTGAACCTTTATCAAAGTAAACATGTGTAGGTAAATAATTTCCCTGAACCACGTGTGAAAACTTGTCCTGACCCTGCTGAGGCCCGGAAGATTGTTAAATAAATAAGTATAGTTAATTAACCGTCATAATCCTTACCCAAATTAACATCCTATGTTTATGGTGTGTGTATCAGAAACTATATGGAACTAGAGATCTTTGCTCACGCCTTCACGAGTATAGGCCGAAGAAATAACTATATGGAGTAAAGAACCTACATACCTAATTTACGGCAAACGAGCTGGTGGGTTACCTGATGGTAAGTGACCACCTATAAAAACCGAAACGCAAATAAAATCATGGATGCGTTGCTGACCTTACAAAAGGGGAATAGGAAAGGGCAGCGAACTGCCACTTTACGTCGGTTTTTTATGTGACAGTGGTATCAAACCGGTTGAGCCGGCCTATTCGTGCTGTAGACGTAACTCTCTACAGCACCACCACTCAGAAAATTATTAAAATAACATAAGCTCACGCCAGTAAAATTATTATAATTAATGATTTCCTTATTTTGCTTCAGTATGAACAACTACTACCGCGACGACGGCCCCTACGAACCTGAAGAAATCATGGACATGCTCAACCGACTCGGAAACCTTATCCAGATGGAACGCAAAATGGAGAAGTAAGTCAAAAGATATTTTGAAAATCTTTAACACTATCGCACAAGTATGGTTTCCCCTCTATTATTTATCTTCGATAGCAATCGATTACGCTTTTATCGACTGTACCTTAATATTTATTTTCATTATGACACTTCTCCCGCTCTGTTATACACTTCTCCCACTTTGCATGTATTTTTTTCTTCTCTATTTCTAAGTGGAAATCATCTACGAGATTTTCAGTTTCCACTTAGTATAGTAAGAGCTCTTATAACTTTTTGGAACACATAATAAGAGTCTTATAAACTGATTGTCATATATTTTTAATGAATACATTATTGGAATCTGTTTTGTGTTAATTATAATAATCATAGTAGCATAAGCTCACGCCCGTATCCCCCATTTCGCCGACTTAGTTCCGTCCTAGATGTGATAATGGGCGAATATCAGGTACAAAGTCCAGACTCGGGGCTGATATTGAAATAATACAATATCACGAAGCCCGACTCGGGAATCGAACCCGAGTCCTCAGGAGGGTAAAGTGGCAGCTTGCTGTCGCGTTTCGTTCGGTAAGTGAGATTTCCGGTGGCCCATTTCCCCTCCCTTTCCCAATCCCTTTTAACACAACTTCTATTCTCGCCTTTTAGGCTGACAACGCACCCATGATTTTTTTGTGTCTTGGGTGTATATGAGCGGTGGAGATCACTTATCATCAGGTGACCCATCTGCTCGTTTGCCAGTCTCTGCTATAAAAAACACAGGGCAAATATTAGCATCTTTCATACTAAATAATAAATACACCACCACGTCACACACCTAGTCCTGACCCCAGACTATGTATAACCTGTATCGTGGGTGTCAAAAACTATGAGAGACTTTCGGTCTCACAACACCCAGACTTGAAACAAATATCTGTTGGCCACCCGAACATTTGTCTCAATGCGGGAATCGATCCCGCGGCCTCTCGCTTCACAGCCGGCTACTCGCCCGCTGCGCCACGGAGGCTGTCCTATCTACTAATTATTCAAGTTAAATAGTATTTTTTAAAGTTACTCTTAAACATTTATATGTTTAACATACATACATACATACATAAGCTCACGCCTATATCCTCGAAGGGGTAGGCAGAGGCGCACTAGCGAACTAGTACACCTACATTTCGCCGAGCTTAGTTCTGTCCCAGATGTGATAGGGGGCGAGCCTATCGCCATATCGGGCATAAATTCCAGACTCCGGGCTGATATGGAAAAATCCAATATCACTTTGCCCGACCCGGGGATCGAACCCGAGACCTCAGAACCGTAGTCGTACCGAAATACCACCACGCCACCGAGGCAGTCAATATGTTTAAGCACATATTATATTTAATTTATATTTTTCAGCTACAAAGATGACATTACTAGGTACGTCTGGACACAATACTTGCTAATTAAACCCAACTTTGACTTGGTTGTTTGAATAGCATTCTTGCATAAACCTTATTATTCTATGCATGCAATTACTGTTCTCAAATTTTATTCAAAGAAAACTCAAAATTTTTTTGCTTGTCTGGAACTTATCTATTTATATTATAGTTCCTACTTTAGTAATATAATTTTTGTATGATAACACTATCTTTAACAAATGAGCTAAATATAAGCATTTTACAATAAATAATCATTAAAACTTAGTTAATACAGCTTAAATTTTGATTTCTGCCTTTATGGGCCTTACTTATAAAAGCATTTTTAGCTGGGCAAATGGTTAAGAATAACCTGTCACTTTTTTCCTTGCGTTACATTGTTTAAAAATGAAAGGGACAACCAATGGTATAAAGATAAGCAGCGCTGAAATATTTTTATAAGTAAGGGGCTATATCTACCGTAAAATGGTGCGAATAGAAATTCAATTAGCTATGATATTTTTATTTTAATGAGATTATAATTATTTATCAACTGGATTGCCGATTGATAAATTAAAGATTGTAGGTCGATCTGGAAATCTTTGGGGGAGGCCTATGTTCAGCAGTGGACGTCCTATGGCTGATGATGATGATAATGAAACTAAAGCATAATTCGCATCCAACAATCTTAGATTGTCCATTTTGTTGTTGATAAAAGTTGCTGTTTATTTTGCGGTTAAAAAACGGTTTCAGTTCCCTGTTATATTGACTATTATGCATCACTGAAGCCGCGTCTTCTGCACTAGTTTTTCTCGAAACATTACACAAAAACACATATGCAAAACCGTTGTTTTGCATATTGTTTTACATACATTGTTTATTGTTGTCCATTGTTTTACGAGCAGGAGACAACTAAAATCAACGATTTATCTTCTTCTAAAATGGACCATAGATTAAAAAATACATGTTTTGTGTAATGTTTTAGTGCAGGAGAAGCGGCTTAAAAATTTATTGACGATTAATCAATTTTACTCATTTGACTTTTAACTTACCTATTTTAGGATATAAACTGTTGTACGTAGTCATATAAGTAGTTTAATATTCAAAAGCATTCATAACAGTGTTCGTAGTCTTAAGAACTACTAGAATTAGGGCGATTTACACCACTATTACTAACCTACAGTTAGCCCTAACCTAAAGTTAAATTGAAAAAGAAATATATGAAGAACATGTAATAACAGATAATATATGATGACATTTAATTAATTACATGTAATTTTATTTTATTTAATTAGGTACAGTTACAGACTACAGACTAAACAAAGGTATAACAAAATAAAGCTTTTTAATACTGATTTCTTAAGTTTACGCGAATGCTATTCATTGAAATAAATATTTATAATTCGGGGTAATAAAATATATTAATAAATAATAATAAATAATTCGGGAATAAAAATTAAAACCAAATCGTGATAAAATCCGTAAAATAATTTTATTTCAATAAAGCTTTTTAAGCCTGAAGCCCGATTACAACTATACGCAACAATTAATATGTAAAAAAAATGGTAACATCGCACAATAGTTAGTGAGATAGGTTTATATTAAGGAAATAAAGAATATAATCTATTATGTTAATGAATTACATGTCCTTCATATATTTCTTTTCAATTTAACTTGAGGTTAGGACTAACTGTAGGTTAGTAATAGTGGTGCAAGTCGTCCTTAGTGTAATAATTTGCTAACTATGTTGAAGCATTCCTTATGAAACCGCTTTCCAAAAAGTTCTTTACCTAGTATTACTCGTAATATACGCATAAATAGAAATGGATGCGTAAATTATTTTAATAGCTTAATTTAAGTAAGCTATTTGACAGAATGTCTTTATACTTGCGTACCTACATTATTATTTCTACTAGAGAATAGTAAATAGAAGGTTAATTAATGCATAATAAACTATTTTTTACTCTTACCCGTGACTTCTAACGGCTGGTTCCAATAAACGATCTCAGTTTAGAGTGCAGATAGATCGCGATTATGAACCAATTAAATCAAGTCGTTTGACGGAGTCATGTTCAAACTGTGTTCTTATTGGGTAATTTTTGTAATCTATCTGCACATTCGAACTGAGATTGTTTATTGGAACCGAGCGTTAGACTGTAAAGCGTTGGATACGTCGTATCAGGACAAAAAAAATAAAAATAAATCGCTATAGAATCTGTAAAAATAGTTTTATTTCAATGTGTATAATCAACAAATATTTACGTTTTAAGAACAATACTTAAATAAACTCTTTGTTATGATTAGACATACAGTGTTATATGATAAGTAAGTTTTAGCACTAGAAATGTACTAATAACGTATGTAGAACACATAGCACATATCATTTTACTACCTCGTCGTATTACCTTGTAATGTACCACCGCCTAACCAATTTTTATTCTTTATTATTTTTCCAGCGAGAAGCGCGCCCTGGACCTTGGCCTCAGCCGTGGATACTCCGGAGCTCTCCAGGCTAAGCATCTCATGGGACTTGCCGCCGCTAACTACGCCGGCGGACCCGGCAGGAGGCGACGAGATGCCCACTAAACAATCTTCTAGAAAATACTTCTGAATATATAAGAATCCGTCTCAGTGGCTGGCTATTACAATATCACGCTTAAGCTTAAAATTTTAATGCAATCGTAAAATTGCTGACATGTTCTAGTCTACGAAACTGTATCTAGTCTGTATTGTTTTTGTTATTAAAAATGTTAAAGCTATTTAAAATCGTAGTTGATTTTTAATTGTTTTTTTTCCGCCATATCTATTTAGTCTATTTAAATGGATACAATGATCTAGTCAAGTTATACTTTAATAATTAACTTTAATTTACTTATTAATGTAATAGAGTTTCCAATTTAATATCATAATGTTTTCCCTACGGGCCTAAATATAGCTCTTTAATTGACAAGAAATGTATTAAATTAATTCATTTAAGTATTTATTTCATATTTTTTTTATAATTCAACTTGTTCGTCTTTCAAATTATTTTGTACTTAATTCATTAGACCAGTATTAATTAATAATTCCTTCGTCGTAGATCAAAACAATTTATTGACGCTTAATTGTAAATTTAAAAGTAATTTCCTAAGAAATTCCAAATATAGATATCTATGTCTTATAGATCGTGTTACCATTTCAATTTATATACGTGGCAGTTCTATTTAGTAAATAGTGTAAGAAAATACCTCCTGTCTACAGTTTATTGTTACAAATAAAGAGATATTCATATTTATATAAATGTGTTTATTTTACCCAACGACAACACACCCCAATAGATGCCACATTACAGACAACCGACATCTGCCAACACATCTGACTATAAGATCTGATAAAGCGGACCTCAATAGACGCCACATTAGAGAGGACCAACATGTGACAACACATCTGACTATAAGATCTGATATAGCCGACTGCTTAATACACAATTCACACTTACGTATTCCATAAATTAAAATAAATATTATAACGCATCCTTGCACGACACGGCGAGGTGGTCAGAACAAACAGATTTTAAGCTACCAATAAAGATGGTATATTTCTTTCTACCTGCCCTTATCCCAGCATAATGTGGGGTCGGCGCAACACACTTACAAGCATGTTGGAGAAGGAATTTGGCCTAAATTTACGACCAGCTGCCTGCCTCACGGCAACTGACGAATCTTGTCCCGAGTAAATTAATTTAGAAAATTCTCTTTAGCCCGACCTGGGGATGGAACCCAAGACCTCCCGGTCCACAGCCCATATATGCTGCAAGGAGGCGACCAGAAAGATGGTATAATATTTAATAATGCAGTACCCCACATCCTCATACTTGGCTAGATCATAGTTGGCTGTCTTGGTTTGAGGAGTAATATCAAACATTAGGATACTTCTATCACGTACTCGTCATCGCTGATTTTATCCTACATCTCGACGGTCCCTACGTACAATGCGACATGTGAAAATGTCATATTTTTTATTGCATATATGGCTTTAGATTATCCATACGCTCATAACTATATAGATATATTTTTTACTTATTTTGTATTCTAAAAATTCTAATTTAAATACTAATCGAACAATATAACAAGTATGATAATTCTTAAACTTATAAATGAACTTCATTTCGTTCTCCTGAAAACTTCAGTTTATGACATGTCGCTTTATACGTAGGGACCGTAGATCTGTTTAGCGGCTAAACAAATGAAGGGCTAAACTTTTAGCCCTCTATCTATAATAGCCATATACTCGGACCATAAAAATAAATAAACGGGTCTTCATAAAATTGACGACACAGCCTGTATTGTGAAAAACTTACTACAATCATCGCAAGACTACATAAATCCGACCGTGACCAAATTCATATGGGACTACTCTTACTTTCTCTTTTCTGCCGGCTCACGTGTTCCCTCCCTCCTATGACATTGGGTCCTTTAAGCGAAGCGTGAAGAAGCATTTATGCAGGCCGGCATGACTGGCGACCATTCATAAACTATGGTCGTTGGTTTTTTTTTTGGACTGCACTACGCTTACCATCAGGTGTAGTGTAGTCACTTTGCCGTGCTCGGATAAAAAAAAAAAAAAATAAGGTCTATCGAACACAAAAAGACCACTTCTCTCGTAGAAATGTGAAAAAGTAAGGAGTTAACTTCATGAACAACATAGCCGTCGCGATTACCGGATTAAAGTTGATATTTAAGCTTTTTACCTTTTTATAGATAATTAGGAATATTTTCGCCTCCTTGGTCTAATGGCAGCATACATGGGCTGTGGACCGGAAGGTCGTGGGTTTGATTCCTAGGACCGGCAAAGCGATTTTTTAAATTTCATTTGCCCGGGACTGGATGCCCCAGAGGATGTTGACGCCAGGCAGGCAGCCGGTCGTAAAAACTTAGCCAAATCCTTTCTACAACATACTTGAAAAAGTGCGTTGCGCCGACCGTTTTTCAAGTATGTTGCAGAAAGGATTCGTCTTTAGTTTTAACGACGGGCTACTGGGAGATCTATTGCTGTGTAAAGTGTGTAAGAAAAGCAGCTCTGCCCGACCTGTGATTAGAAGTTAGACCACTTAGGACCTACTTAGGAACTCCCGATCCATAGCACATATTCATACACACTGAAATATCAGTGAAATTGCGCCTATTTGGGCTAATAAGCCTGACAGGGTGGGCGTCGCTTATTAAAATTATTTCATATTGTTCCTTAGATTTGTGTTTGTTGTTTTTAAGTGAAGTGGTTTAATGCATCAAACTTCAGTTAGGATTGACAGTTTAATGTGGAATCTTTTTAACCGGTGATCTTTGATTAGTTTTGCTTGGTGTGTTGGCTGGCTTTGTTCGGTCGATTCGCCGAGGGAACGTGTTGGACATCACTACCAAGCACCTATATTTTTACGTTGTGGCACATCCCTACAAACGTCACTACTTCCTGTTTTCTTACTTCGCTAAGATGGCTCAGGCTATGTGTAACCGGGCTAAATTATAAATTAATAAATCCGGATGTATATATTAAAATTAAGAACATTTGTCATTATAAAATAAATAGATATACAAACAAAAGTGGTGTCAATAATAATAAAAGCGTATTTCCCAACAGAAGGTCATCTGAGGGGCATCGCACTGGAAGGAATTACCGCCATAATCCCAGCAGGACCTTGAGATCATCCTCTTCTGCGTCTCATGGTCATTGTGAAAACATAATGACTCTATTTACCCTTGACATTGGCTAAATCATCGCATATACGTAGAATCCATTATTTTTTAAAAGGAGAAGATTTATATATAAAATTTAGTTAATTTAGGAAAGGCACTTATTATTTCTATTTCTAATATTGTGTAAAGCACCATCTTCTGTTAAATTTTAAAACTTATCAGTCACAAAAAGATACAAAATCCTAATATGAAAACAGCGACATCTATTATGTCTTATACGCACTATTAAATGTATTCAAAAAATAGCATTCGAGAAGACCTAATAAATCAAATAAACAAGGATAGATGTCGCTAGTAGCATTTTATGTACAACAATTTGTGAGTATTTTATTACTAGTTTTTAGTCTTTATACGCGAATGTTTTTTGTATAGCTTTTTTGTTTAGTTTTTGAAAGCCATCGTCATCACGGGTCGGACTGAGGTGTTAGTAATTCGAAACAAAGCCCCCTATTACATCTGGGACGGAACTAAGCTCGGCGAAATGTGGGTGTACTAGTTCGATAGTGCGCTTCTGCCTACCCTTCGGGGATACAGGCGTGAGGTTATGTTATGTTAATTCAAAACAGTTTTTGGTAGAATCCATAAAAACTGTTACAATGTATAAGAATTGCGTAAACCTAAAAAATCATATTCTTATACAATTAAAAAAATTGTACTCGTATTTAAAAATAATAAATTTTCATCAATAAATAATACTACGTCATTGTTAGTTTTATATCAGATAAATTTTAAAAACGTTATAATTATGTACAAAGAATTGTAATATCCATGAAACGTATAAAATATTAATTATTTTTTATCTACATAGCTGTTTTTTCTTAGATGATAAATTATTGATCAATAAATTTCGCTACACGTGTAACATCCCGTATGGTCTAGTGGCTAGGATACCTGGCTTTCACCCAGGAGGCTCGGGTTCGATTCCCGGTACGGGAAGCATTGAGCAACATCATTCTTTTTTACTTAAAGACATCAGTCTGAACTTTAGAAGGGTTTCCCATCACTTGTTATAGCATTATGTTTTTTAATAATAATAATAAGGTATTTTAAATTTTCTGATTTAAAAAATATGCTAATCCGTATTGTGTGCATTGGGAGAGGCCAATGTCCAGCAGTGGACGAGTGTAGGCAAGTGGCGAAGGGTCCATACAACACGATTCCTTCCGGTTTACCTTTTCTGAAAATATCTATCAATAAATCGGTATTAATACAAAGAGAAACCAGCATCGGCTTCCCTTTTGGAAAATTTCACCCTTCGCCACTAGTGTAGGCTAATTATGATGATGATGACGATTCAACTGCATCGGTGGCGTAGTTGTATTTCGGTATGACTACCGTCCTGAGGTCTCGGGTTCGATCCCCGGGTCGGGCAAAGTGATATTGGATTTTTCCATATCAGCTCGGAGTCTGGAATTTGTGCCCGATATGGCGATAGGCTCGCCCCCTATCACATCTGGGACGGAACTAAGCTCGGTGAAATGTGGGTGTTCTAGTTCGCTAGTGCACCTCTGCCTACCCCTTCGGGGATACAGGCGTGAGCTTATGTTATGTTATGTTATGTGATGATTCAATAAGTTTAGGTGCTTTTCGGTCCCAACTTGAGTGGTAGAGCCACGCTGTAGATAGTTACGTTACGGCAGGAATGGGCCGGCTCGACCGGTTTGATACCACTGTCTCACAGAAAACCGACGTAAAGTGGCAGCTTGCTGTCGCGTTTCGTTTGGTGAGTGGGATGTCCGGTGGCCCATTTCCCCCTCCCTTTCCCAATCCCTTTTTCCTCCCCTTTCATTCCCTCCTTTTAGGTTGGCAACGCACACATTCTTTTTGTGTCTTGAGTGTCTATGGGCGGTGGAGATCACTTACCATCAGGTGACCCATGACGTTTGCCGGTCTCTGCTGTAAAGAAAAAAAAACTCTTAGACAAATATGGCCAAACCCCAGAAGTGTCGCAACAAAGCATCTCAAACAAATAGCGTTTTAAATACTCACATGCCATTAAAACGTGGGGTTACCGCCACATCTTATATTACTGCAATCTTACTAGTACAAAAAAAACGAGACTATAATAATACTGCTATAAGAGGTGATGGTAACCACCCTGGACCTCACTTGCGCTCGAATGGTCAAACGCTGCTCAACTTTAACGGCTTCCTTTATTGATTTTGGCCATACAATTTTGACAGATAAGGCGGCCTTAAACGACATAAGGCGACCTTAAGTGTATGAACATTCTACGGTTAAAGCCTTAAATATGAAAACATTTTCGACTGCCTCGGTGGCGTGGTGGTATTTCGGTACGACTACGGTTCTGAGGTCTCGGGTTCGATCCCCGGGTCGGGCAAAGTGATAATGGATTTTTCCATATCAGCCCAGAGTCTGGAATTTGTGCCCGATATGGCGATCTGGGGGCTCGCCCCCTATCACATCTGGGACGGAACTCAGCTCGGCGAAATGTGGGTGCTCTAGTTCGCTAGTACGCCTCTGCCTACCCCTTCGGGGATATAGGCGTGAGCTTATGTTTCGCTTATTATTTTCGCTAAGAATAGCCTGTCACTCTTCCTTGGCTTACACTGTAATAGTCACGGGCGGCTCGGCCTCCGGTGGCCCCTACGCTTATGTAACATATTTATGTGACGCCTCCGACGGATAAAAATGAAAGGGACAACCTAGGCACGCAATATTTTAGTATATAAGTAATTTTTTAATTATGTTTATTTTATGGAAGTAAGTTGTTGCCTGACCTTTTTTGGTTTGACAAATAAACTTTTTTCTTTCTTTCTTTCTATAGTTAAAGAAAGAAAGAAAGAAAGAAAGAATTATTTATTGACACAAGTGTGGTGGCGTACAGGTACAAGACGTAGAAACATATAAGGAAAAAGATAAGCGGCGCTTAAGTGTTTTTGTAAGTAACGTCCGAATCCGTCCGGTCAAACGCTATTCAAATTTAACGGCTTCTTACATTGATTTGGGCCATACAATGTTGACAGATAAGACGGCCTTAAACGATATAAGGCGACTTTAAGTGTATGAACATTCGGCGGTAAGTGTATGAACATTTGGCGGTAAGGGGCATACCGCCGAATGTTTATATACTTATATCTTCGTCTTATATCGTTTAAGGCCACCTTATCTGTCAAAATTGTGTGGCGAAAATCAATTTAAGAAGCCGTTAAAGTTGAGTAGCGTTTGACTATTCGGACGATAGTCCTTCACCAAGGCAACTGTTCTTATGTTTGCGGGGAGGGGGGCAGATCAAGTTATATTGGGGTAACCAGACGGGGTAAAGTGTATTTGGTCGAACGCCCTTTGCTTCAAACATGGCCGCATTTTATATTTAAAATAACTTCTATAATGACTAATAATAAATTCTTAAATTAGTATACGAATCAGTGGGATGGTAAATTAAATTACAAAAATATATCTCCTTAACAAATAATTAATATTACAATATTAATTATAATTAATATTACAAACTAAAAATCTATGAATAACCCCACTGTTAAAGAGAAAAGTTGATGTAATAAGGATTATAGAGCACGAATCATAAAGTTGCAGTTTTATTGATAGAAAAATGTAATTAATATAATTGTGGATTAAGTTTGGAATTTCAGATCTTTGTAGAGGCGGCAAAAGTTAAATAGCCTACTGTCGGCAAATGTGTAAATTCGCCACTGCCCACACATATTTGTTTCGGGTCTGGGTGTTATGAGACAGAAAGTCTCTCGTAGTTCCTGATACCAGCGACACAAGACTAGTATCTTAGTGTGAGGTCAGGACTATGTGTGTGTCTATTGGGTTTTATTTATTAATTTATAAAAAAATATTGAAATAAAAATTATATGAAACACTGCACACGCACCTGATGTAACATTAATACAAATATGTTGAATCTCTGATATTGTATTCTGCAGTCCGTCATACAAAAGTCTTTCTTCTTTCTACCTGCCCTTCATCATCATCATCATCATCAGCCATAGGACGTCCACTGCTGAACATAGGCCTCCCCCAAAGATTTCCAGATCGACCTGTTGGAAGCGGCCTGCATCCAGCGACTTCCTGCGACCTTTACCTGCCCTTATCCCACCTTTATGTGGGTCGGCGCAACACACTTTTTGAAGCATGTTGCAGAAATGATTCGGCTAAGTTTTTACGACCGGCTGCCTTCCTGACGTCGACCATCTCTGGAGGATCCAGTCCCGGAAAAATAAAATTAGAAAATTCGCTTAGTCCGACCTGGGAATCGAACCCACGACTCCTGGTCCACAGCCCTGACGCTGCCAGTAGACCAAGGAGTCCGTCATACAAAAGTATAGTCATAAAATGTAGAGCAAACAAAAGCGTAGAGAATGTGTGCAAACAATTCACTAAAGAACCAATATGAAAAACGATGAAAGAACTCGTTATTTGCTGACCTCTCAGATACGAGCGAATGTGGAATAAAGTACTGACGGAAAACTCCATAAGAAAAATCGGAAAACATCACTTTCCGAACCTAGTAATATTGGAAAACAGTTAAGAGCCAAGTTCTATTTTTATACATATTAGAATTAGATAGTATAGATATAGTCGCCTCCATGGTCTAGTGGCAGCATATATGGGCTGTGGACCGGGAAGTTGTGGGTTCGATGCCCAGGTCGGGCAAAGTAAATTTGATAATTGAATTTTCCCGGGACTGTATCAAATGGGGTTGACGTCAGGCAGGCAGCAGGTCGTAAAAACTTAGCCAAATCCTTTCTGCAACATGCTTGAAAGAGTGCGTTGTGCTGACCACACATAAAGGTGGGATAAGGGCAAGTAGAACGATAAGAAATACAATGAGGTGAGTAAACAACATGTGAGTAAGTGATCTCTACAAAATAAATTAACGATAAGGATAAACACATAGCTTCGAAAAGTTCTAGGAATTGGTATCAACTCGATAGTCGATAACATTTTCCGCTATTATTATCTTAGTTTTCCTGTGTGAGCCAAAATTAAAAATTATGGTAAAAAACTTAGAACATAAAACATAAACATAAGCTCACGCCTGTATCCCCAAAGGGGTAGGCAGAGGCGCACTAGCGAACTAGAACACCCACATTTCGCCGAGCCTAGTTCCGTGCCAGAGCGAACTAGAACACCCACGTTTGATCCGAGCCTATCGCCATATCGGGCACGAATTCCAGACTCCGTACTGATATGGAAAAATCAAATATCACTTTGCCCGACTCGGGGATCGAACCCTAGACCTCCGAACGGCAGTCGTACCGAAATACAACCACGCCACCAAGGCAGTTTAAAAACTAAGAAAGAATTAAGAACATTATAAAATGATTATGTAAACCTACTAAAAATTGGCAATATTATTGAATATGATGTAAGAAATTCCTTATCTGTTCCATAATACGCATCTGGAATATAAACTACAAATAACTGATATGAAGATAGTTAACCCAGTTTCCTAACGTTTGTTGGCAACCATACGCCTATTCCAGCGGTATTTCAGTGAGCCATAGAACGATCTTGCTTGGGGCGGGGTCAACGACACCGATCGATAATGCACCCTAGCTGGCAGTTTTGAACAAAAATCTATAACCCCTTTGTATTATGGCAGAAGTATTTGGTATAAAACCTAATAACGTCTTCACTCAAATAAGAGCAATTTGAGTGCGCTATAACAAGAAGCTTACCGCCGAATGTTCATACACTTAAGGTGTCGCCTTATGTCGTTTAAGGCCGCCTTATCTGTCAAAATTTGGTGGAAATCAATGCAAGAAGCCGTTAAAGTTGAGTAGTGTTTGACCATTCGGGCGTTAATGGAGTAATTTTTTAATGCTACGATTTTTTATTTACGCAAGTAACGCTGATCAAATGTACGAAGGAAAAGAAAACTATCATCATTTTTGCAAACTCAATATTCGTAGTAGCCTCCTGTATGTGCGAGGGAGCGCGCTGTATTATGTTCCTCTGTTCTCATACATTTTATTATCCAAATAGGAGCGAGGAGTTGAGAAATGAGAGTATAAAGATTCCAGTATTCATTATATAATATAAGAACACGCTTGTATCTCCGAAGGGGTAGGCAGAAGCGCACTAGATAACTAGAACATAATATGTAGCCGAGCTTCCAGTTTTCGTATAATATATGTATTATTAGTCAACTTGTCAACTTATCCATGTACACAAAAATAAATTACAATTATCCAAAAAGCAGGAACAAAGCTAGATTCATCTACAAAATCATAAATCGTTCCACCTGTACCGGTTGTATATCAGTACTCGGTACTGATAAGAATTTACGAGTCCATTAAACTCAACCATCACCGTTCTTGTAAAAATTGTTCAATGATCTTCTATGCATGGCAAGAAAACGCTATAAATCTTCTTTAAAGGCAGTAAACATCGCTTTCTTAAACAAGAATGGAATGAAGATTTTAAAATCTGAACTGCCTCTAAAATGAGTTCATACACCTGGTTTTAGATTTGATCATTATTGTTGACTCATTTCATACTATGACAAGGCGTTTTTTTTCTATCCGGGCACGGCAAAGTGACTACACTGCACCTGATGGTAAGCGTAGTGCAGTCAAAAAAAAATGGCGACCACTCACATACACTGTGTTTATCAGTGATCGTCAGAATCATGCCGGTCTATTTATGCTTCTTCACACTCCAAATCCGAAGAGGGAAGAAGCAAATCGAGGGGCTTGCAACAAGACAGGCGGGTGACCGATGCAGATACAGGGATACCCCCATACCCGTCTCAACCATCTATCAAGTCATGCCGCATGCCCCTCGAGAGAACCGGAAGTACACTGGCTGATCCTGGAACGCGAACCACTCACGGAGTGTGGGTCACTAAGGCAGGTTTGAGCACCATGTGTACGGGGGTCGCCATCCGGGCGGATACGAATATCCTACCACCAGCGATTTAAAATAATGCTTGATCAAATTCAATTGCTTAATAGATAAAATTTACACTATTGACAGTGTTAAATATAAATATAAACTTTGTCTTTACTTATTTTCGACCGACTTCAAAAAAGGAGAAAGTCCTCAATTCGTCTGTATTTTTTTTTATCTATGTTACGCGATATTTCCGCCAAATGTGGATAGATTTTCAAAATTCTTTTTGTGTTCGACAGAGCTTATTTCAAGGGTGGTCCCATATTATGGTCACGATCGGATTTGAAGTCGATCCGTTAAATTTTTAAACTTGTGATTATTCTTAGTTCATTACTAGTTTTAGTAATGGTAGTAAATTATTCATTAATTAAAAAAAAACTTGCTACCAGCAGCCTGAGCTGAGCAGAAAAATTTCTGACAATCGTAAATGTATTGGAGATCGCAGTAGCCCGAGCACGAAAAACTAATGTAAATGTATTCGAGTTCGCTGCGCACTGATGACGTTTGGTTAAGATTTCATACAAATTTCATAGACGCGCATCGAGCTGAAATACATTTACGGTTGTCAGAAATTTTCGTGCTCAGGCCGCTGCTCACTGATAACATTTGGTTTATTTCATACCAATTTCATAGACGCGCATCGAGCTCGAATACATTTACGATTATCAGAAATTTTCCTGCTGGAGCCAAGGTATTTAATGAGACAAATGTAGGAAGGACGCTCCAGTTCATATAGCCGGAAAGCGGAAACTGAATTTCTTCCAATTCCCCCGTGAGTTCGACATTTTGCTCGTAATTTGGTCCTTCAAGTGGCAACGGAGTGCGGCTATTGGTATATAGGGGCGTACGTATAAAAACAGTTTAACTGAGCAAATGGTAAAGAATAGCCTGTCCCTTTTATTTTCAAACATTGTGACACAAGGAAAAAAGTGACATGCTATTCTAAGCCATTTGCTCAGCTAAACTATTTTTATAAATAAGGCCCATAATATCCAAGCAGATCCATGTTGTAAACAATTTTGCCTGCAGCATGAATGGGACGGCTCAACCAGATTTCTTCCAGGTTATTTTTGGGGATATGACTGTCCTTTGGGACAATTCTGCCAACATCAAGTATGACAAATACACACCCATAAATGAAGAGCATAAATCACTCATACGCGAGATGTAGTTGGTAAAGATTAAGGAGCTAAACTAGATTTTCACCAAAACCGACGACAAAAATTGGCAGCTTACATTTCATACAGTGCGAGATTAATATAGTTCTTTAGCAATTTATTAACATTTTAGACCGACTTCCAAAAAGGAAGAGGTCCTCAATTCGTCCGTATTTTTTATTTATATATCGCGTTATCTTCGCCAAATGTTGACCGATTTTCAAAATTCTTTTTGTGTTCGATAGAGGTACTTTCAAGAGTGGTCCTATATAAATTTGGTCACTATCGGATTTGAAGTCGGACCGTTCAGTTTTTAAACTTGTGATCTATCTAGAAGTTTAATTCTGCACAAAATGCATTATACGAAGATAAATGTAATTCAGTTTGCACTCTGTTGATGAAAGTTCACACAACTCGCGCAATACTTGGAGACATTGGATTAAACACAATAAATGAACAAAAGGGGATTAACTCTAGAATATATCCAGACATCTTTTATTCTATTGAACAATTTAGAAATGTCTCGACTGACAAACTTCGTCGCATTTTGTCTTATTGTTTACAATCAGCATATACTTAAAATGTGAATTCGTTGGTTATATGTGCAAAACTATCACTTCGCAGGATTAATTAAATATTTTTTCAATTTCTAATTTTAACTGATTCATATACGTCGCCAAAAATCGTGTATAGCTTATATTTTGGAAAATGAGCCCAGTGACAGTATGTATCCAGTGTTAGGTTTTCTAGCAATTCCATGAAACATTTACTGGTATTTTATAAATTATACGGAAAATTATAACAACATCTATAAATAATTTAGAACTAAAAGAGCTTTTAGTATAAATTACCCTTTGACTGAGAGATACTCTTTAGCCAGTCTTATTCAGTTTCTCGCTCTGAGCTTTTGCATGTTAATATGCATGTCTACAAACAATGGATGCTAGTTGGATATTTCAAAAGAATATCTACCCAACTAACAGTAGCTATTGTTTTCTTAAGTTTACGCGAATGCTATTCATTGAAATAAAATTATTTTTACGGATTATATCACGATTTGGTTTTAATTTTTATTCCCGACGTTTCGAAGGCTTTGCAGTCTTCGTGGTCACGGGTTGGTTGGTTGTCCAACCCGTGACCATAATTTTAGACCATAATTTTATTTCAATGAGTAGCGATTGTTTTAGAAATCTTCAAAGTAAACATTTGAAGATTTCTTTTTTACACAATGAAGGAAAAGATATGGAAAAACATAACAACTTGAACACACAATACCTACATTAACTTAGCTCTAAATTTAATTTAACTTATTTTGTCGATGGTGTTATAATTTTTATTCGACTGCCTCGGAAGGATGATAATGTTTTTGTAACGCAGTAATTGATAATAACACCGCTAGACGTTAATTATTTTTAAATAGAGCCAACTGCGAAGTTCCTATAATAAATTAACCTCTGGAATGAAATTTTATAAAAGCTAAGCACCTTCTTTTGTTTATAACAGAGACTGGCAAACAAGCATATCGGTCACCTGCTGGTAAGTGATCTCCACCGCCCATAGACACCCAAGACACCAAAAGACTCATGGGTGCGTTGCCAACCTAAAAAGAGGGGGAAATGGGGATTGGGAAAGGGAGGGGGGTAATTGGGCTCCGGAAATCTTACTCACCGATCAAAACTCGACAGCGAGCTGCCACTTTACGTCGGTTTTGTGTGAGGCAGTGGTATCAAACGGGTCGAGCCGGCCCATTCGTGCTGGAGATGTAACTGTCTACAGCGTGGCTTTACCACTCAAAAAATATATCTTAACATAACAACATAACATAAGCTCACGCCTGTATCCCCCAAGGGGTAGGCAGAGGCGCACTAGCGAACTAGAACACCCACATTTCGCCGAGCTTAGTTCCGTCCCAGATGTGATAGGGGGCGAGCCTATCGCCATATCGGGCACAAATTCCAGACTCCGGGCTGATATTGAAAAATCCAATATCACTTTGCCCGACGCGGGGATCGAACCCGAGACCTCAGAACCGTAGTCGTACCGAAATACCACCACGCCACCGAGGTTGTCTTAAATATATCTTAAACGTCTTTAATACGCAAAAAGAAACAAATATATAGCTTATTATTGATTAAATATTAACAGCAGTTACGTATTATTTTCATGTCAATACTGAATATGGAACTGTTGTTATCCAAGAATATCATGAATGCAAATAACCGTATTACGGCACAGTAAAATTACAACCACATAAACAAAAAAGCAATATCCTTAAAACTGTAGACACGAATAATCTGAATAAAAGTGTGTCGACCGATTAGGTATTGTGACAACACGACGTTGACGTTGACAAATGAGGTTGGGCGTCAGAAAAAACATCTAGCGCCTATTTGTACGTCGCGTCTGCGCCTGACCTTGCACCTTGAATTATGGACTTCATGAGTTACGTATGTTGCATAATATGTCGACGGAATTGGCGCTTGAATTTAATGCAGGAGAACATCAATATAAAATACCCTAGATGCACAGTTCTTTGCAAATATCCTCCTAAAAAGTGGTCTCAGGAATAAAACAAAGAAAAAGATCACAAGCTCTAATTAAATAAATACAAATATCACCCTATGCACGTGGTATAAAGTAGCTTTTTAAACGAAATGAGCAATCGTTCTTAAATTTGAATTTTGAAATTTAGAATTCTATCGGCGTCTGACTGTAGGCAAAAGGAGTGCTTAAGCACTCCTTTGCTGTCCCGTTTTCCGAGCGTCAACTATGCATCTAGGGTACATAATATATCGATGCAGGAGAAGGCAGATATTCTGCTGCAGGTTTTGTTGCAATGCGGTTGGAATGAAGGAACAAATAAATTACTTTAACTACCGTGTTTTAAAATTTAGGAGACGCTATCAAGCAAGTTTCTATACAAAAAATGATCTCAAACTTCAGCAACGCAATCTACCACTTATTACAATGCGAGGGCACTCTAGAATGTTCTGTGAATAGTGAAGGATTACGTAATGGCGGGTACACACTGGCCGAACGAAGGCGAACGAATCTATACCTCTTGCGTTCACACAAACAAACTTTCGCTGTTGTGGGAATGAAACAGGCATGATTCGTTCGCCTTCGGTCGGCCCGGTGTAGACGCGCCATAAGACATTTCTATAGCTATCAGAACTAGCTCAAAACGAAAGCTATAAAGGTATCAAACCCATTTTATCTTAAAAACTAAGAGACTGCCTCCGTGGCGTGGTGGTATTTCGGTACGACTACGGTTCTAAGGTCTCGGGTTCGATCCCTGGGTCGGGCAAAGTGATATTGGATTTTTCCAAATCAGCCCGGAGTCTGGAATTTGTGCCCGATATGGCGATAGGCTCGCCCCCTATCACATCTGGGACGGAACTAAGCTCGGCGAAATGTGGGTGTTCTAGTGTGCTAGTGCGCCTCTGCCTACCCCTTCGGGGATACAGGCGTGAGCTTATGTTATGTTATGTAAAAACTAAGACGAATTCTTTCTACTGCTTGGAAAAGTGTTACGCCCCATATTGGAGAGGGATAAATGCAGGAGGTAAAAGATTGCTTAATGCTGCTTGGCGGTAGAAAAAGACCACGGACAAAAAAATATGGAGCGCTAAGAATATTGAAAGTGAAGCAGGGTTTTCGGCTCATCGATCTATCGACACGTAATGGCGGCGACTGAGCGTGTCACGAGTATTAATGTGTGTAGGGCACTTTTGTACAGGCGCGTTTGTGTGCGTGGCTTCTCTGTGGCGTCCGTTTAACTATAGGAGAGATGGTGTCCTACTTTTTTATACGTCCGTGAAAGAGACATTGCGATGAGACCGACCAACATTTTCATATAGGTAATAATAGGTAGAGTTTCACCAGTCTGCCGTTAGATTTTATCGATTGATATTTATTAGTAGCTCTTTATATCCAGAATAGATTCGTGTGGGGAAAATATCGATTCGATAATTTAATTCGCTTCTGCTGGCGTTCATTGTCATCAATTATTAACGTGTGGACGCTCCATTTCATCAAATTATTTACCGTTTATAAGTTCATTCGATTTTAGGTTGAATATGCTGAAAATGGTTATTGGTTAGTAATAGAGTTGATAAATTAATAAATAATAATAAATAACACCCAACAGTCACACACATAGTCGTGACCCCATACTAAGATACTAATCTTGTGTCGTGGGTATCAGGAACTACGAGAGACTTTCGGTCTCACAACACTCAGACTCCAAACAAATATCAGTAGGCCATACAAACATTTGTCTCGGTGCGGGGACCGAACCCGCGGCCTCTCGCTTCACAGCCGGCTATTTGCCGGCTGCGCCACGGAGGCTGTCAAAATTCACCGCATCATTAGTCTAACGACAACGTAGTTACGAAAATCACAATTTAGGTTTGAATTCTTTAACACCCAACAGTCATAGACTAAGTTACAAGTCTTGCCTATCAAGTATCAAGAACTAGTATCAAGAACTAATATCAAGAACTAGTATCAAGAACTAGTATCAAGAACTAGTATCAAGAACTAGTATCAAGAACTAGTATCAAGAACTAGTATCAAGAACTAGTATCAAGAACTAGTATCAAGAACTACGAAAGACTTTCAATCTCACAACACCCAGACCGAAACAAATATATGTGGACCACACAAATATTTCTCTCGGTGCGAGAATCGAACCCACTCTCCCCCGCTCATCACCCATCTCGATTCAAAGCAGGCTACCCGTCCACTACGTCACGGAGGCTGTCAAAATATCTTTAAATCGATGAATAAAACTTAAAAACCCAACTTCAAATAGTATACATATTTCTAGTTTCTCTTTTACATATTAGAAACTTACTTCATCATCATCATCATCATCGTCATCATCATCATCATCAGTTTATTTATTAGTATACTATTCGGAAAAGGTAAGCCAGAAAGAATCGTATTATATGGACTTTACACCACTGACCACTGACAAAGGGGAATTACGCGTAGGTCTTAAAATTTTCCACATTATCAAAGAATATGCCACTGTAAAATAGACTTTATTTACGTGGGTGAAAGCGGTTAGAATAATAAAGTTCATAATTAACCTCTATAAAACCCTTTTCAAGTAATTTAATGTCAGTTCCGTTGTAATGGCTTTGTTTTCTGTAATAAAAGTACATGCGTAGGACGGCCCAACATTATTCCTTAATTATACTTTATCTAAAAGGTATTGTAGGTGTATTCAATAAGAGTATCTTAATAATGGCGAAAATCGCCTCCTATCACATCTAGGACGGAGATAAGGTCAACAAATGTACCCATGCGATTTTCGCCATTGTTATTTGTGCTGACTGCCTCGACTGCCTCGGTAATAGTCTACTGTGGTTGCGTATAAAAACAACAATCACGAAAAACTATAATATTACAAACAATATTATAAAAGTTCAATAAATACAAATAAAGTTAATCTTTGTTTGTAACAAACAAATAAATTGAGAATTCGGATAACTTATTCGATTTGTACAATTGGTTTCAAAATAACTTAGCAAATATCTTGAATTTCATTTCGTAAAAATGATATTAGAAGATATATTAAAGTAGCATCGCTCTATCAATTTCGTATTCGAATAATCGAAAGTTATTTAGATATTCAATCGATAAGAGCCGATGCCAATGACAGACTACAATTAATTGAAGAAAGAAATATTCAAATACATGAAACTAAAAATAAATTTCATTACCGAATCTTTAAATACGATTTCGAACATGTTTAAAAACTTAACGGACCGACTTCAAATGCGATCGTGACCAAATTGATATGAGACCACCCTTGAAATAAGCTCTATCGGATACAAATAGAATTTTGAAAATCGGTCCACATTTGGCGGAGATATCGCATAACATACCGAAAAAAATACAGATGAATTGAGGACCTTCTCCTTTTTGGAAGTCGATCGATTAAATGGATTTAATGTTGACGTCTTTGGTTGACGTGTTTTTGGGTTGACATTAAATGGTAAAAAGTTTTGGTACCTACTCACTTAGCCCTTGTAACAAAAACGAAATCATAAAATATTTATTAAAAAATGCTCTGGGATTATATTCCTTATCAACCGACACCATTAGTGATTCAATTTTTTTTTTGCAAAATAGGATGCATTTGAAATTAAAGCTAATGAAATGGACAATGCAGAACAAATCATTACATCTCACGCTTTAGAAAAAATCGGAGCGGTAGAAATCCTGAAGCCTAAACTTCCTATCATTTAGTAATTGGTAACTAACTAAAGCGTGGCTGTAGCAGTTCATTTCCTATTCGTCAACCTCCTGGCGCAGCGGGCGAGTAGCCGGCTGTGAAGCGAAAGGCCGCGGGTTCGATCCCCGCACCGAGACAAATGTTTGTATGGCCTACAGATATTTGTTTTGGGTCTGGGTGTTGTGAGACCAAAAATCCCTCGTCGTTCCTGATACCCACGACACAAGACTCGATCTTAGTGTGGGGTCAGGACTATGTATGTGACTGTTGGGTGTTATTTATTTATTTTATTAACAAGTCAATCATCATCATCAGCCATAGGACGTCCACTGCTGAACATAGGCCAAAGATTTCCAGATCGACCTGTTAGAAGCAGCCTGCATCCAGCGACTTCCTGCAACCTTTATCAGGTCAGTTGCAAGTTGAACTGGCATTGGGCAGGGCACATAGCTCGTAAAACTGATAGCCGATGGGGCAGAAAAGTTCTCGACTGGAGACCACATACCGGCAAGCGCAACGTAGGACGTCCACCTACAGGGTGGACCGACGACCTGATAAAGGTCGCAGGAAGTCAAAATATACCAGCATAAAAACATCTCTCGAAATTGACGTGTGAAAAAAATAATCCATATTCAACGGACGGCATTACGCAACGCTTATTTATACAGCACAGAGAGATCTCGCATAAATACACGACGTCCATGTTTCCAACTTCCAGAAGAGTGGACGCAAGGGGTGGCACGGGCGGAGAGTTCAGGGGGACGAGGGCTTTCCGAAACAACTGGCACGGAACAGGCCTCCGCTTATAGACTCCTATTTACATAATCTGACGGGACGTACAAAGTACAGTCACGCGTATAAGTAAAATAAAGTAGTTAAATAAAATATCAAGTGGTAGAGCCACGCTGTAGACAGTAACGTCTATAGCACGAATGGGCGGGCTCAACCGGTTAGATACCACTGTCTCACAGAAAACCGACGTAAAGTGGCAGCTTGCTGTCGCGTTTCGTTCGGTGAGTGAGATTTCCGGTGGCCCATTTCCCCACTCCCTTTCCCAATCCCCTTCCCTCCCCTTCCATTCCCTCCTTTTAGGTTGGCAACTCACCCATGATTATTTTTGTGTCTTGGGTGTCTACGGGCGGTGGAAATCACTTACCATCAGGTGACCCATCTGCTCGTTTGCCAATCTCTGCTATAAAAAAAAAAAAATAACACCCAACTGTCACATACATAGTCCTGACCCCACACTAAGATCGAGTCTTGTGTCGTGGGTATCAGAAACTACGAGAGACTTTCGGTCTCACAACACCCAGACCCGAAACAAATATCTGTGGGCCACACAAATATTTGTCTCGGTGCGGGGATTGAAACCGCGGCCTCTTGCTTTACAACCGGCTGCTGGCCCTCTGTGCCACGAAGTGACGAGACATCAATAATTGTATATCGTCGAACTCCTGGTTCAGAGGCAGCATGTATGGTGTGGATCGGGAGGTACTGGGATCAATTCCCGGGTCAGGCAAAGCGATTTTTGCAGTTTGATTTGCCCGGGAGTGGATCTTCTGAGGGAGGTGGACGTCAAGCAGGTATCCGGTCATAACACTAAGTTCAATTATTTCTGTGACATGCTTGAGAAAGTGTATTACACCGACCTTATCTTGAGGTGGGATGAGGGAAGTTAGAAAGAAAATCAAATAATCGTATAAGAAATCTATTCTTATACTCACCTTGTATTTGATGAATAGCAACCGATTTATTATACATATACAATACATGATCTAGGTTTATACTTACTTAGTTTACAAATAACTCAGTTTTCTCTGAAGATTTTGAAATCTTACGAAATTTATTAACAAGTTTATCTAGCCTATGTACTATTCCAGCGGCCCGAGCAGGAACATTTCTGATGATCGTAAATGTATTCGAGCTCGCTGCGCACTAGTGATATTTGGTTGATATTTCATACAAACATAGATGCGCATCGATCTCAAATACATTTACCAGTGTCAACAATTTCCCTGCTCGTGCCGCAGATAAATAATCTATCTCTGTGCCAGATTTCCTCCAGATTCAGCCATCGTGGTGTGAATGAGTAACAAACACCCATCCAAACTTTCGCATATAGATATAATAGTAGTAAGATTTTGTGTGCGACAGTACACAGTGGTGTGACTCAATTGACGCACTGTGTGCGACGCTTTATTAAACGATTCTAGGTCTATCTACCACTTTGTTCACTTTGCAGTTTTTAGGGTTCCGTACCTCAAAAAGAATAAACGGAACCCTTATACAAACACTTTTATGTATACTACTAGACTGGCTGTTCGATACATAGAATGTGCGCACTAACTCTCTGTTAATCGACCTCAACTCATTATAGAAATCTGTTCTTTTCCTTAGACGTGAAACGTCAAACACTCGCCGTCATGTGCCACAATTTTACTTCGAAACAGCTTGTCTAGTAAATACATAGAAGTCTTTGCGCTTATAGGATCACTTTGTTGTCCGTCTGTCAAGACCCTTTTTCTCAGAAACGCGTGGAGGTATCGAGCTGAAATTTATATCAAATACTCAGGTCTACTGTCCCTTGGAGCTGTGAAAAAATCAAACGTCTAAGCCAACGTAATCAAACGATATAGCCGTTTATGCCGCAAATTTTCGACACTCGCAAGGGAATCAAAACCTACAGGGTACTTCCCGTGAACTCAGAATCTTGAAATTTGGTACGAAACAACCTCTTATATAGCACAGATAAAGGAAAAATTGTGAAATTAATTATACACCTACAAACGTTTGTACGGAACCCTCTGTGCGTCAGTCCGACTCGCACTTGGCCGGTTTTTTTACTATTATAACATAATTTCTACATAGCATACTTTCATTATGGATGTCCACCTACAAGGTGGACAAACGACCCAACAAAGGTCGCAGGAAGTCGCTGGATACAAGCCGCTTCCAACAGGTTAGTTTGGAAATCTTTGGGGGAGACCTATGTCCAGCAGTGACGTCCTGTGAAGAAGTAGAAAAAAAGAATGTGATCTATATAAAGAATTTTCTGGAGACATATTCCCAATTTGATTTTTTATTGTTACAATCCAAAGACATTCAACAGTATATAGACGGGACAACAGCACAAAACTTGTGATCCAAAAGTTATGACCCAGTGGTCATAAGTCGCTCAATTTATTTGAAATATACGCGCGCCAGGACGGCCAGCGAAATAATATTTAAAGAATAAACTTATCTTACGTGATTAACCATTCACAAAATATTCTAGGGTGTAAATTGTAATAATCGCCCTCGCATTGTAACAAGTAGTTGATGGCGGTACTGAAGTTTGAGATCAATTTCTTTGTATGGAAACTTGCTTGATAACCCCTCTATAGTTAGTAACATTAACGCCCGAATGGTCAAACGCTACTCAACTTTAATGGCAGCTCACATTGATTTCCGACATACAATTTTGACAGATAAGGCGGCCTTAAACCTACATAAGGCGACCTTAAGTGTATGAACATTCGGCGGTAAATCTCTTTGTTACAATCCAAATTTAAATAAAGCTAGAATACAGAAACAAAACTCACACGATATCAGCGTACAAAAACCCACGATCCAATCCAGAGACTCTTCAGTGTTTAAACCAAGATAAATCTTCCATTTCAATTTGAAGCTTAGAAGGACGGTGTCTCCGACCATTACTTTTATCAGAGTATCAACGTCGGGTACAGTGAAAAATCGCTGAGAGAAATATTTTTTTAAAGACCCATTTAGATAGAACGATGTCATCATGTATAAATAAATAAATAAATAACACCCAACGGTCACATACATAGTCCTGACCCCACACTAAGATATTAGTCTTGTGTTGTGGGTAACAGGAACTTCGAGAGACTTTCGGTCTCACAACACCCAGACCCGAAACAAATATCTGTAGGCCATACAAACATTTGCCTCTGTGCGGTCGAATCCGCGGCCTCTCGTTTCACAACCGGCTCGCAACTCGCCCGCCGCGACACGGAGGCTGTCGGTATACGAGACGAGATAACAGAAAACGCAATATATGTATGTAGACGACATGCCATGGACTTTGAAAATAAGAATGTCAGTAGCCCGAGCACGAAAAACTAATGTAAATGTAAACTTGCTGCGCACTGATGACATTTGATTAATATTTCATACAAATTTCATAGACGCGCATCGAGCACGAATACATTTACGGTTGTCAGAAATTTTCCTGCTCGGGCTTCAGGAGTGGTCTCGTAGACGAGTTTTCTATGCCATTACCGTGACAAACACGCGATAGAATCGCAGAACAAAGGCTCTTGTACGAGAATCTTTGAGTCAAAGCTATGGAAGAGAAAAAATGTCTTAAAAAACTTAGACCAAATATTGCTCCATTCGGACTCAGGGCCTCGTTTAGATTTCAATGGATCCCTATAGAAGCCCTGTCAGAATAATAAAATCGGTAACTATGCAATAAATATTTTTGGAGGCGATATCATAACATAACATAAGCTCACGGCTGTATCCCCGAAGAAGTAGGCAGAGGCGCACTAGCGAACTAGAAACCCACATTTCGCCGAGCTTAGTTCCGTCCCAGATGTGACAGGGGGCTAGCCTATCGCCATCATCATCATCACCATCATCAGCCATAGGACGTCCACTGCTGAACATAGGCCTCCCCCAAAGATTTCCAGATCGACCTGTTGGAAGCGGCCTGGCATCAGACACAAATTCCAGACTCCGGGGCTGATATAGAAAAATCCAATATCACTTTGTCCGACCCGGGGACCGAACCCGAGTCGGATGAGGTCCTGAGACGGTAGTCGTACCGAAATACAACTACGCCACCGAGGCAGTCATATACTTCTATGTTATGAAAAACCTTATGAATTTAATTAAAGATTACGTGATTGTATAAAATGTTTACTAATAAAATTCTCTGCTAAATCCACGTAATGTTTAGAACAGTTTGATCCATTCGCAGATTCGCATAATTTCTTTTTACATCGATGCAAGCATAGCTAACAGGTGCAAGTTTATTTTCGTGCACACGAAAAACAGTCTCATAACATTTTTATTTATACACTGTCTACTGTGTACACGCAAACGATGTAGAAATAGATTTGTCAGTGTATTTACGTTCGTCATGATGTGATTTCCTGCATTCCCAACAAGGGGTGCTATTATTAACGCGGCTTCATTTAACTCAACATGTGCGAGATGTTTTCTTTCGTTAAAATGATATTTGGCCGTGGAAAGATTCATCATCATCATCATCATCAGCCATAGGACGTCCACTGCTGAACATAGGCCTCACCCAAAGATTTCCAGATCGACCTGTTGGAAGCGGCCTGCATCCAGCGACTTCCTGCAACCTTTATCAGGTCGTCGGTCCACCTTAAAGATTATATGTTGTGAAATGTTAAATGCTCCAAAAAGTTAAGAACATAATTTTGATAATAGACTTATGTATAACGACATGTGCGAGATGTATTTTTACTTTTGTTTTTTGGTCGTAGTACAGATTATATGTTCGAAAATGTTGAATGCTTCAAAAAGTTATGAAGCTAAAGTTAATAATAGACGAATATTTATCACCTAATAAAATAAAATCAGACTGAGCTAATGATCTAAATTAATAAGGAAACTACATGTTTAATATATAAATTACCAATCATCAAAAAATTTGCCGTGTTTTATACTTAAATTTGTTTTATATTTACAAAAAATCGAAACTGTAAATAAAATATCTATAGTAGATTCTTCGAAAATTTGCTCTCAGTACAATACTCCAAGATTGTTTACTATTGTCCGTATATCGTAGAAACTTTAAAGGAAGCTTTAGTGTTAACCCGACAGGAATACCAATAAAACGAACGGATCATAGCACAAATTGAGCAAAACTAAACAGTGTAATTCAATGAAACTCTCGATTTCAACATAATTGCTAGCATAATTACTTCTTTTTTATAGCAGAGACTGACAAACGAATAGATGGGTCACTTGTTAGCATTGGTGATACAGTATTATCATTTTATTAGTTGTTGCTCGCGACTTAGTTCGCATGAATATCTCACGGGAACCGTATGTTTTTCCGGGATCAAAAGTGACCTATGTTACTCGCAGAAACTAGATTTCCACAGGTGAAAGAATTGTTAAAATTGATTTCGTCGTTTTTGAACCTATTCATTACAACACTCAAGAAATCAATTTTTGTCTCTTTATAATATTTAGTATGGGGGTGTAAGTGAAATCTATCTTTGAAAATGCTGTAGGCTTATTAAAGAAATTTTGTTATTATTCCGTTTCTTTAAAAATAGTTCATATAATATTTCTTTCTTTGCAACTGAGATCAATAATTTCAAAAGTGGTTTTTAGACTGTTAAAGTTGTTGAAAAATGATGAACTACTACTAGTTGTATTAAATATAATTCGATCGTCTTCCAGATTATTCAAAACTTTAATCATGCAAATACTCACAGAAAACCGATGTAAAGTAGCAGCTTGCTGTCGCGTATCGTTCGGTGAGTGAGATTTCCGGTGGCCCATTTCCCCCCTCCTTTCCCAATCCCTTTTCCCTTTCCTTCCATTCCCTTAGGTAACACACCCATAATTCTTTTTGTATCTTGGATGTCTATGGGCGGTGAAGATCACTTACCATCACTACCCATCTGCTCGTTTGCCAATCTCTGCTATAAAAAAAAATCTAACAAAGGTAAAACAAAATAATATGTCGATTGTCTTCTTATTACTCCCCTGAGTCGAATCTTCGCAAATAGGTCGTCGATTCGTCGATTAAACTTATTTATTTAACAAACATTACATTAATTGAAACAACCGCTTATGTACGACTGTAATTATGTATGTAATTCAATTGTTTATTTCAACACAGTTTAAACGTCTATTTCCGTTTGATAATAAAGTGTGTGTAGATTTCACTGACTTACAGGAAACACGAAGTGATTTGAAAGATGCGGGAACAAGAAAAAATACAATTTAAACATGAACATTAAACTGAAAATTATACAAATCAGAATGTTATATTAGTTAGCGTTAAAGTAACTTTTGCCTAACAACATCTTCATTAATGTTTTGGTTGCATATTCTGTTCGAAACATTGTGCAATTCTTTGGTTTCTTTCAGCTGTGTCCATTTTCGCAGCTGAGGCTCTTAACGCCTCTAACGAATTATATACGCGTCTGCTCAAGTCGGGAGCAGCAAGGGCCAGTAAATTTAAGGTCCTCTGTAGTACCGACGGTACCACAGTTTGTAGACCAGAAGCTATGTTATCAGCCATACGCTGTCTATGCTCGTCACTTTCTAATATATTGTAGTAGAATTCATTAGCAGGTTCCAAATCAACAGCTTGACGTTCCAAAATCACCAATGTCTCTTTCGGACGAGATTCCTCTACATACGGTATAGGGCCATTGAATGTGTTTGGGAAATAGTTTGGTGCGTCCTTCATATTATCTCGCACGGGAGGATTACCATTCCGATTGTATGTCTTCTCATATTTAGGCATGTTGACCTCAATTCTGTTGTGGTTTACTCCTAATCGGTAGTTTTGAGCGTCAGGGTAGAACATCCTACGACCTTTGAACATAAAGTCCACTGGTCCTGATATACCGGGCACTAAGTTAGCTGGATTGTATGCACCTTGCTCGTTATCTTTGAAATTATTATCAGCATTACGGTCAAAAACAATGCGGCCAATTGTTACTGTTTTAAATGTGCCTCTTTTCCATAATCGGGTTACATCGAAGGGATTAAAATCAGTATGCTTTATATCATTCAGTGACATTACCTCCATTTCTACCTTCCAAGATGGATAGTTCTTCTGCGCAATAGCATTATACATATCTCGAGTGAAATAATCTTGATCCAATGCACCGATCGCCATAGCTTGTGAAGAAGTTAGATTCTCCAAGCCCTGTTCTGTCAAGAAGTTAAACTTGACATAGTACCTGTCGCCATGATTATTATAAATTTCATACGTATGATATGGGAATACGTTCATCTTTCTATAGCCGTTTGGAATACCTAGATCTGATAGTAGCCATAACATTGCATGTAACGACTCGGGTCTGTTAGTAACGAAATCCCAAATTGAATTAAAATCATACAAGTTTGTACGTGGATTTCTTCTCAAAGCCCGTATGAAGGGCCCAAACAGAATCGGGTCTGTATAAAAGTACACTCGTGGTTGTAAATTTAGGAAGTCCAGATTTCCTTCTTTAGTGTACATTTTTATAGCTAATCCTTTTACATCTCTCACCAATTCTGGCCCACCGAGATTCTGTACCGATGTAGAAAATCGACCTATTAGTGGTGTTTTCTTCCCGATTCCATTGAAGACGTCAGCCTTTGTATATTTAGATACATCATGAGTTACTTCAAAGTAACCAAATGTGGCCATTCCTTTGGCATGTACTACGCGTTCGGGTATTCTTTCTTTATCAGCATGCATTGTTTGGTCAATGTGAAAATTCTTGTTAAATATATCCGTGTTTACTGTTACCATATCCCTTATCTCTACAGGTTCACCCGAGCTAGTTGTCAACAATCCTATGGGTTTCTGAAATAATAAAACAAAAGAGTCTCCACATTTGTACAATCAATTATGGACAATATTATGCTGATTATATTTTAGTCGGTTACAAAGACAGAGGAACAGACAATCCACCAGATGGTAAGCAGTTAAGGTCAGAAATTAGTCTCAATAAAAAAAAACTCTTCATTACTTTGAAATAAAGCACCGTCTATAAAAATAACCGTTTGCATTTGTATTTGCATTTGCATGCAACATTTGTATATTATTTTGGTGGCAGAAAGATTACGCAATAATAAATATAATAATCAGTCACAGGATGTCTACTGCTGAACATAGGCGTGTCCCAAAGATTTCCAGATAAACCTCTTGGAAGCGTCCTGCATCTAGCGACTTTCTGCGACCTTTATTAGCAGTGGACGTCTTGTGGCAGATGATGAAATATAATAATATAAATTATACATACTGGATGTTCATCCTTAAATTCCTGCAACTGTCGCGACGCCGGATCTAAGGTATAGTTATCATAGTAGTAACCTGATACTTGCTGTATCACTAAAATCGCCAAGACACGCCCTAACCACTCCATCGTGCCAGACGTAATGCAATCGTTCATCAAGTTTCACTTATGTTAAACTCCTAATTATATATGATCGGGGAAATTAAGGATGTTGCAAAAACCTAATACCACAAAATTAATATTGATTTATAAATACTCTTAACAAATTTTTAAATAATTCAGTCACGCAATACTCACGTTTTAATGATTAAAATGAAACATCCCCAATTTTGAGCCATTATTTTAAATACCTGAAACGACCATTACTCCCAACATTAGATACGTGTATATGTGCTATTAAATAAACAAGGTGGTCAATGGTGTGGTGGAAATGGTTTTGGCAAATAGAATATTTAAAAAAAAGAGTGGTAGAGCCACGCTGTAGACAGTTGCGTCTACAGCACGAATGGGCCGGCTCGACCGGTTTGATACTGCTGTCTCACAGAAATCCGATGAAACGTGGCAGCTCGCTGTCGCGTTTCGTTGGATTAGTGAGATTTCCGGTAGGACAATTCCCACGCACCTTTTCCTAATCCCTTTTTCGTCCCTTTCCATTACTTCCTTTTAAGTTTGCAACGCACCCATGATTCTTTTTGTGCATTGGGTGTCTATGGACGTGGAGATCACTTATCATCAGATGACCTATCTGCTGGTTTGTCAGTCTCTGCAATAAAAAAAAAGAATAATAGACATTACACCTGGTGGCAAGTGCACAGATCGTTGCAGGGGTGCGTTTCAGTGGACGGCCCAAAAAAGGCTGGCTGGACATTCTGGAGAAGGATATGGACCCAAAGGTCTCGCTATGGACGATGCTCAAGTGGAAGCGGTTAAGTAGGAAGACGGACAATGGCAGAAGGCCGAGATAACGCCAGGTAGAAAGAAAGACACCTGGTGGTAAGTGCAGTGACGAACAAAGAAACCAGCAACCATTAATAAACAAAAGCAAATCAAATAATGAGTTTATCGCTGGTCACAAAATCATGCCGGTCTATTTATGCTTCTCCACACTTCAAAGAGGGTGGATGCAAATCAAGGGGCCTCCAACAGGACAGGTCGATGACCGGTGTAGACACAGGGATGTACCCCTATACCAGTCCCGAGAAACCATCTCGTCATGTCGCAAGCCCCTCGAGACAACCAGATATACTCTGGCTGATCCTAGAATGCAATCCACACTAGACTATGGTAGGTTTAACACAAATGGTAAAGAATAGTCTGTCACTGTTTTCCTTGTGTCACATTGTTGGAAAATAAAAGTTTTTTATAAGAAAGGTCCTATGTATGCGCTAGGCATTATGAAAGCCAATACGAATATAATACCACCAGTATTGTATAGAAATGTTTAATACTACCAATTGAAATACAAGCAGTGTTATTACGAATTCAGTGTATCAGATTTTTAACCTTACGTAGGTTCGTGGGCACCAAACTGAGTGTCTGCTACACGTTTTCTTTTCATATTCCTTCTACCTGTGGCCTCCGCAGCAGCTCTTGCTATCTCTACTGCCACAGTTATGCACTTGCCTGAATCTTCGTCAATAATATGCAATAACTTGATACCTCTTTCGAATACAGGCGATAGTACAAGGTTATCTTTGTGTTGTTCTTAATCTTTGAGGAACAAAGACCTTATTTATTCCTCGTTTTCCTATACTTCATTGTTATAGAAATGTAATAAAAGTTCCAAATCTGCATGTCTTTCGAACAATAATAGTTTATCAGTTTGGCCTAAACTTAAACTTAGAATCTTGGAAGTAGTGGATTACTTGTACCAGGAACTCATAACAAACGAAAAGTTAGTAGCAACATTTATATTCGCCACTAATTGGCCTATGGCTTCTCTGGGAAGGAATGGATGGGGTATGGGTATGACAGTCTCAAACATGATATATGTAATGAAAGCAGAGATGGAAAAATGAATAATAAAAAATTCAGTTATATTTTCAGATATTTTTCATAGAAATATGTATACTTATAATACTTCGTCAGCCAAAATTAAATTACGGAGGCAATAAATAATACAAACCATGGCATTTATTACTCAATTCATATAAATAATATGCTCTGACAATACAAAACTTACGATTATTATAAACATTAGAATAACACTTCAATAAATATGAAACTTAAATAAAATTAAACGTTGTCACACGTAATAAATATTAAAACATAACATTGGAAACATCTTGTAACTAGATATTTTATCCTTTTCTTAACTTAGGTAAAACTCTTGATATATTAGCTGCTGTCCAAGATGCTTCCAAACGCATTGTGACACGCTTCCCTAAATCTGAATCAATGAGATACATAAAATTAATAACCCTTTGCAGAACTGGAGGAGTAACTTCTACTAAAGACAGGGCAACGTTGTCAATCATCCTTTGTCTTTCAATATCAGTTTTAAGTATATTCTTATAAAAATGGGCATGAGGTTCAAGATCTACTGCATTGCTGTGTAAAACAATCAATTTTTGACTCGGTCTACTACGATCCACATACGGGGACGGTCCGTTGTAAGAGTTTGGATAGTAATTAGGAAAGTCCTTCATATTATCACCCAAAGGAGGGACTCCATCTCGATTGTATGTCTTCGCATATTTAGGACAATTCACTTCAATGTTATTAAAATTGCTTCCCAAGCGATGAGTTTGACCGTGATGGTAGAATAGTCTTCGCGCTTTAAACACGTAATCTACTGGGCCTGGAATTCCGGGCACTAAATTGCCAGGGTTGAAAGCACTTTGTTCTACAACCTTGAAATAATTATCTGGATTTAAATTTAAAACTAACCGACCTACTTGTACAGTTTCATAAGTACCATTCTTCCACAACCTGGTGAGGTCAAACGGGTCGTAATCGGCTTTCTTTATGTCAAGTAGGCTCATTACATCCATCTCGAGTTTCCAAGCAGGAAAGTTTTTCTCAGCAATAGCGTTATATAAGTCTCGAGTATAATAATCTGGGTCACGACCTGATATTTCTGATGCCTGCGCCGATGTCAGGTTTGCTAAACCTTGCTCGGTTCTAAAGTTAAATCTGACGTAATATCTCTCGCCATTTTGATTATTTAACTCGTACGTATGGACTGGAAATGCATCCATCTTTCGATATCCATCTGGCACTCCGTAATCTGCTTGGGTCCATAAGTATCCATGAAGGCTTGAAGGTACCGATGTTAAGAAATCATATCTAGATGTGACATCGTTTAGGTTAGTCCGTGGATTCTTTTTAAAGGCACGAACTAAGACACTGAAATAGAGTGGGTCTCTGTATAAATAAACTGGTGTTTGGATACAAATCAAGTCAAAGTTTCCTTCTTTAGTGTAAAACTTTACGGACATGCCCTTCAATCCTCGGGCGAGGTCCGATCCTCCCAAACTTTGCAATCCTTGCGAGAATCTGACTAAAACAGGAGTTTGCTTTCCAACGTCATTGAATAAATTAGCCTTTGTATATTTAGAGATATCGTTTGTTACAGTGAAGTAGCCGAGAGCTCCAGTGCCTTTGGCATATACTGTTCGCTCCGGAATTCTTTCAGTAGCAAAATGCATAGACAGATCTAGATGAAGCGGGTTTGCAAATAAGTCAGAATTGGCTGTGACTGTATCTCTTATTTCTGCTGGACCTCCGGCGCTCGTCGTCCATAATGTAGGATTCTGGAAATTGAAATTAAACTTTAATTTTCAAATAAGTATTATTACAATCATATGCCCAATTTAAATCGAGAGTTCCTCATACCACATAGGTAATACATAAAAAATGATATCACGATACAAGGCCAAGTACATCAATATAAGTTAATGCAGCCTCTTCAAAACAATTTTCTGCTATTTACTCAAAAAAGTCACACGAGTATCTTCATTGTTATTGAGCATTAGAAATGACATACCTAAATGGATACCTAAAAATAGCATAAAAAAACATGTGTGGGTTTTCGATCTATATATTTAACATGTGGATAATTATTGTCAGTCGTGCGTCACCATGTTTGCCCTCAAGTCGGGCGTAGGTGTCTTGTCAAAATTGTATTCACATGTTACCTAATCTTACATTGTGCAATAAGGGAAAAATACGCTTTTTTATCAGAACACGCCAAAGTAACACTACATCCGCTGGTAAGCGCTGTGTACAGGTAAATGGTGTTATAAAAATACCCATTCTGACCTAGGAATCGAACCCAGGACCTCACGATTCACAGTCCGTATACGCTACTACCAACCAAAGAAGCGACGTAAAAACCTTCCGTACTTATTGAAAATATTATTATAACCTTTCTGCCTGGCGTTATCCCGGCCTTCTGCAAGAGTCCACTTTCCTACTTAAACGCTTCCACTTCGCCCCATCTTGAGCATATTACCTCTATTATAATATCCACATTAAATTATAATAATCAATACATACCGGATTTTGTAACTTAAAGTCAAGTAATTGGCGGGCCGAAGGCGATACTGTGGTGTTATCATATTGAATCCTTATACATTCCACAACGCACACAAAAATCAACGAAACAACAGCTATACGCATGTTAGTATTACGTGTTAAGGATAATTTACATGCATATTGGCTTTATATAGTCATAATTATAATGATTACAGCGATACAGTCAGAAAATAGAGTTATATTTAATTTTATATTGTATGAAATTAATTTGTATAGTAAAACATATAATACTAGTTATAAAATAATAAACAGATGTAATTGAGTAATAAATAAATATTCTAGATAATTACTAACTTACAGTGCGGGCAAATCATTCCAAATCGTTAGTAATAGTTAAAAGGATTTAAAAGCAAGCATTTTTATATGGTATTTATTAAGCGTCAGTACTAAAGACAGAACGGATTACGCAGTGGCGGCGCTAGGCGTCGGGGACGTCGGCGAGCACCGACGGACTCACGCCTAGGGGATCTCGCACCCGCCCTCGATTGTAAGAGCACATCATCGGATAAAATTGCCAATATATTTTGGCGAAAAAATCAAGGCCCCTCGTAAAACTAATGTCATCATCATCATCATCATCAGCCTATACCCGTCCACTGCTGGACATAGGCTTCTCCCAATGCACACCATTGAGCTCGGTCTTTAGCTCTTTGCATGTCAAGCTCAAGCTAATGTCGTGATGTTCAATTTTGGTCTAGCGCCGCCACTGCGATTACGGCAAGATACATAATCTTTTAGGAGTATAAATCATGGAGTCAGGAGTTATGAGGTACTTTCAATCCTACATGCTGCGTCATAGTCTGACATTAATTATGTAGAACATTTTCATCTACATTAATTTAATCCAAAGTAAATTAATTTTCATCAACCATTTATGTATACAATAATTAAATTAATTTCATCACCGATATTACATCAATCAAGATTCCAAAAATCGCATGATTCAAGAATATATTTTTCGACGGTATTTCGCTTTAATTAATACAGCGGTAGAATCCGTTAAATTAATGATAATGTTAACAATTAGAAAAGGAAACGCGTGCTGAAGATTGAACTGTATTTACTAAGGTAGGGTTAGAGAAAACTTGGGCTTAACGTACAATATTTCTGCGGTCATACATATTATGTTTTACATATACAATTACCCCAATTTAGTTTTGAGGAACACCTTTTATAGTTGAAATAATTTTCAATTTTAACATGTAATTTTCGGTTATTCGAATTACATGACGTCCTACTCCTGCAACGTTGATTCCAAATATTTGTAGACTAAGTATGCCTACAGCTCAAAAATTCCATTTCCATTCAATCATTAAGTTAGTTTTCTGATCCTAGTAAATAAGGATAATTATTAGGTTTTAGATTTTTTAGTTCATTAGCCATCTAGGCCTCCTGTCATTGTTCTATATGCTAGATTCTAGAACAATACGACATAGTGTCGCGACATTTACGCCGGCCAAATTTTAAACGTATTTATTGTATGTGGCTGCTAATCTGATACCATGGTCCGACGTAGTTTGTAATCTTACAATATCTATTTCTATCTATGTCTGTACTCAAACTACTTTTGACACAATCATCCCAATAGTAAACCTGTTTATTTAGCAGCAGTGATATTTCCCACAGAACAGAAAAAGTTCTGAAAAATATACAAGTTATCATGATCGAAAATAAATCACAGCGCAACCTTGACAAAGAACTTTATTGGCTTTTTACGAGGTAGTAAAGCGAGTCCCGCCTGAGCTGTGCAAACAAATGGGACCTTTCCATTTCCTTCGCACTTTACTATTGAAATTTTCATACGGATTCCTTTTGAAATTCTCTGTACCTTGAGTACTAAAAGGTTATGAAGCATTACATGAAATTTATTAGAATAAAAACAAATATAGGTAACAATATTATGTACCACGCAGAAAATTTACACACAAATTTAACATAGGTAGTGAAAAATAGATTCCCAGAGGGGTTGACGTCAGGTATGGAGCCGGACGAATAAACTTAGTTGAATCCTTACTCCTTGAACGAGAGTTGTGCTAACCTCACAGAAAGAAAGAAAAACATAATTAAATAATAACATTTGAATATTCCTTAGAATTATGAATCCATACTTCCCATAACCTAATTTTGACTTGAAATGAGTTTTGACGATTAATTTTAGTCTTAATCAGCTTTTGAGAAACTGTACGAACTAAACTTTCTATGAAACTTTCATCTCAAATGTGACAATAAACTCCACATATGAGGCCAATATAAACGCATACAGAAATAACGCGGGCAATTGAAATAGAATCTACATTAGAGTCGCATCCAATACATAGTTGCAAACGATATGTTTTACAGTTTGTTTGACCTATCGTATAGGACGTCCCAGGCCAGTGACTTGTAATGAACATTCTATAACTGTAGCTCAAACATGAGTTTTTTGACGTTTCTCGAAAGTGACTACGTTAAATATTTGTATGTTAAACACCCGAATGCCTGTAGCGGTTACGTCGATATTAATGCTAGCGTGAAACGTCGAAGAAACTCATGGTCTCTGCCATATGTTCGAAAACTGCCACCATCACCAACAGTTGAAAAATAGAAAGGTGATTTGATGATTATAACCCATACGAATTAGGTTTTATCTATAGGTGACGTTCTAGCTCTTCCAACAACTTTTTTGTTGCCTACGTTGTGTTTCACTGGGCAGAGGTCTCACCTATTTTCCTACACTTGTTGTCTTCCATCAGCTTTCTCCATTAAGGTTTGAATGGATCCAATCAATGCACCCCTCCACTATTTAAATTTTATTCCTTATCGTCAGTTCCTTACCTTACCTTCAGGTCACCTTCTTGGTCTAGTAGCAGTATACATGGTCTATGAACCGGGAGATCCTGGGTTCGAATCCCAGGTCGGGCATGGTGTTTTTCTAACACTATTTTCCCCGTACTGGATCCTTTAGAAGGGCGTTGGCGTCATATAGGCAGCCGGTCGTAAAAAACTAAACCAAATCCTTTAAAATATTCTTGAAAAAGTATGTTGCGCCGACCCTATATAAGATGGGCAGATAGAAAGACAGACCATCACAGACTCCTTCTGGGTAAGTACAACAATGTCCATTTCTACTGCCAAGCAACATTATGTTAGAAATATTGTTCCATCTTTAAGGACATTGTTGCAGTTACTGTCGTTATGGGGCATTATGAGACTTATCTTTAACGTCTCAGGGTGACGAACGCAGTATAATGCGACTTGATGCCTTGGTTTTTAAAATGCAGGCGGTGTTGCTACGGCTCATCGTCATTCGATTCCAAAAACCTCGTGTGACCGTGACGGTGACCTTCGTAAACAATTCGAATCCATCATTCAGACGTTTCCATCTGATGTAATGGATTGAGGTTTAGGAGTGTGTAAAAATAAACTCACCGACTTTCTTTTATGTTGAATTTATTTATTCTACCGAATCATCACAACTTGCATAGTGGGCGGTACAGGAATTTATGCTGCACTCTTTCATTCATCTCTAGTGACTAGTGCCTTTGGAATTTTCAAACGAACCATATGGATGGGATCAGTGGTGTTTACAGACATTCAGATTATAGCATAGACAAAAATCTTTCGAAATTAATATTTCAATTTTTGTTTCTCGATCACGATCATCATCATCATTATCATCGCCGTGGCGATTTATATTTAAATGAATGTAGATGAATAACGATGAATAATTATACTCCTGAGATATTGAAAGACCGGCGATGACAGCATACTATTAAATAAATTACATATAAATGTAACCTAAATATGACTATACGATAGGATCACGAGAAAATACTTTGGTCGCTGTTTTTTTGGACTCCTTTGCGGTTACGACATACTCTTTTGTTTTAGGATAAAAAGGACAGTGTTGAGCTCATACGTTTTAGCCTAAAAATCAACAGCCTTCAAAAATACTTTTAATACCTACAACTATATTTGCACTGAAGTAAAATTATCTTCGCGGACTTCCCAGAATTGAATTCTCTTGGGTGTTGATTCATTCCCCGATTTGAACATGTCCTTTATCATATAGTTCTTACGTAATCTATTATTACGGCGTGTAATCAGGCCATTTAGATCACAAATGGTTATTAATTCGCCGAACGTCGATAAACTTTGCTAATTCCGCTTTAACGCTTACGATGTCATTAATTTTATTACCTACGACCTGCATAGAACAATCAATAAGCTCCATAGCTAAATATCTTGCGAATCTATTTCAGGATTCTGTGATGTTTAAACGATTGTAGACCTTTACAGTATGAGGATAAAGTGTAGTTTCATTTAACACAGCTGTCTTTATATTGACCTGGCTGGATCGGGAGCAGAAATAGGTCAGCCGAGGTCGCTGTATCACTACAACACTTTTTAATCACTATGTGCATGCATTAATAAAGTTTGGATTTGTTGAATTCACCTGTGGATTGTTTTAAGTTTTCGATGTTCGGATTTTACAATTTTGTTCCTTTTAGGTGTGTTTGAACCAAGGCAATTGGCGCTCTTTAGTCTCTGCCTACCCCCACGGGAAACAGGCGTGAGTTTATGTATGTACATATGTTCCTTTTACTACTTTTATTATGGTTATCATGAATGATCGATATAAATGATGTATATAAAGTTTAAATAAACAAATAAATTCCCGATTATTCTACTATCCACCCCAATGTGGGGTCGGCGATTTATTTTGAACATGTAGCTTTCGTCTTAGATTTTACCATACACCGCCTGCTTGACTTTGCCTGCAGAAGATTGCCCCTTTAGGAGTTCCAATCCAAAATGTTAGAAAAACCTCCAATTCCAGCGTAAATACTCTGAACCAAAGAAATAACTTATAATAAAAAATAATAATAGCCCTGTAATATTACTGTCCCACTGCTGGGCACGAACCTCCTCTAGTAATGAGAGGGGTTAGGCCTTAGTCTACCACGCTGGCCTAATGCGGGTAGGTAGAATTCACATACCTTCGAATTTCTTGTGAAGAAATTCTCGGGTATGCAGGTTTCCTCACGATGTTTTCCTTCACCGTTATTGCAAGCGTTAATTCATAATGAAAACACACTTAACATAGAAAAGTCAGAGGTGTATACTCCATTTTGGTTGATCTCCAACCTCCGACACCTGTCTCGGCAGTCCATAACATTCCCAACTGAGCTATCGCTGCTTGTAAAAGAAATAAAGAATTAACTTGTTTGAAAAACACCCAACTCGCATATATTTCATTTACTTAATGTATTTTAAGTAACGATCGATTGCCATTTCTGGGTCAAAGTTAAAAATAGCCTAGTTATTCGTTATCAGTACACGAGCGAAATTGGCGAAAGTGGAAACAACTGAAAAGGAAACCATTTCTCGGCCAGGGTCACAGCGAAATGTTATGTTGTACTATAGAAAAATTATGACGAAGTTTTTAAGCAATTTAGATTTGAAATGACGATATCAAAGGCAAGGTATAATTATAACATATATAAGGTGTTGACATGGTATCCATGGTAATTGATAATGGTGGAAACTGCATCGCCTTTAAAATACCTTTATTAGATAATTTAGTCGCTGGTGGTAGAATATTCCTATTGTCGGGGATGGTGTTAAAGCCTGTCATAGTGACCCACACTGCTTTTATGGTTTGCATGCTAGGATCAGCTAGTGTAAATTCAGTTCTCTTATGACTTGTTGGTTGATTGGGTTCCCAAGCTTCTCAACTTGCTTCTTCATTCTTCGGAGTGTGGAGAAGCATATCATAAGAGCAGCTTTAACATTGGCAACACATCTATCATTCTTTTGGTATCATTGGGGTCTAGCATGTGGGTCACTATCAAGTCACCCACATGCTCGTTCGCCAGTATCTGCTTTAAAAGAAGAAGATAGAAGCGTTATATTTAATACCTAGACAATAGACGTAAGCAATACGGACATAGATCAAATATTGAGAACACGTCTTTTGACGTTCCTTTCTATTCGTAGACGTGAATATCAAACAGAATCTATGACGTAATGAACTTCAAATTACGCGAGACAATAATTAAAACACGACACAAAAGACTACAGAGAATAAAGACATAAATACATGAACTAAAGATTGTGCCGTCTTAAATTTCAAAGCTTGGCATTTTGTTTAAACACCAGCGAATCTTGACCCGCCTCTCCGCTTTTAGCATGAAAATATCAGCGTAAAATAAGAGCAAAAACTGCACTCAGATGTCTTGTTTCATTGGCCAATACAGCGTTTGTCTAGCATCGTAAAGACGGGAAATTTTAATACCGTAGCGAATTTTAATGCAAATTTCAAATTTTGCAAGCGACTACCGCATTTTATTACAATCGAATGTCACCCACTCGAGACAGTTTGAAATTATAGATTCGTTTATTTATATCCCCTTCTTTAGTGTACCTTTATATAATTTACGATAAAAATGTCTTATCTCGAAAGCCTCGATTGTGCAAAAAACGATTTTAAAATTGTATTAAAAAAAAAAGCTTTTTTTGTAGAACCGAGGTTTTCGAGAGATGATACTGTTGTCGCAAATGAGCAAGATTTTAATTTAGTAAGCATTTAATGTATTAGAAAACACAATTTGCAGGGTTACCACGACCTCTTATAGCAGTATTATTATAATCGTTCTTCGATTGTTTTGTATGGGAATATTGACAAGTAAAATTATAATAATACTGCTACTTATAAGAGGTTGTAACCCCCCTGTAAATCTTTGGGAGAGGCATATATCCAGCCGTGGACGTCCTGTGGCTGATGATGTGATCACTGCCATTGTTATATGCTCAGAGACTACTGACAAGAAAGTATTCTTGACTCATACAAATTACGTTTTAAGACGTTTTAAATTAATTATTTTTAGGTTTTGCGTTTGATTAATATTTGTTATACACCACAGCTTATAATAGTTATGCCACACCACGCTATAATCTACAGGGAACTGTAATATGACGAGATAATTACGTCAGATTATAATATTGTTATTATAAAATGACAGTCTGACAAGAAGCCGGTTGTGAAGCGAGAAGCCGCGACGGCAACTATTGTGCCTGACGTGTGATTTGCCCGACCTGGGAATCGAACACAGGACCTCCCGGTCCACAGCCCATACTTGCTGCCACTAGACCAAGAAGTATTTAAATAACGTGCCAAAAATTAAAATATAATGTAATTCTTTCACTTGTGCAATAAATACGTTACAGTTCGGTGTAACACAAGCCCATTATGAAACAAGCTTTATGACTGCAAAACTTTATTCACGTTTTGATGCTGTTTAAATGTCAATCAATCCACACTTTATCTTCTGGTTCGTATAGCACTTACATTTCAGTTTAGACTCCGAACATAAATTCTTAGAGTAACAACCATGTAAATTAAACGTAATATGGCGAACTCCCACAATACTCAGCGTAATTCGTCATACTACATACATTCATAAGCTCACGTCTGTATCCCCGAACGGGTAGGCAGAGGCACACTAGCCAACTAGTACACACACATTTCGCCGAGCTTAGTTCCGTCCCTGATGTGATAAGGGGCGAGCCTATCGCCATATCGGGCACAAATTCCAGACTCCGGGCTGAAATGGAAAAATCCAATATCACTTTGCCCGACCCGGGGATCGAACCCGAGACCTACGGTAATCGTACCGAAATACAACCACGCCACCGAGGCAGTCTGTAATCATACGTCATACTGTGATCATTTATTTTGGAATATAACATTTAATTAAGATTTATCTAGATAAATGGTGAATATTTTCTTGGTGAGTCAGTAATTTATCATAATTCATAATTAATTGTGGTTTTTGGACATGTAAATAAAAATAACAAATTCATCCATCATTTTTTGTGTTCGTATATTTATCTGTACATTTTCATATTTATTGCAGAACATAAAAACTAATACATACATAAGCTGACGCCTGTATCCCCGAAGGGGTAGCCAGAGGCGCCCTAGCGAACTAGAACCAACCCACATTTCGCCGAGCTTAGTTTCGTCCCAGACGTGATAGGGGGCGAGCCTATCGCCATATCGGGCACAAATTCCAGACTCCGGGCTGAAATGGAAAAATCCAATATCACTTTGCCCGACCCGGGGATCGAACCCGACACCTTAGAATGGTAGTCGTACAAGAACAACATACAACAACAGTCATACAACCACGCCACCGAGGCCAATAAAATCTATCAAAATGACCCATACTGTTACTCCATACCCATGGTTCGTGTTCCGGGATAAGTCAGCGTCTGTGAGTGTATACTTCTTCTTTTAAAAATAATGGCTTCCACGCAGAATATGCGATGATTTGCCTCCGTGGCGAGTAGCCGGCTGTAAAGCGAGAGGCCGCGGGTTCGACCCCCGCACCGAGACAAATGTTTGAATGGCCTACAGATTTGTTTCGGGTTTGGGTGTTGTGAGACCGAAAGTCTCTCCCAGTTCCTGATACCCACGACATAATACTCGATCGAAAAACAACATGGACAAGTGTGCTGCGACGCGACATGAAGGAATGCAATGTTTCACGACGATGTCATGGATAGAGCGAAGTGGAGGAAGAGCGTGAGGACGGCTGACCCCACCACCATGTGGGATAAATAGCCGAGAGGAGAAAGAGAGGGTGTAGTGTAATCACTTTGCAGTGCTCGGATAAAAACAAAGATGCAGGAAAAAGCTAGTTAAGAATATAAACAGAAGTAATCACACTCGTAGCAGCGATAGCTCAGTTGGGAATGGTACGGACTGTCGAGACAAGTGTCGGAGGTTCGAGACCAACCCCAAAAAAAAAAAAAAATGGAGCATACACCTCTGACTTTTCTATGTTAAGTGTATTTTCATTGTGAAATATCGCTTGCTATAACGGTGAAGGAAAACATCGTGAGGAAACCTGCATACCTGAGAATTTCTTCACAGGAATATCGAAGATATGTGAAGTCTACCAACCCGCATCAGGCCAGCGTGGTAGACTAAGGCCTAACCCCTCTCATTAGTAGAGGAGGCCCGTGCCCAGCAGTGGGATAGTAATATTACAGGGCTAATATTATTTTTTTTTAATCACACTCGTTCCGAAAGCGTCGTCCGAACTAATTTCCATAATCCTCCAAATATTGTGGGGTCCAAAAAGACGCGCGGATTATACAAGCGCCGATGTTAAAATTTAATTTGTGGACCAACTCGATATTAACATAGTCTGCTCGCTTATGTAAATCCTTATAAAGTTTATTTTATACAAAGCGTGGATTTATAAACGCCATTTATACTTATGAAACGTGATAAAAGTATTTCTAGTTCAATTTTCCACGTACTTTTGCTGGCTTTTCGTTTGCCAAAAAATATTTTAGTGTAAAATAAGTATGTACACAACACAGGACCATGATATATTTACTTTGACAGCCTCCGTGGCGCAGGGGGGAGTAGCCGGCTGTGAAAAGTGAGGTCGCGGGTTCGATTCCCGCACCGAGACAAATGTTTGTATGGCCTACAGATATTTGTTTCGAGTCTGGGTGTTGTGAGACCGAAAGTCTCTCGTAATTCCTGATACCCACGACACAAGCCTCGATCTTAGTGTGGGGTCCGGACTATGTGTGTGACTGTTGGTTGTATTTATTATTATTTATTTATTATTAAACGCTTAGAAAAGTATTTATTTTTTGGTAACTCATTAAAAAACAATTAGTATGTGTAAGTTAAAAAAACTGACTACAGAAAAATCACTTTTCTTTGGTGCCGAAAGATTTTCACTTCTCCAACTAATCACCCACCTGCCCTTATTCTACTCAATGTGGAGTCGGCGCAATACCCTTTTTCAAGCTTGTTGCAAAAAGGATTCGGCTTAATTTATCAACCGGCCGCCAGCCTGATTGCAATTTGCTCTTGGAGATCCAGTCCCGTACAAATCATCCTAGAAAACCAGCTTTAGCGGACTAAGGATTTGAACCCAGGTTCCTGGTTAACAGCCATTAAGTACTGCCATAAAATCAAGTAAGCAACCAGACTGCTATAAAAAAGATACGACATGCCTACCACCTATTTTATAAGGTTGTTATTAGTCATTAAGAAAGAAGGTTTATACTTTCTCAAAGTGATTTTAAGAAAGAACCCTTGTTTTATACCACCCAAACATCAATTTAGAAAAACTTTTGATGCCGAACCCTCGCTCAACAATAACTGATACTAAAGGCCGATCCATTACCCGGCACTTTCAACATTACTTTTTACTTGGGACCATTCAAATCTTCAGACACGCACTGGCACCGACAAAACATCAACTTCTGCTGGTCTTCACGTTTTGTGATAATAATTCCTCATTTCGAGCCCCTAATTTGGTGGCTTAGGTCCCATGTCTCGCCATCGGGAGAGTGTTATTTTATATGTTTAAAAGTATTTTTTTTATTATTTATATTTACAAATGTAAAAAAAGATAAGTCGAAAATTAATAATACACAATAATAACGCACTGGACACTTATAGTTCTGACCCCAAAGTAACAGGTCACACAAACGTTTGTCTCGGTGCGGGGATAGAACCAGCAGGCCTAGAAAGAAAGAAAGAAAGAAAGAACGAAAAAAGAAAGAATGCTCGAAAGAAAGAAAGAAAAATATTTTGTTATCACCAAAAATTTGGAATTAGATGGCCAACTGCGACGAGTGCCATAACACAGCGCTGGTTTTCAGTATCAGGCATGTCGATTACAAGATAATAAACTAATTTAGAGGTATAACCGACAATTGCCAACAAGAACAGACAGCAAGCACGAAGGATAGACTATACCGGATAATCCACTCATTTACGACACCAAAAAGTGCAGCCCATGGATTCAACATACTACGTAGGCGGGACGATGTCTGTAGATATGAATGGACCTAAAAGCAGTTATCCCGATAAGGGCCATTAAACATTTCCATGAGGAAAGTTTCTTTATTCGGTGCAATTAAAGAGAAAAATTACCTACCCAGGCCGGTGACCTTGAACTTGTGACGTCACCCTTTTGGTGTCACTTCACGGATCCTGTATCTCCACTATAGCCTGGACATAAGAATTAAAATCATTATGCAGAGCTAGAAATACTTTAGGGTAGCTTTTGACATTCGATTCGATTTCGACTATCATTTGATTTAATTTTAATAAAAAAATAAATAACACCCAACAGTCACATACTTTTTTTTTTTTTTTTTTTTTTTTTTTTTTTTTGTCGCGGGGAAAAGTGTTTTACCACTGCCGCCGCGCCCGGGGGGGTGGACGCGGCGGGTATGTCGGGTTCGCCGGCCTTACGACCCAGCGCCGTGATGCCCGGGAGAGATGTTCGACATCCGGGCGACGCTGGGCCGCGTCCCTAACAAATGCCCTACACCGGCAATACCGACTAAAAACCCCGCGGTGGCCTACTTCGGCGCATGAGTGGGGCGGCCCCGGGGTATCCTGAGATAGCCTCGGATTGCTACCGGAACCGCCCCTGCGCGGTGCCGCCTTGCGGCCCGTCTCCGATTTGGGGGGGCTCAGAAGCCCCCGCCGCCGAAGGACGCCCTCGGCGTCTACGGCAGCACGAGGCCGACCGTCCGTGCTGCCGTCCGTCCCGGGGTCGCAAGTACAATAGTACTATAAGGGGCGCACAGCCCCCCGCTGCACGCCCGCGACCCCGGAAGGCCCCTATTAGTCGCCTCTTACGACAGGCAGGGGTTACCGTGGTGGAATTCTCCAAACGCCCCCATTCCACAGGGCGGGAGACGCCGGTCAGTCGTCCACCCGGCGCCTCCTACGTCTCCTTTGGCGGCGGGCGGGATCGCTCTGCTCACGATCCCGCTCGGCGCTCTCCTTCTGCGAGATGGCGCGCTCGCAGAAGGAGACCATCGCACGCCATGACCTCCGGCTGCCGACCATGGCGGACACCACGGCCGGCAGCGAGAGGTCTCCTCCGACGACTGCTATGAGAGCGCTGCGCTCCTCCACCCAGGCTGGGCACTCCTCTAGAGTGTGTTGGGCCGTGTCCTCGCGGCAGTTGCCACAATGGTGGCACACGGCGGACGCCTCTTTTCCGGCTATACGACGCAGGTACGAGCCGAAACACCCGTGGCCCGTCAGCACCTGTGTCAGCCGGAATGTGGGCGCACCGTGGCGCCTGTCTAACCACTCTCTTAGGACAGGTCGCACTGCCGCGACGGTCCTCAAGCCCGAGCTCGGGCTCTCCAGCCTGGCATGCCACTCCTCCACGGCGACTCTGCGGAACCTGGCCGCAATCTCCCCCGGGGCAAGCCTCTCCCGATGACGGGACGCCTCCTCCCGCCAGTGGAACGCTGACGAGAGGGACCGGGCGTCCAAGTCCCAAGGGAGAGTGCCGGCCAACACGCAGGCCGCCTCGTGAGAGACCGTGCGGTAGCCCCTGATTATCCGCTGCGCCACCAGACGCTGCGGTTTGCGCAGCAAGGCGACACAGCGGGCGCTCAGGGACCCGGCCCATACGGGTGAACCGTACAGGGCCATGGACCGCACGACTCCGGCGTACAGACTCCGGCAAGGGTTACCGGGACCTTCGAGGTTCGGCAGCAGGCTCCCAAGCGCGCCCGCTGCCCGCACCAACTTCGGCGACAACATCTCAAAGTGGGCGCGGAAATCCCACTGGCTACTCAATATCAACCCCAAATACTTCATTGTGGTGCCGATGGGAATCCGCACCCCCTCCACTGTAATGTGAGCCCCTGCAGGTGGCCCACGCCGAGGCCCGTGAAAACACAGGGCCTCGGTTTTCCCCAGTGCCACCGAGAGGCCCAGTCGCCGAATCCTGCCCACCACCTGTTCGGTTCCGAACGAGGCGAGCAGGATGGCATCCTCGAAACATCCCGACGTCGCTGTCACCAAGGTGTCGTCCGCGTAGCAGACGACAGCGACGCCTCGGGGGTTGGTACCACGGAGAACCCAGTCATAACCGATGTTCCACAGTAGTGGGCCCAGAACTGAGCCCTGTGGAACACCGGCAGACATAGCCCTCCGGTGCCACCCAGCGGCGCCCGGATACACTACATACCTATCAGATAGGTACGAGTGCACCAGACGACGCAAATAAAGTGGCACCATGTGGTACCGCAGTGCCTCATGTATGCAGGCCCAGGGCAAGGTGTTGAAGGCGTTGGCGATGTCGAGCGACACCGCCACCACCACCTTACCCCGGGCAACAGCATCCTCCGCGTGCGCCTTGACCCGCAGAATCGCATGCACCGTGGACCGGCCATGCCGGAAACCGAACTGGCAGTCCGCCAAGTCCGGCCCGGCCCCCTCTAGGTGCTCGACGAGGCGAGCGTGCATGATCCGCTCGAAGAGCTTGCAGACCTCGTCGAGCAACACGATTGGCCGGTAGGCCGATGGCGATTCTACGGGTCGACCCTCCTTCTTGAGCAGGACCAGCTTTCCGGTTTTCCACCGGGATGGAAACTGGCCCTGCTCCAGGCACGCGGAGAAGAGGCCGCGGAGCCTCGCTCCCAGATGCTCGACGGCTAACACCCATGCGCGTCCGGGGATGCCGTCGAGACCCGGGGCGGCTTTCTTGGCCCGCAGCCGAAGCACCGCCACCCTCATTTCTTCGGGTGAAACCTCCGAAATAACCCTTGCCGAATCCAACGACGACGGCGTCGACGAGTGCGACGCCATCGGTGGAGGAGTGACATCCTCCGTGGCCGGGAACAAAGCCGCGACGACCTCCTGCACGAGGTCGCCCCGGAGACTCTGCGTCAGCGGGGGCGCCCATGGGCGGAGCTTTCTCAACGCCACACGGTATGGACGCCCCCACGGGTCGCTGTCGAGAGTGCTCCGGGACTCTGCCTGAGCCGCGGACTTTGCCCTCGCGATGGCCACATGCAGCGCTCTCTTAGCCTCCCTGTGGAGGCCGTGAAGCAGCCGCTCCTGGTCCTCGTCGCCGGGCAGACGAATCCGGCGACGACGGTGTCTGGACAGCCGGCGGAGGGCGGCCACGCAGGACGCGCGCAGCCGCGTGAGCTCCGCCGACCACCAGAACACCTGGCGCTTCTCCGGGAGGCGTCGGACCCGGGGCATGGCAGCGTCGCAGACTCGCGACATCGCCGCCCCGAACCACTTCGCCTCCTCCTCGACCCGTACCGGCCCGTCCGGTACGGGCACCAGCGCCTGGGCCAGAGCGGCCTCCTTCAGGGCCTCAACATCGAGGCGACTTATTGCCCAGCGTGGGCCGTCCAATCGCGGGACGGTCGGTCCCCCACCCGACCGGGTGGTTGGGGACGAGGCGACGTCGAACCGAATGTATCGGTGATCCGACAACGTCTCCTCGCCCACCAGGACCCTCCAGTCCCGGACACGGCGGGCTAGGGCCGGGGTGGCGAACGTGATGTCCACCACCGAACCGCCGTTATGCCTCACGCACGTGTCCTCGGTCCCGCGATTCACGACGGCCAAGCCGGACGAGATCGCCCATTCCTCCAGGGCCTCGCCGCGCACGTCGGTCGCCGACGAACCCCAAGCCAAAGACTTGGCGTTGAAGTCGCCGGCGACGAGGACGGGGCGAGGCTGACTGTCTTGCACCACCAGGGCTCCCAGCCGAGTGAGGAAATGCTCAAACTCGGCTTGGGATCTATTGGGGGAGAAATACACTCCCACAATCCAGACCCCCCCCAACAGAACCGCCACACATCCCGAGCCCTTCGCTACTTTTTCAAAGGGCTGGGAGCCGGCGGCGCCCCGGGTGATGACGGCCACCGAGCCGTCCAGGTCCCCCGCCCAGTCGTCCCTGGGGGGAACAAAGTACGGCTCGGCGACCACAGCCACTTGTATCGACCACTGCGCGAGGCTTTGGACCAGCAGGTCCTGGGCCCTGGCGCAGTGGTTAACATTCGCCTGGAGGAATCGTTGCGTCATATTAATGGGCGATCTCCATGGGTGCCGCGCGGGTGGACGGGTCGGGCCGCGTCACAACCGCCGCGCCCTGACCGCGATTACCGCGGCGAGGACGGGCGGAGGCAACACAGGCCTTGGCGCCCACTCGGTGCCCCGCAGGCTTGCCCGCACCTGCACAGATTGTGCAGTGCGGCTCCGCGGAGCACTCTCTGGCCTTGTGGCCCGACTGGCCGCAGCGGTAGCAGACCCCGCTGCGGTCACATTCGTCCGTGCAGTGCGTCCGCACGTGCCCCCTGAAGAGGCAGCGGAAGCACCGCAATGGCCTCGGCTCCAAGAGCTGGACCCGCGCCGACACCCAACCAATTAGGACGCGTCCTGCCCTAACAATTTTGTCCGCGGCCTTGGCCGGGCACCGCACCCATGCCGCGCCAAGGCCCGAACGGTCGGGGCGGATCTCCCCGACCTTGACGTCCGCCGATGAACATCCGCCTGCCCCTGCGAGGGCCACCGCGATCATCTCCGGGTCAGCGGACGCGTCTAACCCGGAGACGCGCAATTCCGCGGTCTTACATGGGCGGGAGACCCGAACGACGGTCTCCAGCTCCGTGCCGCGGAATACGGCCCTCATTCGCTCGGCGAGGGTGTCCGCCCTCGCCTCCGTCTCCGGGCCGGGCACCTCGTAGAGGTACCCGCCCGTGGCCATTAGATGGGCCCGCATCTCTGATATGCCCAGGTCAGTGAGGCGGACGTTGGCCATCACCTCACGGAGGACCTGGGCATAACTTACTCCATTCGCCAACCCCTCAGGCGACACAGTAATAGTTACTGCTGCCTTTCGGGGCAGGCGAATTTTGGGCTCCGGCCGGCGTTGTTGCGGCCGGTGCCGCTGCTGTTGCGACGGCACAGCGGCCGGAGCACCCGATGCGGGCTGGGGTGCCTTTTTCTTCCCCTTCCTAGCCACCACCACCCAACCCTCATCCATAGACGTGAGGGGTGGCGGGAGGAGACGAGACGCAGGGGCAGGCTGTGCCTGTTCATGGCCGTGCTTCTTCTTTTTATTCCCCCCCTTGCGAGACGACTGCTGGGGGGGGGACGTGTGTCGGCACGGCCACTGGGGCGGGTCTGGCCGGGGCGGGCCGAGACGCGGCAACAGCGGCTTGCCGAGGGGCAGCTACAGGGGCGGGCGGGGCAGTTGTTTTGCCCTTGCCCTTGCCCTTTCCCTTCGGGCCGGCGGCAACAGCAGGCGAAGGGCGAGAAGGCCCAGCCACCGCAAAACATGGGGCCAGAGGCCCCGTGGCGGGTAGAGAGGGCCAATCTCCCCTCTCTCTCCGCTCCTTCGCCCTGTCGGCGGCTAATGGGGGCCGGACGATTGGCTCCCGCGGCAGCCTCATTGATATCGCCTCGAGGCGCGCGTCTAAAATATTAATTAGACGGCGCTCCAGCTCCTCGAGGCGATCCACTCGACCAGGTGTTACCTCTGATGAGGCTACCGGCTGTGCCTGCCCGAGAGCCCGCAACGTGGCGAGGACCTCGTCCAACACCTTCTGTTGGGCCGCCTGGGCAGCCTTGAGCAGGGCGATTTGACGAACCATCGCCATTTTTTCCACCTCCAGCCGAGTTACCTCAGCGGGTGCCATCTCCCCGGCCCTGGAAATGAGTTCCTGGGCCGCAAGGTTCAGCTCCCGCTGAAAGGTCCCCTTTAGGTTCCGGGACTTACTGGAGACGTCCCGGATACTAGCCGCCAACCGAAGGCGCCAGTCGAGTTGGTCAGCTGGCACCTCAGTAGGCTCCATCGCCCCGCTATCACGCTCGGTTCTGAGCAACACCTTTTCCGCCGGCCCCTGGTCACTGTCGCTCGAGATCCCGCCATCCGCACGATCTCGGCGACTCCTCTTTGTACCCGAGGCGACTCCACACGACCCGGCTACGGACTCTAGGCTCGGGGCGCGCGAAGACGCCAAGGAACCACCTTTGGAAAGCGTGAGCTCTCCCTCAACTGTCTGCGCGGACCCACAAGCGGGCCCCGGGAGAGATACTTTCTCCACACGCACGACTGGAATTTTTTTATTTTTATTATTAGAAAAAGTTAACTTCATACTAATCCCACGAGTATGGGGGAAATAAAAGGTCCACCCAGGCAGAGCCCCCTGTACCTGGGTAAGCCTATGGTGTAACCCGCCGGAGTGTCGGCCGGTACTCCGACGGGGGTCGCACTAGAGACCGAACTACCCATCGGCCATGCATCCCCTCGCGGTGCGCCGCCGCTTGGGATTCGGGGTGACTTTTTATAGAGGTTTTCTCCCTCGCGGTCCGGGCGGTTAAGCCAAGACCCTCGGTCCGGTCGAAGCGCGAGACATGACCACAGACCTCCGAGACCGGATTACGATATTCGACGGTGACAGTGAAGGAGAGCATCCCCTCCACTGTCTGCTCGGCGGCGGGATTAGCGCACACCGAGCCCGCCGATGCCCCCAGGACAGAACCCAGGGGTGTCCCCAAGAACCCTCCCCACTAGACGACGGCCGCCGCAACTAGCGACGACCGCCAACCAGCCTCGTCAGGATATTAGCCGTGGTCACGGATGAAAGCAGACGAAAATTCGAAACCGTCTTCATCCGTGACCGCCGTTGCCCAGGGTGCACCACGTGGAGGTTTCCTGACTTCGCACCCCAACAGTCACATACCTAGTCCTACCCCACACTAAGATCGAATATTGTGTCGTGGGTATCAGGAACTACGAGAGACTTTCGGTCTCACAACACCCAGACCCGAAACAAATATCTGTAGGCCATACAAACATTTGTCTCGGCGGCGGGGATCGAAGCCGCGGCCTCTCACTTCACAGCCGACTAATTAGTGCTAATTTAGAGACTGCCTCGGTGGCGTGGTTGTATTTCGGTACGACTACCATCCTGAGGTCTCGGGTTTCGATCCCCGGGGTGGGCACAGTGATATTGGATATTTCCATATCAGCCCGGATTCTGGAATTTGTGCCCGATATGGCGATAGGCTCGCCCTCTATCACATAGGACGGAACTAAGCTCGGCGAAATGTGGGTGTACTAGTTGTCTAGTGCGCCTCTGGCTACCCCTTCGGGGATACAGGCGTGAGCTTATGATGATGATGATGATTAATTTAGTGACTTAAAATTACACCGACATCAAGTAAAAAACGTGCATGGCGCGTTGAATTCCAGAAATTGTCATTTGGTTGATATTTTTTAACCCGACATTAGCGCATTTTTTAGTTGATTGTTCTGGAATTTTAGTTAAACGAGAGAAAATATTAATCGAGTTTCAAAAGGCAGATGGCTGATCTCTAAGGAAAAATTGCCTCTTATGTCGTGGCTTGATGATTAGGCTACTGAAATGACCACAGCCGTCGTGGCGTAAAAAGAGAAAGGCTGCGGGTTCAATTCCCTCACCGGGAAAAATGTTTGTGTGATCCCCTGATATACTGGGATGTTGTGGAACACATACGGCCGGTTTCAATAAACAATCTCAGTTCGAATGTGCAGATAGATTACAAAAATTAGCCAATCAGAACACAGTTTGAACATGACTCCGTCAAATGACGTGATTTGGTTCATAATCGCGATCTATCTGCACTCTAAACTGAGATCGTTTATTAAAACCGGCCGTAAGCCCTCGGAGTTCCTGATACAAACACCACTATCTCATATCTTTGTGTGTGGTCAGGAACTCAGCATTATCTGTGTGATTTTCGAGTGTTACTTATTCGAAATACGGTATTGACAAATCGTTATGGCGGACAAAGACTGGGTAAGAATAGCCGGTATTTACGAAACTGTAGTATAGCAGGTACGAGCTCCCGGAGTATCGATCCCGGGCCTTCACCTTGACGTGCCTCCTTCTACACTGGTCGACAAACACGAAGATAATGTTTGGGTATTATACTTACATAATACGTTTTTAACAGGATTTATAATCTTTTTAGAATTAAAGTATTATCGTACGTATTGGCATTATGAACAAACTTGTTGTGCAGCACAAAAGCAGCGAAAGTGCATTGACAGAGACAATAGTGTTTTATGTAAATAGTTTATAGTTTCTTTGTTTTCATTTTATTACCTTATTGTTACGTGCGTTTACTTTATTGTTTCTTTATTATACATTTTACGTGTTTTCTCTTTTAATAAAACGGCCCTCCCCACGGTAACGCCGGTTACTACTTAAGGTCCACGCTAGTATACCCGTCTCCTTCGCACACACAGCTCCATCTCGCTCACTCGTTAGAGCGAGACACAGTTATAGGGAAGAGCGAGATGGAGCTGAAAATAGTATAAAAAGAGTGCAAAACAGTGGCACTCACGGCAGTTCACAGCAGTACGCGTTTCAAGAAAGCTAGCGTGGCAGAGTAACCGGTGGTGCGCGGAGAGGGACTCACAGCTTATTAAGTTGTTTTATTGTTTCAAGACTGTCCCTCTCACAACCCACCACACAACTCACGCATAAACGCACGCACTGCCATACAGAAACAGATTTGGAAGAAAAAGCGCGATCTCGTAAGAAGCAGCAGATTCGAAGCCTACAGTCACAGAAAACTCTCCGTATATGTGCAGGAACAGACAGTCCACCCTGTACATTTTGGTCCTTCGCAAGCCGAATTACAGTGAAGAATCAGCAAAATGCCGATTACAAGATCTCGCCACGAGAACGAACAGCGTCAACATTCGACGACCGCTTCTGCGACCGCCTCGGCCACCGAAACCACAGCACAGTCGGCGTCCACGGGCACCACAGGCACAAGCGCCGTCGAAACTACGACAACAGAGCAAGAAATCACAGTACAAGAAACCGCCGTCCAAACAGAGGCCGCCGTTCCGACGCAACACATTGCCACGGAGCAGAAGCGACCGCCAACAGAACGCTGCAAATCACGACGCAGCAGAAAATCAGAACGTGCCGCCAGATTGGCACAAGCCAAGCAAGAATTGCTACGGCTAAAAATAGAACTCGCTGCCGCAACAATGGAAGCAATTGAAGCAGAATCCGACTCGGACAGCGAAGAATCAGTCGAAACAGAACAGCGAACAACTCACCGAGTTACAGAATGGCTAAACAAGAGCCAATCGCAAATATTGGCCATAGAAGCACAGCCGCATTTCACCCCACAGCAAGCCGAACCCGAAATCTCGGCACCACAGCAACAAGAAGAGAGCCCTCTCCGCGCCACCGACGAAGAAATCACAGAAAAAATAGAGGCACCACTACAGACAGCGAAAAAACCCGGTAACGAAGAAAGAAAAATTTCAGTATCGCACCCGGTACCAGTTGCCATACCATCATGCATAGTCACCGAAGAACAGCAGAAAACTATATCGCAGCCGACCGCAACCAACATAAACTTGACTGAACTCGCATCCGCAATAGCACTCGCCGCGAAAACACCGCATCCGCTGAATCGACACTTCCACGAGCTGCCGCACTTCAACGGATCACACCAGGAATGGATGTTATTCAGAGCCACCTTTGCAGATACAAAACCGTCGTACACAGAATCGGAAAATATCGCCCGACTCCGAAGAAGCTTAAAGGGACTCGCCAAGGAAGCGGTCGAAAGCCTGCTAATATTTGGCGCACCAACAGAAGAAATAATGAAGACTCTGGAAACGCGCTTCGGCCGCCCGGACGCTATAGCTGTCGCAGAACTTGAGCGACTCAGGACACTGCCGCGCCTGAGCGACGCCCCCAAGGACATCTGTACATTCGCGACCCGCATAAATAACATCGTGGCCACGTTGAAGATGCTGAAGAAAAATCATTACCTATACAACCCAGAAGTCACCAAGGTCGTCGTTGAAAAACTAACCCCTGTGCTGCGATATAGGTGGTTTGACTTTGCGGCAACAGACACAGAAGAGGATGCGGACCTGCTCAAGCTTTCGCGCTTCATGCAACAGGAAGCCGAAAAATGCAGCCCGTACGCCCAGCCAGAAACAGCGCGCGCCACAGAACCAGAATTCAAGAATCAACCGCGCAATTATCGAAAACAGAAAACTTACACAACGGCGGACAAGCCCGCCGACACAGTGTGTCCGATATGCGACAAAAATGGACACGACACCGCTCGATGTCACAAATACACCGAGGCGGACAACAATCGACGTTGGCAACTATCAAAAGAGAAGAGTCTCTGTTTTTCATGTCTTCAACACAGGACGAAGACACACAAGTGCAAGCCTAAGAAATGCGGAATAAACGGATGCTCAAGAACGCACCACGAATCCTTACACTTCCAGCGCCAACCCACAGAAGAACCGAAAACAGAAGTAGTCACGAGCACCTGGTCGAACAAACAGTCACAGTCATATCTAAAAATCCTGCCAGTCCGAGTTTCCGGCCCAAAAGGGAAAGTGGACACTTTCGCGCTCCTCGACGACGGATCCACAGTAACGCTCGTCGACTCTGGAATAATAGATAAAATAGGAACCAAGGGACGAAGCGAACCGCTTCACATAGAAGCGATCGGAAACGCAGAAGTAAAAGCAACAGACTCGCGACGCGTCCAGCTGACCCTACACGGCGACACAGACGACCACAAAATAACTGCACACACTATTGAAAAACTACGTGTGGCCCCGCAGAAAGTCGCCGCGTCGGACCTAGCAGATTGCACACACCTTCACGACGTCGCGCTTCGACTCCAGTATGAAAACGCGACGCCCGGCATACTCATCGGCCAAGACAATTGGCACTTGTTATTAGCGACAGAAACACGTCAGGGAAGGCGTCACCAACCGGTAGCATCGCACACCCCACTCGGATGGGTACTCCACGGGTCGAGAACACGCATACTCGGGCACAAGATACATCGCGTCAACCACCTGCGACACATCGACGAAGAAATGGACGAACAGTTAAGACAATATCTAGCCATCGAAAATCTCATCGTCGAACCAAAAAGGCCGAAGAGCGACCCGGAGGAACGCGCCCTCACCACACTCCGAGACCAAACGCATCGGCGTGAAGACGGTCGCTACGAAACCGCTCTCCTTTGGAAAGATGACAAACTTCCTATGCCGCAAAACAGAGAGAACGCTTATAGAAGACTTCTCAACACCGAAAAACGAATAGACAGAGATCCGCAGTTGAAACAGAAATACAACGAACAGATGTCAGCCCTTCTGGAAAAAGGATACGCAGAAGTCGCTCCACAATCAACAGGAAACATCAAAACTTGGTACCTGCCACACTTTCCAGTCATCAACCCGATGAAGCCGGACAAAGTAAGGATCGTACACGACGCGGCCGCCAAGACACGAGGCGTGTCACTCAACGACCACCTCCTCACGGGCCCAGACCTGATCCAATCATTGCCGGGAGTAATAATGAAGTTCAGACAACATCGTGTGGCGGTCACCGCAGACATAGCAGAAATGTTCATGCAAGTCAAAATCCGGGAACAAGACAGAGATGCGCTCCGCTATCTGTGGCGAGGCGAAGCCAGGGGTGACGCAGAAGTGACAGAATACAGAATGACCTCACTAATCTTCGGCGCCACTTCTTCTCCGACCACAGCGATTTACGTGAAAAACGCGAACGCCGAGGAACATAAACACCAACATCCAGATGCGTATCGCGCCATCGTCAACAATCATTACGTCGACGATTACCTACAGAGTTTCCCGACTGAAGAAGAAGCGATCCAGACAGCCACAGACGTGCGTGACATACACCGCAGAGCTCACTACGAACTCAGACAGTGGGCGTCGAACTCCGCCACAGTACTCCAAGCGCTCTCTACAGACAGACAGAAAAAACCGACGACGCATCTACACGACGGGTCGACAACAGAGAGAGTGCTCGGACTCATCTGGAGGTGCTCAGAAGATCAACTCACCTTCAACCTGGACATGGCCAGACTGCCTTCCGGAGCTATGGACAACGACACACCCACAAAACGAGAAGTGCTGAAATTAATCATGTCACTCTTTGATCCGCTCGGGCTCGCCGCACCAGTGACATCCCGAGCGAAACAGATTCTTCAGGAGATCTGGCGACGAGGTACAGGATGGGACCAGCCGATCGACAATGACCTCGCACCGCAGTGGAAAGAGTGGATACGACAACTACGGAACCTCGCCGATGTCAACATTCCACGATGTTACCTACAGTACAGTGAAGCCGCGCGCCTGGAACTACATACGTTCGTCGACGCTAGCGAAGCCGCATATTCAGCCGCACTCTACTGGAGGACCACTACACCCGACGGCGAAGTCTCGACATCACTCGTCCTGGCCAAGGCGCGGGTGGCCCCCCTCAAGCTGACGTCGATACCACGTTTGGAACTACAAGCAGCAGTCATGGGGAGCCGCATGGCCGCCGCCGTCATAGAGGAACACGACAGAAAACCGGATCTCAAGACTTATTGGACGGACAGTAAAACCGTCCTCACTTGGTTACGGAACGGCGCGCGAGCTTACCGACCGTACGTCGCGCATCGCATAGCCGCAATTGAAGAACACACAACAGTATCTGAATGGAGATAGGTGCCTACTAAATTGAACGTCGCGGACGACGCGACTCGGGACGTGCCGCACAACATACACAGCAAACACAGATGGTTCGCAGGACCGGAGTTTCTGCAAAGGGACCCGCAGATGTGGCCGACAGAAACTCCCACTACAGGCGAACAAAAAACCGGCGAGGAAAGAACGCTCGTCACACAGCATCACGTACCACCGACACTCGCCGACGCGACCCCCCCCGCAACCCGTTTCTCCAGCTGGATGAGACTCGTACGCACTACAGGACGCGTACTTCAATTCATCGAGCTAATCAAACGACGAAAAGAAATCGTATGCTACAAAAGAAACCGACGCAACAAAGAAGCTGACCCGGCTTGGAAGAGGACGCCGACGAAAACCCCGGTACGACCGACGCGACCAACGAACCCTAAGACAAACCCGAACAGACAGTACATACACATGGACGCCGAGTTGCTTCGTCGCGCCGAAGAACTGCTGATGAGACAAAGTCAACAGGACAGCTTCGGGGAAGAAATCGTCGCGCTACAAAAACAGAAGATCCCTTCCGCACAAAGCCGTCTGAAAAATCTGGCGATAGAACTCGTAAAAGGAGTTTTGGTTATAAAATCAAGAATACAGAAAGCCAGCGATATCCCAGAATATACCAAACGACCGGCGGTATTGGACGGAAGACATCCTATAGCTCGCCTCTACATCGATCACGTGCACCGCCGCTTACACCACGCCGGGGTCGAGACAACGCTCAACGAAGTGAAGCAACGATACTGGGTCATACGACCACGACCGACAGTCAAGACGGTGCTGCGAAACTGCTTGAGCTGTCGCATACGTCGAGCGAAGCCAACGTCTCCAGCGACCGGCGATCACCCCGTGAGTCGACTGGCACATCACAGACGTCCGTTCACCTACACCGGAGTCGATTATTTTGGACCCCTCACCGTGACAGTTGGACGATCGACACAGAAACGATACGTCGCTCTATTTACGTGCCTGACGACCCGAGCAGTGCATCTGGAAGTAGCGGGAACACTGACCACAGACTCCGCTATCATGGCCCTGCGGCGGTTCATCGCTCGCCGCGGGACCCCAACAGAAATATGGTCAGATAACGGAACCAATCTACAGGGAGCGGACAGAGAACTACGCCAATCCATCGACAGCGCGACGAATACCGAAGCAAGTAGTCGCTGCATCTCCTGGCGCTTCATTCCCCCGAGCGCACCATTCATGGGCGGCGCTTGGGAGAGACTGGTCAGAAGCGTCAAAGTCGCCCTTGTCACCGTGCTACAAGAGCGACACCCAACAGAAGAAACCTTGACCACCCTGCTCGCCGAAGTCGAGTGTACAGTCAACAGTCGACCGCTCACGCACGTCTCTGTCGATCCTAGCGATCCGGAGGCGTTGACACCGAACCACTTCTTGCTCGGAGGCTCCGCCAACACGGCGGCCCCGGGCGAGTTCACCGAGGGGGACACCGCAGGCCGCGCACAGTGGCGCGCATCTCAGCGCCTAGCGGACCTCTTCTGGTCCCGCTGGGTGAAGGAGTATCTGCCGGAGCTGCAACACCGGCGGGAGCCTCACAGCCGAGGCGCTCAGCTTCGCATCGGGGACCTGGTGCTGGTGGCCGACGGGACGCTGCCGCGGAACACATGGCCGCGCGGCGTCATCACCGACACCTACCCCGGGCCCGACGGCATCGTGAGGACCGCCGACGTGCGCACCAAGGGAGGAGTGCTGCGCCGACCCACCAAGAAGCTGGTGATACTCCCGATGGACAACGAGGCTGCACGTCTAGAAGATTTGTGCCGCCGCTCGGACGACGACACACGGCGGGAGAGATGTGCAGCACAAAAGCAGCGAAAGTGCATTGACAGAGACAATAGTGTTTTATGTAAATAGTTTATAGTTTCTTTGTTTTCATTTTATTACCTTATTGTTACGTGCGTTTACTTTATTGTTTCTTTATTATACATTTTACGTGTTTTCTCTTTTAATAAAACGGCCCTCCCCACGGTAACGCCGGTTACTACTTAAGGTCCACGCTAGTATACCCGTCTCCTTCGCACACACAGCTCCATCTCGCTCACTCGCTAGAGCGAGACACAGTTATAGGGAAGAGCGAGATGGAGCTGAAAATAGTATAAAAAGAGTGCAAAACAGTGGCACTCACGGCAGTTCACAGCAGTACGCGTTTCAAGAAAGCTAGCGTGGCAGAGTAACCGGTGGTGCGCGGAGAGGGACTCACAGCTTATTAAGTTGTTTTATTGTTTCAAGACTGTCCCTCTCACAACCCACCACACAACTCACGCATAAACGCACGCACTGCCATACAGAAACAGATTTGGAAGAAAAAGCGCGATCTCGTAAGAAGCAGCAGATTCGAAGCCTACAGTCACAGAAAACTCTCCGTATATGTGCAGGAACAGACAGTCCACCCTGTACACTTGTTGTTGCTTTTTGTTTATTGTTCCCGGGGTTAGAATATCTTAGGAATGCAGATTTTTAATAGTCGGATATTTTCAAAATCGGTCCAGTACTTCCAGCAGCCCGAGCAGGAAAATTTCTGACAACCGTAAATGTATTCCTGCTCGATGCGCGTCTATGAATTTTTTATGAAATATTAAACAAATGTCATCAGTGCGCAGCGAGTTTACATTTACATTAGTTTTTCGTGCTCGGGCTACAGATCAGTGCCACAAAAGCATTGTTTTAATGACCATTCGTCAGAAAATTTGTTATAATCACAAGTTTAAAAACCTAACCGACCGACTTCAAATCCGACCGTGGCTAAATTTATATGGGACCACTCTTGAAATAAGCTCTATCGAACACAAAAATAATTTTGAAAATCGGTCCACATTTGGCGGAGATATCGCGTACCATACATAAAAAAAAACAGCCGAATTGAGAACCTTCTCCTTTTTGGGAGTCAGTCAAAGAAGAAATTCTTTCTTACTTATGATTAGAGGACTATGATTATTATAATAGAGCAGCTATTAACCCGTCGGAGGCGGCACATATACCTCAATATGTTACATAAGTGTATGGGCCACCGGAGGCCGAGCCGCCCGTGAATATTTGAGAATGCAAGAAGCCATGTTCTCATGTCTACGGTTAGCCTTAAGCCGCGTCTTCTACACTAAAACATTATACAAAACAACTACACAAAACATGCATATTTTATATGGTCCATTATTCTGCGAGAAGTAGACAGCTAATTTGTTTTGCGTATGTGTTTTTGTGTATTGTTTCGACAAAAACTAGTGCAGGAAACGTGCCTTTAGAACAACCAATCCATGCACATAATCTTCTATCAATAGCTGTAATCAACAGGAATTCTCAAAGCAATTTCGTTGTGACGCGTGTGTATTTTTAATTTTGACAATAATATCTTAAAATAGAAACACGAAAACATTTTGTCGAACCTATATTGAAAGTTCAACTGAAAATTACATTGAAATGAACCGAGTGACGTAAAACCCGGTCCTATAGGAGGTTTTATTACTCGACAGAAATATTCAAACGACTTGAATTTACAGTTTATTGCGAACCTTTGCAGATATAACAATAAATATATATATATATATATATATAAATAACTTGAATGATGCATTTGTGTAAAAATATGTATCACGCATATTTTCGGATGGTGTATTATATAGATTTATCATTGAAATAGCTTGTGCAATAGGAATTTATTAAAAATACTCGAACGATAATTTTACTTTAGTAATTCTAATACTTATTTTTTATGTGTGTCACGTGACTGTAAACACCAATCACGACGCATGATGTCACATTACTCATTTTTGTTTTATATTTGTTCCACAATGACCTAAGACCTAAGATCCGAAGTCATACTACCAGGTTATTTGGTATATTATTTTCGTATTTTTGTTTAAAGCTCAACCTAATTTCAACCCGGATATGATCGACGATCAATATCTGATCGACGATATATCTGACCCGTTTTATTTAATTTGAAATCATAAATGTTATTTCCGCAATATTTTTTTAATAGGGGTTTTTGTATCTATGGTAAGGAACAATGAAGTCACTCGTATCTACAGTTAACAGATAACGTTTTGGCGGCAAACTAAAATATACATAATATTTCTTGTTTTTTTTTGACTAACCATATGACAATAAATTACCATATATTTTTTTACATGTTTTTGTTTTTAATATACAGCCCTGTATAGTTTTAAAAAATAGTCAAGTACCCAGTTACAAAGAAAAATATTATAAGCACCCCAATTTCATACATATATACATAGAGGTACATCAACTCACGCCAATATCCCCGAAGGTCTAGGCGGTAGAGGTGCACTAGCGAACTAGAACACCCACATTTCGCCGAGCTTAGTTCCGCCCCAGATGTGATAGGGGGCGAGCCTATCGCCATATCGGGCACAAATTCCAGACTCCGAGCTGATATAGAAAAATCCAATATAACTTTGCCCGACCCGAGAATCGAACCCCAGACCTCAGGACGGTAGTCGTACTGAAATACAACCACGCCACCGAGGCAGTCACCCCAATTTCATAACCTTTCAATATACATCTACATACATACTAGTTAGGGCCAGTTGTCAGGCTTACCTTTATATCAAACTAGAACATCAGAAGATAAAACATTGAATGTAACTGATTTCTTAAGTTTACGCGAATATTATACATTGAAATAAAACTATTCTTACGGATTCTATCACGATTATGTTTTAATTATTATTCAAAATAAACATTATCATGATAGAATCCGTAAGAATAGTTTTATTTCAATTGAATGTAACTTTAAATATGTATATTTAAAAGGGATCTTATCTCACATAGCGATATGCAATGCCGTTTTTATCTTTCATACACATCGTATACAATCGTAGTACGGGCTAGTGCCCCATAGGTACCACTTTCTTTCTACCAGTGGCGAAGGGTGTAAAGTTTCAAAAGGGAAGCCAATGCTATTTACTTTCTATATATTACCTAGAAAATACTTATTTAGAAGTCTACAAACTGAAAAAGGGAAGCTGGTAGGAATTGAGTTGTATGGCCCTTTCGCCACTGCTTTCTATCTGCCCTTATCCCACATTAATGTGGGGTCCACGCAACACCTTTTCAATCGTGTTGCAGAAAGGATTTGGCTTAGTGTTTACGACCGGCTGCCTGCCTGATGTCAAGCCCTTCTGAGGGACCCAGTCCCGGGCAAATAAATTAGAAAATTCGCTTTGCCTGACCAGGGAATCGAACCCACGACCTTCGGTCCACAGCCCATATACATATGCTGCCACTAAACCAAGGAGGCGATTCACTACTGTACCACTACCATTTGAATTTTATAATCACAATTTAAAACTTAAAAATCGATTTTAAAATTAATTAGATCTTGGAGTAAGGTCTATCGAATATAAAATTAACCTTGACAATCGATACATTAAAATATATACGAATTAAGAACCTCCTCGTTTGAAAGTCGGTTGATAAATCACATAAGCTCAAGCCATAAAAGATAAATAAATAATAATAATAAATAAATAAATTACACCCAACAGTCACACACATAGTCCTGACCCCACACTAAGATCGAATCTTGTGTCGTGGGTATCAGGAACTACGAGAGACTTTCGGTCTCACAATACCCAGACCCGAAACGAATATCTATATCCCGAAATAAATATAAATATATGTGCAATTACTAATTAATGTGCAATTAATAATTTCCTGAGTTCTGCCTTCACACATTTTGTCCTATTTCTACACTATCCGCCGAATGTTCATATACTTAAGGTCGCTATGTCGTTTAAGGCCGCCTTATCTGTCAAAATTGTACGGCGAAAATCAATGTAAGAAGCCGTTAAAGTTGAGTAGCGTTTGACCATTCCGGCATACGCCTTTATCGTATCAAGAACTACGAGAGACTTGATGTCTTAGTGCACTGCCACTAGCAAATGTATTTTCATTCCAAAAAAATATTGAGTTTAAAAGCGAAAATGTACGTAGTTTTATTAAAGCAACGAATATTACTGATTACTTGCGGAATCTCATTTGGTTAATATAATTCGAGAAACCTTGGTAATAGTTGGACGACTGAATATTTATCCAGTAAAAGACCTTTCTTCGACGACTTAACGAATACCCAATGTATAGGTAGTAGTCACACTGAGAGAATTAAATATGAAATATTTCGAAGGCCATCTCTACGATGACTGCCTCGATGCCTGTTGTATTTCGGCATTACTACGGTCCTTCGGCCTTGGGTTCGATCCCGGATCGGAGAAAGTGATATTAGGTTTTTTCAATATCAGCCCGGAATCAGGAATTTATGCCCGATATGGCGATAGGCTCGTCCCCTATCAGATATGGGACGAAACTAAGCTCGGCGAAATGTGGGTGTCATAGTTTGCCTCGATCTACCCCATCTGAATACAGGCGCGAGCTTATGATGGATTCATTCCTATGGCCCAAATCTCTATCGCATCCTCCTCTCATTTCCATTGATTTTTTTCGACGATAGCAGCAATTGTAGCATAATCTGATGTTGATGGGCGACGGTCACTGCTTACCATTATTCATATCATACCATACCAACTTATAGGTTCCATCGTGTAAGTCTCTTCTATAATCACTTCATGTTTATAATATCAACTTATAAGAATTATTCTTCATTTAAATAAAACTATTTTTACGGATTCTATACGAAGACTGCAAAGCCTTCGAAACGTCGGGCATAAATATTAAAACAAATCGTAATAGAATCCGTAAAAATAATTTTATTTTAATGTATAACATTCGCCTAAACTTAAGAAATCAGTAAGTATTCAATTTTCTTTTCTGCTATTCAATCAGTGTTCATTGCACCTTTTATCCCAACATAATGTGTAATCGGTGCAACACGATTTTCAAGTATGTTGCAGTCAGTATTTGCCTCAGCTACCTGCCTACCGTCAACCTCCTCTGAGAGACCCAGTCCAGGGAAAATCATGTTTGAAAAACTCCCAGCTGATCTGGGAACCGAACAGGACCTCCCGGTCCACAGCCCATATACGCTGCCAGTAGACCAAAGAGGCGGCCATTTTAATATTTTTATTGAATCGCTTGTCTCTATCACTGCGACATATACTTAATACTTTACACGTTCTAATACGATACTTCTCATTACGAAAGAAACTTACTAGACGTGACTTTAGCCCTACTTGAACCACTAATGGCTAATCATATTATTGTAATCAACTTATGTAGACTTAGATGAAAGTCGGAGGTTTGAGACTAACCCCAAAAAGAGCATGCACCTCTGACTTTTCTACGTTTATTCATTATGAATTATCGCTAGCTGTACCGGTGGGGAAAACATCGTGAGGAAACCTGCAGACCTGAGAATTTCGAAGGTATGTGGACCAACCCCCATTAGGCCAGCGTGGTAGACTAAAACCTTATCCCTCTCATTAGTAGAGGAAGCCCGTGCCCAGCAATGGGACAGTAATATTTCGTCTTCGTTTTTCGACTACCGTGTTAGAAAAACAACATTACCTGACCTGAAATTCGAACCCTGGACCTTTCAGTCTATAGTATAGACATTATATTAGTTAGTCTTCCTTAGGGAAGCGACCGAGGAGGCTTTTGTCGATAAGTAAAAGTCATAGAATGCCGACTTCAAAAATAACGGTAAAAATCGTTTCAACCGATTTAAAATAAGAGAAGGTCCTCAATTCGTCTTAATGTTTTTTTACGTATGTTACGCGATATCTCCGCTAAATCGATTATTCCGAGGGTGGTCTCATATAAATTTGGTCACGATCGGATTTGAAGTCGGTCTCTTAAGTTTTAAACTTGTGATTATACTACACATATTGATCAAAACTACTTAACAGAAAAGCCTTTGACCACTAAAGCAAATTAGAAATCAATATCGAATTTATTTTACATGTCTTGTGAATGTTGGTACGCCAACATTTGTTACAATATTGGAGTATTGGTCGAGGAAGCCGGAGAACTTCCACCCTTGTCCCACACCCTCCTGTTACGTCACGCGACGTCACAGATCTACTAAAACTGGAACTGCGTCATGATGATTTAATTGGTCCATAGATGTCACTAGTGTATATTAATTAAGGTCCTTACTTTAAAAAAACATTTCGTTTATTTTTTCGCTTGTCACTGTTTTCCTTGTCACTTTAAAAATGAAAAAGGCAACCTATGGTTAAAGATAAGCAGCCCTTAAATGTTTTTGTAAGTAAGGGGCTAAATTACGATTTTATTATGGCTATTTCATAAAATTCCAAAACATAATGGCTTACTATGGAATTTGTGCCCGATATGGCGATAGGCTCGCCCCCTATCACATCTGGGACGAAACTAAGCTCGGCGAAATGTGGGTGTTCTAGTTCGCTAGTACGCCTCTGCCTACCCCTTCAGGGATACAGGCGTGAGCTTATGTTATGTTATGTAATGGCTTATTCTTCTTCTACCTGCCCTTATCCCACCTTGATGTGGGATCGGCGCAACACACTTTCAAGCATGTTGCAGAGAGGATTTGGCTTAGTTTTTACGACCGGTTGCCTGCCTGACGTCAACCCCTTATGAGGGATCCAGTACCGGGCAAATTAAATTATAAAATTTCCTTTTCCCGACCTGAGAATCGAACCCAAGACCTCCCGGTCCACAGCTCATACATGCTGCCACTAGACCAAGGAGGCGAGATTATGTGTAGAAAATAAAGAAGTGGGACGGAAATTAGCTCGGCGTATTGTGGGTCTTCTACCTCTAGTTCCTAGTTCGCATCTGGCTATCCCTTATTAGGCGATACAGGCGTGAGCTTATATGTGAATTAAAGAAATTGATAAATATTTCGATAATACCACATTTGGCACATGCCTTTTAGAAAAAGAGCTCACAATCAAAATTTTAGGCACATATAAATAATTTGACAGCACTGCATCATAAAGTTAAATATTATGCGATATTGTTCAAGTAAAAAAAAGTCTACCATCCAGAATTGTTACGTCCTTGGATGAACATCACAGATGTCAGAAATAAATTGATTTGTGGGGGACACAGTGATTATACTGACCGGTCTGAGATTCATGGACATAGCTGTAGCTTAACTGTTACTGCTATATGCATTATTCCGACTTATCTGTAAAAAATCACAAATTTAAAAACATAACAGACCGACTTCAAAGCTGATCGTGATCAAATATGGGACCACCCATGAAATAAGCTCTATCGAACATAAAAATAATTTTGAAAATCGGTCGACATTTGGCGGAGATATCACGTAATATACATAAAACAGACGAATTGAGGAACTTCTCCTTTTCGGAAGTCGGTCGAAAAAGTTAAGACTTGTTTCTAACGCGATAAGATTGCCTATTGTAATATTTATAGTCTCGAGGTTAATTTTGTTTTTCCTATTCTTAAAAACGATGTTTGATAAAGGATTATCTTCATTTATATCGATTAAGTCGGTTAGATCGTAAAGATCTAATAAGTTTTCACTACACACCATCTATTTACATTCAACAGACATTTTATCTAAGTATAGATATTTGCCGTAGTTATTTTAAACTATTCAAAGTAACCTCGCTCGGTTCAATGTTACGCTGACAGAAGTTTGTTGATCTTTGTCATGCCATAACTAATTTTGTTGCGTATAATTCTACGATATAAATAACTATGAATCAGATGAAATTATAACGTTCTGGAACACGTATTGCTAGCCATTAAAATGTTTTAGATTCATTTGAATAAAACCGTGAAACAGATTAAATAATATCAATGTCATAGTTGGTTAGGAATTTGATAATTAAAAATACTTACACAGGCATTATTTTTGGGAGCAGAAGAAACTACAAAGGACTGTTATAACTAAAGAGAAGCTCACATAAAACCTTTTTTCCTGAACTTCATATTCCGCATTATTTACCTTTGAAGTCGAATACAATTCGTTTTACTGGCGATAGACATCACCAGCAAGTGACCCAGTTGCTCGTTTTCCGGCCTATGAGTCGTGATTTTTTGTCGCTGTTTATTAATCCATTGCACCACGAAGGTCGTTGAAGAAATATTAGGAATATAATTGTATTAATGTAAAACTGGCTTTCGAACTGTTTATTTCGATGACGCTCTTCTCTTTTAGTAACTATAATTTTGCGCTAAAGCCATCCTTTTAAGATTATCTCGTAAACACGAAAACGAAGATATTTAAAAAAAATCACTAAGCGTTTCAACAGTGCTTCCTTTTCCAGTAACTATAGTTCTTCACTTTGACCGTACTGGCAAGGTCACCTCGTATTTGAAGTACGTTACGTTCCGGGAAGATTAGTAATTCTGAGAAAAATAACATTATATTAAATGAACACATTTTAAATATGCTAAACTACACAATCAGTTGTAGGTAATTTCCTCTTCCAGTAACTGTAACTCTTCGTTTTGACCGTCCTTTCAAGGTCACCTCGTATTTGAAGTACGTTACGTTCCGGGACTAGTAATTCTGACAAAAATAACACATTATTGAATGAGTATAACATTTTAAATATGCTTAACTAGCTAACTACACAATCAGTTGTAGGTACTTTCCTCTTCCAGTAACTGTAACTCTTCGTTTTGACCGTCCTTTCAAGGTCACCTCGTATCCGAGGTGCGCTACATTCCAGGACAAATGGTTATTCTGAAACAATATCGGTACACTTTACCGAATGAAAACAAAGTGTGGCCTATGTGCGTCACTTTAGCGATTCGAATATCGTAGGCTTCAGTTATTTATGTACTAGAGACATTTCGAAACAAATTCTGTAGCCTGTACTGTGACGTAACTGGTAGAGAATTTAGGTTGTAAAGGTATTTTTTCATTCTTATCAAAAATATATTCTTTAGGTTTTGGGAAGGCGAACGTTGATTAGGGTTTTTTTTGCTAATACGAGTTAATCTTGACAAAGATGATTGTTATCGTTAAATCTCCTTATATTTATTTTAATTATTTAACTTAAGTCTTTTTACCTGCCTTTATCCCACCTTAATATGGAGTCGGTGCAACACACATTTTCAAGCAATGTCACAGATAGGATTTGATTTATTTTTTACGACCTTTCTTTTTAAACCCCCCTCTGGGGAATAAAAAAAAAAAAAGAAAAAGGAAAACAAATAATAAAAAAAAGAAAAGAATCATGAAAAAAATTAGTAAAAAAATTCGCTTTGCCTGACCTGGAAATCGAACCCAGAACCTCGGTCCACAGCCCATATAATATGCTGCTACTAGACCACCGAGGCAAGGCCAATTATTTAACTTAAGTAGTAAAACATATTTTATTTATATCTCCTTGGTGCATGCAGCATGTATGGACTGTGGACCGGAGGGTCTAGGTTCGATTCCCAGGTCGGGCAAACCAAATTTTCTAATTCAATTTGCTAGGGACTGGATCCTTCAGGGGGGTTGACGTCAGGCAGACGGCCGGTGGTAAAAACTAAGCCAAATCCTCTCTGGAACATGCTTGAAAAAGTGTGTTGCGCCGACTCCACATTATGGTGAGATAAGGTTAGGTAAAACAAAATCAACAATAGTTTCATTTTGATTTCTTAGGTTTACGTGAATGTAATTCATTGAAATTAAACTATTTTTATATTTTTGCAGCCTTCGTGGTCACGGGTCAGACTGGAAGGCTGCAAAGCTTTCGAAACATCGGGCATAAAAATTAAAACCAAATCGTGATATAATCCGTAAAAATAGTTTAATTTCAATGAATAGTTTCACTTCCCAGAATTTTCTACGCAAGTACATACAAATCGATATTACGACAAAGGATTTCCGAGTATCGATGACACGAAGTAAGGAAAATCAACCTCGCTAATGCTTTCTTAGAAAAAACCTTTATACCCACGTGATTGTTCCCAAGTAAATCCGACGGTCAGACAATAAAATTACTCATTTCTATGAAACAATTGCTAATATGAAAAAATGCTTTATTGGTTGGAAAATCAGAAATTGTGTTATAAATATTATACGATTAACCTCCAAGGCACAAATCATTCCATTTTGAAGTTATTATTTAACACATACATATGTGGATTTCAGACATCATTTTCCGGCTCGACCGGTTGGATACCGTTGTCTAAATCCGATGTAATGTGGCAACTCGCTGTCGCGTTTCGTTCGGTGAGTGAGCCTTCCGGTCTCCATTTTGGTTTGTTTTTGTCTTTTGAATGTTTGATAAATATACAATAATCAGCTTATTTTGTATTGCATATATTTTTTTTTTATTTTAATCCTAAACTTATCTATTTACCCGACTACCAAGTTTGGACAGCGACGTGCACTTGTTTAGAGAATAGTATAGACACTTATAAAATTCATTTTTCAATTCTTACATAAGAATTGAAAAATGAATTTTACAACACAAATGTGTAACCATCATTATAATAAATATAATGGATGCAGTGCCGATTTAAAAGGTGATCGTGACCATATAGATATTTTTTTCTTCATTTACCAAATTGTCAGGGTAGACAATGGCTCTTTATCCATATGGTGTGCACGTCACTGCGGAAGGAGGGTATAATGTTTTTGAAGGAATTAATTACATTGAATCAAAACTAGTTCTCCAAATACTGCCACAAACAGTAACAACCCCAAAACTTTGTAATCCGATGCCTAAACCGCGGGAATTAGAGCAAAACAATAAAACGTTTGACCAAAATAACGTGAAGCCAACGAAACGTTTCGTTTAATTAAAAGATGATATCTAACAAAGGGAAGTAACAAAACGTGTTCCAATTATATTGGGTAAAAAAATGACGCCGATATAAGGGGGTCACTGGACTTAACAAACAGTTACGTGAACAATGATACAATTAATCACAAGTTTAAAAACTTAACGGGCCGACTTCAAATCCCATCGTGACCGTTGGTTGATCGTTTATATGGGACGAAGTTAGCAGCGATAGCTCAGTTGGGAATGATACAGACTGCCAATTCAAGTTGGGAGGTTCGAAACCAACCCCATAATGGAGCATACACCTGACTTTTTTATGTTAAGTGTATTTTCATCGTGAAATATCGCTTGCTATAACGGTTTAGGAAAACATCGTGAGGAAACCTGCATACCCGAGAATTTCTTCACAAGAATTTCGAAGGTATGTGAAGTCTATTAACCCGCATTAGGCCAGCGTGGTAGACTAAGGCCTAACCCCTCTCATTAGTAGAGGAGACCCGTGCCCAGTAGTGAGACAGGAATATTACAGGGCTAATATTATTATATATGAGACCCGTGAAATAAGCTCTATTGAATACAAAAAGAGTTTGAAAATCGGTCTACATTTAGCGGAGATATCGCGTAACATACATAAAAAAAATATACAGAAGGACCTTCTCCTTTTTGGAAGTCGATTGAAAACTTGCAAAATTGTTTTCTTTAACTCTTACATTACTATTGCTATCATTATTATCCTAGTTTCAATTTAAAATATATCAATTCGTCTGTATTGTTTTTCGACCAACTTCCAAAAAGGAGAAGGTCCTCAATTCGTCTGTATTGTTTTTCGACCAACTTCCAAAAAGGAGAAGGTCCTCAATTCGTCTGTATTGTTTTTCGACCAACTTCCAAAAAGGAGAAGGTCCTCAATTCGTCTGTATTGTTTTTCGACCGACTTCCAAAAAGGAGAAGGTCCTCAATTCGTCTGTATTGTTTTTCGACCGACTTCCAAAAAGGAGAAGGTCCTCAATTCGTCTGTATTGTTTTTCGACCAACTTCCAAAAAGGAGAAGGTCCTCAATTCGTCTGTATTGTTTTTCGACCAACTTCCAAAAAGGAGAAGGTCCTCAATTCGTCTGTATTGTTTTTCGACCAACTTCCAAAAAGGAGAAGGTCCTCAATTCGTCTGTATTGTTTTTCGACCAACTTCCAAAAAGGAGAAGGTCCTCAATTCGTCTGTATTGTTTTTCGACCAACTTCCAAAAAGGAGAAGGTCCTCAATTCGTCTGTATTGTTTTTCGACCGACTTCCAAAAAGGAGAAGGTCCTCAATTCGTCTGTATTGTTTTTCGACCGACTTCCAAAAAGGAGAAGGTCCTCAATTCGTCTGTATTGTTTTTCCCCGATATCTCCACCAAATGTGGACTGATTTCCAAGATTCTTTTTGTGTTCGATAGAGCGTATTCCCAGAGTGGTCCCATATATTTGGTTACGATCGGTTGAGTTTTGAAGTCAGTCCGTTAAGTTTTTGAAGTTTTATTTTTGGACATTTTTATTATTTTTTTCATGTAAACAGTAGATCGTCAATTTATATGTCAATTTTTGTCTATATGGACTACACGCCATTGCTTAAAAACCATTTTTAGGGCCACTTTATGTTATAATTTCGCGTCCGTCACTCAGAAACTATTGGTGCTACCATAGATTAAATTTGGATAGGTGTTATATATGAACCGCGAAGATGAAGTGAAATTGTTGCATAGTTGCATTATGGGTATCTATTTTGGGATTTCTAAATTGTTTTTTAGAGTTCCGTACCTCAAAAGGAATAAACGGAACCCTTATAGGATAACTTTGTTGTCCGCCTGTTTGTCTGTCAAAACCCTTTTTCTCAGGAACGCGTGGAGGTATCAAGCTGAAATTCATATCAAATACTCAGGTCTACTGTCCCTTGGAGCTGTGAAAAAAATCAAACTTCTTAGCTAACGCAATCAAAAGATACAGTCGTTTATGCCGCAAATTTTCAGCGCTCGCAACTTCACAAGGGAACCAAAACCTACATGGTACTTCCCGTAAACCCAACAAATAACAACTGATAAATAAAAAAAATGCATAATTCATTATATACCTACAGGTTTGTACGGAACCCTCGGTACGCGAGTCCGACTCACACTTGGCCGTTTTTTTATTTATACCTAAATAAACTATCTTTTAAAACATAATAAATAGACAAACATCTGTCTTCATAATTTATTATCTCATTTACAACAAAAAGAATGTTAATTATTCGAAGGTCGCAACAGTTTTTCGTGCTTGTCTGTCCTTTCATCACGCAACACTGGCGATAATATTTCAATCGGATTCGCTAGTTGATGAGTTCGACCTCTTGGGCAACCTTGAACAATGTTGCCCTGCCCAGGTGTTGCTAAATAAAAATAGCAATTAGCGTCCGATATAATAAAGCTAGTGGTCGCATCGTGTTGAGTCATAATAAATAAATAAATACACCCATACAGTCACACACCTAGTCCTGACCCCACACTAGGTATAACTTGTATCGTGTGTATCAGAGACTATGAGAGACTTTCGGTCTCACACCACCCAGACTTGAAACAAATATCTGTGGGCCACACAAACATTTGTCTTAATGCGGAAATCGAACCCGCGGCCTTTCGCTGCACAGCCGGCTACTCGCCCGCTGCGCTACGGAAGCTGTCATGTCAAATGCACACATGATAGTAGATTTTAAGAATAGGCTAGGTACTTAATCGATTTCATAAGCTTTTTAGGGTTCCGAAGCCAAATGGTAAAAAAGGAACCCTTATAGTTTCGCCATGTCCGTCTGTCTGTCTGTCTGTCTGACCACTGTTTATCTTAGAGACTATAAGTACTAGAGTGCTGTAATTTGGCACCAGTATACATATCTATCAAACTCAGAAATGCGTGAAATAAAATCCTGAAAAAAATTTTTTAGGGTACACCTCCCCTACATGTAAAGTGAGGGTGAATTTTTTTGACTATCCTATAGTGTGGGATATTCTTGGATAGGTCTTTCAAAAACAATGAGGGTTTGCCAAAACTATTTTTTATTGGAGGCTCTGTTTTCGAAATATTAAGCTTTAAAGTAAAAAAAATAGTAAACTAGGGCGTCCCCCCCCCCCTCTATTTGCGAAACGGTTGGTTTTGGATACATGAAAAAATTCACAGTAGTAGCATATATCATGGATTTCAAAGGAAAACTATAGCGGCTAAGCAGGCTTTACAAGTTAATAGTAATAGACGACCAAAGTAAAACGAAAAAAATCATACAAGTTATTTTCAATATACACTTAAAATCTAGTGGCAGCATGTATGGGCTGTGGACCGGGAGGTCGTGGGTTCAATTCCCAGGTCGGGCAAAGCGAATTTTCTATTTTAATTTGCCCGGGACTGGATCCCCAGGGGGAGTTTACGTCGGGCAGGCAGCCGGTCGTAAAAACTTAGCCAATCGCAGAAAGGCGATATACTTGAAAAAGACTCCACATTGACGTGGAATAGGGGCAGATAGAAAGAAATGTCACGATTCCGTATAACACGATTCCTTCCAGCTTACCTTCGCCAATCTCTTTTCTACAATAAATACTTAGGTATTAAAAAAATGATATTGGCACTCATTTTAGCATTATTTACTCTTTGCCATTGAAAAATATACGTCGTTACAATTGATAAACGAGCTCCTCAATAGATCTAAGTCACTGTCAAGGTTGTCTGGAAGAGATCGATTTAATAAAACTGCTTGTTACAACACCTCATCTATAATTACTTTGTTTGCAATAAGGCGTTCTTCTGATTGCTTCGTTTTACTTTCTAAGGTTCCGTAGCCAAATGGCAAAAACGGAACGGAACGGGACCCTAGTTTTTTCATGTCCGTATGTTACGCAATGAGGATTAGCAAGTTGAAATGGCAGTGGGCAGGGTACATAGCTCGTAGAACTGATAGCCGATGGGGCAGAAACGTTCTCGAGTGGAGACCACGTACCGGCAAGCGCAGCGTAGGACGTCCACCTACAAGGTGGACCGACGACCTGATAAAGGTTGCAGGAAGTCGCTGGATGCAGGCCGCTTCCAACAAGTCGATCTGGAAATCTTTGGGGGAGGCCTATGTTCAGCAGTGGACGTCCTATGGCTGATGATGATGATGATGATGATGTTTCGGACATTCATTTCGAAACTGTTGGTGCAACTTGGATGGTCTGTTTCATGGAATGCAAAAGTGTAATGTAATTTGAATTTTTTTGTGTCTCCATACATGAATTATTTTTCGACCGACTACCACAAAAGGAGGTCCTCAATTCGTCTGTATTTTTTATGTATGTTATTCGATATCTCCGCTAAATGTAGACCGATTTTCAAAATTCTTTTTGTGTTCGATAGAGCTTATTTCAAGGGTGGTCCCATATCAATTTGGTCACGATCGGTAAATTGGAAGTTGGTCAGTTAGGTTTTTAAGCTTGTGATCTTTGGTCACACAAATGTTTTATTGTCCGTGACATACCTTTGAGACTCAAAATGAGCTAATTGACGGACAGACATGGCGAAACTAACTTTTATTTCTGCCATTCGGTTTCAGAACCTTAATAAGCGAAAAATTAAAAACGGTATTTTTGAAGTCAGAACAAAATACGGCTCCGTAGAAAAACCCACGATAAAGCATCCCAAGGGAAATTTTATTTCATTTAAACGCCTCCAGGCTGCCTTCACAATCTTATTGTTCCTTTATACGGCATTGTGCTTATCTACTGTAAAATGTTAGCCAATTAAATAAGAGCTACTTTATAATGTAACGAGTGCTTCTGGGAATACGGGAGGCTAAGGGTAGTGGGCGTGTGACCTTTTTAAACTGGGATATAAGGTTGAATAAATGTAGACCTTGCTTAATCTTGTAACAATCCTAATGTATTTAATGAGTAATGTTACATAACTACAAAACTTACAACACAAGTTTACATAACATAACATAAGCTCACGCCTGTATCCCGGAAGGGGTAGGCAGAGGCGCACTAGCCAACTAGTACACCCACATTTCGCCGAGCTTATTTCCGTCCCAGATGCGATAGAGGGCAAGTTACAAGTTTACATTATCACTTTTTTACGTTATTTTTGTTGATGTGTTATTTGGCTGAAAAACATTAAAAATAATCACTTAATAACACCTCAGCGCCACACACATAGTCCCGATCCAATGGAATCAATGGTAGGTTACAAGTCCTGTATCGTGGATATCAGAAAGTAAGGGAGACTTTTGGTCCTGCAACATTCAGATCAGTAATTAACATTTGTAGGTCACACAAACATTTGTCTTGCTGCGGTGATCGAATCAGCGGCCTCTCGCTTCATAGCCGGCTGCTCGTACGCTACGCCACTTCGTTGAAACAAATAAATTGTACTTCGGTACGGCTGTCCTGTGGTCTCGGGTTCGATCCCCGGGCCGGGCAAAGTGATATTGGATTTTTCCAATGTCAACCCGGAGTCTGGATTTTGTGCCCGATAAGGCGATAGGCCCGCCCCCACCACATCTGGTACGGAATTAAGCTCGGCAAAATGTGGGTGTCTAGTTCGCTAGAGCGCCTGTGCCTACCCCTTCGGGGATACAGGCGTGAGCTTATGTTATATTACCTAATATATATGGCACGTAAGTCGTTATGCTACTTATTCATATATAGTCAAAGGCTCATAGGATGTCCACTGCGGAACATAGGCCTCCCCCAAAAACTTCCAGATTGGCCTTTATAAAATAACCCAATGTTGGACGGCATTGCATATTTAAATAACGAAATAGCTTCTTTTATAAAAATAAAAAAAAAACAATCCGCAATTTGGTATCGATGATATGGATTTAAAAATATAAAACAGATTTAGACACTTGACCTCACTAAGTTTTAATAATGAATATGACGCTATAAGCATTAGTGACGATGTTTTTGTTTTCATGGAAACCACACAAGCGGCAGGAGTTCTCACGCGATCAACCGCCGCGCCGCGCCGCGCTGTATCGAGCCGCTCCCAATGCGCAACACAGGCTGATTATTATTCAAACCCATCAATATAATATACCCTAGATGCACAGTTCTTTGCAAATATCATCCTAAAAAGTGGTCTCAGAAATAAAACAAAGAAAAAGATCACAAGGTCAAAATTAATCAAACACAAATACAACCCTATTTGCGGCTTTTGGAAATTGTATGAAGATATTTCAACAAAATAGTTTTAACACTCCTTGGCGTTATAACTAGAGGTGGGCGTTTAAACGAAAGCAGATAACAAAGCTTGCTTTTTAAAATATCCAAAAAAGCTCGCTATATGGTAAGCAATTAATGTTAAAACGTGAATTGATGAATAAGAAATTGATAAATAGGGACATTTGTAGAACCCCAAAAAAAGGGCGCCAGGTCAGATAGTGGCTTGCTTCGCCCTTACACGTCGAGGGGGAGCGTGCACCTAAAAAAAAGGTCGCCTGACGGCCCTACCTATACATTACTTGATCTAATTTGTTGATAAACTATGAAGCAAATTAGCAATGAAATAAGTTGCTTATTTAAATAAGCATAACGTTTCAACTTATTATCCATTTTAAGCAAATAAGCCCATCTCTAGTTATAATAGACCCTTTTCGACGCTTTAACTTCGCCAGGTATTGAGCACACAATTTTCACAATCAGCCTATTGGATACGAGGGCATCTTCCTTCAAATGCTTTGTGGTCTATCTGGTGAACTGTACTACAGAATTTTCTCTACAATATGAGTGCGATGTAGACACATAAGCTTACGCCTTTATCCCCGAAGGGGTAGGCAGATACGCATTAGCGAAATAGAACACCCACATTTTGCCGAGTTTAGTTCCGTCCCAGATGTGACAAGGGGCGAGCCTCTCGCCATATCGGGCACAATTCCAGACTCCGGGCTGATATGGAAAAATTCCAATATAACTTTGCCCGACCCGGGGATCGAACCCGAGACCTCAGGACGGTAGTCATACTGAAATACAACTACGCCATCGAGGCAGTGCGATGTAGAATACCCCGTTATCTCATTTGGCTGCTATAAAAACTTCCTTGATACCCAGTTAACGACCCCATTAAATTGATATTAACAGATTCAAGATATTTAACAGCCTGTATAAAGTTATAAAACCTGTAAGCGAAGTACGAGCAGGCAGCAAACCCCATGTCGGTGAACCCGTGGCCTTGGCAACTGTAGATACGAGTATATTTGGACCGACTTGGGGGGTTAAATGCGGCTTTCAGTATCTCAACCCCAATGTAATTTGACGTTTCGATGGCTTGTTATTACAATAGCGTATTGGTTTATTTATTGGATTGTTTTTGTTCATTTATGTTTGTAGCGTTAGACTTTGCTTACATGATTTATTATAGGGAATGAATAATATGAAATAAATATCATTACTATTTATCTTGTAGCTATGTTTATCTACTTACAATATGTAGTCACATTATAACACTCCTAAAAATAATATTTCTTAGTTTTATGTTGTTCTAAGGTGTTCTCCCTTATAACTACTAAAACAAAAAAAATAAGGAGGTATTCTTATCGAATTCTTGGACCATTTACATATCTCTTTTTAGTCGATAATTTTCTATAATTATAATGGTGCGATCCAATCTTTACATTGGCAGAATCATCGCAAATGCGTGGAAGCCATTTATTATAAAAAGAAGAAGAAATAAATGCTGTGTCAACTTATTAGCCGATAGACCTATTAGGTAAATAAATAACGTACATTTTCAGTACGAAATAAATCCATCCGTATAATCGAGTATATTCTTCTACAAGCTAAAAAACTGCAAACACCGACAAGCAATTAATTTAACAGTATTCTGTGGTCACAAGAATCATGCAGGCCAGCACAAATGCTTCGTCACACACCAAAGCTGGATTGGTGGGCCTGTTGCAGTACAGACACATAGGCAGTGAGCACGTGACAGGACAGGCGAACCAGCGGAAGACCGATGCAGGCGCCGGGTCACAATGATAAGGATACAGTTAGTATACCCTAACCAATAATCAAGTGATGTCGCGCACATGATATATTATGAATAATATATAAGCAATTTTACAAAGTCCGCCTAAATTAGACAGGACAAATCTTGTCATAATCAACAAAATTCATGCATGCTTGCGTACTTTTTCGCATGGTCAGCGTTGTCCTTAAAATGCAAATGAAAAACAAACTACGCAAAATTTTCATTATGTTCATACTCTTCTATCCCTTTATGTCGGCGAAAAAGGTCGAGAAGTAGTTAACCTCACAAAAAACGCTAAAACGTAATTCTGTATACACTTGCGGAATAACAAACTCCGCTAACTGCTTACTGACATTGCTTTGTCTGAGTAATTGGATTAAATTACAGCATAGATAGGGATGTCATAGATACATCGATGTTTTCATAAGAAAATCGATTATTCCAATCGCATAATTATCGATAAAGGTATTGGTATCTCTGAGCGACTGTTATCGATGTTCTGCTTAAGATTTGAATTTTTGAATTCGAATATTTCAAATGTAGCCAACTCGTCGAAGGAATCATTATTAAATTGCATTTAATTTTATCCGACACTGGACTTGTCCTATTCCACTACGCGATCGACAGATACAATAACACCAAAGAAACATCCACTTACGGTTCAGGATAAGGTACTAATAGATGGAGACAAAATTAAAAAGTTCACGTTCAACTTAGAATCAATCATTCGACACATCAAAGTATTGTCATTAAATCGATACATCGTTTATTATAACAATGTCCGCATCCCTAATCGTGTGTATGCAGACCACGTCTCACCTAAACTTGTCACTTCGGTGAAATGTAGTTAGTGGTATTCCACGTTTATTATTACGTATGCATGTGTGAATCTTCAGAATGTTCTAGAATTTAAGCGAACCTTGAGGAAAGATTTATCTTGTAACTAATTAATTAAATTGATTTGATGTGAATTCTGTCATTTTTTAACGAATTATAACTTTTCCATCTGTTCTAACATATGGCCGGTTTCAATAAACAACCTCAGTTCGAATGTACAGATAGATTACATAAATTAGCCAATAAGAACACAGTTTGAACATGACTCCGTCAAATTACTTGATTTGATTGGTTCATAATTGCGATCTATCTGCACTTTAAACCGAGATCGTTTATTGAAACCGGCCGTTAGTGTATTTTTAAATGTTGGTGCACTTTTAGAATGCATTGTTTCAAAGGATCGTTGTTAGTTATTGTAAGTGAGTAAAAAATAGGCTACGCTGGGGCTTTTTTTTTGTTTTCGCGGGGAAAACGATTTACCGCTACCGCCGCGCCTGCGGGGAGACACGACGGTTATGTCGGGTTCGCCGGTCTTACGACCCAACGTTGAGCCGCTCGGGAGAGATGGAAATCATCCGAGCGACCGTTTGGCCGAGGCGTAGCATGGTTGATGGTGCACGAAAACCAGCGACGATTTTCTCGTCTCTGATGCATACTAACTTTATTTCTCCTTCCACTCCAATATGACGTCGACGCAAACGCAACACACATTTTCAAGTATGTTACAGAAAGAACTCAGCAAAATTTTCCACCGATATTAAAAGAAGAAGATTTTCAAGATTATTTTTATGTTTATTCCAAGGGTGAGTCCAACACAGTTTAGGTCAAGATTGGATATATTTAGTAATCGGTTGGATAAGTTTCTACTATCATCACCCTGCCTGACGTCAACACTCTACGGGATCCATGTAGTTAAAGCCAGTCCCGAACTCCTGACCAATTAAATATTTCCAATTCATAACCGTATAAGGCCCGTGCGCATTGGCATGACTAACGCAGTACACACCATATGGCTTCCTTCTCACTTGTCGAGTTAAATCCATTGTTTGTGTTCGCAAAGAGTTCGGTGGTAGACGTTTTATTTCACTCAGGTCGTAAAACTTTCGGACGTACGAAACGATGGACTATTTATAAAAGTAACGATTTTTATGAGGAACTTTTACAATGTTTGCTTGACTTTGGTTGACATTGACTAGGCGTGTACCAACGCGCTTAGGAAGTAATAAAACTGTTTTTTTATTTTTATTGTAATTTAGATTAGGTTTATAAATTGTGTTTATTTGTATCAAATCTTAAATGATTACGGTTATATTTTAATATTTGCGCAGTTTTTCTATTGGATTAAATCCAACATTTAATCATATCATAGCTTTTATATCATAGCTAAAATAATTTCGAAAATATTTAGTAACATTTTCGAAATTATTGTAGCTATACATTAAATTAATCGATTTAAAAATTATGTTAAAATCCTGAAAATTCAAATTGTTCTCCGGTAAATCTTTCAAGATTCCTTTTATATTAGATATAGCTTACTCTATGTGTGATCCCAAATATTTTTTTGTTTTTTGATAAAAAATTTAATTAGATTTCAAGTGTTGTTGAAGTTTGAATATTTAGGGACATGATTAATATCGGTGACTGCCTCGGTGGCGTGGTGGTATTTCCGTACGACTACGGTTCTGAGATCTCGGGTTCGATCCCCGGGTCGGGCAAAGTGATATTGGATTTTTCCATATCAGTCCGGAGTCTGGAATTTGTGCCCGATATGGCGATAGGCTCGCCCCCTATCACATCTGGGACGGAACTAAGCTCGGCGAAATGTGGGTGTTCTAGTTCGCTAGTGCGCCTCTGCCTACCCCTTCGGGTATACAGGCATATTATGTATGTATGTATAATTAATGTTCTGGATGATAGGTACTACACATATGATATATAGTACCTATTATCCATACATAGTACCTATTTTCCATATACCGATATGCCAGAAAAACTTAGCAAGCCCAGTCGCGAGTAATTGCTAGCGAAAAATGAAATAACATTTGATGTAAACGCGTATCGCAATTAAATGTAACAACATCGGCACTCAAACGACGAACATAAAGGGACCTTTCTGAATGCCAATAATAATTGATGAGAGGTTCAGAAATTCATGACCTAACTTTGTGACATCTCATCTCAGTAAGGGTAGATGACTAATCTGAAATGATGCGTATATCCACTCAATTATGAACCTTATTACATACAACATAAAGTTGTGCGTGGATTTGGAACTAGTCAATATAATTTAGTTATATAATAATATATTTTTTATTTGTCTGTGGTAAATACATTATGTAGATTCTTTGGTCTAGTGGCAACATATATAAGCTGTAGACCGGGAGGCCCTGGGTTCGATTCCAGGCCGGGAAAAAAGAATTTTCTAATTTACTTTCCTGGGACTGGATCCCCAGAGGGGTTTGACATCAGGCAGGCAGCCGGTCGTAAAGCTAAGCCAAATCCTTTTTGCAACATATTTGCAAAAGTGTGTTGCGCCGACCCCACATTAAAATGGGAAAAGTGGAGGTAAAAAGAAAGGTACATTATTGTTTCTCTGCCTAACGCCTCAATGTTCAGGCGTGATCTTATCATGAACAACGCGGCAACTATTATCGATTAATATCTATGAAACTAAAGACGGGTGTGAAGTGTTCCTTTCGTATAAAGGCGGGACAAAGGCAACATTAATAAAGCGAAAACGAATATTCTTTGGAGACTTGCTATGTGATGGGAGAGTTTATTGGTATAGGAAATATTATATTTCTTTAACAACGGCTGTACGAAATGCGAGTAATTATGGTAAAATAGCTATGTGCAATAAAAATCAATGAAAGAGGTCATTTTAACCATCTTCAAAAAGGTGTATATTCTCAATTACATACATACCGAGTGGCACCGACATAACGACATGAAATCATACCAAATACACCTTACAAGGCTGTATACCAAAAATCAATCGATTATATGAAATAGTTTAGCCACAAAAAAGATGAATCGCCGCCATTACGTATTAATAGTTCGGATGAACCGAAAACCCTGCTTCACTTTCAATGTTCATAGCGCTCCGTCCATCTTTTTTTACGTCCGTGGCCACAGGATTGTTTTTAGTTATGTAAATTTTTGCACATTATGTACGTTCGCAACGACCTAAAACAGCTGATATTAGCGGTCAAAGACTTTTGTCGATAGCAAACATGAATGGACTCGTCCGATATGCCTTGGACGCGAGGGTCACGCGCCGCGTACCTACTGAAGTTTACCTACATGTAGATTTTTGCGCATTATACCAGTTTTACGCAGTAACCGGACTTTTGCTATTTATTTTGTTATAGAAATGTATATTGTGTAAACGCAACAGCGAAGATTTACGATTGTTCGGGAACATTCGGTCTCCATCGCCGATAGCCCTTTGCGAACATTCTTTCACCGTTCGGTTGCTATGTACTCGGCATAAGACTGAGTAGAAAAACTCAATTTCGCTTTACCCAACCCGTGGATCGAACCCAAGACCTCAGGACGGTAGTCGTATCTCGCAATACAACTACGCCACCGAGTGAGAGTTTTTCAATAAATCTGTATATTTTTCGTCCGACTTCCAAAAAGGAGAAGGTCCTCAATTCGTCTGTTTTTTTATGTATGTTACGCGATATCTCCCCCAAATGTGGACCGATTTTCAAAATTCTTTTTGTGTTCGATAGAGCTTATTTCAGGGGTGGTTCCATATAAATTTGGTCACGATAGGATTTAAAGTAGGTCTGTTAAGTTTTCGACCGACTTCTCAAAAAGGAGGAGGTCCTCAATTCGTCGGTATTTTTTTTATGTACCTATGTTACGCGATATCTCCGCCAAATGTGGACCGATTTTTTAAATTATTTTTGTGTTCGATAGAGCTTGTTTCAAGGGTAAATTGGAAGTCGATCAGTTAAGTTTTTTAACTGGTGATTATTAAACTAGTGATTATTTATGTATCCGAAATTATATTTCCCAGGACAATGAAAACCAAGGACAAATCTCACCAATTTCTGCGAGAAATGCTTGACCTACGTAAATTATGATCGGCGACTATTAAATGTTTACTAGTAGTAATATTGTTGGACATAGCTATAAAACTTTATCGACACCTAGTTTATACAGCGAACACGTGATGCGTATGCTATTTCGACCTACTTTATAGCGGATAATTAAGGCTGTGTTACAGCCAGCGTTTATTACGTCACAGATGAGAATTCGTACAAATTCGTGCCAAGAATTTACAGGGCTCATGATCTTTTCTGTTGCTAGATTTTTATAAGTAATTATTATGTTCTAATTCAATAAAGTGAAACAGCGCGCCTTAAATTAATTGAACATTAATTTGAGTATGCATAAAGAAGGCTTCAAAAACTGCATGATATCATCATCACCATCATCAGCCACAGGACGTCCACTGCTGAACATAGGCCTCCCCCAAAGATTCCCAGATCGACCTGTTGGAAGCGGCCTGCAATTTTCCAAAAAAAACGGAAAATAAAATTTACGGCCTTAGAACGTCATACCTTAAGGGCCCATACTACCTCAAATGGCTTATTTTGAACCCGGATAAAATCAACAACACTGCAGCTTTTACTTTGTAATAAATATATGATAAAGTTGAGGGCTTATGTGAGTGAACATGTGTGGCGAAAACACGATTCCTTAAAATTTTCTCGATAGAAAAAAATTGCAAAGTTACCTCTAAACCGAATTAATATCCCGGATTACTCATTACATACTTCAAATAAGATCGTGAAATTTTGTATACTAACTTAGTTAAATAATACGCATAGTTTATGTGTTTTGGATTTTGAAAATAATTTGTCTTTTTATTGTAAGATCCAATTATCTAAATTTCCGCGTTTTGCGCACCGTTTTCGTCATGACCGCCCTGCCGCCCGGCCCGCACACATTCCCGCTTCGGCTGTCAGACGGGGAGGTTGTGTCGCTTGCTGTCAGCAAAATAAATAAATATAATTTATATATCTGGGATACTTCATCAATTAAACAACGTATTGTAGGTGATTATAATGATGATAACGAGAATATTCTAATAAATAAGTCAGTATTTTCTAGGTTTCCATTTACTTGAATATTTAGTAGATTAGAAATCCAGTCGCGTGTCAGCGGCGTAAGTATAGCAAATGTCACGGGCCCTCTACTATTACACACGGTTAGTTAGAACATAAATTATTATGTACGAAGCTGAAAGGATACTGTATTCGTAATAATAAACAAATTTTATTGTTGCAATTTTTTCAATATACTTAATACTTTCACAGATATTGCCAAACAAAGTTGTATTTTTAAATCCGACATACAATTATAAGGTATATGTATATTAAAAATTTAAATATAAAGTATTTATATAGCAGTAACACGATTGCTCGTGGGTCAGGGTAAGTCGTCTCCACCGCCCATAGATAGAGACACCCATGACAAAAAATATCATGGGTATATTGCTAACCCAAAGGAGGGGAAAAGGGATTGATAAAGAGATTGGAATTGGACCACCGGAAATATAACACCGTACGATATGCAACAGCGTGCTGCCATTTTACATCGGTTTTCTGTGAGACAGTGGTATCCAACAGGTCGAGCCGGCGCATTCATGTTGTAGACGTAACTGTCAACAGCTTGGGTCTTCCATTAAAAAAATATAGTGTAATTTAAGCTTTTTACATAATGATTGACGCTGACCTACCGACACTCAATCGTCCCCTATATATTAAATATTATATATTATTATTACATATATATATATGTACCTTTTAATGTTGCAAGGGCTTGTACAAAAAATAAGACGAATAAATAGAATAACCATAGGATTGATTTTTTAGTTTTCTAAATTTTTGCACATAATGTACGTTCGGAACAACCTTAAACAGTTGATATACTTACTGAAGTTTATATACATCTAGGTTGGCCCGTGCATATTACCGCATAATTATATTTTTGCGACGAAATTTAAGTTATGTTGGTGCCACACGGTGTATTCCTGTTAACTTTGATTTCGTATAATATACAAAGTTTGTCGTAATATTTGTAAGAAACTGAAAGGATACTATAGAACTCATAATAATGAACAAGAATATATCAGTAAAAATTACAATATACCTAATACTTTCATAGATATTGTCATTCGTGAACGATTAGATAGATAGATAACTCTTTAACACCATAGTAAGGATTAAGTAAACAGTACAGACAGAACTTTAAACAATAAAATGTTACAATAGGCGGTCTTATCGCTTGAAGCGATCTCTTCCAGATAACCTTCTGAATGGGTTAAAGGATCAGCAGATAAGCGGAGGTGTAATTTAAAGGTTTTTATGGTCTAGGCATGCCGACATATCGGATAAATGGGCCAGAATACTTTTTGCATTACATAAACATAAAACATAAACATAACATAAGCTCACGCGTGTATCCCCGAAGGGGTAGACAGAGGCGCACTAGCAAACTAATACACCCACATTTCGTCGAGCTTAGTTACGTCCCAGATATGATAGGGGGCGAGCCTTTCGCCATATCGGGCACAAATTCCAGACTCCGGACTGATATGGAAAAATCCAATATCACTTTGTTTGACCCGGGGATCGAACCCGAGACCTCAGGACGGCAGTCGTACCCAACCACAACCACGCCACCGAGGCAGTCGAGGCAGTTTTCGCATTAATATGAACGATATTAAAATGCTTAGATACGTCCGAAAACTGACTCTCAAGGTTATCACGAAGCGAAGAAACACTATGGCAACTCTCATCACTGATATTGCCAGATTCAGATAATGCAGAGGCATAGTGTTCGTCGTCATTACTAGTGTTATTAACCATTAAACTCAACATAATTTTTATAAGTACGAAATCTTAAGAAACAAAAATCTTTAATAATATGTGACATAATACTAAAACAGCGCAAAGAAGTAATTAACTCGCTCGATTACCCCTTACTTTTAAAACGACGCGTCTTTAGAACGCAACAGGTCCAGTGCAATACATCATTTGCCCAGCATATGGAGATATACATGAGGCCATATATATATATATATATAATAAGGTCGTGTTATGTTGTGATATAAAGGAATGTTCTATAAAAGATACAAAAATGACTGTTATTAAATGGTTATTTACCCTTGACTACTCTGAAACCGAAGATTTCCTAAAGATTATGAATTGAAATATATTCACACACGCCTACACACGCATACCCATCCCCACAAACACACACATCGATCCCCACACACACACACCCGTCCTCACGCACACACACATACACACATACGCACGCGCGCGCACACACACACACACACACACACACACACACACACACACACACACATAACACACACACACACACACACACACACACACACACACACACACACACACACACACACACACACACACACACACACACATACACACACATACACACACCACACACACTCACACTTTAACCTCTTTTGTATGTAATGGCTAATTGAACAATATTTGAGAACTCTAAAAGCACACTCTTGAAGACCCCCATGAGACAGGTTTATTCCTAGTGTGGAGGTTAACAGTTAATGTTTTATAGATAGTCACTTGTTTTCTCAGTTTGTTTTAATTGGCTTATTATAGTTGTTAATTACTGTAATAGCTGTAAGTTCGCTTTTGTAATTTCCATTTGAGAACTAATAAATTTTATATTTATATTTATTTATAATATTTATAATGAATAAAAACAAATAAAATATGAAAATATAAAACAAATTTAAAATTGTCTGGATCTGTCTGGACTGGATCCTCCGGAGGGGGTTGACATCAGGCAAGTAGCTGGTTAAACTCAAATTTTAGCCAAATCCTTTCTGCAATATGCTTGAAATAGGGTGTTGCACCGACCACTCATGAAAGTGGGTTATGGGCAGGTAGAAAGAAAGATTAAAATGACGTACGCTATCTACGGTAGAAATATTTAATAATGATACATTATGTTGGCCAAGGTTCTCTACACACTTTCCGACTAACCCTGTATATTTTATTTTCACCTGCCTTTATTCCATCTTTAAATTTATTTTTCCGTTGTATAAGGATAAGGAGTCACGGCAAGACTATCAGAGTACGTTCTTAGTGTTGTCGGCAAATTATATGCGAAAGTTCTGATTGAAATGGGTAATGTATGAGACGAATAATAAGTAATAGAATGTACAAGCGGGATTTCGAAAGAGTATGGGATGTGCGGATTAGATCTTCTCCCTACGAAGCTTTCCGGAAAAATTCTCAGCCAAAGAACGAAAAGTCTTTTGCGCCTTTGTAGACTTGGAGAACGCCTAGGACGAATTACAGACAATGGTAATAAAAAGGAAAGGAGAAAATTAATGTAAGTAAGACGAAAAGTATGATTTTTAAAGAAATGAAAGTATAACAGAGTGCAAAATTATGATAGGTAACGAGAGAGTAGAACAAGTGAAAGACTTTGTATATCTGGGTTGTAAAAGAGATAAAAAAGAGAAAAATAAAAGTTGTGGGATTGAAGGAATTCAAAGAATTGATACAATTAATAATTTATTTTCTTAAGGAAAAATCTTTTACAAATCTGACATCTTATATCGTTCGTTTTCAAATCTTAACTGTCATCTTCTTATTTTATTTTATAATCCATCGCCGAACATTTCGATGAAAGGAGTTTCTAATATTAAATTCTATTTAATGAATTATCCACACGGCCGTCCTGCTCATTCATCTGCCCCAGATGAATCTAAATCTTCCAGCATCACCCAAGGTTTCATCAAATCTGCTGAAGTCGTTGTGTGTATGGGTCCTTCACCATGTCCCATCTTCTTGACAGTGTATCTATCATTCCGCTTCTTCTGTGTAACCTCATATGGTCCTAAGAATTTTGGAAACAGCTTTGAACCTTGTGAAAATTGCGTCTTTTTTATTGCAACTAAGTCACCAACATCATAGGAAACTGCTTCCTTTCTATTCTTATTATAACTTTTCATATTTTCTTCTTGTATTTTCTCAATAGATTCCTTTACTCTTTCTCTGAGTTCTTGTCTTTTTTTATTGAAAATCTGAACATTTCCTTCTTCTATCAGTTGATATAATTCATCGTCTTTATCTCTTGGATTCGAAAATCTGTCTTTCTTTCTTTTCTTGCGTATTCTTATCTTGACGTGTAAATTATCTATGTAATATTCTCTCTTTATCAGTTCCTCAGTCTTTGTAATTCCAAAATGTCCTCTTTCATGATTTTTCCTAATAATCTTATACTGCATTTTCTTTGGTACTAAAATCAATCTATTGCCATTTTTGACTTTGTAAATTATATCTCCTTGTAAAATATAATCTTGATAAAACTCTTTTTCCAAAATTTTCTTTAATGCTTTTATATGATCATCATCTTCTTGAGCCTTTTTTATACGAGTTGTAGTTTCAGTGATTATTAGACAAATCGGATTTCGACTTAGCGCGTCTGCGTGTTTCATACTTGATCCTGGCCTGTGCTCAATCTCATAATCGTATTCTTCTAGAAGTAAAGCCCAGCGAGCAACTATTGGCGGTAAGTCTTTCTTTTTCAATGTCATAGTTAATGCTGAACAGTCGGTCACGATCTTGAAGTGAATCCCCTGCAGATACACTCTAAATTTCTTAATTGCTTCTACAATAGCAAGGACTTCTAAGTAATAACTGTGGTAATTTCTTTGAGTAGGAGTAGTCTTTTTACTCATATAGTGAACTGGATGAAATTTGTCATCTTTAGGACTCCTTTGCAACAGCACAGCTCCATATCCATCTGCACTTGCATCAGTATGAAGTTCTGTTGGTAGATCAGGGCTGTAAATGCGCAGAACTGGAGAGTTACATAATATTTGCTTCAGTTCTTCAAAAGCTCTTTCACTCTTCTCGTCAAAATTAAATGCAACATCCTTCTTTAATAGATCAGTTAGCGGTTTAGCAATCAGTGAGTAATTTTTAATATACTTCCTAAAATAACCAGTAAGTCCAAGAAATGACTGAATGGTCTTAACGTCTTTAGGTTTCTTAAATTTTGCTACAGCATTTATTTTGTCTTCGGAGGGTCTTACTTCATTATCTCGAATTAAATAACCAAGATATTCTATTTCTTCTTTAAAAAAGTGACATTTCTTCCAATTAAATTCTAAACCGAATTCTTCTGCTCTCTTTAGTACCTTTTCTAACTTCAGTAATCCTTCTTCTTCAGTTTTAGATGGTATATTCAAGTCATCTAGATACGCTGTTATAGTACCATCAGCGATTAAATCACTAAATACATCATTTATAAATCGCTGAAATACAGACGGCGCAGTACACAGTCCAAACGGCATTTTTAGAAATTCATATTGTCCTTGAGGTACTACGAAAGCCGTGTACTTCTGGCTGTCTTTGTGAACTTTCACGTGCAAGAAACCATTACGTAAATCAAGAGACGTAAATATCGTTGCATCTTTCAACTTGTCTATCTGATCTTCTATTAAAGGTAGTGGAAATCTCTCTCTTATAACTTTCTTATTTAGTCGTCTATAATCTATGCACATACGGCGTGTACCCTCTTTTTTGTGAGCCAAGACAACAGGAGCTGCAAAATCAGATTTACTAGGTTTGATGATTCCTTTAGCTAACCATTCTTCGATTTGCTTGTTAACGATACCCATTTCTAACGGTGACAAACGTCGTGGGCTTTGACAAACAGGATCTTCATCAGTAAGTATAATTCTTAATTCTACATTACTATCTTTCTTCTTCTCACTAGGTTTATACTCATTGCACAAATTTCGAATTTCTTCTGTATACTTTGTTGCTCCTATGTCATAATTTTGATCAACATTATCATCTTTAACTGAAAGAGTAAGGTGCATAATTCTTTCCAAGTAGACACCACGAGGAGTAAAATTAACTTCAAAATCTTTAAGTATAGGTTTACCAATAATCACGTTCTCGGGTATTTCAGTATCTTTGACTACATGAAACGTAATATCTGTATAGTAGCTGTCAATCTCAACATTAACTGTGAACGTTCCTTCTGTGTAAACCTTATTCTCAGCTATACCAGTTAGGCATGTCATTGATTCCGTATTAAAATTCTCTATTCTCTTTTATATTTATAAGTTATGGGAAGCATGATAGCGACATTAAAAGACAAGTATGTGCAGGTAATCGAGTTAATGGAGCGCTGAACACCTTTATGAGTAGCTGAAAGGTCTCTAAAAAGACACGATTGGCCGTTCATAAAGAAGTGTTAGTGCCCACACTTATAAATGAGAGTGAAAATTGGGTGTCACAGAACAGGCATGAAAGTAAGATCAGTGGGCTTACTGGTGGACTCTTATGTTATTCCTATACATTTATTCTATTAGTACGCTATATATAGCGTACTCTTATCTCATTTCCATATATTTACTATTTTATTCGACTAGCGCATAAGCTACTTGGCTAAGCCCGCAGGGTGGTGGAAATGAAAGCATGAAGGAGCATGTGTCGCGTGATAGAGTGTGGAATAAAGTGGTGTTGGATCTCTGTCGAGTGAAAGAAGATGTAGTGATAAGAAATAGAAAGGGATGTTGAGATGGTTCAGACATATTGAGAGGATAGATGATAGGAGATTGTCGAAACAGTGACACAAGACGAGTGTGCATGGAAAAATCGGTATAGGGCGACCGCATCGCACTTATATTGGGCAAATTGATGATATATTGACTAAAGAACAGATAAAAAACTAAACCGACTCTAATGAGATCATGATAGTAGATGAAGCGAAAGTAGTATGTCAGAATCGGGCGAAGTGTAAATGTTGCAGATGGCATGTTGCAGAGGTGTTTGGCCTTAGTTTTTACAATAGGCTACCTGTGTAATGACCCACCCATAAAGTCAAAAACGCCTGCCCGATCTGGAAATGGATTCCAGGACCTCATAGTTCACACCCGATATACGCTACCAATAGTGAATAGATCAATGAGGCGAGTTATAAATACTTCAGGAGCCATGTATTAATTAATTGCTATGAGTTTTGGAAAAAAAGGACGTGATGGAGACTATAATTGGAAAGGGCCGACCGGTCACTCTATGAGGATTTCCGATTGGTGCGCACACCAAGTCTTCAACATAGATGGATGTCAAAAATTCTTCAGAGTCGGAACTCTTATATGAAAATTTGAGGAAACTCCTGAGAACGAGGGGAGGGAGGAACTCAGCCGCGGACGTCTTAAGAAACACCACGGGAATACGATCAGCCATGCTCGACTTTCGAATGTCCAAGATTCAGGCTCTCGCCTGACCGCATACAGGTTGATATGGATTCATGTAGTACTCCACACACGCTGCGCCGGTGCAACGTCCAGTAGCGTGGCTCCACCATTGTACAAAATCGAATTTGAGGCAAAGGGTTCAACTCAAAGATGAGTGTTATTTTACTGTGGTTATCAAGTTTACGCAGTGACTGCAGATTAAGCTAGTAGAAACTGCTTTACATTGCGATGACAAGTCACCTAAAGCTCGATTTCCGAGATAGCTTTTCTGTCGCCCTTCAATTTTGCATAGGTATTTTCCCTTGGCCCTCCTGTTGGATTCGAAAGCTGTACGTAACTTTTCTTTCCCTTCCTTAGATATAGGGCTCCAAGCCTTAAAGGTGACATTTCACGCCAATTATGCGGGCTGTTTAAGACGTGCAGTGACGGCGCCGACATTGTTATACTAGCTGTGATATACCCTGGAATTCTGGTATTGGCAGTAAATCATTTAATTCCCAATATCCACATCCTTGACTTAGTCCGTAGAGGTGTGAGGATCATCGGGTAAGAAATAAGAGTTTTTTCCATAGAAAGAACGCAAAGAACTGACGAATACACCTAAATTATTTTGGTTAAGTACACGGATTATTTATAAAATCTTTGAATGGCAATATCTATGAAACATCAGGTATATTGACAATTTTGCAAATATAAAAGTTGTTTATTATTACGAATCCTCTAGTCTTCTTTCAGTTTTCTACATATATTGGGACTAACTCTATATACCACCGCTAAACATCAAACACTGGAGGAGCCGCTTAAACCTATCTGACAAGAAACTGTCCCCATCCAGTGGAGGAACATTGACATCCGTTTCTCTACAGGTTTTTCAACGGAAGTTCCAGCAAGGAGAACTTATAGCACAGGTGGGCTGTGTGACTGGTTAAGAGGACACCTAAACCAAAGTTATCTTGTAAGAAAAGTTACCTGATGGTTCGATGATCCATGGCTCAAATATAACTTTCTAAGCCCGACAGACAGCGTCAGCGCTGACACGCCATTGAAATGTTTTTTAATTGTACTAAAATAAATTGTGCCTCGATTGTGTGTTACTATGTGTGTAAACTCTACCTCCGGGGTTTAGTTGTATTTAAGTACGACTACCATCCTGAGGTCTTGGGTTCGACCCCTGGTTCGGGCAAAGTGATATTGCATGTTTTCAATATCAGCCCAGAGTCTAGAATTTGAGCGCTATATGGCAATAGGTTCGGCCCCTATCGCATCTCGGACGGAACTAAGCTCGGCGAAATGTGGGTGTTCTAGTCGCTAGTGCACCTCTGCCTACTCTTTCGGCGGTACAGGCGTGAGCTTATGTTTTTGTATATAAATTGTCCTAATGCGTCGTAAATGCGGGCCCGCCACGCTACGTCACTTGTTTGTCTTATCAACACCGCTTGACATCCTATGACGCCATTAGTGTATGAGCGAGACAGCGTACGATAGCGCACTCTAGCAATGTCAGGTAGCGGGTGCAAAATTTGAATTTGAGCTGAGGTACCATGCGCTCTTAAGCTTCCGTACTATAATACTATTTCTTACAAGGAATTAGCGAACAAGCAAAAATTGTATTAGATATTATTAAAAATGGCTTACTTTATAGCGGATAATTAAGGCTATGTTACAGCCACCGTTTATTACGTCACCGATGAGAATTCATGCATATTCGTGCCAAAAACTTTGCAGGGTTCATGTTTTGTTAGATTGATTAAAAAAACGATGTTTTTATTCGATACAGTTAAGATTAAAGTTAGTGCGTCGTCAAGTAATCTTAAATGCCAAACATTAAAAATTTTTAGATGCATTCCTAAATTATAGACGCAGCGTTGCTCTACCACTTTTTAATTGTATCCTGCTAACTGGTTAACGACTTTTAATATTTTCAAAACTGTAGGAAGCAGACCTACTATGAGTAATCTTTCTTTCTGCCTGGTTTTATCCCAGCCTTCTTTCTTGTTATCCAGAGCCCTTCCTAAAAATGTTTCCGGTTGGTCCAGTCTTGAGCATCCTCCACAGTCATCAGATCATGGGTCCTCATGGAGCCATCCTTACTCTTGTACGATCTGGTCTGGACCAGTGTCTGGACACTTACGACCAAGGTACTCTTTAATAGGAATAATAGTCAATTTATAATCACAAGTTTAAAAACTCAACAGACCGACTTCAAGTCCGATCGTGACCAAATTTATATGGGACCACCCGTGAAATAAGCTCTATCGAACACAAAAAGAATTTTTAAAATCGGTCCACAATTGGCGGAGATATCGCGTAACATACATAAAAATACAGACAGACAGAATTGAGAACCTCCTGCTTTTTGGAAGTCGGTCGAAAAATATAATAACAGAGTTTCGTTTCATTTTTAATGCATACAATTACACAGCCCTAACAAAACATTTTCCACAAGCTCCCACGTACCTATACCAAGATAATACATCCAGGCTATCATTATCGTGCACACTTATCCGTGAATTAAGCCTCGTACGTACAGCCCTGATTTATAACGTACTTAGGGCCAGCCCCCGGCATTTAGTCTGCAAACTTGCCAACCCTAAAACATGTCTGAGGAATTATATTAACTTCAAGCGACAATATCCATTGTTGAGGTGATATTTTGGGCGATAATGGCGGTTAAAAGTTGGAAGTGCTTGAATGAGGAAAATACAAGACCTAGTATTCCACATTTCAAAGCCTTTATGCAAGCCGACCTAAAGTCTTAGGTTCAATTCCCGAATCAGGCACTGACATTTGGTTTTTCTCTTCAGTATCAGCTTAGATGGAGGTTGACTGATTCGGGAATATATATATGTTAATTGTCATTTTTCATCGTTCACCATTCAAAGGTCCTTGATTTCCATTTTCTAACAATTGTAATATGTACAAGTGATAAAATAATAATATAACACCTCTAATATTACTGTCCCACTGCTGGGCACGGGCCTTCCCTACTAATGAGAGGGGTTAGCTCCTTCACATACCTTCGAAATTCTTGTGGAAAAAATCTCGGGTATGTAGGTTTCCTCACGATGTTTTCCTTCACCGTTATAGCAAGTGATAATTCACAAAGAAAATACACTTACCGTACGAGTAGAAAAGTCAGAGGTGTATGCTCCATTTTGGGGTTGGTCTCGAATCTCCGACACTCGTCTCGGCAGTCCGTACCATTCCCAACTGAGCTATTTAAAATAATATGTAATAACTACCATTATGTTATGAGTAAGTGCCCTTCAAACCGAACCTAAAGAATTTTAATTGAAATATTAAGCAGCTATTTCCATGGAATATTTAATGTATATTAAGATTATGACGATAATTAAAAGAGTAATAGTTGATTAATGATTATTACTTACGGCCGGTTTCAATAAACAATCTCAGTTCGAATGTGCAGATAGATTACAAAAATTACCCAATAAGAACACAGTTTAAACATGACTCCGTCAAATGACGTGATTTGATTGGTTCATAATCGCGATCTATCTGCACCCTAAACTGAGATCGTTTATTAAAACCGGCCGTTAAAAATCACGGGGGACTAATAGCCCGTATAGATCTAGGGGGTTACCATTACGTCTTTTAGCAGTATTATTATAACTATACTTTTCTACTTTTCATTTTTTGACTCTGACTTAGTAGACTTATTCGAAATTCGGTCTACAGATCCCTAAATCTCATAAGAAATAGGTGATAATCGGACAATTTGATGTAAATTTTCGTTAACCACAATGGAAAATATGTTTATATACAAGCAACGCTATTGAAATCTAATAAAGCAGATAATTCCCTAGCAGTTATGTATCTTCTAATTTAGTATGCATCGTGCGACCAAAAGGGTCTCATATCCCTCCTTATTGGAATATCTATAAAAGGGTTGACATTTTCATACAAATTGTTAGTAATTGTATAAGGTATCCTAGTATTCAAGGAACCCAAATACATTTCGTTTGGAATTTCAATACTATTCTGGTGTTATTGGAACAAATGGATTATTGAGGATTGAGAAAGGAATGCTTCGGTGGTTTAACCACGTTGAAAGGATGGATGAAAGTAGAGTAACGAAAGAAATGTATGTAGTGGAAGTGAATGGTAGTGTCGGCCGAGGACGTACTAGACGTACCTTTAAGGCCAAATTGGCGATCTCCTAAAAAGGGCCAAATAAGAAGTTCTCGTAACCGACAATGTGCATGAAAAGACTGATGACGGTGGAAGAAGCGAAAGAGGTGTGTTTGAACCGAAGCAATTTGCGCTCCTTAGTCTTTGCCTACCCCAACGGGAAACAGGCGTGAGTTTATGTATGTATGTACGGAACAAATCATAAAAGAGACTATTCAGTATTTTTGATAGAATTGGGACTGGAACTTTTTATTATTTTCAAACGGCCTAGAAGAGGTTGTCGTCAGGCCGCCAGCCACTCATCAAACTAAGCCGAATCTTTCTGCAACACGCTTAAACGTGGGATAGGGGCAGATGGAAAAGTTACTTATGAAGGCATTGACTGAAGCCACTGTGGAAAGAAAAGGAATAAAGACTGAGAAATGAGGAAAAAAATCCCTAGTTAGTGAGATATCCATAGGCCTAAAAGAGCCTTTTTTTGTTTACGCAGGGAAAACGATTTATTGTTACCAATCCACTTCTGGAGAATGTGGAATGGTTATGTTGGACTCGCCGGTCTTACGACCCAGCGTTAAGCCACCTGGGAAAGATGATTAACATCCAGGCAACTGCTGGGCCGAGTCCCTAACACTATTTCCACCCTACTCCGAAAATAACCAAAACCCCGCGATGGCCCTCATCAGCGCATTAAGGATGGCTCCGGGTTTCCCAAGACGAGAAGCGCCTCAGCTCTATGGATATCTCACTAACCGTAACGCTACATTAAGATAGCATTTCACCTCGGTTTTCTGTGAGTGGTAATAATTCGGTCGAGCCATTCATACTGTAGGTAAAATTATATATACAGCGTTGCTCTACCGCTTATAAATGTACTATGCAGAGCTCTGATGCAGTGATAGATGCTGCTTCATCTCGCTTGTTCAAATTAATTCGATGATCACAGAACTTCACTTTGGAGTGAATAGAACTAATTTATACATTTATACACTTGCCCGCATCCACCCACGACAAAATTAGACGAATCTAATCTAGAACATGCTGTAGCATGAATAGCTATCGATTACGTATTCGAATCTCTCTGCGCAAGTAAAACATTGAAATTTTTTACTAATTGTTATTGGGAAACTTTAATCACCGGGTTATACCTTATTTTCAAGTATTTATTTTTATGTAAGCCCACATTCGCACGAGAGCTTTTCCAACGCGCGTTGAAATGGAACATATGCGTGTTTTCTAAAGCGAAGACTGGCAAACGTGCAGATGGGTCACCTGATGAAAAGTGATCTCCACCGTCCATAGACACCCAAGACACAAAATAATCCTGGGTGCGTTGCTATGGGTGGCGTGCGAGTTTTAGTATAGTTACTCAAACGCCGACGATTTTAAAACGCGCCGTTTTTCAAACGCCGGGCGTTGGGCGATAATTCAAACATACCTTATTAAAAACAAGACAAGAATGATTTTCACTCATATGAACACACATGTTACGAAGCTTTTTAACAAACGTTGAAAAAGCTCTCGTGCTAATGGGGCCTTATACCTCAAAACTGTTTGTTCGTTAACTCAATAAATCGATGATTTAGCGCTTGAAACTCGATTCGAATTCGTTTCGAAAGTCTTTACTATGCCCTCAATGCTGTTTAAGTGATAAATGTATCCTACAATCCGTCAGACGATAGCAATTGTTTCAAAAGTTAACTCATGTAGAAATTGCTCTAGCAGTTTTGAACTGAATAAAAAATTAATATGGAAGTAGCTATTTTCAACAAGCTCAGACAAAGAACAGCGTAATCCTTAGTGAGAGTATATAAGTAGGTACGTCGTGTTAACTTTTATCGGAAATATAAACTGTTTCTTTCCTACCTTATCCCATTTTGAGGATGTTACAGAAAGGATTTGGCTTAGTTTTCACCTCTCCCCTGTGGGATCCAATATCTGTATATAGAGAAAGAAAAACTAACTGACGTATCAGAGTACAGCCGAAACTATTGGAACTAGGAACGTGAAATTTTACACACAGCTTCCTTTTATGACGTAGGCGAGCACTAAGAAAGGGTTTTTGGAAATTCATCCCCTAAACGGGTGTAACGGGATATAAAAGTTAATATAGAGAAAATCGAAATACGAAGGGATAGACTTTCACGCGGTCGCAGCTGCGGACAAAAGCTAGTGATACATAAATACTCCTTTTTATAAAATGAAAAGTAGTTTGTATCAAAATATTAATAAAAAGATCTACCTAAATAACCAAAATAAATAAATAGATTTAGTGTCTAGGTTGCTTACAACATGATTGGACCAGAATGATCCATTTTCATATCCAATCTGGTGGGTGAATCCCGACGCTCGATTCGAACTTGAATTCGATTCGGTTTCATTTATTGACTTAAAATTCAACCGAAATCGAGTTAAAAAGTGCATTAATGTCACGTTAAAAAATACCAAATGACAATTTCTCAAATATTATGCAACATTAGCGTACTTTAAAAGTCGATTTCGGTGGAATTTTAAGTCAATAAATGAAACCAAATCGAAATTACAATCGAATCGAGCGTCAAGAGAAAGGGGGCTGTTCCAATCATTCCAGACATTCCAAAATCACTGTAGACTGAGTTGAAATCTAAGTATTCGTAATAGCAGACTAATCAAATGCCAAATGAACATTAATCTGCAAGAATCCTTCGAAACTTTCGCAGACATTTGACTGGACGATATCGAAATTAATTTAAACGGAACGGAATCTTCCGAAACTTTGAATTGTAATCCATCCGTAGATTACTACTTGAAATCAATTATCGGTGTGGTTTTGATAAGGGAAGTCCTAAATTGAATTATGAGGACTCTTATTAAATGTTTCGTTGTTTAAGTCCTCAGTGGCGCAACTGACGAGTAGGCGGTTTATACAAGAGGCCGCAGGTTCGAACCCCGAACTGACAGACAAATATTTATACATCCATTAGCTTACGGTAAATGGTTAAGGTAAATGGAAAAAAATTACAAATTCACAGACCTCATCTTTAGCATCGATAATATAAATCAAAGGACTTTAAAAGACTACTTTTTCAGAGTTCCGTATCCGAATGACAAGAATAGAATATTGTTACGCCTACATACTAGAATAATCTCTAACCGAACGCGCCGCGTTACATCCGTAAATGTGCCGAGTGTTCTAGTGGCCGCGCCGAGTCGGGCCGCGTGACGTCACGCGACGATAAGAGATTGACGAATATAAAAGGCGTGTGTGTGTGTTGGCGGGACACAGTGTTTCTTCGGAAGCGATGGAGTGCGAACAACGAGCGACAAGCGAATATTCGGAGCGAGTATTTCGACGCGTATTGTGTACAGTACAGTGTTGGGATTTTTAAATAAAGTGCTGAGTCATCTTCGAAAACAGTTGGCGTTTAATTGTTGTCCTGAACCCCGTTAGCCCGTAACAATATTATAGTTTAGCTTAAAACGTCCTTGTTATTTAGACATGTCCGTCTGTCTATACCCATATATATTATATTATGTTTATAAAATTATTAGTATTTTATTATTCTTGTTCCTTTATTGTACACCTCGTCTATTATCTTCTCACTATTCCTCTCCATCGAATGGTTGCCTGGAAGAGATTGCTTTTAGCAATAAGGCCGCCATTTGTGACACATTTTTTTTGTTGTTGTTTAGTGTTACCTGTTTTCTGTGTGTGTCGAAAATAAAGAGTTACTATCTATCTATCTGGCCGCGGTGTAGCTCAGAGACTATTTGTACTAGAAAGCTAATATTATTTTTTAATATACATTTAATCACGCCGACAAAGCGGTAATTTTTTTATTTTTTTTTATAAAATGATTATTTAGGTATGGTTTTTTTCTCTACTATACCATGGTGTGAGGTGTCGTTGGATAAGAATCATTGCGGGTGCGTGAAAACCACTTGATCATATCCTTGAATTTTTAAAATTCTTTTTTTATTTTCGATAGAGCTTATTCTAAGGTGGTCAAGATCAGTGGCCCTAGCAGGAATAATTTTGACAATCAAATTCGATGCTGGCTACGCAAATGTCATAATTATGTCATGGACGCGCATCATAAATGCGCAAAATATTCCTGCTCGGGCCTCTGAGGAATTCTAAAGTCGGTTTGTAGGTTTTAAAACTTTATCGACTTCAAGATATTACATAATAAAGTAACTTAGCAGATATTGGTCGTGTAAACATGTTACGTATTACAATGTTCAAAACGGTGTGTTATAAATCAATATGTACGGAATACATTCAGTGTGGCGAACAACCGATACACCTCGTGAATAATAAATTGCTTAAGAGTTCATACTGGAATACGTATATTTGACACGACACTTTGTTCCGAATTATTATCTGCATCTTAAGTAGGTACTTTCATCGTCATATTATCCCTGCGATATTACTGTTTCTCTTCTGGGCACGCGCCTCCTCTACTAATTAGAGGGGTTAGGCCTTAGTATACCACGCTGGCCTAATGCGGGTTGATAGACTTCACATACTTTCAAAATTCTTGTGGAATTATTTTCGGGTGTGCAGGTTTCCTCACGATGTTTTCCTACACCGTTATAGGTAGCGATAAATAATTCACAAGGAAAACAAATTTAACAAAGTCAGAGGTTTATGCTCTACTTTCGCTGCTTTTCAAATATAATTGGGATCAGATATATCACTTACCATCAGGTAACCCACCTGCTCGTTCGCCAGTGCGGATCGTCCACTCAATACCCATCTACCATGAAGCCTATACAAAAACAGACATTCGAACTCAAAAGCTACATTATTCACAATTCACCTATCATTATCTTGTACGCTAGTGCGCTTCTGCCTACCCCTTCGGGGATATAGGCGTGAGCTTATGTTATGTTAAATAAATTTTCACGTAAACGGAGTCGCGGGAAACATCACATAAACATCAACTCGCAGAAACCGTAAAGGATGAAAAAGTTCGAAGTGGCAGAAACGGTCGAACTCGGCCACAGTTTATTAAAACTTACAAAGCCTCTTATTGAAATCGGCTTAAAAAGTAAAAAACCGCAGACGTAGACACGCTGTGAAATAGGGATTCGCTTGTAAAAATGACACCAGTAAAACAGTATAACACAAGCAACTTCGTATTCTATTACGATGGAACAAGTTATAAAATCTGTTGGCACAAATTAATAGACTTTCAATGAATGTCACTAGACGACGGTATAACTTCGAGCTTTGCGTATAAAAGCTGAGTTATCGAAATCTATAGCTACAAAGTTTTCTTTAGGATTTTGACGGGAAGTTTGACTGGATGGGCGTCGCTTGTTAAAATTATCTCATATTATTCTCTAGCGCTGTGTTTATTGGTTTTAAGTGATGTGGTTTAATGCATCAAACTTCAGTGAAGATGGACAGTATAATATGGAAACTTTTTAACCGGTGATCTTCGATGAGTTTTGCTTGGTGCGTTGGCTGACTTTGCTCGGTCGATTCGCCGAATAAAGGTCATCTGAGGAGCACCGCACTGGAAGGAATTACCCCCATAATCTCAACAGGACCTTGAGATCATCCACATTTGGGTCTCATGATCATTGTGATGTACTTCCCGATGTCCGATTGGACTCTTTTGTGCCCTTACGTGTCTTCGATGACAATACAATGGTATGGTACCATGGAGCGGGTCTGATGATGGAGACACAGAAGTATAATAATACCTAACCTGTAAAGGGAAGTGCTTCAAGCTTTTAAAAATATAGGTAAGTACCTACAGTCTACGCGCCAAATATTTTCTACAATTTATTTTTAATATTTTAGTTCATTGTCCCAAATAAGCTTCTTTTTAAAAAGATTTTTTGTATTTATTTATTTTAAATACTCCTGAATTCCATTAGCGCGGTAGTGCCAACATACAGATATTTAAACGTAGTACCAACATACGCAATCACGCGTATAGACACACACAATTGGCTGGGAAACTTCCGCCCTCGAGTTCAATTACGCAAAACGACTAGTTTTCTTTGGCGAGGCACCCGGCCATATCGAGCTTCGAACTCTTTGGGTGTTATATAATGAGACATCTATTATAACTCGGCAAGCATACATGTGCGTGTGGCGCCACCAGCAAAAGTGCGGCCTACATAAGATTATAATTAAGCCGAATTATTTTTGCAACATGGTTGGAAGAGAAGGGCACGTAGAAGAGAAGACATCGTAAATTAATTGAAAGATTTCCAGACGCCCCATTAGCTCTGCACTTTTCAATTCTACCCATTCTTTTCCTCTATCACGGTGTGCAGTATCTCGACTAACAATCTCTATCGCTTAATTTCGTGAAAACGGTTATTCAATTACTTAAAATTTCTTTATTACTATTGTCAAACAGTTGTTATTACAAAATTATTTGTTATCCCAAATAAAATATAATAATAAAAATCTCAGTCTCATTTACCACAAGGTGACCTCTGCTCACCTGCCTTCTAATCTATTATCCGCAGTAAAACGATGTTTCAGATTTCCGCCACATGCATAGATAAGTTTACCAATCTATAACCGGAATTACGCTTCTTGTGCCAAAAAGAGGGGAGTGAAATGACAACAATATCTTTTAGTTAAAATACAGTCGTAAATAACATACAGAGTACACCGTAGATAAATCTTTTTTTATTAAAACAAAGCACCAAAGAACCAAAAAAACATATACTTTGTTATGAAAAGTACAATAAGAATCTACTAGATGCCTAGAGGGAAAATATCTAGAGATACATTAGGAAATAATTCTTGTACAATATTTTAAATGACATTCAATCATGTTTGTATTTGGCTGCTTTTGCCAAGAACACTGATTGCCTCGGTGGCGTGGTGGTATTTCGGTACGACTACGGTTCTGAAGTCTCGGGTTCGATCCCCGGGTCGGGCAAAGTGATAATGGATTTTTCCATATCAGCCCGGAGTCTGGAATTTGTGCCCGATATGGCGATAGGCTCGCCCCCTATCACATCTGGGACGGAACTAAGCTCGACGAAATGTGGGTGTTCTAGTTCGCTAGTCCGCCTCTGCCCACCTCTTCGGGGATACAGGCGTGAGCTTATGTTATGTGCCAAGAACACCAAAATGAAAGACTTTCAATGTAGAGTAACGCAGTCAATCGGATCCGTTTAAACAAATTACATTCTAAAAAATAATATGGTGGTCCTCCGTTTAAGAAAAGAATGGTTTCGTTGATGAGTTGCCATTTTTTATTTATATCTTTCTTTTTTCAAGCATGTTGGAGAAATGATTTGGCTAAGTTTTTACGACCGGCTGCCTGCCTGACGTCTACCACCTATGGGGGATCAGTCCCGAGCAAATTAAATTAGAAAATTCGCTTTACCCGAACTGGGAATCGGACCCACGACCTCGCGGTCTACAGCCCATAAATGCCATTTTTAATTTCTATAACATTACAAAACAAAAAGGAAAATCATTTTTGAAGTACGTAATGGCAGGGAAACATCCATAAATCGCTAGAACAATAATTTGTCCGTAACAATCCGGTATATTGTAGCCTTCACGGAGGAATATTAAAAGGCACAATACACAAACTAAGTAACCATCTGGCAGTGAATTTATACAGATAAATATTGTCTTTGTTAAATATAATTACCGAAACATCTTCACGAATGCTAAACAGACCTTGAAATTTAAACACGGCTGTTTCCAAAACAAAAGGCTGAGCAAGCGAAATATCTCGTAAAAGAAACATTCACCCTTTTCTTTAATAGTCCAAAGTGTTTATATATATCCTCAGTAATCGCGTATCGGTACCCTGTACGCTTAGTACGAGTTTTTCTCGATTCTCGAAATCGACGATAGTTTACAGTTTCACCATACTTTTTTAGTTCGTTGTAGTTTACGCAAAATGGCGCTGCTAGTCAAATGTATGGACAAAATGCAAACTATCGTTGGTTTCGAGAATCGAGAACTGTCAAAATAAACTCGTACTAAGGGTACTGCAGGGTTACCACCACCTCTTATAGCAGTATTATTATAATCGTTCTTCGTTTGTTTTGTATGGGAATCGGTACAAGTAAAATTATAATAATACTGCTATATCTTAAAAATATCACATTGTTAAAATATCTTAAATCTAGTAATATATTTAGCATATCTACTACAGTGGGCTTTCTTAAAATTACAAGGGTTACCTCATTAGATAGAACAATATATGGTTACAAAACACATAAGAATTAAGCAATTGTGCTGAGAAACAAACTACGTTCAATTTGTGATCTTTACAAAGACTCACGCCTCACGCCACGGACAACAGCACAAAACTTGTGATCCAAAAGTTATGACCAAGTGGTCATAAGTAGCTTAGTTTATTTAAAATATAAGCGCGTCAGGTCGGCCTGCGTAATAGAATAAACTTGTGTTACGTGATTCTTAACCATTCCCAGAACATTCTAGGGTAAAACGTGAAACGTGAACGTGAGCGTTAATTGTAATAATCGCCCTCGCATTAATAAGTAGTTGGTGGCGGTACTGAAGTTTGAGAAAAAAATGTAGTATGGAAACTTGCTTAATAGCCCCTCTATAGATAGTAATATTAAATCTCTTTGGTCCATACTAATCGAGGTACGAACATACAAACATGCCCAGTATACCAGTATTTATAGCAGGCGTCATTATCGACGAGACAGCCCGAGTGAGTACGACAGGTGTCCGTGTCCCCGCTTCACATGACGTGACACCGTTTAATAAAACGGTCCTACAACATCGATTTAAATTCCATAATTAATATGATATAACGGCTTTTATATAGAGGTATGTATGTATTTGTATGTGGGTTTGGTCATAAAAACGAAAGCCAAACAGTTTTTGTAAATGCTATGAAATAGGTGTTGTGCCGACCCCACATTGGAGTGGGATGAAGGCTGGTGGAAGATTTATGTGACTTTGGATAGAAAATCTATGAACATGTTAATAATTTGGGATACAATTTTTGCGTAATTTATTTAACAATTTTGTTGATTCTCTGTTTATTGCCTTTCCAATAAGACCTTTCCAAGATACAATTAAATGAAATTTAAATAATGTTAGGGTAATCATGGATAAATTAGTATGTAAAAATGCTTTTACAGTTCGATTTAATTTGATTATTGAATTATTAGTTTAATTTAAGCAGATTTTCTAATTTAATTTGCCCGCGCCTGGATCTCTCATAGGGGGTTGACATCAGGCAGGCGGCCGGTCGTAAAAACTAAGCCAAATCCTCTCTGCAACCTGCTTGAAAAAGTGGGTTGCGCCGGCCCCACATAAAGATGGAAGAATAAGGGCAGGTAGAAAAAAAATGAATTATTAATTAAAGCACCTAATACCATATCACGTATTTTCCATGGGAAATAATAGCACAATAACATTTGTTATAATTCATTAATCAAACAGAATGTCAATACATCATGAGTCATTATTGTCATTAATCAATTTAGAAAACATGCGACCATCAATATATTATACCCATGCGACGTATAACAACACTCAACACCCATATTTTTTGGTATTACAGAAATCGTAATTGCCCATATGATTCGATGTCAATAAAAGGGCATTTGCCAAAGTAAAGCCAAAGTTTTTTAGGATTGGCTGAAAAATAGCGTCAGACATTTATTGTCTGGCATAAGCCAGCATATGCAAGCCTTTTCGGCAGCATCGTGAAACCCAAAGTTTTAATTGTAGGTATTCATTATCATCATAAGCCATAGGACGTCCCCCGCTGAACATAGACCTCCCCCAGAAATACCCAGCATCCAGCGACTTTCTGTGACCTTCATCAGGTCGTCTGTCCACCTCGCGTGGACGTCTAACGCTGCGCTTGGCGGTGCGTGGTTTCCACTCGAGAACTTTTCTGCCCCATTGGCTATCAGTTGTAGATATTATTGTTATTAATTTATTATATCATCCTAATATGTCTTTTCCTTTCTGGTTATAACATTGAGTGTCACATAATGTTGCGCCGAATAATCTTTCTTTCAAAGTCCATGTGCGGATTATATTCAGTCTGCTACAATTGGGTACTTGAGTATGTTTGATTTTATACACATAAAATAAAAGAAAATAAAATAAAATAGCCTTTTATTCTACTACCATATCTACCTCTATATGTACATAACAATTGATTAATAAACATTTTGAGATTAATTAATTTATAGACAATTACAATATATTATGTTAGAATTATTATATTTTTAATTTGGCATTATTATAATTATTCTATTATTTTAATTAGAATTTATACAACTGTGCCTTATTTTTGTATTAACATGCTTTGATTCATTTTTCATCATGATAAATGATTTTTTGGAAACTTACAAACAATATTAATTTTATTATGATTATAATATATATATTTCAAATATTATTAGAATTTATAGAACTTTGTATTTTTTGTATTAGTGTATTAGCATATTTATTTATATATAATTATATAATATTGTATTAACTCTTAGGTAGTAGTCGATTATATACACATATTTATATGTAAATAGCAAATAAAACAAAAAATAAACCCGTCTTTCCCGCAGTTTGAAGGTTACACCAAACTTCAAAGACTTATTATTTTTTTTATTTTTGAGAATATTTTAATATTTCTTTCTGTTCTATATTTTAGACGACGTAAATTACATATTAAATTATTTTAGAAATATTAGTCAAGTACCCAATTGACCTATTTACAGTCAAATAACAGGTATCCAAAAATATCCACTCGTTAATATCCCATGATGGTATGCTGACTGCATCCATACAAATCCAATTAAATCTTCATACAATTTCAATACAGCGACGCCTCGCCAGGCCGCTTGCCTTTCAATTACTTACCGAGATGGAACTTCGAACATTTATGTCCAACGGAGCGGTAAACCTCTCACTTTAGAACATCCATTCCACTACACTATGTAGGTGCACCATGCTTCCAACTTTACTAGGATTTTACTGTTTTTTTTAAAAGGGAACTTAAAAAATGAATTCAGATACTTATTCTTGCAATTAGTTGCCTCCTTGGTCTAGTGGTAGCTAATATGAACTGTGGACCGGGAGGTCCTGGATTCGATTCCCAGGTCGGGCAAAACAATTTGTCCGGGACTGGAACCTCCAGATGGGGTTGACAGGCAGGCAGCCGGTCGTAAGAACTAAGCCTAATCCTTTTTGCAACATGTTTGTAAAAGTGTGTTGCGCCGACCCCACATTACGTGGGATTAAGGGCAGGTTGAAGGATTCTTGGGGTGCGAAGTCAGGAAACCTCCACGTGGTGCACCCTGGGCAACGGCGGTCACGGATGAAGACGGTTTCGAATTTTCGTCTGCTTTCATCCGTGACCACGGCTAATATCCTGACGAGGCTGGTTGGCGGTCGTCGCCTGTTGCGGCGGCCGTCGTCTAGTGGGGAGGGTTTTTGGGGACACCCCTGGGTTCTGTCCTGGGGGCATCGGCGGGCTCGGTGTGCACTCACCTGCCGCCGAGCAGGCAGTGGAGGGGACGCTCTCCTTCACTGCCACCGTCGAATATCGTAATCCGGTCTCGGAGGTCTGTGGTCATGTCTCACGCTTCGACCGGACCGAGGGTCTTGGCTTCACCGCCCGGACCGCGAGGGAGAAAACCTCTATAAAAAGTCACCCCGAATCCCAAGCGGCGGCGCACCGCGAGGGGATGCATGGCCGATGGGTAGTTCGGTCTCTAGTGCGACCCCCGTCGGAGTACCGGCCGACACTCCGGCGGGTTACACCATAGGCTTACCCAGGTACAGGGGGCTCTGCCTGGGTGGACCTTTTATTTCCCCCATACTCGTGGGATCAGGATGAAACTAACATTTACCCAAAAAAAACTACCGATTGTTGTTGCGGAGAAGTTGCCTGCCTCAGAGACCGCTTGCGTTCTGGGTCAGGTACAAAGAGATAGGCAAATGCCAAATAAGGTGGCTGCGGGAGGGGTGAAGTCCGCTTCGGCTCCAGAGTCTGGGGTCGAGACGGACAGAATCTCCTTGCGCAGCAAGAGAAGTCGCCGAGATCAATCGATCTCGGACGACAGTGATCAAGGTCCGGCCGAAAAACATGTCGCCGTGGCTGCGACCGACGACGAGGCCGAGTCGTTGGAGATGAATGAGGCGCCATTCGTTCATCAAGATTGGCGCCTGAGGATGGCGGGCACTATTAGGGACATAGCCCAGAAATCCAAAAATTTAAAAGGGACGTACAAACAGGGGCTGAATCTCGCTGTTAGCGAGCTCATTAAAAGGGCCGAAGAGCCAGTCCCTGCTGAGGTGGCCCGCCTGGAGGCGAAGAAAGCAGCGATGGCCAACGAAATTGCCAAACTGCAGTCCGCCCAGAAGGCCCAAGGCAATATTTTGGCTGAGGTCCTGGCAACTGTCAGGTCCCTCCAGGGTTCGCAGCCGGCGTCCACAGCAAGGCTCGATGCAAATCCAGGCGACTGTTTTGAGGAGTTTGAACGTCGCCTCCTTAACATTCTGGATGCACGTCTGGAGGCGATGGCGATGCGGTTGCCGCCGGAGCCCATCACCCGGCCCCCGTTGGCGGCTGACAGGGCTAGAGCACAAAGAGAGCAGTGGCCTTCATTGCCTCCTGTCGCGGTGGCTGGGTCATCTCGCGCCCTGCCGGCTGCGACTGCTCCGCCGGCCACCTCAAAGGGTAAGGGGAAGGGTAAGGCGAAAACGTCCGCGCCTACCCCTTCCACTTCTGTTGTAGTCCCTCGGCCTACCCTTGCTGCCACGCCTAGGCCCGCCCCGGCCAGGCCCGCCCAAGTGGTCATGCCGAAAACTCTCCCCTCCCAAAAGGGGGGGAAGAAGAAGAGCGGCACTGTACAGGCACAGCCTGTCCCTGCACCCCTTCCACTCCCGCCGCCCCCCACGTCTATGGATGAGGGCTGGGTGGTGGTGGCCAGGAAGGGGAAGAAAAAGGCTCCCCGGCCCGCATCGGGTGCTCCGGCCACTGTGCCATTACAACAGCAGCGGCACCAGCCGCAACAGCGCCGGCCGGAGCCCAAAATTCGCCTGCCCCGCAAGGCAGCAGTAACTGTTACTGTGTCGCCTGAGGGGCTGGCGAATGGAGTAGGTTATGCCCAGGTCCTTCGGGAGGTGATGGCCAACGTGCGCCTCACGGACCTGGGCATCTCTGAGATGCGGGCCCACTTAATGGCTACGGGCGGGTACCTCTACGAGGTGCCCGGCCCAGAGACGGAGGCAAAGGCGGACACCCTCGCCGAGCGCATGAGGGCCGTATTCCGCGGCACGGAGCTGGAGACCGTCGTTCGGGTCTCCCGCCCATGTAAGACCGCGGAATTGCGCATCTCCGGGCTAGACGCGTCCGCTGACCCGGAGATGATCGCAATGGCCCTCGCAGGGGCAGGCGGATGTGCATCGTCGGATATTAAGGTCGGGGAGATCCGCCCCGACCGTTCCGGTCTTGGCTCGGTCTGGGTGCGGTGCCCAGCCAAGGCCGCGGACAGAGTGATCAGGACAGGGCGCGTCCTGATCGGATGGGTGTCGGCAAGGGTCCAGCTCCTTGAGCCTAGGCCCATGCGGTGCTTCCGGTGCCTCTTTAGGGGACACGTACGGTTGCACTGCAGTGACGAATGTGACCGTAGCGGGATCTGCTACCGCTGCGGTCAGTCGGGCCACAAGGCCAGGGAGTGCTCCGCGGAGCCGCACTGCACGATTTGTGCAGGTGCGGGTAAACCCGCGGGGCACCAGGTGGGCGCAAAGGCTTGCGTCGCCTCCGCTCGTCCCCGCCGCGGTAATCGCGGTGGAGGCGCGGCGGTTGTGACGCAGCCGGACCCGTCCCACCGAGAGGCACCCATGGAGATCGCCCAATAATATGGCGCAACGATTCCTCCAGGCGAATGTTAACCACTGCGCCAGGGCCCAGGACCTGCTGGTCCAAAGCCTCGCGCAGTGGTCGATACAAGTGGCTGTGGTCGCTGAGCCGTACTTTGTTCCCCCCAGGGACGACTGGGCGGGGGACCTGGACGGCTTGGTGGCCGTCATCACCCGGGGCGCCGCCGGCTCCCAGCCCTTTGAAAAAGTAGCGAAGGGCTCGGGATGTGTGGCGGTTCTGTTGGGGGGGGTCTGGATTGTGGGAGTGTATTTCTCCCCCAACAGACCCCAGCCTGAGTTTGAGCACTTCCTCACTCGGCTGGGAGCCCTGGTGGTGCAAGGCAGTCAGCCACGCCCCGTCCTCGTCGCCGGCGACTTCAACGCCAAGTCCTTGGCTTGGGGTTCGTCGGTGACTAACGCACGGGGCAGGGCCCTGGAGGAATGGGCGATCTCGTCCGGCTTGGCCGTCGTGAATCGCGGGACGGCGGACACGTGCGTGAGGCACAACGGCGGTTCGGTGGTGGACATCACGTTCGCCACCCCGGCCCTAGCCCGCCGTGTCCGGGACTGGAGGGTCCTGGTGGGCGAGGAGACGTTGTCGGATCACCGATACATTCGGTTCGACGTCGCCTCGTCCTCAACCACCCGGTCGGGTGGGGGACCGACCGTCCCGCGGTCGGACGGCCCGCGCTGGGCCGTTAGTCGCCTCGACGTTGAGGCCCTGAAGGAGGCCGCTCTGGCCCATGCGCTGGTGCCCGTGCCGGACGGGCCGGTACGGGTCGACGAGGAGGCGGAGTGGTTCGGGGCGGCGATGTCGCGCGTCTGCGACGCAGCCATGCCCCGGGTCCGACGCCTCCCGGAGAAGCGCCAGGTGTTCTGGTGGTCGGCGGAGCTCACGCGGCTGCGCGCGTCCTGCGTTGCCGCCCTCCGCCAGCTATCCAGACACCGTCGTCGCCGGATTCGTCTTCTCGGCGACGAGGACCAGGAGCGGCTGCTTCACGGCCTCCACAGGGAGGCTAAGAGAGCGCTGCACGTGGCCATAGCGAGGGCAAAGTCTGCGGCTCAAACTGAGTTCCGGAGTACTCTCGACAGCGACCCGTGGGGGCGTCCATACTGTGTGGCGTTGAGAAAGCTCCGCCCATGGGCGCCCCCGCTGACGCAGAGTCTCCGGGGCGACCTCGTTCAGGAGGTCGTCGCGGCTTTGTTCCCGGCCACGGAGGATGTCACTCCTCCACCGATGGCGTCGCGTTCGTCGACGCCGTCGTCGTTGGATTCGGCAAGGGTTATTTCGGAGGTTTCACCCGAGGAAATGAGGGTGGCGGTGCTTCGGCTGCGGGGCAAGAAAACCGCCCCGGGTCTCGACGGTATCCCCGGACGCGCATGGGTGTTAGCCGTCGAGCACCTGGGGGCGAGGCTCCGCGGCCTTTTCTCCGCGTGCATGGAGCGGGGCCAGTTTCCATCCCGGTGGAAAACCGGCAAGCTGGTCCTGCTCAAGAAAGACGGTCGACCCGCAGAGTCGCCATCGGCCTACCGGCCCATCGTGTTGCTCGACGAGGTCTGCAAGCTCTTCGAGCGGATCGTGCACGCTCGCCTCGTCGAGCACCTGGAGGGGGCCGGGCCGGACCTGGCGGATTGCCAGTTCGGCTTCCGGCATGGCCGGTCAACGGTGCATGCGATTCTGCGGGTCAAGGCGCACGCGGAGGATGCAGTTGCCCGAGGTAAGGTGGTGGTGGCGGTGTCGCTCGACATCGCCAACGCCTTCAACACCTTGCCCTGGGCCTGCATACATGAGGCACTGCGGTACCACTTGGTGCCACTTTATTTGCGTCGTCTGGTGCACTCGTACCTATCCAATAGGTATGTAGTGTATCCGGGCGCCGCTGGGTGGCACCGGAGGGCCATGTCTGCCGGTGTTCCACAGGGCTCAGTTCTGGGCCCGCTACTGTGGAACATCGGTTATGACTGGGTTCTCCGTGGTACCAACCCCCGAGGCGTCGCTGTTGTCTGCTACGCGGACGACACCCTGGTGACAGCGACGTCGGGATGTTTCGAGGATGCCATCCTGCTAGCCTCCTCCAGTACCGAAGAGGTGGTGGGCAGGATTCGGCGACTGGGCCTCACGGTGGCCTTGAACAAAACCGAGGCCCTGTTCTTTCACGGGCCTCGGCGAAGGCCACCTGCAGGGGCCCACATCACTGTGGAGGGGGTGCGGATTCCCATCGGCACTACTATGAAGTATTTAGGTTTGATTTTAAGTGGCCGGTGGGACTTCCGCGCCCATTTTGAGAAGTTGTCGCCGAAATTGGTGCGGGCAGCGGGCGCGCTTGGGAGCCTGCTGCCGAACCTCGAAGGTCCCGGTAACCCTTGCCGGAGTCTGTACGCTGGAGTCGTGCGGTCCATGGCCCTGTACGGTTCACCCGTATGGGCCGGGTCCCTGAACGCCCGCTGCGTCGCCTTGCTGCGCAAACCGCAGCGTCTGGTGGCGCAGCGGATAATCAGGGGCTACCGCACGGTCTCCCACGAGGCGGCCTGCGTGTTGGCCAGCACTCTCCCTTGGGACTTGGACGCCCGGTCCCTCTCGTCAGCGTTCCGCTGGCGGGAGGGGGCGTCCCGGAATCGGGAGAGGCTTGCCCCGAGGGAGATTGCGGCCAGGTTCCGCAGAGCCGCCGTGGAGGAGTGGCATGCCAGGCTGGAGAGCCCGAGTTCGGGCTTGAGGACCGTCGCGGCAGTGCGACCTGTCCTTAGAGAGTGGCTAGACAGGCGCCACGGTGCGCCTACATTCCGGCTGACACAGGTGCTGACGGGCCACGGGTGTTTCGGCTCGTACCTGTGTCGTATAGCCGGAAAAGAGGCGTCCGCCGTGTGCCACCATTGTGGCAACTGCCGCGAGGACACGGCCCAACACACTCTAGAGGAGTGCCCAGCCTGGGTGGAGGAGCGCAGCGCTCTCATAGCAGTCGTCGGAGGAGACCTCTCGCTGCCGGCCGTGGTGTCCGCCATGGTCGGCAGCCGGAGGTCATGGCGTGCGATGGTCTCCTTCTGCGAGCGCGCCATCTCGCAGAAGGAGAGCGCCGAGCGGGATCGTGAGCAGAGCGATCCCGCCCGCCGCCAAAGGAGACGTAGGAGGCGCCGGGTGGACGACTGACCGGCGTCTCCCGCCTTGTGGAATGGGGGCGTTTGGAGAATTCCACCACGGTAACCCCTGCCTGTCGTAAGAGGCGACTAATAGGGGCCTTCCGGGGTCGCGGGCGTGCAGCGGGGGGCTGTGCGCCCCTTATAGTACTATTGTACTTGCGACCCCGGGACGGACGGCAGCACGGACGGTCGGCCTCGTGCTGCCGTAGACGCCGAGGGCGTCCTTCGGCGGCGGGGGCTTCTGAGCCCCCCCAAATCGGAGACGGGCCGCAAGGCGGCACCGCGCAGGGGCGGTTCCGGTAGCAATCCGAGGCTATCTCAGGATACCCCGGGGCCGCCCCACTCATGCGCCGAAGTAGGCCACCGCGGGGTTTTTAGTCGGTATTGCCGGTGTAGGGCATTTGTTAGGGACGCGGCCCAGCGTCGCCCGGATGTCGAACATCTCTCCCGGGCATCACGGCGCTGGGTCGTAAGGCCGGCGAACCCGACATACCCGCCGCGTCCACCCCCCCGGGCGCGGCGGCAGTGGTAAAACACTTTTCCCCGCGACAAAAAAAAAAAAAAAAAAAAAAAAAAAAGGTTGAAGGATTCTTGCAATGTGGTGTTATTTATTGTGTGACATAAACTAGCTAATAGATAAAAGATTTATTTGTTTGAACACAACTTGTTCATTATATGACTTTCAGCCATAATCGTATAGAAAATAAATTATAGATCTATATCTTAAAATGTGAGCATTATTATTCTATGTTATTTTACTAGTAGCCTCAAATAAATAAAGTAGAATAAAATCTTATTTATTCCAATTATATTTCTTAGGTCTAACAAATCACGAGGGCTTCCGATCAAATCCTAAATATGGCAACTGAGATTTTGATACATGTAGCTTATTATAAATTGTGCCTCTTCTTGATAAAGTTCCGCCTACCCTTTCCCCCGTCAATTTATAGAGTTAAATTAGATTGTCCTAAGTTTTATATTTAATAAATGGGTACCCTTAACTCCATTATCAGCTGTGCAGCAAAGCCCACCCACTTCCAATTTTCACTATTTACATATTATACACTGTTTCACTGCACTTTATTAGGAACTACAGCCCATGTTCAATTCATACTGAAATAAATTTCGTTCACTCGTTTTAATTAAACTCTATTTTAATTTGTTTAGCCAACACGCCAATACATCGCTCTTTTGTAAGCATACAAATTAAGTTTTGTCTTATGTAACCTTAATAATCCGTGTATAAAATAAATCCGATATTAATATCCTATTTTCGCTAAATATGGTTTTATACATAAGCTCACGCCTGTATCCCCGAAGGAGTAGGCAGAGGCGCACTAGCCAACTAGAACACCCACATTTCGCCGAGCTTAGTTCCGTCCCAGATGTGATAGGGGGCGAGCCTATCGCCATATCGGGCACAAATTCCAGACTCCGGGCTGATATGGAAAAATCCAATATCACTGCCCGACCCGCGGATCGAACCTGAGACCTCAGAACCGTAGTCGTACCGAAATACCACCACGCCACCGAGGCAGGTTTTATTATATGTACATATATATTTTTACGCCTTTAATTGATCTGATCCCATAATACATATATTAAACTATTGAGTGTCGATATGGCGATAGGCTTGCCCCCTATCACATGGGACGGAACTAAGCTCGGCGAAATCTGGGTGTTCTAGTTCGCTAGTACGCCTCTGCCTACCCCTTCGGGGATACATGCATGAGCTTATGTTATGATGTTACGTGAACTGTTGAGTGAAAATTAAACGCCTGAACAAAAAGGTAAGCTCATAAGAAATTATTTTAATTTTAATTTGACCAGGGTATGTTAAATATGAGAATATCTACTTATCTCATAATGATTTCTTAGGTTTACGTGAATGTTATTCATTGAAATTAAACTATTTTTACGGATTATATCACGTCTGTCGGTCTGACCCGTGACCACGAAGGCTGCAAAGCTTTCGAAACGTCGGGCATAAAAATTAAAACCAAATCGTGATATAATCCGTAAAAATAGTTTAATTTCAATCTACTTATCTCATTACGCTGTTAGTATCCGTCGATACCGACCACCGTATATATAAACATATTGGTAAGTGGTCGCCGGGTTTTCAAGCGATTCAAAAGGACTCATTATTCTACGTTTCTTTTTTGTAATCGTATGTTACCATCGAGTTACAATTGAAAATGTAAGTATTAACAAAATTGGACCGATTTAGAAGTTTTTTGTATCCGATAGAGATTATTCCAAGGATGGTGGTTGACCGAGATGTAATGAATTTTGAAGTAGATTTTTATGTTTAAACTTGTTATTATTTTGCCCGCAGTTCTATGTAATATACAATAGTATAGCATATTATAAGAAAATTATCACTTTACTGTACAATGTTATCGTCTAATTATGTACATTAGATTGCGGAATAAAACATAATGTGATGTTATTTGCGTCCCTAAGGGGCATACAACGACTCTTCGAGATAACGAACAAATAAGAGCTCTCTCATACCCAGTGACGTGCATTCCATATAGACAAAGAGACAATGCCTACTTTGACAATTTGCTGTTTACATAAATCGTAACTAAAAACAAAGAATTCAAATTGTTAAAGTAGCAAGCAGTATCCCGATTATATTTTAAATCGCCATGGAGATGACTATGACAGTAATGGTGAGTTGAAGAAAATCATTTTACAAGTTTTTGTCTACCCTTATCAGAACGTCTGTGCACGTCACTGCTCATACCTCGGTTATGATATATGCAGATATATCTTAAATACACGGCGCCAGTAGTATTTGAAAACTTAACTATTCTATGTCCTAGTACGAGTTAATTTTTACAGATCATACTATTCGCCCGACTTTCACAAAAGGAGGAGGTCCTCAATTCGTCTGTATTTTTTTTATGTATGTCACTCGATATCTCCGCCAAATGTAGACCGATTTTCAAAATTCTTTTTGTGTTCGATAGAGCTTATTTCAAGGGTGGTCCCATATAAAGTTGGTCACGATCGGTAAATTGTAAGTCGGTCAGCAGGGTTACCACCACCTCTTATAGCAGTATTATTATAATCGTTCTTCGTTTGTTTTGTATGGGAAACGGAAAAAGTAAGATGATAATAATACTGCTATAAGAGGTGGTGGTAACCCCCTGTTAAGTTTTTAAAATTGTGATTATCCAAAATAATATCTGCAAGGCGTGAATACGTTGATTAGAGATAACATCAATATTTGTCATAAACTTAAAATCAATTAAACTGTGTCCCAAAATATAGTAAAGTTAAAATATGAAGTTAAATGGCACATTGTGATTTGAAGATGAGTTATAGAATAAATCCAAAATACATTTAACACATAACACAAGCTCACACCTAAACCCCGAAGGGGTCGGCAGAGGCACACTAGTCAACTAGTATACGCACATTTCGCCGAGCTTAGTTCCGTCCCAGATGTGATAGGGGAAGCCTATCGCCATATCGGGCACAAATTCCAGACTCCGGGCTGATATGGAAAAATCCAATATCACTTTGCCCGACCCGGGATTCGAATCCGAAACCTCAAGACGGTAGTCGTGCTGAAATACAACCGCGGCACCGAGGCAAATTACATTTCTTTCACAAAAACGTTTAAACTTTACCTTAATATATTTATTAAACACACAACTCTTACGACTATTTTTATCATGTTGAGTGCAAAAATACATAACGACATAGTCAGAGGCGGCGACATTTCAGATATATCGCGGTCTATATTTAGCATCAGTGTAATCTTAATATTTATACAACATAATTACGTGTGCCTCAACATGTCTATTAATATTCCAAGAACATTTATAATAGCAGTGTAAATATTTTATGATCAGGGTGTAGCCACACACGCCCACTGCGAAGCGAGAAGCGTCCCTTTTTGAAAGCTAGCGCGTAATACGGTGTGGATTTGTGCTGTTTAACACGATAATTTTGTCTCCACAAATTCCACAATATTTGTGTTTGTGCAGAACTTTTCTGCCCTATCGGCTATCGATTCTACGAGCTATGTGCCCTGCCCACTGCCACTTCAGCTTTTTTTTTTTTTTTTTGGCCCTACAGCTGGCAGCCCGACCGAGTCGGCTTACACAGCTACACCGGTCTAGGGCTTCAGCTTGCTAATCCGCCGGGCTATATCAGTAACTTTTGTTCTTTTACAGTGGGTTTACCAACACCTCTTACAGCAGTATTATTATAAACTTACTTGTAGCGATTCCCGTACTACTAAAACGAAGTAAGATTATAATAATACTGCTATAAGAGGTGGTGGTAACCCCTCAGATCTCCTCAATGGGGCAAGAAAGTCCACGAGTGGAGATCACGTGCCGGCAAGCGCAGCGTTGGACGTCCACCTGCTAGGTGGACAGACGACCTGATAAAGGTTGCAGGAAGTCACTAGATGCAGGCCGCGTCCAACAGGTAGATCTGGAAATCTTTAGGGGAATCCTATGTCCACCAGACGACGTCTGATGATGATGACAATGTTTGTGGAGACTAAAATTGATGCAATAAGATTGCTGTATGAACCTGAGATTCCTAAACTGGGTTCCTTGGAATAGTCGTTGGAATACATTTGTAACATTTAACATTGAATCGTAAGATTGTTTTAGGCTGTAATTCAGTTACGAACATTTTGTTTAAAGTTTTTGTTTCTAACTAGCAGTATCTTATTTATAAATAATGAGTTCATATTTTGCGTAAATAATTAATATACCTCTAAGCCTTCATAAATTAAAAGGGCTTTGTTGAGGGCTCTGTTACTTAAAGTTTTGGAACTGTTGGTGTGGACGACGTCACTTTGCGCAGAGTCTTGTGTAGTTTCGTATGGCCGCGTCTCCTGCACCTGTTTTTCTCTAAACAATACACAAAAACACATACACAAAACAATGATTTTCGCTGTCTCCTGCTCTATCGAACATAAAACATTCCGCGTATTAGGCACTATTTTTATTCTTTAGTGTCGCATCTATTTATTTATTTATGACTGAAGCTCTAATTGGAAAACACATACGACAAAACATTATTAAACAAACACCTAAACTACCTTATTGACTTTGCTTTAAAGGTCAAATTAGATCGTTTAGATCACAACGAACGGCAGTAAATGTGTCGCGTATAATTCGCGTAAATTGAGAAGTTGTGGATTTAGAGCTCAGAAGCGGTGAACAACGTGTTTCAACGTTATACACATAAACAATCTCAGCTCTTTATCACGAGACAATCGCGCTTATTTGCTTTAGCTGTTGATTTTGCTGATATTTTCAGTATGGTTTTGGTAATATCGCGAAATACCGCGATAGCTCTGTTGCGGACTAGTAATACTCATAGTTCATACCACTATACGGACTGCCGAGACGAGTGTCGGAGATTCGAAGCCCAAAAAGAGCATGCACTTCTGATTTTTCTAAGTGATTTTTCAGTTATTTTTTCTTGCTATAACGGTGAAGGAAAACATCGTGAAGAATACCTGCGTAACTAAATTACGAAGGTATGTGAAGTCTACCAATCCGCATTAGGCTAGCGCGGTGTATTTAAGCCTTACCCCTCTCTCATTGATAGAGGTGGGAAATACGCTTTTACTTAAACTCTGCACTTAGTAATTAGTATATGCTATTAATAACATAACATAACATAAGCTCACGCCAGTATTCCCGAAGGGGTAGGCAGAGGCGCACTAGCGAACTAGAACACCCACATTTCGCCGGTCTTAGTTCCGTCCCAGATGTGATAGGGGGCGAGCCTATCGCCATATCGGGCACAAATTCCAGACTCCGGGCTGATATGGAAAAATCCAATATCACTTTGCCCGACCCGGGGATCGAACCCGAGACCTCAGAACCGTAGTCGTACCGAAATATCACCACGCCACCGAGTCAGTCTATTAATAAATGCCTAAGATTATGGACGTAACGTATAAAAACAGTTTAGCTGAGCAAATCGCTAAGAATAGGCTATCACTTTTTCCTTGTGTCACATCACATCGTTTAAAAATAAAAGGGACAGGCTTTACCATTTGCTCAGTTAAACTGTTTTTATAAATAAGCCCCAATATTGATGACCTCTCATGCCAATTAAGGGCCTTACTCATAAAAAAATTTTCGCTTATCTTTTCGCTAAGAATAGCCTGTCACTTTTTTCCTTGCGTTACATTATTTGTTACGGCCGGTTTCAATAAACGATCTAAGTACTATCAGATCTCGATTATGAACTAATCAAATCACATCATTCGACGGAGTCGTGTTCAAACTGTGTTCTTATTGGATAATTTTTGTAATCTATCTTCACATTCGAACTGAGATTGTTTATTGAAACCGGTTGAACTGAAATGGACAACCTATGGTTAACGATAAGTAGCGCTTAAATATTTTTATAAAAAAGGAGCTTTATCTCAAACAAATCGTGTTTAACTATTCATCGATGATTTCTTAGGTTTACGCGAATATTATTCATTGAAATAAAACTAGTTTTCCGGATTCTATCGCGATTTATTTTGTTTTTTTTTTATTTAAAAAATTATAATAAGACTGCCTCAGTGACGTGGTGGTATTTCGGTACGACTACGATTTTGAGGTCTCGGGTTCGATCCCCGGGTCGGGCAAAGTGATATTGGATTTTTCCATATCAGCCCGGAGTCTGGAATTTGTGCCCGATATGGCGATAGGCTCGCCCCCTATCACATCTGGGATGGAACTAAGCTCGGCGAAATGTGGGTGTTCTAGTTCACTAGTACGCCTCTGCCTACCCCTTCGGGGATACAGGCGTGAGCTTATGTTATGTTATGTTATAATATAAAAAGTAATATTGAAATAAAATAGTTTTACTTCAATATTCATTGATGTTCGATATACTTCAGTCTTTGACCTCAAGTGTAAGTAGTTCTTATCCATTCGGAAATAAATAATGTTCATGGCATAGTTCTATTTCGATACGACTACCGTTCTGAGGTCTCGAGTTCGATTCCCGGGTCGGGCAATGATATTGAATTTTTCAATTCAGTATTAGCCTGGAGTCTGGAATTTGTACCCGATATGGCGATAGGCTCGTCCCATATCACAACTAAGCTTGGCAAATGTGGGTTTTCTACTTCGCTAGTGCGCCTCTGCCCACCCCTTCGGATACAGGCGTGAGCTTATCTATGTATATACATATGTAGTAACAGAATTCTATAAATAAACGTTTAATTAACGATTCCTGGTACATGAATTTTGCTTTATATTCAATGTTATTACTTATTTTACCTTGTAAGTTATAATGCAATATCCCTGTTATAATTTAATATTATTTCGATTACAGAAAAATGCTAGCAGAGGTAAACGACCTTTATATTTTTTAAACTCTGAATGTCACAATTTATGACTCACAAACCATTGGCAAGTGAAAATACTCTAATATGTTTGCACGTTCTCTATTATTTTAGAAACTCTATTGAAATCTGTATTTTTTTTTATTAACAGATACTGGCACACGAGCAGATGGGTCACCTGATAGTAAGTGATCTCCACCGCCCATAGACACCCAAGACACAAAAGGAATCATGGGTGCGTTACCAACATAAAAGGAAGAAATGGAAGGGGAGGGAAAAAGGGATTGGGAAAGGAAGAGGGGAAATGGGCGACCGGAAATCTCACTCACCGAACGAAACGCGACAGCAAGCTGCCACTTTACGTCGGTTTTCTGTGAGACAGTGGTATCATACCGGTCGAGCCGGCCCATTCGTGCTGTAGACGTTACTGTCTACAGCGTAACTCTACGACTCAAAAAATTTATGAGGTCTCTTTATGAGGTCGTGGTTATCGGCAACATAGTTTTCAAGTATGTTGCAGAAACGATTCGGCTTATTTTTTAAGCTGCCTGCCTGACATCATCCCCCTTCAAAGAAATATAAGTTATGTAACTTTACTATACAAAACGACGTAAGCTGCGCCAACCGTAACTCTCAGAGAGCTATAAAAGTACTTGATCAACTATAATTCACAGATAATCTATGCTTCACTTTCTAAATAAACGCTTCAATTAAAACCGCGTCTCCTGCACTATAAAACATTACACAAAGCACACAAAACAAGGTATTTTGTCTATGGTCCATTAATCCATGAGCAGGAGAAGAAGAAGAAGCAATAAACTTTATTCAGCCAATGTCTCAGGCAACAATAAATAAATACGTAATAGTTGTTTTGTGTTTTGTTTCGAAAAAACATGTGCATGAGACAGCTTTAGTGTTGATTGTGACCCCAACACAAATGACGTTGGTTCGGTATTCCACGACGGCACCGAATTTTATTTATAACCTTCGTACGCAATTACATCAAAACGAGTGGCTGTCCGGAACACAAACTATTTGCGCACGTCGCGGATTTAATGCCCAATTGCCTTTGACATGAATGATGACATGAAAATCAATTTAATAGCCTAGCACACGAGCAAGTGGGTCACTTGATAGTAAGAGATCGTCACCAGAATCATGTTAATTTATTATGCTTCTTCACACTCTGAAGAAAAGAAAAACTTCTTCAACATTTTGAAGAGGTAAGTAGCGAATCGAGGGGCTTGCGACAAGACAGGCGAATGAACGAGGCCGACCTATTATGCTTCTCACAGTCTCCAGAGAAGAGAAACTTCTGCAATATATTGAAGAAGCAAGAAACAAATCGAGAAGTTTGCGACAAGACAGGCGAATGAACGATGCCGATCTATTATGCTGCTCACACTCTTTAGAGAAGAGAAGCTTCAACATTTTGAAGAGAGAAGAAGCAAATCGAGGGGACAAGAAAGTTGAATGATCAATGCAGGCACAGGGTTGTACCTCCATATTCGTCCCAACCAACCATCAAGTGATGTCGCAAGCCCCGCGAGAGAACTGGATATATACGGTGTGATCTTTGAACCTCACAAGGAGTGTCAGTGTGGGTCACTATGGCAGGTTTTAACACCATGTGTACATTCTGAGTAGATCGACAGTGAACAGTGCCTTTTATGCAAAAAGATTTAATATTACTAACTATATCAAGCACGTTTCCATACAAAAAAAATGATCTCAAACTTCAGTAACGTCATCTACCACTTATTACAATGCTAGAAGGCTTATTACAATTTATACCATAGAAAGTTCTGTGAATGGTCAAGAATCACGTAAGACATTTATTGTCTAAAAATTATTACGCTGGCACGACCTTGCGCGTGTATGTTTCAAATACGACTGAGTGACTTATGACCACGAGGTCACAACTTCTGGATCACAAGTTTCGCTGGATCTGGATCACATTCGCGTTGTTGTCCTCTCTATGTACTGAATGTCTTTGCTTTTATGTCATATATCGGAATCCCTCATACGAAGTTAATGAATGGATAAAATCCATGCCTTTTTGACGTTATCTTTAAGATCTTGATCGATTGTTCCATATAGAGCGGTTAATGAAATCCTTCTGCTACATTAAGTATCGTGGAATGTATTAATCGAACATAATTAAAACACACAATGTGGATATAAAAGGTAAATGAGGTCAAAATAGTTCAAAAATGAAGACAAATCTGCCTTCTGACTTCGATTCGGTTTCATTTATTGACTTAAAATTCCACCGAAATCGTGTTAACAAGTGCGGTAATGTTGCATTAGATTCGAGAACTTGTCATTTGGTATTTTTTAACGTGACATTTATGTACTTTTAACTCTATTTCGGTGGAATTTTAAGTCACTATATGAAGTCGAATCGACGTCTAATTCGAATTGAGTGCCAAGAGTCAGCCCCCAGTAATGTGAGATTAGATGGATTTTGCGGGAAGTCTGACAGGGTGGGCGTCGCTTGTTAAAATTATTTCATATTATTCTCTAGATTTGTGTTTGTTGGTTTTTAAGTGATGTGGTTTAATGCATCAAACTACAGTGAATATGGACAGTATAACGTTGAAACTTTTTAACCGGTGATCTTTGATGAGTTTTGCTCGATGCGTTGGCTGGCTTTGTTCGGTTGATTCGCCGAGTGAAGGTGGGCACCGCGCTGGAAGGAACTACCACTTTAATCCCAGCAGAACCTTGAGACCATCCACATCTAGGTCTCATGGTCATTGTAAAACATAATTGCTCTATTTACCTTGGCATTGGCTAAATCCTCGCAAATGCGTGGAAGCCATTATTTTTAAAAGCAGAAGTGTGAGATTAAAAGAATCTATTTACAACATTTTTGGGTTGTAGAACAACGTCTACAGCATGAATGGATCGGCTCTACAGGTTTGATAAAACTATCTCACAGAAAGCTTACGTAAAGTAGTAGTAGTTCACGGTTGCGTTTAGTTATACTACTAACTTTCTGCAAAGAAATTGATTACGTCAAACAGATAGCAAAGCGAAAATATGACGAATCTATATTTTTCAAACATACACTCACGGACGTAAAAAAAAAGGACACCATCTCGCCTATAGTTAAACGGACGTCACAGAGAAGCCACGCACACAAACGCGCCTGTACAAAACTGCCCTACGCACACAACACTCATAACACGCTCAGTTGCCGCCATTACGTGTCGATAGATCGAATGGACCAAAAAATCTGCTTCACTTTCAATGTTCCTAGCGCTCCGTCCATCTTTATTTTCGTCCGTGTATACATAATTAAATTAGAATATAATATATCAATTGCAAAATCTAAGTAAAAAGAACAATATTTTGTCGGTACAGTTACATGTTTCGCTTCGCTATGTATTTGACACAGGCGTAACGACAACAAAAAGCCTCGTAATACTTGTTTCAGATTAGTTACAAAAAAATACATTAACATAAACTGATACTTTATTAGCCCGCTGTCAGCACCACGCGTAAAGCCAACGGCTATTGCATAATCAACTTTTTATGTCGTCGGTTAAATTGCCAGTTTCATAATGCTTGCAGTTGATCAAATAAACTAGTTGACTTTAATTTCGTGTTAAGTGTTTTTTCAATTAATTTTGTAATATTAGAACAAGGAAATGAGTGAATATTACTGTTACAATTACGACTTTAATTACTGCACCATAAGATTATTTTTTGTTCGATAGAGCTAGTTCCAAGCGTGGACCGGGAAGTCGTGGGTTCGATTCCCAGGACGGGCAAAGCGAATTCTCTAATTTAATTTGCCCGGGATTGGATCCCCCAGAGGGGGTTGACGTCAGGCAGGCAGCCGGTCGTAAAAACTAAGCCAAATCTTTCTGCAACATTGCCTTAAAAAAGTTTGTTGTGCCAACCCCACATTAACATGGTGTGAGATCAGGTAGGAAGAAAGAGCTAGTTCCACGCGTGGATCTTTATAAATTTGGTCAATATCAGATACATTTTGTAGTCTGTTTTTGTGATTATTAATAATTACAATAATATTAGCCCTGTAAAATTGCTGTCCTACTGCTGAGCACGAGCTTCCTCTAGTAATGAGAGGCTTTAGGCCCTAGTCTACCACGCTGTCCTAATGCGGTTTGGTAGACTTCACATAAGTTGAAAATTCTAGCGGAGAAATGCTCAGGTATATCCATTTCTTCACGATGTTTTCCTTTATCGTTGATTCATACACACATAGCATAAAAAAGTCAGAGGTGTGTGCTCTTTTTTAGAGTTCTCAAACCTGCGAGAACAGAGTCGGCAGTCCGTACCATTCATTTTTTTTTTTTTTTTTTGTTATCGCGGGTAAAAGTGTTTTACCACTGCCGCCACATCTGGGGGGAGACGTGACGGTTATGTCGGGGTCGCCGGTCTTACGACCCAGCGTCGTAATGCCCAGGAGAGATGGAAAACATCTGGGCGACACTGGACCGAGTCCCTAACGCTATATACACCCTACACCGGCAATACCGACTAAAAACCTCGCGGTGACCCTCTTCGGCGCTTTAGGGACGGCCCCGGGTTTCCCTAGGCGAGAGGCGCCCAGGCTTCAGCCGGAACCGCCCCTGCAGTCCGTACCATTCCTAACTGAGCTATATCTGTTTTAATAATTACTTACCACTGCAATATTAAAACGGCCGCCAAAGCGAATCCGAAGCGAGCTTGTGATCCAAACTCATTACTATGCGAGTTGTTAAACCGAGCGAGCATAAACAAACGACCTTTGGAGGTCGACCTGCACGAAATTTAGCAATATCGTATACGTATATGGTTTGATACTTAGTTGTACGTTTATGCCCATTTTATTTTTTTATGTTAAACAGACAGCGAAGCTACGACGTGGCGAAGCGAACCAGAGTAATCACAAGTTTAAAAACTTAACGGACCCACTTCAAAATGTCTCCAATCGTACCCAAATGAGGCGACCCTTGGAATAAGCTTTGTATAACACAAAAAGAATATTCAAAATCGGTCCACATTTGGCGGAGATATCGCATAACATACAAAAAAATATACAGACGAATGAGGACCTTCTCCTTTTTTTAAGTAGGTTGATTAGATATATTGCATAAAAATATGGTACAGGATATTTATAATTCAAGATAAATATACCACCAACACTGACAGTTATAAAGAATCATTAAAATTCATCACGATAAATACAATGGCCATAAATAATATTCCTTATTCTTGTAAACTTCATTAATGCTAGCAAGATAAAGGTCCATCTGAAATAATTATTCGTTCAATTAATCGTTACTAGTGTCCGACAAATCGATTTCGGTACAAGCCATGTCAAATCTAATTAGTCAGCCAAGTGACTGTTTTATCGCAGACTACGCGCCGCAAGACGCCCGACGCCGCATAGCTACAAATTAATTATACTATTGGGACAGTAGTGATGTGGAAACACTGAAAACTATCAATCGATAAATTAAATTGAGCGAATGAAATCAGTGCTTTCAAGTTTAAATAACTATTGCTAACTGGAAAAATGGAAACGGATTTTTGGCTTTTATAAATTTAACGTGATTTAATGGTACGTAACTGAATGTTTTTGAATAGTTTTATATATAGTGCCTTAATAAATACCCTTTGAAAAAAAGATGTATATCTACCACTTACAAGTATTAGTTCTATCATCATCATCATCATCATCATCATCATCATCAGCCATAAGACGTCCACTGCTGAACATAGGCCTCCCCCAAAGAAAGTATTAGTTCTATAAAGAATTATAATTTAATCAATACATAAAAATATTTTGCCATATTATGTTCAAAACGCAGTGTAACTATATTTCATCTACTCTAAGATTCATTAAAAATGATTAATAACATCAAATTCGTAAAATTAAGCTCCAAAGTTCGAAAATTAATCATCGTAAACCTACTTTATAGGATCATTTATCACATAAAAATTGTATTTTCCCGTCACGTCTTACCAAAAAAGTCGGTGATAACAAGCGGGATAATAGTAAATCCTTTTCATTGCATACATTATCTGAATAAGAATTAAAAATAAAAAGAATCTTAATTTGTATGAAAAAGTTTTATTGCCAATGTATAAGAATAATATCTAGGCTAGACCTATGCAAGACTTCAGTGGTCCAAAAGTTGAGTTTAATCATCTACCACATCTTAATTTTTTAAATCTCAATTCATTCAATCAATCATCAGAAATGACCTGTCGAGTATGTCACTCGGTGGATGATCAACGCCAAGCCTGCCCATAATCAAAAGCAAAGCCCTTATTGAATTTCTGTCATCACAAGAGATAAGACACTATAGGACCTCTTTCTATTCCGGTGCCTGTCCACTAGTAATGTTGCCTGTCAACTTCGTATATTCTTTTCTTTTTCTTGCTAAATAAAATAGTTATTCTACCGCAGTGATTTTTGCTTGTTTATTCCCTTGTATCTCTGTACCAATATTTCTTTCTTCTTTCGACGTTCTTAGTCGCTAAATGCAAGCCGCTTCTAACATGTCAGTCCAGAAGTCTATGTTCAGCAGTAGACATTCTGTGGCTGATGATGACGATGGTGATAGTGATTTCCTTCTTCTACCAACATGTCGCTTTCCCTTATATTATTTGTAATATAGTACCACCAACCATCGTTTTTCTTTTTTCTACCTGCCCTTATCCCGCCTTAATGTGGGGTCGGCGCAACACACTTTTTCAAGCATGTTGCTGATAGAATTTGCCTTAGTTTTTACGACCGACCGCCTGCCTGACGTCAACCCCCTATGAGGGATACCACCAACCATCGTTATTATTTGTAATATAGTAAGAAACTGGATCACATGGTTGAGGAAACTATAAGATGTTAGGTTTACAGTTGCTTCGCTTTATTTCTGTTACAAATAAAATATTTGGTAGCAATACGCATTATGAGAAACATAATGGGTGGCTCATTAATCAAAATAAGAAGACCTATATTACCTACACTTCTATATATCAAGGGTTGACCTACTGAAGACATGTCACGTGTTTGTCTTCACTTCACTGCATTTCACAACTAGACTTAAATGCTCTCGAGGCACTTATCCTTGGACCTTTGAAGCGTTATGGAATAGAATTGTGAAGAGCTCTTTGTCTGGTGAAAATGACTTTTGGATCAATGATTCTTATGTGTGAAAAGAGCTGGATTACGCAAAATCAAATAGGAATCTCAGGCGTGAATTTTGTTTGAATATATTTAAGTGCCCGTTGAAGTTATGCCAATAACTACAAATTTCGCCGACAATACTATTACGATGGTAATAATTAATTTATTATTCTGGTTCAATCCTCACACCGAGACAAATATTCTTTGACCAAAAGTCTCGTATAACTCCTGGCATCCACGAAACAAAACACGAATCCTATTACTGTAGTTCTTCATTGACTTGATCATGTGACTGTTTGTTGATTAAAGAACAATAATTTCACTTCATTACTACCTTAGTATCGTGTCTATAGTATATATATGTATAGAGTTCTACTAGTTTTAGAATCATCATCATCATCAGCCATAGGACGTCCACTGCTGCACATAGGCCTCCCCCAAAGATTTCCAGATCGACCTGTTGGAAGTGGCCTGCACCCAGCGACATGCTGCGACCTTTATCAGTTTTAGAATAGGTATCGTAAATACATTAACACTATTTTCAATACTTTTGCGTTTTCCTCATTTAGGTATTCGTTATCGCATAATAATAATCATAGTGTTTTATTATGGTTTTCCTCTTAGATGAACGATAGCAAGTCGCAAATTTATTAAAGAAACCATTAATCGAATTCATTTTAATAAAAAGTTATATTAAATGGAATACGGAAAAGCCATACCTCACTAATCCTCTAAACGATGATTGCAATTTCTCCAAGAAATTTCAATTAAATTAGCAACTGAAAAAGATTGATATTTTTACATAGGAATGTCGCTGCTGTTGTATTATCAAATAAATGCGTCTTAATAACTTTCTTCTTTCTTTTGTTTCTACCTGCCCTTATCCCATTTTAATCTAGGGCGCAACATACTTTTTAAGCAAGTTGCAGACAGGATTTGGCTTAGTTTTTACGACCGGCCGCCTGCCTGACGTTAACCCCCTACTTAGTTTTTACGACCGACCGCCTAACTCCCTATGAGGGATCCAGTCCCGGCCAAATTAAATTAGAAAACTTGCTTTGCCCGACCTGAAAATCGAACCCAGAACCTCCCAGTCCACAGCCCATTCATGCTGCCACTAGACCAAGGAGGCGACTTAACTAATAATTTTCTTCAATCAACTAAAAAGAAAATTAATCAGTAATGGTTATTTTTCAATCATTATGTTATGTTTTAAAGAATGACTGTCGCGATGATATAGAACTATAGATGTATAATATTGCCTTCGCGGTATGACTGTCGTCTTGAAGTCCTGGGTTCGATTCTCGGGTCGTGCACTAATATTGTGATGTTCTTAGTATCAGCTAGGATTTGCTCCCAATATGACGAAATGCTTGCCACCTACCACAGATTAGTAGTATAGTGATGGAAATTACCTTGGTGATAATTTCATGCCATAGTTGCGTATGTATCTATACTTTTGGGAGTAACAAGCAAGAGTTTTTGGTTTAGTTTTTTTAAATATAATAAAATCTTTATTGGCACTTAGGCATGTAAAAAAGCACTTATGACAGGTAAACACAAGCAAATTCTAGATTAAGATTTATATTATTTACATTATCATGCTATACATTTGAAGACAGGCAGACAAACACGAAAGTATGGACATAATAACGATGAAGCTAAAGTAGGGTGTGTGGCGAGTTAGGAATGGAGTGTAAGAGGTTGTAGAAAGGTAAAATACGATATGGCAGGAATGGTAGCAGGGAAGTGACTGGAAATACTAGTAGCAGGTGGGATTGGTCCATAGAAGGAGCAAGTAAGGAAAATATATATTATATAGGTAACATAAAACATAGGTAAGTATAGTTGTTTGTTGCATAACTGACCTTTGTATAAACTTAACCTTGGATAAGACTAAAAAAATGTTTGAGTGTAAGACAAACAGGAAAAATGTTGACGATGTTTTAATAATGGTATTTAGCATGTAAGCTTCGTGGAACGCAAGCATAAAAGTCAGTGAGGCGCGAGAAGTGTTCCATTTCTGCATCAAAACACATTCGCGTGACCTAAAACTCTTTGTCCCTATTTAGGGCATTGTGGGACCCCGTCCTACATATCGTGGCCCTCGCAAGTTTGGAACTATGTTTATTTTGCAATATATTTCATATTTTTGTGTTCAGAACAGAAAAAGCTGTTGTAAAAAGGGACAGCCAACGACTCATTTATCAAGTCGCCTATCCACCTAGGCCAGCCAAGAGTGGAGGTCTTTAATCTAGAAATCTTTGGGGGAGGCCTATGTGCAGCAGTGCACGTCTTATGATGGCTGATGATGATGATGAAAAGCATTCTCGTTACATTCATAGCTATCGTTTGTGAAGGCGTGTAATTATATCCCTAAATATAATTTGTCGTAATGTCTATATATTTTATCGTTTGGTTAAATTAAGTAATTTCCTTTACTGGATTTAACGGTAGTCAGTAGACCCGTATTACTGAAGAGACTGATGAATCCAGATTTAAAGTTAGTTTTAACTGACTTAAAAAAGTTAGTACTCATTTCGTCTGTATGTTTTTTTTTGTATATAGAGGTACGTTACGCGATATCTCCGCCATGTGTGAACCGATTTTCAAGATTATTTTTACCTTTTAAAATCTTGTTTTAAAAGCATTGATTATTTCTTTATTTAATAATTGTCAAAGTAGACAATATATTTTTTTATATTACATACTGCATATACTGCATACCCTCTCCATATAAATTTTAATTATCAATAAAAATAAAATAAACGAATTTCATCGATTCTTTTTCGTGTCATTATGTCCCAACACTACTGTATAGCGACACACTGACTCGTATAAGATTATTTTAATGGTCCAAACGTCGCAATTTGGTTATTAAGACGCGGCGACTCAGAAACTATTAAATAAATGTCCTATTTACTATTCATTATGTAGTTAGGGTTTATTACTAGTAAGCTCATGTACTCAGACGATAATTGTGTCAAAATCTTATTTCTTCATGATGTTTATACTTATGTAAATCCTCCAAAATGAGTTGACGTCAGGCAGGCAACCGGTAGTAAAAAATTAAGCCAAATCCTTTCTGCGACATGCTGTAAAATATGGTGTGATTTTAGTATAGGGAACGAAACCTTTAGACAACACAAAAAAAATACTACTCATTTTAAACACTTTGATCCTAGATAAAAATTCCCATCTGCTATTTTTATTTCCCTTTGCGGGTATATTGTGGATCTATGTAGTTCAAATTGTTGCAGTTTTATTTCCGAATGGGTCCGCGTTTGGATTTCAATTTGAAATCAATTTGAATGGAGTAGTATTGTTATCGACCGTTTATTGTTTATTTTATTTTGTTTTGACGGTTGAATGCGTTTAATCTGTGTTTGTTTTACGTAGGTGAGAAATTTACGATATGATGATTTCTTAGGTTTACGCGAATGTTATTCTTAGAAATATTTTTTTACGGATTTAATCGCGATTTGTTTTGTATTTATTTTACTTTTAGTCCCGACGTTTCGAAAGCTTTACAGCCTTCGTCGGTCGTCGAACTTCGGGACTAAAAATAAAATAAATACAAAACAAATCACGATAAAATCCGTAAAAACTAATTTTATTTCAATTTACAATATATTTTATCACATTATAAATAACTCCCAACTGTCACACATATAGTTCTCAGTACTTTTGAGTCCATAGCAAGGATATGAGTCTTGTCGTGGGTGTCAGACACTACGAGAGACTCTCGGCGATCTTGCAACAAGAAAAGAGTGTTTGAAAAATGAAATGAAAAGTGTTGTAATCTGGAAAGCTACAGATTTAATTTTAACAGCCTGCCTCGGTGGCGTGGTTGTATTTCGGTACGACTACGGTTCTGAGGTCTCGGGTTCGATCCCCGGGTCGGGCAAAGTGATATTGGATTTTTCCATATCAGCCCGGTGTCTGGAATTTGTGCCGGATATGGCGATAGGCTCGCCGCCTATCACATCTGGGACGAAACTAAGCTCGGCGAAATGTGGGTGTTCTAGTTCGCTAGTGCACCTTTGCCTACCCCTTCGGGGATACAGGCGTGAGCTTATGTTATGTAAATTTTAACAAAGCAAAGAAAACCGATGTCAAAAAAATATGAGCTCTTTAAGATTTATGTCCCACTGTTGCACATGAGCCTCCTCTACTAATGAATTAAATGGGCCCCCAGAAATCTCATTCACCGAACGAAACGCGACACGCGACACGCGACAACAAGTGGCCACTTTACGTCAGTTTTCTGTGAGACAGTGGCTTCAAACCGGTCGAGCCGGCCCATTCGTGCTGTATCTATGAGTTAGTCCACGCTTCTTTTTTTTCTACCTGTCCATATCCCACTTTAATGTGGAGTCTGCGCAACACACTTTTTCAAGCATGTTGCAGAAAGGATTTGGCTTAGTTTTAACGACCGGCTGCCTTTGACGTTAACCCCCTCTGATGGATCAAGTCCCAGGCAAATTAAATCAGAAAATTCGAATCGATCCCAGGACCTCCCGGTCGACAGCCCATATATGCTGCCACTAGACCAAAGACGTGACTCCATGCTACGCCTCTGCATAAGAATATTATGTGAAACCAAAGACATGTATGTCGTAAAACATATGTTACTAAGATGTGACAATGATCTTATAATATATGATAAACTCACGTCTGTATCCATGCTAAATGCAAAAGGTAGGCAGAAGCGCACTAGCCAACCAGTTCACCCACATTTCGCCGAGCTTAGTTACGTCCCAGATGTGATAGGGGGCGAGCCTATCGCCATATCGGGCACAAATTCCAGACTCCGGGCCGATATGGAAAAATCCAATATACTTTGCCCGACCCGGGGATCGAACCCGAGACTTCAGGACAGTAGTCGTACCAAAATACAATCACGCCACCGAGGCAGTCACTGATCTTACTAGCAAAAATGTTATCGCCCGTCTTTGTCAAGGGCAAACTTATCTCAAACTCGTATAATTATAAAATGTTAAACAAGGTACAATGTAATTTTATTGCCGAGGAAAAAAATTACTGTCTAACAACAACAAAGTAGGCAAATTAAAATTTCAATTTGTTTTAATAGATCTAGCGTAAAGAAATAAAGAGTTGCAAATATACATTTTCCACATCTCCCATAAAAATAGAAGATAGTAATCATCAAAAACATAAAACCGACTTCAAACCCCGCATCGGAACCTATTTCTTAAATACTCCGTACTCCTCAAAAGGTAGCCCGAGCACGAAAAACTAATGTAAATGTAAACTCGCTGCGCACTGATGACATTTGATTAATATTTCATACAAATTTCAAAAACGCGCATCGAGCACGAATACATTTACGGTTGTCAGAAATTTTCCTGCTCGGGCTGCAGATCTTCGTCTTTATATTGAGTTACAGTGGCAAAGAGTTAACATAACACGATTCTAACCGGGTTACCTTTAACGAATTAACGAATGGATAGATTGATATAAATTAAAAGAAAATGTAGGGTCGGCTTCCCTTTTTCAAATGTTCACCCTTTGCCACTGGTAAGTTGTGACTATGACATAATAATATATTATGTATTAATAATTATGTATATAATTATTTAGGTATACAACTTTTAACTATTACCAGGAGATTTAAAATAAAAAAGAAATACACAGCAATAAGTTTCTTTCATTTACAACGCTTAAAATACGAATTCTATTCGAACAAACAATAAAAAGAAATTGTAATCAAACACAAACTGTAAATGTTAAGATATTAAAAACTTTCCCTTTTGTAACAAGAGGCGTTCTTGTTTAAAATTACTTATTACAAAAAATATTCTCGCGTCTCTTGATATCAAAGGAATATTGTTTAGCGAAAACGAAAAGGAGAGATAAATTCCAATACATAGAACAATGCGGGACACGTAACAAGCGCACAAAAGCTTTGCACCATCTCTTAAGTAGGGTGACAATGTATTCATATTTATAATAATTTAATTTTACTTAAACTTTAGACCATGATAATTCTGGCGACTATCGAAAAACGCTTGGAGTCTTCAGAGCTCAGGCAAATAGTTAATAAAAAAATTGCCATTGTGAGAAATAGTCAGTTTACAATATGATATTGCTCTTGTATCTAGGAACGAGACAAACTGGTTAAGAAATAATAAAAAAGGAGACCTCTTTTTTCAATTCTGCATGAATGATCGTTTTCTAGCGATGTATAATTGGTACCATATCCTGTCTGAGTTTCTCCGTATTTTTCGTCCTTTCTACATCAGAAGTGTTCCGATTGAAACGCTACAAAAAATGGACTCACATTCAAACTTGGACTCTCATTGTGCCGAAAGAATGTTAACTTAAAAAAGCTTGCGTATGTCGGTGCCAGAATACTTATTTTGCTATATATAACCTCATTTATCAGCCCTTATAGATTTAAAGTTACCTATAAATAAGTCCCTACACTGATAGACTATAAGCAGGTGTTGCTGAGGCGTGTCTAGCCTTCAAGACATGCCTCGCTACACGTGCCGGTTTAATTACCATCCAACTACGATATTGTGCAATAAAAAATATAAACTTTAAAGGGCCCAATCAATCGAGTGTTTTATCGTTTTTAATTACTCTAGTATCTTTTTACTAAACATTAAATTATCATGAAACGGCATTGCTTTTACTTCTTGCATTTAAATCCAATCGGAATCGGTTAAAAGTAAATTAAATTGGTGAAACCCTGAGAATTATTAAGGTATATTTTATAATGATTAATGCGGATTATGTATCTCCTTGTAGATCTCTTCACAATTTTTTATTTGGAAAATGTTCCGATCGATGCATCATCCAATTTCCTCTTTACTTCTATTCTGGCATAATTTCTACTTTAAAAAAAATGTGCGTAAATCAAAAGAAATTTCATCAAAGTTAATAAGCATTTATTTACTCGCTTTTGGGAATACCAGCAGGGTTACCACGATAATCGTTCTTCGTTTGTTTTGAATGGGAATCGGTACAAGTAAAATTATAATAATACTCCTATAAGAGGTGGTGGTAACCCCCCTGGAATTCTACGAAATGTCACATCGCGTAGTCCTTTAAGTACCACAAACCAGACATTAACTACTGCATATGTACCACACTTATCATTTACTTAAGTTTAAAAATTATACCGAAAAATGATTGGTGACTCAAAAAATATAGAGGAATACCTTTTACACGGAATACATAAAGTATCCTGCTTTCATATACCTTTATCCTACAGTAATGTGAAATCGGCACAACACACCTTTTCAAGCACGTTGTAGAAAGAAATCAGATTAGTTTTTACGACCTGTCTGCTTAACATCAAAACCTTCTGGAGAATCTCGTTCTAGACACATCGTGAATACATATAATATTAGCTCTGTAATTACTGTTCCACTGCTGGGTACCGGCCTTCTCTACTAATGAGAGGCGTGAGGGCTTAGTCTACCACGCTGGGCTAATACGGGTTGGTAGACTTAACATACCTTTAAAATTCTTGTGGAAATATTATCTGGTATGTAGGGTTCCCAATAATGTTTTCCTTCACCGTTATAACAAGCGATATTTCCACAAAGAAAACACACTTAACATAGAAAAGTCAGAGGTGTTTTTTTGTGTTGGTCTCGAACCTCCGACACTTGTCTCGGCAGTCCGTACCATTCCCAACTGAGCTATCGCTGCTTACATAAATAACTCCTAGCATTTCGAGCCTTATCCCTTTGTTTAATTTCTCATGGCCACCGCCGCGTCTCCGCCTACATCACAATATGCCCCATATAGCGCTGGTCACATTGTCGCGTGTGCCATTATTGCGTGCGTTCTCTTATTACACCCCACAATGATACTACCACATAATGGGGCCAAGATTTATATACAGAAATAAGGGTGTTTTAATTATGCGCTAGTGTCTTTTCTGTTCTAATGCAACGGAACGACTAAACTGCTGCCTGACTTTTGACACTCGATTCTATTTTGACTACGATTCGGTTTCATTTATTGACTTAAAATTCCACCGAAATCGAGTAAGAAATGTGCTAATGTCGCATCAGGTTCGAGAAGTTGGCAGTTGGTAATTTTTTCATCCCATACTGTGATACACGGCTACGATATCGCCATTACAGGCATAAATTTCAGACTCCAGGCTAATTCTGAGCAGAAAACCCAAACCAAGGATCGAACCCGAAACCTCAGAACCATACCACCACACAACTACACCACAGAGTCTATGACACAGACGTCATATTGAAATACATTTTCCATTAAATTTCCATAAAATGCTTCCTACAATATATCCAGACAGTAATTGTGTAGCTCGAAAATAATTTGGTATACTTAAGTACTTATACTCCGTTCACGTTGTTAAATAAGTAAATAGGTGTTCCGTTTTCAAAGGCCCCAAAACCTCAGCACAATCTCATCTGTCGAGGGCACAGCAAAGACGAGCACGTCACCTGGCAAATTTAATTTAGTGCTAATTCGTGCGAGCAACCCTTGCTTCCAAGTCTCTAACTAGCGTGCCCTTTGCGGTTATATTTAGCTGTGGACACTGTTTTGAACCATTTCCAAAAATAAATAACAAAAACCTAACAGTCACATAATACGAGAGACTTTCGGTCTCACAATACCGAGACCCGAAACAAATATGTATAACATTTGTCTTGGTGCGGGAATCGAACCTGCGGCCTCTCGCTTCACAGCCGGCTACTAGCCCACTTTTCAACGGAGGCTGTCTAATAAAGAGATTCTCAATTCGTCTGTGTTTTTATGTGTGTTACCTGCGGCCCGTGCAAGAATATTTTTGACAATCGAATTTGCATCGAGCTTCTTCTTCTTTTAAAAATAATGGCTTCCACGCATATGCGGTGATTTAGCCAATGTCAAGGTAAATAGAGCAATTATGTTTTCACAATGTTTTCACAATGACCATGAGACCCAGATGTGGATGATCTCAAGGCCTTGCTGGGATTATGGCGGTAATTCCTTCCAGTCCAGTGCCCCTCAGATGACCTTCACTCGGCGAATCGACCGAACAAAGCCAACCAACGCACCAAGCAAATCTCATCGAAGATCACCGGTTAAAAATTTTCCACATTATACTGTCCATCTTCACTGAAGTTTGATGCATTAAACCACAACACTTAAAACCAACAAACACAGCTCTAGAGAATAATATGAAATAATTTTAACAAGCGACGCCCACCCTGTCAGACTTCCCGTCAAAATCCCCTGCATCGAGCTTGCGCACTGACGACATATGATTAATATTTCATACTTTTATGGAGGTACATCGACCTCGATTCAAGTCGATTGTCAAAAATATTTCTGATCAGGCCGCAGATGTATCCGAGTGTGGAACGATTTCTGCGATTTAATAAATTTTCTTTTTATATTTCATTAGTTTCTGTCTACAGCTTCGCTTGCACCGGAAACATTTTTGCTTTGGGAACTAAAAGGTAGTAATTTATCTATAAAAAATTCCAAATTTCATTCCACACCTTTATAGACCCTCAAGTAGAGCTTTAATTTTGTACATGCATCATCGCTACAAAAATATTTTTCACTTTGATATTTACTATATTTCTCTCATTTTCAATTATTTTTAAAGATTGCATTTTACAACTTTGTTTCTTTTTGTTCTTTAGAGATTAAAATTGCTCGTTAAAAAACCTTCTAAAATGGCTACTAAGATAAGAATTTAAATAACCCAATTGAGTCTAAAAAGCACTTTAGTTCGTATTGTGTAATCTAAGTAATGTATCTCTAGAGACTTAAACGAATAGATAGTGTAAAGTATACACTTTTAATTAATTGAAGTAATCTACATAATAGAAGTGATAGGGCCATGCTTAGCTATTTTTATGTGGAACATGGTACGCAGTAACGCGACCCTAATTTTACCACTGCGTTGTAGTATAATATACCTACCTAAGGTCATACACGGGCAGCTTGAAGCAGCTAGCATTGACTTCTTCAAGCTGTAACCGCATAGAAAACTACAGTCTGTATACACACATACACATATCAGTCCCGCAGTTGCGACTGCTTCAGGCGGTTGGCAACGCAGTGAAATTTCATCGTGCGATCAAGCAGTCGCCAGCCCGCCTAGCATGTGCGCCACAAGAACATTTTGTCAACGCTTTTTATCTTGTTATAACCGGTTTTCTCTATTTGTCTACGGACACTAACATTCGTCCTCGTTTATTTTCATACAATATTGTAGACAACACGTAGACTACATCTCGACAGTCGATTATCGAAATATATCGTGACGCGCATGCTAGCCGAGCAGGCATACACTCTCTTCTCGAGCAGTCGATGTCTCCCCGCAGTTACCTCCGCCCGCGATCTTCACACCACGTCACAAGCGCCTCACACCTGATCGCTTCTTGTTTTGTGAATGCACAAGCAGTTGACACCAACTGCTGCAGTTCATATCAACTGCTCGAACAGTTATTAATAGCAGCTGCAAGCTGTTAACTATGACTACAAGAGCAGTCCGTGTATGTTGAACTAATTGCTCGAACGGGCTAATTGCTCGATCAATCCGTGTATGGCAGCCCTAACTCTTTCTATTTTGAAGTCCGTAAAAACTGACTGCCTCGGTGGGGAGGTGATATTGCGTGCGCAGTACGACTATCGTCCTGAGGGTTCGGGTTAGATCGCTGGGTCGGGCAAATTGATTTTGGATTTTTCTGTATTTTTCATGATATAAAATCAGCTCAACTTTTATTCGTTAAACTGTGCTGCTAAGACAATGTTTCCACGCAATATATCGTCTTCCTAATGTGATGTAGTAACGACCATTAAGGCTCGACCGCTATCGATTCCATACATTACCAGCAATAAATTATGCAGGGCGTGATCTAGTGTTCAGTGGAACGTTCCAGAAGGTAGTGATTACATTGACTATGCCAATACGTTATACATTAATTTATTTTGTTGAAGTTTAGAAGCTTTTTATGAGTGGTAGAGCCACGCTGTAGACAGTAATGTCTACAGCACGAATGGGCCGCCTCGACCGGTTAGACACCACTGTCTCACAGAAAACCGACGTAAAGTGGCAGCTTGCTGTCGCGTTTCGTTCGGTGAGTGAGATTTCCCGTGGCCCATTTCCCTTTCCCAATCCCTTTTCCCTCCCCTTCCATTCCCTTATTTTAGGTTGGCAACGCACCCATGATACTTTGAGTCTTGGGTGTTTATGGGCGGTGGAGATCACTTACCATCACGTAACCCATCTGCTCGTTTGCCAATCTCTGCTATAAAAAAAGTGTATAACAGCCAGATTAGAACATATAGGTACTAAGATAATTTAATTTTAAATTATATTCAAACATGACCTTCCTAACCCTCCTAATTATTACTTTGTATTACTTTACATACTTCTGACATTTCCCTAGCTCTCTCATACAATATCTAAGGGTAATGAGCAATTGTACGCTTTCGTAAGAACATTGTCCACTTGATGTTAGGATCGTGACATTTTGTCATTTAGTATTTTGGCCTTTAAATGTTGTAATACTCGTAATGCCAAAATAATATTTTGCAGAAGATTCTCCAGGTATATAGATAACCTTTGGCATAAATATATATTTTTTTCGCAATAAGTGCAGATTGGTATTTGCAAACAAAAGGTCAAACATTAAGCAGGCAGTTGGGGTAGGCGCACTAGCAAACTAGAACACCCACATTTTACTGAGCTTAGTTCCGTCCCAGATGTGATAGCGGGCTTATCACCATGTCGGGCACAATTTCCAGACTGACAATTTCAATGTTCTTGTCCGGGCTGACACTGACAAATATATTTTTTTCAATTATAAATTATTTTACTACATACCTACAAACATAAACACATACATACATACATAAGCTCACGCCTGTATCCCCGAAGGGGTAGGCAGAGGCGCACTAGCGAACTAGAACACCTACATTTCGCCGAGCTTAGTTCCGTCCCAGATGTGATAGGGGGCGAGCCTATCGCCATATCGGGCACAAATTCCAGACTCCGGGCTGATATGAAGAAATCCAATATCACTTTGCCCGACCCGGGGATCGAATCCGAGACCTCAAACCGTAGTCGTACCGAAATACCACCACGCCACCGAGGCAGTAACATAAGCACACGTTTATATTCCAATCGGGTAGGCAGATGAGATCTAGAAAATCCATGATATCAAAAATAAAAATTAACTTCAAAAAATAAAAATAATTTCCCTTTAAAATCTGTGCCAGGGTCAAATGCATACCAAACCTTTACTCATTTTATAACTTTTCCAACTATGTATATATGGGAGTAACTTTGAACAATACATACATAGACTCACGCCTTTCTCCCATAGGGGTAGGCAGAGACAACAGATTTCCACTTGCTACGATCCATACACACCTCTTTCGCCTCATTCAGTCTCATTACATTCATGCATGCACGTCGGTTAAGGGTACTTTTAACTTGACCTTTCTCGAGTAAATTTTTAACTTGGTCAGAGAATGTCGATGAGGTCTTCCCCTTCCAACTCTACCATTCACACTTGCCATATATATTCGCTTTGTCAACCTCCTTTCATCCATCCTTTCTACATGCCCAAACCACCACAACATTCCTTCAACAATACTTAAATAAAAAACATAACGGACCGCCTTAAAAGTGTTATCGTGACTAAATTTATATGAGACCACCCTAGGAATAACCTTTATCGAACACAAAAAGAATCTTGAATATGAAAATGTTCCGATGGACGGCCGCTATAACCAAACCAGATAGAATAAGAAACACATACATTAGAGGTAGTTTTAAGGTGGCCCCCATTCCTGATAAGCTCCAGGAAACCCAGCTCCGATGGTATTGACACGTAATGCGACGAGAAGCTGACCACCCTGTTAAAATCGCACTAAATATTGACACAGGCAAACAACCTCGAGGACGCCCCAAAGCTACCTGGTGGAGAAACCTCAAAAAATTACACGTTTAATTTCAGCCGACGTAAATGACAGAGCCGAATGGCGAAAACATATTCAGAGGGCCGACCCCAAATGAAGTGGGAAGAGGCACGGAGAAAGAAGAAGAAAAATAATCTTGAAAATCGGTCCATTTGGCGGAGATATCGCGTAACATATATTAAAAAAATACAGCTAAATTGAGGACCTTCTCCTTTTTTCGAAGTTGGTTGAAAAATCAATCCACACTTCTCTTAGTTATCGTTACATACATAAGAAAACATATACAAACGAATTGAGAACCTCCAACTTTTTAAGCCGGTGAAAAGACAAATAAGCTTAAATATTGATATTAACTGTTTGTCCAAATGACCGACAAAATAGGTAGTTATTATTATTTGGTAAAGGAAAACATAATATTACACAATCATTTCCTTACTCTCAAATAAAACACATACAAATGCTGAGCAGGGACGTGCACAGACATATTCCATAGGGTAGGCAAAATATGGAATTCCTCCCATAAGTGGTATAGATACTAATAAAAGTTCCCTTGTGTCTTTTCCCGCTACAAAAAGGTAACCTATTTATTCAGAAATAGTCTGCCTTCCTAATAGGATATTGTTTTTTTTTTCAATATCAGCCCAGAGTCTGGACAATATGGCGATAGGCTCACCCCTATCACAACTGTGACGGAACTAAGCTAGTACGCCTCTGCCTACCCCTTTGGGGATACAGACGTGAGCTTATGTTATTCTAGGTGCTTTAATACCAGACATTAGCGCATTTAAACAAAGAAATATGTAGGTTATCAAAATTGTCCTACATTCGTGACGCACGTCTTTTTAATTAATAATATGACAACTATTTAGTAAATAATAAAATAGTGAGTTAAAGTTATTAAATGAAACTAAAAGACGAATCCGCAAAATAGCTTTCATGATGAGTCAAATGAGTCACCACAATTACATGTAGGTACTTTAACTATCTAGTAGCTACAAATAAATAGTTATCATAACCATATAAGTAACTTTACTTTGTGTATAAATAAATACTTGCATTTCATACTCCACTTTAATACATTGTTGCACTTGAAATTCGAATAGGCATTGTCCTTTGTGTACCAAATAGTAGATTTTTTTCGTCTTAAGAAAGTTTCGAAAAATAACATTTAGTAAACACATTTTACCACAATTCTCACAGAAGAAACAAATGTTTATATTATTATTATTAACCTACTTAATTTCAATGAAAATATATATTACAAGTTTTCAACAAAAAATCTTTAAATAGTAAATAAACAAGACAACATCAAATTTATTGGAGAACGAACGAAAGAATGCTGAATGTATCGATCATGAGTGAACATTATTATACGATTCAGTTTATTGTACTTGTACCATGACGATAACATGACAAGTGAACGCATTTTCAAATTGTTCGTACTATACTTGAGTTAACCAATAGCATTACACTGTTGACAGGAGGCGAAGTCTAAATCTTGACTTTTGTGCATTGATTTCACCAATAAGCGTACGCCACTACGGTCGACACAATCGTGTGATCATAGAAAAAACAGCTTTAATGCGTGCAAATAGAGCTCTTCAGAAATATGTATCATAGACTCATCGGTGCAAGGTCAGTCACTGACCGCGTCGTACGCGCCACGCGCCGCTTGGTACCTACCGATAAGCCGTGCGCCGTGCGCGGCAATTTTTAAATCGGTATTAGTTAAGATTTATTTTATTTCCTTGTCGATTTGTCAGGGTAGATAATGTCTTTTTGTCTATATGGACTGCACGCCGCTGATGCTGAGAGTAGTGTATTTAATTAGATACGCCATGGTAAATATTTTGACGGAGGAACAATTATTTATTATGGGAAATATGCTAATATTTGACCAACAAATGATTGTTATTTTATTCATACACAATAGTATGTGAAACTGATGCGAATTGAAGGTCTGTTTTTGAAGATTTTTTGTAAAATAAAGTCAACTTTGTAAAACCTTATATTGATAAATATTATCTTATTTTCGACCGACTTCAAAAAAGGAGAATGTCATTGTTGACGTTTCGAAACGTCGGGCATAAAAATTAAAACCAAATCGTGATATAATCCGTAACAATAGTTTAATTTCAATGAATAACATTCACGTAAACCTAAGAAATCATTAAGGAGAAGGTCCTCAATTTCTCTATATTTTTTATGTGTGTTCCCCGATATCTCCGCCAAATTTGGACCTATTTTTTCAACCGACATAAAAAAAGATAAGGTCCTCGATTCATCTGTATTTGTTTTTATGTACATATGTTACGCGATATCTCCGCCAAATGTGGACCGATTTTCAAAATTATTTTTGTGTTCGATAGAGCTCATAAAAATTCCTTTTCTTATCGATAGAGCTTATTTCAAGGGTGGTCCCATATAAATTTGTACACGATCAGATCAAGCTGGAAGTCGGTCAGTTAAGTTTTTAAACTTGTGATTATTTATTTATTATTATTATGAGTTGTAACTTGTAAGACCGAAAGTCTCTCGTTGTTTCTGATACCCATGATACAGGTTATATACCTATTGTGGGGTCAGGACTATGTATGTGACTGTTGGGTGTATTTTGTTTTAACACATCATTTGGCACAGGCCTCTATGAAGAGTTAGCTCTTAGTCTACGGCGCAGACATACCAAACCGTAAGTATAATTCAAATACCTTCTAAATATGGCGAAATGTGTGTTATTCAGATTTCCTCATGATTTTCTTGCACCGTTTCTCCAATCTTCAGTTGCGGATTTTCTCTAACGCTAACTAGGCCGGGCATAAGGCGGCTGTACCATTAGGGGCGGCCAAACACGATATAAAAAGAATAGCAACTTTCACCTTACTGACGAATTTCGACTTCATCATCATCATCATCATCATCAGCCATAGGACGTCCACTGTTGAACATAGGCCTCACCCAAAGATTTTCAGATCGACCTGTTGGAAGCGGCCTGCATCCAGCGACTTCCTGCGACCTTTATCAGGTCGTCGGTCCACCTTGTAGGTGGACGTCCTACGCTGCGCTTGCCGGTACGTGGTCTCCACTCGAGAACTTTTCTGCCCCATCGGCTATCAAATCAGAAATGAGGAGATCCGTAAAAGAACGAAAGTCACCGACATAGTCCTGAGGATTAGCAAGTTGAAATGGCAGTGGGCAGGGCACATAGCTCGTAGAATTTCGACTTACAATAAAATTAAGAACCTCCGTTTTTTAAGTCGGTTAGAAACAAGGGGCGGCAGCTAATGCCAGGCCTAAAGCGAGCAGCACTGCCAATCTGCTAATCTTAATGTGATTCTGACGGCGAGAGGTTCAGTACTATTCCTACCGTAAAACAGAGGTTGAAAAGCTATTGCGGAAATGTACAATTGCAAAATTGGCCATCAAATCACGGATCCCCCTAGGGAGCAGCCAAATAATTTGGCCATTTCTCAACGGCTACAATTGTCTCGCAACCGGTGATAGGTGTTAATACACTTTGATTCGTATCTGATGTTGGAAAATAAAACATTACATTATCACTTTACGGTTCAATATTGGATGGAAAAAGTGATTCATTCGAGTTTTTTTTTTGGCCACACATATAGTCCTGGCCCCACATTAGGGCTGAGAACTCAGTGACGATTTTGGCTTAGTCCGAGTCATTTTTTACAAGAAAATGATTGCTTATTCTGTCTGTAAGTCTGTTTTTCTTGTAAAAAAATAACTCGGACTAAGTCAAAGTTCGATTTAACAATTCCAAATCGAAATCCTCACTGAGTTCGTTACTTTGACTTAGACTTAGTCGAAGTTCGCTCTATAGATCTCAGCCTAGGATACGAGTTTTGTGTCGTGGGTGTCCAGAACTACGAGAGGCTTTTGGTCTAAGGACACCGAAACAAATATCTATGGGTAACACCACGGATGTAAAAAAAAGATGGACGGAGCGCTAGGAACATTGAAAATGAAACATGGTTTTCGGTCCATTCGATCTAAGTACGAGAGAGTTTCGGTGTTAGCCAGATGAACCAGACCCTGTAGGTGGATCACTAAAACATTTGTTTCGGTGCGGGAATTGAGACCCTTAATAAAGTACAAGGTTTTCTAACATACATTTATGTATGGAACTGTTAATTTGTATAATATTACCTTTAACAAAATTAAGGTCACGTCCCTATTACACAACTTTCGTCTGCAATTCCATACGAAATATATAACATTTAATAAACTAAGTGCTTGTGTATAAACACATTTCGTATTCCACCTTGTTTCCATTTTTACGTGTCTTCAACTCTTTTATCTCAAGGACAGAGACTAGAATATTTACTTTTTCTCTCTTTCTACCTGCCTTTAACCCACCTTAATGTGGGGTCGGCGCAATACACTTTTTCAAGCATGTTGCAGAAAGGATTTGGCTTAGTTTTTATAACCGGCTCTCTGTCTGACCTCCACCTCCTCTGGCTTATCCAAATAAAATTAGAAAATCCGACATGGGAATCGAACCCAAGACCTCCCAGCTCACAGCCCATACACACTGCCACTAGACCAAGGAGGCGAATGACTAGAATATTAACTAAGAGTTCAAAATAGAGATGCCTATACCATAACATAATAAAAAACTTTCTTATGATAATAGCCTCGGAAATAAAAAAAAATGTAAAGTGTATATTTTATAAGTTTTCTCAATAACACTGCTTTCTGAATTTGGCAAGAGCTAAACACCCAACCACATATTCAAAATCTCTGAAACTTTGTAAACTATAGGCAGAAATGACTATCGAATTTTACTTATGTACATATGTAGGTACTTTGTGTATTCTAAATTATTGTTTTCTTTTATCTTTTGTACCCTGGTATGTGTATACAAATGAATTAACTTTCTTTCTTTGTTTCAAACAAAGTTAAACTGATTACAACTGTTAATGCATTTTCATTCGAAGATGCAGTTTAATTGGGCCACGTCGCGTCGTCGCCTCAGCGTCTCATCTCGAGAAATAATTGCTTTCCGCTCTGTTTATTTGAAATTATCCTTATTCGTTGAAAATGATCAGTGCAATTTTGGTGACTCATAATGGTTTTCCCAATGCGTCGACTAGCGTATAATAATAGCATTGCATCGGTTTAATTTTGTATTTTTTTTTAGTTTGAGATATTTATAGATTATTGAATGGTAGAGCCACGCTGTGGACACGCCTGCACGAATGGGCTTGATCGTTTTCATACAGCCTCCGTGGCGCAGCGGTCGAACAACCGGCTGTGAAGCGAGAGGCCGCGGGTTCGATCCCCGCACCGAGACAAATATTTGTGTGGCCCACAGATATTTGTTTCGGGTCTGGGTGTTGTGAAACCGAAAGTCTCTTGTAGTTCCTGATTCCCACGACACAAGACTCGATCTTAGTGTGGGATCAGGACTATGTGTGTGACTGTTGGGTGTTATTTATTATTTATATCACTATCTCACAGAAATCGACGTGAACTGGCAGCTCGCTGTTGCGTTTCGTTCGGTGAGTGAGGTTTTCGATAGCCCAATTCTCTGCTCCCCTTCCCAATTCTCCTTTATGGTGGGCAAGGCACCCATCACCATGGTTATTTTAGTGTCACAGGCGATGGACATCACTTACCATCAGGTGAGCCACCTGCTCATTTGCCAATCTATGCTATAAAAATTCATTGTGGATATAATTTTATAAAATATAAAAAAAAATATGATAGCCTCCGTGGCGCAATGGGCAAGTAGCCGGCTGTAAAACGTGAGGTCGTGTGTTCGATTCCCGCACCGACACAAATGTCTGTGTGGCCCATAGATATTTGTTTCGGGTCTGGGTGTTGTGAGACCGAAAGTCTCTCATAATTTCTGATACCCACGATACAGGTTATAGTGTGGGGTCAGGACTAAATATGTGACTGTTGGGTGTATTTATTTTATTTGTATTTATGTCCATTCGGGAATCAAATCGGTAGACCATGAGGAAAATAAGTCAATACCAATTCAACTGCGAATAAATAGCGACAAATGCGTCAGTATCCGTTCGACTAATAAGATAAACTCATGGTAGGAACCAAGGTTATCAACTTAAGTGGTAGACTTGCTGTGCAGAATTTGGTGCTTGACATTTTTTTTTAATTAATTTTATATGAAATTTACGTCGTCTAAAATATAGAACAGAAAGAAATATTGAAATATTATCAAAAATAACCCTTTGAATTTTGGTGTGTTCAAGCTGCGGGAAAGAGAAGTATCAGTACAATAACGTCACGCTATAACGGTAAGTGAGTAGGAAAGGGAAATTTGGATTTTTTTTGCGGTTAATAGCGGCAAGCAATTATAGCTTGCGCTATTGTGCGCATTTAAGAATCGTGTGTGTGTGTGTTCCGCACGTATAATGGGCAAATCAGAGGAAAGTATATTACATATTTTGTTAGTATGGGTTTATGCATGCTACAATACTACTTCACCGGTTCCATTCTTCTGGATATAATATGATAGTGGTGTTGGGTATGCATAAATCTCTATAATTATCAGTTGTACCCAAATTTGTGAATATAATTTGGTAAAAGAAAAAAAAATGGTGACAATTGATGATGAAAAAAATAAGCCCGGAGTTTCTTTCTGCGATTCTTCTTCGGGTCGTCATCCGTAGGTAGCTAGAGAAAGGTTAGTAGGTTAGCTAGGATAGGACTCTGTAGTATTTTCATCCAATCCCACCAACTTCTATTAATTCCCGTCGTTTCCCTGTCGGCCTACCTGCCATATCCAGTTCCCTTTCCACGGTCCACAAACCTCTCCATTCCCCTTTCCCCATAGGACCCTATTCTTCTAACTGTATAACCTGCCTCCCTGATTCCAAATTCATAGTATTCTATAATATAATATAATAATATTATAAGAAATACTTAAATCTAAATTATGCTTTTTTTGACATGTCATAAGTGCTTTTATATGCCTACGTGATTAATAAAGATTTTTATTTTTAAAAAAGGGATAGCGAGATGCCCCCACTCCAGAATTAAAAATATGAATCTACCTCATTTTTCAACCAATTTCGATGCAGTTTTTACAGAAGGGTTTCTTTTTTATTTTATTGGCTATTACATATAAATATGTGTATAAAATCAAACATAGTCATGTACCCATTTTTGCCTACAAGTTGAATAAGCCGATAAAAGTCCCAGGAAGTTGCTGGATGCAGACCGCTTCCAACAGATCTGGAATAAAGGAAGGGCCTACATATGTTCAGCAGTGGACTTCCTTATGATGATGAATAGGCCAATTTGATCAGATAGTTACCTCTATCTTATAGTAAACCCATTGAAGTAGCAGTTTGTTGTGTTTCTTACGGTAAGTTTTCCTGTAGCTAAAATCATCATCATCAGCCATAGGACGTGCACTGCTGAACATATGCCTCCCCAAAGATTTCCAGATCGACTTGTTGGAAGCGGCCTGCATCCAGCGACTTTCTGTCGTCGGTCCTTCTTGTAGTTGGTCGTCCTAACTCCTACGCTGCGCTTGCCGGTACGTGGTCTCCACTCGAGAACTTTTCTGCCTCATCGGCTATGAGTTCTTCGAGATGTGTGCCTAAAATACTCCTTCCCTTTCCAATTATTGTTTATTTCTTGTCTATGATACGCATGATTTGGCTGTAGGATAATCTAAGTTTGGCTGTATAAGTTGTATCTCTGACACAGACATTCAACAGTAACTGACATTATCAATGTTTCTTGGGACGTTACGTTGACGTCAGGCAGACAGCCGATCGCAAAACTAAGCCAAATCCTTTTCCAACATGCTTGAAAGTGTTTGGCGCCGACCTACCTACTACCTAATATTTTTATTTTTAGTAGTTTCTTTACTTCAACATTTTATTTTCTGAACCGGAGGTACAGTAATTTCTCAGTCATCGTTCTGTCAGCAAATCACTCGATAAGTCATTTGGACAGTTACCATATATTTATCAAAGGACGGCGTTCATACATTCATGCCAACATACATCAGAATTACTAACAGGAAAATAATGTATACTAACAAAATGAACTGGCTTTATTTGCTTATGAGATAGCTTAAGGTAAAACGTCAATTTGTTTTTACATAAGCTTACGCCTGTATCCCCGAAGGGTAGGCAGAGGCGCACTAGCGAACCAGAACACCCACTCTTCGAGTTTATTCCCGTCCCAAATGTGATAGGAGCGGCACAGCGTGTAGAAATTTCAGACTCCCGGCTGATATTGAAAAAAATCAATATCACTTTGCCCAACACCGTGGATCGAACCTGAGACCTCAGGACAGTAGTCATACCGAAATACAACCACGCCAACGAGGCATTCTCTTTTATAAAAATGACATAGTTTTGTCTTCCCTTTTTTCTTAAAGATTAAATGCAAGCCCTTCTAAATTCGGCTATTGTATGTAAAAAAAGCTCAGGAAAATTTTGAATAAATTCGCCAATTTCATTACCAATTTTTGGGTAGATGGCGTTGTAAGTATACTATAAACTGTAAAGTATTACTTATGAGGAGGCAATGAACTGTCGATTTTACATGCGTGTGAGTCGACTGACTAGTTACTTACCACACACCTGATGTTTTAAATGTCAATGTATATTTTGGAACTTCGATCAGAACAAGTTTAATTGGTCTTGGAAAAACCCGATTACTATTTTATAAGCGTTGTACATTGCTTCCGATAGATATAATACAACATTAGGTAAGTATTATCTAACTAGCAGTAAAAACCATACTTATCGGATCGACTCATATCGTACAAGACTCATTAAAAAATAAAAAATAAATACATACATAAGCTCACGCCTGCATCCCCGAAGGGGTAGGCAGAGGCGCACTAGCGAACTATAACACTTACATTTCGCCGAGCTTAGTTCAGTCCCAGATGTGATCGGGGGCGAGCCTATCGCCATATCGGGCACAAATCCCAGACTCCGGGCTGATATGGAAAATCCAATATCACTTTGCCCGACCCAGGGATCGAACCCGAGACCTCAGAACCGTAGCCGTACCGAAATACCACCACGCCACCGAGGCAGTCATAAATACCTAATAATAAAAGACTGGAAGCAAAAATCCAAATACCCTCATCCATTCTATAATCCATTCTACCTGGAACCACCTACTTACAGTACAGTGCGTTTCCAGAGATCATTTTTCCCACGAACCTGCAAACTCTGGAAAGAGCTCCCCTCCTCGGTGTTCCCGCAGCGCTATGACATCCTTCTTCAAACGAGGCTTAAAAAAGCATCTTCACGGTAGGCAGTGGCTTGGCTGTGCCCCTGGCATTGCCGATGTCTATGGGCGACGGTAACCACTTACCATCAGGTGGGCCGTCTGCTCGTCTGCTTTCGTTGGCAAAAAAAAACCCTGTTCCCGATATCCGTATCTTCCCTGCTCACGTAGAACCAGTTAAGTCCTGCCCTTCCATAGGATGGCGGGTACATACCGGCCGAACGAAGGCGAACGAATCATGCCTGTTTCATTCACACAACAGCGAAAGTTTGTTTGTGTGAATGCAACAGGTATAGATTCTTTCGCCTTCGTTCGGCAGGTGTGTACCCGCTATGAGACGCTAACGTCTTACTATCAGTAGCCCGAGCACGAAAAACTAATGTAAATGTAAATGTATTCGAGTTCGCTGCGCACTGATGACGTTTGGTTAATATTTCATACAAATTTCATAGACGCGCATCGAGTTCGAATACATTTACGGTTGTCAGAAATTTTCCTGCTCGGGCCGCAGGTGTGACTATCAGCTGCGTAAGGCAATAAAAATCAAGGACTTGGTGGAAAATCTGCTATATTATGCTTTACATTGCGTGAAATTCAACGCTTATCTCGTCCTCGTACGATCACCGAAGTCAAGCAACGTCGGGCGCGGTCAGTACTTGGATGGGTGACCGCCTGGGAACACCGCGTGATGTTGGCTTTTTGTTTTATATTTCGTGACGTCATACTGGCAATACAGAACACTTGCTACAGTATGTCGGTCGCCAACGTCCATACCACGTTGAAAACACCGGTTCTCGTCCGATCACCGAAGTCAAGCAACGTCGGGCGCGGTCAGTACTTGGATGGGTGACCGCCTGGGAACACCGCGTGATGTTGGCTTTTTGTTTTATATTTCGTGACGTCATACTGGCAATACAGAACACTTGCTACAGCATGTTGGTCGCCAACGTCCATACCACGTTGAAAACACCGGTTCTCGTCCGATCACCGAAGTCAAGCAACGTCGGGCGCGGTCAGTACTTGGATGGGTGACCGCCTGGGAACACCGCGTGATGTTGGCTTTTTGTTTTTGTTTCGTGACGTCATACTGGCAATACAGAACACTTGCTACAGTATTTTGGTCGCCAACGTTCATACCACGTTGAATACACCGGTTCTCGTCTGATCACCGAAGTCAAGCAACGTCGGGCGCGGTCAGTACTTGGATGGGTGACCGCCTGGGAACACCGCGTGATGTTGGCTTTTTGTTTTATATTTCGTGACGTCATACTGGCAATACAGAACACTTGCTACAGTATGTCGGTAGCCAACGTCCATACCACGTTGAATACACCGGTTCTCGTCTGATCACCAAAGTCAAGCAACGTCGGGCGCGGTCAGTACTTGGATGGGTGACCGCCTGGGAACACCGCGTGATGTTGGCTTTTTGCCTATGCGAAATCTATTTTTTATTTGTACTCGAATACATACTCGAAAATTTTTTGTGCTATACTCAGTAACCCTTTTAACTACATTATCACAATGAATCATTTCATAATACGTTTTACGTCACACAAATGGATTTGCGTCTACACGAGAGAGAAATTCCATGCGTGTGCCAGGCAACAATGCGATTCATTCACATCAATATTGTCTTGCCAAAACCCGTTGGTGCAATCGCTAGTGATTTTGTTTCAATTTTGGCACATACCAGTCGAAGGCACGCCAAAGATATTAATCTATTTAAAGGCTGGATACAAAAAGAAACAAAAACGGTGAAATTAGAGGTTATTCTGATAGATTTCGAGTTAGCAACTACATTGGCAAATGACACTGAAGTTATGTAAGCGGATATGAAGCCAAAAGTTGTTAAATACTAAACATAATATGACGGTGAAATCGCTAAAAAATATATAGAAATGTTGTATTCAACAGCCTCTGTCGTCGTTCAAGTAAGTAACTTAGAAAATTTAATAGTTGATCTTGATTCTGATTTAGAACATGATTCCTATAAAGCGATTAACAGTTTCATTGCTTACTGAGATACCGCAGTTTGAAACATTCTAGAATTAGAATTTCACTTGGAAAGTTATTTTTAAATCTCATAAAATTTAATCTTATATATATTTGTAAACAAAAGACGTAATTGCTGTATCATATCAATAAAGCCGAAAAGTAATATCAATTCCTTTCCAAATTAATAATCATAAAATAAGTTTCTTATCACTGCCACTCACGGGGGATTACATACATAAAGCACGCAAAATAACATGCAAAACATCGTTGTGGATTACCCAGAACACTTTTGGAGATAAGCAATCTCATCAAAGCAAAAGAACGAAAAAGATAATCTGCTAGTAAAATTTACCTTTGGAGCTACCAAAATCCTATAATAATGTATTCTTAATAAACGCACCATAGTGACCATAAACTTGACTAGACTATAATTCATGGTTTCTTAAAAATCAAAATTTCATCACTATTTATTTGGCTTTTCAGTTCAAAAAATTATGTATGATTTGCCGAATTTGCAGTTTGTACTAAGCTTTCTTCACTTTGAACTAGCGACGGGACTAGCCTTTTGGATTGGAGCAAAGCCTAGTTGTCTTTTAGATATAATGTTGATCAATTTTCTTGTATTCCCATCCAATAAAGAAAGTTTTTTTTTAATGATTCTACGTTTCTACATTTCACACCCAGTACCTATGTTATGTTGAATGATTAGAGAAGGCCTATCTTCAGCAGTGGACGTCCTGTTGCTGATGATGATGGAACGAAAGTGAGTTAAAAATTGGGGGTATGTTGCACCTCTGCCTTTGCCTTAAGAAATTAACGTGAGCTTTGTTGTTTTCAACGATTATCATATTGACGCAAAAGGAGAGTCGGACGCACGCCGGCGTCACTACAATCCGCGTGAAATCCACAATTTCCGAATAATAACGCAACCACGTACGGTCCGGACATTTACATAAACGCTCTAAATGTATTTGCATATATTTTGCCGGCACAAAGAACGCCGACGTGTCCGTTGAAATTTATGTTCTATCTAAAGAATTAAGCCGGTACCATAGAGTTAATTGACATAGAATAAGTAAAGTGATTGATGTATTTATGTCTCTTTGTAGCATGCGCAGACTTTGCCGGTCAGTGGCAAACATGTATTGATAGACCGCAATTATTGATACCCATAATTTTTTTGATATAATATGACGTTTATCAGTGTGACTTACTATTTTCGTCACTCTTGTCAAATATATCGAAAATCACCTAGTTATCATCGCACGGACAAGAAGTGCCCCATGGCTATAAAGCCGCGTCTCCTGCACTAATACATTACACCAAACATGGTATTTCTACCATTGTTTGTCTATGGTCCATTGTTACATAAGCATGAGAAAAATGAAACCTTGTTTTGTGTATGTGCTTTTTGTGTTTTGTTTCGAAAAAACATGTGCAGGAGACGCGCCTTAATACGCCAAGGCCATGACAGAAATAAAAGACTAACCATATATTCCATCCCTCTTTTCCATACGTCGTCACCTCATACAGAGTGACATGGCAGTTGCCTATTGTATTACCTCTATCGCCGATACCCAGTTATCTATTCGCACAAGATTCTTTTATTCATGTTGTGTGCCTAAGATACGTGTGTACTTTACTACTTGGCGTCTGAAATCACACGTCGCGTGATCTGCAGAAAATGGCACACGAAACAAAGGATATTGGCAGTGAAATGTTAAGCGATTATAGCACACATTTAGATTTTAGGTTGAGATCTATAGAGCGAACTTCGACTAAGTCTAAGTCAAAGAAACGAACTCAGTGAGGATTTTTACTTAGTCCGAGTCCTTTTTTACAAGAAAAACAGATTGACAGACAGACAAAGCAAAGATTTGACAGCCTCCGTGGCGCAGCGGGCGAGTAGCTGGGTGTGAAGCGAGAGGCCGCGGGTTCGATTCCCGCATTGAGACAAATGTTTGTGTGGCCCATAGATATTTGTTTCAAGTCTGGGTGTTGTGAGACCTAGAGTCTCTTATAGTTTCTGATACCCACGATACAGGTTGTACCTAGTGTGGGGTCAGGACTAGATGTGTGACCGTTGGGTGTGTGTGTGTGTGTTATTTTCTTGTTAACAAATCTATTCCATGGGAACCGTACATTTTTTCGGGATAAAAGTAGCCTATGTGTTGTTCCAAACTGTTGGAGACTTGAGGTGTCCCGTATAGCCACTACAGGGGCTGGTTTTTAAATTAAAACTTACGACGGTGGTTTTTACATGCAGCTTCGTATATTTATTTTTTTGGTAGTATTGCAAGTATAAAAAATAAACAATTTTGTGTTGGTGTTGCCAACACAAACTATTATTTATCTCTGTGCCTTTTATCCAGATCTGTTCAGGCGTTCTGGCATGAATAACATATATGAAGTTGTTAGTTATGTAAAACAGGTAGTAAATATGACCTAATGGACCATATACTTAAAATGATGTCGACTAATAATCACAAGTTAAAAATTTAACGGACCGACTACAAAATTTATCCGCTCGTGAAGAAATTTGATATGGGACCACCCTTGGAGTAAACTCTATCGAACACAAAAAGAATCTTGAATATCTGTCCACCTCCAGTCTCCATTTGGCGGAGATACATAAACGGAAACGGAACATACATAATAAATACAGACGAATTGAGGACCTTCTCCTTTTTTGAAGTCGGTCGCTAAAATTATATTTAATTAACAGTTACCTTGACTTCGGAACCCTGTACTGTGCGTGATCAGATATGCAGCATGCACTTGCCCGGTTTATTTATTAACGGTCTGATATCTTATCAATTTAGAGGAAAAAAACGATATAGCATAACATAAGCTCACGCCTGTATTCCGGAAGGGGTAGGCAGAGGCGCACTAGCGAACTAGTACACCCACATTTCGCCGAGCTTAGTTCCGTCCCAGATGTGATAGGGGGCGAGCCTATCGCCATATCGGGCACAATTTTCAGACTCCGGGCTGATACGGAAAAATCCAATATCACTTTACCCGACCTAGGGATCGAACCCGAGACCTCAGGACGGTAGTCGTACCGAAATACAACCATGCCACCTAGGCAGTCTAACGATATAGTTTTCCAATAAAAACTAGAGTTGCAATTTAAGCGTAGAGTAATATACGATAGGAAGAAAAATAAAAACTTAACTGACCCACTTCCAATTTACCGATCGTGACCAAATTTATATGGGACCAACCTTGAAAAAAGCTGTATCGAACACAAAGATAATCTTGAAAATCGGTCCACATTTGGCGGAGATATCGAGTAACAAACATAAAAAAAAAATACAGACGAATTAAAGACCTCCTCCTTTTGTGGAAGTCGGTCAATAAGATTACTTTATGGTTTTCCTTCTCACTAGGTCACGACGTAAAAAGCGAGTAACCGATATTTGGAAGATTAATGTATGTGCCCTATATTTCTGCCGAATACAAAAGCTGACTAATAATGTATAGAACTTTTCTATTGCGGAACTGTAATTAACTTTTTTGACGGTAGCGCAGCGGGTGTGCAGCCGGCTGTGAAACGAGACCGCGGTTCGATCCTGCACCGAGTCAAATATTTGTGTGACTCACAGATATTGTTTCTTGTCTGTTGTGAGACCGAAAGTCTCTCGTAGTCTCTGATACCCACGAACAATACTCGTCTCTTATTGTGCTCCTGATCCATGCCTTCATATACCAAAAAAAGTAGTTACTAACATACTGGCATCTTATCTGCATTTATCGACTGCTTCGTTGACGTAGTTGTATTTCGGTACGACTACCGTCCTGAGGTTGGGTTCGATCCCCGGGTCGGACAAAGTGATATTGGATTTTTTCATTATCGAAACGGAGTCTGGAATTTGTGTCTGATCTGACGATAGGCTCGCCCCTTATCACATCTGGGACAGAACTAAGCTCGGCGAAATGTGTGTGATCTAGTTCGCTAGTGCACCTCTGCCTACCCCTTCGGGGATACAGGCGTGAGCTTATATTATCTGCATTTTTGGTTAAGTAATGAACCCTCGAGCTCCTTATTTTTTTGCCAAAACAATAATCAATTAGATCACGTGGTTTTTCACATTACCATATTTAGAAGTGTTATGTTTATCAGAACATAAAATGGAAAAACCAGTCATACCAGTGCTAATTTGCAAAGAATTCACGCCACAAAATAAGGACATATCCTAAGCAAATATTTATATGAAACTTTTTGTAATTACTAAATATATTAATTTAAGCCTTTATATTACCATAAAAAATATTCATTATAACCAGCGGGTTTAGACAAGTGGCTTATGCGCTAGTCGAATAGAAAAGTAAATGTATGGGGATGACATAAGAGAACGCTATATATGGCGTACGCGTATTTCATCCCCATACATTTACTATTCTATTCGACTAGCGCATAAGCCACTCGTCTAAGCACACAGTAGACCTAGCAGGAATATGTTTGACAATCGAATTCGTTTCGAATACGATTGTTGGTGTAGTGGTATTGGGTACACGGTACGACTATCGTCCTGAGGTCTCGGGTTCGATCCCCGGGTCGGACAAAGTGATATTGGATTTTTATGGACTTCAAAAAAGGAGAAGGTCCTCAATTCGTTTGTATTTTATGTTCCCCGATATCTCCGCTAATGTAGACGGATTTTCAAGATTATTTTTGTGTTCGATAGAGCTTATTACAAGGGTCCCATATGAATTTGGTCACAATCGGATAACTTTTGAAGTCGGTCCGTTAAGTTTTTAAACTTGTGATTATTCAATTCAGCATCAGCACGGCTTTTTGAACTTGTGCTCGAAATTACGATAGCCTCGCATATCACATCTGGGTCGGAACTAAGCTCGGCGAAATGTGGGTGTTCTAGTTCACTAATGTGAAGTGTTGAAGTTTCCTAAACATCCTGCAGTAAATTCCAGAAGGTATTGCGCAATGCGACGAGCGCCCGCTCTGCCCAACTCCACAGATGGTTAGAGCTGATTGCGAACTACATTTAACAATACAATAACGTTCCAAACTAGGTCACATTTGGAGAACATTTACGATTGAAAAGGGCGTGGACTGAAAAGGTTCGAAAGAGAATTTCCAATAGATTGAACATAGCGACGGTCCCTAAGTACAAAGCGACTTGTCAAAATGTCACTTTTTTTTGGCTTTAGATTATCCATACGCTCATAACTATATAGATATATTTTTAATTATTTTGTATTCTAAAAATTCTAATTAAAATACTAATCGAACAATATAACAAGTATGATAATTCTTAAACTTATAAATTTATTTCGTTCTCCTGAAAACCTCAGTTTTTGACATGTCGCTTTGTACGTAGGGACCGTTGATAGATGAAGTCCAGTTTCATATATAAATAGCTATTATTCACAGACTGGTCTAGCAGACCACAGAATTCGAGCTATATTGTAAAATTGCCGTGATCTGGGCGTAATTGATATGGTTCATAATAAAAAAACCTTCATTCATATACATACATAAGCTCACGCCTGTATCCCCGAAGGGGTAGGCAGAGGCGCCCTAGCGAACTAGAACACCCACATTTCGCCGAGCTTAGTTCCGTTCCAGATGTGATAGGCGAGCCTATCGCCATATCGGGCACAAATTCCAGACTCCGGGCTGACATGGAAAAATCCAATATCACTTTGCCCGACTCGGTGATCGAACCCGAGACCTCGGGACTGTAGTCGTACCGAAATACAACCACGCCACCATTCATTTCATTAATGTGTAAAGTAAGTTTATTTTAATTAAAGAATTTAGCTTAGTTTATGTGACCAGTCGCTTGTTTGACGAACGTTCTGACCAAATCGTGATAGCAAAACAGAATTTCCCGACCTGACGTCAACCCCCCCTGGGGGATCCAGTCCCAAGAAAATTAAATTAGAAATTTCATTTCCCTTCCTCACTTTCCCAATCTCTTTTCCCTCCCTGTCCATTATCTCCCTTTAGGTTGGAAACGCACTCATGGTTCTTTTTGTGTCTTGGATGTCTATGGGCGGTGGAGATCACTTTCCATCAGGTGACACATCTGCTCGTTTGCCAGTCCCTTCTATAAAAAAAACTATTTTCCCAACCTGGGAATCGAACCCAGGACCTCGCGATCCACAGCCATGCTGTCCCTATACTAAAGAGGCGACATAAACAGCCCTCATTATACCCTAATTTTAGTAGCATACATGAGAATGGCGATATAAGAAGCCATTCATAGTAAAACAATTGTAACAAACAAAGCAGTCGACATTGAAATCTACCTCAAACTCCCATAAACAGCCTTCGGTAAACAAAACATAATAATATTTTATATGAAAAATATCGTTTCTTTATGTACCATTACTTTTTGTAGTTCTGAGTAATAGTAGTAAACTTTTATTTTGTTTGTTAATAACTTACAGCTAGTACTCATTTATATATAATACTATTAAGTATTTACTATAAAAAATGTAGATATTTTTTATTGCGCCAGAGGGCGTGTTCACTGAATAAAACGATTATTAAATGACTCAATTGCACCACTATTATTAACCTAGAGTTAGTCCTAACCGCAAGCTAAATTGACAGAAAATGTATGAATGACATGTAACTTAACTTGCGGTTAGGACTAACTCTAGGTTAATAATAGTGATGCAATTGAGCCTTAGCAATTTATTAAGTTTTGGAGGCAGATCATACGATGGTAAGTAATTACATATTGATTAAAAACATCGGTAAAGCCAAGAACACAGCCCTTGCATTGCCTGGGTTTGCAAAGGCGCAAGCCGCGTGGTCCGCGCGTTGCCCACCCGACGCTCACGCGGTGTCGTCTCTTGAGCCTTTCGCCATACCACAATGTTGCTTTTAATATGAATTTGAGTGCCGTTGGATGTTCATGAACGACTCGGCAAAGCATTTTGTCAGTTAACAGAAACTACTTAAAAATGAAAACACATTGTCCGTTGACTATTAATTCATACAAAACTGCTATGACTTTCGCTTATAAATCTAAAAACATAGCACGTTTAACAATAAAGAAGCATAACTCAAAACAGCGTTTTAAGATTTTCGGATAAAACGCATTATCTTTAACAAATTGTGTCCTACAAAACTGAAAATCCGTTATTACTGCAATGGGTCGAAACGATGTTGCTCTGTTGCTGAAACGTTATAATAAGCTCTAAGAGCATCTGTCACGTTCCCAAACTTTCGCCGGATTTGTTTCGTAGCAAAATAATATAAAATGAAAAGACATTTCTTCAGCTCGCACGTTGTCTGCATAATAAATCACTTTTTTATTAAAGTTAGAAAACTTATGCTTTAGGCGTCGTCTAAAAGTGCATGAGGGCGTAAATTTTATTCTGTCCGTAAATAACTAAAAACAGCTTTAAGTTAGAAATTGTACTGTGTGGAGACTAAGGTAGCAGGTTAAAAATCAAATGCAAGATAAATCAACTCTAAAGTGGTACAGCCACTCTGTAGACAATTTCCTTCCAGATTACCATTACCATCCTCATAACTTCTACCACTTATAAACGGCTCACAAAAATGTCAGCTAAGCAAGCTTTTTAAAGCTAATTTTAGTAAGGATGCCCAAACTCCTCACATCTTACCAATCCCTAATATTTTCCTGATAATATAGATTACCCATATTCTGTATCATCTTCTGTAGCTTATGCACTATTCGAATAGAATAGTAAATTTGTAAATTCATGTAGACATGTCTACAGCGTGGCTGTACCACTCAACCTATCTTTTTTATAGCAGGGATTGGCAAACGAGCAGATAGGTCACCTCATGGTAAGTGATCTCCACCGCCCATAGACACCCAAGACACAAAAAGAATCATGGATGCGTTGCCAACCTAAAAGGAGGGAAATAGGGATTGGGCCACCGGAAATCTCACGCACCGAAACGCGACAGCGAGCTGCCACTTTACTTCAGTTTTCTGTGAGACAGTGGTATCAAACCGGTCGATCCATTCGTGCTGTAGACGTAACTGTCTACAGCGTGGCTCTACCACTCAAAAACTCTCCGCGAACACGGGGGTTACCACAACCTCTTATAGCGGTATTATAATAATTTTACTTGTACCGATTCCCATACAAAACAAACGAAGAACGATTATAATAATATTGCTATAAGAGGCTGTGGTAATCCCCAGAAACATAAACATTACTCTTTGGATCCAGAACGTTCCAAATAAGTATGACCTTGATATGAGACCCGCCCACACAGTTAAACTGTCGGCGACAACTATAAACAGTACTGTAAGACGCGTCTACTCTCATTTCGTACTGTGAGAGACAAAAATACTCACATTCCTGTACTGGGCACTCTGTCTGCATGATAAACGGTTTTTTCATAAAACTAACAACGTTCCATGTTTGTCATAAGATCAAAGGACATCAAAGTTGAAAGGCGATTTGCAGGGAGTACTTAACATACCATTAAAAATAGTGCTGACGGTTACCGTGATGCAGACGAGTGGGCTATGAAGCGGGAGATCGCGGGGTTGATTCCCGCACCGAGACTAATGTTTGTATGATCCATAAACGTTTGTGTATTGAATACCGAAACATTTTCGTTACAGATTTACTACGACGCAAGACTAATATCTTAGAGTTTGGGACGTCAGGATCTGTGTATGGCACAGAAGTTAAAAAAAAGGACGGCGCGCATGGCACATTGAAATTGAAGCAAGTTTTTCGTCCCTTTCGATCTATCAACATAATGGCGGCGACTGAGCGTGTTACGTAAATGTGTGCGTAGAGCACTTTTGTACAGGCCCGTTTGTGTGCGTGGCTTCTCTGTGGCGTCCGTTTAACTACAGGCGAGATGGTGTCCTTCTTATTTATACGTCCGTGGCGTATGGTCGTTAACTTTTAATTTAGTTCGTTATGATAACGAACATAATAAAAAATATACATACGGATGATCATGACGAATCATACGGTTTCCTTAGGACAGGTTCCGTGGCGGAGCAAAACGTAAGGTCACGGGTTCGATTCCCGCACCGAGACAAAGTTCTGTGTGGCCCACAGATATTTGTTTCGGGTCTGGGTGTTGTGAGACCGAAAGTCCCTCGTAGTTCCTGATACCCACGACACAAGACTCGATCTTAGTGTGGGGTCAGGACTATGTGTGACTATTGGGTGTGTTTATTTATTTATTATTTATTATTAGCCACGAAACCGCGATTTAAAAATCACTAACCACAGCAAAATTACTCAATTATCCGTACTCCCACAGCCGAACAATAAAATTATGATGACGTAATCATGCGAAAGTACCGTACATAACTCGCAGTTGAACCACGCGTGCAATTTTAACGAGCTACCATATCTGTCGCCTACGAGACAAGATTGTGGGCAATTGCTCGCCACATGTTCCGGTTTAAGGCTGAGATCTATGGAGCGAATTTCGACTAAGTCTGAATAAACGAACTCAGTGAGGCTTTGGAATTTTTAAATCGAACTTGGACTAAGTCCGAGCCATTTTTTTTACTAGAAAAACAGTCTAACAGACAAAGCAAAGATTTTCTTGTAAAAAATGAGTCGGACTAAGACAAAGTTCGATTTAAGAATTCCAAATACTCACTGAGTTCGTTTCTTCAAAACTTAATCGAAGTTAGATCTCAACCTATGACGGTGTTGGTTTAGCGAATACTCCTTATGCCTCCTTTGCAGCAGCGTATATTGACTGTGAAGTAAGAGATTCTGGGCTCGATTCCCAGGTCAGGCGGGTGGTCCCCCAGATGGGTGACATCTGGCAGCTTATCGTAAAAACTAAGCCAATTACTTTCTGCAACATGCTTGTAGAAGTGGGATAAGAGCAGGTAGAAAGAAAGACTGGTTAAACGAATACAATGATAACATTTCTAACAACGAATGTAAAAACCGAATCTTGCGTGAAACATAACATAACATAAGCTCACGCCTGTATCCCCGAAAGGCGAGGCAGAGGCGCGCTAGCTAACTAGAACACCCACATTTCGCCGAGCTTAGTTCCGTCCCAGATGTGATAGGGGGCGAGCCTATCGCCATATCTGGCACAAATTCCAGACTCCGGGCTGATATGGAAAAATCCAATATCACTTTGCCCGACCCGGGGATCGAACCCGAGACCTCAGGACGGTAATCGTAATGAAATACAACCACGCCACCGAGTCACCGAGTTACTTGAAAGTGTTGCGTGAAAAGGAAGAAAGACATACTGCGATCAATTGATAATATAATCTTTATTATTGATATTATATCATACAAAAGAACACGTTTTCTGACACTCGTACAAGTATATCTTACAGCTTTATCAGGGATTTAGGCTCGGATAAATTCATAGGTATAATGGTAATATTGTTATGTGAATACGATTACTGCAGCATTATTTCATTTTTGATTGATAGAAAAATGATTGAGATTATTGTGTTACATTTATGTCTACAACACTAATGACCCGGCTCGCCCGGTTTGATACCACTGTCTCACAGAAAACAGATTCGATTTGTTTCGTACAGTAAGATGGCCCAAACCTTCCTTCTCATCATCATCATCATCATCAGCCATAGGACGTCCACTGCTGAACATAGGACTCCCCCAAAGATTTCCAGATCGACCTGTTGGAAGCGGCCTGCATACAGCGACTATAAAATTTTAAAAATCAGTCACATAAGCATATAAATAAAATAAATAATAAATAAACAACACCCAACAGTCTCATATATAGTCCTGACCCCACAATAAGATACTAGTCTTGTGTCGTGGGTATCAGGAACTATGAGAGACTTTCGGTCTCACAACACCCACACCCGAAAAAAATATCTGTAGGCCATACAAACATTATTTCTTACTGAAACTTACTCGAAGTTCGCTCTATAAATCTCAGCTTAAGATGTTAAAAGTTGGCAATGCAATGTTACTTGGCTTCGTGAGTATCTATGGGTGGTGATCACTTACCATCAGGTAACCCACTTGCACGTCTGCCAGCCTCTATAAATAATAGTTCTTTTGACTTTCAGATATTGTCGATGTTCACCAGCGACAGTCATCAGCATCATAACCTTATTAACCCGTCGGAGGCGGCACATATATATGTTACATAAGCGTATGTGCCACCAAAGGCTGAGCCGCCCGTGACTATCTACGAGTTTTGACACCTAAAAAACGATATCAATCCGAGTACCTACATATGTCGATAGATTGCGAAAAATCACAAGTTTAAAAACTTTACTGACCTACTTCCAACTTGATGCGATCGTGACCAAATCATATGGGACCCTTGTAATAAGCTCTATCGAACACAAAAATAATTTTGAAAATCGGTCTACATTTGGCGGAGATATCGCGTAACATACATAAAAAATACAGATTGAGGACCTACTCCTTTTTGGAAATTTGGAAGCATTGTTTCGAGACAGGTAAAACTACGTATCATTATCATTATATTTCTGTACCCGACAGTATAAGCTCAAATCTTATATAAGCCATCAAAATGTTTATCGCGATTGCTTTCTTAACACGTTATTACGTCTCAGACAAAAATAGACGCATTAAAGTTACAACGTACAATAAAGCGATATCCATTGGACTTTCCGATTTTTATTACTGAAATTCAACTATGATAAAAAAGTAAAATTTTGCGTGAATTAATACATTTTTATCTATAGGTATCTTTATTTTTAACGATGAAGAGAAACATCGTTAAGAATATTGCTGTTGTATATGCCTAGGATAGTACGCGAGCGGGACCACTGACAAACACGGTAGCTAGTTGCACACTGATTTATTCACAAATTGCAGGCGGGGTGCGGGACGCAGCACGCACACAAGTTACAGCGAGTTTACACACTACTACATACATAACAATTGCATAACATTACTTCGCATGACTTCAAGGGTATGTGAAGTCTTCCAACCCGCATTAGGCCAGCGTGGTAGACTAAGGCCTAACCCCTCTCATTAGTTGAAGAAGCTCGTGCCCAACAGTGGGACAGTATTACACAGCTCATATTAGATCACGGATGAAAAAAAGATGGACAGAGCGCTAGGAACATTGAAAGTGAAGCAGGTTTTTCGGCCCATTCGATCAGTCGCCGCCATTGCGTGTCGATCGAATGAGCCGAAAATCCTGCTCCACGTTCAATGTTCCTAGCACTCCGTCCATCGTTTTTTATACGTCCGTGTATTAGATATTATTTTTTATCTATAGCACAATTGATTTTATTATCTACAATTTTAATTTTTTTTCTCATAAATATTTGAACTTTGGGTAATAATAATTAAAATTATTTTCTAGGTTATTGACTAAAGTTTTTGATGAGAGTTATAAAGAGAGTGATAATTCGTCAATCGTTTTATAACATTAAGTTTAAGTCGTTATGGGACGATGGGGTAATTGACCTCCATCTACTTGATATTCATTTCAAATTAGACTGATGGAAAGGATTTTAATATATCGACAAAAAAATATGCTATATCTTAGTCCAGTCACCCAGACACTAGTGGATCACACAAACACGTTGCGGGAATCGATCTTGCAATCTTTCGCTTGGCAACACAACAAGAAGTGAAATATAATGTGCGCAAAAATAATATTATTTTATTGCATCATTTATTGTTAACAACAAAGTGTAATAACAGGGACGTATAAAAAAGAGGACACCTATAGTTAAACGGACGCTACAGATAAGCCACGCACACAAACGCGCCTCTACATAAATGCTCTACGCACACACTAACACTCAGTCACCGACAGATCGGATCGGCAGAAAACCTTGCTTCACTTTCAATGCGCTACGTCCTCTTTTTTCTACGTCCATGTGTAGTAATGAATATTATGTAGATTTTGTAATTAAAATGAAATTGTATGATGGAATATCGAGACGATTATTAGCTGTCTAACAAATTAGGGATAAAACTGAGTGGGAAATAATAAATATCACCCAACAGTCACAGACATAGTCGCCATCTTGGTCTAGTGGCAGCATATATGGTCTGTGGACCGGGAGGTCCTGGGTTAAATTCCCAGGTCGGCCAAAGCGAATTTTCTAATTTATTTTGCCCGGGACTGGATCCCCTCAGAGGAGGTTGACGTCAGGCAGGCAGTCGTAAAAACTAAACCAAATCCTTTCTGCAACATGCTTGAAAAAGTGTGTTGCGCCGACCCGACATTAAGGTGGGATACGGGCAGAAAGAAAGAAAAAAGTTTTGATTGGTAGAGCCATGCTGTAGACAATTTCGTCTACAGCACAAATGGGCCGGCCTGACCGGTTTGATACCACTGTCTCACAGAAAGCTGACGTAATGACGCAGCTTGCTGTCGCGTTTCATTCGGTGTGTGAGTTTTCCGGTGGCCTAAGTGGAGATAACTTACCATTAGGTTACTCATCAGTTCGCTTGCCAGTCTCTACTATAAAAAGCAAAGAAAAGTCACACATATAGCCCTGACCCCACACTAAGATCGAGGCTTGTGTCGTGGGTATAAGGAACTACGAGAGACTTTCGGTCTCACAACACCCAGACCCGAAACAAATAATTATGGGTCACACAAACATTTGTCTCGGTGCGGGAATCGAACCCGCGTCCTCTCGCTTCACAGCTGGCTGCTCGCCCACTACGCCGGTGGTTGTCAATAAATGAAAGAATAAACATAAGCTTAATATACATAGGTATACATAATCTTGAAAATCATCCATCATACCCATAATACCGACGAATTCAGAACCTCCTGTTTTAAAGTCGGTTGTTTAGCCTTGACAGAGATATACCGACCCATATCCATTAAAATTCAGTAGAAAAGCAAGTCATTGCAATTTACATCGTACTAGCTTTTTCCCGCGGCTACGCCCGCGTGAGAGTCTTGACAAATATTCATCCATTACATCCCTTTTGGGGGTCAATTTATGCATGTATTATACATATAAACCTTCCTCTTGAATCACTATATATATTTAAAAAACGCATCAAAATCCGTTGCGTAGTTTTAAAGATCTAAGCATACAGACGCTGCGCTTACCGGTACGTGGTCTCCACTCGAGAACTTTTCTGCCCTATCGGCTATCGGTTCTACGAGGTATGTGCCCACTGCCACTTCAGCTTGCTAATCCGCTGGGCTATATCAGTGATATTTGTTTTTCTAGCGTTGGCGACCACTTACTAGGTGGACAGACAACCAGAAGGTGGCAGGAAGTCGCTGGATGCAGGTCGATCTGTAAATGTTTGAGGGAGGCCTATGTTCAGCAGTGGATGTCCTGTGGCTTTGTTTATGTTGATGTTGAAGCGTACAGACAGCGGGAAGCGACTTTGTTTTATACTATGTAGTGATGACGATGTCTGGAATCAGTTGGGGGTCAACAACTGTGCGCAATTTATCTTCGACACAGTTTGACGTAATGTCGTGTCAGATATAGTATGTAGAGCTGGGCATTTAAACGTAAGCAGATAACAAAACATTTAAATTAAGCACGCTAAATATGGTAAGCAATTTACGTTAAAACGTAAGTGATTAATGAAAAATTGATAATTGATAAATAGGAAAAACATTCGTAGAATAACAACCTTAAAAGCTTTAGGTTTTGCATACGTAGAGGGAGAGCGTGGACCTAAAAAAGGTCACCACACAACCGTCAGACTACATGTAACATGAACGAATGTGTTAATCAAGTGAATAAGCTATTAAGCAAATTACCAATAAAATAAGTTGCTTTTTAAATAAGCATAACGTTTCAACTTGTTATGCATTTTAATAAATAAGCCCATATCTAATAGTATAGTTGAATTATAATCACGGACGAATAAATTACGCAATGAGATGTTTTATATAGCAGTAAAGATTAATCGTACAAAAATAAAAGTTAGGTTAGGAAGGCGGTCATAAAACTAAGTTGAATCCTTTTTCCAAAATGCTTGAAATGTATACCGGGTGTTTCAGAAAGTTGGTACCAATAACAATTCAGATATAACGAACGATTTAAAGCGTAATGGTAGAGTAAAAAAATAAATTAAACATATTTTTTATAAATACTATGCATGGGGATTTTAAAATCGGAATGCGACCATATAAATCGTCGCAATTAACATAGGAACGGTTTTGTAATATCTATACTAAAATAATTAGTTACCCATTAGGTGGTTTGTAAATGTACTACAGCTGATCCAATAGGCCAGAAACATTTTTTGACACAAATTCAAAGGACCATTATTCAAAAATTATCAGCCTTACGAAATTTTAAACTTTACCGCTTGTTTGCTAGCTATCGTTTCTTTAAGGCTGAGATCTATAGAGCGAACGTCGACTAAGTTTAAGTCAAATAAACGAACTCAGTGAGGATTAGGAATTTTTAAATCGAACTTTGACTAAGTCCGTGCCATTTTTTACAAGAAAAATAGACTGACAGTTAGACTAAGCAAAGAATTTCTTGTAAAAAATGACTCGAACTATGTCAAAGTTAGATTTAAAAATTCCAAAACCTCACTGAGTTTGTTTCTTTGACTCAGACTTAGTCGAAGTTAGTTCTATAAATCTCAGCCTAAGTGTAGTTATAATTGATATTAACTTTATAAAACACCCTATATTGTGCGCCGATCCCACATTAGAGTGATATGGAGATCTAAAAGAAGATTAATGGAATGAATCGTATCAAATAGAATCATCATAGAATATTACCGTCAATAATAAAATTAACCCGTTATCTAATCATATCACAAAAATTATATTAAAATTACACACATCGGTTTGAATTTACACTTAGCTTATCTTCTAATGCTATGACACTACGTATTACAACAAATTTAATGTTAATGTTAAAACATTACACAAAATACACACAAAACATGGTACTTTACAAGTTTTGGTCTACCGTCCATTGTTACATAAGCAAAAGACAATGAAGAATCTTGTTTTGTTTCGTTTCTAAAAAAATGGTACAGGAGGCGCCTTTAATGAAACCCCCACAATCAGCTGCAAAAGAATTTATCCACGATCAACTGTTTGAAAATGCATTAGCCACAGGACATACACTGCTGATTGCAAAAAAAATCTACTTTCTCTTTTTGCTGAATTTCCAGATCGACTGTTGGAAGCGGTCAACGGTTCAATAATTCAACAAGTTTAAAAACTTTACGGACCGACTTCAAATCTGATCGTGACCGAATTTACTATTTACTACCATCAATATAATATTCCCTAGATGCATAGTTCTTTGTAAATAGCCTCCTAAAAAGTGGTTTCAGGAATAAAACAAAGAAAAAGATCACAAGTCCGAATTAAATCAACACAAATATAACCCTATGCACGTGTTATAAAGTAGATTTTTAAACGAAATGCTCATGGTTCTTAAATTTTAATTTTGTTTAGGATTCTATCGGCGCGGCGTCCGACTGTAGGCAAAAGGAGTGCTTAAGCACTCCTTTGCTGTCCCATTTTCCGAGCGTCAACTGTGCATCTAGGTAATTAATATATGGGGACCACCCTTAAAATAAGCTCTATCGAACACAATTAGAATTTTGAAAATCCGTCAACACTTGGTTTTATATACATACATATATATCGCACAATATATATGTATGTATATAAAACAAAATAGGAATTGAGGACCTTCCCCTTTTTTGAAGTCGGTCGAAATGTAAGACACATTTCATAACACATAAATAACAAATAATGTAATAAATACTCTTAAAAGGCCGCACGTAAAAACACCACGAAAGTTAATATCCAAAAACCGCTGACTTGAAAATTCCGCTAAAAGAATTACAAGTATTCAGCAAAGAAAATTCCATCGAGTTTCGGAGCGCCCACACGAAATATCCGCCGAATTTGCGTATTTTATCCGTAGTAACTGAACACTTAGGTTTTATCTTTACCACGTCATCACCATTAGATGAACGATAACGTGAGTACACTACATGGCTACATAGCATATTCGACATTCGCTGGCGACTCCACCCACGTGCGTATTACCCTTAAAAGTGTTTTTCTGTTTTACCGTTAACGTCCACTTCTAAAATTATTTTCAATTTTAGGTTGCGTTTCAGTATTTGGGTATTAGGCCCGTGTTACGGAACGACACTTAGACATGAATCTAAAAAAACTAGTTTTCAAAAGGACATTCTTAATGTCAATTCAATAGAGATTACTCCAATAATGGTCCCATGTTTTAGTGGAGATTTTTTTGAACCTTAAATTATATTTGGCGCTAATATCGGAGTCAGCAATATATTAAAATGACTGCTATTGAGCACAAAGACACCTTTTCTATGTGACAGACCTCATAATATTGAATTTAGGGGTAGTAGTAGACATACTTCGAGATCGTCTTTGCGTATCAGTATGCAGAGGGCCTGCTTTGGATGACCTTCAGGCTCGTAGGCGGATCCGATGTCAGGATATAATGTTTGAAGGTATATTATGATTGGTATTAAGTAGGGAAAGGCTGCTTCAACAGCAACTGTAATATAATCGTTGGGGCCTGCCAAAATATATATTTTTTTATGGAATGGCGTAGCAAACGAGCAGATGGGCCACCTTATGGTAAGCGATCACCATCGCCCATGAACATCCACGATACCAGAGGAATCGTCGATGCGTTGCCGGCCTTTGAAGAACCTATATACTCTTTTCTATATTTGAAACGACGACGAAGGGTAAGTGGAGATGGGATCGGGTTTTGTTTAAAGATCAAGTCAGCACCCGCGGAACTCATTATTTTGGACCGACTGCAAAAAAGGAAAAGTCCTTCAATTCGTCTGTATTTTTTTTATTTCCGCCAAATGTTGACAAATTTTCAAGTTTTTTTTTGTGTTCGATAGAGCTTATTCCTAGGATAGTCCCATATAAATTTGGTCACGATCGGATGAATTTTGAAGTCGATCCATTAAGTAGTAGTAGTAGGTAGTCTTCAAAATGCCTGTGAAGAAATTTTCGGGTATGCAGGTTTGCTCACGATGTTTCCCTTCACCGTTATAGCAGGCGATATTTAACAATGAAAATACACTTAACATAGAAATGTCAGAGGTGTAGGCTCCATTTTTGGGGTTGGTCTCGAACCTCCGATACTTGTCTCGGCAGTCCGTACCATTACCAACTGAGCTATCGCCGCTTTTTTGTTTTACGTTCGTCAATAGGCAGTTGTTTCTTGTTGGGTATGTCGTGCATACAATAATGACCTTCTGGTTCGATCACATATCACCTTCAAATTCTAATGTATTTTTGTTGTAACATGCCTGATAGCGGTGTTCAGATATATGGCAAATCGTGTCAATGTAGATTTTATATCATGATGTGGCAGATATAAACAATTTCTATCATTTAAAGAAGCAAAAGACTGCCTCGGTAGCGTGGTCGTGGTCTCAGGTTCGATCCCCGGGACAGGCAAAGTGATATTTGGGTCTGGCATTTGTGCCCGATATAGCGATAGGCTCGCCCCTTATCACATATGGGATGCTTATGAGCTCGGCGAAATGTGGGTGTTCTAGTTCGCTAGTTCGCCTCTGCCTACCACTTCGGGGATACAGGCGTGAGAGATGTGCCTATGTACTATGAATATTAATAATATTATGTAGGTAATTAGATATGAAATTACCAAAAGAGCCTGCATAGATGTAGTGGTATGTAACGAAAATGTTTCTCTATGACGCAAAGCTAAGTTTACCTTCTCCTTGACCACAAACAGTGTCTGTTTGATAATGTCATTTTACATGTTTGCGTCAGTGTTTAACTACCTACTTTTTGTTTAATCTATTAGTATAATTGGGGGAAACCAGAGTTCACTAATCTATTCCTGCGTATGTTATACTTACCAAATCGGCATCATAATTCAAATTTACAGACTGCCTCGGTGGCGTGGTGGTGTTTCGGTACGACTACAGTTCTGAGATCTGGGGTTCGATCCCCGGGTCGGGCAAAGTGATATTGGACTTTTCCATATCAGTCCGGAGTCTGGAATTTGTGCCCGATATGGCGATAGGCTCGCCCCCTATCACATCTGGGACGGAACTAAGCTCGGCGAAAGGTGGGTGTTCTAGTTCGCTAGTGCGCCTCTGCCTACCCCTTCGGGGATGCTTGATGCAGGCGTGAGCTTATGTTATGTTATGTTAATTCAAATTTATCTTTGCGGTCTCTATTGCGACACGCCCAGGCTTAGCACGGGTGCAATGCTGATATATCTTGTATCTATCTTGTAGGATTCAGCCAGCGTTTGTAATGTAAGCGCAAAGAAATGTATTTATTTACGACATCACATTAGAAACCTTTAAAATTATCAGTGTTTCTTTACTAGAGGTATATTATGCATGTATTATACATATAAATCTATTAAAAATCATCAAAATCCGTTGCGTAGTTTTAAAGTTCTATGCATACATAGGGACCGACAGACAGCGGGTAGCGACTTTGTTTTATACTATGTAGAGATATGTAAGTACGGAGTTTGGAATTGGGTACTTTACTGTGTTTGATTTTTTTTTTTTTTTATATGTACATATATAAAACAAAAAAGAAACCCTTCTATAAAAACCGCATCCAAATTGGTTGAAAAATGAGGCAGTAATTCATATTTTTTAATTCTGGAGAGGAGGCACAGTGGTGATATCTTGCTATCCCCTTCCAACGCACGTATCGTTATGGCGTGACGTGATTATACTGATACTTCTCTTTCCCGCAGTTTGAAGGTTACACCAAACTTCAATGCCTTATAACTTTTTGTTTTTGAGAATATTTCAATATTCTATATTTCTGTTCTATATTTTAGACAACGTAAAGTTCATATAAATTAATTTAAAAAATTAGTCAAGGACCCAATTTGTGTCCGATATAGCGATAGGCTCACCCCAATCACATCTGAGCTGGAAATGAGCTCGGCGAAATGTGGCTGCTCTAGTACTCTGGTTCACTTCTGCCTTGCTCTTTGTGGATATAGGCGTGATTTTATGTATGAACTCAAAACACGGGGTCAATAAATATGCAGTTTATTCATAAATATGATGTTTGAGTACAGACGGTCTACGAACCCGCTGTTACTCAACATCAATTAGTGGGTCATTGAAACATCAAGTTTGAGACGTCACGAAATGTCATAGTTCAGATGCACAGACATCTGATGCATGCGATACGAGACTAACGCATAAAGCTAGGAAAAAAAGCAAGAGCAATTTAGGCTGAGATCTATAGAGCGAACTTCGACTAAGTCTAAGTCAAAGTATCGAACTCAGTGAGGATTTTGACTTAGTCCGAGTCATTTTTTACAAGACAATCTTTGCTTAGTCTGTCTGTCAATCTTTTTTTTTCTGCTACTGTTGACGTAACTGTCTACTGCTTTCCTTCTACCTGCCCTTAGGCTGAGATCTATAAAGAAACTTCTTCTAAAACTTCGACTAAGTCCAAGTCAAAGTCACGAACTCAGGGGGGATTTGTAATTGTTAAATCGAACTTTGACTTCGTCTGGGTCATTTTTTACAAGAAAAACAGACTGACAGACAGACTAAGCAAAGATTTTCTTGTAAAAAATTACTCGGACTTAGTAGAAATCCTCACTGAGTTCGTGACTTTGACTTAGACTTAGTCGAAGTTCGCTCTATAGATCTCAGCCTTAGTCCGAGTCATTTTTACTAGAAAATCTTTGTTGAGTATTTCTGTCAGTCTGTTTTTCTTGTTAAAAATGACTCAGACTAAGTCAAAGTTCGATATAACAATTCCAAATCCTCATTGAATTTGTTACTTTGACTTAGACTTAGTCGAAGTTCGCTCTATAGATCTCAGCCTTAGTCCGAGTCATTTTTACTAGAAAATCTTTGTTGAGTATTTCTGTCAGTCTGTTTTTCTTGTTAAAAATGACTCAGACTAAGTCAAAGTTCGATATAACAATTCCAAATCCTCATTGAATTTGTTACTTTGACTTAGACTTAGTCGAAGTTCGCTCTATAGATCTCCTTATCTGCCTTGTTGCAATGTGAGGTCCGCGCAATACACTATTTCAACCATGTTGCAGAAAGGATTTGGCTTAGTTTTTAACTTTATACGACTGGCTGCCTGCATAATGTCAAACTCCAAAATCGGTCCAGTTCCAAGCAAATCGTGATAGAAAAGCGTCCCGCCTGGCCCGTGAATCTAACCCAGGACTTCCTGGTTCACAGACCATGTACGCTTTCACTAGTCACTAGACCAAGTAAATTAACGGACCGACTTCAAAAATTATCTGATCGTGACCAAATTTATATGAGAACACGCTTGGAATAAGCTCTATAGAACACAAAAAGAATTTTGAAAATCGATCCACATTTGGCGGAGATATCGCGTAACATACATAAAAAACAGACGAATTGAGGACCTTCTCCTTTTTGGAAGTCGGTCAACAAATACAGACGAATTGAGGACCGCCTCAAAAAAATTAGTCGGTCGGTAAATTAAACTAGGAACGCTTCTATACTCTATACTCTACAGTCGATATAAACGTTTTTGTGTAACTTTGACCTCTATTAATGACAACAAACGAAACGCAATAGATAAGGAACGCCCAATGTCAATGTTTGTCTGTTCATCATTATAATACAATACCTACATAAAGTGTTGTAACTCGATTATCAAAAATTTCAAGGTATTAATAAAAATATCACGTATGTATTTTTTTATCTGATTACGCCAAAATTATTTTTTATTCTAATAATTAGATAGAAATAATAAAAAGTGTGTTGCGCCGTCCCGCCGTTTAGGTGGGCTGAGGGTAGGTAGAAAGAAAATAACAATAAATTATCGAGAAAAAATTATATCTCCCAAAAACCTGATTAAATAATTTTATATGCCTCGGTAGCGTGGTTGAATTTCGGTACGACTACCGTTCCGAGGTCTCGGGTTCGATCCTCGAGTCGGAAAAAGTGATATTGGATTTTTCCGTATCAGCCCGGAGTCTCGAATTTGTGCCCGTTATGGCGATAGGCTCGCCCCCTATTACATCTGGGACGGGACTAGGCTCGGCGAAATGTGGGTGTTCTAGTTCTCTAGTGCGCCTCTGCCTACCCCTTCTGGGATACAGGCGTGAACTTATATGTTATGTTATGTTTTTTTTTTTTTTTATTATTATTTTTTATTAAGCAAAACCACATCATATATATTAGAATAGTTACAATTTAGCTTAGTATATAGAAATATAATATCGTCTGATATATATGAACACTTAAGGTTTGCATGACATTGTTTAAAATAGTGGCATGAAATATTAATAAACGTTATAAAAACTTATTAAATAGAACACAGCACAATATAGTATCATCATTATATACCTAGTTAAAGTAGTAAGATGTGAATTATTTATAGTGCAAATAATTCACATATTATCTATTTAAGAACTTCTTTTTAATTTTGTGTTTGAAATTAGCAAATGAGTCATGAAAGATATCGATGTGTGGATCTAGATTTTGATGTTTATTATAGTGGTCAATGATTCTACACAAGGGGGATTGCAGTCCTAAATTGGTTTTGGAAAATGGAGTGTGAAAGATTTTTTTGATAACGTGCCTAGGATATGAGTAGGGGATACTTAGGGATACTTTTTGTAGTAAATGGCTGCATTGAATTTGGTGATTAATTAATTTATGGAGGAAGCATAAATCTAGAATACATCTTCTATCACGAAGAGTTGTCATTCTAAACTTAGACAACCGCTGGTTGTATGGGTTTCTATGAGAGAAGCCCTCCCAATTGATATAATATGTTTATTAATTATGTGTTAATAATAAAAAATGTGTTACACCGACCGACATTAAGGTAGACTAAAGGCAGGTAGAAAAAAATAATAAATTAGCGAGAAAAATGATATCTCACGAAAACTGATAATTTACGACAAATTTTATTCATTCCCAAAAAAACACTTTTTTGGCTTGTTGAACTTTGGAATTCGAGTATCGATATTCCTATATTAGATTGTATATCTTGCCAGTTTGTGACATTTGATAACAGTCAAGGCATTTAAAGTTCATTTATCAGTAAAAATACAATTACAAAGTTAGAGTACGCATTTCATAATATTTCAATAACTATAAGGAAATCGCCGGTTTATGGACTTAAGTTATAATCCTAGTACCTCCGTATGTCGTCTTTTCCACCATCACTTACATGGGGGTCGGTTCAACACATATTTTTAGGGTTTTGGGCCAAATGGCAAAACAGAACCCTCGTGCCTTCATCTTGTCTGTCCGCATATCTTTTTTTTTGTGTTGTCCTACAGCTGGTAGCCCGACCGAGTCGGCTTACTCAGCTACACCGGTCTATTGGGTGAACGCAGCTGCGTTACGAACCCAAGAAAAGGTTAGGTGACCATGCTGAGGGCAACCCATTAACGGGTTACGAACCTCGGCTCAAGACGGTCACTGAGAGATGTATTAGAGACATCATCGATTATGGGGCCGCATGTCAGAGTAGACGCTCCTTTTATTTTGCCTGTGGACCGATTTCCAAGATTCTTTTTATGTTCGGTCCACATTTGGCGGAGATATCGCGTACACACATAAAAAATACAGACGAATTGAGGACTGCCTCCTTTTCTCTTGCTCTTGCTCTCCACCGCCCATAGACACACAACATAAAATAACATAAGCTCACGCCTGTATCCTCGAAGGGGTAGGCAGAGGCGCACTAGCGAACTAGAACACCCACATTTCGCTGAGCTTAGTTCCGTCCCAGATATGATAGGGGGCGAGCCTATCGCCATATCGGGCACAAATTCTAGACTCCGGGCTGATATGGAAAAATCCAATATCACTTAGCCCGACCCGGGGTTCGAATCCTAGAACTCAGGACGGTAGTCGTACCGAAATACAACCACGCCACCGAGGCTCCACATAGACACCTAAGACACAAAAGTAATCAAGGGTGCGTTGCTAACCTAAAAGATGAGGAATAGGGATTGAGAAAGGGAGGGGGGAGGTGGTCTACCGGAAACTCACTCACCGATCGAAACCAACAGCGAGCTGCCACTTTACTCCGGATTTCTGTGGTACAGTGGTATCAAACCGGTCGAGTCGGCCCATTCGTGGTGTAGACGTTATTGTCTACAGCATGGCTCGGCCACTCAAAATATCAATATCGGACATAAAACCCGAGACCTCGAGGCGGTAGTCGTCCCTCGCACGCAATACTACACCTACGCCACCAAGTCAGCTACTATTTTATCGATATAAGTTATGCATTATGTCGGACATTACGTAGAGTGTACGGCGTCGAACGTAATCATAGATTAGGCGATAACCACTGATAAAATTGTCATCAAATCGGTTACTACAGTATCAACTCTGCTGAGTCAACGCTTAGTAAGGCCGGCAGGTATACGGGCAGCTTGAAGCAACTTACATCGCCTTCAAGCTACGACCGCATAGCAAACTTCAGTCTTGTTAAATTCATGAAGTCTCATCTGGTTATCAGATGAGTGAAGGTCGATTTACCACGGTCTCTTAGACCAGTATACACATACACGAACGGCTCGAGCAGTTGCAACTGTTTCGGGAGGTTGGCAGCGAAATGCCATCGTGCTGTCAAGCAGTCGTCAGGCATACACCTGCTCGAGAGATGCTGGGGATGTGCTCGAGAGATGCTCGCAAGATGCTCGAGAGTGACTCGAGGGATGCTCGAGAGGCTTGAGATGCTCGAGAAATGCTCGTGAGAGGCTCGAGAAATGCTCGAGATGCTCGCAAGAGGCTCTAGAAGTGCTTGAGATATGGTCGAAAGGTACTCGGAAGGTGCTCGAGAGATGCTCGAAAAGTGCTCGAGAGAGAAAATATAACTTCATTAGACATAATTTTATGTACATATATGATCCATAAACTCATATTTTACTACCTGTTTTACATATCTAACAACTTCATAGGTTTTCAATTTAGCCGATGACGTCACAGTTCACTAATAAATAAGCCAACATTATGTATATGTACAGCCAGACTCAAAAAAACATTTGATAAATGCATAATGAACGTCAACAAGTAAAACAAGTTCACAAACTGACCCCAATACAGAGAATGCCAACAGATCAATGTTTGTCAATAGACAATTAAACTCGGCATCGCATAGAATTTATTGCAACCAGTTTGAAGCATTCCAACTGCCGCGGACCGATGGAAACTGCAATTTTACTTTTTGTTAATGATTTCTTAGGTTTACGTGAATGTTATTCATTGAAATTAAACTATTTTTACGGATTCTATCACGATTTGGTTTTAATTTTTATGCCCGACGTTTTGAAAGCTTTGCAGCCTTCATGGTCACGGGTCAGACTGGACCCCCGTGACCACGAAGGCTGCAAAGCTTTCGAAACGTCGGGCATAAAAATTAAAACATCGTGATATAATCCGTAAAAATAGTTTAATTTTCAATTACTTTTTGTTGTTATGTCAACTGATAGAAATATGAACGTTGCGTTATTTCAATAGTGAATAGAGGTATACGTATTAGCAGACACTGGTAAATTTGGGTTACTCAATAGTAAGTTATGAGGCCTATGTTCACAGTGGACGTCCTATGGCTGATGATGTTGATAGTAAGTTATCTCTACCGCGCAGTCACCCTTTTCCTTCTTTCAACCTGCTCTTATCCCACAGTGTAGGGCGCAACACACTTTTAAAAGCATGTTGCAGAAGGGATTCGGCTACAATTTTACGACCGGCTGCCTGTCTGACGTCAACCCCCTCTGGAGGTTCCGGATGGCGACCACCGTACACATGGTGCTTAAACCTGCCACAGTCCATGTGTGGTTCGCGTTCCAGGATCAGCCAATGTACTTCCAGTTCTCTCGAAGGGCTTGCGGCATGACTTGATGGTTGGTTGGGATAGGTATAGAGGTATCTCTCTGTCTGCATCGGTCATCCGCCTGTCTTGTAGCAATTCGCGCGAATTTCTTTTTCCCTCTTCGGATTGGGAGTGTGAAGAAGCATAAATAAGCCGGCATCATTCTAGCGGCCACTGATAAATCGATTATTTGTCAATGGTCGCTAGTTTCTTTTTGGACTGCACTACGCTTACCATCAGGTGCAGTGTAGTCACTTTGCCGTGCCAGGTAAAAAAAGTAGGTTTTCAGTTTTTGTTAAACTTTAATTATGTTTTCTTTTCAGTGCCTCTACGATTTTATTCAGTATTTATTTTGCCATTTATTTATTTCCTTAATAGTGAATTCAATTTACTTTTTAATTAACTATTATATAAAAAACAAAAATTACAATTATTAATATTGATCTGTAATTTATACATACAAAAATGTATCAGTTTAGTTAACATTGTCAAATTGTTATTATTTTATTTAGACTTATTCATATCATTCATATTCTGATTTATTTAAATTAATCTTTTTTTTACATTTTTAAATACAAATAATATAAAAAATACACTTAAAAATATAAAAAAATAAAATATCACCCTCCAGATGACGAGGTTTGAGACCCAAGCCACCGGTGGTTAGGGGCTCAGAGTAAGGAACCGCCTCACAATGCGTGCCGTGTCCAATACACTGCCATTCATATTATCATTATACTTATATACTATTAAGGACCTCTCAACGAACCTCTTAACTTTATTCAATATACAACACAAGAATTAACTCATTACAACGTATCCGTAAATTATGCGCTTATTTCTCTAATAAGGATTGTAGCAAAACATCGTGATAAACTACACACTACACATCGTTAGTGTTGCAATGTCTACTGCTTCTCATTTATACCTTAAATGGTAAAACATGGCAACATAGATGCATTATAACAGAATGTGCGCTCTTTTAATGATGGCCTTGTTTTAATATAGCATTTATTTTAGTTTGGCAATACTGTGATGTGATAGTAATATAATAAAAAAGAATAAACGTTTTTAATATAGTTTTTTTTTATTTAATTATTATGAAATATATTATAGCCAAATATATTATAATAGACAGTATATATTTTTTGTTTTATTTTTAACAGCAAGGTGATCTGGAATTTTAATTACGGTAGATACACTACTTATTGTAAAATATTTTTTCAATTCTTGTATCATCATTATCATGGCCATTAAAGTCGATTTTAAAATTATACATCATCAAGGTAGACAGTGTTTTGTCTGCATAGACTGCACGTCCGAAAATAAGTACTCCAAATTAATCCTTATTAATTCGTAACCTAACGCTATGTTTTCGGTAATCATAATAATGGTTCACCTACAAAGCTATTAAAATTAGACGTTTTCATAGAACCGGCGCGTGTTTACTTTCTGGCTACAAACTAATATGAATCATAACAGATAATAAATATTAAACATCTGTTTGTTGTTACACACACTTACACTGATAACATCAAGTATTTAACATACCTAATACTGCATACACTTTCGGCCGAATTCTAAGAAAAGCTATTCTTTTGTTTTTTCAACTCATTGTTAATACGAAAATAATTTACCTACACAGAAAGAAGTAAATAAATTACCACTTAGACATAAGGGCATAGTATACCTACAGGATGTTTCATAAAGTTGGTATCAATAATAACTACACTTAAAGAGGTGATGGCTAGCAATCTAGCGGTAAAGTTTAAAATTTCGTAGGCCTTGTGGTTTTTGATTGGAAACTTGAATTTGGGACGAAAAAATTAAACCTAATGAATTAGGTCAGCTGCAGTACATTTGCAAACCTTCCATGGAGTTATTAATTATTTTTTACTCACACAAAGCCATTCCTATGCTTATTGCGATGATTTGCAAGTCGTATTCCGATTTCTAAATCCCCATGCTTAATAATTGATTAAAAAAATAAGTTCAATTTTTATTTTTTAACTTTACTATTACGCTTTTAATCGTTCTCCTTGTGGAATTGCTATTGGTACCAACTTAATGAAACATCCGGTATAGCCTTAAATATCAGCTGCCACGAAAGGGTAGGGAACATGCCATGGAGGCGGCGCATATACCGGGTGTTTCATAAAGTTGGTACCTATAACAATTCCACATACAGGGAGAACGATTTAAAGTGCAATGGTAAAGTTAAAAAATAAAAATTTAATTTAATTTTTTTAATCAATATTAACCATGGGAATTTTGAAATCGGAATGTGACCTGTAAATCGTCGCAAATAGCAAAATAATGGCTTTGTGTATGCTAAAAATAATTAATTACCCCATAGATAGTATGTAAATGTACTGCAGCTGACCCAGTGAGCCAGCAAAAAGTCTTTCATTCATTTCACAAATTCAAGTTTCCATTATTTGAAAACTATGAGCCTTACAAAATTTTAAACTTTACGGCTAGATTGGTAGCCATCGTCCCTTTAAGTGAAGTTATTATGGATACCAACTTTATGAAACATCCTGTATATGTTACATAAGCGTATGGTCCACCGGAGGCCGAGCCGCCCGTGATTATCTACTAGAGTATTTGCATTAAGTAGTTAATTGTAAGTAGTTACTACAATTGTCACAAGTGGTACGATAATGTACCAGATTCTAAGAAGTAAAAACCCAATACTAACCAACTAAATGGGCTGGAAAGTTACATATGAGTCAATAAAAAATATTTCTACGTATCATTTACGGCCAGTTTCAATAAGAGCGAAGTTTTGAAGAAGCGAGCGGCCAGATCTCAGTTTAGAGTGCAGATAGATCGCGATTATGAACCAATCAAATCACGTCATTTGACGGAGTTACGTTCAAACTGTGTTCTTATTGGCTATTTTTTTGTAATCTATCTATAGCCCGAGCACGAAAAACTAATGTAAATGTAAATGTATTCGAGTTCGCTGCGCACTGATGACGTTTGGTTAATATTTCATACAAATTTCATAGACGCGCATCGAGTTCGAATACATTTACGGTTGTCAGAAATGTTCCTGCTCAGGCCGCTGTACATTCGAACTGTGATTGTTTATTGGAACCGGGCGTCAATGTTTTTTTTTATCCGAGCACGCATCATAACTATGCTCATCTGGCTGTTGAGCAGGAAATTTTCTGACAATCGTAAATGTATCCGAGCTCGATGTGCGAAATTTGTATAAAATTTATATGAAATTTGTATGAAATATGAACCATATGTCATCAGTGCGCAGCGAGCTCGAATACCTGCATTTGCGATTGTCAGAAATTGTCCTGCTCTGAAGCTCGACCATGAATTTTGCTTGACATTTCACGCTAACGACTACATAAAATAATTTGTATGAAAAACGTCAATTCCCCACGTAACCGCTAGAGGCTTTGGTGTTTTTCAAACAAATATTTCACGTAGTCGCTAGCGTGAAATGCCAAAAAATCTTATCATCGAGATACAGGCCTCTAATGGTTTATAAGCACAGAGCAGCGGCTTGAGCAGGAAAATTTCTGACAACCGTAAATGTATTCGAACTCGATGCGCGTCTATGAAAGTTGTATGAAATATTAAAAACCAAACGTCATCAGTGCGCAGCGAACTCGAATACATTTACATTTACATTAGTTTTTCGTGCTCGGGCTACAGTTCAAAAAACGAATTACCACCGATTAACAGTTTATCGCCCAAATGGAACGCTACTCAACTTTAACGGCTTCTTACTTTGATTTTCGCTATACAAATTTGACAGATAAGGCGGCCTTAAACGACATAAACCGACCTTATGTGAACCAAACGTATGAACATTCGGCGGTAAGCCACGGATATTGATAATATATCGGCTTGTATACAACTTACGCTATTCTTTGAATAAAAAGGTCATTGACCTTTTCCAACCTTCCATCCACACGAACCCTCGAAACATTTGTGGGGAACAATTAATTCGACCACGTCGTTCCACGATACATTGCATTTCCCGTAACGCTGTAATTAAAAGCAAACCTTCGCAATTTAAAAACACAGAATTCAATGAAGCAGTAATTTAAGAAAAACAGACAACACTGCGAAAGACTCACTGCGTTACACCACTTCAGCGTAATGTAATATTATGATAGTCCGACCTTCCCAATTCACACATTTGAATTTATTATAACAAGGAAGTAGGTCTCAGTAACACTCTGGGCTAAGTTTGCGACAGAGAATTTAATGCACACGACTAAAATACACATAACACATATCATAAGCTCACGTCTGTATCGCCGAAGATGTAGGCAGAGGCGCACTAGCGAACTAGTACACCCACATTTCGCCGAACTTAGTTCCGTCCCAGATGAGATAGGGGGCGAGCCTATCGCCATGTCGGGCACAAATTCCAGACTCCGGGCTGATATGGAAAAATCCAATATCACTTTGCCCGACCCGGGGATCGAACCCGAGACCTCAGGACGGTAGTCGTACCGAAATACAACCACGCTACCGAGGCAGTCACGACAAAAATATTATGCAGTATGAATTTTTTGTCGCCTCCTTAGTCTAGAGTAGATGGGCTGTGGACCAGAAGGTCCTTGGGTTCGATTCCATTTTCTACAGCGATTTGCCCGGAACTGGATCCTCCAGAGGTAGGTTGACATCAGGCAGGCAGCCGATCGTTAAAACTAAGCTTAATCCTTTCTGCAACATGTAATAATCGGTCGTTAAAACTAAGCTTAATCCTTTCTGCAACATGTAATAATCGGTCGTTAAAACTAAGCTTAATCCTTTCTGCAACATGTAATAATCGGTCGTTAAAACTAAGCTTAATCCTTTCTGCAACATGTAATAATCGGTCGTTAAAACTAAGCCGAATCGTTTCTGTAACATGCTTAAAAAAGTGTGTTGCGCTGAAACCACAATGTGGGGAAACGGCAAGAAAGGATTTTTATAGCAGAGACTGGCAAACGAGCAGATGGGTCACCTGATGGTATGTGATCTCCATCGCCCATAGACACTCAAGACAAGAAAATCACGGGTTGCCAACCTAAAAGGAGGGAAATAGGGATTGGGAAAAGGAGGGGGGAAATTGGGCCATCGGAAATCTCACTCACCGAACGAAACGCGATAGCGAGCTGTTCTGTGAGACAGTGGTATCAAACCGGTCGAGCCGGCCCATTCGTGCTAGGCGTAACTGTCTACAGCGTGGCTCTACCACTGAAATCAAAATAACTTTTGTATTCGATGCGGTAACCTTACAGACGACCGAAACGGCAACATAATAGTTTCGTCGTCTATTTCCCGTTAGTCAGCGACATACAGGCCGCCAGCCAGTGTAGACACAGAAATATAATTGAAAATAATAAATCATCGCACTACGCTGGCCTTGTAGTACAGTCGTATCCGCCATCCGGGTATATTTTTAAAAATTTCCTCAACTATTATAATTAGCAAACGCTTCGAGTACAGACGCTAGCATAGGCGCGGTTAGTTATATTTTATTTTGTATAAAATTAAGTAAACTAACTAAAAGTGTTTTTGATTATGGGCCTTACTTATAAAAACAATAAAGTTGAGCAAATGTCTAAGAATAGTTTGTCACTTTTTTCCTTGTGTCACATCTTTTGAAAATAAAAGGGTGACTGACTATTCTTAGCCATTTCCTCAGCTTAAACGTTTTTTAAAGTCAGGCCCTATACGTTCTCCTTTGCTTCATACGTTTGCCTAGGAACTTGCGGAAACAATACGAAATAAATATATGACGAAAACTAAAGCTCCAGGGGCGTCAAAACTTAAAACTGTCTCGTACTAGGGTGCCTGTGCTCAGCGAGCTGGATATAAACTGGTTTCTCACAAAAAATGTCGCAAGCCCCTCGATTTGCTTCTTCCCTCTTCGGATTCGGAGTGTGAAAAAGCATAGATAGGCCGGCATGATTCTAACGACCACTGATAAATACAGTCTTTTTTTTGGACTGCATTACGCTTACCATCAGGTGCAGTGTAGTCACTTTGCCGTGGCCGGATAAACAAATATTTTAAAAAAATTTGACAATCACAAAGTACGTACGTAGGTTACCGAATTGTTACGTAGAAACTGCAACAATGTTTATCAATTGAAAATGCACTAATCCAAAGAAATCTTAACGTACGACACATATCTTCTTCATCATCATCATCATCATCAGCCATAGGTCGTCCACTGCTGAACATAGGCCTCCCCCAACGATTTCCAGATCGACCTGTTGGAAGCGGCCTGCATCTAGCGACTTCCTGCGACCTTTATCAGGTCGTCGGTCCACCTTGTAGGTGAACGTCCTATGCTGCGCTTGCCGGTACGTGGTCTCCGCTCGAAAAATAAAGTCACCGACATAGCCCAGAGGCTTAGCAAGTTGAAATGGCAGGCGGCAGGGCACATAGTTCGTAGAACTGATAGCCGATGGGGCAGAAAAGTTCTCGAGTGGAGACCACGTATCTTCTTCTTACAACGTGGTAATTTTACAGCAGGCCCGTCTTGTAACTGTTTTCCCCAATATATTCATATAATTGACTTGCAAAAACGTTGAATTTGAATTGTTAATCGTCAGTCTGAACAGCAGACTCACAGATGTAAACCTACAAGAGTTTTAATAGAATCACGTTTATATTAGTACTTCTCACATATTCGTTTTATATTCACTTACTACACTTATTTTAGGATTCACGGTATCAAGGATTACATTATACTTACTATCTGCTTGGTGTTATCCCAGCCTTCTGCCAGAATCCGCCATTCTGCTTAAACTCTTCCACTTCGCCCGGTCCTGAGCATCCTCCAGTCTGACGATTGAATTTGGCCATTTACGGATTAATCTTTGTTACTTGGTAGGATTGCTCCTTATATTGCCAAATTAGACTAGCTTGGCGAACTGGCTCCCTCGAGGCGAATGACATGCCATTGTATTGACCTGATCATTCCTCAAAGTACTAGCTAGCGATTTGGGACTGTGCTTCCACAATAAGACATTATACTATGAATAAGACATTTAATACGAAATATTAGATATACTCATACTGCAGGTCGATTCTCTAAGGTTTCATTTGTGAAAACAACGTTGCGGCATCGTTGGGGGAACGATGTTTTCATTTTTGTATTCAGCAAGGTACAAAGCGCACTCACTAACGCTATGCGTGTTGACGGCGCTTATGCGAACTAGCTCTCTCGAGCGAGGCGTTTGACATAAATGTATGGAAAATGGTATTCTATAAGCCCCAACAACGTTGAACGCTCCGTCGATCTCAACGATGTGCGCTGCGGGGGCTCATCATCAATCGCAACGTTGTGGTGTTTCTGAGAGAATCGACCTTCAATATTATTGGATGACACTTTTGTGAGCGAATGTGAGTCGTGTGGACAATCCCAAATGACTATTCATGAAGGAACCCATTACCTTCCTACAGAGTTTCGTTTAGTAATAATTACTTACTATTCGGCGACTTAGTCAGTTTATGCTAGTTTAATGAAGATATCCAGACTCCAGAACAATCCAATGACGCGGTCTTCTCAAATCTTGTCCGGCTCCATCTGCTTTACGCCAACTCACTCTGTCCATTCAATGAACAAAACTATGATTCAAATAAACTTGTTGAAATTCTGTTTGTTGTATAGCTTGTAGATAAACAGCAATGTGCAATAGTAATAGCACAGAACCGAGCGCCCAAAACGAAAGTCGCAAATTCAAATCGGAATAGCATGCACGCCTTTCATAAGTGTGTATTCATTATATATTATGATTTGCTATAACGATAATGGAAAACATCATGAGTCCCACTGACCTTAGAATACTCCACGCGGATTTTGAAGGTATGTAAAATCTACAAAACCGCATTAAACCCGCGTGCTGCGTGTTGGTAACGATACATTCGACGCGAGGAGAGACGAAAAAACTATCCCCGCCAGTTTTCGTTGCGTTCATCTTCCCTTGTAGGTCTACAAGGGAAGACGAACGCATTGCTTCTTTGTAAGTTGTTGTTAAAAACGACTTTTGTATGCTAATAGCGTAGAGTTATTATTATAAAAGTATTATGCTGGTAGTTACTAAGTAAGGCCTTCTCAATAGTAGAGGCCCTTACCAAGCAGTTTAACGTTTGCTACTTAGTTTTCACTGCCCCAGTGCGTCGCCTAGTTTACTTTGTACTACTTACTAACAAGCTGAGAAGCCATTTACAATAAATTAATTAAAAATAAGATCGCTGAACTAAAATGGTAATAGGTAGAAAACTCTATTCCATTCAGATATTTTTTTTATACATAAATATACACATCAGTCACGTATGTATGTCACGTATGTATTATCCTGACCCCATACTCAGTGATTAGCACAGGTATACAGATGAGGGTAACCAAAAACATTTGCATAGTAATTATCTGAAATTCTCGCTCCACCTTAATCGTCCCCGTATCGATTTAGAATATATCTAGAATATTATATTAAAAATATAAGTCGATTTCGGTGGAATTTTAATTTGAATGTACCAGACGCAAATACATGAATAGTTTTAGGAAATATATAAAACACACTATGGGTCCCTATAAAATTTGAGGGCTGCCCTCGATTTTTCTAGGATCCCATCATCAGATCCCGACTTGGTGCCAATGGGACCACCTGGGAATATACGCTTTTAAACAAAAAAAGAATTTCTCGAATCGGCCCAGATGTCTTCGAGTAATCGGAACATACATAAAAAAAAGATGCCTACGTATTGTTAAGCTCATTTTTTTGAAGTCGATTAATAAATGATGTTGCCGTAATTCACTTATAACTAGAGATGAAACGGATAGTGGTTTCACCGGATACCGGATACCGAATATTCGGCAAGTTACAAGGCCGGAGCGCCGGATATCCGGCTGCCGGATATTCGGCCTGAACTGAACCTGTATATAAAAATAATAAAAAAAATATAATTTATTGAATCCATAAAATGTCACACATTATTTAGATTCCGTCAAAAATTTTACTCTACCGCCACTTTGGAAGGCTGGTTCGTCAGAGAAGAACGAGTAAGAAACTCTGACGTTGTAGTTTTCGAGAAAAAGTAATAGTAACAGTTTACAATTAGATATTAATAAACAAACAATAAATCATAAACAAAATTTCATTAGATTAGAGCAGCTAATTTACAACAAAGTTGCCTCAATGTAAAATAAAACCAATAAAACGTACTATTTCGATTGCTGAGCGATTCCCACAAGCACGGCGAATAAACAATAAACTAGACCTATGGATACAAATAGTAAAATAATGAAAAAGTCGAGCAGACCAGTCCCCACAAGCAGCACCCGTTCACGATTATGACGCATGTACCAGCCATCGGCCTCTCAACTATGTTGCAGGGAACTGACCGACACGGCACACGTCGTCGCCACAAGCATAAACTTTTAAGCGAGCATGACTACCTAGACCGATTAGATTACAATAGCAAAAGACTACCATCATACCATTGCTACTAAAGTCATACAGCATCGCCACAGTGCTAATTAATTGGACATTGTAATAAACAAAAAAAAAATTATGTGACCCAGAAAAACAAAATCCAATTGCTAACGAGATTGACTTTTCTTAAAAACATCTTGAATCGATCGCAATCAAGATCCATACATGTTCAAGAATCAGTATCCGCAGTTGTCGAGGTTTGCTAGAATTTATGTTTCAGCATCTGACAGTAGCGTTTACAGCGAAAGGCTATTTTGAGAAACTGGTCTAGTGTACGAAGCCAAGCGGAGTCGCTTCTTACCAACAAATGCTTTGAGTGGTAGAGCCACGCTGTACACAGTAACGTCACACGAATGGGCCGGCTCGACCGGTTTCATACAAATGTCTCACAGAAAACTGACGTAAAGTGGCAGCTTGCTGTCGCGTTGCGTTTGGTGAGGGAGATTTCCGGTGGCCCATTTCCCTCCTTTTCCCAATCCTTTTTCCGTCCCTTTCCAATCCCTCATTTTAGGGTGGCAACGCACCCATGATTCTTTTTGTGTCTTGGGTGTCTATGAGCAGTAGAGATTACTTACCATCAGGTGACCCATCGGCTCGATTGCCAGTCACTGCTATAAAAAAAATGCAGAAAATTTTGTATTCATTCACCACAATTTGCCACTTGTTCATTTTGAGTACTAAACTAATTAATAAAACAAAATTTTTTTACGTGCCATTATAAAAATAAACGGTGTCCATAACCTTGTGGTATGATTTTCCTTGTTTAAAATAATGAGATTTTTTTAAATTTCACTATCCGGAATCCGGCCGAATACCGACTTACTATCCGGTATCCGGCCGGATAGTGAAAACAATGCCGGATAGGCCGGATACCGGATAGTTACCGGATATCCGTTTCATCTCTACTTATAACTTTGTTGCCCATTCCAATATATACCATCCATTATTCTAAGAGATTCATCGCCACGGACAGTCCATCTAAATTTTTAACTTAATAAAGCTCTAAGTATAAAGTTTTAATTCTTGCAACCTCCCGGCACGATCGAAGAACGAACTTTGCAACTAAACTTAGCACGGGGTGTTATTAAGTCTTCTTACTTACTTTTGAAAATTATCTTTCGCAAAGGCTCTTTATTTTAATCGTGGAAAGATTTAACAGTCGGTGGCGTTTGAAGTGCTGTGAAAGAGGCCTCGGGTTCGATTCCCGCAACGAAAAATTTTGGGTGACACACAGATATTAGTTTCGGTCTGGATGTTGTGAGACGGAAAGTCTCTCGTAGTTTCTAATACGCATGACTATGTGTCAGGTCTATGTGTATGATTGTTGGGTGTATTTATTTATATTAATAGATAATGCAATAGTTATTTTTAACTATAGACAGGCTATCAAGCAAGTTTCCATACGAAAAAATTGATCTGACTTCAGTACCGCCATCAACCACTTATAACAATGCGAGGGCGATTATTACAATTTACACCCTAGAATGTTTTGTGAATGGTTAAGAACCACGTAAGATAATTTTATTCTCTCAATATTATTACGCTGGCCGGCTTGGCGCGCGTATATTTCAAAATAAACTGAGCGACTTATGACCACTAGGTCATAACTTTTGGATCACAAGTTTTGTGCAGTTGTCCCGTCTATATACTGTTGAATGTCTTTGTTATCATCACCCATCTCAAGGAATATTATAGTTATACTTACCCCTTTCATCATCATCATCATCATCATCATCAGCCATAGGACGTCCACTGCTGAACATAGGCCTCCCCCAAAGATTTCCAGATCGACCTGTTGGAAGCGGCCCGCATCCAGCGACTTCCTGCGACCTTTATCAGGTCGTCGGTCCACCTTGTAGATGGACGTCCTACGCTGCGCTTGCCGGTACGTGGTCTCCACTCGAGAACTTTTCTGCCCCATCGGCTATCAGTTCTACGAGCTATGTGCCCTGCCCACTGCCATTTCAACTTGCTAATCCTCCTTTACCTGGTTGTAAATCGGGAGATCCTAGCTTCGATTCGCAGGTCGGGCGGTGTATTTTCCAATATGACATTTCGTTTGAGTAAGATTTCGGATGGAAGAAATCGCCCCTCTCCTTACCAATCTATTCGTTTCATTAAGGTTGGCAACGACATAATTATTTTCTTATTAAGTGTCTATGGATTGAAGAGATCACTGGTCACTTAACATCTAGTGTCCTAGGTTCGAATACCAGGAGCAATACGTTTTTTTTAGCGCTATTCACCTTATCCCACCACGTGGGGTCGACGCAACAAACTTTTTCGAGCATGTTGCCGAAATGAATCGGCTTAGCTTTACGATCAGTTGCCTGCCTGACGTCAACCCCTAACTGGGGGATCTGGGTGTAAAATAAAAATAATAACACACTTTTCTTTTTCATAAGTCAGGAGGCCTATACGAAAAATGTTTTTACGACAAAGAATAAAAGTTTTACCGCCTGACAACTTTTTTATTACCCTCCGATGTCCACACGAAAAAATAATCGTGATTTATTCTACACGAAGTCCATGTAACTGACAAAAATACTGTTTTATAAATCAGACTGACTCGGTGGCGTTGTATTACGTGCGGCACGACTACCGTATTGAGATCTCGGGTTCGATTCCCGGGTCGGGCAAAGCGATATTGAGTTTTTCTGTATAAGCCCGGAGTCTAGAATTTATGCCCTGATAAAGGTCGCAGGAAGTCAAGAAGTCAGACCGCTTCCAACAGGTCGATCTGGAAATCTTTGGGGGAGGCCTATGTTCAGCAGTGGACGTCCTATGGCTGATGATGATGGCGATAGAGTCACTGCCTTTCACCTCTGGGACAGATATGAGCCCAACGAAATGTGGGTGTTCTAGTTCGCTATTTCATCTCTGTACTTCGGGGATACAAGCGTGAGCCTATATACGTAAAGAAAAAAGAAAGAAAGAAAGACTGACATGAAATGAACTATATTAAAAAAATAACTTGCTATATGTTAAGTACGATGTTATGTAACCTCCTTTTTGTGTCGGTTAAGAATAAATCAGCTGTACACATATTACGGAGGCGTTTATAATCGATCGCAGTATCCAATAACCTTGCGATTCGGTAGTCAAAACACACAATTTATAGAATCATTGACGGCAGTTTGGGCGGGAAAATAGTAATAATTTATTTATACTGACAGCCTCGGTAGCACAGCGCGAGTTGCTAGCTGTGCAGCGAGGCCACGGTTCGATTCCTGCACCGAGACATATTAATCATGGATTTTTGACATTTCCCGCTAGCTAAGGCTGAGATCTATAGAGCGAACTTCGACTAAGTCTAAGTCAAACTAACGACCTCAGTAAGGATTTTGACTTAGTTCGAGTCATTTTTTACAAGAAAAACTTTGCTTAGTCCGCCTGTCAGTCTATTTTTCTTATAAAAAATGACTCGAGCTAAATGAAAGTTCGATTTAACAGTCCCAAATCCTCACTGAGTTCGTGACTTTGACTTAGACTTAGTCGAAGTTCGCTCTATAGATCTCAGCCTAAGTAAATACGACCTATGAGAAGCATTAATTCTACCGCTAGAGGCGTTCGAGAGTTTGTCATACAATTTATGTATTCGCTAGCGAGAAAAAACAAAACCACTCATGGTTGAGCCACTGAACATTTAATTGGAAATATATTATCACGGATGTAAAGAAAAAGGACACCACCTCGCCTAAAGTTAATCGGATGCCGCACAGAAGCCACGCACACAAACGCGCCTGTACAAAAGTGCCCTACGCACACACGCCATTCCGTATCGATAAATCGAAAACCCTGCTTAACTTTCAATATTCCTAGCGCTCCGTCCATCTTTTTTTACGTCCGTGTGTAGTATGTATGATGAGAAGAGAGAAACATCGACAGTGGTGTCCTTGATATCTCACACACCAAGAGCAATGTCATCCAGGAATAGACAGGACCGTCATTGAAAACTCGTTGAAAAGATGCCAAACAACGGACAGAGGCAGCCGTATAAAAATACAATGTCGTGCAATGCCACCAAAACTAGATAATAGGCGAAAAATGCTAATGTGTGTACACGTTTTGGCAAAACATAACATTTTCTTTGGCTCCGAAACAATAGTTTTAAATGTACATAAATTAACCAGTCGCATTACCGGGCCGATAGTTTCCCTTTACATAAAGTACGTTTGAAATTAATTCTTTCTTTCTACCTGCCCTTATACCACTTTAATGTGGGGTCGGCGGAACATACTTCTTCAAGCATGTTGCAGAAATGATTTGGCTAAGTTTTTACGACCGGCCGCCTGCCTGAGGGGTCCAGTCCCGGGCAAATTAAATTAGAAAATTCGCTTTGCCCAACCTGGGAATCGAACGCATGATCTCCCGGTCCACAGCCCATACATGCTGCCGCTAAACCAAGTAGGCGACAAAATACGTTTGAAATTAATTAGGGATTACAAAATCATTTGCGGTTCAAGAACACATACAACCAAATGCTCATACATTACAGTTCGCCTTATGTCGGTTAAGGCCGACTTATCTGTCAAAATTGTATGGCGAAAATCGATGTAAGAAGCCGTTAAAGTTGAGTAGCGTTTGACCATTCGGGCGATAATGCCTTATATCGGGTACTTGACTATGTTGGATTTTATACACATATTTATATGTAATAGCATATAAAACGAAAAAGAAACCCTTCTATAAAAACTGCATCGAAATTGGTTGAAAAATGAGGCAGTAACTCATATTTTAAATTCTGGAGTGGGGGCATATTGGAGATATCTTGCTATCTCTTTCCAACACACGTACTGTTATGGCGTGACGTGATTATACTAGTAGTTCTCTTTCCCGCAGTTTGAAGGTTACACCAAACTTCAAAGGCTTATAACTTTTTATTTTTAAGAATATTTCAATATTTCTTTCTGTTCTATATTTAGATGACGTAAATTCCATATAAAATTAGTCACGTACCCAATTGTAAAAGTGGCGCGACAGCAAAAATAGTTTTGCTGTATCGTTCCTATCGAATATTATGAGTAAATGGCATTTTTAACTAAAAACAAAGTAACATGAAATTCATTAAGAAAATATATATGAACGTACTTTGCACATCTACAATAATCGAATATTCAATGTATTAATATTTTTTAAGTCTCACTTATTACAACACAGCAAATTAATGTAGGTCCAATTTATTATTAGAAACATGAACAAAATGTAGCGACAGTGATATAACAGCGGCTGCAATGTCTTGATTTATTATAATTGAGAATCTAGGTACAAAAGCTAAACGTAATGATTTCCGTAACAAATTATAATCACTTCTTTGGTCTACTTACTTTCATGCATAGTCTGGGATTGGCACCCCTTAAGAAGTTCGACCTCCAGACATGCGGCCAATAGAAAAACTATGCCGAATTAACTGCAATAATCACAAGTTTAAAAACTTAACAGACCGACTTCAAATCCGATCGAAACCACATTTATATGGGACCACCCTCGAAATAAACTCTATCGAACACAAAAAGAATTTTGAAAATCGGTCCACATTTGGCGGAGATATCGCGTAACATACATAAACAAATACAGACGAATTGAGGACCTCCTTTTTGAAAGTCTGTCGATAATCCAAAAATGAATGTGCACAAAGCTAAAAATTCCCACATTACCTTATCTTGCACCAAACTCTTTCAATAAAGTTTTCATGTTCTCACTCGTCTTTTGTATCATCAAGCGTTATCTGATTTGAACCAAATCGGTATCCGTAGATTTTACCATGCAATCTCCCATTATCTGGTAGGTTAACTAGGATAGGGCCTCATGCACCAATCCCAACTGCTTCCAGTATTTTCAGTCAATCCCCTGCCACCATTCCTGCCATATGCCATTCCCATACAATCCATTCCCTTACACTCTATTCCTATCTCCCCTTATCACCCTATCTTAGCCATTCCATCGTTGTTATGTCCATACTTGCCTGCCTGTCTTCAAATTCAAATTTACATATAATGTAAATTATATTAATCTTAATTTAATCTGTAGTGCATCAGGAATGTTTGCGGATGCTCATACTGATGGTTTCCATGCCATACTAAGAAAGAGAGCCGCCTCAATGCTGCGCCGTATTCGCGACAGTGGTAACAGCATTCTTAGTGTAGTAGCTAATAGAATAGATTGCCCACTTTTGAGGAGACTGATTCAGTTCCATATACCGGCAATAGTGAAATAATGAATTAATGTAATAATCATATATAAAATAATAATACATAAGCTATAATGATAAGTATGTAATAGATTTAATGTTTAAATGATATGGACGTGTCTAATATAAATAAATAAATAAAAAATAAAAAAAATAAAATTTAATTAATTGTCATAAGTCATAAGTGCTTTTTTATATGCCTACGTGATCAATAGATTTTTTTTTATCTCCATGGCGGAACCAAACTTCGTTTAAAAAATAAGAAAACTGATTGCCGCGGTGGCGTTGTGGTATTGCGTGTCCTGAGGTCTCAAGTTCAATCCTCGGGTCGGGCAGTGATATTGGATTTATTACAGTCTGGAATTTGTGCCCGCTATGGCGATAGGCTCGCCCCCTATCTCATCTGGGACGAAACTAAGCTCAGCGTAATATGGATGTTTTAGCTCGCTATTGCGCCTCTGCCTATATAGGCGTCAGCATATGTATATAAACTTCCATACTCAATGAAGTAACGTCAGCAAATTAAAGCAACGTCATACATAAATTAGATTTATCGTGACCCGATAATCGACACCAACGCGAACGATAACTCGTCAACCACGCCTATTACAGGATAAATGCATGTAGAAACCAAGCAGATAAACACATTTCGACACGATCAAGAGATGACAGCTGACTGATGATGTGTAATCTTAGCTGACACGATAAACACTTTATAGATAAACAGTGAGACAAATCTTAATTCTTGAAGAATACTCGGCCATGTGGGACGCACGTTAAAATCACTGTTGTTACGGGTAGGCGGAAAATAGATTTCCACTTGCTACGCACGGGCGTATAAAAAATAAGGACACCATCTCGCCTATACAAACACACAAACGCGCCTGTACAAAAGTGCCCTACACACACACTTAGGCTGAGATTCGACTAAGTCTAAGTCAAAGTCACGAACTCAGTGAGGATTTTTACTAAGTCCGAGTCATTTTTTACAAGAAAATCTTTGCTTAGTCTATCTGTCAGTCTGTTTTTCTTGTCAAAAATTGACCCGGACTAAGTCAAAGTTCGATTTAACAATTACAAATCCTCCCTGAGTTCGTGAGTTTTGTGTTTACTTTTTTTTGACTTACACGTAGTCGAAATTCGCTCTATAAATCTCAGCCTCAAATCTCATAACACGCTCAGTCGCCGCCATTATGCGACGTGTCGATAGACTGAATGGGCCGAAAACTCTGTTTCACTTTCAATGTTTCTAGCTATCCGTCCATCTTTTTTTTACGTTCATGTTGCTACGATTCTTGCACACTTCTTTTGCCTTTTTCAGTCTCATTATGTTCTTATTTACATAAAAAATATATTATAAAATTCCTGATTCACTTACTGACTCATCAAACGCCACGATAACGCCAAGTGTAAATCCTTGGTCCTAGAAAACTATATTATAATTGTAGAGGTAAGTTAGTGCTATTATGCATTCTTTGTAGGGTGTAATCAAAGAATCTTTCTACCTGCCCTTATCCCACCTCAATGGGGTCGGCGCAACACACTTTGTCAAGCATGTTGCAGAGGATTTGGCATAGTTTTTACGACCGGCCGCCTGCCTGACGTCAACCCTCTATGAGGGATCCAGTCCCGGGAAAATTAAATTAGAAAATTATCTTTGCCCGACCAGGGAATCGAACCCAGGACCGACTGGGAGGGTGTGAGAGTTTATTCAAAGAATGTAGAGGAAAATTTCAAAATAAAGAGATAAAATTGGAACTTTAAACAACGAAAATACATTGGGAAATACTGAAAGAGACTGCGGCTAAAAGCTGGTTTAATTAATGACAATATGTACCTAAATAGGTCAACTTATTTGTTTGCCGCGTCGTAAATCCTTCAGAATGAAATTGTTAACCTCTACGGTACCAATCAAAAAAAGTCGTAACCATAACAACGTGATGTTACCGTAGTTTCGTATTAAAGAGTCGGTTGTAACATGTAGTTTATTACACGTTTCGAGTATTTACTACGGTCGCTTGTGAGAATCGTAATCGTACATTCGTAGTAGAGGATGGTAGTACGTTCTTTAGTCAGCCAATGACAGCGCGGTATTTCTTTTTTCACGATTTACGTAATCGGCATCAACATTTCACATATCTTTTCATTCGACAGCCTCCGTAGCGCAGCGGGCGAGTAGCCTGCTGTGAAGCGAGAGGCCGCGGGCTCGATTCCCGCATTGAGACAAATGTTTGTGTGGTCCACAGATATTTGTTTCAAGTCTGGGCGTTGTAAGACCGAAAGTCTCTCATATTCTCTGACACCCACGATACAGGTTAAACCTAATGTGGGGTCAGGACTAGGCGTGTGACTGTTAGGTGTATTTATTATTATTTATCTTGCTGTTCGCATGAACCTAAGCAATTTTGAATTTACCCTGTTTCAACTCTGCATCACCCTAAGGTTGACTGTTAGAGAATGCCTTCGGCATTAAGTCCGCCTATATACATTGTATATGAAGTGTAATAAATAAATAAAATAAATTAATTTTGTTTATTGATTTGCTTTATGTACAGCCGTATCGTATTCCACGGGAACCCATTACCAGGATAAAATATGCTATGTCCTAATCCACATATGTGAACGTCCAACGCTGCGCTTGCCGGTGCGTGGTCTCCACTCGAGAACTTTGGTCGCTGGATGCAGGCCGCTTCCAACAGGTCGATCTGAAAGTTTTTTGGAAGGCCTATGTGCAGCAGTAGACAGTGTGGCTGATGATAGTGATGTCCTAATCCAGGTCTTATATTTCCCCTATGTGTCAATGCCATCCAGAATGGTTCAGTCGTTACATTGTTATGGATCGATACATCCAAATGCATAAACGTTACATCTAAAAATCACAAGTTTAAACATAACTGACCGACTTCCAATTTACCGATCGTGACCAAATTGTATAGGACCACCCTTGAAATAAGCTCTATCGAAAACAAAAAGAATTTTGAAAATCGGTCCACATTTGGCTGAGATATTGAGTAACAAACATAAAAAAATACAGACGAATTGAGGACCTCCTCCTTTTGTGGAAGTCGGTCGATTATATATAATATTAGAAAATCCTACTTCTATTAAATATGAATCTGGAAGCACCCATAATATTATAATTCGAGCTAATCTTCAAACAAAATACAAATCAGAGCCGAGGTACATTTTAAAACACAACACATTGTATTTTGGATGCTAAACAGTGCCAAATATTTTTATATTCTGTAGAAATAGAAGAGGAATTTCAAATTAACATAACAATAGTTTGTCTTGTTGCCATCCGGTGACTAAGGTGCCTAGTCTAAATGGAACATAAATATTTCACGATATTATCCTTAGTCTACTGATAATATTGGCTGTAAACCGAGGGGTCCTGGGTTCGACTCCCAAATATGACATAGTGTTTTTCTAACATGATTTACTCGGGACTGAATTGACGTCAGTATTTTTTCCCCTTTGGTGATCTGCAGGGGTCCCTGCTATGAGATACTGGAATCCCCTACAGTAACTCACCATTGGGGGACGTCAGTATTCATGACGTCAGGCAGGAATTTGATCGTAGATTTCTCCAATAACCTTAAAAAGTGTATTATGTTGACCCCACATTGATGTGGGATAAAGGCAGGTAGAAAGACAGATATTATCAGATTATTTATTATCTTTACAAAGGTGATCGACAAGCGCTCGTTATACACAATCTGAATCATAACTTAATTGAGTAGTAGACACGACACATAATAAACGTCGCTACGAAGCAAGTGGGAGCAAAACATGGCATTGTTATTGGCCTTCTGAGCAATTAATCTTTGCTACTACCCGAATCATTTCTAGTCTTATTTCCATGTTAGATAATACACAGAATTTTAAATGCTAATTTGAAGAACTCTCTCTCTTCCAAGCTATCCCACATGGTGGTGGGGTCAGCTTTCCTTGTTTTTCTTTTCCACTTCGCTCTATCCATAACGTCGTCTTCGGATACCTCACACTCTCTCATATCTCTTAGTACTACATCAATTTGAAGAACAATGGATGTAATTATTATGCAATCAGGGGTGGTATCACGAACAACTTTCGACAGCAAATTCGAATCGAGCTCGGTGTGCTCCAGTCATTTGTTTCTCTATTCGTGGTAAAGCAGTTGAAAAAGAACACAATCTGGGTTTATTAGCATTGGATATTAATAAATTATGATGGTTTAAGTTTATAAAATGCAGAATCCGGCCTCTCAACGTCTGTGTGCAAGCTCCTGGGACCTTTAGTACAAGTTTTGACAGCGCAAAATGATGATTTGTCCACTTTGTCTAGCTGCGACTCTTGTGGAAACTATACTACAATGAAATGTGGAGAAAACAAAAACCAACACAAAAACTAACATTGTTACTCGTACTAGAGGCGCTGTTCAAGAACTCAATTCCGTTATAGAAATACCAGTGATGCAAGTATACATAATTGATGGCGAAATTGTTGTGAAAACAAGCGGTGACCTCGGCGAATGCCTTCCCAAACTACACACCACCGTTATCGCGCGATAAGATACCTAAGTCTTTAGACAAGGAGCCGAAAGATAATATTTCAGAGTTTCGAACGCTTTATCTGACGAATTCGTACGTTAAACTTGAATCTGCTGTAATTTACATGTTCTTAGTCAAGGACGTGGTGGCGCGATGTTAATTACAACAGGGGGAATAATCTACCTCCACAATCATTGATACGTTCCGTTGGCTCGCGTATCCTTAATTATTTTATAATGTCTGTCTGGAGGTTTATATTCGAAATTGGACATAAAATACAAAGAATGACTCAGTTATAAGTTATTTTTCATGTTTATAGAAAGAAACAAAGAAAGAAAAGAAATTATAAGGAAAAATTGACAGACTGACTGAGATGTCAGCGTACGGCCGAAACCAATGGAACTAGGAACGTGAAATTTTACACACGTTTCCTTTTATGACGTATGCAAGCAATAAGAAAGGATTTTTGAAAATACATCCCCTAAAGGTGTACAACGGGAGATGAGAGTTTCTATAGAGAAAATTGAAATACGAAGGCACAGACTCACGCGAGAGTGCCGCGGCCAAAAACTAGTAGGTTTGCCTGAATAAGACTTCCTTATTAAACTTTTCTCTTAATGGTCTCTTATGGTCATTGGTCATTCATTGTTTATAGTCAGTTTAACCAACAAAATATTTGATGCAAACTGAATAAACTAAACGATACGCGACATCGAAAATGAACTAATCCAGTTTCACACAAACAATTTATATCAAACAAAATTGTTCAACGCAATGTGGTACATAAACCTTAACCTCCACTTGAATGATAAAAGCGTTAAACCAGCTTCAAGATGCGCATGTCGCCAGTGTGAGCGATTTTGATAGAACGCATTTTCGTAAAAGCCTTCTTGTGTTATCAACTAGTGTATTTACAAGTAGTTACTTCTGCTTGGTATGTTAAGATAGCTTTGTATCTCCGTATAACATTTGAATTACTAGATGTATGTACCTTTCAACCTTTCAATGTCGGTACAACATGCCAGGTAATAAGATAATATAAATTAAGTAATTTGACAGCCTCCGTGGCGCAGTGGGCGAGTAGCCAGCTGTGAAGCGAGAGGCCGCGGACAAATGTTTGTGTGGCCCACAGATATTTGTTTCAAGTCTGGGTGTTGTGAGACCGAAAGTCTCTCATAGTCTCTGACACCCACGATACAGGTTATACCTAGTGTGGGGTCAGAACTTGGCGTGTGACTGTTGGGTGTATTTATTTATTTAATTATATCGAAATTTTTTTTAAAGGTACGGAAGTCTTGCCTATGCACAGCAGTGGACGTCCTCTGGCGGATGATGATGACACGATATTTCTTATAACTTTCAATAGTTAGTGGTCGTGAATCATGACAAATTGGTGGGTTTATGGACTTCTGGTGAAGGAAATTATTTTTAATCTATATTTTATTTGAAAGATCTTTGCAGACGGTAATGTCGAGTTAAATTTCTTTAAAAACACGATTAGTAGGCGATAAATTAAGTTAGAGCCGATAAATTATAACCAAATAAAGCAATCAACATTTTTAAAGATTTTAAAAATAATACCTAGGTGAGGGTCATACTTATAGATAGAAAGCTGTTCAAATACCAAGCAGAAATAATGTGCAAGTTCTGTATTAACAGATGATTAGATACTCTAAACAGGATTACTAATCAAATAAACTTACCTCGAATGGGAATATAAAACCCATCCCATCTGTTCGCATAACCCAAAGAGTAAAAGGAAATTTCAAAGGTAGTTTAGCATAAAAGGAAGAAGTATAAAAGGAGCGCTGACACAAAAACTCAGCGGGTTCGTTTCCTATAAACCTTGAACGAGTTTGCCGACCTTACTATCGTGGAACTGTTGCTCGGCTGCCTTTTTAATACCCTGTTTAATATTATTTTAATAGCAATTATAAATTGCGTTTCAAAAACATGTACTTAATTATATCCTACATCATAAACGCAGCAAATAGAAACTATATCATAAAGGCCTGACTTTTTGTATTCGCAATCGATAATGTGTTTTTGGTCCGAAAAATTTCCATTTTATTTCTTTTTCAGTAAATTATGACGATTGTAAAACAGATTATAAGATACTGATTTCTTAAGTTTACGCGAATGTTATACATTGAAATAAAACTATAAACAGGATCAGTCTGACCCGTGACAACGAAGACTGCAAAGCCTTCGAAACGTCGGGAATAAAAATTAAAAACCAAATAGTGATAGAATCCGTAAAAATAGTTTTATTTCAAGAATATAAAATGATTGATCATGATCAGAAATATTATGGACAGTACTGCAGAACTTTTGTTTTCTTGGCCTACGAAAACCCACGCACAAACGGCCCACTTGATGGAAATGGCTACTGCCGCCCATATTGTAGTTTTATCAAATTGACCTATCCAAAGAATAAAGTTACATATGATAATGAATCGAAATTGCTTTCTTATTTTTCTGAGCTTATATTGACCTGTATACAGGTAATATTTTTTTTAAGCTGTCATAATTTAACTTGTTATTGTGTCATAACTTAAAAAAAAATACTAGTTAAATATAGGTTAATATAAGCTCAGAAAAATAAGAAAGCAATTTCGATTAATTAAGGGCGACTCGCACCACTATTACTAACCTACAGTTAGTCCTAACCTCAAGTTAAATTGAAAAAGAAATATATGAAGGACATGTACTAAATGTAATTACAGATAATATATGATGACATTTAATTGATTACATGGTAATGAATTAAATGTCCTTCATATATTTCTTTTTCTATTTAACTTGAGGTTAGGACTAACTGTAGGTTAGTAATAGTGGTGCAAGTCGCCCTAACATATGTATCTTTATTCTTTGGATAGGTCGAAATCCTTTCGTGACTGACGTAGGTACATACCTACACTTGTTCTATTTTCAAGGCCTATTTTACATCACTTATTATTGAGAGACTGCTTCGATGGCGTGGTTGTATTTCGGTACGACTATCGTCCTGAGGTATCGGGTTCGATCCCCAGGTCGAGCAAAGTGATATTGGATTTTTCCATATCAGCGCGGAGTCTGGAATTTGTGCCCGATATGGCGATAGGCTCGCCCCCTATCACATCTGGGACGGAACTAAGCTCGGCGAAATATGGGTGCTCTAGTTCGCTAGTGCACTTCTACCTACCCCTTCGGGGATACAGGCGTGAGCTTATGTGCATGTTATGTTATGTTATTATTTAGAGACGATACGGCGACTTTGTATTAAGCAAATGTAGGCGTAAAACGTCAATAGACATGCTCCATATTGCTCTTGTTATTTACACCATAAACAGCTTTCAAGGTAGAAAAACACTGCAACCTGCACTGTACCCTAATCGCCAGCCTTGTACCAGAAACGGAAACAAATATTACCCATTTTCTAAACAATTTCTTTGTAGAGCCTGTCAGTTACCAAATACAATCGATTGGAGAGTGGAAAGATACTTGTTTAGATTTCTGTCAATGTATATTCTAAAGCTGGCAATGTATATTCTACGGACGTAAAAAAAGATGGACGGAGCGCTAGGAACATTAAAAGTGAAGCAGGATTTTCGGTCCATTCGATCTATCGACACGTAATGGCGGCGACTGAGCGTGTTATGAATGTTAATATGTCTAGGGTACTTTGGTACAGGTGCGTGGCTTCTCTGTGGCGTTCGTTTAACTATAGGCGAGATGGTGTCCTTCTTTTTTTTACGTCCGTGGTATATTCGTACATTTTTAACTTCCTATAGACACTTAGCTTGTTACGACAGACAAATTTTAGGAAATTTAGATAATACTCTTCAAAATTAATATAGAGGTAGATATTGTTATAATTAACGTAGATATAGTAATAGTTAAACAACAACAAAATTGATTTTACGACCTCGATAGTATTAACAAATTGAGTAGTATAGGAACTTGAATAATTAATATACCTTTTGACCATGTTCTCTGTATAACACATAGAACACAGTTTATCATACACACACGAGAGATGAAACTAGAACGCCTCTAAACCTTGAATGCGCCGACTTCCAATGTGAAAATTAGCATGTGTGCTATCGGCGACACTATAAAAAAATATATATAACCGGACTTTAGAGACATCTGGAGGATATGAAAGGTTATTTGGATAAAAGATGACAAAGACAAATTTCTGGCACCATTACAAATGAATAAAGATTAAAAAATAAATATTAAATAAATACACCCACAGTCCTGATCCCACACTAGATATAACCTGTATCGTGGGTGTCAGAGACTACGAGAGACTTTCGGTCTCACAACACCCAGACTTGGAACAAATATCTGTGGGCCACACAAACATTTTTCTCAATGCGGGAATCGGACCCGCGGCATCTCGCTTCACAGCCGGCTACTCGCCCCCTGCGCCACGGAGGCTGTCATGCTGATTGTCCAAACAGGTTATCGACACCAAACAGCGGGTAAGAGTTATTGAATTAATGACACTATCTAATTAGGCAATAGATATTCAAGGCTACAGCTCGTTAATACAAACCGTGTATTTCGTAGATACGCGTTCGTATGTGAAGTTTAAATAGGATGTCGTAACTGAGCGTTGGTTATTCATTAGCACTTAGTCAAAGAGATTTAATATTACAAACTATAGAGAAGCTATCGAGCAAGTTTCCATACAAAAAAATATCTCAAACGTCAGTATCGCCATCTAACACATATTTATGTGAGGGCGCTTATTAAAATCTACAGCCTAGAATGTTCAAGAATTACCTAAGACAATTTATTGTCTTCAATATTACTCAGGCACAATTGCACGCGTATTTCAAATACGACCGAGTGACTTATGACCACGAGGTCACATCTTTTGGATCGCAAGTTTCACGCTGTTGTCTCGTCTATGTACTGTTCAATGTGCACTTAGCATTAAGATCGGTGGTGCGACTCATACGCGGTGCGCGTCGAGTGCTTTCTCAGGCCCCAAGGCTGCGACAACAGTTGCGAGAACTGACCGTCCATTATTGGTAACACGCCCACTAGGCAACAGTACCTTTTAGTTGATGCGAATCGGTATTGGCAAACTTAACTGCATGTGACGGAGGCGCCATGTTACTAGCAAATGCACAGCTATAAATATTTATAAATTTAATGAACGCTTTACTCTTCGTTACTACTAAATCGATTTTGAAAATAATTTCATTATTAGAAAGCTAGGTGGATACATTACCGTCGATATTTTTAGATCCAAGAACTCTATGGAAATCACGGAACTTTGGATAGCCCTTATGGTACTTTTTTTATAGCAAAGACTGGGAAACTAGCAAATGGATCACCTGATGGTAAGTGATCTCCACCGCCCAGACACCCAAGACATAAAAAGAATCATGGGTGCGTTGCCCACTTAAAAGGAGGGAATGGAAGAGGAGGGAAAAGGGATTTTCGGCAAATGCGCCACCGAAAATCTCCCTCACCAAACGAAACACGACACTAAGCTGCCAGCTTACGTTTTCTGTGAGACAGTGGTATCACACCGGTCGTGCCGGCCCATTTGTGCTGTAGACATAACTGTCTACAGCGTGGCTCTACCACTCACAAATACATGAATGATGAATTTACTTATTTCCCACAGGTAAAACAGTAGTGTTACCAAATTTGATTACACGTGTATCATTAAGCTATGCTCCAACGCTGCCAACATTAAAACAAAAGCCAATGCGTCATTAATGAAGAACACTTGGCTTAATCGTCACCTGAAAGAGGTGGCACATTAATGCAATGCAAACTACGAGTAGAAAATTATAGTTCGATATACGCATGGCACATCCAAGGCAACGTTAGATTACAAGCTAAACGTCTATTGTGTGGATACGAAACGATCACGAGCAAGCATTGCGTGCTCGAATTACGAAAGACAATATTTTGAGAAACGGATGGCTTCAAATAACATTGATTACTTATTCACGGACTATTTGATGTAGGTATTAGGATTTGTGTTTCTACAAGAACTGCACATTCTTCATATCAAATTGATTTTATATCAATATAATTAAAGTTTAACAAAAACTGAAAACCGACTTCAAAAACGAACACTTAAAAGTAAAAAATAACAATTTCTTACTCTCTTTGGAGTAGGTGCCTTTTCATTTAATCCGCTTCGGCCTCAGCATCGATTCCAAAGAGAGTAAGAAATTGATGATATTTTTTACTTTTAAGTGTTCGTTTTTGAAGTCGATTTTCAGTTTTTGTTAAACTGTAATTATTATTTATCTATAGTAGTGTAATATCGAAAGAATTATCCGCCAACTCCTAATAGTTAAGGAGTTGTATTTTCCATCATCAGCTCAGCAACCTGAGATGACGCGTACCAGACGCAAAGACCTGAATAGTTTTAGGAAATATATAAAACACTATGGGTCTCTATAAAATTTGCGGGCTGTTCTCGATTTATGTAGGATCCCATCATCAGATCCTGACTTGGTGCCAATGGGACTACCTCGGAAGTACACCCTTTTAAACAAAAAAAACTCGAATCGCCCCAGGCGTCTTCGAATAATCGGGAAACATACGTAAAAAAAGATTCCGACGTATTGTTAACCTCCTCCTTTCTTAAAGTCGGTTAAAAATTACTTAAGTACACGGTAGGTAATTTGTGTACTTCATGAAGACGCATGAATTGCGAGTCGCAATGCCCATACATACAAGTATACTTTCTTTAGATATTCAATCATACTACATATATGGGCTGTATATAAATAGTTAGGATATAATATGTATTACATAGAAGTATTGTAATATACAACAAAATAGGGTTTGAAATTAAAAAAGCGCTCACCTTCGTAATATAACACACTACAACATAGCTTGTATTGTCTGGAGAATAAAATGTTTATCTTAAACATTTTACGAGCATTATGTTTAGTCTTATCAACTGAAACAATACGAGAACGTATACCATTGTCCTCGTGTAATATGTAACAATGTGCTATGAGCAACCGTAACCACACAATCAAGAATCATCTGCCATCGTATGCCAATGTTTAACTTTCTGCCTGTTATCCTGGCCTCATGCCAGGGTCCGTATTCCTACTTAACGCTTCTACTTCGACTGGTCCCAAGTATTCGCCATAGTGAGACCATTGGCTCTTATATCTTCCAGCCAGTCCAGTAACGTCTAGCCAGCGTTTTTTTGACCGTCCACGGGGATGCACCCCTGGTACAATCTGATCCAGACACTTGCGGTCGAAGAACTCTCGGGGTTTCTTTAAAACTTAACCATCCCATCTCAAACGACTTTCCTACAGTTTATCTGCATCGTCGGGGACGCCTTGGCTACCATTCTATTCACCTGCTTATTCCATCATATCATCAACAACAAAATTTGCTAATTTAAAAATATTGCAATGTAACAAAGAATTTTATTTAAAAACGCTATAAAGCGAATTAACCAACTAGTTCATTAATGAAATTAAAGCCAAACAAACGTTACACAAGCGCTTAAAGTAATGAAAGCGCTTCTATAAATTAGTAGGTATTAGTAGATTATTTTCTTCCAAAGCATAGTTTAAACATTCTGTTTGAGACAATGGTTAATAAAATTATGCATCATTCTGAAAAGAAAATGCGGTATAGGAATGTAGCAGTTTTTCATGTACATCGACTAGAGTGAATATCATACACAATATCGCCATACCAAACAATATTCAGTGAATCTTAAAATATTACTGCAGCCAACTAGCTCCGAGATGCATCAGTAACAGGATCCTGACAGTCATAAAACCTGAATTTTAACACATTTGTTTAAACTAAATGATGTCTTTGTACTGGAATAAACATGATCGTTGGCGGTTTTTTTTTGTGTAGGATTAAGAACTATGGATTTAGAAATGTCGTAGCCACAGCTGCCACGATACGCGTGACATGAAGCAATAATATTGAAACTGAAATTTGTGTTGATAATCCAATACTTATTCTATATCTATTGAAAGTGTATTCAAGATGGTTATTTCTGAAATGTATATAAATATCTATCTTAATAATAATAAAATAATAATATTAGCCCTGTAATATTACTGTCCCACTGCTGAGCACGGACCTCCTCTACTAATGAAAGGGGTTAGGCCTTAGTCTACCACGCTGGCCTTATGCGGGTTGGTAGACTTCACATACCTTCGAATTTCTTGTGGAGAAATCCTCGGGTATGCAGGTTTCCTCACGATGTTTTTCTTCACCGTTATAGCAAGCGATATTTCACAATGAAAACACACTTAACATAGAAAAGTCAGAGGTGTATGCTCCTTTTTGGGGTTGGTTTCGAACCTTCGACACTCGTCTCGGCAGTCCGTATCATTCCCAACTGAGCTATCGCTGCTTAAATATCTATCTTAAATCCTTTTAAATATAATTTTTAGAACTTGTTGATTGATATCATAAGTAAGAATAATCCAAACTATATACAAGTTACATTTACCATGGAATTAGAAATTACATCAAATACATAATTGCTAAATCAATAAATAACTTCCAACATTTATACACGATATAGACTTGACACTAAAATAAAGTCTTGTGGCGTGGGTATCACGAAGAGGCCGCGGGTTCGATCCCCGTACCGAGACAAATGTTTTTGTGAAACTGAAAGTCTCTCATAGCTCCTGAGACCCATGACACAAGACTCGATCTTAGTGTGGAGTTAGAACTGTGTGTGACTGTTGGGTGATATTTGTTTTTCAGTAAAGGTCTTGTTTACAACTTAATTAAGTATATTTTTTTATAAGTCGGTATTATAACACCAGATAATTCTACTTGTTTTTAGGCTACACTTTCCCAAGTCTACGAATCTGAGACCTAGAGATAATGGGCTGTATTTTTAGCTGAGCAAATGGTTAAGAATAACCTGCCACTTTTTTCCTTGCGTTACATTGTTTAAAAATGAAAGGGACAACCTATGGTATAAAGATAAGCAGCGCTTACATATTTTTATAAGTAGGCATTGTCAGAGACTATTTACGTTATGTTATATTACACCAGCTTTACCATATAAAGACATTTTCCTTTATTTTGCGTAGACTGGAGTCTAGCCAAGTTCCGCAGTAAACCCCTGTTACACGACATTTAAACAGGAAGTTGTTGTTCGGTTTCCGCAGTTAGGACATCAACCGTTACCAAAACATGGCGGAGCCCACCTGCATAAGCAGCTCTTAAAATAGGTACTTTGAGCGTATTACGTGTTTCAAACAATCTATTTCAAATTTTACAGGGTGCTTCATAAAGTTGATATCAATAATAACTACACTTCAAGAGAGGATGGCTAGGAATCTAGCGGTTCAGTTTAAAATTTCGTAAGACTCAGTTTTTGAATAATGGAAACTTGAATTTGTGACTATTTTTTTGGTTAGCTGCATTACATTTGCAAACCATCTATACCTACCTACCTACCTAAACCTATAGGGTAATTCCTAGCCATTCCTATGCTAATTGCGACGATTTACGGGTTGTATTCCGAATTTAAAATCCCCATGCTAATAACTGATTAAAAAAAGTTATTTTTTTTAACGATTTAAAGCGTTCTTGGTACCAACTTTATGAAACACAGGAACTGATGCTTGTTAAGCGTATACAGGCTTTAATTACTTAGAAATTGCTAATTAAGAGTACAAAAATGCGATAATAAGTGTAATAATAGTGTGAGCAACATCAAGATAAAACAATTCAAACTTCACGTCAGCTGGCAATGACGACAGGCCGTGGAGCATTTCGCTTTATTAGGAAGCCACGTATTAAAGCACCTCGGTGTGCCCACGTGGCTCCGCTCTGCTGATTGCTCTACCAAATGTGTGAACAATTTCAGATAGGAGATATTAGGAGTATACGTGTAGATGTAATTATGTTGTGTAAGTATATTGTGTATACCTCTGCCATGATAATCGAGTTAGCAGAAAGTCCGAAAACAAGATTTCGAGAAAATGGCGATTAAAATTTAACTTCGCGATTTCAATAACTCATTTTTGTAGAAAAACTATTGGAAGGATCTTCATGTTGCATATTACCAATAGAAAATTTTAAAAAATGTTTAAGGAATTGAAATGAAAGGTATTTAAAGATAATGGTAATTTCGTGACATACAGCCCCCTCGATTACCACGGCAGACCTGTATATTAATACCATTGTCAACCCAGTGTGTATGAACAGCATATGTTGCCAAATAGCCACGTATGAGCAAGTGTCTGTATTACATAACACCATTTCAGAGACACAATCCACAAAACATAAATCAAACAAATCGTTTACTGTTACATCGATATTTTTAATTTCATCGTAATTTTATGGAAGATCAATACATGGTGACAAATAATTACCGAAATCAAATGACTTTTTACACTTCAACTTTCAATGCTATAGGCACTCGATACAATAGATCTATACGTGAACATTTTAGTAATAACGCACATATATAAAAAGACGAGTTTTCGCAAATACACATAACCGTCACACTAATGTTTATAATATCCAAAATGGCTTTAAAATGTTCACATTAGAACGTCCACGTTGTGAAGATGAACAAGTGAAGCAACTGGAATGAAGTACGCGGATAAAGAAGCTGACAATGAATCTCCTAATTACCGGGAACACGACCACTCTATACTTATTTACAATCACTGTAACGTAGAATACATATCGGAAAATCTTATTTCAAATACAATCGTCGAAAGAAATTATGCCTTCACTATCCACGTGACTATCGTACGCGTTAACGCACATGACATCGTGAGCGGTTCCAACATTATTCGAAAATGTCAAACAATGTCCAAATGGTGAATGCCGTTTACTTACAAGATACGAAAATCCCTTAATAACTAGTCGGCGTGTTATAGGCGACAGCATACGCAACTCTGAAGAAAAACTGCCGACAACAATGACTGGAAAGTAACATGAGAAACGTTGCATTCAATTTACTATCAAGTTTCAGAAAAATGCTTTCACATAAACGTCGTTTATTTTTCGAAACGCGCAAATTAATCATTTACCTAATTACACTACAAGCTAATTCCTAAAGCGTTAAGACACCAAGCTATCCTTACATTGCCACTTCAATAACTTCAAGCATATTTAAGTTATAAAGACGAAGTGACTAGCTACTTCACAGAGGCTGAACGATTTTATGCATAGTTCGACACCTAGTTTATAGTATCACTTAGTAAAAACGGTGCAAATGTTAATACTGACTAATTAGTGTGGCAGCAGTACAGAACAAGGCAATAAAACAAAGGTATCAAAAAGGATCGTAGTCTTAAAAACTGCTATGAAATTATTTACACACAAGAACCACATCCAAAATGAAGATAAATATGGCACCAAAACAATCATATGAAAAAAACTATAAATAACAAGGACAATCCACCAATGAGGACATTGTTAACAATAATCCTTAGTGCTTAATTAAGAATTAATAGGTATATAGGTAACTTTAATCTTTCATCAAAAGATAGCTCAGTAGTTACTAGTGTACTAATCAGAAGTGATGGACGATAAAGTGAGATGATTACATAGACTCATGTACAAATTTGATATGACACTTACACCTCATTTAAATTTGAATGTAAAGTTACATAGGGTCAATCAAAACAAAGTGTACATGCCGCCCTGATGCTCATCAGCTATTAAAATGCACAATACATGGAGCTGTTAAGTATCCTTTCATCATACCAACCTAACAACTATTACCACAGACTCTCACAATTTCCACAATGTAAAATGCACTACAATTTACTAGATATTTTATTTGTACAGCCTGAATTCAAAGTCCTACATCTAATAGCTAACAAACTTTATAATAAATGTTGCCAATTTAACTCCATTGTTATATCATCACACACTCCAGAGAATGGTGGGATTTATATGACAGAACTCTTAATATGATGATATTGTGTCTCTTTACACTTACTTATTGAAAACATCAGTCTCAATGACAAGATATAGCCATAGAGGCATAATAATGATTTACCACTAGGATTTTTTTCAAACACATTCCTATTATGATTGAAAACAATGTCTCATATACAAAAACTCTCTCTTGATACAATTTGTGCTGCATTCAAAGATTGCAGTGTTAAAAACTATACAGATTAAATATGGCTGAAAGATTGCTCTCAATGCAAATGGGAATATGTTCAAAATGAACACGTTAATATTGCTTTTGTGGAACTGATGCTAACAATAAGCCCCCGGTGACTGTCACAGTTCAGGTGATCTCTATAGAATATACTCTCATGCTAGTGTTTGGATTCACAGTAAAGTAACTACACTTAAATCTACAAAATAAGGAACTAATATGATTACACTTAAATCCAAATAAATCCTCACATCAGATCACAAACACATAGGTCAAATTGCACGTGTGAACACAACTATGTGTATACAAATACAATAAATTAATCTCTTCATATAAATTGATGCAGCTATAGTTCCTTACATAATTAAAAAATATCAACTGATACAACAACGTTAACTATAAACAAAAACCTATAGTCACATAATAAAAACCTACATTATAAACAACATTCCATTGATAAATACATGATTTTTAAGGTATTTCATAAATATCGCACCAGTGACAGAAATTGATCCTAAGTTCATGGTTTGGTGATGTTGATAAGCGATAAGATAAAAATATTAATCGAGAAATTTGATCGTGAAGAAAATCTTACAAAGCAACCATAGTATCATGATCACTATACTTATTACAAAATTGTATTGTTGATTTTGTAAAAACAATAAAAAATATTATATAATAAAGCTTACCACATCCCAATGCTATTGTCAATGGCAAACTACCACATACCAAAATGAACAATTGGGTTGAACATTGAGTGCTCAGTGTGATGTGACGGGCGAAGGCACGGGGGCAGCGTCGCCCGCCCTCGGCCTCTCGGCCCGCCGGTACTCGACTCCAGAGGGCACTAAGCAAATGAACGCCACCGAAATATCGGAAATAGTTGTACAACCACGTCGGGCGCACTCGAGCCGCACGGTGCGGCCCTGCGGCGCGCCGGCCCGGTCGCGCTCCAGCGTCCACACACCCGGGCCGCGGCGCTTCCACGACCACTGTCACGGAACATTCACTGATACAAAACACCCGGTAGCGGGGACGTCCGCTCGCAGGCACCAGCTGTGCGCTCAGAACTCGGCGAACTCCTTGGCGCACTTCTCCGTCGATGAGATACGTAACGCCTCCTCCTCGTAGTCGTCGAAGTTGCTCGTGTCGCCGGGGCCCTTGCACCGCGGGATGAACGGCGCCTCGATCTTCTTCTGGAAGACGGCTATCCAGTCGGTGCTCGCGAACCATTTGTGACCCTTTATGTCGTTCACGCCGGCCTTCAGGTTGCCGTAGCGCTTGGTCAGGTCTACCTGCAGCAGGTTGCGCAGCAGGTCCTTCAGATCGGAGCCGAAATGCGAGGGGAACCGGACCTTGCCCGACACGATCTTCTCATAGATCTGTATGGGCTGGTCGGCGAAGAACGGCGGGTAACCTGCCGCCATCTCGTACACTAACACACCCAGCGCCCACCAGTCCACAGCCTTGTTGTAGCCCTTCGAGAGGATGATCTCCGGCGCGAGGTACTCGGGCGTGCCGCACAACGTCCACGTACGGCCCTTGACGCGCTTCGCGAACCCGAAGTCAGTCACTTTGAGGTAACCTTGGGAGTCGATCAGCAGGTTTTCAGGTTTGAGATCGCGGTAGATAAGGTCCAAGTAGTGGAGATACTCAAACGCGAGGACTATTTGCGCCGCATAGAAACGAGAGTGCGGCTCTGAGAATCGACCCACCTTGCGTAGATGCGAGAACATCTCGCCTCCGGGCACGTACTCCAGCACCATGTACAGGTTAGAGTTGTCCTTAAAGTGGAACTTGAGGCTCACCAGGAACGGGAAGTTGATCGCCTGCAGGATCCGCTTCTCATTGAGCGTGTGCTCGACCTGTTTCAGTTTCACCACTTTCTGTTTGTCTAATATTTTCATGGCATAATATTCTTTAGTGGGTTTATGCTGTACTATCATGACTCGCCCGAACGAGCCGGTACCTAAGGTTTTTATTCGCTCGAAATCGTTCAGTCCGGCGGTGTTGGTAGGATTCTTCTTCCATTTTTCCTCAAAGTCCTCTTTGGCCTGATCGAGGAACTCCTTGACGCTTTCGGCGGCGTCCACCTTCTTGTTGGCGGTGGCAGCATTGTTGCCCATGGCGCACAACACAAACCAGTCCGACACCCTAGATTCGCCGTTATTAGAGGCCGCCTTGCTGCACTAATCGATGCCTGCTGTGCGACCGCGTAAGAAACGGGGCAGGTCAACACAGACCGATTTGGAACACGTACATTCTTAATTTCTACAACACGATCACACGTCACGAAACACAATCGACAGAGGCACACATTGACACGATTATTTTGATTGCAAGATCCCACAAAAAATACTTTGTCACATTCACAAGAATAAAATGGCTTCCACAGCCAGACTCGATCGACAGAGCGAGACCGAGCGAACTATTCGCGCACGGGTGGCGGTCAATTAAAAAATGTTGCCAATTATTTACTTTAATTCTACTACGAACTTATAAATTCTACCATCTATTACTATTTTTTTTTATTTAGGCACAATATCCGTAGCTTCTCATACAAAAAATAATAACATAAGCTCACGCCTGTCTCTCCAAAGAGGTAGACAGATGCGCACTAGCGTCGCTAGTCTAGCGAATTGGAACACCCACATTTCGCTGAGCTTAGTTCCGTCCCAGATGTGATAGAGGGCGAGCTTATCGCCATATCGCGCACAAATTCCAGATTCCGGGCTGATACGAAAAAATCCAATATCACTTTGCCCGTACCCGGGGATTGAACCCGAAGTAAGTAATTAGTGTCAGTACATTTAATAAATGTTTTATACATAACAGTTATGAAATAATACTTGTTTTTTTTTTCTTGAAATCAATGAAATGCCATGCAAAATAATTTGTATATTTATTCTTAGGCTAAGAACTTAACCATAACATGAATTCCGCGTCCCACAAAGCATTATGAATTGAGCAGATACATCCCTCATACACTTTTATTATAATACATATTAGATCTGCATATTATAATAAAATAAATAACTATAACTCGGTCATTATCGACATATTGATACAGTACTGGAATTTGCGCTTTAGCAAAAGTCAGTTAAAACAAGCTGGCATAATATTGGTGACCACTAAAAAGTTTATGTAGTACCTATAAGTTTATGATTAAAATCAATTGCATCATGGTTTTCGATGTAGAAAAGAGAAGTACTGGCAAAAGATCATTATAGATCATCCTGAACATTTAGCAATGAAAAAAAAATACATTATACACCATCATCATCATCATCATCATCAGCCATAGGACGTCCACTGCTGAACATAGGCCTCCCCCAAAGATTTCCAGATCGACCTGTTGGAAGCGGCCTGCATCCAGCGACATTATACATTTCATTTATTTAGTCTAAGATTTCATTACATTTTATTAAAAATTCTAGAGTAATAAAGAGGTTCCACTGACATCTTTCGGAACTAGGTTAACCAAAAATGAGACACAGGCTAAGGACACAGGTTAACCACCAATCTCATTGCACCTGCCTACATAGTTTTAATTAAAATAAGTGAAGAGTGATGACAAAGAAACTCTTTCGTTGTGTTTCAATACAGGCGTAAATAAATAAATTATTGGCTCTTGTCGTACAAGAGAAAGGTAATAATATTTTTAAAATACCATTTTTTGAGTTGGCGAGCTACGCTGTAGACTGTAGCGTCTACAGCACGAATGATCCGGCTCGACCTGTTTGATACCACTATTTCACGGAAAACCGACGTAAAGTAGCAGTTAGCTTTTGTGTCTCGTTAATAAAATGAAGTTTCCTGTGAGCCACCTTCCCCAATCCCTATTTCTCTACTTTTATGTTGGCATGCACTCATATTTATTTTTATATCTTGTATGTCTATGAGGGGTGGAGATCATTAGACCTGCTCATTTGCCAGTCTCTGCAATAAAAAAAACCTAACCAATTTACGCGTTCCAAATATCAAGTTACCTTTTCGACGACTTAAATGTATGTATGACAATATTAATATTATTAGCCGAAATCGCTAGATGGCTGTTCAAGGTAATTACTTTATTACATGGACTTCCAAAAAGTACCATGTATAATTATTTTTTTCATCTGGCAACTCAGACAAAATAAGTTTTATCATAATGCTGATAGATGGCACCACATGGCACATACATTCTACAATCTACAGTTTGAGAGATTCATATTATTTTATTGTTTATTATTTTTTTCTTATATGTTATTCCAATACAATCATAAAATTTAAATAATAAAACAGTTATAACAAAACACAAAATCAATAAGTTGGTTCACTGCGAGCATTTTTGAAACAGGTAGCCTGCGAGGGTTCCGTAAGATAACATAATATTATCATATACTCGTACATACATATAAAGCATTTACATATGTCATTTTGCAGGCATCGAATACGAGGGCCTGTACCGCTTGTAGAACTTAGAATACCTACCTGTTTGATAATAGTAGGCAGGATGTGTGTACACTCTGCTTATTATAAATAAAAGAAAAAAAAATTATGCACAAGACGTGGTCCAATATCCAGCACATAGTATATAGATACAAACCTCCGTAGGTATTTTCTATTGAGGTTAGGCCTCCTTTCCTATTATATCTGGGACGGAAATAACTTCGGCGAGGTGCGTGTGCCTGGTGGTACTAGTTCGCTAGTTCACCTCTGTTTACCCTCTACTACCCTTTGAGGATACAGGCGTATGCTTATGTATGTAACTCAATTTAATAATACCTAACTACTTCTCCTTGATCTAGTGGCAGCGTATATGGTTGTGAACCGGGAGGTCTTGGGTTCGATTCCCATGTCGGACGATATGTTTTCCTTTGATGGGATTTGATGGGACTAGATGGGGGTTGACGTCAGGCAGGCAGCTGGTCATAAAAATTAAGTAAGATAATAGTAAAATTAATATTCACTGCGGCGCAACACACTTCTGTTTGAAAAAAGTTTGTTGAAAAAAGATGGGATAAAAGCAGGTGGAAAGAAATACCTAACTCACAGACGTATGAAAAAGATGAACACCATCTCGCCTATAGTTAATCGGGCGCCACAGAGAAACCACGCGACTGTACAAAAGTGCCCTACGCACACATTAACACTCATAATACGTTCTTGCCGCCATTACGTGTCGATAAATTGAATGGGCCGAAAATCCTGCTTCACTTTCAATGTTCCTAGCGCTCCACCCATTTTTTTTACTTCCGTGACCTAATTATACTTACTGTTTAATGTCTTTGGATTCAAAGCCGCTTCTCCCGCACTAAAACATTGCACAAAATATGTATTTTTTTAAATATGGTTCATTGTTCTTCGAGCAGCAGACAGCTAAAATCGTTGTTTTTCGTATGTGTTTTGTGTAATGTTTGGAGTAAAACTAGTGCAGGAGACGCGCCTTAATTTAAATAAAATATAAACAAAAAGCCTTATCAACAGAATATTTCCACAATAATGCGCGAGGGTACACTTAATTATTATTATAATTAGTACGCAAACAACCTTGTCGAGAACGCCGCGTAGCAACTAGCAACCAAACAACTCAGGTAGTAGTTAGGTACCTGTTAGCTCAGAATAAGCTGTAGTACTAGGTACATACCAATATATACTTTTTATTATATATTTTTTTTTTTTTTTTATAGCAGAGACTGGCAAACGAACAGATGGGTCACCTGATGGTAAGTGATCTCCACCGCCCATAGAAACCCAAGACACAATAAGAATCATGGGTGCGTTGCCAACCTAAAAAGAGGACATGGAAGGGGAGGGAATAGGGATTGGGAAAGAGGGGGGGAATGGGCCACCGGAAATCTCACTCACCGAACGAAACGCGACAGCAAGCTGCCACTTTACGTCGGTTTCCTGTGAGACAGTGGTATTCAACCGGTCGAGCCGGCCCATTCGTGCTGTAGACGTTACTGTCTACAGCGTGGCTCTACCACTCATGACTCATACAATAAATAACTTTCAAAGTTACGACGCAAATTGCCATTCAACATAGTATTGGGACCCAGGATAAAGTTTTCTCAACACACAGTACGTCACAGCAAAAGGTATATTAGCTTTAAACAGTATTATTGTATACCACGGACGTAAAATAAAAGATGGACGGAGCGCCAGGAACATTGGAAGTGAAGCAGGGTTTTCGGCTCATTCGATCAGTCGCTGCTATTACGTGTCGATAGATCGAATGGGCCGAAAACCCTTCAATGTTCTTAGCGATCCGTCCATCCTTTTTTTTACGTCCGAGTCATACATATGTATAGTATAGCTTTATGGCGCGTACACACCGGGGCGAACAAAGGCGAACGAATCATGCCTGTTTCATTCACACAACAGCGAAAGTTTGTTTGTGTGAACGCAACAGGTACAGATTCTTTCGCCTTCGTTCGGCCGGTGTGTACGCGCCATTAGAATGTTCAGATACGACTACAGAGTACAGACATTAGTGTTGCCAGATCTATTGTGTGAAATATCGGAACACAAGGGTAAAATGATCGGGACATAGGTTTTCAAATCGGGACGTTACCGGCCGGTTATTATAACAAAGAAATCAAACTATGATAAGTTTTTTTAAAGTTTAACTAAATTTATGATCGAATCTCAACATTGGCGAAGTTTTAATGCATTTTTTAATCGCAGTTACCCCATCGGCGGGGGTTTATGAAGCCCCCCCCACAATTGGAGATGGGCCGCAATGCGGCGCCGCACAGGGACGGTTCCGGCTGAAGCCTGGGCGCTTTTCGCCTAGGGAAACCGCGGCCGTCCCTAAAGCGCCGAAGAGGGCCACCGCGGGGTTTTTAGTCGGTATTGCCAGTGTAGGGTATACATAGAGTTAGAGACTCGACCCAGTGTCGCCCGGATGGTTTCCATCTCTCCTGGGCATTATGGCTCTGGGTCGTAAGACCGGTGACACCGACATAACCGTCACGTCTTCCCCAGGCGTGGCGGTAGTGTTAAAACACTTTTCCCCATGATAACAAAAAAAAGTTATATACATCACATTTAGAGAATTCAATCCCGGGATTGAGTTCATACTTCAATTCTACCCACACTTAAAATATGCCCAGCCTAGTACAAAGATTGCACCGTTCTTAGAGCAGTCGTCATCGCAAAAAGCCTCTCGGTACCAGGTGTGACGTAAACCATGGTCGAGATCCTGGGAGCCTAGCTTGCAGAAGCCAACTTTTAGGAGATGATCTCACAAAAGGAGAGTGCCGAGAGAGATCGGGAACAATCCAATCCTTGATTCTCTGATTTTTTTATTTGATCCCTCCAGCCACCAGAGGGTGCATTGGAGGCGTGACTGACCCTCGCTTCCCACTTTGTGGTTGGCGGCGTTTGAAAATTTTTATCTCGATATCGCCTGCCAGTCGTAAGCTTTGACTTATAGGGGCTAACGGAGATCCTAGCAGGTGGCTGTTATAGCGCCAACAAGATGAACAGCAGTGCAGGTGAACCGCCTTGTTCTGTCCTACCACCACCTTTTATAGCGGTATTATTATAATATTACTACGTTTTTTTGTACGGGAATCAGTACAAGACATCTTGTACTGATTACCGTATAAAAAATAAAAATAATAATAATAATATTACTAGGTTTTTTTTGGACGGGAATCAGTACAAGACAATAATAATATTACTATAAGAGGTGGTGGTAACCCCCTAGGAATGTCGCTTGAAAGGTATTGTCATATTTTGAGCAAACCATGGGAGCAGTTGGTCGCAAGTTTCTGGACCAATCATGCCAGGGGTGCGGTCCCGTGGACGGCCCAAGAAGGGGCGGCTTATTGTTTTGGTATAAGGTATAAAAGCCAGTGGTTTAATTATCACCTCCTTGGTCTTGTGGCAACATATATGGGCTGTGGACCTGGAGGTCCTGAATTTTCTCATTTAATTTGCCCGGGACTGGATTCCTCAGAGAGGGTTCACGTCAGGCAAGCAGCCTGTCGTAAAAACTAACCCAAATCCTGTCTGTAACATATAGAAAAAGTGTGTTGCGCCGACCCCTCATTAAGGTGGGCATCATAAGGGCAGGTAGAAGAAGAAGAAGATTTCATTGTGGTGGATGATCAAGACCGGGAGAAGTGGAAACGTTTACACAAAACAACCATTTAGATGGCAGAGCGGGACACTTTTTTTATCCACGGAGAAAAATCAACTCTTTACGGATATCTCCCAACCTAGGGCCAGTGGGATGGTTATGCCCGACTCGTCGGCCTTCCGCTCTAGTCCACAGTGAGTGTGGATTAGGACGGGTCCCTAACCAAAATACCTACACCGACACTACCTACTAAAAAACCTCGGTTGCCTTATTCAACGCAAGTGAGATGGTTCTGGAGGATGCGGAGTAACCTCTGGATTGCTGATGGAACAGACTCTGCACGTTTCCTTTCAGCCCGTCTCTTTGGGGCGGAAGCCCCACATATTTATGCCGCCTTTGGTAAGTACGATAAGAAGATGTTTTCGTCCGCCGAGTTGTACATCACAGAGGTTGCATCAATGTAATATACAAATGCCACACATTCCCCGCTGGACCCCAATCCGCAGGACTGAAGGCGCCAGTCAACGACCAGGCGCCTCTCTTCTTGTTTGGCGACTGGAATCCAAGCATTCCCGATCCCGTCCAGCGCTCTCATTTTTCAACATAACACGTTCACAGAGGAGGTCATACCGCGCCACGACCTCCGACTACCGACCTACTACTACTAGCTACTACTGCCGGCAGAGAAAGGCCGTTACCGGCTACAGTTCTGAGAGCGCTGCGTTCTTCATCCCAGGCTGGACACACTTTGAGAGTGTGCTGGGATGTATCCTCGGGGCAGTTGCTGCAATGGTGGCACACGACGAATTTTGAGAGAAAGGGCCTCTCTCCGCAGTACTGTCGAGCCTTTATATCCTCGAAGCCTGCCTTAACCCGCGATGAGACGCCTCCTCACGCCAGAAGAAAGCTGACAAAAGAAGAGCGCGAGATTTGACTCTAAAACTCGTCTTATTTTTTCCCGTTGATTGCCTGCTAGCATTAAAGCTGCCATATACCGTTCCCTTTCTTGCTAATCTAAGCCCTATCCCATTTACCTGCCTGCTTTTTTCTAAATTGATAGCGTTATAACATAAATTATTATTTAAATTGAGATTGAGACCTTGATTGTTGTAACCAATAAAGATTTTATTTTATTTATTTATTTTAACAAAAAATAATTAGCACTTAGCTTATGCAAACGGACAGCTGAATTGAAATATAGTTTAACATACAACCGTAATATTTACAACTTTGTCGGTAAACTAGTATGAGCGACTGTTAAAATTTTCTATTAAAGTACATGCTAAGAAGGATAGTCAGAAATCGGGACATTCGGCGTCCCGATCAAGGGTAAATCGGGACGGGTCACCAGACCCCTGGAAATCGGGACGTCCCGCGCAAATCGGGACATCTGGCAACACTAACAGACATACATAGGCTACAGAGTACAGTGTACAGAGAGTAGGTACAGACTAGGACTAGACTACATGGTACATATGGGGTAGGTTCTATTCAAAATTATTTGGTGTGATGTGGCCGGAACTCACCACTAGGCTTTTTTAAATGTATCTTTTCTTGTTTATGAAGATTGTTTTACCCATGTACCTTTTATTTTCACACGGATCTGTATAATAAACACGAAAATAGGTCGCAAAGCCGCTTACATCCAGTTCAAAAACAAAATCAACCTTGATGTTGGTACTTCGGTCGGCAGGTCGCGTCATCATTCGTGTTCTCATTATGAATGACATGTTGGTATATTGTCGATTACTCGATTCATCTTGCATCTCTTTTGTTTACGCTGTTTTAGTGAGAGAGCGAACAATATCAGAGAAGTACAACATAGTCCCTCTCTCTACCTGAGTTGTAGATTTGTAGTTTTGCAATTCAATGATACCTATTTAGAAATTATTATTCTATTGTAAATAATGCTGATTGTAACAAAATACGTACATAAGTAGGTATACTGGTAATGAATATCAGACGCCATTACGCTAGTCGTCATTCGTCAGTAATAAAATTAAATGATTCATAAAGTCAAAAGTGTCTTTTTTCACGTTGATATTTTATGTCTGTAGGTAAAATGTATGTAGTACCTTACCGCTACCGAAATCTATTTCTACACTATCTTTAATAGAAGCGACGTTAGTCACATGCAAAATAGCCTAGTAGTTAGTAATTATATTTGTAAAAAATAATATTATGTACGTAGGTAGGTACTTTAGGTTTATTGAAGTTTATAATTCTGTTATAGCTTGACAATTTTATTTGTGCATGTTGGCGAGTTGCCGCACCGCTTCAAAATAAATAAACCTATATCAAATCCGCGCTCGTTTGAAATACCTAATTATTTCTTTATAATAAAACTAAATTGGTTTCCGTATTTTGCCGCATGCACTGTTTACTACGTTAAACAAGGTTGGTGTTTAATCTTAAAACTTTACATTTCGATACACTAGATGGCACCACCTGTATTAAATATACATACGATTTTTGTGATAGGTAAACTTTCATCGTGATACAATTTCAAACTATGATTACAAATACATAAAATATTACGTAATGCTCTTTAAAAGTATTAAATATACATAAATAATGTTATGCAATGAATCCGTGCAATGAATGCATTAAAAATATTCCATCCAATATCTATGCATTTCAAACAAGACGCTTGCCGTTCACTTTTATACAGATCGTCATAGATAAAGCAATGTAAAATAACCAGTTATCTTTTTTAAATATGATTTTTATTGCATTAACCTACTGGTATTTCGTTATAATTACCCAATGACCACTTCATGTAGGTAAAAACGACAAATTTAAGACACTAGACAATTTCTATAGAATGTGTAGACGCCATTATCACAAAATAGATACACTTATTGGTGATGCGCCTAGATTTAACAGACACGCCTAGACAACCTCCGTGGCGCAGCGGGTGAGTAGCCGGCTGTGAGGCAAGAGGCCGCGGGTTCGATTCCCGCATTGAGACAAATGTTTGTGTGGCCCACAAATATTTGTTTCAACCTGGGTGTTGTGAGACCGAAAGTCTCTCATAGTACTCATCACGATACAGGTTATACCTAGTGTGGGGTCAGTGCTAGGTGTTTGACTGTCGGATGTATTTATTTATTTATTTATTTACACAATATGCCCCTTACTTATAAAAATATTTAAACGCTGCTTATCTTTATACCATAGGTTGTCCCTTTCATTTTTAAACAATGTAACGCAAGGAAAAAAGTGACAGGTTATTCGTAACCATTTGCTCAGCTGTTTTAAGTAAGGCCTTATATTATTACAGTATTAGCACGCCTATGTCTCTATATTATATATATTATAGAGACAAGCAGGTAATATGGATTTTCACTAGACAGTCTTGAAATAACTTTATCGTCCGGAGTGGATACAGATCAATCTATTCATAAAGCAGGTACTTACAGAATGACGAATAGACTTACTTTTAGAATAGTCAATAAATACTATTGCCGTAAATTAAGTACGTAAAGGGTACAGCGTACAGCTGATTCTAATGAGACAATATTAATGTGTCAGCTTAGAGTTGTGTCAGTATGTCGCGGTCGCAACCTAACCATGTCTAAGAACAAGGACAAGGTGGCCCTTAAACGTAAGAAACACTATTAAAATATGAACTCTAAGCTAAACGAGATGTAGTTGAATATTGAATGTCATTACGTCTAATCATGCGAGAGAATAGAATCGTAGAAAATAAGCGATAAGGCGCGTTGGTAACAAAACAATGACATTGATGGCCCCTTCAATTTAATTAAGATTGCCACACACTCGTTAATAAAGCGAGAGAATTAATTCATTAAAATGCACTTAAACTGAACATACCCCTCTTTGTTCAATCCAATCTCTTCATAATTAAATTTGAAGAGATATAATACTGAAAACATTAGATTGCCTCTAATTGAGTCTTATGTTGTCTCTGGGATAGAGTGCTAATAATATAGAGTGACAAATAGAAGATAAGGAAGTCTTGTCTAATTAGTGGAACTCGGAATAGTATGATCAAAGGTAAACTAAGCGTGAGGGTAGACGGACTTTTGGCCAAAAACTATGCGAACATCGTAAAAAAAAAAAGATGGGCGGAGCGCTAGGAACATTGAAAGAGAAGCAGGGTTTTCGACCAATTCGATCTATCGACACGTGATGGCGTGTGTGTGCGTATGGCACTTTTGCACAGATGCGTTTGTGTGCGTGGCTTCTCTGTGGCGTCCGTTTAACTATAAGCAAGATCGTGTCCTTTTTCTTTACGTCCGTTTGCCCTATATAGGTGCTGTTTATATATTTATACATGCTGTCATGCGCTAGCGCATAAACTACTAATAAATTATATGTATAATAAATATATTCTTAGATGGAGGGACGACTTGGATGAATATCTCAAGGATTGGATGTCCGTAGCCAAAGACAGAGACAAATGGACAGAGTAGGGAGGCCTTTGCCCTGCAGTGGGACGTATCAGGCTAATATAATAATATTAATTATTATTATGCAATAATTTGAAAGTTACATAGGCATACTATGCTATTTGAAAAATACATCAGCATGAGCGAATAGTTTCAGTCTGGTGTGCGCTGGTCCTAACAATTACTTGCCAGTTTTTATTGTTTTTATTTGTGATATCGTGTCAAGACGTCAAAAGAATAAACTCGCTTATCGTGTTTATGAATAAATTCACAAAAAATAGCAAAAGTTACAAATCAAAACACGGTCTGTTGAAATAAGTAAATACAGCCACCATTCACACACATATGGATCCCTCAGATGGGGGTTGAAGTGAGGCAGATAGCCGGTTATAGTGCAGATAGATCGTGATTATGAACCAATCAAATCAAGTCATTTGTCATGTTCAAACTGTGTTCTTATTGGCTAATTTTTGTAATCTATCCGCACATTCGAACTGAGATTGTTTATTGAAACCGGCCGTAGGTCAAAGCGTTTCCGCAACATTGGAAAAGTAAAGTATGTTGCGCCGACCCCACATTAAGGTGGATAAGGGCGGATAGAAAGAAAATCCCACACATAAACCCAACTCCACACTAAGATATAACTATGACGTGATTGTCAGGAACTACGAGAAACTTTCAGTTTCTGATGAATCACATTGATCACAGTCAATCGAATCGCAGCCTCATAATTCATAATCGCCTATTTACTCGCTACGCCATGTCATGGAGCCGGAGGTTGTCGACGTAAAATAGTTATGACGAGCTATGATCAAAGCTACAACTCATTCACGCTATTATGGCACTAGACGTAAGGTATAAATTCACGCGAGATGTATTATGGAAAAACACTGAACAAAAGTGTACACACGTGATAATTATTTCGTCTTATGCTCGATCCCTGATTCCAGAACGAGGGATACAGGGTATTAGGCAGTATTTTTTCATCTTACTGGTACCGATTCCTGTACAAAAAAAAAACAAAGTAAGATTATAATAATACTGCTATAAGACGTGGTGGTAAAGTGGACGTGGTCGCTAAAGTACATCATGTGTCTTGTTTCTAGTTTCTACGGATAAATCTAAATAAATAATCAAAAGTTTAAAAACTTAACGGACCTACTTCAAATCCGATCGTGAACAAATTTATATGGGACCACCTTTGAAATAAGCTCTATCGAACACAAAAAGAAATTTGAAAATCGGTCCACATTTGACGGAGATATCGTATAACCGTCACACAAATATAATGTATTTGTAGGATATATCCATTTATGAACAATAACATCAACAAAACATACAATGGCAAACTGATAAGCGTGTGGCTAAATTCAGAAATAGCTAAGTTCTATTACTTGTGGTAAAATCCGATCGTGACCAAATTTATATGGGAACACCTCCTTAACAAATAGGTATTAATTAAAAGAAAAAGCAGCTTCAGATTTCCTTTTGAAAAATTTCACACTTCGCCACTGATACGTCCTCAATTTATCTGATGCCGGGTACACACCGGCTGAACGAAGGCGAATGAATCTATACCTGCTGCGTTCACACAAACAAACTTTTGCTGTTGTGGGAATGAAACAGGCATGATTATCTGATGCCGGGTACACACCGGGTGAACGAAAGCGAAATAATCTATACCTGTTGCATTCACACAAACAAACTTTCGCTATTGTGGGAATGAAACAGGCATGATTCGTTCACCTTCGTTCGGCTCGGTGTGTACGCGCCATTACAGCATTAAACTTGCTTGTGGTGCGGCGTCCCCGTCGCACGTATAAAGTTAGTTAAACTATAATTACTCAATTTACTCATTATACACCAATTATGTAATATGTACTTTTATAAATGATGTCTAATGGTAATATGATACCTATATTAATGAATAATTTATGTAATCGTTACCTGTTATAAAAATAACTGCCTGTTTTCAAGGCCGTTGAATAAACCTATAGGCTATAGGTACGTAGAGATGTATGTAGATCGTACGTTTGGGTTGAAGGGGCGAAAGCGAACCCTCTCGCAAATTCGAGGGGTGTTCTGCCGATATTATACACAGTACATATAATTTGTAGGTATGGTAAAGTGTGTACAATATGAACGCATCAAATTAAACGTAGGGTGTAGAGTTTGTGTCTGGGCCTCCATTAGTCTAGAAATTTCTATAGACATTGTCTTTTCTCGCACATTCAAACCGTTTTTAAAGCTTGGTCTCCTGCACTAACTTTTTCGAAACAAAACACTAAAAACACATACGCAAAACAACGATTTTAACTGTCACTTGCTGGTAGAACAATGGACCATAGATAAAAAATGCATGTTTTGTGTAGGTGTTTTGTCATTTGCGTAATGTTTTAGTGCAGGAGACCCGGCTTTAGCTAAAATTAGGCTCATCGCCCAATGAGTAGCAATTAGCATAATGCTGAAAGATATTTCATTGAATAATGCATTTATTGAAAAGAAAATTATCACAATTCACAATAACGAGTAAAAAATAGTACCTTAACGGGGAATCTGTTGCATGCCATTTTCAACTATATTGTCTTATCAACTAAGTTGTTTTTAACTAATGATAAGCCAAAACTATAGAATTATTATCTTTACTTGAAACCTAAAAAAAAAAACATTTTGACCGTTGAAATCTATGGACCTATTTCTGACTACCTATTCTCATTTTTTTGTGGTCCCTACTCCCAATTCGCAAATAGCTACCCAAGAACAGTAATTTTGAGTGGCAATTTGGTTCAGACTTCAATTCAAAATAATAGCTCACGCCTTTATCGCCGAATGGGTAGGCAGAATGTAATGCAGCACAAGTGCACTAAGTTAACACCTCGCCTAGCTCATTTCCATTCTTTCATGTGGTAAGTAGGTAGTTCTTGGTAGATAGCGAACAAGTGTTAACATATTACCGGGTTTCGAACATACCTAATACTTTTTTTTATAAGTAGGTAATGACAGTGCATTATCGATATTCATTCAAAAGGCCACGTGGTCACATCGGATCACGATGGTTGACGAATTCACACTCTGACGAAATCACGAACTACTGCCAAGATTTCTTTTAAAAGCCATCGACCTACCAAAGTGCAACATTTTATTAGCATTCAGTGTGGTCCTTAACACAAACGAATAAAGATCAAAGTTCTGCGTTTCTAGTGGATAAAATTTGTTCACATAGGTCCGATTCTTACATTTTGGCTCAATGTGAACAACTCAGGTTGGTGGGAAATAACCTCGTGGTCATATGAGGTTATAATTAATTTATTAATTGCTTTTTTCTTTAACAGCGCCAAGTAAACAGGTACATAATTTTGTAGGTACATACTTAAGCGTTACAGGTCTATGCACTTAAAGTAAATCACAATGATCTGTGTGCCTATCGGTCAACGAACTTTGAAATAACCGCATAAGTTGATAATTTTAATTCATGGACATTTTAATTTGCACGCACTAAACACATTTTTATTATTGTTTAAATTTGTATCTATTGTATATCTGAATTCTCACTTAGCATATCAAAGTTTTAACATAAGTGAATAGGTATGGAAAATGGTTTGTCCATGTGCTACGCGCACCGGCCAATATACCTGGGTAATAAAGAAAATTACTTTTTTTTTTTTTTTTTTTATAGCAGAGATTGGCAAACGAGCATATGGGTCACCTGATGGTAAGTAGTCTCCACCACCCATAGACACCCATAACACAAAAAGAATCATGGGTGCGTTGCCAACCTAAAAAGAGGGAATGGAAGGGGTGGGAAGGGGATTGGGAAAGGGAGTGGGGGAATGGGCCACCGGAAATCTCACACACCGAACGAAACGCGACAGCAAGCTACCACTTTACGTCGGTTTTCTGTGAGACAGTGGTATCTAACCGGTCGAGCCGGCCCATTCATGCTATAGACGTTACTGTCTACAGCGTGGCTCTACCACCATAAAATCTTTCTCTTCATCATAAATTCTTCTTTGCCGCTTGCCACGTTTTAAATATAAGAGACGAGAGGTCGATTGTGTACGTCTTACATGTAAGTATTGTCTTTTAACCTGTGTTTTAAAAATTAAAACACAAGCATTAAATTCGAAAAAATCATTAATAATGTATCAATGCTTATTTATTTTCTATTCATTTATCCAATGGAACATTTTAACGATTGTATTTTCAAACAGAACAGAAAGAGCTAAGTAGATTGATAGATGCCCTCCTCTTTCCAAGTAGAATTCAAGGTTGTTAGCAGATGAACGTTAATCCTATAGCTATCTTATTCAGATAATGGTGCTCGCCAATGGTGTTGTTTCATCACACCGACGTATACGCGCAAACTTCATGGCAGGTGCGCGTCCCCGCGCGTGATATTTTTTCCTTCTTCCTCCTTCATTTGGTCGTCGGTGTTTGTGCAGTGAACATTGTTTTGCGTTGTGCGTAACACGTGCTGAATTTATAATTCTTTTTCAAATTTTAATTTAAATACTTACTCATAATAATGGCAGACGCAGCCGTTGAAAAGAAGTAAGTTATTTTTGCATTATTCATTCATAATTTGTAAATATTGTGATTATTAATTTTTGGCGGCTTTGTAAAACGTGATCAAAATGGCTTCCTATTTATATGTGAAATTATGTGTTTTATGTAGTTTACGGTGTTTTTGTCGTAAGTACCCGTCTATAATGTTACCATGCGGTAAAATATAACTTTCTAGAATATTGTTTTGATAACTATCGATAGTTTGTAGATGCTTATTTTGTAAACGTTGACAGAGATAAGACGCGGGAAAATATTGTTTCATACTGATAAGTGAACTGGGACGACTAATCAGCTGTCGAACTTATTTGATAAGTCAAAAAAGTTAGGTGCGAATGCAGAGCGTCGGTTGGATTTAATGATTTTTCTCGGAACGCCGTATTATAATAATGATGGGAGTTGAAAGCACGCCGGGCAGCGGGCGCGGGGTCGCCTCGGTAGTCGGTCCAAGATGGCGCCACCTGCGCGGCGTGGCGGCGCAGTGCGGTGAGGCGGCGGCGGCGTCCCCGCGCGCGCCAGTTTGAATTCGCTGAGAGTCGAGACCTCGAGTTTTGCAACTGTGGCGGCAAGTCGGGTTACGTTATCGGCTTCGGACGCGTGTTGTCATTAGTTATTTTTAACGCTTCACGAATCGCCAGCGGGCAGTTGGGAGCCGCGGTGCTGTCCACCAGAGCGAGTAACGCATTCATTGAGCTGTTAAGCGAGGCACACGTTCAGTTTCCTCTGTTGCAACTTTCCCATATGCAGCCTTGCGCAACAGCCACTTGTTTTGTTCCGGCAGACTTTTCCTTTTACACCGCCCCACTTAAAGAATTTGTAACGTGAATTGTACTGCTTGTTACTAAGCGGGGCCGAACTCTGAGGGCATTAGGTACGGTATGAACTGCATTTGTTTTGTTTCTTTAAAGTTTTGCGTTATTTCGTGTATGATTGACGTAGTTCTTGTGGCATATTGGCGTAGCTATAGCTAAATTGTAGGTTTTACTTATGATTACCGCCCAAATGGTTAAACGCTACTCACCGTTACCGGCTTCTTACATTGATTTTCGTCATACAATTTTGACAGATAAGACGGCCTTATACGACATTAGGCGACTTTAAGTGTATGAACATTTGGCGGTAAATCTCCCATAGGATCTACTATCGCGTGTTTGCAAACAAACGCTGACCGCAATACTGGCGGGAAAACTTCGATGTATTATACAGACTTTTTACGGATTTTATTAAAAAACTAAAAAAACTCGTCGCACGTAAGCCATAACCCTGAGACGTGGATAACTTAAACAAAGTATAAATATAATAGGTAGTTATTTAGACCTTCAAACAAAACCATTGTTTATGTGGCAACATCTGGGTACACTACGCTCCAACTTTGTAATATAGATACCTAAGTCATTATTAATTATAATCACCCAACTCATTTTACGTCTAATGATAATGACGAAACGTAAACATATTTTAACTCGTCGTATTTCATCGGTTTCTAGTTTCTAAATAAAATGTGATTTGCATTTATATTACGAGATATATTGCAAAATAGCAGTGTTAATTAATCATTACGTAAAAATAGCGCTTTGCAAAATTAACATGTCATTTAGTGTATTTTTTCATTTTCCAGGGACGCCGCTGCGCCCGAGGAGGTGACTTCCACCGAGACCAAGGAATCTCCAGTCAAGAAGACTCCCACCAAGAAGGCCGAGGTGACGGAGAGCAATGGAAAGGAGAACGGAACAGAAGAAGCGACGGAAGAAGCGCCAACCGAAAATGGAGACGCGGAAGAAAGCAACGACGCCACCGAAAATGGTGATGCGACAGGTAAATCCAGGAAAAAATTATACTAGATCATAATTATCATCAGTAACAATCTTCAATGCTGAACATACTCCACCTGACTGATCTTTAGAATCGGCCTGCCTCCAACAACTTCCTACCTTTGGCTTTTATCAGGTTGTGACCTTTATCAGGTCATATGTCCAGTTTACAAAACTACTTTTTGATTCATGCAAAATACATGACTGGTATTTTGTAATTCTTTAAAATTGCAATCCATTTACATTTAATGGTATATAACAAATCTCTAGCTTCAGTGCAATAATTCAACAACTGTCAACTGGAGCATTCAAACTCCATAACTGTGAAAGAAATTTTTATTGACGATCCTTTAATATGTTACAGAGAAGAAAGAGACCGGCGTGAAGAGGAAATCGTCGGCGACTGAAGCTGAGCCCGTAGAGAAAACCACACCCGAAAAGAAGGCCAAAGTAGCAGACGAAGCTCCTCCAGCAGAAGCAGAGGAAGCGGCCGCCTAAAGGCTCGCACACACTACCGCTTGGTTTACTGCAATGCATCGACGTACATTAGGGCTCAACTCCCATATCCCGTACCCCAGACATGCCAAAACCATAGTTTTTATACATTTTTGTACATGAAGGGTTGAGCTCTTTTGGGACCGCACTTAAGTTTAGGTTTATAATACGTTGCGTATTACCTTACCTGTGAAGTACCTGTAAATTGTAAATGTAATGTTACTGCAGTGACTGAGTGCATCGCAGTGAACTGACCGAGCCGCGGTATGCATGCTGTTTGCGATGCGTCTGCGCAACAGACCAGGGTTACTGAATTGATGGACATGTCACTCGTGTCACCACTATCGCCAGTAACGTTACTGCCAAAGTATTCACCGTGAGTGATGTCAATTCACAATCCGTTCTGTGAACGACGCGTTTTGTAAAACAGCTTTCGAAAAAGGATTTTAGATATACTAAGATTAATTAAACGTTTAGATAATTAATTCAGTTGTAAATTTAAGTTAGCAATTAAATGTCGCACATTATATTTCATAGGCATTATTACTTAACCATTCAAACATTCCTTTGACATTTCGGTAACGGATTGCAATGTGGACGCGCCGGGACACCCGCGACAGTGTTCATGATGTAAAACTAATTTTAAGATTGAAATTTAATTAAAGTTCAAAGTTGACAAGGTGATAGTTTTCATATTGATATACTAACTCGCGTGCTATTTTTGTTTGTAATACTATGGACGTCTATTCTTATGGCGGATACACACCGGGCAAACGAAGGCTAAGGAATCTTCCTGTTTCATTCACACAACATTGTTTTGTGTGAACCCAACAGGTATAGATTCTTTCGCCTTCTTTCGTTTGGTGTGTACGCGCCATTATATCCTGTTTTCTAATTTATTTTCTTTATATGTGATAGTTAACAGACCTTGAATATAAGATGACCTATATGGAAACGAATCTTTATTTTTATTGTCATACAAGTCCCGTAACTGTGTTCCTTAATGTGGTATAATATTGTATTAAAATATTTAACTTTTCGAATTTTTACTACCTACTTAATGTTTCAGTCGTTTCGAATACTTTTACTATTAGTGAAGTAGCGTGTACAGTTTTCACTTTATTTCCCACTTCTGTGGGGTTAGTGATTGTAAACATTTCTGGCAATAAATAGTCCAATGAAAAGCATTGTTTTTGTTACTCATAATGTTAGTATGCAAAGGTTATCGCCGTTCAGCCAAGTATATTTTATCAAACATTTCAAATAGTTGCATAAGATCTCACTTTCAGCATTTTTACACACGGAATAGAAGCCTAGGTCTAGTGGCAGAATATATGGGCTGTGGACCGAGGGGTCGTGGTTTCGATTCCCAGGTCGGGTAAAGCGAATTTTCGAATTTAATATGCCTGAGACTGCGTCAGGATGAAGTTGGCCAGGCAACCGGTCGTAAAAACTTGCCAAATCCTTTATGCAACATGCTTGAAAACGTGTCGCGCCGACCACACATTCACGTGGGATAAGGGCAGGTAGAAAAAACAATAGATTATAAATGGAAATACTAACATTTTAAAACTAGATTCTTGAACCTTATATCAAAGGCCTGAGATACAATATTTTAATCAATTTTTTTTATATTACAACCGAAGTATCTACGTTTACTACCCTTGACAATTTCTACTGCGGCGTTGTGGTATTGCGTGCGCGGTACGACTCGTCCTGTCTCGGGTTCTATCTCCGGGTCGGTCAGACCAGTGAAATTGGGTTTTTCAGTATCAGTCCGAAGTTTGGAATTTGGCGACAGGCTCGCCACCTATCACATATAGGACGGAACTAAGCTCAGCGAAATGTAGTTCTATACGTACGTTAGTGCTCCTCTGCTTACTCCTTCGGGGACACAAGCGTGAGCTTATGTTGTATATCTAGAAATAGGGCCATCGGCGATGAAGACCGAACATTCTCGAATCTTTGCTTTCGCATTCACCCAAACAAACCTTCGCTATTGTGTGAACGCAATAGCAAATTTCACCTTCTTTCGTTTGGTGTGTACCCGCCATTAGGATCTGCAGATCTATCCTAAAATTAAGGCGAAGAATAAAGTTCTTTACTCATAGTTTTAAAATCACTTATTCAGACAGGTTACCGATTCACGACCGGAATTTGAAGTTAAGTAGATTCCACCAAAATGTTCCCATCGGAAACCACAAGCCCGAGTGCGTGAGTCAACCATTTACATAATAAAGTTGCATTCCACTGTAAAGACAGCTAAATACATAACTACAAAACCGAAGATTTTAAATAAAATTGGAAAGTAGCTTCAAATAATTAAGTGTAATACTCCCATAAATATATTTAAATGATCTAGAAAGACTTTCCACTCACTAAGAAATTGATCAAAATAATTTATAAGGCCCTACTTGAAGCAATTACTGTTTACTTTTTTAGTACTAAGCACTAACTACTAACCGACTTGTATGAACAAATTATATCTATGGGTGTTTTGAGTTGATTGACAAACATTGTTATCGATGAGTGAAACATCGATAAGGCAGGGCGACCCAAGGACGCGTATTTCCGTGGAAACTAAACAGACAACAAGGGGTAACCACCCTCAGTTGGTTAGAGGCATATGTAGTGACAACAAGGAAGTGCGGCAGAATGACTTAATTGTATTAAATATGTCGTCGCTTAACGTTTACTTTGTACTGTATTTTGTTTTAATTGGTTCGGTTAATTCGCAGACGACGCAAAACATTAACGTTTGTAAGTAAAACGTATAAGTTTTGAGTTTCTGTCACGCCTGACGGCTTGCTAAGGCCCAGCGGCCAACGCTCACCACAATACCGTTTTTTTTTATAGAAATTGGCTAAAGTTTATTCACCGCGCCAGTCTCGCATTTTTGGGCATACTATATATTTATAATTAGCAAATGATTATGCGGATTTAAATTAATTACGTTCGTTACTGTTTGTTGGGTACCTGAGTTAAACCTTTTCTAGGGGTTTACATTTATTATACAGAATTCAGATATCTAGGAAAACTATTTGAAATAGACACAGTATACGAGTAGGTACGTATTGTGCGTAGGTTGAAACCTGCTTATCAAAGTGCAAGAGATAACAGAACGTGGGAACAAGGTGCGGGTTAACATGGCAATGTCCTTGAAAAGACAATTAAAACGCACGCTACTTTAAATTTAAATTAACTAAATATCTATCTTGTAAATTATTACATTGTTTACCAGAGTGTGTAGTGAAATAACTAATTTTATCTATTGCTTTGTAGTATTAATCAATGAAGAAAATAATGCATTGGCTGAAAAGTCTTTTGAAGTCGCCAAGGAATATGTAAGGCGCAATCCCACTTTAGGACTCGCCGTGGAGCCTGTAATTGTAGTTGGCAACAGATCAGATGCAAAATCTTTTTTGGAGAATGGTGAGCAATTCAACACCTGTAACCGGTACAAACATATTCTGTAACATTTTTTTATTGGACTAAAAACGAGACGACGCGACGTCTCAAGGTTTTTCCTTGTTCAACGATTAGCCTAACGAGTGTAACAAACAGACTATTTACTTTAATGTTATTAGTTTGCAGAAAATACAATGATATGTTATCAGCGAAAAAGACTCCTCACGTGGTGTTAGACTTCACTATGACGGGAGTCGGTTCTGAGACGATAAAATCTTTCACCGCCGCACTGTCTTTGCCAACAATCTCGGGTTCATTCGGTCAGGCCGGTGACTTGCGCCAGTGGCGATCTCTGAACTCCAATCAGACCAAATTTCTCCTACAAGTGATGCCTCCCGCTGATGTAATGCCGGAGTCTATAAGGGCTATAGTTACACAGCAAGATATAACTAATGCTGCTATACTTTTTGATGAGTTTTTTGGTGGGTATAATGTACTAATTAATACTAAATATAACGTGAATGTCATTGACATTACGAAAGTTCTACAAACTAGTTTCCTTTTAAATGGATATACAACATGCCTTTTTCAGTAATGGATCACAAATATAAATCTTTACTACAAAATATTCCTACAAGACACGTAATTACTCCGGTAAAAAGCTACAATAAAGACGAAATCAAAACGCAACTAAGAAGTCTACGTGAATTGGATATTGTGAATTTTTTCGTCATTGGCAGTTTGAGGACGATAAAAAATGTATTGGACGCAGCCGATGAAAATCAGTATTTTGGCAGAAAGACAGCTTGGTTCGCTTTGTCGTTGGATAAAGGGGACATAAGTTGTGGTTGTAAAGATGCCACTATAATTTACATGAGGCCCACGCCAGACGCGAAGAGCAGAGATCGTTTGGGAAAGATTAAAACCACATACAGCATGAACGGGGAGCCTGAGATCACATCGGCGTTCTACTTCGACCTCTCTTTGAGAACGTTTTTAGCCGTAAAGTAATGACCTTAACTATTCTAGTGCTAACGTACTCGCTTCTACTATAATGTACCACGTGCCATGTGGTTTGTCTAATTATAACTTGGCTTATTCCATGAGAGTTCGCGTTTATGAATTTCCAGATCCCTACTGGACTCTGGCAAGTGGCCAAACGACATGAAATATATTACATGTGACGATTACGACGGTAAGAATACTCCCAACAGGACCTTGGATCTTAAATCGGCTTTTCAAGAGGTGCGTTGACATATTTACGTGATTTCCTCGTGATGTGAAATAATCTTTTAAATTTTTTCATCTGTCATCACTCACTGATCTCTTCTAGGTAAAAGAGACGCCTACATACGCTCCGTTTTTTATCCCGGAAGACGATCCAATAAACGGCCGGAGTTTTATGGAATTTAGTACGGATTTGTCGGCAGTAACTGTTAAAGACGGCGCATCTATAGGCAGCAAGGCACTAGGAACATGGAAAGCCGGACTTTCCAATCCTCTGTCGTTGATTGATCCTGAGAACATGAGCGATTATTCAGCGCAGCTTGTGTACAGAGTCGTAACCATCGAGGTGGGTAAATGAACTCGCCATTGTTTAAAATTCTGTTGGCAACTTGATAAAATTTTGTCAGTTTGCTTAGTTACAACTGAGCAAACAATCGTGTCATTTACGTCCGTATGGAATTCTGATACCTATACTGCTGTAAATATATGCTATGTTTCAGCAACAACCGTTTATAATACGGGACGAAACAGCCCCGAAGGGATATAAGGGATATTGCATTGATCTTATTGAGGAGATACGTAAAATCGTCAAATTCGATTATGAAATAACACTGTCTCCGGATGGCAATTTCGGCACTATGGATGAGAATGGGAATTGGAATGGCATTATTAAGGAACTAGTTGAGAAGAGAGCAGATATAGGTCTAACTTCTCTATCCGTGATGGCTGAGAGAGAGAACGTAGTAGATTTCACAGTTCCCTATTACGATTTGGTGGGAATAACTATAATGATGAAACTGCCGCGGACGCCAACATCTCTGTTCAAATTCTTAACGGTTTTAGAACATGACGTGTGGCTATCGATACTGGCTGCGTATTTCTTTACCAGGTAAGCTGCAATGACATCATTCGATCTTTATTGCATAAACCAGTTCTGTGCGAGGATCATCTCGACAAGACGTTACGTTTAACAGTTTCCGAATACTGATGAATAAAGTGATGTTTTGTCTCTCTTTTTTAATACGAACGCAATAAGGACGGAGCACATTCGTTTAACCGCGAAATATCGAGCGTATCGAAATGTAATGGTGTTGTATATGAAAATGGTCGACGATCCATGACATTTTGACATTTATTATGATAGAGAACGCGATCGATGGCGGTTGCCCACCTGCTTCCATTATTTCTTATCTGATTTTGTAGAACGAGGTCAAACGATGGACCCGACGAACACTAGTTACTAATATTTACGATAGTAATCGTTGATGCACGCGGTCATCATTGGATTATGGATGTTATGAAGTAAATTCTATATTACTGTGGTAATAAGGGATTCGATTTACTAGCAAATCAAAGATAGACGATTATGCTAAATCAGTGGGAACTGGCATCCGAAAGATTTTTTATTAGGCCCATTTCAATAGCCTTTTAATTTGATCTGCATTGGCCCTGGCACGGACTCTAAAGAAAGTAAAAAAATATTTTTGGCTTTATGAAGTCAGTTTTAAATATTTAATTACCAGTATCATATCGTCGTTAATAAGTGCATGGTAATTTTTGATCCACGGACCACCGGTTAAGATGCTGTGCTAAATAGCATTCTTTCTTTCTACTTGTCCCTATCCCACTTTAATGTGGGGTAGGCGCAATACACTTTTTCAAGCATGTTGCAGAAATTATTTGGCTAAGTTTTTACGACCGGCTGCCTGCCTGATGTCAACCCTCTCTGAGGGATCCAGTACCAGGAAAATGGAATTAGAAAATTCGCTTTGCCCGACCTGAGAATCGAACCCACGACCTCCCGGTCCACAGCCCATATATGCTGTCACTAGACCAAGGAGGCGACTAAATACTGCTAGCAAAATTTATGCATTCACAAAGAACGGGTATAACAAGCTGACACTCGAATTAAGTACTAAAATTGAAGAAAAAAACATAATTAATGATTGCGTTTAGCTAATTGACGTAGCGATATAAATGCAAACGTCTAAAAAGTCGTACCATAAAGCTGTTTTATTCGGATTTTATCCCAAAATGTATGGGTGCATTCAGTGGTTTTACTTTAGTGTTGGGGGCCCATGGCAAATTCAATAGATGGAAGTCTTTTCAGCCCAAGATTCCCTATATTGTCACGGCTTTTCGGTCCGAGGCCTCCTTCCGATCACCGCTGGGGCCCCCCCTATGGTCGAGGGCCCGTGTCATTTTGCCGGCATGCTTTCCTGTAGTTACGCCACTGGGTGGATATTTTTTCTCAGTCCATGAATGATTATAATTGGGCTCTTGATTATGTTTGATTTTGTACACATTTTTATATGTACTAGCAAATAAAACAAATAAGAAACCCTTCTGTGAAATCTGCATTGAAATTGATTGAAAAATGAGTCAGTAATTCATATTTTAAAATCTGCAATGAGCAAGAGTGGGGATGTAGTGGGGATATCTTGCTATCCCTTTTGTAATACACGCACTGTTATGGCCCTGACGTGATTTTACCCATACTTCTCTTTTCCGCAGTTTGAAATTGCACCAAATTTCAAATGCCTATAACTTTTTTATTTTTGAGAATATTGCAATAATTCTTTTAGATCCATATTTTAGATGGCGTAAATTCCATATAAAATTAATTTAAAAAACTTAGTCAAGTACCCAATTGCTACAGGCTTAACTATGAGTTTTTGACATGACTCGCTAGTGACTCTGCAAAATAATTTGTATGAAAAACGTCAATTCTAAGGCGCTCGGATGTTTGTCATTCAAATATTTTTCGTAGTTGTTAGCGTGAAATGCCAAAAAAATTCATGGTCGAGCTACTGAACTCTGGCCCCGGTTGAGGACCATATAGACTGCCATTAGGCGTAGCCACCGTTTATTTTATACATAACCATTGTTACAAACAATCCTGTATTAAAAAGATATATATTTAATTTTATTCCTAGTGTTAAGTGTAATTTATATATGAGTAATTATAATAACAGTATTTATAAACATATGTCGAAACGTTCTTGAAACTACGTATAGCAACAAGCCATTAAACATCGTTAACACAATTTGTGTTCTAAAGTTTCAGTAATAAAGTCCACCATAGAACATACAAGGCCGCAGTAGAGTTGGGTACGTGTGAGCTATAATAATCCAGTGAATAAGCCATCTTATTTAGCAAACAAATGCATATGTTTGTTGGCTTTGAGCCATTTACGCTACGAGGCTGAGTAAAACTTACATTCATGCTCCAATTTTGTGACCTTAACTTGCTCCTGTAAACATAGAAATATAGCGATCCTAGCTGTACCTTCGACTTATTTTCCGGGATAAAAAGTGCCTATATGTTAAGTCAGGGTGTCAGCTACCACTATACCAAATGATATCAAAATTGGTCCAGCCATTTGAGCGTGAAGAAGTTACAAACACACAAACTTTCGTCTTTATGATATTAATGTGATTAATTGAAATATACAACCCTATTACGGTAGACACTAGAAATATATAAAAAGCAGTCGATGAAAGTACCTATGTGTATTTTGTGCAAGTATTATAGTAGTTACTTTTTCAACACTTTTTAAAGTTAATTTCATTCATAGTATTCGTAAAACCCAGAATTTTTAATAGATTTTTACTTTTCAGCTTTCTTATGTGGGTGTTCGATAAATGGAGTCCTTATAGCTATCAAAATAATCGAGATAAATACAAGGATGATGAAGAAAAAAGGGAGTTTACATTGAAGGAGTGTCTATGGTTTTGTATGACATCTCTTACGCCGCAAGGAGGTGGGGAAGCACCTAAAAACCTTTCTGGAAGATTACTGGCTGCAACATGGTGGCTTTTTGGGTAAGATCTTTATTAATCCTTCTTTCACGTGGAGTGTGATGTGCCCAAACGATCGTGGTCATGCCTGTGATATTATAATACACGCAAAATAACTTGATCAGACTGAAGTTAACAACAGCGACGTCGTCAGATGTTATGGGACCATATAAGTGGCTAAGTTCACTCCGGTCAAGTTATGATATAACGCAGTTATTGCTCATTATTGCATTATCTACTTATCGCAAAATTAGGCATTCGTCTCTATAAATAGTGAGTATTATTAAATACAGATCGAATTGTTGGTAACAAGGACTTGTCATATCAATTGACTATTTCTAAAATACCTAACTAGATACTTCGACACAATGTAAACTCGATTTTAAGTAAATAGGTACGTTTCTGCATGTCACTTAGCAACAACATTGAATAGATTCAGTTCAGACTTAAATAGTGATTCTATTTATAATAAATGCTTGGAACTTATATACTTTATTCAGTAATAATATTACGTAAATTGCGTGTCAAATCGTTAGTCATAATAACAATGAATCACTTTACTATTGTCAACTTAACCGCATACTAATGTTAGTAACCTACCTAAGTTATATTCGTTATATTCGCAGTTATCACATAACTAATTAACTAATATCAGCATTAGTTAACTTAAATTAGCTTGACCCGGCTGAAATTAGCTTCAAGCCGGCAGTGATGATGTCTCCTCAGTTATTGTATCTAGAGGATGAAGTTTGGGGGGCCGATGGGGTAAAAAAAGGCGTGTGAAGTTTTATCAACAATGTCGAAATCTAGTCCTATATATTATATATTTTATTGATTTACTACGGCAGATAGGCTGAGCTACTTGATAGTAAATGGTTACCATCACTCACGGACATAAGCAATGCCAGGGGCACACCCAAGACGCTACTATTTAAAGAAAGGTTGGGAATTGGGGACATTTGGATCTCTAGAAATCTCATTCACCGTTTTAACATTATGAACACTCAAAACGGTATTGTCGGCCATAATATTGCATTTCTCAAATGCTATCTTTAATCTCCACGCATTGTAGGGAATTACTTCCGCCATGTTACAACTGGGACAGCATGTGACGTCACGTTGATATCACAGTTTACTTTCACTTGTATCATTTGAGTGTCCCAAATACAAAGTCAACACGAGTATGTTACCTCGTTATTTCAACAACCGATTATTTTTATACTACTTACTACGCTTCTCTTCCATCTGTGACCTACCTGTATCTCTACAATATGGTGTCGGTGAAAAAGTTTTTAAAGCAAGGATTCAACTTGATTTTACGCCTTGCCTGCTGAGTGGTTCAGGCCCAGGAAAATCGTTATAGAAAACTGCTTTACCTGCGATTCAAACCTAAGAACTGCCAATCCAGCTAATCAGCCCATAGTTATCATCATCAGTATCATGTCTGCTGCTCAACCTAGGCCTCCCCTAAAGATTTCCGTCCGACCTATAAAAACACTAAATATAATAATCACAAGGTCAAAAACTTAACGGACTGACTACAAAACTTATCTAATCGTGACGAAATTTATATGGAACCACCCTTGGAATAAGCCCTATCGCAAAACCTAAAAGATTCCCTCCTTTTTTTCAAGCCAGTCGAAAATAAGTGTATTCCAATTTTGCTATATGATACATTAGCTCAATATTGTCTTAAACAGGTTCATCATCATAGCATCGTACACGGCGAACTTGGCTGCGTTCCTCACGGTATCTCGTCTAGACACTCCCATAGAGTCCCTGGATGACTTGTCCAAACAATACAAGATCCAGTACGCACCGCTCAACGGTTCTGCAGCTATGACTTATTTCGAAAGGATGGCAGCTATTGAAGTTAGGTTTTACGAGTGAGTAGCAACATTAATAACGTGTTCATCATAATCATCATCAGCCACAGGACGTCCACTGTGACGTATTCGTACATCTTGCTAATAAATTAGATAATAATATTACCCTTGTTATTAATCATCCTACTGCTAGGCACGGCCACACGCATTTTGTACTAAAGAGAGGTATTAGGTCTTAGGCCAGCGTGGTGGGCTAATGTGGGTTGGTAGACCGCACATTCCTTTGAAATGTAAAAGGAACGAAATAAGACAATTTGGAAAAGAATAATGGAAGTCTCTGAGGAGGCAAAAGGAGACGACATCCTGTGTCTGATGGTAATGGTGATAGGAGAATGGTTTTATTGAGAAAAATGTTTTTCCACATAAATTAAGCCATTCCAACAGTGTCGTGGCGACATATAAGTTTGCTGCAGTGAGCCATCATTATTCAGTTTATCATGATTTCGTTTTTTACATTTGAATTGGAAAACAAAATCGACATAAGCTATTTATTTGCACCAGAGATACGTAAACAAAGAAAAACAGATAACCTCTTTGAACTAAACGATTTGTTCAATACCGCGATAATACTATCAGTATATTTTGCTAATAGGCTTAAGAAAGCAAACTTTATCAAAATAAAGTTCTACTTATCTTAACAGTTGAGATTTTGATTTTTATAAGTTGTAAATCAATAATACCCATATAGTTCCATAATAAGACATGATTATGTGGAATTATTATAATGGAAAAGTCGGAAGAGGGCCCCCGAGGAGTACATACATAGATCAAAGAAATCAGCTTCTCCGAAGGCCAAGTGAGGAGTACTCTCAATCGGTGGAAATGTATGAAAAGATGCATGATTATGGAAGAGGCAAAAGAGGTGTAGTCTCTGCCTACCCCTATGGGATACAGGCGTGAGTGTATGTTATGTGGTGGTTATTGATAAATTTAATTACATCAGCTCTACATGGCTAACAATATTAGAAAGAAGAAAGAAAGAAAGATTTATTCGGCACAGCATTGTGCGACACAATGGTATAAACAGAAATGCGATAAAACACATATAAGGAGACAATAAACTGATATGAATAACTGGTATTATCCCACTGCTGGTCACGGAACATCTCTATTTATAAGAGGAAATAGAATAGGAGATCCTAATGCCTAGTGCATAGTGTACCACAGTGGACAATGCGAGTTGGTTGACTCGCATACTTTCGAAATTCTTAGGGAGAAATCCTGGGATCTTTAGAATGATTCCCAGTTTTTTGTCGTTGTTTACACGTTGTTTGCTACAATTCTTCAAAACCTCTCGGGGCTGGAACAGCGGCGATAGCTCATTTGGTATGTGGTATTTGGTACGTGGGAGCGCTTGTGACTGGGGATATGTAGGTTTGCATTCTAACTCTACTTAGAAAAACTTTTTTTTTTAATTTTTAGTGGAAACTGAAAAGTAAAATATGTCAAATGAAGAATATCCATATCTTAGGCATATCATATGTTGATACAAAGTTATCTCGCGTTATCGGTCACACCTCTGGACTTGTGAATTTAATCCCAAAAAAAATATCTCGTTTATTTTTAAATTTCAAATTCGTCGGGGTCGTTGAACTTACAAATTAGACTAAGGCGACATTATACGAACCCGATCGGACGTGCATACATTAATATGTATTAATACCTAATTTTGGTGATTTTGGACGTGAGCGTTGTAAACGAATGTAACCTGCTATTTTTGCTACCTCCTTTTTCGGTGGAACGGATAGAAGAAAGAAACGAAATATTGCAGTTCAATTCAAGTTATCAGCATCGCCTTTCATTAAGAGGCTGTGGGTTCGATTCCAGCAGTAAGACAAATATTTTTGAAAATTAACCTTAGTTTATAAAACAACGTTGGAGAAAAAAAACATAGGTTAAAAATCTGTACACCCGAGAATTTGGAAGGGACGCAAAGGTAAAGTCTACAAATCCACGTTAAACCAGCCTAGCAGACAAAGGTATAATCCCTCTGGTTAAAAGAGCAAGCCAGTGTCCAGCAGTAGGACAAAATACGGGGCTTATATTATTGAACATAACCCAGAGGTCAGGACAGGACAAATTCTCTGTGTTATCTGTAAGAGATTGTCCTGAGCGATAAGACCGCCAATGGGCATTGTCCAAATTTTTTAACCCCTGGTTTTTATATTTTTTTCTAAAAATATAGACCAAATTAAGATACTAATTTGAATATTTTTGTTTTTAGGGCTGTATATATTTTGCAATATTTTTTTGAAAATATCTTGATGATTCTACGTGATGACGTCATTAGTGGCGCGAGAAGTTTTATTTCATTGCCTATATTTTCTGCTATCAGTGATGTCAGCTGACGCATAAAATGACACTTCACACTGCTGTTAAGTAGAGATGCGCGATCATAAATGATGTACTAATCGAGATGTATCTAAATATCTTAATCGATTATGAAATTAGTAAATAATTTACTTTAAAAATGGGCTAGTATTTTAAATTTTACTCATTTGTACTATTAATCTTACATCATTATGAAGGTCTTAATTTCTGTTGGTCAAATCGTAAAATGTGTGTGCAGAACGTGGCTTATACGATACATGATAAGGCAATGTGCATTATCCTACGTACGGATAAAGGTGTCAGCTTAAGTATGTATGTGACTAAAAACGTTTTTAATTAAATAAAGATTATAATCGATATATCTCACTGCAGTTTTAAAATCGAATGATTTGATTAGAAATTATATTTCAGTTCAGGATCGTCCACCTCTATCGGCCATTGTGTACATGTGTCGATCGATTGTAAACAACAATATTAAATTCTATAATATAATATTGTAAAATCTAGTGTTCGACAGTTTTCAGACCAATAAGATATTGTTATTTAATTACAGTCGTGTTTACGATACAAACATAATAGATATCATAATAATATCTATCAATAAGACTACATTCATTATAAAACTGATTCAAGGATCTTTCCCAAACCAGTTACCGTAATGATATTGGAATACATCGCTATTAATAGCCTCCACAATAAGATTTATGTAAGTTAACTTCATAATTTACCTATTTACATGGTTTATTTCATGTAAGTAGTGTATGTATTCAACATTTATTTATTTATGCTTGTTTCAGGTCACATATTGTTGCCAGAATAGAACAGTCGTTGAAAACCTAAGTTGCATCAATATGACTACATTAATTATAAAACTGACTCAAGGAACTTTCCCAATGCAGTCACCGTAATGTTATTGGAATACATCGCTATGAATAGCCTCCAAAATAAGATTTATGTAGGTTAACTTCATAATTTACCCATTTACATGGTTTATTTAAAGTAAGTAGTGTGTGTATTCCACATTTATTTATTTGTGCTTGTTTCAGGTCACATATTGTTGCCAGAAATGCCAGAATAGAACAGTTGTTGCAAAGCTAAGTTGCATACATGTATCTAATGTCAAATTGATGAACACAATAAGGTCATCAGCTCAGATTGTGATGACTGGGCTGTTTCATGCTTCACAATAATGATGGTGTATTGATGCAACAAACTCAAGGGGTTATAGTGTCAAAAGTTTATATATTTACTAATACTTACCTAATAGGCTATATAGTAGTACAACTACATAGCATTGTAACAAACAAACAAGCAATAACTATGAGAAAAAATACAGGTATACATTAATCCGTTGGAGATGGCATTATATATTACATAAGTCACTATTTAAGAGATTTTATGGATCCAATATTGCTTTTTATTATTGTATATAAAATGACTGGTGCTACCAAATAAATCATGTATTGTTATATTTTCTCATATTCATTGTTTGTGTTTTAATATATATGTATTTAAATAAAAAACATGTGAAAATTTTAAGCTTTATTATTTATGATGCGGACATCTGCATTCACACAGACAGGTGATCAGCTCACCTATTAGAATGTTGTCACCCTTAATCCCAGTCTGGTTGGTATTCCTCTTTGGCTTCAAAGATGACCAAGGTACACAGCAGCTCCCAAGAGGTGCTTCACCATTTGGGATTTTCTGTAGCTCAGATTAGCCTTTGAGCACTTAGAGGTTCTTCAGGTTTACATCTTTCAGATCCACCCACGGCTGCCCAAACACGCCCCCTCCCAAGCCAGTTGGTTAGGACCCCCGGGGTAGGGCCGGAGCATTGATTTTACTGGTGATCCTGCAGTATGCCTCCTACAAACCTTCCCAACCTTTTTGTGGGCCTTTTTATTATTTCAGCTCATATAATAGTCATCCACAGAACAGAGAAACCAGTAATCATCCCACAAACTATGAAGGCAATTTTATCTAAATGTAGCACATATTTATAATCACAGCATAAGGTTTCAATAACACAAAATTCTCAAGTACATGTTTAATTACATGTTCAAAATAAAATAACTCTTAAACTATCTATCACTTTTAAGTGCTTCTGTGAGGCTTTGAAAATTTGCTTGATTCTTGAATGCACACTTGGTGGCCTTGAAAGTCCAAAATTATGTGAATAAGTAGATTATCATTTTCCTTATAACCTCTGTCCGCTAGTCCAATACGATTTAGTTGTAAAATATACCGCAAATTACTTTTTTACACCCTTTATTCCACTGAAGTTATATTTGTATGCCATGTCGTGTCTTCAAGCTGAAAGTTATTTTTTCATGTTCGATTGAAACACTTCTTATAATATAACTTGTTATATGTAACTTTTGTTCTTGCGTGGTTCTATAATACGATGATTTACTAGAAAAGTATTTATTATTTACTCGTAAAGGAAGAGGTTATGTTGTGTACTAGTCTTGTGTAGTTCTCGAACGACCTAGTTCGGTAGACCGCTCCCACTGACAAAATGAACGAAATCGTTTCCAGATTTCTCGCTCTTTAGTTCGTTTGATATGTTAGATTCTAAATTGTATGATTGTATGTAATAGTGAACGTGAGCGAGAGCGCGGCGCTATCCGATGTCTTTCTTTCTGCCTGGCGTTATCCCGCCCTAATGCCTAATCCACCTTCCTATTTAAACGCTTCCACTTCGCCTCGTCTTAAGCATCCTCCACTGTAAGACCATTGGGTCTCATATCATTTTCCAACACGTTCAGCCAGTGCTTTTGGGGCCATCTAGATTTCCTTAATATAACAGACTACTTATCGCACCCATACAGAAGGACTCACCAAATGATGGTCTATGAGATCTTAAAGTCTTAGGTAGTCTAAAGTCTTAGGTTTTCGTCACGTAGTCAATGTCTTCTAAGGAAATCTCGTGCTTTTTAGAGCTATATTCAAATACAGCCTGCAGCACTTTTTGACTCACAGATATTTTTTCTAATCTCTTTAGCAATACATATTTTTTCTAATCTCTTGGATAAAAAAAATAAAACATATTTATAAATTACTACGGAAAACTAGAGTGGGATGGGGGTCTTGGCATATACTACGGGTTTACTGCGAGGGGGGGTATAAAAATAAAAGCAAGTAGCCCATGCTGCGCCACTTCAAACCCTGACGTCGAAGTTGATGTTGATAGGTACTTAACCTTTTCTGTTTTCACGTAAAGCTCGTCTGGATACTATTCGGCGGCGGAAACGAACATAACAGTTAAAAGAGTCTGTAGATTCAAAAAACGATATGCAGAGGCTTTTTTTCCGCCCTGCATGCCTCGCGCAACGATCTAATGACGTACACTGGGTACATGGTGCTGTCTGTCCTCCACAACCTGCAAGGCAGGAACCCAGGTTTCGCCAGCGCCTAGTTCGTTACTCAGAAGAGTGTACCACTTGCAGATGAGATTGGCTTAAACCTAAAGGTGTTGATGGCCTACCGTGTAAGTAGGCCACCGTCGTCGTCGTCATCGTCGTCTAAGGAGTGTCCCTTAGACGACGTCACTACTCCCCAAGTATGTACAAGTAAAAAAATAACAGCATATTATTAAAGAAAAAAATGCGTGCGAATAATCTTTTTTGAGCCTTTCTTTGGTTCGAGTCGAGAACTAAAATAATGAACTAGTTCGTTGAGGAGCCACGAACTAAAGTGACCGCTCCTTGTCGCGAACTATTAAGCGCACGTCTATAATGTGTACTTGACAAATGACAACTGACATATAAACAGTCGTCAGATTCTAAAAAGAAATCAGGCAATGAAATAATACAAACGAATCCAAGTAATGACGTCATTAGAGGTCAAACAAAGGGCAAATATATTTTGTTAAGAATCTTGGTAAATCACGATCCTTTTTCATTAAAAATCAATTTTCTGCAACAAGCTAAAGAAATTCTCCAAATGGTTTTTCATTTACACGTAATTTAAAAAAATGGACAATGCCCATTATTGTACTCGAGTCATCATCATCATCATCATTATCAGCCATAGTACGTCCACTGCTGGATATAGGCCTCCCCAAAGAGTACTCGAGTATAATTTATTATTTATTTTCAACTTTGTATGTTCTTCTTTCTGCATGCTGTTATCCCGGCCTTATGCCAGGGTTCGCCTTCCTACTTAAACGCTTCTACTTTGCTCGGTCTTGAGCATTTTCCATAGTGAGACCATTGTTTCTCATATCTTCTTCCAGAACGTCCAGCCTGCGCTTTTTGGGCCGTCCTCTGTCTATTCTGGTGTACAATAAAGAATTTATATAAATTAAATGTTTATTTTATCAGAATATGGAAAGAAATGAGCCTAAACGACAGTTTAAGCGACGTGGAGCGGGCGAAGCTAGCAGTCTGGGATTACCCAGTGAGCGACAAGTATAGCAAAATGTGGCAGGCGATGAAGGAGGCTGGTCTTCCAAACTCTATGGAAGAAGCAATCCAAAGAGTTCGGGATTCAAAGAGTTCCAGCGAGGGCTTCGCTTGGCTCGCCGACGCGACTGATATCAGATATCAAGTGCTGACAAGCTGTGACCTGCAGATGGTCGGTGATGAGTTCTCAAGGAAACCTTATGCTATCGCAGTGCAACAAGGATCGCCTTTAAAGGACCAATTCAATAACGCGTAAGTATTGAAAAGTATTCTTTATACCGTTATCTTTAAGCATATTTTCATAAATGCGATAAAGTGCAGTTTAAAGTGTGTTAGCTATTAAGTCAGTCCATTAGAGAATCATGCCCCTATAGTGCTTGAAAATCATTAATCTTAGGTTCAATTGCCAGGTCCTAGCTATGACAATATAAATAAATAAATACACCCAACAGTCACATACATAGTCCTGACCCCATACTAGGTGTAACCTGTATCGTGGGTATCAGAAACTACGAGAGACTTTCGGTCTCACAACACCCAGACCCGAAACAAATATCTATAATTTGTCTCGGTGCGGGAATCGAACCCGCGACCTCATGTTTCACAGCCGGCTACTCGCCCGCTGCGCCACGGAGGCTGTCAAACATATTTTGAGATTTGAATTTGAAAAATCACACGAGTTTTTCATTTGAGTGAGATCTTCAATAATCCGAATCTAAATGTTCCGAATTCCCTTACAATAAGGTTGGCAACCTATTCTTTTGGTTTCATGGTTGCTTATTTTGCACACCAGCAGGGTTACCACTACCTCTTATAGCAGTATTATTATGATCGTTCTTCGTTTGTTTTGTATGGGAATCGGTACAAGTAAAATTATAATAATACTACTATAAGAGGTGGTGGTAACCCCCCTGGAGATAACTCATAGTGATCTCATTCATGTGTGTCACATTTCGGGACTATTCATTATACACTACGTCGTATGTAAGAATAGATCTTGCGTCTGAGGTTGTGACCTCTTGGCCACCGTTTTGTCGAGAGAAATAAAATTACCAAAATAGTTTTATTTTGTCGGTATTCAATTAATTAAGATGTTTTATTTTTGATTCAACTCAAGGTCAATAATGCAAAAATATTGTAGGTTTGCTTTTTATAGTAGCCTGGCGAAGTCAAACAATAGAAGAATCGAAAGTCGAAGAATCTTTTTTTACAAGAAAATCTTTGCTTAGGGCGACTTGCACCACTATTACTAACCTACAGTTAGTCCTAACCTCAAGTTAAATTGAAATAGAAATATGTGAAGGACATGTAATTCATTACATATAATGTACTACATCTAATTACAGATAATATATGGTGACATTAAATTAATTACATGTAACGAATTACATGTCCTTCATATATTTACATTTCAATTTAACTTGAGGTTAGGACTAACCGTAGGTTAGTAATAGTGGTGCAAGTCGCCCTAAGTGAAGTAACGACATTTCGCTATCCCAATGGCCATCTCAGCTAAAGACTAAAATCGGTGGATACGGGATATCCTTTTCGCCTCTTGACCTCGACAAATGTGTGGGTGCCCATAATTTCGACAAATATGTGTCCAACAGAACATAGTATTATCTATGTACCACATTATAACAATAGTATACTTATAGCATTGTACCTACTTTTGAACAAGGAAAATGTATAATGTAAATAATAAAGGAAAATATTATACCAAAATACTGGATACCCTTGTTAAGGATTAAAAGTCAATTACTTGCTTTTGCATGCGACTCTGCCCCTGAGGATTTACATATATATAGATATGCTCACGCTTGTATCCCCGAAGGGGTAAGCAGAAGCGAACTAGTGAAATAGGACACACACATTTTGTCAGTCATTTTGCACCCAAATTGATAAAAGGCGAGTCTATCGCCATACACCATTTCTAGACTCTAGGCTGATGCTGCATAGAAAAACTCAATATCACATCCGACTCGGGGATCGAACCCGAGACCTCAGGACGACAGTCGTTCCGCACATAATATTCTACGCCACCATAAGTGAGGATTTCTTCTTGTGACATTCCGGGAATGAAGTATTTACTCCGGCCTTAAATTACTTCCATTCTATGTTAATAACTTATCCGAAAATTATGCAATTCCGACGATATTACATACATACGGGTCGAATTGATAACCTCTTTTTTTGAAGTCGGTTAAAAATCATTTCGATGTATTGTATCGTTGTTATGTCAGGACAACAAAACAAACAAGAATCGCATTTAGATATCGAGTTAAAACTTCTTTATTTCTTTATTGGAATAGTCAAATAGTGGATATAATATATGCTCCTACGTCCTTTATTGCTTGAATGCTTTATTGTTTTTGTTGTCTCGTGTATAGTGTATAGTGTACGAAACTACGAACTTTATCAAAAACATTGAAACAAAAAAAAGTGACGCACTCTGACTTTTCCAAGCTGTAAAATTAAAAACAATGTTGCATGCTCGCGTCTAGAATAGACATTGTATGACGTCTTACTATTAAAACAACAATACCAATATTTTTAAAACATTCAAAATTGTTATAAATACTTGAATCGTTATGGTTTTCCTGTTGAAGTATAGTAGCGCCATCTATTTCAACATTAAGGAAACTTTTGGTACGAACTTTAAAATATGCGCAAGTGACGCAATGTCGCGTCGCGTCGTGTGCAAGACCAAAAGAAAATGGACGCGCATGTCTAGGATCTAAATAAATTATGTTTTATGCAAATGTCGATCAGCAAAGGTGAAGAAGGTGAAATTTGCTGTCGCCAACACATGAATAAACAAAAAAGAGTTGTTAGCAGTTCATTACCACTGGCAATGGTACCAAATACCACGGTATATATCCTGTATCACCTACCAATTCGTTTGCGTCTCGTTAACACATTGTGCCCTACATATTGAATGGCACACGGCAGCAAAACAGCTGTGCATTATTCATTACCAAGCATTATGCTGTCGGGTTTTATTTGAAATCTATTACATGGCCTGCTTTTGGACGGTAAATAATGTTTGCAATCGCTATAAGGTAGATAGATACTAACTAACTTAGCTGAATTACAAAATTAAAAGTTATACTTAGGTATGTTAATTGCAAATTCGAGCGTCGACACGTAATGGTCTGTTAATTAGTGACGTCGTTCCACCTCATCATCATAACTGGCTTTATAGTTACGTAAGCACGAAGGTAGATGAGAAATTGAGGACGTAATAAGAAAAATAAAGGGCCTCACAATCAATTAGTATTGCTTTCGCTCTTGGCGTGTATAGCTTAGGTAGGTACTTACAAAGATGATTTTGCACATTCGAATTGTGTTCCGTTTTGTATAAAAATTAATATCAAATAATAATGATTAAACCTATATAAGAAAATTAAAAATAATATTGTTATTTATAAAGCTCTATATTGTTCTATAATCGCTTTGTTCTTTCGAAATCAAATACAAATAACCGCACCTTTTAGACCTAACATCCTGGACTTTTTTTGCATTTAATTCCCAGGGTAGTTGACAGATGGCGCTTCTTACAAGAAAATATCCCACGTTGCAATAAAACGGGGTCCAGTAATATAAACTCGTATCTGATTTTAGCCATTTATTTATGTTATTTAATAAGTAATAGATGCCTACTAAGTGCAGAATACACATGTAGTTTCAAATTCAATGTTTTTTTCCCTAAATACTGGTATAACGTAATCAATTTTGTGTCTTTAATTGTATCGCTTTAATTAAGAGACAATTAAGTTTCATAGTAAAGGTTAACTACAATTAAATTTATTGCTACTCTAGTATAATTCCAGGGCCACAGATATTGTAATCACTTTGCTATTTCACCTATTTTATCCATTTTGACCTATTTTCATATCAAATACTGAAGGTCCCGTACATTTATAAACCGCTTTTCCTGCACATGTTTTTCTTGAAACAAAACACGATAAATATCTACACAAAACTATGTTTCTCGTAGTCTCCTGCTTATGGAACAATGGACCATAGACAAGAATGTGTAGCGGAACCATGTCATGTGTAGGTGTTTTGTGTAACGTTTTAATGCAGGAAACGCTTTAGATTAAAACAAATTGAGCATTTACTTTTAACAGAGCATTGTGTTTATTAATTTGTCATGCGCTATATTTATTGTCGGCAGTCACCCACACAACAGTTCAACTCTATTTTTTTTTTATAGCAGAGTTTGGCAAACGAACAGCAACAGAACAGAACATGGGTCACCTGATGGTAAGTGATCTCCACCGCCCTTAGACACACATGACAAAAAGAATCATGGATGCGTTGCCAACCTAAAAGGAGTGAATGAAAGGGGAGGGAAAAGGAATTGGGAAAGGGAGGGGGGAAATGGGCCACCGGAAATCTCACTCACCGAACGAAACGCGACAGCAAGCTGCCACTTTACGTCGGTTTTCTGTGAGACAGTGGTATCTAACCGGTCGAGCCGGCCCATTCGTGCTGTAGACGTTACTGTCTACAGCGTGGCTCTACCACTCAACATCAATCAAAAACAACTAGAGCAAGAGGCCGCCAATCTTCATTATTTTATAAAAGCTGAAAGATTCTTAGCGTTCATTCATGCATTCTTAGACCAATTATTACCTATGTATTATCACATTTTTATTAACAATATTATGTATTATCAAATTTGTAAATGCTATAGTAATCCTGAGGGGTTGATGACAGGCAGGTGGCCAATCGTAAACATACCTACGCCAAATCCTTCCTACAATATGCTTGACAAGCTGTTGCGCCGATCCCACAGGCTAGGTGAAAATAAAGAACTACACTGTAGTTCATATTACATGCTATTTACTATTATTAGTCTAAGCTTAGTAGATTGCGTGCTCATTCTAACGTCTTGTATCATTTCGAAAATAGAAGCTTCTTTCGTACAATTGTACTTTTATATATTCAGAAATCTGGTGACAATATTGAACATGCAGGTAAAAGTAATTTTCCGTTGATTTAAATTTAAAAGTTCATAATATCATTCACGACGCCATTTTGGCGGGCCGCCATTTCAACGTTAGCTTGGCAAACTTATTTGTGCATGTGGTGGACTAACAGTGATGTCAGTTAAATCAAGCTTAATTTTGAGCTGTAAGAACTTTCTTAATGGCACAACATAATACCAATGATTATAAATCTGTGTCCTTTTGCTATTTTTATACAAAATATTAAAATTATTTTATTACCACAGATAAGGTACAGAAGGAACTGCCAAGCTATACTACTAGCTATAGTATGAACGTATGTTTAAAGTTATTGCTGCCAATGTTTATAGAACGTGACTCTTACTATCAAATTCAGAGCACAATGGCGTCGTTCATTTTGTTTTTTATGCGCTCATGATAGGAGTTTACCTGTATTATACTACCTACTTAAGCAGGGTTATCAAACGCACCGTTTTTTCGAAAATTTCCGGCTTTTGTGCCCTCCTCACGTGCTCTGTGTCTATCCTAATGTATTTCTTTATCATGACCCATGGAACTTATCGGTATAAAATAATTTAGGTCCATGTTATGACCCCTGTTCTAATTAATATTCACACACTGCATGGAAGGTTATTTTTAAAGTTTTATTCAATAAAGTCTTTCTTGTCCAAAAATGATAATAATACAATATCTACCTTCTTTTTAAATTATACAAATTTAAATTTAATTCGGATCGCAAATAACGATCTTTTTAAATTTAAAAATTCTTTCTTTCTCAACTGTCAACCCCTTCTGAGGGATCCAGTCACGCACAAATTAAATTAGAAAATTTGCTTTGTCTGATCTGGGAGTCGAACACAATTTCTTTAATATTTACAATTTTTTATGAATATAGGTATGTAACTAATCTCAAAAGACATTGTGATTTACTTATTATTTTTAGATCTATTTCATTGCGTAGGTATTTACTGCTCAAGGGGCAATTGCAGCTCCGCGATAAATCTCTATTTATTTCAAATCTTGAGATAAGGTGTAATTCTAAATTAGTAACAGCGCTGCAAGTCGCCCTACGTACATATGTAGGGAATACGTATTTTTTTAACATTTTAAATTCTATGTATGGCAACCCTATTGGGTAACTAGAGCAAGGAAAGTACAAAGCATTTTTCAGATGGTTGGATACTTTTATATGGAAATGATGTCACTCTAGATAGCTAAGACGACCAATTGGGTGTATTTGTTTAGCCAATTTATTTAATACCTCAGTCTCACAGGACTAGTTGATAAGCATTACTTTTGGTAGTGCGTTTTTTTTATACAAGCATTATATTTACTAAATGTTTAGGACCAATGAATAGGTAAGAAACAAAAGTTGGAACCTTATACAGAAGCGCGCCAAAAACCTTCCAAGAACTAGAATATTGGGCATAGAATGGCATGGCCTTGGCACTTGTTACATATCATAAAATCCACCGGTACTTTGGAAAAGCCCACTGGTCTGGGAAGAAGAGACGGAAAAGTGAAAACTAGAGCACCCACATCTCGCCCAGATTTCCATCACTTACCGCCGAATGTTCATACACTTAAGGTGGCCTTATGTCTTTTAAGGCCGCCTTATCTCTCAAAATTCTATGGCGAAAATCAATATAAGAAGCCGTTAAAGTTGAGCAGCGTTTGACCATTCGGGCGTTAATGTGATAGATTATAGTATGAGTCTATCGCCATATCGGGCACAAATTACGCATTTCCAAACGCGGCCTGCATGTGTGATTTTTCAAAAAGCCAAAATATGAATACGTATTGTTTTCCTGACTGACTGCCTCGGTGGCGTGGTGGTATTTCGGTACGACTACGGTTCTGAGGTCTCGGGTTCGATCCCCGGGTCGGGCAAAGTGATATTGGATTTTTCCATATTAGCCCGGAGTCTGGAATTTGTGCCCGATATGGCGATAGGCTCGCCGCCTATCACATCTGGGACGGAACTAAGCTCGGCGAAATGTGGGTGTTCTAGTTCGCTAGTGCGGCTCTGCCTACCCCTTCGGGGATACAGGCGTGAGCTTATGTTATGTTATTTTTTTCCTGCTCTTATCCGACTACAATTCAACATGGAGCCGAGGAAACCCACTTTTTCAAGAATGTTGTAGGCAGGATTCGGCTTCGTTTCCACGAACAGCAGCCTGACCGACGTCAAAAGTTTTAAAAAGGAAAAATTATAACACCTGTACTTATTTCAGAATACTAAGACTCCTTAACGAGCGTAAGCTGGAAAAGTTGAAAGAAACCTGGTGGAGCAATAATCCAAAGGCAATGAAGTGTGAGAAGCAAGACGATCAGTCGGACGGCATTTCCATACAGAACATTGGCGGAGTGTTCATTGTGATATTCATGGGCATCGGGCTCGCCTGCATCACCCTGGGTGTTGAATACTGGTGGTACAAGTGGAGGAAACGGACCATAATTGGCGAAGTTACGCAGGTTTGTTTATTATATGTACGTAAATAATTGCTATTGGGTAGTTGACAATTTTTTTTTATTAGTTTTATACGATATTTACGTCATCTTAAACGGAGCACAGAAAGAAATATTGAAATACTCCCAAAAATAAAAAAAGTTATAAAGCCTTTGTAGTTTGGTGTAACCTTCAAGCAGCGGGAAAGAGAAGTATCAGTAAAATCACGGTCATAACGGTGCGTGCGTTGGAAAGGGATAGCAAGATTGGGGATATCTTACGTCCACACTCTTGCTCATTTTAGAGTTTAAAATATGAATTACTGCCTCATTTTACCACCAATTTCTATGCAGTTTTCACAGAAGGATTTCTTTTTCGTTTTATTTGTTGTTACATATAAAAATGTTTGTAAAATCAAACATAGTCAAGTACCCAATTCTATAGTCTATTAACTGCTGGACAGGGCTGGAGTAACTTTCCCTCCCCCTAAGATTTACAGATCGATCTGTATACTACTGCTGGACTTGGCCTCCCAAAGATTTCCAGATCGACTTGTTGGAAGCGGCCTGCAGCGACTTCTTCCCTTTATCAGGTCGCCTGTCCACCTATGTCCAGCTGTGGGCTGGTGATGATAGTCTACTGGCTTTTTCGTTCCGTGTAGATCACGGTACTATACGGTAGTATCGACAATGCATTTTGTAGAAAAATAAAAGCAAACAGGCAGATGTATGTTTGCTATTATTTTTGTATCAGGGTTTAAAAGTTCCTTTAGCACGTGGGGCATGTTGCAACGATAAAGCCAGGTCTCCGGCACTAGCTTTTTCGAAATAAAACATTTAAAACACATACGCAAAATAACGGTTTTAGCTGTAACCTGCTCGTAGAACAATGAACCATAGATAAAAATGTATGTTTTGTGTAATGTTTCAGTACAGTAGACCCGGCTAAATCCAACCTTAAGTCGTTTTTATATTTCTATTAAAACGCATCTTAGGCGAACACTCGTTACTGATATTATCTACTAAAATTCATTGATTTCAGGTTGAACCAGCGAAAACTACTAGAGACAACGTCAAGGGTGAAAATTTCAATTTCAGATCCAGAAATTTGGGTCTGTCTAACTTGAAATCGAAATTCTAAATACCAGACACTTTTAACAGTAACTAGTCCGGAACAGTTGGTATTCTTAAGTGGAGATATTTATCATGTGTTCATATTTACGTTTTCAAATGACGCATAATTTCTGAATGTAGGTTCTGCTCCAAAAATTGTGTATGCAAGTGTGAAATAAACACGTCAGTAGCACAACGACTTTCAATCATAAAAGTAACTGTCTTTCTATCTTTCCACTCATCTTGAGCATCCTCTAAGGTAAATTATAAAACAAAAGTTAATTCAAAAATATTTAATAACTACAATAACTTAATGCGGTCCGCAAACGCGTAAAGGCTATAATGAAACTAGTAACAAAATTTACAATAATTTAAACTATAACGTTCGCAGTATATCACTGACGGCAAGACATCTTGTTTATTTACAACAGCGTTTTGGTTACAGCTCGATAGTCTTGCCATGTTTGTTAAGGTTCTTCATGTTCTTATTGCACAGCTCGAGCTCGAGCCTCAGGCCGTCGACCTCCGCCTCGAGCGTGCGTGACCTCTTGAACATCTGCACGTAGTTTAACTGTAACTGCTTCTGGTATCTCAACACTTTGTCTTTCTCCTCCGACCACTTCCTCCTCTCGTTGTTAAACTGTGTCTCCTTGGATTCGAGCTCGCATTTGAGTCTATCGAGCATGGCACTGGCGGTGCAGTGTTCACTGCAAGTGTCTGGAAGCTCTCCGTTCAGTCTCTGGACCTCTGCGTCTTCTAGCGCGCTGTCGCTGGAGGTCCAGTGGTACTCGTTGCTCTTGCACACGTCGTAGATGCCTCTCATGGTTCTCCCACATTCGATGCCCTCGTATCCACTTAAAGAGACATCGGATAACTCTTGTCTGAGTTCCTTCAGTTCGGTTTTTAGTTTGTCTATTTCGTTTTTGTTCGTCTCCTTTGTTTTCGTGAGGTCGGCGACGCTTTCCATCAGGTCGGTGGTGAGTCTGTCCACTTCTGCTTGTAGTCGGTTTACGGTTTTCTCCTTTTCCTCTGATTCAGCTCTGAGCCTCATTATTTCCTTCTCTTTCTTGTCGAGTGTCTCTCTCAGTTGACGGCAGTCTGCTTTCAACGTGAGATACTCGTGGCCTTTGGCGGTTTGTTCATTCTGGAAGCAATATTTATTTATAATTTTATTTTCGAAAAAATTTACGAAATAATTACTTAGAAATAACCAATGTTAGCTTTCTGTCTCTGTAATGTGACTATAGGTAATGTAAAATAAATCCTAATAATTATTTTAAGCCTCTCAACTATAAACATCAAAGTAAGCTACTATTTTAACTTTGTAATTAATTTGTAAGACCTATATTTAATAGACCTAATCAACTGTTAAGGAGGTAATGTATCTCCACTTTAATTACCCCTCAACGATGACAAAGTAATAAAATATCAGTATTGATTATACTCCACTCGGTCTCTCGAGCCGTTGTATATCTCATGAGAACAGACCTGTGCATCCTTGAGCTGCGTCTTCAGTAGCGCGATCTCGCCGGCCCTCTGACACAGGCTCCACTCGGTGTCCTCGAGCCGTTGTCGAAGCAGTGCCCTGTCTCTGCGCACGCGCGCGAGCTCGTTGTCTCGCTCGTCGCGTCTCCCGCCAAAGGACTGCAGCATGAGGCCGCGTGGTGCACGGAGACGGACCTCATGACTTCTGAGCCGGTCTGTTGTACTGGAATTGGAAATTTTATGTTAGAATTTCGGAGTGCAGGTCTTAAGTCTCTGTTTATATCCATTAGCTATTCTTTAAAACGCTGGCAGGAGGGTAATTCAAACATAATTAAGGACTGTACATCTATACTAAGAGATCGAGATGTTAAAAAACATTTAATATACATACAATGAACGAAAATTGACGGAGGACCGACAAGGCTGGTGCGATATGGAAAAGGCCTATGTCCAGCAGTGGATGTGTACAGGCTTATGATGATGAACGAAAATCATTATACATATTTGTTACTGAACAGTCCATTCATTATGCTTGTTATAACAATAATATGGATCATTGATTTCAAGAAACTTGTTAAATTTTTTTTTATTTCTAGAGAGAGCTCTAGAGAATTATGTCAATGCCCAGTTAGAATCTACTCGTATATCCTAAAGTTCGTCTAACGAGGCTAAATAAGGAGTAAGATTTATAGAGTTTTAATTTCTCGCTATAAATTATTAATATGGTTTGCCGCAATTATCTTTTTATACACTAGGCAACCATAAAGAGAGAGCTGCTTCCAATATATGTGTTAATTTTATGCAATAGAATGAAAATAATGTCGACTGATCTACATTTAGTTATTTGAAGAGCCGGGCGTCAAATGAAACCGCTTGGCGAGCAATCTTGATGTAAATAAATGCATAATTTTACATTTGACGCTCACAAAATTTATAATCCTACGGCATAAGACATTATGTATGTAATATATTGGCATTAAAATATTCAATGAACATATATTGAAAGCAACAGGGGGGTTACCATCACCGTTTATAGCAGTATTATTATAGTCTTACTTGTACCGATTCCCATACAAAACAAACGAAGAACCAAAGCCAATTATAATAATACTGCTATAAGAGATGGTGGTAACCCTGCTGAATGCGGAGACAAGCAAGTCACTCGATGATGGTAAAATGGTCATACGCCTTCCCAATAAAATTAGCAACATTAAAGAGTTGCAAAGTACTGCGTGGAGCAGCAATGCGCTTGTCACTCTGATTTCTTCCTCCACTGCCTTTACTTCAGTATAATAGTAAGTATTTTTCAGAAAGGATTCGTTTTTACAATCGGTTGTCTTCCTGACTCAACTGCGTAGACATTAGGCCTTATTTATGAAATATCAGCCTTTGCCCCCTCCCCGCCCTAGTGTCGGGGGCCATGGGCACAGGCCCCGTGGCCCTTTTGGTAAAGACGGTACTGCAGAGAGGGCTGTTGTCTGGCCCCGACGCGACGCGATGGCTGAAAAGCTAAGCCAAATATGCAACGCTTAAATAATGCTTATCCCACAGTGGGATAAGGACATCATTATGCGAAGACCACGACTATCCTTGAATTTATTTACGGCAATAAAAACAATACCATAACCATTTCAATGGCAATAATGACTACACTTTATGACTAGCAGAAAATTAAATCCACTCTATTCTACGCACCGCATAGTAATGGCAAAATTAATAGAAAACGTTCATGTATGTGTAAATTTAATGTTCATACGTCGTAAAACATAGAAAGCAGTGGGTCATGAGGTAAGTAGTTTTACAACTCAAGGCTGGTATCAGATACCGGATTGACCAGTCTACTGATGGGAATGGACAGACGCCTCACGCCGTATCCATCGGCCATTGTTTTGCGGCTTCGATCACGTTAACTATACGTGGTTTTATTTATACGCATTTACAATTTCATTAGATTTTAAAGCCCCCGGAGATCTATAGAACATATTTGGGTATGCGAGAAGACAACTTCGTAAACGGTTTGTGTTTACAGAAGAGATTGCAAACAATACAAAAATATATATGTGAATTTAATAAAAAGGAAAAACAGTGTCTGAGTATGTCTATAAGTGGAATGGGCCGGATCATCCGGTTCAATACCACTGTCTCGAAAAAAATGGATGTGAAATGGAATTTCACTGTTGAATTTTGTTCGGCGAGTTTTTCCGGGGACTAAATCCCCTTTCCCTTCTTCTCTTTAATAACGATATTAATACAATTTTATTGATACAACACACCCATGATTGCCTTCGTTTCGGTATCATCCGTATGGTTATCTATAGAAGAACACATTTAGAACTTGATTCTTTCCTAAAATTTGTAAAAATGTAAAACTGTTCATTAATTCATTCATCGCAAAAGTATGACTTGAAAAATTCAAATTCCAGTTATATTTAACTGTAACTGATGCAGATATAAAGCGAAACAGTATGTAGTGTAATTTCTCGGAAGAAGCAAAGCAAACTGCACTTTTAAATTCATGATATTTTCGTTATACTTAATATATATTTCAAGTTAGCTATCTGTGTTTGTTACGCCCGAATGATCAAACGCTACTTAACTTAAACGGCTTCTTACATTGATTTTCGCCATACAGTTTTGATAGACAAGGCGAAAGACATAAAGCGTCCTTAAGTGTCTGAGCATTCGGCGGTTAGGGCCATAAATGACATGTGAAGATACTACCAAATATGTGTTAAACCATAAACACCTCAATAAGTAAATTTGGTTCTTTACGAAAGTTTCTCGTATTAATACAGATATCTGGGGAAACTTCTACATCTAACTTCATTTTTATTTGGTCCTCCCGTAACTTATTACTTACAACACTGTTTACATTAGTAACTTTTCGTAAACAAGTAACACTATTAAGCCCAGAATATTACAACCTTTAAATATGGCTATGCGTAGTTGTAGTATGAAAAACTCCTCGCAACGCTGATGTAATATGAGTAGGTACATAATAATACATAAGGTTCGTGACCAATTTATGGGACCACCCTACTCTATCCAACACAAAAATAATCTTCAAAATCGGACCATATTTTGCGGAGATATGGCGTAACGTATATATCAATACATTCCGACGAGTTCGCCATGGTTGGAATTTGTACCCGGTTTGACGATAGGCTTTGTCCTAAATAAGCTCGACGAGATGTGTCATGTTGGTGCATTAATTTACCTTGGCCTACCCATTCGAAGGAACAAACAGGCTTATGTGGTAAATATGTAAGAATATGTTTTACCTATAGTCATGGTGATCCCTCTCTAGCTCTGAGACGCCGGAGTCAGCGGGAGAGGGTGCGGGCGCGGGCTCCTTGTGGTCAGCACCGCTCAGCACAGACGTCGACTTTGTTCTGGAAGGTGAAACACTCAATCAAAATCACATAAGGATGAATGATAGAACCCGAGACATCAGGGCGGTAGTCGTATCGAAATATAACTTCGCCATCGAGGCAGTCATCAAACACGAGGGTAATACACAGTCCTGAACCCACACTATGTTAATCTATATTGGGTATCTGGAACTGACTTGTGGTCCCATAAAACCCAAACTTGAATCAAATTTTTGTAGGTATTATTAAATCTATTCAATTTTTTTCCATCATTTCTAATTTCTTTCTATCCCACTAAAAGTGAAAAAAAAAGGAGGGATAGCTCTGTTGGAATGGTACGGACTACCGAGACGAGTGTCGGAAGTTCCACACCAACCGCACAATCGAGCATACACCTCTGACGTTTCTATGTTCAATTTGTTTTCTTTGTGAATTATCGCTTGCTATAACGGTGAAGGAAAACATCACGAGGAAACTTGCATACCTGAGAATTTCTCCACAAGAATTTCGAAGGTATGTGTAGTCTACCAACCCGCATTAGGCCAGCGTGGTGGAGTAAGGACTTGTAGAGTAAGGAGTAGTAGGCCCGTGCCCAGCAGTGGGACAGTAATCATACAGAGCTAATATTACGAATGATACGGGTCTCCCCGAATAATGAGAGGAGTTGTGACCGGTGCACAGCTACCCACTAAACTCGTTAAGAAATAATTGCAATCTGAAAAGTCTTAAAAAGTTATTACGCGTTCGGTGTGATGCCAAAATTATGCTGATATAGTAGCAATTTAGGAAATCTCAGTTTCATAAATCTGTATCGAAATTAATAAAAAATTAAAATATTAATATGATGATCAATTAATCGATATTCAAGGTGATAAAATTGCATGAACTTATCTCCTAACAATTTCGACATGTTATTAGTTTGAAATGTTTATTCGCTTACAAATTCGTGCAAATTAGGACCAATTAGGATACATGAATATTCATTGCTTACACAAATCCAATTAGGTATCAGCATAAACTTACATCATTATCATTTGTTTATGTTCCATGTTTTATAATATGTCAGGAGATATGCAGATTGAAATCACCTGGTTATTCTGGGTAAGCCTGATGAATTAGTCTAAAGTGTGTTCACGGTTCTTATTGCAGAAATGTAAAGAAGTATCAACCCCTTTTCAATAAGTAATTATTTTTATACAGACTGAAATCGCCTGGTTCATCTGGGTAAGCTTGGTGAATTAGTCTAAAGAGTGTCCACGGTTCTTATTGCAGAAATGTAAACAACTGTCGACCCCTTTTCAATAAGTAATTATTTTTATACAGATTGGAATCACCTGGTTCATCTGGGTAACCTTGGTGAATTAGTCTAAAGAGTGTCCACGGTTCTTATTGCAGAAATGTAAACAACTGTCAACCCCTTTTCAATAAGTAATTATTTTTATACAGATTGGAATCACCTGGTTCATCTGGGTAAGCTTGGTGAATTAGTCTAAAGAGTGTCCACGGTTCTTATTGCAGAAATGTAAACAACTGTCAACCCCTTTTAATGAGTAATTATTTTTAAAATCAGTTAATTCTGAATTCATAAGAACCGCAATCTATGTATGGTACATACAACATATTTACTGAGTACTAGTAGGTATATTCTGAAACATTTGCCACGAAATTATGCCCCATCGCAAATATTATAGAAAGGTATACTTATGTATTATTTGTATACATACATACATAGACTCACGCCTTTTTCCCATAGGGATAGGCAGAGACAACGGATTTCCACTTGCTACGATACTTACATACCTCTTTCGCCTCATTCAGTCTCATTACATTCTTCATGCATGCACGACGTTTTAGGGTACTTTTAACTTTATTATTTGTATATTTATGTATATTTTGCGTATGTGTTTTTGTGCAATGTTTCGAGAAAAACTAGTGCAGGAAACCGCTTTAGAATGTCCATGTTTTCAACAAACCAATGTCTTTGTTACAAAATTCGAAGAAGCCAGCTCTGAGACTGAAATGTGGGTCAGCTTCAGATCGCATTACCGAATATCGGCGCTCGTGCCACCTTATCAGCCAGATGTCGATGCGACAGCAATCGTCTTAAAACGGTAAAACGCTCGGGTTAAAAGGAGCTGAGTGTTTTTATTAGTTTGTTTATAGCCGATTCTTGCACATCGCCACCTGAATACCTGAATCCGATGTGGGTGCTGCCGGTCACGTTTCTTAGATAACGATTTTCGATAGGTTTTATGTTTGAGATGCTATCGTTCGTTTGCTTGATTTCGATGTTTGTTTACAAGATTTAGAACGTTGAATGGATTTTTAGATCGTTAAATGGGTTTATTATATTATATTAGATGTTCAATATTTAATTAATAAAGCGTTAATTATTCCATTTCCACTTTGGGACGTCATCTCTTTTATAACAAAACGAATGCATTCGCAATTTTACTTTTCAAAAAGCTTATACCCAAAAATTAAGAATTGTTTTGGCAAAAGCTTTTTTGTAAAATAAATATGTAAAAGTGATGACAGGATGCTAGGATAACAACGGTATAATATCTTTATTATACTTTACTATGTCCACTATGCAAGTGGATATCCTGGATATCAGTCAATAGTAGCATTAAACGATGCGATGTGCAAAAATAGGTCGAATTATCGAAAACTCTCAGCAATAAATGAACTATATTTACGAACACGTTTAGAATCTTCATGATACAGAGAGTATTACTTAGTGTTTGAAAGTAGGCAGTAAGCACTTTGTCGACTCTAAATTGACACCAATGACCATCAATATAATATACCCTAGAATCTAGGTCCTACATGCACAGTTCTTTGCAAATATCCTCCTAAAAAGTGGTCTCAGGAACAAAACAAAGAAAAAGATCACAAGTTCTAATTCTATCAACACAAATATAACCCTATGCACGTGTTATAAAGTAGCTTATTAATTGACATGAGCAAGCGTTCTTAAATTTGAATTTCGAAATTCAGAATTCTATCGGCGTCCGACTGTAGGCAAAAGAAGTGCTTAAGCACTCCTTTGCTGTCCCATTCTCCGAGCGTCAACTGTGCATCTAGGTAAATAATATATCGATGCCAATGACCAACTATTTACATTACTTCTTAGAATATAGTCGATAGGCATCTAGAAAAAGTTTTGACTACAGTCTGTAAATTAGTATTGTCATCAAAGATATTTAATATTACTTACTTTAGAGGGGCTATCAAGCAAGTTTCCAAAAAATGATTTTTATCTCAAACGTCACTAACGCCATCTACCACATATTAAGTAAATTTAAAAAAAATTATAATATTTAATTTTCAGGCTTCAATGACAAATAGTGTTAGTTAACAAAATATCTTATTATCTATGTTAGTAATAATACAATAATAAATAGCACACAAAATGCAATTAGTATGGTTTATCAAACCCTGTGTAAGACATGCATTTTGATAAATCTACTCATAGTAGGCCCATCTAACCTTTGACCAAAAACCTTAAGGACACTATTGGTACTCTCCCTCACTCTGCGTATAATGGACGCTATTTACAATACAATGCGGGGGCGCTTATTGCAATTAACACCCTAGAATTTTCTGTGAATATTCAAGAATTACGTAAGAAAATTTTATTGTCTAAACATTTTTGCGCTGGCACAACCTTGACCTTTCTAATACGAATGAGAAACTTATAACCAAGAAGTCACAACTTTTGGATCACAATTTTCGCGCTGTTGTCCCGTCTGTAGTATGTAGTGTTGAAAGTCTTTGTCACTAAACTACGGAAAAATACCATCAGTATATAAAAATGGGTATCTATGTCGATGGTACTAGACTTTTTAGACTTTCTATATAATGCCACTTTTCTTTGTTATAACGGGGACTTCATAACTCGTATATTATAGAAACCACAACAGGATTATTGACTTAGGGCCACTTGCAGATCCGCGATAAATCTCTATTAATCCCAAATCTTGATTTAGCGCTACTTGCAACGCTATTACTAATCTAGTACACCTTACCTCGATTTATCCTACAGCTCTCTCACAGCGACAGCGAAAAACATTATTTTGTATAGGTGTCTTTGTGTTTTGTTTCGAGATAACATGTGCAAGAGTTGCGCCTTTAGGAAGCAAGTCGCTAACTTATGATTATGACAATCTTCATGCGTGGAAAATTAAAGAAGTACCGTATTAAGAGGTAAGTTCTTGAGTACGGTAAGGTACGAGTGATCTGATGGTGTGTAATTGTAATATGAAAGGAACGGAGTGGTCTCGGTCGACGGAGCGTCTTGCATCAGCGGTGAAGCGTGGAGGCTCTGCTTGTTAGTCTGTTAGAACATTCGTTCGTCTATTGTCTATAAAATTATTTTCATTGAGCTTCTTGTTTAACTTTACAAAGCCTAATGATTGAGTATTTACTTGGATTAGTAGTAGTGTAGGTATGTACATATGTGTCGTGGACCGGGGAGTCTTAGGTTCGAATCCCAGATTGGGTAACATGTTTTTAATACGATTTTCCACCCATCAGCGGGTCATCGGGCCGTCGCGGCAGTGCGACCTGTCTCCCAGAATTGGTTAGACAGGCGCCACGGCGCGGCGTGGCGACGCGACGTTCCAGGTGACACAGGAGCTAACTGTCCATGGTTGTTTCGATGAGTACCTGTGTCGCGTAGCCGGCGCAGAGGAGTCCGCCGTGTGTCACCAGTTTGACAACTGTCCGGAGGACACGGCCCAACACACCCTCTAAGTGTGCCTAACCTGGGACGAAGAGCGCAACGCTCTCAGAGCAGTCGTAGGAGAAGACCTCTCGCTATCGGCCGTGGTGTCAGCCATGGTCGAGCCATGGCCCACTTCTGCGAGGTTATCTCCCAGGAGGAAAGTGCCGAGAGGCATCGGGATCGATGCGATCCCTCCCACCGCCAGAGGAGACGTAGGAGGCGCCGGGTTGACGACTGACCGAGCAAATAAGTTTTTTTATGTACGGAAATAATAACGCATCACTGTAGATACTACTAAGAATGTATCAATTACTTTATCGGAATCAACAATCCACAAGGAAGTTACACAAAAAATATCAAAATACAAGTGTACGTGAATCTAATTAACATACAAATACTAAATACCGGATTACGTACGAACATCATTGCGTATTTTTTCGTGTACATGAGAGTTGTAGCGCATTTTACACAAGCGCTATGATTACATTCAAAAGCGCTAGCTGGTATAGGTCGTTTTGAAGGAAGATATGAGAGCCAATGGTCTTACTATGGAGGATGCTCTGAGTGGTAGAGCCACGCTGTAGACAGTAACGTCTACAGCACGAATGGGCCGGCTCGAACGGTTTGATACCACTGTGTCACAGAAAACCGACGTAAAGTGCTTTCGTTCGGTGAGTGAGATTGCCAGAAGCCCATTCCTCCCCATCCCTTTCCCAATCCCTTTTCCCTCGCCTTCCATTCCCTCCTTTTAGGTTGGCAACGCACCCATGATTCATTTTGTGTCTTGGGTGTCTACGGGCGGTAGAGATCAGTTACCATCAGGTGACCCATCGGCTCGTTTACCAGTCTGTGCTATAAAAAAAAATGCTCGAGACCAAGCGTTTAAATAGAAAAACGGACACTGGCACTAGGCCGGGATATCGCCAAGCAGAAAGAAAAAACTATGGTCACATTCAACATCGTTCATACGTTAATTGCTTTAACCAGAAATGTCGAGCGTCGCGCGGTCAAATGAAGCAATGACCTGCAGTAATTGCCTCGAAATCAGTGGGTGAGACGAGTCGAAGAAACTATACGTAATAGCTCTATTTGTTGGTCTGTTTGTTCGTATATCAATGTCTAGCTGATTGTTTGGACACGCCGATATTAGTAATAGTATAATACTTAAATAATTTCACTATAAGAAATCTAGACTACCCAGACTTTTATATACTTTTATATCGGGAATACACTTTTATGCCATCAAAAATAACATAACATAACTTAAGCTCACGCCTGTATCCCCGAAAGGATAGGCAGAGGCGTACTAGCTAACTAGAACACCCACATTTCGCTGAGCTTAGTACCGATATGGCGAAAGGCTCGCCCCCCTATCACATCTGTGACGGAACTAAGCTCGGTGAAATGTGGGTGTACTAGTTGGCTAGTGCGCCTCTGCCTACCCCTGCGGGGTTACATGCCTGAGCTTATGTTACGTTATTATTATAATCATCATAAGCCATAGAACGTCTATTGCTAAACATAGGCCTTCATTCATATAATATTCATTGATAAAAGTGAGTCAAAACAATTAAAATTATACATAATTTAAAATGTAACCTCGTTATGGATTTTAACGAATGCCTGTTCATATACCATAGGCTTTTACTCCATTTAATAATGTTTACTCAACTTTACGCTTTTTAAATTAATACGGGCTACTGGTTGTAAGTGTATTACGACACAGTTTTAATTAAAAGTATAAAAAAATGATCTTCAAATTGTTGGTTACATGTGGAGAAAGCTGTAAAGACGATATTATGATTTAGGGCGCCTATTGTGTGTTATGGGATTAATGGGTACTTCACGGACGTGTCGTAACGGACGTATCCGATTGTGTCCAAATTTATATGGGACCACCCTTGGAATAAGCTCTATGGAACACAAAAATAATTTTGAAAATCGGTCCGCATTTGGCGGAGATATCGCATAACATACAAAAAAAATACAGATGAATTGTGGACTTTCTGCTTTTTGGAAATCGATCGAAAAGTATTGTATGTATGTTAATAATAAAACGTAACTCTTTAAAGTTAGTTATGTTACAAATTAATCTAACTTGGGTATTTATATTTAAACAATTTTACGTTACTTAAAACTTGCATTACATAAGCTGTAATTTTCATCATGCACGCATGCGGACATAAAATATTAATATTAATTTAGAGAGAGATTACTCTACTAAGGGCAACTTGTAGCTCTTAGATAAATCTCGACTTATCATAGATCTCGATTTAAATATAGGAATGAACTGTAGGATAAATCGAATTTAGGCCAACTCTAGTGATGGCGCTGGAAGTCGCCCTAAGTATGTATGAATATTTAAAATTAATATAACTTTATAATAATTATTTCATAGGTTTATATGAATGTTATACATTTCGATAATATAACTTTAACCACAAACCCAAACGAATATATATTATATATATATATATATATATATATTTATATATCCTCCGTGGCGCAGGGGACGTGTAACCGGCTGAGAAGCAAGAGGCTGCGGGTTCGATTACTGCATCAAGACAAATGTTTGTGTGACCCACATATATTTGTTTCGGGACTGGGTGTTCTGAGACCGAAAAGTCTTTTGTAGTTTCTAATACCAAAGATACAGGTTAAACGTCGTGTGGGGTCAGGAATATTTGTGTGACTGTTGGGTGTATTTATTTATTTAGCGGGCGGTACTGTATTAATACATATTGCGTAGAAACTATTAATCATATTTTACTTATTAGGATTACCCATTGGTCTCAATACTAAAGTGAAACTCTGAGCGTAGGAAATACGTTATTCCTCAATTACCGTTGGATATAAATTGCAGTTAACTGGGAAGTTTGCACGCGTATTGTTACGAAACGAGCAAATAGCACAACGTATCGGAAACTAGCAAACTGGCAAAATGTGTCGGACACAGGAAATTGCTTCAATTACTCTATATTTGCGAAAATAAATAGAATTCTATTATTTTTGTTGATTTCGCTGCATCCTATAGGTACGTCATGTTTGGGAGGTACTTTGTGAATTTTAAGCAACTATTAAAGCTTTTTTTAAGTTATAGACTCATGTACATAAAATCATTTATAGCATGAATACACGGCTCTACCGAATTATTTATTTTAATAGTTGATCAACTTACAATATCTTCACATCATTATTACTAGCAAATTTTACAATTTTCTCACATATAACCACCGGTAATTTGCAGCTTATACATTAAGTGTGACTATTGGCCAAGTGTTACACCGAATGTTACACTCATTTTTAAAGTGTTGTGCTAATATTAGGCATTACAAGATAGAATAAAAAAAATATTTATTTTAATAACTTAAAGTATTTTACATTTTCATGGTTTGAAATCTCCTTGTAAGCAGTACTATGCTTGTCAGCTTGTGGTATTTATTTATTATTAAAGGCACTTAAATGTCTATGAAATAAAACTAAAATTAAAAAAAGCAATGATTAAAACTACGTAAATGAGAATAGGATCACCAGAGCGAAGTTCCGTATTTCATATGTTAGTCACCGCTCACCTCCCATTGTTACACGATACCGAAGGCTGTCGAACTAAAGTTATTATTACTATTTCTTTGACATTTCGTTAGGCATCATCATGATCATCGTCAGCCACAGGACGCCCACTGTTGGACATAGGCCTCTCCCAAAAATTTCCAGACCGACCTGTTGGAAGCGGCCTGCATCCGGCGACTTCTTTTTTCCAGTTAGGCTTATATGAATGTAAATAAATAATTTCAAAAAACACGTGGCTTTGTTTATTGACATAACATAAGCTCACGCCTGTATCTCCGAAGGGATAGACAGTCGAGCCGTTCGAATCATTTGATATTATTATGCATTTACAATCGAGTCAACAATGTACTTCTCGTAATATCACTAATCAGTATAAAACAAAGTCTGTCCCTTTGTATGCTTAGATCTTTAAAACTACGCAACGGATTTTGATGCAGTTTTTTCAATAAATAGAGTGATTCAATAGGAAGGTTTATATGTATAATACATGCATAATATAGTACATAAACACTGATAATTTTAGAGGTTTCTAATGTGATGTAAATAAACACTTTTTTTACATTACATTGCAAACGCCGGTTGATGGATCAACATAATGTATATCAGCATTACACCCGAGCGAATCCGGGCGGGTTGCTAGTGAAATATAAATGCGTTATTTTTATTTTTTAAACAGTCACTGGCGGCTCGGCCTCCGGTGGCCCATACGCTTATCTATATATATAAAACAAAGACGGGTTTGTTACAACACTTATAACTCGAGATGTGCTGAACCAATTTTCATGGTTTTTGATTCGTTGGATTTGTCTCCTCTCCGAATAGCAGAATACATAATATTAAAAATAGTGAAAAACTAAAAACTAAAAAAAAATAAAAACTAAAAAAAAAAAATAACTAACTAAACTCGATATGTGTAATGAATACTTAATCATGTCAATAAATGCTCATGTGTTTATCATATGTCAATTATTTGTTGTCCAATCCTGTCAAATGTAACAACTATTCATGTATGCGTTCAGAAATTTATTTTTCGTAAAATATCTCGAAAGTTCAGGTACTGTTGTATTTGTTTCCACGGTTTCATGGTTTCCACGGTTTTGCATTCGTTGGAAAGGTCTCGGGCTCCGTGAGGTTTATAGCAAAAAAAAATTCAGGAAAAATTTCAACAGAAAAGCGGGAAAATCTTTTTTCACATACAGCGCCATCTCTGATACATAGCATGTACTACAAACCAATATTTTAAGTAGATGGCGCCGGTGCGTGAAAAAAGATTTTCCAGATATTTGAGATTTCACAGACGGGGTGACAATCGAGCAGACAGATGGGGTGACCGACTGGGTGACAGACGGGTGACAGACAGGTGACAGATGGGTGACAGACGGGTAACTACAGGGTGACAGACGGGTGACACACGGGTGACAGACGGGGTGATAGACTGGGTGACAGACGGGTGACAGGCGGGGTGACAATCGAGCAGATAGATGGGGTGACCGACGGGTTGACCGACAGGGTGACTGTCGGGGTGACTGACGGGGTGATGGACGGGGTAACTGACGAGGGTACTGACTGGGTGACTGACGGGGTGACTGACGAAAACGGACCAATCACCAAAGTAGATCATCTCATTACCTCCTTTAGAATTATTGGATTATAGGTGCCTACAACTCATTCTTTCAACCCTCTCTCTCCGACGCAGACGAAGTTGCGCGGGTCAGCTAGTGTAACATATATATGTGCCGCCTCCGACGGGTTAAATGTCTTGAGAATCACAGAAAAACAACAAAAGTATGAAAACATAAAAATCCACGCAATAAAGGTTTACAATAACATTTGTACATATTTACGTCGAGATTCAAATAGGCGGGATGTTGATAAAATCATTATCAAAGTATACGCGTAGGCGGTACATATCATGCATAGAGGAAATGACTGAGCGATGAGTATGCAACGATGCACTCTGCGATGATAAAAAACATAACTGTTTCGCAAATAAATTATCAATGTTGTGTTGCTTATCTTGAGTTGTACACATACATAGGCTCACGCTTGTGTCCCCGAAGGGGTAGGCAGAGACGAACTAGAACAGCCACATTGCCGCATTTTTTTATACATAAAATATGTAAAGCAACTAAGGGTTCTAAATTTAATATACGTTAAATGTCTTGCAACGAAAGTCTTTGGGAGTAATATAAAATGACTTTTTTTGAAACTTGTATCAGCTCGGAGCATGGAATTTGTTCCCCAAATGTCGATAGGCTCAATTGTCAAATCTGGGACGGAAATAAGCTCGGCGAAATGAGGGTGTTCTCAGTTTTAGATTGCCTCTTGCGCCTTCAGTGATACAGTCCTGCGTCTATGGTTGTATATTTTGCTTTACACTTACTTAACTGGGTTCTAATTCAAAGCTCACCAAATCAACAAAGACAGGCATAAATTACGTATCCGCCACGTACGAAATAATGTCAAGGGTGTCATACGATATTTCTCATTCATACGATCCTGTGTCATAAACCAACCAATTATGTAGCGCTTAACTTGCGGTTACGTTCACAGAGCAATCTACTGACAAAAGCCTTGGGAAGAGACGGGGAACAAAGACATCGAGGAATATAGATGAGACTATTTTCAAGCCTAGAAAAACTGAGGAAGAGCAATTCGCTGTTGCACAATCGTCAATCCGAAACAAAACTAATCCAGACCGCCTAGCGTGCGCGCCACGAGAACATTTTGTCTATACTTTTTGTCCTGTTATAACCGGTTTTCTCCATTTATTTACTGACACTAGCTTGCATCCTCGTTTATTTTCATACAATATTGTAGACAACATGTAGACAACATCTCGACTGTCGTTGATCGAGACATCTCGTGGCGCGCATGCTAGGCGGGCAGGTCTTTTCTGTCGCAGTAAACAACCAACTATCTTTTTTCTCAATGTGAAGTCGACGCAATACACTTTTTAAGCATGATGCAGAAAGGATTCCGTTTCGTTTTTACGACTGACTGCCTGCCCGCTGTCAACCCGTTACTGAGGGATCCCGTATTGAGCTTGTTGTGTTAAACACCTGCCGACCTGGGAATCGAACACAAGACCTCTCGATTCACAGCCTATATAAGTTGCTACTAGACCTAGAAGGCTACAAAGTTTACTTTATGCATATTAAAGTTTACATATTACTTATATTTACCAAATTTTTGTTGTCTGTTCCAGCTTATTTCCGAAATTGCTCGATAAATTTTGACGGTCTTTCTACAAATAGCTGATATCATAAGGAGTAACTTAGGCTATTGGTATTATTGAAAAATTATTAGGGTTTAGGGTATTCCACGCGCAAAAATCGACGATTGTAGCTAATCTATTCACAAATAAAGATGTGTACCTATTTTATAATTTTATTTGAACAATTCATAAGTTATCTCATTTGGGTTGTAAACATAGGAGTCATTGACCCGAAATAGTTCGCAGGAGAGTTAAATCTTAAGCCAAATATAGAAACACATCCCTCCACATTGCAGGGGGTTTTAAAGTATAAAATGGTGTTTACTCTTAAACGCCTCACTTCTATAATTTATTTAAAAGAAAGTGAAGGATTCTGAAGAATTTCCTGTATTTTTATAAACCATCATCAGCCATAAGACGTCCACTGCTGAACATAGGCCTCCCCCAAAGATAAATGTTCTATAAATAAACATTTTTATAAATGTTGTGTTTATATTTTTTTGTTTTTGTTTTTATATTCCATTAAATTACAGTAAACCTCAAGCATTAAGTTTAAAAACATTACCCTCCTTCCAGGCTAGTCGGGTAAAAAATGAGGTAAGCGATTTATTTACAGTTATTTCGTGGAAACGATCACCCAAATAAGTAGCTGCTTTATATTTCCGAAAATCTACCTACATTTGTGACTACGCTTCCCGAACTTTATCGCGAACGAAAATGCATCGGTTGTTATAAATTCCGATCAGTTTGGGATAAAGAGAAATGTAACGTGTCGTGACGTGCCTTAAACATTCATTCATGGGAGATGAGTCACAGGCTCCCTGCTCTGGGAGATACCTGTATTTGAACGGTATGCATTATACCTACTTCGGTATCCATTCAGTCACCCGTGGACTCTTGAAATCAAAAAATGATAAATACTATAGTACTCCTTTCTAAATTTTAGTTTAGCTCAAAAATTTCATACATTCCTTAATATTTTGTTATCAGGTCTCTTTATAATTTTTTTTTGTTATTTACTTACTACATATTTATATGATTTGTTACTTGATGTACATACATACTTATGAAATTTCATATGTGTGTTATATTGTTTGTTCTTATACGGAAAAGGAGCTTCGTCATTGTTACCTAATTCCTATTCGATAGTAAAATACTATTTCTAAAAACTCTACATAGAGCTATTTTTATACAATTTACAAAATTACGTGATTTTTTAAATCATTTTATGAGTTTATCTCAACGATGCAGTGATTTAAAATATTAACGTTTTGAAGGTATATAAAGACATTTAAAAAATACGCTGCACAGATTACTTATATTTTTAAAACTATTTTTTTTTCACTCACCTATTCATATGGTCAGCAGTAATCCGTCACGATTCACAAATCACAATGTATCACATTTTATAAGTACGTAATGTGTCTAATCAGTATAGCACGGCCGTTTTGCCGGCAGCCGGCGCAGTGTGTGCGCTGTGTATCAGACGCGTGCGGCCGCTACAATGCCGCTAGCGTCGGCCGCTTCACACGAATATTTGTTTGATGACAAACGCTATAAATAGCTATAACAATAATGCGTTTATGGTGATGTTACAATACTTTTTTTTACTTATTACGTTTTTTATTCTTTCTTTCTTTCTGCCTGGCGTAAGGTGTTATCACGGCCTAGTGCCAGGGTTATTACGTTCTTTATTATGTCACATATAAAAAATACAGTCAATGATCTTAGTACTGAGGAAGCTAAACGTAGAGACTAGACGACGCGACGTGACCATCCCGTTTATAGTCGAAAGTCGAAACAATGTCCAATCAAATTGCAGGATGTAATTATTAAATTCATAATAAAGTGCTCTCTATGAATATTAGTCTAAATTCTTAGCCTCTAGGACAAAGAGAATCTGCTATTCTACCTCTACTACTTTTAATCATATAATCACTACATTAATTTTTGTATGACAATATAATGCCTTCCAAGGGCCACTTGCAGCTTTGCGATTAATCTCTAATTATACCAAATCCCAAATCTTGATTTAAAGATAGGAGTGAGCTGTAGGATAAATCGAGATAAGGCGTAACTCAAGATTAGTAATAGCGCTGCAAGTCGCCCTAAGTGTCTAACAAAATTCAAAACAAAAATGCAATTAATTACAAATATAAGTAGGTATAAATTATACGTACCAAGTGTTAGTCAATCGTCAATTTGCATAATATGGCGGGTAAAAGTTAAATTACCATAGCCCGCGGCATTACATGCGTCATTTTACTTCCACGTTTCTAACTCATTCATGTATGAGTGCCGTGTGGTCACTGGTTACTGGTGGTTAGTGGTTACACATCACGCGACCACGGCTAATAGCCTTAATTAACGCATAATTGAGTAGGTAGTAGGTTCCTCGACAACCGTCTTACGCGCGGTTGCATCGTTCGAAATTCGAATGGTAGGAATTAGTAGAAAACTTCGGGCTCATTACCGTAATGAAGAATTTTAATAGCGGATTTTAAGGGTAATTAGTAATTTGGTAGGTTTTAATCAAAGATATTTAATATTACTAACTATAGATGGGCTATCAAGCAAGTTTCCATACAAAGAAATTGATCTCAAACTTCAGTACCGTCATTAACTACTTATTACAATGCGAGGGCGATTATTACAATTTACACCCTAGAATATTTTGTGAATGGTTAACAATCACGTAAGATAAGTTTATTCTGTCAATATTATTTCGCTGGCCGACCTGGGGTGCGTATATTTTAAATAAACTGAGCGACTTATGACCACTAGGTCAAAACTTTTGGATCACAAGTTTTGTGCTGTTGTCCCGTCTATTTGATTTTAATATATGGGCTGTTAATAATACAATTAACATTTTATTGCAACACCCTAGCAGCTTCGTTGAATGATGTTACAAATTACAAGACAGTAACATAATAAGTACATTTTGGTCAAAAATTGTATTTTCTAATGAATAATCACAAGTTTAAAAACTTAACTGACCGACTTCCAACTTAAATAAATAAATATACCCAACAGTCACACACACAGTCCTAACCCCACACTAGGTGTAACCTGTATAGTGGGTGTCAGAAACTATGAGAGACTTTCGGTTTCACAACACCCAGACCCGAAACAAATATCTGTGGGTCACACAGACATTTGTCTCGAACTTTGAATTGGAATCGAACCCGCGACCTCACGTTTCACAGCCGGCTACTCGCCTGCTGCGCCACGGAGGCTGTCAAACTTGATCCGATCGTAACCAAATATATGGGACCACCCTTGAAATAAACTCTATCGAACACAAAAAGAATTTCGAAAATCGGTCCACATTTGCCGGAGATATCGCGTAACATACATAAAAAAATACAGACGAATTGAGGACCTTCTGCTTTTTGGAAGTTGGTCGAAAAATATTATCAAGGTACTACTGACAGTGTACTATTGAATGTTTATATTTAACTTTAGTTCCATTTGAACGCCGATTAGTATTAGAAAGAAAGAAAGAAAGAAAGAAAGAAAGAAAGAAAGAAAGAAAGAAAGAAAGAAAGAAAGAAAGAAAGAAAGAAAGAAAGAAAGAAATGTTTATTGTCACTGAACGCATGCAACATCAGTTACTAAATTGAACTTATAGATAATAACTTAATAAGCAAAAACAAATATATAATAAACATAGTGCATGCGTACTTTGTGACAAAAGGTGACCAACTCAGCATATTACGAAAGTGCGAATCATTACCGTGCAGCGTTAAATCGCGGCGTCCGGCAAACTTTGATGTTACGACAGCTGTCATGCCTCTGTTTATATTAGGCTACAAAACGTGATGAACTATATGCTCAATTATCGGTTTTGTTATGATGAAAAATATGAGCTCGATCTGACATTGAATCTGAATACTTATATTTTGTCATATAAGAATATTATCTTACGGTCTTACTTAATGACCAATATTTAATACTCAGACATTAACTCACTGCTTGATATATTGATGAATAAAATGTTGATAAAAAAAAGATAAATAAATTGCAGTCAGCAATGTACTCACACAATAGCGGAATGGTGTCGTTGATGTAGAGGAGCGGAGAGCGTGGAGGGTGGCAGAGCGGAGAGCGAGGCGGGCTGCGGCGATCCACACCAGCGACCCTCGCGGACGTCTGACGAACCTATCGAACAACACAGAAAGTTACTACCACGTCTTATAGCAGTATTATTATAATCATACTGTTTTTTTTTGTACGGGAATCGGTACAAGTAATATTATGATAATACTGCTATAATGTGGGTGTTCTAGTTGGCTAGTTCACCTCTGCCTACCCCTTCGGGGATACATGCGTAAGCTTATGTATGCTATAAGACGTTGTGGTGTAGCAGCGATAGCTCAGTTGGGAATGGTACGAACTGCCAAGACGCGCGTCGGAGGTCCGAGACCTGACCCAAAATGGAGCATACACCTCTGACTTTTCTATGTGTCTTTTAATTGTGAATGATCGCTGGCTATAATTGTGAAGGAAAACATCGAGAGGAAACTCGCATACCTAAGAATATCTCCACAAGAAATTCGAAGGTATGTGAAGTCTAGAAACCCGGATTAGGCCAGCGTCGTTGATAAAGGCCTAACCTCTCTCATTAGTAGAGGAAGCCTGTGCCCAGCAGTGGGACAGTAATATTATAGAGCTAATATTATTATTATATTATTAAGACGTTGTGGTAATCCTTCACTTTATAATGGTGAAGATTATTTCAAGAATACAATTAAATATTTTCATAGTTTTTTTTTTTTTTTTTTTTTTTTTATACCTGTGTTACTCTGTGGGGGTGAAATGTGTCGCTGTTTAGTGTTATGTTGTCGCTGGTGGGTTTCCGGCAAGGAGACTGGACTTCGCTATTTGATACGGTAGTGCGTTCCTTGCCGGTTGTATTGAACATGTCGGTATATTTGTTGTGTGTGTTGTTTGATGTGTATTGTGTGTGTCACGAGTGATGTGATTGTAGCAGCAAAAGTAACTGGTTAACTGCTTATACCGTGGGCTGCGGGCGGTGTGGCATACTGCGTTGGGGAATAGGTGAACCTAGGCTCCGGACTGGCCGGTCCCCGCCGCGGTACACCGCACGGCGCCTTCATGGTTATTATTTAACAAAATGTGTTCCGATGTATGTACATAGTTTGAGAGGCGGTGCAATCTTAATGTAACAATTTGCATTATACTTATACATAGGCAGTTCGTACACTTAGGCATTAACATAAGTTAAGAATTACAAGTCAAAGCAAACAAGTCAAAAGTAAGAGATAATACAGTTAAAATTAAAGAAATAAAAATTACGGTCTATAACTAATACAGTATAGTAACAATGGCATAATAGTTGCAGTAATAGTGGAAACAGACGCAAAGTAGTCAGACAATGATATAAGAAATAAAATAAAAAAATAATAATAATATTAAAAAAAAAAAGTGCTATCATTCGCTTATATATATACCTCTGCCTTAGATTATACATTAAAGTTTTTGAGGTCACTAAAAACTAAATTCACGAGCTCTACATATGAGCTGAGTGTGCTCCCTCTCTTCATGACTTCGGTGATCTTATATGGCGATACGCTGAAGTGGCTGCAGATCATTTCGTGTCTAAGACGTGATGTCCCAAATCTAGGACACTCCTGCAGTAGGTGATCTGGGCTCTGGACGGAGGTGTCATCACAAGGACAGGTGTTATTCGGAGTCAGCTTAAAACGGTGAAGGTAGGCCCTATGACCGCCGTGGCCCGTGAGGGCCTGAGTCAGATAAAAGTTTGGAGTTATCCTATTCCACAACTCTTGAATATCTCTTAGTCTGGGGAAAATCGTTCTTGTGTGCTGGCCCTGTTGTGCACTCTCGTAGCGCGACTGCCACGTATCCAGGCTAGTTTTGCGTGTGTGGCTTTTGACGTGGGACATTGGGAATTTCGCATAATCAGGGGCCCGATCAAGGGCCGTGGCGAGATTGGCTGCAGTGTCAGCGAGCTCATTGCCCACGATACCAACATGACTCTTGACCCAGGACAACCCGATGTCGCCGATTTGTTTATATTTGTGTAGAATTTTATGTATTTGTGAGACAAGTGGGTGTGTATTGCTCCTGTTTTGAATGGCCATCAGCGAGGATAGCGAATCGGTGAAGATTACGACATCGGGGTATTTCCGTTCAAGAGCCCACTGGCACGCATGCAGAATAGCCAGTAGTTCGGCCTGGAATACCGTGCAGCAATCATGCAACTTGAGTTTTCGCGTCGTGACGTTCTCTCCTCCGGGGTCAAAGCAAACGTAGGCGGCGCCAACCCTACCGTCTTCCTGTTTACTACCGTCCGTGTAAATGCGGACGGTGGCGTCTTTCAGGATCCTATCGACTTCATCCTGATTGGATGATGTGACGAGAGGTATGGTGACCCTGTCTGCGGGATGTAACAGGAGGTGGATAGGAGTGGGGTTTTCGTAAGGTATGTCACAGGAAAGCGAATCTGTGGTTCCGGACAATCGGGCCACCTCGATTTGGTGAACTTCTTGGACCCTTAGGTCCAGAGGAATGAATTGTGCTAGTGCTAAGGCGGCAGAGGTGGATACTGTGCGGTAGGCGCGAATTGCCTTAATGGCAAAGCCGCGCTGCACGCTCAGCAGCATCCGACGTACATATTTTTTCGCCGACACGTGCCCCCAGATGCCAGCAGCGTACGTAACTATGGGTTCTATTACGTGTTTGTATATGACACTTACATTTTCGGGGTGCATTCCCCAGGTGGGCTTGGCGTATACGCATAGTTTATTAAATATGCGCGTCGCCTTACTGAGGACGTGGCGCACGTGGCTGCGAAATGTTAGTCTCTCATCTAACACTACTCCGAGGAGCTTGATGTCTCTGGAAAAGCTGATTGCACAACCTTCCATGTCGAGTCGCGCAGCCCTGGCTTTTGGAGAGAAAGCAATCGCCTGTGTTTTAGCAGTGCCAAACGTAAGTTTGACACTCCTGCCCCACACAGCAATGTCCTTGAGAGCAGTATTAGTTTTGAGTTCTAGATCGCTCAGCTCTTTGGCTGATACGATGAGCAGCACGTCGTCTGCGTAAGCTTGTAAGTGACAACCAGTCGGTAGAGGTCTGTTCAAGAGCTCGTCAAGGATTATATTCCAAAGCACAGGCCCACATGTGGAACCCTGTATGCACCCTTTGGACATACGCTTGGTAACCCGCGCACCCGCATGGTCCAGAGTGACACTACGATCAGTGATGTAGCTGAGTATGAGCCCAAAGATGTTATTAGGGCATTCAGTTACTCTGAGTTGTTGCAGGAGCGCCGGCCACCAGGCGTTGTCAAAGGCCGCCTTGATGTCCAGGGACACCGCGACAACCAGGTGCTTTTTAGCCTTGGCCCCCTTGACGATCTCCAGGGCGGCATTGATGGCAGCAGTAGTGTTGGTCTGCTCTCGGAAACCGAACTGATTGCCATTCGCCTTACCAAGTTTTGCTGCGTGATATGTGACTCTTTTGATAAAGAGTTTTTCGAGAAGTTTCCCGAAAACTGGTAACAACCCGATTGGTCGAAAGGCACCGATGCTATTGTAGTCAGTTTTCCCTGGTTTGGGGATTATTTTGACATAAGCCTCCTTCCACTGCCGGGGGAAATGTTGCAATGTGAGGCAACGATTCATTATGTCAGTGATGAGTTGTGGTTATAATTTTATCAGTTGATGGCATATATCAGCTGTGAGACCATCAAGTCCCGGAGCCTTTTTAGGGTTCATTGAGCTTATGTGTTCCAGCAACTCATCGACAGCGAAAGGGGGCTCGTCGGTTGAGTTGGGAAATGTGTTTTGATGGGATCTAAGGTTATGGTGGTGGGGTTCAATGTCCGGGCCATCATCGGGGTAGAAGTGCTGCAGCAAGGCTTCTGCAGTTTCCTTTTCCCCGGCGGTAAACCTGTCCCCGATTTTTAATGTGACAGGAGGACGCCTAGATGCGGTTTCCTTTAGGAGGCGGTTGGTGAGCGACCACACGTTCTCCCTGGTCTGGAGCTCGCAGAACGCTTTGAAGTTTTTTGTTGAAGCGGCTCTGAGTTCCTGGGCGTATAAGGTCTTAATAGCCCGCAGGTCCTCGATCAGGGATTCCGGCGGTCGCCCATGTCTCGCGGCAACGCTCATTCTGTGATGAAAGGCGATGACCTCTTTCTTACGTGTTTCAAGTTCCTCCGTCCACCATGGGGGTCTATATTTGGCGCCGTTCTTTTTGATTGGCATAGACTCGCTGCATGCGGTGTTTAGAATGTGTGTGATGTCATCGATTGTGTTTTCGAGTTGTTGTATGTTTAATGTTGCTATGTTCCTTTCCAGTACATCTGAGTTAATGAAATGTGTGTGTAATAAGTCTTTGAAAAGTAACCAATTGGCCTTGGTACTTTTATATCGGAAAGTGGACATGCCAGTGTATTGAGTGGTCGTGTGTACTGGTGCCCTAGCATCAACACAAAATGTAATGGCATTGTGTTGTGAGGTTGGACATAGTGTGAGGTCAACCCGCCACCCTTGAATAGCGTAAAAGATGTCGTCCGTCACCAAGGTTATGTCCACGATAGACGTGCAGTCCCGTCCATGCCTAACGGTCTCAAAGGTAGGCGTGGTACCAGTGTTGCATATGGTTAAATCGTTACCGCAAGCCAGCTCCACAATCTCGTTGCCACGGGGGTTAGCAACGGTGCTGCCCCATAGTGGATGCCAGCCGTTGAAATCCCCACCGAGTATAATGGAGCTGCCCCGAGTCGACCTGAGGAATGTTTCAATGTGGTGTAGAGTGTTGTGTGTATCGAAGACAGGCTCGACGTAAGCCGACGCAATATAAATCCGCCGGTTACCCAAATTGAGCCGGACCACGCATAGGTTAGAAGTGGAGTATTGTGAAATACCCAGCGCTGCGCTAAGTTCGGTCTTAACAAGAATGCAGGCCTTAACGCGGTCCCCGGTGCAAAACTGGAAAGTATTTACCCCAGAGATAGGTTTAAGCTCCTTCCCCGAGCCAACGTACGGTTCCGATACAAGGGCTATCTTATGTCGACCGGCCATGAAGGAAACGACAAACTCCTGTAAGCAACTCTTAGAGCGATCAATGTTGCACTGTATTATTGGAATGGTATTATTGTCCATAGTCGACACGGTTGTTAATTTTTTCCTTCATGGCTCGCAATCGTGGGCATGTGGGTGATGTTGCTTTGTGTCCCGCGTCCAAGCCCGAGTTGAAGCGTACATTGTGTGTAATACAGTTTGCACATTTTGGTGCGCCCTGTTTTGCTTTGAGTGGGCAGCTATCGATGTCATGATTAACGTTCGCGCAATACGCACAGGGTGAGTTGGTTGCAAGGCATTTAGCTTTTGTGTGTCCAAACTGAAGACACTTGAAACACTGTAGAAATGGGGAGAAGTCCTCAGCGTGCACCCTCTGGTGGTCCACACAGACTCTGCCCATCTCCACAATCCTACGCCAGACTTTGGGGTTCGCCAACAGGACCGCATTATATAAGTTGGGATTGCGGTTGTTCCTCTTAAATCTGAGTTTTAAATCCTCCGGGCCAGTAATAAAGGGGCCAACCTCCTCGTTTTGGCCTTTGATAATCTCCACCAGCTCGTCAGCTGGAACTTCATTGGAAATGCCCTTCAAGATAAGCATTGGTTTGAGCCGGCGAGCAGGTTCAACACTCACCTCTTTAGCTTCCTGCAGCCGCTTCAGCGTGTCGTCCCGCTGTTCCACGTTGTCAAACTCCACCCGCAACTTGTTGTTGGATATAGCTTGAACCTTAGCCGGGGCGTAGTGACAGCTGCGAAAGGAGATGCTTTTCTTGAACGCCGTTACGGCGTCCTGCTTGGTCTTGACGAGGCCCTTGGGTGTAACAATGATAGCGGGGCGAGATACGGGAGGCGCGGGGGCGGTAGTGGTGTTCGTCGCCCGGCCACCCGGGGTTGCGGTTGCGGCGGCGTACGTTACGCGCGCTTGTTGTTGTTTCTGCTTGGTGTGTAGTTCTTTAACCGCTACCAGATGTTTGTCCAGTTCCTCCCTCACGCAGGCAACAATGTCCTCCTTTATCAAGCTGTGGTCTCCAACATTGAGTGAACGGCTGGTATTGTTGTCGTTGGTTATTACATCGCTGATCTTCTGTGAGGCCAGGCGAATCTCATCCGAGGCTTGTGCTATGATGCGTTTATTGGAGGCACTTACACTTTTACCTTCGAGTACTGATGTATGGATAGTTTCTGCAAGCTTAGTGATGATCTCTTGAAGCGTCGAGAAGCTAGTGGCCTTTTCTATGGCGGCCAACATGATGGGGTTGTTGGAGTTGGGGGGAGCCATTATTATTATTTATTATATCCCAGTTCAGAGTGGTTCTGGTGCAAGGCCCGACCCGACCATTCGCACCTAGATAGGCTCTCGAAAACTACACCAGTGGTGCGAGTTAGGGCACCGAAAATTTTACGTGTTTAAAACGCCTTATTTTTGTTATACATATTCTTGCAAAGTCCTATTGGTACTTGCGTAGGCAAAAAAAAAAGATTCGTTGCACCGAATATGCGTTGTCCTCGTCTTAAGTGGTCTGCGGCCAGCAGGTACCAAGGGCCGGGTTCGAAATGACACACAGATGTTGCGAAATGAAGAGCCGCCTTATAATTCCACAGATGGTATGCACAATTGTGTCTCACATAATTTTTTTGTGGGATTACTGAGAGAGCGCGTATGAGGGACACGTCCGCGCGGGTCGAGTGTCCGTTCGAGACTTAATATTTTCATAGTTGAGATGGATTTTTGGTAAGTTGAGCAATTGGATACTCATCATATAATTAGCATTGCGATGAGAGTACAAGACAATATTTCGATATAAATACTTTTTTGCAAGTTGGTCGGTACTCGGCACCCGCACATGAACCCGTTGCAAGTACTCTTGTAGCTTTGCTCGTTAAATACTTGTACAATGTAGAACCATATATTTCGACGGTCCCTACGTACAAAGCGACATGTGAAAAACTGAGGTTTTCAGGAGAACGAAATGAAGTTTATTTATAAGTTTAAGAACTAACATACTTGTTATCTTGTTCGATTAGTATTTAAAGTAGAATTATTGGAATACAAAATAATTTAAAAAATATATCTATATAGTTGAGCGTATGGACAATCTAAAGCCATATATGCATTAAAAAATATGCCATTTTGACTTGTCTTTATATACTTAGGGACCGTCGAATTTATATTACATGCATCTAAACCCACCTTGTTAAAAACAAGACGGATTAACCACAATGTTAGCGTCCAGGACTTTATGAGCACATTTAATTTAATAGCCGTGTTTCAGTTTACATTTGTGCACATTAACCTAGTTTATTTACGTCATATTAGTTACTACAGTAAAACACCAAAAAAATGTAGGTCCCTAATAAAAACGTTGCAACATTAATACGTAATAGTGCAATGCATTGTAAATTAAGTGGCTCAAAGAACAAAAGGTAATATAAATGTTTAATTACTTAGACAAAATCGCAGTTCGTGTGAATATATATAATGTTTTTACAGTAAAAACAGCATAATGATTTTATCTCTCTTTTTTTTAATATTTGTGGATATTTAGGCTGAGATATATAGAGCAAACTTCGACTGATGCCGCGTACACGCCGGGTCGACCGAAGGCGAACGAATCATGCCTGTTTCATTCCCACAACAGCGAAATTTTGTTTGTGTAAACGCCAAAGAAACGAACTCAGTGAGGATTTGGAATTTTTAAATCGAACTTTTATTTAGTCCGAGTCACTTTTTACAAGAAAAATCTTTGCTTAGTCTGTCTGTCAATCTGTTTTTCGTTCGACTTAAAATTTCCAAATCCTCACTGAGTTCGTTTCTTAGACTTATACTTAGTTGAAGTTCTATAGATCTCAGCCTTAGTTTAGGCTAAGGACTACATGTGTCTTAGATAGATAGATAGATAACACTTTATTGAACACAAACATTTTGAAACAGTAAAAACAAGAAACTTAAACTATACAATGTTACAATAGGCGGCCTTATCACTTAAAGCGATCTCTTCCAGACAACCTTCTTATGTCTATGTGTGTCTTTTGGGTGTAATAATAACTCACTGCCATAAAGCGTCATGTGCGAAGGAGGTCTGCTGGCGAGTACAGGCGTGGAGCCATATCGCTCACCGCCCGCAGACAGGCGCCCGCCCAGCGGCTTAAACGCGATCGGACGGATTACTGACTTGCCCTGCAACAATTAACATGATATTAAAACATGTCATTAAAGCTCAACATAATCTATTAATTTCAAAAGTACCCATTTCAATCCATTTAAAGCGAACATTCAACAGTGTGTTTCCATTGTGAAATATCACTTACTAAAACTTTCTTGCTACCTGCCCTTATCCCACTTTAATGTGGGGTCGGCGCAACACATTTTTTCAAGCATGTTGCAGAAATTATTTGGTGCAGGAAAACATCGTAAGGAAACCTGCATACCCGAGAATTTCTCCACAAGAAATTCTAAGGTATGTGAAGTCTACCAACCCGCATTAGGCCAGCGTGGTAGACTAAGGCCTAACCCCTCTCATTAGTAGAGGAGGTCCGTGCCCAGCAGTGGAACAGTAATATTACAGGGTTAATTTTTTTTTATAAAGTGAACATTACAATGTTTTTACATATTTTGCTAATTTAAAAATATTGTCGATATAAAGAAAACTATCGGACAAAACCAAAAAACATTCAACAGTATATAGACGAGACAACAGCACGAAAATACAAAAGTTGTGACCTCGTGGTCATAAGTCACTCAATCGTATTTGATACATACGCGCGCAAGGTCGTGCCAACGTAGTAATGTTTTGACACAAAAAAATTCTAACGTGATTCTTCAACATTCACAAAACATTCCAGGGTGTATTGTAATAATTGCAATAGCATTGTAATAAGTGGTAGATAGCGTTACTGACGTTTGAGTTCAATTTTTTGTATGGAAACTTGCTTGATGCTTGAGCCTCTCTATAGTTAGTAATATTAAATATCTTTGGACAAAACAAAATAAACACACTATTGAGCTATACGTTTGTGATTCGGCAATTTTAGCTTACTTCGGAATTTTGGAATTTGTACAGTTGATGAGAGTATTATACAATCAGGTGTATCAAATATCTTGAAAGACTGACCGGATCCGGATGGAAAGGAAACTGCATATTCATAAAACGAAGATATCCTAGCCAATAGTACATTTTGGTTGAAACTTGAAAGTATTTAATTTACATTCGAAAATATTTCAACGTTACATACGTAAATTAATTTTTACTCTTTAATGTCCTTGTGTAATTTGACCATAAATATAACTGGCTGATATTCACGAAGATTCAACTAAACTACCTTATACAAGGTGTTTTATCAAGTTGGTATCAATAATAACCACAATTACAGAGAGGGTGGCTAGCAATCTAGCGGTAAATTTTTTGAATAATGGAAAAATCTTAGATGGGGTCCTAGACTATAACAAAATTAATATAATTAAGAAAGAACATCAAACTTGAAACAGCTGATCGGAATCGGCCATGTTTTCACTATCGAACGTTGGAATGTTTTAACGCTGTTGAACGATTATGAATAAAAATTTTATAAAGTGTACTATTGCGCTCTTTTTACGCTTTACTAAGTTATTATGAATAAAGGGGTTTGAAGCTAAAATTGTATTAGTCGAAGCCTTTTATTTTGAAAAAAGAAGAACATTTTATTACAAGAAATAAAATATTCGGTACTTCTTAGCAGAATGAACATATGGCACAAGAATAAAGATAAGGCAAATGTTTTCGCGGAATAATATGCAGGTCTCATTGTAATGATTCACTAATATTGTACCACCGACTGTTTTATTTATTCGCGGTGTACAATCATTTCTGCGACTTAAAAGCTTTATACATTTATAACGGGGAACTTTATTGGTGTACCCGGAGAGTCCTGCACGACTGAATTTTAAATGTTTTATTGCAATACAACATTTAAAATTCAGTCAAACCAATAATTATATTAAGTTACAAGTATGATGAAGACATGGAAGTAAAAAAAGATGGACGAAGCCTTAGGGACTTTGAAAGTGATGCAGGATTTTCGGCCCATTCGATCGACACGTAGTGGCGGCGACTAATCGAATGAGCCAAAAACCCTGCTTCACTTTCAATGTTCCTAGCGCTCCGTCCATCTTTTTTTTTTAGGTCCGTGGATGTAGAGCAGCGATAGCTAAGTTAGGAATGGTACGGACTGCCGAGACGAGTGTCGGAGGTTCGAGACCAAGCCGAAAAAAGAGCATACACCCCTGATTTTTCTGCGTTAAATGTGGTTTTATTGTGAATTTTCGCTTACTACAACGGTGAAGGAACCTCGTGAGGAAATCTGCATACTCGAGAATTTTCTCCACAAGAATTGATATGTGAAGTCGACCAACCCGCATTAGGCCAGCGTGGTAGACTAAGGGCAACTTGCAGAGCTATTACTAATCTAGAGTTAAACCTAAACTCAATTTATCCTACAGCTCACTACTATCTTTAAATCAAGATTTAGGATAAATAGAGGTTCGTCGCGGAGAGCTGCAAGTGGCCCTCAGGCCTAACCCCTCTCATTAGTAGAGGAAGCTCGTGCCCAGCAGTGAGACGGTAATATTTATATAATGTAGAGAGTCTTAGGCCCACTTGCACCACTATTACTAACTTACATTTAATCCTAACCTCAAGTTAAATTGGAAAAGAAATATATGATTGACATGTAATTCATAACATTTAATTACAGATAATATATGACGACATTTAATTATTTACATGTCATTCATATATTTATTTTTCAATTTAACTTGAGGTTGGGACTAACTGTAAGATAGTGGTGCAAGTGGGCCTTAATTATATAAGTGTTTATGCAGTGCTTACAAAATATAAGTAAGAGGCTTCATGTTTAATTTATAAGATGCATTTATCAATAATTATATGAAGCAGCATGACATAATACACCTAATCATGTATAATATTATGTAGATTTAATGAATCAATAAACTTTCTCTCAAGATTCTTGATCTATACAACTGCAAGTAACTATAGTTTTTTAGATTTGGCGATATACAAATCTTTATCGTAGCAATTCTCATAAGAGAAATGGTGAACGTACTTCCCAGGTCGGGCTACACGAATTTTCTAATTAAATTTGCCCGGGACTGAAACACTCAGAGGGGTTTAACGTCAGGAAGCCGGTCGTAAAAACTTAAATCCTTTCTGCAACATGCTTGAAAAAGTGTGTTGCGCCAACCCCACTTTAAGGTGGGATAAGGCCAGGAAGTCGCTGGATGCAGGCCGCTTCCAACAGGTCGATCTGGAAATCTTTGGGGGAGGCCTATGTTCAGCAGTGGACGTCCTATGGCTGATGATGATGATGATGATGAAGGCCAGGTAGAAAGAATCGATGTGTCATTCCTTGAAATTATTGGATAACTATTACCGTTTGAGAAAGCTGAATTTGAGGAACATTTATCCTTAACTTATGAATAAAAAGCATTCTAATAACCAGAAATATTGTACATAGAAGGGTATTTCCTATTGAACAGGAACGAATAACGCAGTATGTGGTCCTCTAACTCTAACGTTACAATGCTTGAAGTTAAAGCGCCGGCCACACCGCGTGCTAAGCTAAACGAAGCTAACTTCGTTAAGCTTTAAATGGTAGCTAAGATAGTATCGACAGTTTAGTTCAGCGGTCCGAGCAGGAATATTTTTGACAAACAAATACGTATCGAGCTCGCTGAGCACTGATGACATTCGATTTATACTATTTTATACAAAAGTCACAGACGCGCATCGAACTCGATACTATTTGATTGTCAAAAATATGCCTGCTCGGGACACTGAAGTTCGCAATTTGAACAGCAGGGTTACCACAACCTCTTATAGCAGTATTATTATAATCGTTCTTCGTTTGTTTTGTATGGGAATCGGTACAAGTAAGATGATAATAATACTACTATAAGAGGTGGTGGTAACCCCCTGAACTATGTAAACACGCCACAACTGCATGACGAAAATTATTCAAGGTTGGCGTTATCTAACCATTACCGTGACGCAAATAATAATAAAATCATATCTAAATTGATTCTAAAAAACATGTTTTTTTTTCATTTTTTTTATGATTCATTGTATTTTATACATCGAATTTATTTTTATTAATAAACCAGAAATAAAATGAGTCACGATATTGAATTGACAATGATTTCACTATAAAAGAAATTAGCCTCGCTTAGCTTATCTCGCGGTGTACTCTCCACTTTAAAGTTTAAAGTTCTTTTAAACGTGGTTAAATATTCAAGTAAGTTCCCGTAGGTAATTCAATCTTACATTGATTTTTTCCTGTATTTTATAGTACTTTACAATATAGAATGCATTTATAAAAAGTATATTTTATTACCAACCAAATAAGTATTGGTTCAGTGCTGTAACATAAACATATCACCCCGAGTCTTTGATAAAAGGACAAGCCCAAAATTTGAAGGGTTGTGCGGTGTGCCCTCCATTTTTATCTTTTCATAGTCTGGTATCTTAATCGTTATTGATGTTATGGGTCAACTCTTAGCATTATTGTGATTATCAGTAGCCATTTTCGTCAATCGGCATTGTTGGTATTAACATAAGAACTAAAACACCCACATTTCGCCGAGCTTAGTTCCGCCCCAGATGTGATAGGGGGCGAGCCTATCGCCATATCAGGCACAATTTCCAGACTCCGGGCTGATATGCAAAAATCCAATACCACTTTGCCCGACCCGGGGATCGAACCCGAGACATCAGGACGGTAGTCGTACTGAAATACACCCACAACGATTTGGCTTAGATTTTACAACCAGTCCCGAACAAATTAAATTAGAAAATTGATTGGCGCGACCTGGGAATCGAACCCAGGACCTCCCGGTCCATAGCTACACTAGGCGCAAATCCCAAAGCCAGGGACCCCATGAGATTTTAGAATAGTCAAACTCAATTGTGACTTACTTGTACGTTGTTACTTGGATTTTGATTTCCGGACTTCACAGTTCTAATTGTAAGTACGCAACTGAACCAATGGACCAGCGGTAAATTATTACTAACCATATTAGTTACAGTGCTTAGTTAATGTAAGTCCCGCAGTATCTGTCGGTGCCGCACGGATTTGGCATTTCATACGCAGCAAACGCAGCCGAAATGTCACGGCGGCACAAAGGTCAATACTGATTTACAGGCCGACACAACTGTCAACGAATTTAATGGGGAAGTTACATGATTCGATTAATGAGGGATTACGAAGAGATTTGTAACTCTATGCCTCGGTGGCGTGGTTGTACTTCGGTACGACTACCGTACTGAGGTCTCGGGTTCGATCCCCGGGTCGGGCAAAGTGACATTGGATTTTTCCATATCAGACCGGAGTCTGGAATTTGTGCCCGATATGGCGATAGGCTCACCCTCTATCACATCTGAGTCGGAACTAAGCTCGGCGAAATGTGGGTGTTCTAGTTCGCTAGTTTGCCTCTGCCTACCCCTTCGGGGATAAAGGCCCCGGGCTGATATGGAAAAATCCAATATCACTTTGCCCGACCCGGGGTCGAACCCGAGACCTCAGGATGGTAGTCGTACCGAAATACAACCACGCCACCGAGGCAGTCACCAGAATGATTTTAAGCAATCATAATTATAAACAGGCATGTTGAGATGCTTTTTAACGGACGTTGAAAAAGCTGTCGTGCGAATGAGGGCTAATACTCGTTGTCCTCATATTTTTGACATACGTCGACAACTCTGTAGTATGTTCTATGTCGGCACGTTTGTTTGTACTTCAAGGAAAAATGGTTTGAGACATGGTCCTGCCTCGGAATTCCCCCAAACGCATGAGAACAAAGGCGGCTAACTTAGTACAGTAAATACAAAAGGATTTATTACGCAGTTTTATACCGAGCGGTATCTATGAAAGAGTGGGAACAACTTATTTTACATATAAGTACAGTCATAAGTTCATCTGTATATACTGTACTGTATAGACTCACGCCTGTATCCCTGAAGGGGTAAGCAGAGGTAAATCAAACCAGTGGCGAATTTACACATTTGCCGACAGTAGGCTATTTAACTTTTGCTGCCTCTACTAAGATCTGAAATTCCAAACGTAATCCACAATTATATTAATTACATTTTTCTATCAATAAAACTGCAACTTTATGATTCGTGCTCTATAATCCTTATTACATCAACTTTTCTCGTGATTAGCATCATTGAGAACTAGGGTACCGTTATGTCAGTTCTAAGAACTTCGAACTACCTTTGGAAGGTGTCTGAAGTCTTCAGACAACTTCTTTTTTTATTTTAGTAAATCAAAACAAAAAAAAAATTGGCTAAATTTGCCGCCCTAGGCTTCAGCCTACTCAGCCTATTGGCAAATCCGCCACTGACTAGAACACCACATGAACTACCATCCAACTAGAATTTTGTCAGTTACGTTGTTTCGAAGTGCCTGCTCTGTTTCTAATCTTTGGTCATTGATCTAGTGGCAGCGTGTATGGGCTGTGGGGAGGTCCTGGGTTCGAATCCCAGGTCGGATAAAGCTGTTTCTATATCTGATAAAGCTCTATTTGTAAATAGGTATTCATCGTTCATTAAAACCCATAATACTAAAAGAATTATGGATGTGTTAAACCTTTTTCTTATAACACTGGCAAACGAGCAGATGGGTCACCTGATGGTAAGTGATCTCCACCGCCCATAAACACCCAGGACACAAAAATAATCATGGATGCGTTGTCAACCTAAAAGGAGGGAAATAGGGATTGGGAAAGGTAGGGAGGGAATTGGGTCACCGAACGAAACGCGACAACGAGCTGCCACTTTACGTCGGTTTTCTGTAAAACAGCGGTATCAAACCGGTCGAGCCGGCACATTCGTGCTATAGGCATAGCTGTCACAGAGTGGCTCTACCACTCAAAGAATAGCATTCAAAGAAACACCACTCAAAGAAGTCATTTCAAAATTACTCTTGAAATATTGGCGTTTGAAACTTAGAACAGAGAGTCACCACAGACCTGTGCAGGTGTCTAACAAAGAGGCCACATAACTGGTAAATGACAAACACCATCTTTTATATCGAGGTAGTTACCGATAGTATCTTATTCACAGCAGATATAAATATGCAATAGGCATGCCAATAATCTCAATAGAATACAAATTGAATTGGCATTAGTGTACTGCGTAGTTAGGCCTCCTGGGTCTAGTGGCAGCATATATGGGCTGTGGACTCGGAGGCCCTGGGTTCGATTCCCAGGTCGGGCAAAGCAATTTTTCTAATTTAATTTGCCCGGGACTGGAACCTCCAGGGAGTTGACGTCGTAGGCAGGCGGTCGTAAAAACTAAGTCGAATCATTTCTGCAACATGCTTGCGGCGCCACTGTGTCACCGAAAACTGAGGTGCAATGACACCTGTCTCTTGAGTTTCGCGTTAGAGCTCTGGAGGAGCTCTTCTCATTCCAATTTTAATTTTGTTAAGATCGGCAAAATACCCAAAATTAATAAATAAATATAAATAACACCCAACTGTCACATACATAGTCCTGACCCCACACTTAGATCGAGTTTTGTGTCGTGGGACTCAGGAATTACGAGATACTTTTGGTCTCAAAACACCCAGACCCGAAACAAATATCTGTGGCACACAAATATTTGTTTCGGTGAGGGACTCCAACCCGCGGCCTCTCGCTTCACAGCCGGTTGCTCGCCCACTGGGCCATGGAGGCTATTCATTCTTAAGGTATCGTTGTTATTAATAAGCTGTTTAGTTTTAGATCATTTACAGTCTAACGTAGCACGAATAACTTTCGACTTCGTATTCGAATCAAGCTCACGCATTCATCGAACATTCGATAGTCGAAGTTATGGTCTCAGGTGACGCGCTCGTTCGTCAACCTCTGTTAAAAAACCCCATCAATCTCAGTTACGCTAAATAAGTACCAAACAAAACTGCTGGCCATCCATATCGGTTGTAAAAGTGCCAACAGATCAATCAAGCGGAATGACGTACCGACAGATGGTCGAAAAAAAGAATAACTTACGACCAACGATGTCGAACAAAGCGTTGGCGGGTAGCAAGAATGTACCACGATGCTACCACAAAAACCGGGCAAGTGTGAGTCGCGCTCGCGGTTTGAAGGTTCCGTATCAGGTATTTATTTACTTAAATTCACGTCTGTAACCCCGAATAGCAGCGATAGCTCAGTTGGGAATGGTATGGACTGCCGAGACAAGTGTCGGAGGTTCGAGACCAACCCCAAAATCGAGCATACACCTCTGACTTTTCTATGTTAAGTGTATTTTCATTGTGAAATATCGCTTGCTATAACGGTGAAGGAAAACATCGTGAGGAAACCTGCATACCCGAGAATTTCTTCACAGGAATTTCGAAGGTATGTGAAGTCTGCCAATCCGCATTAGGCCAGCGTGGTAGACTAAGGCCTAACCCCTCTCATTAGTAGAGGAGGCCCGTGCCCAGCAGTGGGACAGTAATATTACAGAGCTAATATTATAACCCCGAAGGAGTAGGCAGAGGCGAACTAGATAACTAGATCACCCACATTTTGTCAAGCTAGATTAGAAAAACCCATAACACTTTAACCGACACAGGGATCGAAGCCGAGACATCAGGACAGTAGTCGTACCGTACACGTAATACACCTATGGCACTGAGGCAGTCCGTATCAAGAGTGTTTCTCGTAATTTCTGATACCCACGATACAGGTTACACCTAGTGTGGGGTCAGGACTATGTGTGTAACTGTTGGGTGAAAAAAAACCTTTTACGTTAAATGGAATATGCACATACGTAGTCTTAGTTAGGGTTTCCTTGACACACTAGCTATGGAACCCCAAAAACTGGAATCTCAATGACTCAGAGCAAAACCGCTAAACGCTCCATACTTCAACTTGGACTGCATTTTAACAAACACCAGTGCATCAACCGTGTATCTTGTTTCATAATTAAGTTTTTGTTTTCATGCGACACGTGAAATGAATACTGAAATTGTATTGTGTAAATAATGAAATAAATCGTTTCTGATTATGCAATTCAATATTGGTTTTGTCATAACTCAATATTTATTGAAAGTACAATTAATTCATTTTTAAAATAAGTAACGTACTTTTTAAATGTGATGCAAAAATTATTCGGCTTAGTTTTTTCGACCGGTTACGAAGCTTATCGAACACAAAAATAATCTTGTAAATAGGTCCTCATTAGGCGGAGATATCGTGTAACACATACGAAAGCTCACGCCTGTATCCCTGAAGTGGTAGGCAGACGCACTAGCTAACTAGAACACCCACATTTCGCCGAGCTTAGTTCCGTCCCAGATGTGATACGGGGCGAGCCTATCGCTATATCGGGCACAAATTCCAGACTCCGGGCTGATATGAAAAAATCCAATATCACTTTGCCCGACTCGGGGATCGAACCCGAGACCTCAGAACGGTAGTCGTACCGAAATACCACCACGCCACCTAGGCAGTCGTGTAACATACATAAAAAACAGACAGCATCGAAGACCTTCTCCTTTTTTGAAGTTGGTCGAAAATTGACAAACAGCGTAATATAGTCACCAATATATAGTCACCTATAGTCACCAAACCAGTTTTGTTTGCTTGGGGTCACTTCTTAACAACGAGGGTGGCAGCGGGGCGGAGATCAGTAGAAGAATCCAAATGTCCAAATCAGCGATGACTAAACTCACTAGGATATGGAAAGACCGTAGTATATCCCGTAAAACTAAAGTGAGGCTGGTGCGTACTTTGGTTTTTTCAATCTTCTTCTATGGCGCCGAATCCTGGACGATAAGGCAAAAAGAAAAAGCGAAGATTGACGCTTTTGAAATGTGGTGCTGGAGGCGTATGTTGCGTATCCCATGGACTGCACGCCGAACCAACGTGTCCATCCTCAAAGAGCTCGGAATTATCACAAGGTTGTCCGCTATGTGCTCTCAGCGGATACTTAACTATTTCGGACATATTGCTCGTAGAAATCCTGACTGTCTGGAAAAGATGCTGATAGTTGGCCAGGTCGATGGGAAAAGACCACGGGGTCGTTTACCTACCCGTTGGACAGACCTAATAAAGACGCTCACTGGTATGCCAATACCGAAAGCTATTAAGACCGCCGAAGACAGAACCGCGTGGAAGAGGATAGTGCATCGAGTGATACAACTTCAAGCTAGACACGACCTTCAGCAATGAAGATACCGACTAAGAAGAAGAAGTCACCAAAGCAATATAACATTTATAGTGGGCGAACAACCGAGCTAGTGTCTAGTACAAACTAGTTAGGAACAAGCTGTAGTTTGTACGAGACCAAAGGGTTTGTAGGTTAGCCGCGACAAGGCTTCTTACATCGCCTCTCGTCTCGACAAGTGTATCTCTTGTTTCATATGTCGCAAGGCATAAGACATGGCGGATAAATTTATCGATCGACTTCAAAAATTGAGGTACTCAATTTGTCTTTTTTTCGACCGACTTCCAAAAAGGAGTAGGTCCTCAATTCGTCTGTATTTTTTAATGTATGTTACGCGATATCTCCGCCAAATGTGGACCGATTTTCAAAATTATTTTTGTATTCGATAGATCTTATTTCAAGGGTGGTCCCATATATATTGAATTTATATTCAGAATAATAGACCATTTTTGAAATATTTTTACAGTTCATATATTTTTTGAGTAAGCTTTGTGTGATATATTTGTACGTTTGAAAAATTATATTGGTGCCATGTTGCGAGACTTGCTACACCCATAAAATTAAAGTTACAAACTCCATAAGCTTGTGGTTTGCACCACCCCCTAACTGTTTCTCAACGTTCCTACGCGGAACCTAAGTTGACAGGAGTCATTTGTAGTCCCTTGGAGGTAAATCGAAGATGCCGTACCACTCAGTGTCATCGGTATAATATAAATCAGAGTATGCTACTTTGTTCATGAATAATGTTCCTATGCTCTCTTATTAGTGGAGGCTTGACGCATCGGTAAAGCTGTAATTAGATTTAAAATAAATAGCCATTTATTTATAAACTGCCTCGGTGGCGTGGTGGTATTTCGGTACGACTACGGTTCTGAGGTCTCAGGTTCGATCCCCGGGTCGGGTAAAGTGATATTGGATTTTTCCATATCAGCCCGGAGTCTGGAATTTGTGCCCGATATGGCGATAGGCTCGCCCCCTATCACATCTGGGACGGAACTAAGCTCGGCGAAATGTGGGTGTTCTAGTTCGCTAGTGCGCCTCTGCCTACCCCTTCGGGGATACAGGCGTGAGCTTATGTTATGTTATGTGTTATTTATAAAAAAAAATAAGAATAATAATAATAAAAAAATAAATTAAAAAGCCTTTTATTTCTTGCCATGATACAGAAAAAAATTCAAAAAAAAAAGTAATTTTTTTTTTTGGCTACAACTAAATAAATTTATTCCAAACGTATTGTAGCTTACTCAGCGGACATGTTCTACAAATGGTTTGATTGACAAAGTTATATAAAATACATTATAATTTGTAGACCAACATTCCAATCTAGATCCGCGAGGCTCAGTTATCAAATTATGACCATCTAAATGTACATAACAAATAACATAATATGTTATGCGGTTGCCCGAGGCGTAACCGGTAACCGCTTAGATAGAAAAGAAAGGCTTTTATTTATTACACGCAATAAGAAAACGGTCCATATCCTGTGTATTCAAAGGAAAACAACCATAAATTAATATATCCAGACACTTTTAGAATTTCCTGTTGCATCAGAATCATTTGCTAATATTAAAAATCGTAGAAAGTGTAGCTTCATAAAAATAAATATAACATTATCATAAATTTATTAATTTATGTATTATACATAGATACAGTATTGTCCATTTTGGTTTGACAAATAAACATTCTTTCATTAATGAATGAGATTCGGAGTAATAAGAATGGTTTGGTTTACATACTGATTTCTTAAGTTTACGTGAATATTATACATTGAAATAAAACTATTTTTGTCTGACCCATGACAACGAAGACTGCAAAGCCTTCGGAAACGTCGGGAATAATAAAAACCTAATCGTGATAGAATCCGTAAGAATAGTTTTATTTCAATGGTTTGGTTCTTAACTTTTTACTTAAAGCCTTCACGGAGCTGTGGACCAGTAGCCGACTGTATTGCGACAGGTCGGGGGTTCGATCTTGGAAATTAAGAATTGCTTGTTTTACTTCAAATATTTGTATATGATTCTTTTTGTGTCTTGAGTATCTATGGGCGTTGGAGATCACTACCATCAGGTGATTAACCTGCTCGTTTGCCAGTCCCTGTTATAAAAAAAGGTTCAAAATATTGTTTTGTCTACGTATCTACACGTACATTATTAAACATGTGTATGCAAATACAATTGGTACGATTCGCAGTTGCTCAGCTGACAGTGATAAGTTAAATATGGACAACCCATGTCAGGTGTACTTTCGTTACGCAACCCGAGCTTGTAATTATGTTTTGATTAGCAGATAAGAAAGTAAATAAGTATTGCGTGAAACGTCCTGCAGTTTCGCAATTCACTACTTAGAATTAAACGCTTGGTTACGTATTGGAAAATAGCTTGCAATTTTCTGATATGGATAAGTGGGAGTTTATTTTCGAACGATGTTTCCGCCTTGTGTAATTAATTCGAATTATTTACTAACTTAATTCATTTTAAAATTGTAAGCTCGTTCAGATTATACAAGGTATATTTGCCAATAGAACGTAAATCATAACATTAACATAAGCTCACGCCTGTATCCCCAAAGGGGTAGGCAGAGGCGCACTAGCGAACTAGAACACCCACATTTCGCCGAGCTTAGTTCCGTCCCAGATGTGATAGGGGGCGAGCCTATCGCCATATCGGGCACAAATTCCAAACTCCGGGTTGATATGGAAAAATCCAATATCACTTTGCCCGACTCGGGAATCGAACCGGAGACCTCAGAACCGTAGTCGTACCGAAATACCACCACGCCACCGAGGCAGTCAGTCAATAGAACTTAAAACTGTATCAATTAATCGTCTATGAATGAAAATAAATAATGCATTATGAAAATAATTACAACTATTTACAAAAGCTTGGATATATACCCACTAATAATTTGAAAAAAATAAGTACTTATATACTTGTATGTATTAGTCATCTGCCTGCCTTGTCGCAGCCTCTCTAGAGGGTTACCCACGTCTTATAGCACTATTCTTATAATCTTACTTTGTGTTTTTGTACGGGAAACGGTACAAGTAAGATTATAATAATACTGCTATAGGACTTTGTTGGTAACCCACCTGTTTGCTTCTTTACTCTTCGGAGTGCGAAGGAGCATTTACGTAGGCTGGCGACGAATATTTTTTTAACTGTACTGTACTCACCATCAGGTGTAAAATAATCACTTTGCGGCGCTCGGATAAAATGGATGATGATTTATAATCACAAGTTTATAAACTTTACGGACCTACTTCAAATCCGATCATAACCAAATTGGAACCACCCTTAAAATAAACTCTATCGAACACAAAAAGAATTTTGAAAATCGGTCCACATTTGGCGAAGATATCGCGAAACATACAAAGAAAAATACTGACGAATTGAGGACCTCCTCCTTTTTGGAAGTCGGTCGAATTGGTGTCTATATTAAAAGAAATAAATAATTGAAAAACAGCTAACCAACGATGACTTTGTCGTATTTGAAAATTAATCCTGTGAAACAAATAGAGGAGAACGCTGAAACGTGACCTGACGGTAAATGAGAGTCACGCTTTCAGCTGAAATTAAGAAAAAATCTGAAAGATTAGCAGATGGATTTATAACAACCAATCAATCCTAACTAACCGTATTTGACCGTTTTTTATCTGTTTAATATGTTTTTGATGAAAACGTGATTTAAAATTTTGATTAAAAACGACAAAAATTGACGTCCACTTATCGAGGCCACTGTCAAAACTAACTACTGTCAATGCTTATCAAGGCGATTCAAGCCAAAACCGAGTTTCCAGAAGCGCGTTAGAATTGAAGTTAAGGGTTTTATCAGCGATATTAAAACCAATCTATCACTGTCAGAAAATTGGTTTTAATAAATTGAATGTATGCAATTTTAATGTCCCTTTCAGAAACCGTGGGTTAATATTTTGTTTTGTACTGTCTGCTGTCGCGTCTGGACTCTATACCCTTAGTACAAGTTTTTCTCGATTCTCGAAATCGACGATAGTTTACAGTTTCTCCATATTTTTTTAGTTCGTTGTAATTTCCGCAAAGTGGCGCTGCTAGTCAAATGTATGGACAAAACGCAAACTATCTTCGATTTCGACAATCGAGAACTGTCAAAATAAACTTGTACTAGAGGTACTGGTATCACCAAGTAACTGTCATAACCAGACATAACTTTCATTTGCCTTTCGCAGTTCGTCATGCGTATAATTTTATGTATTAATGAAGTTTCTAGAATTTGCATATGAACACTGGTTTTATTATGCACTGGCTTTTGATTCTGACTCCGTTCAAGTTACATTTACATAAGTCACGACCTGGGAATCGAACCGAGGACCTTCTGGAACTGGGAAACATTCCATGTTAGTGAATTGATGTTAGGTGAAAATTCTCATCCTGCCATATACCGGGTGTTTCATAAAGTTGGTATCAATAACAATTCCACAAACAAAGAGAACAATTTAAAGCGTAACGGTTAAGTTAAAAAAATAGTTTTATTTCAATGTATAACATTCGCGTAAACTAAAGAAATCAGTTAATTTTTATACTCAATTGTTAAGCAAAGGGATTTCTAAATCGGAATACAACATGGCTTTATGTATGCTAAAAAAGCTGACCCCATGAGACAGAAACGTGGTTTCGCCACAGATTACATTATTCAAAAACTATGAGGCTTACAACATTTTAAACTTTAAAGTTAGAGTGGTAGCCATCCCCTCTTTAAGTGTAATTATTATTGATACCAACTCTATGTAACACCATGTATATAGAGGTATCTAGTACCTACATCACTTATTGATACCAACTCTATGTAACACCATGTATATAGAGGTATCTAGTACCTACATACAATACAATTTTCCGGAAGTAAATTACCATCTTAAAACTAATTAAATAAATACACCCAATAGTCCCACACTAGGTATAACTTGTAACGTGGGTGTCAGAGACTATGAGAGACTTTCGGTCTCACAACACCCAGACTTGAAACAAATATCTGTGTGCCACAAAAACATTTGTCTCAATGCGGGAATCGAACCCGCGTCCTCTCGCTTCACAGCCGGCTACTCGCCCGCTGCGCCACGGAGGCTGTCGAATTATCACAACTAATATTATAAAGTAGTATAAGCTATTAAATTATAATAGTTATAGATAGCAGCGATAGCTCAGTTGGGTGTGGTACGGACTGCCAAGACAAGTGTCGGAGGTTCGAGACCAACCCCAAAATGGAGCATACACCTCTGACTTTTCTATGTTAAGTGTGTTTTCATTGTGAAATATCGCTTGCTATAACGGTGAAGGGAAACATCGTGAGGAAACCTGCATACCCTAGAATTTCTCCACAAGAAATTCGAAGGTATGTGAAGTCTACCAACCCGCATTAGGCCAGCGTGGTAGACTAAGGCCTAATCCTTCTCATCAGTAGAGGAGGCCCGTGCCCAGCAGTGGGACAGTAATATTACAGGGCTACTGTTATTATTATAATAGTAGGTACTTATAGTTAAGGGTAGAGAAAGCGCGTCGTCGCGCCCCACATCGCTTGTTGGGTGGCTCCGTGATTTATAAGCAAACGCTCCGTCTATTAACTGCTATTAATTACCGTACCTTCAGCTTGCTCGAGAGTCGAGACTCATGTGGTCTCTCAACGTATTTATAGCTTTATTACAGAGGTTATCACGATAGCGTCTTGTTTCACACGAATTGGGGCCGTATTCGTGTTGACTTTCATATGTTATTGGGTACATAAAATTAAGTGTACTGGGTATAGTCATGATCTTTTGAATTGCATTTCGTGGTATAAATACTAAACAGTCGCCTCCTTGATCTAGTGGCAAGTATGAGCTGTGGACCGGGAGGTCGTGGTTTAGATTCCCAGGCTGGGCAAAACGAATTTTCTAATTTGATTTGCCCGAGACTGGATCCTCAGAGGGGGTTGATGTCAGGCAGGTAGCCAATGGTAAAAACTTAGCCAAATAATTTCTGCAACAAGCTTGAAAAAGTTTGTAGCGCCGACTCTACATTAAGGTGGGTTAATGCTAAGTAGAAATAACACACATAACATAACATAAGCTCACGCCTGTATCCCCAAAGGGGTAGGCAGAGGCGCACTAGCGAACCAGAACACCCACATTTCGCCGAGCTTAGTTCCGTCCCAGATGTGATAGGGGGCGAACCTATTGTCATATCGGGCACAAATTCCAGACTCCGGGCTGATATGGAAAAATCCAATATCACTTTGGCCGACCCGGGAATCGAACCCGAGACCTCAGAACGGTAGTCGTACCGAAATACCACCACGCCACCGAGGCAGTCAAATATAAGTAGAAATAAAAGGTATAAATACAAAACATCGTTATTACTATTCATATTTCTTTACACTCCGTGGAGGGAAAGATAGATTTAGACAGGCGGGCGATAGATTTAGACACAGGGATGTACCCCATACGTGTATAGGACGGGCCCCAATCAACCATCAAGTAATGTCGCAAACCCCTTGAGGGATACACTGACCTGGGTGTCTATTCTATAAAACGTTATCGGATGAACGATTTCGGACCGATACTCTACCACACAGACTAATAGATGCACGTGGATCAAATAAATGTAAAATACCGAAGAGTGGGCTGTCAAGCGGATAGCATAGCATTCTCCGAAACGAAACTTATAGCACCGATATTGGTCTGACACGAGAGCCAAATAGAATAGCAAAACGTCCGAAACGAAGTTCGCAACTGCGGATTTCGTTTTACAATCTAGGCCCCCTGGAACGTAAACCACACAAGGAGTGTGGGTCACTATAGCTATGACACTTAATTATCACCTTCAACAATGCTAGAGGTGCAGCAAACCCCTATTGTGTTAAGGAAAGGAGTGGGGATTGGGAAGGGAAGGGGTATTCAAGACTTCGGATAATCCCATATATTTGAATTGTCATCTCCATGTTACTAAATGACATCAAATTCCTTACTTCTCATAAACTCTACCGTATCAATTTCATTGATATAAAAACACCTTTATATGGTAATCAATAAATCAACAAAAAATATATTAATAATGTTAGTTTTAGATTCTGCGATATATAAGGCGAAATTTATAGTGGTGTCGTTAATAGCAATGATCAAATTACATTAGAAAATGCACACTTCTAAGAATAGAACGGCATAACTTTATTTATTACAATCTTTTTCTCGTGGTCACATATCAAAATAAAGCGTTCTTCTACAATATGTAACAAAAATTCTTTTAACCTATAACCAGTGATATCAGATAATCAGAAATGATATTGAAACGGGTGGAAAATTACATACATATATAAGTTCACGCCTATCCCCGAAGGGGTAGGCAGAGGAGAACTAGAACCTAAGAACCCACATTTCGCCGAGCTTAGTTCCGTCCCAGATGTGATAGGGGGCGAACGTATTTCCATGTCGGACATAAATTCCAGACACCGGGCTGGTATGCAAAAATCCAATATCACTTTGCCCGACTCAGGGATCGAACCCGAGACCTCAGGACGGTAGTCGTACCGAAATACAACCACGCCACCGAGCACACTTTCGTGTGGTGAGACACAAATTATAATTTATTTTTTGTTCATGTAGCACATTGTTATAACTTAAGAGGCTATATTATGTCTCCTTATAAGGAGACAAATAGCCTCTTAATTATAAACACATGTCTAAGGCGCTAATTATGTTTAAAACGAGTTTGTCCCTTTTTTTTACGTCTCATTGTTTGAAAATGAAAGAAGTTCATCGTTGCCTGTACATGTTTTTATAGGTAAGGGGCATAATGTGAAAGTAAATTATCGCCCCTAATGACTATAGTTGGGAGATTATGTTGTTTTATTTGACAACTGTACTTAATTCAGACATATTACAGTGATTGATTTATTTATAAAAGTGTATTGTAATAATTTAGATGAGGATATGAGACCGACTTTCGTTTCTACGAGTATTATAGTGTGACAATACTGTAATATTAATTACGAATCCTCCTTGATCTAGTGGCAGTGTACATGGCTGTGGACCGGGTGGTACCGGTTTTGAATTCTAGATCGGGCAAACTGTTTTTAACACGATTTATCCGGGACGGAATCCCCAGGGAATTGACGTCACGTACGTGCCCCTGTCCTACTCCAGAGAGGGATTGGCAATTTTTCAAGCAAAATAGAAATGATAAATGATATAAATTTATTATATAACATAGGTTCACGTCTGTATACTCGAAAGGGTAGGCATAGGCGCACTAGCGAACTAGAACACTCACATTTCGATGAGATTAGTTCACGATCTATCCGCCGAATGTACACTTAAGGCTATGTCGTTTAAGGCCGCCTTATCTGTCAAAATTGTATGGCGAAAATCAAAATAAGAAGCCGTTAAAGTAGAGTAGCGTCTGACCATTTGGGCGTAAGACACTTAACAATCACACAGTAAAACATGTTAACCTAATCATATTTTTATGAATTTTCTTCTGCTCATAAAAGTGCAATTGAATACAAAATTGAATTAACAACATAATAAATTTTCCATAGAAGCCTTTGTAAACTGCCTTAAGTGTTTATGGATATATTTTCTTCATCCTAATTTGCGAAATATGATCAAATTCGTCGCCACTCCGACTCTCAGTCCTACTGAATTGTTCTAATTGAAACAAATATGTAGGTGTATCATCTATGAGCATTGTCATAAATATTCATACATATTCGCATACCATAACACGTCTCCTATGAAAGGAATTCTTGAGACACTAAATCACGCCTACGTAATATAATCGGACGTTGCAAAAATATACATTTGCATGATACAAAAAGATTTTATTACATCCACAATAAATAATATGTGGTACGCCGGAGAATTAACTTATATATTAGTATGGATCTAGTTTATCTCCATTTTAACTGTAAAAAATACTGTATCGGTGATTTGGTATGGCGTGGTACGACTATCGTCCTGAGGTCACGGGTTCGGACCTCGGGTTGGGGAAAGTGATATTGGGTTTTTCTATTCGGTATCAGCCCGGAGACGGAATTTGCGCCCTATCACATCTGGGACGGAAATAAGTTCGGCGAAATGTGAGTGTTCTAACTTCTAGTTACCGAACCCCTCGGGGGATACAGGCGTAAGCCTATGTCACAAAATACTGTGAATACATTATACACAAACTTTCGTCTGCATTTATTTTTGTTTATGCTTCGACCGAGGCTTAAGCCACGTCTTTTTTTTGTTTCTTGTTTTATTTTATTTCGAAATACACCCCGATCACTGTTATTTTGTTAAATCTAAAAGGTTAAGCTAAAGGTTGTCTAGTCGAAATCGCAGTAAACGATAAGACCGCCTATTGTTTACACTTTGTATTGCTTATTCATTTTTGTAATTTATTTTTTCTTGGTGTGTAATAAATAGTTATCTATCTATCTATCTATTCATGTTTTTTTGAAACAAAACATTAAAACCACCTTCACAAAAAAAAGTTTTTCATTGTCTTCTGCTTATATAATAATGGACCATAGACAACAAAATTTAGATGTTTTGTGTAACGTTTTAGTGCAGGAGACGCGGCTTTACATTAGCAAATTCTTCCGAAATATCATCATCATCATCATCAGCCATAGGACGTCCACTGCTGAACATATGTAGGCCTCCTGCAAGGTGGCCCGACGACCTGATAAAGGTCGGAGGAATTCGCTGGATGCAGGCCGCTTCCATCAGATCGATCTGGAAATCTTTGGGGGAAGCCTATGTTCCGAAATATATATTTGTTTCAATTAAGAAAAATGTTTTTTACTTGTTTATGTGCGTGACGAAAACGATTAACTTTTATTTACGACAATTACGGGGTAATAATGTGAGAAATTTTAATTTTTTCGAGTTGGTATCGAGTGCAAAAGGTAAACGTACATATTTGCGGTACCTTGAGGCGGTCTCCCACGACATGGCGACTCCGCCACGCGAGTCCGCCACGTGTCGACCATTTGTAAACCGGTTGTTCCTTTCTAACATTATACAAAGCGAAAGAGACAGTCTGAACACTGAAACAGCCCCTGGCTAAATCCCAGGCTGTCTGCCCGGCAAATTCAAGCGGTTGCAAGTTATGATTTTGTATAATTATTTTGTTGCATGCCGATTTTGGGACTTTTGCCCTTTGGCTAATTCTTTAAATGGTGAATGTAGGAATACCTTCCCATAGTTATTAAAAGAAACTGCCATGTAATTGGTGTAAATAAGTCAAAAAAATTCGCTAAAAATGGGTAAGCCTTAGTTGAAACATTACTTAAAGTACAAGTACCACTTACACATTTACACTAGTAATATTCATATTAATAATTGCAAACAACCTTTTAAAAATGAGCGTGAAGCAAAAAAATAAGTAAATTATCTTGGAATTTCCAATTATTTCCCAATTTCTATTCGTCTGCGCGGGCAGCGGCCTCTCTGTGCCTCTGGTATTCCATCAGGTAGACTGGTCTTAAGGTCGCCACCTTGGTCTAGTGCCAGTGTATATGGGCTGTAGACCGGGAGGTCTTGGGTTCGATTCACAGGTCGGGCAAAGAGATTTTTCTAATTTAATTTGCCCGGAACTGGATCACTCAGAGTGGGTGGGTAGGTTGGTTCTTTTTTTCTACCTGCCCTTATCCCATCTTAATGTGGGGTCGACGCAACACGCTTTTTAAAGCATGTTGTAGAAAGGATTTGGCTTAGTTTTTACGACCCGCTGCCTGCCTGACGTCAACCCTTTCTGAAGGATCCCAGTAGATACCGGGCAAATTAAATTAAAAAAATCACTTTGCCTACCTGGGGATCGAACCCAGGACCTCCCGGTCCATAGACCATATATACTGCCACTAGACCAAGGAGGCGAGCACGATATAACATAAAGTCCATAATTAAATATATATACCGTCGGCATGACTTTGGAGCGGTCTACATGATCGTAAATTAGTTGATTACGATCTCAACGGGACATATTACAAGGCAGGGACGTACTCGCGCAGTGACGTATGGAAATAGACTTAACATAACATAATACATAACATAAGCTCACGCCTGTATCCCGAAGAGGTAGGCAGACGCGCACTAGCCAACTAGTACATCCACATTTCGCAGAGCTTAGTTCCGTCCCAGATGTGATAGGGCGCGAGCCTATCGCCATATCGGGCACAAATTCGAGACTCCGGGCTGATACTGAAAAATCCAATATCACTTTGCCCGACCCGGGGATCGAACCCGAGACCTTAGGACGGTAGTCGTACCGAAATAAAACCACACCACCGAGGCAGTTCACAGACTTCTATTACGATATCATATGATTTTGATTGGTAGAGCCACACTGTAGACAGTTACATCTACAGCTCGAATGGAATGGCTCGGACCAGTTTGATACCACTGTCTCACAGAAAACTGACGTGAAGTGGCAGCTCGCTGTCGCGTTTCGTTCGGTGAGTGAGATTTCCGGTGGCCCAATTCGCCCCTCCCTTTCCCAATCCCTATTTTAGTTTAGGTTGGCAACGCACCCATGATTTTTTGTGTTTTGGGTGTCTATGGGCGGTGGAGATCACTTACAGATGCTCGTTTGCCAGTCTCTGCTATAAAAAAACATCGGTAACAAAAAGTGAATAATCGTTTTCTGTTGCTATCCATTCGATATTTTAATGTATGCGTTAGCTTGTAAGTGTACGGATATCATTAATTTTAAATGAGTTTATTTTATTCGTGTATGCAAAAGATTTATAGTTTATGTAGGATTGGATAACTTAGCGCAGGAGTGAAGATGTGTCGCGCAAAATACGACGGAATAGCTTGCATTAAACTCGCATAAAAAATCGGTAACAGAAAGTGAATAATCATTATCTATTGCACATCTATTCAATGTTTTAATGTTAGCAATAGCTTCTATAGGGATATAATTTTAGATGAGGTTCTTTTATTAAACGCATATGCAAAAGATTTATAGGTTATGTAGGATTGAGTAACTATGGGTAGGAGTGAAGATGTGTTGCAAAAATACGATAAAATAGCAAGCATTAAATTCACTTATTATGCTTAGCTTGTTAGCTTAGATGCAAGAGTTGAAACCCTTATTTTAGGATTATGTCTTAATCAATACAATGTCACCCTATAATAAGGACCATACAATACCTTCGTGTTACATGAGGGGATTATAATTTCAATAATAAATGGTTATTAAATTTTTTTTAAATTAAATTTAAATTTATTTTTCCGTCTCAATAGGTTTTTATCGTAGGATTAACGTATTCAAAAATCGAATCACAGCAGTCCGCACAGATGCATTAAGTTTAAATCCGACCCCATTTTTGTTCCACTTCCGAGATGAAACCGGTTGGCGTGAAATGTAAACACGTGTCTACACACGTGCTGAGCAGATGTGACCTTACATTGGGGGTCAGTGTGCATCTGCCCTTAGCACGACCCTACAAAGTTCATCCAATTAGTAAATGACGAGGGGAAATTCAATACTGTGCAAATGCATTGTCGAATATTAAAATAAGGTACAATAATTATTGTGAGCATTTATAAATTGATTTTTTTGGGGTACAATCACAAAGAATATTGCAAGAATTATAAGGACGTAGGGGATAGGACGATAATAATTAAAAGTAAGTTTTCTTTAGAATGAAATACTTCCATTTTTAAAGTACCGTAATGATTCAAGTGTATTAAACATTTAATTATTAATACAAGTGATCGTCCAGTGGTGGAAATTCGAGCATAATTAATATAATTTTGAACTTTATTAGGGTTCTTTAGTCAAAGATAAAAATAGCTTTATGCACTTCTTCTGCATACAAACTTAACTGTGTCAAATTTCACGTACATCCGTTCGCGCAAGTCTCTAAAGAAGGTGTACAAAGTTTTTGTTGTACTTGATCATATTATATAGATTATTTTAAAATAAATCTTTAAATTCAAATCCTACAAGCTTCCTATTTTATTTTCCGTGAATTCCCTGCTAGCAATCCTGCCATATACCGTTCCCTTTCCTATAAATGACAACCCCTTATCAAAGACCCATCCTTGTTATTGTGTCCATACCTGCCTGCTTGTTTATAAATCGATAGTGTTATAACATAATTATATAAATGTACCTAGACCTTGTTTGTTGTGATCTGTCATAAGTGCTTTTTATATGCCTACGTTTAACGTGACCAATCATCATTTTTTTTTTAATGCATGTTTGTGTGTTAGACAAGTCAGTCCTCAAGAAATTCGTTCTGAAATTCTTTCTCACCATCACGAAATATAAAACGAATGTCACGCGATACAAAACAAGCGAGCATTTCTTCGTTTTTTGTTTACATCGGTCAATTATTTTAACACCGAGCTTTACAATAACAAACTACATCCGGGTGTCGACGTAACTTTCATAGAAAAATCTGCACAAAAAAACACTAGCAAGTTCAAAGTGATCGAACGCGAAATCTACAATAAACACTTGTCGATGTATTTTAGACTTTATGCTTATTAATATAAAGATTAATATTGAAGTAAAACTAGGACGAGTGAATGTGAAAAAAGCATTTCTGCGGTGTGCACGCGTTCGGAAGGAGATTGCAACTATTGGTATCAATTACGTATAACGATAGACATTTATTTTTTACGATATTAGTCGGTGATCAGATGTTTTCGTAATTAATCGATTCTGCAACTGTTTATTATACAACTTGATGTAGGTAATGGTGTTACGAAATATGGTACAATTTATAAAAAAAAACGTGTCATCAGTAAATAAATAATGATTTTAATAATCGTTATTGTCTCAAAAAATTTATCTTATGATATAAAAATAGGACACAATTTAAAATTCAAATGTGTCGATAAAAACTTAGATTTATATAAGTATCTAAATTCATAAAAGCTAGGACACAAGAAACCACTTTATTGCACTTTATATCGAATGTGATCGAATTATAAAAAAACAAGCGATTAACTCACCTCTTTATTCATTTTATCTTATTTACTACTCAATTAGATTAATTTAATGCGACCATATACGTCTACGAGTGTCACATTAATTGCACCTAATAATTCATGTTCTAAATCGATTTACTTTTATCGATTATGTCGTTTTGAATTATGTCGAGATTTTTTTTTTAAAGTTCTGAAGTTGCCGCCGAAATAAATTACACGATTGCATAAATGTCACAATAATCAAAATGCGATAAAATATGATATCATCGATACATAAGACGTGGTGTTAATTTTATAATAATAAAAAATCGATAAAGTTACACAATATCGATAAGCGATAACATTGCGGGCTGCACGTAATATATACCGTGTAATAAATAACACAGTGCATTCACAAGGCCAATAACAATCGATAGATGGACGAAACAGGTCCAACACTCGCGGATCAATTTTTTGTAGGCTGGAGAAAGCTCGTCGATTGCCGAAATGTACCAAATGCAACGTATCGATTGATGATTTTTGACGCAGATTGACGATGTATCGAGATTTATATCGATATCAACGATGTCGCGAGTTTTACAAATATGGGCTGATTTGTTAAAGCAGAGTCGAAGATATTTATTTACATACCTGAGAAATATTCAGAATCAGGAATACTATAAGTGAATGAATAAACACAACGCTCTTTATGACCGAGGAATCGCTTGCAATGCTAAATATTGATTTAAAACGTAACATAAGCTCACGCCTGTATCCTCCAAGGGGTAGGCGCGGCTGCACTAGCAAACTAGAACACCCACATTTCGCCGAGCTTAGTTCCGTCCCAGATGTGATAGGGGGCGAGTTTATCGCCATAACGGGCACAAATTCCAGACTCCGAGCTGATATGGAAAAATCCAATATCACTTAATAACACTTATCAATATTGTTTTAATTAATTATTGATTCCATTTATCATATTTAATATTGCCAATATTATGGCTTGGTCACATCGTCATTCCTTACAAAGGCATGTATTTTGATGTAACATTATAATGACGAGCACATCGAAAACTAGCCTAATTATGCGTCACACATTCTGATACACGGCTTGAATAGAATAACTTAATGTATTATGGTAACGACTCGGCGCCTTAGTTTGTTTTACTTCAATATTTTATACATAAGTAATTTATTAAGCACAGTACAAATATTTACAGCGGATTTACCAAGAAGGAGGTTTTAAATTTTTCGAAGTTTTGGCTAGAACAAACTCAAAATGTATCTGATCGTGACCAAATATTGGAGCACCTTAGAATAAGTTCTGTCCAACACAAAGGGGCTTACTTTTAAATACAGTTTAGCTAAGCAAATGGCTGAGAATAGTCTGTCACTTTTTCCTTGTTTGAAAATAAAAGGGACAGACTATTCTTAGCCATTTTGTCAGTTAACTGTTTTTATAAGTAAGGCCCATAATATCTTGAAAATCTTAAATTATTTATAAATACACCCAACAGTCACACACATAGTCCTGACCCCACACTAGGTGTAACCTGTGTCGTGGGTATCAGAAACTACGAGAGACTTTCGGGCTGAGATCTATAGAACGAACTTCGACTAAGTCCGAGTCAAAAAAACGAACTTAGTGAGGATTTGGAATTTATAAATCGAACTCGGACTTAGTCCAAGTCATTTTTCACAAGAAAAACTTTGCTAAGTTCAAGTCCACAAAACCTTGACTTCGGTCTGTCAGTTCGGCATGCAGTAATACCAGTATCGAAATACTGACATAAAATGTAGAAATTGTTTTATTCATTCTAACGTTTTTTAAATTAAAATACCAAAACTATTGTTAGAAAATGTTTAATAATTAAAGGTACGAGATTTTCTTATATTGCAGTACCGTTTATTATACTGTAAATCGATCTATTAATTATTAAAGTTTAACGAAAATAGATAATTTTGTTTGGAATAAACTTGTAACCCAGAAGATGCCAAAAAAATAGACAAATGTGTTGACAACTTCCAGTATTGTCCTGAATACTAATTAATATAACATTAAACCCGAAACCGTGCTCAGAATAAAAAAAATCGTTCTGCTGAGCCATTTGCAAAGCGCGAAAGGTGACCCGAGAACCAGTGGGAATGGACGGACGGCGGACTTCATCGCGGCGACCCACAATGCAACAGTGACCATCATGCTATTGCTCCAATATTATCATCATCATCAGCCACAGGACATCCACTACTGAACATAGGCCTCCCCCAAAGATTTCCAGATCGACCGGTTGGAAGCGGCCTGTAACCAGTGATTTCATGTGACCTTTGTCAGGTCGTCTGTCCACCTAGCAGTCATATTAAACAGACAGTGAATCAGTGAATCAGTGAAAGTACATATTATATTAATTATTATGTAGTCGGCCTAAATAATGTATAGATATTTTGAGAATGAATTGGTTACATGTTGTCAGGAAATTGATTTGCAGTAGGTAAATAAAATAATAATTATCATGAATAATATTTATTTATTACAATCTCTGATATTAACCTTTGTTTGAGTGAGCATACATACATACATACATAGACTCACGCCTTTTTCCCATAGGGGTAGGCAGAGACAATGGATTTCCATTTGCTACGATCCTTACACACCTCTTTCGCCTCATTCAGTCTCATTACATTCTTCATGCATGCACGTCGGTTTAGGGTACTTTTAACTTGACCTTTCTCGAGTAAATCTCTGACTTGGTCAGAGAATGTTCGATGAGGTCTTCCCCTTCCACCTCTACCATTAACACTTGCCATATATATTTGCTTTGTCAGCCTCCTTTCATCCATCCTTTCTACATGCCCAAACCACCGCAACATTCCTTTCTCAATCCTCGTTATTATTTCCTCTTTCAATCCACACAGTACATAAATGGTATTCTCAACTATTGTGCAATATGCCTACTGCACAAACTACTGTAATATTGCTTGTGTTTGATAACTTGTTCCGCAGTTGGTTGCATGTGTGAAAATTTAATAACTTCAAAATGTTATTTCTGAAACAGAAGAAATAAATATCAGACAGAGTTTCCCTCAGATCTTTCATTATTAATCAGCAGATCACCACAATGGCAATTTGCATGGTCTAGCTGACAATAAGCTTGCCTGGCAGGTTAACCACTCAGATGGTACCCAGATGGTAATGCCTCAACAGTTTACCGCTGGCAGGAAATGTTAATAAGGCATGGTTTTGCTTTGGGCTTCCTGCCTGACTGAGATGCAATTTATACTCTACATGGGCTGCTAGTAAACAAACAGACAGACAGACAATTTGCTAGTAAACAGTCTCCAAAATACAAAATCCCTGTTTTAACAATTTTGATAAATTAATAAAACTTTTGTCAATATATTAATATGAAATAATGGCAGTGGATTAGCTAGAGCTCTAGGAATAGGTATGACAGAGTCGATCACCTCACTCACTCACCTGATTGTGACTCCTGGCATATTTGAGCCCTTGTAATTCTCTTGGTGGTTTACACTTTACTTCATCATTTTAGAGCTTAGAATGCTTTTTTTATGTCATCATGTTTTCATCATCATCATCTTGTTTCTTCTTACTTTAAAAATTATGGCCTTCTTCAAAATATTAATGATTTTGCCAACAATAGTAATAAATAATAAATCCATGTTTTGACTATCAAATGATGACGATTCATGTTTATTCTTTCTTCTACCTGCCCTTATCCCACCTTAATGTGGGGTCGGCGTAGCAAACTTTTTCAAGCATGTTGCTGAAAGGATTATAAGACGATTTATGTATAATGCGGTTTGTTTTTCACTTGACATTTAAAAGAGCGTCAGCCATTTTGTCAGCTGTTAATTACGTAATACGTTCCTTTACAACCTACAAATATAAAGGCGCGTCTCCTGTAAATATATAAAAATCTTACGTTTCTTTTGTCAAAGGAACTGCGTGAAACCGATAACGTCTGAGTAGACTATGCAAAGACAAACTATGGCTAGCCTGAGTTCGAGTTCGAATTATAAATACGCAAAAGTTGACTTTCGCTTAGTTCACTCCAAAGACGACTACGCTGAGTCGACTTTGGTACAAGACTTAAGTAAGAACTATAGATTTCAGCCTTAGTCTCACAGCACCCAGACCCGAAACAAATATCTGTGGGCCATACAGACATTTGTCTCGGTGCGGAAATCGAACCCGCGACCTCACGTTTCACAGCCAGCTACTCGCCCGCTGCACTACGGAGGCTGTCAAATTATTATTAACTTTATGCTTGCACACAGCCGAACATCAAAGAATAGTGCACATTAGTGAAATACGTCGAACCTTGACACCAATATAACGGCGGCTCGTGACGTGAACACGAATAATCCGATTAAACTATATCACGACATATGTTCTGAGAAATTACGGGCTACTATAGCTTGGCAAGCGATTTTGTGGGTACGACGAAATATAAGAACAAAGCACTCGCTTGTATCCTTGAAGGGGTAGGCTTTATCCATCATTATCGGTCACAGGATATGCACTGCTGAACCCGACTAAAGATTTGCAGACAGACCGGATTTCACAAATTGTGAATGTCAGAAATACAGTATAGATTTTAAAACAGAAATTATTTTAAAAAGCAGATTTAATATTCCAGAGTTTAGCGCATTCAAACAAACAACAACAATTTTCAACTATCAAATATCAGTAATTGACTTATTTGCTGCTTTAAAAGACTAGTAGAGCCTCCTTCATGCACAGATAATATTGTCAAACTATAATATCAAATGTGAATGTGTACCGCGACGAATCACGGATCTGACATGCGAGAGATGGCACACGAAACTTAATGCAAGTAGCATGATTACATTTACATAATCTACTTTCTGGTATACAGTAATAAACGGAAGTTTAAAGCTAATGTTTTTTATAGTACTGTAAGTTGAAAAATTATATGCAATAGCAAATAATACAAAAAAGGAAACCTTCTGAAAAAACTGCATCGAAATTGGTTAAAAAATGAGGCAGTAATTCATATTTAAGTTTTGCAATAAACAAGAGTGGGCGCGTAGTGGGGATAGCTTGCTATTCTTTTCCAATGCTCGAACCGTTATGGCCGTGACGTCAGTATAGTGATGCTTCTCTTTTCTATCATTTGAAGGTTACATCAAGCTTCAAAGGCTTATAATTTTATTTTTGAGAATATTCAAATATTTTTTCTGTGCTATATTTTAAATGACAAAAATTGGTAAAAAAATTACAAACACCCAATTGTCGTCAGCGTGGTTCAACTACCTACATGTTAATTTTATAAACAGCAAAAAGTTAAAGTAATAAACTACATACTTAACTAAACTTGGGTTATCTTTATTTTAAATCTTTTTTTGTTTTTGTATTGTGACATTGGAGTAAGTTTATTGTGACTTTAATTGTTCCGTTATACCCGTACATTGTATATTTAGAACAGGATCCATACTAGGATACTCTGCATCTAATTTGTTTTGTTTAATATCCGTTCCTAGGTATGTATTATGTTCATGTGCCGAAAAAACAGGTTACTGTAAGCAACTATTTAAATCCAAGAAAAAATTTAGTATACGTACTTATTACTGATATGCGATAAAAAGCAATTTTTCTAATTCGATTTCGGAAAATCGACGGGGATCTATCACAGAGGGGGGTTAACGTCAAGCAAGCGTCGTCAGCCGGTTGTAAAAACTAAGCCAAATCCTTTCTGCAACATGCTTAATGCTTGCATGCTTGCTTGGAATAAGGGCAGGTAGAAAGAAAGACTTATTACTGGTACATACGAGGCATTTAATACATATTAAAGAAGGAAAATAATTTTAACGCGCGCACTGTTGACTAAATGATTTAAAAGCCGTAATAATCATTTCTAATTGACCTTCCCTACAGTACAGAAACACGTGAATGAAGTACAAATCTCATGAATCCTAATGGTATTAATAAGTTTGTCAATAAAGGCGTTAGTTAACCGTTGATTAAAACAAACATTGTACACATTCATTAGTTTCCTTCAAGATTAACGGTGACTCGTTTTACTTTCATCGGAAAGCTGGCACGATGTTTCGAAATTCATTACATGATGAATTACTAGACCGGAAAATAATTTTCTTGAATAGGTATGTACTGTTATGATTATCTCTATTTTTTATGCCTTTCAACGTGTTTTTAGTATTTGAATAAACTTCATTAATTACCGTATCATTATCATTTAACAAACAAAATTAAATTCCAACAAAAAACAATAGTTTCGTGCTATAGCCTCATAAGATACATTATCCACTATATTATATAACTTTAATTAATAAGTATTAATATGCGAAGATTTCCACATAATAACAAAAAATATTGCTATTATAGTTTGTACCTAAATTATCGTAAAGTATCACCTCCAAGCTACCTCTATATATACATATGTTCGCTTTTGCGTAAAATGGCATGCGAAAAGGCAGTCAATCATTCGAATATGACAAAAACACGCGAGGACACGAACCTTCACCTTATAATCATCAGTTGTCTGAACTTTGTGGCCCGTAATCGCTAATCATTTGTCGGCCGTATAAGGCGGTCGCACACGATCGCACAAACGTATTGTTTCGACTTGTAGGCGTTTATTAGATAAGTATCGTGCCATTACAGCCATGAGATCGTGATTGACTCCCACTTGTGATGAGGGAAATTTGTTTGGCTCTATTCATAGTTTCCTAGCGAGTTGTTATTGGAGACGCAAGTTTTAGTGTAATTTATTATAAGACAATAAAATTAAAACAAACACGAGTTTATAAAAAAATACACCCAAATTCCTGCAGGTCGATTCTGTAAGGTTTAATTTGTGAAAACAACGTTGCGGCAACGATGTTTTCATTTTTGTCTTCAGCATGGTACAAAGCGCACGCACTAGCGCTATGCGTGATGACGGCGCGGCGCTTATGCGGACTCTCTCGAGCGAGGCGTTTGGCATAAATGTATGGAAAATGGTATTCTCTAAAACCCAACAACGTTGAACGCTCCGTCGATCTCAACGATGTGCGCCGCGGGAGCTCGTCGTCGATCGCAACGTTGTGGCGTTTCTTAGAGAATCGACCTGCTATCTGTTTTGAAAGAAAGTTAGTACCCACTTAGTACGTCAGAAACAAACCAATTTTTTTTCGCATGAACTAATTTAAAAATTGAAATAAACCAGCTGCAGTGCACACCCTCACTGGTGCTATGTATATACTTCCTCCCATATGATAAAAACGTGAACCCATTCAAAGATAAACACGCTTATATAAAATACCTATAATGATTATTATCTGTATTTGTGAATATGATCCTGTGTTGGTTTATGGGCGACCCTAAACCCGCGGGTCGCGACATATCACTTGCACCAAACACGACGAGCGCATCAACTCAAACAATACCCAAATGATTGCATTTCATTAAAAACAAATGTTGCACGACGACAATGGACTAGCGCTAGTGCGCTTGTTTATAAGAGTAATACTAATAGGACCGATTCTATTCAATTCTCCGCTTCGTAATCAAATCACAATTGTTTGCAAACATGTGCCATTAGACGGACAAGTTATTGTACCCTTTGTAAATTGAATAGCTATTTGGGACGATAAATACCTTTAGAATACATATGGATAATTAGCAATACTATAAATTATTATTAGATCACATACTCGTACATGTCTGTGGTTCATCATCATCAGACCCAGGACGTCCACTGCTGGACATAGGCCTCCACCAAAGATTTCCAGATCGACCTGTTGGAAGAGGACTGCATCTAGCGACTTCTTGCGACTTTTATTAGGTCATCTGTCTGTGTTTAGATAATTACAATCATATTTTGTCAAAAACCTTTCAGTATTAAAAACCACAGACTACAAAGGTCTACTGCTTGCTCGGTTTAGTAGCAGTGTATGGTCCTGTGGAAGGGAAGTCCAGGGTTTGAATCCCAGGTCCGACAGCGCAATTTCTCTAATACAATTTGGTCTGATCTTGTTTGTTGATCTCAGACTGATGGTTGGCCGTAAAATCTTAGCCGAATCCTTTCTGTACCACGCTCACGATAGTGCGCCAACCCCAAGTTGCAGTGGAATAAGAGCAAGTAAACGAAGATGGAGACCAAGGGCCTTACTTATAAAAACAGTTTAGCTGAGCAAATGGCTAAGAATAGCCTGTCACTTTTTTCCTTGTGTTACTTTGTTTGAAAATAAAAGGGGCTGTCTATTCTTTACCATTTGCTCAGTTAAACTGTTTTTTTAAGTAAGGCTCCAAACGACCGATTCATATTCCCCCTTACTTATAAAAATATTTAAGCGCTGCTTATCTTTAACCATAGGTTGTCCCTTTCATTTTTAAACAATGTAACGCAAGGAAACAAGTGACAGGTTATTCTTAGCGAAAAGATAAGCGAAAATGTTTTTATAAGTAAGGCCCATGAAGTGTAACTTATGCATCTTTCAGTAATCGAGACCCCAATTAGAATTATTTAATTTTTAATTACAATCACGTCGTACAAAAACATTGCTTCTTCCAGTCGGGTAAAAACTTGAATACCAAACATAACGTGTAGGAAGCGTCTCTACGTTCCACAATCTCATATAATTTGCAATGCTTTATGGATATGAATTGCATTGTCAACACGAAGACTCGTAATAAAAGCTTGATTGGCCTCTGGCTTCGCTGCAGCAAGTCCGAACGCCGACGGAATTTCAATCACAGAGAGAAAGCAAGAGTGACACTGTTAATAAACAATTTTGTTAATGGCTAGCTACTTTTTTAAAGTTGGTATGAAATCGAAACCCAAGAATTCGTTCTCATTTCGTGTCGTGGCCGAATAGTTTATCCCACGCAACAACACTCAAATATTCAATGTATTTAAACAGAAAATCACATGCGACCAATTATAGTAATTGTATTTTGAGAAGTAAATGATTTCGCTTTTGAATATTTAGTTTAGTAAAACTGAAAATACATGAATATAATAAAAAATACAATGAATCTGAAACGACGAACGATGAACGATTTGTGTGACACACAAATATTTTCAGGTTTTCGTGTTAATGGGCCGAAATCTTGTAGGTTTCTGATATCGACAACAAAACTCCAATCTTATTGTGGGGTCAGGACTATGTGTGTAACTATAGATACATATATAGCTCACGCCTGTATTCCTGAAGGGGTAGGCAGGTGCGAACTAGAACACCCACAGTTCGCCGAGTACAATCAATCCCAGATGCGATAGGGACGGCGAGCCTATCGCCATATCGGTGACAAATTCGAGACTCTGGGCTGATACTGAATTGAAAAAACCCAATATTCTTTTGCTCAAACCTCAGGATGGTAGTCTGATGGTGATACTGAAATACACCTACGCCATCGAGACAGTCTTGCCATTAATATTTTTCTTGATTAATTGTCCCTGAAAATTAAGGAAACGCTGTTAATTCTATTAAATTGCGTTATAATGCGACCTTAATTTACCGAAGACCTCGTTTAACTTAATATTCTGGATAGTGTTAATGTAAACGTGTCCAACACAGTTGAAATCTCATAGATAGAGATGTCAGTCCATTGGTTCTTGATCTAGGTGGCGTGGGCGATGCAATCTACGCGCGGACACCAAGAGCCAACGTGTCTGACAACCATGAACAATCTCTTATGTTACACACATTTGATGTAACAGGGTTGCCAGTTGAATATCTCCAAGCCTAAAATGGCATAAAATCAACGGATCAAATGAATGAAATAATGTAAGTCCTGTAATATTATTATATCATTGATGGGGACGATGTACAAATTAGAGGGGTTAGGCATCGATATATTAATTACCTAGATGCACAGTTGACGCTCGGAAAATGGGACAGCAAAGGAGTGCTTAAGCACTCGTTTTGCATACAGTCCGACGCCGCCGCGCCGATGGAATTCTAAATTTCAAAATTCAAATTTAAGAACGCTTGCTCATTTCGTTTAAAAAGCTACTTTATTACACGTAGGTACGTAGGGTTATATTTGTGTTGATTTAATTAGAACTTGTGATCTTTTTCTTTGTTTTATTCCTGAGACCACTTTTTAGGAGGATATTTGCAAAGAACTTTGCGTCTAGGGTATATTATATTGATGGGGTTAGGTCTTAGGCTGAGATCTATAAAGCGAACTTCGACAAAGTCTAAGTGAAAGTCACGAACTCAGGGGGGATTTGTAATTGTTAAATCGAACTTTGACTTAGTCCGGGTTATTTATTACGAGAAAAACAGACTGACATACAGACTAAGCAAAGATTTTCTTGTAGAAAATGACTCGGACTTAGTAAAAATCCTCACCGAGTTCGTGACTTTGACTTAGACTTAGTCGAAGTTCGCTCTATAGATCTCAGCCTTATGATCTACGCTGGCCTAATGCGGGTTTGTAGATTGCACATCTTTTCAAAATCAGGATAAATTCTCAGGTATGCGGGTTCACAGCAAGCGATAATTTAAAATGAAGAAAGTTAACATAGATACTAAGATGTGCATACTCTTTTTGAGGATGGTCCGAACCTGATCTACAAATCATCATCATCATCAACGTCTACTGCTGGACATAGGCCTCCCCCAAAGATTTCCAGATCGATCTGTTAGAAGCGGCCTGCATCCAGTAACTTCCTGCCTCTGTCTGTCCACCTAGCAGGTATATAAGTCACTGATATAGCCCAGCGGATTAGCAGACTAAATTGGCAGTGGGCAGGGCACATAGCTCGTAGAACCGATAGCCGATGGGGCAGAAAAGTTCTCAAGTGGAAACCGCAAGCGCAGCGTTGGACGATCTAAAATAGTTCGTACTGTATGGAACCATCTAAGGATGGGGATGAGTGGAACTTATACTGTCATGGCTGCAGAAACCTAATCAGTGAGGCCGAATTGTTTATAATTCCATTACACGGTACAGTACACAATGTTCATACGCATACTAAACCCCATAATAGAATTATCGAAGAAAACGGTCTTAACTGTACTTAAGAGGTTTATTGGTGAAGTGGATGGTTACAAAAAATATTACACTTTAGATCAATAAAATTATTGCTCAACAGTGGGACAGAAGATGATTTTTTTTTTATAGCAGAGACTGGCACACGAGCAGATGGGTCACCTGATGTTAAGTGATCTCCATCGCCCGTAGACACCCGAGACTCAAAAATAATTATGGGTGTGTTACCCACCTAAAAGGTTGGAATGGAAGGGAAGGGAAATGGATTTGGGAAATGGAGGGGGAATTGGGCTACCGGAAATCTCACTCACCAAACGAAACGCGACAGCGAGCTGCCACTTTATGTCGGTTTTCTGTGAGACAATGGTATCAAACCGGTCGAACCGGCCCATTCGTGCTGTAGACGTAATTTTCTACTGCATGGCTCTACCACACAAAAAATATTTTTTAAAATAACTGGGATTTATAAACCTAAATATCTAATGTCTCAAGTTGATAAGCTCAGTACAGTGAATGAATGCTTTATTATTCAAAATAAGGGTGAGGTTGCTGCTGTTTTATCATGAGGCAAGCGGTTTGCTTGACACTTCATACATTGAAAAAAAAACACAATATTAATTATCACAAGGTTTGGTTTTAATTATTATTAGTGTCCTTTAAAATGTATAATTCCCCATGGCTCATTATTTTTAAAGAAAATAATTATCATCATTATCAGCCATAGGACGTCCACTGCTGAACATAAGCCTCCCCAGAATATAATAAAGACTTTTTTGTTATGCGAGATACATTATAAGCTGAATAACTACAATCTTAGATAATCACAAGTTTAAAAACTTAACAAACCGACTTCAAATCCGATCGTGACCAAATTTATATGGGACCACCCTTGAGATAAGGTCTGCCGAATACAAAAAGTTTTGAAAATCGGTCAACATTTGGCGGAGATATCGCGTAACACATAAAATTCAGACGAATTGAGGACCTTCTCTTTTTTGGAAGTCGATTGAAAAGCAAATAAAACATTTTTCCGATTATATGAATACGATTCGAGTTGTTAGTTGTTACATTATTGTTACCAATCAAAGCAATTGCTAAAGCTACAATCGATCGTGCCACATTTTACACATTCGTTCTACCTTTTGAAATATTGCCGACACATAACACATATCTAGATTATCTAGATATTGCCTTTACTAATACTTTGTTAACATTAATCATTGCTGAGTTTCGAAATCAAATTGTAGAGCATAAAAACCTTCGTTGTTACTGAATGAGTTGACATGTTCGCTTTTGATTTTTTTATTGAAGTTCGAATTTGTGCTCGATAAGGCTATAGGCTCGCCCCCTACCACATCTGGGACGGAATTAAGCCCGGCGAAATGTGGGTGTACTAGTTGGCTAGTGCACCTCTGCCTACCCCTTCGGGGATACAGGCGTGAGCTTATGTTATGTGTTATGTGATGTTAATTGTGGAATGGTTATCGTCACAATGAACTTCAGCAAAGGCTAAGGCATCATGACTATGCCTTAGGCTTTGCTTTCCACTACCTGCTCTCGAAAATAATGGAGTGAGGATTGGGATGGGGAGAGAATATTTCGGAATATTTCGAGTCCAAAAATTCCACTCATTATCGAAAACTCAACAGCAATTTGCCACCATACATTCAGTCGGTTTTCAAACACAGTGGTCAGGTCGAGCTTGGTCCTTACTCCATACTGAGGTTATCTGCAGCGTGGTCATATTAAATTTCTAAAATATGAATCATATAATTATTTGGACAGGTTCGTCCCCTATCACATCTGCAATGGAAATGGGCTCAGCAAAATATGGGTGTTCAAGTTCGCATCTACCTATCCCATCGGGGATACAGGCGTGAGCGTATGTATATATGTATACGAAATAAAATGAACGAAGTAAATCATTATCGAAGGTGCGAGAATAATACTTGTATGTCTCTCTCGAAAGAGTCTAACCGCCGAATGTTCATACACTTAAGGTGGCCTTATGTCTTTTAAGGCCGCCTTATCTGTCAAAATTGTATGGCGAAAATCAATATAAGAAGCCGTTAAAGTTGAGCAGCGTTTGACCATTCGGGCGTAATTTGAGCTAATTGTGATTGTGTTTGCATACTTTGAGGGTGAATGAATTTACATCTAACTAAGGCTGGATCTATAGAGCGAACTTAAGTCAAAGAAACGAACTCAGTAAGGATTTGGAAATTTTAAAACGAACTTTGATTTAGTCCAGGCCATTTTTTACAAGAAAAACAGACTGATAGACTAAGCAAAGATTTTCTTGAAAAATGATTCTGATTAATTCAAAGTTAGATTTAAAAATTCCAAATCCTCACTGAGTTCGTTACTTTGACTTAGATTTAGTCGAACTTCGTTCTATAGATCTCAGCCTAAGAGAGACGCATTGGTGAATGTGATATAAGTATGGACTCTAAATCACAACATTAGGTTACCTACTATTAAATAAAACCTATTTTTTTGTTATTTATTACACTAAACAAGCTATTAGCGGGATATTTAATGAAATTATCATACGACATAATGCCTCTACATTTATTTATTGGACTAATTAGAATACTTGTCTTAATTCATGACAGTCTAATCTAGGCTGGATATGGAAATATTTTGCTAAATACATAATCATGATAATTCTAAACGCTCCATCAACAACTTAATGAATAGTCGTAGACATAATTATAACTTAATAACAAAAATTCTACATTTTATTTTCTAGTAATTTTCTGCCTCATGTCGTTACGGATTCCTGAGACACCGTTAGCGAATTTTTGTTATTAATTAACGATAATTATTTGCATTTTTATAAAGCAATATTTATGTAATCAGATTTTTATCTCTTAATACTAAACTATAAAAGTCAGCTTTTACCAGTGTAAATTATAGATAGCCTTTGTGGCACAACGGGCGAATAGCCGGCTGTGAAACAAGAGGCCGCGGGTTCCATTCCCGCACCAAGACAAATGTTTGGATATGTTACGCGATATCTCCGCCAAAAGTCGACCGATTTTCAAGATTATTTTTGTGTTCGATCGAGCTTATCCATGGCTAGTTCCATTTGGTCACGAATGGACAAATTTTGAAGTCGGTCAGTAAAGCTTTCAAACTTGTGATTATGCTAACAGGAACAAAGCGGTATTGGCGACAAAGGACAGTAACAACGTTGTTTATAACTGTTAATTAGCATAGATAGTAATAGATGCAGTAACAACAGGTATACGGTATGCAAATCAGCCGACCCGGTGGTCCTCAGTGGCTCGCGATATGGGAACTTGTTGTCTATCAGGATCAACGTTCGCGTGCTGTTACATTGACTTTTTATGAGGTAAATATTCTTTTTGACTGCCTCAATAGTCAACTACTCCAGTTGTATTGCGGTACGACTACCGTCGTCCTGAGGTCTGGGGTTCGATCCCCGGATCGGGGAAAGTAATATTGTAAGTAATTTTTCTGTTCAGTATTAGCCCGGTGTCTGGATTTTATGATACGGCAATAGGCTCGCCCTTATTACATCTGGAAATGAGTTTGATGAAATGTGGATGTCCTACTTCTCTAGCTCGTCTGTCTACCCCTTCGGGGTACAGGCGTGAATTTATGTATGTAAATCTTATTTTTCGGTCATCGAAAAATCACAATAGTTTTGATAGCATTCGGTACGCGCGACTGTAGTTTTTCTATACATGCAGCCGAGCACCTTGCGGAAACTATAATTGATTGAAAAATGACTAAAAATCCTATTCATTCGCCTATCGATCTAGTGTCAGATTTAAGGTCCCTGGACCGGCGGGTCCTGGATTCAAATCTAAATATTTTCTGCAACATGTCTAAAGATTGTTACAGCCCGACCCCATATTCTGACGGAAAAAGTTGGTGTAAGAAAAAAGCTAGAAATCTTCGGCGCCAGCCAGTAATCAGGATGTCAAAATTATGAAATACTGTTGATATAAAGCACAAAGAAATAGCTTGCTTTATAAGCAAACATGTATTAATCAGATATTACAAGCTGGCGCCGAATGAATAAATCATCGGATTGTATTCGAAGAAAGAATAATTCCACTATCTCTACCATGAATAGTCAAATGGGCTTTATAAGGGCGCAGGCGGCGAACTACAATGAACTTTAATAAAACATATTGTATGGCGTTTTCTAAAGGGAGAGTGAAACTCACGAGGGTACGTACAATGTGTAAAGAATATACATACCTATTAAATGGGATTAACAATAATGTTTGGTACTTTTATTTCCGTATAAATATTATAGAATCTAACTTAGGCTGAGATCCATAGAGCGAACTTCGACTAAGTCGGAGTCAAAGAACGAACTCAGTGAGGATTTAGAATTTTTAAATCGAACTTCGATTATTTGACTCAGACGTAGCCTAATTTCGGTTTATACATTCCAGCCCTAGAGCCTATCTAGCTTATCTAGAAGTGCCTACTAGGTCTCTGGCATATATGGGCTGTGATCCATGAGGCCCTAGGTTCGATTATCAGGTCGAGGTGTTTTCTGCCACTAATTGCCCGGTACTGGATCCCCAAGAGGGTTGACGTCAGGCAGGCAACGGGTCAAAAACATAGTCGAATTCTTTCTGCAATGTTTGTAAAAGTGTGTTGCGCCGACCGACCTCACATTAAGGTGGGAATAAGAGCGAGTAGAAAAAAAGAATATAGATTAATATTTTTTGAACTCTATGCATCAAAATCTTATTAATTCTTCTTATTATTTTTTTTATAGCAACGACTGGGAAACGAGCAGATGGGTCACCCGATGGTAAGTGATCTTCACCACCCATAGACACCCAAGACCCAAAAAGAATCATGGGTGCGTTGCCAACCTAAAAGGAGGGAATAGAGGGAGAGGGAAAAGGGATTGGGAAAGGGAGGGGGGGAAATGGGCCACGCGGAAATCGCACTCACCAAACGAAACGCGACAGCAGGCTGCCACATTACGTCGGTTTTCTGTGAGACAGTGGTAAAAATTATTACTGTATCTTCACTAGTGGGACCCGCTTATTATAGTTATATTTCGATTGGATTATTAAAATACCTACTATTTGTAGGGATACTGCTAAGTCACTAATTCGACCTGCGGCCTGAGCAGGAAAATTTCTGACAACCGTAAATGTATTCGAACTCGATGCGCGTCTATGAAATTTGTATGAAATATTAACCAAACGTCATCAGTGCGCAGCGAACTCGAATACATTTACATTTACATTAGTTTTTCGTGCTCGGGCCACAGTGGCGACGATTGTAGAACTACGTTAACCCAATAACAAAAGCTCAGTACATTGTCCAGTAAGTAAGGCGCGTGTGTTGAAACTGTTGAAAGTAGTAATACTGAGGCTATCTCATGTGCTATCGGCGCGATTACCTTGGCGTATGGAGCACACCTTCAGCAAGCCGCAAGCATGTCGGTTTGTGTGTCACGCGAACAGAGCCCTTTACTCGGACAACTTTCGACCGTCGAGTTCGAATCGAACTGGCTGCCCGCAAGAAATTTTATGAAATTGCGAAGAAATGTTATCAGAAGCCCGAGCACTACTAACTTGACTACCCACCCATTATAATCATATCCGTGGTGCCTTACATCTGGCTTCTCCAGTTGTAAATATCTTTTTTTTTCAATTACATTGTTTCCCACTTTTTTTTACATATAAAAATTCTTTCAACTTTTCCTATCGTCTATCACATTTGTATGAAATATTAACTATATGTCATCAGTGCGCAGCGAGCTCGAATACATTTACGATTGTCAGAAATTTTCCTGCTCGGGCAATTATTGCATTCTCGGAGATCCGCCGAGCTTCATTGCTCGGTTCGTAAATTCGATTCGAATACGTACTTGATAGCTTTTCGTGCTTGGCAGCAGCTTCCATATACTTATATTTACATACAGATGCATCCCATCCACATATGGGGAGAAAATATGACCACCTGTTTATTGTATATCGATGATATTAATATACGCTTCGTCAAAGTTATCTTCATCTTTATTGCCTGTGTGTCTGAGTCTTAAATTAAATGCTAGTTTATGTTGATTCATTACATCCAAATACGAATCCTTAATTATACCTATTCGAGATTATACTAGTATTTCCTTCGTATATGTAATATTTCCTGTGGATTGGTCAATGAACTCGTGGGTAAAAATGTGTGTCTTTAGTATGCTGAGTACTCTTTGACATATTGTATAAATCAGTACGTAAATACAAATAAAATAATTTCTCCTTAAACATCTTGACAGCCTCCGTGGCGCAGCAGGCGAGTAGCCGGCTGTGAAGCGAGAGGCCGTGGGTTTAATCGCAAATGTTTGTGTGGCACACAGATATTTGTCTCAGGTTTGGGTGTTGTGAGACCGCGAGTCTCTCCTAGTTCCTGATACCCACGACACAAGACTAGTATCTTAGTATGGGTTCAGGACTATGTATATGACCTTGAAATAAGCTATATCGAACACAAAAAGAATTTTGAAAATCGGCCCACATTCGTCGGAGATATCGCGTAACATATGTATGTACATAAAAAATACAGACGAATTGAGGACCTTCTCCTTTTTGGATGTCCGTCGAAACTCGGTGTTACAAGTTCACAAATGGCAGAGGTTGCTTTACAGAATAATTTATAGACATATTATTTAGATACATAAGTGCTATTTTCATAAAGCACTTCTAAACACGTAGGTATGCTACTTATTATTTCTATTAACTGTCCATTCACTTTAGGCATATCAATGAGATTTCTGAATTTATGTAGTACACGATTTACATTCATGCATTACCAATTTGGGAGTAACAAAGCTATAGTACCTATAACAGTTTAATCTACCCAAAGATTCGGTTTAATTTTCAAGACCGGGTGACTACCAGGGGGTTACCACCACCTCTTATAGCAGTATTATTATAATTTATTTGTACCGATTCCCATACAAAACAAACGAAGAACGATTATAATAATACCGCTATAAGAGGTCGTGGTAACCCTGCTGTCGTCAACTCCCTCTGGTGGATGTCATTTTTTTATTATATGTAAAAATTGGTTTCATATCAAAGCTATAGCTCTGAAGTTACTTGGGCACCGTAATAAATTCTAAATACATACATAGTACATACGCTCACGCGTGTATCCTGCCTACCCCTTCGGGGATAGCAGGGGATCACTAGCGAACTAGAACACCCACATTATGCCGAGCTTAGTTCCATCCCAGATGTGATAAGGGCGCCATTTCAGACACAAATTCCAGACTCTAGAATAAATTGAATTGAAAAAAAAAAACAATATCACTTTGCCCGACCCGAGGATCGAACCCAAGACCTCTGCAGGGTTACCATGACCTCTTATAGCAGTATTATTATAATCGTTCTTCGTTTGTTTTGTATGGGAATGTTGACAAGTAAAATTATAATAATACTGCTACAAGAGGTGATGGTAACCCCCCAGAATGGTAGTCTTACCGAAATACAACTACGCCACCGAGGCAATCGCGCCGTAATAAATTATCTTATTCACAATGAGACAATACAAGGAAGCAGTTCTTCAAGGGCTCCAGCGGAACTGTTGTGACAATAAAATTGTTTGTTCTCAGTGAAAACATTTATCCAATCGGGCACCGAATACAAATCGAATGTTATGGGAGAGACAACAAGGCGGAGGCGTCCGTCCGACTCCGCGACGAAAGATACGAGACAATCATTCACTCGCACTATGCGATTCCATAAAATCGAGATTAGATGCGGTGAACGGCCGATCGCACGGCGAATCGTGACTCGAGACGGCTAAAAAGGATTTAATCTTCGAAATACCTACTAAAAATGAGACATTTTTCGCAAATTCACGCTTCGTTGGATATGAAATTACGTGCGATTCGTTAATCTCGGTTAATTAGTAATTAGGGGTTCTAGTACTGCCGTCCGATCACAAAAAGTCCGTTAAGTGAGTAAATCTAATTTTGAGATGTCGAAAAACGTATACTTCGCGATAAAGTAATTTATATACGAAATAATTATTTCTTTATCTTGCGATAAGTCATTCCGTATAATCCGCGTCCGGTTGAAAAAAGAGGCAAAATGAGCAACGTATTTCCACTAATTAAAACGTTAATATCCATATTTGCATGGTGTTTTAAAGTGTTTCTAATTAACTGCTTTGGTTTCGTGGTGGTATTGCGTGCGCGGTACGACTGTCGTCCTGAGGTCTCGGGTTCGATCCTTGGACGGACAAAGTGATATTGGATTTTTCAGTATCAGTCCGTAGTCTGGAACTTGTGTCCGATATGGCGATAGGCTCGCCTCCTATCCAGCTGGAACTAAGCACAACGAAATGTGGGTGTTTTAATTCGCTTGTGCGCCTCTGCCTACCACTTCGGGTATACAGACGTGAGCGTATGTTATGTTTATGTAAATTTTAAGTATGTAGCTTATTTCGGGCAAAAAACTTTTACTGCTCTTTATTTCATTCTTTTTTCGACCTACTTCCAAAAAGGAGAAGGTCCTCAGTTCGTCTGTATTTTTTTGTATGTAACGCGACATCTCCGCCAAATATAGACCGATTTCAAGATTCTTTTTGTGTTCGATAGAGCTTATTTCAAGGGTGGTCCAATATTTTGATCACGATCGGATAAATTTAGAATTCGGTCCATTAAGTTTTTAAACGTAGAATTAAGATTATTGCATATTATATTAAAAACCTTGTATGAGTTTGAACACACGTTAGTTGGGTTTTTGGACGGCAATTAGATTAGATTTAGGTAAGCCACAGCGAGCGAGCTCGTGACCAACCCGCAGTCAGTAACCGACCTTGGTCTATATCCACCTTTGTGTCGGCTCCAATAAAGGTCAATTGGAAAGTCAGCGATCGTTATTTAAAGCCATTGTTACATTGAATCTGATCCTGTGATGATGATGCAACCTAATGTACTGTCAAGGTACGTAGCTTTTGTAATTCAAATTTAGGTGTAAATGTATCAATTATTGCAAATTAAATGTCTTACAAAACGTATACTGCTTCATTATCATCACGTATTTTTACAGCCCGTGTTATATTGCAGTGTTCCAATTTTGAAAATATAGGAGCGATTTTACAGACGCCTTTATCCCAGGAGGGGTAGACAGACTCTGGAGAACTAGAACGTCCACAATTTGCCGACCTTGTCTCCGTCCCAAACGTAATAGAGGTCGAGCTTCGCCATATCTGGCACAAATCCACACTCCAGGCTAATATTGAGTAGAAAAATTCAATATCAATACCCGACTCTGAGATCGAACATGAGACTTCAAGACGGTAGTCGTATCGTGCCATACACCTACGCCACCGAAGCAGTCAGGCGATTTTACAGTGTATAAAAATGCAATATAGCGTCGTTTATCTAAGCGCTTGTTAATCAATTTTGTTTTCTCACGCATTTATTGTTTTCAATCAACATTCTGCACACGAAGAAATGTACTGTTATCAAAGAGATTTAATAGTACTTACTATAGAGGGGCTATAAACAAGATTCTATACGATATAACATATATAACGCCATCTACCTCTTATTACAATGTAAGGGTACTTATTAAAATTGACACTCTAATGTTCTAAAATCACGTCAATCATCGTCATTAAGTCATGCCACAAACCCCTCGAGAGAACTGGAAGTATACTGGCTGTTCCTGGAACGCGAACCACACACGGAGTCTGGATCACTAAGACAGGTTGTAGCACCATGTGTACAGTAGTCGCCATCCGGTTAGGTACGAATATCCTACCACCAGCAAAAAGTTATCCCGTCTATTGTTGAATGTCTTTGACTGTTTTGTATGTAGCCGCATAACATAAGCTGACGCCCTATTCCTGAAGGGGTAGGCAGAGGCGCCCTAGCGAACTAGAACACCCACATTTCGCCGAGCTTTGTTCCGTGATAGGGGGCGAGACTATCGCCATATCGGGCACAAATTCCAGACTCCGGGCTGATATGGAAAAATCGAATATCACTGCCCGACCCGGGGATCGAACCCAAGACCTCAGCACGGTAGTCGTACCGAAATACAACTAGGCCACCGAGGCAGTAGCAGCCGCAAACGGTCCAAAATGATGAGTTACACCAGCGTGGACTATGCAAAGTAATTTCAAATTTGTGACGTAACCAGTCAACCGCGTAGAAGGTCAAGCGCAAATGCGGAATCGATTATGCACGCCATATTAAACGGTCGTAAAATTATACAAATTCTTCACATATGTAATATGCCATTGTTGAATTTATTGTAGAATATTAGATATCTGATAATATTTGAATACATTAAGCTAGAGGATCGTCACGGAAGCGAGCGAGACCGTTGGCGATCTCAATCGAGTCGCCACGACCAATTTATTTATGCAAATTGCGTGGAATTTCTAAGACAAAATTGAATTAACATCGACAACCGAAATGGTGATTTGTAGGAAGAGCAAGCAACACTTAATAAGCAAACGTCTTCCATATGGTTCGAGGCCTATCAAACTTCATGGTGATGTTAGATGATTGGTACTTAAAGTGGGCGAGGTGGGTGTGAAGATGCCTTATTGATACGAAATCCCACTTACATAATGATTCAGAGACTATAATTGTTATTTGTTATATATCTAAGTATTATATGGAAAGGAACTTTTGACTCAAGGCAAAATCATCAAGGTAATCTTCAGCGCTTTAAACTTTAACGTCATGTATCTAGTGTTTTTATTGGCATAAGCTTGATAAATGTGCAATAGGTTCACCAGGCTGTAAGTAATAATCACTCTTTTTCTACCAGCGAATTTCTGGTTTGATTGATTTCCGGTAGCCCGATTCCCCCTCCCTTTCCCAATCCCTTGTCTCTCTCCTTCAATTCCATCCTTTTAGGTTGGCAACGCACCCATGATTCTTTTTGAGTCTCGGGTGTCTATGGGCGGTGGAGATCAGTTACCATCAGGTGACCCATTTGCTCGTTTGCCGGTCTATGCTATAAAAAAAGCAACTAAGTGAGTGACGCTTTAATTCATGTTCAAACTATCACAAGCAGGTTGGTTAACAAAACAATAACGCACAAGTTTTAAATACTTTAAAAGAAACTACAAAATTAATCATTCATATAGGATCACCCTTGGCCTGAGCTCTATCAAACATAAAAAAAAACTTGAAAATCGGTCCACATTTGCCAAAGATATCGACAAGCGATAACTAACTTTTTGCCTCTATACAAAATCTTTATGTTTCCTTCACACAATAACCCACTAACCAAACTTCCTCTCAATTATCTCAATGACAGTTCATTGTTTACTATTGCCTCATTGTGCCGATGTAATTAATTTGTTCTCAGTTTGTAACATCAGTCAACCGTCAACTCACTCCCACGATATCGTTCGAACGTCTTCGAACATATTCCCAGAAAGGTACTCTTACGTTGCCCAACAATGCAGATAATTAAAAAGTTATCCGTAGGCGGATCAATGCCTTCGATTTTGGATTGCGCCATTTGTATAAATCGGGCTTCGATATCTGTTTAGGGTTGAGACCGATTGGCAGCAAATAATAATATTAGCCCTGTAATATCACTGTCCCACTGCTGGGCACGGACCTCCTCTACTAATGAGAGGGGTTAGGCTTTAGACCACGCTGGCTTAATGCGAGTTGGTAGACTTCACATACCTTCGAAATTCCTATAAAGAAATTGTCGGGTATGCAGGTTTCCTCACGATGTTTTCCGTCACCGTTATAGCAAGCTATATTTCACAATGAAAATACACTTAACATAGAAGAGTCAGAGGTGCATGCTCTAATTTGGAGTTGGTTTCGAATCTCCGACACTTGTCTCGGCAGTCCGTACCATTCCCAACTGAGCTATCGCATTGACTCATTGATTGGCAGCAAAAAGTAATGGAAATAAATAATGCAATAAATTAGACTTGACGACTTGGTTAAAAATTCTTAAAATTAATTGAAGTGGAAAGATGATTGAAAAGAGACCACCCTGTGCACATTTAAAAACCATTTTAATATTATTGGATTTTTCCATATCAGCCCAGAGTCTGGAATTTGTGCCCGATATGGCGATAGGCTCGACCACCACATCTGGGACGGAACTAAGCTCGGCTAAATGTGGGTGTTCTGGTTCTCTAGTGCGCCTCTGCCTACCCCTTCGGGGATAAAGGTGTGAGCTTATGTTTAATATTACCTGCAAGGTCCTTTTCGGTAGCTGTTTTGACGATTATAGAAAGACCAGTGTCTATAGATTTGTATTCATCATCATCAGCCACAGGACGTCCACCGCTGGACATAGGCCTCCCCCAAAGACTTCCAGATGAAGCAACAGGACCAATTCCAACAGAAAGCGGCCTGCATCCAGCGACTTCCTGCGACCTTTATCAGGTCGTCTGTCTACTTATCAGGTCGACGTCCATTTGTATTATTATTGTATAAATGTAACTTAGCTCGTGAGATTGATTGCTCGTTTTTGCCTTCATTCTAAAACGACGGTCACATAAAGACACGTTTGGTAAAATCTTCGATACTTCTGATCCAGGATTTCGAAACGAAACGAAATAATCTTGCATCGTACTGATCGTAATGGAATATGACAAGTATGAATTATAATAAAAAACAGAATCTCAGAGTTGCTTAATTCCAAATAGCCTTGAGCACTACCGCTAGGACAAAAGAAATTCTAAGTGCATGATTCAAGTTAGCAGTCGATCTAACGAATTCAGATTCATTGTACCATAACTATAGAGCAAGGCTATTTTTGTATGGCACCAGATGAGTCACGCAATGATCTGCTCGAATTATTAACCGCGGGTCCAATTTTGTACAAGTTTTTGTCTTCATTTTGTTTTTTCAACGTATAATCATAGTAATTGTCCTAGTTGTTTCGGTACAGGGCTTTACTTTAATTGGAACAATAAATTGCTCATGTCAAAGTGTCGCAAAAAATATGCTACATGATTTGTGATTATATTTAACTAGTTAATATTCAGCTACTGTTTAATGCTATATAAAATATATGAATATGTAATGTAATTATATCTACGTTGCGCTGTTTCTGCGAAAAATTATTGAGAAATTTATATTACTATCATGAATGATACAGTCTTATATAATCACAAGTTTAAAAACTTATCGGACCGACTTCAAATCCAAACGTAACAAAATTATATATGGGACCACCTTTGAAATAATCAAACAAACAAAAATAATTTTGAAAAAACGGTCCACATTTAGCGGAGATATCGCGTAACATACATAAAAAACAGACGAATTGAGGACCTTCTCCTTTTTGGAAGTCGGTCGAAAAAACCTTTAAATTTATGTTATATCCTAGATGATTGTTTGTTGACACCACTATAAATACTTGTTGCAATGTTCAAAGAATGTTTTTGTTGATGCCGAAGGTTGTGCACACAATATAATGTCAAGATATTGAATAGAGCAACTAGTGTGACTTGTATTGACGGGTTATCCATCATGTTAGTTGACTTATTCTTCAATTAATCCTTATTGTGTGAATTATTAAGCTTAGAGACACATTCCTATATAAACAATATTTATCTTTACATGTTTCTAAAATTCTACGGAATTTTGGTATGACATAAAGCTGTTTTGCGTTATGCATCTCGTGTCAGTAACTACAATGGCCAATATATCTTTATTGTCTAATGAAGGTAGATCAGCAAGGAGCCCACGTGACGGTTCAGTAGTTGCCGTAGCCCATGCATCGGCCATCAATTGTTTTTATTAAAACTTTCAATTATATTTAATCTGAAAATCGTCTTTTACAATATTTACAAGGACATCTACAGCTGAATCGCATCCCCAAAGATTTCCAGATTGATTTGGTGGAAGAGGCTTGCTTTCAGCGACGTCCTGCCACCTTTACAAGTTCATGTTTCATGATCAGCAGTGGGAGTCCTGGCCAATGATGTTGAAGATACAAGACGGTATGAAGTTTCTAATCCGGAAGTAAGACATCCTGTTAAAATCTCATCATAATGATACGACCATATATCACATAAAAGAATAACTGTCGTTCCTTTCATTACTAAACTGTAGAGTATAGAGATTATATTTCTTCAAAGTTCCTATTCAGGGGCCTCACGACCTCGTCGATTCGAATGCCGTGACGAAAGGACGAGCTAAGGAGCAAAAAACATCGACAAATGCGATACAAAGCGCTGACTGTTGAATGGCTCTTGACATAGACATTCGTGGGGGAAAACATTACCCTCCTTCTGAGACAGTCAGGTAAATAGGTGATCTTTTGTTGGAGTTGTTATTGTGGTGAGTGGTGTCACGGTCAAAAGATAGTGAAGTCGAAAAAAATATTAAATGTGAATAGGAAATACTAACATCGACTGAACTGAGAATTGACTGAATCAAACTGAATTGAGAGGTTTCCGTTTCGGAATCGAATTGCGAGATGAGCAAGCGACTATCCATGTACTTCTTCTTCTACTCATTTGCGATGATTCTGCCAATGTCGAGGTGAGATCGCACTAAGGTTAAAATGATTTATTATGAACTAAGAAAAGAGATAAATATCTACAAGATATAAATGCTGTAGGGACTATCCATGTAGCAGAACCAATAACAAAGCACTGAGTGGCACTGCACTGCGCACGCCAGCCTGATACATTAGATGTTAAGTAAGTGTAATAATGCCCACTAAACTAAACTATACTAAACTGACCACTATATAAAATTGATTATTCCATAACCAAAGAATATTACAAGCAATTCTTTATGGGAGGGCTATGTCCAGCAGTGGACGTCCAGTGGCTGATGATTACAATTTACAAGCATGATTACCGTTTAATTACTGGGTAATTCTACTCAATAAAACCAAGACAAAAATCCAAAGAAAAAACAAATCCAATTTACTTTAAGTAATGTCGATTAAATGTAAAGTATATGACACGCGTGCTATACAATGCTGAGCACGTGGATTTAATAAAATTAAAGATTTATTAATGTTGTAAACTTAAACCGAACAATGGTGAAGTAATTTTCAATTTAGAGAGGAAATGCAGTCGACATTCCTGGCTTCGTGCCATGAGACTCTACTGCTAAAAATAGATATTAAGTTATTATTGTAAGGATAAACTATGATCCAAGTACTCGATACTGATACTTCAAGAATAAAGTGGTAAAGTAAAAAGGTAAAGAGTGACTGCAGCTTAGCTGAACCCAGCTAAGCTGCAGTCAATATTTAGAATATACCGGATGTTTCATAAAGTTAATACCAATAACAATTTCATATACAGGGAGAACGATCTAAAGCGCAATGGTAAAGTTAAAAAATAAAAATGGAATTTAATTTTTTTAATCAATTATTAAGCATGGAATTTTAAAATCGGAATGCGACCTATAAATCGTCGCAATTAGCATATGAATTTGTGTATGCTAAAAATATTAATAACCCTATAAGTGGTTTTTAAATGTTCTGCAGCTGAGCCAATAAGCCAGAATTTTCTTTTTCGTTACAAATTCAAGTTTCCATTATTGAAAATCTATGAGCCTTACGAAATTTGAAACTGTACCGCTAGATCGCTAGCCATCCTCTCTTTAAGTGTAGTTATTATTGATACCAACTTTATGAAACATCCTGTATCATCATCATCATCAGCCATAGGACGTCCACTGCTGAACATAGGCCTCTCCTAAAGATTTCCAGATCGACCTGTTGGAAGCGGCCTGCAACATCCTGTATAAATCTGCTCAATTATCTATATGTACTTTTTATTTATTTCCACCTCACCACTCGAATTAGAGCAATTAAGAAGCGGTGGAAATCGCTCATCAGGTAACCTTCTGGAATAAGAATCATTGCAATTACAAAATATCGAGATCATTGCGTGGTTACAACAGTAATAGACAAAGCGATGAATCACTTCGATGATCAACAAGCGGTGTTTATAATTCATTTTCATTTGCATGCAATGCTTTGAGATATTAAATCATGATTAAAATATTATTTTTGAAGTCGTAGAGCAAATGTCTGCAGCACGATGGATTTGATACAGAACTCCCACAGAAAACCGATGTAAAGTGGCAGTTTTCTGTTGCGTTTCCTTTGGTGAGTTACATGTTTTGATGGTCCCTCTACTCACTTACTCCCAATACCAATTCCCTTCCTTCAGGTTGGCAATGTAATGTTTATTTTGAGTGTCTATGGTTTGTAATAACAGTTTGCCAGTCTCTGCTATAAAGAAAACAATATATCTCAGATAGTTATCCTGAGCATAACCGCATATTATTCGGTCAATATCATAGATAATTTCTTTGACCTCTCTCAAGGATGTACTGACCCGTCAGTTATCCCACGATAATATTGATAGAGTTAGGGCGAAGGCTATTAATTTAGTAGCTCCCCTATCTCATAAAACAAGTGACTCATCCCTAAATTAGCTTAACAACGCCCTTATGATCGGGACAGTTTCGAAATGTGAAGTTAAATTTAAGTGGATCATCAATCAATAGTTTAGTGAGTCATACAATGAGTTTGTACACAGTTAACAATAATCACAAGTTTAACTTAACGGACCGCCCTTGGAATAAGCTCCATCGAACACAAAAAGAAACTTGAAAATCTTGAAAATGGCGGAGATATGAAAGAAAGAAAGAAAAAAATGTTTATTCATGACATGGCATGTAAATACATTTACATATCTGAACTAAAATTAGCAAATAACATGATGTTTTCATGCGCACGTCACAAAAACGACCCCAACTCAGCATATGCTGGTCAATTGGCCAGCGCTAATCTTCCGTTGGACCGTTTGGTGGCGTCACGAGCACCAATGTTATGCACCGATAAAGAAAAATAAAATAAAAATAATGCTCTAAAAGAATTTTAAAAAATTGAGTTGGCAGTTTAGTTTCTAAACCTAAGCCAGTTCTTTGCAAAGAAAAACAAATAAAAAAGATATCGCGTAACATACATAAAAAAATACAGACGAATTGAGAACCACCTCCTTTTTTTAAGTCGGTCGAAAACAACTCGCGACTTCCGTTCTAACATAACTATGAATGTTTATATACAAAAACCAAATTTAATATCAGTTTGTTTACACTATCTGCAAAATATTAAAAAATAGTTAAACTAGCCACAAATCCCAGTGACCCGGTATCGTAAAACTATAATATATTGATGTAAAACCGGCTGAGGTCGACCATCGACACCACTCGTATGGAGGTTTCTGTGTTGCACAAATGAGCATTTAACATTATTAATATACGTTTAGAAGAGAAAACTTAAGAGATTTTTTACATTTTTATAGTGGCACATGGCAGTGCATTGACCATTACGTTCCAGTTCAAATTTTATTTGGGCCAGTGACTACTGTCGCGACTCGCTTATAAATCACGGAATGTGATAAAAAGGCTGTCTCGGTAGTGTGATGTTTTGCGTGCACGGTACGACTACCGTCCGGAAGTCTCAAGTTCAAACCCCAGGTCGTTAAATGATCTTGGATTTTTTTGCTCAATGTTAACCCGGAGTCTGGCAATTATGCTCGCCCCCTATCACATCATGGGACGGAAATTATGTTGGCAAAAAGTGCGTGCACTGATTATGCCTCTACCTACTCTTTCGGGGATAACTGGCGTGAGTGGGTAATGTGTATATGCATGTTTGATAAATAAAGAAAAATGAAATCATACATCGTACCTATACATAAGCTCATGCCTGTATCCCCGAAGGGATAGGCAGAGGCGCACTAGCGAACTAGAACCCCACATTTCGCCCAATCCCAACCCCAGCCTATCGCCATATCAGGCACAAATTCCAGACTCCGGGCTGATACTGAAAGTCTAATATTACTTTGCCCGACCCAGCGATCGAACCCGAGACCTCAGGACGATTGTCGTATAGCGCAAGTAATGTTACTACGCCCCCGAGGGAGTCAAACAAACGAACACATTACTTAATCAATAGATAAATACTCTTATTCTATGCTGATTAAACATAATTGTTGATGAAATTAGATTAATGAATGATCAACGGTCATTTACGAATATGGTTGTTTAGAAAGCAAATTAAACAAAACCTGACTAGTGAGGTGATTGTACAGGGGGTCTACTCCGAAACAACGAAAAACGATATATCGGCCGAAAGTTCGGACGTTTCCTACTACGAACTTCATTCGATCGGTCGATCGGTGCGCGCTTGTCGTTCGATCCGACCGAACTATATTTGACAGCGATTCTATCGTAAACCCTACTCCGAACGTATTTATCCCGACCGATAATTTGAAATTGACAAATGTTTTATCGGCGTTTTATGTCAAAATTTACGATAGCAAAATAGTTATCGTATGATAATCGTAAGTATACAATTTTGTGAATTATTACAAAAGATTCAATTTATAGTCATGTTTCGAATGTAATTATTAATTTATATTTCGTAGATATCGGATTTTATATGATTTTATATACTTTTTCAGAATACTTTTCTTTTTCCTATCTGCCCTTATCCTATCTTTGTGTGGAGTCGGGGCAACACACTTTTTATGAATGTTGCAGAAATGATTTGGTTTAGTTTTTACGATCGTCTGCCTGCCTGACGTCCACCCCCTCTGAGAGTTCCAGTCCCGGGCTAATTAAATTAGAAAATTTGTTTTGCTCGAGCTGGAAATCGAACCTAGGACCTCCCGGTTCACAGCCCATATTATATATGCTGTCACTAGACCAAGGCGACTATTTAGAATTTTTTTTGTTTATTTCTTATTAACTGCCTCGGTGGCGTAGTTGTATTTCAGTACGACTACCGTCCTGAGGTCTCGGGTTCGATCCCCGACGAGGGCAAAGTGATCTTTCTTTCTACATGCCCTTCCTACCTTAATGTGTTGTTGGCGTAACACACTTATTCAAGCATGTTGCAGAAAGGATTTGGCTTAGTCTTTTCGACTAGATGGCAACCTACTCAGAGATCTAGTTCTGGGCAAATTAAATTAGAAAATTCGCTTTGCCTCATCTGGGAATCAAACCTAGGACCTCCCGGTTCACAGCCCATATAGTATGCCACTAGACCAAAGAGGCGAGGTCGGGCAAATTGATTGTAGATTTTTTCAATATCAGCGATAAGATTGAACTCGAATTTGAATCACACCTGGGACGGAACTAAGATCGCCGAAATGTGGGTGTTTTAGTTCGCTAGAGCAGCTATCTACCCCTTCGGGGATACAGGCGTGAGCTTATGTTATGTTATTAAAATAAAAACAATTTAAGTAGTGATGTCTAATTTTAATATTATACCTCTATAGGTGGAAATAATCTGGGTGTAAACTTATAAATAATAAATATTTTTAATATAATCACACGTTTTAATAATTAACAGACATAACAAAACTCTGTGATTAACAATAACTACATAAAAAGTAATAGAAAACAGTACATATCAAGAAGTTAACTTAATATTATAAAGAACATGTTTTATTTATCAATGTAGAGTAAGGTTGTAATTATAACTATGACTATGTTACCTACTTATGTAAAGAAAAACAAAACATCATATTTAAAACTAACCTAAAATTAATGCCAAAATGATTTATGAATAATAATGAACAAGAAATTATTGTGTTGACTTAATATATGATTTAGCCAAGCGGGATTCGAACCCGAGACCTCGTCAGCATGGCAGATATACTGAGTAAAGAATACACATTATTACAACTACTCCACCGTGGTAGTAATATAATTTTGTACAGATATTTTGTGTTAAATAATTTTTTGGCGGATGTTGCAGTATTTCGCGCATCAGCCCCAATAAATTGCTAAAATGCTGTACGGGTGCCTCTTTTATAATTTCAATTAACTGATGCATTAGCCTGCAATTTTCTAAAAATCATACATCTGCAAGTTATTCATTTCTTGTGTTTTTTCATATCGGAATAGTCTTTCCCTCATTGTTTCACCTCGACTTGTTGCCGAAATGTTCTTGAACTTTGTGTCCTACAAAAGACAAAAAAAATATTTTATTCGATTTACAGAATGTCTCAAAATTACCACAGAAATGGGAGGTTTTAAAAATTAGGATTGTATAGACATTGAGCTCCAAATGTGTATAAAATTTCAATCCAAATGGAAATTTGAAAGTTAATCAAAAATAATAAAAACATAGGCACATAACTTGCAAGGTAATGCTACTATGTTAAGTTTAATTATTGACTGCTTTGATCTTTGCAATGGAAATTAAAAGGAAACAATATAATACAAATTAAAAAAAGCATAACTGACTAGGTAACATAACATATAAGTCAAATTGTGTTTTTCACAATTGATTAAATGTATGCATAATAGTAATGGGCACACAAATTACATAATTGATTCACATAATAATATCATATTCTTATCTCATACATACCATCATATTCAGGGAGGTCGCCTAGGTTGCAAAGAGACAGCTATTGGCTCAGTAAGGAAGTTAAATTTGTCCTGAAAAATAAATTATAATATTATCACTTTAGGTGTTTAAATACTAAATAGAAAATAAATTGATGGAAGTTTTTTATCATAAGAGATATTTCTACATTTTAAAAATAGGGAATTCTTGGTATTTTACTGGCAAAGTTTAAAAAATAAAATAAACAAAAATACCTCAAGTCTCAACATAAGTAGGTATCCTCGTGATAGTCTGCGGTTCACCGATTCGGTATCCCATTATAGAAATCACAATAGATTCCTAGTGAGACAATAGTGGAGCTGTAGATGGCCAGCATAGAGACCAGGATGTAGACCTTCGTGCAGCTACTTTTTATCAGTTCATACCTAGAATAAAAAAATATAAATACTTATTAGCCATTAGCCAATTTTGCCTATTGGAAGCTAACTAATTCCTATTTGATTTTGGGAATGTATTACGTTTTTGTTATAAAAACAGGAATACATAAAATCACTTAAATTCATAACTGTGCAATGATTTATATTAAAATAGTGACGGGTGGATCGGTCACCGGTGGCCGAGATGTTAATGTAATGTATATTATGTCGCCTTCAACAGGTTAAAAACATTGACTAGTCTTGACTTTAGAAGGATTACTAAAATAATCACTATTTAGCTAGCTCAATGTTGTGCTTTTCTAATAACTGTTTGAAATTAAGCACATTCAAAGTGAGTATTGTACATCCACTATTTGTATTTATACGTTATGATCGCCCTTTCAATAGTTATAATATTATTGGAATTGATTAAAACTTACGTACTTTTTGACACTGATTTCTTGTTTTTGATACACCCGTCCGTGGAATTCAGCGTAGTGATTATATTTTCCAACAGCTTTAGGTAACACAAACGACCCTTTGCACTCCTTAAGACTCTTCAAGCCCAGTCACGATGCTCCATTTAGAAATTAAGGAGAGTTCCAATTTTCGCCGGTGTAGGTGAAGACATGTTTTCTTGACGAATATTTCATGTAATATAAGCGTCACTTCAAAACCACCACGACCCGAATGTTATAAACTCACAAGGTACATAGAACACAAAAGCTTTGTCTTGAATCATACTTCCATTAGTTTGTTTTTGTTAATGTTTCACATGGGAGTTATGTTGCGACTTCCACTTCAAACTTGAGCACTTAGCCAGCAAAAATCATAAAATACAAGATTAATCACCTCAGTTGTTATCGCTCACATATGTACCGCAGTAGAAAGTTTAAGATAATGTTTTTAAACTTCAAATTAAACTTGTAACTGAGTTTTTATAAAAAGTTACGCATGTTCCCCAATTTGTGTTTAGATAAATCACTTTGTTAAATGGTTAGTCATTTTAGCTAAGGCTTTCGTTGTTTCTGCTTTGATTTTGTATGAATCTTAAAATCTCACGAGACATTTCACTTTTCTTATTTAAAACTTGCAAATTAAGCAAATAATTAATTAATATCTATTTAAACAATATAAATATGCGGTAATTCGCCGTATAACTTGCATTCAAATTAAAATGTTGTACTATCGATATCAATTTTGTGGATGTAACGACTCTAACACTCCGCGTCATTCGTTCCGCAACTCATACAATGTTAGTCTATGATTCCGACCGAGATGCGCGGATCCGAACTTATTTCGTAGTAGGCTAACAAACTAAACTTCGGTCGAGTATCGGTCGGGTCCGAATATTCGGAAGTTATGTTTGGGAGTAGCACCTCAGGTCCAGACACGGGCATGGAGCGAGTGAGTCACCGTGTGACGTCACCACGACATATGGGCACCGACTCCAGACGGTTGACCCATACAACGTTATGATAATGAGAGCGAACATTAAATATGCTTCAAAATATGTTTAAATTGCATTTAAGACGGTAAATGCTTGTAATAACAATTACTTATGTTTAACTATTAAAGTAATAATTGTACGGGAAATGTAGAGCTTCAAAACAGTAGATAAAAGTTTTTTCTTGGTTAACGAAAACCGGAGGACGAGATGGTCCACTTGAGTGGAATTTGTTACCATCGATAATGAATGTCAGCAATGCAAAGGGCACAAGCCAAGGCGTTGACTACAGTAGAAAAGTAGAGAGATGTTTAAGCCATTTTATAGCAGAGACAAGCAAAGAGCAGTTGGTTGTTGCTGGTAATGGGAAGAGATATCCGCACTATAGACACCCAATGACACATATGACACCAAAAGAATGTTGGGTACACTGGCAATCTTAAAAGAGGGAAAAGAGATTGAGAAAAGAAATATTTCTCACTGTACGAGACGCAACGAAAATGATGATGATGATATGATGATGTTAAAATTAGAAGACATGTACTGCTAAAAGCTCGGAGAAAATATAATCATGATTTGCTAAAAGTTTGATTCAAAACACTAAGTCCGTCTCAAATATATCCATGTATACACATGACAAGAAAATCATTACTCATTGTTTTGTTTTCAGTGATGTCTATTAACAAACCATGTTTAAAACAAGAACAAAGATAGTGAAAGGCCTTGTCGAGTAATGACGGTAGAGCCTGGTAAAGCACGCGTTATCAAATTTGAAAGTGTAGAAAGTATGTATTAAATTGTCGAATTCATCAGGCATGAAACCAATCGAACATTATTTAATGTTTATTACACCTACTTTCCTATGTAATTATATGAATCGAATTCACGATCGAAATATAATTACAGAACAACATAAATATTATTATTTATTCATTAAGTTGTGTTATTATAACATATTAACTGTTTAGATAAAACAACGACGACGAATGCTTTTAATTTTTCAATATCATTACCTTTTCTAAATGTTATTAAGATCGAAAGTTCTACTGTAATTATTTTATTTAAGTCTAACAAGTAACAACCTTTGCTGATGGTAGAGTCGTATTGTGGACAAAATAATCAAGGTAGAGATAGTTTAATTTGTCTACAAAATAAACGAACTCTACCACTTTTTTGTACAATTAGTATCTAGTAGATCTAAAAATCCTCAACCACCTTCCCTACAATGTTGCGTACAACTTGACGTTCCCAAGACACTGCTATTTAGTTAATACAATGTACTTGTACTCCTCGAGCCTCAATCTAAGACAGCAGTACATATATCGAAACGGTGCGTCAATAAAAGCTTATAAATCAAACAGTAACTTTCATCTATCAATCACTTGCCACAAAAACTCGATAGGCAATGTCAATGTTTGTGTACCAACGGTCAAAGCCATAGTTTAAAGTCTATACAGTCTGTCAAACAATCTTACCGATAAAAGGGTCTGGATAAGCCGTGCCACGTGATAGTTAGTCGCGGGGGCCGTGATATGCTTTTGGGTAGCTACGTAGCAATGTTATGTGTCCAAATATTCGTATGTAAAATTAGATAAATTGTACTGAATTACTGAGTTATGAGTGCTCAACGCCCAGAATAAACTGAGGGAGCTAAATGGATTTATACTTTGTAGTGGTGGATAAATAAAGTTATTTCTTTCTTTCAGTTTTGACTAGGTTATTCTCAAGGAGTTGCAATTTGTAAAATAGAAAAAAAATATACTATTTTGTTTTATTCGAATGGAATGGTAATGTACGTTACACCTCTTCATAATAATATGGTTTTCTAATTTACCGATAGGGAAATCTCCTGTTTGTTAGATAAGTTTTCCTCAAATTCAAACTCGTTGACATACTGTATGATATTCACACTGTGTCCGAGGCGGATGTCAACGTAACGGAGCCGCGCCCATGATATCATATCAAATAATCACTTTACACCCTCAGTGCACTGTCAATATTAATATAGCCTGTGAAATACGACGGCAATTGAAAATATAAACAGAATCGAGTAATTAAACAGACTGGATCCGCTTGTTTCATCCCACTGCTGGACAAAGATCTTCGTTCCCTTTACACACCAACACACCAACTGAACGAACGTTCGCGAAATTACGCCTGTTGCGTTCATACAAACAAACATTCGCTGATGTGTAAATGCAACAGGTAGATTCGTCAACTCTCGTTTGATTGGTGTGTACCCGGCATTAGAAGAAAATTTAAGACCATGTCATGGGCCTGGTGGGTGTGGAGTTGCTTGCCATAGCCTCAATAATATGCTGACAGATATAATACTTAGGAAGACAAAAAATCAAAAATCTTGGCATTTGACTTTACGTCCAAGATCATATATATGTAGATCAGTAGGCCAACCATGAGTGTTTTTGACAGTACTCGCTAGCGACTCTGTAAAATATTTGTATGACACCCGAACGCCTCTAGCGGTTACGCGGGGAACTGATGTTTTCCATACAAATATTTTACGTCCTCGCTCGCGTAAATACGAGCAACAAACTCATGGTTGAGCAACTGTATCGAAATATCAGACCAATACAGAACCACACCATCCCAATTTTTGACTATTTCAACATTTCCATTCCACTCTTCCAAAAACTTGTTTTAAATGATGGAAATCATAACAATAATGTAATTATATTTAAATTATATACATATTTGTATTATAATTTTCCACTATTTAACAAACTAATTTTAATCCAATGTAGCATTTTGTTTGCGGGCAAAATTAAATGGCTTCAAAAAGAAAAGCCAATATTTTGCTAAAGCTATAAGGTTTCGTACATGTTTATGTAAGTAATGAAGCAGAAGATTAAATGGAAAACTAACAGTGAACATTAGTATTGTAAACAAACAGTAAAAGTTTGAACAGAGTCAACAAGTTAGGGCTGGTGAGTGCGATATCTTTCGTTGGCACGCTGTGGATGACGTTATGCCATTTATGCATCAGTATAATACACCCTAGATGCACAGTTCTTTCCAATTATCCCCTAAAAACCTGGTCTCAACAATAAAACAAAGAAAAAAAACTCACAAGTTATAATTAAATCAACACAATTATATCCTTATGCACGTGTTATGAAGTAGCTACTTAAACGAAATGAGCAAGCGTTCTTAAATTTGAAATTTGAAATTTAGAATTCTATGGGCATCCGACTGTATGCAAAAGAAGTGCTTAAGCAGTTTAAGAACTTCGATTCCCAGGACGTGCAAAGTGAATTTTCTAATTTAATTTGCCGGGGTCTGCATCCCTCAGAAGGGACTGGACGGGCCACTGAGACTATCATACCACGGACGTACAAAAAAGAAGGACACCATCTCGCCAATAGTTAAACGGAGGCCATAGAAACCCATGCACACAAACGCGCCTGTACAAAAATGCCTTACGCACACACTAACTCATAATACGCTCAGTCGCCGCCATTACGAGTCGATACATTATATCAGCAGAAAACCCTGCTACACTTTCGGTGCTTCTAGCGCTACGTCCATATTTTTTTATGTCCGTGTGTCATACACATTACGTCTGCTTCACTACAGCATACCTAAGTCCACACGCAAGTGTTAATATAAACTGTAAACGTCGGAACAAGGTGCAGACATGTTAAAACGCACACTCTTGTGACCAAAACGGGTAACAGACAATAGAACTGTGTAGATCTCAATTTGTAGCCGAACGTAAGCGGATACTGGAGATTTTAGTTTGCTTTTATAATTTTGATAGTTAGTATAATCCTAACTTTGGTTAGTGTCACGTCAGATTCAAAGATTTTTTTTATCTTGTAACGGCATAATAACCTTTATGAATATACATTTTAAGTTTTTTTTTCACTTACCTTTATTCCTCTGCAATTAGAGGTGCAACACGTAATTGATTGAGAAATTTGCGGAAGCGATTTGACTTAGTTTCTACACTTCTTAGTAATGATCGCCTAATTGACATCAATACCATCTCGGGATCTTGGGAAAACCGTGACCGAATAACACGTTGCCCGACTTGGGAATTGAACCCAGGACCACTGCAGCCCACATGTGCTTTCGATTATTGTTTTGTGTTATTTTTTGTTTTGATTGTTAAAGTGTTGATTGAACATTATTTGTCCGAGATCCCCAAACGAGTGTAACATCAGGCAGGTGAGCGGTCATCAGTTTTAAATCCAAATCCTTTCTGCATTCATATGCTTAAAAATGTGTTACGCCGACCCCACATTAGAGTGGGGTAAGGGCAGAAAGCAGAGGATTATTATTATAATTTATTTATTTTATTTACACCACTACAATTACGTCTCTACAGTTCACAAAATTGAGCTTAGGCTTTTACAAAATTAAAAAAAATAATATTACTCAAGGCTATTAAACATAATATAACTTAATGGAACGTAATATAATAGTGTAACGAGCACCGAATGTTGAAGGTCATGTCTCATGCCTCATGACTCATGAGTCATTCCGACACAATCCACATTACATATCGTGCACATGACGCCTACAATGCACCTATTCCTATTTGAAATGCTAAATAACTCTTCAACAAAGCCTTATTTGGCAATATTTAGTTACAGGCTTTATGCAGTGACGTTGAAATCTAGGATTTACGTCTAATTAGATTTTTCCAACGTCTGACAAAGGTTGGCACGACTAACTTTCGACGTCGAAGTCGATTCGAGTTGTTAACGCAGTGTCTACTTGCTTAATAAGTAAAAGAAGGTACTTAAACGCCTTAGAGGATTTCATTTAGTTAAATAAAATCTCTAATTTTCGTAATTTTTTTGAAGATATTTTAGTTTTGCGTTAAATTTTCTAGTAATGGATTACAATGAGTAATTAGAGTTTATAAAAGTAAGTAATAATTTGTAGTTAAAGCAAAAACCAATTTAAATTGTAGGTGAAATCCCATATCACTTAGTCAATACGAAAGATTTCAACGACACCGCAGTCAAGGTAAATACATCGATGATCGAAAACAAATTAATAAAATTCCACAATACTTTGTTATGTCAGCTGTTTGTGGTCAATGACCCTCGGTGGTCGCGTATCAAAACGATTTTGTGGCAAAATAAATAATCAGAGCTCCGTAAATACGATTCGGATGCTAACGTTTTAAATCACTTATTTTGAACGAGTTTCGATGTTACTTTGTACGTGAATGGACGATTTATTTCATTGACTGTGTAAGGAAATCCGCCCAATTAATTTAGCAAAAAATAAAATCCTTTTTAAGATCAACAAATGCTTAAATTGGCAGTTTTATTTACTTACACCTAATTAATAACATAAAACAAGCTCACGCCTGTATCCCAGAAGGGGTAGGCAGAGGCGCACTAGCGAACTAGAACACCCACATTTCACCTAATTAATAACCGTTTCCATTTTTGTTATCATAACAAACCTACTTGTAACTTTTTTGAGTATTGTAAATGAATATAAAAAAATACGTATCCTGCTTTGAACTCAAATAATACGTGCTTGTAGTTCTTAAAAAAAATACACTTATTAATTGATGCATACATATTAAATTTGTTAAAATATCCTTAAAATTGTTAAACACTACATTGCAATTATCCACTACTGACCTATAAGCATTCTTAGTGAACTGAAGTCAGCCCTAGTTATTATCACTAGGGTCCATTAAACAAAACGAATTACACAAAAACTTAAATGTCAGCTCGAAATGTCGAGCACTCACCTCATTGTAAAAAGACGTCATCTCGGCACAAAATGTATTGTTTTGCAAATGGGAATGATCACAATCTAACCACACATTTCACTTCTAACAACAGCGAACGATACTGGCCGATTATGTCAGCCAACGGCAAAAAATTTAAATTGTTCGATAAACGTCAAAATTCCCGCGCTTTAATTAAAAAAGTCAGTAGGCAATGACGACGCGTTTACGCAGCCAACGTCGCGTGTGACGCGTTCCGTGTTTAGAATCAACACTGACGGCGGGCGCAGTCGAGCGTCGAACGGCTGAATGGGTGACGATGCCGCTCAGCTGCTGACTGCTGTGCTCAATGAACCATTCGAGTTCGGAGGTCACCGATCATCGTGACCTCGAAGATTTTGTAAGTTTCTCTACCCTATAAACCCAAAATAAACATGTTCGACATATATGTTAAACAGCTTATTTGTTAAATTCAACCTCATTCGTTAGTATGTCCAAAACCGGCCAGTGACAATGTATAATTTAAAAATAAAGTCTTTTATTGTTTTTAAATAATTCCAATTTCGAATACTGGAAAAGCGGCATCTTTCGATGAATTATTTCGAATGAAAGTATAATATACTTCATCAAGTTCAATATTAAAGAATGGATTTTATAAATGTAGTGTCTGCATTATAAAAAGTCTGGCAGGAAACTATATCGATTTATTTTTATCGAGTTTAACTTGGCCTGTCGAAATGTTTTGCTGATGACAGACAGACTTCGGAGTTCGTCGACAGTGATCATTCATAATAATATTATTTGTCATGGAACTGGTATACCTAGGGTTGCCCTTTTGTAAGATATTCGTCATTTCCGTCATTGTATTACATTTTTGGGACAATAATTTCATATTTTACACTAATATATATAGTAAGTAGTTATTCTAACTTAATTTAGATATTATTATTATTTTTACTATGCTATGTTCGGTTTCTCTAACTGGTTTCTTACCCATAACAATAATAACAGCAATACAACACTGTATACATGTATATTTTAGATGAAATTTTTATTCTCTTGACTACGGAAGATGAGAAGATGGCCGTAAAGTTTAAATTGGAATTGCCAATGTTGGTTCCCATAAACAGTACCAAAATAAATACACCCAACAGTCACATACATAGTTCTAAACCCACACTAGGTATAGTATCATGGGTATTGGAAACTACGAGACTTTCGGTCTCATAACACCTAAAACCCGGAACAAATATCTGTAGGTAGGTCATACAAACATTACTCCAATCTTTTACCATAATACAAAATACTACATAGCCACTGCGGTTCACCAGTCACGGCACCCAAGATATAAGTTGTTAACCATCGAATACTGAAACGCTAATTAACTTTAACGACTACTTACATTGTTTTACGCCATACAACCAAGATAAGGCGGCCGCAAATGACATAACACGTCCTCAAGTGTTTGAGTTGCATTCCAGTCGGGGGTAATTTTAATACATTTTTCTACATTTGACAGCCCTAGTTTATCTAGCATCAACCGCGATAAATCAGTGCGGTTGCTTGCGGTAGTCAATGGCTGCACAATTGATTCTTAAATTATATCTATGTGCAAATTTCGGGCACAGACGGACGGTCGGGCCGGTTTTTTGGTTGGTAAATAAATTGGATTAACAAAATTACCTCGCCGCAGTGGGAGGCGCGCATGATAGAATTCAAAATTATACAAATTGCGTATCAAAGTTAGATTTTGTTACTGCGCAGTTATATAGCAGGGTATATGTGTTTGTGCTGCGTGCACGGTATGACTACCATCCGGTATCGGGTTCGATTCCTGGGTCGGGCTAAGTGATATTAGGTTTTTCTATTCAATATCAGCCCGGAGTCTGGAGTTCTGAGTCAGAAATGAGTGCGGCGGGATGTGGGTGTTCTAGTTCGCTAGTGCGCCTCTGCCTACACCTTCGGGGATACAGGCGTGAGCTTATAAAAAAAACACAATTAATAGATGATAAATTGATTACAATTTATTTTATACAAATTCACTAAAACCTAATTTGATTGTTAGATGTTCCATTAAGGTTTAATCACAAGTTTAAAAACTTAACGAATCGACTTCAAATCCGATCGTGACCAAATTTATATGACCACCCTTGAAATAAGCTCTATCGAACACAAAAAGACTTTTCAAAAATCTGTCCATATTTGACGGAGATATCGAGTAACATACATATAAAAAAAATACAGACGAATTGAGGACCTCCTCCTTTTGTGAAAGTCGGTCGAAAATGAAATAGGGTTTTCGGCCCATTCGATCTATCGACATTCGACACGTAATGGTGTGTGTGTGTGTGTGTGTGCGTAGGGTATTTTTGTACAGGCGCCTTTGTGTGCGTGGCTTCTCTGTGGCGTCCGTTTAACTATAGGCGAGATGGTGTCCTTCGTTTTCTTTACGTCTGTTAGGCCGCGGTCTCGAACTCAGCGGGCACAGAGCGGCAGCGGCGCGGTGAGCGGCGCGTCCTAATGCATAGATTTAAATGGAACGGGGGGAGGGGGGCCTGACGCTCGATTCGAACTTAAATTCGATTCGGTTTCATGTATTGACTTAAAATTCCACCGAAATCGAGTTGAAAAGTGCATTAATGTCACGTTAAAAATTACCAAATGACAAGTTCTCGAATAATATGCAATATTAGCATTTTAAAAGTCGATTTCGGTGGAATTTTAAGTCAATAATGACCAAATCGAAATCCCAATCAAATCGAGCGTCAGAAGTCACCACCCTGCCCTCGAAAGCAGCGGTGGCACTGCGAGCGGTGCGACAACCGGTCTAGCAATACGTTGCCGCGCCGCTCCCCGCGCCGCCGCCGCCGCCGCTGAGTTCGTGTCCGCAACCTGAAGGCAAGGCATCATGCATACAGTGAAACAGCACAGTTACGCGTACCATTACACCATGTTACGCTTCGGTTACCCACACACCATTGTTATATCGAGACTCGAGACATCTGGGGCAAAAACATTGGGCAAAGTAACGCGAGATTTATTAACGTCGGGGCTTATTAGTGCTGGTTTGTTTCTGTTCAGGAAAAGTAATCAGGGGGTTACCACAACCTCTTATAGCAGTATTATTATAATTTTACTTGTACCGATTCCCATACAAAACAAACGAAGAACGATTATAATAATACTGCTATAAGAGGTTGTGGTAACCCCCCAGAACTCGGAATGATTTCTTAGGTTTACGCGAATGTATACTTTCTTCTTTTTTATATAGCAGAGACTGGCAAACGAACACATGGGTCACCTGATGGTAAGTGCTCTTAATTACTTACCGTCCATAGACACCCAAGACACAAAAATAATCATGGGCGCGTTGCCAACCTAAAAGAGGGAATGGAAGGGAAGCTGCTGAAATGCTGCCATGTCAGTTTATTTTGGGAATTGATGAACCAATTAGAACTACTCAGGATGTGTTGTACAGATTTTTGCGAACAACATAGCAAAAATTTTTTTCTCGTTTTATGGGTTTACTATTCCGTTTTATGAGGTTTAATTTTAATAGGAACATTATGACAGTATCGTAAAAATTAGGCTTTTAAATTAATTTTATCTTTATGTGGGTGCGCCCATGGGCTTCTTCGATAGATTAAATTCGTTGTTTACGGTCGTCGGCACAGGAGATTAATAAAAAAAAATCTTCTTTTGATAGCACTCAATTATAGTTTATAAATAGGTATATCTTTTTAATACAATGACTAAGCTACCATCTTATTCATAGCCTTCTGGCTCATCTTATTGATACATTATGCATGACTAAAAATTGGCACCTTTCTTTGTTCCTTGATAAATTGAAAGTTTTGATAATCAAAGTAACAGCTTATTTATGCAACTCGGCCTTTGAATCCAGATTTGTAACGGACTGATATGTACATATATTTGATCACACCTAAATACTTTTAATTTTAACATAATAACATAGCATAAGCTCACCCCTGTATCCCCGAAGGGGTAGGCAGAATCGCACTAGCCAACTAGTATTCCCACATGTCGCCGAGCTTAGTTCCGTCGCAGATGTGATAAGGGGCGAGCCTATCGCCATATCGGGCACAAATTCCAGACTCCGGGCTGATATGGAAAAATCCAATATCACCTTGCCCGACCCGGGGATCGAACCCGATACCTCAGGACGGCAGTCGTACCGAAATACAACCACGCCACCGAGGCACTTTTAATTTTGTCGCAATAATAGGATAGTCTAATGCAAAGTTGTGCTTAGAATCTAGTGTCATCCTAAAAACCAAGGCTTTAAAAATACTATTCTAAAAAATATTGGTAAATTTAACAGATATCGCGTAATTCAAGTAACATACATAGAATAATCACAAGTTTAAAAACTTAACGGACTGACTTAAAATGTATCCGGTCATGACCATATTTATATGCGACCACCCTTGAAATAAGTTCATCGAACACAAGAAATCCTGAGAATCGGTCCACAATTGGCAGAGATATCGCGTAATTCCAGTAACATCCATAAAATTATAGACGAATTGATTACTGGCACTTTTAAGGTTGGTTGAAAATCTTAATCAATATTCCTACCAACAACCAGTGGCGTAACTATAAGGTGGCATTCGGGCAAAACGCCACGGGCCCCAGACCATAAGGGGATCCAGCGCCGCCTAATAAAGGCCCTAGACTATGAGAATAGGGGGTCCCTGGCCGACAGGGCCGTGAAAATGAATTTGCCACGGGCCCTCAACAGTACAGTTTCGCCACTGCCAACAACCCTTTAATAAAAACAACAATAAACGAGTAGATATCGGTACAATCGAATAGACGCCGCGTCGCGTCGCGTCGGTTAGCCGCAAGTCGCAACAATCGACTTCTTTATCAAACGTGGGAACACGACACAAAGGCTTACCGCTAGTTTATTGCCAATGTCGTCGGTCCCGGTATAAATTGTACGGGAAATGCGCTGCTCATCTGAATTTGTGATAGAAATCTTGATGGATAGATTGTAATAGTGCCGGTTCCGATAGTGCTACGCTCTCTATATCGATTGTTCGATTGTATAAACGATTATAAACGATCCGGCATAAATGTTTTAACGTTTGTTTCTTTTAATGCCCTTTGCTTAATATAAATGTTCGAAATGCATATTATACGCACAACTAGCGAAATCGAAAAATCTATTAATAATATATTTTCTACGGAAAATTGAGTAAAGACGATATTTATTATCATAATGCATTAATGTAAATGTACTCATTAAATTGATGTAAGTTATATATGTCATGTAAAAAACATTCAAAATTAACGACTTCATCGACAAAAGTTAAAGGGCGGCTCTTCAAATGGAGACCAGAAAGGGTGCGCATGAGACGGTTATCGGGTGATCTCGGTGGTCCGCGCAATATGGCGCCACAACGACGCTCCTAAATCAACCTCTAGAAAAACGAACCGCATTATCTATGGCAATTAATTATCGGAGGCGACTTCAAACAAGATTAGCTTTGTAAACTAGCAGAGACAGTTGCTCTATTGTATTGCAATGGACGTTTCGAAACCTTTATGTGAAGTAACAGTTTGCCCACAGAAGCGTTTAGATTGATATCATTTCGGGTCGTTTGATATGATAACTTAATACCATGACAGTAAAGAATGACCATATTTGTTATTTGTGTACGTAACAATGCATACAAATTGCTAGTTGTTTTTTTGAGATTGTATCAACACTAAAGTTCCCATACAGTGTAGAATAGATTTGAAAGTATTGGCAGTCCAGAGATCCGGATAAAGCAAAAAACTTCAGTACAATGCTATGGGAAATTACATAGGGGTTAACGGTTACACGAGCGACCACTTAGCAAGATCAGATAAAAATTATATGATTCATGGAGTAAGTATTCAAGCAAAAAGAGATATCAAGGCCGATGTTCGGTTCCCATAATTTAAAATTAGATGAATTAAAAACACATAATAATATATCAATATGGACATATCTATAGAGACGATCTTGGACACACGAAAATTCACTATCTGTGGTATTTCTATATTAATATCAAAACGATCATATAATTAAGTTCGGATCTAAATTCGACCTTATCCGTTATCTATATACTGAAGTAAATCAAACCTGATCCAATAATGAAGTTAGTGTAACTAATAAGCCACTAATTTATTTTATCGATAATCCAATTTCGGGCCTAACATAATTGAATGAGCAGTGACGTAAACAACATAAAGTGTACATAAATAAGGGCATCACATACTCATAACACTTGCACGTGTTGTACTCTCGTAAATGCGGGGCTTCAGCGTCGTCGCAAATTCGGCTTGTAAGCCGGTTTTTTATGACAACTTTCTACAGATTCCCACATCATCGCGCGCCCTTAGAAGTGCTAATGGATTTTATTGGCAACATAAAGATTATGTTGAATTTTTATTGTTGTATTATTACATCGATAATATTGTTTGCATCCGTATTTCACTTTTGAAATTTATTATCTTTATCTAGTTCGACAAGACGTACCGTAACCTCAATAATATTAATGTCATGTGTCTTAAAAATATTACTATTTGAAATTAGATTCTCTTGTGCACGAAAAATTAATTCTTTACAAACTTCTAATAGAGCCTCCATCAATAGCCACTAAGCTCTTCGATTGCTTTCCAGTTTCGACCACGATATAATTAATGTCAACCTACATCATTACTATAAAAATAACATAGTCAATAAATTAAGAAACATTTAGGCTAATCATACTACTGGAATTAAATGCCAAATAAAAAATAAACATGCCAATAAACTTCTCCCGAGTTAACAATATTTTCCAAACGTCAAATTAAGAAAGAGAACGGAAATGTCAGCGGCAACACAAAAATAAATGATAAACATAAATTTAGAGAAAAAACACAAAAAGCGGATCGTCTTAAAAAAACTTGTTCGTGTAAAACATTGAGATGTACGGTACCCACGCGTTGTCAATAAATTTCGATGGAGACGTGTTCAGAGCGGGTTCTATGTAGGCTGTGTGCTTTGTCAAATTCGATGTGATAACGTCATCCAGATGGTTTCGTGGTAATGTCATCAGATTATTTCTGTCTTAATCAGGATCGCCATTAATCGTGAATTGTTAATTGATTTCTGTATTGTCCTAAATTTAAAAAAGTTCTATGCTAAGACCTTTGGTTTTAAATTATTTTCTACAATAATCTAATTATAACGTTTTAAAAGATTAATCTTAACTAGATTGGATTTTTTTATGCTATTATTTTTTTCGAAACATTACATTGTTTCTTGTAGATGATCTTGCAGAAGCAAACAAATCCCCTGTGATTTTCGATGCTTATGATATTGAATACGATGCTAAAAAGGAACCGTAAAAAATAATTTCTGAGAACAATAAAACATAAAAATTCACTAATTAGTCTTAAAATGAGGTCATTAAAAAAACTCGTCGAGGAGTGGCAAATGACATCGTACAATTTAGCAATTTCAACCGTCAATGTGGCACACCCTGCTAGGGGCCAAGTGGCAATCCTACTATACACGAACATAGCTGTATGAAAATTTTCATATTATAATATATATGAAGATTTGTAAAGCAAATGGGTCACCTGATTATAAACGATACCGTCGATATCCACAATGTCAGAGGAATCGTGGTGGCGTTGCAAAACGTTGTGAAAATGTTTTGCTTTTTACGGTCTTGCCTAATCAAATATTTATTTAACTGCTGGGCTTTCATTACTTTTTGGATACCATGCTGATCGAAAGTGCAACGCGCGAAACCTTTGTAATCTGTAATTCATTGTATACTTCTAAAGTGTAACCACTGGAAATGTGATCTTTCTAAATAATAATGATGACCCATTTTTATGGTTTCTAGGTAAGACGGATCTTTCGGTGTTTAGCAAATTTACTGATCGCACGGAACATAACAGAACCCGCTACTTCACGGAAATTTTCTGTAAGACCGTTGATCCAGGCAAGCTCACCTATTTATGCTATAGAAGTGTAGAAGAAACCGCCTACACCTTATTGTGCCACATAAATGACATTGATTTATACTGCCTCCAATTTTTTTGTTGATTCAACTTCCAGGATAGAGGAAACTAAAGAATTAAAAGTTCCGGTTACAAAAAATGAACAGGTGTTTGATAAAAGGTTAGTTTCTATGATAAAATCTCAGAAGTTAAATAAGGCCGTCTCATTGACAGTCGTAAAAGCGACGTTAATATTAACATTAATCCTATTTGCGAATTTTTTTAAAGTGATAACTTCATTGTTATAAAATAATAATACTGAATTCTATTTTGCTAGCCAAATACACTGTTACGTTAAGATTTTTGTGTACTTAATAAATTAAATGAGTACAGTATTATAAGAAATAAACTTGTACCTGGTGACGTGGAAATGAACAAAATTTACGATGTAGAGATCAAAGAAATTCCGATAGCAACTTCAATACACAATTTTTATGTTTCCGATATGGGTATTAAAGATGTGTTTTTTTAAATTGCATTCAGCACACAAACCGTAATTCCAAGCTTGTCCATAAATATCGTCTGATTTGTTGCTGATTGTAAAATTGGTTTATTGCCTTTAACTGGATAAATAGCGGTTGATATAGACGTAATAGTTACCGGATTTCTGATAGTCATTCGGAGAAAAAAGACCTATAGAGTTGTTAAAAACTTGTAGGTTTCTGGGTAATTGACCATATTTTGATTGCTATTTAGGCTTTGACTAACATCCATCTGAATAAGAGGAAATAAAATATGGAAATCAGAATCAAGTTGCCGTAACTTTACGATATTGTATTTCTATACGGCAAAAGTGGTTCGGCATTTTAATAGGAAATATAGAATATCAATGAACACGAAGAGAAATGTAGGTCAAGTGTACATATTATATGCTAAGTAAAACTTTCTTGATTAATCGTAGTTCTTGAAAAAAACAAATTTTATCCGATGTTAGTACAACGTATATGCTTTACGTAATATTAGATATTTAGAGGGAAAAGAATAATGAAATCAAATTAAAATTGGCACTATAATTTCCAGAAACTAAAAATTGAGAAGTGAGAACTATACAGATGCTTTCAGTAATCAGTTTGAGTTTGGAAACTTCGGATTATGCTATACACCATATATCTTCATGTCAACAGCTTTTAAAGTTAAGACACGGATGTTAAACGTCGTGTATGTACGCAACACCAAAAATATTGTAGAATTTAAGTGTGACACGTCTCTGGATCATGTATCGTTTTGGAAGTGTGAAAAATTCGTGACTTTCCGTCACGAATGTTATCTGTCATCGTGCGCAATACTTACGGTGACATGTTCACGATCTGCGTCTACTTATTGCTCTGAGAATATCGATTGCTACAATCGTTCGTGCTTGTGCGAAGTTTCGGAACAACATGTTATTATAATGATGCACACATTGTTTTTTGGTTTTTATTACGTCATGTGCAAATAAATCATTGGTTGCAACTTCATCTACATTTTAGCAATTACTGTATTTGGTAGATAATTATCTTACTTTAAATGACACAATAACCTTAATTTAATTAATCTGGTAAAAACAACTCGCCTAGTGACCTGTAGTAATAAATTAAGTCTTATTTTATTGGATCATAGTAATTCTTAACAAACACAAACTATTATTGCTCAAGTAAAATTGAAATACACAGTACGCAATATAGAAGTATTAAAAACGGTGAACATTTATATTGTAAGATAGTGGTTTATAAACAAATAGTTTGAGATATCCCTGCGGTTGCGTCGTGGCGCTCTCTGGTGTCTATTAGATGTAATCTTCCAAATAAATTGCATTTGTACTTGCAATCATCAATAACCATTATCAATTCAAAGACAAATAATTGCTTGAGATTGTCTCTATCGACTACAGACACGTAATTAGTTAGACGAGACACTTAAATTAGATTAATTATGATATACATTATTTTATTATATTTTAATTTGGCTTAATGATACTGTTGCGATGTATGACGTCTATTTGTGGCCAGTTGGCGGTCGTGGTACCACCTACTGCTTACTCTATACAAAATGTTGTTACAATAGATGAGGAAAATCCAAAGTAGAACGCTGTAAGATTTCTACTCCATAAAGAACCACTAGATTCTTTTCATAATAGCTTGAATGAAACTACTTTTGAAGATATGAATCATTCATTAATGGGTAATAAGTTAGGCTCATAATATTTATAACTAGCTACTGCTTATTTAGTCTTGTATCACAATTGGCCTGAATGAGGTCATCAACTGTATCTCATTATTAATGAAAGAAGTACACATTTTGGACCTTGAAATTCCTGAGTTCGATGCAATCTGGCTGATTTGTCCGAAACTGAATCCCCTAGATGAGGTAGACATCAGGAAAACAGCGGATCGTAAAAACGAATCATATACTTTCAGCAACAAATGTACCAGCTAGTTTTGCCTAGCACGAAGAGGCAAGAAATGAGAATGACATGAGGAACTGGAATCTTTTCACCTAGATTTTCTGCAAGACAGGCGACCAGACCCATTCCTGCTATAGACAAAACTACCTACATTTTGTCTCTACCACTTCATATAAAAAGCGTTGACAAGACAAATCAAAATAATTAAATATCCAATCATAAACACCTAAAATTAGTTTAATTCATATTTAAATTTGATTATCTTATTAAAATTTTACCACTACAGTCAATAGACATTTTACAATCTTCATTAATCTTCAAATTTATTTGTGTTGTGCCAAAAATGAAGACCGGTGGACTGAGTCACTGCTCGATTTTTTTCGGCCACACCTCAATCAACTTGGCGGCCTACCTATAAATATCCATTCATCAGGATTATTAACTAGATTTGGTATACGACCTCACCTGTTCGCACTAAAGTCTAAAGAAATGAGAATGGTTTTCGTTTCCTCTAACACTCGTAGGCTTACTATCTCTTATAAAATTACTTATAATATTTATCTTCATCCTAATTATTTTATATACCGCTTTCATAAGGAGGAGGCTCAATTCGTCGGTATTTTGTTGTTATGCAATATCTCCAGCCAGTGGCGTAACTATACTGCTGAGGGCCCGTGGCAAATTCATGTTTGCGGCTTTTTCAGCAATAGGCCCCTTATGCTCACAGCCAGGAGCCTTCATAAATAAATAAATACACCCAACAATCACACACATAGTCCTGACCCCACACTTGGTACAACCGGTATTGTGGGTGTCAGAAACTACGAAAAACTCTCGGTCTCACAACACCCAAACTTGAAACAAATATCTGTGGGCCACACAGACATTTTTCTTGGTGCGGGAATCGAACCCATGACACGTCACGTTTCACAGTCGGCTACTCGCCCGCTGCGCCACGGAGGCTGTTCATATGGCAGGTGGCGCTGGGGAACCCTGTGGTCGGCGGCCCGTAGCATTTTGCCTAAATGCCACCTTGTAGTTACGTCATTGTCTCCAGCAAATGTGGACTGATTTTCATGATCCCTTTAATTATGATTGGTAGAGATTATTACAAGCATGGTCCCATATAAATTTGGGGAAGATGTGATTTGGGTTTAAATTTTTAAACTTTTGATTATTTAGTAACTTATTTCACTTGAAATTTACTCGATTATATGTTAGAAGATCACGAAGCAACAATTAAACATATCTCAATAAATATAACGAGGGTCGAGAGAGGCTCACAATTTATATACTTAATCATATCGTAGCCAATAATTTATATTTCGCTAACACTATAAAATCTAGCTAATTTCTTACGAACAAACTTCGAATAAATAAAATATCTAAAAATACATGTTACGGTTTTGTCTAGGTAAATATAAATAATATAAATCAGATTCTGCGAAGTGGGTTATCGAGTTCGTTAATGCTATATTATTTAATGGTCGATATATTTCGCACGACCACGGTTTAATGACTGCCACATGCGAACTGCATCAGATAACATTTTTCTTCATAATAGTTCAGTCGTTTGCAATTACAAATGAGGTCATTTGTGTATTTTTTCCTTATTTAAACCGTCACCAAAATCTCACAGGGGAGTTTTAGTTTGGAATGAGGACTTTCTCCGCACATAAGGATATTAGTTCATATCAATGATAAGGTAAGTCTTCCTTTCCATCTGCCCATATCCCACTTTAATGTGGCATGTTGCAGAAAGATTAAAAGATTTGGTATTTTTATTAGCGGCCGCCTGCCTAACATCAATCCTTTCTGGGGGAAATGTGATAGTAATAATTGTACCATTTACTTAATAATCCTCGCTATATCGACCGATTTCCAAAAAGAAGTAGGTCCTCAATTCGTCTGTATTTTTTTAAAGTACGTCACGCGATATCTCCGCCAAATGTGGACGGATTTTCAACAATATTTTTGTGTTCGATAGAGCTTATTTCAATGGTGATCCCGTATAAATTTGGTCACGATTGGATAAGTTTTGAAATCGATCCGTTAAGTTTTTAAACTTGTGATTATGTTCTTTAAAAGATACAACAGTCGTTAAAATGGTGTAATATTTATAACATTTGCATCTGTTTTAAATACCTGGCAGTTTTCGCACGGGTCCGGTTAACATTTTATTTTATCGTTTCGCATTTTTATTTGAAACTTGATCCATTGGAATCTTCATCAATCACGCAAAACGGAAACTTAAATACCTATTTTCGCATGGCTTTGAGGCGTAATAAAACCAAATTGTGTGTAGTCAGGCTCATCAGGATTTTATGGCGCGGATATGCCGAATCTAACTGCACACAAATTCAATTTACAGCAAACATAACTGTACTGATCATTTAAAACACTCCAATTTATTTCTTTTTGAATTCCAGCAATTAATTGCTTCCAAATTCCGATTATATAACAGAATATCGATGGCTCGTTAGAAGCTGTGCCTCTTAGGCTGAGATCTATAGAGCGAACTTCGACTATGTCAAAGTAACGAACTTCGTGAGGATTTGGAATTGTTTTATCCAGCTTTGACTTAGTCAGAGTCATTTTTTACAAGAAAAACAGACTGACAGACAGATTAAGCAAAGATTTTCTTGTAAAAAATGACTCGGACTAAGTCAAAATCCTGACCGAGTTCGTTACTTTGACTTAGACTTAGTCGAAGTTCTATAGATCTTAGTCTTTAGCAAGCAATACGATATTTCGCATTGCGGATATAATACTGCTTTGATAGCGTAGTTGTATTGAGTGCGTTCTGAGGTTTCGGGTTCAATCCCCGTTTCGGCCAAAGTAATATTAGGTTTTTCTATTGCAGAGTCTGCGATTTGTACCCAAAATAGCAAAAAGCTCGTCCCCCATCACATTTGGGATGGAAATGAGCTCGGAGAAATGTGGGTGTTCTAGTTCTCCAGCGCCTCTGCCTACCTTGGTGGAAATATAGCCGTGAAGCTATGTATGTATGAATAAAATACTTATTTTACTGCCTAGTCTATAAATAATCACACTGATTTGATACCTGTGGAAATGGCGTCTTAAGTATGTCAGTACGGCAATACCGCAAATTACTCGAGGCCCATTCCCATGACCTTATGGTCTTGAGCTGATTGGATCTCAGCTCTTATTCACGACGGAACCATACCATGATAGAAACTACTTTGGACGCACTTTACGATGTTATTTGACAGCTTATCATTCTTCTTTGGAAATATTCTCGAAGACTGACGTAATAGATTTCCGCGGTTTATAGCTCGTCATCTGCATTGAATACCTCGCTGCTTTAACTAAACATCATCGAAGGCAAAGCTTTATATTCTAAGGATAAGCTATTTGCTAGTAAAAATTACATCGTGATTTATATAAGTTTTTAGATGTAAAGTCATTAGCACAAATTCATGCTCTATTGGTAACGAACAATAGTGAAAAATTCGTTGTAATGGTTCTTCAGGCGAATCACATTCAGGATCAACCAGATATTCAGTAATTTAAGAAGTAATCATAAATCAGGCAATCATTGATGGAAGCAGAGTTTTTCGTTTGTCATTAATCATCATCATCATCAGCCAAAGGACGTTCACTACTAAACATAAGTCTGTTATTAATAAAGCTGTTTTTATATTAGCTATTTCTTATAGAGCTTGCTATCTGGTCCATTTTAATCACTGATAAATACACAAGCATCCATATATTATATACCTAGATGCACAGTTGACCTCGGAACATGGGACAGCAAACGAGTGCTTAAGCACTCCTTTTGCCTACAGTTGGACGCCGATAGAATTATAAATGTCAAATTTCAAATTTAAGAACGCTTGCTCATTTCGTGTATTTAATTAGAACTTGTGATCTTTTTCTTTGTTTTATTCCTGAGACCACTTTTTAGGAGGATATTTGCAAAGAACTGTGCATCTAGAATCTAGGGTATATTATATTGATGTACACAAGTATAAAAAGACGCAATATTTGCTATATTTGCTTAAAAAAACCGTAGCACACATGTTCCACACTTCCACCTGAGTATTCAGTATTATAAGAACTATTACGCTCATTGAAATTAAACTATTTTTACGGATTCTATCACGATTTGGTTTTAATTTTTTAAGCCCTACGTTTCGAAAGCTTTGCAGCCTTCGTGGTCACGGGTCAGACAGGCTGAAAAGCTTTCGAAACGTCGGGCATAAAAAAATAAAACCAAATCTTGATAGAATCCGTAAAAATAGTTTAATTTTAATGAATAACATTCACGTAAACCTAAGAAATCATTAACTATTATGCTCATCAGCAATTAATAATTTAACCAAAACATTTCTTTTTTAAGAGTCCATTCATCTTTATATTAGGGAAGTCGTTTTTACACTTCATTGTTTTGACTTCGGCTTAATTTCGGCGTTAACTATTTGTATAAGGCCACGAATCATTACTCAATGTCATATTCAGTTGAGTTCGTTAACTTTAAAGCTTGTTCTTTCAAACACCTCGGCCGTTTGAAACATCATCTTATTGTCTGTAGCCTCATGCATTATATCTTTAAAATAATATTAGGCGATATACAAACAGAACATGTTACGTCCTTGGGCTAGTGGTAGCATATATGAGCTGTGGACCGGGAGGTTCTGGGTTCGATTTCCAGGTCGAGCAAATAGATTTTTCTAATTTTATTTGTTCGGGACTGGATTCTTCAGAGAGATGGTTAACATCAGGCAGGCAGCCAGTTGTAAAAACTTAGCCAAATCATTTCTGCAACATACTTGAAGAAGTGTGTGTTGCGCCAACCCCACATTAAGGTGAGATGAGGGCAAGTAGAAATGAAGACATACGGACATAAGTATTTGATTTTTCAAGTGTGAGAAATCGGCTTGTAAATAATTTTATAGAAATCAAATCTCGCTGACGCAAAGATAAGAGCATCAATTGGAAAGATACCTTCCGACAGTACACATGATATAATTTCCTCTCTAAATATACTTATATTGACATCCTGCATTCTTATAACTCCTACACAACGTCTTATTGTATACATCTTCAAACGTACCTATACTCAGGAGGTTGGAAATAAATTGATGGTTTCAATGCTAGGCTAAGAAGGCGGTTGTTGTGATACTGGGTTTCTCTGGGTAGACCATGACCATGGACGTATAATGATGAGGGGTTTAGGGTGTCCAATCACCCCCTTTAGCGTAGGCTAAAGGCGTAGGCCAAGGATCGTCAAAACACTTCATTAATCTTCTCGTATTGTATTATAAGTTCAAATACAGTGTTCAGCAGTGGACGTCCTATGGCTGATGATGATACAAGTTTTAAGATGTTAATCATTAGCACAAATCAAAACATGCATTACCGTGGGGGGGTGTATGAATAGTCAAACACCCCCCATTTGAATCCTACGCCCGTGCCCATGACTCAGGACTCGTATCTTAATGTAGGATAAAAACTGTGTGACAGTTAAGAGTATTCATTATTATTTTTTTTAAATGTAATAGAATGAAGAACGAATGTCGATGTGATTATGTAGGACCTGTCATCTTATTATATCATAAGTGGATATGGAAATCGCCCACCACCCACTTCTGGACACTTCTCGTTTCGCCTTTCACCCGACGCCTGTCATATTGTTTCACACCTCAAACAATCATGTCCATAGCATTTGATAGGTAATTCAAATACACACTAAGGTGAAAGTTTTCAAGTGCTCTTTCGCAGCTATTTTTACGTTTTGTCCGCTTGGAGATAGCCTAGGTGATTCGCGTGGTATCGTTAAAAATGTTTCTTTTCACATTCTTTTTACGAGGTGCTAAGAGATAAGTCCTTAAGCAATTTGCTATAGACACCCACATTTCGAGGTTATTATACGCTTTTTTTTCATCGGAGTTTGTTGTACAGCGAACTATACTGCATCTAAGTCTTTCTTTCTATCTGCCCTTATCCCACCTTCATGTGGGGTCGGCGGAACTCACTTTTTCAAGCATGTTGCACAGAAGATTTGGCTTAGTTTTTACGACAGGCCGTATGCCTGATATCAACCCCCCTGAGGGATCCAATCCCGGACAAATTAAATTAAAAACAATTTCCTTTGCCCGACCTGGGAATCGAACCCAGGACCTTCCGGTCCACAGCCATATGCTACCACTAGACCAAGGAGGCGACTGTATACTGCATCTAAGTAACTAAATAAAATATAACAGTAATCGACTGCATCACATTAATCCTTAGTAGACATACACATTAGTAACACACTAAACAGACCAGTCTGTATTTTGATAAAACTTGCACTATTGAGAAATATGTAAAAACATTACTACGATTCCTAGTTTCTGAGAAAAATGTGGATATTCATAACTATTATACATAGAGGTACAAAATCAAAATCAAAATCAAAATCATTTATTGAATCCATGAAATGTTCAAACATTATTTAGATTCCGTAAAATTTTAACTCTACCGCCTGTTCGGAAGGCTGTTTCGCCAGAGAAGAACGGGCAAGAAACTCTGACGTTGCTCTTTTTAACACCAATTTACAGTCAGCTACTAATAAAGTACAGCACCAGATACAGAAAGAGCTTGAATTAGAGCAGCTAAACCATGATAACAATAGTATAGGACATCTAATAATATAGGACAAAGTAACATACAAGATACACTGAGCGACCCCCGTAGCCACGGCAAGTTGAATTGACACAAGGGAAACAAAACAGTCCAGGCAGACCAGTCTCCACAAGCAGCACCCGTTCACGAGTATGACGCATGTGCCAACCATCGACCTCCTCAACCAAAACCACTAGTGTCTATCTGTTTAGAAGCCCAGCAGGTCGATTATCTAAGGTTTCATTTGTGAAAACAACGTTGCGGCATCGTTGCGGCAACGATATTTTCATTTTTGTATTCAGCAAGGTACGAAGCCTACGCACTAGTGCTAAGCGTGATGACGGCGCTTATGCGAACTAGCTCTCTCGAGCGAGGAGTTTGACATAAATGTATGAAAAATGGTATTCTCTAAGACCCAACAACGTTGAACGCTCCGTCGACCTCAACGATGTGCACCGCGGGAGCTCGTCGTCGATCGCAATGTTATGGCGTTTCTTAGAGAACCGACCTGCTGATAGATTAACAAACATATACGAATATTGTGCTATTCCAACAATGTTAAATACTTGAAATAAAACTATTTTTACGGATTCTATCACGATTTGGTTTTTAATTTTTGATCCCGACGTTTCGATGGCTTTGCAGTCTTCGTGGTCACGGGTCGGACTGACCCGTGATAATAGTTTTATTTCAATGTATAACATTCGCGTAAAATTAAGAAATCAGAATGTTAAATACTTATGAGTAAATTGGATTCAAAAGGAGTATCTTCATTTTTAATTTGATGACAATAACTACTACTTTTTATACGACTTACAAGTCGCTATGCTAAACAACATACGTAACATAAGCTCACGCCTGTGTGTAGGCAGAAGCGCACTAGCGAACTAGAACACCCACATTCGCCGAGCTTAGGGTGAGCCTATCGCCACATCGGGCACAAATTCCAAATTCTGGGCTCATATTGGAAAAACATAATATCACTTTACCTGGGCATCGAACCCGAAACCTCAGGACGTACCCGAAATACAACTACGCCACAGAGACATTCAATATGCTCTACCTCACAAATCTAGTAGAGAGAATAAAGTCACAAGTTTAGTAATCTTTAAGAAGCTGATATTAATATCGTGATACACTGCCGGTTTCCAAACGTGTATTCAGTTAGTTTCAATGTAATCTTATCCCAAACCCACACAACGTAATGGGTGGGATCAACTCTACACTGACAAAACAATCGATGTAAGTAAAAGTTGTCTTTATTATTATAATGCTGTCCAGGTCTAATATTTTGATGGTGTTTAATTTTTGTGGATTCTTAACCGGTAATATATCATGTATAAGCTCAAGCCTTTATCTCCGAAGAGGTAGGCAGAGGCGCACTAGCGAACTAGTACACCCACATTTCGCCGGGCTTAGTTCAGTCCCAGATGTGATAGGGGGCGACCCTTTCGCCATATTGAGCACAAATTCCAGACTCCGAGCTGATAGGGAAAAATTCAATATCACTTTGCCCGACCCGGGAATCGAACCCGAGACCTCAGGACGGTAATCGTTCCGAAATACAACCACGCCACCGATACAGTCCAATATATCAATACTTAATAAATCACCGGATCAGTTATTTACAGAAACAATATAATTACCCATTAAATTTGAGTAGCGTTTCAGTATACTGCCTATTAAGACGCATTGAGTTTGAGTGCTCATATTTCAATGTAATAACAGAGTGATGTCTCTACCGCACAGGTGACGGGAGCGTCTCTTGTTCCCCTGCTTTATTGATATTACTCCTTCCGTTATACCTTCACAGATGATGTACAATCATGACTCTCCATATCATACTCTTCGTGCTACGTGAGCTTTTATTTAGAATTATTGAGATGTCACACGAGTTCATGTTTCGTGTCTCATGAGATAATATCATAGATTGTAATGCAAGAACGTCATAATTTAATAAAGATTTATTTAAGTGAAACATAGTTCTATAAAGTGTAAAATTACGAAGATATATTAAATGTTAGATATAAATAAGACACATTTGAAAATACACCCAATTATTTATAAATATTTATCCAACTTGTAAACGCAAAGCAGGTGAAAAGTAAAAAAACTGAATAGACGCTACATTAAGATCTGAAAACGCTACCACTATTAAACGTAAAAAGCAACCAGTTGAAAAAATATGATTTTACATTACAATGCATGGGAAAGCGGTGATAAAATCATAATTGATATGTAACAAGCTGGATGAAAAAATATTATTTCTCCCATTGTTTTGCAATTCTCAAGACCGTTTGTACCGCTGGCGCATTATGAGGTAAATGTTTCCATTCGTATCGATCGACCCAGCTGACTATTGCTCTTGCTTCCTTGTTCTGTACATTGTTCTGTGTATGTACAGCTGCTATTGTGTTAAGTCTGTTTGATTAATGTTTCCTTTATTTAATACACTCGTTTGAACATTCAGTTACTGGAGCATTTACAACTCATTAATGAAGTAACATTTGCATTATTACGATAATCTTACTACTATTATAAATGCGAAAGTTTGAATGGATGAATGTATGTTACTCAATCGGGCCAGAACTGGTTCTGGATGAAATTCCTGCTCGGTCCTTTGGTAGGAAGTGCAGTTCAGTTAATTGCAATCCAACAATAATGTCGTGTGTCTATGATAAACGTCGCATCTATCGCCAGAATTATGCCTACCAGCCCAATTGGATCTTCACGATGCCCCCAAGTATCCTTGCTAGTATTTAATATGTGTGCTGCCAATTTTATAATTATTATTAATTTTCATTATACTGATTAATTATAATAATACTACAGAAGTAAGGTTATGTGAATGTTTATAGAAATCATCCTCAAGATTGTGAATTACTACACTACAACTTCTTCTATGTCGTTTGGCTCTACAATTATTGTAATTAGAACATGCATTGCTTTGTCCAGTCTATCTTCGTTTCATCCATTTAAAGCATTAATTGCATCTAGCCTCATTTACATCATAATTACGTAAATATCTCAATTAACGTTATGTAAGGCATGGCGTGCATCTAATTCACGTACGTGGTCAGCAAGACGTCAAGGTATATGCACAAGGCGGAAGACACCTCCATTCAGGGTCGTTTCCTTGGCAATAGAAACAAAGAACCTAGCAGTTTATTATTTTATGTCGTAATTATAATCATTGAAATATTAAGTAATAAAACATTAATGCCGTATCATGAGGTCGAAAATGTAGCATTTGGATGTTAAAATAGTTTTATATCATTTAAGAGGAAGTTATAGAATGATTACGGTATATCTGACGAGCGCAGTGCAGTGCCACCTAGTGCTTTTCTTTTGTTATTCCTAATACGAATGGTGTTGCTACTGTTCATGGGAAGTCGAGCGAGGCAACCGGCAACCGGCTTATTTGTCTCGTGATTCAATGACAATAAAAAATCTACGAAACAGCCATGAAAGAAAACTAGGACAATCAGTTTATCGGCTAAAACTAAAATCATCGAACTTTTTTACTTAACACACTATGCAAGCAACGCTTTCGATCTATTTGATTTAACAAATTTACAATTATTGACAAAAAATATCCATAAATCTTATTTCCCTATCTCCTAAATTAAGAAGAGTTGCTTCATTCTCTATTTTATAATTAGTTTTCCCTATACTATGAAGAATATCAAGTATTTTGCACTTGCGAGTTGCAAATATTTACTAGAATCCATTATTTGCAGTTGTGCATAATGTACACCACCCACAGAGCTTGGTGATTTATTGAGATTAGGAGTAAGCCTAATGTGAAAGAAAATGCATTTCAATTATGAGAAACGATATGCCCATACCCTTCCGAATCCACACGCCTTTTACCATTTACGAGAGGCACTAGCTTTCTGGCTTGGTAAACGTATTAATCTTAATCTTAATCAAACAAAATATATTATTTTTTTTTAAATACAAGAATAACGGTATCTTTAATAATCAAAGTTTAAAACTTAACTGACCGACTTCCAATTTGGTTCTATCGTAACCATTTATATGAGACCACCCTAAAAAAAAGCTCTATGGAACACAAAAAGAATTTTGAAAATCGGTCCACATTTGGCGGAGATATCGCGTAATGTACATAAAAAATACAGGCGAATTGAGGACTTTTCCTCTTTGGAAGTCGGTCTAAAGATGTGGCAATAGTAATTATACAGACCAACACGTCAAGTCTTCAAAATCGGTTACATTTTGAATTGAGATATTTATGTAGCAAATCGAAATAATTTCTTGTCATCAAGCTCACGATTATTCAATAAATAAAAAATCACGGATAACTTCTTCACAGCAAACAGCCGTAACTTTACATAGAATAGACAATGTAGTAGATAATATTTCAATACATACCATAGGCATAATCGACGCTAACGTAGCTCAACTAGAGGACATTGCTAATAACAACAATTATACCGAATCATACAATTACGGACACATTAGTGCCCAGTTTGAACAGGCACGTAAATACGTTAAAATAACGGACACTTTATTTTAAATTAAATAGGCACATTAAGGTGGGATAAGGCCAGCTAGAAAGAAAGAAAGGCACTAAATAAAGAGTTAATTATTCTCTCTTCCACAACTGTAAAATACATGCAGTTTGCATTATAGACTCATATGTGGTTTTTTAAATGGCTCTTACTATTTATATCACCAACTATAATATTCAGTGGGGTCGTGATTTATCTTTGTCTAATAGTAAGTACTAATATTAGATAAAATATAGGGACACTACTCAACCTTATTATGGCATGTAACGTAAGCTTGTAACACAAGTGCATAAAAATTTGTAGTCATAAAGTGGCTTCGTAGAAAACTGTTATTTTCGACTGTACAATTAAAAACAACTTATTTAAATGAAATTAGTGAAAGATTGAAATCAAGGTGAAATTTAAAACGCATTTACTAATATATTTCTATTGATCATCCATTTTAATAGCTTCTTCCAAGTTAAGTTTATCATCAATTCAAAGTAAACTTAAATTGATTTTAAGTACCTACCTATCGAAATCTTTATTTGTCACAGATGTAAAAGTCGCATACCGTTTATACATAAGTAACCTGGGACAAAGGCCATTAAATGCCGTTTAAATTTCTCGATTCAAGCCTTAATTCCGTCGAATCGCTGATGCGTCTTTAACTGCGTGTAAAATAAAGGCTGTTTCGCACTTTCCTTGCACTTGACCGGTGTCCGTACAACAATTATAACATAAACTTTCGCTGCTTCATCTCGGTGTGTATCTGACCTTCATTGGACTAGGGTTGTCGAAATAAATAAATATACCCAACAGTCACACACCTAGTCCTGACCCCACACTAGATATAACCTGTATCGTGGATGTCAGAGACTATGAGGGACTTTCGGTCTCACACCCAGACTTGAAACAAATATCTGTGGGCTACACAAACATTTGTCTCAATGCTGGAATCGAACCCGCGGCCTCTCGCTTCACAACCGGCTACTCGCCCTCTGCGCCACGAAGGCTGTCGAAAATTGATGTTAAACATATTTTGGTCCCTACAGATCCATTATTACATAAATAACACACAAATTCGTTTATTATTTAGATTAACCCCATCATCAGCCACAGGAAGTCCACTGCTAACATTGGCCACCCTAAAGATTTCCTGACCGACGTGTTGGAAGCGGCCTGCATCCAGCGACTATGACTCGGATTAACACGATTAAAGTAAATTAATTTTAATGAAACATCCGTTTGCTAGAATAGATCATGTGACCCAAACGACACTATAATATCGAATACCTATTCGATAAATTATAAACATCCTATTGTGCCAACCCTGTATCGTCCCAATACACCACTGCCGTCGGCGATGGCTTTCACGATCACAATCAATCGCCATTCTACTCGTAAGGTGCTATTGTCTATGGAACAGGCTGGGCGTAATACTTGTTCACTATTTATATCAGTTTTTTTTCATATTTCGCAAACATATAGAAACAAACTTATATTTAAACATAGCTAAATGATACTGATTTCTTAAGTTTACGCGAATATTATACATTGAAATAAAACTATTTTTACGGATTCTATCACGATTAGGTTTTAATTATTATTCCCGACGTTTCGAAGGCTTTGCATTCTTCGTTATCACGGGTCAGACTGAGGTGTCATCCTAGGGAGTAATCGGTGTTCTTTGGCGAGGATTTGTGGATTATCAAATCTAAGATAATGTTTGGAGCCTTCCTCTGAATGTTCAGCAAGTGCAGACTTCGTAGAGCGTCGGTGTTTTACGTCAGCTATATGTTCTTTTACGCGGGTCCCTATATTCTTTATAGCTAAATGATATTAGAGTCATTTTTAAAGCCAACATTCATAAGGCAATAGAAGTGTGCATAAATAATGTAATGTCTTCATTACTTTTCTATATAAGGATTTGTTTTCCTAATTCTTATACTACTATTCGCCACCATCAATTCCGAAAACGTTTGACCAAAATCTATTAACAAAAGTTATAGCTGCTACTTTTGTTAAAATTAGCTCATCTTACATCACGTTGCCCAAATGGAAAACGGCAATAACAATATAAACCGTATTAACTGCTCCAAAAGCTAAGGATGAATCCATACGTCTTCATAAAAAGTGAAATCAGTTACAAATGAGATTGATTGCACAATAAAGCATCAACAAAACGTTACACAAGAGAATAATACCGTTTTGACCGTACAAATTGAATACGACAATGGACTCTTTGAATAATTGGTCGGAGTCACCTTTCAGGCTTTCGACCTTTCCACCCAACGATTTTTATACAATACTTTCTCTGTTCTAATGATTTGGAAAAGTGATATACTTTCAAAGTTAAATGCACGATATTATTTATTCGTGATGAATTGCGTAGCCATTTAAGTATCTTATAGGTCATAGCACTTTAGTTCCTGAAGAAATCAAATCATAAAGGAATGTGTCAAAATAATAGTGTCGAATTTAATTCATCAGTAATAAAACCTTTTGGAAAAATTTTGCTTGTCATTGATTTACATAAAAATTCTTACCTGCTCATTTGTTTTCACCTAAAGAATGATAGAAATAGAGTGCCTCAAGAAACCTAAAGAAACAACACTTAATAAATCAGTAGTATCAATCTACAAATACCATAGATTGGAGTGTGATCTATGTAGGATCTAACATGCTTGCATGCTTGATAAGTTTTTCAACACTGACAACCTCTAAGAAAATTATGTAGATAATACAAGTAACAGATGTGCAGGTGAAACCGTGTATCAGGTCCCTAAGTGTGAGATGGCCGCACTAGCAGTTGATAACGTATCTCAATACATTGTAGCCATCAATCGAGAGCCAGTGAAAGCGGCGCGTATCGCAAATAAGAACAACAACTGGCCATCCATTGTGCCCGGATGAAAGCGTACAAGGTTATCACTTGATCCACAGCGAGACGCCGTGGTTTTTCCATTCCCTTGTATGTTTACAAGCTCCTGACTGCGCTTTGACCTCCTAAACGGTTGAACAATGACGCCTTTGTGCGTCCAAGGCTTGTTACAAAATGACAAAATCCAAGTGAAAGTACATTCAATTTGTTTAGTGACTACGATATGATTTACAAAAAGATTGATTTCGTGATGATTTTTAGAGTGCGAACAAAATCGACAAGTTTGCGATTCTGATAGTTAATACCCTTTTTATTTTAGACAAACTAGCTGTTCTTTACAGTTCCGTCCGCTTATAAGACAAATAACACGATCAAGATGAAGAGTAATACGTTCTAGAGATAGACCGATGCCAAATGTCATTATATCAAGAGGCATTTTATAACAACCATTCAAATACATAAACGCACAAACATGTTAATTTGGGTTTGAATAATTTGGCTTCTGGCAGAAAATTGAGCTTTAAATCAAAATCTTCAAATAATTTGTCATCACCAATGCGGATATTAGTATCACTCTATCCACAACAATGGTTCCTTGTATCATCAAGGAAGCTACCCTCATCATGTTATCAATCAATCTCTTTACCCCCTCGTAACGGATGTTTGAATTCCAAAGGGATGACATTGATATTACAATGTAAACAGTAAACACACCTCGGATGATTTTCCACAAGGTAAATCTAATAATCCGGTAAAAGGTTAACTAATTTCATTACACCATTTACATTGGCGTTTAACTGTCGATGACCAGCCTTAACCCACGTAATGTGTTTTGGTGCGCAAGTGTCTACGCCCGCGGCTATGCTTACTTTTAGTTTTTTGTAAAAACTTTTGATATTATATTGATGTTTATTTTGAATAGGGATCTTGCATGTATTTTTTTTTTGATTATTGTAAAAAACTAGGTCTCAAATAAACACACCAAAAACATTAAAATATGCACAAATCATTTAATTATCGTCAAAATATGACTTACGAAACTCCGCGACATAAAAAAAACGTGACGTCACCGCAAATATTAAAGCTATTTCTTTAAATATCTAAGTAAAAATGAGGAAGAAGGAAGACAAGGATCTCCGAAATCTAATTCACTAATCACCATCCAAAACACAACAACAATTTTGAAGCACTTGATAAGTAATTAACAACTATTTACATCAATAAAACTACGCTGAGCTTAAACTAAATCATGATCTAACACTTGTAATTTTTAATAATAACAAATATGCCTTCATTTTCGAATTCTCCTTATCAGTCAGGTCAGTGTTACCGTAAGTAGCCGTACAAAAACTGCCAACGAACGGACCTACCGCGATATTATGCATGTTTTATGAATTTTACTGTAGTACGAGTGGTTAGGCTGGATGTGGGACAGCAGGTTCGTGCGCTGCGTTGGCCCACTTCGCTCACATTACTGACACAGACGCACTGTAGGGTTACCAGGTTCCGTAATAATGCCGGGACTTCTCGGATCTGTATGAGAGCAATAGAATTCACAGACCATGAACCAAATCACTAGCTTTGGTGGTTTAAACGCAAAAAAAAATCTGCTACGTAAAATTATGTATTGACCAATTATAATGAATATTTAAGTACTCGCAGCAATCACCTCTGCGGCGCGGCGCGGCATAGGCCATACATCTCTTTCACGGAGCCTGTTGCAATCAATACACATCTTTGTTTAAATGATAAAAAAATTGAACTACGAAAACAGTTCGAACATTTCTTCATAATTTTCTAATTGCAGCTATTCTATGCCTGAGCGACGACGTTGGCTGATTATTTCCGGGGGAAATGTATGGATTTATAATTTTATAAAGAAAAATTTAAGATAATACATCGCACTTACAATAAATGTTCAATAGCTGCCATACACAAATAAAAATAGCTGTTTTTTTTTTGTAAAATTGATCAGTACAACAGATTTTGTGCGTTTGGATCGTTAACGTAAACAATCTAAAAAAGGCTAGAATTTGTGGCAACCCTACATAAAGCCCGGTGCACACAGCCTGTTTTGCATTTCGTTTGTGGCACGCGGACGCTGTCTGCCCCTGAAAATGTTTTATTTTAACCTCACGCTTAATCCGCTAAAAGGTTTTTAGAGTACACTGCGAATGTTTCTTTGCCACATTTCTCTTGTTACATTTTGTAGTATTGGACTTTGTAAGCGATTGCACATTCTCGGCATGCTCCATCCCTTTTGTACAATATGATATCCTACAATCCCTACATTATAGGATATCATTTAAAAAATAACTTCAATGTACTTTGTTTAGAACCAAAATAAAGAAAAATATGGAACATGGCACAATAAAAAAATTAATTGTATTTACTAATGTACACGCACACATAAAAAAGCCTTTTATAATATAATTTGGTGACAAAAATTACTTCTTTATAGGCATAACAAATGAACGGACTTTACGAACGCGTATAAAGGCTAATCATAATCGTCTTAAACTTTTGACGGCATAAAGCGTGGACCAATTAAAGCAGCAAAAACGATTGCATACCCTTGACCATGTATTGAAAGTAAAGTAAAACGTACATGACAACGCCTCACAAAGGGTGGCGCGTATTAATTTGATGGAGTGAAGACGTAGGCTTCACAGTAAACTAAGATAGACGCATGCGCATTCGTTACAGAATGAATATAGGGTTATCAACAATTAAGTTTCTAGGGTATGGAGAGTTTTGATCCCTTCATGAGCAATAAAAATCAACTTTTTCCGAAGTTCAAGAATATTCCATAGTAGTGACAGTGTTGAGTATTTAAATTCTAATTATTCATAACTTGGTGGCCTGTTTTAAAACACCTGACAAGTTCATCGGCTGTATAACCGAGCTTGAGTGTAGCAAATAATTTAAACACATATGGCCTTACTTATAAAAACATTTCGCTTATCTTTTCGCTAAGAACAGCCTGACACTTTTTTCCTTGCGTTACAATGTTTAAAAATGAAAGGGACCACCTATGGTTGAAAATAAGCAGCGCTTAAATATATTTATAAGTAAGGGGCTTACAAATTAAAAGAAAATTAAGATATAAAAAAAAAAACAATTACTTTAATGAAAGTCGTCAACCCTGTCCAAGTATAGTAAACAGGCGAATGAAAGACTTTGATGGATGAACGCGCGGCTTGTCGTGTAGTAATTGTCGTTTTGCGTACGTGCCAACCCTGGAGCGATGAACCTTACCGTTGGACCCTATTTAATGAATATTTATCGATGTGCAGTGATATTTGGCACACTTTATGCTTTACTGGCGACTGGCGCCAAGTTTTCACTACTAATGGTAGTAAATTCACAATAGCATAACGATATTGTGGTCTTTGGAGATCTATGAATTATAAACATTATTTTTATTAGCTCGAGAATTTAAGGCACTAGGGACCACTTGAAGCGCTATTACTAACCTAGAGTTACACCTTATCTCGATTTATCGTACACCTTATTACTATCTTTAAATCAAGGTTTGAGATAGATTTATCGCGGAGCTGCAAGTGGCTCTAGATCGAGATTTCTTAGAAATTCTAATAATTGTTAGAATTATAATTGTCCTCGTCCTCGTCAGCAAAAAAATTTAACTGTGCAATAAATCCATCGAAATATACAACAAAATTTACATGTCATATTGTCTGTAATTAATGTACAGTTTAGATTAGACCGCGTTTCGAATGCAATGGACGTGGTTGAGCAATATTCACGTCTATGGGTAATGCATGCCCGCCCTAAACGGCGCTGATTGTTGGCAAGCAATAAATATCGTTGTGTACCCAGCCTTAGTTTGATCGGATTATTACTGGCCACCAAAATGTGGGATTTTTAAACGGTGCTTAAAGTAAGTGTATCTTTCAGTCTCAAACTATTTGAGGAAAAAGGGAACAAAATGGTTTTAAAGTTATAATAAATACCACTGTAAGTGTGACTGCCTCCGTGGCGTGGTGGTATTTCGGTACGACTATGTTTCTGAGGTCTCGGGTTCGATCCCCGGGTCGGGCAAAGTGATATTGAATTTTTCTATATCAGCCCGGAGTCTGGAATTTGTGCCCGATATGGCGATAGGCTCGCCCCTATCACATCTGGGACGGAACTAAGCTCGGCGAAATGTGGGTGTTCTAGTTCGCTAGTACGCCTCTGCCTACCCCTTCGGGGATACAGGCGTGAGCTTATGTTATGTTATGTTATGTTATTTTATTAGCTCTAGATTCGTCACATATTAATTTCATCATCAATCACGATTTACGTTTCTATATGACAATACATGAACCTATCCGGTACCTTCCATATTTTACAATGTTATTGTTCAGTACTCTTTATTTTTAAAGTTTTTTTTTACATTTTAAATATATGCTATAAAAAATACATTTAAAAATATAAAAATATTCCCCTCCGATGGTGAGGCTCGGGACCCAACCCACCGGCGGTTAGGACCCCAGAGTGAGGAACCTCCTCACAATTCGTGCCGTATCCAGTAATACTGCCTTCTGCATTTGGCTCTTGACCCAAACACCAACCGAGAGCCTCTTGAGGTGTTATATTATTATTATTATTATTAGACTTCCATTTCTAGGTCCATTTCTTAAATAATTACCGCATTGTTTCTTGTAAAAACAAACAAGAACATACCAAATTGAGTACACATTCGCTCGTTAAACCAGTGATTTTACACCAAATGCCGGACAAAGAAAAATTGTACTAAAGATAGGGCATCTCGTACCGGCAGGGGAATATTAATACATCCGCTGTTTATGGTGCAAAAAGTAAACTGAAATATTAAGGTTGCCAGTCTTTTCAAGGAACTATAAAAATTACAACCAATAGTTCGTAATATATGCTTGAATAAAGAAAAACATCTGCATCGGTCATCCGCCTGTTTTGTCGCAAGCCCTCGATTTACTTCTTTCCTTTTCGAATTCCGAGTGTGAAGGAGCATAAATACATTATTATTTTAACGACCACTGATAAACACAGTGTTTGTCAGTGGTCGCTAGTTTTATAGACTGCACTACGCTTACCATCAGGCGCAGTGTAGTCACTTTAGCCGTGCCCGGATAAAATAAAAAAAATAGAAAAAGAACTTCGACAGTAGACTGACGAGAGGGAAAGCCTTTCGCATGTTTATAAGGACAGAGTATAGCAGCTTTAAGTATGTATGTACATGTTGAAATTGTAGCTGGGATAAAACCAGGCAACAGGAAATATTCCATGATAAAATATGTATTGTAATACGTACTCCAGAATTGAAGTGTTATATAATATACACATGTTTTGAGTGGTAGAGCCACGCTGTAGACAATTACGTCTACAACACGAACGGGCCGGCTCGACCGGTATGACATCATTGTCTCTGTCGTCTCATTTCGTTCGGTGAGTGAGATTTCCGGTGGCCCCTCTCCGCCATCCTCCCCTCCCTTTCCCATTCACATTTCCCGCCCCTTCCATTCCTCCTTTTAGGTTGGCAACGCACCCAGGTTTTTTTTTTGTGTCTTGGGTGTCTAGATGGAGATCACTTACCATCAGGTGACCCATCTGTTCGTTTGCCTGTCTATCCTATAATAGTCAATAGTATAATAGTCTATTCTATGCTATAAACATATCATCGTATGCTTTCGACATTGTCCTTTAGTTAGGGATTGTTAATACAATAAAGATTCGTTAAATGCAATTATCCAAATGCAAGTCCTCATATTACAAATCAACTTTAACTCAATTACGAATACAGAACACTCCAAACAGTCCTTATTAAATCGATTATTCGTCGACGTTCTACATCTCATAAAACTAGATAATAAAAATCGTCAAAAATAAATTACTGTAAACTTGCCAGCCCTAGCTACGAGTATACAGCACGTTCCTTTTTGCTCCCACTAACATCCTGCAAGAGACGAGGCGCGCTAGATCGGCCAGTTTTCTATAAAATAAAAGGCAAATGAGCATAATCTTGTGCCCGTGAGGTCAGGCGTGCGGAGCGCCGCATTGTTTTCCAATATTACTCAGAAATAATACCCTTTCACGGGCCATGGCGAACGTTCGTAAAAGAAAATACTGCACTAAAACTGACAATGCAATGCCGCGAATAATTCCGCATGACTTTGTTGTGCAACATTGTAACAACAATGTATTGAGGTTAAGAAGTAATTTGAGATCGTATTTTTTACCAAAATCCTTGACATTAAGCTTTATGGTGAAGGAAAATAGAAGGTGGTCGTAAATTCAAAATGTGGACTATTCAAACATCGTCTGTCTTTTTTTAGTACAAGTCGCCTTGGTCTTATGGCAGCATGTATGATCTATGGACCCAGAGGTTTGGGTTCGATATCCAGGTCGGGCAAAGCAAATTTTCTAATTAAATTTGCCCGGGACTGGATCCCTCAGAAAGTCGGTTGTAAAAACTAAACCAAATCCTTTTTGCAACATGCTTAAAAAAGTATGTTGCGCCGACTCTACATTAAGTGGGATAAGGGTAGGTAGAAAAAAGCAATAAGTACAAGCATTATAGTATGGTTAAAAATATAAAATCCAGAGTAAAATTAAAAGGACAAGCAACATTAATTATGCGGTTTATGCCTAATTGCACTGTTTTCAGTTTTCGAAATTGTTGTTCTGCGCCATAAATTATAGGTTTCATATGCGAAACTATCGGCACGCATACCATCGACTCTTAAATAATTACACATTGGCGTAGAAAGTCAAGGAAGTCATGTTAATGAGTTCAAAAATAAAGTCAGGCAGTATGTCGGTCAGGGAGAGATCAGAGGAGGCGAGCCTGCGATGCGTCCGCGAAATATGCCTGCCTTCGTAACGGTAGTGGGACCCGGCCAATTAGTGCCTACTGCCTTGTGCTGAAGGACGGTTAAAACCTCGTAATACTGTATCAACGGTGATTGCTAGGGTTCGCAGTGCATCAAAAATACTCTTATTTTAAAATTATGGGCATTACTTATAAAAACATTTTCGCTTATCTTTTCGCTAAGAATAGCTTGTCACTTTTTTCCTTGCGTAACATTGTTTAAAAATGAAAGGGACAACCTATCGTTCACCGTCGGTTAAGTACTTGGTTAAAGATAAGCAGCGCTTAAATATTTTTCTATGTAAGGGACTAAATATCCTTTATTGCCTTGTTCTTGACGGTAACTACGATCAGTGCAGTACGAATATAAATATTTAGTGCACCTAATAACTACCTCCGTGCAAATACATACACTAAATACTGCCTCCGTGGCGTGGTGGTATTTCGGTACGACTACGGTTCTGAGGGCTCGGGTTCGATCCCCGGGTCGGGCAAAGTGATATTGGATTTTTCCATATCAGCCCGGAGTCTGGAATTTGTGCCCGATATGGCGATAGGCTCGCCCCCTATCACATCTGGGACTAAGCTCGGCGAAATGTGGGTGTTCTAGTTCGCTAGTACGCCTCTGCCTACCCCTTCGGGGATACAGGCGTGTGCTTATGTAATAACTACTATTTATCACTGTTCTAGCAAATGTAAAAAACATCAATTTCTATTATGATTTGAGCAAATTAACTAAAATGATCTTTTACACGTAAATAAGTTTGGAGGACCTAAAACTCTTAAAAGCCAAAGCACATATGAAAATATTGTTTAATAAAATATCGTGGATTTTTTCAGAGATTGGCAACCCTGTAGATGGGCCCATAGATATTCAGAGATAATTACGGCCGGATGATTGAGATCTATTGCAGCAGTCGTTTTAATTGGTTTATGTAACGAATGTATTCTTTGTTTTCTTCATACATCACGAATTGTTTATAAGCTCTGCTTTAGGAAGCAAAACAAGGATTTACCTTATTTACTCTTTTTAAATAATACTTACGTAACTAATAAATATGGGCTTTACTTACAAAAATATTTTAGCTGAGCAAATGGCTAAGAATAGTCTGTCCCTTTTATTTTCTAACAATGTGACAAGGAAAAAAGTGATAGATTATTCTTAACCATTTGCTGAGCAAAAATGTTTTTATAGGTAATGCGCTATATGTATATTATTTGGTTATAAGTGTTTACAACAAAATTATTAACGCCGATTATTTATTCTAAACGTGATAGAAATCGGTGTACCTTTTTTTTATTAGCAGATACTGGCAAACGAACAGATGGGTCACCTGATGGTAAGTGATCTCCACCACCCATAGACACCCAAGACACAAAAGGAATCATGGGTGCGTTGGCAACCTAAAAGGAGGAAATGGAAGAGGAGGGAAAAAGGGATTGGGAAGGAAGGGGGGAAATGGGCCACCAGAAATCTCACTCACCGAACGAAACGCGACAGCAAGCTGCCACTTTACGTCGAATTTCTGTGAGATAGTGGTATCCAACCGGTCGAGCCGGCCCATTCGTGCTGTAGACCATACTGTCTACAGCGTGGCTCTACCAGTCAGAAATTAGCTAAGATATCGCGTAACATGACACAAAAACATACAGTCGAATCGATTACCTTCTTGGAGTCGTAAAAAATCAATAGCTAACTCTTTTTTTCTTTCTTTCTACCTGCCCTTATCCTACCTTAATGTGGGGTCGGCGCAACACACTTATTCAAGAATGTTGCAGTATGATTTGGCTTAGTTTTTACGACCGACCTGCTTGACGTCAACCTCCTATGAGGGATCCAGTCCCAGGCAAATTAATTTAGAAAAATTGCTTTACCCGACCTAGGAATCGAACCCAGGACCTCCAGGTCCACAGCCCATACATGCTACCAGGACCTAGGAGACCAAGGAGGCGACTTAACTTATATAATAGACTACCTAACTCAATGAAAAAAAATCATTTAACACCTCCCATAGATCTTCAATTGTGTTGTCGCAATAAAATGGATTCAAATAACATATTCAAGAAGGAAGTCGGACATCAGTTATGATGCCCCGAGACGGTAGACTGCGCCGTGGGCTCGCTCTCCTAATCAAAGCCTAAGCGGCACTGGAGGAAGCAACTAGTGTAATTTATGGATGCGAGCCAATTGAGCGAGCAATGGGAGCGGATTAAGGCATATTCTCATGGGTAAATGGATAGTCAAGATTCATAAGGTGCTCATAAATTATTTTTTGAAAAATATAGGTATGATGAATAAGTAGTTCAAAGACTCAAAGATATTACTAAAATCTTACTATATTTTTTTAACAGATGAACATGATTTCTTAAGTTTACGCGAATGTTATACAATGAAATAAAACTATTTTTTCGGATTCTATCACGATTTGGTTTTAATTTTTATTTCCGACGTTTGCAGTCTTCGTGGTGTCAATCCAACTCGTGACCACGAAGACTGCAAAGGCAAATCGTGATAGAATCCGTTAAAATAGTTTTATTTCAGATGTACATGAACAAAAAATAAGGAACTTGCTCTTCTTTCCCTTCTCAGAATGAAAAAGGATATTATTTAAAAAAATAAAGCATTAATCCTTCGTACTGTGTTAATAACGTCTTCTAATTTCACAAATAGGATAATCGCATTACGAATAGAATTTTCTTCTTTTACTTATACTTATCCCACTATGATGTCACCGCAATACTTTTTCAAACATGTCGAAAAGTTTCGGCTTTAGTTTTAATTGTCTGCCTCGATGTCAACCCCTTTTAGGGTAAAAAATACGGTTACATTGTAATCTACAGTTATTTTAATGATTTCTTAGGATTACGCGAATGTTATTCATTGAAATAAAACTAGTTTTACGGATTTTATCGCGATTTGTTTTATATTCCGATGGAGTCCAACCCGTGAGCACAAAGGCAGTAAAGCTTTCGAAACGTCGTTTCTAAAAATAAAATAAATACAAAACAAATCGTGATAGAATCCGTAAAAAATATTTTTTTATTTTATTACATTTATTTTGTTTAAAAACCCTTATCCTCCAGCTTCATAGTCATAGACCCTGGCCGTGATTCAGTTACGTCCCCGGGAGCGCACTCTTCTCTACATAAATTGCAAGTTGCGAAACACAGGTCCGGGTTTAGCAACTCGTTATAGAATCAGATTATATACTCGCAGATCATTTCTTAATTTCAAAACATTTAGCCTCTAGTCGTGCGAAATCAATATTTCAAAGGCAATTATTGTTTCTAGACATGACTTAATTATGTTTTAAAGACAGATTTAAAAGTGGTCGATCCGTCATAGAGATTTGTCTACAGCAAGATAGACCGACAAGATCGGTGTGGTACTACTTCTCTCAGAAAACTGTCTTGAAGTAGAGCATTTCGTATTGTCAGCATCAGAATTATATTTTCTTTGTGATTTTTTTTGTAACAGCAATTAATTGTATATTTCGTAATCTAGATAATGTGGTCCGCAACGAAACATCGTAATGAAAACATCCTGAGAGGAAGCCTTGGGGAAAACATGACCCTTCCTTTTATTTCGCCGTAGTCGGGTAAAAATTGTCCTCAAGGACAATCATAAAAGCGCTGAACAGTAGACTTAAAGATCGCCAGTTCAAACAGAATAGACTAATAGAATAGAAGAATAGAAAATTCTTTTACTTTGAAAGCTACATTATCAGCGAGTAACACAGGAATCTTTTATCCCAGAAATATACGATTCCCGGAGCATATCCATGCGAAGTAGCAAGCACCAGCTATTGTTATAGGCCGAGATCCGGCTGCACGATCACTACGTTGAAACGGTACGTACATACATATATAGTACATACACACTCACGCCTGCATCCCATGGGGGTAGGCGGAGGCTATTGAGCGCCACAATCTATGATCCTCACACACCTCTTTTGCCTCCTTCACATTCATGCAATGTTCTAAAATAATATTAATTAAAAATACTCGAGGGCAAATTTTGATTGGCACCTCGGCAAAAATAGATTGCCCCAGTTATAAAAAAAAAGATAAAAAAAATAAAAAAAAAATATATATATATATATATATATATATATATATAAAAATAGATTTTGACTACAAACATTATCTTCTTATTAAACATGATCTTGCTGCCGGATCTCGGTCTATTATTATAATTATGCCCCAATAAAAGTCACTATACCTAAAAAGAACCTATCAACCATAAATATAATCATTTTACTTCTCTTGAATACGTAACAGTGTTACAGTACAGCATGTACTTTTACTGAACACTCATAACAGTGGCCGATATTGTACCACAACAGTACAAGAGACAAGATCTGACATTATTAATAAATTGCACCGTCATTTCAATTGAGATACCTCCTGCGGGACTAACAGTTACATCATATAATTTAACAGTTGATAATAAGTTTTAGTGTGGGTGTACCGTGTAACGTTATGTACCGCCTTGATTGGGACCAATTGTGGTTATGGATGTAGCCGTTCAAGATTTTTAACATACATAAGAAGTGTACAAACAAAGTAAATACTGTCTGTATTCAGTAATAACGATTGCCTTTTTATCGTACGGAAAAACAATTAAACGGAGTGTGATGAAGCATTTATGCAGGATGGCATGATACTGGTGGCCGCCGATGGACACAAGGACTATAGGTGGTAGCTGGTATTTTTGGATCGCACATCGCTTACCATCAGGTGCTGTGTGGTCACTTTGCCATGCTCGGATAATAAAAAGAATTAGGTACAATCTAAGATGTTTTATAGCATAGATGTGTTGTTCGCGCTCTGGCAAGTGAGATTTCCGGTGGCCCAATTCCCCTTTCCCTTTCCCAATCCCCATTTCCCTCCTTTTAGGTTAGCAACGCACCCATGATTTTCTTGTCTTTGGTGTCTATGGGCGATGGAGATCACTTACCATCAGGTGACCCATCTGCTCGTTTGCCACTCTGCTATAAAAACAAACCTACAGACTGGCGGAATATGGGTTCTCTAGTTCACCTCTGCCTACCCATTCAGGAATGCAGGGGGAAGCTTAGTATTGCTTGCTTAAGTATGTCACTGCAGTATTTCACCAATTGGCAAACGACCTTCCTTCGGATGCAGTAACAGGCATTGCAATCACGGCACTTAAACATCAAAACAAAAGACGAAAAACAAACGCTATAACAAACTTGTTAACCAATGACCGCATTGTTATTTGAGTTGTGATGTTTCTCCATCACAAGATTATAGTTATATACTGTCAATGCGACAATGCATTAACGACGAGCGACGGTTACAAATTGTAAACTATATTTATGCGTCATAATGCTATGTTTACACGGGCTTAGCTGGGCCAAACAACCAACACCAGCTAGCCAAATGCTGGCTCGCAATGGGAAGCTCACTCGTTCACATGTCGACATTGGTGGACGTTGGCCCAGCTATGGCCAACGAGCAAATGTAGCATTATGATTGCCCACCCAGTTTCCTCAGTACATACAAATTACTTTTACCTACCCAAATCCCATAAATTGTCTCGGTAGCGTGGTTGTATTTTGGTATGACTACCGTTCTGAAATCTCGGGTTCGATCCCCGGGTCAAAGTGATATTGGATTTTTCCATATCAGCCCGGAGTCTGCCTGATATGGCGATAGGCTCGTCCCCTATCACATCTGGGACGGAACTAAGCTCGGCGGAATGTGGGTGCTCTAGTTCGCTATTGCACCTCTGCCTACTCCTTCGGGGAAACAGGCGTGATCTTATGTTATGTATTCCATAGACGTGTGTTTTTGACAGTTCTCGCTTCTCGAAATACATTTTTTTAGTTTTAGTTCCGGAAGTGGCGCTGGTAGTCAAATGTACGGAGAAGACGTCAATAACCGAGAGAAGAAAAAACTAGGGGTTTCAGGCAGGCAGTCATATTTTATAAACGTTTACAGGATGGGCCATAGCTGGGCCAACATCCACCAACGCCAACACGTGAACGAGTAACATTTCGGTTGCGCCTCGCCATCCATCAAGGCTTATTGAGCGGGCTGAAAGCGACAACGGAGCATCGCGGCTATTTGATTTACACCTCACTTTCGTCTCGATACCGTTAAAGTGGTTAAAGTTTAAAACCGGCTGGTAATGCGGCCAGTCAGCAAAGCAAGACAGATGGTCTCCAAAGCGATGTTGCTTAATATGCAAATGGAGTGGCGCTCGCGTGTGTGGTTGTCATATGTCCGGATTTGTGCGGACAGTCTGTTGCTGTGTGTCCGGAATTTAAGGCTATGTTACCTAAATATTGTGACGATTTGAAAGAAAAAAGGAAAATTCAATATCTTGTGTCTTCGTAACATAATGAACGTTATTTTAAATATGCAGTAAATTGGAACAAGCTAGCTATTTACTATTTTAAAACTATAGTGAAGATATAAAGTTATACAGCTAAAACGCCAACTCGCAGTGCGTTTGCATTGATTTTTCATGTATTTCTTGTGCCCATATTCAATTGATATCGTATCTTACAGTATAAAACCTACCTTGATGTAGGTACACCATTAAATACGTAGAATCACAAATCAGTCCACAGTGGCAGAGATACCGCGTAACAACAACGTAACATGATGCATGAAGACTGAATGAACACCAAATCGGTTAAAATTGTCCTGAATTTGCATATAGGCTCAAGATTCCTATATTTTCTTCTTACATACAAGATGGTCACCCTATTCGCGTGTGAAATGGCACGATCGAGATCCAGCCGTCTCCGGCGTCCGACGCTATAGGGATTAGAGTAATACGGTTATGTGCTTTTAAATATGAATTTTTGATGTGCTTTTAGTCATGCAAGTGTGAGCATGTTAAATTAACTTCATTCGGAGCGTGTAAATCCGCTGACGATTCAATGACACACGGTTTGATGTCGGCGCTTGGAATCGCGTGTTATTTAATATTTTTCTTTCGGGAGCTAAATAAAAATGATTTGATATTGCGTGGACTGACTTAGTAAGAAATACAATGATACAAATATATCTTCAAATGTAACTACTCATAGATCTTTGCGACACCGGACTGCAAGCCTAGTGTGCAGGATCGTTAGTAGGTAAGCGAGTTTTGTAATAAAATGTGTATAAGTATTCGTATCATAGAAATCGTAATACGAAACGTACTATATATTCGTAAAAATAGATCTAACAACTAAGGGCGACTTGCACCACTATTACTGACCCACAGTTTAAAAACACGATGTAGAAAAGTTTCTATGAGTACTCACGTTGCCGAGGAAGCCGCTGCAGGGTTGTATGGGCGGTGGTAGAGGCGGCAGGTCTGGCGACCGGCGCCTGGGGCTGGCCCTCGAGCTCGCCTGCTCCGTCAGACCCATGCCTCAGCACTGCATCCCTGTCAACAACCACAAATAACTTATAACAAAATACTGACTTGAAGGAATCAAAGACAGTATATAGACAGGACAACAGCACGAAACTTGTGATCCAAAAGTTATGACCTAGTGGTCATAAGTCGCTCTGTTTATTTGAAATGTAAGCGCACCAGGTCAGCCAGCGTAATAATATTGAGAGAATAAACTTATATACATATACATATACACACTCACGCCTGTATCCCATGGGGGTAGGCACAGACTATTGAGCGCAGTGTTGATCAAAATTTAGTCTGACTAACGATTGACGACTAACGATTAATGGGTCAATCATGATTGACGATTATCGATTGATTAGTTTAGTCGTGCCGTGATGACTAATGATTGATTAGTTTCAATCATTAGTCAAGTAATCAGATTGATGATTGACCATAATAACCACAAACTGAAGTAAAATGTGTTTTATTTTAAGCGCGCTGCGCTCTTGTAAAATGTATGGTGATTAGTAGGGTGCAAAGATATTTAATATACTAGCTATACAACGGCTATCAAGCAAGTTTCCATACAAAAAAAAAATATCTCGAAAGTTGGGAACGCCATCGACCACTTATTATAGTACGAGGGGGCTTATTACAATTTACACCTTATAATGTTCTGTATTAATATGGAAATAAGCTCGGCGAAATGTGGTTGTTCTATCTCCCTTATGCGGCTCTGCCGACCTCTTCGAGGATACAGGCGTAAGCATATTAGATAATGATGTTCACTTACACCTTTATCATTGAAATTAGTCCACTCACTTCATAGTATCATTAACGTAAATAAATACGGGCTGGGCTATAATAAACTTCACTTTTAAAAATTTAATAAAAAATTCCAAGTTATTCTTGCGAGAGTTTATTTACTTTTAAAATATGTATTCACATGTATAATTTTTTTTTTTAGAATAATATTATTATTGTCTAAATGTTCCCCATATTGGCGGTAACATTTTGCCAAACTAAATCTCAAATTTTCAACAAGTAGCCCGCATGTCGCCAATGAAATGGCTGCCAATTTTTGACGCATGTTTTTAATTGGTGTAGCGCCTCCTTAGTCTAGTGGCAGCATGTATGGGCTGTGGACCGGGAGATCCTGGGTTCGATTCCCAGGCCGGAAAAAGCAAATTTTGTAATTTAATATGCCTCGGATTGGATCCCTCATAGGGGGTTGACGTCAAGCAGGCGGCCGGTCGTAAAAATAAGCCAAATCCTCTCTGCAACATGCTTGAAAAAGTGTGTTGCGCCGACCCCACATTAAGGAGGGATAAGGGCAGATAGAAAGAAATAAAGTTTTTAATTGGTGTAAACATGGTGGTAAACAGTTTTCGGATAATTATTGAATATCTTAGCTTTTGAACACAATGTACTGCATTAACAGTCATAGGTTGTCCGCGATCATTTAAAAAAAAAATCATTCTGATGAGATCCTTTAGTTCATTTTGTTGTCCAAACTGTAACTTATTGACAGTGAAGTTACTTTTGATTTTTCAATTACCACTCTTCCGCAATTCAAAATATTCAATTTTGGTTCAACTGGGAATGATACGGACTACTGAGACGAGTGTCGAAGGTTCGAGACAATCCCAAAATGGAATTGAGACACACAAAATGTAATACGCCTCTGACTTTTCAGTGTTAAGTGTATTTCCTTAGTGAATTATCGCTTGTTTTATGGGTAAAGGAAAACATCATGAAGAAACCTGCATAACCGAGAATTTCTCCACAAAAATTTCAAACGTATGTTAAGTTAAGTCTACTAATCGGCAGTAGGCCAATGTAGTAGAGTAAGGCCTAACCCCTCTAATTGGTAGAGGAGGCCCATACCCAACAGTGAGACAGTAATATTACAGGGCTAATATTAATATTTGCCGGAAAAGAGTATGTTTTCATAATAAGGGAACCGCTCAAGCATTAATGATAAAAGTTGAAATTGTTTATTGAGATCAGTATAAAACTCTATTCGTGCAAGAATTTGCTTCAAATCATGTGACAAGATTCGCATTAAACTCTTTAAACTCGAAATGTCATACTTTACTTTACTTTACATATTGTCTATATACGAAGAATCATTCTCGAAAAATGCTTACACAACGAACGCGTGTTAAAAGTTACCGATGGCGGCTAAAATTGAAAAACAAGTGCTATGGAACAGCCGTTATCGCGTATCGCAGTTTTATTTCAAAAACAAAAATGAAATTTATTATGGCCCACCTGTATATAAAAAAGGGTCTTTTAAAATCAATTATTTTAAAAATAGAGACTGGGCCATATTTTTTTTTTCTCTTAAATGCACCCAACAGACACACACATAGTCCTGAGTCCTGATCCCATACTAGGTTTAACCTGTATTGTGGGTATCAGAAGCTACGAGTAAATGTTATGGATATGTTCAGTAATTATAATACGTAATTATAATACGTAATTATACGTTTATTAAGTAATTTAACTACATACTATGACAACGGAACATGGCTAACAGACAAGGAAATCTAATTTCATTAATCTAAAATCTAAACATTATTACACTGGCACGACCTTGCGCTCGTATGTCTCAAATATGATTGAGTGACTTATGACCACGAGGTCACAAATTTTAAAACAAGTTTTGCGCTGTTGTCCCGTCTATGTACTGTGGAATGTCTTTGGTAAGGTTGTAGCCGTAACCCTGCTGTAAAAACTTTATAAAACATCATCCGATTTACATTAATAATTTGATTCAATTTGAGCTGATTGATGCCCACTCTAGATATAAGTATCCGCATACCAACATTCATCAAAATTGGTGCTGCTGTGTAGCGATGAAAACGCCACAGAGAGACAAGTGTTACTTTCATAATTGTAATATTATTAGTACATATGAAGGCCATCATAAATGCAGACAAAAATATTTTTAAATGGCTAATCAGTTAGGTACCGACACCTAAGTAACTAAGCTCGAACATAGAATTGTATTTATATTTGTATTTGTACATATTTTTGTACTTTCCAAAAAAAGCAATTAGTCATTAGTCATTAAAAAAATGACGATTGAATGACTAATGACTAATCGATTTAGTTATGATTACAACTACATTTTTCAATCATGATTTAATTAGTCATGACTAACGTTAATCATGATTGAATCAATCGTAATTGATCAATTGATTGAAAAAATTAGTTGATTGACCCAACACTGATTGAGCGCCACAAGCTACGATCCTGACACACCTCTTTTGCGTCTTCCACGCTCATGCATCTTTTCATACATTTCCGTCGGTTGAGGGTACTCCTTACTTGCCCTTTTCGGAGAAGATCACTTTTTGATCCATGTATGTTCTCCTCGGGCGCCCTCTTCCGACCGAACCCTCTTTCTTTACTTTCGCACGATAAATACCTTTCGTAAGTCGCCTTTCATCCATCCTCTCCACGTGCCCAAACCACCTCAACATCCCTTTATCAATTCTAGTCACCACATCATCCTTCAGCTTACAGCTTACAGAGAATAAACTTATCTTACGTGATTCTTAACCATTCACAAAACATTCTCGGGTGTAAATTATAATAATCGCCTTCCATTGTAATAAGTAGTTGATGGCAAAACTGAAGTTTGCGATCAATATTTTTGTATGGAAACTTGCTTGATATCCCCTCTATAGTTAGTAATATTAAATGTCTTTGGAAGGAATGTACAAGACGGAGAGTAGAGAGTAGTGACCACCACGCATTTCTGAGGTACAATATAGGTACATTCGATATCTCCAAAGTAAGACTTTGGATCTTAGGTCTTAGGCCCTAGTGGAATAAATATGCAAGAAAAATGAGTAGTGACATTATGCATCGTGATTGGTGTTTACAGTCACGTGACTCACCGATAAAAAAATAAGTATTTAAATTACTAAAATTAAATTATCTTTGGGGTATTTTTAATAAATTCGTATTGCACACGTTATTTCGATGATAAATATATGTTCTTACAGAAACATCGATAATGCTTGAAATTAAACTATTTTTACGGATTCTATCACGATTTGGTTTTAATTTTTTTTTTTTACGGGTGAGACCCGTGACCACGAAGGCTGCAAAGCTTTCGAAACGTCAGGCATAAAAATTAAAAATTAAAACCAAATCGTGATAGAATCCGTAAAAATAGTTAAATTTCATTGATATACTGCCTCGGTGGCGTGATGGTATTTCGGTACGACTACGGTTCTGAGGTCTCAGGTTCGATCCCCGGGTCGGGCAAAGTGATATTGGATTTCTCCATATCAGCCCGGAGTCTGGAATTTGTGTCCGATATGGCGATAGGCTCGCCCCCTATCACATCTGGGACGGAACTAAGCTCGGCGAAATGTGTGTCTTCTAGTTCGCTAGTGCGCCTCTGCCTACCCCTTCGGGGATATAGGCGTGAACTTATGTTATGAGCTTATGTTCATTGATATCGTACCCAATTGAAGTCTACAATGATAGGGTGATGTTTTTGCTAGATAAATCTTTAAAATTAGAATACACACGCTGTACATAGAATGATGCAGCAATATCATAGGCTGTGACTAAACGGGTTCTAGACCACCGTTTCCAATATTACACGGTCTTTACAATCCTCCGCCATTTATAACAACGTAATGAGACGGTAAACTTACTTCGAAATTGGTATTCTAGAATATTCTAAAAACTTTAAGAATCCACATAAATAAATATTAACTTATATTTCATAATACCTAATCTTTCTTTGTACCTGCCCTGAATGTGGCGTCGACGCAAAACAGTTTATCAAGCATGTTGCAGAATAGATTTAGCTCAGTTTTTGAGTCCGGCTGCTGCCTATCTGACATCAATCCTCCCTTGGGGGATTCTGTCCCAGGAAAATACCATAGGAATCGAACCCAGGACCTCCCAGTTCACAGCCCATATGCGCTGCCACTAGAAGGAGGCGACATATTTCATAATACCTAATATCTGACAAACTATTCCTATTTTAAGATCTTTTTTTTGGATTTGAGCTGTTAGGTAAAATAGCTTTTTTTTTATAGCAGAGACTGGCAAACGAGCAGATGACCCACCTGGTGGTAACTGGTAAATAATCTCTACCGCCCGTAGACACCCGAGACTCAAAAAGAATAATGGGTGCGTTGCCAACCTAAAAGGATGGAATAGAATGGGAGGGAAAAAGGATTGGGAAGGGGAGGGGGAATTGGGCTACCGGAAATCTCACTCACCGAACGAAACGCGACAGCAAGCTGCCACTTTACGTCGGTTTTCTGTGAGATAGTGGTATCAAACCGGTCGAGCCGGCCCATTCGTGCTGAAGACGTAATTGTCTTCAGCGTGGCTCTACCACTCAAGCTTTTACAGCTTCCAACACTATCATGTGACTATTACCGAGTAATTATAATGAAATTATTGTAGGTACATTTTTGTTTTCCGCAATAAAAAATTCAAATTGCGAGAGTTAAATCTTTATCCATTACCGAATCACGGCAAGGTTACTCAAATCTCGCGAACGTGCCTTCAATTACATTTTCAGGCAACAAATTAAAACAACGAAATAGTAATATCTTTCGTGACTTATATGCTACAATGGTAATCGTTTACGTTCAATCGAATTTTTATATCCAATTAAAACGCTATACCGTGTGAAATTGTTACTAAATGTGTTATAGATACCTGAGGTCGTTTGCAAAACAATGCATTTTGTACTTTATTACACAACTTTAGAACTTATAATATATTAACACATGGTAAATAACATTGTTGCCGATAATTTAACGTTATTTTATGGACAAAAACCAGCCAAGTGCGAGTCGGACTCGCGCACCAAAGGTTTCGTACAAACCTAGGCAGGTATATAATGAACTTCGCAATTTTTCCTTTATCTGTGCTATAAGACGTTGCTTCGTACCAAATTTCAAGATTCTGAGTTTATGAAAAGTACCCTATAGGTTTTGATTCCCTTGCGAGTGTCGAAATTTTGCGGCATAAACGGCTGCATATTTTGTTTGCGTTGGCTTAGAAGTTTGATTTTTTCACAGCCCCAAGTGACAGTAGACCTGAGTGTTTGATATGAATTACAGCTTAAAACTCCATGCGTTCCTGAGAAAAAAAGTCGTGACAGACGGACAATAAAGTAATCCTATAAGGGTTTTTTTATAGCAGAGACTGGCAAACGAGCAGATGGGTCACCTGATGGTAAGTGATCTCCATCGCCCATAGACACCCAAGACACAAAAATAATCATGGGTGCGTTGCCTACCTAAAAAGATGGAATGAAAGGCGAAGGAAATAGATTGGAAAGGGAGGAGGAGGGGGATTGGGCTAATGGTAATCTCACTCACTGAACGAAACACGACAGCAAGTTGCCACTTTATGGCGGTTTTATGTGAGACAGTGGTATCAAACCGGTCGAGCCGGCCCATTCGTGCTGTAGACGTTACTGTCTACAGCGTGGCTCTACCACTCAAGCTCTTGAAGTACGGAACTCTAAAAACAAGAGAAACATGATTGTGTCAATATGATTGCGGATGTACTATGATGGCCGGTGCCGTATGGTGATTGGTAATAAACAGCCGATGGCGAGGTCATTTCTTCACCTCTCTATAAATGTCGAATATTCGCTACTCATTATAAATGATTATAGGCTAAAAAGATCGAGATTTCTTCTGCACCTACTTCGAAAAGGAGGTTCTGAATTCATCTGTATTTATTATTGTACATATTTATTTTTATATACACCTTTAACTTCGAGACCCGTGGACCGATTTTCATGAGTCCTTTTTTGTGTTCTTGTTTGAGTTAAGAGATCCCATATGTATGTTTTAAAAGCTTTAAATTAAATTTTTAAGGTTTATTAAGCTCTATTTTTTATATTTTAATGTATATGGCTTATTTATAATGTAATTCCTACTTTTAGATTGTTCTCCAAGTATTAAACTAAAAACTTTTTATAACAATATTTTTTAAGGCCAGTGAGAAAGCCAACAGCTAGATTGTTATTAAATTATGCAAATTATTTCCACACATCTTACGCACATACTAAAAAGGATAATCGTCAATCTCTTCAAGGTTTGCGCATTCATCTGGGACATACATATGAACGCTCAACGTACGCACTATCTAAGATCTGACCTATTTAAAATAATTAGTATTGAAATCCATCGCAAGTCTCACCTTACGTACTCACCTTGTAAGCAGTTAATTTGTTAATTTGCATACTAAACATCGCTATTGCAACACTTACAATTGATATTTAAACCCAGGCGGACTTTGTTTTATATGTAAGGATACGGTTAGTCATAGTTTTAAGTGCGTTAATAATAATCAATTAATGCTTGTTGATGTCACGATTCCGCATGGTGAGAACCTTGTGAAAGCCGAAAAAGACAAAATGTCCAAATATTTAGACCTTGCACATGAGTTTACTCGCATGTGTGATGTGGATTCAACAATAATTGTTCCGATAGTCATTTCTGCCCATGGTTTAATACCACTGAGCCTCGACCAACACCTCAAGAGGCTCTCGGTTGGTGTTTGGGTCAATAGCCAAATGCAGAAGGCAGTATTACTGGATACGGCACGAATTTTGAGGAGGTTCCTCACTCTGGGGTCCTAACCGCCGGTGGCTTGGGTCCCGAGCCTCGCCATCGGAGGGGAATATTTTTATATTTTTAAATGTATTTATTTTTATAGCATATATTTAAAAATGTAGAAAAAACTTTTAAAAATAAAGAGTACTGAACATCAAACAAGTTTAAAAACCCAAAAGCTAACCACAGTGGCGCAGCGACTCAAACTGGGTCTTGGTCTTCGATACAAGAAGTCACCACTGTTCCTTATTATTACTCGATTTCTCCGGCAAATGCAGATATAGGCCAATATAGGCCGTAACTCCGATGTCGTATACATGGTGTTAAAACCCGCTATAGTGACCCACACTCCTTCTGGTTCTCTCGAGGGGCTTGTCTCTCGAGTCTCGACTTGTCTCTCCACATGACTTGATGGTTGATTGGAGTGGTTTGTGGAATATATCCTTGTGTCTGCATCGATCATCCGCCTGTCTTGTCACAGCCCCTCGATCTGCTTCTGTCCTCTTCAGTCTGTGAAGACCGATTTTCTTCTTCTTGTGTTTGATAGAGCTTTCTCCAAGGCCTTTCTTGAACCGTTCCCATATAAACTTGTTAAGATGTGATGGGGTTTTGAAGTAGCTTTTGGAGTATTATTACCAATGGACCTCCACAAATATATTATTCGCGAATAGCTCACACCTACGTAGGCGGATATATTACCCATATTGGCAACACTCATTTAAATAACGCCTATATTTCCTTTTACAGAGAACAGTTTTAAATTATGATAGAATCGTTAATATTTTAATAATTCTTTCTTAAAATCTATTCGGAAAAACACATACGGGTTCCCCGGGGTTGGAATTTGTAGCATAGGCTCGCCCTCTATTATGTAAAGGTGTTTTAGTTCGTCTCTGCCTACCCTTTATGTCCCTATATATATGGGACATAAGGGGTAGGCAGAGACGAACTGTAATACATATATATGTATTACATAACAGTCCATATTAACACAATTTACTACTAAGGCGTAGTTACCTCTGTTTCTCTCAAATTTCAGAATCTAGTTGCAACTTGCAACGCGGATAATAATTTTGTCATTATCCGCGTTACTAACCGGCGGAGGCGAAACTTAACGTAAGAAGCGGTTAAAGTTTAGAAGCGTTTGACCATTCGGGCGTTATTATCCGATTATACCTTAAGTTTCAAGTTGGTGTCTCTGTCAACGGATAGAGGCACTAATTAGAGTTCATAATGAAAGGCCAACAACTTCTCTTGACAAACTGTCTGCAATGGGATCGCTTAAAAGTACTGCTCTTTATTTGAGGTATAGGACTCAAAACACTCTAGCTAAAAAGACGAGTATCCAGAGCCCATAAAAAAAACTTTTATCATGCCTACTAGCTGAAAGTTGGAAGTTGAGACGCGCTATCACGGTGGTCGGGCTCGCCGGCCGCTATAGGTGATAAATAAGTGTTTATCTGGAACGATCGACACGCCGCCCCCGCACCCCCTCTCTCCTCTCCTCCACACCCGCGCCCAGGCCCCAGCCTCGTGAGAACATCACAAACACTTGTTACTAGATACGGCCACGCTAATTGTAAAAAAAGTGTCGTAGTTTTGGGTGATATCTTTATATCCTTATTTGTATGAGAAGAGTTGTTAAAAAAACTGTTGCATTATTCGATTTTAGACCCTGCTTTAAGCTACAAATTGGATTAGGCTTTCGGATTAGGCCAGTAATTAACTGGAAAGAAAAGACTAATACTAAATTAGATTGAAGTCTTCTAAATACTCGTACGACACAAGGTTTTACACAAACGTAATGACAATCCATAGGAATATCCATAACAATGTATAAAAATAGCGTCTAATAGGCCATATATTTTAATATCATCGCTACCAATAGTCGGGTAAAAGAAATAAGAATCGAGAATTAATCTTGGACACACTACGTCCAACTAATATAAACTAAAAGCTGTTAAACTATGTATGAACTTTGAACGCGCAAAAATCTGGAACTAATTAATCGATTTTGGGAATAATTTCACTATTAGAAAACTATCCCCAATATAGAGGTATAGTCTACTTACATACATACATAAGCTCACGCCTATATCCCCGAAGGGGTAGGCAAAGGCGCAAAAGCGAACTAGAACACCCACATTTCACCGAGCTTAGTTCCGTCCCAGATGTGATAGAGGGCGAGCCTATCGCCATATCGGGCACGAATTCCAGACTCCGGGCTGATATGGAAAAATCCAATATCACTTTGCCCGACCCGGGGATCGAATACAACCACGCCACCGAGGCAGGCATATAGTCTACTTACCCCGGAAAAAGGCTTTTACCTATCACGGGAGCTCTGCCGTGAGCTAACTAGTCTATTATTACCTAAAACCTATATATTACCTTAAACATATAGAACACCACCTTATTCATTATGTTCTGTGCTAAACATAAACAGATGTATTCAAAACTTAATTATTTCATGGTAATGTAATATTAAATGTAGTAAATACGTGCAAAATACAAGTGACTTTCTAATAAGCTACAGTTATTAAGTTATTAACTATGTCATTAGGAGTAATCATGTGCAATTTAAAATCATTGCAACTATTTTTATTGCTCTTAATTTATGTGTTCAGAATGATGTGTAAAGGCTGTAATTTGTGTCTAGTATTGCAAATTCATTAGCAGATAAAAGAGTCTGTAATACGTAATGTATGACAGGAGTTGTCAAAATTTAATACTGAGGAATAAATATTTTATATGACCAATGAAATTGCTCTCTCATGTATAATGCCAGATAGTACTGAGATAATCACAAGTTACAAAACTTAACGGACCGCCTTCAAATCCGATCGTGACCAAATTTGTATCGGACCACCCTTGAAATAAGCTCTATCGAACACAAAAAGAATTTTGAAAATCGGTCCATATTTGGCGGAAATATCGCGTTATATAAAAAAAAATACTGACGAATTGAGGACCTTCTCATTTTTGGAAGTCGGTCGAAAATCTTCCTGCCCTCATGCCACCCCAATGTGAGGTCGGCACAACACACTTTTTAAGCATCATGCAGAAGGGATTCGGCTTATTTTTTACGACCCGCCGTATGTCTGACGTCAAACCTCTCTGGATAAATACATAGGAACTAAAAACCTATATAATTTATTTTTTTTGTATAACTATAAAACACGTACTCCAGATTAAGGTCTCTCAAGGTACTCTTAAACAAAAATTAATAATTTTCCTTTTTGAACTAGGTGGAAAGTTTCCACCTAGTTCAAAAAGGAAAATTATTAAAATTATTAATTTTGAAATAGTTTCTACTGGAAACTATTTCAAGTCCGAAAAAATAATAATTTAATAGCACCACAGCACTAAATTACCGTAAAAACAAAATTTGCTGGGGGGTTACCATCACCTCTTATAGCAATATATGATCTTATTTGTACCGATTCCCGTACAAAAAAAAACGTAGTAAGACTATAATAATACTGCTATAAGAGTTGGTGGTACCCCCCCTGTACGTGCATAATAGGGCTAATTAAAATGTATTCACTATGTATTAAATTGGTACCGGATGTAGCTATGTAGGGTTGTTAGCAAGACGATTATAGTTTATAGGTTGAGACCAAAGTTGAGACTTATAAATTAAGCTTTAAGTACTTTACGGTAGTCATTAATGTTAAAACAAGCTGGATAAGTACAGATAACATATATACTGTACCTACATATAACTTATATACATGTTCATATATATTTTTTTAAATAATTCATATTGGATTGGGCCGGGCACATATGTCGTATGTCGGACGAAAGGTGGGCAAAACGGACTACCGGGTGGCATCCAGACGTAACACAGCGTCGACGCGGCAGACCGAGAACGAGATGGCGGGACGAGCTCAACACGTTCCGTCCAAATTGGACCAATTTGGCACTGGATAGGGTGAAGTGGAAAAAATGGGGGGAGGCCTTTGCCCAGCAGTGGGACAGTAACGGCTGATAAAAAAAAACAAATAATTTGCACAATTTTATTATAATTAGACTTAGTTATTGTACCTATCTAATACTATCCTTATCTAAAACGTACTAGCTATAAGATTGCCGAATATTTAAATAAAATAAAAAGCTTTATTTAAAAGAACAATGACCAAATATATAACGCTTATCAATATAATGAGAATCAAATATAACGATAAATAGGCAAACGGGCAAAACAAAATGTCAGTAGACACATTAAAATATTTTTATCATATTATCACCTATTGTGTTGAGTTGAATAAATAAGAGGTATCTATGTATAAATATTAAGAAATAATAATACTTGCTCTGGTATTATTAATCCCGCCTGCAAGTGGATACGGGCCCCTTTACTAATGAGAGGGGTTAGGTATTAGTCTACACACATAATATAAGCTCACGCCTGTATCCCCGAAGGGGTAGGCAAAGGCACACTAGCGAACTAGAACACCCACATTTCGCCGCCGAGCTTAGTTCCGTCCCAGATGTGATAGGGGGCGAGCCTATCGCCATATCGGGCACAAATTCCAGACTCCGCGCTGATATGGAAAAATCCAATATCACTTTGCCCGACCCGGGGATCGAACTCGAGACCTCAGAACCGTAGTCGTACCGAAATACCACCACGCCACCGAGGCAGTCAGTATTAGTCTACAATGTAGACTCTATATTGAAAATCCACTTAGGGCGACTTGTACCACTATTACTAACCTACATTTAGTCCTAACTTCAAGTTAAATTGAAAATGAAATATATGAAGGGCATGTAATTCATTACATGTAATGTACTACATGCAATTACAGATAATAAATGATGACATTTAATTAATTACATGTAATGAATTACATGTCCTTCATATATTTCTATTTCAACTTAACTTGAGGTTAAGGCTAACTGTAGGTTAGTAATAGTGGTGCAAGTCGCCCTTAGGAATATTAAAGGATGCTCTTGAGGTGTGTTCATTATTAATTCTTGTTTATTTTATCGGACTGACTGCCTCGGTGGCGTGGTTGTATTTCGGTACGACTACTGTAATGAGGTCTCGGGTTCGATCCCCGGGTCAGGCAAAGTGATATTGGATTTTTCCATATCAGCCCGGAGACTGGAATTTGTGCCCGATATGGCGATAGGCTCGCCTCCTATCACATCTGGGACGGAACTAAGCTCGGCAAAATGTGGATGTAATAGTTGGCTAGTGCGCCACTGCCTACCCCTTCGGGGATACAGACGTGAGCTTATGTTATGTTATTTTACGGAACAGTGCTGCGCTACTTGACAAAGAAAATCGATATAAGATTTTTTAAAGGCAGAGCAAATGTCTACAGCACAATCGGTTTGAGGCCTCTGCTCCACAGAAAACCAATACACAGTGCAGGCTAGCTGTTGCCTTTCGTTCGGTAAGATTTATGCTGGCAAAAATCCACCTTCTCTTCCAATACCCATTCTACAGGCGGTGGGGACCACTTATCATCTGGTGACCCACCTGCTTGTTGCCATTCTCTGATATAATAGCTATATGAATATTCTCTCAAGATTTTACTGAATGAATTATTTAACCTATAAACACATACTATCATGTGATCCATCTGCTCGTTTGCCAGTTTTTGCTATAAAATAATAAATAATAATAAATACACCCAATAGTCACACATATATGTAGTCCTGACCCCATACTAAGATCGAGTCTTGTATCGTGGTAATCAGGAACTACGAGAGACTTTCGGTCTCACAACACCCAGACCCGAAATAAATATCTGTGGGCCACACAGACATTTGTCTCGGTGCGGGAATCGAACCCGCGACCTCACGTTTCACTGCTAGCTACTCGCCCGCTGCGCCACGGAGGCTGTCTCGGAGGAGGAGGAAGAATATGAATATTCTTTCAAGATTGCACTAAACCATGTTTATTTAAATCATGTGGCAGCCCTGTGATGGTGCCGGGCTTGACAAAGGGAGTCAATTTTAACGTATCTGGCAATCGGTCGTGACTCATCCATCTGTGGCGACTGGCGATTATCTGGCAACAATATGGCGGACTGACTCGTGAGATTTGGTGTCCTCATAAACAATTAGATGTAGATTGTGTGTATTGGGAATTGTATTGAGATAATCACCGTATCTTCGGATTGTTTGTTGTGTGGAGCATGCTTTGATAATATGGGCCTTACTTAAAACAGCATTTTAGCTGAGCAAATGGTTACGAATAACCTGTCACTTTTTTCCTTGCGTTACATTGTTTAAAAATGAAAGGGACAACCTATGGTATAAAGATAAGCGGCGCTCAAATATTTTTATAAGTAAGGGCTTATATGTGTACTAAGGGAGCTTATTAAAAATGTACGTATATCGAGTTTGATACGATTCAGGGTCTATTCTATAAAACGTTATCGGATGAACGATATCCGACCGATACTCTACCGCACAGACTAAGGCTGAGATTTATAGAGCGAACTTCGACTAAGTCTAAGTCAAAGAAACAAACTCAGTGAGGATTTTGACTTAGTCCGAGTAATTTTTTACAAGAAAATCATTGCTTAGTCTGTCTGTCAGTCTGTTTTTCTCATAAAAAATGACTCAGACTGAGTCAAAGTTCGATTTAACAATTCCAAATCCTTACTGAGTTTGTTACTTGGACTTAGACTTAGTCAATGTTTGCTCTATAGATCTCAGCCTAATATAGATGCACATGGATCAAATAAATGTCAAACACCGAAGAGTGGGCTGTCAAACGGTTTACAGCATAGCGTTCTCCGAAACGTAACTTATAGCACCGATATCGGTCGGACACGTGAGCCACATAGAATAGCAAAACGTTCGAAAAGAAGTCCGCAACTGTGGATTTCGTTTTACAAACTAGGCCCCTAGATTCTAGAGTTGGGCCTCTGAATCCAAGAATGTTATGTTACAGCAAGCTAGAAGCCAATCTACAAGTACTTTCTTCTCTACTTTCCATCCAAGGGTAATCGCATGACCTTACAAGATGTCATCCTATACGTCTTGTAACTCAATATTTCGATCTAAATATCATATTCATACATTTACTATAAATAGCAATAATAAAAGCGGGTTATGTTAAACTAGATAGTTGAAGGTTGTCTCTTTTAAATTCTGACTTAATTTCGACTAGTTTTTACCAGTTTTATTTCTATTCAAAGTATAACCAAGTTCCCTAAATGATCACCTAGGTACATCATTGCTGTGGATAGTTGAAATGACAGAGTTTTAATTTATTTATTTATTTCGGGTTCGATCCCCGCACCGAGACAAATGTTCGTGTGATCCAAAGATATTTGTTTCGGGTCTGGGTGTTGTGAGACAGAAAGTCTCTCGTATTTCCTGATTCCCACGACACAAGACTCGATCCTAGTGTGGGGTGAGGACTACGTATGTGACTGTTGGGTGTTATTTATTTTATTTTATATTTATATTATAGCTCAGTAGCGACAGTAGCTTCATTATCCGTTTTCTCCTCCGACTCCTCTAAGGCTGAGATCTATAGAGCGAACTTCGACTAAATCTGAGTCAATGAAACGAACTCAGTGAGGACATCTAATTTTTAAATCGAACTTTGACTTAGTCCGAGACATTTTTTACAAGATTTTCATGTTCTCTACAGATCTCAGACATAAAAGTACACTTTAATATGGGATTATAAGAAGTATAATCAGAGACGATATAAATATTGGATTCTAAGACTGATGCAAAGAGGATTTGACTCAGTCTTTAATAAGACCACTAAACTAAAGCGGCTTCAGGATGTATAGTAGTTTAATCGCAGAATAGATGTCAAGCAGGTAATTAACCTGTACATGAATTCTGCCCATATTCTCAATTTTTCATTCAAAATGTTCTCATTACTTTAACAACTAACGCCTCGGTGGCGTGGTGGTATTTCGGTACGACTACGGTTCTGAGGTCTCGGATTCGATCCCCAGTGATATTGGATTTTTCCATATCAGCCTGGAGTCTGGAATTTGTGCCCGATATGGCGATAGGCTCGCCCCCTATCACATCTGGGACTGAACTAAGCTCTGCGAAATGTGGGTGTTCTAGTTTACTAGTGCACCTCTGCCTACTCCTTCGGGGATACAGCCGTGAGCTTATGTAATGTCATGTTTAACTATTCGATCGACATATTAAGTATCGATGTTACACTCATGTTTTTTAACGTATTAGTTGTTTAGTAGAGTGACTTTAATGTTATCCTTGACCTTATATTGGCTGGCTTCAATGTTTAGTTCGTTAGAGAATCCGTATAATAATTAAATCGTCTTTTGTTTGTGTGTAAATTATTTAAAGGCCACGATCATTTTATACGATGACAACTTTAATTGCTGTCCAATTTGAATATTTATTAGGTACATACCTAATAATCAGACCCGCGATACTAGATTAATATTGGGGTATTGCTCTGGTTTACTCATAAAAAATATTAATTCGGTCAAATATACTAAAGCCAAATCATTTCTCATCAAATTAATACATTAAAATATATTTGTTAGATATAAACAACCTATCTGTTCGAAATATGTTGTATCAAACCAAACATTTATCCCCCAGATGTTGACGACGTCAGCTGGTCGTAAAAACTAATCCGAATCATTTCTACAACATGCTTGCTGCGCCGACCATACTGGAATGGGATAAACGCAGATGGAAGATATATCAAACAGCACCCCTAGTACAAGTTAATGCTTCTCGAAAACTATGATAGTTATCGTTAAAATTCCATACATTTGACTTGTAGCGCCGCTTGCGGAAACTACAATGAACTAAATAAATGTATAGAGATTTAAAGATAACTATCACAGTTTTTGAGAAGCATTATCTCGTACTAGTGGTACAGAAATATACTTTTATATTTTATAAAAAAATGTATTAACTATGAAGATCTGTATCACCGTCTCATCAAACATAAATCATGCGGCTTCTTCAAATGACGTAACTTTTCAGTGAAAGGATACCTTTACGAGGTCGTAAGGAATACTTAGTAATGCCCAAAACACGAAGCCTCTTGCACAAGTCTTTGTTCAACCCGACTTGAAGATAGGTACTTAGATAAAATCGCAGAGATCGGCAAAACAATTAACTTGACGTGAAAATAGATTGCAGTTACAAAATGTTTATTTTTGTGAACATTTTTCATACGAGTTTCACTTTTAACCTAAATGAAAGTAATATTAATCCACTTAGCAACTTTGTGAAACTGGAATAGGTAGGTACATTTACCAATTAATTATTTTGGCCTAGTAAAGTAATAAATTGATTGATTTATATTTTGATGAGTGTTTTGATGTTACTGTGCCCAATTTGAGTCATGAGGAAGTTTTTAATTAGACTGGTTAATTTGTTGATGTCTAGATATAATTGTCGATGTAATAAACAATTTTCTACGTATAACATTCGTGACAGTAGGGTATTCGATTTCGACTACGATTCAGTTTCGTTTATCGACCGACTTCCAAAAAGGAGGAGGTTCTCAATTCGTCTGTATTTTTTTTATGTACATACATATGTTACGCGATATCTCCTCCAAATATAGACCGATTTTCAAAATTCTTGTTTTGTAAATTCTGTTTGATAGAGCTCATTTCAAAGGTGGTCCAATATAAATTTGGTCACGATCGTGACCATTTGAAGACGGTCTGTTAAGTTTTTAAACTTGTGATTATAGACTTCAATTCCACCAAAATCGAGTTAAAAAGTGCGCTAGTGTCGCATTCGATTTGAAAACTTATCACTGAGGGTTTATAAAGAGTATTTTAAGTCAATAAATGAAACCGAATCGAGTTCAAAGTCGAATCGAATGTCAAATAGGAGGGCAGGGGGGTGACTCCTGACGCTCGATTCGATTGTGATTTCGATTTGGTTTGATTTATTGACTTAAAATTCCACCGAAATCGACTTTTACAGTGCGTTTATGTAGTACAATATTCTAGAACTTGGCATTTGGTAGTTTTTAACGTGACATTAATGCACTTTTTAACTCGATTTCGGTGGATTTTTAAGTCAATAAATGGAATCGAATCGAATTCAAGTTCGAATCGAACGTCAGGAGTCACCCCCCAGGTCTGGGGTAGGTAGCTTCGATACTACTTTTATAGGTGTTCCTTGAAGTAACTTGAATAAACATTTTATTTCACGCGCCTTGGGTTTTTCATACCTACCTACTTTTTACCCTCGACATACATAAGCATCTAGTGTAGCACTGCAGCTGCGTCCTGCACCGCTATAAAACCATAAAATACCATAAGACTCGGTACCTAAAATCTTTTTTGCTGTTGGATTTTTGAATGAGATTTTCCAGAACCAAATGGCTCCTCCCTTTTCTATTCATTCATTTAATTTTTTTAATGCCTTCGTGGCGCAGCGGGCGAGTTGTCGCCTATGAAGCGAGGGGCCACAGGTTGGATCCCCGCATCGAGACAAATGTTTGTGTGGCCCACAAATATTCGTTTCGGATTTGGATGTTGTGAGATCAAGTCTCTCGTAGTTCTTGATACCCACGATACAAGACTCGTATCTTAGTGTGGGGTCAGGACTATGTGAGTGACTGTCGGGTGTATTTATTTAATATTTGCTGCTCGGCGGTTCGCGGATAACTAATAACTACCGTCCCGAGGTCTTGGGTTCGATCCTCGTGTCGAGCAAAGTTATATTGTTTTTTTCTATTCAGAATCAGCCCAGAGTCCGAAATTTGTGCCCGAAATGTCGATAGGCTCACATCTGGAACGGGAATTATCTCGGCGAAATTTGGGGTTCTAGTTTTCTAGGTTGTCTAGGTCGTTCTAGTTGTCTAGATAGCCTCTGCCTACCCTTCCGGAGATATGTATGGATAAGCTCATAATACTATGTTGTTGTTACTTAATCTTTCTTTCTACTTGTCCTTATCCCACTTTAATGTGGGGTCGGCGCAACACTTTTTCAAGCATGATGCAGATAGGATTTGGCTTAGTTTTCACGACCGGCCGCCTGCCTGACGTCAACCCCCTCTGAGGGGGATCCGCCCGGGAGTGGATAGTCCCGGGCAAATTAAATTAGAAAATTTGCTTTGCTCGACCTCGGAATCGAACCCAGGACCTCCCGGTCCACAGACTACACATGCTGCCACTAACATAGGTTGTTACTAAAATAAGAAAAAATATTGAGACATCGTAAAAAAATATAAACATCCGTATTCTCCGAGGGTCTATTTCATTGGCCTAGACCGATGTCTGTGGCCTAGACCAAACCATTTGACAAAATAAAGACAATCGAATCGATATCGATATTGAATCGCGTTCAGAGCTCACATGTTGCTTTACGACGCAATGGGGACAATGGAACAGTAATTATTGCCCATAGTCGTGGGCGTGCAATGGAGGACCTCTACTTCTGGAGCTATCTTACCATCTAAACTCACTAATAAGACGGTGATTCTGCATCCTCAACTAAAACTTTTTAAAGATAACTGTCTGTCCATACGTATGTTACAGTGATATTCGCCCGACTTCAAAAAAGAAGAAGGTCCTCAATTCGTCTGTATTTTCGACCGACTTCCAAAAAGAGGAGCTCCTCAATTCGTCTGTATTTTTTTTTATGTATGTTACGCGATATCTCCGCCAAATGTAGACCGATTTTCAATATTCTTTTTGTGTTCGAAAGAGCTTGTTTCAAGGGTGGTCCCATATAAATTTGTTTACTATCGGATTTGTAGTCGGTCCGTTAAGTTTTTAAACTTGTGACTATTTTATGTATGTTACGCGATATCTCCGCCAAATGTGGACATATTTTTAAGATTATTTTTGTTCGATAGAGCATAAGCTCTTCCACATGGGACCTTGAATAATCCAAGGATGGTCCCATATAAATTTGGTCACATGTTTTGAAGTCAATCCGATAAGTTTTTATTTGTTTCTACAGCACTTCTTACCTATTGTTCCTAAGCTTTGTCGATTGTCTTTTTTCACCTGCACTTATTCCACCACAGTGTAGGGTCAACGCAACGCTTGCGTGTGTGCGTGTTGCAGAAAGGCCTCGGCTTAGTTTTTTTCAGACCGGTTACCTTCCTGACGTTAACCCCTCTGAGAGAACCAGTCCCGGGAAAATTGTTAGAAAACCGCCCACCCGACCAGGGATGCGAATCCCGGACCTCCATCGGGAGCAGGACCGTCTTAGGCACACAAGAATTGGGTGGGCCCCTCAGAGAGTAAAAATAATCGATCGTGTAACAGAATAGAAGTACTAATCAGCCTTTCCACCGACACCGGACATCGTAGGTCCTGATGGTAAAGGCAGTATTGACGGGGAGTGAATCGTCCACGCTGTCCTTTCAACCGTCATAATACCTATTACCTACACTTCCACTAGGCCAAGGAGGCGAAATACAGTCTTATACCTAATCCGGCTATCAGTTCAATAGAATATATCGTAACGAGTCATAATACTACTAAACAGAAGGACCGTAATAACGGTGTCGCGCCGGGGCAGTTCCGGTTGTAATCTGTGGAGCTTTGCTTACTCGAGCCTCGGGGCTGCACTGTCCATTCACCTACCATGCCATTACAGCCTAGACCCAGTTCAAGTCACTCCGGATTTCTGAAATGGTGATCAAATACCATTGACCTAGCATTGGTTTTCACGCTGTTGTCAAAACACTTCAAAAAGCGTTTGACCGGTGACCACATTTCTAATGTCAACTCACGGACGTCAAAAAAAGATGGACGGATGAGCCGAAAACCCTGCTTCACTTACAATGTTCTTAGCGCACCTTCCTTTCTTATTTTTATGTCCGTGTGCCAACTATACCTACTCAATTTTGACATGATATTAAATTGGATAGATTTGTTAAAATTTGGCATTGATCAGGCTTTGAGCAACCTAGCCCAGTCGTTTATGAAACAACCATCATATTGAAGATACTCAAGTAGGTACTCAATTTATCTAAAAATAAAAACAAAATTAACTCTCAAACATGGATAGAAACCTATCCATTATTCCGTAAAATCCACTTGGCTGTTCAAAAACTCGTCTTGTTAGTTCTAAAATCACTTCGAGTGCGCAACGTTCAATTTGTTCCGGTGTTAAAACGAAAACCAGAAATGTTCTCAGTGTCCAAGTGTTAAACACATGTGACTTTAATCGTTAGATAACTGCTAATTGAGTGCCTGTAGCGGGGTGCTTAGTGGAAATATTTTGTCCGCTTTCTACATTAGGCAATGTACAAAATAGTCGATCAAAGCTTTGTCGTATCTATCACAGCTATTTTAGCTGGTTTTTATTACTGGCAAAACCAATAGCCGTATAGCTGCACTTTTCAGTTCAGATTCCGTATATGGAGAATCGAGGACGTCGGAGGCTGTTTTAAGTGGGTATCCGTCCTCAACACTATTTTACGATCAACGTTATAGAAACTAAATCTTAAATTGTTAGGTGCCAAATTCATCTACTCAAGTAACGGAATTTTATAGGTACCTATTTTAATAGACATTTAATACAGGTATTAAATTTTGATGTAGGTACTTTTTGTTACACAATTTCCACCCAGTAATCCCCGTTTTATTGTAACAAGTAAAGCTTTTTTGCCGTCCTTTTAATTCTACCGGAACACCTCACAAAAAGCTTACACTGAAACTTTTTAACTCGGTTTAATTTTGTCTTGTATTTGTGGGTGTAAGTATCTAGAGTAATAATACTTACTGTAGGTACCGATGATAATCAATAATCACAGTATTTAAATTAATGCTTGGTTTTCCGTAATATGTAAATAATTTAATTCCAGAGCTTTTTGAATGAATATCAATACAATTATATCAAAACAGTTCAACACTTACCTTTCTTCAAACACCAGGAAAAAATATTCACAACAATTGCGTTCACTTATTCGCCCAAAACACTTGTCACAGACAAAATCAGTTCGATTCACTTCAATGTCCGTTTATTTTTCGAGATATTTTTCTTCGACGATAAGACCGGACGGTTCACTGTTATTTTGAACCGGCGTCTCGTTCGCAACGAAGCACCGCGTGCATTTCAATGGATGAAAGTGTAAACCGTGGTTTTTGTATAGCGTCTGCTCGCTCACACTCGCACGTCTGAATAGGATAGCACTAGCCAACAGTCAAGTTTTGACTTCGAGTGGAGCGGCGACTTCGCCCACATTTTATTGTTATTCTAATTCTCCGCATCTTGAGACCCCTTACAGAGTTACGGTTCACAAAATGTCCAAAATATGGCCATTGGCTAGTTTTCTCCCATTGAAATATAAACACTTCGGGTGACTGGGTTAATGGAGATAAATAAAATACAAAATGTGGATATTTATTTTTATTTTTTTCCCACAGGTGGCAAGAACCAGAGTAGCGAGCACAACCTAACAATTTATGAAAATGGTAACTATTTTCAGGGATAATCACTACTAAACGAACTAAATAGAATTTTAGTCTTAATTCATATTAAAATACATACCTAGCAGTAAGAGTATCCATTACAATATATTGTATTTATGTAATCCCTCTAGTTGTTAGATTCGTGAGCGACTTTTTTCTGTGCTGTAAATATTAAGACCAAGATGACAAGATGTGTAATTCCCTGCGATGCTCCTACCCCGGCTTAGTAAGATATTTTTAATCTCTAATGAATTTAAGAAATTTCAAAATAAATGATATAATTTGATATGAAATGTGAACAAATTAGCATGTAACCAAGGCTAATAGATAGCGATCGGTTCCAAGCAGACTTGCCATTGACGAGAGAGCAATTGGGTACTCGACTAGTTTTTAAAAATAATAATTTTATATGGAATTTACGTCGTCTAAAATATAAAACAAAGAAATATTGAAATATTGCCAAGAATAAAAAAGGTATATACCTATATAAGCCTTTGACATTTGGTGTAACCGTCAAACTGCGGGAAAGAGAAGTATCAGTATAATCACGTCACGCCAAACGGTACGCGCGTCGACAAGCAAGATATCTGAAATACACCCCCACTCCAGAATTTAAAATATCAATTACTGCCCCATTTTTCAACCAATTTCGATGCAGTTTTTACAGAAGGGTCTCTTTTTTGTTTTATTTGCTATCACGTATAAATATGTGTATATATCCAAACATAATCAAGTACCCAATTCGAAAATTTCTGATTTCTGACTACATGAAGTTTGTAAACGTGTGCTGAATTGCTACGTGTCCGTACAGAAATTTATAGAAAAAATGTGTCGCTCTCGCATCAATACAAACAAAATATTTCATGACAAAACAAACGTTTGGTTATTCGCTGATTGTAAAAGACGCTAATATTGAAATACCGATATATGAACGACGAAAAGCTCATTAGCCACTTACAAGACGACGTGGCTTACAAGTGAAATGTTCAACGGGGGCTCTCGTACCCTTTGGAACCACTTGTGTCGTATAGGCACTGCCGTTCCTTCGGCGTCAATAAATATACATTTATTGTGTTGAGACAAGATGGTTCAAAGGACCTATGTGTCGCGACATCAATAATCGAAATATACTATAACGTTATGTGTTATGTCGTTATTAACGTTGCGACAGTCTCAGGTTCGCCCGCGACGGCCCGGTGTTCGCAGCCCTGGTGTTGCCTCCCCCTTCACAATGGTACCGCCGCAGATTTCGATGTTTTCTAACAAGTATTGTTACAAAACGATTTTCATCCATAGATGTTTTGGACAACGATCAAGCGCTTAGGCACATTACATTACGATTGATCACCATCAAACATAACATTATATGCAACTTGAATCTAGGTTTCTTTTTTTTTGGATTTTCTAACTTTTTTATCGAGGTATCGTTTAGCAAATATCATTAATGCAATAAGTACAATATAATATGAACTTATGACAGAAAAAAAGATGATAAGATTATGTGACACAAAAATGAACGTGAATTAGTTGAACAAGTTTAAAATACCCAACCGCACTAGTGATGTAACTTTAGATAAATGGTACATAATATTGATTCCAGCATCTGAAATATCGCAACGGGTAAACTGATGGTGTCGTCTACTTACAAAAAAAGATCATCTACAAACACTTCAGATAACGAAATCAATAACAAAATTCGCGAACATATAATAATACAGTTTAAAAACAACTGAAAATTACTATACATTAATTTCACAATATACTAAATATATATACAATGATAGCCTTTTCTGGTGTAAAGTTCTGAGTAATATTTTTTTGGCTTTTTCTTTTTCAGTTATTACAAACAGAAGTAAATCACACTACATAAAAATAAATATATAAAACACGACACATAAAGTAGCAAAGTTTTGCATGAATATTAAATTTTATGATATCGTAACTAGACAAGGCTTTCACATGAAATAAATATATCCGCGGCGGCACGCACCGGCTCGACCGAGAACTGTCCAGAGACAGCGATCCGAGCTTCCGGCCGATCCGGCGCTCTACCGCCGCGGTCAAATTATAACAAAATATGACATACACTTCTTACGTTTTACATGAACTATAATAACAGTTACGCCTACAAGAACTGTTACAATCCACATTCGGAGGTGTAAATTATGTTACAATCGACACTCCCGACACTCGCGACACTTGCCGAGCGCCTCCTTTACACTATATAAAGCGGCCACTCAATAAAATCGCCGCGTGTAAAACTTACTACAACATGGGGCCGACGCGACTGTCGACTGTGCCGAGTCTCGACTCGGTACAGACTCGATGTAGACTCTCTACAGATTAGATATCGACTCGATATACTCGATGTAGACTCGCTAGAGACTCGACACCGACCCGCCGCCGGCCCCGAGCGCGAGCACTTCTGGCGCTCTAAGTCATTACTAACGTATCAACAGAAAACAGAACAATTCGCCATATAGAATTTAAAATGAATTTAGATTGCCAAAACGTAAACGAAAAATACTAACAAAAAATACCTGTTCTACCTACACTTTAACAAATTATTAAACGATTCGGGACGATATTATTGTAAGAATTATATTAAAATCGTCCTATTGTGCTCGGGATGGAATGCTGTCGCCCTCTCACTTGTGGTGCGATGGGACACAAGTGGCGTGTCCAATACAACGGGATATGTTTTTGAAAAAATATATTTTTATAACAAATGTATAGTGTGGTGAATTTTCAATTCATATTGGGAAAAATTATAACAATTGTACATTAACAATACATATTACATATTAATACATATAATCGAAACAATGGACGAGAGCATTCCATCGAGCATGCCTACATCAATATGAAATCTCTACAAGGAAAATATTGAACTAAAATTACGTTACATTATAAACTCTCCACTCGATATCTACAATCATAAGATATGTCAGCACATGTAACAATTCTCTCCGGTAGCTCACTTCATTCCTTCTGGAGAATGTAACGTTTTATAAGGCTTCGCTAATTAATCCTATCATTATTATTGCTAATCTATCACGCTGACGTCGCTCGAGAGCGCGGTCGGGGCTCGAGCTCGCGGCGGCGGCGAGGGACTCCGCGCGACACCAGCGCCACACTAGCGCCACACCAGCGCCACACTAGCGCGTCAGCGGGCGGTCCAGTGCCAGCGCGCAGCACGGCAGGAACCGCGCGTGCGGGTGCGTGCAGGCGGGCGCGCACCGCAGCGCCGCGCTGTGCCGCCGCTTGCGGTCCGCGCGCGACTCGCCCACCTCGCCCGCGCCCGCCTCGTCCGGCGGCTCGCCGTCCGCCAGCCGCGCGTGCGCCGCGCTGATGTCCGACAGCAGCTCCTCCCACTCGCCGGCGAGGTCGGGCGGCGCGGGCGGGGGCGGCGGCGCGGCGGCGGCGGGCGGCGCGGCGCACGCGCGGCACACGGACGCGGCGCCCCACACGGGGTCGGCGCCGGCGCGCATCTTCTTGGCGGCGCGGCCGCACTCCTCGCAGGGCCAGGCGGCGGCGGGCGGCCGCTCGGTCTGCACGCCGGCGTCGCTCTGCCGCACCGGGAAGCGGAGCCGCAGGCCGGAGTCCTCGAGGTCGGGGCAGCGCTGCGCGGGCGTCAGGTTGAGTCGCCCGTAGTGGATGGTGCGCGCGGCGCGGTACTCGAGGTAGAGCTCGCCGGTGGCGCCGACGTAGACGCCGCCGCACGCGCTGCGCCGCTCCTCGACGGGGTCGAGGTCGCCGCGTATGTCGAACGTGTCGCCGTCCGCGTACCGCGCCGGCTCCGCGTCGGTCTCGCGCTTGATCGGCCGAAAGTGCGTGCGCGCCGACGTGAGCAGGTCTTCGCGCTCGTCGGTCTCGTCGGGTGGCGGCGGACGGGCGTCGAGGGTCGGCGGGGCGGGCGCGCGCGGTCTCCTGGGCGGCACTTCGACGAAGCCGCTGGTGTCGCGACTGTGGTTGATCGCGGTGAAGGAGCGCATCGTGCTCGCGACGGCGGCGAGCGCCTCGTATATGTCCTCGCCCTCGTACAGCGCGAAGGACTCGAGTTCGACGGGGACGGGCGGGACGGGCGCGAGGGGCGGGTCGGGGTCGGCGAGATTGAGCGGCCGGAAGCGGTCGGGGAGCGCGGACACGGCGCACGCGTCGGAGTCGGCGCGCGCGGGGGGCGCGGGGGGCGGCGGGGGACGGGGGGCGACGCTCGCACACTCCGATGGTTCCAGGATGCATTTCTCGACGGGCGCTTTGGCGAGCTGAAGATCGGAAGGGGAAGAGAGTAAATCGTGAAAGTCGATCGGCAAGTCCTGGTACTCATCGTCGGGGGTGTTCTGATCCTTCGCCCAGAGCGCCTCGATGCTGCGGTCGAACTTGGCCTCGAACTTGGCGTAGAGCTCCTCTTCGGTAGGCGTGAGTGCGCGCGGCTCGAGATCATCGGTGATGACCCACTCGGTGTCGAGGTCGAGCCCGTCGTCCCAATCCGGCACAGCGGTGTCGTCGACCTGCAGTTTGGCGCCGGTGTCTCGGATGTCGTCGGTGACGGTGTTCTCGCACGTGCCGTACCCCTCGTCCAGTGCTATCGCCCGGATGAACTCCTTCACGGGATCCTGATTCTCCATGTCCCAGACTCCCTCATAAGTGACCCACTCAGGCAGATTGTCCTTGCTCTCGAAGGACCTGCTGTAGCTGTTGCACCTCTTTCTGTTCCTCTTTTGTCCTTGGTAGGAGTTGCGTCGCTCCTTGCCGGTCGAAAGCTTCTTGTTCCTCTGGCTCCAGTCTTTAGACGGCGACAGTTCGCATTGCATTTTGACTTCGGGCTCTTCTTTCGTCTTGCGGCACCACAAGGGGGGTGGAAGATAGTACTGCAGAGGAGACTCTTGACCTTTCTTAAGAGCCGGAAATGCAGCGTAGTATCGTCGTACAGCCTCTGCTTGTTCGATAGAACACGTTGGCATACCTACTTGTGATGCACTCTCCTGATCCTCGAGTCTTGTGCACAGCTGGTCAACAATTTTATCAATATTTAGCTCCTGAAAATAATACAGTTTTATATAATAATTGAATTACAAATATCAATAAAAGTAAAGCAAGGAACAACAGAATACAAAACTTTGTGTAACATTGTTTCTAATAAAGTTAAATTGCATAGTTCTGATAATGCTCAATAACAAAAATATTTTTATTGTTATTGATATATCACAAAATAAACTACAAAAAAAGCAGCACGGTTTTTGCTTAAACATTCAAACTTCAATTATGCAATATATTTGTATCATAAACTTGTATTAATTAGATAACTAAAGCACTCTACTAATAAAAGAGGAAGGTCATATGTTCGCAAACTAAAAAGGAGGAAAACAATAAATCTATTCGGCAGTACCTACATGATGTAAAATAAACCACTGAGAGACCATGTAAATAATTTGTAATAATGGGCCTTACTTATAAAACAGTTTAACTAAGCAAATCATCAATATAACATACCCTAGATACACAGTTCTTTGCAAATATCCTCCTAAAAAGTGGTCTCAGGAATAAAACAAAGAAAAAGATCACAAGTTCTAATTAAAACAACACAAATATAACCCTATGCACGTGAAATAAAGTAGCTTTTTAAACAAAATGAGCAAGCGTTCTTAAATTTGAATTTTGAAATTTAGAATTCCATCGGCGTCAGACTATGCAAAACAAGTGCTTGAGCACTCCTTTGCTGTCCCATTTTCCGAGCGTCAACTGTGTTATCTAGGTAATTAATATATAGATGAAGCAAATGGTAAAAAATAGCCAGTCCCTTTTATTTTTAAACAATGTGACACAAGGAAAAAAGTGACCGGCTATTCTTAGCCATTTGCTCAGCTAAACTGTGTTTACAAGTAAGACCCATAAAGTCAACAATAAAACAAAGGAAGAATGCAGTACTCCTAATATAGAATGCAAACCAAAGGGGGACATCAAGACAAGTGCAACTGTCTTACAGGCAACATTTGTTTACGAGGAAATTCCACATCAACATGAGTAACAATTTAACCAACATTCAGGTGCTTTTACCTTGAGTTCACTGGTTTCCGTGAACATTCTGTTTAGGCCAAATGTTTTGACAATCATCCCGCAATCAACATTCATGTTGCCTATAAAATATATTTGAAAGTGGTACAAATGGTAAACCGACCTTCTTGCAAGGATTCTTATAATTGTTAAATGTCTTCATTTTTATTTTCCCCCTGTTACGTTCACTGTTCAGTGTTACCGAGCACTGCATTTCGTCTTGACGGAAAAAACAATCATTAGTTAAGTGCCCTATTGATTATTTGCTCACTAATAAGCCAGTGCACACACATCTAATGTTACTTTCCTAGCCATATCTGATTATCAAGTTATTAGTTAAAGAAAACATTAATGTTCTGACATTTTGTACCTCAACAACCATTTGTTAATTATGATGTTCATTATTTATAGTTGTAAGGTAATATGGTAGGTATAATATTGTTTAGAATGCTATTTTTTCGCATTTTCTTCCCTGTTGCCAACAATAAATCTAAACAAAACGGCTGTAATCAGGTGCCTGCAGACAGATAAACGCATTGTTTACACATAGCGTAGATAGCAGGTACGAGAGTAGAGTGGGGGAGGCCTCTGACGGCGCGGCGCAGACTTACCTTTGCGTGGCGTGTTGATATCAGATGGAGTGTGGAGTTTTTAGAAGTTCTCTCGACGTGGCAGGCCCGCAGGCAGTCGCCCGGCTCTCTCTCTTATGTTTACGCATGCTGCCCTTGATAGTGTCTGTCGGATGCGAACACCATCATCGTGCATAATAATCGTGAGTCCATTTTTCAATCGCCGTGGGCCGTGTGTTTCAATCGATCCTTTATACTTTCGCGTTACTAATACATTATTCCTTATTTCTTTGGCCTGTTCTTTGCTAGTGAGTCGATTATATGTCTAATGCACCGTTCGTCCTCTAATTATATTTTCGCAATCGCATTGTCACTAGCTAATAACGAATGACGCACTTCGTGCACCCCTTACTTCTGCAAAAAGTTAACGTTGTATTAGTACGATGATGCGCGTTGTTTTCATGCAAAGGTCATTGTGATTTTGCAAGCGCACAAAGAATTTCGTGTGTACCCATGCCCGCCCCGCCGTGCTAAATGGGTCGATGGCGCCAAAACGTCACTACGGCGAGGGTAAAGACACAGGGCTTTCAACGTGCCTCTGGCACGCCTACGCCACGCGCCACACACATTTTATCACTCAATCAACAAAGGAGAACCCGCGCATGTTAATATTTTACCGTCCTTTTACACTGAGTCATCTCGTAACGTCTATGATACGATGCAATTTCACAAGGCGACAGTATTACATGATGCACTTTCACTGAGGACGCGCAACGTACTTCCGTGTCGAGACATTAAAACAATTACAAATAACAAAACTACTCACCTGTAACAGTATTTACGGGGTTAGATTATCATGTTATATCAATACACACACACCCCACATGAAAAAAACATGGCAGCCGCAATGAGCGAGTGAGAGTCAAAAAATTATTTTATTTTGCGCAACTCCGTCAAAAGATCTGAATGACGTCTCGTTATTAACCAATGGCTGCGCTTCGATATTCAAAATCATCAAAGATGGCCGACTAAAAGTCTGTGATTACACTTTTCAGATCTTGTGATTCGTTAAAATATCTCAGTTGGCCAACATGTTTCAACCGTGTCGAAAGAATAACCTATCAACAAGTTTCTTTCGGAACTACAATAGACAATATTTCCCGCCATTTTAAAGCGCGAACATTCAAATTATATTTTTTTATCTGCCGACTGCCGGCTGCCGAGTAGTCTTTTTCTGTTTTGAGAATAGACAGTATGATTTCAGATAATTTCGATTCTTTTCGATTTTGTAGATTCTTGGCTTAATTTATATAAAAAAAGTATGTGAAACACTATAACTTGATGAATTCATAAACATAAAATTCTGATAGCAAAATACAATCTTTGTATTATGATACAAAGGGGGTTGACGTCAGGCAAGCAGCCGGTCGTAAAAACTAAGCCAAATCCTTTCTGCAACATGCTTGAAAAAGTGTGTTGCTCCGAGCCCACATTAAGGAGGGATAAGGGCAGATAGAAAGAAGAAAAGCAAAATACGATTTTTGTTGGTAACCGCAGGCTGCCTTCAGCACCTTTAGTAATAAGAATTGAATATTGACACCTACCACCATATACATAATATCAATAAAATAAGAGATTATCAGCCCGGAGTCTGGAATTTGTGCCCGATATGGCGATAGGCTCGCCCCCTATCACATCTGGGACGGAACTAAGCTCTGCGAAATGTGGGTGTTCTAGTTCGCTTCTGCCTACCCCTTTGGGGATACAGGCGTGAGCTTATGTATGTTATCTACATTGGAATCCAGCTCAAAATCATGTTACTTTTCGTAACTTGTGTCCATTTAAACACGTGAATGTTATCTTTTAGTAAATAAAACAACATCTCCATTATCGATCTGTTTATTTTCTTATTTTTAAAGACGTGTCAGCACATGGAGTATAAGTAAATCCACGAGTAAATCAATGTATTATATAGCACTGATTTCCAAAAATGTGTATTTTTGTAATGTGAGACAGCTTTTACAGGCAACCGTCATCGAATGTTATTAGAAGCCTCAAATATACTCTCTTTAAAGTTTTGCAGTCAACTTTTAATAAGAGACCCTAAAATAAATGTTACATAATATGATATTTTCAATATCTGTATTACACATATCACTGTGCATAATACCTGCACGTTTCTCATACCAATTCAGAATTGTAAAACAAACAGGCGCCAACAATTTGTGCTTGAGATGCATTCAAACTACAAAATAATACATAACATAAAACTTACAACTGAATAGCGATCACAGAAATGCATAAACAATACAAATAAATCTCTGAAATCTATATAAACCAGAAATAAATTAAAAATACAACGTATCATTGACACGAGACGAAAATATCTTTGTACGCCGATGCAAAGTTCAAGGCAGCGATTATTTACATATTATTCATGAGTGATTGATTATACGTTTACAAAAATGCTTATTGTCGTTACGTGAACAAATTATGTAAAATTATTATTTGTATTAAATCAATTGCGTTATCTTCGAGTACGCAACTAGTACAACATTAAGTTTAATATTTCCAGAACATTCAACACCGTGGTGTGACGTAACGTGTGATTTCCATTCGACTTTTTTACTTAGAATATTTTCACCAACCATTACCGACAAAATATTCATAACTAGGTAATGAAGTGAAAGGTGAAACATCGGTTGGCTCTTATAATTATACGCATTGGGGTTATCACGGCAGTTATGGTACCCTAAATGTACTATGATGAATAAAGTGTATTTAATATATTTCTCCATTTCGATTAATTTATGAAAATAACTTAGATATAAAATAACAAAATATCATACATATGTAATATGTGCTGGTGCGTATAGCAGATAGTCCAATGGTGTGTTTTATATTTTAAAATAGGGCAATAAACATTTAATAGGTCTGTTAAACACTGATCTATTAAATATTGTTCGCTTTAAATGTGTTAGCATAGAACATAGTCAATTTAAACTTAGTATCGTTTTATAAGGCCAGTATACTAGATTTTAGCCTAGTTCTTTAATAGATTAATGCAAATCCTTCAAGATATTATGCGGCACACGTAACGTCACACCGTACAATAATATTATAACTACATACGCCCAGCGCCATCTTTGCCAATTTATGTTGCCGTAAACCGACATGAAGACGCAAAGACAAGACATTATTTATGTACACATTTACTATGAAAATTATGGAAATAAGTCGTTGGTGTATATAGTAATTACAATTTATTTGGTTAGTCAACCAGTCGGTCCACAAGTTGACCAACTCGCAGAGTGATCAGACAACACAATTCGGGGAGTGCTTGTTTTTTGATACACGTTACTCTATCCGCATTCGAGAAATACAACATATGCAGTGAATACGTTCCAAATACAATCCACTAGGGCAGTCTTTCCCAAAGTGGGCGATAACGCCCCCTTGTGGGCGCTGCATGCCTAAAGAGGGGGCGGTAAGATACTCAGAAAAAAAAGGTGATCTCCGCTGATACAGCTCACAATAATTTATTCAATTTGAAGTTATAGTGGTGTTTAAGTAGGTAACAAAATGGGGGGACTAAAATTAATTTATTTTTAAAGTGGGCAGTAGACAAAATAAGTTTAGGAAACTCTGGACTAGGGGATTGTAAAGCGTTTCCAGACATGTACAGCGCTACATATCTGGTTGCATTTCATACTTATATTGGCAAAGAAGTAAGCACAGTTAGACTTGTGATTTGGTATTATTCGTATGTGCTTCCCAAAGTTACTGTAAACATCGTAAATACGGGATGACGTCACAGGCATCAAAATCTTCAAGGCACACTAACGTCTATTAATAACAGCAATAAGGCGCGTCTCTTGCACCTGTTTTTTGAAACAAAACACCTACACTAGGCTGTTTGTCTCATCATGTAACAATAGACAAAAAAATGTAGAAATACCATGTTTTGTGTAATGTTTTAGTGCAGGAGACACGGTTTTACATACACAAACGACTCATTTCTCCAACAGTACTATAACTGTAGTGATTCAGTGGCTCTCGGGCCGTTTACTGGTGTCCTCTGGTTTGGTGACGATGTCTTCACTCTTGGGCATGGCACGTTGCTCTCCGAATTTCTCCACGGCTTTCTTCATTTCCCGCCTCTTTTGCGCTTCTCGTATTATGTCGAATAAACTCTGAAATGTATGGAATATTGTTATTTTTGTGACTTTCGTTACTGTGACTGTTTTGTCACTCTCGTCCGGTGAACAACTGGGTAATTCAATACATTTATATCATGGCGACAAGCCGTGCTTACTAGGCTCTTTTGTAATAATATCTGCTACACTACTCCCAACTAACTTCAGAGAGACCATAAAAATTCAAAACAAATTCTATTACTCAAAACATAAAAGGCTTATTTTTTATGCTAATCATTGTGTACAGTCTAAATATTTTTTTATAGCTAAAGGCTATTGACAAATAGATTATCCAGAATAATAATCTTGCGCACGCGCACTCAATAATCAAGAGCGCAAGTGACTTCGTGGTACCACTTACTCAAGCAAGTAGTAAGATAGTGAAATGTTGGTTCTTTTAAGTACTCATTTACATTTATATCGAAGTCTTTGGAATTCTGAAGACGAGACGAATTTATACCCGGATTTTTAATAAGACGGACTGAATGACATTTCGAATGTTGCCACTTTTGCATGAAATTTATATAGCGCTGCGATAATAGATCAAGTTTAGTCAATCATTTAAATTCTGTGAATCCTTCCATTTTAAATGCTGAGTTATTGATTTTTTGAATTATTAAATCTGGAGCTGATTTATAACTATGTTTTGGAAGAAGGTAACATTATTTTGTAAAGTGACATTTGGATCTGTCAGTTTACTTCTTCTAATTAAAAATCCCTAATATAATCTTTATGAGAATGTTAATAAAAGTACCTTTCCGTCAGACTCGCCGCTCTTGTCCTGCTCCTTGGCAGCCATGGCCGCTTTGTCCAAGGCCTTCTGTATCTTGCTCTCTACCTCGAGGATCTCCTCCTTGTCGAGCAGTTCGATCAGTTCGGCCATCTGCTTCTCTGACAGATTCACGTTCTCGTTACCTATTATTTCTAACATCTGAAAAGACACGGATAAATTAAAATTTACAGAATAAAAATGAAGTTGAAATCTATTTGAAATGAAACTTGTTTTTACGGATTTTATCGCAATTTGGTTTTATCTTCTTAATTTATTTTGCGGGACTTTTTATAGAGAAACCTATATAATTTTATTTACATTACATAATACATAAGCTCATGCCTGTGTCCACGAAGGGGTAGGCAGAGGTAAACTAGCGAACTAGAATACCCACATTCGCTGAGCTTAGTTTCGTCCCAGATGTGACAGGGGGCGACCCTATCGCCATATCGGGCACATATTCCAGACTCTGATATGGAAAAATCCAATATCACTTTGCAACTAATACAACCAAGACACCGAGGCCGTCAAATATAATTTTATTTCCATTATAGATACTATTTCATACTATGTGACTTTTGTCGAGTATTTGATTAATGGCAACAGGCATATATGTGCTGTGGAACGGGAGGTCTGGTTTTGAGTACCAGGTTTGGGGGATGTTTTTCCAACACGATGTGCCTGGGACTAGATCCCCAGAGGGAAATGAGGCTGACGTCTTGATAAGCAAGAGAGCGTGCCTAAGCTGGTCGTGAAAACTAAAGCTGAGTTATTTCTGCAACATGCTTGTAAGTTTTGCGCCGACAACACAGAGTTTGGTTAAGAGCATGTAGAATTGGGTACTTGACTATGTTTGATTTTGTACACATTTTTATAATATGTACTGGCAAATAGAACAAAAAAGGAACTCTTCTGTAAAATCGGCATCGAAATTGGTTGAAAAATGAGTCAGTAATTCATATTTTAAATTCTGCAATGAGCAAGAGTGGGGATGTAGTGGGGATATCTTGCTATCCCTTTCTAGCGCACGCACCGTTATGGCCTTGATGTGATTTTACTGATACATCTCTTTTCCGCAGTTTGAAGGTTACACCAAATTTCAAATGCTCATAACTTTTTTATCTTTGAGAATATTTCAATAATTCTTTCAGTGCTATATTTTAGATGTCGTTAATTTCATATAAAATTAATTAAAAAAATATTAGTCAAGTACCCAATTAGAAGATGGTATTTGATTTCAACAGTTTCAATGTGAAATGTTTGCGCGATGGACAAATAAAAGCTATTTCTTTCTTTCATCAAAGGGCTACTGTATCGAAGGACTAATATTTTCAAACCAACACCATTCATCATAAGACCACGACCACCCTTTCAATAGTGGTAGTGTATGACTGAGAACTTTAGCTACAAAGTACAAACATACCTTCAACACGTCATCAATCTTCAACTGTCCGTCGAAGTCGTCGTCCAGTCGCCCCAGTACATCCTGTATGAGCTTCAGTTTAGCCTCGTCCGGTACTTTCTGCAGGCTCTTAATGGAATGCATTAGTTCATCAATTTGTATGAGTTGCTCCTTTGCCTTCTGCGGCTCTGATTTCGTCTGCTCTAATGTGTTCAACAAAGCCTTCTCTTTGCTTTCTAACTCGACTAGGGCTGCGTCCAGCTTGCTTATCATGTTGTTCACTGCACGGTATAATCTGGAAAGTGATTAGTTATTTTAGATCGGTTTCTGCAGATGTAGTAGCCGTAGACCATGCACCTATGATTTTTCAAATGTATATTCATTGCGAATTATAGTATGGTGAAGCAAACAAAAATTATGACCCATTCTGAACCTGTACCTTTTTACATTTTTTTCAAGTTTTACGAGATACGCCTATACCTATGTTCAGCAGTTGGCTAACACATGCAGATGATGATAATGATTTTTGCAGTGATTTCACATGGTACTTCTGCCTTGCGTTATCCAAGATTAGGAGTAATCCACATTTCTGCTTGTTGTCAGTCTACAGTATCATATATCAAATATTCAAAATGGCAATACCTGCGAGCGCCTTTAGTAAGTTTAATGTCTGCCTGTTTGGTCTTCACAATCTCCTGCATCTCTTTGACGTCTTCACTGTAATCCAAGAGCTCTGCCTTCAACTCCTGGATACTCTCCTTTTCGAGGAGCAAGGATTTCTTCTGTTCAGCTAGAATAAGTAAATGAAACATATTAGTAACTAAGCACGACTAACTACACTACACGTCATTATGATAAGTGCAGTGTATTCCAGAAAAACCAGTGACCAATCCCAAATAATAGGTTTAGCAGTGGTCACCAGATTTATGCTGGCTATTTCTGCTTCTTCACACTCTGAAGAGGAAAGCGGGTTTCAACCCCACCTCAAGCAATAACCTCTGATTGGAAACAATTATTTATGGACAGAGTATATAGATGAAGACTCATTATTAATTAAGACGGCCTCCGTGGCGCAGCGGGCGAGTAGCCGGCTGTGAAGCGAGAGGCCGCGGGTTCAATTCCCGAATTGAGATAAATGTTTGTGTGGCCCACAGATATTTGTTTCAAGTCTGGGTGTTGTGAGACCGAAAGTCTCTCATAGTCTCTGATACCCACGATACAGGTTGTACCTAGCGTGGGGTCAGGACTAGGTGTGTGACTGTTGGGTGTATTTATTTATTATTATTATTAATTATCAAAGATTATACCTCTCTTAACACATTACTACTGACATAGGCCGCGTCTCATAGATTGCCGTAGTATTTCTATAATTTTGTCTACGGTCCATTGTTACATGAGCCGTAGACAATGATAAACTTTGTTTTGTGTAGGTGTTTTTAGAGTTTTGTTACGAGTTTGCGGCTTTACATACATGTGCATGAGTATAAGCAGCATCTTTTAGCTTAATGATCTATGAGGATTAATGATTATTGATGCATGACATTATCAAAAAGCCTACGGTAATTAATGTAAACGAATTGTTATATGGATTAAGATAAAACGTAACATGTAAGGACTACCTTACATGGTTATTTTAATCATAAAGCCACAATATAAATACATATAAATAAATAACGCCCAACATTCACACATACACTTCTGACCCCACACTAACATCGAGTGTTGTGTCGTGGGTATCAGAAACTACGAGAGACTTTCGATCTCACAACACCCACACCCGAAACAAATATCAGTGGGCCACACAAACATTTGTATCGGTGCGGGAAACGAACCCGCGGCCTCTGGATTCACAGCCGGCTACTCGCCCGCTGCGCCACGGAGGCTAACAAATATATCATATTACATCACAAATCCTTTCATGTTAATCATAAAGCCCGTTACAACACAAAGAAATACATTAGTAATTTTACAACATAATATTTTCATCTTGAATGGCGTTATTAGCACAAACTGCATCACAACTTCCTCAATTACCATAGATGGTATGTAACAAAGCTCACGCCTGTATCCCCGAAGGGGTAGGCAGAGGCGCACTAGCGAACTAGAACACCCACATTTCGCCGAGCTTAGTTCCGTCCCAGATGTGATAGGGGGCGAGCCTATCGCCATATCGGGCACAAATTCCGACTCCGAGCTGATATGGAAAAATCCAATATCATTTTCCTCGACCCGGGATCGAACCTGAGACCTCAGAACCGTAGTCGTACCGAAATACCACCACGCCACCGAAGCAGACTATTAGATGGTATGTATATTTCATAATTAGGTATAAACAATGGACTGCCTCGGTGGCGTGGTGGTATTTCGGTACGACTACGGTTCTGGGGTCTCGGGTTCGATCCCCGGGTCGGGCAAAGTGATATTGGATTTTTCCATATCAGCCCGGAGTCTGGAATTTGTGCCCGATATGGCGATAGGCTCGCCCCCTATCACATCTGGGACGGAACTAAGCTCGGCGAAATGTGGGTGTTCTAGTTCGCTAGAGCGCCTCTGCCTACCCCTTCGGGGATACAGGCGTGAGCTTATGTTATGTTATGTATAAACAATGTATACCGTTTATGTATACAAACAAAAATGACGTCGTATTCCGCATTTATTTAAGCTAATTTGATATCATCCTATGACATTGAAGTTCGTACAAAGCCCAATATTATGCCAACAAATATGTTTACAAATAAATATTTCTTTATAAACACCTCAGACTGAACGTCATCGGTCATTACCAATGTTCGTTTAAAAACGCGAACTTCCGTGGAAATCTGTGTCATTCCCCTTCTTAAACACAGAAATGGAGTGATGCCAATATCGGTATACGAAACACGTTGTTTGTGTGTGTTATGATTATAATTGGAATTTTGTTGGATTTCAACAACAAATTCAGCAAACGTTGCCGTTATAAGCGTAGTGTGTTTATATCAAAAGATCTAAGACGCTCATTATTGTAATAAATTTTCATAATGTACTAAGCTCGGCGAATTGTGGGTGTTCTCTATTTCACCTTTGCCTACCCCTTCTGGGATACAAGCGTTAGCTTATGTACTAATGTTACTCATTAGAACTATTTTTTTATTATCTTAGTAAAAAAAATGTGCTGTCACATTTTGTTTCCAATAATCACAAGTTTAAAAACTTAACTGATCGACTTTTATATGGGACCACCTTTGAAATAAGCTCTATCGAACACGAAAATCGGTCCACATTTGGCGGAGATATCGCGTAACATACATTTAAAAAAAAACAGACAAATTGAGGACCTCCTACTTTTTGGAAGTCGGCCGACAAATACAACCATATTTATATCTGCAATACCATTATCATTTTCATAAACTTACCTAATTTCTCTAAAGCGTCTTCAATGACCTCTATGTCTTTGCCAGACAGTCCTTCTTCAGCCTTCGGTTTAGGAGCGTCTACAGCGATCACCGGCGCCGGGTCTACCATTACTGGTGTAGCATCAGCATCGATAATAGGTGCTTTGTCTTTGAGCTCCTCCTTCTCCCTTTTCTTCGCTTCGAGCAACTGCTTCTCCTTTTCTGCTTCTTGCATTTCTTTCTTTTCTTCTTTGATCTTCTCTTCTTCAAGTTTAATAGCTTCTGCTTTAGTCTAGAATTAGAAACAATATGATTAAATAATTGAAACCATGATTACTTTATCATGATATGCACAAGCATCAAGTACAGTACAGTATACAGTAGTAGAGTCAGCACACAAACAAATAGGTATCTGCAATCTTAATATTGCCTTGTAACTGTTCGAAATGTCCATATAGCAAATGTATGATAATGTCTCAATAAGCAAACAATTTTATTACTCGACTTGCATTGTGCTATGAAGGTTTAGCACAATAAAAATGTCAATTGAAATAATAATTTATTCTCTACTAGCTGACCCGCGCAACTTCGTCTGCGTATGAGAGAGAGGGTTGAAAGAGTGAGTCGTAGGCACCTATAGCACAATAATTCTAAAAAGGTAATGATATGTTTTGCTAAACTTCGAGAGATAGTACGTGACTTCGGTGCGGTTCCGTCAATCACCCCGTCTGTCACCCCGCCTGTCACCTCGTCTGTCACCCCGTCTGTCAACCCGTCTGTCACCCGTCTGTCACCCCGCCTGTCACCCTGCCTGTCACCACATCTGTCACCCCGTCTGTCACCCTGTCTGTCACCCCGTTTGTCACCCCGTTTGTAACCCGTCTATCACCCCGTCAGGCACCCAGTCTGTCACCCCGTCTGTCACCCGTCTGTCACCCCGTCTGTCACCCGTCTGTCACCCGTCTGTCACCCGTCTGTCACCCGTCTGTCACCCATCTGTCACCCGTCTGTGAACCCGTCTATCATCCGTCTGTCACCCATCTGTCACTCGTCTGCCATACGTCTGTCACCCCGTCTGTCATTCGTCTGTCACCCCGTCTGTCACTCCGTCTGTGACCCCGTCAGTCACCTCGTCAGTCATCTCGTCAGTCACCCCGTCCGCCACCCCATCAGTCACCCTGTCAGTCACCCCATCAATCACCTCGTCAGTCAGCCCTTAGGTCATAGTGTGATGTTATATAGCCAATAGCCATCCTCGATAAATAGACTATCCCACAAAAAAAATTTTTTTCAATTCGAACCAGTAGTTTCTGAGATATCAACTTCCCCGCTTCTTAACATTTTTCATTTTTGCTCCGCTCCCATTCGGGACGCCGCGCCGGGTCAGAGTGACGTTACCATCGTATAAATATTGACAAATATTGACGTCACTCAATTGTTTTGCCTCCCCGGAACCTCTCCACTAAAATTTGAACTTTATCGTATGGTATTAAAGTTCAAATTGACTTTTAAGTATTATTACGAATCGATTGTATGGGAGTATAGAAAAGTGTTGTTTTTAGACTTTTTAGGCAATTTTTAATTTTTTTCTCTCCGTAAGAACCATCCTCGTACTTCGAGGAATATTCTAAAAAAAGAATTAACGAAATCGGTCCAGCCGTTCACGCGTGATGCCGTGACAACGGAAAACGGGTTTCATTTTTATATATATAGATAAACCTTTATGATCGTTTCATAATATCAGCTATTCAATAAGTTATACCATGTGACACACATTAAATATATTAATTGTGACTCATACAGTAAATTATGTAACATGTAGGAAATATTTTCTTATACTTATGCCAAGTATCTGCAGGTCGATTCTCTAAGGTTTTATTTGTGAAAACAACGTTGCAGTATCGTTGCGGCAACCATTTTTTATTTTTGTATTCAGCATGGTACAAAAAGCACGCACTAGCGCTATGCGTGTTGACGGCGCTTATGCCAACTAGCTCTCTCGAGCGAGGCGTTTGACATAAATGTATGGAAAATAGTATTCTCTAAGACTCAACAACGTTGAACGCTCCGTCGATCTCAACGATCTGCGCTGCGGGAGCTCGTCGTCGATCGCAACGTTGTGGCGTTTCTTAGAGAATCGACCTGCTGTACCTAATTACAGATCAGAGATTGAAATTGAGAGCTCGTATCTAAATCGTATGCGGCATTATTTACATTGTTCGCTATATCATATAGAAACATAGCGGTTTATGTACGATTATACAATCTTATCTCTATAATATGATAAACAGCACATTGTGAATGCACTACTTATAAATCTGATATCAGTGTGATTGGAACACCTATGCGGAAGTATTGCCCTATTATTCATGACCATTAAAATAAGATTATGCATAAAAGATTTTAAAGGGCGTCTCTGCGTGACCTGACTTATTTATTTTTCTATTATTGACATATTCTTTGTTATAATTTCATTCAAAATAATTCAAGATAAATACTATTCACGGTATATTTTACAAAGGTAAAACGAGTAAGTACATTTATAAGAAATAAATGAATTGGTATAAAACTGCGTTATTTCGTCAAAGACTAGTTTTAATAACGTGAATTAAATTGTTTTTATTGAGATTTAAAATCATAGAATGCAGTTATATTTGCTTGTTAATTAGGATCTTAAAATTCAGCACTGGGACCGCAATAAAATTTTAAATGATATATTAGATATCTTACTACTATTATAAATGCGTTTGGATGTAAGAATATTTGTGACTGCGCCATGCCAGAACAAATTTGTATGAAATTTGGCACAGAGATAGATTGTAGTCTGGAAATTCTGGAATAGCACATAGGCTAGTTTTTATGCTGGAAAAAATCCCATGTGATAGATTTGTTAATAAGTCACAGGACTTCATCCAGATTCCAATATCTAATGTATAATTGTGGTTATTAAATAGATATCATCATCATCATCATCAGTCATGCCCATAGGACGTCCAGTAATGCACATGACCTCCTCCAAAGATTTCTAGATTGACCTGTTGGAAGCAGCCTGCATGTAAGTGACTTCATGCAATCTTTATCAGGTTGTCTGTCCACTTAACATATATGACTTAACATTTAAAATACAAATAGCTACCATATTATTATTATTAGGGTTTATCAGGTGAACATAGTACAGCTGATGAGTGCTGTATTTCAATGATCTCTAAGTAATCTCTGTAAAAATATCTGTGACAATCTTATCTTAATGTTGACATTTAGTATTGTGGAAAATATTATTCACAATATGCACACACATTAGCTCCCTCCTGAACTAAAAATATTTTTTACAACTATTATTGTTGGTGTTTCAATTTTGTTACGGGTCAATTTTGGATACGAGGTGCACAAAACTGAGGTAAATGGCATCAAAAAAGAGAGGCCTATACCCAGCAGTGGGATGAGATGGGCTGTGGAAGATGATGATGATGAATATTGTTGGTTCACATACCTTAAAGTCAACTTTGCCTTCTTTTTCACCAATAGCAGCCTTAGTCTGTGTTGCAACTTGTTCGGGCAGTGCAGATATAGTCGCCTTCAGTTTGTAAGTAGTGGGTACATGTTCCGGAACCATGAGTGCACGAGACAGCAGCAGTAGAGACGGCGGTACTTTCTCATTTAACGATAAATCCAGCCAGTTCCTTAGTTCTTTACGTAACCGTTCTTCTGAGACACCGTAAGCCCTCATCCCTCTAGCTCTGCAAGCCTGTTGCAATTCACTAAAGTTTAAACTGTCAACTCCTTCTTTAGCTATCATTTTGTCATCCGCAGCCAAAGAACGTAACTTCATTTTCAAGTTAAACCTCAGCATTGCACTTGTACCAATCGTTGAAACATTTAACACCTTACAGAGAGCAACTAAATGCGGTCTTTGCAACGAATCCAAAGTAATCTCATCTTCAAATAATTTAGAAAACTTCATAATTTCCTCACTGGTTGCAACATCACCAGAAGTTCTTATTTTACTGAAAAAACTGGAGAACTCTTTTGCTAACTCTGAATGCCTGTTACTGGCCTGTGGAGCCATCTGATCTAAAGTTTCTTGGAAAAACTTGGCCATCTCTAGTTTCACTTTTAAATGCTGCTTTAGTTTGGCCTCCTTTTGACTCCTACTTTCAAACGTAGATGGTAGCATGTTGGGAAACAGTTTAATAAATATTGGCAGTGCGAATTCGAGAAACGGTACCACAATAAATATAATGAAAGGAACCATTCTGAACAAATCACCCACGGTGGTGACCAATAATCTGTGCTCTCTTCGTGTTAACGTATCTCCTCTCAAGATTCTAAGCAATAGTGATGCAGATATTCTTATTTCTATGAAAAGCAACCTGAAACCGTGGTAGTAATGTCGCAACTCATCCATGAAGCGTTCCTTCCAGCTTTTCTTGACCACTACTTTTGGCGGTAGTTTCTCCTTTTCCTCTATACCTTTTTTTATTGTCTCTACTGTCGCCTCAACTTTTGAGGAGGGCTTCAAAGGCTCCTTTTCATAGTAGTACTTACTTGTTGAGAAGGGTCTGTACATAAGAGGATAGTGTGCCATTGTGTTAAGAGGCTTCTGTGTGATATCATGTTGAAGTCCAATGGGTCTGGTCGTATAATATGAGAGTGACCTTGAAAGTGTTATGTATGGAAAATTTTGATATGGTCTGCTCTCCCATGTTAAGGCTAGAATAAAGACACATTTATTACATACATTCCTGAAAGAACATCAATCACAAATGTATATTACTTAGTATTACTACAAAATTATTAGACATGCACATCACAATGTTTCTATACACAGAGAGTAAAGATTAACTTGAATGTTCAACAGCATACCAATCGGCTAACCGTAACATTCCAGTATCAATAATTAAATCAACCATGTGATGTATGATGAAACAAAGCACAAAATACTTTATTCATTGAATCAAAGCTTTCTTAATTAAAAACAACCCCGTTATAATATAAAGAGTCTCCATAATAAAATGCCCTTAGACGGTTTCATAAATAATAGTTTTCGTAGCTGGATGAAGTCATAGTACACAATAATCAATCAAACTCTCATAGGTTAAGATTCGTGATATAATATTTATACACAAAAAAACTCACTCGATCTTTTCAAGCACCGACAACGGTTGAGAATTATTCTGTTCATATTGTACACTGTTTCGAGATCTTATGAGGATATTATGGAAATTATAATAAAAACAAAATCAACCTTTACACACCATGACAATCTAGTAAAACCATAGGTTAAAAATTGATTATGTCTTTCCTTACTGTTTCAGATAACCTATCAAAAATGCCGATTCAATGTTTATATTGTTCTGTCTCTTTCTCTCACTATTTCACTAGTAAAGTTACTTTGTACAATTTTGTATAAGTAACTATAATATTTAATTTAAATATTTGTTCACCCTTGAGAAATTAAAGACGCATCTTCTGCACTAAAACATTACACAAAACATGTATTTTTTATCTAATTCTATGGTCCATTGTTCTACGAGCAAGAGAGCTAAAATCGTTGTTTTGCGTATGTGTTTTTGTTAATGTTTCGAGAAAAACTAGTGCAGGTGACGCGGCTTAACAATTTAATAAATCTGTTTTAGGATGTATATTTTGATCATTATAAAATAATACAAAACAAGTTATTATACGAATGCTTAAAATACTAGCAAAAGTTTACGTAACTCGAAAAATAAATGAATGACAAAAAGGTTACTTTAGCAGTGCGTTCCACTTGGCGTTCACAACGATCACACTCACGACCGCGGTTTTTCCCGTTCCACTTGCTTGTGAGCGTTACTGTCGTAAACTCAAGTGGAATGGATTATAGAGCGTTTTGAGCGTGGAGGTAAATAATACAAACAGCGAGTTAATAAAAATAATGCAAAATATGCAAAGAGGTTAGGTTATAATCTGAAGCCTTGAAAATAAACTTAATTAATTATTGTTTAAATCGATTTATATTGAAAACAATACATTTAATTTTTTATATTTAATATTAGTGGTGTATTTAATTAATTTACGTTCAAAATTCAAATGTAATTAAAATGTCGTTTGCGGCGGCACTTGGATATTTGGTAAAAAGTCGCAATAATGCCCCAGAAAGTACTAGTTCATCCAATTCAGATGAAGAATGGAATACGATTTTACAAAAATATGATTGTGAAAAAAGAAAACTTCGACCACGTATTCTTGATTACGATAATGTAATTCATCGTTACTCAGATGATGAATTCAAATGTCACTTCAGGTAATGATTTACTATCATATTTTAGATTATGAAAATTGTTCTTATGTAAAAGACAACAAAGGGCTTTTTTCTAGACTTTCAAGAAATACATTTAATTATTTACATGAATTAATACGAGAAGATTTAGTTCGGCACGTTCCCGGGTGTCCTACGATTTCTTCCTGTCATCAATTGATGATAGCTCTTTGGAAAATGGCTACAACAGATTCTTATAGGTAACATTTTTCTAGAAATTAACTGTTCAGTCTGATGTAACACAATTCAGAATTATGTAACTAAACTTTTGTTTTTTAATTTTATCATAGATCAGTCTGTGACAGATTTAACGTAGGACGAGCTACTGCCGTAAGAGCTGTACGTCGAGTTTGTCATGCTTTATTTAAAAGAGCCTCAAGATTTATACAGTGGCCTACAGGAGATGATGCTATTGAAGTAATGTGTGGATTTGAAAGATCAAGTGGTTTTCCTAAAACAATCGGAGTCATTGATGGGACTCATATTCGTATAAATGCACCAAAACAGAATCCAGTAGATTATGTCAATCGGAAAGGATTCCATTCTATTCAGCTACAAGTATTTAATAATTGTTATTTTTAAGTATACTATTAATTTCAATGTATAATTAAAAAAGATTTACATAGTTAATTTTTTTTGTAGCTTGTATGTGACCACAAGGGTCTGATAACTCATTGTTATGCTGGAAATCCTGGATCTGTTCACGATCAAAGAGTTTTTCGTTTGTCAGAAGTTGCAGATTACTTGAATGATGACAATGCATTCCCTGAAGACAGTCATATTTTGGGCGATTCTGCTTATGAAATACATCAGCACTTACTTACTCCTTATCGAGATAATGGACATTTAAGTGAGAAACAGAAAAAATACAATTATCGTCAATCGGCTGCTCGAGTTACTGTTGAAAGATGCATCGGGTTATTAAAAGGACGAATGAGAAGCTTATTACATTGTCTACCATTGACAAGGGTAGATTTAATGGCAGAGTATATTGTTGCATGTTGCGTAATTCATAATATCTGTACTTTACGAGCAGATGAAATAATTGTTATCACTATACCTGAACCTAATGAAGAAAATATTGGAAACCATTCACGTGAAGTAAGACGAAATGTCGGAATTCTTAAAAGAGATGTTCTAATGAATTCTTTTTAATAATTATGATAATTAATTGTAAACTGTTTGCGGTGATAATCATTTCTTAACACTTGAAGTCAGGGAATCTCATGAAAAATTTTTTGGGCAATTGTTGAAAACCTTGCCAAAAAATATATTTTCACGGGATTTGAAAATATTAAAATTTCAAAAAAATGTGTTAATACTTCATAATCTTAAAACAATAACGAAAATTGAACATATTATTGAGTCATATTACAAAAATTGTACAAAATCATTTTTTTTCATTAAACTTTATTAATTATAAAAACATAAAATGTATTTTTTGGTTTAAGATATTATATTATCATTAGAAAGTTATAAACTAATTTCTACGTGGAATTTAACTATTTAAAACTGTTTTTAATATAATTTGAAATTATTAAAAGTTATTTTTTAAGTTATTTAATTTTTTTTAATTATTAGCTAACTTTTCTAAAACGTTTAGAAATTTTTGGTCCATCTCCATTCGTTCTTTATGTCTTTTATTTTTTTGTTCTTCGTGTTCTTCTTTTTGTTTCAGTCTTTTTCCGAGTAAAGTGGCAATTGTTGTTTTATTTGAGTCTGAAAATAAATTTTATTTTTTACAATATTTTAATCAAACACGAAGCTTTTTGATGGAATTAACTTACTTAGTGAACATCCACTATCAGATACTCCCATACTATCATTGCTTTCTGATTGTTTTGATAGACCTGTGGAAGATGCAACGGCAACTGGATCACACCAAGCTTTTTTGGCAAAAATATCTTCCATTATCTAAAAAAAAAATATAATACATTACGATAATTATAAAGAAATCCTGTTTATATTATTATTGTATGTTATAAAAAAAAATTCGCTACATCTTGAAGTTAAAAAGAATATTACATAATTTATACGTACGTCAAAAAATTGCCAATTCCTTCTATTATTTCCAGATCTATTATTGTGGTCTTTGATAGATTTATATGACTTTTTTAAGCTTCGTAGCTTAGAAGAACATTGTGGTCCAGTCACATCATGTCCTTTTAGCTTTAATTCTTTGGCAATTCTTTCCCAAACTTTCTTTTGGGATATTTTTCCACTGTTAAAATCTTTTTCCATTGACCTATAAGACTCTAATAATAATAACACACAAGGTGTACTCCACCTGTATAAAGAAACTGAAATGTACACACAAATGCAATTACAAGGTTATTTGAGATCATCACTTAATATACGTAATAATGAAGAAAATTATAGAATTTATTATTTTTATGCATACCTTCAGTTTCTTGAGTTTCAGAGTTGGGATAACCTGTATCATCTGTATCGAGGAATTCTTCATCAATATGATCCGGTACACGATCAGCAGACGTTGATGTTCCTGGTTGTAATGCTCTGTTTAGAAGGTATGTTGCAAATGCTGTGTCTATAATAAAAATAAAATTTTCATCAGTGAAATTTTAAAGTATGTAATAATTTCTTCAATAAGAAAACTAATTTAAAGAAGGCTGAGTTAATTTTCTTTTCTAAAGTTAGGTTATATTATTAGCAGTCAAGGAAAACTATATACATGTGTATTAATTATAAACTACAATTAATTTTTTACACAATTATATTTACCTGTGGAGGCACGTTCAGCATCCGCTGTAGAAACATTCACTTCTACTAAAATGTCTCTTTCCGCATGAAATAAAGTAAGCTTAACGGTCGCCATTTTTGATGGCTTGAGTTTTGAAAATGCCGCCAATTTTTTCAACGATCTCGACGACCCACCTTTTTAGATGGGTCGTCGTGAGCTTCGCGTGAGCGTAAGTCATGACGTCATAAGTGACGTTTTCGCCGCGACCACAACGACCGCGGTCGTCATGTGGAACGGCTAAAGGAGCATTTTGATCGTTGTGGACGCTTAGTGGAACGCACTGTAGGTCTTGCTTGCACCTTTGCATTCGTACTAAAGATAAAGAGAAATTAAAAATAGAATGTCATAAAATGAATGAATAACAGTAGAGATTAGTCATAGGCATATAACGAATGCGGTTTAAACAAAAATATTATTTTTTTAAAGCTACAATAGCGGTTATTTGGAAATAGCTAATAACGTTATTGTTTGTAGTTATTTTATATGGTAAGTGACAAATTGATTTTAATTCATATAACATAACTAAAGTTCCTAGGTGGTGTGGTGACTTTTTTTGATCGCTCTCACCAAACTAGCTGGCCTCAGTTCATATAACGTTACTAAACTTAGAAGCTTGGCCTGACGACCTTCTTTTTTTGGTCGCTCAGTTCGTATAATGTTACTAAATTGAGTAGCGTGGCCTGACGACGTTTTTCTTTTTTTGGTCGCTCAGTATCTGGCCTGGTAAGACTGCGCGGCGAAAGATAGCTGGGGGCTTTAAATAGCGTTTAAAAATAATAGCTTTCTAAAAAAAGCCTAAACTACATAACCTAATGACAAAAAACAGCCGTTATTTCCATTGCTAGTAGAGATGAAACGGGAATGAAATGACACTTGTCGAGTCAAGCAAATGTCAAGCGTGTAGTCGAATAATTACAGCTATCAATAAATGTCGGCTCCTTGGTCTAGTGGCAGCGTTTCAGATTCCCAGGTCTGGCAGTGTGTTTTTCTGATCCGATTTGTCCGGGGCTGGATCCCTCAGTGGGGTGATGCTTATGACGTCAAGTAGGCAGCCGGTAGTAACAATTAAGCCAAATCCTATCTGTGACATACTTGAAAAAGAGAGAGTTGTTACGCTGACTCCACATTGAAGAGGTATAAGAACAGTAGAAATCAAAATAACAAATACTGAAAACCGACTTGACTTGAAATGAGGCTTGAATTCGGTGCTGAGGCCGATGCAGATTACATTAAAAGCACCGAATCCAAAGAGAGTAAGAAATTATTGTTATTTTTTATTTTTAAATGTTCATTTCTGGAGTCGGTTTTTAAAGTTACAATAGTCGGCGAATTTTGCTTTGCAAATTAATTATGTCAGTGGATATTTGTCTTCACCGGGACAATCTCTGGTCCAAAATAAAAACGTTGCATCGTTGAAATCGTGAACATAACAATTTATGTTTACGATTTCAACAATACAATGTTTTGGACATTAAAATGTGTTTAACCAACTTGTGTCAAATTCGAAATGGAAAATGGAAATAGTTTACTTCGAAAATAGTCACATATGAAATATAAGTCCATATTTTTGGCACCCTGATGTTTTGGACTTTATTTTGTAAGTGCTAATTGCACAAACTGGCATTTTTAACGGAGAACAACACAGGACGACCCGCAGTGAAAACGATTGTGACAATGACTGAATCGATTCCACAAACAGTTTCTATAAACGTGGTAGATTTTTGAATCTTGCACCTCGGCAGAGGGGAAATGCTATGAGTGGCGTCTCCAGTCATAAATGGTCTAGAAGACCGTGGAAAAGGCCCCCGCTGCCCTCCCCACGCTACGCCAGTGTATAAGCATGAAAGCAACTTATAAAAGCAGCTTTTAAAAATAGGTTATCGTTTAAGTTTGTTATAAATTTGAAACAAATAAGCCCTCCTCTATTCGTGAGTCGTGGTAGTGACACATGTTTATCAGCTGTGTTGCGAAAATCAATATAATAAGAGGTTCTGAATTAAATTAAATGAATATTATACGTTCTGCCATTATGAATGTTACAAAAGCGACTGCAAGAACTTACTCTAAGGGTGAGAGAAATTTAATGCTTTAAAGTTATAATGAGTTATTACTTATTACATATTTTTTATCAAAATATATGTAATTATATCTTTACACTAGCTGGAAACGGCGTTCCCTTTCGCAAAAATAATCTCACAACGTTCCTTCTTCCCTTTTTGAAATCCGTTTTTTGTGCATGATTTTCAAGTAGTGTTATTTAAATCAAACCATAACATAACCTCACGCATATATCCAGGAAGGGGTAGGCTGCGGCGAACTAGAACACCCACATTTCGTTGAGCTTAGATCCGTCCTAGATGATAGAGGGCGAGCCTATCGCTATAACGGGCATAAATTCCAGACTACGCCACTGTGGCAGTCAATACCATAATCCTTTTAAAAATCATTACAATGCCATCAATATTGCATTTGACTGCCTTGGTGGCGTGGTTGTATTTCGGTATGACTACCGTCCTGAAGTCTCTGGTTCAATCCCCGGGTCAGGCAAAGTGATATTGGATTTTTCCGTATCAGCCTGGAGTCTGGTATTTGTGCCTGATATGGCGATAGCGCGATGGGAGGCGACTCCCATCAGATCTGGGATGGAACAATGCTCGGCGAAACGTGGGTGTTCTAGTTCGCTTGTGCGCCTCTGCCTACCCCTTTGAGGATACAGGTGTGAGCTTATATAATATTGCATTTTGTCTTACAGGTTTAAATCAACCATTGACAGCCGTAGCAACTAAAAATGCTAAAGATGCAGCAAAAAGGATTGTCTGGGTGGACTTGGAGATGACTGGACTCGACATAGATAAAGACCATATACTTGAAATTGCATGCTTAGTTACAGACGCACAGTTGAACATTGTAGCAACAGGCCCTGATTTAATAATCCATCAACCTGATGAGATCTTGAACAGCATGGGAACCTGGTGTGTGGCACAGCATGGTGAGGTACAACTCAAAATTATATAGGTGTATTTTATATCCTTTTTTTATACCAGAGACTGATAAAAGAGCAGATGGGTCACCTGATGGTAAGTGATCTCCACCGCCCTTAGATACCTAAGACAAAAAGAATCATGGGTGTGTTGCCCAACTTATAAGGAGGGAATGGAAGGGAGGGACAAGGGATTGGGAAAGGGAGTGAGAGTAAATGGGCCTTCAAAAATCTCACTCACCAAACGAAATGCGACAGTAAGCTGCCACTTTATGTCGGTTTTCTCTAAGACATCTGGTCAAGACATCTGGACATAAGACATCTCTAAGACTGGTATCAAGTCAGATGAGCCGGCCCATTCGCCCCCATGTACCTAGATTGCCATTTGAACAAAAAATTTGAAAAAAAGCTATATATGACAATAAATTTTTTGGATGTAACAGTTCAATAACATAATCCTTTTTTTGGATATGTGTAACTACTTTCTTTCTAACTGCCCTCACTCCATCTCGGTGAAATATTATTATGAATAATGATATACATGAAACAAAACTGTATTATAATTTATACTTTTATTTAAATGCTTTTGATTGCAGAGTGGACTGACAGAGGCAAGTCGTAGATCAAAACTATCTGTAGCAGAAGCTGAAAAACAAGTATTGGAGTTTGTATCCGCCCACGCTCCTGAGAATAAGTGTCCATTGGGTGGCAATAGTGTGTACATGGATAGACTGTTTATACGCAAATATATGCCAATGTTAGACAAATATTTGCACTACAGAGTTATAGATGTTAGCACTGTAAAAGAGTTGGCCAAACGTTGGTACCAAAAGGAGTTTTCGAAAATGCCTCAAAAGAAGTTTGAGCATAGGTCGCTGAATGACATAATAGAAAGTGTTCAAGAGTTGAAATATTTCAAAGAGAATATATTTAAATCATAGTTTTAACTCAATTTGATAGTTAATATTGATGCAGATGTGGAAATATGCAGTTAAACATCTAAATAAAATTGTAATGTAATTTGGATAGTTGAATAATTGTATAAATTGAAGAGCTCTATTCCAAAATCTACTATGTAAATTTTTTGCCTTTCATTATGTGCTTATTTCTTATATATATACTCTTATCTTCTTATATCTGTCTTATGTAGGTAATCATTACAATTATGATGTTTAATTTATATTTTAGGTGTATATTTTTTATAAAAGTCCTAAAAAGACACACACAAATGCATGTATGTATCTCATTTTGTCTAAAAATACTTAAAGCATTTTCGAATACAGCTCTTCATTTAATTTTATATAATTTTATACAAAATTTACGACATCTAACAGAGAAAGAAATATGAAAATATTCTCAGAAATAAAGTTGTGAAAATCTTCAAACAACAGAAAAAAGAAACATTAGTGTATTCATGTCACGGCCATATGGAGTGTCAGCGCTGGAAAGGGATAGCAAGATATCCCCACTACGCGTCCACTCGCTTATTATTAATTTTATTAATGCCTCAGTTGTCAACCAATTTCGATGAAGTTTTCACAAAAGGGATTATTTTCTGCAGTATTTGTTATTAGGTACAAAATGTATAAAATCAAGCTTAGTCAAGTGCCCTGATATTATAATTTATTCCCATTCATATTGTGAGTATTGTGAATTGTGATCAATATTATATTATACCAACATTGATGTTATATTTTTCTAATTTTTTTTCCATCAGTATTTATCGCCTTGGTCTAGTGGCAGTGTGTGTGTGTTCAAATTTCAATCGGTAGGTACTGGGTTCGATTCCTGTCCGCCTAGCATGCGCGCCACGAGAACATTTTGTCGACGCTTTTTGTCCTGTTATAACCGGTTTTCTCTATTTGTCTATGGACACTAACATGCGTCCTCGTTTATTTTCATACAATATTGTAGACAACATCTCGACAGTCGATTATCGATATATCTCATGGCGCGCATGCTAGGCGGGCTGGGGGCTGACTCACTCGATTCGAATTTGACAGTTGACTTCGATTCGATTTCATTTGGTGACTTAAAATTCCACCGGAATAGAGTTAAAAAATGCACTAATGTGGCGTTAAAAATTACCGAATGACCAAGTTCTCAAATCTAAAGCAACTTTAGCGCACTTTTTAACACGATTTCCAAAGTAAGCCGAGTAGTGATTTTGAAAGTGAAAGGCCAACAGCCTCCGTGGTGCAGTTTGCGAGTAGCTGGCTGTGAAGCGAGAGGCCGCGGGTTCGATTCCCGCATTAAGACATATTAGTGTGGCCCACAGATATTTGTTTCAAGTCAGGGTGTTGTGAGACCGGAAGTCTCTCATAGTTTCTGATACTCACGATACAGGTTATACCTAGTGTGGAGTCAGGACTAGATGTGTGACTGTCGGGTGTATTTATTATTATTATCTATAAATTATTAAATACATACCTACCCCATAATTGTATGAACCTGCAGTCTGGGAATCTTTCCCATTTTATATACCATACAATCTGAAGTCTCATTTTAGCCCTTTGTACTCTACAAATGAATTCTCATGAATTCCTAAACGTCCTTGTCCCAAATATATGTACTTCAATATTCCTTAGAGGAGACTACCTCTTTAGGGATTTAGACTATAGGTACTTACCTAGCTTCTGCTTAAAATATCTTACAAAGAAATAACTGTTGATTCTTTAAAAATTCTCTACTACGAGTAGTTTCTAAAGTCTTTCACACACGGCTTTACTTTAGTCGAGCGACTGTGTGGATCGAGCTTGAATAAAAAACGAACTATTTAGCTCCAGCAAAAGTATTTTTAGCCTCAGAAATGTGCATAAAAGAAAAACGACCGTGTACACACTGTTTGAAAGCTGGAAAAACATTTCCACTGTCGTGCAGCTAAGGCAGGTTGCACACGTAGAAAATTTTTCGAATACGAATCGGTTTCTTGATCAGACCGACCTTTTTCCCATGGGCTTATGAAGGCAGACAACCGTTACTGTCAGTAGTTATCGTCACGTCGCCCTTGGACATATAAGATGTAAGGGCCCCAGCCTATCGGCAACCTACTGTGGAAAAGAAGAAAACAACTTAGGAAGGCGAAGGAATTAGTGCCCCAGTCCTCTCACGCGTCGTACGAAACGCAAGAACAAGGTGTCGATCAGGCGATTGTCTATAAGGTACACTACGCCTGATGGTAAGCGTAGTGCAGTCGAAAATAATCACAACAAAAAACTTATTTGTAAATCGGTCCACATTTAGCGGAGGTATCGTGTAACATACGTACATAAAACACATACAGACGAATTGAGGACCTCTTCCTTTTTGAAAGTCGGTCGACTGTCAAGTCAAGCTATCGCTGACAAATAATGGGTTTATCAGTGGTTACCAAAATCATGCCGGCCTATTTATTTTTCTTCACACTCCGGAAAAGGACTTCGAGGAGCTTGCGATAAGACAGGTGGATGACCGATGCAGTGGCGTAACTATAGTTTTGGGGGCCTGTGGCAAATTCAGTGGATGGTCTTTTCAGCCTAAGAGTCCCTATATGGTCTTGGCTTATTCAGTCCGAGGCCTCCTGATCATCGCTGGGGCCCCTATGGTCGGGGGCCTGTGGCATTTTGCCGACATGCCACCTTGTAGTTACGCCACTGGACCGATGCATACACAAGGATGTATCCCCATACTCGCCCCAACCAACCATCAAGTCATGCCGTTATGCCGCAAGCCTCTCAAGCAAGTCTACCTAAAGCTTCGACTAAAACCAGATATGTGCACCTCGCACCAGTCGTAGAGGATTTATTAATAAATTTAGGACAGGTAATATGTGTATAGGTGAGAATGACGCGGTACAGTTTTATGCGCGACCCAATAATGGAGTCAGGCGCAAAAATGTTACAAATATTTTTTCATCAATCCGCGGCATCCTCTCAAAGGGCCTTTTATGTTCCAAGGAATTGCTTACTGGAGTATATTGACGCTCACCGGTGTGACTGGGGCACAGGGTTAAATCTCAGGTACCTAAACGGGTATTATATTCGTATACGAGAGCATTTATTTGTGGATCAAAAGACTATTTGTGGAATTTGTGCCCGATATGGCGATAGGCTCGCCCCTATCACATCTGGGACGGAACTAAGCTCGGCGAAATGTGGGTGTTCTAGTTCGGTAGTGCGCCTCTGCCTACCCCTTCGGGGATACAGGCGTGAGCTTATGTTATGTTATGTTATGTCAAAAGACTAGGACATAGTTCCCGAGATATTAAAACGTTGCTGTAAACCTTTGTACACGAGGAAATACAAATAGGTCCTTTATCTTTGCACAAATAAACTCATTGATTGATGATTCGGTGGTCGCTGGTTATTTAGGACTGCACTGCGCTTACCATCATATTATAGTTAACTTTGCCGGCCCTTCACTATGTAGGTAGGTAAATATATGCCCTTTATTGGATAAAACAACAAAGGTTAATAGAATACTCTTGTAAATAAATACCTCACATGTTATTATGTATCTGTGTATGTAGTATATAATCAGTTTTGTGAAGTGTGACTCTTGAGACGGCCCAAGTTCACCTCAATTTTCCGCACCATAATGCCGTGGAACAGTCGTTTGGCCCATGTGTTGCTTCCCTCATAACATTAGGAATCCTTTAAATGAGCTTTGTAGAGGCATATAATAATGTAAGGGAAAATGAGAATTGTGAATGTGGCATGAAACTTATCTACAGTTTTAAAAATTAATCTAAGTTACTATGCTGTTTTTAACTTTTCTTATTTGCTATGTATTTGATAGCTCTAGAGTAGTACATTTTTCTTATTCACTCCTGAACCTACATTTTTTTTTATAGCAGACTGGCAAACAAACAGATGGGTCACCTGATGGTAAGTGATCTCCACCGCCCATAGACACCCAAGACACAATAAGAATCATGGGTGCGTTGCCAACCTAAAAAGAGGAAATGGAAGGGGAGGGAAAAGGGATTGGGGGGGGAAATGAGCCACCGGAAATCTCACTCACCGAACGAAACGCAACAGCAAGCTGCCACTTTACGTCGGTTTTCTGTGAGACAGTGGTATCAAACCGGTCGAGCCGACCCATTCGTGCTGTAGACGTAACTGTCTACAGTGTGGCTTTACCACTCCAGAACTCTTAGGTTTAACCTGTAGGTATTATAAGTAACAGGAATTACGAGGGACTTGCGGTCCCACACCACCCAACCCCGAAAAAATATCTGTGGATCACACAAACATGTCATGGTGCGGGAATCGAATCTGCGGCCTTTCGTTTCTCGGCCCACTGCGGCTCGGAGGTTAGTATCATGGTGTTGGGTTCGCTTTTCTAGATTCTCGTTTCCACTTCATTCCCTCGACGACATCGTCGTCAACTGTACACTCTCATCTCCTTTATTACACTATTTCACCTAATTTATAATCTGCCTATAGATTTATGGCAGACACTGAAGATTGTAGTTACCTATGTAATGAGGTACTCTGCTCTTGTCATGGCTATACCACACCTTTGCCGGTACTCTTAATACCTAATTAAAAGGGATTGGTACAGACAGTATAAGACTTTGTGGTTACCCTTCTAAGGCAGTATTATCTTGCTTTGTTTGGTTTTTGTGCGAGAAACGGTACAAGTAAGATTATAATAGTACTGTTATAAGACGTTGTAGTAACCACTAATATGTCATTATTTACGAGTTGTGGCAATGATAACTAAAGCTACGTCCTGCACATGTTTTTCCCTAAATGAAACAAAGACACCTAGGTACACAAAACAATGTTTTTCCCTGTCTCTTGCTCATGTGATTATGAACTATAGACAATGTGTAGCGAAACCATGTTTTGTGTAATGTTTTAGTGCAAACGCGCCTTTATTTAAACCAGCTAAAACCAATTAGGTGACTACTTACCTAGGTACGTATCTGCCTCATTTAACAGCTAAGATGAACGATTTTAAAGCCAATGAACCGTGCACAAAACGATCGACCTGTCGCGAAATATAAATAAATATATGATAATTTAAGCTACAAACTTTCTCATTTCGCACCTGTGTACAATAATGATCAAAGGCACGAAAGGTCAATGAACGGAGTATGTTAATTTTATACGGCTAATGTGTGAATACAAATGGTAACAAAGTAAAATTAAACCCCCGAGGCTTGAGTTGGTACTTGGTAAGTACTTAGGTAGGTAGCTAGCCTATTACCTGCTATAACAAAGTCGCGGAGCGTTCGGAATAATATAAAATGTAATAATCATTATCCTTTACAGATAACAGGTGGGTTACCACCACTTCTTATAGCGATATTATTAAAATACTACTTGTACCGATTCCCGTATAAAAAAAACGAAGCAATGCTACAAAAATATTGCTATAAGAGGCTATGGTAACCCCCCAGTACTCCAATGTGCAGCTATCGCAATACATTGTTATTAGTCATGCCGCAGATCGAATTCGGGTCAGTTTTACCGTTACTTGCCTGACGTTAATCTCGAGGAAATCGTTAAAGAAAAAACATATCTGACCTGGGATTTGAGATTAAGACTTCCCGGTCCACAGCCCATAAACGCTGCCTGTAGAGTGTAGATCCAAGGAGGCGACTATCCTATGCTTAATTATTTAATTTAAATAAAACAGTGTCCTAATTATCTTATAACTTTATTATTAGTAGATACAATTTTTATCGATATTCCTGTATGTCAATGAATTTTAACACCGTCGGTATCGTTCATTAATCTAAGCTGTATGTGTAATAATGATTATAGACAGTCAGCTTCAGCAGAATTGAAAGAATATTCCAGAAAAATCAATACAGTCGTCAAATAAGGGATATATTTGTAAAGAAATCTGTCTGCACTCAGCCACTTACCTCCTTACATTCACTTTAGAGTCGTTCGCGGACACCTCGTGGGAGTTTTATAAATCTCTTTAAAAGCCTCTTAGGTACGTGGGCGGATAGTCTTGGGAGTAAAAGCTTCATACTGATGTCAAATATTTTGTTTTAAAGTCTGCTTTATGATGGACGACGTTTATCTATCGTAAATAGCTTTTTAAAGAAATGGCTCTTGAAGGTTCGCCCCCTATCACATCTGGAACGGAAATAAGCTCGGCGAAATGTTAGTGTTTTATCTCGCTAGTCCACCCTTGCCTAATCCTACGGGATTATAGGTGCGAGTTTATGTATGACACTTGAAACGGACGAAGTCCGGACAAACGCCTATGTAGGTATAAGAACTATTTAACGTCCCATTTGCATTTTATGGGGGCATAATTATAGATAGTATAATAGATACTACGAGATTATGAAGACATGATTATAATAATATTATTTTCATACGGCACATTCATCCCTTTCGTTACAAATATATATATATATATATATATATATATATATATATATATATATATATATATATATATATATATATATATATATATATATATAACTAAGACAGTATTCAATATACTTCTGTTATTCCTTCAGTCTGACGTGGGGTTAGTCAGATTTACTGTAGGTACGGTGTATTTTGTATTATAGTTTTGAAGCTATGGAAGGAGTTATAAGTACTTACGCAGTCATTCTTGTTTTAAAGCCACTTGCAGCTCCGCGATAAATCCCTATTTATTCCAAATCTTTGTTTAAAGATAGGTGTGAGCTGTAGGTGAATTCGAGATAAGGTGTAACTCTAGGTAAGTAATAGCGTTACATGTCGCCCTTATTCTATTACCGTAGGGTCTATCTCTCATTTTCATGTCATTTTAAAACAATTCACTTAGGGCGTCTTGCACCACTATTACTAACCTACAGTTAGTCCTAATCTCAAGTTAAATTGAAAAAGAAATATATGATTGACATGTAATTAATTAAATGTCGTCATATATTATCTGTAATTACATGTAGTACATTGCATGTAATATATTTATTTTTCAATTTAACTTGAGGTTAGGTCTAAATGTAGGTTAGTAATAGTGGTGCAAGTCGCCCTTAAAAAGCGTCATATGGTGCGTCAACGGCCGAACGAAGGCGAAAGAATCTATGCCTGTTTCATTCACACAACAGCGAAAGTTTATTTGTGTGAACGCAACAGGCATAGATTCTTTCGCCTTCGTTCGGCCGGTGTGTACCCGCCATTACAGCTTCCAAACTATTTGACGTCATGTAAAGAAGGATAATTCTTATAGTTAGGTATTGACACTCCTTGTGTGGATAGCGTTCCAGGATCAGCCAGTGTATATCTAGTTCTTTTGAGGGGCTTGCGACATGGCTTGATGGTTGGTTGGGGCGTAATGGAGGTACAGTGGACCAAGCCGCCGCTTGATCACCCTTAAGACCAAAGTCGCCTGACAAGAACATTATTCTCGGCGTAAGCGCGCACACAACGACACGCAAAAACCAGTTTTACGGCTAGGAGGCGCGGAATCCATTACTCATGTAAATGTGAGTGTGTCGAGACACTGTAAATCGTTCAAAGGAAAATGTTTAAAAACTGGATCACCGGCGACTTGGTTAACTGTACATCCCTATATCTGCATCGGTCATCCGTCTGTCTTGTCGCAAGCCCCTCGATTTGTTTCTTTCCTCTTCGGAGTGTGAAGATAAACTCATTATTTGTCCGTGGTTGCTGCTCTTTTTGGACTGTACTCCGCTGTACTGTTTATAATTTGAGAGTACGAAGACGTTAATTATAGCGAGGTTTCACGCAAACAATTGAACTTTGTAGCTACAATGTTTGCGAATCAACAATTAATTATTAGTACCAAAACAGTTCCAGCAGTAGGTATACAAAATATTCGAATTAACGTTTCATCGTGGCTCTACCTTCACGAGACTTCTAGGATAGAAAAGTAGCATAACTCCTTATACAAACTCTATGTAAAAAATCCTGTTCGATCGATCACGATCATCGCCGAGCTTATATCCGTCTCAGATGTGATAGGGAGCGAGTCTATCTCCATATCAGACATAAATTCCAGACTCCGGGCTGATACTGAGTAGAAAAATCGAATATCACGTTACCTGAGCCGGGGATCGAACCCGAGACCTTCAGAGAGCTGAGACCTACGCCACCGAGATCATAATCAGTCACCTTTAAGTCAATTCTCATTTATATAAAAATATCGAATTCACATACTAATATTACTGAAGTTACATCTTTAGAATAAATAGAATACGTAGGTATCTTTATTCAAATATCAAGCTATTTATCATAGAGTACAGCCAAGTAAGGAGAGTACTAACCGTAATTGCCTCCACAGTCATACAATATGCACGCACATAAAGCCTGAAGCTGCTCAAGTAAATTCAGTAGTATAGATTTTATTGCGTTCGTAAAGCCACGGAGTTTTATTGGGGAATAATGAAAATTCAATATCGGGGTCGTTTCGGTCATGGCCAAGGTAATAGACTCGAATGGCGTTCTAACAGCTTTCCAATCAGATAACTTTGGGACGTATTATGGCATAAAATTATAAATAGATATACACGAACTACAAAATTATTTTTTCTACATTATACCCCTACGAAGAATTTCTTTGATAGTTCTCGCTACTGTCGCCTCCTTGGTCTAGTGGCAGCATATATGGGTTGTGAACCAGGAGGTCATGGGTTCGATTCCCAGGTCGGGCAAAGCGAATTTTCTAATATAATTTCCCGGGACTGGATCCCCCAGGGAGGGTGCCGTCAGGCAGGTAGCCGGTCATAAAAACTTAGCCAAATTCTTTCTGCAACATGCTTGAAAAAGTGTGTTCCGCCGACCCCACATTAAGGTGGGGTAAGGGCAGGTAGAAAGAGGGAAAGAAAGTTCTCGCTACTCGAAAGCGACGCGGTTCCATTTTCTCCATATATTTCCTTAATTCTTTGTAGTTTTTGGTAACCTTTAGGTACCATCGACGGCGAACCATCGTCTAATGGAAATAAAGTAAAACAAAAATACTAAGAAAACTGATACAGTGCCATTTGCCAAGATATTTGTCAGTTGAGCATAATTTAAAACCAACTCATTTGAAGTAACAGAAATTCACACTCAATTGGGGCCAGACGCAAGACGTCCCCGGCGAGAATACTTGCTAATGACAGCTTATGAGTAACTTTTAGATAAAACGTATAAAGTTTCAACAGAGTTTGAAATGTGAAACTTTACTCTTTATACTTCGTAGTCTCTACGTGTTAATAAAAGTGTATGGCTTCGTGTGCCATTTATTAACGTGATGTGGACATTTGGGAGAAAGATTAAAGCTAACGTTATACTCTGTCTCTATTGCTTCTTTACAAGCATATTTTGACTAGCTAACGCCCGAATGGTCAAACGCTACTCAACTTTAACAGTTTCTTACATTGATTTTCGCCACAGAATTTTAAAATATAAGGCGGCCTTAAACGACCTACGGCGACCGTGTATGACCATTATTACTACAGCTTATTTTACGTAGATACGAGTTAGCCTGATAGCTAATTTCATCGCTCGCTTTACCATTTTTAATCGATTTCTAAAGGAGGTTCTAAATTAATTTTGTAACCCGATATCTCCGCCAAATATGAACCGATTTTTCAAGATTCTTTTTGTGTTCGATAGAGCTTGTTAACATACACAAAAAAAAATACAGACGAATTGAGGACCTCCTTTTGTTGAAGTCGGTCGAAAAACACCAGATAGTACCTAACCTACTCTAGGGGGTAACTGGCGTGAGGGTGTATGTAATAGACAAGACTAAAATCGAAGATAAGGGCTGACCAAAACGCAAATATAGGACGTGTTTCGAAAGGCTCATGCTAACTCTTGCTTTAATTTCACTTGCCTCTATCTCATTCCAGTGTAGTCATAGCAAGATTCTTTCTAGATAGGAATCGGCTTAATTTTCCGACTGGCTGCCGCCTGACGTCATCAGACAACACCCTCCATCCGGTCCCGGCCTTCCGGGTAAATTATGTTAGAAAAATCATTTTGCCGACATGGGATTTGAAGGACCTCCCGGTCCTCAGTTTAATATACGCCGTCATTTTACCGGTAAGGCGGTGACCGAATAGCTCATGCTTACTGATCTAATGGAAGTTGTAACTTACCTTACAATAAAGTATACTCAGTGCCACAGTAAACACGACGTGCAGTAACGTCTCTAAAGGTACAAAACATGGACGTAAAAAAAATGGACGGAGCGCTAGGAATATTGGAAGTGAGGCAGGGTTTACCGTCCATTTGATCTGACATGTAATGGCGTGTGTAGTGCGTGGGGCACTTTTGTACAGGCGTGTTTGTGTGAGTGGCTTCTCTGTGGCGTCCGTTTTACTATAGGCGAGATGGTGTCCTTCTTTTTATTTACGTCTGTGGTACAAAACTGCAAACAACCACCACGTCGGATGTATGGAAGTTACCCACGCAGACGCTGTCGTGTCGTCGCATCCAGTCGCAAACTTGCTCTTCCGTTTCGATTATATATCTACTTGATGTTAATTGTTATACAAATAATATAATTATATACAGACAGTTTCCATGGCACAGTGGGCGAGTAGCCGGATGTGAAATGTGAGGTCGTGGGATCGATTCCAGCACAGACACAAATGTCTGTGTGATCCATAGATATGTATTTGTTTCGGGTCTGGGTGTTGTAAGACAGAGTCTCTCGTAGTTTCTGATACCCACGATACAGGTTGTACCTAGTGTGGGGTCAGGACTATGTGTGTGATTGTTGGGTGTATTTATTGATATTCAGGTTCTTAAGAGTTTTCCTACTGAATATTTGAACGCATACGTATTACGCGTTAATATTACTTTTGAATAATTACCTAATCTAATTTACAAGAGTGTGTGAAATAGTGATACAGCAGATTTAACATTTATAATGACTAACCGATTGTCTTACCTATTTATTATGACAACAACTAAGCTGTGCTTTTCAATAATTGATGATAGTCTTAGATTTTGTTCTTCTTACCTGGGTACCTTTTCTGACTCCTTCCTGACTTCTTCTTCTAGCTTGCCTGGTAATGGTATTTTTTTTTAGCGAACTTAGTTCATATAGAGTATGGTAATGAGCCTTTGGGGGGCCCCCTAGGGTCGGGGGGCCCTGGGCACGGGCCCCGTGTGCCATTATGGTAAAGACGGTACTGGATTATCTCCAATTTTCGCTTACAAACATGCCTCTTTAGATTACTTAAATCAAATAAGCTGGTTACACGAGTAACACTTTGCAGTAGAGACCCAATTAAAATTCCCTACTAAAACAAACAAAATGTGCCCACTGCCCAGCTGTTCATCAAATTAGACCACATTTAGGTAATTTGCCGGAGCCCCGAAACGACTGGGTGTGTCAACCTTGGTGCTCTCGAGGCCTAGTCTCTGCTGATACCATTAACATAATAGATTACAGACATCAAATACTTCTTCTGTTTCACGCATTCAACAGTATATAGACGGGACAAGAGGTCGAAATTTGTGATCCAAAAGTTGTGACCTCGTGGTCATAAGTCACTCAGTTCTATTTGATACATATGCGCGCAATTTCGTGCTAGCGTGATAATGTTTAGAGTGGCCAACTTTATTCGATCCAAGATCTACTGTTTTTTGACGAAACCCTGCGCGATCTACCAATTACATACTTGGTATAAGGCTACAAGATGATGCGCGCAGCAGTTGGTGATTACGTTGCCCCTGGTTTAGGCCGGGGGGGGGGGGGGGGGTGACTCCTGACGCTCGATTCGAACTTGAATTCGATTCGGTTTCATTTATTTACTTAAATTTCCATCGAAATCGAGGTAAAAAGTGCATTAATGTCACGTTAAAATTACCAAATAGCAAGTTCTCGAATATTATGCAACATTAGCGCACTTTAAAAGTCGATTTCGGTCGAATTTTAAGTGAATAAATGAAACCAAATCGAATTTACAATCGAATCGAGTGTCAGGAGTCACCCCCCTGTTATGACAATAAAAATATTGTCTTCGTGATTGTAATTTGTAATACGTTTGAGTTTTTTTGTATGGAAACTTGCCTTATAGCCCCTCTATAGTTGGTAATATTAAATCTCTTTGGTTCCACGCAATATCATTAATTGAATTCGTTGGTTTGGCTCGTATATTAGTTAATTAATGCTAAATAATTACAGCTATTAGTCAACGTAATTACGCCCTATTTTATATTAGTATAAGGACGGAATTGGAATAAATCATTTGTGTTTTATTATTCAAATGGGTTTAGGTTTAATTTAACATCACCTAGTGGATTTTTAAAAGGATTTTAAGTACGAGGCAGTAAATATATTTTAACGTAAAATGAAAGCATAACTTGATTTTCGGCATTATATTAATAATATTACAACAAGAATAAGTAAACACTTTTATTTCTAGACGAGGCGGTCTGGTGGCGTAGCTGTATGCACAGTACGACTATCGTCCTGAGGTCTCGGGTTCGATCCCCGGGTCGGGTAAAGTGATATTGGATTTTTCAGTATCAGCCCGGTGTCTGGAACGCTACCACTACGCCACCGAGGCAGTTAGATATTAAGGTTTTACTATTAACCCTAATAAATGGACTGTATGAGAATTCGTACGAGTGAAATATCGACCGAATTTTAATGTCTACTGAAACATTTCACATTACCGAAATGAATATGCATTAGCTAACAACCTTTACGGCATGGGTTGACATGACAGATGATGTATGATGATGAATGAGGGATCAAAGTGACCGGGGTCGGTACACAAGCAGATATCAGATTTCAACTATATTTAGAATCAAATGTAACTGGTGAAAAATGATTTTTTTGGCAAACGTGCAGATGGGTCACCTGATGGTAAGTAATCTCCATCGCCCATAGACACCCGAGACACAAAGAATCATGGGTGCGTTGCAACTTAAAAGGAGGGAATGGAAGGCGATGGAAAAGGGATTGGGCAAGGGAGGGGGAAATTGGCAAACGGAAATCTCACTCACCGCACGAAACGCGACAGCAAGCTGCCACTTTACGTCGGTTTTCTATGAGACAGTGGTATCAAACCGGTATTGCAGGCCCATTCATGTTGTAGACTTTAGTGTCTACAGCGTAGCTCTACCACTCAAAACGTGACAGAATCGTAGCTTTATGGCGCTCAATAGTCTATGTCTACCCCCTTGGGATGCAGACATGAGTGTGTAATATGTAGGAACATAGGTATGTATCGAAATAACTGAATATATAACCTTAATCTAATTTCAAATGTAGTCCATTTACTTTTCTGGACCCACGTTCCATTTTGAAAGGTCTGTATGTAACGTAACTTAATTAAATGTCACAATTACTCAGGTCATATTGAATTAGGTCGTCCTAATGATTTTATTGACTTGCACCAAAGGCTTTTACGTAAACCTAATCAAAAGGCAACGGAGATTCAATTATGTTCACATGACCAGACGTAACCCTGTAACGGGTTTGAGTACTTTGATATATGGGTTCGGTTTTATAATATCAAATATTAGCTTTTTCCCGCGGCTACGCCCGCGTGAGTCTTGACAAACTTTCATCCCCTATTTAAACGCCTTCAGGGGATGAATTTAAGCATGTAATATATAATCATAAAATAAAATACACCCAACAGTCACACAACTAGTCCTGACCCCACACTAGGTATAACTTGTATCGTGGGTATCAGAGACTATGAGAGACTTTTGGTCTCACAACACCCAGACTTTTCTCAGGTCAGGCTACGTGGTTTTTCTAACGCTGTTTGCCCAGGACTAGATGCCTCAGAAAAGGTTGGTGTGCGGCAGGTGGTCGATCGTAAATATCAAACAGAATCCTTTCTACAACTGGTTGAAAAAGTGAAATGAGCTGCGCCGATACTACATTGGTATGGGATAATGGTAGATGGAAAGAAATTGCCCTACAAAACAAAAGCTGACGCCTGTATCCCCAAAGGGGTAGGCAGAGGTGCACTAGCGAACTAGAACACCCACATTTCGCCGAGCTTAGTTCCGTCCCAGATGTGATAGGGGGCGAGCCTACATATGTGTCCTAAAGTGTCCTATGTAGCTCCTTAATTGTAATTTGTATCTTAGAGGTATAATATTTGATAATGATATGGAGTGGGAATATGGGATTAAACCCCAGATTTTCCCCATTAAAGGCTGATATGACGATCCCATATCCCTAAGCGTCGTTAAGATTAACAACAATAGTAATAAAGTGGCGAATGTAGCAGTTGTTAGTTTAATCAATACTTAGTAGGGGTTGTTTCCGTTACTAAACGTTAGACGCAATGGTTCATTTGATTTTTGGCCGGTTTCATAAACGATCTCAGTTTATAGTGCAGATAGATCGCGATTATGAACCAATCAAATCAAGTCATTTGACAGAGTCATGTTCAAACTGTGTTCTTATTGGCTATTTTTTGTAATCTATTTGCATATTCGGACTGAGATTGTTTATTGAAACCGGCCGTTAAGTTGTTTATTTGCTTTGAAGGCTGTAGTCTGAATTTTTAACTTCGTAAGCGAAATGCGAATCGATCACGTTGTGCGTTAGATTGTTTTTCCATGTAGGAAGATGAGCGGTGTTCCAGAAACAATCCAGCAATAGTGTCACTTCATTTTAACAAGGAAACCTCGCACATTTTTGGTTGAAAAGCAGCTTTTTGTTTTATAAAGCGTTGCGCGTAGCAGGCTCATTCGAATACGTAGTGGAAAGTTTTCGTGCTACTGATTCAGTACTGAAAATAATTCCCGAAATTAGTAACGTCGTGAATCACTGCGTCTTAAAACATACATACATACATAGACTCACGCCTTTTTCCCATAGGGGTAGGCAGAGACAACGGATTTCCATTTGCTACGATCCTTACACACCTCTTTCGCCTCATTCAGTCTCATTACATTCTTCATGCATGCACGTCGGTTTAGGGTACTTTTAACTTGACCTTTCTCGAGTAAATCTCTGACTTGGTCAGAGAATGTTCGATGAGGTCTTCCCCTTCCAACTCTACCATTCACACTTGCCATATATATTTGCTTTGTCAAGCTCCTTTCGTCCATCCTTTCTACATGCCCAAACCACCGCAACATTCCTTTCTCAATCCTCGTTATTATTTCCTCTTTCAATCCACACCGCTCTCTCACCACACCATTTCTTACCCTATCTCTCAAAGTCACACCACACATACTCCTTAAACTCTTCATTTCTACTGCATTTATTCTACTTTTATTCTTTTTCTGCCACACCCAACTTTCACTACCATACATTAGAGTTGGCACCAACACACCACAATGCACGGCCAGTCGAGCCTTTTTACAGACTTGCCGACTACTCATGCAAGCGTGTAGTGCCCCGTTCACCTGGTTTCCAGCATTCACTCTTCTTTCAATATCCCTTTCATGTTTTCCATCTTTCGTAAACAAAGTCCCCAAATATACAAACTCTTTTACTTGCTCTACTTTCTCTCTCCCAATCACTATATCACACGGCGTCATATATTCATCCCTTTCGATTACCATCACTTTTGTCTTTCCCACATTCACTTTCAAACCTTTCCTATCAAAGGATTCGTGCATTATAGTTATCATTTCCTGCAACTCATCCGCCGATGATGCAAGTATGCGTCTTAAAACGTTGTTGTAAAAGTTACAAGTAGGTATTTGTTGTAAAAATTAAAAGTATTTGTTCTTTTACCTGGCGTTATTCCAGTCTAGTGCCAAGGTCCGCCTTTCGCTTCCTTACTTAAACGCTTCTACTTCGCTCGGTCTTCACAGAAGACCATTTCGACGGTCCCTACGTAAATAGACAAGTCAAAATGCTATATTTTTTTACTGCATATATATTTAGATTGTCCATAAGCTCATAACTATATAGATATAATTTTTTTAATTATATTGTATTCTAATAATTCTACTTTAAATACTAATCGAAAAAGATAACAAGTATGATAATTCTTAAACATATAAAAAAACTTCATTTCGTTCTCCTGAAAACCTCAGTTTTTGACATGTCGCTTTGTACGTAGGGACCGTCGATTTGTTTGTTCTCAAAGTTACAAATATAAGAAGGTTGGAACACCAATTCTAAATGTAAATGCCTCGGTGGCGTGGTTGTATTTCGGTACGACTAACGTCCTAAGGTCTCGGGTTCGATCCCCGGGACGGGCAGTGATATTGTATTTTTCCATATCAGCCCGGAGTCTGGAATTTGTGTCCGATATGGCTATAGGCTCGCCACCTGTCGCATCTAGGACGGAACTGAGCTCGGCGAAATGTGGGTGTACTAGTTGGCTAGTGCGCCTCTGCCTACCCCTTTCGGGATACAGGCGTGAGCTTATGTGATGTTGAAAAGTTTACGTCTGTCTACCCTCAGAAGCAAGAACAAGACTATCTTGTCTACACACCCGCCACTGTAACTCCTATACGCCAGGATCAACAATGGCGCGCATTTATCGGCAGCAACCAGGAAGCTCAGCGAATCTATGGAAATGTAAAACTGTCTTAATCCCACAACGCAATAATTCAAATAGAAAAATATTAAGTTCTAAATATGTTTTCTACAGATGCAAATAGTACATCCAAGATTTGGTGAGCTTATTTCCATACATATGTAAAAGGATTTGCCAATAGGCTGATTAGGCTGAAGCCTAGGGCGGCAGATTTTAAGGGACGGCAAATTTAGACAATTTTTTTTTTATTTTATTTCTTCTTTTTTTATTTTTCGAAAGGTAGTTCGAAGTTCTAAGAACTGACATAACGGTACCCTAGTTCTCAATGATACTAATCACGAGAAAAGTTGATGTATTAAGGATGATAGAGCACGAATCATAAAGTTGCAGTTTTATTGTTAGAAAAATGTAATTAATATATTGGTGATAAGATTGGAATTTCAGATCTCGGCAAAAGTTAAATAGCCTACTATTGGCAAATATGTAAATCCGCCACTGAATGTAACGCCATCATAATGGTAAGTCCAAATTCAAATATCCATTAAATATGCAAGTTTTCAGAATGTGTGAATGACCTGGTTCTTTGCATTCTTTAATTTAAATATTTGATAAATTATTAAAATCATATGAAAATTATATAGAAGGAAAATGTGTTGACTGCAGTCCAAAGAAAATATTGATCGAAGAAAAAATATTGATTCTTAAAACATCATTGCCAAAGTCAACAATAAATGTCAACATAATGATAAAAAATAATACACATATATTTTTTTTAACTAAATTTATTCCCAAAACTATATTTTTAGAAATCCTACTATAGTTATCGAGTTCAGGTCCAACACTGTGTTTCTCCATCAGACATACAACTAGGAGAATTCGAAAACAAATAAATATGTACTTTATTACGTTATAATTATTGAACAAAGTTCTATAACATATCGGGTCGATACATGATGGATTAAGCAGAAATGTATGGAACTATGAGAGTGTAGTGCCAACTTTGACAAAATAATATATTAGATGTGTAAACTTCTGAGTAGATATGCGACGCTGACAAAACTAGCAATTTTATACCTGTTAATAGGCTTCATTTCAAAAATAATTTTACAAAGGACATACTCGTAGAATTTTCGCAGGCTGGATTTTTTTTAAGGAACCTGTTGTTGCATAGAAATTTCGTGATATCCTTCTAAACGTTGTCGTATCATGAACATGACTTTATAATATAACATGACAATGCTGTGCCTAGCTCTGCTGATGAGTACTCAATAAAGTAATTATCAAAATATTTTTTTCCACAGATAATAAAATAATGTTTCCGATTTCTCTGCACGCAATAATTTTTCCAACCTATATCGTCTATTTTTATTTGTATCCTGCGGTTGGTAAAACTTTCCAACGTTGTGGCTGCGGCAGGCGAAGTTTTAACATGAAAATACGAATACAATTTATGCGCTGTACGTGTCGGGTTGAATTCAATGTGCTTGAATCACGAAACTGCTCCACGATATAGTGGTTTTTGACGCCTGGCTGTATGTTTTTCGTCCTTTGTATTATTTTTTTATTGCTTGATGTTCGTGTTTCACATTTATCTGGCACGTTTGTGTCATTTATAATCTGGATGTATTCTTTATTGTCATTTTCATTGTTTTTTTTTATACCGCATTGATATTTGATGTGGTATGTGCTCGCTGAAATATACAATATTAAAGGGAGATACATGCATAAAACTTCACTTATTTTATTATGTACTAATGCAATGAGACACTAATTTATAAATTAACAATATTTAGCATTTACAGCCTCTTATAGTTCAGTTGGCAATAAAGGTTATCGATTGTTTTGATGAATTTTAAAATAATTGCTAGATTTTCAACCGATAGTCAATAGATCCATACTTCTGCTTACTCTTTTTGATTAAATCAAATCAACAAAATTGGTATGCAACTTGAAATGACTCATTGAATTAAACTACATTATATTTATAATTATTAATCTACGTATGGAAATTAACGATAATGCGACCCGTATTAGTAAAGATTCAAATTGCATACACGATTACTGGTACACTTTCTGACTCGTTAAAATCTCGACAAAACAAATAATTATACTAAATCAATAAAATTGTATTTAAGAATAGCTTCTATACCTATTTCCGATGATCTATTCTGTTTAAATTACACATTACTTCATGTTTATCTTCTTTGAATTATTTAACAGTTTTAACAACTACTTATTAAAACTATTCTTACGGATTCTATCACGATTAGGTTTTAATTATTATTCCCGACGTTTCGAAGGCCGTGTTTCGATGTCTGACCCGTGACAACGAAGACTGCAAAGCCTTCGAAACGTCGGGAATAATAATTAAAACCTAATCGTGATAGAATCCGTAAGAATAGTTTTATTTCAATGTATAATATTCACGTAAACTTAAGAAATCAGTAACTACTTATTATATTAGATACATAATTTCATTAAATAAACTATAACATTTTATAGAAATATAAAGCGTCTTATGAAACGAGAGTCACATCGAGGTTGGAAGCTTAAAATATTTGGAGAAACGGAATTGTAAGAATATTAGGTAATTTTATTACATTAACTGTTTCGCATATAAATTAAGAAAACATATTTATGAAACTAATAGACAACGGAAGCACAGGACAAATATCATTGCAGGCCATACAGCCAACCCTATTTACAAACAACTGAATAAAATAAAATAAAAACAATGGCCACATCTAATACAGTATACTTGAAACACAATTGTTTGTACAAAAATATAATAAGATAGTAAAACGTAATTTGCTTTCAAAAATCTCAAATTCAACGTACCAAGTATATAAAATATGCAAATGTTGCTATAACATTTAAAGGCTGGAAATATGGAAGAACAGTATATGGTATTGCTAATATATCTAATGATATGACACGGGACACTGACACCAATTCGAACGTATCAGTAACAGATGGAGCGGACAAGAGAGCCAAATATGTTGAAAACATTTAGGTTGTTACAATAATAAATTAGGATCAGGCAACGTTAGCTTCACAAGTCATTTCACAATTCGCAACAATTCTAATTTAGACGTGAATTGTAAATCATTTTACGTTTGCATCAAGCGGTACGATGTAGCTAGTAAATTAACTGAGTATAAACATTCCACGCCATAAAGCTACAAAAGAATTGTGTAGAGCGGAATAATTACAAACTGTTACGATAATAGTTCGCTATGAAGAAATCCTCATGCTAATGACCTAAAGTTCACAGAGACGACCATATTTCCCTACAAGTTTGCAGAAGGCATACGCTCACTAACTCGTAATTGCGTCTTTGACTTAAATAAAAGTTTATCGCATTATTCCGACTCGCTGCTTCCATAATTTCGGAATGTTTAACTAGTGCGACTTCTGAACGTACTTTCTGCGATAAAAATACTGTTTTATTTCTCTTTCATGAACCGTAATATGAATACATAAATCTCTTTTCCTTCTCGACTTATGATTACTTTTTAAGTAACAATTACGTGGGAATCAATTCTGAAAACGGTCAAATTGACTTGTTTGATAAATTGGAGCTTATTGGATTTCTATTGAAGTCACAATCGATCTTGATGTGTTATATGTTTTATTTTATCATCAATCACGTTAATTTGATCTCAATGTATTTTTGTAATAATTTAATATATTTTTGAAACATAATTTTTGTAATAACATTACCCTTCTTCCGAGGCAGTCGGGTCAACAGTAAATTTAAATCTAGATTCACGCCTGAATGTCGTACTGTTTTGCGGGCCCTAGTATCCAATTTTAATTCAGCCTATAAAACAAATGGGACTGGAGCTAATGTAAAAGAAAATTTATGATACCTATTATGTTCAGTTAATTCTAGATGAACTTAGCTAAATATTTTCACAGAATAAGTTCGTAATACTACTGTGTGGTACGGTAAGTTTGTGAACTTTGAACTCGTAATATTTAGGGCATTTTCATTCGCCGCTTTCAGATTTGATTTAGTGATAAAAACAAAATGTGTATAGTAATTACTTTTGTACACAACACTACACTTAACTTTGGCATATTTCGTATCAAAATTACCGTCCATCGAATGTTAAAATATTATAAAATCCCATAACAAAATAAGAAAAGACCGTAGATGCCATGTAACAATGGGTAAGAGATTAGATACTCGTAATTTTATAACTACTATTTTATATTTCTTTACATTTAACACTATTTGTTACATATCCGATTATATTTAACGGTTATATATCTACAATTAATTAAACATTTAATTCTTTAGATGCTATTTCATTTATCAAACCCGGAGTCACCGCTTATACATCTATTATTATGAGTTAATGTCGTAATATTGTACGCTATTACAGTTACGAGAAAGACAATATAAGAAGCTTTTACTACGCTGTACGCAAATATTGCGAATTACTTACCTGAAAATTCAATATTATTTTTGATCTCAGTTCGAAACCTAACTTCGTTAATTATCATCATTGCCTCTGAAAATGTAATTATTTTGTTATCCGTGGCCATAGAGCCGGCGCGGTCGCTGACGCTACCGAGTGCCGACCTGCCGACACTCGACCGTCAGCTGATCCAATGTCAACGTCGCTCAAGCCTACAACTTAATCACGCACGAACACGAACTCGTTGTAGTGGTTCCAGCGGTTCTCCTCCGAGTCGACGCCGGGCTTCAGCTCCGCGGCGCCGCCGGCGGTGCCGCTGCCACAGCTCGCAGTCAGTTTAAACCCGTTTTCTTGCAGCATGTCGAACGCCTGTTCTATGAACGAATGCTTCAGGAAAAACCGCGACGTGTACCTGTCGGCCAGCCCGTGGTCAGGGTCGCGGGACTCGTTCAAAGTTTCGCCGAACACGTCTCGACACAGAGTCACCTTGCCGCAGACCAAGATACGCGACAGCTTGCGGAACTTGACGTCGGCGAGTCCGTCGCGTCCGAACGCGAAGCTGCCGCGGTAGCCGACCGTGATGCATCCTTTTTCGCGGTTAGGCGGCTTCGGGTCGGCGTCTCGCACCGCGTTTTCGAGCCCCCCGAGCCTGTAGTGCTTCGCCTCTCGCGCTAGTCGCTTGTGTTCCCTGAAGCACTCGGGCAGCACGAGCCCGCCGTCGCGGAGGTAGTCGAGCACGTAGCGGAAGAGCACGCCGTCTCGGTCGAAGAAGACGCGGCCGCGCGCGTCCCGCGGGTGGTCGGGGTCGTGCAGCGCGGCGGCCAGCAGCGAGTCGGGCTCGCGCAGCAGCGTGTCGCGCGTGCTGGCGTAGTGCACGCCGCCGACGTTCAGCTCGAGGACCTCGGGCGGCGCGTCCGCCATGGCTGAGGGCTGAGGGCGCAATGTCGGAGCGACTGCGCGCCCCTCGCTCCCTCCCTGACCCACTTACCGCGCGTCTCGGCGCCGCCGCGTGAGCCCATCAATAACGCACGCCCGGGTTACTGACTCAAACATAATTATTTCCTACCCTTCCGAGAGAAAACTCCTACGCGAAAGCTTTCAAGGTCAGCGTCTATTGTTAGCCAACAGATACAATATTATTGTTTGATTTGCTTCATTGTTGAAACTGAGCGATATTCGTTGCGGATTATAGATTCGTTTTTCCAAGAAACCGCAGCCGCGTTACTTTGACTTCCTAATAGATTTTATTCCGCTTTTGTCATATGTAGCTTTGGGGTGGATTTATTTTTGGAGGAGTGATTTGTAAGAAACAAACCTGTGGAATGGAAAAATATATACCGCGTAGTCAGCCACGCTGGCACGTCGATATGTGCTCTTCATAGGCGTTAATAATTAACTAAAAGACCACCTGTAGAACTTGACGTTCACGTCCCACAACTTCCCCCGGTTCATAATATATTCAAGGGCATTACGTAGTTTTATTTCCGCGAATGTGACTCTGTAAAGGTCCTTGTGAGTCATGATAAATACATTTACGACAGACAGTAAAATCGTGTTTCGTTAAGGTCCTTTTATGTTGGATGAAGATTAGATTTCCTCTGAGGGACATCGCCACCCGATAAAAAAAGGTATTTGCTGGGAATTTTTAATCATTATTCAAGTAATGACCGCGTGGAGAGCCTTTATGGCCGGTGGGGGGAAGGAGGGACATGGTTTTGTTTTTAAACATTCGCGAGCAGACGGTTGACGAGGGAGCTAAAGTAATTAAAAATTCCTGCAGTTTTTTGTCCAACTTTGCTGCTTAATAAATTTGAAAAATTGCGAGTTAGGTATACTGGGTCCTTTATTAAAACCACATGTACCAAGCAACCAAGTTATATTATTAAATACTATCACATAATACAGTTGTTAACAACTTTCCGCAACATCGAAATGGAGAAAGCAATTTTGCTAATCTAATGAGATTTTTAAAGCCCGTTAATCTTTAACGATACTGAAATTGTCAAACGTATATTCTGAAATGTCCTTTTGGTTTTTAAATTCAGCTTTATCGATTCTGCTGCTTGGACTTCCAGTAGTCTTCAGCCAATTAATCCTGAAAAGAAAGTTATTCGAAAGCCGCGTATCCATAGTTAAACACATTTTCTTTATTCTAAGAAACATTTGAGCTTAATCGTCGCTGGGACAGCAAGAATGGCCTACAAGTTGAATTTTTTGGGGGAAATTAAATTATAAACTACGATATCTTTGCTTTACTTATTCTGCTAGTTTTTAAAAATAAGTTTGTCAATGTATTTAGGTTACTACTGCGACTTTATGATTTTGAAAAAAGTTGTTTAAAAAACGTACTTTTGTAACATTTGGTAAATATGTTTAAAGACCTTTTTATGTTTCTAGACAATTAATAGTCCGAAAACCCCGAAACGGATTTTTAAAAACAATTTCTACTGCCATATTTACTTTTTATTTCAACAGTACTGTACTAATAATTCATCTGTTAACTATCTTTTAAATCTGATATCTACACAGTCGAATTGAAGCTTTTAGATGCTATTTAAAAGCTTTTGAATTCAAAATACTAAATTGTTTTGACAACGATGTCGAGATCAAAACTTCGTTAATTGAATGATGACTTGTTTATTATTTATCCATTCAAAAACGTATTACTCTTATACAATGGCACAGACGTAGGATCTGGAATTTCGGATTTTGTTAACAAAAATATAGCTTGATAAGACGGTGAGTCAGGGGGGCGGTTCCAATTGTCTTGTCGCAAGCCCCTCGATTTGCTTCTTCCCTCTTCGGATTCGGAGTGTGAAGAAGCATAGGCCGGTATGATTCTGGCGACCACTGATAACTTCATTGTTTGTCGGTGGGCGCTAGTATTTTTTGGACTGCACTACGCTTACCATCAGGTGCAGTGTAGTCTGTGTAGTCACTTTGCCGTGCCCGGAAAAAAAAACGACCAACTTTAAAAAAAACAGGTAATCAATTCGACTGTATTTTATGCATGTTACGCTATATCTCCGCCAAATGTGGACAGTTTTCAAGATTATTCTTGGGTTCGATGATCTTATCCAAAGGCGGTCTCATATAAATTTGATCACGATCAGATTTTTTAGGTCGGTCAATTTTGAAAATTGTGATTATTATTTGTTGAACTTCGGGAGCGTAGCCAAATATGCAAAATTCATAATAAAGGTTTCAATTTATTTTGACAGTTACCCGAGTTACCCTGAACTGAGAGAACTGTAGCCCGAGCACGAAAAACTAATGTAAATGTAAATGTATTCGAGTTCGCTGCGCACTGATGACGTTTGGTTAATATTTCATACAAATTTCATAGACGCGCATCGAGTTCGAATACATTTACGGTTGTCAGAAATTTTCCTACTCAGGCCGCTGAAAAGAAATATACGAACTAAAGGCCAATTTTAATTTTTAGCACTTCACTGACTGACTGATGTATCAACGTAGAGCCCAAACTATTGGAGCTAGAAACGTCCAATTTTACCCACGGCTTCCTTTTATGACGTAGGCGAGGACTAAAATAATAATAATAATAATACACCCAACAGCCACACACCTAGTCCTGACCCCACAATAGGTATAACCTGTATCGTGAGTGTCATAGACTATGAGAGACGCACGGTCTCACAATAACCAGACTTGAAACAAATATCTGTGGGTCACACAAACATTTGTCTTAATGCGGGAATCGAACCCGCGGCCTCTCGCTTCGCAGCCGACTAGTCGCCCGCTGCGCCTCGGAGGCTCTCAAGAAAGGATTTTTGGAAATTCATGCCCTTATACCCGCTACAAAGGAGCAGACACTCACGCGGGTGAAACCGCGGGCAAAAGCTAGTCTACCATAAACACGGCTCAATCGAATATCGATACACGAGAAACTAATAATTATAAACATAAGATCACGCCTGTATCTCCGAACTATAACACCCACATTTCGCCGAGTATAGTTCCGTCCCAGATGTGATAAGCCTCGAGCCTATCACCATATCGCGCACAAATTCCAGACCCCGGGCTGATATGGAAAAATCCAATATCACTTTGCCCGAACCTGGGATCGAAACCGAGACCTCAGGACAGTAGTCGTACCGAAATACAACCACGCCACCGAGGCAGTCGTAATGTACACTAATAATTATACTTCATTATAATATTTCAACACTTACATAGTATCTACTTTAAAGTCGCCTCCTTGGTCTAGTGGCAGCATGTATGGGCTGTGAACCGAGAGGTCCTGGGTTCGATTCCCAGGTCGGGCAAAGCAAATTTTCTAATTCAATTTGTCCGGGACTGGATCCCTCATAGGGGGTTGACGTCAGGCAGGCGGCCGGTCATAAAAACTAAGCCAAATCCTATGTGCAACATGCTTGATAAAGTGTGTTACGCCGACCCGATCAAGGTGGGATAAGGGCAGGTAGAAAGAAAACTTACATAGTATCTACTTTGTCAGGCGGTCCCTGCATTTGTCCTTGCACAGTGCCCTGTGACGTGTTCTTGCACCAACCTCGCAGTCCAAGTTTCTCCGCCTGGTCCTTAGTGTACTATAAAAAAAAAGTATGCAAGAGGCTTTTACTTGTCCTGCATCTCTTGCTGAAACTGAGTGGCAGATGAGAGTTATGCAGGAGATAAATACTGAATATCATCTCAAGCCACACTTTTTGAGCATTTATGCTGGAAAATGGACATGATGTTGGTCTTAATTCTAGCTTATTTTAGAGGTAGATATGAGAGCCCATGGTTTCACTCAAAGGATACAGGACACAGGAAGAATGTGGCTAGGAAATTGGAGTTTGAGACGAGACTGGGTTATCCACCCATCTTAACAGCAGATAGATGTTGAATATGTGTTGCCTCTTCACTTTAATAACAGTATATAAGAAAAAGTAAGAATGCTGTTATGCCTAGCTTATGTGACTAGTCAAAGTACCCATTTGTTACTTTGATGGAGGATCAGTACCATAATAATTACCTTTGAACATGAATTAGTACTTGTAGTACCAAATATAATTAATGTTTAGCTTTTGTTTGCAGCTTCGCTGACCTTCCTTATGAGTTGCTTGTTCTATTGGTGAAAACTGCATGAAAATCTGTTCAGTAGTTTTTGAGTTTATTGTGAACAGACAGATGTGGCGGAGGACTTTGTTTTATAATATTTACCATTCGAAAGTAAACTCCCTGAACTATTCTAAACATCTTGAATTCTATCTACTCTATTATTTACTCCTATATACGGTATTGCTAGAAGAGCAGTAACACTATATCTTGTACTTTGTCTTGTGGTAGAAGAATAACTGACTTTATTTCACTCCTCTGTGGCCTAGTTGCTTACCTACGAGTTTTCTACCTGCCTTTATCCCACTACACTGTGGAATCAGTGCGACACACTAATTATTTAACATGTTGCAAAATCCCCTCTACCACAACCTCTATAACATCTGGGACGGAACTAAGCTTGGTGGAATATGGGTGTACTAGATCGCTAGTGCGCCCCTGCCTACCTAATCGGGGATACAGGCGTGAGCTTATGTTATGTTATGAAAAAAATATCCAGCTTTAATTTTTAAAAACCTCTGCCTGTCTAATTTCAACCCTTTTGGATTTAGTCCTGGGTGAATTGTATTAAAAAAAGTTTTGGTTGCCTTGGGATTTCAACCCAGGATCTACCAGTCCACAGCCCATATAGGATGCGATTAGACAGCCTTGTTATCTGGAGTAGCTGCCTAATGGCATCCAAATAAAACTTGAAATGGCCAATGAATGAATACTAACTAGTTTTACTAGCCTTAACTGATTAACAGCGCTACAAATACTAATAATACAAATCTTCACTCAGTGTTTTTAAAAACGGATTTCCTGCTTAAATTAATACGGCGACACTGTAATCTTCTCATCGCAAGACGAATTAATACAAATAGCCCAAATGTTTTTATCAAATAACTATCTAGTTAAAAATAAATATAGAACAATACCTTCCTGAAGAAAACTCCTTGCACCCGGCCAAATACCTCGAAATCTACAGCTCGATACATCGCTGCGGCGTTTGTACTGCCGTTGACTCTTAAAACACTCGTCACTGTAGTTAGTATTAATAATCGTAACATTTAAGATACTACTACTAAATCTTTATTATAATATCGCTTGTTTTCTCTTTGAAAATTAAATTCACGAGTGTTTTTGCAAGTGGAAATAGAAAATCTTTTGACACTTCGACATCCGTATTGCGGTAATCAATGAGTGCGTTTCTTTTCACGCTTTATGTTCACCATAAGTGTCTTAATTTATATAATTTATACACTATTTTACAATTCTTTTTTGGCAATTATTTTAAAATTATCTTAGTTGAATAACCACGATAATAAAAACCATAATAATATAGAATAATATTATTTTTGCCCATTCGTCAGGTGGCAAGCTATTTCCATCTCTGTTACTCTTTGAACTGAAAAGTGGGATAGAAACCAAATGCTATACATATTTGTTGTCAAAATGTCAGTAGTGTCAAGTGTCAACTGGTAATGAATCTGTCAAAAACCCAAAACTTGTCATGCAAGTTCGTCAGACTCAGTGGTGAGTTTATGTTTTTTTTATATTCATTTAGTTACTCAGATTCTTATTGGCATCATTGTTGTGTGTTACAGAAGCCTACGTCGATATAAACAACATACAAAGTGAAAGCCATGGCTCTGTTCAATTGCAGCAGGTACGTTGACCTATTATTATGTAACAATGCTGAGGTTGTTTTCAATTATACTATTGTTTTTTTGGTTTTAGATTGGGAAGTAAATCGGTGTTGGCGAGCTTAAGCAGGTTTCCTGCGGCTCTGAGTTCCGTGAATTATGCACAAGCTGCAAGTGGTGTTCCTAAAATTACGTTCAAGAAGTTTGAAACGCCAACATTGGAGCATCATGATAATAAAAACCAGCGTCTCAACAGACCACTGTCTCCACATCTCTCGATATACGCGATTCAGTTGACGAGCACGCTGTCGATCACCCATCGTGCGACAGGTAAATATTTTAATGACATCTAATGGAATTTTAATGGGATTTCACAACATTGACTTTCAACAGTCTGTTATTTTCCAATGTGGTTTGGATGCAAATACAAGGTGCATTTAGTTTGTTTACTGTTATGATGACTAGTTAAAAAGATGCTAAATACTTAATTGTGTATGTGTTTATTGATAAAGAATGAATTAAGTCTGCTTTTCCTGTTATTGCATATTTTTGTGGTGGCAAATATGGATTGATCACACTGTGAAACTATCATCTTGGGCTATTTAGCTGATCCTAAGTATCTGGTTATTCTGGTGTACAATACATGTTGAATTAGTGTCCTTATCTTTGAATCAACTACTTAAGGTTGTCTTATGTCATTTAAGGCTGCTTTATCTGTCAAAATTGTATGGTGAAAAATAATGTAATAAACCTTTAAAGTTGAGTAGAAATCCAGTTTTAAGCCCTTAGCATATTGACTGACTACATTGATCTACAGTTCATTCACACTATATCAAATTAACACCCATCATTTTTTAACTGCAGCTTCAGTGGCATGGTTGTACAACTACCGTCCTGAGGTCTCGGGTTCAATCCCCAGGTCAGGCAAAGTGATATTGGATTTTTCCATATGAGTCTGGAGTAATATTTGTGCCCAATGTGGTGATAGGCTCGCCACCTATCACATCTGGGATGGACCTAAGCCTGGCCAAATGTGCATAATCTTGTTCGCTAGTGCACCTCTGCCTACCCATTCGGGTATATAGGGGTGAGCTTATGTTATGTTATCTTTTAACTTTCATATACCTGCTACCAGCCTACCATTTATATGCTTGATGCCCTTGGAGCTTAATTGTATTGCTTAGGGACATAATAAAATTCCTCTAAATAAGATCATTGTAGGGAAGTTGTCTATTGTTTATTATTTGCAGAGAAGTCATCAATTATCACACCTATTATATAAATTACTTTAATGCATAGACAAAGTTATCCTGCTGACAATCTTATCCACATTGACTTTTCTTTCTACCTGCCCTTATCTCATCTTAATATGGGGTCGGCGCAACACACTTTTCAAGTATGCTGCAGAAAGGATTTGGCTTAGTTTTTACGACTGCTTATCCACATTGGCTACTGCATAAATACAAATAAATAAATATTAGCCCTGCAATATTCTGGCCTACTGTGGATTGGGAGACTTCACACAGCTTCAAAATTCTTGTGGAGAAATACTCCAGTATGCAGGTTTCCTCACTAAGGGCGACTTGCACCACTATTACTAACCTACAGTTAGTCCTAACCTCAAGTTAAATTGAAAATGAAATATATGAAGGGCATGTAATTCATTACATATAATGTACTACATGTAATAACAGATAATTAATGACGACATTTAATTAATTACATGTAATGAATTACATGTCCTTCATATATTTCTATTTCAATTTAACTTGAGGTTAAGGCTAACTGTAGGTTAGTAATAGTGGTGCAAGTCGCCCTAATAGAAATACAATTGTTATAATTTTATTCCAGGTTTAATGCTTACTGGGTATGCCAGCGCTCTGGGTATTGGGGCTTTGGTACTACAAAACGACATTTCTCATTACATTTCGATAATTGAAGGCCTCAATCTATCACCTGCGACTATTTTCCTTGCCAAAGCAATGATTGCCGCTCCATTCGGATATCACTTAGCCAACGGTATCAGACATTTGTACTGGGATACGGCTAAAGGACTGACCATTAGAGAGGTTTATACAACCGGATATGCTATGCTGGGACTCGCGGCAGCCATAACCCTTATCTTAGCTGCATTATAAGTTAATCATGTTCTCATAAAAACCATGTTGTTGGAAATAATTTATTTATTGTCATAAGGATGTAATAAATCATTAACTGAAGTTTGATTTCTATTTTACATCTTACAGTATAATCATCCGTAGTCGGCCATTTTGAAATTAATTTTAATTGTCTTGGTGTCAATTATTTTGGGGATAAAGTAGAATATATTGAGTGTCTAACTTCAGGATGGTCAACATAGGATGACTGTACTATAATTTTGACAAAAATATAAAAAAAATTATCAGACGAGGCCACAAGACGAGATGACGTCATGAATAGTTTTGAACTTTTCGAAGTCCAATTTCTCAGTTGTAGCTAAACCTTTGGCAGCATTCTGAAATGAATGGACAGTAATTAGTGAATATTGAAAAAATATCCATTATTAATATAAACAGGTTAATAAAATAAATAAATAATAAATAAATAAATATACCCAAGTCACACACCTAGTCCTGACCCCACACTAGGTATAGCCTGTATTGTGGGTGTCAGAGACTATGAGAGACTTTCGGTCTCACAACACCCAGACTTGAAACAAATATCTGTGGGCCACACAAACATTTGTCTCAATGCGGGAATCGAACCCGCGGCCTCTCGCTTCACAGCCAGCTACTCGCCCGCTGCGCCACGGAGGCTGATATTGCACACAAATTAGACACTATTATAAAGTTGGTAACTCAACCTTGGTTTTATAAAAGTAAATATTTTTCCTCAAAACAATAGGACGTTGATGCATGTTATTGCTGTCATGAGGAAAAAATGACTAAATATCACCTCTAAATACATTAATATGTTGTGCAAACTTACATTGAAAATAACATTATTATTCTTCAAGAACTCTCCGTATATGTTGAAGAGGTCGGTCCTGGAGTCCAGCAGCTGGGCCAGGCTGAGTGGGGTGTGGGCTATGGACACATCGGAGAGGAAGTCCTTCGCCGACACCCAGGTCCTGGACGGTGCCATGACCACGTTGCAAGTGGCGAAGTTTGAGAGCACATCTCTGCCTCCAGCATCACGGTTCAGGCACAGCAGCTCGTACTGGTTGGCGTCGAAGTGGGACAGATCGGCACCTGATAAAAATTGTTTTTGAAACATAACATAAACATACCTAGTTAAGGGCATTTCAAGTATTACTTAAGCAGATTTTTTACAATTATTAACCCCTCCCTCCCCTCGTCAGCAAAACTGAGCAAAGCTCTTACCCCGCCCCTCCCATGGTAACGTGAACATTATTATATGAATGTTCCAATATGTTGTGGTTCCTTTATTAAAAGAAAATCCAATAAAAAAAAAGAGAGTTTTGGCGGGAATTCTAACGGTGCGGGTGGTCGCTTGTTTTAATTATTTCTTAATCTAGTTTAAAGTTGTGCTTATGGTGTAAATGAGATGTGAATTTATGCGATAAACATCAACGAAGATGGACAGTGTATGGAACTTTGAAATAAGTAATTTTGAACGCTTTTTCTCGGGTGGATGGGTCGACCTTGTTCGATTCCTCTGCTGCGAGAAAATCGTCTAAAAAGCATCAAACTGGAAGGAATTGACGCCAAAACTCCAACAAGACCTTGAAATCGGCACATCCGTGTTTCATTGTTCTTGTGAAAACTTAGTTATAGTTAGTTAGTAGCTTAGGTTAAGTTGTAAAGAAAAAAAATTTAACTAATGACTTGGCAGCATGGTCTCCGACCTTAGCCGGTTCCCTGTGGAACAAATGTAAAAAAAAAAAAAAGCTGCTGACTACCTTTCAGACCTCCCCTCCATCGCCCATGTCATAAAACATAAGCAAAGACCCCCCGCCCCTCCGTAGGGATCACTTAATACTTGAATTGCTTAAGCTCACGCCTGTATCCCCGAAGGGGTAGGCACTTGCGAGCTAGAACACCCACATTTCGCCGAGCTTAGTTCCGTCCCATTGGTTTTTATTATGGTATAATAAACTCTGCCGATATTATGCAACTTTCTACTGCCTTATCCCATCTTGATGTGGGGCCGACGCAACACCTTCAAGGATGTTGCGGAAAGGATTTGGCTTAGTTTTTGCGATCGGCTGCCTATCTAATGGTAAGCATCCTCTGGGGGATCCAGTCCCAGACAAAGTTAGAACCACCCCCACCGACCTGGGAATCGAACCCAGGACCTCCCAGTCCACAGTCCATAATTGCTGCCACCAAACCAAGAAGGCGATGAAGGATTATTAAGTAGTGATGTTTAAAAACAAACTTACTTGAAATAAACGCGACATCTCCACGATTCTCTTCCAAGCACTTCCACGCACTACTGTCAGATCCACATTGTTGTTTCAGTTTAGACACGTCCTCACCTAATACATACAAAATAATCAAAATATTTAAAATGACTTCAAAGTTTAAACCCCCATCATCATCCACCGCAGGACGTCAACTGCCGAACACAGGCCTGCCTCCAGTGGCGTGCAGTCTATATAGATAAAGAGACACTGTCTACCCACTACCAGGACAATTTGCTAATCACACAATTAAAAAAACAGAATTTCCAAATAGTAACACTCGATTTATATTATTAAACACATGGATGCGGATTATTTTGAAGCAAGAATTAGAGAAAATTATTAGCAAATTTTTTTGTCTATCATATTCAAAATGCTTTTGCACGCCACTGACTCAAATATTTTGATTGACTACCTGCAAGGACAGATGACCTGATAAAGGTCGCAGGAAGTCGCTGGATGCAGGCAGCTTCCAACAGATATGATGGGGGTTCCAGACCAACCTGGCACCCCCATCATAAATAATTACATCCAACCATAAACGAAACAGCGCGAATCTTGTGATCAAAATGTTGTGACCAAGTGGTCATAAGATTGCTGGCATGGTCCAGGGAGACGAAAAACCTCTAACCATATAAAAAAAAGTGGTCATAAGTCATTCGAGCCAGCGTAATAAAGTTTGTCTTACGTGATTCTTGAACATTTACAGAACATTCTAGGGTGTAAATTAAAATAAGCGCCCTCGCATCGTAATAAGTGGTGGATATACTGACGTTTGAGATAATTTTTTTGTATGGAATCTTGATTCAAAGCCCTAATATTACAATACTAAATCTCTTTGCACCCAACAGTCACACACATTGTCCTGAACCCACACTAGTTATTACCTTTATCGTGGGTCTCAAAACTTGAGATTTTGGATCTCACAACACCCAGACCCAAGAGCCAACACAAATATCTGTAAATCACATGAACATTTGTCTCGGTGCGGGAATCGAACCCACTGCCTGTCGCTCCACAGCCACCTACTCACCCGGTGCGCCACAAAACTGATGAAAGCTGTTTTACCAAAATAAATTTCAATTAAAAATCATTTTTATATAAAATCCATTAATTACCCTTTGGATTATTCTCTGGTTTGTCAACACCAGGTATGCACGATCCTCCAGAGAAGAATTCTCCGAAATTCTTCACACACTGTAAATACATTATACAGTTTCAAATCAAACGAAATGGTGGTCTGCGTACATTCTTTGGAAAATAATCCTTAATAACGGACCGATTTCAAAATTTATGCGATCGTGACCAAAATTATATGGGACCACCCTTGAAATAAGTAATCTATCGAACAAAAAAGAATTTTGGAAATCGGTCCATATTTGGCGGATATCGAGAAATATACATAAAAAAAGTACAGACGAATTGAGGACCCTCTCCTTTTCTAAAGTCGATCTATTAAACAAAACATGCCCAAGCAGTCAAATACTAAAACGCTACACAACTTTAATGGTTAGTTACAATTTTGACAGATAAGGCAGCTTCAAACACACGTGAAGCTTCAAATGATATAACAAGGACTCAAGTGTTTGAGTTGCATTTCAGTATTTGGGGGTTATTACATTAAATACTAACGTTGTCAGATTTGATAACTCTCTTGTTGATAAGATAGAAGAGAGGAGCATGGATACCGCTGAATGTGTGGTAGGAGCTGTGGCAAGACCTGAAAATATACATTTCAAAGTAAATAATTTGTAAACTTGCTTCATTATTCCACTTGCCCTATCTCATTCCATGTTGTACAAAGGATTCGGCTTGGTTTTACGAGTAACTGCTCGCTTGACGTCAGTACCTATTAGGGATTCATTCTTGGCCAAATAGGGTTAGAAAAACCGACCTACCTTAGAATCGACTAACCTATTTGCATTGGATCTTTTCTTTCTACCTGCCCTTATCCCACCTTAACGTGGGGTCGGCGCAACACACTTTATCAAGCATGTTGCAGAGAGGATTTGACTTAGTTTTTACGACCGGCTGCCTGCCTGACGTCAAGCCCCCTATGAGAGATCCAGTCCCTGGCAAATTCAATTACGAAATTCGCTTTGCCCGACCTGGGAATTGAACCCAGGACCTTCCGGTCCACAGCCCATACATGCTGCCACTAGATCAAGGACGCGACTATCTGGATTGGATCTGGCTTATAAATCATTCTATAATATACAAGCTCCTGTACTATAACCAATAGGTAGGTAGTCGTAGTGCGTCGCGTCAGTTGATTGATTAGTACCAATGACCGTGAACAGAAACATGTTTTTATCAAAATTATTGTCTGACAACAACACAGTATTAGAAACGTAAATAAGATTGATAAAAAATCGATAGTGTTTATAAGAAGGGGAACATTGTGTGAGGTTCAAGCTTAGAGGAGATAACAAAAAACTAAAAATCGAAACTCGGTGGCGTGGTGGTATTTCGGTACGACTACGGTTCTGAGGTCTCGGGTTCGATCCCCGGGTCGGGCAAAGTGATATTGGATTTTTCCATATCAGCTCGGAGTCTGGAATTTGTGCCCGATATGGCGATAGGCTCGCCCCCTATCACATCTGGGACAGAACTAAGCTCGGCGAAATGTGGGTGTTCTAGTTCGCTAGTGCGCCTCTGCCTACCCCTTCGGGGATACAGGCGTGAGCTTATGTTACGTATGTGAAAATCGAAAAAGTTAACCGTAACAATGCGAAGTTTTTTAAACTTTTAGAGTGACTTGCAGCGCTATTGCTAATCTAGAGTTACACCTTATCTCGATTTATCGTACAGCTCACTAAATCAAGATTTGGGATAAATAGACATTTATTATAATCTTAAGCAAATCTTAAAACAATGTAAGATTGTAATAGTACTGGTATTAAATGGTAAATCCCGGGTAAATCCCCTGTTCATGAGTAGTCGTCTTCCATCATTTCGCTTTTCATCAGGGAATGCCTTACCCGCTACGTCATTCAGTTCAACAATAAAAATAGAGCTTTTGCGACCGACTCAAACCGATTCAACGTAGAATATAATTATAGTACTTACTTCTTTCCTCTCAAATCTTCGATTTTGTTGTAAGCAGTGCCCTTCTTGACAACAGCTACTGCGTAGTTGGGAGTCTTCGTGTCACCATACACTTCGTGGAACACTGGATGTAAGTTGTACTTCTTGGCTGCAGCGGCCACTCTCATGTCGTCTACTGAAGCCAGGTCTGAGCCGTTGTCTTGGACCTGTTAAATTTGAATGTCTAGAGCACGAATGGGTCGGCTTGACCGGTTTGATACCACTGTCTCACGGAAAACCGACGTAAAGTGGCAGCTTGCTGTCGCGTTTCGTTTGGTGAGTGATTTCCGGTGGCCCATTTTCCACCTCCCTTTCCCAATCCCTATCCCCTCCCCTTCCATTCCCTCCTTTAAGATTGGCAAGACTCAAAAAGAATGAGTGCGTTGTCCCAAAGACATGGACGGTGCAGATCACTTGCCATCTGGTGACCCATCAGATCCGGTCTAACAAAAACCGTGTTAAATACATAACGCGATTGTTTCCCTGGGATAGGCAGAAGTGCAACTAATGTACGTTTTGGCAAACCTTTCTCCGTCCTTTTATACGAGACAAGCAGCCTACCGTCATACGATGGATGAACAATCCTGAGCATATCATACGGTATTGACGTAGTACCAATTTTAATAAAGTTTCTGATTCGAGACGAAATATTTTTATCTTTTCCCATTTGCCCGTGTCCTCGCGTCAATATGGAGAGACACACGCAATATTTCATGCATGATACAGAAAAAATCGGCTTGGTTTTTACGAAAGGTTTTTCCCGAGTAAATCGTGAAAAGTGGCGTTGACCTGGAAGTCGAACCCAAAATCTAACAGGCCATCCTCCTAGCGATTTTCCATTTTAACCCCAAATTACCTACTATTTTGATGACACTACTTCCTAATTGCTCACCAAAGGTTGAACGATATTCTGAATGTTAAGAGGCTTGTCATTGTAGGTACCTCCGTCTGCCGAAACTCAGTTTAGGATCATTAATTTTGGCACAAAGTTTCCGACATTTGAGATAATGTCGAGAGTCAAAACCAGTCAAGTCAGCAAGAGCCAAGAACATTACACGATAATCATCAATCAGATAGAAAGGGAAGTAGCGACATTAAAATATTAATGGCAGAAAATGACAACCTAGTAAAACTTTGGGCCATGCCAGTCAGATCAGATGTCAAATATACCTAATGTATCTACAACGGGGCATGGGCAAGACTTTTTGTCCCAAAAAATGTAAGTTATTAAACAGTGCCAACAAAATTTTAGTCGCAATTACGCACGATATAAAAGAAGAAACTACGACGCGAGCAGAGCTGTCGGCCGAACGAAATGAAAAGCGAAAAGCTAGTAATATTATAAACCTATAAAGTTTGAACACGGTAATATCTGGAACTACTCAAGCCGCGTCTCCCGCACTAAAACATTAGGTACACAAAACACCTACACAAAACCTTTTATCTATAGTCGATTGTTCTACGAGAAGGAGACAACTATAATCGTTGTTTTGTGTACCTACCTAATGTTTCGAGAAAAACTGTGCAGGAGACGCGGCTCCACTGATACAGAAGCTATTTTTAAAATTATTATTATATTAGAACTGCACTACGCCTGAATAATCTTATAAGAAGAGCGAAACGTGGAGCTATAGCGTTTATGCACAGAATCCTATAGTAGGATCTATGAAAGATAAGTGTAAAATAATTATACACCATCTTTGAATCCATTGATTCAATTATAATTAGGTCGCTTAAGTATTGTATGCAGCTAATCCTCTTAGCAAAGCTACGTTACTATGATAAAAGTCTACCTGTGTTGGGAATAGTTAACAATTTTAAGTCTTAAGGCTCATTTTATTCAATTAGAGCTAAAAGCCTTGTTAGCTAGTCTATTAGGCGTACCTATGTTCTTTTTAATAGTTTTTGTAGCTAATTTACTGAGAGTTATGGTCCTATTAGCGAGTCAAGTAAAACTTACAATGAATTCTCACATAAACTTACTGTCGGTTTTAATTGAAAATTAATTTGATATCGTAAAAAGGAGTTTCTACCTTCTATAAACTCAATTTTAACTTGACACGACATTTGAATATATGTTTAGTTGTGGCAAATATTGGTCTTCCAGAAACCGGACATTAGTGATTGAAATTAAGATTTTTTTTATTCAGTAAGTGCATAGAAAAGAATTAGTATTTCTAGAATTTTTTTGATGTCAATCATGATACATGTTATTGAAAGATGATGAGAGCTATATACATTCTTATAGAAACTTGTAGAATCGTTGTTTATCTCTCTTGAGTCCCTGAATTCCTTTAGAAATTGGCTAAAGGGCTCTTGAACCCTGATCCGCTTCGCTGAACCTGATTCAATATTGATTTTCCTTTCTCAATAAATATTTGTTTTAGATCTAACTGTTGTAGGACCTAAGTCAATCTTAGATTGTGATTTATATTCTAATATACCTACTCATTACTTTTAAGGACTTCAGTCTTTATTGAATTGTATTTTGTTGTCTGATATACCTAGAGGTTTCTTTCAGGCGCCCCTATCACACTCCAATGTTATATTGGCTATCATACTTTATAAGCATGTTGTAGAAATAAATTAGGTTTATGATATTTGGGTTACAGAAAATTTTACTCAATGATGATAAATGGATGATGAATAAGATCAACAGCAAGTTGTCACTTCACGTCAGTTTTCTCAAGACAATGATAATAAATTGACGGCGGCTGCCCATTTGTGCTGTAAATAAATAAATACATCTTGCTATGTCGTAGCTCTAACACCTAAAACTTTATGTTTACTTACGCTCTTGAGACAGGCATCTTCGCTTTCTTCTTGGACGCAGTCTAGAATCGGTCTGATGTCGCGACTGAACGCGAACACAGACATCGCCCGACATTTAGCTAGAGCCACGTTCGAAGTAACACAAAGCCTGTGGATCAATGTATATATTATAACAAGCTCATGCATGTTTTGTATTGATATAGTTCATCATCATCATTAGACATATTGCTGAACATAGGCCTCCCCTAATGATAATTTCATCACTTCATCAGATCTAAACTTTTAAAGCAATATGAGTCAACAAAGACTTTTTTCTTTATGGAAACCCACATAAAATAATTAATTATTGACACTATAGCAAATATTTTTTTATATATAATCATAGGTTTATAAATTAAAAAACGAATAAAAAAAAATTACGATCCTAACAAAATATAATATGCAACATAAAAATAAACTCTATTTTCTATCATAAAAATAAACTCTATTTTCTATCATGAAAATAAACTCTATCGTACCACAAGGAATCTTGAAAATAGGTCTTTATTTACCGGAGATATCGAGTAACATAGATAGGTTCCTACATAAAATACTGACGAATTGAGAACCTCCTTTTTTGTGGTCTGTTAAAAATAATATAGGTATTTAACTATCAAATTATTGAACGTCGTAGGGGAGAGCAGGTAGGATTCGTACAGTTTTTACTCCAAGTCCCATAAAATAAAAACTTATTGGTATTTCAAGATAGTTTCAATGCTAACATAATACCTGTATATTTAGCTTAAATCATGTTATAGTTCAGGATTAACACAAATCAATTTGGCATTGATATTCAAGCTTTTACAGAAAATGAAAAATGTACGAAAGCACCCCGCACGCGTGGGGCACATTCGTACATAGTGGGGAGCCTACGTACACGATGATTATAAATACATTTTTTGCAAAAAATATATGTTTACTGAGATCAAAAGAGCATCAGTTTCAAGTAATAAGTAACAATACTGTTATTTAGCAAATTATTCATTGTAAAAGTTTAACATTTTTCATAAAATCTTCTTATGTTCCTAATGAAACCAATCAACACTATAAAAAGAATCTTAAGGCTAACAAATCGAAATCTTTACGAGGTCTATCTACTATTGAATATTGAACAAAGATCTTTGTCGAAGCTATAGATATTAGCAGTTCATGTTGTTAAAGCAGTTTATAGTATAATGTTATTAGTAAGCTATCTAATATAATGTTTGTACCTATATTATGCTGAAGCATAACAAATTGATACTATGCTTTGTATATAGTCTAGCGGCGATAACTTAGGAACCGTACCCATTATCCGTTATCGTTACCCATTTTTTACCATATCGCCGAGCTTAGTTCCGTCCCAGATGTGATAGGGGGCGAGCCTATCGCCATATCGGGCACAAATTCCAGACTCCGGGCTGATATGGAAAAATCCAATATCACTTTGCCCGACCCGGGGATCGAACCCGAGACCTCAGAACCGTAGTCGTACCGAAGTACCACCACGCCACGGAGGCAGTCAGGTAGTGGACTAAGACCTAACCCCTGTTATTAGTAGAGTAGGTCCGTACCCAGCAGTGGGACAGTATATAATACAGGGCTGATGATGATGTATATAGTCTACATAAACACACGCGGGGTACATTCGTACAGTACGAATGTACCCCACTTATAACTGTACGAATGCACCCCAACACATAAAATCAATAAATTAATTTAAAACAAAAATACCCATTATAAGTAATCCAAATTTGATGTTTATATTGTAAAATAAGACATTGTGCACATACAATAATAAAATATATTAAATGTTCGGGGCAAAGCTTGCTCTTACAACGACATTTAAATGTAAGTCCAAAAATTACTTACACCGAGCGAAAACACCTAATGGCTCGTTTCGGCAAAAGCAGCAGCCGCATTGCCCTGCCTCCCCGCGGTAAGGCTATGCGTATGGGCAGGACTTTGGACACAAATACAAACGCTTCGACGTGTTTAGTTTAAAAGATATAACTACTGTACGAATGCTCCCGCTGTACGAATGCTACCTGCTTTCCCCTAATGATCTTACGATTTATTGATTAACGTAATTTCGCTTATACTGATGACTTTTCCGTGGACTTCAATTTAGAACCCAGCTTTCATAATTTAGGTACTTGTTGGTTATAAATATTCGTGCAATACATTTGTATTTCGTATTATTGAAAACCAGTCCACCAGCTAATTCTCGGTGGCCTTGGCAAATAGTTTTCAATTATTTGGACATGTTAATTCCACTTAACGAGCGTCAATTACTAGAGGACTTGTTTGATTCGTCCCCGACGACCATTGACCTCTCTCGACATATTTGGCCTTTAGGTAGTCTGGCTTTATTTATTAGTCTAGTCATCACTGACTAGTTCAACACCTATATTTATTAAGAAATCTAATGATGAAGGTAGAAAATCAGTCTCTAAATGGACAGGAATTTATATAGAATCCTTTGATTTATCTTCCCAATGAGCATCTGAAGCTGCGTTGCGTCATTTATAGTCTATGGACCCCAATTCCCATCTTGTTCTTCCTAATCCCCATTCCCTTTCTTTTAAAATTGGCAACTTAATTATTTCGATATCGTCGATTCTTTGGTTTGTTGAGATCATTCACCATATACCATAAGGTGACTAATCCGCCCATTTTTAGTTTCTGCTATAAAAAAATTTTTGGCATATTATTAACAGCTGTTTGTTGGGTATTCAGCATTACGATAAAGAGATTACAGGGTCTATAGAGCTTCGACATTTGCCAATATTTTATAGTTTATTACCTTTTTTTCGGCCGACTTCCCAAAAAGGAGGAGGTCCTCAATTCCTCGTTTTTTTATGTATGTTACTCGATATCTCCGCCAAATGTCGACCGATTTTCAAAATTCTTTTTGTGTTCGATAGAGCTTATTTCAAGGGTGGTCCCATATATTTCCAATTATCCCAATTTGGTCACGATCGATAAATTGGAAGTCGGTCGGTTAAGTTTTTAAACTTGTGATTATTTGCTTTTATATAGTCCAGGACTTGTAGTCTCTCATCTAAAACGCACTTTCAATCTTTTTTTTCCTATCTCACTCCCGTTTCTATATCTAAATCTGTATATGATTCATGTTCATACCTGACAACCAGCTCTGGAGCTCCATGTCCTCTTTCAATGACCTCGCTGTAGTTAGCCTTCGTGAGGTAGTCCATGGGCTTGATCGGAATGTTGTCAGCGACGTGATGAATCTTCTCGGAAAGACCTAGGACCTTGCTGAACCACTCCGGTTTTTCTGCTGCACCTGTTTTAAATATTGTTTGATTGCTAGATTCTTCTGGATGGCGTTTTATGAACTTGAAAGCTTCGACTTTATTTTGAGGTGAGGCAACATTTTGTGTGCGTATTTAACACAATTTGGCTAAGATTGGAAATCTAATTTCGCCCCACTCCCTAGATGCCTTTATCCTATTTCAAACTTGTTGTAGAAAGGATTCGGGTTAGTTTTTTAGACGGTCTGCCTCGTGGGCGCAAATCGTATTAAATAAACTCACGTGACCCATTCTGAATTGAATGATTCGTGATTCGAATCTGTTCCTCCCGATCTACATCTCGAAAACGCTATCATTAGTTTATTAGACCACGTAGACGACATTCTGCTTTAAACTATGGATTCATGTCTTAAATTCTTTAGGTAACTTACCCGCGTCAGCTAACTGCTTGATCTTCTCTCTAAGAGGATTGAGCTTAGCAAGCACGTCATTATGACCCAACACTCCTTGCCAAGGCCTGGCAGCCCAAGAACAGGCCTTGCCAGTGATAGGGGATTTAGAACCATCGACGCAAAGGTATCTGAACTCTTCAGGGTTTTCGCTTGATGGACTGGCTGGGGTGGTACCTACTGGTAGCTATGGGGGAATAGAAGTCTATCGTTAATTTAAAATATTTCAGTTTTGAAACTATCATTCGAGTCTTAATTAGTAGTCTCAACGTTATAGACGTTATACTTAGAAAGCTGTAGTAAATACATAATAAAAATAGAATAGAACAAGATAGGTTTTGGAAGAAGCGGGAACTGAACTTTAGTATTTCTAAAAAATGATGATGAGAATATCAAATTAGAGAATCATGCAGTGTGAAGGCAATAACTTTATTATTCAGTTATATACGACAGTATTAAAATTCTACACACTCAAAAGTTATTGTCCTCAGGAATACAATTCAAATAGTTTAACGAGAAGCTTTTATGAAATCATAAACAATATTTGCCATTTAGATTGGTTTTAGTGCGTCATTGGAGAAAGGTTAAACACTTAAGGGCTTTTAGTAGGGAATATTAACATCTAAATAGAAACACAAATACTTGCTTTAGTCAAGTAATTGCTATATCGGGGCTAAAATTAGAAATCATATTTCGAAGTAATCAGACTCTGAAATAACTTCGCTAAACAAAGATATTATGTCGAAGCTACGTTTATTACAGCTCTGTACGATATGATTAAGAATGTCAATTTACCGAATCAACAAAGATAGTTTTTTCATAACATTGGTGTAAATGCTGTATAAATTAATAATAATAATTCCGGTTCTCTCGAGGGGCTTGCGACATGACTTGATGGTTGGCTGGGACGGGTATGGTGGTATCCCTGTATCTGCATCGGTCATCCGCCTCTCTTGTCGCAATCCCCTCGATTTGCTTCTTCACTCTTCGGATTTGAAGTGTGAAGAAGCATAAATAGGCAGGCATGATTCTGACGACCACTGATAAACGCAGTGTTTGTCAGTGGTCGCTAGTTTTCTTTGGACTGCTCTACGCTTACCATCAGGTGCAATGTAGTCACTTTGCCGAAGTGAATGAATAACCCCTTATAAATAGTTACAAAATTAAAAACCATAAGACGTTAACTTCAGCAAATTAAAACAATAGAGAATAAGTATTATTAATGAAAGAAGAGAAAACTTCGTATTTTAAAGGGAGATGAAGAAAAAGCATTGTTATAAATGATAATGAAGCTAAATGTTATGTACGTTATGAAGCTAAATGTGTAGTTGAGTTTTGTATAATTAACAACTAAAATTACGCTTTGAAACGTAACAGTAGACACGAAACTTCCTAGGCAACACCAATAGGGGCTAGATATAAAACGTATTCAAAACACACTCAACTAGAACCAAGCATCTCATTACCCTACCGTAATTAAAACTCACCCCGAAGAATTTACGTGTGAATATGACTTTGGTGAAGGCGACTTGGCCATTGTTGTGTGCGAGACACCTGAGAGCACCCTCGTAACCGCTGTAATTGTCCGGATAGTCACATCGCTCCGGGTGTTCACACATAGCGCATAGTTGACTGTATTGTGACTCTGTGGATAAAGGTTTTTGTGTAGGGTTATAAAAAGTGTTAAATTTTTTAACAAACAGGAGGTTTTTATGTGTTGATGTGGATCGATTTTCAAGATTACTTTTGTGTTTAAAGGAGTTTTCAACGGTGGTTTGTTTAGAGGCCTTCTCTACTAGTCTCTTTCTTTATTACCTGTTTTTAATCTAAGGACTGTTACTATATTACTTAATTTACTTAATATATTCTACTATTGGCTGACTGCCTCGGTGGCGTGGTTGTATTTCAGTACGACTACCGTCCTGAGATCTCGGGTTCGATCCCCGGTTCGGGCAAAGTGATATTGGATTTTTCCATATCAGCTTGGAGTTTGGAATTTGTGCCCGATGTGGCAATAGGCTCGCCCACTATCACATCTGGGATGGAACTAAGCTCGGCGAAATGTGGGTGTTGGCTAGTGCGCCTATGCCTACCCCTTCGGGGATACAGGCGTGAGCTTATGTTATGTTATTTTACCATTTTGAATGTGAATTGCACTTTCTTTATTGAAATGTATAATATGACGTCTACGATATAAATTATCTACTCGTACTTAATTAATATCTTCAGCTTTAAACCAAAGTTGTTGATTAAGAATTTATATAATTTGTCTCCTTTTATAATCTCCTCGAGTAAATCTAAAACGTCCCCAACAAAGTTTTCTATACCGAAAAATTCTTAAAAAGTAAATCTGCGACTTCCTAAGCCTCATGAAAAATGTATTGCAGCGCCTTAACAAAATCCGCACGTAGAAATCAAAAACTTACTCCATGCGGCGAGGGTTTTCGGGTCGGGCGACCATTTACCGACGATGCACGACTTTGAGAAGAATGTTGATAGCGCTCGGAGCTCGTTCTCTTTTGGCGATATGCTATGGTCGTTCATTTTGGGGAACACGGCGCGCTTCATCAACATCGTTAGCGGGATCTGTGTACAAAATGAAAACAACGCTGTATTTTCGCGCCAGAGCTCACCGACGCAACATGCAATTGGGTATTTGACTATTTTTTTTAAATTAATTTTATATGAAATTTAAGTCATCTAATATAGCATTCTGTCTTTCTTTCTATCTGCCCTTATCCCACCCCAATGTGGGGTCGGCGCAACACACCTTTTTCAAGCATGTTGCAGAGAGGATTTGGCTTAGTTTTTACGACCGGCCGCCTGCCTGACGTCAACCCCCTATGAGGGATCCAGTCCCGTGCAAATTAAATTAGGAAATTTGCTTTGCCCGGCCTGGGAATCGAACCCAGGACCTCTCGGTCCACAGCCCATACATGCTGCCACTAGACCAAGGAGGCGACTAATATAGCATCATCTAATATAGCATATAAAGAAGTACTGAAATATTGTCAAAAATTAAAAAGTTATAAGCCTTTGAAGTTTGTTGTAACTTTCAACTGCAGGAAAGAGAAGTATGAGTAAAATCACGTCATTGCCACAATGGTACCTGCGTTGGAAAGGGATAGCAAGATGTCCCCACTACGCCCCCACTCTTGCTTAATGCAGAATTTAAAATATGAATTACTGCCTCATTTTTAACCAATTTCGATGCAGTTTTTACAGAAGGCTTTCTTTTTTGTATTATTTGCTATTACATATGAAAATGTATGTAAAATCGAACACAGTCAAGTAACCAATTCCGAGATACTGAAATGCCATACTCACATATAAAACTATAGGCCTTACATCTCTACCAATCGAAAACAAATCATACACACAACTTGCGCACAATGTTGAACTCAATTTCGTGTATCTACCTAATTCATTGGGTAAAATATTATAATCGAGTTTCGCAAGTCCCATTGTAGTCATAAAAACATAGCAAACGACTCGGGTAAAACTTTTGTTAACAGGTATAATGTACGACCACAAGTTACCTACGTGTGTTTTACCCTCGTAAATATAAGCTTTATCACAATCTTTTCTTTTTTTTAATTATATTATACTGCCTCGGTGGCGTGGTTGTATTTCGGTACGATTACCGTCTTGAGGTCTCGGGTTCGATCCCCGGGTCGGGCAAAGTGATATTGGATTTTTCCATATCAGCCCGGAGTCTGGAATTTGTGCCCGATATGGCGATAGACTCGCCACCTATCACATCTGGGACGGAACTAAGCTCGGGGAAATGTGGGTGTGCTAGTTGGCTAGTACGCCTCTGCCTACCCCTTGGGGATACAGGCGTGAGCTTACGTTAAGTTATGTTATGAATTATATTAATTTTTCTTTCAGTAAATAATACCTTTTTCGACTTGAATAAAACAGACAACCTGTATTGTTTGTGCTAGATTAGTTAGATTCATCACTGATCAGTGATCACATCATGGGACGTCTGTGTGGGACGCAAATAAAAATGGCGGTACTATCGATATACGTCAGTTTAGTAGCAATGTTATGTAAATAATCAAGCTTTGCTATGTTATGTAAGTACAATCAGCATTCAACAAATTACATGTAAAAGCAAGATTCAAGTATCAAGAACTTTCTCGAATAAATTGTCTTTAATTTTGCGTGTGTAAATGTTCATAAGTATCCTTAGGGACGTTTGCTTTCAATCGACAATTACCATCGATTCGTAGACTGCGCCAAACTGGTTAATGTTGACACAGTTAACTATTAGCACACGAGGTCCTTGCCAAACTTGTTTCGTGTTTACATTGTTATTCAAATTAGCCTTTGTTTGGAACTGCATCTTAGATTATTGTTTACAATCTTTTAATATGTTGTTACAGAGAAACTTTACTTTTTATTTTACGAGGTACTTCTTTCACTGTATAATATAAATTAGAAATACAATATACGTCGACATCGCCATTTTGTGATGATTTAACAAAACAAAAGTCATTACAAAATACTACTGCTAGTCTTTGCCTGCCTCGGGTTAGATCCCTAGGTCAGGGTTAAATTTTTTCTTTTCAGTATGAGCCTAGAGTCTGGAATTTATGCCCGATATGGTGATAGGCTCGTCTCTTAGCACATCTCGGACAGTAATGGGCGTGGTGAAATGTAGGTCTTCTGGTTCGCTAGTACGCCTCTGCCTACCCCTTTGGATACAGGCGTGAGTCTATGTATGTATATGTAATCTGTTGTACATCATTTCTTATCCCACTCTAATGTAGGGTCGACGCAACACAGTTTATTATTCTCGTGTTATATTTCGTTGTCAATCCAATTTGCTCACGTAGCGATGTGTGTGACAAAGGAAATGCCTTTATTATTCCTTTGTGCGGCAATGTCGGAATATTTTTAACGGTTATGGTTCCGTCTTTTGCAAAACGATTCATTCTCGTTGTTTTGCTTATTGAATTACAAATTACAATCGTGCTTGCGATACCGTCACGCAGAATATATTTTGTAAAATTATTTTTTGAAATTGTTTTTTTTGAAAATTGTGTCTGGCCCAGATCGTACCAGGGGTGCGTTCCCGTGGACGTTCCAAAAAGCGCTGGCTGAACGTTTTGGAAGAGGATGTGAGAGCCAATGGCCTCACTATGGAGGATGCTTAAGACCGAGCGAAGTGGAAGCGTTTAAGTAGTAAGGCGGACCCTGGCAGAAGGCTGGTATAACGCCAGGCAATTTTTTTTTTTAAATATTATTCTTCAAGTATGTTCTTTCTTTCTATCTGCCCTTATCACACCTTAATGTAGGATCGACGCAACACACTTTTTCAAGCATGTTGCAGAATAGATTTGGCTTAGTTTTTACGACCGGCTGCCTGCCTGACGTCAACCACTCTGAGGGATCCAGTTCCGGGCAAATTAAATGAGAAAATTTGCTTTGCCCGACCTGGGAATCCCGGTCCACAGCCCATATATGCTGCCACTAGACCAAGGAGGCGACTATTTTCTGCAGGTAAGTTAATGAAATAATTTATTCCTTCCTTTTACCCAAAATATATAGACGAATTGTCAATTTTTGAACTCGTTTAAAAACCGAGGATCACATGACTTACAAAATTATTATTGCCATTCAGAGCTGAATTCCTAATTCCCGAACCAAACGTATCTATGTACTAATATTTAGACCACATTCGTTCTATATTTCGGTATGAGGTTTTAATAATCTGAACACGTGATTTCTTGAAATATACGCCACGTCGTCGGCTGAAAGGGATTTCGGCGAGAAATGGGACGTATACGTGGAGGGTGTTAATAAGGTAACTTATTCGAGACGCCTCATCCTCTCTATCCACTGGATCAAAGTGATCTACACCGCCTTCATCTCATGTCTGTGACAAATTAATGGATACGGACTGATTGGTTAAAAGCCCTTATTTTGCTTTTCAACCTACGTCGAAAAGGAGGCTCTTAATTCTTCGATATTTTCTTATGTGTTACTCGATATTACCGGCAAATGCGTACAGATTTTCAACATTCTTTTTGTGTTCGATAGAGCTTGTTCCAAGAGTTGTTTAAGATTGTCTTTTTACCCGACTGCTTCGGAAGGAGGGTAATGTTTATTCAGTATATGGGCTGTTCACCGGGAGGTCCTGGTTTCGCATACCAGGCCGGGTAAAACGGTTTTTCTATCGCGGTTTGCTTGGGACGGGCAGTGTAGGTGAAAAGAAATATTTACTCGGGAGTGGATCCTTTAATTAAAGGATCCTTTTAAGGATTCCCTACAAAATGTTTGGAAAATTGCTATGCGCCGATCCCACGTTGGAGTGGGATATAGGCTGGTTGAAAGACAAAAAGCTATTTGTTATAAACCAAGGTCGTGCCAGCTTTGATAAACAAATATTTCTTGGCTTGCGGTTACAGAACCACAAAACCTCGCAATGATTCAAGGGAAAACTTTAAAAGAGTTATCCGAAAATGTATTCTTAAATAGACATTGATAAATGTATTCAGTTTGGTTTGCACCATCTATCTTTATAGAGACAGTAATGTATTCGTTGGGCTTTATTTTAGCGTTCAACTTTTGGCGTTGTTCGACGTTTGAAGGATACCATTCCTCATACATAGTATATAAGCGTGAGCTTTTTTGTTTATTTGGTTACAGAAAGTCGCGGGATGTAGGCCCCTTCCAAGAGGTCGATCTGGGAATTCTTTTTTTTATAGCAGACTTGGAAACCAGCAGATGGGTTACCTGATGGTAAGTGATCTCTACCGCCCATAGACATAAAATATTTGTGCTCGATACTGCGATAAGCTCGCCTTGTATCAATTCTGGGACGGAAATGAGCTCGGCGAAATGTGGGTGTTCTATTTCCCCTCTACCTACCCATTTGGGGGTGCAAGCGTGAGCTATTTTAAAATATGGTAACTACTAAATCTATCAAGAATTAACTATCAGATCTTTAGCCAAAGGCAGACGCTATTGAGTGATTTCTACGATTATAATAATATTATTTTAATGATTCTTTATTTTTTTCTATTTGCCCTTATCCCAACTTAATATGAGGTCGGCGCAACACACTTTTTCAAGCATTGTGCAAAGAGGATTTGGCTTAGTTTTTAAGACCGGCCGCCTGTCTGACGTCAACCCACTATGAGGGATCCAGTCCCGGGAAAATTAAATTAGAAAATTAACTTTGCTAGACCTGGGAATCGAACCCAGGATCTCCCGGTCCACAGTCCATACATGCTATATAATATCATTTGATTGATTATAATACTTTATTCAGTCTTTTTATGACGAATCATAAAATGGAACGCACTTTGCATCACAAATCCCAATATAATTATTTACAAGCTTCCTTGACAGGCTGGACCCAGTAGTCCTTGAACCCGCTATTTATATTCTGTGGGTACTGACCATTGTACAGTTTGCATAAAAAGTAAGTACGCCATTGATAAAAATACTTTACGCGTATCAAGAGACGTGGGGCCTTACTTAAAACAGCATTTTTAGCTGAGCAAATGGTTAAGAATAACCTGTCACTTTTTCCTTGCGTTACATTGTTTCAAAATGAAAGGGACAACCAAAGAATTTAAACGCCGGGACAACCAATGGTATAAAGATAAGCAGCGCTTAAATATTTTATAAGTAAGGGGCATTGTATCTACCGATTTTTTATGCATGTTCTGCAACATCTCCGACAAACGTATTCTGATTTTCAAGGTTCCTTGATGGTTTTAGCAACATTTCTGACAATCGTAAATTCGATGTCGCTGCGCACTGATGACATTTGGTTAATATTTCATACGTTTTTTATAAATTTCATAGAGGCGCATCGAGCTCGAATACATTTACGATTGTCAGAAATTCCGCAGTTGGTTAATGACATTTTGTATTCGAAAACGGTAAAGTACGCTTTACCGGATGGCAAGCACGGTGGAGTCCAAAAATACGACCTTCACATACCCAAACAATGTCCGTCTCCGTATCCGTCTCATGATGTGTTAAAACTTAAAAGCCAAACTTGCTATCATCATTATCATCAGCCACAGGACGTCCACTATAGGCCTCCCCAAAGATTTCCAGACTGACCTTGCTTTCTTTTTACCTACCCTTATCGCACCTTAATGTGGGGTCGGCGCAACACACTTTTCAAGCATGTTGCAGGAAGGATTTGGTTAATGTTTTTACGACTGGCTACCTGCCTGACGTCAACTTCCTCTGTGAGATCCAGTCCCGGGCTAATTAAATTAGAAAATTCGCTTTGCCCGACCTGGGAATCGAACCCACGACCTCCCAGTCCACAGCCCATATATACACTCGACCAAGGAGGCGACTCAAGGACTCAAATAAAGTATTATTATTTAAACATTATTTCCGTTTAATGATGTGCTAATTGCTAAAACATAAAAGTCAAACATTCTATGAAAATATATTTATTCTTGCCACAACTTTCACATTTAAAATTATTTTAGCGAATTTACTGAGTCCACTTGGGTTTTATGCTAACCCTCAAAAATACACAAAAGCCGATTTCCACGAGGGGCCGTGTCCAAAGCTATTGGTTGTCCGTCAAATCCCTTTGTACGTTACAAAGGTCAGCGCAGGTGGCACAATGAGTTTCAATGTAAATTCTGTTTACGTAAGTAAATGGACGCAGAGTGGTGCCGATCGATTCAGCATGTTACGTCGATATTAGGCGATGTAACCTGCCCGCCTAGCATGGGCGCCACGAGAACATTTTGTCTACGCGTTTTGTCCTGTTATAACCGGTTTACCCTATTTGTCGTCGGACACTAACATGCGCCCTCGTTTATTTTCATACAATATTGTAGACAACATGTAGGCATCATCTCGAATGGCGCGCATGCTAGGCGGGCTGGTTTAGGTTACATCGCATTTAAATGTTACATTTTGTTAAAATGTAGCAATCGTCTTTGTATAGTACTACGAATTAGTTTTCACAGCTCACATTTTCCGAGAGTTTAATAGAACCTTAGTTAAAATTTATTAGAGTCTTTTTAGTTCCTCTGACCTCTGACTTCAAAAAAAGGATAAGGTCCGCAATTTGCAGTGGCGTAACTATACTGTTAGGGTTCCCTGGCAAATTCATTCGATAGGGCCCTTTTTTACCGCTGGGGCCCTGAGGTTGCCTTTTGGCCGGCGTGGAGGCGCATTGGGATCAAGGTGTTTTTAATCTGGGGTCTCTTTCCGGCAGGCGCGGGGGCCCCCTATGGTCGAAGACCCGTGACATTTTGCCACTGGGCAATTTGTCTGTTTTTTTATGTATGTTCAACGTTATTTCGCCCAAATGAGGGCCGATTTTCAAGATTCTTTATGTGTTCGATACAGTTTATTCCAAGGGTGGTCCCGTATTTTGGATACGATCAGATCAATTCTGAAGCCGGTCCGTTAAGTTTTTGAACTTGTCCATTATTAACAAGTCAAGTGAATTGACTATAAGAGCACAAAATACCTACCTTATATCCAACATTACGGTTAACTCCAGTATGGCAAGATCTCAACCCCTTCAGCTGATCCAGGTTGTTGATCGGCAAGTCTTTGTGCACCACGATGACTGCCTCATAACGGAAAGGTGCTGTAACAAACCACGGTATTGATTCTATGTGAATTATCGCTTATTTCAACGATGAAGGAAAACATCACACCGCTCGCCTCGGTAAGTGATACGATTACCCCTAGAAGCGTAGTGAGGCCTCTTTTCTATCGCTCCCAAGATCTACCCAATAAGAGGGGCTTCTTGCGAGGTCCCAAACAAATACGCTTTTAAAGCCATGTTCTTTTTAGAGCGTAAAAGTGATATTAGTCATCTGTGGTAAAGTCTGGGGGCATCTTTTTTATAGTAGACTGGCAAACGAGCAGATGGGTCACCTGATTGTAAGTGATCTCCACCGCCCATATACACCAAAGACAACAATAATCTTGGGTGCGTTGCCAACCTAAAAGGAGGGAATGGAAGAGGAGGGAAAAAGGATTGTGAAAGGGAGGGGGGGAAATGGGCAACCGGAAATCTCACTCACCGAACGAAATGCGACAGCAAGCTGCCACTGTACGTCGGTTTTCTGTGAGACAGTGGTATCAAACGGGTCGAGTCGGCCCATTCATGCTGTAGACGTAACTGTCTACAGCGTGACTCTACCACTCAAGAATTTAGTGGCTTCGCATGGCTCCTTTAAGTGCGAGGCCGTGAGCGAGGGTCAACTTCGCTCACGCTTAGCTACGCCACTGATTACCCCTAAATGCACTTTGAATAACAAAGCACTGCATAATACTGCATTTGTAATCCTCAAAATATCATGATTAGAACAAAATAAAATGATTCATAATACATAATAATAATATTGCTGGAGCGCCTGCAGACCAGAGAATTTTGTGTTAGAATTTTGAACGTATGTATGTAAACTGTCCCAACAGTGATAATCAACTTTAGGCCTATTGCCTAATGCATAATGCATCCTCATTAGTAGAGAAGACTGTGTGAGCTATGCCTGTCGCTGGGATAGTAATAGTTAATGCTTCTATCTACAAAGTTTTTATAAAGAAAATATTTGACTAAAATGAACTTGTTATGGTCATTAGTAATGGAATATTGTGTTAAAGACGAATATTACAGATAACCTTTAGTTATGAAACAATGCTCAAGATAATACAGTAATTAGCGGAGTCACATTTTGTTTACAAATTTATAATAAATTCTGCTTTTAATCATCTGTTTTTATCTGAGCATGGCAAAATGATACAATACACCTGATGAATTGCAATGCATACTGGTTTATTAAATTTACACGAATTTTATACACTGACTACAGTCCGACCCGTCACAACGAAGACTGCAAAGCCTTCGAAACGTAGGGCATAAAAATTAAAACAAATCGTGATAGAATCCGTAAAAATAAGTTTATTTCAATGAATTGCAATGCAGTCAAAAAAACATCGACCATTTTGTACAATTAAAGCTGCGCTCCTGCAGTAAAACATTACACAAAACACGGTATTTTGTCTATGGTTCATTGTTCCATGTATGTTGCCTCCTTGGTCTAGTGGCAACATATATGGGCTGTGGACCGGGAAGTCCTGGGTTCGATTCCCAGGTCAAGTAATAGTAGCCAGTCAAGCAAATTCTCTAATTTAATTGGCCCGGTACTGGATCCCTCAGAGAGGGTTGACGTCAGGTAGGCAGCCGGTTGTAAAACTAAGCCAAATCCTTTCCGCAAAATGCTTAAAAAAGTGTGTTGGGTCGACCCCATATTAAGGGATAAGGGCAGGTAGAAAGAATGAGAGAAATGGTCTATTATTCTGTGAGCAGGAGACAGCCGAATACGTTGTTTTGTGTACGTGTTTTTGTGTTTTGTTTCGAAAAAACGTTTGAAGGAGATGCGGCTTTACTAAGTTACTATCTCATTATGTTTATAAATATCGAGACCTTTACGTTTTTAGATTAAACGACCAATTCGTTCTTATCTATGGTAAACAAAGATATGCAGTGGAAAATAAAAATAAAAGTGAATCTACGAGAATCATTATAACACTTTCACTCTCAAATATTACATAAGACCCCGTCTACGTTTGATTTGAGAGCGGTTATGTATTTTTTGTATTTTTAATATCATTATTACTGTTAGATGAATCTACCTTGATGGTATTACAAAGCAATTTAAGGGAAATTCTTTGCAGAATGGACGCGGTATTAGAAAATGACATAATAAAAAAAACATGGCATAAAACCTTTTTATTATTATAGATTAGATTATCTATAATAATAAAAAGGTTTTATGCCATGATGGTCTATGGGTAGTGTTTGGAGAATATTTTGATTTGAGTTGGGCAATTTTGAGTTACTACATGCATTGTGAGTTGGGTTCTTTTTGCTTCCAAATAATAGTTTGAATTCATTCATACCTAATATTTTTCATAAAATTGTGATTTAAATTAGCTCTTCCTAATTGTATTTCCATCACTTCAGGAACACGTGGGATAAATTCAATAATTAATTAATAAGCTATTATTACTAATACTATTTTACAACATTCTTCATGCAAAATCTATCTGAAGAAAACGCCTATTATTTTGTCTTTATGATAATGATTATTCCCGTTATTTACTTTCGATCCTATGTCCCTAAGTTCCTAACTGGTAATATTATTCATCATAATAAATTTGGTAACGTATGTCCCACATTAAACTGGCTTTATTATTAAATTCAAAACCCAAAGGGCTTCAAGAACCTTTGGGATGAGACTTAAGAAGTCCCACTAACGTTAATTAAACGTTTCAGACCAATTTAATTAAACAAACCCCACTATTTCAGTTGGCAGTAAGCTGAAGTCTGATATAATGTTGTCCCCTAGCTAATAAAAGTTTAAACCAAAACAAGGACTCATTACTAAGTTAAATGAAAAGATTACGCGAATTTGGATTAAGGGAGCCATTAATTTTTTAAAGTTAGTTGGGAATTGTTGGTATTTAGATTGTCCGCTTGGGATCCTGAATATTTATTTGCTTTAATTTTGACCATGGTACTTATTTAAGATATTATTACAAAAGAAGACACGAGAGTCAATGCTGTCACATCTGATGATGGTAAACATATTACAAAAGGCCTTGAAGTCAATACCGACACAGACAATTGTAAAAAGTATGTTATTCACGAAGGAGGGATGCGATACTAATAGGGCATTTAGTTCTTGGTCCACCACATACAACACAGAATTCTCAAATAATATGCAGGTTTACTCGATATGTTATCGTCAATGCAATGTTAAATAGATAAGAAACTTTGGATACACGCTATCTCCAAAGCTATGTCTTCGATTTCTAGTTTAGCTGTCGCTGGCTTTAAAGCTACAAGTACTGGAACTGAAATGGGTCAAACTATACATACCTTCAGGCTCTTCATCAGTTCTGTACTCTTGGAATACAACAAAGTCTTGGTTGGGTATTTTGGCGGCCACGTACATGTCCTCAGGGTCCACAGGAACGAAGTCCGCTTGCCTCTGTTGAACGAGGTTAAGACATTCCATCCTGAGGAAGAGAAGTAGAGAGTGATAACGAAATTGAAGAATACGATTTTAAAGTTAACAGAATCCATCTTGTGGTAGAGGAATGGAGGTTAAAATACAAAATCAATGACATCGTAAAAGTACACATTGAGAAAATTAATGCCTATTTGATGGAATTTTGTCCTGTGGCTGATGATGATTATGATGATGATTAAATAAAATGTATAAATAATTTTATACTTTAACTAAAAAAATATATTCTTTTACATTATGATTCGATGTCCCGTAAACCCTTAAAGCACCCTCAAAAATATATTCCACATAAAGTAACATGAAATTTACATTTTATTGCATATTCAATGCGCCTAAAGATCTTTTTCCTGCTTTATAATTGTAACGAGAAACCTATGTTAATTACTTATTATACTTTTCTATGTTCTCGCAGTAACTGTTGACTGCCTGGGTGGCATTGTACGATTACCGTCCTAAGGTTTCGGGTTCGATCCCCGGGTGGGGCAAAGATATTGGGGTTTTCAATATCAGCCTGAGTCTGGAATTTGTGGGTATGGCGATAGGCTCGCCCCCTAACACATTTGGGACGGAAGTGAGCTTGGAAAAATGTGGGTGTTCTAGTTTTTTTATTCATGATTAGAAACACACGATAAAAATCTTAATCGAGATAAAACAACAGAAAACAACAGAATTCATCTTCTGGTAGAGGAATAAAGGTTGAAATACAAAATCAATGAAATTCGCTTCTGCCTACTCCTTAATCGGCGATACAGGCGTGTATGTATGTGTAATGTAAAACAATGTTTTGCTATTAACAAGTCTGAGTCTAGACTCGTTGGAAGTTGGAACAGCTATAGAATACAGATCTCTCGGATGACACTATTGTTCTGTTTTCCGCTTTGTTTTTTTTTATTTCAATGTCGGAAACTTGGCAATGTCCGACTATTGTTGGATGTATTGTACATGTTTATCAATGGATCTGTATGTTTACCTAGATATGGAGCTCCGATGTTATTAATGTTTTTAATGTAATTCCACTATTTCATCGTAGTTATGTATGTGCTTTCATTATGTGGATATTCTTCATTTTTTTCAAAATAAGAGCTTTGTGAGGTTATTAAAATTTGATCAGTTATAGTATTTCTTTCTGAATAGAGATAAGGTTTTCAAGATGTCTGACTAGCTATTTTTTTGAGTAATGGATTTATTAAACACTGTCGTTGGCAAAATCATCAAACTTTGATGGAGGCCATATTTTTTAAATAAAGAATAAAGAAGATTTCTTTCTAAAAAACGCTTTCTTATTAATTTTGTATGAAGATTGCCTCGGTGGCGTGGTTGTATTTCGGTACGACTGCCGTCCTGAGGTCTCGGGTTCGAACCACGGGTCGGGCAGTGATATTGGATTTTTCCATATCAGCCCCGAGTTTGGAATTTGTGCCCGATATGGCGATAGGCTCGTCCCCTATCACATTTGGGACGGAACTAAGCTCGGCGAAAGTGGGTGTTCTAGTTCGCTAGTCCGCCTCTGCCTACCCCTTCGGGGATAGAGGTGTCTTATGTTATGTTATGTTTGTATGAAGAGGTTCCTTACCGATCTCTTGCTGGTACACATTCCAACACTGTTTTTGACTTGGTTGGGACTTCTAGCATCTGCTCACAGTCCTTCAGGTGTTGTGATGGGACGCATACTTTGTCTAAAACACAAGCAATAGTAACTATACATTGAACAGTCACAAAGTTAAGACTCACTAGGTTAACCTGTTTAATGCATTTTAGGAACTACGAGAGTCTTTCGGTCCCACAAACAGATCTATAACAAATATCTTGTCCCAGTGTGGGAAGTGAACTCGCGGCCCCTCGGTTTCAGACTACTCGTCCAATGCACCATGTATGCCTACATTTAATTTATGCAAGGCGATTCTGAATTTGTAACTCCTAAATAATAATAACTAATAGATCTAAGTGGGGAGGGGTCGGCTATATTTTGGATTTTTTTAATATTATCTCCGCTTTCTGAAAGGGTAATTAGCACTAAATTATTGGTCGATACCACTGCCAAAACACCAGGATTCGAAATAATTAGTTTGAAAAAGTTTTATATAAGTCTATCCTGACTTTATTCTGACTATCTACAGAAGTTTACTTTATATTAGCATTTATCTGCCGTATAATATGCCGCATTATTAAGAAGTTAATAATTCTAAAACTACAAGTATATTTTGCTTTAGCACGCATCGGCATACGACATTGGATTTCATTTTAAGAGTCGATGACGTCTTTTAAATTTAGAACAACAGCATTATCAAAGACAAATAAAAACAAATGATAACATAAATTAATGTTCAAAGAGTTACAATTTATTATTTTCCTCTGTGGTTCTAAATTTAAATTCCGTCACGCTTGAGATTAACGACCAAGAAGCTTAGAGCATATATGACTGGAGACGCCACTCATAGCATTTCCCCTCTGCCAAGGTACAAGATTCAAAAATCTAGCACGTTTATAAAAACTGTTTGTGGAATCGATTCAGTCAGTATCGTAATCGTTTGCACTGTGTTGCGTCCTCTGATAAAAATGCCCGTTTGCGCAGTTAGCACGTGTAAAAAGAAGTCGAATACATCAATTTCACAAAAGGATGGAGTTACATTTCACATATAATTATTTTGGCTGGAAATCATTCCATTTTTCATTTAAAGTTTTGATAATATAGATTTGTGTAAAAAATACAGAATTTAATCGATATTCAATTTACAGAGAATTTGCGTACGGAACAATCGAATGGCCAAGAACGTTACGGTCACGGACATGTCCATGCAATTTTATTCCTTACACATTTACCACATAGTTTCAAATTGCTAAGCATTAAACTCAGATAGGTAGTCTCGTGGGGAGTGCGTTAGTCTCGTTGCACTAAACGCTCACGCACTCCCCACGAGACTACCTTTTTTGATTATACAATTTTAGATCATATTACAATAACATAATAGGTTCTATTTTTATAATTCACAAAACAAACGAAATAATTATGCTTTTTTTAATAGTGATACGATATGGTGTGTAAAAATCGATATCGATAAAATGTTATTTTAGTGTTCATAGAACGTTGTAAGAAAAACAAATAATATAAAGGGTATTTATTTGCACTAAACCATTATGAATTTTTGTCACTGGCCCATTGTCCCATGACCAGGAGGCAGCCAAACACATCGCTTTGTGTAAGTGTTTTTCTGTTTTGTTCCGAGAAAAACACGTGCAGGAGACGCGGCTTAAGCAGACCGAGTGAGATTTCCGATGGCACAATTCTCCCCTCCACTTACTAATAACTATCCTCCTTTAAAGTTGGCAATGTTTCCATGATTTTTTATCGTCAATGGGTGACGCAGATCACTAACAATCAGGAGATCCGCTTTCACGTTTGCCAGTCTGCTATAAAAAAAATGACTACCAGCGATGCGTAATAACATCTTTTTCGATTAATGAAGCGAGATTAGTTATCCATTATGATTAGCGGTTATCGTAACACGTTTTTCTAAAAAACCTTTTTTCAGTTTCATCTTTCAAAAATACGGGCCGACTCAGATGCCAATTTTGAGGTAAATCGGGTCAAAAACAATATGGCACCCACTTTTTACACTTTTGATTTCAGATTTGTGCTTAGAAACTACGGGACGACCCAGATATCGATTTTGAAACTAATCGGGTCAAAAACAAAATGGCGGCCACTTTTTTCAGTTTTGACTCCAGGTTCGTCGTTCAAAACGGGCGAAACAGATATCGATTTTGTTGTCAATCGGCTGAAACATAAAAAAATACAAAATGGCGGCCATTGAATCCCACTGCATAGTAATAAACATGTTTCACTTCAAAAAGGTTTTTATGATCATACAAAGGATTAAGCTAAAGGTCAAACGTAAAGCGCGTGAAACAAACAGTCACGGCTTTCGACAACGCAACGCAACGCTCCGCTGCTAAATGCTAACCGTGATCCGTTGCGCAGTATATACAATCGGCATTGCAGCTTGGTCGTGATTCACCATGCCACGTTGACTGCTATAGCTATAGCCCACGATGTTAATAGCTGTTGGCAGGTGTCGTTGAATTCCAAAAACTAGCTGCAGATAATTAAGCCGTTAGCTAGTTTCGTCAACTAGTTGCGTTGCGCAACGACCACTTCTAATGACTATCGATACAATTATCGACTGTAGTCCATCCCTATTAGTCTGGGTGTATTATAAGAATAAATTTTCGCATGTTGATGTGCTTGACATATTAGTGTGCGTAAAACAGACATGTGTTCAGTATTTATTTATGAGTGCGTTTGTAATTACACAAAATTATTTGAGTGTTGTGTTACTCTTTCAATGTGTTCCTTCCCCCTTCCCCCGCAAAAACTGACAGACTTTTTTCCTCAGAGTATTAGGTGCGAGGCGTCTCCAGTCATAAATGCTCTAAGCCAAGAAGTTAACATGTCCATTTCCGTACATTAAAATAATTCGAAATAACCAAGGGAAATAACTTACGAATACAATCACGCCGTCTTAAATGTCAAGTATTCACATCCAACAACAACAATAATAATTGCATGCACAAAAAAATATACAACATACATGAAGATTTGGCAGCGTTTGCAACCGCACAGGTCAGGGCTATCAGAGTTAAAAATTTCAAAGCCATGGTCAAGGCGACCGATGCGACGTTCGGTCTACGATAAACACTACTCACGAATGAAGTGTGGACCCACAACTTCTTTTATATATCCGCATGCTATCTTTATTGTGATTGTTATCACGCATACCCAAAGTTACAGAGGCGGACACTACTATCCGTCGAGTAGAGATCTTTATGAAACCGGCCTTCTGTGTCGTTCGCTGGAATACGTTTTATTTCTGTGTGCTGCCGATAGACGGGTTCCGATCGTTTAAATTTTGTGTATAAACGAATATGACTTTGTCTCGTTGTTTTCGGTTAAAATATATATAAACATAAGATTAATTTAGAGGCAATAATTTAATCGCAATATACCTTGGTGATTTTCGAAGAATATTATGCATTTTTGATTACTTGTAAATCATTTATTTAATTTGTAATTATTAAACTTGTAACTTTTTTATTCCATGCAGATATTGATTTAAAAAAGGTTTTCACCACTTTTGATTGTCTCTGACACTCATAATTTTATTGTCTGTGCACATTATATTATAATTTATTTAATTATTATTATTGATTTCCTTTTGTTAACTGCAACTAATATTGCTTTGCGTTATCAATTAAAAATAGCTACGATTTGAAAATTGACCAGAAAAAATGTAAAATTTACAATTAATTTGCATTGTTTATATCCTGCATAATTACGGCCAAAAATAAAGCTTTATGATACAACGTTCCTTGCCGTTACTCCATGATCAATTTAAAACAACAGCAATTTGAATAATGTAAATAAGGCATTTGATTTCGTCTTAATTTTTCATGAATAATGGATTGGATTCATTGTAATAAATGTTTTGTTCAATTGGAACCTGGAATAACGCTCCACTTAACTTCATGTGGTCACATGTTTTGCAACAACTGTCTTGGAAATGGTTTGTAAAACCTATACAATGGTACCTATATTAGAAATACAATACTCATAAATACTAGTCTTCACAGAGTTTAAGAGGTCCTGGTATTAAAAAATATTTTCTTATTTTAGGTTTAAAGGAAAATACGTGCTTAGTATGCCGTATGCCATGTTCTATTATGAAACTTGTACCAGACGTACGTATATTACAATTTTAAACATTTTTACTCAGCGTTTCTTTATGGTTCCTTGGATACAGCAGAAATAAATAGGCTTTAGCAAACATGCTATAATGTACATGTTACGTACTTATTTCGATGATAATGACTAATATCTATTTATGCAGCTTAATAATAGATGACAGACATTCAAAAAGAACTTCCAATATACATAATACCCCGCATGTAGGTAGAGAGCGTAGGGAGATTGGATAATGGATATCCACTTCACTCAATTCTGACATACTACTTACGCTTCTGCCTCGGTGGCGTGGTGGTATTTCGGTACGACTACGGTTCTGAGGTCTCGGGTTCGGGGCAAAGTGATATTGGATTTTTCCATATCAGCTCGGAGTCTGGAATTTGTGCCCGATATGGCGATAGGCTCGCCCCCTATCACATCTGGGACGGAACTAAGCTCGACGAAATGTGGGTGTTCTAGTTCGCTAGTGCGCCTCTGCCTACCCCTTCGGGGATACAGGCGTGAGCTTATGTATGTATGTTACTTACGCTTCATCTATTATCATGAATCTCTTCATGCATTCGCGTCTGTTTAGGGTACTATTGAACTGTATTTTATTAAATTAATCATCAACTTGATTAGTAAGTACGACGCGGTCGAACGTTACCGACTTTTCCATTCACACTCTTCTTTTCTATCTGTTTCGTTTCATCAATCTTCTCTCCTATCATTAGTCCTCTCAATGTTAATACACGTTAAGTTGTTAATTAAATAAGATTCCTTTTTTATGTTCCATTTATTAAGATTTTGGAATTAAAATAGGTAATTAGCATGGTTAGGTGCATCATGGTACGAATTAATAAACAAAAAGAAACAAACTCGAAAACGATTATATGTAGTTTTTCCTTATTATTTACTTTAAGGTTTTCCTTTTCATTACTTTAAGTTCATTGTAACACAAGTGTCGCTACTAGTCAAATGTATGAGGAAAGCAATCGCCGTTTCTGTAAACTGTCAAAACTGATATTACGCCTCCAAGGACCTCTAAAGGGGTACTATTTCGATAAACAAGCACTGTTTTTGAGTGGTAGAGCCAATGGGCCGGCTCGATCGGTTTGATACTGTCTCACAGAAAACCGACGTAAAGTGGTAGATCGCTGTCGCGGTTTGTTCCGTGAGTGAGATTTCGGGTGGCCCAATTCCCCTTCCGTTTCCCAATCCCTATGTCCCTCCTTTTAGATTGGCAACGCACCCATGATTTGTTATCTTGGGTGTCTATGGGCAATGGAGATGACGTACCATCAGGTGACATCTGCTCGTGTGCCAGTCTCTGCTATAAAAAAAACCTTTAATTATTTGTCAGTCACGTGAATCATACAGCAGAGTTTATTAAAAGACAGGGATGGAAAGAAAGTCGTATTCATGTACAGAACCATTAACTTATTGTTCACTTTGTCGCATTTATAATGTATTTTCATTAACATACGCAATGCGTATGTTTCACGAGTGTGTTTTGTTTTCATTATAATTTTAGATGAAGCAAGATATACAAGACTATTTCACAGACCCAGAAGAGATGATAAAGAAGACGTGCGAGGTATTACAGTTTCAGAGGCAACATAGAAGGAGATTGTTGTCGTATCTTTTGCAGTCGGTAAGTAGTTTTCTGAGGAAAACGTGTGGTTCAGAAATACAACATTACGTTTATTGTTCCAGTATCCCTAGTAAGAGTTAACATAATTGTAGATAGTCGCGGGCGGCTCGGCCTCCGATGGCTCATACGCTTATGTAACATATATATGTGCCGTCTTCGACGGGTTAATAGTAAATAACACAACAGTCACATACATAGTCCTGAGACACTAAGATCGGTCTTGTGTCGTGGGTATCAGGAACTACGAGAGACTTTCGGTCTCACACCACCCAGACACGAAACAAATATCTGTGGGTCACACAGACATTTGTCTCGGTGCGAGGATCGAACCCGCGACCTCACGTTTCACAGCGCGCTACTCGCCCGCTACGCCACGGAGGCTGTCAAGGATGTCAATATGATGAATATTGTCGTAAAATGTTATAATTTTTCTAGTAACACTAGTAGCGCCTCTTGCGGATACTACGATAAACTAAATATATATATGGAGGTTTAATAATAAATATCATTGTAAAGGAAAAGGTTTAACTACTACTGAGTGTCTTGGGTTCGATTCCCGAGTTGACTTGCTTTTCTGCTTACTATCAGCCCCAGAGTCCAAAATGCACGGTTGGTGCTGATAGCCGCTCTTTGTGTCAAATAATGGGACGGAAATAACCATGACGTAAACTGGGTGCAATAATTGCGCCTCAGCCTATCCCTTCAGGGAAGATAGGCGTGACTATATGAGTGAGTTAACATTTAATGTTTCGTAACTTTTATTTGAGTGTGTTATTAAAAACGATACGTTTAATGTTTCGTAACTTTTATTTAGGTACCTCTAAAGCTCTGGTATAGTATAATACTGATTGAGGTGCGTTCAGATTATTTCCTGATATTTTTGTGTCTCGCGAAAAGGTAAAATATTTTTATAACTTTTCCCACTTTGGAGGACCTGAATCTCGTTTCCAATTTCCTGTTTAATCATGTTTGGTGACATTTTTTCGACCCCGGAAATATTCTTTATTATTATTCGCCAGAGGTGAGTTGAGATGATCTTACCCCAAGTACAATATTTTTAATATTCGAAAGTTACTTTTTTATAGCAATGATTGGCAAACGCGCAGGTAGATCATCTGATGGTAAGTGATCTCCATCGCCCAAAAACACCCAATACACAAATATATCATAGGTGCGTTGCAAACCGAAAACGGGGGAATAGGGGTTGGGAAAGGGAGAGGGAATTGGGCCACCGGAAATCCCACTTACCGAACCAAACGAAACAGCGAGCAACCACTTTACGTCAACCCTCTTTGTGGGATCTAGTCCCGGGCAAATTAAATTAGAAAATTCACTTTGCCCGACCTGGGAATCGAACCCAGGACCTGCCGGTCCGCAGCCCATATATACTGCCACTAGACCAAGGAGGCGATGGTTATGTAACAATGACGATGGTGTTTTATTAAATTAATAATTTCCAGGCAAAGAAATTCTATACAGCCAGGAATGAGTTGAAGCGAATGACAGACCTGTGTCAACAACAACACAGACAACTGAAAGAGTGTCAGAAAATCATCAAGAATTTGGAAGCGCAACTTGCAAACCAATCGAGTGAGAACTTTATTGTTGTTTTGTAAGGGTTTACCAGACCACGTACCGGCAAGCACAGCGTTGGACGTCCACCTGCTATGTGGACAGACGACCTGATAAAGGTCGCAGGAAGTCGCAGGATGCAGGCCGCTTCCAACAGGTCGATTTGGAAATCTTTGTGGGAGGCCTATGTCCAGAAGTGGACGTCCTGTGGCTGATGATGATGCTGATAGGGGTATTGGCTGAACTTATTTTGTGATGTTTTGTTTCCATTTCATAATAGTTCAACAATGTGAAAACAAAAATTTTCCTCAACTAAAAATGGTCAGAGGCCCGAATTTCTTGATCTATTTTGATCTTAAATAGGGCTCTAGCATGGACTTAACGGACCGACTTCAAATCCAATCGTAACCAAGTTATCTCTATCGAACACAAAAATAGTTTGATTGAATTTGAAAATCGGTCCACATTCGGCGGAGATATTGCGTAACATACATAAAAAATACGGACGAATTGAGGAACTTTTCTCTTTTTTGGAAGACAATCGATAATTAACTGTGCGTATCTATTTAGTTTTTCAGAGTTAATTATCATTATTTGTGTACATTTCAGAGCATTCATCCCCATTTAACATCCCTATATCGCCGGGGACTAATATGTCGCCAAGTTTCATACAAAGCAGTGTAGCATGCAAAAGGCCAGCTAAGAGCACACCATACACCGTAAGTATCTATAATTCAATTCAATCGTGCACGATGTACTTTGTGTATATTAATTATGTATAACTGTATAGGATGGCGATTGAGCGTCGTTAAATTCAAAACTTTAAAAAAAATCAATTGATGATGAAAAAAAAGCCCGGAGTTTCTTTCCGTCTTTCTTCTTCGGGTCGTCATCCGTAGGTAGCTAGAGAAAGGCTGGTAGGTTAGCTAGGATAGGGCCTTTAGTCCACGGCGTGATTTTCCTTATCCAGATTTCCAGTCAAATCCTACAAGCTTCCTATTCTATTTTCCCGTCAATTCCCTGCTAGCATTCCTGCCATATCCCGTTCGTCCCTTTCCTACAAATCACAACCTTTTATCTAAGCCCCATCCTTGTTATTGAGTCCATACCTGCCTGCTAGTTTTCTAAATTGATAGTGTTGTAACATGATTATTATATAAATGTATCTACACCTTATTGTGACCTGTCATAAGTGCATTTGATATGCCTACGTGACCAATAAACATTTTTATTTAATTTAAATAGTGACGGGCGGCTCGACCTCCGGAGGCCGAGACACTTATTTATAGACACTTTAACAAGTTTAAAAAATACAGACGAATTGAGAACCTCCTCCTTTTTGGAACTCGGCCGAAAAGAGCAACGTCAGAGTTTCTTGCCCGTTCTTCTCTGGCGAAACAGCCTTCCGATCAGGCGGTAGAGTTAAAATTTGACGCAGTCTAAATAATGGTTGGAACATTTTAAGGATTCAATAAATTATTTGATTTGATTTATGTAACATATATATGTGCCTCCAACGGGTATATAATCACAGTTTAACATAAAAGCGCAAGAACTGGGAAAAGGTGGAATTTTAAGCCGCTAAATGAAACAACTTCCGCGGTGGCGTAATGGTATTTCGGTACGACTACGGTTCTGAGGTCTCGGGTTCGATCACCGGGTCGGGCAAAGTGATATTGGATTTTTCCATATCAGCCCGGAGTCTGGACTTTGTGCCCGATATGGCGATAGGTTCGCCCCCTATCACATCTGGGACGAAACTAAGCTCGGCGAAATGTGTGTGTTCTAGTTCGCTAGTGCGCCTCTGCCTACCCCTTCGAGGATACAGGCGTGAGCTTATGTTATGTTATGTTGTAAATGAAACAAAATCGTAGTCGAAATCGAATCTAGAGGTAGTGTCAAAAGTTAGCCTACAATACTTTTTATTTTTAACCGACTTCAATAAAAGGAGGAGGTTAACAATTCTTCGGAATCTTTTTTTTTGTATGTTCCCCGATTACTCGAAGACGCCTAGGTCGATTCGGGAAATTCTGTTTTTGTTTAAAAGGGTATACTTCCCAGGTGGTCCCATTGGCACCAAGTCAGGATCTGATGATGGGATCTTAGAAAAATCGAGGGCAACTCTCAAATTTTATAGGGATCCATAGTGTGTTTTATATATTTCCTAAAACTATTCAGGTATTTGCGTCTGGTACCCATCAACTAGTATTGCTGAGCTGATGACAGAAAATATAACTCCTTTACTATTAGGAGTTGTTGGATAACTCTTTCAATATAACAGGCTACTTAACACTAAAAATAGATAAATAATAATTAAAGTTTAACAAAAACTGAAAACCGACTTCAAGTTTTTTTTTTAGTTTTCAGTTTTTGTTATTGTTCGAACGTGAAATGCGCGAGAATTATCCTCCTAGTCCAAATACCTGTGATCGATGTACTCTGTAAGGAAACTCAAAACGTGTCCACCGTACGATATATAAATTGGACCGTTTTGAGCAGAAATGAGCCAACCCACAAAAATCACATTAATATGGTCTATTAAAGTGGGTTGTGTATTTAGTTCGCCTCCTTGGTCTAGTGGCAGCATGTATGGGCTGTGGACCCGGAGGTCCTGGGTTCAATTCCCAGGTCGGGCAAAGCAAATTTTCTGATTTAATTTGTCCGGGACTGGATCCCTTAGAGAGTCAACGTCAGGCAGGCGGTCTGTCGTAAAAACTTAGCCAAATCCTCTCTGCAACATGCTTGAAAAAGTGTGTTGCCCATACCCCATTAAAGTGGGATAAGGGCAGGTAGAAAAAAAATGTGGGTTATGTATTTATTCTTATCAGTTTATTGTCTCCTTTTATGTGTTTTATCGCCTTTCTGTTTATACCATTGTGTCGCATAATGCTGTGCGGAATAAATATTTTCTTTCTTTCTTTCTTTAATGGTTTATATCATGTTTGCATATTTTTTTTTGTTTTCGGTTCATTTCTGCACAACACGGTCCAATTATTGTCAATATAACAGCTCTGTCATTTAATAGTTTTTTCCTGTTATGCTATATAAGATTAAAGACAATACATTTTCCCTAAATATTATAGTCTTTGACGGGAATCCCTCCATGTAAGTTATTTGAAGATGTATAGCAACATGATAACGCTATATTTTGGGTTACATAGCCGTATCAGTCGAACCTCGTGACCCCTACACGGATAAGCAAACAGCGGTCATCGAATTTCAGCGCTCACAGTCAGGTAATTATATTTTTATTTATCTTTAGTATAATTAAGTGGTAGAGCCACGCTGTAGACAGTCACGTCTACAGTACGAATGGGCCGGCTCGACCGAATTGATACCACTCTATCAAAGAAAACCGACGTAAAGTGGCAGCTTGCTGTCGCGTTTCGTTCGGTGAGTGAAATTTCCGGTGGCCCGTTTCCTCCCTCCCTTTCCCAATTCCTTTTTCCTCCCATTCTCTCCGTTTAGGTTAGCAATGTACCCATGATTCCTTTTGTGTCTTGGGTGTCTATGGGCGGTGGAGATCACTTACCATCAGGTGACCCATCTGCTCGTTTGCCGGTCTCTGCTATAAAAAATATATACTTGCTTCCTTTGTCCATATCTTATTGTAGGGTCGGGAAGATTTTAAACGCGTAAAAGATTCAGCTTTGAGTTCGACTAGCTGCCTTCCTGACGTCGATACCCTGGGGATCTAGGAATCGAATCCATGATCTTTCAGGTCCATAGACCTGATATGCTAATATAACCTCTAATATAACCGGTCGTAAAAACTAAAATCTGAATCTTTTCTGTAACATGCTTTTAAAGTGTATTGCGCCCCCACATTCGAGTGGGATAAAGGCAGATAAAAGGAAAAAATACGTAAATGTATAATGAATATAATTGTTTTATTTACAAAGAGCAACAATTTAAATATGACAATAGTCATGTAATTTGTGAATTATGATTGTTTATTAAAAGATATCAAAGTGCAAAGATTATCAAATGTCGAATAGATAGGCATTAAAAATCAGTGATTCCCCATCGTTTAAACTTTTAATATTACCTAAGTATTTGAACAAAGCATCTAAATAGAAATAGCCAGGTGCTTTTAAAATTTAACCAAAGTATATAAAATTTAACATTCTACATCTAACGGGAGAATACTGTACGACTTATGTTTGTCATACAAATTATTTTATGGAATTGCTAGCGAGAAATATAAAAAACTCAGTTTCTCATTGAATTTGTATTGAGGTTTTCAACTTCACCTCTTTACTCTTTGTGTGAATTACGTTCCAAGATCAGCCAATGTATATCGGATTCTCTAGACCCCTCTAGAGAATCCGATATTGCGACTTCATAATTATTGTTTGAGGCGGGTATAGGGAGAGAGATATACATGAGATACATCCATGCTCCGTTTGCTTATATCAGTCATCCACCTGTCTTGGCGCAGACCTCTCGAGTTGGTTCTTCCCTTTTTGGTGTATGAGGAAGGATTTGTACGTTATTCTGGACCACCGCTGTATGCATTGTTTGTCGGTGGTCGCTGTTTTTTTACACATAACGCTTGTAATCAAGTGTAGTTACTTTGCTGTTAAGGATAAAAAAACTTGAAATGCTGCTTCTTTTAAAAATAATGGCTTCCACGCATATGCGATGATTTAGCCAATGCCAAGGTAAATAGAGCAATGATGACATAATAACCATGAGATCTAGATGGGGATGATCTCAAGGTCCTACTGGGATTATCGCGGTAATTCCTTCCAGTGCGATGCCCCTCAGATAACCTTCACTCGGCGAATCGACTGAATAAAGCCAGCCAACGCACTAAGCAAAGCTCATCAAAGATCAACGGTTAAAAAGTTTTCGCATTATACTGTCCATATTCACTGAAGTTTGATGCATTAAACCACATCACTTAAAAACAACAAACACAGCTCTAGACGATAATATGAAATAATTTTTACAAGCAACCCTGTCAGATTTGTCGTCAAAATCCTCTGGAAAATGTTTATTTGATAGGTCCATTCTATTTCCAGAGATCGAATACATCGAACAAGATATCTTCGACCGTGTTCACTCCGCCCACTCCAGAGTCCGCCGGGTACAGCAATTTTTTAAAGAATCTCTAACGGTATTCCAAACGAATGATCCCGAATTGCTGGCGTTGCTAATGCGAATTTTATTTGAAATTATTTTTGAAGATTGACAAAGGCGAATTCATTCTGCCTGTTTACAATTTCACTTTAGCGGAATCGTGTTTCTGATATTAAAAATTATATTGTGTAGTTCCAGTATGAATTTCTCAGGGTGATATTAAATTATTACATTTGAAAAAAATCTCTAGATTTTTGGTTTTTAATAAAATCGCTTACTAATAGACTGGTTGCCTTCTTGGTCTAATGGCATCGTATATGGGCTGTGAAACGGGAGTTGTTGGGTTCGATTCCCAGATCTGACGGAGTGATTTTCTTATACAATATACTCGGGATTGGATCCTCCATTGGACGGTTGACATCAAGGAGGCTGTGGGTCGTAAAAATTAAATCATTTTTTTTCTGCGACATGCTTGAAAAAGTGTTGCGACGACCCCAAATTGATGGGACGGGATACCCCTAGTACGAGTTTATTTTGACATTTCTCGATTAACGAAATCGACGATAGTTTGTGTTTTGTCCATACATTTGACTAGCAACGCCACTTTGCGGAAACTACAATGAACTAAATAATTACAAGTTTAAAAACTTAACTGACCCGACTTCAAATTTACCGATCGTGATCAAATTTATATGGGACCACCCTTGAAATAAGCTCTATCGAACACAAAACTTTGAAGATCGGTCCACATTTGGCGGAAATATCGAGTAACATACATAAAAAAATACAGACGAATTGAGGACCTCCTCCTTTTGTGGAAGTCGGTCGAAAATGTATGCAGAAACTGTAAACTATTGTCGATTTCGAGAATCGAGAAAACTCGTAGCAAGGGTACTGGGCAGGTAGAAAGATACTAGAATCGATTCGTGACATAGGTAAATTATTCTTTTGTACCAGTAGAAAGCAAAGTAAAAGCAGTGATAGCTCAAAAAGCAGCGAAAGCTCAGTTGGTAATGGTACGGACTGCCGAGACAAGTGTCGGAGGTTCAAGACCAACCCCAAAAATGGAGCATACACCTCTGACTTTTCTATGTTAAGTGTATTTTCATTGTGAAATATCGCTTGCTATAACGGTGAAGGAAAGCATCGTGAGGAAACCTGCATACCCGAGAATTTCTTCACAGGAATTTCAAAGGTATGTGAAGTTTACCAAGCCGCATTAGGCCAGCGTGGTAGACTAAGGCCTAACCCCTCTCATTAGTAGAGGAGGCCCGTGCCCAGCAGTGGGACAGTAATATTACAGGGCTAATATTATTTATTATTATATACCAGTAGAAAGAAACTAAAAAAAAACTTATTGTAGAGACTGCTTAAAATTTTATAGAAATAAATAACCTGTATACTAAAAATAATAAAATGTTATTTCTAGGTGTCTGTTTAGTCAGCGGAGCAATGAATCGGGCTATTTGTCGAACAGTCCACTACTCTCTCAAAATAAACTGTTTTACAATGGATATGGCAACAAACAATAGGATTAAGGTTAAATGTAACTGATTTCTTTGTAATTTTAAATTGTTTTCATTAGATTTAATGCATGTTGTAATTTGTGTAGTTTAATAAAGCTTGGAATATGAATGTGTTTTATTATTGATATTTCTATAAAAATATTAACGAAAATATTAAGTTTGCATCTTAACGAAATCGTCTCGACTCAAATTAACAAGAAATGTACTCGAAAGTATTTGGGCTCTAACCACTTTCTTATCCATATCGCAAAATGTACAAAACGTAAAATATAATATAATAAAATAATATTATTAGCCCTGTAATATTACTGTCCCACTGCTGGAAACGGGCCACCTCTACTAATGAGAGGGGTTATGCTTTAGTCTACCACGCTGACCTAATGAGGGTTGGTAAACATCACATACCTTCGAAATTCCTGTGAAGAAATTCTCGGGTATGCAGGTTTCCTCACGATGTTTTCCTTCACCGTTATAGCAAGCGATATTTCACAATGAAAATACACTTAACATAGAAAAGTCAGGGGTGTACATATTGCGTATTGTACATTTTGCGTTGAAGCGTTTTAATTGACTATGTGAGACAAAAAATGTGTTTTTAAATAATTTACATTTTTGGTATGGTTATAACACGTTATAGTTATCATTCTCAGATTGGTATTTGTTCCTCGACACGTGAGTTAATTAAGATTTAATTTTATAACAGGTACTGGCAAACGAGCATGTGGGTCACCTGACTGTTAATGATCTCCACCGCCATACACTACCCATTATATTTATTATTAGGTGCATTAACAACCGTAAATGAAAGGAATAGGGCTTAGGGAGAGAGAAAAGGCCTCTAGAAATTCCTCTAGGTTTTCTGTGCAACTGGTGATAATCAAAATATTTGAAGTAAAACACCAATAGTCCAAAAAGTTGTTTATATTTATGAAATCGATCGAATGCAGCATATTCTGCGAGGTTTAATGTATTGGCAGGATGCCTTTGTTCTCCTGGTAGCCTCCGGACGCCTCCTGGTGGCCGTGGACGGCATGAGCTCCAAGATTGTTGAATTTCTCCAGCTGTTCCGCATCCCCTTTGTAGCCCTTTTGAAGGAACTCACCCTGGAGAGAAATAATTAACAAAATAAATGAATAAATAACACCCAACGTTGACACAGATAGTCCCGACCCCTCACTAAGATACGAGTCTTGGATCGTACTCGTGGGTAACAAGAACTATGAGAGACTTTCGGTCTCAAATTGAGACCGAAAGCCTCTCATAGTTCTTGTTTGGGTGTATTGAGACTCTCAATACACCCAGACCGGAATCAAATATCTGTGCGCTACAGAAACATTTGTCTCGGTGCGGGAATCGTACCCAGGGCCTCTCGCTTCACAGCCAGCTACTCGTCCGCTGCGCCACAGAGGCTGTCAATTACTAATACCAGTTCTTGTTAGTTTGAGGGTTATTAAGATTTTCACCTTTGAGGTACATTATAAGTTAGCACAGACAAAAAAATCGATTATGATTAAATGAGTATTTAACATACATAACATAAGCTCACGCCTGTATCCCCGAAGGGGTAGGCAGAGGCGCACTAGCGAACTAGAACACCCACATTTCGCCGAGCTTAGTTCCTTCCCAGATGTGATAGGGGGCGAGCCTATCGTCATATCGGGCACAAATTCCAGACTCCGGGCTGATATGGAAAAATCCAATATCACTTTGCCTGACCCGGGGATCGGACCCGAGACCTCAAAACCGTAGTCGTACCGAAATACCACCACGCCACCGAGGCAATGAGTATTAGTAGGTTCAGTTACAACGTTCCGAGTAAACAAAACTTATATTGTTATAATATTTACCAGAATGGAACTGACAATGTTAATTTCATAATGCTATGTAGAAATCTGAGATTTTACTGCAATATTTTAAAGCATACGGTTTATCAAATAATAATAAAGTAGGTACAATAAGGCCAATAAGATAATTTGGTTTAAAGACGTAGCTACAATAGATTTTTTTTATTATTCCACGGCGTTTGGGAGACTTTTATGCATGATAATCCTTAGTGACATCTCTTTAGAACCGCAGTTGTAGATTTGGTTTATCATCCGACTTCCAAAAAGGAGGAGGTCATCAATTCGTCTGTATTTTTTTATTGTATATTACGCGATATCTCCGCCAAATTTGGACCGATTTTCAAAATTATTTTTGTATTGATAGAGCTTATTTCAAGGGTGGTCCCATATATTTTGGTCACGATCTGATTTGAAGTCGGTTTGTTAAGTTTTTAAACTTGTGATTATGAGTTTATTAATTTTAGGTATTCCGCAAGACTAGAAGCTCACAAAACGACATTAATCATTTATTGACTACTACTATTAAAATGATCTAAATTATTGTTTTTTCCTTGTCATCGCACTCAAAAATACAGAAAAATAAATTCTTCAGAAATACTGAAGCGTATTCAAATGGCAAACCTTCTGCTTGGTATACCTATAAGTCATCTGGCTAACAATAGTGATTATCATCGTCATACGTTATATTATTTTAAACAATTCATTAGGTACCATAAATCGTTCTGAACGACCCGTCGATATGCTGAACAAACATTGTAATAAAGGGGAATCTACCTCGATTGTGCCTACTTTTATAATGTTGATAATATGCCAGGAAAAATTCCATATACGTAACAAGATGCGAACTGAATTAAGAGCACCTGTCGAACCAAAACCTAAGTTAAATGTTTAAAGCAATTATTATATTTGTTTTTGCAAGCAATTTGTTTTTGCCGTTTAATGTTTTGTGGAAAACACTTTCTTTGACATACTCGTACGTCTATGTTTCTAAGAACGTCCATTAAAAGAGTTGACATCTTAAAAGGATGGACTTTTATGAGAAATTCCCGGTCAGTCTTTAACATTAAAAAAAAAGTTGAAGTAAAATACAAATATTACAAATTTTAAAGTCTTTTATGCCGATCTATATATTATTCGTTCTCCTTTATAAGAGCTTGGCTATGCCCACCAAAACGTGTAATACGTAAAACAATTACGAAAAGAACCCTAAATCAGTTTACCATAACATCGATACGAGTATTTGATAGATTTTCGTGGATTCATAAGCGTTGAGGCGTAACATTTAGCTGTTAAATTAAATTAAATTCATGAATACAAGTTTTACTGATGAAAATACGCACGCAACAGGCTGAATTTATAAAGCATTTTGTTCCCGCCTGCATTTCTGAATAAGTAAAGGCAACAAGTGCGTTGTTAGTGAGCCTATTGGAATATAGTTCTGTTATAAATTTTGTTATCCAATTTGTAAAATTCGCAAGGATTTGTGCTCGCTGTAGTTTGAGCCTAAATAACTAATGTTTTACTATCAATCAATTTACAGTCAAATGAGAAATCTACATAAGTCTTAAAATAAAATGTCTATAGTTGATCCTTCTTTATGCAGCATCGGAGTAGTGAATAATGTTTTTCTGCATTAAGATAGCTTAAAGGCCCTAGAAAAGCTATTCTACGAACAATACTAACGCGACTAGAGTTAGGAGCAAAAGCTATACCTATACGTGTAAGACGTCCCTAATATCTTTAAATAATTCATTAGCATAATGCTTAAACCACTGTCAGGAATGAAAAGAAGTGATTAATTCAACAGCACTTTCAAAATGTCCTTCCCAAGACTTGACCTAAAGTCAATACACAAGAGATTCTGTAGGGCTGTTCAATTTAAGTACCCACTTATTTTCACTTGACTTTTTAAAAGAGTCTTTGAATAATTTGTAATATATTTTACTTTGAGGTCGCTTCTCAAATTAAGTCGCTTTTCCTGAGCCATATCTCGAGGGTTATTAATTGGACTCAGTCATCGTGTATTTTGTTTTTTGATCTAAATTGGTGATTAGAGAATTGATCGATAGTAATCACCTTTTGAACATAGGCCTCCCCCAAAGATTTTCAGATCGACCTGTTTGAAGTGGCTTGCATCCAGCGTCTTCCTGCGACCTTTGTTATGCCTATATTCAGCAGTGGACGGCCTATGGCTAATGATGATGATGATGAATCACCTTTTGAAATTAGTTAGTAGGTTATCAATATTAATCTCTCTTTTTTATTTTTGGCACATCAGTGACCTTTTGCACTGGACCTGGTGATAAAACAGTGCTTCACGCGATATCTTAACGATCTTCGATAATGTTGGGAATTTGACTAAACTTAATAACGAACGTCGCTATTAACATATCGGTTATTAGATAGTTACTGAATAAAAACTGGCTAACGCTGAAATGGGGCTCCCTTCTTTGACCCACTATTTGTACGGCTAAAAATGTCCCAGGAAACAAGAGCATGAGAGCATACAGCATTTTGTTAAGCCGTTATAAAGAGAGATGATAGTTTAGTTGACTTACCTTGTTACCCTTGCTGTCATCAACCTTTTGTTCAGATACGTGGTGTCCTTCCTTGCCATGTGCGTTAGCATCCAAGATCTTCTCCTCATGAGCACCCTTGAATCCTTGCTGTGAATTCTCGCCGAAAGATCCTGCATTCTGTCCTGCAACCTTATGGTCAGCTTCATCATGAGCCTCGTCATAGAAACTCTCTGATTTCTCCTCTTCATTTTTGCTGCTGGATGATTTAAAGCCCTTACTCACGTGCCCCTTTTTATGACTTTTCGCTTTTTTCACTTGTTCTTCGTTAGCACCTAAAACGTCATCACATTCGTAGATGATTAATTAAATATGTATGACTTCTTGTAAAATGAAATATTATTAATTTATTTACTTTAAATTGTATGTTATTTTGCAAATAAAAATGTATAGGTAAATTAATGCATATGATAATTTCTGAATATCATGTGGAATTGTACAGTGCCTATTTTTATCTCTACCAATTAACCATGTACATGTTTCAAAAATGATATGCGTATTGTTTATGTGACGGGGTAGTCATAACTTTCACTACCTATGATTGACCTTCCAGTAATCACTGTCTGAACTTGAAAAAATAACTTTTTATTTACCGTGTTTGTTGACTTTCTGTCCACCTTCGTAGAATTTCTCATCGCCGGCAGCCTTCTTCTTAGCTTCTTCGTCTTTGTAGAAGCTTGATTCTCCCTTTTCTGCTTTGGTGGCAGCGGCAGCTTGTTGGAATCCTTCTTGGCCATGTTTTGTTTCTTCTTCCGCTTTCTTTTCAATCTTTTCTACGTTTTTATCAGCACCCTGCTTCTGGGCGGAATCATAAGCCTTTTTGTCAACATATCCTCCACTGACAGCACCCAAGTAAGGGTGGTGGTAAATTAATCCACCTCCCAAACTGCCGGCGTAGCCTAGACTTCCTAAACCAGCCAGACCATGGTTGAGAAGTCCAAGGCCATTGCCAATACCTGTGCCTCCAGCGCCAATTCCACCAACTCCGCCTTGTCCAAGACCAACTCCCAATCCTTGTCCTAAACCGATTCCGCCCAGTCCGATGCCGCCAAGTCCCAAACCTTGGTTCAATCCAATGCCACCGAGTCCCCCAACACCACCGACTTGGCCAATACCACCACCGATTCCACCAACTCCGACGCCAGTCACAGTATTCAGCACAGTTGAAGCGGCTCCTTCCAGGTGTTCAGGGTAATCCAAATTTTCTTCCACTTCGTAGCTGCTTGATATAGGAAGTCCCGACTTCGCATCAGTCCTGATCGCATCCAAACGTTCTTTCACATGATCGTAAGGAGTTTTGTCTCCAGCCAGCTCGACCTTGGCGAAGTTCGCCGCAGCCGACCCGACCATCGCGAGGATAACAATTGACAACATCTTGGAATGTTCTGCACTGCGACTGATGTCATTCTGGTGTTGCGTCTGTTATTTATAGTGAAGTTAAATTCGGTGGAACGGGGTGTGATAGTTTTCACGGTATGTATCGGGGCCCGCGTCCGGTCGGTCCCTTCCTGTGGTATTGTTCAGACTAGTCTAATGAGCACAGACCAGGTGAAATAAAACAATAAGTCTGGTCGAAGACCTTGCTTTCCACTTGAATGGTGGCGGCAGTGGGGCGTTCGTTTACGCAAACCGGACCGCTATGGGTGACATTTTTTACTAAACATTTTTGTTATACGGTATTCTCTGGAAAAACACTACTAAGATATGTAATATCATTACAGTCCAATATAGTAATTTTCTTATTCCAAATATTCTTAAAATAACAAAAACGAAAAAGCCTTCGCTTCTGCAACAACGCATTATACATTCAAATTTTACTGTGACTAAGTGGCCATCTAGCAGTGACAACTTCTCTGAATATCTCAGAGTTAATTTTGTTGTTATTGTCGACAAAGGCGGTCAAACAAACGCGCAAAAACGTTAATCGCGAATTCAGTTAAGCTTATCAATTATCTAATTGAATTAGCAAGCTTGCAAATTGATTAGCAACAAGTAACACTTATATTTCGTAACAAATTATGCAGGTGATAAATTTTCTGCGTGAATTATTAAACATAATGACCTCGATTCCGTTCAGACGATTTCACGTCATTGTTTTCTTACGGTTCAAATATATGTCGAGGGCTTGCATAAGGTTACCGACCAAGCATTATATTGGGTGACAATCGATAAATGAGTCACCTACATTGTCAGAAAAAAGCAGCGATGGACCACGACAGTCATAGGTGAACAAACTCACTAAGCCACTGCGTCTAGGTTATTGTCTCTACAGAAAAATAACTAAGTACGTACCTACCTACTAATAGAAATTATAATATTATTAACTTGTGATATGAAATCAAGTATACCTACTATGTATGTTGTCATTTGAAATTGTATAATTGGAAAAAAATATCCGTAATTTTTGTACGTGCTCTTTTAACTTTTAACGCTACGATAGCTCTACCTCATCATAAGTATTTTTTTGGTAAATAATGCCAGCGAGAGCTCTAAGTGCATGCATATAATCTTTACCTACGTACCTATTACCATTATAAATATACAGTTACAATTGATACTTAGTTACATGATTTGTAATTATAACATTCGAATTATGTTTCTAAATTATTTACCAATTGTTATTTTCTTGCGTACTAATTTAATAGGTACCTGTACATAAATAATCACAAGTTTAAAAACTTAACAGACCGACTTCAAATCCAACCGTGATCAAATTTATATGGGACCACCCTAGAAATAAGCTTTATCGAATACAAAAAAATATAGTAACAGACATAAAAAATACAGACGAATTGAGGATTCTCGTTTTTGGAAGTGTGTCACTTGTGTCACATTGTTTGAAAATAAAAGGGACACACTATTCTTAACCATTTGCTCAGATAAAATGTTTTATAAGTAAGGCCCTATATTTAAATATCATAGTTATACAACGAACTCTATTCGAAAATGTAGTCGAAATTATTCGTGCTACGGACCCCGATACAGCGCCTTAAATAATTACGATAGTTAATTTTGCAGCGCTAGTGCCTGACGAGAGTTTCACAGCAAGTTTCGTATTTGCTCGTTTGCTATTTGTAATAAATTAGACGTTTTAAAGAGAATAATAGGAAATAAAATTTTTAAGAAGTGATGAAATTATTATAACTTTATTGTTCTAGTAGCAGTGTTTAATAAGCACTATTTAATTAGTAGTATTTAGGCCCAGTAACCGTGGATCCCTGGATTTAAATCCCAGATCTGGCAATAGCAATTTGTGTTTGACTTTTCAATTTGAAAATTGTCTACTCATTATCAGTCTGGAGTCTGGAATTTGCGTCCGATATAGCTATAAGCTCGCCCGCTATCACATCTGGGATACGGTTGAGCTTAGCGACATGTGCTCTAGTTCGCCTCTGCCTACCCCTCCGGGGAGACAAGCGTGAGCCTATGTACTCGTATGGTGTGAAGCGATGAGGCGATTGGCGAGATGTTTTTATGTTGTGACGTAACTTTAAGAGGTATTTGTACCACTGTTTGAATCATATATTTGTTTGGTTCGCATCTCAACGCCTTCGCTTCGCTATCCATTTGATAGTACACTGGATGAAGGCTCAAATTATGGTTTAATTAAGACAAACCCGAACATTCCGGGCAAATCCTGACTCACGAGAGTCCTCAGAAAGTAGCGCCTGAATCAGGCTCGGATTAATTGACTTCGTTATAACTTTAAATCTCCAATTAGTAAAGTTTTGTACGGATTTGAAGTTAAGGCGGCTGATCACGTAATTATTTCACAGAAACGTTTTTTTTAATTAACTTTGTGGTGCTTCTTTTGTTGCCATGGAACCATAATGAAAACTTTACTACCCGTCTACCATACTTCTATAAAAAAGACTGGTACTCGTAATTATTATTAAGTAAAAGCAAAAGTATGTAATGACTTAACTTTGAGTGGTAGAGCCACGTTGTAGACAGTTACGTCTACACCACGAATGGACCGGCTCGACCTGTTAGATACCAGTGACTTATACAGAAAACTGACGGAAAGTGGCAGTTCCCTGTCGCGTTTCGTTCGGTGAGTGAGATTTCCCGTGGCCTAATTCCTCCGCTCCCTTTCCAAACCTCTATTTTTCTCTTTTTAAGTTGGCAACGCACCCATGATTCTTTTTGTATCTTGGGTGTCTGGGCGGTAGAAATAACTTACTATAAGGTAACCCATCTACTCGTATACGTAATGTGCACATCCGTGGCAGTCTTGGCATCCGTGACGTGGCAGATAAACTGCAGGAATGTCGCTTGAGATGGTATGGCCACGTTTTGAGGAAACCACAGGAGTACGTCGGTCGCATGTGTCTGACCCAAATCATACCAGGGGTGCGCTCCCGTGGACGGCCTAAGAAGCGCTGGTTAGACGTTCTGGAGGAAGATATGAGAGCCAATGGCCTCACTGTGGAGGATGCTCAAGACCGGGCGAAGTGAAAGCGTTTAAGTAGGAAGGCGGACCCTGGCAGAAGGCCGGGATAACGCCAGGCAGAAAGAAAAAGAAGGTAACCCATCTGCTCCTTCGCCAGTCTCTGCTATAAAAAAAAGGACTATGTGACTCTTGGGTGTTATTTGTTGCATATTCCTCACGCAACGGTCTACCACACCATAAGTCAGTCAAGACAGTTAATCGAGTCGAAATATTGGCTTATCTTCCACATAACATTTTGTCAGTCACCTAATAATTTACACATCATAAACCAGATACGGTAAAGCAAAAGGAAAAATATAAATGAAAAATGATTTTAGATGAGAATCAGGTAAATACAGAAAAAATACAAATAAATTAACCTAAGTCTGTTGAAATTGAAAAGACAGCGCATTGTTACATAAAAAAGTAATAATTACATTAGCCCCATTATTGTCCCACTACTGGACAAGGGCCTCCTCTACTAATGAGAGGGGTTAGGTCTTAGTCTACCATGCTGGCCTAATATGGAGAAATTCTTGCGAAGAAATTCTCAGGTATGCGAGTTTCTTCATGATGTTTTCCTCCACCGTTACAGCATGCAATAATTCACGTTAAAGACAAACTTAACACAGAAGGTTAGAGGAATATGCACTTTTTGGGGTTGGTCTCGAACTTCCGGCACTCGTCTCAGCAGTCCGTAGGTACCATTCTCAACTGAGCTATCGCTGCTTGTATTGTTATATAGTATCATTATTTTAGTTACATAACAAAACAAATATTGTTATGAAAGACTTTCATTGTAATCGATATTGGCATTGATGTAACAAAACAGCGTCAAATTATATAACGAACAATTATATTTAATCATAAACTCTTACACACAATTACATTCAGATTAAATTGGCGCTAAACTAAGATTTTTATGATTACGATACTTTCTCCACTTAGTTTTGAAAGTAAAGAGCCTAGGTGGATGACCTGTACAATAATCTTCAGGCCATATACGGTTACATACGGCAGGGAAATTTTAAGAGATTATCTCTATTGTATGTTTATGAAGTGGTTACTGCTGAAACGAGTGTCGAAGATTCGAGACCAATCCAAATAGTGCATACACGTTTAACTTTTCTGTTAAGTTTTTTTTTATATAACAGAGACTGGTAAACTAGTTAGTAGCAGGTGATGATAGGTAGTCACCTGATGGTGAGTGATCTCCACCGTCCATAGACACCCATAATATGGAGGTACTAAACTGCTTATTATTACTTTTTACTCAAAAAGAGCAAGGTCAGAGTTTCTTGCACGTTCTTCTCTGGCGAGCCCCCTGGCTCTTGAGATTCGATTCGAATTTGACTTCGATTCGGTTTCAATATGGAAAAAGTACACTAATTAACTCGATTTTGGTGGAATTTTAAGTCACTGAATAAAGTTGAACCGAGTGTCAAAAGTCAGCCCTCAGCCTTGGGAACTGGCGATAGCGTTAAATTTTTGACGGAATTTAAATAATTTGTGACATTTTATGACTGCCTCGGTGGCGTGCCTGTATTTCAGTACGGCTACCGTCCTGAGGTCTCGGGTTCGATCCCCGGTTCAGGCAAAGGATTCTGGAATTTGTGCTCGATATGGCGATAGGCTCGCCCCCTATCATATCTGGGTCCTCTAGTTCGCTAGTGCGCCGCTGCCTACCCGTTCGGGAATACAGGCGTGAGCTTATGTTATGTTATTTTTTGGTCTATGTACCAAAAAAAGAGAGTATGTGTATTAAATTACTCCAGGCTTTTACACAAAAGTAAGAGCCATGCGTTATGTCGTAAACGTCATTCTTCAAATGCAAATGTGCGGCTTTCTCTAATTTGCTAAATGAATTGCGTTCATTTTCGCTTTAGTTTATTTACTTAGTACATTACATGAATGAGGAGAAAGGGTGATGAAAGTATGGAACGAGATGCGTAAAACGTGTTATTTAGAATTGAAATAAAACTATTCTTACGGATTCTATCACGATTATGTTTTAATTATTATTCCCGACGTTTCGAAGGCTTTGCAGTCTTCGTTGTCGGGAATAATAATTAAAACATAATCGTGATAGAATCCGTAAGAATAGTTTTATTTCAATGTATAATATTCGCGTAAACTTAAGAAATCAGTACGTGTTATTTAGTATGAAAAATATGGTTTCTTACGTTGACGCGGTAATTTAGTTTACTACAGTCTGGAACTGTGTTGGTAACAAGTTACTTTTGCGACGTTTACGATATGTGGATTCAAATCGTGTGGCGTGAGCAATATTTTCGACCGTCTTACAAAAAGGAGAGGGTCCTCAATTCGTCAGTATTTTTTATGTATGTTTCGCGATATCTCCGCCAAGTGTGGACCGATTTTCAAAATTCTTTTTGTGCGAGACCTTATTTCAAGGGTGGTTCCATATAATTTGGTCACAATCGGATTTGAAGTCGGTCTATTGAGTTTTTAAACTTATGATTATTCACAATCGAATTCGTATTGATTGTGAAAAATATTCCTGCTCAAACTACAGGTAAGCGTCAATGTTTAATAACTAGCTTTATAAGCTAAGTAAAGAATGCTAACGGGACATACTTCAAGGAATTGCCTTCAAACTGTACTACTCCCTATTGAGATATCGCTACTAAGTTAGTTTTCACGTTAAGTAAGATTTTAGTATGATACCTAGATTAATGTCTGAGTACCGTTCTGTAATATGTACCTTAGTACTTAGTTTACTTCAAAGTCTTACAAGAAGTATGTAACGTTACTAAGACAACAATCACAATTTTGTAACACAGAGCAAATCGCGGTCTCATACTAGCTAACTTCAGCCCCTTAAATATTCCAAATAGTTATTTAAATTATTTCGACTATGTAACTCGAAGATATTTCGGTGAGACGGCTTCATAGCGAGCGAGCTAGCAACTAAAATTGCTTGGAATTACAACCGTGAAACTCTAGAATAACCGACGGAATTTACGATCAGAGCGTATTCGCTAAAACAGTTCCGAAACAAAGAAAGTGAGAAGAAATTGTTCGGTATAATTACGTACGTTCATTGTTTCTATTTTGTGTTGAAAATAATTGAAGACTGCCCCGTGGCGAAGTTGTATTGCGGTGCGACCATCGTCCTGGGATTCAGTCTTGGGTTCAGTCCTCGGGTCGGGCAAAGTGATATTGAGTTTTCCTATTTAGTATTAGCCTGGAGTCTGGAATTTGTGCCCGATATGGCAATAGGCTCGCCCCCTATCTCATCTGGGACGGATATGAGCTCGGCGAAATGTGGGTGTTCTAGTTCGCCTCTGCCTATCCCTTCGAGAAATTAAATAATTGAACTGCAGAGCTGGTCAGCTTTTTGTAGTAGAGCCGTGTTGTAGATAATTATTTCTATAGTACGAAGGGGCCGGCTCGACCGGTGTGATGCCACTGAAAATCTTCGTATAATGGTAGTCCTCATGTTACGATTTGTTCGGTGATTGAAATTCAATGGTCCAAATTATTTTAAAACTTTGGCAACTCAATCATTATACTGGTATCGTGGGTGACTACACCTATATCTGTTATAACATATTATGACCCACGTAAAACATAATCCTTAACCTAATATTATTATATTGTCATAATTTGCTTTTGCTTGATTACTTGCCATCATCATCATCATCATCATCATCATCATCATCATCATCATCATCATCATCATCATCATCATCATCATCATCATCATCATCATCATCATCAGCCATAGGACGTCCACTGCTGAACATAGGCCTCCCCCAAATATTTCCAGATCGACCTTTTGGAAGCGGCCTGCATCCAGCGATTTCCTGCGACCTTTATCAGGACTTTATCGACCTTTTACTTGCCATAAAGGATACAAATTGCATAAATTATTAGTTGTTTAGAAGGAAATCTGAGATCTGGAGAAGATCTGAAGTAATTTCATGACTTCATCAACTCATCAACGGAAATCAAAAGCTAATGCAGTATCTTTTTAAATATTAATGAAAATTCTCGAAGCGTGCTTTATAGCGAACATCGCCGATGGATATATGAAAAACACGAAAGAAATCTTAGCGAAAGTTATGAACCAGGTCGATGGAGCGTAAAAATAGGCGACGACGACCCGAGGACCTTAAAGGGGAGGGGATGTTAAATTGCATTGATGTATAGTCAGTACAGTATAATCCGTGACAATTAAATCAGTAATTAGCGGCCATTGTAGTTTCACTACAAGAATAGAGAGAGTAAAGTAAGGTGATTTTTCATTTCTTTCAAAACGTTTTTAATGAAGTTAGTGAGGTTCCTTTTATCTTGCCTAAAGCGACTGAATTGCACATTCAATTTGACAGAATATATGTGATGTCATAACTTTTTATAGATTTAATAAATTCAGTGGATCGGATTTTTGGAAGCTGAATTAATCGCGAGCTGAAAAATCGCGTCATAGTTAGGTACTGGAGAGGAAAAAAAAGCTATATCCTAACATTAACATAAGCTCACGCCTGTATCCCCGAAAGGGTAGGCAGAGGCGCTCTAATGAACTAGAACACCCACATTTCGCCGAGCTTAGTATCGTCCCAGATGTGGTAGGGGGCGAGCCTATCGCCATATCGGGCACATATTCCAGACTCCGGGCTGATATGGAAAAATCCAATACCACTTTGCCCGACCCGGGGATCGAGCCATATCCTAATAAGTTATAAAGTCGATTCAGCTTTAAAGATGACATTTTGTGTTCTTTGAACTCTTTCAAGTCCTAAACAACATTATTCAGATAAATAACAACACACATATTTAATGTAATTCACCGTTCTGTTTCTGCCACATCAAAAATAATATCCTCTTTCCACAAACTGAATTAACAGTGGCTTGAGCACGAAAAACTAATGTAAATGTAAATGTATTCGAGTTCGCTGCGCACTGATGACGTTTGGTTAATATTTCATACAAATTTCATAGACGCGCAACGAGTTCGAATACATTTACGGTTGTCAGAAATTTTCCTGCTCAGGCCGCTGTTCTTGTTCAATTTGTATTCTACTCAAAGAGTAATTGAATCAAGTGGTTTCACTCGTTCATCACCATACGTATATAATTGTTTACAATCCAAGTGTAGCATGATCATTACGCAGTTAGCAGCCACGGTGGAAATTGCTGGCTGTGAAGAGAGATAATCAATCAACGCCAGCTTGTTTCGATGACGTATTACTGCGAATCTGAGGGCGTAGCGTGAGTAACTTTCGACTACGTGTTCGATTGAATTGATGAATTGCATAAAAAATCTGACTTATGCGTAAATAAGTTAATATGAAAGCTTGTTTTGATGCTATATTATTGCAAATCTGAGGGCGTAGCGTGAATAATTTTCGACTACGTGTTCGATTGAATTGATGAATTGCATAAAAAAATCTGACTTCTATGTAAATCAAAAGTGATTCTAGCTAATGTGCTTTGGTGCTATATTATTGCGGTTTTGAGTCTGTAGCATGAATAGCTTTTGAGTATGTATTCGATTGAATTGATCAATTGCAGAAAAAACAGACTTATGCGCAAATTAAGTTATTCCAGCCAGTTTGTTTCGATGTCGTATTATTGCGGTTTTTAGCATGAATAGCTTTCGTGTACGAAGTCGATTGAATTTATGAATTGCGTAAAAATTCAGACATAAGCGTAATTCGAATATCACACCTGATTTACCTAAGTTGTGTCGGATAAGGTGATAGGTCCACCTCTAATCACACGATGGGACGGAAATAAGTGCGGTGAAATGACATACGAGTTGCACATCTGCCTACCTCTTCAAGGATACTGGAGTGTGTTAATATTTGTAATAGAGCCGTTTGTGCAATATTCAAGAGATTTCACTCGTATCATTAGTTGGGGATGTCCTGTGGCTGATGATGCTGATCTGTGAAACATCCATCAATAACAACCTCGATTCGAATATGTCGTCGAAATTGAGTCGTGCTTCAGCCTTCTTGCGTATTTGTTATTTGTATGGCCTGTAATTTTGATGTACGTTGCCCCGTAGGCTTTGAATGGGTTGTTATGAGTTGATACCTGTAATGTGAGTCTATTTATTAAATTTTTCGTGATTTCAGGGTTGGGTTAAGTTATAGAAAAAAAAGAAGAAGGAACCCAAATGGTTTATAGCTTTCGTGGCGGCGGTGTTATATTGTGGCGTATGTTATTTACCTATTAGCATAGGTCTAGGTAGTCATGCTCATTTAAAGTCTATGCTTGTGGCGGCGTCATGTGCTGGGTCGATCACTTCCCTGCAGAGGTTCGTTCATGCAACCTTCATGGTTGCGGAGGTCGATGGCCGACACATGCGTCATACTCGTGAACAGGTGCTGCTTGTGGAGACTGGTCTGCCTGGTCTGTTCTATTTGTTTGTTTCAGCTCAACTTGCCGTGGCTATGGGAGTCGCTTAGTGTATCTTGTATGTTACTAGATCCTACATCTAATAGTATATATTGTTATCATGGTTTAGCTGGTATTATTAAGGTCTTTCTGTATCTGGTGCTGTAGGTACTGTATTAGTAACTGACTGTAAATTGGTGTTAGAAAGAGCAACGTCAGAGTTTCTTGCCCGTTCTTCTCTGGCGAAACAGCCTTCCAAACAGGCGGTAGAGTTAAAATTTGACGGAATCTAAACGATGTTTGAACATTTTATGGATTCAATAAATATTTTGATTTGATTTTGTTTAATATGCGTGCATAGAGTAGTGTATATGGGGATACAAATTAAAATCCACCCATGATTTTTTTTAATGATTAGATGATTATTTGAATTTTAAGCGTGATTGATAAGGAAATAATATTAATATAAAGAGTCGGTTTCTGATACGATAATCAAATTATCATGTATAATGTTTAGGTAATTTTAGTATTGTTTAGCCTTTGGGAATTCAAGATTCAGTCCGAACAACCGAACAAGAAACAGCGTCGCCCGACCTGGGAATAGAATCCAGGACCTTCCAACCCACATCCATTATGCAGCCATTAGACCCTAGAGACGGTATGATCACTCCATATAAAAAGTAAATAGACAGCCATGTTTTTATCTCCATACGTGTACTTTACAGTTGATAGTTTGATGTTTAGATGACATGCGGTCAGTTGCAGGAAGCGTTGTTAAATTGCAATCATTATGAGCACCACAAACTGCCCGCCAGACAATTAGGTGGCCAACGAGGAACTATTTACCATAGTGGTACTTTGTGAACCTTGAGTAAGAAATAATAAAAGTTTAAAAACTTAACAGATAGACTTCAAATCCGATCGTGACTAAATTTATATGGGACCCACCCTCGAAATAAGCTCTATCGAACTCAAAAAGAATTTTGAAAATCGGTCCACATTTGGCGGAGATATCGCGTAACACATATAAACAAAATACAGACGAATTGAGGACTTTCTCCTTTTTGGAAATCGGTCGATATCAAATCAAATCATCAAATCAAATCAAATCAAATTATTGAATCCATAAAATGTCACACATTGTTTAGATTCCGTCTAAAATGTTTACTCTACCGCCAATTCGGAAAGCTGGTTCGTCAGAGAAGAACGGGCAAGAAACTCTGACGTTGCTCTTTTTGAGAATAATAACCAGTTTACAGACATATATTAGTACACAACCAAAATAAGAAAACAAAAAATTTCAATAAATTACATTAAATTAGAGCAACCAATCTAGAACAAGGTAACCTCCATGTAAAATAAAAACAATAAAACGTACAATTTCGATTGCTGAGCATAGCAGGTAAACAGTATAACTGAGATATGTAGGAAAAGGCAGGCATAGCTGGTTGTAAAAACTAGTAGCAGAAAGAAGGCTTAGTTTTTATTTATTTATTTCTAGTCTAGTCTAGTAAAGATGTTCTATTTCGTTAGTTTGCCTCTGCCTACCCTTTCGGGGATACAGACATGAGCTAATGTTAGTATATACATAAAAACATAAGCTCATGCCTATATCCCCGAAGGGTTAGGAAAGGCGCACTATCGATCTAGAACATCAACATTTCGCCGAGCTTACTTCCGTCCCAAATGTTCAAGTCTATCGCTATATCGGGCGCAAATTCCAGACTCCAGAAATCTACATAAAAAAATCACAATAGCACGAAGTATATTAACCAGAAGCTCTTATGATATCTTTAATGTGTTTTACTACTGCAAAAACTTTGAAGATAACATCTCTGAGTGTGAGGCAGAAACAAAACTACTAGCGGCTAGCGGGTCCAGCTCTTTGAGATAACATCTAGAAAGTATCTGTCAGTCAGGGTTATTAGCAACTATTTGCATGTATTTTTATGTTTCTTTTATTGCAATGGGTTGCCTCGGTGGTGGGGTATTATAACATATTGTACATATATATAAGCCCACGCCTGTATCCCCGCAGGGGTAGGCAGAGGCGCACTAGTGAACTAGGACACCCACATTTCGCGGAGCGTAGTTCCGTCCCAGATGTGATAAGGGGCGAGCCTGTCGCCATATCCGGCACAAATTCTAGACTCCGGGCTGATATGGAGAAATCCAATAGCACTTTGCCCGACCCGGGGATCGAACCCTAGAGCTCAGGACAATAGTTGTAAAGAGCACACAATACCACTACGCCACCGAGGCAATTACGTTATATTATATTATGTTTTTCTAGTATCAGCCGGAGTCTGGAATTTGTGCGTGTATGGCGAGAGACTCGCAATCACATCTTTCTTTCTGCCTGGCGTTTTCCCGGCCTTCTGCCAGGGTCTGCCTTTTTATTTCAACGTTTCCACTTCGCCCGGTCTTGAGCATTCTCCACAGTGAGACTATTGGCTCTCATATCTTCCTCCACAACCACCAGCCAGCGCTTTTTGGGACATCCACGGGAACGCACACCCTGCGGACATCAATTACATCATGGGACGGAAGTAAGCGAAAAGCGTAACTTATTATGCCTCTGCCTACCGCTTCGGGGATAACAGGCGTGAGTGTATTTACTGCAATGAAATAACGAGAGAAGCACGCCACTCGCCTGATGGTAACCTTAAAGCAATACGATCAATGTACAGAAGCTATACCACTCGCTTTTTGAATAGAAAAATACTGTTTGGCACTGCACTGCGCTTGTCATCCTGAGACATTAGATTGATAATTAATAAGTCTTTTTATAACGGCTATAATGTAAAAAAAGAAGTCGCCTCTTGGTTTAGTGGCAACATGTATGGGCTGTGGACCAGGAGGTCGTGGGTTCGATTCCCAGGTCGGGCAAAGCGAATTTTCTAATTTAATTTGCCCGGGACTGGACCCCTCAGAGGGGGTTGACGTCAGGCAGGCAGCCGGTCGTAAAAATTAGCCAAATCATTTCTGCAACATGCTTAAAGAAGTGTATTGCGCCGACCTCACATTCAAGTGGGATAAGAGCAGGTAGAAAGAAAGAATGGAAAAAAAGAATATTGCTAGACCAAAAGTAGTTATTAAGCCAAGGACTCATTATGGAAACAATACAATTTTGTTTGAGATTGCTGTTACCTAATAATGTAAAAAGTTGTAAAAGTTTCAGTACTTTTAAAAATAAGCTCATGTCATATATTGTCACGAGTACCGGAAACTAACTTATTGTATTTTAAGCTATAAATGATGTATCTCATTTTAAGTGAAATGTAATTTCTTATGAGAATAGAGTTCTTTAAACCTAAAAGTACATAATGATTTATTTTCACCGACGCTCTACGAAGTCTGTTGTTGCTGAACATTCAGAAGAAGGCTCAAAACATTATCTCAGATTCAACAAATCACAAATCCTTGCCAAAGAACACCGATTCTTACCTAAGATGATACGCGAGGATATTGAAATTAAAAAACACCCTAATTTCAATACAGTAGATGGTTGGAAGCTTGCACAAAACTGGGATCCAATCATACATTTAATTAAATCAGAATCCAAAAGACCAACTGCCAGACCTCAAGACACCGTGAGCTCATACTGCGTAGATCGGATCACAAATAACTAACTTTATAAATTTAAATTTGTATAACTTTAAAATGAAGGTAGATAATGTAATATTAATATTTTTTGACAACTGACACCTTAATAAAAATTAAAACCGAATCGTGATAGAATCCGTAAAAATAGTTTTATTTCACTAAAGGTTCATATTCAATGGTGCTGCGAGCTCTCAATTTCGGAATTAGATGTATATCTAAAAGCCACTCGGCAATCGAACCTATTGCCTCTTACTTTATAACCGTCTACTATCGAGCACCACGGAGCTTTTAATAGCTTGTAACATCGACCACCACTTTATTAACTTGCTCTAAAATTTACTGCAAGCTCTCAATTTCGGAACCCATTAAAGTATAAATCAATAATCTAGTGAACGGCTTTTTGTTACACAATGTGCCAAAATTTAACATAAAATGGAAGTTTAAAACGATAAATTAAGATGTTGTCTGGTCAATAAAATATATTTATTACGTACAGTTAATTGATTAATTATTATTATAATTAATATATTAATTAATATTAGCCCTGTAATATTACTATTCCACTGCTAGGCACGAGCCTCCACTACTAATGGGAGGGGTTAGGCCTTAGTCTACGGCCTAATGCGGGTTGGTAGACTTCACATACCTTCGAAATTCTTGTGGAGAAATTCTTGGGTGTGCTGGTTTCCTCACGGTGTTTTCCTTCACCGTTAAAGCAAGCAATAATACACAAAGAAAACACACTTAACATAGAAAAGTCAAAGGTGTATGCTCCATTTTGGGGTTGGTCTCAAACCTCCGGCACTCGTCTCAGCAGTCCGTACCATTCCCAACTGAGCTATCGCTGCTACAATTAACAGTAGTACTTGCAAACTTTTTAACCTTAGGCGAGAGCGGAGCTCCTCCTTTTTTGAAGTAGGTCGAAAATACAATTTTATTAGGCGGTGTTAATAACACCGTTAAATTAATGAAACTAATGTTTTAACATATGTTTCCAACCTAAATTTTCCCGACCGAAGGAAACTTATGGTTAAAGAAACAAAGAGTTTAATAAATCAAAGAAATGTACACATAGGGTGCTCGCTTTCCCGAGCGACGCGCGGCGTAAGAAAGCGTGATAACAAATTAACAATCTGTAACATAGTGATAAGAATAACATGAAAATGTCTGTTTAAGTTAATGCGCTAAATTATTTACTTTTTAAAATATTTTCTCATTGTGTAGAGAATGTGGAAAGACGATAGTGATCTCTATGACCAAGTTTCAAAACTAATTATTTTTTATAAAAATGTTTATGCTGTTTATGCATTGTTAAATGTTAGACTATTATTTTTATCTTTATTTTTAAATGATGTGTATTGATATAAACTAAAATAATGTTTGATCTGAAAATCATCATCATCATCATCATTATCAGCCATAGGACGTCCACTGCTGAACATAGGCCTCCTCCAAAGATTTCCAGATCGACCTGTCGCTGGATGCAGGCCGCTTCCAATAGGTCGATCTAGATCTGAAGAAATATTTAAAGTGAATTACATTATGGAGATCACTTACCACCTGCTCGTTTGGCAATCACTGTTATAAAAAAATCGTAGCTCAGTCTGTGAAATGTTATTTGTGTAAAATGCAATTACAAAATTATATTCTTATGTACATAGCTGACAAAATATTGTGACCATATCATATTTCTTTTTTGCATATCAATTGTTGCGTATAGTTGTAATCGGGTTTCAGGCTACAAAAAGCTTTTATTTTGTAGCATATTTTAACCTTTGTCTGTAACTGTACTTAATAAAATAAAATATAAAGCAGTGTTTATGTAAATAACATTTTAAGATGTCTCCGAGACAGACTTACGAGCATGTCAATGAACTACATTTCTACTTTGTGAGTTAAAGCTCGACTCATCTCATTTAGTTAAATTATTTTCTGCATATTTTAAAATTATTTCAACTAATTTATACCAAAAGAAAAACAGAGAACAAAAGTAAATATTAAATGGACATTAGTTTTAACGTAAATTTGAGTTTTCATAATGTGGTAATCTAATAATAATTTTCGGCAGAGCATATTTATGTAATCTTATTGAAATATAAATTACTAGCTGTTGCCCGCGACTCTGTTCGCGTGGCAATTTATTTTCCGCGATGACCAATAGTCTATGTGTTTACTGATTTCTTAAGTTTACGCAAATGTTATACATTGAAATAAAACTATTTCTATCAAAGACTTCTATGTATACTACTAGACTGGCTGTTCGGTACATAGAATGTGCGCACTAAGTCTTTGTTAATCGACCTCAACTCACTATAGAAATCTGCTCTTTTCCATAGCCGTGAAACGTCAAACACTTGCCGTCATGTGCCACAATTTTACTTCGAAACAGGTTGTCTAGTAAATAAATAGAAGTCTTTGATTTCTATCACGATTTGTTGGACTAACCTATAACCACGAAGACTGCAAAGCGGAAACGTCGCGCATAAAAATGAAAACAAATCGTGATAGAATCCGTAAAAATAGTTTTATTTTCAGCCTATGTGTTATTCAGATGTATAACACTAATATTATAAAGGCGAAAGTTTTTGAGTGAGTATGTTTACTTTGACACCCTCAAACGACTGAAGCAATTTTGAAGACATTTGGTATGAATGTAGTTGATACCTAGATTAACACATAAGCTACTTCCCGGAATCTATATAAATGTTAAGTTTCATTAAAACACATCCAGGGGGGTTACTACCACCTCTTATAGCAGTATTATTATCATCTTACTTGTACCGATTCCCATAGAAAACAAACGAAGAACTATTATAATAATACTGCTATAAGAGGTGGTGGTAACCCTGCAGTCGTTTTTGCAAAACAGTAACAAAGATACACACATTACAAACTTTCACGTTTATAATATTAGAAGCAAAAGCCAAAAGATCATCGTAACTGAAATATAATTATTTATTCAAGTAAAAGTCACTCAGTACTTACTAATGTACATTATTTTTAATTGAGGATGTTTTATTTTATGTTCATACGTTTATAATTTACATTTTTATTACTAAGCACATTAAGACATCGACGATGAGTGAAATAAAAAAAATATATGTTTACTTAGTTATTATTTATAATGTAATTTGTGGTCTACGTTCATGCTCTGTGAATGACTTATCTTTACATAAATCATACTTTACGAACTTGGAAATTAACGACACACGTAGAAGTTGTAAAATATTTGGTAATATTTTACTTGATGGGAGGCATTAATAAATAATAAATAAATACACCCAACAGTCACACAACTAGTCCTGACCCCACACTAGGTATAACCTGTATCGTGGGTATCAGAAACTATGAGAGACTTTCGGTCTCACAACACCCAGACTTGAAACAAATATCTGTGGGCCACAAAAACATTTGTCAATGCAGGAATCGAACCCGCGACCTCTCGCTTCACAGCCGGCTACTCGCCCGCTGCGCCACGGAGGCTGTCCGTGGCGTGGATTGGGAGGTCCTTTGATTTAAGAGACTTTCTTCTTCGACTTAGTCTGTTTTTATATTTTTCTAGAGGTGTAAGCATTGCTTCTATTTTTAAAGTCATTGAACCTAGTGAAATTGCCAAACATTATCAGACTTAACCCCGAATATTGAAACGCAATTCAAACACTCGAATTCATGTTATGTCATCTGAGGCCGTATTATATGAGTATATGAGTTACCGTTAAAGTTGAGTAGCGTTTCAGTATTCAGGGTTAAGATCTCATCTCACAGTGTACTATGTAATTTATTCTCATTCAAAGCTTTGAATGTTCCTACTGTTTAGAGCCAATCCTATCGCTTATCTGTACTCATGATATCGAATAAAAATACCAGAGCTAATAATCTATGACATACTTCGAAATAAAACCTGTACTTATCTTGCAAACAAAATATTACTTAGTTTAAAAATTTACTGCCATTTGACTGCCTCGGTGGCGTGGCGGTATTTCGGTATGACTACGGTTCTCAGGTCTCGGGTTCGATCCCCGGGTCGGGAAAAGTGATATTGGATTTTTCCATATCAGCCCGGAGTCTGGAATTTGTGCCCGATATGGCGATAGGCTCGCCCCCTATCACATCTGGGACGCAACTAAGCTCGGCGAAATGTGGGTGTTCTAGTTCGCTAGTGCGCCTCTGCCTACCCCTTCGGGGATACAGGCGTGAGCTTATGTTTATGTTTTTAAAAACTTAACGAACCGACTTCAAATCTCATCCAATTTTGACAAATTGATACGGAAAAATATCCTTGAAATAAGCTTTATAAAATGCAAAAAGAAAACTTCCTTTTTGGAACTCGGTTGTTAAAATACATTTAACAGTTACACATTCAATTTGAGCACGAATTAATTACAGCTGATTCTGTGAATGTCACTGGATCTTTTGTGCGGGCGGCTGGTACCACGGTCGCGTTATTAAATAAATCTCGATGCTATCTACCAGTTCTAACACTAACGAGCGGCGAAAGAATCTAGATAGTGCTCTCGATTAGTGGCAATTAAAGCTAGCTCTACGGCGCTTTGTGCCTGCGTGACGAGCGCTCAGTCGAAAACGCACCGCTTATTTTGACCCCTACTACGAGTGGATTTGTGTTCTTGATTTTTTTTTATTGGCAGAGACTGGCACACGAGCAGATGGGTCACCTGATGGTAAGTGATCTCCACCGCCCATAGACATCCAAGACACAAAAGGAATCATGGGTGCGTTGCCAACCTAAAAGGAAGAAATGGAAGGGGAGGGAAAAAGGGATTGAGAAAGGAAGGGGGGAAATGGGCGACCGGAAATCTTACTCACCGAACGAAACTTGACAGCAAGTTGCCACTTTACGTCGGTGTTCTGTGAGACAGTGGTATCAAACCGGTCGAGCCGGCCCATTCGTGCTGTAGACGTTACTGTCTACAGCGTGGCTCTACCACTCAAAAATTTGAAAATAATGTGAACTGCGATTATGTGGTAGTTACGAGTTGTCCCTGAGGCTTAGGAAAATAGTTCATGTTTCGGAAACTGTTAGTATATTTTTACCTAAACAAGTAATATTTAAAACCTCTGTAAAGCCTTTATAGTTTGAACCGACACTTTGAATATAAGAGTATTTTGTTATAATAGAGAATAGCAAACGTGCAGGAGAATAACCTTAATAAATATCCAGTTTCCTATTGCTCTTCGGATCAGTGCAACACACTTTTTCAATAATTAATATTTTTTTTTATAACTAATAACTAAACAATTATTATAGACAGGCAAAATGCACGTTTTTCGCTTCGTGTTTTTCTCGAAACATAACACATACACATACACAAAACAATGATTTTTGCTGTCTCCTACTCATAGAACGATGGACCATAGATAAATATGTGTAGCGAAGACATGTTTTCTGAAGGTGCTTTGTGTAATGTTTTAGTGCAGGAGATGGCTTTAGAACAACAAAAACATTTCTTGTCCGTTTTACTCTGACGAGCTTTTCACCTGGCTGAAGGACCAGTGGTACTAGCTCCGATTATATCGTTTGAGACAGATTGCGAGTAGCAACTCGTTAGCTAGATAAGACGATTAATGCCAGTGTTTCTCTGTACTTGTGCCGAGCACAAGGGTAGTGTGGCTATGGAATATTTATAGGTCCTTCTCCAAGTCACAAGCGAAAATTAATAAAGAAAACTTAACGGATCGACTTCAAATCCGATCGAGACCAAATTTATATAGGACCACCCTTGAAATAAGCTCTATCGAACACAAAGAATTTTGAAAATCGGTCCACATTTGACGGAGATATCGCGTAACATACATAAAAAAATGCAGACGAATTGAAGACCTTCTCCTTTTTGGAAGTCGGTCGAAAGTTTAATAGTAACGGCTGCTTTCCTTTCTGTAACATGCTCGTAAAAGTGTATTGCGTCGACCCCACATTACGGTGGGATAAGGGCAGATAGAAAGAAAAGGAATATTAATTTTTTTATAAGGCAATATAACGTCGCATTTAATGGCAAGCCAGTTGGTTCTTCATTCATGTCGATTATAATCCGGTACCGACCAATTCATGCTGTTACCAAAATAGTCTACAGCATTACCATTTAATAGTAATTAGTAACATTTACAACACCCAAATAGATTTTACCGTTGTCAGGATATAATCAGGACGATTTTAGCATCTCATTGACTTCATCAGGTGCTATAAACAGTAATCAACATGAGAATGATGAGAATTAATTAAAATTGATTGAATCGATAAGGTAATTTGTTCCAATGATTATTAACGAGATTTGTCTCTTCTTATGAGGAGTTGAAAACCTTAATAAACTTACGTATGTACTTGTATGAACACGTCACATTCATGAAATGCTAGAAAATGAAAGATGCGGTTTTATTTAGGTATAGACTCGAAGGTAATAGTGTGATCCGACAGCCTCCGTGGCGTAGTGGGCGAGTAGCCGGCTGTGAAGCAAGAGGCCTCGGGTTCGATCCCCGTACCGAGAAATGTTTGTGTGGCCCATAGATATTTGTTTCGGGTCTGGGTGTTGTGAGACCGAAAGTCTCGTAGTTCCTGATACCCACGACACAATACTCAATCTTAGTGTGGGGTCAGGACTATGTTTGTGACTGTTGGGTGTTATTTATTCCAAGTGGTCTCATATAGTTATTTTCGTCACGACCCGATATTTTTTTATAATGAAGTTGGCCTTTAAAGTTTCTGAATTTATGATTCAGCATCCCTTTTTGTCATTATTATTATTTTTTATAATAATATTTTGCCAATATTTTTAGCAGAGGATATTCTATGACTGATGTAATGATATACGATTCACTAGACTCACGGCTTTTCTTCACAACTGTAATAATAAAACAAAATAAACTCTGTGTTGATAATGATAATGCTTTTAATCACGTGAGTCTGTCACTTGCGCCGCTAGTATCAAGGTGATCTATTAAATACTATTACCCTGTCCGTTAGCAAATGAGCCTCAGATTCATATCCTTTGAGTTCCTACTTTGTAATGCCTAATGCTTATACGATGTATATTTACAAGCATTCATTATGATTGAAAACTAAATTGCTAGTTAATGGTATTGGCGGATTATGTTTGCTATTTGTAGCACTTACCCTTAATACGGGTTCGATTCTTGCATCGAGACGAATGTTGTTAATATGTTCTGCAGATATTTGTCTTGGGTCTGGGTGCTCTAGGACCGTAAGTTCCTCGTAGTTCCTGATAACCACTATACCTAGTGTGGGATCAGAAGTGTCTGTGTGACTGTTGGGTGTATTTATTAATTTTTATAGCTTTTGTGAGCGATGCGCAGTAGCTTTAGCAACTACAATAGCAAGTTTATGGCGTTGACAACAAAACAAGTTTGTGGGACAAGTTACTTGTCAAACCTTATTATTTTCATCATCATCATCGTCATCTTCAGCCATAGGACGTCCACTGCTGAACATAGGCCATCCCCAAGAATTTCCAAAACGACATATTGAATACCTGCATTCAGCGAGTTCCTGCAACCTTTATGACGTCGTCTTTATTTGTCGTTTCTCATTGTTTTACTAACCTTATATCCTAGATGTTGACTAGAGGATTGTCGCTAAATGAATTAATGTCAATGCGTTTAATTCGATTCCCTACATATGCCACCATTTCTAGTTATTCCGTTGCTATCATTCTCAACGCGGCACCTTTCATAATTTATTTTATGGTTATTTAATGCGTGTTTAACACAAATCGAAGTATTTATTCATAAGAGTTGGTAATGCAGTGTAACTGTGAGCGAATATTGCTATTAAATTGATAAATCAACCGTTGGTACTGTGTGGGGTTTAAACACATTTCGGAATGATGATGGTTTCCTAGCAAATATCGGTCAGTGATTAGATAGCCTATGAAGGTTTTATGATAATTCAGTTGAATCATCATAATAGTTATGATAAATACTACTAGTCTTGGATAATTTAAGACTCTGAGGGGCAATTTTCTCTTATTTCGAATTATACAAATTTTCGAAGTAGATTTTTTTCAAATGAAATTAAAATCAAATTCAATTGTTTTTCCAATTAGAAATAAGCAAGCATTGCCCCCCCGCCCTCATGGAATGTGACTCTTTGGCCGCTAGTCACTACTACTAAGCGCAATGCAGTAAAAAAATAGTGAACATCAACAATAAGTTTATGGTGGTCACCAGATTCATGACGACCTGTATAAATGCGTCTTTACACTCCGAATAGGGGAGAAGGAAATTGAGAGGATTCGGCAGGACCACAGGGACATAACATTAAGGTTCCGCATTCAAATCCTAGATTCAAAATTCAATTTCAAATTCAAATCATTTATTCTGCAAATAGGATATTTTATACCACTTTCACATGTTAATTACTAAATATTGATTTTAAGATATTGATAAAGCAATAAATGCGTCGGCATTTCGTGGCTATCCCTGAGAAGAAATGCCGAAACAAACTCAAGGGTTATAGATCCGACAATCGCAATTTGTGTTTGAGTTTTTGATCACGGAAAAGTGTCGGATAGGACGATAGGTAGGAAACTTTCACATAGAGGAGATAATCAAAAGATTTAAAGTAACAGACCTATTTCAAATCCGATTGTGACCAAATTTATATGGGACCACTCTTGAAATAAGCTCTATTGAACACAATTTTAAAAATCGATCCACATTCGGCGGAATATCGCGTAACATACATAAAGAAATACAGTCGAATTGAGTACCTCCTCCTTTTTACAAGTCGATCGATGACAATTACAAGTTTAAAAACATAACGGACCGACTTCAAATCCCATCGTAACCAAATGTATATGGGATATTTGTTTCAAGTCTGGATGTTGTGCGACCGAAAGTCTCTCATACCGCCGAATGTTCATACACTTAAGGTCGTCTTATGTCGTTTAAGGCCGTCTTATCTGTCAAAATTGTATGGCGAAAATCAATATAAGAAGCCGTTAAAGTTGAGCAGCGTTTGACCATTCGGGCGATAGTCTCTGACACCCACGATACAGGTTATAACTAGTGTGGGGTCAGGACTAGGTGTGTGACTGTTGGGTGTATATATTTATGTCATGTCTCTTTAAATTACAGTAAGTTTCTAACAACTTATCACTTTAGTAATTCAGTTAAGAACAGTTAGAAACTCACGTGTTACCAGATAATAAGGTTAATTAACCTGAGTAAACACGGGTTCAGTTGCAAGAACACACAATTAAAATAATTAACAAAATGTAAAATAGTTTTATGGAACAGTGAACGATGGATGCGTGTGCTTTACCGTGGTGATTTAGATTACTGCTCTCCTCCTTTGTATAATTTGAAGAGGTCATAAGAGGTTAAAGAGCTTCTAAACCTTTTATTAAAATTGGGGGGATGAAATATTTCATACAAGTGTGGGTGCCTAGTGTCCATAATCATATAAACGAACAGAACGACTGCCTCGGTGGCGTAGTTGTATTTCGATACGAGGCCGTGCATCAGCACGGCCTGAGACTGAGACCTCAGTCTCAGGTTCGATCCGGTCAGGCAAAGTAATATTGGATTTTTCAGTATCAGCCCGGAGTCTGGAATTTGTGCCCGATATGGCGATAGGCTCGCCCCCTATTACATCTGGGATGGAACTAAGACCGTCGAAATGTGGGTGTTCTAGTTCGCTAGTGCGCCTCTGTTTAGCCCTTCGGGAATACAGGCGTGAGCTTATGTATGTTTCTATAAACAAACAGGTGAGTAACCTGATCATAAGTAATCTCCAATGAAATCAAAAGAATCATAGATGTCTTGCCAACTTTAATGGAGAAGAAAAAAGGAAGAAAGAAATATCTTTTATTTCTCCATCAATATAAGGCACAAGTACAATTTATTTAAGGTAATATGCTCTTACTTCAATAAAATTATAAGTAATGACGGGGTATGCCCAATTAATCATTGTGCTCTTGCAATGGTCAAAAAGGCCACGGACTCAGCATTCGCCAGGTAGGAATTTCCACCTGGCACTGATATTCTGCCAGGGCCTACTGAAGATTGAGAAAATGTGCACTATCGTGGATTTCGACAAGCGAGAACTTTTTTTTTATCAAGCGTATTAATATAATAATAATAATAAACATGCCCACATATATTCTACATCTTATACAAAAAGCTATTATCCTAAACACATGTCGCATCACGCGGATGTTTCTTTCATCGTCTTTCATAAATTCATGCATATACACAATATAATCTGTAGTGCTTGGCCGAGGCTCGCACTACAGGTAATGTAACCCCTTAAATGGGAGTATAAATAAATAAATACAAATAAAAATAATAATAATAATTCTTTATTTTGGCACAACATTACATATACTACAATTTTCTACGCAAAAAGTGACAATCATGTTAGTGCTTACACAAATTATAAAGCTTCAATTAACAGGGGGCCGCAAACTAAGCAGAGCCTGTATCTTGGAGACCAGTGTTTAATATAGTTGCTTTCTAGCTTAGTATTAGTTTTAACATAGTGGATTTTTACTACTACTGCTTATTAAATGAAGTTAAGTACTTAATTTTAACTGAGAACTGCCAAAACACCCCGAATTAGGGGTATACTGATTGTAATTGATCACCGCCATCCACAAAAATCATTCATCATGCCATATCACCTCAGAGCGATAGAATTGTAACTCATTTTTTTTCCAAAATCCCGTTTTTGCTCTAATAGATCCAGTCTACAATGGTAATCTAGTCTTTATAATGGTATTAAACACAAAAATGTTGAACACGTAAATAAATAATTTTTATAACTTTTAATTAAATTGACAATACTGGTTTCATACATTTGCGGCGCACATTTTCGCCGCCTTTAAAATTTGTGTTTTGGCGCTTGATGTCTTATGCCTCTGAGGTAGCAGGGTTACCACCACCTCTTATAGCAGTATTATTATAATCGTTCTTCGTTTGTTTTGTATGGGAATTAGTACAAGTAAAATTATAATAATACTGCTATAAGAGGTGAGACATCATGTGAGCTCCATTCGATAGTCGAACATTGTGGTTGACCTCACCAAAATATATTGCTGAATTTCGAGTGAGCAGTGTAAGTGACAGATGGCTGTTGACGTCACAAACACGCCACGTTAAAAATGTAAAGCGCAACGGGAAAATCCAGCGGTTTGCGGGCGGTGTGGCGCGGCGGCTGCGGCGACTACGCGCTAATTAAACGACTCTACCTCTATAATTAGGTCACCGCTACCCGCTTCAGGGTTGTCGTACTCATTTTTGAAATTGTCTAGTGTCTTTTAAGGGTTCCGAAGCCAAATGGCACAAAAAGGAAGTCTTATGGATTCGCCATGTCCGGCTGTCTGACCGCGGTTTAGCTTGGAATATTAGTACTGGATAGGCAGGAGGATTAGTGTGCGGTACGATACCGTCTTGAAGTCGGGATCGATACCCGGGTTGAGCTAGATGTTATTGGGTTATTCTAATGTATATCAGCCCTGAATCTGGAATTTGTCCCCGATATGGCAATAGGCTCTACCACATCTGGAACAGAAATAAGCTCGGCGAAATGAAGGTGTTCTAGTTCTTGAGTTCGCTTCTGCCTATCCCTTCAAGGATACATGCGAGAGACTATAAATGCTTAAAAGGAGACACTAAGCTGAAATCTTCAAATTATTTTTAGCAGCTCTGATCACGTGCGAGTATTTCCAATGTTTCTGCAATTTTGCGCAACACATTTTCTAAGCATGACGTTGAAATTTTTCAGCTTAGTTTTTTAGACCAGACGTCTGCCGCCTCTGGGAATCTACTCTTCGGTAAATCCTGACGAAAAATCGCGTGAGACACGTTAAAAGCAAATCGCTTTAGAAAAATCAAGCAAATTGCTTTAGAAAAATCTCTTATCACACGATAAATTATTGAAGATTTTTCCCAGCCCTATATGAACAACAGACCATTATGCGTGCTCATGTAACAACGCACCGATACACGATTAAATAATAATGGAACGATGAGTAGTTGAGTTGCGTTTGATTTTTAATATAATAATATGTCTACAATTATCTAAAAAAAATTCACATAGAACTGCATTGTCTCAGAGAAAAATCACGTAAAATATGTTTTTTTTTTAAATCAGACATTGGCAAACGAGCAGATGGGTCACCTTATGGTAAGTGATCTCCATCGCCCAGACACCCAAGACACAAAAAGAATCATGGGTGCGTTGCCAACCTAAAAGGAGGGGATTGGAAGGGGATTGGGAAAGGGAGGGGGGAAATGGGCCACCGGAAACCTCACTCACCGAACGAAACGCGACAGTAAGCTGCCACTTTACGTCGGTTTTCTGTGAGGCAGTGGTATCTAACCGGTCGAGCCGGCCCATTCGTGCTGTAGACGTTACTGTCTACAGCGTGGCTCTACCACTCACAAATGTTTAATCGCAGTTGCGTATGGTTTGGTGAGTGGGATTTTCGGCGTGAGAGTGAGGTGTGTATGTACAGAGCGCAACGAATTCGATTGCCAAAAATATTCCTGCTCGGGCTGCAGAATCATGCCGGCCTATTTTATGCTTCTTCGTACACTGAAGAGGGAAGACGCGAATCGAGGGTTTTGCGATAAGACAGACGGTAAATGTCTTTTACTTCATATAATTTGCGGTGCATCAAAAAAGAGTCAGGTAATAAAATATCGTTGGGGTCAGGTCAGTTTAGCTCAGAGAAACTGAATTGCCTACTTCAACAGATTGATGGTATTTTTACATGAGATTTGTGTGCGCCCCCGTGCTTTCTCTGTAAGAATCTAATAAATGTATGTGCATATCTCAACCCGGGTCCACTTTCTTGTACGACCTTAGAAATGTCTGCGATCATTGAAAAATATCGGTTAGAAGTGTTAAAATCTACATAAGCTCACGCCTGTATCCCTGAAAGGGTAGGCAGGGGCGCACTAGCGAACTAGAACAACCACATTTCGCCGAGCTTAGTTCCGTCCCAAAACACATCAGGGCACAAATACCAGACACCGGGCTGATACTGAAAAATCCAATATCACTTTGTCCGACGCGGGGATCGAACCCGAGATCTCAGGACAATAGTCATACCGCGCACGTAATACCACTACGCCATCGGGATAAAAGCGGCAATAATATTTAAATTAATGAGATATATCGGCGCAAAATCGCAAGCTTATTTAAAAAGCCGTTGTTATTTCACGTTATTAATTCATTTTACAATTGTTAAACTGCTGAAACCTTAAAAGATTCTGAAAAGTTAAAATAATCGTTATAATTATTTCTGTAACATTCGATATTCGGTATCGAGTAGGTAGTTGCAAATATTGCACCCTATAAAAGGAGTGTTCAGAGCAGATTCGACACAGTCGTGCTCCGGCACTCGGACTGTCCACATCCCTGACTAGACGGTGCTCTTGAGCACCGTTAATAAAGGGAATTAGTGAATTTCAGTGTTCACGCTTGATAAATGAGATGAGTAATCATCTTATTGTCAAAAGTGACGTCAGCCCTGCTGACGTCACCGTTTTTAAAAACTACGTCAGCTTTGGCCCTCCGACAGATACATTTTACCAAACAACATAGTATCAACGTTGAGTATTAAACTCTTCTTGTATTGTAAAAGAGTAAATCTAGTATAGGAACAGCCTAATCAAGTCATAAAAACTAGTACACATCTTAAGGGCTTGTCAAAGTGACTGTGAAGCGAAATCGTCGCGACACAAACCAAGACAAGGCATGTTTTGAGTGGTAGAGCCCCGCTGTAGACAATTACGTCTACAGCACGAATAGGCCGGCTCGACCGGTTTGATACCCCTTCTAGCAGAAAAGAGACGTAAAGTGGCAGCTTGCTGTCATGTTTTGTTCGGTAAGTAAGATTTCCGGTGGCCGATTTTCCCCGCTCCTTTTCCCAATCCTATTTGCATCCCCTTCCATTCTCTACTTTTAGGTTGATAACGCACCCATTATTCTTTTTGTGTCTTGGGTGTCTACATAATGACTTACCATCAGGTGACCCATTTGCTCCTTTGCCTGACTAACATACTTGACTAATACAATGGGGAACTTGCACGAAAATTATAACGAGAAATTGTGTTGATAAATCAATAAACAAAACCTTGAAATGTGCTATGATGAAATTTGTAGTATAAAATAATTGATATTTTACAAAATATCTTAATTAGAAATTACGTGTAATGGAACGTTATTACAAAACCAAAGTGACGTAGTTGTATTAGGCAGTGTTTCCACGTTGGGGTATTTTTCCAAAATTTGCGGAAAACTGTTGTTATGTTTAGTATGGTACTTGATGAATGAGATTTCGGAGGTCCTCCTCTTTCCAAATTATTTTCTTCATGTAACTTTCCCACCTCTCCGCTCAGGATTAAAGGGTGCAACTTATTTTTACTTCGTTATTTAATGAAATAGCTTCAACATTTTTGGGGAAATTTTTGTTCGGCATGGGGAAATTTTAAACGATAGGCAATTATAGCGGTTCAAACGTCATTCCAGACAATGTCACTAGCCGTCAGTGTCAACTAAGATGTCAACAAAAAGGCATTTTTAAGCTGTGACGTCACGTCCTTTTTTAGCGCGGGGTTTTGTAAGTCATATTTAGACGCGATAATTAAATGATTTGTGCATATTTTTATGTTTTTGTTTCTGGTGTGTTTATTTGAGACGTAGTTCTTTGCAATGAACCAATAAAAAAATTACACGCAAGTTCCCTATTATTTTTGATTTCGAGATAACAAGCTACTAATTAGCAACATGTTGGTTTATTTCGAACTTTAATCTTTGTCTTAAGAAAAGTGGAAAAGCTAGTAACGCCAGCGCAAAGTTCATTACAAAATAAAACGCCCATATCTTCGCTTTGCTCCCTCTGCGACAGTATGAAAGTCGTGTTAACACATCAATGCACCATAAAGGGCCAGTGAGACGATCGTCTCGGGATAAAACGGTGCTGATTTACAGCGGACTCGGTGTCCAATTACATTTTTTACAACTACACCGCAATAAACGCACCATTTTGTACGATTTCACACCGCAACGTAAAAGCTTTGATTTTTAGGGATGGTCCGGCAACCAATTCTGATTCTAGAATTGGTGATTTCGTACTTGATCTTCAAATAATGTCCGCTTCCTACTTTTCTCAATAAACGTACTATTTTTTGCGACTTCACACCGCACCGTAAAGATTTTGATTTTTAGGGATGGTCCGGCAACCAATTCTGATTCTAGAATTGGTGATTACGTACTTGATCTTCAAATAATGTCCGCTTCCTACTTTTCTCAATAAACGTACTATTTTTTGCGACTTCACACCGCACCGTAAAGATTTTGATTTTTAGGGATGGTCCGGCAACCAATTCTGATTCTAGAATTGGTGATTACGTACTTTATCGCCAAAGAAGAATGTTCGCTTCTTATTTTACTCAATAAACGTCGTTTTGTGTGAGAACATACCGCTACATAAGGGCTTTGATTGTTAAGGTAGAACTAACAACAAATTCAGAATCTGGAATTGATTTTGTACTTAATTATTATGGAGACAATTAAAGTTAGTCAAAAAAAATTGTAAAAGAGTTATTACACAGCTGTACTGTACCCACGCTTTATTATCTTATACTTTAGTGAATGTTTACAGTAAAGTTCATCAAACAGACAAAATTACATACATATATAATTTAAGCCTGTATTCCCGAAGGGGTAGGCAGGGCAGGTGCTATGATTTAACCGTTTCTCTTTGTTTTACGAGTGAAACATTCTACATATTACATTTAAATATTAAATAAAAATAAATAAACATCTTTATTGATCACGTTGGCATATAAAAGCACTTATGACATGACAAAAAAGCATATTTTAGATTTAAGTATTTCTTATAATATTATAGAATGCTATGAATTTGAAAAGGCAGGTAGGTTATATAGGTAGTTAGAAGAATAGGGACATATGGGGAAAGGTATAGAGCGGTTTGTGGACCGTGAAAAGAGAACAAAATATGGCAGGTACGCTGACAGAGAAGCGACGGGAATTAATAGAAGCTGGTGGGATGGGATGAAAAAACTACAAAGCCCTATCCTAGCTAACCTACCAACCCTTCTCTGGCTACCTACGGATGACGACCCGAAGAAGAAAGGCAGAAATAAAGTCCGGGTTTATTTTTTTCATCATCATAATAAAAAAAGTTGTAATATTAATGACATAAACAATTTATGTACAGTACAACGATGTAATAAATCCAGTTGTGATTCCGAGTTGATTCTCAAGACGATGCACATCTCTACTTCAGTGGTTGGGCAAAGTTACTCTTACATTATGTGAATAATAAAAAATATTTATTATACACGAAGGTATTACTGTTTGTAATAAAGGGTTCCGTATAGTATTTTTATGAAATGAAGTATGACCCTTTTCGTACGTATGCATGAACGGAATTTATCATCATTTCGGTTCAATGAAATTTGGAATTATATTTCGACGATGCGATTTTATTAAAACTTCAAATATATGTACATTGTACACAGTACATTCCATACTTATATTATAATCTGCTTCGGTGGCGTGTTGTATTTTGGTACCACTATCGTCCTGAATATCGTCGAATATCGTACGGGTTCGATATCTGGCCGGGCAAAGTGTAATTGGATTTTTCCATATCAGCCCGGAGTCTGGAATTTGTGCCCGCTATGGCGATAGACTCGCCCCCTATCACATCTGGGACGGAACTAAGCTCGGCGAAATGTGGGTGTTCTAGTTCACCATTGCGCCTCTACCTACCCCTTCGGGGATATAGGCGTAAGCTTATGTATTTATTATAAAGAGTTCGTTTATATGTAGGGGATTATATGTGGGAATTTTGATCTAATTCTAAAATTATTTTATTGAGAAAGCTAAACTATTCTTAAGTTGCCACTCAGGCAGGCAGACAGGCATCTTTTATGCCAAGTTAAGACTTATTTAATTACTGAATCAGCATTCTTTATTTAATACATACATTAAAATAAGATTATTTGACCCGAAGACACAATGTATCATTTCATTCGACTAATTCAATTATTAATTGAATTATAATGTCTATTTCTATAAACGGAATGAAATTAAATTATAAATTGAATCTCACTAATTGCATCGGCTTATTTTACACATTTCATTGTAATTTATTGCTTGTCGTGTCTCTTGAATACGGAAGCTGGATTTGTGCCAACATTTCATGCATGACTCATATCAGAGTGTGTGGAATCCTCGCTTTAATATGGGTCGTTAAATAAAGCTGGGAACATTCGCTGAGGCTGTAATTTAGCCAGTCTCAGCTGAATTTGAAATAGTAGGGAATTAATTAAATTCTTGAGGGTCTTTTAATTAATTTTCAATTATACATCACATAAAGAGACAAGTGTCGAGACAAGTGTCGGAGGTTCAAGACCAACCCAAAAAAGGAGCACACGCCTCTGACTTTTTTATGTTAAGTGTGTTTACTTTGTGAATTATCGCTTGCTGTACTGGTAAAGGAAAACATCGTGAGGAAACCTGCAAAACCTAGAATTTCTTCACAAGAATTTCGAAGGTATGTGTAGTCTACAAACCCGCATTAGGCCAGCGTGGTAGACTAAGGCCTAACCCTTCTCATTAGTAGAAGAGGCCCGTGCCTAGCAGAGAGAGTAATATTACAGGGCTATAATTATTTATTTTTTAATTATTATACAACATTATTTTTCTTTAAATGACAATATTATAAATAAATTCACCCAACAGTCACACACAAAGTCCTGACCTCATACTAGGTATAGATTGTATTGTGGGTATCAGAAACTACGAGAGACTTTCGGTCTCACAACACCCAGACCCGAAACAAATATCTGTAGGTCTTACAAGCATTTGTCTCGGTGGGGTAAAGTGGAAAGAAATATGGCGACAACCCTCATATAAAATTATATGATTGACGGAAATACAGCTCGCAATACGTGCTGAGGTTTTCTAGTTCACCACTGCTTACCCCTTCATAGACACAAACGTGAACTTATACATATACCTACTTACAACACGTGATTTACACACAGTGCATTTTCCAAAGCATTTTCTAATCTTATACCTGTCTCGCAATTTATTCTCATAGGAAATGATCATCTGATTTCTCGCTTATTTAATAAGGCACTAATATTTAATATGGGCATATCGAAGGGTCATTTGTATTAAACGTTGTTAATATTAATAACGTCCTGCCATTACGTGGACAGGTATACCGGTTAACTTGCATTTAGTCGCTTTGATTAACTTGCTTAATAACTCAAATGCTAAATATGCATAGTTATAACATACGATATTTTTCTCACGTAATTTATAAGCAAAAAACGTGTTTATAAAATAAATATAAATTGGTTGATCTTTATGTAATTAAAAAGATTTCTACAATAACAATTCTTATAATTGTTTGTTATAAACCAACATTTATTGCATAACAATAATTATGAAAAGAACATTGTTATGTAATATAGAAAATATACGGAAGTAGGCATTATATTAAAATCGTTTATAATAAATTCATTCATGAGAACGTGAAGTGTAGCTCGTCCAGCTGTAAGATGGGTGAACGACATTGTCAATGACGTGGGTCAACTTTTGATTCGAGCTTCATGGAGCCGAAGTGAATGGCATCAGAGGCTTATGACCAGCAGTGGGATGAGAAAGGCCGTGGATGATGATGATGAAATTCGTTTCTAGTTCTAAGACTTTGAGGTAAACCGCGGTCAAACAGACAAACCTCGGACGTACAAAAAAAGATGGACGGTGTGCTAGGAACATTGAAAGTGAAGCAGGGTATTCGGCCCATTCGAACAGTCGCCGGCCGCCGCTAATACGATAGATCGAATGAGCCGAAAACTTAACTTTACTTTTAATGTCCCTAGCGCTCCGTCCAACTTTTTTAACGTCCGTTAGACAGACCAACGGATATGGCGAAACTATAAGAATTCCTTTTTTGCCATAACCTTAAAAATGAAACGCTCCCACGCGAAACGCTACCATAAGTTAGTTAATAGTCTAGCCGACTGACCTACAGTCTTTGCTAATAAAAAGAAGCTGCGAGTGGAGACAGTTTGTCTGCAAGCCGTACAGATGTATCCAGTGATAAAGACCAGTTAGCGACAAGGTGCGACGGTCCGCTTTCGTACAACACCGACATCGGCTGAGATGCACTAATCTGTCCACTTTCACTCGTCAATGATTTTATTCAAAGATTTATTATTTGCGCCTTTGAAAGTCGTTTTTGCAATTCAATTTGGACAGGTTTCTAGGTGTCAAAAGTCAGATTGGTACAAAAGTGTAACATTTTGATAGCCATTGTGGCGCATCGGGCAAGTAGGCTATGAAGCAGCTGTCATTTCGATCTCCGAGACAAATGTTTGTGTGACCTAAAAAATTTAATATTTGTTTCGAATCCGCAGCTGGGTATGTGAAATGCATGACACAAGACTCGCATTTAATTGTGGGATTAGGACAATACCCCTTGCTTATAAACATATATATGAGCTTCTTATCTTTAAGAAAAGTTTAATGTAGAGGTATAGTCCTTTTCATTTTCAATATGACGCAAAGAAAAAAATGACAAAGTATTCTTAAAGATAAATAAATAAATAACCCCCAACAGCCACACACATAATCCTGACCCTACACTAAGATCGAATCTTGTGTCGTGGATATCTGGAACTACGAGAGACTTTCGGTCTCACAACACCCAGACCCGAAACAATATGTGGGTCGTACAAATGTTTGTCTCGGTGCGAGGATCGAACCCGTCGCATCTCGCTTCACAGCCGGCTGTTCGCCCGCTACGCCACGTAGGCTGTTTGATAAGAAGCGCGTAAATATTTTTATAAGTAAGAGGCTATGTATATGACTGTTGAGTGGTATTTTCTAAACTTTTTGACATCGCGGCCCAAATTTGTTTAAAAATCGTTCATGGCTCTAATTTTATTTTATTGTTGTCGCCTCCTTGGTCTAGTGGCAACATGTATGGGCTGTGGACCGGGAGGTCGTGGGTTCGATTCCCGAGAGCGAGTTTTTTAATTTAATTTGCCCGGGACTGGACCCCTCAGAGGGGGTTGACGTCAGGCAGGTAGTCGGTCGTAAAAACTTAGCCAAATAATTTCTGCAACATGCTTGAAAAGTGTGTTGCGCCGACCCCACATTAAAGTGGGATAAGGGCAGGTAGGAAGAAAGGTCTAATTAGACTTTATAGTCCCTTCGTGACAAATCCCCCTGCTCTTTCTTATACTTATGCTCTTCCTTTATGACAATCAACCCATGATTATTTTGGTATTCTGGGTCTTTATAGGCGGTGGGCTTATCATCAGGTGTCATAACCTCGTTCCCAGTCTCTGCTTTAAAAAAATGTGCAGTAATGAACCGGTCTATAAAATATCGAAGTAAAAAACAGGATCTCAGTTTTCTGTGTCGAGAGAATTATTTCTACAATACATTGCGGAATAGATGATCATAGTCATGAATTATTACATCTCAACTATTATTACAGGAAATATTTAATATTCACACATTTGAGGCTTAAGCACGAATTTATTTCGACTGCGTATTCGAATCGAGTTTGCATACTTTTTTATTAGAGAGTGGCAATTATTAGAATACACATGGTAATCTCAGGGTTTATCGGTGTACACCAGAATTATGCCGGCCTGGGGGGTTACCACCAACTCTTATAGCAATATTACTATAATCTTACTTGTACCGATTCCCGTCCAAAAAAAACGAAGTAAGACTATAATAATACTGCTTTAAGAGGTGGTGGTAACCCCCCTGTACAAATTCATCTTTACACTCCGAAGAAGGAAGAAGCAAATATAAGGGCTTGCGACAAGACGGTATGATATCCGATTCAGGCACAGCGACATAAGTATGCATTTTTTATTTATCCCAATCAACAATAACGTCTTAAACTCCTAGCCAGGTGCAGGTCGATTCTCTAAGAAACGCTACAACGTTGCGATTGACGACGAGCTCCCGCAGCGCACATCGTTGAGATCGACGGAACGTTCAACGTTGTTGGGTCTTAGAGAATACCATTTTCCATACATTTTTCGAGAGGGCTAGTTCGCATAAGCGCCGTCATCACGCATAGCGCTAGTACGTGCGCTTTGTACCTTACTGAAAACAAAAATGAAAACATCATAGCCGCAACGATGCCGAATTGTTGTTTTCGTAAATGAAACCTTAGAGTATTGACCTGCAGATTCTGAAACGTGATCGACACAAGAAGTAGGTTACTGGCAGATTTTAACACCATGCGTACAGTGGTCATGCAAACGGATACGAATGTCCTACCACCAGCAGATGATTAAACAAATTGTCATCAGCTCGTTTCGAGTTTGATAGTTAAATCGTTCACGCTACGGCCTCAGTTGAATAAAACCGTGTTCTGTAACGGCTTTTAATCGATGTTATGTTATAAATTATATTGTAATTGTTATGTATCCTTGTATGGATAGTGTGAATTAGGTTTTAGTGGTTTTATTTTAGGATTTTGAAGTCAGTGGTATAGGAAACCGATTTGTATTATTTAATGAGGTTTGATGACTCATTTTTCTGAAACAAAAACTTGTTAATAGAGGATTTAAACTCAGTAAACTTTCAAATAATATGCCTCTAAATTTAATTACATCTATTCTAAATTCCTTTGCTAGCTGATAAACTACTAAGGAAAATGTTTTTTGCAAAGAATACTGTACGTCTCATAATAGCATCGTCTCGCTATCTGTTTGACAAGGCATTTTGATGCTAGCATGTTTCCTCTATTTTTAATAGCTTCATTACATCTTATTTGAAAAATAAGTGTTAGGTGGCAAGCCTTGATAGGCTGGTTTGAATATCAAATCTTTATTTCTTTCTACCTGCCCTTATCCCACCTTAATGTGGGGTCGGCGCAACATACTTTTTCCAGCATGTTGCAGAAAGAATTTGGCTAAGTTTTTACGACCGGTTGCCTGCCTGACCTCAACCCTCTATGGGGGATCCAGTCCCTAGCAAATTAAATTGGAAATTTCTCTTTGACCGACCTGGGAATCGAACCCATGACTTCCCAGTCCACCACCTATGTATGCTGCCCCTAGACCAAGGAGGCGAGGCGACTAGTTTAAATATCAAATAAAATTTAATAATATAGTGATCCATTCGGGCATAAAGTCAACGTCGGACAACGCGTGCATTTTTTTATCATCGTACTTCGTGCCAAATTCGACGTTTGAACCCAGGATCATTTCATATTCACACCAATAAAGTGACACATAAACTTCCAAATGCAATATAATATAAAAGATCGAATTAAAGTTCATTTACATTGTTAGGTGGAAGTTAGTCACGTTGCCCACGCACTTAGTCACGCCGCCTTATCAAGCGATCTGACCAGGATTGCTTTAACGCGAGTACGCGACTAGTGTAACAGGCACAATGAATTGGCGTATAGTCGGCCTGGTCGTTTTATAAATCGCTTCTTTAGAAGACACTGCGTAGGTATTTTATTTGTTGGAAATATTTATTTATTTAAGCTTTGTATACAAAACTGTATAAAGGTGGACTTAATGCCAAAGGCATTATCTATCAGTCTACCTAAGGTGATGCAGAGACAAAACGATGTGGGTGTATATAAAATATAAATAGAGGTATATAAATAAGACGGAACCTGACAATTAATACAACAATACCTACTTCAGTATAATAACATACATAAATAACATAACATCACATAACATAAGCTCACGCCTGTATCCCCGAAGGGGTAGGCAGAGGCGCACTAGCGAACTAGAACACCCACATACATAAATAAATGTGTTATAAATTATAATATTTTATAAACTACATATAAATAGAATAAAATATATATACATAAATAAATAATATTATGAATCTGTTAAAATTGAGATTCTGTCACTCACACACACACAAATATTGTAGAAATGTGGGAATAACTTAACTCGATGAAAGTGGGGTATGCTTTGTCACATCGCCAATGTGGATACGCTAGTATTATCTTCTCCGTGCTATAGTGACAGCTTCTTCTAGTCCTGGTTAGAACACAAAGCGGAAAACTGGTTCTTTCTTTCTTTCTTTTCTGTCCGATTGTGTCTCACTGCTGACTCCCCCATCGTTTAGAAACAGAACCTTCTTGACAGAGAACAGTGGAAAAATTGGTTATTCTCAAATAAATTTTCGGGCACTAGATTCCACAGAGAGGGTTGTTGTCAGGTAGGCAGGCAATAATTATGCCGAATCCCTTCTAACATGCATGGAAAAGAGTGCCGACCCATTATTGGAGTGAGAAAAGCGCAGGTGAAAGAGGCATGTTGAAACTAGAATCTTTATAAAAAATAACAAGTTTAAAAACTTAACAGACCGAGTTCAAATCCGATCGTGACCAAATTTATTTGGGACCACCTTTGAAAGAAGCTCTATCGAACACAAAAATAATTTTGAAATTCGGTCCACATTCAGCAGAGATATCGCGTAACATACATAAAAAAAAACACGAATTGAGGACCTCCTTCTTTTTTGGAATTCGGTCGAAAAACTATAAGCTTTACAAAATTTTAAATATTACCGCTATATTGCTATTTGCTAGCCATCCTCTCTTTAAGTGTAGTTATTATTGATACCAACTTTATAACACCCTGTGGCCTGTTTATTTTGCAGGAATTTTCTTTGAAAAATCTTGATGTAGGTATACCTCGTATCGTAAACTATCATCAATATAAGTAAATGCATTTAATGCGTGCGCAAGCATCGTAAAAATTCTAATTATTATGGGGATCTTCCTACGCGCGTTGAGAGATGCAACACGATGATTATAGTATAATAATTTAATTAGCTTACCGTACGCAGAACGATGTCGGGTTGAGCGGTTAGTGGTTAGTTGTTAGTTCTTGGTTGAGTGAATTCAAGTTGAAACTACAAGATTTTGATATGAGTTTGAATAATTATAACAATATTTTAAGTAGTCTTTGTAAGTAATACGGTCGTACTGCTGGGCATGCAATGGCGTGCAGTAGGTATAGACAAAGCGACAGGGTATCTCCTGACAAATAGCTATTTATATAAATTTGAAATAAAACTAACCAAAAACTAAATTTACTAATAGCAATGCCCGGCTTTTATTTAAATCGACAGGGAGATGATTATAATGATGTAAGAATTGAATAAAATAATTTTTCAAGTTTTTGTCATTTATCTCGGAAAATTAATTTTCACGCGAACGAAGTCGCGGGCAACAGCTATTTCATAATAAATTCACTTCAAGAGTTAAAAGTGTATACTGTTGGGTTTGGATTCGAACTTGCGTCTTTTGTCTTACTCTCAGCTATATTACGTACAGTAGAGACAAATACAGTATTAATGACTCAACTCGACGAACTCTTCTCACATAAAACCGTTTCAGTTAGTGTCATCGACTTTAAATGAATTCCAGATTATTTTTAAACAGTTATTAGAATTGTTGACTAATTATGTGAACTGAATTGATTAGGTTTTTCACTCAGCGACAAAACTCCTTAAAAATTATCATAATAATTTATTTATTATTGTAAGCGTTATTGACATAGTCGTCGAAAAATATTTGGTAAATGACTTGTCATAAGATATAAATAATTACTGCCTCGGTGACGTGGTTGTACTTCGGTACGACTACCGTCCTGAGGTCTCGGGTTCGATCCCCGGGTCGGGCAAAGTGATATTGGATTTTTCCATATCAGCCCGGAGTCTGGAATTTGTTCTCGATATGGCGATAGGCTCGCCTCCTATCACATCTGGGACGGAACTAAGCTCGACGAAATGTGGGTGTTCTAGTTCGCTAGTGCGCCTCTGCCTACCCCTTCGGGGATACAGGCGTGAGCTTATGTATGTATGTATAAATAATTAGTACAAAATGTTGAAATGATTCAGAGTTCATAATATTACACACTCCTAGTTTTCTTGTTTTAACATTTTTAATGCGCGTGCGCACCCGTTGATGTCTTTTGAACGGACGTGTGGTCGCGCTTTGATAAGCTTGCTGTCTGTTATTTTTACTTTGAAGATAATACTTAGTTTACTTAATATGCCGTCACACTTGCATTCCCTAAAGTATAGTCAGAGGTATTATGACTCATTTAACCTGTTTCCGGTGACATGAAGATGAAATTATCGCATATTTTATATAAGGTTCGCGCCATACTAGGACGTGTTAGATACTGAAAATATTATATTGTCAATAATTGTAAGTGTTAAATAATTTAAAAATATTGAATTTAATTAATTTGAACTTAATCAAAGAAATGGAATTTTATTGCATCGAAGTATGCCGCGACTGTAAATGGATTTTAAGCTAGACAATTTTCATTTGGAAGGAAATTCATTGTATAAAACAATGGAAGCAGCGATAGCTCAGTTGAGAATGATACGAACTACCCAGAGTGTCGGCGGTTTGAGACCAACCCCAAAAAAGAGCATACACTTCTAACTTTTCTCTGCGATTGCTATAACGGTGAAGGAAAACATCGTGATTAAACCTGCATTACTCAAGGATTTCTTAACAAGAATTTCTGGGACGGAACTAAGCTCGGCGAAATATGGGTGTTCTAGTTCGCTAGTGCGCCTCTGCCTACCCCTTCGGGGATACAAGCGTGATGTTATGTTATCAACCCGGAGTCTGGAACTTGGGATAGAAATAAACTTGGCGAAATGTGTTTTTTGCCCTCTAGTTCGCCTCTGCCTACCCTTGAGGATGCGAGCGTGAGCCTATGTAGGTGATTTAACTAGTGCGCAAATAGTCTGAACATCAATGTCAAACATGCATAACCGTATTTTTTGCAAAATGCAAACACGAGACGCGCGCCGCGATCTAATCCATGCAACCGCAGAACGCGGCCGGCGTAAATAATTTTATGTATATCATCAGCTTGATGGCGGACCACGGTTTATGCCCCTTTTCTTTTTGCGCATTTGCTATGGTTACATTAATTATAAAAATGCGAATTATTCGCTTTGAGACGGTTTCACATTTTTTTTACTTTTTGATGCTTCAGATAAACGTACATTATAATCAAGTACATCATCTGACTTGGGAATGAAATCTAGGTCCTCCGGGTTTTGGCCCATAGGTTGTCACTAGACCCTGACTGACCTGCCAATGAATATAATTTACTTAAGAGTAAAGAATTAGGGTTGAGGAAAAAGCGGATCTCTGGTAAAGATACTTAGCACGAAAATGTAGAAAAATGAGATTTTAATACTACTAGTAAACTATGAAGACGCCTTCTGTCTGACAATACTCAGATCACAAATATTTGTATCACTGCCAGGATCGAACCTACTGCCTCTCATTACACTGACTATATTACACTTACTATTGAGCGTCCAACGAAAGCACCTCGGCCACAATGGAAACTATAATGTTAAGAACTAACCGTCTTCGATTTCCCTCCAAGAAGGTGTTGAGAAAAACCTAACCACGTTTGTTACACTGGAATAAATTAAATGGAAAGTGAGGTGGCCAATTACCATGTAGTTGATACATATGTTCGAGTATCCCACTAGAGTTATATATAAGAAAGTCTGTCGGTCTGTAGGTTTCATTAGCGACACCACTAATTTAATTGTCGCGAAACTATAAAATTAATATTGGCGGTTTATGGACTTCTTTTGTCTAGCGTTAGACTATTACGGTACGGTAAAGTGAATATGCAGGCTTGACGGTAGAATACATAAGCTCACGTCTGTATCCCTGAAGGGGTAGGCAGAGGTGTACTAGCGAACTAGAATACCCACATTTCGCCGAGCTTAGTTCCATCCCAGATGTGACGGGGGGCGAGCCTATCGCCGTATCGGGCTGATATGGAAAAATCCAATATCACTTTGCCCTACCCGGGGTTTGAACCCGAGACCTCAGGACGGTAGGCGTACCGAAATACAACGCCACCGAGGCAGTCGAAGCAGTGATGGTAGAATGTTGTCTCAAATAAATGAATGGGAGACTATGAGAATATAGGCCTTCTGCCCTTATATTAAGTGTCTAATTCGTGCGGCTATAACGAACATCATACATAATCACACTTCATTGATCATTATGAAGTTGATGATCAAACAATTATCGCGAGTGATGTCGCATCATTTAACATGACTCGACTTTTCCGCTTACTGGTCCCTCGTAAAATCGCAACAATTTAACTTATGCGATTTCGTTTCGCGTGTCCACGTGAACGGATCATTTCACCGCGACTGGTGCGCGTTGTGCGCCGGCGCAGCACAGACCACTGGGCTGGAGAGCCAGTCCCTCTGGCGCGACTGTACAGACCGCACGCGTGCGCCTCACTATCGTCGCGACTCGCGAAGTGTCACCACGCACCAAACTCTGTGACAGTGATATGATTCAGTGTTTTGTTTGGATACCCTGACCGTGCCTTACAACGTAAGTGGGATGTTAAAACTTGCGAATCGTGTTTACACAAAACGAGAACAACTCGCCGGCACGCGAATGCATACAAACCTAATTCTTTCGATTAATTCGCTCTCTGTAATGCGTGAGCGTATTTAAATTATTTAGAAAACCGTATCGTCACATGCGAAAAAAATGCACGAAATCGCCGAAGCGGCTCGACGATGCGACGCACCGCGCGCGCGGCTGTGAAAAGTGTGAAATTTAAGGTTGACCTACATACTGAGAGCGGGCTGGGGATCCGAAACGACTGCAGATCAAAGGAATCTGCCGTTGTTCGATTAAATTGGAAATGTGTAGGGTTGAGTGAGGATATTTCCATAACTAGGTCAGAGGTGTAGCAAAAATTGGGAGCACGTATAGGGGAATTGGATCGATCTGGAGCTGATTAAAGTAATTTTTCCTATAATCTAGTGAAAAATCCACAAATACTTGTTTCACAGAAAACCAACATAAAATAACATCTCGCTGTTTTGTTTCATTAGGTGATGATTTCCAGTGACCCAAATCACCTTCCCTTTCCAATCCCTAGTCTCTTTCTTTATGTTCGGCATCGCATCCACGTTTCTTTGGGTGTTTATGATCACTTACCATAAGTGACCCACCTTCCTACTTACCAGTCTATGCTTGAAAATATTTTGATTGGCCATTCCTTAACCTAAAGAGTAAACCTAGATGTTCAAGCACATCTTCAGAATCCTAGTCATTGCGGGGCTTATAAAGGTCAAGATTCCGATCCTCCGATTTTAATATTTGCAGATATAACCGCAGTTACATTAAAACTTACGACAGATCTGCAGTTATATCATTTATGAGTACCGTTGAGAAAGTTGCATCGTTATAAAATTGATATTAGCGGAAAGTTAATACACTTTGCAACCAAATGGATGGTTGTTTAACAAAGAATATTTGCATTGTAACGCATTTCTGTCGGTTTGTCTGTGACGAATTGTATAAAATCGAGACAGTTGAAAAGTATACATGCTTCAACCAACTTCTAACATGGTTTCTTTTCTGTATTTATTTTTGTTCAGCCATGCTCTGCTTTTGGATATGACATCGTACTAAGATTGTTCCATTTATTCAGCTCATGAGCATCCCTCGTCCTAATAGGATCTCGTATTCTAAAACGTTAAGACAGCCTCCGTGGCGCAGTGGGCGAGTAGCCAGCTGTGAAGCGAGAGGCCGCGGGTTCGATTCCCGCATTGAGAAAAATGACATCGTATTTTTATCTTTTTTCCGTTCTTCTTGCGTTCGAAACTTCAAAATTATAGCACTTTTATCTGCTAAAGATTCGATATGTTCCTTCAAATTCGGATTGGATTTATTGACCACTAGGGGCACTTTTGCATATCAATGAATCTATCCGTGCTGCGGAAAACTCCACAGGTCTGAGAAGACGCACCAAGAAGCTCAGCCGTAGGTCTTGTGTATAGTTTTAGTAGTTTAAACACTTAAAACACAGTAAAATTCAATTTATTACAAAAAAAATATATTCTGCATAAGGAACAAAGATTGATGTGCATGCCCGATCAAAAGGTCAGTCGTTCTTGACTTCTTCATAAGCTCACGCCTGTATCCCCGCAGGGGTAGGCAGAAGCGCTCTAGCGAACTAGAACACCCACATTAGGTCGAGCTTAATTCCATCCCAGATTGGTTAAGGGGCAAGCCATATCGTGCAGAAATTCCAGACTCTAGGTTGATACTGAAAAATGCAACTTCACTGCTCGACCCGGGGATCAAACCCGAGACCTCCAGACGATAGTCGTACCGCGCACACCGAGGCAATAATCACTTCTTCACATTCTTTTAATTTCATTGACAGTTTAATAGCGTGCCAATACCAAGATGTCTCGTGAGATTATAAGTTTAATAATAAGTATGGATGACTATTTAAGTTAAAAATCTCACTGCCATTAATTTCTCATAATTTCAGAGAATTCAATAACGTTGCTGTGATTTATTGATCTGCTTGATATTAACTTTCATCTGAGTTTTTTTAATTAAATTAATTGGAAATTTATAGCTTCATATTCAAAAAAACGATGATTAAAAATATTATTATTTTAGCCTAAGATTTTTTCTAAAGCCAACTCGCTTAGTTTCAGTTCGAAAATTTAAAAAAGTATTATAAATAAATGTATAGACATACGAGTAATAAATTCAATTACAATTTGTAACAAAATGCATGTTACATAAATAAAGAATAAATGAAAGAGTTTAATAATAGTTAGTAAATAGCTAGAAATATAGATAAGTAAAACAAATAAAAAGAACATATAAATAAAGGACACAAATCAATATAATTGTGCATTTTCATAAAATACATAATATTGTTAACACTCCAGATTTAAACGGACTACATTACATTAATTTGATATGTACACAATTACATAATATAAACAAAGAGTGGGTATCTACTCGTATCTATTAATTATTTACATCGCATTATCCAGTATCAATATTATACTTGTTACCTTTTAGTACTACATATTTTGTTTTATTCTTTTTTTCCTACTCATTGTTGTCTGAGACATTGGCTAAATAAAGTTTATTTCTTTCTTTTTCTTTCAGTAAAAAGATAAATTCAAGAATTTGATTTAAAAGTGTGAAGTTATAAAAAATAATATTCGCAATGTATTTTAAAATACAAGTTTCTGTACCTACAATATAATTAGATCAAGACATTTCCTGCGGGTTTTTTGCCACGAATCTCAGTAAAAAGTGTGAATCTAATGCAGCGCTTTTTCTCAAGCACATAAAAACTGTCAACGATTTGTTATTATAATCGAACGATTTCCATACATTTTCACCGACAATTCGTGCCCGATATGCACCGAGACATGCAAATCTTATTGTGTCGCCATCTCTGTAAATAATACGACTTCTGTCAATAAAACCATTTATTTTTTTAAGAAAGTACTTTTTATAGAGTTTATTAAAATGTGTCTTTAATATTCGTATTGTGTACGATATTATGTACCATATGGCTTTAGCTTTTCGTATATTTATGGTAAGTACAATAACGTGTAATATTAAGTAATAAATTTTATACAGTTAGTAATATCGCGCCCGTTGAAAAAGCTACCATGTTACAATAACCCGTTATTTTTTAAATTAATATAATTACATATTCAAATAGAATAAATAATATAAAAGTCTTACATTCTAGATTTTACATTTAAATGCTATTTTAGAACATAAAAATCTGAAAAGACATTTATGTAATAAAAGTATTTCTAAAGTGAATTTTTACAACAAATAATTTAATGTCAACCCATTATATGTTTTTATTAATTTAACGTTATTTAAAAATTAGCAGCGATAGCTCAGTTAGGAATGGTACGGACTGCCGAGACAAGTGATGGAGGTTCGAGATCAACCCCAAAATGGAGCATCACCTCTGACTTTTCTATGTTAAGTGTTTTTTGTAAAATATTTTCATTGTAAAATATCGCTTACTGCGATGGTGAAGGAAAACGTCGTGAAGAAACCTGCATACCCGAGAATTTCTTCATAGGAATTTCGAAGGAATGTGAAGTCTACCAACCCGCATTAGGCCACCGTGGTAGACTAAGGCCTAACCCCTCTCATTAGTAGAGGAGGCCGTGCCCAGCAGTGGGACAGTAATATTGCTTATATTATTATTTTTAAAAATTAAATTATCCAATACTAGAGTTTTTTTTAAATAATTTTTAGTGGTAGAGCCACGCTGTAGACAGTAACGTCTATGGCACGAATGGGCCGGCTCGACCGGTTAGATACCACTGTCTCACAGAAAACCGACATAAAGTGGCAGCTTGCTGTCGCGTTTCGTTCGGTGAGTGAGATTTCCAGTGGCCCATTTCCCCACTCCCTTTCCCAATCCCTTTTTCCTCTCCTTCCATTCCCGCCTTTTAGGTTGGCAATGCACCCATGATTCTTTTTGTGTTTTGGTGTCTATGGGCGGTGGACATCACTTACCATCAGGTGACCCATCTGCTCGTTTGCCAATATCTGCTTTAAACAAAAAAAATCAGTCTAATCATACAATGTGCGGTTATGATAATTCCCGCAGCGTTATCTAGGTAGCGAGATGATTGCGCGCGTGCGAGTGTGTCAGTGGTGCGCACGCGCAGTGAGAGTTTACAATGTATTGTGCCGATGTAGCTACCAGCTACCACTTAACGCGCTTCGATATTATACTATTGCATTAATGATTCTGATGAATTGTTGGATTAGAATGCCCATTTGTATGAAGTAAGTATTCTTAGGGCCACTTGCAGCTCCACAATGAATCGCTACTTATACAAAATCTTGTTTTAAAGATAAGAGTCAGCTGTATGATAATTCTGATAAATAACTCTAGATTAACATAAACATAAACGACTGCCTCGGTGGCGTGGTTGTATTCCGGTACGACTACTGTCCTGAGGTCTCGAGTTCGATCCCCGGGTCGGGCAAAGTGATATTGGATTTTTCCATATCAGTTCGGAGTCTGGAATTTGTGCCCGATATGGCGATAGGCTCGCGCCCTATCACATCTGGGACGGAACTAAGTTCGGCGAAATGTGGGTGTTCTAGTTCTCTAAGGCGCCTCTGCCTACCCCTTCGGGGATACAGGCGTTAGCTTATGTATGTAAAAAAGATTAGTAATACTAGATTAGATGGCGCCCTTAAACTACCTGTATAAGGAAGCGATTTAAGGGTACCTGCCGCGTGTGCTTTCTTCCGACTTCCAAAAAGGAGAAGGTCCTCAATTCGTCTGTATTTTTATGTATGTTACGCGATATCTCCGCCAAATGTGAACCGATTTTCAAAATTCTTTTTGTGTTCGATGGAGCTTATTTCAAAGGTGTTCCTATTTCAATTTAGTCACAATCGGATTTGAAGTCGGTCCTTTAAGTTTTTAAACTTGTGATTATGAAAAATCTTTTTGTATTCGATAAAGTTTATTTCAAGGATGGGCCCCCATATTTTGGCCACGATCGGATTTGAACTTTAACACAAGTGAAATACAATATTTAAGGTTCCATAACTATAAAAAGGCTTGATTGAAAGTCCCTCGTAATTTTATATCGTTGAGTATCGCAATCGCTATGCCGGTCAACGTAACTGGATATTCACCGGCTGATCGCGAAGCACATCTTGCAGACGCGACGCACTATGACAGGTTTTCACCATGCGTATGGTGGTCACTGTTTACTCGCCGGGTATTTCAGAAAGTGGCGTTTACAGCGTCCATGGCACAGTGGGCGAGTGAGGCTGTGAAACGAAACCGCGGGTTCGATTCCCTCATTGAAACCAATATTTGTGTGGCCCACAGATATTTGTTTCAAGTCTGGGTGTTGCGAGACCGAAAGTCTCTCATAGTTTCTGATACTCACGATACAGGTTATACCTAGTGTGGGGTCAGGACTAGGTGTGTGACTGTTGGGTGTCTAAAAAAAAGTTGGTACCAATGACAGTTCGACATACAGGGAGAACGAGCGCAATGGTAAAGTAAAAAAATAAAAATTGACCTTAATTTTGTTATTGAAATAAAACTAGTTTCTACGGATTTTATCGCGATTTGTTTTGTATTTATTTTATTTTTAGACCGACCCGTGACCACGGAGGCTGTAAAGCCTTCGAAACGTCGGGACCAAAAATAAAATAAATGCAAATCAAATCGCGATAAAATCCGTACAAACTAGTTTTATTTCAAGGAATAACATTAGCGTAAACCTAAGAAACGAGGTACTATGTAGGTATATTGTTTTTTTATTATGTTCTGAGGTCTTAGGTTCGATCCTTGGGTCGGGTAACGTGGTATTTTTCTACTCAGTGTCGGCCCGGAGTCTGGACTTTGCGACTGATTTGGCGATAACTTCGCCCCCTATCATATCTGGGACGGAAATAAGCTCGGCGAAATATAGGTGTTTTAGGTCTTCAGTTCGTCTTTGCTTATCCCTTAGGGGATACGGGCGTGAGCTTATGTACGTATGTTCTTTCGGATAAAAAGGTATTATCACTCTAATCTAGGATCAGCGCACCACACTTTCTCAAGCCTGTTGCAGAATGGATTTGGCTGTGTGACTGACCTTCACCCCCTCTTAGTAATCTAGTCCCGGGCAATACCGCTTTACCTGATCTGGGAATCGAACCCAGTACCTCCAAACCCACAGCCCATATACACTCCCACTGTAAAATATAGATAGAATAGTTTAACTTATTGTTGGCAATAATCTCGTTCCTGGCAATGCGATGAAAAATATTGTCATTTAAAATTTCACATCAATTTATACGTTTATCTTCATAAATTATGAGTAATAAATTAAAAAGCATACTTAACCTACAGATCCAAAGAATTAAATTAATTAATGTCACAAATGTCACAACCGAATGCACAGAAAATCGATAAAATCCGTATTCATATTATCAATTTAATGACAATGAATAATGTTATTGATAACCAAAAGGTCGAAAGCGGGAACTCATATGATACTTTAGAAAGTCGGTTTTGTAATAAGAATTTTAATTATGGCTAAGTGAGTTTTGAGTATTTTGGGATGAGAAGTACGTAAATGAGGTAACTTTTACGTGTAGAGCAATGCTGGAGACAGTCTACAGCACGAATGGGCCGGCTCGACCGGTTTGATACCACTGTCTCATAGAAAACCGACGTAATCATAAAGTGGCAGCTCGCTGTCGCATTTCGTTCGGTAAGTGAGATTTCCGGTGGCCCAAATACACCCCTCACCCTTTCTCAGTACCTATTCCCCCCCTTCCATTCCTTCGTTTTAGGTTGGCAACGCACCCATGATTCTTTTTGTATTTTGGATGTCTATAGGCGGTGGAGATCACTTACTATCAGGTGGCCCATCTACTCGTTTGTCAGCTATAAAAAAACTTGTTCACTTCTGTCTGAATGATGCCGCATAAATAATAATGAAATAATATAATTTGAGAGTTTATTATACACTTACTCCGTCTCAGCTATGCATCCATCATCATCATCATCATCATCATCAGCCATAGGACGTCCACTGCTGAACGTAGGCCTCCCCCAAACGTAGGACCCCACAAGAGACAAGGAGACAATTTTTTTTTTTTCATATCATAACATTTATTTAATATCTTTTAACATAACAAAACATAAGCTCACCCCTGTATCCCCGAAGGGGTAGGCAGAGGCGTGCTAGCCAATTAGTACACCCACATTTCGCCGAGCTTAGTTCCGTCCCAGATGTGATAGGGGGCGAGCCTATCGCCATATCGGGCACAAATCCAGGCTCCGGGCTGATATGGAAAAATCCAATATCACTTTGCCTGACTCGGGGATCGAACCCGAAACTTCAGGACGGTAGTCGTACCGAAATACAACCACGTCACCGAGGCAGTCATATCTTTCATATCTTTTGTTATTTAAAAAATGTTTTCTAAACTTTTTCCACAGAACATGACAAATTATTTAATTAACGGAGGTCCTTCACCCGTCTGGGTCGGAGGTCGTCGCGTCATTTCATTCATTCGTTTTAATTTTTTCGCCTCGCCAACTTAATGAGCTTCCAAGAATCTCATTAAATCCTATGAAAAATTATATTATGAAGTGAAGTTTTAACTGATTAAAAAAAAGAGGAGGAGCTTTAGTCTTTGAGTGGTAGAGCCACGCTGTAGACAATTATATTATCAAATAGACAAACCCTACAGCATGAATGGGCCGGCTCGACCGGTTTGATACCATTGTCTCACAGAAAACCAACGTAAAGCGACAGCTCACTGTCGCGTTTCGTTCGGTGAGTGAGATTTCCGGTAGCCCAATTCCCCCGCTCTTTCCCCAATCACTATTTCCCTCCTATTAGGTTGGCAACACACCCATGATTATTTTTGTGTCTTAGATGTTTATGGGCGGTGGAGATCACTCATCAGCAGGTGACCCATCTGCTCGGTTGTCAGTCTCTGCTATAAAAAAAAGGCATTTACATAGAGAAAGTTACATAAGCTCACGTCTGTATTCCCGGTAAGCACAGACGGACTAGCGAACTAGAACAGCCACATTTCGCCGAGCGTATTTCTGTCCTATATGATAGGAGGCGAGCCTTTCGCCATATTAGGCACAAATTCCAGTCTCTGCTCTGATACTGAATAGAACAATCCAATATCACTTTGCCCGACCCGGGAATTGAACCCGAGACATCAGGACGATAGTTGTACCAAAATACAACTACGCCACCGAGGCAGTGGTGTTCAGACAAAGTTAAGATAGTTTCTTATGCAATATATATGAAACTTTAGCTATAGAAAACTGTAATATACGATGTCGCATTATATAATTCTTGAAAAATATAATAAATAATAATATAATCAAATCAAAAAAATTTCACACGTTTTACATATCGGGAAATATTATAAAATATATTCACAATGATATAACTTGTATAATATTATAATTATTATATAAGTTTTATATTAAGTTGATGGTGAGGAAAATAAATTTATTGTTAATATTCATTCGTACCAGTTTACCTTATTAATGGAAACCTTTGATAAAATACACCTTTTATCAAAATTGGAAACTTTTAAGTGGGTATGGGCCGATAAGCGACATATGATGCAACGGAAAATAAATTATTCAGTATAATAAAAATCAATAATTATTTTAAGGAACCTCAAAACGTAATTTTAAATGTATTTATATATGTATTTAAAAATGTAAAAAAGAGTACTGATCGCACGTTACGAAAAATTTGACGAAACGAAACGTGCAGCATGTCTCAGCGTGAGTGGTAGAGTTACTTTAACTAATTTTTTCTCCCCACATCGGGAACAATATAACAAAAATTTAACGACGCGACACTCGGGTTTGTTGAATGATGATTCAAAATTCATTTTAACAGAGCAGTATTAGATCTCAGAATAGAATTTCATCGTATCCGACTACATATTAGGAAAAGTCTTAAACCTTTTTTGTCCAACTTGCTACGTTCTTGTTCACCGTTATATGACGTAATTCTATAACTATACGGAATCAGCACAATAAAAACCTTTTCGCCATTCACACAAACCATTAGAATAGTCATTAAACGATGATTTATGCTGAATCACTATCATTCACCGTGATTACCATTCTAATGCTTTATTACCATTAAATTACAGTGGTATTAAAGCATATAATTTTAATGTAAAAACGAAAGAATCGCGTTTAAATCATTATCGGATACATGGACCATTACCATACATTGCCGATTTAATTAAAAGATAAAAATGTGCACAACTTTTATAATTTTAAAATGATTTTATCATAAAACATGATAAATATGAACATGATATTATTTTTATCTTAAAAGAATATCATTTTAATTCAAATTACGAAGCGGGTCTGTCTTGTTTTGACTTCATTATGAAAAATGGTCTTCATAATTAGTAAAAATATTTACTAAGTTTTAATTAATTCGTTTTATAATGGCTGTGACCTGTTATTTTCATAGAATATGATTCCCAAGCATAAATTATTCGAAATTAAAATTTTGTTAGCATTAATCTTAGCTAGGATTATGAACGTTGAGTGGTAGAGCCACGCTGTAGACATTTATGCCTACAGCAATATAGCTAACAATGGATAAATCGACGTAAAATCGCTGTTGCGTTTCGTTCAGTGAGTGGGGAAAAAATCACATTATCGACAAAAGAGCTGCATTAAAATCTTAATGTCGATAAAATTAATGGAAGCTCCCGCAAAATTAACGAGAATTAATTTTTATCGCCTCCGAGAACACATTTTATATGAACATTGTTTGTGTTCGGAGAAACTGCGGAACCCTCCGGTTAAAGCTATAAAGTATTGTTCATAACCCGAATGTTTAATGGGGACACGATACATGATCGAAAAAATTAAAAAGTGCTGCGAACCTAGAGTCCGGCCAATATCGATATTAAGTTATCGAACTTCGGAAAAACGTCGGTATTTTATAGTTCCGTAACGCGATCACATTGGAGCTGATGGTAAGCACAGTTCATATAATAACGAACATCGAGCACATTTTAATTCTCAATGATTGTCAGATTGTGCTTATTTTGAGGTTTATTTGCGCTTAGTCTTGTCTCAGTCGTATATCTGAAAATGCGTGTTTTAATAATATTATAAATAACATTAATTTTTATCGATAACTATTTAAATAATAATATTTAATATCTACATAATGTCCGATTTATACATATATGATTTACTCACCTTTAATTTATCGATATTTATTCATCGATACCGCGTGGACAGGTCCTTTAACGATTTCGCATCCCCACTTGAAAACTGCAACCGACGAAAGTTAATGAAGGTTTTAAACAATCTTTCGCTTGCGTGTTTGAGTCTAAATGGACGCCTTTTTATGCTATCTCAATCTGTTTTGTATTAAGACGCTTAAGACTTATTGCGTGAGGAATTTTGCACTCGTTTCTTTATGATTGTAATAAGGGTGTATTTTTAGTATTTCTTTATTGAGTGCGCAGGAACATTGAATTTAAATGGGCATGGGACAATTTCAGTTTATTTTTATGAATATTTATTATAATGTATAAATTGAATACTATGTTTTATTGTACCTATTTAGTAAATTTTTTATAATGTATAGTTCTGAGTTCGTATTGCCAGTAAGCTTATATCATAAACGTGTCAGGACTAAAAAATTTATTTAAGATATACCGGGTGGTTGATAAAGTTGGTACCAATAACAATTCCATATACAGGGAGATTTAAAGCGGATAGCAGACTGGCAAACGAGCAGATGGGTCACCTGATGGTAAGTGATCTCCACCGTCAATAGACACCCAAGACACAAAAAGTATCGTGAGTGTGTTGCCAACCTAAAAGGAGGGTAATGGAAGGGGGAGGGGGGGGGGGTAAATGGGCCACCGGAAATCTCACTCACCGAACGAAACGCGACAGCAGGCTGCCACTTTACGTTGGTTTTCTGTGACATAGTGGTATCAAACCGGTCGAGCCGGCCCATTCGTGCTGTCTACAGTGAGACTCTACCACTCAATTCACTCACTCAGGTCATTCCATGTTAATATTACAAATGCGAAAGTAAAGGTTTTAGGGAAGGACAAAAGCAGTCTAATATGAAATCAACACATCATGTTGCTGAAAGGATTTGGCTTACTTTTCTACGACCGACTGTTCCCTGACGTCAGCCTCTAGGACGTTCAGTCCCTGTTTAAAAAGCACCTGCTCGACCTGGGAATCGAACCCAGGATCGATTACAGCCCATATACGCTGCCACTAGATTAACTCGTTGGAGGCGGCACATATAGAGGTACATAAGTGCTTCGGCCTCCGGAAGCCGAGTCGCCCGTCACTCAGAAGGCGACAAAACTGACTGACACGATTTCTTTGTTAAAAATATTATAAAAATAAATTACAGGCCTACTTGGAAACTAACCTTAATCCAAAACAAAGAATTTAAACAAAGCAACATTCGGCGCCATCTGTTCATATTAAACACTTGTGCAACTACAGAATTCCATGCGTTTGGGTCAGTGATATTGACTCAGTAAATTTTGCAACATTTGTTTTGATAAACCCGGATTTTGTTGCTAGCCTTATGTGTATATGCGTCATGAGGATGGCGTATTGTAGGTCCGGGTTTGATGCCTAGGTGGAGCAATTTTCCTTGTGTTATGTTGCGTTAAAATCATTTGTTTGATATTTCTATGTGTAATAAATCGATTCTTTCTTTCTACCTGCCCTTATCCCACCTTAATGTGGGGTCGGCGCAACACACTTTTTCAAGCATGTTACAGAAAGGATTTGGCTAAGTTTTTACGACCGGCTGCCTGGCACTTCCACCCCTTCTGGGGAATCCAGTCCCGGGCACATTAAAACTCGTTTGCCCGAAAAAACTTTCTATCCAACCGGTTATCATCAAACAATTCTTAAGTAAAATATCTTGAAATAAAACAATTTTTACGTATTCTATCACGGTTAGATTTTTAATTTTTATTCCCGACGTTTCGAAGGCTTTGCAGTCTTCATTGTTGTTTGACAACGAAGACTGCAAAGCCTTAACCGAGATAGAATCCGTAATATAGTTTTATTTCAATGTATAACATTCGCGTACACTTAAGAAATCAGTACATAAAATACCTCGTCAAATTCAGAATAGTGATCGCCGATCGATGCTTACGGCAGCAAGAATCCAGCTTAATGGTTGCATTGATGCGTTATTGATACAAGAGTGAGAGAATGGGGGAGGGGAGGTGGGGAACGGGTATGGGGAGGGGGGAATGTTACTCCAACGTGCAACGGTACGGTTGGTACGATGCGATCGAGCGCGTATGCCGTACAAGACAATTTGGCTTTTGCAAAATAAATTTACCAGAAGCGTTTCGGGAATACTCGAGTACGAATCAAAAAAGGAAATTATAGCACTAGAGTGTAAACGTGATTAAAAAAGAAGATGAAAAAGAGAAAAACGCGTTGAATTTTTTTAAATTATGATACTTTCGTCTACAACATCTTTAGTTATTATAGAGGATAATTAATAATGAGCTTTTACAAGCATTTAAAAAATTAATCAAACCTTTGCCATTTTCCACTTCGTTTTAATACTCAAAATGTCTATTTTGTACCTCTGCCTTACTGTGCGGTTACCATCACGTCTTATAGTAGTATTATTATAATCTTATTACTACCGATTCTCGTCCAAAACAAAAACATAGTAAGATGGAGAGAGAGAGTAAGACTGGTCGGGAATACAGCTTATCGACCGACTTCCACAAAAGGAGGAGGTCCTCAATTCGTCTGTATTTTTTATGTATGTTACTCGATATCTCCGCCAAATGTGGATCGATTTCCAAAATTCTTTTTGTGTTCGATAGAGCTTATTTCAAGGGTGGTCCCTTATAAATTTGATCACGATCGGTAAACTGGAAGTCGGTCAGTTAAGTTTTAAACTAGTGATTATGTTATAGATAATATATATCCTCGCGTTGCTTCGCGTCTCGATGTGAGCTGACCTTTAGTTCAACATCACTGATATGAAATAGCGTTCATTTCATACGAGCTTTACATATTTATTGCTGTAATTCATTTGGTTTGATTAATTTGAATTCGACCCATTTTGCTTGCATGTTCACTGCACTGCGCTTAAATGATTTCGATATTTGGCTGATAAATATGCATCGTGTAGAGATTCGGGGAAATAATTTCATTTTTGAGATGCGGTCTGATGAATGCTTTGAATTTATTGTAAATACATAATAGACTCACGCATGTATCCCTAAAGGTTAGGCAGGGCGAAATAAAGAACTAGAACACCCATATTTCGTCGCGATCATTTTCATCCCAGATGTGATAGGGGGCGAGCCTATCGCCATTTCGTGCACAAATTTATCACTGCCTCGGTGGCGTAGTGGTATTACGGTATCACTATTATCCTGAGGTATCGGGTTCGATCCCCGGGTCTGGCAAAGTGATATTGAATATTTCCATATCAGCCTGGAGTCTGGAGTTTCTGCCCGATATGGCGATAGGCTCGCCCCCTATCACATTAGAGACGGATCTAAGCTCGGCGGAATGTGGGTGTGCTAGTGCGCCTCTGCCTGCCCCTTCGGGGATACAGGCGTGAGCTTAGGTTATTGATAATTATAAATGGTAGGTGCCAGAAGGTAAATAAATAAATCAATAACACCCAATAGTCACATACACAGTTCTGACCCCACACTAAGATACGAGTTTTGTATCGTGGGTATCAGGAACTACGAGCGACTTTTAGGCTGAGATCTATAGAGCGAACTTCGACTAAGTCTAAGACAAAGTAACAAACTCAGTGAGGATTTTTACTAAGTCCGAGTCATTTTTACAAGAAAATCTTTGCTTAGTCTGTCTGTCAGTCTGTTTTTCTTGCAAATGACCCGGACTAATTCAAAGTTCGATTTAACAATTACAAATCCCCCCTGAGTTCGTGACTTTGACTTAGACTTAGTCGAAGTTCGCTCTATAGATCTCAGCCCTAGTCTCACGACACCCAGACCCGAAACATTATTATTAAAATTAATGTTCCTAATTGATGTGTCTAGAAAAGTTTTCTAAAGTGATATAAGTACAATTTTTTCATATGTTCATACCATCGATATATTATTTACCTAGATGCACAGTTGACGCTCGGAAAATGGGACAGCAAAGGAGTGCTTAAGCACTCCTTTTCCATACAGTCGGACGCCGATAGAATTTTAAATTTCGAAATTCAAATTTAAGAACGCTTGCTCATTTCGTTTAAAAAGCTATCTTATCATACCTGTATAGGGGTTATAATTGTATTGATTTAATTAGAACTTGTGATCTTTTTCTTTGTTTTATTGCTGAGACCACTTTTAGAAGGATATTTGCAAAGAACTGTGCATCTAGGGTATATTATATTGATGGTTCATACATATATTGAACCCGGAAGTAATCCTAGGAACAAAAGACACGTTCTATTTACTTTAAATCTATGAGAAACTGACGAAGTTGTTTTAATCGATGTCTCGGAATAGAATTTTAATTCAATTCTCTGTAAATGGTGAAATTTGAAATACGCCGCGCCGCGCCGTGGCAGTGTGATGCATCGATCAAATTGCAAGTTGCGGCCACGGGTAAAGTAAGAGCTTCTAGTTATTTGACCAGGCAAGTGGTGACGAACATACGGCCTTGTAGAATGAGCAGCTCGTTGGCGATCATGTTTGACGTAGGTCACGTCACGGTCTATTATCCAAACATTGTTTCTCGGGAAAGTTAATTTAGGTAGTCAAATTCCTATTTTTAAGCAAAACATTTATGTCATAGATACATACTATGTAAGAATGTCTTAATTTTAAAGTATATTCGATACGTGCATTCGACTACATTTTCTATGACCAGTGACCTAATGCCAGTACTCAGCTGAGGGAGCTGAAGGTAGTACTTATTATTATTTATTTTTTTTTAAACTATTTTGCTGGATTTCTGTTTTATTTGTCGGACTCATATACGCTGCCAATAGGTCAAGGAGGCCAAATTAATTCGTTGTTTATCGTTGCTTATTTATTGTATCAAACTTTTTTAAAAATTATTCTAAAATTATTACTCAGTTATATGATAACAAATAATCTGAAAGCAATTCTAAAATATGTGTTGTTAAATATTTTAAGTAAACACATTTGACATCATAGTCGACAAGATTTTAATGGCATCATAAAAATAACCAACCAGGACATACGGTCATTTCTAATATACGGCTTAACGTGAAATCAGCGTAAATAAAATCTCAAAACTAACAGGTCTTGATAAAAAGTGAGACTTGTTGCGGTTGTTAAACAATTATTCCATTATTCCACATTTTGAATGTAAACTTGTCTTTTGATTTTATGATGGTCACCGTCGAAAGTTGTTTTACTCGTAAAAACAGGGGTTACCACGGAGTTCATACTTGGGTCATCTTTTTACGTTGAAATGAAATAAAAATATATTTTGTGCTTTTTAAGTACATATAAAAATGTGATTTAAATCAGATTTTTTTGTTGAATTTTTTATATAATACAGTGCGGGCTCAACAATTATTGGTCCAATATCTAAACTTTATATATTTATCGATAAAAAGACGTGGAAATGATTCAGCCAGGCAGATTTGACAGCCTCCGTGGCGCAGCGAGCGAGTAGCTGTCTGTGAAGCAAGAGGCCGCGGGTTCGATTCCCGCATTGAGACAAATGTTTGTCTGGCCCACAGATATTGGTTTCAAGTCTGGGTGTTGTGAGACCAAAAGTCTCTCATAGTCTCTGACACCCACGATACAGGTTATACCTAGTGTGGGATCAGGACTAGGTGTGTGACTGTTGGGTGTATTTATTATTTTTTTACGTTAATTAATACGTTGATACAGTAGCTTTGTAAACAAAGCATTTTCACAAATATTGCTTACAACAACATGAAAAAAAACCTTAACAACGTATTAAATCAAGTTTTAATATCACTTTAATGTACCTAAATTATAATTATAGATATTATCATTCACGCACGTACATATAGAGACATTAGAACGACATTTGCGCCGTCGGTGTGTCACGTTACGCGAAAATAAGCATAATTTACACACCGCAAATGGTACTTATTATCGTTAAGTCGGCTCACGTATTGTCTCGTGTGAGTTCGCCATTATTTTTCTCTTCGAACGAACAGGCACGTAATCAGATCAAATTGTGAGGGACCCATCTGAAATTATTTTCAACTGACATAAAAAAGTATCTTGATGCATCTATATTTCACGTAAGTTATTTAAAATGTGACTCACTTTTAATAATCATTCTAACATTCGATAGAATTTATCGTGGATGCTTATAATTTTGGTTCAATCATCAATAATGAATCATCAGTGCATTAAGAGCATTATTGGAAACGTATTATTAACTGATGAGTCTTAGGCTGAGATCTATAGAGCGAACTTCGACTAAGTCTAAGTCAAAGTAAGGAATTCAGTGAAGATTTGGGGTTGTTAAATCGAACTTTGACATAGTACGAGTCAGACTGTCAGTCTGTCAGACAGACTAAGCAAAGATTTTCTTGTAAAAAATGTCTCTGACTAAGTCAAAATCCTCACTAAGTTCGTTTCTTTTACTTTGACTTAGTCGAAGTTAGCTCTATAGATCTCAGCCTGAATGATGCTACATTCAGATTTGGGCTTATTAAGGTTTAGTTATTGTGACATTTTTAACTTCAATACTGTATAACAATAATTTACTTTAAAACAAAATGCAACAGGCGTTTCGTGACAAATAACAGTAGAATTAATCTGACCTTACACCAAATGTTATTATTTAATCGCCTAAAATTTCATAATGAATGGACGAATGCAAAACCATAAAGGCGTTCACAACCAATTATTAGACACATTTACAATTTATTTTACTACAATACATGTATTATAATTGCGAAGGCCATAAACTGAGTTCTTAAATTAGCCAATCGCGATATAGACCGGGAGCTGTTTAATTTAATGAGCTGGTGTCACGAAAACCATAAATAAATTACGTTTTAAGTGAATTATTCAACGTTGCGCCGTAGGTACTATTAGAAAATTTATTGTATTAACATTTCCGTGTTGTATTTACCTGTAAATTACTACATTAATATTTTGTAATCATCATTATATATTGTAATCTTTTATATATGACCTTAATCAAATAATAAATCTGATTAATTATACACCTTATTCCTTTAAAAACCTTTTTTTTTAAGGAATAAGTGCTATAATTTTAAGGCTCTTTGTATTTAATACTGCCTCGGTGGCGTGGTTGTATTTCGGTATGACTACCATTCTGAGGTCTCGGGTTCGATTCCCGGATCGGGCAAAGTGATATTGGATTTTTCCATATCAGCTCGGAGTCTGAAATTTGTGCCCGATATGGCGATAGGCTCGCCCCCTATCACATCTGGGACGGAACTAAGCTCGGTGAAATGTGGGTGTTCTAGTTCACTAGTGCAGCTCTGCCTACCCCTTTGGGGATATAGGCGTGAGCCTATGTATGTATGTATGTATTTAAGTTCTAAAAAAGGATGGAACATATTTAATACAACTTAAACAAAAAACGAAGGCGAAAAAAGCGCAAATATTCGTTGATAACATAATAACAGCATGACGCAGAGCCATAATAAGTTTTCTTTTCATCATCATCATCATCATCAGCCTCAGGACATCCACTACTAGACATAGGCCGCCCCAAAGATTTCCAGATCGACCTGTTGGAAGCGGCCTGCATCCAGCGATTTCCTGCGAACTTTATCAGGTTGTCTGTCCACCTAGCAGTTAAGTTTTCTATTTGATAATAAATCCTGGAAAACCAAATACAGTCAAATGATTTATACACTTTCCAGACCATACCTAGTAGGACCCTACCTCGCAAAGATTTTAAATTAAGCATTTATTTATTTATTTATTTAAGTTGCATCAACTAAGCAACACCATTGAAACACTACACAGATTAAGTACATTAACATGGTCGAGTGTTACTTTTACAATTACAGATGCAAACGACATTTACATAAACATAACAGTCTAAAAGTACAGCAAAAACAATTTTAAATATAAGTTTTAGTTACAATATCTAGATTATTAATAATAAATAGGTAGAATAATATATGTATACATAGCAATAAAGGAACGCTCAGCATGACAGCGAAATTAAAATTACCTAAATGAAATACCTCTGAACAGTTGCATATAAACAATTATTCCACTGTCCTACCAAGCACTGTCTTCACCCATATATACATAACCATAATTTTTAAAATTTAATATGATATGGAATGTATAAGAATTGGGATCAAGTAACAATAATGGTCAACATAAGACATACAACTGAAAATAAATTATTTGGTGAAACATTTTTTTTTTATTCTTTAATTTAATATATTATTACATAACAGGGGGTCATAACCCCACCGTTTCTCATTACGTACCCGATTTGAACAATTTGCCTAGAATTGTCCGAAAATTGTCGAGAATATTCCATATTTTCGATTATGTATCATCAAAGTATTTGATTTCGTACTTTCTAACATTTTTTGACGATCATTAACTGCACGTATTTCCAATTGAAGTAATGACTAAATTTATTTGAGTATATTTTAAAATCCTAGCGTGTAATAAGAGCAATTTTGTTTTGAATTGCGCTCGCAGTGTGCGTGTTTGTAAAAGGAAAGCAAAAAGTTGTAAGAGGTCATCGTATGGCAGATTCTTGTAAATAACCTAATAGACAAATCTGCCGTCCTCATGCTAAAATGCCGCTAAGTAGATAAACCTAATTTTGAGATGTCTCGAAAAAACGTGGAAAATATTAAAAACATAACATAAACATAAGCTCACGCCTGTATCCCCGAAGAGGTCGGCAGAGGCGCATTAGCGAACTAGTACACCCATATTTCGCCGAGCTTAGTTCCATCCCAGATGTGATAGGGGCGAGCCTATCGCCATATCGGGTACAAATTCCAGACTCCGAGCTGATATGGAAAAAATCCAATATCACTTTGCCCGACCCGGGTATCGAACCCGAAACCTCAGGACGGTAATTATAGTCAATAAAAATTGGTATATACTATATATTATAATGGTGGCAAATATTATAACGATTGCATTTGAACACTTTTCTTTCAAAAAATCCTTTGCTTTACAAAAACTCAACTACTGAAAACGCTCCAAACCATGCTGTTCTGTAACTAACTCTAACTCTAAAGCTAACATGAAATTCAGAATTCTTCAGTAAATTCATTGCGCTGTACAACTTTCACCATTACTCGAAATCTTTGATTAAACTTACTTTCTTATCATATTTCAAGATCCGACAAATGGATAACAAAAACACAGTTAGAAAGCGTTACTGGCGTAAAACTTTCTTATATAACCATCAGCAATTAAAAGTTAATTTCATTATCTGTTTTAGGAACCAACTGAGCATAAACACTTTCATCCGGAGACAATACAAAAATAATTAAAGAACCACAAAAGGCGGTGAAAATCTACGATTCTGCGCGGAGTGTTCAGAAATCTCTTTAAGATGCTTACTTGCAAATAGTAATATAAAGGTGATGTCGTACAGCGCAAGTGAAGCTATAATTTTGAGTAATGCGATGTGCCGATTAGGTACTATGAATAAAGTAAATGTACCACACGTATAAAATATATATTCATGCCTCATGAAAAATAATCAATAAAATATTTAATATTATCAATAAAAATATCAGCCCTGTATTAATAATTGTCATAGTCCAACTGTAGGGTGTGGGTCTTCTTTTCTAAGAATAGAGTTTAGGTCTCAACTCTCCACAACTCTCGGGCTTAATGTGGGGTTCACTTAAAAGCGATAGTTACATAACATAACATAAGCTCACGCCTGTATCCCCGAAGGGGTAGGCAGAGGCGCACTAGCGAACTAGAACACCCACATTTCGCCGAGCTTAGTTCAGTCCCAGATGTGATAGGGGGCGAGCCTATCGCCATATCGGGCACAAATTCCAGACTCCGGGCTAATATGGAAAAATCCAATATTACTTTGCCCGACCCGGGGATCGAACCCGAAACCTCAGAACCGTAGTCGTACCGAAATACCACCACGCCACCGAGGCAGTCATATATATATAGAGAGATAGTTAGAGGAAAAGTGAAATTAAAAAAGGAAAAAGTAAGTGCGCTTTGAAAAAGTAACCTAATAGCACATCATATTGTGAGACGTGAGCTTTAACATCATGTAGAGACAGGCACGTGCCATTGCAGTAGTACATCGTTACCCACACCGGGTACCAAAAAACATTCAATTCAATCGCTCGTACACAAATCAAATAAGTAAACTCACGTACACAATTAGGTAACGTTTTGTAATACTTTTTATTTTATTACTTTCAATTCAACATCTGGTTTTGCATGGGGACTCGTGTCATATTGAATTTTGGATTCATCAATCTCTTAGCAACAACTTTTTTGTTTGCGCGGGAAAAGCGGTTTACCGGTACGGCCACGTGGGGATTGCCGTCACGGTTATGTCGCGTCGGGTCCGCCGGTCTTACTAGCCAACGTTAAGCCGCCCGGTAGGATGATAAACATCTGGGTGACTGCTAGGCCGAGTCCTTAACCACGGACGTAAAAAAATATGGACGGAGCTAGGAATATTGAAAGTGAAGGAGAGTTTTCGGCCCATTAGATCTATCGACACGTAATTGCATGTGTGCGTATGGCATTTTTGTACAGGCGCGTTTGTGTGCGCGGATTCTTTGTGACGTCCGTTTAACTATAGGTGAGATGGTGTATTTCTTTTTATTTATGTATGTGTTCTAAATACTTTATATATGCTACACCGGTCATACTGATTAAAACCCCCGCGGTGGCCCTCTTGGGCGCATTAGGGACGGCCCCGGTTTTCCCTAGGCGAGAAGGCTTCATGCGGAATTGCCTCTGCGGTGCCGCCTTACGTCCTTTCAATTTGTTAGCACTTAACAGCAACCTTAGGTCATAGATTATACTGAATAACTTTCGAATATGGTATTTTGAAGTCGGTGTTTCACTTATGGTTATAGACAATTGGGGCATTATAAAATCATCTTTAAAATCAGAATGTTACTTTTGCCATGCCTCAATGGTTTTTATTATAAATGAAAAAGACTAACTACTTTTAGAGTTATAATATTAAAAATATTATTGTGAGTGGTAGAGCCACGCTGTAGACAGTAACGTCTACAGCACGAATGGGCCGGCTCGACCTGTTGGATACCACTGTCTCACAGAAAACCTACGTAAAGTGGCAGCTTGCTGTCGCGTTTAGTTCGGTGAGTGAGATTTCCGGTGGCCCATTTCCCCACTCCCTTTCCCAATACCATTTCCCTCCCCTTCCATTTCCTCTTTTTAGGTTGGCAACGCACCCATGATTCTTTTTGCCTTGGGTGTCTATGGGCGGTGGAGATCACTTACCATCAGGTGACCCAGTTTGCCAGTCTCTGCTATAAAAAAAAATAGCCGTGTATAATTACTTTCCCACTTGTGGGCACCGCCCTCTTATACTAATGAGAGTTAGGCCTTAAAAAGTAAGTAGCGTGTAAATATTTTAATGTAAACCTGTTTCAATTAATATAAAATAATAAAATTAGTGTTATTTTTTTTCATATATTTTTTTGTCGTTATAGATTATGAATGTGTCCCATTGTTGAGTAATTCAACTCTGCGAATACCGTTGTGTCATTTGCTTGTAGATTGTACAGTATGAGTGTTAATTTTAGGATACTCTTACCCATTCGCTAAGTATAAACTATCTCAATATTTGTTTTTTTTCATCGTTATAGATTATGAATGTGTCCCATTGTTGAGTAATTCAACTCTGCGAATACCGTTGTGTCATTTACTTGTAGAGTATAAGTGGTAATTTTAGGACACTCTCGCCTGTTCGCTAAGTATAAACTATCTCAATATTTGTTGACGCCAAACTGTTAAGTAAAGATTTGTTTAAGCATTAACAATTGGCGAATTTTGGTAATGTGGTACTGTCGATGTGTAGTGGTAAGTGGTAACCACATATCATCAGACTTATCGTTTTTTCGTCTGTCTTAAAAGCCAATAAAAAATATAAAGTCTGAAGTTCAGATCAGTTCACATTTTAAAATAGCACTGTTTGAAAGTGAAAACTTAGCAAGAAACCAATATTTTTTTACTTGATTTTATTAACACTATACAGTAGATTCTAGGAATGAATTTAATACAAATGACCATAGACCAAATATCTTACTAGACGCAATATTACTGTATTATTAAATCGTACTTACATTGATTTACGCTGTAGATTATCTATTTATTATACACACGGCTTCCTTTTATGACGTAGGCGAGGATTAATAAAGAATTTTTGGACAGCCTCCGTAGCGCAGCGGGCGTGTATCCGGCTGTGAAGCAAGAGGCCGCGGGTTCAATTCCTGCATGGAGACAAATGTTTGTGTGGCCCACAGATATTTGTTTCAAGTCTGGGTGTTGTGAGACCGAAAGTCTCTCATACCCACGATACAGGTTATACCTACCTACCCTACTTGTGGGGTCAGGACTAGGTGTGTGACTATTGGGGCGAGCCGCCCGTGACTATTTAAAAAAAATCATCCCCTAAAGGGGTGAAAAATAAAATACGACGGGACAGACTGTCATGTGAGCGTAGCCGCAGGCAAAAGCTAGTTTTGCATAAAGTGGGTTAGTACAACAGTTTTTTTTCCGGGCTCGACATGGGACCACACCACACCTAATGGTGAGTGAAGTGTAGTCAAAACAAACACCATGACCATCGAAAAACAAGACAGTCATAAACAATTAGTTCGTCGGTGTCAAAGTCATGCCGTGTTGCATATTTATGCAAACACATTCTGAAGAGGATTGAAACATTTGATTGTGTAACACGGTTATAATATTTTTAGTTATGTTTGGAAAGCGATTTTTCTAAATGGATTTGCCGGGGACTGGATCCCTCAAAGGGGGGTTGACGTCAGGCCGGTCGTACAAATTATGCCAAATCCTATCGGCAGCATGCTTGAAAAAGTGTGTCAACAATCCCACACTAAGGTAGGATAAGGGCAGGTAGAAAGAAATATGGAAAGTGCTATTTTTTCTCTTAAAATACTTATATGTCATTAAAGTAATGAGATGCGTAACACACTTTATGAAATGTAGACATAGAGAATCAGGACCTTAACTGACTCAAGTTAAATCTACGTCCATGTATGATTATTGATCACTAAGGCGTCTGTTTACATCTTAAGTCTACGCCAGACCCACCGGCTCACTGGTTAGTAAAATCAACAAAAGACGGTAAAAGGAAAAAGCGTTTCGCAAAAAATGCAACTAAGAATCATTTTGTACTGTTGCGATTGTACGCGAGATACTATTCACGATAGCAGACACGTAAAAACTCGTGCCCATTGTTCGTAAGAGATCATTGATTACAGTGTCGATTAAAATCACAAACAAAACGTTACCGTTCGCGCGTCGATCGCTTTTTATAAAATCTATTGTTGTACTGATTGATTCATCAACTGTGGTGCTTGAGTTGATTATTTTTTAAAGATTTGTGGCCAGTAATTAAGGATATAATTTTTTTTTAATTTTTCCTTTCGGGAAGGCAAAGGGATCTAGCCTATACAGCCTCGTCTTATGTACTTTTTCGTCTTCATTTGCTTATATCTAATTTTAAACAAGTGCAATGAAATCAGATGTGTTCGATTCCAAGGTCCTGCTGGAGTTTTGGCGTCAGTTCCTTCCAGTTTAAAGATTTTTAGACGATTTTCTCACAGAGGAGGAATCGAACATGGTCGTTCCATCCACCCGACAAAATAAATTATTTCAAAGCTTCCACATACTGTCCATCTTCGTTGATGTTTATTGCATAAATTCACATCACATTTAAACCACAAGCACAACTTTAGTCTAGAATATGAAATCATTAAAATAAGCGACCACCCGCACCGTCAGAAATCCAGCCAAAACTCATATAAATTATAAGTGGTGACAGTAAACAAATTGATATAATAATATTAGCCCTGTATATTACTGTCTCACTGCTGGGCACGGGCCTCCTCTTCTAATGTGAAGGGTTAAGCCTAGACTACCACGCTTGCCTAATGTGGCTTGGTAGACTTCACATACTCTCGAAATTCTTGTGGAGAAATTCTCGGGTATGCATTCCTCACGATGTTTTTCTTCACCGTTATAGCAAGCGATAATTCACAAAAAAAAAACGCACGTAACATAGAAAAGTAAGAGGTGTATGCTCCATTTTGGGGTTCAGTCGCGATTCTCCGACACTCGTCTCAACAGTCTGTAGGTACCCAATTGAGCTATTACTGCCATTTAGTTAGAGTTATATATAACAACATATTAAAATATGTTACAAAAATGAAATTGTGGTACAGCAATTTTGTAAAAACTGTTGACGTTATTATATTGGGATGATGATCCTGTAAAAGTAATATTTATGGAAATATATAAATATTTTTATGTATTAAGAGCATATTGTTATGTATAATTACAAGGTGCTGCCTGCTGACTGCCTCGGTGGCGTGGTGGTATTTGGGTACGACTACGGTTCTGAGGTCTCGGGTTCGATCCCCGGGTTGGGCAAAGTGATATTGGATTTTTCCATATCAGCTCGGGGTCTGGAATTTGTGCCCGATATGGCGATAGGCTCGCCCCCTATCACATCTGGGACGGAACTAAGCTCGGCGAAATGTGGGTGTTCTAGTTCGCTAGTGCGCCTCTGCCTACTCCTTCGGGGATACAGGCGTGAGCTTATGTTAATGTTAATTACAAGGTATATATGTGTTTCCAGGTGGTGTGTGTAGCAAAGGCTGCACGAGCGGTGATGCGCAGAGAGCGCGCACTCTCGACACATGCATGCCGCCCGCGTATCCGGTAAGTCTCTACAGTCCACTACCGATGGACTAATAGAACCGGAATAGTGCACTTCAACACCTGTCGTTTGAATCCCTACGTATACTTCTATCTGCCTGACGTTATGCCGGCTTTATGCCAGAGTCCGCCTTCCTACTTAGACGCTTCCATTTCGACTAGTCCTGAGCATCCTCCACCGTCAGATTATTGGCTCTTTCTTTCTCCAAAACGTCCACCCCGCGCTTTTTGGGCGGTCCACGGGGACGCACCCCTGGTGCGACCTGGTCTAGACATTTGCGATCGACGTACTCCTGTAGTTTCCTCAAAACATGACCATACCATCTTAAGCGACATTCCTGCAGTTTATATGTCACGTCGCGGACTACAAGACTACCTCGGATGTGCATGTATTGTCTTAAAATACATAGTTCATAATATGTTTGTATGTTTGTGTAATGTATAAGACTCCAGCGACCCTAGCAGGAACATTTTTGACAATAGTATTCGTATCGAGCTCGCTGCGCACTGATGACGTTTGGTTAATATTTCATACATATGTCATAGACGCGCATCGGGCTCAGAATTCGATTGTCAAAAAACCTAACGGACCGTCTTCAAATCCGATCGAAACCAAATTTATATGGGACCATCCTTGAAATAAGCTCTATCGAACACAAAAAGAATTTTGAAAATTGGTCCACATTTGGCGGAGATAACATACATAAAAAAATATAAAGAAAATACAGACGAATTGAGGACCTTCTCCTTTTTGGAAGTCGGTCGAAAGTATTTCTGCTCGGGCTGCTGATTTTACCATGGGGTGTAGTCTAGTAAGATAAGCATCACTTCATCACTTCATGTCTACCAAATATTTTAGAAACATTTTCATTGTTGTTATTGCACGGTTGTTAACTCTGGCGAGCTGAAACATTTCAGTGTTCTAGCCACAATTAATGAATGCCACACAAATTGGATCGGGCTGAAACTAGGTTACTTACAGATTCTACTGTAGGGTTGGTTACTTTTCATGTAAAAGCAGTAGAACGGTATGTAAACTCGTTTGAATATCTGATATAAAAACCCGAGACCTCTTGGTTTTCCATAGGCTATCGTGCTACGAATGTTAAAATAAGAAAGAAAGAAAAGAAGGAATGAAAATAAAAGGAGAAAGAAAGAAAAGAAAAGAAAAGAAAAGAAGAAAGAAAGAAAATAAATGTTTATTGATATAAGGAAATGCAAAACATAACTAACATTACCGATGTGTATAAAAATAATGTGGTAATAGAGAATAGCTCAGCTGGCGCTGCTTATGGCAAAACCCCACATAACACCGATTTTCAAACACAAGCTTTGCTTATCATTATTATAAACGCGTCAACCCTGTCTCAATCGAAATGAGCGTGCGAAAAAATAGATCGAGCACGATGTAGCGAGCCCGTTCGATTGGAATCCAATATCGGTTAGTGGGGGCGGTTAATTGCTTCTCTGTCCATTCCCACGTGTATCGACGGTATTCGCTGTGAAAATATCTGAAGAAAATATGCTACGTGATGTAAAATACGATTGATTTGGTGTTTGGAAGTATTTGTTATTGCTTTGGTAGTATGTGGTAATAATAAATGTTCCACTGCTAGGCACGGATCTCGCAATGGAGTACAGTCCATATAGACAAAGAGACATTGTCTACCCTGACAATTTGCTAATTACATTATTAAAGCATACATTAAGCATACATACATTAGCAGCGCTCAGTTTGTTTTAAATTGTCATGGTGATGACGATGATGGCTATAATGAAGAAATAATTGAAGTAAATAATTATAAAAATTTTTTGTCTACCTTAATCTGAATTCCTGTGCACGTCGCTGGGGCTTCCAATACTGAGAGGGATTAGGCTTTAGTATGTGGTAGTGGCGTGGGTATGAGACTCTTCTTTTATGTATCTATGCCAAATTATCTATTACTAAAAATGTATTATTTCAAAACAGAAACTAGCTTCGGCTTAACTTCTGGATACGTCTGCCTACCACGATTCATTATTACTGCATTTCATGATTGGTATGTGTATAGTGAAACGTAGTTAATAGCTAAAGCATTACCCTCCTACCAAAGAAGTCGGGTAAAAATAACCGACCGCCTCTTTGATCTAGCAGCATACATAGGCTGTGCTATTGGGTTCAATGTCTAGGTCGAGCAATCAAAACAATGTTTGAATATTGGCGTTCGAAAAACTAAGTTCGGAACTGCAATCCGTATACACTACCAAAAAATAATTTATTATCGTGTTTTCTTTCTTTTTACATTTCGTTACGCCTAATGCCTTCCTCGGTGACTGCCTCGGTGGCGTGGTGGTGTTTCGGTACGACTACCATCCTAAGGTCTCGGGTTCGATCTCCGGGTCGGGCAAAGTTATATTGGATTTTTTCCATATCAGCATGGAGTCTGGAATTTGTGCCCGATTTGGCGAAAGGCTCGCCCCTTAACACATCTTGGACGGAACTAAGCTCGGCGAAATGTGGGTGTATTAGTTCGCTAGTGCGCCTCTGCCTACACCTTCGGGGGTACAGGCGTGAGCCTATATTATGTTATGTTAATGCCTTCCTACTTAAACTCTTATTATCGCGTTATTTAAGTAAAATTCAACATTAAAACTATTTAACTTCTAGCAAAAATGTTAAGTAAAAAGATCATGTTATAACTTAATTAAAATAAACTTTATTTTAATAGCCATTGAAATCTAGTCAGCGAAACTTATGCGCGAACATGATATTCTAATTAGATTCGAGAACTCTAATAACCAGTTTGTTAATAAAGATGAAATTAATTTGAAGGTTTGTGATCTGGAAATAATGAACTACGTAACATAATAATATTTTTCATAAGCACAAGTTTAAACACTTAACGAAGTGACTTCAAATGTATCTGATCGTGACCATATGGGACCATCCTTAGCATAAGCTCCATTGAAAACAAAAAGAATCTTGAAAATCGTGAAAAAACGAGAGATCGCGGGTTCGATTCCCGTACCGAGACAAATGCTTGTGTGGCCCACAGATATTTGTTTCCGGTCTGGGTGCTGTGAGACCGAAAGTCTTTCGAAGTTCCTGATACACATGACACAAGAGTTGATCTTAGTGTGGGGTCAGGACGTTGTGTGTGATTGTTGCACCCAAATAACACCTTATTTATTTATTATCTTAATGTTGATCGATAAAAACAATGATTTTAATATGCATACACTTTCGGAGGTTTCCTATGAGGCAGAAACGTTTGGAACGATCCACGTATCTATCGATCAATATATTATTTGAATAGGTATATTGTGCTACTTACACAAAAACGTACAGAGGGGGTTGACGTGGTGGGAAAAAGGTGGGATAAGGCCAGGTAGAAAGAAAGAGCCTTTAAAAAGGGAATAATTGGTCCATCGGAAATCTCCCTCACCGAACGACAGCGAGCTGCCACTTTACGTCGGTTTTCTGTGAGACATTGGTATCAAACCGGTCGAGCGGGCCCATTCGTGCTGTAGGCGTAACTCTACCGCGTGGCTCTACCACTTAACTCTACCATGATATTATTACCATTAATTGTTAAATACTTTCACTATATTAATATTTATGAATGTTAATGAAAATATTTTGCACAGGTGACCCATTGGCATATAAAACTGTGTAATTACTCGGCTTGCCTATAAATTATGCCGTCGTCTAATGGTCTAGATTTGTTTCACACTGTTTTAGAGTGGATGTAGTAGGTATTAAATGACCGGTTTTAATAGCCCAAGTCTGTGGAGTAATGTTATTTAATTTCGGTATTTATATTTCCTGTGGTGTTATGCTGTTATGAATGTTATGTTCATTACATTTGATTTATGTGACTGTTTTTTAGCAGAGACCGGGAAATGAGCAGATGGGTCATCTGATGGTAAGGATCTCCACCTCCCATAGACACCCAAGACACGAAAATTACGGGTGCGTTACGTTGACAGCCTCCGTGGCGCAGCGGGCGAGTAGCCGGCTGTGAAGCGAGAGGCCGCGGGTTCGATTCCTACATTGAGACAAATGTTTGTGTGGCCCACAGATATTTGTTTCAAGTCTGGGTGTTGTGGGTCCGAAAGTCTCTCATAGTCTCTGACACCCACGATACAGGTTATACCTAGTGTGGGGTCTCGACTAGGTGTGTGACTGTTGGGTCTATTTATTATTTATAACCTAAAAGGAACGAACATAGTGATTGGGAAAGAGAGGGAGGGGTTTTGGTTCTCCGGAAATCTAACTCACCGAACGAAACACGACAGCAAACTGCCACTTTATGTCGGTATTCTGTGAGATAGTGGTATCAAACCGGTCGAGTCGTAACTGTCTAGACTCTAGAGTATGGCTCTAGCACTCAAAACTCTGTTGTATGTAGTATTAGGGCGGATACTAAGTAGAAAAACTCATAATCATTTTACCCGACGTGGGGATCGAACCTGCGACCTCAGGACAGCAATGGTACCGAAAAAAGACTACGCTACCGAGACAGTCCATAATAATCGTGATAATAATTTTATATAATTATAATGTAAATCTCCATGATATACTATCATCGTCACGCGAAGTTTCATTATCACGATAAATATTAACCAGTCTAATTTTGCACGATATGCGATCGCGTTACGAGTAACTCGTTAATAACTACAACAATTACCTATTTGTCATGTTTATGTATAAACTTGATTAGTTTTTGTTTGAAAATATGAAAATTGTTGCTATTACGAGCTAATGGTAGTAATATAGCTCAATTTGCATTTTGATGACCACATTTGTTGATACTACTGATACTAATACATAATTAACAATGTTTACGACTTCTGTTTTAATGGTGACGTTCAGAAGTCGGTTAAAAGATAAACCACAAGTTGATTTCAACGATTTGATCAAACTTTAAATCAACATTTAGTTTAATTAAAATACAATATAAACTTTATGGCTATAACAACACGAGATTTCCATCAACAAATCCTAAGAAAATCTACAAGTTTGAGTAATTAAAGCTATACTCAAGGGTAGTTCTTAACCTAATAATTTATGTTTACATTTAATTTTAATTGTCGGTTAGTTACGCTTTGAGATGTAAATGTTAGATAATGACGAGGTGAGCTCGCTCTCGCTTAATCTGAAGCAGGATTGGGGGCACAATATTGTAGAGTAAGATCTCTGGTGGTCCATTTCCTCCCGTCCTTTCCCAATCCCTATATCCCCCCTAAGTTTGGCAATACATCCATAGATCGATTTGTATCATGACTGTCTATGAAAACAATCATCAGGTAACCCACTTGCTCGGTTGCCAGATTTCTCCGTAAAATAATCACAAGTTTAAAAACATATCAGACCGACTTCAAAATTTATCTAATCGTGACCAAAATATGGGACCACCCTTGTCATAAGCTCTATCGAACAAAAAATGAATGTTGAAAATCCGACCACATTTAGCTGAGATATCGAGTAGCTTACATAAAAAATACGGACGAATTGATTCCTCCTTCTTTTACAGTCGGTCAAAAAACACTAACCCAGCCATTAAGCCGAGATATCGCTAATGTTGGCGATGGCTTAGCCCTCATTCGCCCGAGAGATTTTTTAAAGCGCGGTAAAAAAACGTTCATTTTTTAAAATTCAAAAATCATCATCGTTAAAATTCATTCTTGCCTTGTTTGTAATAAGGTTTATTCTACATAACGCCCAAAAAAACGCTGCGTTTTAAAAGCGCCGGCGTTTGAACGGCTATACTAGAAGTCATTTGTTCTATTTCCACGATTTTTAACGCGCGTTGATATCAATCTTGGACACTCGGATGGCTTCCATGGTGGTCTATTACAGGATGACGAACACATTTAAATTGATTTGAACACAATTAAAATGCATCTCAATTAAGACTCATATTGAAATGGTTTAACAACTCAACATAATTTCAATACAAGTCTCATTTGAAATGATTATCGTAAAACCATCAACCTAGCTTTCATTCACAAAATTATACTGCATAATAATAATAAATAGTGTATGACAGGAAAGTAATTATCCGAGTAATAACGCGGCTGCATTAATAGCTACGTTTAAAACGGCCCTAATAAAAAGTGAAAACTGTTGAATAAGGCGCGTGTATACGGAGTAGTGTTGCCAGTCCCTAAAAAATTACCCTTCTTCCGGGGAAGATAGGTAAAAATTCGGATCTATATTAAATCGGACCTTTTTTTTCTAAAAGCCGGATATATTTTTCTCGAACAATGTCTATTTTTAATGCCGAGCATAACTTCTAATAAAATAGAGGGTTATGTTTGACGATTACCTTTACCGCGTGGTTCGGCATATTATATAACACACGCACATATTAGCCGTCCAAAAAAGCCGGATAGGCCGGACAGTAAATATTTAGCTGGGCATGACCATAAAAAGCCGGACAGGTCCGGGTGCACACGTGGGTTTCAACATTATTCATTTTTCCCTAATATCCCAAAGGAGCTCATTTTTCGTAGCCACGTTGAAAAAGTTTTAGGATGTGAAATATCAAGGGACGAAAACATTGTATTCGGTAAACAAACTTTCTAACTGAATAATCTTTATTTCGAATATTTATTTACACATAAGCTCACGCCTGTATCCCCGAAGTGGTAAGCAGAGGCGCACTAATAACTATGTTTTAGTTACTTTAGCTACACATAACATTTCGCCGAGATTAGTTTCATCGGAGATCGAACAGGATGGTAGTTATACCGAAACAAAAGTATTATTTTTATTAACTGGTGTCTGATACTTATACCACTATAGGTTCGGTTAGCTAGTATATTTTATCATAATTATGAATGACGATTTACATATTCCCTCTTCGTAGTGTGAATTTATGCATATTTATCTGTCTCGATGCGGGAATCGAACCTGCGCCGAAAAGACGAACGACGACCATCTTTGTCAGTCAGTCTTATGGATTAAGTAAATATCAAAAATCGAAATCGTTAAAAACTTAACAAATACTAGAAATAGCATAACACACAACACTAAAGGATTTCCTTATTGAAAACCCCCTAATTTTCAGGGTTCCGAAGCCAAATAGCCAAAACGAAATACCTGTGGATTCTTCATCTTTGTCACGAAGATCTTTGTCTTTCTTTGTCTTTGTTCTTTCTTTTTTTTTCATTTTTTTTTGACTCACGGCCATTTCTGTTAATTTCTGTTACGTACTGTAAACAGTTCTGGAAATAAATAAAAATTATTATTATTCCTGGTTGTTAAAACTTAATAGAACAAACAAACATTCAACATAATTATTCTACTATTCTATATCTACTAGATATTAAATCCGGAACCCGTATTAGGAAAAAATAAGTGGGCCATGAATGCCATGATATTCTGCCTCGGTTCTAGGGCACCCATCAGTGTTGACACGGCTGTAATTTTATGGGTACAAACGACTCAATAATTTGTTATAATTTTCATAGAAAGTGGCTTATAATTTAGAAATTGGTTGAAAATTTGGCCTCGTATACGTTGTATGATTGTTTTAATAGTAGGAAAAGCAAATGAAATTAATGATTTTTTTTATAGCAGAGACTGGCAAACGAACACCTGATGGTAAGTGATTTCTACCGCCCATAGACACCCAAGACACAATAAGAATCATGGGTGTGTTGTCAACCTAAAAAGAGGAAATGGAAAGGAAGGGAAACGGGATTGGAAAACGGAGCGAGGGAAATGGGCCACCGGAAATCTCACTCACCGAACCAAACGCGACAGCAAGCTGCCATTTTATGTCGGGTTTCTATGAGACAGTGGTATCCAACCGGTCGAGCCCATTTGTGCTGTAGACGTTACTGTCTACTAGAAATGGTAACAGTTACGTGTTTCTTTAATTGTGTCTTAATAGTTAATTATTAAAATTATAATTGTAATGAATAAAACAGTAAGTTTAAGCAAAATCATTTCATCTTCATAACCCTCTTTTCACCTTGCAAGGGAATATAAAAAAAATATTAAAGTTAAGTATCTGATCGAAGGAAAACGGAACCAGCCCCCTTACTCTTGACACTCGATTCTATTGTGATATCGATTTGGTTTCATTTATTGGCTTAAAATTCCACCGAGATCGACTTTTAAAGTGCGCTAATGTTGCATAATATTCGAGAACTTGTCATTTGGTAATTTTTAACGTGACATTAATGTACTTTTTAACTCGATTTGGGTGGAATTTTAAGTCAATAAATGAAACCGAATCGAATTCAAGTTCGAATCGAGCGTCAGGAGTCACGCCCCTGTCCTCTGACTTTTGACACTCGATTCGATTGCTACTACGATTCGGTTTTATTTATTGGCTCAAAATTCCACCGAAATCGAGGTAAAAATTGCACTAATGTTGCGTTTCAAATTACCAAATGACAAGTTCTCGAATCTAATGCGACGACATTTTTAACTCGATTTCGGTGGAATTTTAATCTGTTGGAGGCGGTATAATACACATTACATTAACAGCTCGGCCACTGGTGGCCGAACCGCCTGTCACTATATGTCAATAAATGAATCCGAATCGTAATCAAAATAAAAAAATAACATCAATAAAAACTTGGTTCAAACTCTCCATTTACCAGAATGAGTAGCTTGTATAATAAATTTAGTAACTAACGGGATATTCACTTTATGTCCTTAACAGAATTTCGAAAATATTTATTGAATGCAATATAGAATTGAGTATTTTATGTGTGTGCGTTTTTGTTTTCTTTTAATTGATTTTTATGAGAACCAAATTTTTTTATTAATTACGTCTGTTACTGGATTAGTAGTATCTGCCTGTAAAAGATTGTGCAATTAGTTTAATACATAATAAAAAATAAATAAAAAAAAGATAATACGATCATACATCATACATCTAGATCATACATCTTTTATCTTTTATGTATTATACGTATATGATCATACATCTAGATGTAATTACCATGTATTATTTTCAATATATTATTAATTCTTATTATTGTCGCTGGATGCAGGCCGCTTCCAACAGGTCGATCTGGAAATCTTTGGGGGATGCCTATGCTTAGCAGTGGACGTCCGTCATCCGTCGTCAGATGGCTGCTGATGATGATGACGATATTCTCAAACAAATTCTCAAAATCTTGTAACAAAAAACATTTAAATCGGTCCACGAATACAGAACTTACTTTTCTTTTATTAAATCAGTTAAAAACCTACCACACTATCCATCCATCCGTCAGCGACCACGTAATTACAAAAAGCAATTATCTGTAGTGAAAGTGGAAACGTTTTATATTTCGGAAAAGCCTTTTACATAACATTACTGTCACCCGTTGCATAATCGCGACGCATTTCGAATGTATAATGCTATTCTTCGGAGCGACGCACCTTTTGAATACTAAATAGTTACTCTAGAAACGTACGTCTAGTGAAATTAGAAGTGTTAATTCGATATAATGAATAAATTAAGGCTATTGGTTGTTAAAAAGTTTGTGCGCGTTGGGAATTGTAATCCCCTGGTATTGTATAAGTTTCAATATTTTAATGTAATCAGTTTTATTGTAGTACTGCAAGTGGCGTATATTGCGTGGATTGAACCTTAGACCTCTGGAGAATAGTTGCACCACGTACACAACTATGCTTTTGGCATTTTGCATATAAATTTAACTTAAAACTTTTAACGTATTTTTACCCGACTGTACCAAAAGATGTTTTTTTTTAGTTTTTGAAACAAAGTTTAGGAAATGAATGTAATTTGTTGTATGAATGTAGGTTGCCTGGAAGAGATCGCTATTAGCGTTAAGACCGCCCATTTTTATAATAAGTTATGTTTTATTGTTTTTATAATGTACTTTGTAATATATGTGTAGTGTAAAATAAAGAGTTCTAATCTAAATCTAATCATATTTTTATGCCAATGCATTTTCGTTAAAAAACTTCATTTATACTACAAAGTTCTAGTCCTAAAAGAGTTCTATATAATTTCGTGAAGTAGTTTTTCACAAAGCAATCCTATTTTCTAAAGCTTCATTGAACATTCACTCGTCCGATTATTCCGAAACGATTTTATCCAGCGAATTCACTCGCCGTCCGGTCCGTAAAGCGCAACTCATTCCATTCAACGCATTCTCTTTTCGGTGGCGGTCATTATCCGCCAATTTTCCCCCAGCCGATAATGGAAATCACTAATGAAAGAATGATAAAAAACGATCATCTCTCTCACTCCGCTTTCTATGCCATGTTCTTATTTTGGTACGTGCGTTTAATATTTGTTTTTGTCACCCGATATCAGACTGTGTTTTAAGGTTGTTTTCACTTTCGTCCGCGGCGCGGCGCTGCGGTCGGTACAGTCGGCGACACGCGTTTACAATTTAAATTTTTTATGTAATTGCACTCGGAGGCACGAGCCGCTACGTGGAGTGCATGATGTATTTTTTGGTTTGTTTTGTTTATGTTTACAATTTATTTTCACTGTAGTTAGAATTCGTATGCTAACTTGCACTTTCATGCAATTACTGTGGTGATGACTAAGGAATGCCAATGTCCGTCCCTTCATACATAATCCAGGGTTTTGTAAGGGAAGATTAATAGATTAAGTATAAACAGCTAAACTAAATTGTGGGCTATAGGTTTAGTACGGACTTTATTAAGTACTTCTCTCGACAAAAATTTGGAAGATTAAGTACTAAGGACGACTTGCAGCGCTATTACTAATCTTGAGTTAGTCCTTAAGATCTTCCTGTAGGTCTCGGGTTCGATCCTCGTGTCGGTGATATTGGATTTTTCCATATCAGTCCGGAGTCTGGAATTTGTGCCCGATATGGCGATAGGCTCGCCTCCTATCTTATTTGGGACGGAACTAAGCTTGGGAAATGTGGGTGTTCTAGTTCGCTAGTGCATCTCTGCCTACCCCTTCGGGGATACAGGCGTGAGCTTATGTTATAAATAATAAATAATAATAAATAACACCCAACAGTCACATACATAGTCCTGACCCCACATTAAGATCGAGTCTTGTGTCGTGGGTATCAAGAACTACGAGAGACTTTCGGTCTCACAACACCCAGACCCGAAACAAATATCTGTAGGCCATACAAACATTTGTCTCGGTGCGGGAATCGAACCCGCGGCCTCTCGCTTCACAGCCGGCTACTTGCCCGCTGCGCCACGGAGGCTGTCATGTGTCATGTTATGTTATGTTAGTCCTTAACTCGATTTAACTTAAAACTTAATCGTATATTAAAATCGATAACTAAATCGAATCCTAAGCGTGTAAACAAAATTTGCATAAACTTCATAATTATAATTTTATTTCCCATAAACAGAATGTATTTTATCTGTGAGTATACGTCGGCAGCTAAAAACGGGTCAAGTAAATTGAGTATTTTTATAAATATTTGATTTACCCTTACATTCATCGAACATAATGGATTTTTTCGAGACGTTTTAAATGTCTTTGTAGAAAGCTTTATTTTAAAAGAATCACGTACAAACCGTATAATATTAAATACAGTATTGGTTACGCAAAAGAATGGGTATTTTTAAAACAGATTTACCTCAAATACCTTTATTTATTTTTGCGTCTTCCTTTTCTAGGAAAATTTTATTTCTGTGTCAGATATCGTATTGAATTTATTGTTTGATTTTAGCCCTTTCGTCGGAAAAATGCGATATTTTATGCAATATTAAAGTCTCTCCAGTAGGTTTTATAATAAGATATAAGATAAAATCCTGTCGAAATTCCCTAATCTTTCCTACCCAATACAATGTGGGGCCAGCGCAACAAACTTTATGACGCATGTTGTAGAAGGGATTTGGCTTAGTTTTTAAGCCCGGGTGCCTGCCTGATGTCAACTCAATCCTGTAGAAATCGTATTAGGAAAATCGCTTTTGCTCTACTTAAAAATGGAACCCAGGACCTTTTGCAGATCACATACGCTGCTACTAGATCAAAGACACAACACCAAAACAGGGAACTTGCCTCAAATAAACACACCATAAACAAAATCATTACAATATGCACAATTAATTTGATTATCGCCAGTCAAAATATGACTTACAAAAGCCTGCGCTAAACAGGGAAGTGACGTCACCGCGTCGATGTCGGAGATAATAGTTTTTGTTGACTTTGACGGCTAGTGACATTGCCTATCGTATACAATTTTCCCATACTAAACAAAATAACAAAAATGTTAAAGCCATCTCTTTAAAAAACGTGATAAAATAAGTTGCATTCTTGAATCCTGAGCGAAGAGGCGGGAAGGTTACTAGAAGAAAGGACTTGGGGAAGAGGATGATCTCCAAAATCTTATTCACGACTCACCATATTAAACACAACTACAATTTTCCGCAAAATTGGGAAAAATACCCTAACCTGGAAACACTGCTCTATGCAATTACGTTCCATTATACCTACGTAATTTATAATTAAATATCTTGTAAAAAACCTACCAAGGTTTTGTTCATTGATTTATCAACATAATTTCTCATTATAATTTTGGTGCAAGTTCCTCATTCTTTATTATACTTAAGTGATTCACATACAGCATAGAAAGAGAGACTATACCGTCTAAACACCCACCACTAAACTCCTGTAAGCTAGGATCCACAATGGCGCCCTTTATCAACACCAAACAGAGAGCTCAGCGAGTCTTTGGGAAACTGTCTTTTGTTGCATTGTAACTGTATGCTTTTACCCAACTGTCGAAAGGAGGGTAATGTTTTACACTAATAGAATCTCAGATAGTGAAATACATTGTAGTTTAAATTTATTTATTTCTGCCTGCCTTTATCCGATCTTAATGTGGGGTGCGCGCAACACACTTTTCAAGCATGTCGCAGAAAGGATTTGTCTTAGTTTTTACGACCTTCCTGACGTCAACCCCCTCTGGAGGATACAGTCCTGAACAAATTAAATACGCCTCGCCCGACCTGTGAATCGAACCCAGGACCTCCCAGTCCACAGCCCATATATGCCACTAGATCAAAGAGGTGACTGAAATACATTGTAATTTAACAATAGAGTTTAATGGGGCCCGATATTCGTATGGCGAGTGAATATTATCTATAATCGATTCACAGTAGCGCGTATAAATTGTATTTAAGTTGATAAAGATCATGGGACTGACGGCCCATTGTGCACGCCATGGGAACTCTTATATCTTTCTATCACTAATATTGGGGACACTGTTGTTTATTAATTTCATATTTTGAGTATCTGTTTTTTATCCGGGCAGCAAAGTTACTACACTGCACCTGATGGTGGGCGTAGTGCAGTCCAAAAAACTAGCGAGACAAACACTGTGTTTATCAGTGGTCGTCAAAATCATGCCGGCCTATTTATGCTTCTTCACACTCCAAATCCGAAGAGGGAAGTAGCAAATCGAGGGGCTTGCGACAAGACAGGCGGATGACCGATGCAGATATGGGGAGACTTGAAGGTTGGTTGAGAAAGTTGGTTTGTCTCAACCAACCTTCAAGTCATGCCGCAAGCCCTTCGAGAGAACTGGAAGTACACTGGCTGATCCTGGAACGCGAACCACACACAGAGTGTGGGTGACTATGGCAGGTTTTAGCACCATGTGTACGATGGTCGCCATCCGGTCGGATACGAATATCCTACCACCAGCAAATTACCTTATTTATCATAAAGAGCATCGATGTTAAGTGATATAATTTGGGAATAAGCAATCTATATGTTTTGTCTTATTACTTCCTAACTCTAAACTTATATAATTAGTGCCATACATACATACATAAATTTACACTCGTATCCCCGACAGGGTAGGCACAGACGAACTAAAGAACTAGCACACCCACATTTCATCAAGCTTATTTCCGTCCCAGTCGTGATAGGGGCAAGCCTATCGTTATATTGAGCGAAGTAGTTAATTAGTGATTATGTATTCTTCAAAGCCTTGTTTTTCAAACTATTAAAATGAATTTTAGGCCACGGTGTTAAAAAGTGTGAAAAAATCAAATGAATACAAAACAAATGGCGATAAAATCCGTAAAAAACAGTTTTATTTTAATGAATAACATTCGCGTAAACCTAAGAATTCATAGTGTGAAAAACTGTTTTCCTCACTGCGCGTTCAACCGAGTTGTAAATCGTAAACTTATTTCTGTAAATTCTCTACTTGAGCTAGCAAATGTCTACTTAGAAGTCCAATATATATATTTTAACTGATAAAATTCGATATCAAACTAGAAAATGAATCTAACATAACATAACAATGTCTGTCTTTAATGAATTTAAAAAAACTTGTTAGTAAACCTTGACGTTAAAAGTGAATTTCTATTAATAACTCAAAAATAAATGGCCTTACTTGTAATTACCGAAAATCACCTTTGCTATAATTAATCGTAACTAACATTTGGGTCGATCGCTTATTACAATATTTATAAGTCACTGCTCCATGTAAATTTTTTGAATAAATTACAATTAATTTTCGTGTTTCTTGTCATGGAGATAATATAAATCTATGTTAATTCATTTGAAAGAATTGATCTCAATATTATTATTATGCTTAAATTAGATTGCTTATTTTTAAGTAAGTACACTTTTATAAGATTTGAAATACAAGTGATTTAGGGAAATATCTTAAGGAAATTCGTAGAGTAACTTCTGACACTAGATTGGATTTCAACTACGATTCGATTTAAATTAGTGACTGAAAATCCCGCCGAAATAGAGTTAAAACTGCACTAACCTTTTAAAAATTACTAAATGTACTTGAATCCAATGCGACATTAGCGCACTTTTTAACTGGATTTCGGTGCAATTTTAAGTTTTGAGAAATCGATTCGTAGTCTAAATCGAATCGAGTGTCAAATGTCAGGGGGCTCCATACCTATAACTTCCTGAATGAATTTCGAAGGTATGTAAAGTCCACTGACTCATATAATTATTACATATTTTCGTTATTTTCACCTGCTCTTATATTTATTATCTTGAAGTGGGGTCGGCGCAACACACGTTTACAAGCATGTTGTAGAAATTATTTGCCTTAGTTTATACGACTGTCTTTTTTACGTCAACCCTCTTCTGGGGGATTCTGTCTCGGGCAAATGGTGTTAGGAAAACACCCCGCCCAACCTGGAAATCGATGGCCGGGACCTCCTAGTTCAGAGCCCATATATGGTGCCACTAGACCACGGACGTGACAATGTTTTTTTGTTATTATTTATGTCATCATCATCCACAGCCTTTCCTATTCCACTACTGAGCAAAGGGCAAAAAAAACGAAAACAGAAGAAGTGCACAAAAATAATCCTATCTGATTGCTATCATTTGAATAAAATAAAATCGCAAATTCAATATTTTTACCATTTCCAATCCGCAAATGGCTGCCGCAAATCCCATGATCCTAATGGCCAATTTTCTTTTACATCCACGTGTATAGTGAAAGTCATGTCGTGAAGATAATATAATAAATGTGTATAATTTTATTATGTCTTCGAGTCCATTCCCACGAGACAGGTGGAAAGTGTCTCCAATAAACGCCATAATAAACACCATCTAAGGGAATTGTCCATGTTAGAAGCACTTACAGCGATTTTCTACGATCTAATAGGGTGCCTAAAGGCATGTGAATACTGCATTTTTTTGGAATTTTCGCGTAATGGTATTTCGCCTGCCTCGGTGGAGTAGTGATATTGCGTGCGCGGTACGACTACCGTCCTGAGGTCTCGGGTTCGGTCCCGGGTCGGGCAAAGTGATATTGGATTTTTCAGTATCAGCCCGGAATTAAGAATTTGTGCCCGATATGGCGATAGGCTCGCCCCCTATCACATTTGGTATGGAACTAAGCTCGGCTAAATGTGGGTGTTTTAGTTTGCTTATGGTTATGTTATGTTTCGCATAAGATATTTCAAACCTCATTTAAGTTATGGTTTTGGTTGTGATCGTTTTCGAGATTATTGAAATTGTAAAGAAAAACTACATTGAGGTGCCGTCTTGAGGTTTCCAGTTCCATTCATGAGTCGAGTAAAGTGATATTGGATTTATCTACACAGTATCAGCCTGGTATTTGGGTTTGGCGATAATCTTGATCTGGATCACGCCATGGGACGTAAATAAACTTGGATAAAAATTAGCAGACTAGTTGCGCTTCTGCCTTACCATTGGTGGATAACGCACGTGAGTGTACTAATATCCACCATAAACCTCGTATTTAATATGAGGTCAATGTTATGCAATGGGACTAGTGTATAAGTATTAGTCAATTACAGAAACAGAGACAGCCTCCGTGGCGCAGCGGGCGAGTTGCCGGCTGTGAAGCGAGAGGTCGCGGGTTCCATTCCCACATTGAGACAAATGTTTGTGTGACCCACAGATATTTGTTTCAAGTCGTTGTTGTGAGACCGAAAGTCTCTCGTAGTTTCTGATACCCACGATACAGGTTATACCTAGTGTGGGGTCAGGACTAGATGTGTGACTGTTGGGTGTATTTATTTATTTAACGTTGGCCGAAATCGTCTTTTAATATATTTGTGAATACAAAGTTCGGCGCCGAAGTTGTAAAACAACATTTAAAATGTTACAGGAATTTGCAGAAAAAGGCGTAAAAATTCCATTCTTGTGATACCCGCACAAAAATCAATATGACCTCCATAATAATAATACCGCTACAACCAAATATTTATTTTCCTCAAAGAATTTTATCAGTTGAATCACGAAAACAATTTTAACATTTTAAGAGTTTTAGCTTTTACAACTCGTACAAAGGAGAATCGGTGGAAGATAAACAAGGGTTCTAAAAATAGATTTCTAATTCATTTACCGCTAAATATTTCAATGGAAAATGTTGTATACAAACTAAGAATTATTGTAATTGTAAAAGATCCGAGATGTGGAAAAATAATGAAGGTGGATTATTTTGGATTGATAGACATACATAAGCTCACGCTCCTCTCCGAACGGACAGGCAAGGCGCTAGCGAATTAGAACACCTACATTTCGCCGAGCTTAGTTTCATACCAGATGAGATAAGAGCCGAGCCCATCACATCATCGGGCACAAATTCCAGACTCCGGGCTGATATTGAAAAAATCCAATATTACTTTGCCCGGCCCGGGAATCGAACTTAATGGTAAGTGATTTCCACCGCCCATAGACATCCATGTGACGAAAAGAATCATGGATGCGTTGTTAATCTTAAATGAAGGTAATAGAGATTGGGAGTGAGAGGGGATTTGGGCCACCGGAAATCCCACTCATCGAACGTAATGCAATAGCGAGCTACTACAAATAAAGGTCTGCAGTTTTTTAAGTCTGTGTTTTCTAATAATATTTCGTATAAAAATATTAACATTTCCTTATTACTGACTTTGGACATAAATAGCAACACCACATATAAAATGATCACAAGTTTAAAACCTTCATGAACCGACTTCAAAATTTATCCGATCGTGACCAAATTTATATGGGACTACCCTTGAAATAAGCTCTATCGAACACGAAAATAATTTTGAAGATCGGTCCATATTCGGCGGAGATATCGCGTAACATACATAAAAAATTTACTTTACTTACTATGTATTTATTGACTGTTTGTGCCTAAATAAATAAATAAAAAAAAAACAGACGAATTTAGGACCTTCTCCTTTTTGGAAGTCGGTCAATAAATATAGCTCAAATGTTAGAGAAACATTTGCATTGAAATAATTAGTAAGAATCGCGAGATGTTTTGCAAAATCAAATCAAGTGTATCGACATACAACAAACTTAAAACATGAGCATTGCCAATTAGGAAACGGAATTCCGTTTCCCCGAAATTAATAGCGATGCAAACACTGCACTGTTTCAATTTCCGATCTATGACAACAGGAGATAAAACACAATACAAACTGAAACTGAATTGTTCACTAATTTACCCTCGAATTGGTGAATAAATGAACATCCAATTAACAGTGTTTTGATTTAGGCACTCCTGTCAAATTGGGAAAGTTGTATGTGTATCATCGCCTTCTTCGTCTAGTGGCAGCATATACTTATGAGAGGTTGGGTTCGATTCCCAGGTCGGCTAAAGCGAATTTTATAATTTAATTTGCCCGGGACTGGATCCCTCAAAGTGGGGTTGATGTCAGGCAGGCAGGCGGTCGTAAAAACTTAATCAAATCCTTCCTGCAACATGATTGAAAAAGTGTTACGGCGACCGGCCCCACATTAAGGTGGGATAAGGGCATGTAGAAAGAAAAAAAGTATGTGTGTTTCATCTCAATTTCGATTTGATATGGGACGTGACTGATATTTAGTCACATTAGATATCAATAATTTAATAAAATTTGCATAACAAATTATACACCTCGGGTTTAATTAGCATCGAAGTAAACAATTGTACATACATATATACATACATACATAAGCTCACGCCTGTATCCCCGAAGGGGTAGGCAGAGACGCACTAGCCAACTAGTACACCCACATTTCGCCGAGCTTACTTTCGTCCCAGATGTGATAGGGGGCGAGCCTATCGCCATATCGAGCACAAATTCCAGACTCCGGGCTGATATGAAAAAAACCAATATCGCTTTGCCCGACCCGGGGATCGAACCCGAGACCTCAGGACGGTAGTCGTACCGAAATACAAACACGCCACCGAGGCAGTAAACATTTGTGTGCTCCATAAATGTATTATTTTTTTAAGTCTGATGTTGTGGGGCCGTAAATCCCTCATAGTTCCTGATACTATATAACATGTTCAACATAATATCGAGTCAGATTATCATTATTATTATATCCGTTCATAGCTACGTTAACCCAGATATTTCATGAAATGCCTAAGTCAAACCTCAGACAGCGACAGGCATTGTATCTACGTAGTGCCTCGTTAATTAACTGTTCAACAGCGTTCTTGCGGTTTGCACGGAGCCAAAAATGTCGGGAATGCGGACCGACGCACAGTCCGGGGGCTGACATGTGGTATTGCATTACTGAGGCCTGGTGCTAAATATGTGATATTTACTTATGTAATTTCCTTTGTCTGAGAAATTATAATTTGAGTTGATGGGGGAAAGGAAAAGATAAAATAAAAGATACTACTTATAAGATGAACAAAGATATTGAGTTTCATGAAAAAAAGGGAAACCATTCCAGATATCATCATCATCATCATCTTCAGCCATAGGACGTCCACTGCTGAACATAGGCCTCCCCCAAATATTTCCAGATCCACCTGTTGGAAGCGGCCTGCATCCAGCGACTTCCTGCAACCTTTATCAGGTCGTTGGCGTCTTTATCAACCTTTACCTTCATTATTCCAGATATAAACCACATTAATTAAGAGCCCAGCTCATTTAAAGCTGTCTTAGGAATCGAAAATAGGAAAATATTTGGGACAAATTGATTTCATCGTAATATGAAGTCTGGGACAAAGTTCTATGAAGATCGTAGTTCAGTGGGTAATGACTAATCAGGTTAGGGTTCAGTTAAAAAGTTTGTTCAGGCTTTTAAAAAAATAACGTGTATAAAATCTTAGTAGAAAACATTAGAAACAGGTGAAATGAGGCAGAGAGAATACACAGCAGAACACTAGCAGACAAAAGTAGTATTTGGAGTAGAAAGACACTTTCATAATCATCATCATCATCAGCCATAGGACATCCACTGCTGAACCTATGTGCCTCCCCCAAAGATTTCCAGATCGACCTGAAAGACACTTTAGATAGCGTAAATTAACAGATTATTGCTACAAGCTTCCTCAGGTCCATAAAGACGATTGAAATCAGAGATATATGTACAACCCAATTAGATCCTTACCGTCGGCATCGATGTGGAATGTTTCGCGCATGCGTGTGTTGGCATGTGTTTGTGTATTAACGGTCCTCGTGTCGTTTGTGACCTGACCGACTTCATCCCGTAATCTGTTCGCATGATTCATTAGGACCTGATCGTTTGGAAGGGTTTCATTTAATTTGTATCTGTCAATTGGATGTAATGAGATTGGGTATATATGTATGGACGTCAATATTCTTTGAGATAATAGGAATGTTGCTCGTGATATTCATGCTTAAGTTTATTTATTTTTGAGTGGTAGAGCCACACTGTAGACAGTTACGTCGAAAGCACCACTGGGCCGGCTCGACAGGTTTGATACCGCTGTCTCACAGAAAACCGATGTAAAATGGCAGCTCGCTTTTGCGTTTCGTTCGGTGAGTGAGATTTCCGGTGGCCCAATTCCCCCCTTTCCTTTCCCTATTCATATTCCCCTCCTTTTAGGTTGGTAACGCACCCATGATTCTTTTTGTGTCTAGGGTGTCTATGGACGATGGAGATCACTTATCGTCAGGTGACCCATATGCTCGGTTGCCAGTCTCTGTTATAAAAAAAAAACATAGCTTCAATCAATCCACTGTACATCTTTTTGTGAACGATATCCCTTGTGAACCTATTTTAATTTACTGCTCTCTCATAATATCTTATGTCAATTTATGTCAATAAATAGAAATCATATGGGTAGAGACCAAGTACCGTATTCAAAATAACATGCAGTAAGGTAAGTACCGATCCTTAAAATACAAGGTTAATAATTTTCAGTTGGAACTATTTTGGTGAAACGAAAGATATTCTGCATGGTGAAACACTTTTTGTAATTTAACCTACTAGGAAATGATGGTTTTGGGGTTGGTATGAGGATAATTTTTGAACAGCCATCAGTAATTCCGAAGTGATGTGACTGTTCGATTTTAAATATTATTTTACTGAACAAGAAGTAAATATAAACAAAATAATATTATATAAAGCCTTAACTGCCTCCGTGGAGTGGTGGTATTTCGGTACGACTACGGTTCTGAGGTCTCGGGTTCGATCCCCGGGTTGGGCAAAGTGTTATTGGATTTTTCCATATCAGCCCGGAGTCTGGAATTTGTGCCCGATATGGCGAAAGGCTCGCCCCCTATCACATCTGGAACGGAACTAAGCTCGGCGAAATGTGGGTGTTCTAGTTCGCTAGTGCGCCTCTGCCTACCCCTTCGGGGATACAGGCGTGAGCTTATGTTTAATAAAGCCTTCTAAAACCAGAGTGCTTTCCGTTGGTCTGTTGACGTTTTTACAATATAAACTTGTGAACAAGCCACTTAGAGCGAGTGGAGTGCAGCCAACTAGCCCAGTGGCGCCTAGTAGCCAGTTACCGTATTGTTGTTAGTCTTTGAGTGCTTAAGGCCTAAGTGCCTTTATAATAGTAAACTCGACCAGCTATTGTTCACTAATTGGAATTGTGCTAAATATTATGACGTTCCAGATACCTATAACTTCTATTAATGAAAAAAACACTTAAATCCGAAACAAATATTTGAATCACAGAAATTCGTCACCATTCCAGCGCTTTCCAAAGCTGGACAGTGATGTTCTATGGTAATTGGGACATAATATGGTAATGTGCTCCTCAAAAATACTTAATAGTAGCGTAAAGCACAACTAATTGTTTCTGGTATCAAAGATCTAAAGATTGAGCTCTCTGTTGTGCTGTGGGAAAGGCTTACGCATACGAGTGGAAGCTGATCATCATCAGATGATGATGAGTTCCTACATCAGTTTTCAATCCACGCTGCAGATGCCCATAAGTGACATAATTTTAATCAGGAATACATTACTCAAACATCATTCAGCGCTACACTAAAGTTTCAAGCTACAAGAACAATAGGTGATCGTGTCTCTAACATCAATGTCAATCTCAACCTACTGATCAATAAAGACATCTTCAACGATAATTAGAAGATCAGAATCCTGTTGCATGTTCCCACGATAGAGCTGACATGCCTCTGCTCACGTACCCCATTCAATATCACTAGATATCAGTCAGCACTATTATTAAGGCCATAGCCAGTTGACATTTTTATCGACGACACAAAATTATAGGTGGAGCTGCGTAGGACTATTATGTAAATAGAAACCAAATCGTAATAGAATCCGTAAAAATAGTTTTATTTCAATGTAAATTAATTTAAATAATAGTATGTTAGCTGTATTGGATTTAATAAAAGTGACAATTACAGATTTAGAAAATATCTGATGAAGGATGAAGGGATTGCAACATTACGTTTGTAAAATAAAAAATGTACGAAATATTTTTTTGCTAATCCAGTTATATAAAATACTTTTAGATGTGATGACTTTATTTCGTAATAACGATCTAACATTATTTCTTATCTACCGGCACTCGAAATTCTAGAGATGTTATGACCCGAAATTAGAAGGCCCTCTTTCTAAATCCAACCTTTAACTGCTGGAACAAAAATAATGCCAGATCATTTACTATTCACTTGCTCAAACTATGATTATATTGACGGCAAAAATACTTCTATATTAGTTACAAGTACATAATATTATTTGTTGAGAAAATCTTATTTGGGTTGTGTAAGATGGGGTTAATGATATTGACATATTATTTATTAATGAGTTAAATATTATTTAAAATTATTACGATCAAGATTTGGAATGTTAGAACCAGAAGTTTTATATAATGCATTTTGTTCCTATTTGTATGCTATGAAAAATGATTGAAGTTATTAATATTTCGCGCCATTGAAGGTTTAAATGTCGAGGCTTTAAGGCAATATAAAGGCAATGGAAACACCTTTTCGTGAAATTTAGTATTATGTTGATCTTTTCCTCATGTGAACTAAACCACAAAACATTTTGAATGTCGGTTTTGTTATACATCTATTATGCCATCTATTCTGATTGAAGAGAAATTCCAAGCTAATGTAAGCGCATTAATAACGTGTTACCAATTAAACGATAAGCCCGTCACAATCACGTATGCTAATCCGAAAACACCTACACATATGATTACATGAGGATATCGTGTTAATATTCATGAGAACAACGTAAAGCTTCACATCAAACGAAGGGTTAAGAGTAATTATAATGATAATGATCAGCATTCGAAATGTGGAATATAGGCTGAATGTCAATCAGTTCAAATCCGTGAAGGAAATAGGCAATAGTGGATACATTATCAAAGTAGTCTAATAAAGCGAAAGTACACTTATTGCAATATCATTCAATAATTCTGGCGAATATGCAAGTAGAAATTTACAAACCCACAAATGTAATTTCCATGGTTTTTGATATCGATGCGAAATGCAGCAGTATTTAGTTGCCATGCCACTTTGATTTTTGTAGGGAGTGGAACCATCTAGTCTAGTACTTCTTTCATTATGTCATTAGAACTTGCCGTAACATGTAATATATATGATGTACATACAACTAGTTGCACTATTTTTCTTAACGTCTACCAATACCTTGATTTAAAAGGCTATTTGAAATATATAACAGAATTAACATACCATATCCAATATCCAGTGCTTAAAAATTATCTTGCTATGAAATCGCTTCGAATTTTAATAATTGAATTTTATCACCTGCTTTTATTGTGTTGCCTGCACTTTCTATTACGTATAAATCTCGTACTTTGTGGGCGGATTCCGAAAATCAATCGTCTGACACGACTGTCGAGAAATATTAATTTTGTCACGATATTGGAGCACTTTCTCGATTTATGCTTAGTCACTAGATCTGAGCCGTCGCCCACGTGTTCATTTCAGTTATTGTCTGAGAAAATCCTCGTAGAAAATATATCAACGGCAAAGAACGGATAGAGCTTGTCTGACCTTCGTGAGAGCTACGTGCTATTGATCTGGCAGTACGTGTGTTGTCTTGGATAGGTAATAATTTGAGGCGTTTCGACCGACTTCAAGATAAGAAGGTAAACAATTCGTCTGTATTCTTCCATGTATGAGATATCTTCATCAAATGTGAACGGATTTCCAATATTCTTTGTGTGTTCGACAGAGCTTATTTCAAGGGTGGTCTCGTATATTTGGTCACGATCGGATCAATTTTGAAGGCGGTCCGTTTAGTTTTTAAACTTGTGATTATTTTATTTACTCTGTACTGGACGGATTACTGCAATTATACAATATAGTCTAAATACGTCGATGCGACAGTCACCATAATTTTGCTGGACTAAAATTATGTCAGTTAAACCTACGTGATTTGTAGTTGCGTTTCGTTCGGTGAGTGAGACATCCTTGTAGATAACTTCACTCCTTCCTAATCACCTCTTCTTTTTCTCTTTCCTTGCTCTTACCAATCCCCGTTTCTTTCCTTCTCATGCTAGGAAACTACTTGTGTTCTCTTAAATTTCTCAACATCTAGGGACGAGTAATGAAGTAAAAAAATTAACATCAATCATCTGGCGCACCTGCCTTTGTAAGCCAATAAGTAATATTAATATTTTTTTATAGCAGAGACGGCAAACGAGCAGATGGGTCACCTGATGGTAAGTGATCTTCACCGCCCATAGACACCCAAAATACAAAAATAAACACGGGAGCGCTGCCAACCTAAAAGGAGGGAAATAGGGGTTGGGAAAGGAAGGGGGGAATTGGGCCACTGGAAATATAGATCATCATCATCATAAGCCAAAGTATGTCTATTGCTCCAAAAAGCTATCCTCGAGGATTTCTAGACCGATTTGTTGGAAGCGAATAGATAAAGATTTCAAATTAAACCTAGATTTTAGCTAAGGATTACCGTATCGTCTCGCGGTTTATAAAACATAATTAATATTTAATGAACAGACGTGTTTAAGCAAAATTTATTCAGAAGTCTAGAATAAATAGATTATGATTAATCTTAATAAAATATGTAAATGGGTAGTACGGCGAGGATCATAAATCTGTAAACAGATATTTACTAAAGTAGATAATGTAATTCGTGTTTTTAATATTCATAAACGACGACTGCCTCGGTGGCGTGGTTGTGTTTCGGTACGATTACCATCCTGAGGTCTCGGGTTCCATCCCCGGGTCTCGCAAAGTGATATTGGATTTTCCCATATCAGCCCGGAGTCTGGAATTTGTGCCCGATATGGCGAGAGGCTCGCCCCCTATCACATCTGGGACGGAACTAAGCTCGGCGAAATGTGGGTGTTCTAGTTCACTAGTACAGCACTGCCGACCCCTTCGGGGATACAGGCGTGAGCTTATGTATGCAAAATATAAATACACATTATTTTGTAAAAATATTATCGAATAGCCGCTCGATTTACGCTGAACTCTTGACTGAAATGCTAACATATAACTGTCCCTTCACTATAAATTCTCGAAAGGATGTCGAATATAAATTACGTGTGTAAAAATAAAGAAACATTCGCGGCGTGTCGGTGTTTATCGCATCGAGACTCGCGTCGCGTGGACAGGCCAGACTCCAGAGAGACAGAAGTAAGCTAATGTGCCAGCGCGGTACAAATCGACCTACTTCGCTACTGTGCTTACACACGGTACAAAAAGATGAGCAACTATTTAATAATATTTATCGACCGATTTTCAAAAAGGAGAAGGTCCTCAATTCGCCTCTATTTTTTATGTATGTTACGCGATATCTCCGCCAAATGTGGACCGATTTTCTATATTATTTTTGTGTTCGATAAAGCTTCTTTCAAGGGTGGTCCCATATAAATTTGGTCACGATCGGATTTGAAGTCGGTCTGTTAAGTTTTTAAACTTGTGATTATTAAAAACATAATTGTTTCTTATGTTAACGTGAATGTTAGACATTGAAACAAAATCAATTTCTACTTTGATTAGACCCGACGCGACGTTTCGAAAGCTTTATAAATGCAAAAGTTTGTTACATCTTCACGCTCAAACGGCTACACTAATTTTGATGAAATTTGGTATATAGGTAGTTAACATCCTGGATTAACACATACGCTTTTTATCCCGAATAAAAATGTATCTCGAAGACTAAATTTCCACGCGAATGCAGTAGTGGGCAACGGCTAGTATTTCACAGAAAGAAACACAGATACTAGTGTTGAAGTTAACGACTGCTTAAAAATGTTTATAAATAAGGCTATAATATACATACTAGTCATGGACGTTACAAAGAGCGCCGTTTAAGTAATAGTATTATTTTTTTAAAACGACATTAGTGGCGTTTTGGAAATCACTACTAACGTTATTGAAAAGCTTTCAGGTTTTTAATATTGATCAGAGACAGAGACTATAAGCGCCATCTATAGGAATTTGACTAAGACTACTGTCTAATACGTTTGAAGATTGTTTTATAATTGTCAATTGGTTATAGTGACATCTAGCGACTTTTATACAGCTGGTAGGTTTAAATAGCGATTTAAAGTAATAGCTTTGTAAAAATAGCCTAAGCGACATAACCTAATGGCAAAAACCAGCCGCTTATTTCCATCGCTAATACATACCATCCGTCCTATCAGATAAGGATCCTAGTTGTAAATTGTAATACTTGTAATGCTTGCTTAACCGCTACTGTAAGGAATTCTGCAGCTGTACATAAATAAAGTGCATGTTAACATTGTAAACGGTTAGTAATTTTAATGCAACCGGGTTATGAATTAACTTTGCGTTAATATTCTAAGGGCTACTTGCAACTTTGCGATAAATGTCTGTTTATCCCAAATCTCGATTTAAAGATAGCAGTGAGTTGTGGGATAAATGGAGATTAGGAAATTAGGTTTAACTCAAGATTAGTAATAACGCTGCTAGTCGCCCAAAAGATATCTATTAAACCTTAATAAATCTTTTTCTTATTTTAAAGAGGCCGCGGTTTCGATTCCCGCACCGAGACAAATGTTTGTATGACCTACAGATATTTGTTTCGGGTCTAGGTGTTGTGAGACCGAAAGTCTCTCCTAGTTCCTGATACCCACGACACAAGACTCGATCTTAGTGTGGGGTCAGGACTATGTATGTAACTGTTGGGTGTTATTTATTTTTATATTTATTTATTTGTGTTTTCGAAATATGGCCATTTCTATTACCAGATGATCCAATTAATGGTAAAATTATAATACAACCTCATAAGCTGAATGGGAATAGTCCAAAATATATTTTGGGGACTTAAATGCTCGTTGAACAATTAAATTTATTAAAAATCAGTGTACAAGACATTATAATCATCATCATCGTCTGCCACAAGACATCCACTGCTCAACATAGGCCAATACAAAGTTGAAAAATCCAATGTCACTCGACCCGGGGATTAATTAAACCCGAGATCAAATAATAGTTTATTTTCCTTCTGTTACCAAATCTTTCTATCCGTATGTCAACTGCTCATCCGATAATACCACATCAGATATAAGTATCGTCTCAGTCGTCAGCCACGAGAACTCGACGCGATTTCCATCAGACAGCGTAGCGCGACATTCGAGCAAAATGAATGAGCTTCAACTAATATCTTTATCTATGAAAATGTTGGATATAATTTACCGAGAAAGAGACTGTGGAATTAATTTTAGCTTGTTGTTTTTATGTAGATATAAGTTCAAGCCGGTATCATGGGAGGGACAGGCAGTAGTGTTTTAGAGAACTAGGTCATCCACGTTTTATATAACTTATTTTAGTCCTCTGATACTAGCATATTAGGCAAAGTCAAACTTTTTATTTTTATTTATTTAATGGCTTTGGAAGAAAATCCTTTGAGCCAAAGTGAAACTCATGTAAATTTTAAAAAAATTAAAAATACCTAACAAATTTTGTCTCCACCTAAAATTTGAAGCCAAGACCTCACGGTCCTCAGCCTAAGTATCCTGTCACAGGACCAACGAAGCAGATTGTAGTTTATAATAGGAAGTTTTTCTACTTCAAAATATTGTGTAGTTGTAGAAAATGTTTTGTATAAAATGAAGAGCATCTAGTATTTAATATCAAATATCAAGTAATATCAAAAATCACGAATATACTCACACCTGCTGGGATCTTAAGAGCAGAATGATAATTTGACTCTCCCAATAGTTTCACATCAACTAAATCAAAAACCTAATAGATGGTATATTTCTGCGAATGCTTGAAAGATTTCATTGATTTTGTTAACAGACTTCAAAAATGGACGAGATTCATGATTCGGTCGGTTTTTTGTTTTACCATTCAAAACAAAACATAATTTTAGACTTTCCCATACAAACTGTCAAGTATTAGTCAAGTCTTTCGCTAAACTCTTGTCCAAAGTTAAACCTTGTGCAAGAGAAGTCTGTACAATTTTGCCAGTAAATAAATTACTAGCTTATTGTGTAATAAACAAAGTTGATGGTTAAAGTTTTACGACTTTGGAACTCGAAGTGATTAATTCGAAATTAATGATTAATTAGAAGGCATGTAAGCTTTAAGATTGAAGGGAATAATTATTTTATGACTAACTTTATATTCAGATTTTTTGTTGCTTAATTTGTCGAATTGCTTAATTTAATATGGCTATCATAAAACAATCATGCTTGTTTTATCAAAGGAGCAAATAGAAGCGCTTCGAGCTTATCTTGGTATTATTACTACAATTTTGTTATCAACCGTCTTCAAAAAAGACGGTCCTCAATCCGTTTGTATTTTTTATGGACTTTTTTAAGATCTTTGTGCTTCATTGAGCTTACTCCAGAAAACCATCTCTGGAGATGAGGGACTCATAAGGGACCACCCTTATGTATGTATGGTCAAGATTTGATCAAATAGTACGCAGTCAACTCCAAAACATAAAACAGCATTGACGGGGTTATTAGGGTTTTGACGAATTTTATGATTTTAAAGTTTGAGATTATTTCATTCATAAATTATCTAAAATTTAAAGAAAATTATTATATATATATTATATATCTGAATGCTTATATATCTTATATATAAGCATTCAGAAATTCTAGGTTGGAAACCATTTGATTAATAACAAAATAAAGGCAACTGCAATATTGTAAAATAGGATTTGTTTTCTACCCACATTTACTGATAATAATCTTAGAAACATAATCCCTTACAGATAGAGATCAGTTTGTCGTTTAAGAATTCTCTTCACCGCTTCGCCTATTTTCTAGTAATGTAAAATAATAAACTTTAGAATGCATACCAATCCGTTGACCTTAATAACATGCGTTAGAAATGTTACTAGCAAACAGAGAAATCATACATCGGCCAATACTACGGTCAGTACTCGGCGATTATTGAAATCAAGTGAAAATATTTTTCCGTCCGATCGTTTTTCTATCCATCTCACTTGCATCCGTGACGATTGGCTGAGCATCTAATTTGTTTATTTTATCTATTGTCTAATAAAAACACGGTTTCACGGCTCTTAGATCTGTCATTATTTCTGGTAATACTATCTGTGGAGAAAGTGAGGCGATGTCACGAACCGATTCATTGATCAAGACTGTTGCCAAAATGTATCTGACATTCATGCCTTTGCTGACTCGAAATGCATTATGTTTCACGTCTAGATAATGTCTCAACTTTGATATTGGTTGCCGATAGTGGTGCGTGTTCAGATATTCTGACATTTGCCATTGTGTTTTGAGGTGACAGTACATCTTCATTTGTAGACCAATCACGACCAGCTCCGATTAAATCAATACGAATGTCTTCTTTGTTGGAAATATATCAATTATTATCTGTTCCTTAGACTAAATCTATTATCTGTTTACATTCCTTTTCTATTTCATTTTGACACGTTTCTGCTACATTAGAATTAATTAACATTTCGTTTTAACTTTCCAGTGTTTTATTGAAAATAATAATAGATCAGGATATGCTTTTATTGCTTTTATAAAATTGATTTCAGCACATACGAACATTCATTAAAAGTTTGAAGACATGAAGCTAAAGGATTAGATAAGTCATAATCGTGTCAAGTGAAAATACATTAACTCTAGCAACGTCTTATCAGAGACTGGTAAACCTAGCAAGTGGGTTACCTGATGGCAAATGATATTAATCGCCAATAAGAGGTAGGAATTAAAATTGGGAAAGGGAGAGTGATTTGGGCCACCGAAAATTTCACCCACACAACGAAACTCAACAGCGAGCTGCCACTTTACGTCTGTTTTCTGTGAGTCAGTGGTATCAAACTAATCAAGCCCTTTGGTGCTGTAGACATTACTGTCTACAGCGTGGTGCTACCACTCAGTCTATTAGATACAAGCCTTGATATTATGTATGTATGAATATATTATTATATTATATTCGCTCGGTATTACAGTAAATTATATAATTTAAGCACGCCCAATACATTCAGGCTACTTTGGTCTTAAATATTTATGAAATAAAACGCAGACCCAAAAGAAATTGAAACCGAGGGACCCATTTGCAAAATATGTTATAAAAAGAATATTTTATGGGATGTTTGTCGAAAATAAAAACACAAGAAGAGGGTATCTGGGTTGCGTTAAGCCACGTATGTCTGTGGTCGCAAAACCGAGTGATGCTTTAAACATTCATAAAGGAGTAAAAAGTTGAGTGGCATGCTGCTTTTACGTTCAGTTTTTGTGTTTTACCCGACTGCTTTAAAAGCTAATGTTAATGAATTTTAACCTGCAAATGGTAGACTGTTTCAAATGGAATCAGAAAATTAAATATAGCATGATTATGGCTTAACCGAATTCGTATTTTTTTTTAAATCAAAATAATTATTGAATCCATAAAATGTTCAAAAATCATTTAGATTCCGTCAAATTTTTACTCTACCGCCTGTTCGGAAGGCTGTTTCGCCAGAGAAGAACGGGCAAGAAACTCTGACGTTGCTCTTTTTAACACCAATTTACAGTCTGTTACTAATACAGTACAGCACCAGATACAGAAAGAACTTAAATAAGAGCAGCTAAACAATGATAACAATAGATATCTAAATAACAATAGATATTGTAAGTGACATTTTGCTGTTGCGTTTCATATGGTGAATGTGAACTTCGGAGGCCCAAACTCTGCTTTCCAATGTTCATATCCAAAAAATGGCTCAAACACTTTTCAGTAAAGCTGGCAAATGAATTGTATAAAACTTTACATAGACACCCCATTAACACCCAAGACACAAAGAATCATGGGTGCGTTGCCAAACTAAAAGGAGGAAATGTAAGGGGAGGGAAAAGGGATTGGGCAAGGGAGGGGAAATGGGCCACCGGAAATCTAACTCACCGAATGAAACGCGACAGCAAGCTGCCACTTTACGTCGGTTTCTTGTGAGACAGTGGTATCAAACCGGTCGAGCCGGCCCATTCGTGCTGTAGACGTTATCGTCTACTGGCTCTACCTCTCTTATACCTCTAGTTTATAGTCTAGATAGACGGACTTTATTTGGTCCTGCACTTGAGTCTTATTAGATCCATTTTAAATAATCTCTCTATATCTAAGATCGGAAAATTGGATTATTTCATAACAATGATAACACCTATTGACACACGATTTAAAACACATTGTAGCCAGTTTAAATAATGGGTATTATAATACATCTAATGTCTCAGAGGTAAGCGCAGTACAGTGCCACTAAATAGGAACTTTGTTTTCAATGCAACAGCCCATGGATGTTCATCGCCTATCAAGCGAACGGCTTGCTTTTATCTATTGCCATAAATAATTATGTTAGAGAAACTGATTGTAAATGTAATAATTAACAAGTAACAACGTATTCGATGTTTGAAACTCTAAACGGACACTTATCTAATTTAGAAAGACGCAACTCTTTAAAATTTAATTAAACTTAACAAGTTGTAACGACAAAGTAATAAATCATGACACGAATGCATACATGATTATTATAATAATTTTACCGTCCACTCTGTTTCATAGTAATACGTTTGAAGTGAAAGTGATATGGTAACTGGACCAGCCGATAAATTTGAATAAGACACTTGCGATGATCGTTGATTGAACTTACATCGTTGTCGTAATGTTTCTTGTTTAGAAAGGTTAATTTTAGGGTTGGGGAGTTTTACTTATTCGCGCAACTGCCTCGGTGGTGCAGTGGTATTGCGTGCGCGGTACGACTATCGTCCTGACGTCTCGGGTTCGATCCCGGGTCGGGTGATATTGGATTTTTCAGTATCAGTCCGGAGTCTGGAATTTGTGCCCAATATGGCCGCTTCCAACAGGTTCATCTGGAAACCTTTGGGGGAGGCCTATGTTCAGCAGTGGACGTCCTATGGCTGATGATGATGATAATGATGATGATGGCGAGAGGCTCGCCCCCTATCACATCTGGGACGGAACTAAGCTCGGCGAAATGTGGGTGTTCTAGTTCGCTAGTGCGCCTCTGCCTACCCCTTGGGGGATACAGGCGTGAGCTTATGTTATGTACTATGGAGGTGTAAGCTAATGTCATGTATGTTAAGATATTTATATGAGCTATTTGTATTTACGTCACGTATAACCTGTCATAACACTTCTCAATTCGTGACACTTGGGGTAGAGCCACGCTGTAGACCATTACGTCTACAGCACGAATGGGCTGGTTCGACCGATTTGATACCATTGTCTCACAGAAAACCGTCGTAAAGTGCCAGCTCGCTGTCGCGTTTCGTTCGGTGAGTAAGATTTCCGGTAGCCCAATTCCCCCTCCATTTCACAATCCCTTTTCACTCCCCTTCCATTCCATCCTTTTAGGTTTGCAACGTACCCATGATTCTTTTTGTGTCATGGGTGTCTATGGGCGGTGGAGATCACTTACCATCAGGTGACCCATCTGCTCGTTTGCTAGTCTCTGTAATAAAAAAAAACATATTTTCATTTGATAGGGCGATATATGAAATTCGTTTTGGTTGGCGGTACCCAACCTAAATACAGAATCCGCCTAAATGGAGTCACTTATTTATCTTTATTTTTAAGTTAGTACTTATCTATGCTAGTACCAACCCTAGCTTAATATAAAATCGAACCAAAAACGCTTCTTACTTTGATCATATTTTGATGAGAAGTTTTCGAAAGTGTCGCTTTTTTCGTTCATTTCTGCGGATCATGATTCGCTAATGTGACAGGCTGATTTGCAGCCCGTCATTCACAAATCAACTGTAGCTGTCATAACTACACTTAGCAGAACAAGCGTCTTCCGGTCGTAAGTAGTTAATGGCTTCTAGTTTTCCGTCCCGTGGTATTATATAAGGTATTAGCATATTTTTGTAATTGTCTAGAATAGAGGTTCCCAAACTTATTTTGTCTACTGCCCACATTGAAAATAAATTATTTTTAGCGCTCACCATTTTTTACCTACTTAAAAATCACTATAACTTCAAGTTAAATAAATTATTGTAAGCTGTACTAGCGGAGATCCCCTTTTTTTGGTCTCTTACCGCCCCTCTTTAGGCATGCCTAGCAGGGGGCGTTATTACCCACTTTGGGAACGACTGGTCTAGAACATAAGGTTTACTATCATGCTAAGTGTTTGGACCTCGCTGCACTACGCCGGCTGTCTTTTTGACGCTAATGCCTTCTAGGGGATCAAATCCTGGGCAAATCGTACTATAATAATTCTGCGCAATCCGGGGTTCGAATCCAGAAGGTCCCGTTCCACAGCCCATATACGCAGCTACCAGACCAAGGGAAGGTCATGGACCTCTTTCAATTATCAATATTAACATCTGCGTCCCAAGTCTGGTTACAACTAGTAGTTTACACCTAGGAATAAAAATTTCAAACCATCATATATTTCATTCTAAATTTCGACTGAGAAATGAAAAAATAATCCGATTGTAAAAGTGCCTCTAAATTTTATACTGCATACCCCTACGTACGATTTTACAGTCACTAAACCCCTACCACGAAACGAGCTACATTTTACTATAGAATTATTTTCGATTCGATTTGCCGTAACGAGTGTGATTTAATGGTTGAGCGGTAACTAATGCTTTTGATATTTAGTTTAATTTGTTCTGTTTGAACGTTAAATGGTTTTACTAAATGGATTATTAAACTGTCTGATTGCTTTTAGAAAGTGTTTTGATGTTTAGGTTTTGTTACTATTTGAAGTTTTGTGTAAATACGTTTTTTGTTTCATTTTCGTTCTATAATGAACGAAATAGAAACGTATGCATCTAGTAGAAATACATACATAAGCTCACGCCTGTATCTCCGAAAGGGTAGGCAGAGGCGCACTAGCGAACTAGAACACCCACATTTCGCCGAGCTTAGTTCCGTCCCAGATGTGATAGGGGGCGAGCCTATCGCCATATTGGGCACAAATTCCAGACTCCGGGCTGATATGGAAAAATCCAATATCACTTTGCCCGACCCGGGGATCGAACCCGAGACCTCAGAAACGTAGTCGTACCGGAATACCACCACGCCACCGAGGCAGTAGAAATAATGTTTAAATATACTTATTATTATTGCGGGAAAACGGGGACAGTTGGCTCCCAATTTAAAACTATAAGTTCGACAGTAGGACGTGATAATTTGAGATGATGATTTGCATACCGGAAAATATTTAATTACATTTTTTAATAAACTTTCATAAATAAGTGTCACCATTAGTATTAGAAGATACTAATGCCGGAAAAAACCACGTCGCATCCATTTAGAATAAGTTTATAAGTACACAACGTATTCGATTCGAATACGTTATCGAAAGGTGGTTATGTTTTGGCTCTGAACATAGTAAGGGCATCACGTGGGTTATAAACATTTCGATTTACGGCACAAAGTTGCAGTGTTCAGAATTTCGTGTGGACCCATAAATAATATGGTTTGGCCAACCATGTTTTCCATTACGACATGTTTCCAATTGGAAGTAAAATGGAAATAGTGATGTTACTTTATTATAGGTTACGTTATGGCACTCATGCTATGAATATTTCGGTCAGTTTTTGCACTACTTGCTTTGTCTGCGTGCTTTGTTAATATAGACGCAGTATACAACTATAATAAATTTCCCACTTCCCCTTATCCCACAGTGCGGGATTGGCGCAACACGCTTTGCAAACATGTTGCAGAAAGTGTTTGGATTAGTTATAACGTCAGCTACCTCTTGACGTTAACCCTCTTTTTAGGGTTCAATCTGTCCATAACCAACTCCCCAGTTTGGGTACAACCTGGAATTCGAAACGAGGAAGTTCCAGTTCACAGGCCATATGCGCTGCCATTACACCTAGGAAGCGATATCATTTGTAATAAATAATAATAAATAAATAACACCCAATAGTCACATACATAGTCCCGACCCCACACTAAGATCGAGTCTTGTGTCGTGGGTATCAGGAACTACGAGAGACTTTCGGTCTCACAACACCCAAACCCGAAAAAAATATCTGTAGGCCATACAAACATTTGTATCGGTGCGGAGATCGAACCCGCGGCCTCTCGCTTCACAGTTGGCTACTCGCCCGCTGCGCCACGGAGGCTGTCTGTTTAATATTTACACACCTTACATTTTAATACAAAATATTATTTTATATATTTATTACAAACCTTTTTAATATGGGGAAAAGAGGTTTATACTAACGCGGAATACGAATATTTGAAAAAAGAGAAATGAAAGTAGTTGACAAGTTGGCGTCAATTTATTATCGCAATAAGAACCAAGAAGAAAGGAGCAGAAAAACTATAAAATATCAGCGGCTCTGAATCATATTAAAGAATTTATATATACACATCCAGGAGATGTAATTATTGGACTGCTAACCTTTCCACGGGTTTAAGGGTGAGCTTAGTTAATATATATATATATTATATTTTATTTTTAAGACTTTTATTCACAGGAACGAGACGCCAGGGCTGAATTCCAAATCGCGGAGTAATATTTAACATTTGGTCCAATTCGAGTCGGATTTTTATAGCGGATATTTCGGATAGTTTTTATTGGAATTCTCAAGTCCTGGAGTTTCGTTCTGTTACAAAAGTCGCGGTCGGTTCTTATTGTAGTTTATGCGGTATCATAAACGCGGATAGCACAATATACTTTGGCGGATATAAGTATATTGATTGCTCAAAATTCATAAATTTATTTATTTTTCGGCTTCGAGCGGTTAGGGGCCGATTTTTCGTTAAACACTCTACAGAGAAACTCAAATTATATTATATTGCGGTAGGGCTACATATATTTTATTAGATTGCTCCCTTTATTTCGTATATATTTTGAACATACATACAAAACATACAGTAATTATTTTCGGTGCGGATATAATATTTTATTCATCAAGAAAATAAAATATTACAAACATTTTTTGTTTGAATTATTGATTTTTGTCTGTTGCTTAGAAACCAGGCAATTCGAAATCCGGTTTTTGTCAATAAAATTGACAACGGTGACAGCTAACATAAAACGTTTGATAGCTCGGCGGTGATTAGATCATTGGATGTTGAACGCGGGTTCAAATCCAGTTGATTTATTTTTTTGTTCGTTTGGCAATATTATTAAATAACGTAGTTTTTTATTGCTGGCTTATTGTTAATTTTTTGAGAGAGATTATATTTAATATTTTAATAGGTATATTTTGAAAATGCCTCCTAAAGGCCAACCTAAACTATTAAAGGTGAAGTATGATATTGCTTCATTAAATTTGGACAAACTCTATGAGCTCTCACAAATAGAGTTCATTTCGGAAGCGGAAAAAAATGAATTTAAAGTAAGGTATGCGGATTTGGAAGATATATATACGGAGTTTACATCCAGTCATATTGAACTCCAGGCTAACCTGGAAGAAGGTGATGATTTAGAAGGGTTTACGAAAAAATATGTAGCATACAATCAAAAATATTATGATGTAAAACGAAAGTTTTTAGAGTTGTTTCCGGAGGGTAGCTGTCAGTCTTCTGAATATGGTACTGCTTCCTCAATGGATAAGCCAAGGGGCAAGCGGGCCCTCTTGCCAAGAGTTCAGCTTTCGACTTTTTCGGGTAAAATAGAAGAATTTGTATCTTTCATGGATTTGTTTGAGTCGTTGGTTGGAAAAGACCCAACATTATCAAACACTGAAAGGCTATATTATTTACTTGGGTCTCTTTCCGGGGAACCAAAAATACTGACAAGACACTTGTCTATTACTGCGGACAATTATTCAATTGCTTTAGATATTTTGAAAGCTCAATATGGCAATACAAGATTATTAGCGGATAAACTATTACATAATTTATTGTGTACTACGAGGGTCACAAAGAATTATTCCTCTTTGAAACCTTTTCTTAATACTGTCATAGAGAATACTAAGGGATTGGAAAAGATGAAATTTCCAGTTTCGGCATGGTCTTATCTTTTATTTTACATAAATTTTCAAAAGCTTGATACTAGCCTGAAAAAACGGTTTGAAGCTAAAGTAATTGATAAAGAGTTACCTAGTTTTTCTGATCTGATTCAGTTTTTAGAAAATGAGGTTAGAATATTGGAATCTAGTGGTGAAAGTCTCGGTGGTAAAGATGGTACAATGAGTGCACGGGCACACCATGTAACATCAATAACTGAATCAATAGGGTGTTTATTTTGTAAGCGGGGGAGCCATCATTTATCAAAATGCGAACAGTTTTTAGCTTTGACTCCACGTAAACGCAAAGATCATATAAAAGAATTTCGGCTTTGCTTTAGATGTTTAGGAAAGCACAGTATTAATGAATGCCCGTCGAGTTGGACGTGTTTTAAATGCAAATCCACTAAGCACCATTATCTTATTCATTTTGATTTGCCGGTGGCGGCTGCGACTAGGGGGGTGTCCGGGGTTCCATCAGCGGTCGGGGAATCTCGCACACATAATGCGACCTCAAGTCGGTCAGGCGCATCGGGAGTTGATCCAAGCCACGCATCTGCACCGGTAGTAGATGGCGGCGCGGCTTTAACTGCATTCAACAGAAGGAAGGGTTTAGGTGGGTATCGGCGGACTGTGCTTCTAGCGACGGCTATAGTGCGTGTTATGGATAGATGCGGTCAATTTCATGAAGTGTGCGCACTATTAGATGGGGGGAGTCAAAGCACTTTTATCACTGAACATTGTGCTATCAGGCTTAATTTAAAACGATTTAAGTCAGATATTGTCTCCGTTTCGGGATTAGGGGGAAGGCCAGTAAGTGATTGTAAAGGAGGGGTGAATTTAGTTTTATGTCCTAGGTTTTCGGAAAATCCTAGACTGGTTACAAATGCTGTAGTATTGAATAATATAACCCACAACTTACCAGCTGAAACGCTATCTGAGAATTTGGCGACGTGGTATAGAGGTATTAATTTAGCAGATGATCAGTTTTATGTTAGTCGACATGTAGATATATTAATAGGTGCGGATCTCATGTACGAAATAATGATAGGTGGTTGTGTAAAAATCAATGATTATTTACCGTCCGCAATGAATACTATATTCGGATATGTAATAATGGGCCCGGTAACCTATGCAGCTCCTCAGATTATTGGTAATCGGTCTCAACAATTATTCTCGGCGCATGTCACCACAGATCAAATTTTAGAGAAATTCTGGGAGGTGGAAGACATTCCAGATAAAATTGTAATTAACCCTAAAGATGTTGAATGTGAAAAGAATTTTAGGGAAACTCATCTTCGGCAGGATGAGACTGGTAGATTCATGGTGCGGTTGCCATTTTTAGAGAATAGACCGGAATTGGGTGACTCTATTTTAATAGCTAAGAAGCGGTTCACGTCAATGGAAAGGCGATTACCTTTGAACGCGCTATTGCGTGAGAAGTATATTCAATTTATGCGGGATTATGAACATACGGGGCATATGTCTGTCTGTGACCGGGAACCAGACGATTATGAAGAAGGAAACGGTTATGTAATACCTCACCACGGTATTTTTAAAGCGGGTTCAGGGCTTTGAGCTGGATAGCACCGGTGCTATTTCAAGGTAAGGTTTTTATGCAGCGGCTTTGGAGGTTAAGTTCATCGTGGGATGAAACTCCACCACCGGATGTGGTAGCGGAATGGTCTGGTATTGTAACTGATTTACCCAAGATCGAAAACATTTGTATTGAGCGTTTTGCATTAACCACGAAGAAGATTTGTTCTTTGCACGGTTTTTCTGATGCTTCTGAAAATGGATATAGCGCGGTTGTATATCTTAGATCTGTGGACGTTAATAACACAGTAAAGGTTTCTATCATGATGGGTAAATCGCGGGTTGCACCATCCAAGTCAAAGGTTACAATACCGAAACTAGAATTGTTAGGCGCTGCTTTGTTAACTCGGCTTATAAAGTATGTATTTGAGTCTATTAAAAACCTCATTCAAATAAAAGATATTTATTGTTGGTCGGATAGTACTATTGTTCTTTCTTGGTTACGATTGCCTCCTCATACATTGCAAACGTTTGAAGGGAATCGGGTATCCCAAATAGTAAATTGCGGATTAGAATTAAAATGGCGGCATGTACCATCACAAATGAACCCTGCTGACGTAGCAAGTCGGGGTTGTCGAGCCTCGGTTTTGCTCACGAGTACCATGTGGTGGACACCTCAGTGGCTTAAAGGGGATAAAATAACGTGGCCAGTAGAGAAGCTTAGACAGGAAAAAGATTTACCGGGAATGCGAAAATCTTCGGTAAATGTTCATATGGGAATTATAGAGGTAGATCCGGATCCCATATTTAATAAGTACAGCTCACTTATGATGTTGCAGTCGGTTATAGCTTATTGTTTTAGATTTATTCACAATACTAGGAATTTATCTAGTAAAGTTTCAGGGGTTCTAACGGTAAGGGATCGCAAATTGGCTTTGGAACGTCTGGTTAAATTAGTTCAGCAAACGGACTTTGCTGACGACATAGATTGTTTGAAAAGAAATAAACAGTGTTCAACACGGTTAAGGCGATTGCTTCCATTTTTAGATAACTCGGGTTTACTGCGTGTAGGAGGTCGTTTAGACCGTTCAAACCTTTCGTTTCAAACAAAGCATCCACTCGTTCTGCCCAAGGATCACCCTCTAACTAGATTAATTATCGACCATACACACAAGGTTCATTGTCATATTGGAGCGACAGGCCTACAAGCTATTTTACAAAAGGATTTCTGGATCCTATCGGCTCGGCAAGCCATTCGAAGTCGTATTTTTAAATGTATTTCGTGTTTTCGGTCTAAGGCAACGCCAGTGGAACCAATTATGTCTGCCTTGCCAAGTGACAGGGTAAATGCAACTGGTGTATTTCATACGGTTCAAACGGATTTTGCAGGTCCATTTTCAATTAGAGCATCACGTCTTAGAAATGCTAAGGTATTAAAGGCATATTTATGTGTATTTGTTTGCTCTGCAACGAAAGCAGTGCATTTAGAGGTTGTTGGTGATTTAACGGTAGAGGCATTTACAGCCGCTCTGATGAGATTCACAGCACGGCGTGGACTTCCGAGCGTGATACGTTCTGATAACGGTACTAATTATGTAGGGACAAACAAACACCTTCATGAGGTTAATAAATATCTATTAAATAGAGAAGTTGCGGATAGTCTCATGAATGTCGCAGCCAAAAGCGGTATAACTTGGCTGTTCAACATTCCTGGGGCGCCTCATTTTGGGGGTTTGTTTGAAGCGGCGGTTAAATCTGCTAAAACATTAATCAAACGGATGATCGGGGAGCAGATTTTAACCTACGAAGAACTGACCACAGTGTTTACAAGAGTTGAAGCGGTTCTTAACTCTCGACCACTGTGTCCTTTATCAAATGATCCTAGTGATCTTGAAGTGCTGACACCAGCACATTTTTTGGTTGGCAAGCCTTTACTGTCTGTACCAGAGTATAATTTGGAGGACGTAACTAATACACGTTTAGGTCGTTTTAAGTTAGTTCAGGCTATAGCTCAAAGGTTTTGGAGGCAGTGGAGTGACCGGTACCTACACTGTCTACAAAATAGGAATAAATGGACAACACCGAAGGATCCGCCAAAGGTGGGGGATCTTGTGTTGATTAAAGAAGAAAATATTTCTGCTCTTAAGTGGAGACGCGGACGGGTTATAGATTTATTACCTGGAAAAGATGGGGTTGTCAGAGCTGTCAGACTTAAAACTCTCTCAGGGAATTTTATGAGGCCAGTTGTAAAAATAGCAAGACTGCCTCTGGACTAAATCCAGGAATAACGTTTCATTTTAGTTGATTTTTTTTTATTTTGCGGCGCGGTATATCATTATGCGGCAATTCAAACAGAAGTTTTGTTGTTTTGTTTTCCTTTTGATAAAGGCTTTAGCCTTTCTCGGGCGGGGGTATGTTTAATATTTACACACCTTACATTTTAATACAAAATATTATTTTATATATTTATTACAAACCTTTTTAATATGGGGAAAAGAGGTTTATACTAACGCGGAATACGAATATTTGAAAAAAGAGAAATGAAAGTAGTTGACAAGTTGGCGTCAATTTATTATCGCAATAAGAACCAAGAAGAAAGGAGCAGAAAAACTATAAAATATCAGCGGCTCTGAATCATATTAAAGAATTTATATATACACATCCAGGAGATGTAATTATTGGACTGCTAACCTTTCCACGGGTTTAAGGGTGAGCTTAGTTAATATATATATATATTATATTTTATTTTTAAGACTTTTATTCACAGGAACGAGACGCCAGGGCTGAATTCCAAATCGCGGAGTAATATTTAACACTGTCAGTTTGAAGTTGTATATTAACGAAATCTGACACGTTTAAACCTCAACTCTACGTACACGACTTAAATATAAGTCTATAGTGTTTTGAGATTTAAACATACGTATCAAAATTCCCAGAAATAACATTCCGTCACTACAAAGGCTTAACACCCACGTCTTACGACCTAAATCCTTTTTAAAGAGACCTCAATGTGCCTGTGTATGATGAAAAAGTTACGATTTCTCGGGTCAGAGATATAAATGCGTTTATTGAATACTTGGCCTTTAAACCCTAGCGAATAACGATTCGGTCTGCGGCCGAATCTGATTTCCTTTGAGAAAAACCTTTTGTTCGTTTAGTTTAGTATGACTTAAAGAAATAATTAATTCCTCAATTCTTTGAAGGAATTTTATATCTGCGTATTGGTTGTCTGATTATTTTAGTCTGGTTAGATTTGGAATTTATTGTTTAACCAAAGTTTGTTAGTTGTCTAAACAATTTCTGACTGGTTTGGCACGTGCTCAAAATGGCGTGCGACCATAGAAACAAATAGCCACTGTCTACACCAATAATCCGAGTGTTATTGCCGAACGGCACTGATTTTCCACTTTTAGAAAGCTTTTATTTTTATTTTTAGCATGTAGTATGCTTATAAATTAGGTAAAAAAATATATTTTGTTAGCATTTTTTTGTACGGATATGCATTAAAATCACAATTTCGAACCTCACCGGCTAAATGTTTTTTACATAACACATAACATAACACAAGCTCACGCCTGTATCCCCGAAGGGGTAGGCAGTGGCACACTAGCCAACTAGTACACCCACATTTCGCCGAGCTTAGTTCCGTCCCAGATGTGTTCATTTAATAATAGAAAATAGGTATTTTTATGTCATAGTATTCAGGTTGCCTCGTAAGTCTTATACAGCATTATGATTAGAGCTCAGATAATTATTCTTTCTTTACCTGCTCTTTTTTCTTTCTACCTGCTCTTATCCCACCTTAATGTGGGGTCGACGCAACACAGTTTTTCATGCATGTTGCAGAAAGGATTTGGTTAAGTTTTTACGACCGGCTGTCTGCCTGACGTCAACCCCCTCTAGGGGGTAACCACCACCTTAATGTGGGGTCGGCGTCACACACTTTTGAGGAAGGATTTGGCTTAATTTTATTCGGGCACGGTAGAGTGACTACACTGCACCTGATGCTAAGCGTAGTGCAGTCAAAAAAAATGGCGACCACCGACAATCGGGTTTATCAGTGGTCGTCAGAATCATGCCGGCCTAATTTAATCACCAATAAGCTTAAGCACACAGAAACATAAATATGAATCGATCTCATAACATTAAATTTATGAGCACTATTAATGAATTAATAATGTTTAACCAAATATTCACAATCGATTCACAAGGAAGCACTTTAAATGATAATGCGACCTACTTGAACACCATGGCTTATGTCACATATTATGTGTATTTATATACGGAATTTCATATTTATGATTTATTAAAACTAATCTGCCCATATTGTGAATATACTCCATCTGTATATTATATATATATTATTCCGATGGGGCAGAAAAGTTCTCGAGTGGAGACCACGTACCGGCAAGCGTAGCGTAGGACGTCCACCTACAAGGTGGACCGACGACCTAATAAAGGTCGCAGGAAGTCGCTGGATGCAGGCCGCTTCCAACAGGTCGATCTGGAAATATTTGGGGGAGGCCTATGTCCAGCAGTGGACGTCCTATGGCTGATGATGATAATGATGATATATTAATTACCTAGATGCACAGTTGACGCTCAGAAAATGGAACAGCAAAGGAGTGCTTAAGCACTCGTTTTGCATACAGTCCGACGCCGATGGAATTCTAAATTTCAAAATTCAAATTTAAGAACGCTTGCTCATTTCGTTTAAAAAGATACTTTATTACACGTGCATAGGGTTATATTTGTGTTGATTTAATTGGACCTTGTGATCTTTTTCTTTGTTTTATTCCTGAGACCACTTTTTAGGAGGATATTTGCAAAGAACTGTGCATCTAGGGTATATTATATTTATGATATACTCGGAAAATATCGTAATTTTCCTCGAGTAAAGGTCGGTTATAAAATATGAGTAAAATAGTATGGAGATATAATGCCGGGTTTATACGGTCTTCCGATAGCTAAGAGTCCAACTATACGTCTTAGAACCTCCATGGCGCAGCGGGCGAGTAGAGGCAGCGGGTTCGATTCCCGTACTAAGTCAAATGGTTTTTGTGACTCCATAAATTCGGTTTAGGTCTTGTGTGTTGTGTTGTGAGATCGAAAGTCTCTCGTGTTGAAAGTGTCTCATCAACACCCTTCTGGGGGATCCAGTTCTCCTCCCCTGACCTGGAAATCGAATTCTTAACCTCCCGGTTCACAACCCATATACGCCGCTACTAGAGCAAAGAAGCGACAAACTTGCCAACTCACAACTCTTACCCATATATCTTAAATTTTAGGTTATTTAAAGGTTTTTATAGTATTCATCTACTGACACCGTAATAAGCCTCAAAAAGTCAAGGTGTCAAGTTCAACTCAAGGATTCAAGTCCCAGGCCGGGGTATAACTCTGTGTCTAATATCGTGATAAGACTGCCTCCGTGGCGTGGTGGTATCTCGGTACGACTACGGTTCTGAGGTCTCGGGTTCGATCCCCGGGTCGGGCAAAGTGATATTGGATTTTTCTATATCAGCCCGGATATGGAATTTGTGCCCGATATGGCGATAGGCTCGCCCCCTATCACATCTGGGACCGAACTAAGCTCGGCGAAATGTGGGTGTTCTAGTTCGCTAGTACGCCTCTGCCTACCCCTTCGGGGATACATGCGTGAGCTTATGTTATGTTATGTTAATATCGTGATATGGCAACTCCCATCATGAGATTGAAATAAGACTGACTAATACTATGGCTGAGATCTATATAGCGAACTTCGACTAATTCTGAGTCAAAGAAACGAACTCAGTGAGGTTTTGGAATTCTTAAATCGAATTTCGACTTAGTCCGAGCAATTTTTTTATAAGAAAAACAGACTGACAGACTAAGCAAATATTTTCAAAAAAAAAATGACTGAAATGACGATTTATCGCATCTCTGCTTACATCATTTGAGATACAGAAGTGAGCTTATGTTTCATGATGTCATCTGAGGTAAACGCTTTTCTGATATTTCACAATCTAATATTCCATAAGTCCTTTCCATTATCCCCATAATACAGAATAATAGCATTATCACTCAGACACAATATACTTGGTACCCTTCATTCGATTTATATGATAATCTAGAGGAATAGAAGGGTTTCGTGTCGTGAATAATATCACAATTTCGTTATATCTCACTTTATTATTTCCTTATAGCTATAATAACGGAGATCGGTTGTGTTCTCGAAATGAACTCGATAGTACTCTTCATTCGAAACAATGGTAGGGGTTGAGTATATTTCACGTTACTTTGAGGGTTCCGTAATGGTAAAAAGAAACCCTTCTTATATTTTATGGTTACGCAAATATTGAAATAAACTGTTATTAGGAGTTTTATCGTGATTTGTTTTTATTTTGATGACCTTCGCACTATTTTTTTAATAGTATACTCTTGGTGTAATCGCTTCCTTGATCTAGTGGCAGCATATATGGGCTGTGGAGCGGGAGGTCCTGGGTTCGATTTCCAAGTCAGGCAAAGCGAGCTTTCTAATTTTATACATATTTGCCCGGAACTAGTCCCTCCAGAGGGCGTTGACGTGAGGTAGGCAGCCGGTCCTAAAAACTATGCCGAGACTTTTCTGTAAATTGCGTGAAAAAATGTGTTGCGCCGATCCCACATTGTGGGATAAGGACAGGGCTCGGCGAAATGTGGGTATTCTAGTTCGCTAGTGCGCCTTTGCCTACCCCTTCGAGGATACAGGCGTGAGCTTATGTATGTATGTAAATCATAGGGTCTTATGTTAGGCCCAGGTTTGTGTAAATCTTGAACGTCTGATTGTGTTCATTCCAATACAATTTTTGATAAATATTGGACTGAAAATGAAAATGAAAAATGAAAAATAACTTATTTCAGCAAAAATACAAAAGATGGTAAAACAAATTAAAATAATACAATTAGAACTGCATATTTTGCTGGCAACCGTATCATGACAATGATTTCCATTAATTTCCTCACTAGGCAAGCCTGTCTCGAGGAAATTTATATATGAACATATATATATAAATATTCCGGATTTACAAAGGTCAGTAGTTTATAAATATTATTACCGCTATATTTAATACAACAACAAAGTAATTAGGAAATCTTATAGTCTAAATGTGACTAGTTTTAAACTTTCTGTCTCGACCTAAATATATTGTTCTTTTGTCTTCTGGTAATAAATGGATGAGGTCAGACAAAAACTAAGCGATGCACCATTCCTTATTAGTTGTAGTCTACTTTTACATTGCACTAATGCTTTTGTGAGTAAAAGGAAACTTGTATTATTTATATGGTTTATGGTATTTATATGGTTGCCTGGAAGACATCGCTTTTAGCGATAAGGCCGCCACTTGTGTAGTACATCATCTTGAATAGTCTACTTATCATAATTTCCTCCTCTACTAGTCTTCTCATAGGAGAGAAGGCACGTGTCGAGCAGTGGAATAAGAATATTACAGGGTTAATAATTATTATTGTTTTTACTTAATCTGCACTACTCAGCTAACATTAGCAAGAAAAAATATTTATATTAAGTTGAGGGATCAGCCAGATACCACGCAAATAAGAAAATAATTTCCAATTAAGATATGTGCAATAAAAGTCACATCGACCTATGACCCACAGACGATACGTTTCGCGTCGGTGTGACAGCGGCCGCCAACGAACCAAGCGCGGTAGCTTAATTGCTTTTTAATGACGACATAATTAATTTGACGGAGACAACTTTCTACCCGTTTTTGCTGTTTAAGGCTCACGGCAATTAGTGGAGTTTAATTCTGCATATATATTTTTTCCAGACTACATTTTTCTTAAGTGGTTTTACTTTATTACTTTGTGAACGATATTCGGATTGGTTGGTTTGAATTAATTACCTTGCACATATTTAACAGCTCTTGTGACATAGTGAGCGAGTAGTCGACTGTGAAGCGAGTGGCTGCGGGTTCGATTTCTGAATTGAGAATTTTTGTATGAACTACAGATATTCGTTTTGGGTCTGGGTGTTGTGAGACCGAAAGTCTCTCGTAGTTTTTGATACTCACGACACAAGACTCGTATCTTAGAAACAAGAACGATGCGTGTATTTATTTACATCATATCTCAAAAAGCAGTTCAGTTCACTGTTAAAAAGCTCTTCGTAATTCGTAACTCAAGGGCGTGGCACTTATCATCGGCCGATCGACCTACTTGTCTCTCATTCAGGCGTATATGTGGGTCATCTGATGGTAAGCGATCTCCATTCACTATAAACCGATGAACGACGCGACGAGCGTTGTTGACATTTATGAAATCAAAGCAGTCTATCACTTGACTAAATCCGTCGTCTGCTTCTTTTAAGGGACAGCTAATGTCTCAATTTAGCGTTATCACAGTAAATAATTATCTTAATTATCTTTGTACAAAATAGTAGAATACTTAAATAGTAATTAATATGTACAATTTTCATAAATCAATCACCAAGTATAAAAAAACATCGGGAATGTTAATCCTAATTCAAAACCAGTTCATATGTTAACTGTAATAATATAATTATTACTATTGGACTTCTAAATTCACAAGGTAAATATAATAACTTTGATAAATATAGGTAAATATAAATTTTAGTAAAACCTCTAGATAATTTTTTTTAAAGAAGTGGGGGCAAACGAGCAAGTGGGTCACCTGATGTTAAGTGATCACTACCGTCCATAAACATTCACAATACCGAGAGAATCATGGATGCGTTGATGGCCTTTGAGGTAGATATAGGTTCTTTTCCATTCCTGCCATATGCTAATCCCATATAACCCATTCTATTCCTTACACTCTATTCCTACCTCCCTTTGTCACCCTATCTTAGCCATCCCATCGTTATTATATCCATACTTGCCTGCCTGTCTTCAAATTTATAGCGAGATAATGTAAATTATATTATTCTTAAATTAAAATTTGCTTCTCTTACCTTGTCATAAGTGCTTTTTTACATGCCTACGTGATCAATAAAGATTTTTATTTTATTTTCTTGAAGGTCCCTAACTCGTAACGTCTGGAAACACAATGTATAATAAATAACATATATAATTGTCTACATAATAAATAAAATAAGTACACATAAGAAAAAATACTAACAAGTTTGCTGCTGCCTAGACGAGTACCTACACGCATAAAACTCCCATTAATCTACCAGATAATGTTATTGACTACGAGAATTCTAATTCGCTGTATAGATGCACCACTACAGTAAAGATTTAATCGTGTGTTTTATTGCGCTAACTTTGTTCGGTGATAATGAAAATTACCTTTATATGGATGTTTTATTTGACTCATTAAACAGCCCAGTTAGTTTCAATTTTGATTTACATATATAACAACACACATAACTGATTAACAACATTTTTATTTGATTTGATTTTGAAAACAAACACACCTCTGACTTTTCTATGTTAAGTGTCTTTTCTTTGTGAATTATCGCTTGCTACAACGGTGAAGGAAAACATCGTGTGGAAACCTGCATACCCGATAATTTCTCCATAAGAATTTCGAAGGTATGTGAAGTCTACCAATCCGCATTAGGCCAACGTGGTAGACTAAGGCCTAATCCCTCTCATTAGTAGAGGAGGCCCGTGCCCAGCAGTGGGACAGTAATATTACAGGGTTGATATTATTATTATAGTTGATTTTAATAAGTATTTTATTTCGCTTAAGTAAGTACCTAATATGTATGTCGCCTCCTTGGTATAGTGATAGAGTAACTGTGCTTCGAACCGAATGGTACTGGGTTAAAATTCTAGGTCATGCAAAGCGGTTCATCTTACACAATTTACCCGGGCCTGGATCCTTGACGTCAGGTAGTTAGTTGTGAAAACTAAAGACTTTTTTAGACTCTAGAGACTAAAGATTTTTTGCAACATTCGTGAAAATTTATTAGACCAGCCCTACAATGGAATAGTATAAGGACATCTGCAAGAAAATACCCCTAATTTGTGAGTACCTACAGAACTATAATCGTGGAGCGTGTAAATTTATAGTTAAGAGTTTTTAAATGAGTACACCCACGGTAATAAAATGTAATCAAGTCGGAGGTCCGAGCGCGAATAAGTTTCAACTACCGATTTCGAATCGAGCTCATAGCGCCCTTTTCATATTTCCATAAAAGTTAAAGTTTAGTTTGGTCATTCGATTCGAGGAAGCCAGTCTGGCAAGCTGGCAATTTCTAGTAATTCTAACAAATTGAATCCGCAAATAATTTAATTTACGTAGTCTCGGCTGAAACTCATTTCTGCTTATCAACTTAAATATAAGCAAGTAAAATGTTTATTTTTAATAAACACGCACAATATTTAATAACCCGGTCATAAATTTAATAGTTACACTGCCGGACCAAGGAAGTGACCTGACTCGAAACAGGAAATAACCATTATAGGAAACACGTTTATTGTATCTTTTCCAACTTCCAATATCATTACAAATTAAAACCAAGAAAAAGAGATAGGAAATTCTTTACTTAATTAATCCGTATAGCTAACCTAAGATAGCAATAGAAATGTTTAATACAACTTGCTCTTTATAAGAAGTCCGAGCAATTACATACTTAAACATGTTCTCTGTTGATTAGACAAATAGTTTTTTAAGTATCGCTAATAGGGATTAACTGCACCGCGTAATTTATGGCTGATACTTATGCACCGATGGATTGAAAGTGGGCGGAAGTAATATACGTCTGCATTGACTCGTCTTAGTTTCTTTATAAAAAAAGTTATGGACCCACTTTAAAATTTATCCGGTCGTTAAATGCCGCCTATGAACACTCAGAATACCTAAAGAATCATTGCATTGCCTCTAAATAAATCTTTAGAGGCAAAGTCATCTCTAAATAAGTCTTTAAGATTCCTAGGTCGCCTATCCTAGGTTGGTCTGGAAATACCGTAGGAAAAGTTTTTTCACTTATCGAACTAAACTTACATTAAAAACTTTGAGAAGACCGAAAGCAGTTATAACAACTTCTGTTCAAATAAGAAACATTGTTATTTGTTAGCGACTTCTTTGATCGTGCCGCGTCCTTTCGGGTCTGAATTTGTAAGTTGATTTTTGTATAAGCGACTTCTGGTCCCCGAACCTTTTTTAATGGAAAAGGGATTTTTCTCTTTCATCTCACAGCTTACATAACTAATCTAAAATTCAGACAGGATGAACATCAAAGCTGTTTTGAATTTCATAGTTTTCTTGGAACATTATTGAGCGAGACAATATCTGGTAAGGTGATTTGGATATATTTCTGCAATATTTACTTAATAATGATGCAATGTAATGTAAGGAATAAGATTACGTGTTGGCTGAATAACTGTGTGGGTTTTATAATTTGAATTTATTAGAGTATCTTTATGAGACAGAGCCCTAATTAGTCAGACCAGCGGAAACAAAACTGTTCCTCCAAATTTGTGGAGTGGGTACAGATCAAGTAGAAAATCCTTACGAAGAGCTAGATGACAAAAGGTGAAGCATTGATCTTAGAAAGAGAGAGAGCAACAGAGAGACAGCACTCCAATTCCGAATTAGTTTCGACACTTCGTGAAAACGATAAAAGTTTTCGTTATCTTCATACATTTGAGTAGCAGTGACTCTTGAACTTCAATCAACTAAAATAAATTCACCATGAAATATAATCGTTTTTGCAAAACCTATTCGTATCACACTATCGTATTATAAATTGGGTATCACACGGCCGCGCCGCAGAATCAATGTTGCGATTTCCATTGCCGATGGTAGGCCGATATGTCTCCACTTAATAAGGCAACGGCCACTCACGTGAGCATGGGAAGTAGCACGCGCTATATGGGGCACGGACGCGGCACGAGCGTTGGTTTATCATAAAACATTTGAGTTTTTCAACCACACAAACCAAAATATTTTTTTAACAAAACTAAATGCCCAAAGCCTATGGGCCTTACTTATAAACGATTTTAGCTGAGCAAATGGTTAAGAATAGTCTGTCCCTTTTCTTTTCAAACAATGTGACGTAAGGAAAAAATTGACTGAGTATTCTTAATTATTTGCTCAGTTAAAATGTTTTTAAAAGTAAGGCTCTATATGTATGGTAGTATATTTCCGAATCAAATGCGAGAAATTATACAATCTGAAGGTAATATTTTGAGAATACATAAAAACATAAACACACATAAGCTCACGCCTGTATCCCTGAAGGAGTAAGCAGAGACGCACTAGCGAACTAGAACACCCACATTTCGCCGGGCTTAGTTCCGTCCCGGATGTGATAGGGGGCGCACCTATCGCCACATCGGGCACAAATTCCAGACGCCGGATTGATGGAAAAATGCAATATCACTGCCTGACCTGGGGATCGAACCGAGTCCCATCAGGCGAACTTATCGCCATACGGGGCTAAATTCCAATCCAAAACATTGTGTGATTCAAAAACCCTCATACAGTTTTATCAATGCTCGGGTGAAGGCCTTACGACCCAACATCACCCGAGACTATGAATCTTTAGCTAACATCGGAGTTAATGAATCGGCAGGAACGCATTAGGATATTGATGAGGGTGCTTCTGCGGGAAGGGATGATCAAGGACGTGGCGGTCCATCCGACATTGGACTAACAGTTTAAATCAGTTTATTACTTTGTTACTATTGTTTTTTGCTCTCTATTTGTGAATCATCATCATCATTATCATAATCATCAGCCATAGGACATCCACTGCTAAACATAGGCCTCCCCCAAAGATTTCCAGATCGACCTTTATTAATTATGAATACTTAGTTTGTTTCTATTTCAAACGAGTAGATTAGATCACCTGACGGTAATTGATCTCCACCATAGACACGACAGCAAAATAATAATTGATGCGTTGCCATCCTTAAAGAAAGCGAATTCGAAATACTAGTAACATAGTGAAGCTACCAAAATCAGTAATCATGAGCTCATTTATATATTTTGAAAAACTCCTAGCTATGTTTCACAAATTGTAAATCGTTAATTAACCGAAATAAGCTTGGCGACATGTGGATGTTCTAGATCTTTAGTTTGCTTCTGCCTACCTTCTGGGACTCAGACGTGAGCTTATATCTGCGTAGTAATGTCTAAAGCCCTTAAAGTAGTGTACCTACGAGTATGTGAAGGTTATGACTTCTAAGTGTGTTCTGTAGTTATGCTAAAAGCTTTCTGTCTGAGAATTTGTACAATTACTCACGTACTTAGTTCAAGGTTGAATGTTATCTTAATGTTCCAAATAATTAGGGACAGTTCTAAATTCTTGTAATGATTGCGATGGATAAGTTATATGTTCGTCCTTTTTAAATTGCTTCTAAATAAACATCTCGGAGGTATAAACGTCGTTATGTTCATAAGAACATTCAATTCTTTGAAGCCAAATTACATATTCGTTTAGTGTAGCAGTATTTAATGGTAGTGGATTCAAATACGATTTTGATTTGTTAGTCGCAAGTTTTATTTTGAAAAATTATATTGGTTACATTTGGTTACAACGCTTCCTGATGGATCACGTCCTGACGCCTCCTTCGACCTGGGATTTGGACCCAGGACCAATGACCAGGAATAAATTTGTTAGACAGTCGCAAGTTTCATTTTGAAAAATTATAATGGTTGTATGGTTGCAACGGCTCCTGATAGATCAAGTTCTCACCCCCCTCTCCTCTTGTCCGACCTGGGATTTGGACCCAGGACCAAAACAATTTCACAATTATGAGTTCCTTAATGAAAATGCTTATTCATTGAAACATTAAGTTTGTGAGAGCGTAAAATCGGATATTGATCTGGGTAGCTTCGTGATAACCTTGAACTAATAATAGCGCACGCAATTCTACTACCATTGAGTAACTTACTATATATCTGAAAATAGATTCATTTTGTCTTAGAATTAATTAATTATTTTGTCTATTTTTAAAGTTGGAGTCACTTCAATTCTTTTAGAAAATTAAGTTGTTTCAGCATTTGAAATTAACATTTGCACTTCGTTTGCATTTATTTTGTTTCTATACAATAATTTTGTATCAAATGTACATTTCGTTAAACCAAGTGATTTACCATTTCATATTTCATTTAACACTTTCAAAATATCCATCTGTTTAATAATTTATTCATACGACTTTCGTGGATTTACGATTTCGCGTGATTGCGGCCACAAGGGGATCAGAGAGTTTTGTTACGCTTGTATTTATTTATTTGAAATGGAAAGTGGTACAGTTTTTATTTTTGATATTAAAATTGGAACACTATTAAGAACTGTTAAAATCTTTAACTAGATGTAATTTATACATTTTGTTAGTTCAAAGGTTAGAGGCTAAGGTATTACAAAAGTTACACGTAAAATTGTGAAGTTCAAAAATCGTTGCATTTATGTTAATTTTGCCTTATATTGATTGAAGAAACTGGCCGTAGGTAAAATAGTAAATTCCTTATCCTTTACTTATAATACAAATTGGTTATTGATTGACTCGTATTTTTATCAGTTCCGAATATCACATGACACTTAAGCACTTTATTGAAGGATTAAATCAACGATCACGTCCCGTATTTCTTTTTGTTCTCAAACATTTTTCTTCCACAATGACTTTACTGCAAGCAATATCTCACCACGATTGCACAGAAGGGACCAATGTAACCCTTCTTGTGGTTATCAATCGTTGCCTGCCCTTTGGGGATGTTTCTCTTGACACAATTTCCCTTTACCCTATCTTCTTCCTTTACGTTTACATTGTATAAGCTCGGAAATGCATATTTTATCTTTATATTTTTTGAGAGTTTTATGTTTGGCGAGCATATGAAAGTATTGTTCAGTATTATTATTAATGTGTTCAAGTTTTATGGGTGTTTATTTAATCTCATGAGTTTTGTATTTGGCAAAATGTATTTTTTACAGGCCTCCGTTTCCTCTGCTTATGAATAGTTAGGCTTTTTTCACCACACTGGACTAATGAGATTTGGTAGATCGAAGTTCTTGCGTACGCAGATTTCCTCATGACGTTTACCGTTGCCGTGAAATTAATCTTAAATCCATAGTAAACACACACGTTGTCAGACTTCCATAATTCTCAAGCTGCTTCTGAACCTAGAAGTTTATCCACAGTCGTTTGTCGCTTACTCTACAATCCCCGCTTTATCGAGCCTGCAGTAAAACGTAATTCAAATCAAATATTCGTGCCAAATCCGATACCCCCTGGTGGCCGAGGATTAGATCGTCATGTTTTTGCTGATAGGATTTTCACCGGCTCTCGTTTCATAACCCTTTTCAAACGTAACAACAACAAGGGTCGCTAATCTTTCGGATCGTATAGGTTTTGATTTTGCAATCCCTCAATATGAAAATAAATATTATTATATTTGCTTTGGATAACGGGCTGGCTTTTATTTCGATTGCCAAAACAATACTGATTGATTGCTAATTCAGTCTATTATTACAATCTATTATATTATTCGTAGAACTGATGGAGACCACGTACCGTCAAGCGCAGCGTAGGACGTTCACCTACAAGGTGGACCGACGACCTGATAAAGGTTGCAGGAAGTCGCTGGATGCAGGCCGCTTCCAACGGGTCGATCTGGAAATCTTTGGGGGAGGCCTATGTTCAGCAGTGGACGTCCTATGGCTGATGATGATAATGATGATTACAATTTTATTGCCAACATTCCTTTAGGATGCCGTGGAAAGCAGAAGTTCATATCAAAGAAAATTCTATATGGACTGACCAAAGAATTCTATGTATACTACTAGACTGGCTGTTCGGTACAAAAAATGTGCGCACTAAGTTTCCGTCAATTGACGGCAACTCACTATAGAAATCTGTTCTTTTCCTTGGCCATGAAACGTCAAACACTCGCCGTCATGTGCTACAATTTTACTTCTAAACAGCTTGTCTTGTAATAACATAGAAGTCTTTGGGACTAACATTCATGTGATATTTATTATCACTTATGAGCATGTCAGATTGACAATATGAGCTACTAATAAAAACCCAAGCAATAAATCAACCGTGACTTTACAGACGAGGCTGGTTAAACCATTAATTGCCTCGTTACCGCTATGGCTGCGGTAAAGCACCAGTCAATTGTCATCCCATCACCGAGCGAAAGTAACAGCTGTGAGGTATTGATACATTGCTGTCAGTCATTCTAGAAAGCGTGTGTCAGGTCTGCAAATTTACTTGTCAAAACATTATGACGAATTCGAGAGAGCTCCGGGCCACAGATTAAGTAACAGTCGCAGATGTCAATGTCAGCTTGACAGGTGATGTGGAGAGTGTAGTTCTTTAAAACTGCATTAATATATTCACTTTCTACTCTTTATTTGAGGTGCGCTTAATTTTTAATTGAATTAGACAAGTGTGTGGTCTACCTGATGATAAGTGACCTTCACATAATATAGCCATCGGTAAATCCAACGACAAGCTGTCACTTCACGTCGGTTTTTTTTGAGACATAGTCGTTTGAGAAGACAATTTCATGCTGTAAGTAAAATACATCGTGGCTTTACGACCTACAAAAGATACTTCCCTTTTGTACCTGCTCATAAACAGTAGCTGGTTAGTCTGATTTCTTGTAACTCATCATTATTAAACTGGGTAGACCTATGTCCAGCAGTGGACGAGTGTAGGCCGATGATGATCATTTAAAACTGCAAAATATTAAGGAAAAAGGATTTTGTGAACTTGAATGCATGACAGTTCGGCAGACTAGTCAATTAAAATCAAATCAAAATATTTATTGAACCAATAAAATTTTCAAACATCTTTTAGATTCCGTCAAATTTTAACTCTATCGCCTGTTAGGAAGGCTGTTTCGCCAGACAAGAACGGGCAAGAAACTCTGACGTTGTTCTTGTTAACCCCAATTTACAGTCAGTTACTAATATAGTATACCACCAGATACAGAAAGACCTTAAATACGAGCAGCTAAACTATGATATCAATAGCTATTATTGGATATAGGACAAAGTACCTAACATATAAGATTCACTGAGAGACCCCCATAGCCACGACAATAAATAATTGACCAAAAATATGTATCACTGTTTAATCATGCATAAGCTTTAATCCATCGACTGACTGACAGACTGCCTCGGTGGCGTGGTGGTATTTCGGTACGACTACGGTTCTGAGGTCTCGGGTTCGATCCCCGGGTCGGGCAAAGTGATATTGGATTTTTCCATATCAGCCCGGAGTCTGGAATTTGTGCCCGATATGGCGATAGGCTCGCCCCCTATCACATCTGGGACGGAACTAAGCTCGGCGAAATGTGGGTGTTCTAGTTCGCTAGTGCTCCTCTGCCTACCCCTTCGGGGATACAGGCGTGAGCTTATGTATATGTGTGTGTTTAATCCATCTATCAAATCAGTAATACACATCGTTTACAATTTCAACGGCAGTACATTGAGTTGTATAATCCATCCATTTGTCAGCACGGTGATCACTCCAAGGCTTCCGTCACTTCTGCTTACATCAAACAAGCCGCAAACGATCACCAATCTACACTTGAACTCCATCAATACCTGTCACATCTGTGCCTTACTCATTGTGTCTTCAGAAAGCTTGTAAAGTACAGCTGACCCAGTGGTAATGTAGGGTGCTGGCCATTATGATAATGACTGATGTGCTGTCTGTACTCGGCGGAGTGTTTGACGCGAACAACATTATTCCTGATGTGAATTCTTGCGAACATGTGTGTTGTGTTGGGGAAAGTTAGCATGTTTTTAGGAATTTGCTGAGTGTAAATAAATAAATAACACCCAATAGTCACATACATATCAGGAACTAAGAGAGACTTTCGGTCTCACAACATCCAGGCCTGAATATCTGTGGGCCACACAAACATTTGTCTCGGTGCGGGGATCGAACCCGCGGCCTCTAGCTTCACAGCCGACTACTCGTCTGTTGCACCACGGAGGCTGTCGTGTGTGTATGACGCCTTATTTAAGTGGCAGCGTACAACGTCCAGTAGGTAGCTATTTGGAAAAGCTAAGTCAAAACCTTTCTGCAACATATTTGAAAAAGTGTTTAGAGCCCCGCGATCGTTAGTTACGAGAACTCCTTATTCGGTCCTTTTAGAGGATCGCCTATTTGGTCTTCAAATCATAAATAAAGCTTGCATTGGAGTGGGATAAGGGCAGGTAGAAGAAATAAAATTACTAGAAAAGATTTGGTCCTTGGAAGTGTAAAGAAGTAGCAAAGAAAAGTTGTCACCTCCTTGGTCTAGTGACAGCACATTTTGGCTGTGGACCGGGAGGTCGCGGGTTCGATTCCCAGGTCAGAAAAAACGAATTTTCTAATTTAATTTGCCCGCGACTGGATCCCTCTGAGGGGGTTGCCGTCAGGCAGGCAGCCGGTCGTAAAAACTTAGCCAAATCCTTTCTGCAGCAAGAAAAGTGTGTTGCGCTGACCCCACATTAAGGTGGGGTAAGGGCAGAAAGAAAGAAGTGCAAAGAAGTACTTACTTATCAGGTGTATAGTCACTTAAAAAGGTTTATAGGAAGGGCTCTTTTTGGCAAAAACTAAATAACACAATTCAAAGGTTAATTATAAGGTTCTAAGGTTATATTATAATATGAGATGTATAAGGTATATATAGATAGATGTGTAAGGTATATCTTTTCGTTACGTAATTTAAAACAAAGTCGCTTTCCGCTGTCTGTCTGTCCCTATGTATGCTTAGATCTTTAAAACTACGCAACGGATTTTAATGCGGTTGTTATAATACTCGTATATAGAGTGATTAAAGAGGAAGGTTTATATGTATAATACATGCATAAATTAATTCCCTAAAAGGATGTAATGGGGGATGGGTGTTTGTCAAGACTCTCACACGGGCGTAGCGCGGACAAAAGCTAGTAACTTATATAACGTTATATAATGAAACTATATTAAAAGGTCCCATTTCGATTATGAAATACGGCTTCATAACAAAAGATATTCACTAGTATGAAATCAATATTTGCTATTTATGTTCCTTTCTGTAAGTAATGCACCAGAGATAATATTTTCCTCGTTGCCTTTTCCATCCGGCTGAAAAGCGGCACGAACAAAAGGATTCAAAATATTAAGCGTTAGCTAACCTGAACAAAGGCTTTGCGAAGCTGAAACAGAATTTAATTTATTCTACATTAAGCCGGTAAATGTATATTTTACCGTCATAATTATGATTTCCTTTACTTCCTGTCGCCTCTCTTTATAATTGTTTCCTGTTAACTCTTTTGTCTAGTGGCATAAATGGACTGTGGACCGGTCTTGGGTTGGAATCTCAGGTTAAGCAGGGAGGTCCTTCAAACACGGTTTCCTGGGGACTGGATCTCCAGCTAGATGGAGATGATCGTAAAAATGTTATCGAATCCTTAACTTTCATAACAACTGTGTTGCATAGACTTCGCGTTAGCGTGGGATGAATGCAGGTTGCAAAAGAATTATAATTTCCTTCCAAACTATTTTTCACTGACAATTTTATCTAACCGAATCAAGCCTGTATCTCCGAGAGGGTAGGCAAAGGCGAACTAACAAGAACACTCACATTTCGCTGCGCTTATTTTCGTCCCAGATTTGGGATATAGATAAATAGATAAGGGGCGAGCCTATCGCCATATCGGGCACAAATTCCTAACTCGGTGCTGATACTAAATAGAAAATTCCAATATCAATTTGCCCTACCCGGGGATCGAACCTCAGGAAGATAATCGTATCGCGCACGCAATACAACTACGCCGAGGCAGACCACCGTCAATTTTACTATCAAATTCACCGTAACAACCGAATTAACCCTACTTTCATTCAACCCGTCCGGCGCAAATCAAAGGAACACAATACTTGGATAAATGACATTTAAATACATGTTCCAACGGTTTACAGCACTTAATGACACGGCGGGCGGACTGATTTTACATCTAGCCATCAATTTGCAACGCTTCCGATTTTCCAGTTTGTTTTCCAATGATCGAAAGTACAGTTTCACTTGATGTAATTACTGTTGTGTGCCCTGTATGACGAACTGAACTACTCTGTATGATGCATTTGTCTGAATGACTGAACTAACGAAGATATAGCTTGGCAAGCTTTTATGTGAGAAGGTGGTACTAAGTTTAGAGGTGACATATATATTACAAATAAGTAAAAATCAATGACGGAAAATAGTATTAACTTTTTAATTACTATTTGGGATTTTGACGGGACTTCTGACACGGTAGGCGTCGCTTCTTAAAATTATTTCCTATTATTGTCTGGAGTTGTGTTTGTTGTTTAATGTGATGCGATTTTATACACCAAAATTCAGCGAAGATGGACAGTATAATGTGGAAACTTTTTAACCGGTGATCTTTGTTGAGTTTGCTTGGTGCGTTAACTGGCTTTGTTCGGTTGATTAGCTAGGTGAAGGTCATCTGAGGGGCACTGCGTTGCAAGGACGCCATAATCCCAGCCTTGATCATCCACATCTGAGTCTCTTGATCATTGTGAAAACTTGATAATTGCTATACTTGGACATTGGCTAGATCGTCGCATATGCGTGGAAGACATTATTTATAAAAGAAGAAGATATTACGATTTTTTATTGGTTTACGGAGGCAGACCAGCAAGCAGTCCATCTGGTCCATGATGGTAAGTGTTACTGTTTAACAATGCCAGAGGCATAGCAAAAGTCTCTGCGTAATGTGGAAATAAAAATAATAAGGATAAGAAGGGTGCCTCGGTTGTATTTCGTCACGACTACCGTTCTGAGGTCTCGGGTTCGACCGCCGAGTCGGACAAAGTGTTATTGGGTGTTTTCAATTCAGTATCTGGAATTTATGCTCGATATGAAGATAGATTCACCCTCTATCACATCTGGGACGAAAATAAGCTCGGCGAAATGTAAGTGTTCTGTTCCTCTAGTCGACCCCTGCCTACCCCTTCGGGGATACAGACGTGATCTACGTATTTAATAATTTTTCATACAAAATAAAACGGCGCGGCGCTGTTACCAATTGCCACACAAACTTTGCTAAACTGTATGTCTGTCGTCAATTTACGGAGTCTGGTTGTCGTGACACGAACTCATTAAATTGAATTATGTTTGGAATTTATCGCGTGTTTCCGTACGTCTGTAGGGCAGAAACTTTCTTTGCATTGAGATCGCTTAGAAGCTTTAGGCTGTGCTACTGTCGCGTTTTGACTAGGTTATATACTTTCTTCTTACCTGCCCTTATCCCACCTTAATGTGGGGTCGGTGCAACACACTTTTTCAAGCATGTTGTTAGCAAGCAAGATTTGGCTTAGTTTTTACGATCGGTTGACTGCCTGACGTCAACCCTCTCTAAGGGATCCAGTCCCGGGAAAACTACATTAAATTAGAAAATTCGCTTTGCCATTCTATTCACGTCGATTAATACAGGTTGGTAATAATATGGATAATTATAAATAGCCAAGTCTATATAATAGCATTTGTCGTCATCATCATCATCCTCAGGATATCCACTGCTGGACATAGGCCTCCCCTTAAAAATACCAGTTTGACCAGATCGACAGATTGGATGGATTTGTTTGATACAGCTATTAAATTACTACTTATCATTATAAGTAGTCATTGGATTTGTTTGATACAGCTATTAAATTACTACTTATCATTATAAGTAGTCATTTAATGGCTGTATCAAACAAATCCAATCGTGATGCGATATTGCATCCACAAAAACAAGCTGGACTTGGAATCCAAAAACTTATGGCTTCCGTATCTACTACTAACCGTAACCGTACTAGATCATGAAGGCAATCCATAATTCCATATCTATAATAGTCGACGATCGAGTTTTTACGTCGATTGTGTTAACGAGGGTGTTCAACAGGTTTAGTAGTTTCTCTTGTATATTTTTTACATCTAGCGTATTAGAAATTAGTATAGATTGAAGCGTTAAAATATGTAATAGCTTGTCATTATTACTTCAATGTTTATTCTAACATATTCTAATTGAGTAATTCAAGCTTTGAGTTATTTAGGCATTGCGCGTTGGATTATTAAGCAGTTATTGCTAGTGTTTATTTTGTTACAACTATAAATTGATAACAAAATTGCTAAAAGGTCATTGCTTTAGTTTCATAAATGCATAATATGTTTAAAGAGAATTTCTTAATTCAGTGAATTCAGCAGTGACATCAGCAATATCCTTTATTTTTGCATCACATATAACTACTTCTAAAACTTCACTTAATTTTAGTCCAGTTTTAGAAACATTCCTAATCCTATGTCTTACATTGTTTCCGAAACTTCTATTTTTATTTTCTTATGTTTGTTTTTATTCTACTTATGTTTTACTTTTCTTATTTTATTTAATTGTCATTTATGAAATCTTTGTATCCGTCATAATTTGATTCTTCCCATAATTATCTTTGAGAGTAATATGTTCTCTATCACATATATTTTTTATTTCTTCAGTAATAGTCTTGACTAGTTCTTAAGCTTCACTTATTCCTACCACGGCATGAATGCGTTTTGTATTATTTATTATTTTAGTCTACAGGAAAGTTTAGCATAATCAATGCTAGGCAGGTCTAGATCGAGCGCCATATTAGAATGAATACAAATAAGTTGGATTAACTCTTTGAATGCATTAGCAAAGAATTGAATCACAAATGTGGGTTCAAGGTAGATATCCGATTACAAAATCATAAGTCCTTGTAGGTTAAGGTTGAGGAGATCCATTATGAATTGAAAGTGAAATAGCCGTAATATAATTCGTTTGTTTACGTAGGCGTAGTTGTGTTTCGGTACGACTACCACCGTCCTGAGGTCTGAGGTTCGTTCCAAGTGATTTTGGGATTTTCAAATTCAGCCCGGTATCTGGAATTTGTGCTCGACTTGGCGTTAGGCTCGTCTCCTATCACATCTGTCACAGAACTAAGCTCGGCAAAATTTGGATGTTCTAGATCGCTAGTGCGCATCTGCCTACCCATTCGGGGATTCAGGATTATGTTATACAGCCTTATGTTTAATGCAGATTACCCACAATTGATGAGTGGTTGGAGCTCACTCGAGAATGCCTGTATTAATTATTGATACTAATTTTTGAATGATAGAGGAATGAGCTCGGCACACTTTAGGCTTCGGTACCTTAAGTGTCAATAATACCTCTAGTCTTCAGAGGAGCTCATAAATTAAATTAAATTAATTTAATGTTATTTGAGGGAAAACATCGTAAGGAAACCTGCATACCCGAAAATTTCTCCACAAGACTTTCGAAAGCATGTGAAGTCTACCAATCCACATTAGGCCAGCGTGGTAGACTAAGGTCTAACCGCTCTCAACGGTAGAGAAGGCCGATACCCAGCAGTGAGACAGTAATATAACAGGGCTCATATTATTAATGTTATTTGGGAACCTAGTATATATAGTATACGGTGTCCTTCTTTCCCCTTTTATTTTCACCATTATTATCAGCAGCCCGAGCAGGAAAATTTCTGACAACCGAAATGTATTCGTGCTCGATGCGTGTCTATGAAATTTGTATGAAATATTAATCAAATGTCATCAGTGCGCAGCGAGTTTATATTTACATTAGTTTTTCGTGCTCGGGCTACTATAGCCTATAGTATCTATATGTATATATGTACTGTAGCCTACAGATCTAGTATACTTTACAGCTACATATGAAATACCAATAAAACAATTCTTCAAATGCTTGTCGCTTTATATCACTCATCAGACATATTGAATTCCCATCACAGTCGAACTCTCACGTATTCTAATATGTGATGAAATGCCATCTCCCAATAAGTGGCTGGCAGAGATTCAATAAAAATTCCACTCTTGTATTGTAGACGAATTTATGTCAGAGGCTGTAACTCTGTAGCACTAACACTTTCGAGTACGTATTCGAATTAGCTTATTAGTCTAGTGATGGCGTAGATAGTCTGGTAGTTCATGGGTTTAAAATGTAATTTAAGCAACCACTGTACTGCAGATTTTTTTTGTAATAATACCAGTTTGCTGTGAGTCAGGTATTCGGGTCTAGTATGGTGATAGGCTCGCCCTTCTTACATGAAGGGACGGAAATATATCCAGCAAAATGTGGGTGTACTAGTTTTGCCTCTCTCTACCCTTGATTTAGGGATGAGCTTATCTTTGCGTCTTCGAATCTATCCAGCTGCGTATACAAAGTATTTATATGTAATAAATCAAATAGCACCGGAGTTCGATCCGAATAATGATTCGAAAGTTATTCGTGCTACGGCCTCTGATAGCGAAGTGAAGGAAACGTTCCCTGCGGGCTGTCGACTCTCTCCCAATAAAAGTCTTATTGACAGATAGATCAGTTTACGAGCCAACGAATGGGTGGGCCACGAAGTTTATAGGGAGATAGTGTGATTTACGTTTCAGTTAATAGCATAAATAGCGTAGTTTATGCTTGATTGACAATATAATGTATTATGAAAAGCCTTTCATCTTGTACAGGAACGTGTACAATAAGAAATAATTGGTCATACGTATGTTAGAATATTTCAAAGTCTATTAACTTGGTTTGACTATTCTATTGCAGGCAGTAATGCTTGGCTGTGCCCCTTTTTTTTTGTTTTCGCAGGGAAAACGATTTGCGTAAGTGTATGGGCGGCGGTCCCGCTTACCATCAGGCGGATCGCTAGCTCGTTTGCCCACTTTGGCAAAAAAAAGTAATATTAATAAAACATCAAATATTAATATCTTAATACTACAAGTTTTTAGTATTCTTGTCATGATCTAAATGCTAAACATCGATTAATATAATATGTCATAGTACTCTGGCGAAGTACTGACAAGTATTGAGCCCCTTACTTATAAAAAATTTTAAGCACTGCTTATCTTTAACCATAGGTTGTCCCTTTCATTTTTAAACAATGTAACGCGAGGTAAAAATTAACGGGCTATTCTTAGTGAAAAGATAAGCGAATTTTTTTTTATAAGTAAGGCCCTGGATTGCCTTGATAACATGGCCGAAATAAGACGTAAGACGTTTCATAAGACGTAAAAGTTAGTAAAAAGAATACCAAATTGCAATGACTTGAGGACTTAGACTACTTCGAAAAACATGACAAGAATTAGATCAACAAAATATACTAGTAGAAGAAAATTAAAGAGTTATACGCCTAGGAATACATAGTGAATAGACTGCCTCGGTGACGTGGTGTTATTTCAGTACGACTACGGTTCTGAGGTCTCGGGTTCGATCCCTGGGTCTGGAATTTGTGCCCGATATGGCGATAGGTTCGCCCCCTATCACATCTGGGACGGAACTAAGCTCGGCGAAATGTGGGTGTTCTAGTTCGCTAGTGCGCCTCTGCCTACCCCTTCGGGGATACAGGCGTGAGCTTATGTCATATGTTATGTGAATACATAGTCCATAGCAGTATAACAAAAATCGCTACCGCTTATCAAAAGTTCCACGTCGCTAGTTGAATACCTCAACCTTTAATCCATGAATCTTGTTACAAAACAGGGAAATAGTTACAATAATGCGTTATACGCTCATAAAAATGCTATCTTTCACTTACGGGACAAAGTACATAACTTTCACTTTTAATCTTACGAAACTGTTTTGTTATCACTTTTTTTTTGTGTTGTCCTACAGCTGGCAGCCCGACCGAGTCAGCTTACTCAGCTACACCGGTCTATTGGGTGAACGCAGCTGCGTTACGAACCCAAGAAAAGGTTAGGTGACCATGCTGAGGGCAACCCACTAACGGGTTACGAACCTCGGCTCAGGACGGTCACTGAGAGATGTATTACAGACATCATCGATTAGGGGAGTTTGGACGTGTGTTTTCCTTAACTATCCATTTCTGACAATGTTTTGTTATCACGTGTACACTGGGATGTACTGGTTTGTTGACACAAGCCAGAACATGACTGACTATTGACACTTAATTCGAATTCAATTTCATTTAAATAAAAATAATAATATTTGCCCTGTAATATTACTGTCCCACTGCTGGGTACGGGCCTCCTCATAACTCCTCCTAAACAGAACTGGATAAACAAAAAATCCAACTCCGGTGAAATTGCTATCTTCTACATTACCTTACAGTCTACACATAGCGGTTGAATCGATTGACCAAATTAGATCAACGAAAGTAACTGAATTTCGTTGGAGGGTTGAGTACATAATCGAAAAAGGCTATACTAAAACCTAAACAACACTCGACAATCGTAACACGTTCGATGCAAAAGGGGTAGAAACTACCTGCAGTAAAGTTAGATTCAGGGAATGAATTTTATAGTATAGAAATTGTATTGTAGTATAACAATTAAAACTGCTCAACTATTCATTCTTAGACGCATGGTTGACATTGAAAAAATTAAACGAAAAATTTATATCGTAGGCACCTTCTGTACTTTTAAAATTAATGTAAAAAGTTCACTTTTATCATAAGCGACACTTTTCATAATATTCTGTGCTGACTTTAGTTATCATTATTTAAGATTGTTCAATTTATGGCATAACAGACTGATTTAAGGCAGATTTTTCAACAGAAAATTAAATTTTTCACGTATTTTCGATGACTTTGCTAATGTCAAGGTCAGTTAACTTTTGAGGTTTTGACTTAACACATACCGTCGAATGTTCATATACTTAAAGTCGCCTTATGTAATTTAATGTCGCCTTATCTGTCAAAATTGTATGGCGAAAATCAATGTAAGCAGCCGTTAAAGTTGAGCAGCGTTTGACCATTCGGGCGGTAATGTATGAAACATATGGAAAAGCAACAATATTATCATTCACAATAGAATTATCTGGCTTTTAAAAATAGGCTCCAATTTTAACATAATTTCAGGTTCATACGAAATATTAAATTCATCGTGCTTGTCCAATTCAATTTCACTTCATAATCAATTTCAATTACGGTGTAAAGCATGAATGATTGAGTAATTAATCAATTTATAAAATGGACATCGTTTCGAATGTCATTGGCTACCGATCATTATGACCTACAGACGTCAGTAATTTTATAAATTTCTGCTATCGGGTTAACCCTATTACTAAACTGCGATGAGAGAGGTTCTTGAATGACGTGTCCTATGTGACTTGGGTTTAGAATTATTTTTACATCAGCAGTGCGTGACGGTTGTATTGACAGAATCAAATCAGGATGCTAAAATCGATAGTCTTTCTTTCCATCTGCCCTTCTTTCACCATACTACACCTCGGCACAGTACAAATTTTCGTGAACGTCGCAAAAAGGATTTAGCTTAGTACTTACGACCATCTGGTCAATTGTTAAATCTAACGCCAATTTTTTCTGTAATATGCTTTAAAAGTTTTGAATAAATATGTTTTTCATGGATTCTATCGCGATTTGCTTTACAGTCTTACGTTTCGGCTCACGGATCAGATAGAATCCGTAAAAATAGTTTTATTTCAATGTGTAACATTCGCGTAAACGTAAGGACTCATTCTTTAAAAGTGTGTTGTATCCCACATTTGAGTGGGATAATGGTAGTTGGAAGAAGAATGGATTACAACATTACCAGTATACCATGCAACAACATATAATGTTATATACAGCATCTAATACCACCACAATTTCCAAACAAGATTCAATCGGGAAGTTGAAAAACACTGGCGAAAGTTGTCGTTTATACGAGTTCGTTGAAGTTTGATTATTTCTGTATGTTCACTTACAACTTTTCCCATTAGTGTTTGAAAATTTTTCTTATTTACATTTGGGAATATCTGATAAGTTCAGGTAAAGTTGGGCGTGTTTCGACTCCTTATTAACTTTAATGAAGTTTTTATAGAATATTTTATTGGCTTTAAGAAGGCAGTCGTATTGTCGCCTCCTTGATCTAGGGGCAGTGTAAAATATGGGCTGTGAACCGGAAGGTCCTCAGTTCGATTCCCAGGTCGGGCTGGGTGTTTTTCTAACATTATTTTCCCGAGACTGGATCCCCCAGATGGGGGTTGACGTCAGGCAGGCAGCCGGTCGTAAAAACTAAACTAAATCCTATCTGTAACATGCTTGAAAAGTATATTGCGCCGACCCCACATTAAGGTAGGATACGGGCAGGTAGAAAGAAAGAAAGAAGGCAGTCGAGCAGATCGTCCATAGATATTGTCAATGCCAAAAAAACAGTCAAGTCTCTGCCTATCGCATTATGGAAATGAATGGGTATTGGGAAGGGGAAAAGAAATTTTGGCCTCCGGAAATCTCATTCATGTAAATGTAGTTAACAAGTTGTCATGATGGATGACGGTAAGGGTATAAATCACGAGTAAAATCTTGATTAATAAAAAACCTAGCGCACACGTGTGACTTGTCACCGTACCTTTTTTGTCACTCTTGTCCGGTATAGATATGTATGGAGTCATCCAGTCGTCACATGGTACGTGGGCGCATCTCTATACCTACATTTCCTAATGACGAAAGAAAAAATAAGAGGACCCGGCGTAACTACAAAATACGTGTTTACTATGAAGTCGATTCCGCCATTTTAGTTTCGCGATCTATTTACATCTAAGTTGTCACCGTGTCATCAGAATTAAATAACGTATAAATCCGAGCGTCAACTGTGCATCTAGGTAAATAATATATCGATGGACAAAAGTGCCAAAAAATGTACGGTGAAACAATGCACTGACTAGATCTATTAATAAAATCTAATCATAATAGATTGAATTACGCATAACATTTTAAGCAGTTGATTTGTAAAGTTATTTATTGTCGCGACGCAATCGTAAAATACTTTAGTGCTTTCTTGGACCTTATCGGAGCCACTTTAACGGCCTCACTTATCAAAAGTGGGCCAGCAAAAATATACACAATACAGTATTAACTACTTTTTAACTGAATTGTGCCTAGGGATTAAGTAATGGGTTTTTCCTTCGAGTAATAAAATAAAGTGTGTCTAATTTATTTTATAGAAATCCAAAATCACTCTATAGATCGCCCCACTACTGAATACGGATTATTATTATTTTTTTATAGCAGAGACTGACGAACGAGTATATGGGTCACCTGATGGTAAGTGATCCGTCGTTAGTCCGATCTCCACCGTTCATAGACACCCAAGACAAAAAGAATCATAGGTGCTTTGTCAACCTAAAAGAAGGGAATGGAAGGGGAGGGAAAAGGGATTGGGAAATGGAGGGCGGGACATGGGCCACCGGAAATCTCACTTCACAGTAACGTCTACAGCACGAATGGGTCGGCTCGACCGGTTTGATACCATCGTCTCACAGAAAACCGACGTAAAGTGGCAGCTTGCTGTCGCGTTTCGTTCGGTGAGTGAGATTTCCGGTGGCCCAATTCCCCTCCTCCCTTTTCCAAACCCTTTTCCCTCCCCTTCCATTTCCTCCTTTTAGGTTGGCAACGCACCCATGATTCTTATTGTGTCTTGGGTGTCTATGGGCGGTGGAGATCACTTACCCTCAGGTGACCCATTTGTTCGTTTGCCAGTCTCTGCTATAAAAAAAAAGCTTAATCCTTTTTGAGTGTGTATACATATATATTTCTCGAGTGGAGACCACGTACCGGCAAGCGCAGCGTAGGACGTCCACCTACAAGGTGGACCGACGACCTGATAAAGGTTGCAGGAAGTCGCTGGATGCAGGCCGCTTCCAACAGGTCGATCTGGAAATCTTTGGGGGAGGCCTATGTTCAGCAGTGGACGTCCTATGGCTGGTGATGATGATGATACATATACATACATCGCTTTTCTACAATGTTCGTATCAGAATTAAATATTGCATAGAATATAATCTCGTCTCGGAATAAGGATACAACTTAGTTTATCTTGTGAACCGGTAATGCGGTAACCATTCCGCGATTTACAACGAATAATAAAGACATTCTAAGCACTTGTTTATCTTTAAGTAATGGTACAAGGGGTAAGCGTGCGCCATAAACCGTTGCATGAAATTGGCTATAAAATTATTGTTGTTGTTAGGAATAGATAACAAAGAAAATACTAATGTTACTGTAGCATTCTAAATGCTAATCTACTATCGCCCTAATCGTCAAACGCTACTCAACTTTAAATGCTATTTAGATTGATTTTCGCCATACAATTTTGACAGATAAAGCGGCCTTAAACGATATAAGGTGACCTTAATACGAGCATTCGGCGGTTAAAGTACTAATATACTAACTTCTATCAGAACATAATGAATACCTCATCTTATTTGAATAAAACTGTATTGCTATAATTGCTTTAGCGATACTTACAAACTTTTACAAGCCTGTTGCAGAAAGGGTTTGGCTTAGTTTTTACGACCGGCTGCCTGCCTGACGCGAACTCCCATCTGGGGGATCCAGTCCCGGTAGAATAGTGTTAGAAAAACACCCCGCTCAACCTGGGAATCGAACACAGGACCTCCCGGTTCACAGCCCATATACACTGCCACTAAACCAAGGAGACGACACGACACGTTATATATATTTTTTTTATAGCAGAAATTGGCAAACGAGCAGATGGGTCACCTGATGGTAAGTGATCTCCACCGCCCATAACCACCCAAGACACAAAAGGAATCATGGCTGCGTTGCCAACCTAAAATAAGGGAATGGAAGGGGAGGGGAGGGGATTGGGAAAGGGAGTGGGGAAATGGGCCACCGGAAATCTCACTCACCGAACGAAACGCGACAGCAAGCTGCCACTTTACGTCGGTTTTCTGTGAGACAGTGGTATCAAACCGGTCGAGCCGACCCATTCGTGCTATAGACGTTACTGTCTACAGCGTGGCTCTACCACTTTAAAATGAATGTGTGTTGTAATTCACGACTTCAATTTCGGTACCAATAAATCCCATCTAAGTTTATTGACAACGATATCACTTGATAAGTAATTACAAACATATGATTATGTAAACAAACTGAGTGATTGAAGTTCAATGTTTGTTTCAGGTGTGGTTGTGATGACATGGTGGTGGGCGGTGGCGCTGCTAGCGCTGTGTGCGCCCGTCCGCCCCGCGCCCCGGGCGGGCAACGGTGAGCAATTCTACAGTAAGCATCACTTTGCACTTTCCCTATCCTACAGCGGAACTCATGTGTTCCTGGTACTGTGAGTAATTCTTTGTGTCAGTAATGCACTTCAAAGTCGCACGTCCAAAGTGGGTAACAGCGAGCAATACTACATACAGTAAGCATCACTTCGCACTCTCTCTCTTCTACAGCGGAACTCATGCGTTTCCAATACCGTGAGTACTCTTTGGTGTCAGTAATGCACTTCGAAGTCGCACCCAAGGTGGGTAACAGTGAGCAATACAATAGTAAGCATCACTTTGCACTTTCCCTCTGTCTTACAACGGAACTTATGTCTTCCCAATACCATGAGTACCTCTTGGTGTCAGTAGTGCATTTTATATGCGTGCCCAAGGTGGGTAATGATGAGCAATTCTACTGTAAGCATCACTTTGCACTTTCCTACTCCTATAGTGAAACTCATGTGTTCCTAGTACCGTGAGTACTTTATTGTGTCAATAATGCACTATGTATTCGCGCCCAAGGTGGGTAACAGCGAGAAATTTTGCAGTAAGCATCATTTTACACTTTACCCACCTCACCACGGGGATACTGCATGCTAATACAATTTATTTATATGGTGAATACTTCTGTTCTAGGTTAGTACCTACATAAATATTAAGGGCCACTTGCAGCTCCGCAATAAATCACTATTTACCTCAGATCTTGATTTAAAGATAGGAGTGAACTGTAGGATAAATCGAGATAAGGTGTAACTCTAGATTAGTAATAGCGCTGCAAGTCGCTCTAAGTATACTTACTTAAAGTAATAATTACTTAGCACTTGACACAATTCTTTAAGTGTCGTTATTACATAGGTTTAAGGGCGACATATCGTATACTTTAATAAAAAAAAAATGATTACAAGGATTTTTTTTAATTAATATGTTTTATTTTGGTCCTGTAGAATGCTTAAAATTGATCGTGTTCAAAGAATTAAATGCAAAATTGATTATACTTTCAATATGAGCTTAATTTAATAATTAGCTAATAATTCCTCACTATTGATGTAACACTATAATGCGACCGTAATTGAAATAAACACCATTCTCTAACCTAAATAAATCCGAAGCTTATTCACAACGTGCAACAAAGTACGCAGTTACTCTCGCCCCTTATCGCGGATTTAGTCGTAAATCCAGGATTACGTCCCGCCGTTTTTATGGCCCCACGTAGGGCCCGTTCACAATGACGGAGCTGTTGCGGTACTTTAATGTCACCGCCGGTTTTATAACGTTTAATGACTCGAGGATTTCTCGTATTATTTAAATTGTCATAAAAATATTAAGTGTTTTTTTAAGTTTATATACGAGTTAAGAATTACCGTTGTTGATAAACGTTATTTTATGACTTTATACCTTGTTTAGATTAATGTCATTTACGAGGGCTTAGTTTGAAGTCTTGAAATTATGATACTTTCTTTTTGAGATGAATATTTATAACATAAAATGAAACATGCAAGAAGTATTACATAGTTTTATCACATTCATATGACTTGTATAAAAATAATCTATTATGTCTGGTGGAACCATGAAACATAAATTAATATCAATTATAATATGTAGCGATTATAGGAAATAAAACACAGGAACTGCGAGATACGTGGTACCTACGTATAATATTAATAATATTAACCTTGTAATATTACTGTCTCACTGCTGGACACGGGCCTCCTCTACTAGTGAGAGGGGCTAACCCCTCTCACTAGTAGAGGAGGCCCGTGGCTAAGGCCTAAGTCTTAGTCTACCACGCTGGCCCAATGCGGGTTGGTAGACTTTACATACCACTGAAATTCTTGTGAAGAGATTCTCGGGTATGTGTAAGTTTCCTCGCGATGTTTTCTTTCACCATTTTAGCAAGCGATAATTCACAATGAAAATACACATAACATAGAAAAGTCAGCGGTGTATGCTCTTTTGGGGTTGGTCTCGAACCTCTGACACTCGTCTTGGCAGTCCGTACTACTCCCAACTGAGCTATCGCTGTTTTTTCATACATACATAGGCTCACCTGTATAGGGGTAAGCAGAGGTGAATTAGAAAACTAAAACACCCACATTTCGCCGAGCTCATTTCCGTCACAGATCTGATTGGGGGCGATCATATCGTCAAACTCTTTATATGGCAATTTTGTATTCATACAAGCATTTTTGCTCTTAAATATATGCAATAAGTTTCTTTTCTAGAGGTATAAAGCCATTAATTGATAAGATTTACAAAAATCGTTTTGGTAATAGCTTTTTACGATTATTATTGGCTATATTAAATTAATCATTTTAGTTAAACGAGTCAATAAAAAACGCGGCTTCTTTTTATAACAATGTAAACTCGGCTCTATCGTGCAACATAGTTAAGGGTATCGTTTACAAACATTAAGTAGGAGCCATCGGCAAAGTGTGCGTTTATATCACTGGATAATGCATTGTGTTGTACCTTGGCGTATCTTTTGTCGGAGTTTATCGTTAATGTATAAATCTCTAGTTGTAGATAGTTTAGTTTCTTTTCTATGTCATAATGATGTGTTATGATATTTAAGTACCGAGACATTATTAGCCTTTAGGGTAACATGATTATTTGAAATATCTCAATTTATAATATTCGAGACCACAGAGCAGTTGACTAAAATACTAAACATTTGTAAGAAAAAAATGGATTTTACCAATTTTAATTCATTAATAAAATAATAACTGCCTCGGTGGGGTGGTTGTATTTCGGTACGACTACCATCCTGAGGTTTCGGGTTCGATCCCCGGGTCGTGCAAAGTGATATTGGATTTTTCTATATGAGCTCGGAGTCTGGAATTTGTACCCGATATGGCGATATGCTCACCCTCTATCACATCTGGGATGGAACTAAGCTCGGCGAAACGCGGGTGTTCTAGTTTGCTAGTGCGCCTCTGCCTACCCCTTCGTGAATACAGGCGTGAGCTTATGTTATGTTATGTTATGTTAATAAAATAATCTCATGTATACTTTAGTTTCTTATTTAAAATATAAATAGTTTTAATGTGGTATTCACTCCTCAATATATTAAAATAAATTTTAATAAATGTCTATGATTACGATCATAGACCATCTCAATGGATACGTCTATTGAGATGATATGGCCACGTTTTGAGGAACCACAGGAATACGTCGGCCGTAGGTGTCTGGCCCAGATCGTACCAGGGGTATGTTCCCGTGGACGGCCCAAAAAGCGCTGGCTGGACGTTCTGGAGGAAGATATGAGAGCCAAGGGTCTTACTGTGGAGGATGCTCAAGACCGGGCGAAGTAGAAGCGTTTAAGTAGGAAGGCGGACCCTGGCAGAAGGTCGGGATAACGCCAGACATAAACATGCTATGATCTTCTCGATTGTCGTGAAGGAATTTGAACAACTATTTAGTTTTATAAAATAACAGCTTTGAGATATTTTTGTTAAAGTTTCATTCAGATTTCACAAAGCTCTTTTAAAAGTGCTTATCCCTGGTAAGAAAATCCCCGGTCGTAAATAAATAATTTTAGGAGCATTACATAAAAATAGCTTACATATTTCAGCGCTTATTTTTCTTTTATTAGGGTTGCCGAAGCAAGAAATATCGTTAAAGTATCATCAGATTCAGCTCTGTCGTTCTCAAGGGAATGTCAAATTTCGCTTATAAACGCTTTTGTTGGCATAAAAATTCATGAGAAAATCTCGAAGACGAGAACTGCGAGAAAATTGTTTGAGAGTGAAGTGGTATTCAATTTAACTTGCTAGTGCTGAGTAAATAAGTTCATGAAGATATTCTGAGTTTTCTGAGCGTTTATTCTACGCGAGCGTTTTACAATAATAAGAGATTAAAAACTTGAAAGGAATTGGTTGTTGAACGTTATCTTTTTGGAGTTTGTTGTTGATAAAATAGGACGGCTGAGTTTCGTGAATCTTCTCAGACCAGGGGGGGTTACCACCACCTTTTATAGCAATATTATTACAATCTTGCTGGTTCCGATTCCCGTACAAAAAAACGTAGTAAGATTATAATAATACTGCTATAAGAGGTGGTGGTAAACCCCCAGTAGGTATTCCGAAGCAGCGGTAGGTCCAAATATGAGTAAAAAGTACGAAAAACTTTGGGTCCCATTCCATCTAGATACAAATAGTGGTGTTTCACATATTTGTCTCGGCGCGAGGATCGAACCCGCAGCGTCTCGAATTAAAGCCAACTACTTGCCTGCTGGAGGCTATCAATATTGTGTTAGTGTGAACGTGCACTTAGACATAAAATATACAATACGAAACGAAAACACAATATATATTCAAATTGTATCATTTATCGAGTACTTTCATTCATAATAACCCAATATTTTGTATAAGAAAACATATAAATTACAAAGGCGAGTGTAATAACATAAATTACGCTAAATAACCTCGAAAGGTATCTTTATTTATGTGTGTTTGAGAAGAGGGTGCGGCCACAAAGGAAATAATTTTTCACAAGGGAAACTGGGCATATGGTCTTGATGTATTTTAAAAGTACGCTCTTTGTTGAGGTATAAGGAATAATTCTGGTCTTTATAGGTAAATTGAGCAGGTTTATGTGAAGGTCCGATAAATAGAATATTAGATTAAATAATTTATTATTGACGAACGAACAATAAATTATTGAAAAAACAAACACCTGACTGTGAAAACAAAGAAAAATCAAGCATACAACTATCAAGTATACTAATCAAGTATGTCAGTAAAAATAGATGATGGATACTCACGAAATCAAAAGAACCATGAGTACGTTGCCATTTTTTTTATAGCAGAGACTGGCAAACGAAAAGATGGGTCACCTGATGGTAAGTGATCTCCATCGTCCATAGACATCCAAGACACAAAAAGAATCATGGATGCGTTGCCAACCTAACGGGAGGGAATTAGGTATTGGAAAAGGGAGGGGGTAGTGGGGCCCCACGGAAATCTCATTCACCAAAAGAAACGCGACAGCGAGCTGCCACTGTACGTCAGTTTTCTGTGAGACAGTGGTATCGAGCTGGCCTATTTGTACTGTAGACGTAATTGTCTACAACGTGACTCTACCAATTTATATTTGTCATTTTAAAAAATTAGGAAGGAGATGAAGATTTGGGTCACCGGAATTTATGTTACAAACGACGAAAAATATAATCAAGTGAAAACTGGCAATAGAATTACATAAAATTATCTCAAAAAGTTTAATCATAATCAAAGAGCCAATAACATTTGATAACGAGCTCATCGCGTGCGAGGCTAAGGATGTGTTAGAGTGAAACAGAGTGCTATCCATGTGAGTTAGAGCGAGGCAGAAATATGAAAGCGAAACCACTTCGCTTTCGTATTATGATGGGATCAACAAAACACCTTTATTTGATGCGTGCCCTTTGACGGATGACTGTGGTTTAACTTTCTCGGGTTTGATGTGGATGAGGTTATGATCATAACGGGTTAGTACATGTCATATATTACCAAATGAAACTTGGATGTGTTTTATGATACTATTATTACGATCCGTTGGCAGACCAGCAGCCCGATGGGTGAACAATATTAATGTGACCGCTAGAAAAACTTGGATGCGTTTAGCGCAAATTAGAGATCATTGGCGCAAGGGAGAAGAGGCTTATGCCCAGCAGTGGGCAAACAGAAGCTGAGGATGATGATGATGATTATTACGATAAGCAGCGAAAGCTCAGTTGGGAGTGATATGGATTGCCGAGACAAGTGTCGGAGATTCGAGAAAATCCTTAAATAATCACCTGTTTAAAAACTTAACGGATCGACTTCAAAATGTATCTGATCGTGATGGGACCATCCTTAGAATTTCAGCTTAATCGAACACAAAAAGAATCTTGAAAATCGGTCTATATTTGGCGAAGATATCGGGAACATACCTAAAATTGATATAATACAGACGAATTGAGGACCTTCTCCTTTTTTGAAGTCAGTCGAAAAAAGCATGGAGCTCTGACATTTCTATGTCAAGTATGTGTTCATCATGAATTATAGTTTGCTATAACTGTGAAGAAAAACATCGTGAGAAAACCTAAGATTGAAATATCTAAGATTTTTTTCATCAGAATTTCGAGCGTATGTGAAGTCTACCAATCCGCATTAACCCAGAGTTTTAGACTAAGGCCTAACTCCCCCCATTAGTAATTGAGGTCCGCGCCCAGCAGTGGGACATTAATTTTAACGGACTTATAAAAAAATGCAAGTTCTGGTTATTTAAAAAATGGCTGAAAAGATACCTACTGTCTTACTATGTATAAGAAGAGATAAAACATAAATACATATCTATGTAAGCAAGTGATGAATAAGGGTGTAAAGATAGAAAGAAAGAAATTAGATAGAGTTTTTAAAGAACAGAAAAAGGAGAATGACGAAATGACAGCTGATAGGTATCATAAAGAAACGCGCTTATTACAACGAACAATAAATTCTGCCATTTTTGAAGAATACGAGATATTTATATTACGTAGTTATGAACGCACCTCAATAAATGTTCAACACGTGTCAGTTTTAGGCACAAACGTATCAATTTTACGATGTCAAATACAATTAACGTGCTTGATCATTTGAACATAATTATTATACATCAGTAGAGAGGAAAGATCATGAAAGGTGGGTCCCAAGATTAAATGGACCGAGGAATGTAAAGAAAAAAACATTACGCCGACCTCGATTAATAGAAAAGAAGTTGATAGAACCAGGATCATAGATCTGGATCCATGGTCCTGGAGGTGACGGCGACCAGGAGGATCATGATGATTAGAAATTGCAAATATCTTTTATGCAAAAATTTGCATATACATTCCAAAATAAACCAAAACAGATTTAATAGGATGGAAATTCATTTGTAACACTATCCAGTGACTGTCATGTCAAACCAACCGTACAATACCACGAGGCCATAGCACGAATGATTTTCGACTAAATATTAGATACAATACGATTTGTATGAAGATCGACTCGAGTATATAGGATCTGACGATGTTTTCGATCGATTCATTTCATTGTGATTTTAAGGTGAATCAATTAAAAAGTGCGGTGGATTTAATCGTCTATACCGTATTGATTTTTATAATTAAACAAGACCATAAAGTTATTAATTTGTTAAAAATATTTGAAAATCATTTCTCTCAATGAATCAAGTTTGGTGGCAGACAAATGAACAAACAAAAATTGGAACATACGTACAAACTAACGGCTATATTCCCGAAGGGGTAAGTTCAGAGAATTGAATACCTACATTTCGTCGAGCTCATTTCTGTCTCAGTTGTGACAAGTATATCGCCATATCGGGCACAAATTTCAGACCCCGAGCTGATACTGAATAAAAAATGCAATATCACTTTGCCTCAGGACGATAGTCGTACCGTAATACAACCACGCCACCGAGGCAGAACAGACAAAATATATAACAGACAAAATAAATATTGTTAGTAGGAGCTCCATTCGAATACATTTTCGAGAGTTATTCGTGCTAAGGCCTTCGACGTTATTATCCGTCACGTGACGTCGTTTAGGGAAATTGGAACCGAGAGGTAACATATCTGTTTAGTATGGGAGCGAAATATGTAACGAGATTTATTTGCGGCTTGGCTGAATTTTGAATTTGCGGAGATATGTTGTACGAAATTGGAATTTATGTAGTCAACGATTGGTATACGAAATGTTTAGATGTGCATTTAGGATGTGAATTTTCAATAGTGCTGTAGCATTTAAAATAAATAAATAATTAATTTGAAATAAAACTAATTTTACGGATTCTATCACGATTAGGTTTTAATTTCCATTCCCGACGTTTCGAAGGTTTTGCAGTCTTCGTTGCCACGGGTCAGACTGAGGTGTCATTTGTCCACAAAAGGTTAGTGTTACAATATCCACCTTCATTTTATAATAATAATTAACCTTTTTTGATTTTGTATCATTTAATCCGTATCCGTAGAATTATTATTATCCGTAGAATCCATAAAATTAGTTTTATTTCAATGTATAATATTTGCGTAAACTAAAGAAATCAGTGAATATTTAATTTACCGGTGGCGAGAAATAAAACACGATTGTCGACTATCCTTTAGTATTTTGCAGAATGTTTAGTTTTTGGTACTGTATTCCAGAAGGGGTACGCAGTAAACAACTAGAATACACAAGTCTCGCCTAGCTTATTTCCGTCCCAGTTATGATAGGGGATGATCTTATACCATATCAAGCACCAATACCACTATAGAATATTACTGGTCAGAAAAATCCAAACGCAACGCAACAGCGAGCTGCCACTTGACGTCTGTTTTCTATGAGACAGTGGTATCAAACCGGTCGAGCCGGGCCGTTCGTACTGTAGACGTAACTGTTTACATCAGTCTTTCTCGAAGTGGGCGATAACGCCCCCTTTTGGGCGCTGCATACCTAGAGAGGGGCGGTAACAGACCCAGAAAAAAGGTGATCTCCGCTGATATAGTTCACAATGATTTATTTAATTTGAAGTTATAGTGGTTTTTAAGTAAGTAAATGGGGGCGCTGAAAAATAATTTACTCTCGAAGTGGGCAGTAGACAAAATAAGTTTGGGAACCTCTGGTCTACAGCATGGCTCTACCATTCACAAAATTTGTTGTATATTTTCCACCAAAGAAAGACCTATACAACATAATTTAATAAGTTGTAATGTAATATAATGTATAGAGATGGTCTGGATTGCAGGTGAAACCCGCGTGTCGGTGGTCGCGGGACGGTTCAATTGATATAAACATATCAGAAGAGACATAAAGACGTTTAATTATCTTAGCTACGCACTGATCTCATCAAGATTAGCGGCGCTAGATTATCTACGAATGATGTGATTGTAAATTATAATTGGGTACTTGACGAATTTTAAAAAAAATAATTTTATATGAAATTTACACGCCTGTATCTCCGAAGGGGTAGGCAGAGGCGCTCTAGCGAACTAGAACACCCACATTTCGCCGAGCTTAGTTGAGTCCCAGACGTGATAGGGGGCGAGCCTATCGCCATATCGGGCACAAATTCCAAACTCCGGGCTGATATGGAAAAATCCAATATCACTTTGCCCGACCCGGGGATCGAACCCGAGACACCAGGACGGTAGTCGTACCGAAATACAACCACGCCACCGAGGCAGTCATTTATAATAAAGTCATCAATAATACTAAACGTCCTAACATGTATGTCGCTTTTTATTAAACCCGAAGGAAAATATTTTCTTAAGTAGGTAATTTTTGCTTATTATTTGATTATAACGAGTGTTAATCATTGGACATACAGAATACATTGACCGAGCAAAACAACTGGGAATTTATTTCATCGATTTTCTGTAGGATAGTGGTGCAAATCAGTTAAGCCAGATCATTCGAGCTGTAGACATTGCTGTCGACATGGCTCTACCACTCAAAATAATCACAAGTTTAAAAACTTAACGTACCGACTTCAAAATTGATGCGATCGTAACCAAATTTATATGGGACTACCCTCGAAAAAGGTGCTATATAACTCAAAAAGAATCTAGAAAATCAGTCCAAATTTGGCGGAAATATCGCATTACATAGAAAAACACAGACGAATTGAGAACCTTCTTTTTTTTTAAGTCGGTCGATAAAAGAAGTACAACATTATTATTATAAGCACGCCCATGACGTTTCCATGTTCTCTATACTATAAATGATAATATGCGATTGTAGGGCATAATTGTAGGATTTCCGCGATGTGCAAACAGTTTCTCCGCACGTGGAAAGTTGAGGAAAACAAAATGGCGGCGGTACGAAATGGGCCGACTGCCATTTGTGGCGCACTTCACTATTGTTGATTCAAATCTGGTTAAATGTTAGGTGTGAAGCTTTCTGAATAGTCGGTAATAGCTCGTAATTACAAGGTATTTCGAGTAATAGTGCTAGGGAAACTTGAGGTTCAAACTTCCAAGGTTTAGTTTTGATGTTGGGAAAGGCTGATAGACTTATATAAGTTTACATATGTAATAACTTTCATTTATTTTACTCTTGTTCTTCCCATTGTCATTATCCTACTCCAATATGGTTTAGGTCCAACACATTTTTAAGCATGTTGCAGGAAAGATTCGGCTATTTTTCTAGTCCTGAAGAAACGTCAGAAGAACCGCTTTGCCCGCTGTGGGACTTGAACCCTGGAACTCACAGGAGGAGGGGGAAATTTTCACTTACATATTTTACTAATTCAACTATCACTTACACTAACAGTGTTGAATAGTAAAACAAACATAACTCTCAAGCTTATTTTCATTAAAGACTCACGAGTACTTAAGCCACTAACAAAATTAACTGAACAGCACTTTCGATGTATAAAAACATCGATATTTACACAGTGGCGGTCCTAATAACATCACTTTCGTTGACCTCGTCGCGTGTGTGTGTAAACAGAGTAAGTCAGCTGTGTTATGTTTCTGAGAGAAAAACTTCTATTGATTTAGGTTATGTTATGCCCTCAATAATATGTGCAGTGACTAAAATGCTTAGGTAGTGATATTGTTGGGTTTACGAAGGCAAACCAGTAGCCCGGGCACGAAAAACTAATGTAAATGTAAACTCGCTGCGCACTGATGACATTTGATTAATATTTCAGACAAATTTCATAGACGCGCATCGAGCACGAATACATTTACGGTTGTCAGAAATTTTCCTGCTCGGGCTGCAGAACGGCCAAGCCTACCGACGGATGGCTAGAAGTTATCAGTGGACATCAGGGGGGTTACCACCACCTCTTATAGCAGTATTATTATAATTTTACCGATTCCCATACAAAACAAACGAAGAACGATTATAATAATAGTGCTATAAGAGGTCGTGGTAACCCTGCTGTAACGCCAGAGGCAAAGGCGTAACAGAGTAGAGATCACCGTCTGCACTTGTAGCTTGCTACGCTGTGTAATTCGCCTGTAGCTCGATGTTTGTCAGTTTTCGGGAGTTTTAGGTGGATCGCATCGTAGCTGAAATGTTACCGTAGCAAATTACGTTCACACTATTGTAACAGACACGCGTTTTTGCTACAGCTACGGAACTTTGTTCGTCCTTCCTGCTTCCGTAGCGTATTGCGTGCACGTTGTGAATAGTCACTCCGGGACCCGGGAATCGAACCCAAGACCTCAGGACGATAGCGTCGTGAGGTCTTGGGTTCTATTCCCAGGTCGGGCAAAGTGATATTGGGTTTTTCAGTATCAGCTCGTAGTCTGAAATTTGTGCCCGATATAGCGATAGGCTCGCCTCCTATTACATCTGGAAGGGAACTAAGCTCTGTCTACCCCTTCGGGAATACAGGCGTGAGCTTATGTTATGTCATTCTTCATATCCATGGCGACGGTGACCGTGCATCGTTTACTTGTTTTTCTTTCTTTCTACCTGCTCTTTTTCCACCTTAATGTGGGGTCGGCGCAACACACTTTTACAAGCATGTTGCTGAGATTATTTGGCTAAGTTTTTTACGACCGGCTGCCTGCCTGACGTCAACCCCCTGTGAGGAATCCATCCCGGGCAAATTAAATTAAAAAAATTGCTTTCCACGAGCTGGGAATCGAACCCACGACAGCCCATGTACGCTGCCACTAGACCAAGGAGGCGACCAACTTAAACAATAATACTCGTGCTATTTTGACATTTTTGATTCTCCGACGCACGTAAACATTCATGCAGTTCATATGTGGATTGTACGTACAAATACGACAGTCTCGAGTTTCTTCGTCAATTTCCTCATTTTCACTTTAACAAAGCAAACGAACAGCGCAAAGTTCTGCCTAATGAGACACACCATGCTATAAAAAATAATTTCTTACGCACGTCTTGCAACATTTCCTAGAGACAAAAGACGCTAAAACACTTTCACTCCACACAAACACGTTATGGGAGTTCCGAATGACTCGTCTGTGATGCCCTTAACTTCAAACGTTATTCAGGTGGTACCGCCCAATTCGGATTCAAGGCGAGTCTAACATATTTTGAGTTTATGTTCTTGGCGTGATTAAATCTAGTTATCAAAAGAGAGTTACATATGTGTTCGTTTGTTAACGTTTTGAGGTATCGTCCTAGAAATTTTTTTTTTAGAATTTATCCGTTTTTTACATTCTGTATGTTATTATGGATCGACGACCTGATGAAGGTCGCAGGAAGTCGCTGGATGCTAGCCGCTTCCAACAGGTCGATCTGGAAATCTTTTAGGGAGGCCTATGTTCAGCAGTGGACGTCGTCAGACGGATATAATGCCTAAGCCATTGCTTGCCATTGCCATTGGATATGGAATGGACGTAAAAAAAAGATGGACGGAGCGCTAGGAACATTGAAAGTGAAGCAGGATTTTCGGCTCATTCGATCTATCCATACGCAATGGCGGCGATTCATCGAATGAGCCGGAAACCCTGCTTCACTTTTAATGTTGCTAGTGCTCCATCCATCTTTTTTTTACGTCTGTGCGTAGCGCTTACCACTAGTTTGTTCTTCATGGAGATAAAAAAAACATAAAAGTCTTGCCTACTGGTGTATTGATTTTTACATTCAACATTTATGCTATCAAGAAACTTAAAAAATTACTATTCTTTCAATTCACCTGTCTTTATCATGAATGTTGGGTCCCACCATCGATATATTATTTACCTAGATGCACAGTTGACGCTCGGAAAATGGGACAGCAAAGAAGTGCTTAAGCATTCGTTTTGCCTAAATTTCAAAATTCTAATTAAAGAACGCTTGCTCATTTCGTTTAAAAACCTACTTTATAACACGTGCTTAGTGCGTACACGTGGTTATATTTGTGTTGATTTAATTACAACTTGTGATCGTTTTCTTTGTTTTATTTCTAAGACTACTTTTTAGGATGATATTTGCAAAGAACTGTGCATCTAGAGTATAATATATTGATGGGTCCCAACATACGCTTTTTTTGCAATATACATTATTCGCCTTACTTTCCACGACAATCTGCCCGACGTTGTACTCCTTTCCGAGGAAAAATAATATGTTACAAAGCAAACAACCCATAGCATAAAACATTTTTATTCAAATATCTCTGCGAAAGATTTCGAATTTGATTTTGCGACTACCCTTCACATTGTTTTTATTTCTCATACATTTTTATACACAATACGTGATGAATGTCATTTTGTTTATAAAGTACGGTTGTTTATTTTGAGGCAATTTTCTGGAACAATACACTTGTGGTTTATAGATGTTGATTTTTCGTGTATTTTTGCATCGGATCCAATCTACATCTATAGGTACTTGCTAATGTAACTTTCTTTTAACCTACACTTATCTCAAAATGTCGCACTTTTACAAGCATTTTGCCGAAAAGATTTAGCTTAGTTTTTAATACCGGCTGCCTGCCTGACGTCAACGGTCAACTCCCGCTAAAGGTTTCAGTCCCGGGAAAATTTAATTAAAATAATTGCCTTGTCGGACCTGGGCATCGAACCCAGGACTTCCCGGTTCACAGTCCCTATATGCTGCTACTAGATTAAGGAGGCGACTAATCTTAATACTATTATAAATGCAAAACTATTTAAAAGCAAGCCAAAATAAACCGAGCATTTTTTAATACACCCAAACAGTCACACACCTAGTCCTGACCCCACACAAGGTATAACCTGTATCGTGGGTGTCAGAGACTATGAGAGACATTCAGTCTCACAACACCCAGACTTGAAACAAATATCTGTGCCACACAAACATTTGTCTCAATGCGGGAACGAACCCGCGGCCTCTCGCTTTACAGCCGGCTACTCGCCCGCTGCGCCACGGAGGCTGTCATTTTTTTTTAAATTAAACATAAGGTCCTGCTGTAATGAACTAAATTATTCAAGTAGAAATTGATAAGTATTTAGGACGCTTTATGTGAGGTATTGAAAACCTCTCAAATAGAAATTCCGATACGCATTTATCATATTACAAAGTTTTTCGTATGAATTCCACAAACGTCTTTCGACTCGATTTTCGTTTCATCTACAATTTATTCATTCCAGAGCATTGAAAATTCTTAAATAGCTAAATATTCGGTCGACTAGACTTGAAATGATGTTTTAGAAGATCAAAGGTTCGATATCATCGCGAAGGCTGCAATTTATTACGAAAAATTGACTACAACATGAATATATTATGAATTATTTATAAATCATATTCCCAAATATAGTTACTATCTAATAACATAACATAACATAACATAAGCTCACGCCTGTATCCCCGAAGGGGTAGGCAGAGGCGTACTAGAGAACTAGAACACCCACATTTCGCCGAGCTTAGTTCGGTCCCAGATGTGATAGGGGGTGAGCCTATCGCCATATCGGGCACAAATTCCAGACTCCAGGCTGATATGAAAATCCAATATCACTTTGCCCGACCCGGGGATCGAACCCGAGACCTCAGGACCGTAGTTGTACCGAAATACCACCACTATACTAATGAATATATATACTATCTAATGACTAAAAAATATATTTTACCTCAAAGACAAAGTTATTAAAATCTTCTACATGCCCATATCCAACTCTAAATGGGTCGATGCAACATACTTTTCAAGTAAGTTGTAGTAAGAATTTGGCTTAATTTTTACTACTGTCTGTATGACGTCAACCTCTCTAGGGGAAACTTTGAAATTAAATACTCTTTAATATTAAGTAAATGTTCTGCATCGTAAAAAGTTTTCCTACACCATTAGCAGGTTCTTTGTTACATCGTAGACCATTCAATTGTTTCGTTCATTAAGGTGAAAAGGGGAATACTACCAAAGTAATGGACTTCGAGTTGCTACACATTGTTATTTTGACCGTGCAATGTTACAACGCCAACAAATATGACATTAGGCAATAATAAACCAATTAGGTTATGTTGGTTATGGTTGCCTAGAAGAGATCGCTTTTAGCGATAAAACCGCCACTTGAGGCAAAAAATTTTTATGTTACTATTACCTATTTTTATGTAAGTGTCAACTATAAAGAGCATGTGTTAGACCAACAATATGTCAATCACAAAGGGCCTTACTTAAGAAAACCTTTGCGCTTATATTTTCGCTAAGAATAGCTTGTCACTTTTTTCCTTGCGTCACATTGTTTAAAAATGAAAGGGACAACCTATGGTTAAAGATAAGCAGCGCTTAAATATTTTTATAAGTAAGGGACTATGATATTTACATTGCGTCAAACTACTTCGTACTATCAACATTGTCAATAAAAAGATACTCAGAACATAAGTAAAATATAAAAGCGTTAAAGAAAGTAAAAAAAATGAAATCATAATAATATTATAATCTAGGAATTAACAGCTAAATACATCGTATATCATTTCACAACGTCAAGGTTTTAAATAAATTATAAATTGACGTGGATAGTTATCACACTTTTGCACGATTAAAATCTTAGGGCATCATTTTAGCTTAGCTAGGCGTGGTAACTTATCTCTCCGTAACAAGCCAGAAAGACATAATTAGAACCTGTCTTTGTAAGACAACTATGCCTAAGTAGTTTGATCCTTGTCACAACTCAGCCTGCGTCAACATAACTTTAAATTATGCAAACTAGAATAGTTAGATAAGAATAAACTGTATGAGAAAATGTTTAAATTAAAATAAACGTAACATTTTATTTTACTGCGGTAAAGTTTGTTTGATATGTGGATTATTTTAGCAGAATTTATCTTGGCTTAAGTAATGTTTATGTCTTGCAATAATTAGGTCTTTTTTTGCTTGATTGCGGGAAGCTTCAGTAATATTCGTTACTCGACCCTTTTGAAGCTAGAGGTTTTAAAAGGCTATTTATATTTTTCATACTGTATCGATGGCATAGTTGTATTCTGAGTGTGGATATTTACCGTTTTCAGGTCTCAAATTCGATTCCCGGGTCTGGTGGCGTGATATTGGTTTTTCTATTCAGTACCAGCCCGGAGTTTGGAATTTGTGCCTGATATGGCGATAGGCTCCCCCTTAAAAAAATGTGCATAGTTGTCTGAACTACCCATCCGTATGTATTACTTTATAGACACACAATACAAGCGAACTATTGTGTCAATGAGATTAGACGCACCCAGCGTCACTTTCAGCTGCCCATTGTGGCCGCTTGATATCTTAATAACTATGCGGAGTTAAATGAAAATACAGGAGATTTACAATGTTGACTGTCGTTGCGGATTGTGTGTGGGTTATAAATTAAGAGATATGTTACTGCAGGTTTAGACAAGTGGTTTATGCGCTAGTCGAATAGAATAGTTGAATAGAATAAATGTATGAGAATGACATAAGGGTACGTTATATGCGCTCTTATGTCATTCTCATACATTTATTCTATTCGACTAGCGCATAAGCCACTTGTCTAAATCCGCTGGTATTGCCAAATATGTTGCAGAATGCTATTATGATATTAACGTTGCATTTCGGAAGTTATTTTAATTATTCATTGAAGGTTAAACTTTTTACTTTATCATCTCTCAAGCAGGTGAACTTCATGTAATTCTTTCGAGAAATAAAGATTAACATACATAACATAAGCTCACGCCTGTATCGCTAAAGAGGTAGGCAGAGGCGCACTAGCGAATTAGAACACCCACATTTCGCCGAGCTTAGTTCCGTTCCAGATGTGATAGGAGGCGAGCCTATCGCCATATCGGGCACAAATTCCAGACTCCGGGCTGATATGAAAAAATCCAATATCACTTTACCCGACTCGGGGATCGAACCCGAGACCTCAGGATGGTAGTCGTACCGAAATACAACCACGCCACCGAGGCAGTCAAAATAAATAAAGATTATTTAACAGTATTCATTCATTGTTACGTCTGATAAAGTACTGTTTTTCAAAACCCACTTAAAAATACTCCTTTGCATGTATAATACTTTCATTGTAAAATTATTCATTGTTAAAAAACAAAACTTTTTACGAAATCACATGAATTGCTCCAAAAGGGCCCACGCTATGACATGACGTCACGCAATCGTTCCGTGACAGTAAAACTTTCCTTAAACTTGTAGAAAGTAAATTGTGATCTTCACCATAATTGGGGAGCAATTACATATTAATAATAACACAGATTACAGTCCAATTACTTTCGGAGAAACTAAGTTATTATAGAAACAAACTTATTCATAACATGAAACGTTTTCGTGAGAATGTCGTAATCGTGAGACATTTTCTGAGTTATAACACTTTTGTTATAAAACGTTAAGCTATTTTCGACCGACTTCCCAAAAAGGAAGAGGTTCTCAATTCGTCGGTATTTTTTTTAAGCTATTACATAGCTTCTATCGCGGGCGTGAGCGTGGAGACCGAATCCAAAAATTCCGTAACGAAAATAACCTAACACCTCCCACTCCGACCGGCACAGCGGTGATACTTTTTAGTTTTGCCATCTATCGATGAATAGCAGAACTTTTAATGACTTTTTTGAAATATCACGCTTGTCTCTTTAGTTCAGCAACTCGCCTCAAGGTGGTATTGGTTGTATCGGCGTTACTGCGCATGCGTAATCCCCCTCTTCGCCCCGCAAACTGATGACTCATGCCTGCTTAGAGTTTCGGCGTTAGGGCACCTCCTCTTTGTAATTACTTCATGGTACGACTCTACGTGTGGCTACTCACGGCGCAGTGTAATCACTTAGCCGTGCCTGGATAAAAAAAGGTGGTCGGTCACTGGTTGCACCTCTGTCTATTCCTTCAGAAATTCAAGCGTGAGTATAAAACATGAATGTAAAATTACTAAAGTGATAAAAATAGATAAGCGAACATTACGAGCTCAATTGTCCGTGAGGGATTCACTGACACAGTTCAGTGATGAAACGGATCCTTTGTGAGGCACTGACCTAGACAATAATCTGATAACAAAACGACTCAGGACTGGACTAGACTTAAAATAATGTAAATTAGAATTTTAATGGTAAAGCTTGATGGTCAATTTGTATAGGTGTAGCTATCTACAGCATGGCTATACCAATTCACGACCAAGCTTTACCATTAAAATTCTAATTTACATTATTGTAAGTCTAGTTTATTTATTTATTTACTGTCATACAGAAAACCGACATACATACTGTCATACAGTGAGTTCGCTGTTGCGTTTCATTGGGTGAGTGGAGTTTTCGGTTGTCAAATTTCTATCACCGTCCTTATCAATCCTTTTTCCTCCTAACGTTAGCAACGCATGACTCTTTTGGTATCATGAGTCTGCGTGGAGATCACTTACCATGAGGTGACCCATCTGCTCGTTAGCCAATCTCTGCAATAATAAGAAAAACGATTTAACAATAAGTTTAACGCCCAATAACGATTTAACGTCTTTGTGGAGAAGTGGTACCTGTACTAGGTACTTATTTTAAGATCGCTGGCAGCGATAAGGCCGCCCATTGTAGAACCATAAATAGCTTAGCACTATGTATTGTCAATGTAATAATTGGTTTTACAATAAAGAGTTTTTGTATTGTATTATTTTCTTATAGTATCATGGACAATATCGCTATACCAAGCACATTACCTATTCCTGACTGCCTCGGTGGCGTGGTGGTATTTCGGTTCGACTACGGTTCTGGGGTCTCGGGTTTGATTCCCGGGTCGGGCAAAGTGATATTGGATTTTTCCATATCAGCCCGGAGTCTGGAATTTGTGCCCGATATGGCGATAGGCTCGCCCCCTATCACATCTGGGACGGAACTAAGCACGGCGAAATGTGGGTGTTCTAGTTCACCAGTGCGACTCTACCTAGCCCTTCGGGGATACAGGCGTGAGCTTATGTATGTATATATGTATTACCTATTCCTGTATATTATGTGTATATCTTTAATCCGGATTTCTCTTACTTAGAATCCAATATTTCTACCTTAAGTAGGCATAAAAGTCCAAATTTAAGTACGTCGTAAATACATTTTATGTCGTAAATAATTCAAGACACACAATAAAGTGGCTCATTATAGATCAATCTCTCAATCATAGGTGACATCGAAATTTTAGGGTTGTCATCATCATCATCAGCCACTGGACGCCCACTGCTGGACATAGGTCTCCCTCATTTCCAGATCGGCCTGTTGGAAGCGGCCTGAATCCAGCGACTTTAGGGTTGTCAAATAATCGGAATTATGCCTTGCTGTATTGACTAGTACAAACTAAACTAAAACTAGTTAAACATCGTCTACCTGTTTTATCCCACCGTAATGTGGGGTCGACGCAACGCTTTTTCAAGCATGTTGCAGAAAGTATTTGGCTTACTTTTTACCACTGGTTGCCTGCTTGACGTCTATCTCCATCTGGGAGATCCAAACCGGGCTAATAGTGTAAAACACCCCGCCCGACCAGGGAATCGAACCCAGGATCTTCCGGTTTACAGCCTATATAATTACTAATGTTTTTTCATACGGATTGAAGTATTTTGAGCAGCTAAATAAGATCAGGAATCGTGGTGCGAATCATTACTTGATTTTAGTTTTTTGTATATGCTTATTTGACTGCCTCGATGGCGGAGTTGTTTTGCGTATGCAGTACGACTACTGTCCTGAGGTCTCGGGTTCGATCCCCGAGCTGGGAAAAGTGATATTGGATTATTCCATATCAGCCCGGAGTCTGTAATTTGTGACCGATATGGCGATAGGCTGGCCCTCTATCATATCTAAAATAGAATATTGGTGAAATGTAGGAGTTTTTGTTTTCTAGTTTACTTTTGCCTACCCTTACGGGGACATAAGTGTGAATCTACATATTAACGTATATGTGCTTTTTTATAATTATATGCAGACGATAAATATTTTTATCATTCACATAAGCTCACGCCTATATCCCCGAAGGGGTAGGCAGAGGCGCACTAGCGAACTGGAACACCCACATTTCGCAGAGCTTAGTTCCATCCCAGAAGTGATAGGGAGCGAGCCTATCGCCATATCGGACACAATTCCAGACTCCGGGCTGATATGGATTTGTTTTTCATTCGTTCCAGTTTTTATGTTCGTGACAACCCTGTTTATAGTGCTGATTTGTTTACGATGTGAAAATTTTATGTCGTCTCGCAACACACAATATTCATTTCACAAATTTACATTTTATTGTTGTCTAATGAGCGGCAACGTTTTTATCGCCTTTTTAATGGTTTCAATTTTGGTGGTTAATTGTGTATTGATATTGAATTCAAATTCAAATAATTTATTCTGAAAATAGGATATTTTACATCACTTTTACATATCAATTTCGGGTATAGAATGAAAAAATAATAATGGAGTAACATTTGTAGATTCATATTTGGATGTCAGATATTGTAAAAAGCTAAAAATATAAATGAAAAAAATACTTTTTCCAATTTTATTATAGATCAGTTAGTCGCCTCTTTGGTCTAGTGGCAGCGTGTATGGGCTGTGGACTGGGAGGTCCTGGATTCGATTTCCAGTCGGGCAAAGCAAATTTTCTTATTTAATTTGGCCGGGACTGGATCCCTTATAGGGGGCTGACGTCAGGCAGGCGGCCGGTCGTAAAAACTATGCCAAATCCTCTCTGCAACATGATTGAAAAAGTGGGTTACGCTGACCCCATATTAAGGTGGGATAAGAGCAGGTAGAAAGAAAAGATTATAGAGGTAGATAAGTCAGTTAAATAGGTAGGTTGAAACAACGTTTCCAAGGCTTTTCATGGTCACGTATTCGTCCGAAAAGTTTGTAGATTCCGATTTAATTAATACTTAGTTTATGTGGAGTAATCCGTGTAGAAAAACATTCGTTGCCCAATTAGCTTTTTATTGCTTTGAACTTAGGCCCATTGGATCCACAGCCCATATGCCAGTAGACCAAACAGGCGACCGTGTATCTTTTACAATTATCTACAAAAAATACTTTGGTTCATTTCCTATTCGCCGGATAGTACCTATAATTTATGGCTTGAGTGGTAGAGCCATGCTGTAGACAATTACGTCTACAGCACGTCTGTCACTGTCTCACAGAAAACCGACGTAAAGTCGCAGCTCGCTCTTGCGTTTCGTTCGGTGAGTGAGATTTCCGGTAGCCCAATTCCCCTCACTTTCCTAATCCCATTTCCCTCCCCTTCCATTCCATCCTTTTAGGTTGGCAACGCACCCATGTTTCTTTTTGGGTCTCGGGTGTCTATGGGCGGTGGAGATCACTTACCATCAGGTGAGCCATCTGCTCGTTTGCCAGACTGCGATAAAAAAATACATTAATTTATTTTAAATACAAAGCAAAGTTTAAACCTGTTTAAAGTATTGGCATATGCCAATTATAGTATACACTGTACACCGTTTAAAATAAACATCGATTAAGATTTAAAAGCTTGCCGATGAAGCTTTTAATCTCTATTTACATTTCCTACTTAGCTTCATTAGTATGCTAATCGTTCAGCACTTAGGTCTTGTAAATATTTTTATAATGATTTAAGTCTGTCTTATCTCGTCGAAGCGTCAATTTATTGCTTACTACTTTTTAACCGCGGCTCTGTCTGCGTGAATGCCCCATTTATTAGATATTTATTATTTTCATGCCTGCCTCGGTGGCGTGGTGGTATTTCGGTACGACTGCGGTTCTGAGGTCTCGAGTTCGATCCCCGGGTCGGGCAAAGTGATATTGGATTTTTCCGTATCAGCCCGGAGTCTGGAATTTGTGCCCGATATGGCGATAGGCTCGCCCCCTATCACATCTGGGACGGAACTAAGCTCGGCGAAATGTGGGTATTCTAGTTCGCTAGTTTACCTGTGCCTACCCCTTCGGGGATACAGGCGTGAGCTTATGTTATGTTATGTTATTATATTCATTACAATACATGAAAATAAATGGTGACTTCAATATCAATTTATACAGATACAGAGAAGATATTTCATAAACATGGAAAACAAATGAACAATGACACCTTAGTCTGACCCACCCGTGACCACGAAGGCTGCAAAGCTTTCGAAACGTCGGGCATAAAAATTAAAACCAAATCGTGATAGAATCCGTAAAAATAGTTTTATTCCAATGAATAACATTCGCGTAAACCTAAGAAATCATTACGAAAAACAACTTTGAGAAATAATATATTTATGTAGATTGTTTAAAAATTGTCGTGAAAAGTGAAAAGAAGGTAGTTTGAAATTTTATTATAAAGCATTTTTTTTAAGATAGTACACAAATCTCAACACACATATAGTAAGATAGTACATAACACACACTCTTTTGAAAACTATTGTCAGTTGTACATTGCTTTAATATGGCGGTATATTTAAATTGTTTTCTACGAGAACAAGAAAATAATTTCCAAACTGTGAAACATAGCGTAAAAGTAATAAATAACAAGGGATTAGCTATTTTGCTGCAAAGGCACAACCCACAGACATATTTAATTAATATTTATTACTATAGATAAATAATACGAATTAAGGGCCTTTCGAAACCTGCTAGCAAAAGTATTAATATAAAAAATATCGATAATAATTAACGCTATTAAGGTTGAGAGACCGCGCCCAGAACAGAACCTCAAAGCGCTTCGCCGATATCTGTGGCTTTCTTGGAACTGCGGAAACTTCATTAGAATTATCATCGCAATTAAATTAATTGATACAGGTGTAGTGGTTAGTGCAACGGTTTCAAGCTCTCCTATCATTTCATTCAAGTAACACAAAAACAAGCTCACGCCTGAATCCCCGAAGGGGTAGGCAGAGGCGCACTAGCATTTAGTACACCCGCAATTCACAGAGCTTAGTTCCGTTCCAGATGTGATAGGGGGTGAGCCTATCGCCATATCGGGCACAAATTCCAGACTCAGGGCTGATATGGAAAAATCCAATATCACTTTGCCCGACCCGCGGATCGAACCCGAGACCTCAGAACTGTAGTCGTACCGAAATACAACCACGCCACTAAGGCAGTATTCAAGAAATAGATCCGTAGATACTGAGTAACGAACGCTCGGTTGCGATTGGTACGGATTGGTGAGACCAGTGTCGGAGGTTGGAAACCAGCCCCAAAAACAACTATACATCTCTGACTTTTTATGTTAAGTGTGTATTCATTATGTTTGCTATAACGGTGAATGAAAACATCGTGAGGAAACTTACATACCCAATAATTTCTCCAGAAGGATTTCGAAGATATGTGAAGTGAATCTACATTAGGCCAGCGTGGTAGAATAAGTCCTAACCCTTTTTATTAGTAGAGGAGGCCCATGCCCAGCAGTGGGACCGTTATATTACAGGGCTAATATTTTTAATTTCCATACCATGATGTGATAGTGGTCACGAAGGATTACCACCCTATCCAGATATTAGGCCCAAATTCTAGATTGATATTTATCAGAATAACCCAACTTCCGGACACGGACAGCGTCCGTGGCGCAACGGGCGAATAGCCGGCTGTCGAGCGAGAGGTCGCGGATTCGATTCCGGCATTGAGAAAAATGTTTGTGTTGCCCACAGATATTTGTTTCAAGTCTGAGTGTTGTGAGAACGAAAGTCTCTCATAGTCTCTGACACCCACGATACAGGTTATACCTAGCGTGGGGTCAGGACTAGGTGTGTGACTGTTGGGTGTATTTATTTATTTATTATTATTTACTTCACTTTAGTAGGCTGGGGATCGAATCCGAGACTTCGATATGACAGCCGTATCATATACGCAATACAATTCCACTGACGCAAAATAAATTAAATAACTTAAAAACAAACATAATTATATTATAAAACGGTATCTACAATATTAAGTTCGATGGCTTTTCAAATTCCAGTATAAAGTAGCCCAAGTCAGTGACACAGATCCCTTCGGCTCCCGACAAAACTGATCCATCATAAACCGATGATTAACGACGTCGCATAATGATATAATTTATGTTAATAATCGTGTCACCGTCTTGCGCAATATCACTTATCATTAATTTATTCAGTGGGTAAGAAAACTTAACTGCACTATGCCGGTTCCACTATAAATAGACAGGACCGGATTGTGAAGGAAATGAGGCGTGAGGCCCCTACTTTATTTTAAAGCCCAGATTGGTAAACGAAATGGGTCACCTGATAGTAAGTGATCTCCACCGCCCATAGACACCTAACACACAAAGAATCATGGGTGCGTTGCCAACTTAAAAGGAAGGAATGGAATATTCGGCATAGATGGTTGTAATCGTTGATAGCACAAAAATATCGAGCTGCTGTAAAGTATGATACTTATATAAAAACATCTTTAGCCTGTGACACAGTCAGACTTATGAGATTGTGGCGACATCTCTGCCAAAAACACGCCGAACTAACAACGTAGCATATGTACAACCTCCGAAGATGGACCATCGGAGGAGCCGCGGCGGTTATGCACGACACCCGCCTGAAGAGATGATCTCCCCTCTGGTGGAGGAACACCGACACCCGTTCCTCTACAAGTTCTTTAGGAAACAGTCATTCGGTTCACATCATACATCATTTAGGCTCTCGGTCACTAACCAGATTTAATGAGATTTTTTGAGAACATCTTTAGGCGTGCTACTAATGAATAAAGAGTTTCTAAATGGTGTGCAAGTGAGATTTTCAAAGGTCCAATTTAATCTCTCTTTGCCCAATCTGCACAATCTACTCAATGTAGATCGAAATGCACTATTTCATCGTCCAACTCTAAAAAAGACACAGATAATATAGGACCGCGACGATGTTGGTGGTTATATTGAACATACATACTCTGTATTATGTTGTTAACCTCATTCGGGCGGAGCGGACATCGGTGTCCGGACGAGAGTTTCGCCAAGGTCGACCTTATTTCCATAAAAATTTTTACCTTAAATTTTTATAAATACAACAAAACACACAAAAATGAAAAACACCATCAGCAATGTCAGACGTAAACTCACTTATCTTTTAAAAAATCTTGCTACTTTCTGACGTTCGTTACTGTATTACAATTTACAAGACTAATGATTTAATAAACTGCCAAATTATAATAAAGTTCAAGCTAAAATAAACTCTATTTTTCAATGAAAGTGTCTTTATATACACTTTTGACAGCCTCCGTGGCGCAGCGGGCGAGTAGCTGTAAAATGTGAGGTCGCGTGTTCGATTCCCGCACCGAGACAAATATCTGTGTGACCCACAAATATTTGTTTCAGGTTTGGGTGTTGTGGGACCGAAAGTCTCTTATAGTTCTTGAACCCACGACACAAGACTAGATCTTAGTGTGGGGTGAGGACTATGTGTGTGACTATTGGGTGTATTATATACGTACAATATCGCATGACAATAAGGTAGACCTTGGCGTGACCCTCGTCCGGGCTGTGACCCCCACAAATACTCCTGAGTTCGCACCACAATAGGTTGCATTACACTAGAAGCGACAAGAGCCTGCCATCTAGGGCACGCAAGCGCGCGTTTGTTACACATTTTGTACCGTCTTATCTCGATATATCAGTTTTCATCTGCGATTTTCTTTCACTTGCGCGTACGCACGTACATTATATACTTATCTTTACATCCGTAAGTATGCGCACGCGATGTCGAGAAAATTTTGTTTGTGTTTACTGTTTATGTTTTTGACATCGTTGGATGATATATATCTTAGAAAGTATTATATATCGTAAGTATATTATATTTTAGCTGATATTCTTTTACTCTGTGCTCTTTAAAACCTTTATGTTAAACCAGATCAAGGGGGTTACCACCACGGTATTATTATAATCTTACATAGATTTCTTAGGTTTATGTGAATGTTATTAATTGAAATTAAACTATTTTTACGGATTCTATCACGATTTGGTTTTAATTTTTATGCCCGGCGTTTCGAAAAGCTTTGCAGCCTTCGTGGTCACGGGTTAGACAACGTCGGGCATAAAAAATAAAAATTAAAACCAAATCGTGATAGAATCCGTAAAAATAGTTTAATTTCAATCTTACTTAGATTTTTTTTGTACGGGAATCGGTATAAGTTTTTAAAGATATTTTTAATCTCTCATAAGTCACAAGTGAATAAGAACGGACAGTGATTGTAAATCAAAAATATTTTAGCGTAATTACAACCTTAAAAACCGATTTCAAAATTTATCCGATGACCATGTGGAACCAGACACAAGTTTAGGACAAGCTCTATCAAAGACAAAGAATCTCGGAAATTGGTTCATATTTGGCGGAGATAGCGTGTTAAATACATAAAAATACAGACGAATTGAGTACCTTCATGACCCTTCTTTTGAAGTCAGTTAAAATGGTTTTAAATTTCGAATAGGTTTTAACTTTTAAAATATTTTGATGTACATACTTACAAATAACATAAGCTCACGACTGCCTCGGTGGTGTGGTTGTATTTCAGTACAACTACCATCCTGAGGTCTCGGGTTCGATCCCAGGGTCGGGTAAAGTGATATTGGATTTTTCCATATCAGCCCGGAGTCTGGAATTTGTGCCCGATATGGCGATAGGCTCGCCCCCTATCTCATCTGGGACGGAAATAAGCTCGGCGTAATGTAGGTTTACTAGTTCGCTAGTACCCCTCTGCCTACCCCTTCGGGGATACAAATATACCTTTATAAATATTATTCTAGTTCATCCCATTAACTTTAGCAAATAGCTTCACACCGCTTCGTGTAATTAATCGTATTTTACACGCGCTACATTATCTTACATGAAATACAATTTATGAACAATGCTTTACAAACCGCTGAAATTTGATTCCAAAGCATATTTAATAGAGGTTGAACGTGTGAAAACAAATTTGAGGCATTATTATCGCCGGCCTAGTTTGCACTCTTGAATAAACTTAGGAGTTACGGGTGATGTTGAAAAGTGAGGTTTTTGGTAAAGGTCTAAATGACGAGTAGGTCATTTAAACAAAACACAATTTTTTTGACATTTCTCGCTAGCGACTACGTAAAATAATGAAATTACGTAATCGCTAACGAGAAATCTCACAAAACTCTTCTCAAGTGGTAGAGCCACGCTGTAGACAGTAACGTCTATAGCACGAATGGGCACGAATCGGCTCGACCGGTTAGATACCACTGTCTCACAGAAAACCGACGTAAAGTGGCAGCTTGCTGTTGTGTTTCGTTCGGTGAGTGAGATTTCCGGTGGCCCATCTCCCCACCCCCTTTCCCAATCCCCTTCCCTCCCATCACATTCCCTACTTTTAGGTTGGCAACTCACCCATGATTCTTTTTGTGTCTTGGGTGTCTATGGGCGGTGAAGATCACTTACCATCAGGTGACCCATCTGCTCGTTTGCCAATCTCTGCTATAAATAAAAAAAATCATGTCGAGCTAATGTAGCTTACCACTACTTTTTTGACATTTCTCGCTAGAGACTACGTAAAATATTTATAAGAAAAACACCGCAACGCCTGCCCGTAAGCAGTTGCAACACCAAACAGAATTTTAAACTAGTGTGTTAACAAAAGTAACGTGAGACATACATAGATACACCCACGCCTGCATCCCATGGGGGTAGGCAAAGACCATTGAGCGCCACAATGTACGATCTGAGTGAGGATTCCTGATACACCTCTTCTGCCCTGTAAACCCTTTTTGCCTATTGCGCCTTAGTGCGGAAAACAGTCATTCATTATTTCGACGTTTACACCGGTTAAGGGTACTCCGAACTTGCCATTTACGCAGGAGATCATTTAGTTAGAAAGTAGCGTAATCTAGGTAAATAATATAAAGTTTAAAAACTTAATTGACTTACTTCCAACTTGATCCGATAGTGACCAAATTATTAGAGGTCCACACTTGAAATAAGCTCTATCGAACACAATAAGAATTTTGAAAATCGGTCCACATTTGGCGGAGATATCGCGTAATATACTTACACAAAAATACTGTCGAATTGAGGACCTACTCCTTTTTTTCCTTTTTTTAGCAGAGATTGGCAAACGGGCAGATAGGTCACCTGATGGTAAGTGATCTCCACCGCCCATAGACACCTAAGACACAAAAAGAATCATGGGTGCGTTGCCAATCTAAATGGAGGGAATTGAAGGGGAGGGAAAAGGTATTGGGAAAGGGAGTGGGGAATTGAGCCACCGGAAATCTCACTCACCGAACGAAACGCGACAGCAAGCTGCCATTTTACGTCGTTTTTCTGTGAGACAGTGGTATCTAACCGGTCGAGCCGACCCATTCGTGCTATAGACGTTACTGTCTACAGCGTGGCTCTACCACTCAAGAATTAATAAACTTTGACAGCAACACACACATTTAAAAGGCAAAGGCGTCTGAAAAGTTTACCAGCGCGTTTAGTAACTTTGATAGTTTGAAACTAATGAAATTCTGACAATGACAGCGTCTTGTTTGATCAGAAAATTATTCGAGAAGGCGTTCTCAGTAACTTTGAGATAATATTAGATATTTTAAAGTTTAATATCAAGGGAAAAGATCTGTACTACCGTGAAATTCGAATTTTATTTTGTTTTTTGGAAAGTTCAGCTACATCCTTCGCCTTAATGTTTATGTAAATAATTTAAATAAACATAACGGATGCGCTGAATAGTAACAATGGACATTGTAAATATCGCTAAACGACCAGAAATTATTTCTTTGAGAACTTTTCTGAGCTTCGGTGATAATTACTATGTTAATAATTTAGTATCTATATACGATGTGCATTTTTTATCAGTATTAAATATAAAACATCGAACAACAATTATCAAAAAACCCAAAAGAAAATGCGGCCAGCTTTGAGCTTCCATAATAACGTTGAATTATAGAAAATGTAGTGGTAATCGCTTTGATTGGTAGAGTTATTTTCAATCCATCATTTCGATACCACAGACTCACAGAAAACCTAGTATTGTATAAAAATTTACGCCTCCTTGGTCTAGTGGCAGCATTACGGGCTATGGACCTGGAGGTCTTGGGTTTGATTCCCAGATCGGGCAAAGCGAATTTTCTAATTTAATTTGCCCGGGACTGGATCCCTCAGAGGGTGGACGTCAGGCAGGCAACCAGTCGTAAAAACTCAGGCAAAATCTTTCTGCAATATGTTTGAAAAAGTGTGCTGCGCCGACCCCACATTAAGGTGGGATAAGGGCAGGAAGAAAGAAAGTGTCACACAGAAAACCGTCGTCAAGTCAATTTGATGTTGCGTTTCGTTCCCTTTCTTTAAGGATGCTGACCTTTTTTTTATTTTTGATTAGTCTGCCATATGGGCTTGGGTAGAATCCTGGGCTATCATTCGCAATAGATTTTTTCGATTCGAAGAATTAAGTCTTGAAGTTTGTGCCTAACATTTGTGATGGACTCTCTATAACATGAAAAGCGGGAATAAGCTGGGCAAAAAGAAAGAAAGAAAGAAATTGGACAGCCTCCGTGACGCAGCGGGCGAGTAGCCGGCTATGAAGCGAGAGGTCGCGGGTTCGATTCCCGCATTGAGACAAATGTTTGTGTGGCCCACAGATATTTGTTTCAAGTCTGGGTGTGGTGAGACCTAAAGTCTCTCATAGTCTCTGACACCCACGATACAGGTTATACCTAGTGTGGGGTCCTAGGTGTGTGATTGTTGGGTGTAGTTCTTAAATTCACCGCTGGATACCATCAAATACGCGCATACGAAACTAGTTCTTAAATAGAGTTGGAACTTAAATGTACTAAAAGTTTTTTAGAAGCACTGTAGCTCAACTATGAGCTTGTTGCACTTATTTACGCGAGCGAGGACGTAAAGTATTTGTATGGAAATCGTCAGTTACGCGCGTAACCGCTAGAGGCGTTCCGGTGTTTGTCATACAAGTATTTTATGGAGTCGCGAGTAATATCAAAAAAACTCACGGTTAGCCTACTGAACCGCACAACCGTGGTAATGGCTAACGAGGTCCCACCTTTCTGTTAATAATCTCCAATTTGCATCTAAAAATAAATTCGCGCCTTAACTTGGACTTTCAAAGATTTATACAAAATGTACGTGACATTGAGCGGATTTCGGGCTATTTGAATATTTTTCATTTAATTTTTATGCATAATTTATACGCAATTTACAATTTTATTGGTTGTCTTTTCATCTTCTGAATAAATATTGTAAGGCTTCGTTACACTGATATATTTGTTTAATTTGAGTAATGTTTGTATTTTATTATTGAAAAAGTTATTGACTTTTATTATCAACATATTTTACATACATAAGCTCATGCCTGTATCCCCGAAGGGGTAGGCAGAGGTGCACTAGCGAACTAGGACACCCACATTTCGCCGAGCTTAATTCCGTCCCAGATGTGATAGGGGGCCTATCGCCATATCGGGCACAAATTCCAGACTCCGGGCTGATATGGAAAAATCCAATATCACTTTGCCCGACCCGAGGATCGAACACGAGACCTCAAGACGATAGTCGTACACAAATTCAACCACGCGACCGAGGCAGTCAATAAATTTACGTTTTGAATATTCAAACTTTACTCTTAAAGTAGCTACCTATGAATAAATTATACCCCACAGTCACATATAAGGAATTATGAGAGTATTTTGGTCTCGCAACGCCCAGACCCGAAAACATTTTTTACGGGACACACGAACGTTTGTCTTGATGCGGGAATCGAACCCGTACCTTTTTGCGCCAGCCGGCTTTTGTATATATTGGATATAAATTCTGTAAAATGGTTTGTAAAACTGCAGCAACAATATTTTTTATTAATAAAAAAATAATATATTGAATAAAGCCGGAGTTAAAAACTCTACTTTAAACAAGTGGACCGGCTCGACAGACTCGATACCACTCTCTCACAGAAAACCGACGTAAGGTGGCAGATTTCCGGTGGCCCAATTCCCCCTTTCCCTTTCCCAATCCCTTTTTCCCTCCTTTTAGGTTAGCAACATAATGGGCGATGGAGATCACTTATCATCAGCGGGTTTAGACAAGTGGCTTATACGCTAGTCGAATACAATAATCAAATAGAATAAATGTATGGGAATGACATAAGACTACGCTATATGCGGCGTACTCATATCTCATTCCCATACATTTATTCTATTTGACTATTCTATTCGATTAGCGCATAAGTCACTTGTCTAAACCCGCAGATAACCCATCCTCTCGTTTGCCAGTTTCTGCTATATAAAAAACACTTAATCAAATATTAATAATTTTATATACGAGTATGTTTTTAACCTTAAAATAATATGCCTTTAATACAAATTTTAAAAAAACATACAAATCTATGATAATTTTATCGTCACTGTGTCCGTAACCCGTAACCTTGCGATGACGGTGGCTGATGGCAATGATGGCTCGGCAACGGGGCACCCATCTAACTGTACCACTGTACCGCCGCGCCGCGCCGCTCCACGCTGTGCGGTGTGGCGGACGAAAGTGAAAACATATCGGTCGTTTGCTTACTCCACTTCGGCCAGACTGTGAAGCGGTGTTTCGACATGACAATGACAGTAAGAAAGAAGAAAATTCATTGAAATTAAACTATTTTTACGGATTATATCACGATTTGGTTTTAATTTTTATGCCCGACGTTTCGAAAGCTTTGCAGCCTTCGTGGTCACGGGTCAGACTGTCCGTAAAAATAGTTTAATTTCAATGAATAACATTCACGTAAACCTAAGAAATCATTAAGAAGAAAATTGTTTATTTGTCACAATTAACACAATGCATATGATTTAGCCCCATCGATATTATTATTTACCTAGATGCACAGTTGACGCTCGGAAAATGGGACAGCAAAGAAGTGCTTAAGCACTCGTTTTGCCTACAGTCGGACGTCGAATTCTAAATTTCAAAATTCAAATTAAAGAACGCTTGCTCATTTCGTTTAAAAACCTACTTTATAACACGTGCTTAGGGTTATATTTGTGTTGATTTAACTACAACTTGTGATCGTTTTCTTTGTTTTATTTCTGAGATCACTTTTTAGGAGGATATTTGCAAAGAACTGTGCATCTAGGGTATAATATAACGATGTTTAGCTCAAGTCAGAACGCGACGGCGGAGTACTGTGGACGAACTCTGCCCCACCTAGGGGTCATAGGACATTAAGTCATATGATATAAAAGATATTTAAGCTCATATTTGAGTGGTAGATCCAGGCTGTAGACAGTAACATCTACAGTACGAATGGGCCGACTCGACCAGTTTGATACCACTGTCTCACATAAAACCGACGTAAAGTGGCAGCTTGCTGTCGCGTTTCATTCGGTGAGTAAGATTTCCGTTGGTCCATTTTCCTCCTTCCTGTCCCAGTCCCTTTTTCCCTCCCCTTCTATTTCCTCCTTTTAGGTTGCCAACGGACCCATGATTCTTTTTATGCCTTGGGTGTCTATGGGCGGTGAAGATCACTTACAATCAGGTGACCCCAGGGTCGTTTCCCAGTATCTGCTATAAAAAAAAACCTAACAAAGGCCATAATGATAAAGGCAAATAAAATAGGTTATGGCTAGGCAGTGCGGATGGTGCTACTATTCATGGGTAATCGTTTCGCTTACCATCAGAAGTGGGGCTTGTTGGTCATTTGATTGCAATAAAACGTCCTTGAAAGGAGCCTTGTTTACGAAGGTCGGTATCCAGTCTCGTACAACAAATATATCATATATCCTCCCAGTATCTGAAGTGCTATTTGAGACGCCACTCGACAGTGAACGGCTCTGTCGAGGGATGTCTACCCTTGAATTCCGATGCTCTACAGGATCTTAGGTAGGAATTACGAAGCAATAAATCATAGCTTCGAAGATTGGGTATTGAGGGCAAGAAGGGATGATGACTAATAGGGGCTGTTCAAATATTATGTAAGCAGATTTTTACAATTATTAACCCCCCCCCCCCCCTTCTACCTCGTCATCAAAATACACAAAGCCCTTCCCAATGCTTATGTAAACACTGGTATATTAATTTTTCATATGTTCTTCCACTTGACTCATGACACTCGAATCGAATTTAAAATTCGACGGAAAACGAGTTAAAAAGGGCGCTAACGTTGCATTGGATTGGAGAACTTGTCATTTGTCAATTTTTAATGTGACATTACTGCACTTTTTAACTCGATTTCGGTGCAATTTTAAGTCAATAAATGAAACCGAATCGAAGTCAAATTCGAATCGAGTGTCGAAAGTCAACCCCTGGTTTCTTTAATAAAAGAAAATCCGATAAAGTAAAAAAAGTAAATACTGCTGACGTAATCACCACCCAGAGCCCCCTCGTCGCTCATGTCATCAAAAATAAGCAAAGAAAAGATACCCCCCCCCCCCGTAGTGCTTAGGAAGGACCTCGATTAGGAATGTGAAAAATTACTTCTTGAAAATTAGACACACAATGGTCTAAAATCTAAATGATCTATCAGCATTATTGTTTCCACACTAAAACAATCTAGATGTTTTCAAATGACTCAAAACTTCGATGCTAGCATGTTATGTCCTAGACCACAATGGCACATTTTATTAGATGAGATGACAGCCAAATGTCCTATTTCAGTAATTAAATAGACACATTTTAATAACCATGCCATCAAAACACTAACGTAATAACTCCTCACTATTGTCATGTTTGTGGATACGATCTACTGCCCGAACACTTCGCTTTGTCGTTACAATCACGCCCGAGTTTGGTATCGCCATGGGATACAATCAAGCACGCTCTAATAGCTCGCACGATAAGTGGGAATGTTTGTACTTCATGGAAAGTGAACTAGGTTGCTATTTGTTGGTAATATTGGATACCTTTACTTATTTTCAAAGCACAAGTACTCCAAAATACAGTAAATAATTTAGCAATAGAAACTGCAACTTGAAATGAATTTTCTCTTGCGTAATTTATTAATAATAGTCTTGAGATGGCAGAGCAGATAGATTTGATAATAATTAACAGTCTACTTTGTGACAAAAATAATTTAAAGGGAGTCCTGATAATTTTTGATGAATTTTATAGGTAACTTCACTAGGTAAATTCCAAGAATTGATGGTAGTGAAATATTTGTTACAAAATTAGGACATTAGCAATAAAATTAGATTCATGGTTTTTTTTTTCACTCTTTACGTGACTTAACGAAGAAGAGAGGCACAAAACAGTAATTAATAATGGACAATATTATATCTACAGGTAAAGCGGTTAGGGTTTCATTCAGATTAAGATATAATCTGACTTAAAAATAATTCCAACAAAGAAAAGACAAATCTTAATGAATCCATAAAACGCTAAAGCAAATTACCCTTTCCCAAAGAAATTAATCCCCACAGTATATTTTCATTTGAAACCCCGACGTCTTCGAAGAGATTAAAGTAACGCTCCAAACTTTAGAGAAATTCGCAGTTGAGATGAATATTAAAGATTCGGATCGTTCTCCCGGCGGCTGAATTGCAATAGTTACGGACTAAAGTTTTATGCAAGTTTTCAAAATGTCGAATATTTTATCTTCAATAGTTACCTTTGATAGTTTTTGGATATTTACGGTCGCATTAAGAACGGTCGTTAAATTTTATTCGTACTTTTGAATACTATAATTCTTTGGGTAAAACGGAACGAGGGAGTTTTGTGGAGGGATTATTACTCTCATCCTCTTAGGAATTAATCTAGATGACTGACAACTTCCATCAGTTGATGATAGTTGTCATCTATAAAGATTACTTCTCTATACTAGTCTCTGATGCCAGATATTGCTGATTTAAGACGTAAATGGAACAACATATTCTGATAAACGTCTCAACAATTTCAGGTGACATCCGGTCAAGTAGAAAATTAAAAACAAATCGAGAAGAAACGGGACGCGTCGGTTCGTAGAGTCAATAGAGGATACGAATCTTGTTAGAAATGCAAAATCTGTTTTCCAACGATTCCATTTGTAATTATAATTTTTATGAAATTATTTATTTATAATTATCAAATTCTTATAGTTAGTATATTAATACTCCACAATTCGTTTATTTTATACCCTTGCTTATCTCCTGCCCTTTTGTAACTCCTTAAGAAGGTTGTCTAGAAGAGATCGCTTTAAGCGTTAAGACCGACCATTGTAACATTTTATAGTTTAAGGTTTTTGTTTGTACTGTTCCTATTTATGGTGTTCAATAAAGACTTGTCTATCTATCTATGACATATTGTTATTATGGGATAAGAATTTTTTTTAGTTTTTCGAGCCGGTGGGTCTCCTGACAATTCATTTTGATCGCCCTTAACCGACAAAAATATGAATTAAATAAAGTTGTGAAGACTAATTGTATTGTAAGTAGTTCTTCGAGATTTTCAACATATAATTAGTTTAGAATTCAGAAATCCTAATAGTTAATTATTGGTACTCACTTGAATCCGTTATTTGAGAATCATACAAATATTTGTTCGGTTGCGGAAATAGAATTCTTAACACAGCCCACGCTGCCGCAGCGATCCCCTTTGAGTTATTTTGATATTACTGTTTGTATCAAAGTTGAGAAACATTTTCTCAAAACGATCTACCCTTTTCGAGTATTACGTCCGAATTAAATTCCACCGGAACGTGATTCAATGTACCGTTTACGAAAGCAAATTGAAAAAGGTCAATTTACAATTTACGACTGCTTTCCTTTACTCTCCGATATCGTGAACTTTTTTGTTTTGTTTGGTTATGATATCTCCAATTTTTATTAAATACAGTCTCAAAAGGGGCGAAATTGCTAATAGAATATTACTTGATCATTTATCCACTTTATCAAAATTAATAATATTATGACAATTTTCACATCATAAATAGATTTCACAAAAAAGGCACTGGAGAACATGATAATCGGAACTAAGATAAAACCTAAACAAAAACAAGAAATTATTACGAATTACTCCATGTCTGTGTGACCTTTGGTTTAATGCCAGCATCATATATGAGTATGAAATATATATGAGATATGGTCCAGGAGATCCTGAGCTTCAATCTCAGGTCATGCAACGCATTTTTCTAACACCATTTGCTTTGAAGTGAATCAGCTGATTGTAAACACTAAGCTAAAGTATTTCTGCAACATGAAACATGACAATGAAAAGGCAGAAGATGAATAAATGATTGCAAAATATCGTAGTGTGTGCGGTGGCTGAAGAAATACAAAAGTCAATAAAATTTTATTTTATCTTGGGTTTGAACATATTCCTTGCTTTTTATTGTATCTAAATTAAGCTTGTTGAAATATTCAAGGTTGTTGGAGCTAGTATTTTCCGAGTGAAAATCGGCTTACGTATTTCCTGTAATAGTGCCTTCATTGCTCCAATTACGGAACTCTGATATTGAATGTGATTCAACTTATTTTAATTACCCAAAAATTTACTTTTCTCGTTAAGTAAGAGACTAGTAAATAATGCAGATTCTGCTCTTCTTTCTAAATTATTAATAAACGTTTAACAACCTGTGAAACAGATTATGTTTCAAATTACGATTCGATTTAGAGGCCCGCGTTAAACCAGATTATTTTAGTGGGCTGTTTTACAATTTTTACAACTTTGTCAATTTAAAATTTCGTTGCTTTCGCTTAACGACACCTTTAATTGCAACTTAATTGCCAATATAACGCCTAATAATAAGTATTTAACAATCTATTAAGTTACATTTTTATCAATCATGATTAAATTAAGACTCTTTGATAAGCACAATTGTTGTATTCGGCCTGTATTTCAACCTAATAGGCAATAGTTTTCAAGAGTTTAATGATTACCTCTAGATATCTTTGCTTTTCTATTCCTACAGTATTTGTGAGAATTTATCGTTATATGTCCATGGAACTGTTTCTCGTTAACAGTGCGTAAAATATCACTGTTTATTTTCTTCACTGCAATTAATAACTGTTAGATATTAACTACAGCTATTATTATCTCATTTATTAACATAACCGTGGTTTAACTTCGAGGTGGGCTAACTACTTGATTACTCTATCTATCTTCGTCTCGAAGTTAAACTAAATTCAAATTACTGTGTTTCTCGTAATGTATTTCAGTGATGCAATCCACACACGAGAGCAAAAAATAAGGCAACGACCAAACGAAGGTCCTCACTATTGTTTTAGACTAGATAATCAGTTTGAATTTCTTCAGCAAAAAATTCTATTGTTTGTCCGTCTTCAAACAATAGGAAATGTACCGATATTTATACTCCTGTGGTAGCTCATCCTTTACAACACAATCTTCTTCATTCATCTTTATCGGTGTCTTTTTGGACTCTGCCTTCTTCGCCATTAAGTTTAAATTTCACTGTATTGAGCGATCATATAACTCTCAGAACATCTAGTTAATTGATATCATGATAGTTTTTGCTCGCATTGTGACGGTCTTTCATTTCATCCGAAAATTAATTGACGCTCAAATATGAAATGATGCCGTTAGCCATTATGTTTCTATTCACGGTGCATTGTTGTTGTTCGTTTTTTAAATAAATATTTGTACATCCGCTATGATTTATCTGTTTTTATTATCATTCATCTAAGATGTATCATTATCAGAGATCATTACAGATTGATTAAGTTTTGTCGCATGTTTGGTTATAATTGACAATAAGTGAAACCGACTCGAAATAATTATTTCGATATTAATCATTTACAGTAGTATTTGATGTGTTACTTTTAATTAAACCTGGTTTACTGATTATTTATAATATACAGGACATATAATATGTGTAAGCTGTATATATAGGTAAATGATCTTGACAGGTAGGTAGGACATATTTTCCACAAAATGAACAAACCGATAAAAAACATTGTTTCTATCTATTACACCTTTCCGCTGAATGCGCAGCCATTAATCTCTTCATTCCGCCAGATTACAGCGGATTCTCTTTTCATATTGAATAAAGCCGAAAAATTTCACGTATAGCCAGATGTCATGAGTCATTTCGTACGTGGTATCGCAAAAACTCGCTCCACAATGAGGTAATGATCCTTTGTACAAATGTTCAGTTATTCCGACGAACGTATTTACCTCACATAAGTGGCTTATTACCGCTAATGATTTCGTGCTTTTCGAATCTACACAAAACGGTGAAGGAGGTATTGAGTGGTCAAAAACGCAGTTATTATTTGCAATTTCTTTTGGACTAATGCTCAGTGAGATCAATTTGATTGATGAGAATTTACTGATCTTTAACATAAGTAACGTTATGGTTATAGCAGGAAATGCATTTGATACATAAAAATATATTTTCCATGATTTTATTAGTATATCTCTAAAATTTGTTAGCATGCATTATTATTACTTTAGAAACGATAAATGTTATTTGATTGCTATAATAATTCGGTTTCTACTACATCCTAGCAACTGCCGTTGAAGCCACTAAATACCTTGAAATACATCTCACATCGTATCCACATTAGCTAAATTTAAATAACCTACATCCTAAACCGCGTGTTAGTAATAGCATCAGCAGAAACAAATTGTCCGTAATTTTTCCTCGTTTTGCTAACACAGATTAATACAGAAGTTATTTATGCACTAGCTGTTCCAACGCCCCGTACTGAATTATGTACGTCCTGAAGGCCCATTCCATGTTCAACGGCTTCAAGCCAAATCATATTGATTACGAATACAGATGCCTAGCCGTCCACCAAGCCGACTATTACGTTTTAAATCCCGCAAACTTTAACCACTACTTCTGGTTTTCTACAGAAGATACTATATTTTTCATAAAAGGTTGTATATTTTTGAACGGCTACTCTCTATAGATATTTAGTTATTTTATTTAATAGTATTGGTCATCGATATATTATTTACCTAGATGCACAGTTGACGCTCGTAAAATGGGACAGCAATGAAGTTTGTTTGTTTTTGTTTTATTCCTGAGACCACTTTTTAGGAGGATATTTGCAAAGAACTGTGCATCTAGGGTATATTATATTGATGGTATTGGTGGTTAGGATTTGCTTGTAAGAATTAACAATAAAAATATGTAGAATTTAAAAAAAAAATTACAATACTGAAATTTGATATGAGTTTAAATAGAACGTATTTCTATTGATGCAAGACATGGATGTTTGTACTACAATCTGAAAACTGGTAACTTATAGAGTGCTTTCGTTTAATTAGTAGTTAATTTAGTAGATACGGTTTAATAGATTTTTAATGGAAAATTAATGAATTTCTTGACTTCGAGTATCCAGTGAAGACTAATAGTACTAACGCCATAGAATAAACTGAGCATCCTTGGTATTTAACGGTATCCAGGATCTTAATAGCTACTGGTTTTGACGCATTAAAATTATGACCACAAGTTGACCAAGAAATAGCTGGAGCAACTAGCGTGATTGCGCACCGTGTACGCTTAAATAATGCGTTATCAGTAACTGTTATTTTCAACGTTATTATAACAATTACCCATTAAAAGCGCTTTATGATATTAACATTATTACGTTTTCCTCTTATATTTTAGATGTTTCTAGAATTTCATTGTGTTTTAATCTTCATAGTATCTGTAGTCTAGCCTTTTATGTGAGTTTTGAATAGAGCCTAGATTATCTATTAGGTTAGTGGGTGAGACCTAAACTTAATGAAAGTTAAGAGTAATTATAGTTCAGAAGTGCATCGGATACTTGCCTTATTTCTTAGTTAACCTGACAGAGGAGGTTGAATAATCAGATAATATTGACGAAATTAATATGTTCAGCAGTGGACGTCCTATGGCTGATGATGATGATGATGATGATTGACGAAACCCTATGAACTTTTGAAGCTTTAAATAGTAGTGATTTTCAAAATTGATGCTCGTTTGTTAAAGTTAACCTCATATCTAAGTAGGTTGCTGACTAGGAACAGTGAAACGTCAATATTAAGTCACAAACATGGACATCTATCTCATAAAGACGGGTACTTATATGATGAGATCTATAGAGTGAATTTGGACTAAGTCTAAGTCAAGGCTAAGCAGGCTTTACAAGTTCATGAGTAATAGTAAAAAGAAAAAATCGTACATGTTATTTTCAATTTCTACACCACTTATATGAAGTTGTTATTTATGTAAAATAGATGAGTTTATGGACAAATTATGTCTAATAAAATTATATTTAAGTAACAGTTACCCTTACTTAGGAACCCTGTACTATGCGTGATCAGATATGCAACATGCATTTGCCCGGTTTTTTTACAAGAAAAACAGACTGACAGACAGACTAAGGAAAGATTTTCTTGTAAAAAATTACACGTGCTCAGTCAAAGTTCGACTTAAAAATTCCATTTCTTCACTGATTTCGTTTCTTTGACTCAGAATTAGCAGAAGTTCGCTCTATAGATCTCAGTCATACCTCTAGACTGATGAGATTATAAGGGTTCGAATTTTGCCATTTGGCTACGGATTCCTATTAATACAGAATTGAGAACCTGTTTCTTTGACTAGTTGATAATTATACAACTTTTTTTTTTTTTATAGCAGAGATTGGCAAACGATCAGATGGGTCACCTGATGGTAAGTGATCTCCACCGCCCATAGAACCCAAGATACAAAAAGAATCATGGATGCGTTGCCAACCTAAAGGGTGGAAATGGAAGGGGAGGGAAGGGGATTGGGTAAGGGAGTGGGGAAATGGGCGCGAAATGAAACGCGACAGCAAGCTGCCACTTTACGTCGGTTTTCTGTGAGACAGTGGTATCTAACCGGTCGAGCCGGCCCATTCGTGCTATAGACGTTACTGTCTACAGCGTGGCTCTACCACTCTCAAATGGTGATGTAAAAGGGGTTATACTCAATACTTCATTACGAAACAACTTCCCTATACGGTGAATTTGCTTAACGGAACAAAAACAAAAGTGCTATAACAAAACTTCCTCGCATTGTTGCATGAAGGAAGCACTTATGGTAGCTATCCCATTGTTCTAAACGATGTAAGCGTAATGAAGAGTTTATGTAAGTAAATTGTAAAGTAAACATGCGATATCAAATGCTTTGCTATCAAATCCCGTCTGCTATGGACGTCGGTATAATAGCAGCTCAACTAAACCGTTGCCTACCTTGGAAAGGAATGATAACGGCTGCAGTACGAATGTGCCCGCTCGACTGGTTTGATACCACTGTCTCAAAGAAAACAGACGTAAAGTGGCAGCTTACTGTTTCGTTACGTTCGGTAAGTGAGATTGCTGGTGGATTCTCTTCTCCAGATTCTCACCTTCCCAATTTCTATTTCCATTCTCCAAGATTGTCAACGTACCTTTGATTCTTTTGGTATCGTAAATTTCTTTGGACGGTGGAGATCAGTTACCATCAGGTGACCCACCAGCTCGTTTACAAGTCCTTGCTATAAATATCTTCGTATCTACTTAATATTTCACAAAACAAGGAAACGCATAAATCTCGCCTCACGACATTCAATTTCCGTTCAGTAATACTTTTCTGTTCTCAAGGATTTTATGAAAAGTTTCACTACACATTATGCGAAGAGCTTATAAAAGATTTTATTGAATAGTTACAAAGTCTTTGCTGGAAAAGAAATATCTTTGCAACATTTTTGCATAAGTACAGCTTGGAATTTGTAAGAAAATGCAATAAAGCCTTCTATGAAAGTTATTAAATACTAAAAGCCTTTAGGCGAAGGCTATTATGGTATGATAATAAATGTAATTAAAGTATGGCATTAAAAGCAAGGGAACCTTAAAGGAGGGGAATTGGGATTGGGGAGGTTCCCCTCCACGAGGCCACCGGAAATTTTATTAATCGAACGAAACGCAAAAGCGAGCTGCCATTTTACTTTGATTTTATAAAGGATTTTTTTTTATATTGCTTATCCAAAAAGCTTTCGTGGTGAGAGACCAATATTATTAATAACATTTCACAGGTAGAGTAGTCTCAAATTCAATTATCTATTTCCGCGGAACCCTTATGAGCTGCACAGAACCCTGAAGTACCGCAGCACTCACTTTAGGAATGGCAGATCTTCATCATCAATTTCGTAATACCCGTCATTCTGATGAAACAATAGACTCATATTAAGTAACAAACAGAATTGTCCCCTTTATGGGGCGTAACGTACTAAAGTACTTAATAACTGGGGCAGTTTTTGAAAACCTTTCGGCCCATTGTTTCTGTGCACAATGGTGCTGTGTTGAAACCGTCCTTTGTTGATGTTTTCCAAAGTTTTGTCCATTTTGCGTCATGCGGCTACAGCGAGGAACAATGGACGTCCTAATTATCCTGCAGGATTACGTAGCTACTGGATATTATAATCTTTTTATAATTTTTGTTTGGCATCATTTTAATTGGTTCTTTCATTTTATTGATCAGGAATAGCGCTGTTACTTTTGATATTGTCATGTATTGTATGAACTTTAAATTGTTTTTAAGCAACATGTATTTCTTTCTCTTTTCCTGATCAATCCCCAATTATTTTAAATAAATGAAATATTGATCGCTTCTGCTCTACTGGACTATAGTTTATCTCTGCCATGAGCTTCATAATAAAGGCATGAGCTTCATACGGATGTTAGAGGTATATTACTTTTAACTTACACATACAAAGCTACACTATTACTTCACTGTATTTTTGGACCCTTAAACATTAATGTGGATCTACAAGAATCATATTTATTTCAGATGCTATGTAATCGGAGGAAAGTCCACAATTCAAAAGCTAAACCTCTCGTTATATCTAAAGATGCGACCTCTAAAGAAGTCAAGGCTTTCGACACCCACGTACCTCATTATTCAGGGCTGACTGACAATGAACCTACTAAGATTCATTTGTCTCATGACTATTCAACGAGCAATCCAGAGGGAGTTGCTTTCCGCACACAACATTGAAAGAATGAATGCAAGTTAATGAATGAAGGCCTTGTGATTGTGATAGAACTCATAGCTGTGGGGAACTTTTGCATAGTCAGTACTTGGATGATTAAAAACGATGGCTTAGTAGCTAGGCTAACTAATTAAGGATGAAAAGAAGTATTAATATTTACTATGAAAGGAAATGATTATTTTATTACATTTTATCAACGTTTTTGACCTGAAATTCAAGACAGCATTTTTAGACACACACATGTAGCATGATATATTATTTTAGTCTGATCAAATAGGACAAATATATTGCGTGAGGATAATTTTGATAGCTGACGTGGCTGGTCGTTTCATATTTATGTAACAGTTGAATATTAAAGAAGTAATAAGACAATGTTGCTGGATGCATGCCGCTTCCAATAAATGTACATATAGCAGTAAACGTCCAGTCGCCAATGATGATGGTGTATCAGATTTTGAATCTACTTCACAGTTCACAGCCTAAGCATGATTCTACTAAACGAAGGGGGTTCCATAGAATGCTGGTAGTTTAACATTCAATGTGTTTATAAGCAAAAGTATACTAACATGTCGGGTCACGCATATTAAAAGTGAGATCCGACGTCCATTGGGAGACGATGGTATATACTTCTTGTGTGCATTTCATTCATAAATCAAACGGGGGACGTGGCCCGATTTCATTATCATCTGACCTAATTTGAACCTGATTGGCCTAACATTAGGGTGCATATTTGAATACAAGGTTTTGTGTAATACGGAACAATCTAAAAGTCTTTGGTTAAGTCACTGCTATAAATTCTTTAATATTTGAACTGGGTGTAACGAATCACGGATGTTCTTTTATGTTGAATACTTTTGGATGTTCATAATGTGATAAGTTTTTAGAGGAAGAAATTTTGGAAGTTACATATCACATTTTCAAATTTTTCTCATGAGCATTTTACATAGGTATCTTCAAATTTTACTGTCTATTTCTTCGGCTTGGAGGTATGTTTATTAATCTCATGGGTTATTGCTTATTCTATTCTTTATAAAATAAAGTGAATACAATTGTGAAAGTCTCATTGCTAACTAATATTAGTTTTGTAATAGTCGCGTATTATTTTATGTTCAATATTGTTGGACGGAGTGTCTCCATATTTCTCAGTTGATATTAAAGTCGCTAGCTCAGCTGTATTCGAGTGCGTTTCACCTACATTATTGAGTCCTAGTTGAATTGCTTATTGTCACTGAAAGTGTACACCTACAGTCGTGTAATATTAAATCTTGGGATACTAATATTGGATATTTATCTTTATTACAATCGATTTACTATTATTATAGGCCGAGATCTGGCTGCAAGATCACCACGTTCATCATGTAACATAACATAAGCGCACGCCTGTATCCCTGAAGGGGTAGGCAGAGGCGCACTAGCCAACTAGTACACCCACATTTCGCCGGACTTAGTTCCGTCCCAGATGTATCAGGAAGCGAGTCTATCGGCATATCGGGCACAAATTCCAGACTCCGGGCTGATATGGAAAAATCCAATATCACTTTGCCCGACCCGGGGATCGAACCCGAGACCTCAGAACCGTAGTCGTACCGAAATACCACGACACGGAGGCAGTCTCTTAACTTACCTACTAAAAAGTTAAAAACAAATTAACTTTATTGTTAATTTGTTTGTGTGTATTTAGTATGAACTAAAAAGTTAAATAAAATTCCAAATATTTGATTACAGACAACGGGACAGGTAAAACTAAATAAAAGCTTGTAATATATTGTCAATTTACATAAAACATGCTACAGCACAATTCATACAATACTTTAAGTTGCCCGTTTGTTTGTCGAACGTGAAATAATGTCTTTAGGACTCAAACAGACAGTTTGATAAGTTTCATCTCGGTCTAAAATCTAGGGTTTTAGCAATGAACTAAATCGCCTACGTATTTACTCTGATTCCGCAGAAATATATCAGCCGTGTCTGGATGTTTGTGCGATAGTCCCACAGACTGGCCTTTACTTAGATAGCGATCTTTGTAGATGTTTCTACAGGTGTTGAATTATAGCAGTTGTAGTAGATATGTTGTTAATTCTATTATTAAGTATTTAATCACGCCAATGCAAATAATGCCATTTATATTGTGTTTGTGCCAGATGAGAATATTATTTAATGCGAATATTATGAATTTAAACAGCAAAAGTTTTAACTCTAAATGTTGTCTGCTTAATTTAATGGCAGGGTAGAACAGAGTAGATTTTTTTATAGCAGAGATGGGCAAACGAGCAGATGGGTCACCTGATGGTAAGTGATCTCCACCGCCCATAGACACCCAAGACACAAAAAGAATCATGGGTGCGTTGCCAACCTAAAAGGAGGGAATAGAAGGGGAGGAAAAAGGGATTGGGAAAAGGAGTGGGGAAATGGGCCACCGGAAATCTCACTCACCGAACGAAACGCACCAGCAAGCTGCCACTTTACGTCGGTTTTCTGTGAGACTGTGGTATCTAACCGGTCGAGCCGGCCCATTCGTGCCATAGACGTCACTGTCTACAGCGTGGCTCAACCACTCAAATCATCATCTCATCAACGTAGATGCGGTTTTACCTGAAACAAGATCCCGATGGGTGACTGCAGACAGGCGTTTTGTCGTAACTCGTAAAACTAAGCCGAGTCTTTTCATGCTTCAACAATGTGTTGCGCCGATCTCAAATTGGAGTACGGTACCTACAGTAATAAATGGTACGAATCATCTTTGCAGGCCAAAATTTGAGTTCCGAACACCTAATTCTGTTCAAACGCTAAACCGATTAATTAAGGAGCCATCCGAATTTACAAGCTTGCTAAAATACCCTTCATCATCATTATATCTGGCGCAGCGACCCAAAATGAGTCTGGGCCTCCGACAACAAGAGCTTCCATTTCGACCTATTCTGTGCTAGCTCCTGCCAATTTTCAACTTGGAGCTCGCGCAGGTCTCTCTCGACCTCATCTTTCAAAATACCCTTCACATAGTTTTATCCGACTTTTAAAAAGTTTTTTATTCGTCGGTATAAAAATACCTTTTCTGACGTAGGCGAGCACTAAGAAAGGATGTTTGGAAATTAAAAAATGTAGGTATATATGTGATACTAGATTTTTCCCGCGACTTCTATTCAAACTTTCATCTCCTATTACACACCCTTAGGAAATCAATTTCCAAAAATCCTTTCGTAGTGCTCGCCTACGTCAGAAAAGGAAGCTGTCTGTTAAATTTCACATCCCCATTTCCAATAGTTTCGGTTCTACGCCAGTCAATCAGTAGCCCGAGCACGAAAAACTAATGTAAATGTAAATGTATTCGAGTTCGCTGCGCACTGATGACGTTTGGTTAATATTTCATACAAATTTCATAGACGCGCATCGAGTTCGAATACATTTACGGTTGTCAGAAATTTTCCTGCTCAGGCCGCAGTTATTTAGTTTCTCCTTTTATAAATATAGATATAGAAGATGTCCGGAGAATGGACCGATTTCGAAGACTATTTTTATTTTCGGTAGAGCTTACTTCAAGGGTCTTATATATGTAAATAAATAAATAAATAAATAATACCCAACATTCACATACATAGTCCTGACTCCACACTAAGATCGAGGATTGTGTCGTGGGTATCAGGAACTTTTTTTTTTTTATTGCCAAAGTGGGCAAACGAGCTAGCGGTCCGCCTGATGGTAAGCGGGACCGCCGCCCATACACTTAAGCAATGCCAGGAGCACAGCCAAGCCGCTGCCTACCGTGAAGTGAGTACTCTTTTTAAACCTCGCTTAAAGTAGTCAAGCTCACGAAACAAGTAGACAAGCTTCAAGTATTCCTGTAGCTACCAACTTCCAATAAAATGAAACATAAACATAGTCAGATGTCGAGCTCGTCATTGCGTGCACGCCTGAAGAAAGCCCCGGGGCACCTCGGCCCAGTTTCGCTTAATTAGTAATGCGATAGCGAACACCTGTGTTTGCCCTTTCCCTCTCCGCCAGATAAGTAGCTTTGTGCATTGCGACCGTTTGTGTATAGCTCAAATGAAATGGATGCAGGTTATTAAGGTATGATGGGTTATATAGTCCGATTGTAAATTAAACGGAGTAAACTGACAGATCGAAATGTCACTTTCCAAAATAATGTTGCTTACTTTCAAAACATAGGGATTGATCCAGTTCAATTTTTATCACTCAAAGAAACAATAACTCAGCACTAGCTTGCAAATTTTGAATTTTATTGCGTATTTTTAGAAATATCAGCTTAACCCTTCGACTAAATGTCTGTGTAAATAATTTTGCGTAAATAATCACAAAAGATACGATTTTTTAGTTGGAATTTAGAAAATGAAAGAATGAAATGGTTCACTGAATTGAAATGTTTAAATAATCTTGATCTTTTTACCGCAGCACTATTTAAATTTCATGAAAAAGTGGCAACATTCGATATGTTTATCAGTTTACTCTGTTTAATTAGCAATCCTACTATAGTTTAATAGTTCGTTTAGTTCATCATTCAATTCGTCTATGTTTGTATATATGTATGTTAAGCATAAATAGGCCGGCGTGATTCTAGTGACCACCTATAAACTCATTGTCGGTGGTCGTTGGTTTTTTGATCTGCACTACATATTCCATTAGCCCGCTTAGCATGCGCGACACGAAAACATTTTGTCTATGATATTTGTCGTGTTATAACCAGTTTTCTCTATATGTCTACGGACCTACATGCGTCCTTGTTTATTTTCACACAATATTGTAGACAACATCTCTTCCGTCGGTTATGGTGACGCGCATGCTAGCCGGGCAGGTTTATTTAGTATGGCCACTTTGCCGTGCTCGGATTAAAAATACGTCACGCAACTTGCCCAGCAAATGTTGATTTTTAAGATTATATTGACCAAGGGTCACAGGTAAATTTGGTTATGATTTGATGAATTTTTAAGTAAGGTTTTAATCTTTAAATTATTTTGCCAGCTTCAATACAAGCGGTTCTCCATTCGCCGGTATATTTTTATGAATATTACGATATATTCGGCTAATGTGGACTAATTTTGAAGATTATATTTGTGTTCAATAGATCTAAGTTCAAGGTCCATAGGCACAATAATATCGACTAAACAGTACCTATATTCTACATTTTCATGTGACTCTTCGATAGAATCCCTTGCCAACCCTTTTGCACTATAACATCCGTATCCCTTTTGTCGCAGTCGGTAAAAGTAATGCCGTGACGGAAACCCATTTGCGATGGAAATTGTGTACAGGATGAGTTCATTCTGCATACGACTCCAATCGTCTTTGAGTTTCCTTTGTTGACGTTTCTGTTGTTAAGCATTCTCTAAACGAAATGATGGAATAACTTATTAGAGTTGGTTTGACAGCCTTCGTGAAGCGAGAGGCCGCGGGTTCGATCCCCGCACCGAGACAAATGTTTGTATGGCCTACAGATATTTGTTTCGGGTCTGGGTGTTGCGAGACCGAAAGTCTCTCGTAGTTTCTTATACCCACGACGCAAGACTCGATCTTAGTGTGGGGCCAGGACTATGTATGTGTCTGTTGGGTGTTATTATTTATTTATTAGGTATTCTTTACTCGACTTTATCGGAAGGAAGGTAATGATTTTTGAGGGTATGTATGTCTAACTTGACCACGTATTGCATCATAAAATACATGAAGACTTTTACCAATAAATAAATAACACCCAATATTCATATACATAGTCCTGACGCCACAGTAAGACACAATAGTTATATCGTGTGTATCAGGGATTACGAGAGATTTTCGGTCTGACGTATAATAAAAGTAAATAATAACATTATTTACTTTATTTATTTGGTTATAAAAGAATAGGATTAACTTTGGACTCAACTATTACAATAGTAAAACATATTATAATCAGTTGCAATAGCAACATCACAGCATTAGTAGATATACCTAGTTTAAAACCAAATTACATTTCCGCAACAAGTTATCCAATTTAATTCGAACGAGTTACCGACGAACAACTAACAATTTCATATTTATAATATTGATGCGGTACTACAACCGATCTGAGAGCGATCCGTGCGGTACGAAGAATAAGCGGGAGGCGGGTATTTGATTAAGGGACAGACCTACTTCCTGTGTATTTTTAACCGGACAACCCTGGACAGAGAAAAAATATTTTGATGACATGTAACTAGTCGTATAGTAAATTTAAATTTAATTTGATAATATGTTATTTATTGATAATAATATTATGTTAATTGGTATTGGACTGCCTCGGTGGCGTGGTGGTATTTCGGTACGACTACGGTTCTGAGGTCTCGGGTTCGATCCCCGGGTCGGGCAAAGTGATATTGGATTTTTCCATATCAGCCCGGAGTCTGGAATTTGTGCCCGATATGGCGATAGGCTTGCCCCCTATCACATCTGGGACGGAACTAAGCTCGGCGAAATGTGGGTGTTCTAGTTCGCTGGTGCGCCTCTGCCTACCCCTTCGGGGATACAGGCGTGAGCTTATGTTTTTGTTTATGTTAATTGGTACGCCTTTCGGTTTCTAGTTCTTTAACAGAATATTAAGTTAGCTGCCATTTGACAATAACCTTCAACTCACTAGCGTTTGACCATGTTTTTAGCAACTCTATATGAAATACATTTTGGTTTCAATCTGTTCTCAAAATACCGGGCATTAAAAATGATATAAACCGTTGCATAAGATTCTGCAACATGCTTGAAAAAGTGTCTTGCTCGACTCCACATTATGGTGGGATAAGGGCAGGTAAGAAAGAAAGATAAATAAAATACACATCTGTAAAGCAATTTATTTTCAACCCCGTTCACTCTAGCCTAGTGCCTGCCTTTAATCTTTTTCTACCTGCCCTCGTGTCACTCTAATGTGAGGTTGGTGCAACATTTATTTTTAAGCATGTTGCAGAAATTATTTGACTTTAGTTTTACGTCCGGCCGCCTGCCTGACATCAAAGCCCTTTAGGGAAAACTCCTTGTGAACGATGCCTAGTCCATATATATTAAGAGATTAGATTAGTGTTCACAATACATGTACTGTATTGGACAAATTACGATTTATTCGCAATCGATCGTGGCGAACCATTATGTGTAGGCAATAAACATTGTGCAGATCATTGTTAAGCTAGACGTCAGAGAGGTACTTGGCAGGGTCTCGTCGGCCCCCCATATTGCTTACGTAACATATAAGTGTGGACTGTAAGAAATTCTAAAATCCAACGCGTAAACGCTTACGAAAGCGATATTTTTTAAATAGTCACGGGCGGCTTGGCCTCAAGTGACCCATACGCTTATGTAACATATATGTATATGTGCCGCCTCCGACGGGTTAAATTTAATGTAAGGAAAGATAAAGTTTTTTGTGACATTTTTCGAGATTTTGGTCTACGAATATAAAAAAGTGTAGAACTAAGGAAAATTCATATATGCAAGAAAATAATATATTTCACTACTTATTAATTTTTTTTTATTAGGCTTTACCGAATGAGATTGTTTTTTGTTTGGTGCGATTTAATTTTTTTATGCACATCAAGATAATTGGTTAGTGATCACCACTACTAACATAAACAGTAACTGAGAAACCATAGAACAGTAACTGAGAACCATGCTGTATCAAGTACCAACCTCAAGAAAAAGGTATAAGGATTAAAATGTAACAACAAATTCTGTCGTTATTGATGCAGGAAAACGGGCCCACACCCCACATAAACAGCATGTGCATACGTCCCTGTAACACTTTCGCCGACGCGGGCGGTGGCGCGGGCGTCGCGTGCGCCGATCACATCGATGAAGCCTTCGGGAGAGCTTCCAGATCACAAGATACGAGCGATCGCGATAAGTTATTAGTGTAAAAACGATTGATTATCGACTACGATAAAATAGCTGCCAATGTTATAGGCACATTCATTTATGGCACCTTGAAAGTTGTAACTAAAAATATGAGTAAATTATTAATTTTATAAGACATTGTTATAATAGTCTACAATTAAAACGATCACGTTTAAAGGAAGCCATAGAATTACATCTCTCACATTTATGACTATGTCAGATCGCCACAGGGCCTAGTAGTCGAGATATCTAAGAGCCAACGTTCTCATTAATAGGATTGTATAATCGAGTGTTGTGGAAACATATAAAAAAGGAAAATAGTTGGGCTTGCGCCACTTTAGACACTTGTTATAATCTGACCTAAGTACTTACGACGGACGACAATGAGTTTCTCTTTTCCCATGGGAATCAAACCCAGCAACTCCCGGTCCACGGGCCAATAAGGTACCACTAAGAGACGATAAGTCTCTAGACTCTTCAAAAATAAATTCCAACTTTAACTTCACTATAAAACCTTTCTCAAACGTGCATCATACCTTATAATTAATTAAACTTAGGATGAGATGTACAGAGCGAACTTCGTCTAAGCCTTAATCAAAGGAACGAACTCAGTCAGGTTTTATAATTTTTAAATCGAACTTCGAATTAATCCGGGCCATTTTTTACAAGAAAATCAGAGAGACGAAGCAAAGATTTTCCTGTAAAAAATTACTCTGACTAATTCAAAGTTCTGTTTAAAACGAATCCAAATCCCCACTGAGTTCGTTTCTCAGCCTTGAACATAACGCAATGCAAATCCAATAAAATATAATTATGTACATGCGTTCATCATGTCGTCAGATATTTCATGCGCATGCTTGCGACTTGCACCACGCCCCATTCAACCGGTAGCGAAGTTTGCGATATATTCTGAACAATTTATCGCCTCTGGAGAATTATTTCTCGATGAAAATCCACAAACAAAATACAACAAGACGGCATTTTAGTTCCGTGTATAAACGCAAGAATAGTATTCTATGGCCTATACGGTTTTTATGTTATTAGTTATTTTTATTATAGACTTCCAAAAAGGAGAAGGTCCTCAATTCGGCTGTATTTTTTTGTCTGCCGTATATTACGCGATATTCTTTTTGTTTTCGATAGAGCTTATTTCAAGAGTGGTCCCATATAAATTTGGTCACTATAGGATCACGTTGGAAGTTGGTCGGTTAAGTTTTAAAACTTGTGATATTTTTATTATTCAGTGCTTAGAGGTTACATACTGCAAACGTTTGATTACAAAAGCAATCCTTTCATATATTTTTTTATTTATTTTATAGCAGGGACTGGCAAACGAACAGATGGGTCACCTGGTGGTAAGTGATCTCCACAGCCCATAGACACCCAAGACAAAAAGAATGAAAGGAGGAAATGGAAGAGGAAGGAAAAGGGAATGGGGAAGGGAGGGGGGAAAGAGGCCACCGGAAATATCACTCGACAACGACAACAACGAAACGCGACAGCAAGCTGACACTTTACGTCGGTTTATAGATCAGACGGAAAGCCTTCGTGGTATCTGCTTCAAATCCAAGGTGGACATCACGATCTAAAGACACAATGTGTACTGCCCTTTCCAGCCTGATCTATTGAACAGTATATTACAATAACAAATCAGTTCGCGACAACACTCCGACAATATGAATATTTTACTGTTCGATGAATTTCATTTCACTCGTATCTGAGGATTTAAAGCTTGTTCAGAGCACGGGCGTTGAGTTACTGGTTCAACAGTTGTTCGATAAGGTTGTTCTTGTTCTTTAACATGAGGTAGTTGATTCCATTGTATATTTAATAGCTTTGATTTTATGATATAAACTGCATGTATTTAATCAAAGTATTTGTTATACTCATTTACTCACGCCTGTATCCCCGAAGGGGTAGGCTGAGGCGAAAAATAATTTCGCCGAGCTCATTTCCGTTCCAGATGTGACAGGAGGCGAGTCTATCGCCTTATCGGGCGCAAATTTTGGCTCCGAGCTTATACTGAATATACAAATATCACAACCCGATCTGGCGATCGAACCCGAGACCTCAGGACAGTAGTCATTCCGCAATACAACTTTGCAAATATGCCATCGAGGTCAAAATATTAATAAATTCAAATTAAAAATAATTTATTCTGCAAATAGGATATTTTACATATATATCACTTTCACACGTCAATTATATAATGAAAAAATAAAAATGGCGTCGGCATTACGACTATCCCTGAGAAGAAATGCCGAAACAAACTCAAGGGTTATCGCCTCTTTTAAAGTCCAGACAATACATGATATAAAATCACAATTTAAAATGTCAACTCATTTCTAAATAATAATAAATAAATACACCAATAGTCACACACCTAGTCCTGACCCCACACTAGGTATAACCTGTATCATGGGTGTCAAAAACTATGAGAGACTTTCGATCTCACAACACCCAGACTTGAAACAAATATCTGTGGGCCACACAAACATTTGTCTCAACGCCGGAATCGAACTCGCGGCCTCCCGCTTCACAGTTCACTACTACTCGCCCGCTGCGCCACGGATGCTGTATATTATGTAGAAAGGTTCAAACACGTGTTAAAGGCATAACAGTCGTGCTAAAGTTATAATTAAAGATGTATGATACGGTAAACGATGTGAACTTTCAATATTATGCAACAACACTAGCGCATCGTATCCACGTAGCCAGGGAGGGCGCGGCGCAGTGGTTCAAAACGATCTCTCTTTAGCGCCCTGATATTACACAGTTTAAATGTATCAGTAGGCTTATTCCAGTTGACAATTTGTGAGTTGACTGCCTCCGTGGCGTGATGGTATTTCGGTACGACTACGGTTCTGAGGTCTCGGGTTCGATCCCCGGGTCGGGCAAAGTGTTATTGGATTTTTCCATATCAGCCCGGAGTCTCAAATTTGTGCCCGATATAGCGATAGGCCCGCCCCCTATCACATCTGGGACGGAAATAAGCTCGGCGAAATGTGGGTGTTCTAGTTCGCTAGTACGCCTCTGCCTACCCCTTTGGGGATACAGGCGTGAGCTTATGTTAATTTGTGAGTATATTTTCAAACTACTTCAAAAGGTGGTTCTTAATTCGTCTTTTTCGACCTACGTTAGGAGATCCTAAATGCGTCTGTATATTTTTTTTGTATGTTACCCGATATCTCCGCCAAATGTAGACTTTAAATAGTGTGTCATAGTGTTTATTTAAAGTTTATAATATCACTATAAATAAAGGTTAATATTTGATGAAGTTTCTATTTGTTAAGATAGTTAAATAGCACAAACGTCGTGATTGTAGTTTTTAAGCCGGGGGTTGGTTAAATAATTTCAGGAAATTGTTCTCCAGTTTCTGAAAGTAGTACAATTAAAATTTAATTGATGGACTGGTGGTGGAAAACGCTATAATTCTGAATTCAAAATTCTAATTCAATAAGGGTTTACCATTTCTGATTTTCGGTAGGTATATAATATGCGTGAATATGTTGTAAATGAAAAGCAATAAAAATAAATGAATATGTTATGAGATGTTATATTTTTTATCATGTAGATAAATACCTTGCAAGTAAAAATGTATAGTATCTGCAAGACATTATAATTTTGTTTTCGATGTAACCATATATTTTTAAATAAAATATCCCCTCACTTATACGACATTCACTGTGTCACAACTCTCAACCACAAACGGTACATAGATGCATCATTCGCCCCAAGCGCGCGAGCGGCCACCATTTGTAAATTTATGTGCACTACCCCCTTTTGCCCACATTCTGATTTACAATGGTTTGCGAAACGTGCTTACGACTTATTGATTAGATTCTGTGCACTTCGCTTGGTATAAATTCTGTGGAAATTGTACGCTGAATAATAAAATTGAAGTAGACTACATACTTGGGTTAAAATTTTTAAGGAGATCGGATGTTAAAGTGCGTGTGGATTGTATGCTTTAGTCGACTACTTACCCCATTCTTTTTTATTCGGGTCTTTTTTAATTCGCTTGAAATCTATATTTTTTTTATAAACATCGTGGAGGTAAAACATAAGTTACAACTACCGCCATCTAGCGATTCATAAAGAAACTAAGCCTAAATTCAGCGCCGTATTGAGGCGATCGTGTGTCTTTCTTACATACGATTGACTTGAAATAACTTATTTGTCAGGATTGTCTATTGTCAGCATTTGTGCCCAAAAGAGACTCATATGACATTAAGGGTAATACTAATCTCAGTTTATGCCTTGGCCTGAGGATACAGTCGTCAATTTGTTTTTGATTTTCACATGATATTCTACTCAGAATTTGGAATTTAGTATACACAGCCGCACACACGTACACCTGTTTTACACTTACTATTTATCTACTGTTTTGCACTGACTGTCTCTGATATTGTCCACTATAGTACAATTAGTAGGTATGAAATTTAAAACAGCGCCACCTAGTATCATAGTTTAATACTACTTTGCCATAGCACCTTGTAACGATGGCTAAAGGCCACGAATTAACAATATTTGTTTTTACCGGTGTTGCAGGTTACCAGATGTCTCGCAAGACGTGCGTGGCGCGCGGCGAGCGGGGCGCGTGCATGTGGGTGCAGGATTGCAACCGGCTCGGCGGGTCGCACGCTGGGGTGTGCGTCGACGGGTTCATGTTCGGTTCTTGCTGCAGGCTGCCTGACAAGCCGATTGTACAAGGTGACAAGACTGTTTACACTTTGCGCGTAGACGTTTGCTACGCAAAGAAATAGTTTTTTGCGAATTCACCTTTTTATTTGATTAATTAAATTGCGATTTAAATACTTTAGACAGTAACTTCCAAAAAGGAGAAGTTCCTCAATTCGTCTGTATTTTTTTATGTATGATAAGCGATATATCCACCAAATGTAGACAAATGTAAATTCTTTTTGTGTTCGCTATAGCTTCTTTCAAGGGTGGTCCCAAATAAATTTTGTCACGATCGGATTTGAAATCGGTCCGTTAAGTTTTTAAACTTGGGATTATTAAGATTTCATGTTGTAGAAATTAAGCTACTATAAAGCGTGTAATAAATAATTAATTTTGACGTCAACCGTTCTGAGCCTCTCCCCGTTTTTCTATCAAATAGTCTAGTGTAATTCTTTTTCTCTATCTGCTTTTATTTTACTTCAATGTGAGGTCGGCGCAACAATCCTTTTATAGACATATCGCAGAAAGGATTTGGCTTAATTCTTTACGACCGGCTGCCTATTTGACATCAAACTTCCTTTGAGGTGTACAGAACCTGGTATATCGAGTTAGATAAACACCCCACCGGATTTGAGAATCGAACCCAGGACCTTCCAGTTCATTGCCCATATACGCTGTAACTAGACTGGGAGACGAAAATAGTCTTAAAAATGTTATTTTCTGGTTATATAAATAGAATAATCAACTGATCAATTAATTCAGTTAAATCCAAATTGATTTCAGAAACACTGCCGCCTGTGACGGTCACTGACCGACCCAACACAACGCCATCTACCAGCACAACTACCACACCACAACCAGAGACTTCAACCAAACCGAACTGGCAAACGCAGCGGCCATCATTCATGACCAAGCCGATAGATGGCGCTCCCACGTCCCACAGTTACGTGCCTCCACAGATATCCATGAACGATATCATCTTAGGCATCCGTCCAAATAGTGATATAGCTAATAAAATACCATACAACAGTGTAAATAAGTACCAAAATGTAAATAGGCCGAATGGAGAAGTGGAAACTAGTCCCCACAATAAGATTTCGTCTAGTCTTAGCATAATGTCTGGTGCGCGACCGATGGCCGTGTCTGAGCAACACGCTGAGAATAGTATTCCTTCAGGTTGGTATTATTTTTACTCTTTGCTTGATTTAAAGTCTATCTAAAAATTATTTCGTTTAGTGACATCTGTTAACGAACATATGAACTACATCAACAAATAGTAAGGTAGTAAGTACACTTACAACATAGTTAAAGTAGTATTCAATAGATGGCGCTAAAGACAATTTTTAATTTAAGTGCAAAAAAAAATTGAAATATCTGAGAACGAAAAATAAATAGCCTTCACGTACTTAATTAAACTGTTTCTACACAAAAAAAAAACATTATTAACCAAAATTGTTCATTAAATGCACCATTCCAAGGGTAGACAGCCCACCTAGCCAAGATTCCAAGCCACATCGTGAACCAATTTATAAATCTTTCAGCTCAATTCATGTCGAGGCCAAGCAACATGAACACAATACACTGGCAAGCGACGACGGAACCCACCTTTATCACAAAGCCGCGCCCGTCGTGGGACAAGCCCGCTGGCAAGCCTAAACCCACGAAGAAGTTTACCACTACCACCAGCAAGCCTCACAAGAACTACATAAAACCTAAGGACCCTGCTATCAACATGATTAATAAAACGGAGGAGACGACTTCGCCTCCTTTACATACCACTGCAGCGACTAGTAGTGTGGGTAAGTAGACGAACATCTGTCCTTTTCTACCGCTTTATTTATAGCAAAATTTAAGCAGGCCGGTATGATTATGGTGATTACTCTAAGGGCTGATTTTTCACTATGCAGATAATTTTGTTACTTTGCCAGCAACTTCATACATTATATGTCAAAATGTCAAATTGGTTCCTTGATAAAAATAAATACCCTAAGCTAAAACACTGAGGGCTGATTTTTGTCGCAGCAAAGACATATTAAATCTCTTTGATTGGCAGCCTCTTTATCAGCTTGTCTAAAAAAAATTTCGATTGATTTAGATCAAACAGCTGGTCGTTAAAACGAAGCCGAAACCTTTCTAGAACATGCTTGAAAAATTGTACTGTGTCGATCCCACATTGGGGTGGGGTTAGGAAGGAAGGCTACGGAACCAAAAGGGAAGTCAAAGAAAATGCCAGAAAATGTCACCAGCCACCATATTTATACGATGCAATGAAGTTACACAGTACACTATCGTTTATTTTTTAAATTTTTATTGTTTCAATTTGTCATGTAATTGGATGCAAAATTAAATTAAGTACGCGTGCTCACGACAAAATGAAGCCATATTTCATGGTTTTAACATGTTTTTAAAACGTTACATTTTGATTCGTAAATGATGTTTTAATTGCATCATTTTAATTTTATAGTAAGTTCCATAGTAATTCAGCCTCCGTGGCGCAGTGGGCGAGTAGCCGGCTGTGAAGCGAGAGGCCGTGGGTTCGATTCCCGCACCGAGACAAATGTTTGTATGGCCTACTGTATCTGTTTCGGGTCGGGGTGTTGTGAGACCGAAAGTCTCTTGTGGTTCCTGATACCCACGACACAAGATTCGATCTTAGTGTGGGGTCAGACTTATTATTATTAATTTCTCAGTTTTTATTGTATAAACTCTAAAAAAAGCACGCGGCAATCTGATGAAAGAAAGAACAGAGGATTAGACCATTTTTGGGCTTTAAAAAATCTCGGTCATCTTAATCATAGCATCGTGGAATAGAATTTTGTAATTTTTTACAAGACTATATGAAACTCTCCCGCCCACACACCCGCCACTGTAACTCCTGTAAGCCAGGATCAACAGTGGCACGCATTTTACGACACCGAGCAATGAAGCTCGACGAGTCTCAGAGAATGCAAAATTGTCTTCATCCCGCAACGAAATTAATCAAACGGAAAGATAAGGAGGAGTTGGAATTATAATGTTTCCACTTACCTTCGTAAAAAAAGCGGGAGACAATATAATGAATTAAAGAGGCAGACCAGAAATAAAGACTATAAAGACATGCAAGACATACAAAATAATTTTAACACGAAACCATTTTAATGCAATTTATGAAAATATCAAAACGTTTAAAAAGATTTCTTATACAGTGGAACGACATAAAAAGTATTTCACGCCACTTTAAGTGCACTTTATGCAAGTTTTTAGAATTCCTCGCGCAAAACTGCAGTTTATTAATATTTTTGTGCTGTTAAAATATTCTCGTCATTCTTCAGTAATAGCCACGTACAATTGCTCGTAGCTCCAGCCGAAGAAAACGTGAAAATTATCTTATATAAATTTCTATGATAAAAATTCGCGAGAAAAATGTTTATTTACTGCCACTGTCTCACAGAAATCCAACGTCAAGTAGCAGTTCGCTATTGCATTTGACGTTTCTATGAGTTAGATTTCTGGAGTTCCAAATATTCCCTCTCTTTTCCAATGCCTAACATTTTTCTTTTGCCTGTAGGCAAATTTCATTTATCTGTGTTGGTAGCATTGTCGATGTTCATTGCCTATGATAACCTCTTACCTCAGGTGGGCTCTTAGCCCGTTTGTTTCAAAATCCATCAAAATACTTTTTGGAAATTGTGTCTTTATTTTTGTGTTTATTTTTGTCATACGGAACCACAGATGGGTGTGCTCTATTTACACTTGTCGCATTTTCTTCAAAAGCTGATAATGTAGTGCAGATTACAGCTGTGTATTCACATTTGTATGGTATGAAAGAATGTTTTATATTTTGTAATCTCTTTGAAGTACTATACGTTCCACATTTGTGGTCCATTCATATAAATAGCGTTTTGTAGCTTCTACTTTTTGTGAATAAATGTAACACATTCATGCATAGTTATGCATTCATAATTTGTTTAATAGGATTTCCTATTGGACTCTTTCGGACTCTCCCTATAAAACAGAGCGGGACGCGCGTACATTAAATAAATAATCACAAAAATATATTCTAAAGGTATAAGTATAATCTTCGAACCGAGAATTATAAATTATAAAATTTTACGTTCGCAAATTTACAACAATGTTTCGACGCTATTTGAAACTTAGAGCAACGGAGTAGAGAACCCATGGGATTTAGGGTATCAACCTATTAATGATAATGGATGTCTCATAGGTCTTCTAAAATTTACGAATTCTGAGGTAATTGAGTGACGAGATTTTTTATAGTAAGTTTCTGTTATTTCGGAAAATAAATCTGAAAAATTGCGAAGGAATAAAATTTCAAGCAGAAGCTTGTATATAGCTAATATAGCAGACACGGGGCAACAAGCCGGTCGTAAAAACTAAACCAAATCTTTCACTAACATGCTCGAAGAAGTGTATTGCGCCGACCCCAAATTGGCTTAGGATGATGGGCTGGTAGAAAGAAAGATACGAAGCTAACATTTCCACAGTGCTGTGGCAATGTTAGCCTCGTTGTTAGTTCGTATGTTCATCACTATTAAATTCGACGAGATTCCAGTTTTTCCAGTCACTTCCCTGACACCATTTCTGCCATATCCCATTCCCTTTTCCACAACCCACAACCCCTTACACTTAATACCTATCTCATATCACCCAACCATAGCGCCATCGTTATTATGTCCATACTTGCCTGCCTGTCTTCCAATGTGTATTATTGTCTTTCTTTCTACCTGCCCTTATCCCACCTTAACGTGGGGTCGGCGCAACACACTTTTTCAAGCATGTTGCAGAGAGAATTTGGCTTAGTTTTTACGACCGGCCGCCTGTCTGACGTCAACCCCCTATGAATGATCCGGTCTCGGGCAAATTTAATTAGAAAATTTGCTTTACTCGACCTGGGAGGCGAACCCAGGACCGCCGGTCCACAGCCTATACATGCTGCCACTAGAAATGTATATTATTATATTTTTTTTTTATAATATTTCCCAGAATGCGGCGTCACAGCATTATGGCCACGTCCCGAGACCCGGATAATGGGCGGCAAAGACTCCAGCTTCGGCAGGTGGCCGTGGCAAGTGTCTGTGAGACGCACTTCGTTCTTCGGCTTCTCGTCCACGCATAGGTGTGGAGGCGCCATTATTAATGAAGGCTGGATAGCTACAGCTGGCCATTGTGTTGATGAGTGAGTATCTATTTGATTTTAAATTATCAAATAAGGAATTTATGATATTCCCCTCAAAAGTCCTGAAAAACGATCATGGTTTTCTTAAAGAAATTAGGCTGGTAATTACTCCTCAAACGCTCTTTGATTCATCGAAGTCAGTTTTGAGTATTGGTTTTAACTTTATTATCTGTGCAGACTGTGGATACGTTTGATGTTAATGGCTCTCCACATAAGCTTTACTCATAGTTAAATACTTCAGGAAACTGGGACTGGATCCCTCAGAGGGGGTTGACGTCAGGCAGGCAGCCGTAAAAACTAAGCCAAATCCTTTCTGCAACGTGCTTGAAAAACTGTGTTGCGCCGACCCCACATTATGGTGGGTTAAGGACAGGTAGAAAGAAAAATTTGGGATAATAATACTACTATACTACTCGTTGATCGTTAATTATAAATGTTGAGTTAATTGACTTGTGTTTACTCGTATATTTACGAAATATTAAGACGAGAATCGCAGATAACGAGCAAAAAGCAACAACGTTTTTAATTTTGGTACGAACATGTGACTATAATACGAATAGGAAGTTAACCGATATTCGCTACGGAATTATGGTGGCAGAAAATAACTAGATATAATATACTGGCTCACATGTGAATAATAATAAAATATTTCTTTGCAGTCTCCTAACATCCCAAATAAGGATACGCGTCGGCGAATACGACTTCTCGTCAGTATCCGAAGAATATCCATTTGTGGAGAGAGGAGTCGCTCGAAAAGCAGTACATCCTAAATACAACTTCTACACTTATGAGTACGACCTAGCGTTGGTCAAATTGGAGACGCCACTGCAGTTCGCACCTCACATATCTCCGATATGTCTGCCAGCTTCTGATGATCTGCTAGTTGGGGAGAATGCTACAGTCACTGGATGGGGAAGGTTGTCTGAAGGAGGAGTGCTTCCTTCAGTTTTGCAAGAGGTAAGCGAGTTTAGACGTAGACGACCTGATAACGGTCGCACGAAATCGCTGGATGCAGGCCGCTTCCACCAGGTCGGACAGGAACTTTTGGGGCTGGCCTATGTACTCCAGTAGACATCATGTGATGATGGTAAAGCGATTTTGGTAGTAGCTTTGGATTACGACCACGATCTCACCGGAATGCTCTGTATCAGCAACTAATGCGCAATGTTAAACTAATTCCTAGAAGAAGACATTGCATGTAAACTCATAACGTTACTACCTACTAAAATAACTACAATCAAGATTCCGTTCTTCTACTATTGCCTCGATATTCTTCACATATTGATATAACGACCCTTTAAGTTTGTTGCTTAAATCTCCATACTTCTCGAATGTTTGGACTAAAATGTAACAAATCAAAAACAGGCTTTGCAATAAACTATTTTTTGATTTACAGGTGCAAGTACCGATAGTGTCAAACGAGAGATGCAAGTCAATGTTTCTTCGAGCTGGCCGCCAGGAATTCATTCCTGATATATTCCTCTGTGCTGGTCACGAGAGAGGCGGCCATGACTCGTGCCAGGGTGACTCTGGAGGGCCATTGCAGGTAAAGGACATCTATATTATTATATTGTAAAGTTGACGTAGGGAAGTAGTAGTAAGTGTAAAATTACTGAAATTAAGTCACTAATCGCGATCTTATTCACTTCATTTAGCTTTATAGAAACAACAATTTATTGATAGAAGTCTAGTTACCAAAATTAATTTCAAAGTCAGAGATGTTTTAAGGGCAATTTTGTAATTTACGAAATGAATTTGTTTCTGAGGTCTTACCATCAACTTCAACATTTCAGGTCAAAGGCAAAGACTCTAGATACTTCCTAGCTGGGATTATAAGCTGGGGCATCGGATGCGGCGAAGCCAACCTACCAGGCGTCTGCACCAGGATATCCAAGTTCGTACCCTGGATCCTACAGACTGTAAACTCCTAAACTAAGTGATTGAAAGTGAAATGAACTCGATAATCGATAGTGGACGATACGAAATCGATTCAAGTGCAGTTACCTTCAGGAATGTTGATTGGATTCAACGTTTTGTGAGGCGTTTTATTTGGACTTGTCCACCTGAGGCTCTGCAGAGGTCGTCGTGCGATCCTCTGATTGATGGAGCTTCGATATGGTGTTACAACGGCTTGAACAACAATAAACGCCCCGATGACGACCGCTTGTTTCTTTCGAGGCAGAGTTGGAATCGATTTATCGATGCCAAAATCGATTTGATCAAGAAAAAATATATGATTGCTCAATTTGTTTTAACTAAACGACGAATTTAGAACCAGTTACCATGTATATTTGTGAGACGTGGTAAACGTTTACGATTTTAAAAAAATCGATATTCATTATTGATTGTTACTCTGTTCTCGATTGAAAATATTATAGTAGGGGAGCCCAAGCGGGGATTTCGGGATTTACTAAAGCGCGTCAGATTAATATACAGGGGTATACCTTGTACCCGGTTAAGTACCTCCACAAAACATGAGGCCCATATATAAGGCCGCCCGTGAAGGATACAGGATCAGATTAGTAAAAAAAAATTGACCATCAGAAATTCTCGAGCGCGTCAGATTAAGGTAGGGTGAGTTAATTACATCCTAAAAAGTGTATATTCCACTAATCTGACAATTTGAGAGTGACGTAAAAAAAGGGGAGGGCAACAAAGTTGTAAAAAAAAAACGTCATCTCGACATTCTCGAGCGTAGCTAAATTTTTTTTTATTTTGAAGGAAATAATTCAAGAATAATGAAAAATATATAATCTGACGATTTCCGCAAGCCGAAATAACAAAAATTCGTCGATAAAGTTAAATGCGTGCAGTTGCGTGATGCCTACATTTCTTTCTCCGCGCTTCTATTCCTCTCTCACTCTTTCTCTATCTATTACTCTCTCACTCCGTCCCCACTCTGGTTTCTGCTTCCTGAGCTTTTCAATTAATTAAGTTCAATGATTTAAAAAAAAAAAATATTTTGAAAGTGGTTTTTTTGGAAACACTTTTAACCGGCTTTATCCATCAACTTCAAAAACTAATCCGCCTTTGAGCTTGAAAAACCACGTCGATCGCCACCTAGCTGGGCAAAAGCGGTTGATTCGTTCGAGAGATATCGTGAACGAAAGAAACCCGAAAAAGGGTTTTTTCGGGATTACTCCGTAATTTGTGGTTCGATCAATTAAAATTGCAAAATTACTTATGAGGATGATAAAACTGCGTCGAATGCCGCCAACCGCGTGAAAATCGGTTGATCCATTCAAAAGTTATTGCGGTTTGAAAATTCCAAAAATAGTGTTCTATGAAATTTCTATTTCTTTGAACTCAGCGAGCTCAAAATATCACATAAATTATATTTTGAGCTCAAAAATGTCATAAGTACAATTTTAAGAGCCCAAGAATGGAATTAGCGGGAACTTGCAGGGATGGCCTTTAAGGTGAACCGTTTTTCTAATTTTTTTTTGTCAGATCAGGCCAATCCCTCTAGATAATCGTCAGATTATGAGACAGTACGTTTAGAACATAAAGATGAACCATATATATCTTAATCTGACGCGCTTGAGTATTTCAAAATGGCGAATTTTTTTTGCACATTATGAAAATGGCCGCGAGTTTGCGTCCCATCGAAATCGTCAGATTAGTGAATGAGAGCTTTTTTTTGGTGCACTTAACACTCCGTTAGAAAATCTGACGCGCTCGATAAAATTTTTTTTTTTTTTCATTTTCAACCCTTAAATACAACCACTCGCATCATGCAAACGATCAGATTAACATACGTACATTATTAAAAATACGTAGGGCATTGATGCTATCAATATCTGACGCGCTCGAGGATGTCCATGCAACAGTTTTTTTTTACATATTTAAAAATCTATAGCCGCTTCCCCCACCGATGTAAAGGTATATATCATATAACATTTTTTTCTTCATATCATCTAAGCTTTGCATCCCAATAGGTCTCTACGACGCTCGAGTAAATCCCCATTTAGCATCGTGGGCTCCCCTACTATTATGCACTTGCTGGGATGTTCTACGACATCCGATGTAAATACAACTTATATCGATAAGTTTATCTTTATCAATAATTTATAGTGACATTATTTAATCGATTAATTGTAAATATTCGTGTATTTGTCTTGCCTTAAGATAAGATTTTGTATTTTTATACAGTATTATTTACGTTTCGATTGTATTGTACATATCGTTTCACATCGACCAATATTTTTAATGGTTCCTTTTAAGATTTTTGTACTTATTTCAAGTAGATTTAGTTTGTAAAGGAATTATATTAAATGTTACGAAATGCAGCAAATGTAATTTAGATACCAAAATATGCATTGTTACAAAGCATTATGTATCAGAAATGAAGTTTTGTATGTATATTCTAAATACATTTTGTTTGAATGGATAGTTTATATGACGTTGAATACATTTGTTCGTTTGCACAGTAATATTGTTAATGATTAAAATATTGAAATAATTTATACATTATCGTTTTATTTTTATACACTGTTAGTAAAAGGCTTGCATTGGCAGAAGGTAGCACAAAGTTCATTTTTATGAAAGTAAGAATAATATTGAATTTTATTATGCTCATGGTTCCAACTGTTTGAAAGACGTATCCCACGGACTCTTATGTACCAGAATAAAAATATTCCATAACACAATCCTATTAATTTGTTATTCTAGTGGAGAGTGAAAAAGTATACATTGGGTGCCGATGCTGGCAGATATAGACAATTTATTACTTGACTATAAAGTTAACTACTTCGCCACCACGGACGTAAAAAAAAGATGGACGGAGCGCGAGGAACATTGAAAGTGAAGTAGGGTTTTCGGCCCTTTCGATCTATCGACACGTAATGGCGTATGTGTCCGTAGGGCATTTTTGTACAGTTTGTATGCGTGGCTCTTCTGTGGCGTCCGTTTAACTATAGGCGAGATGGAGTCCTTCTTTTTTTTTACGTCCGTGTTCGCCACTTGCTGTGTACCAAATTTCATCAAAAATTAGTTCAGCCGCTATGGAACCATAATGTGTATGATGGACATCAAATTTCCTAATCCTCTATATAATATATATTCTTTATATGCTTATATTCTTACAAGTAATTAGGATATTAATAATCCAATACAATTTCCATTTCGCGATTTATTAGCGACAAAGACAAATCTTCCCACAGAAACGTTCATATTAAACTGCCAGTCGTCAAATCAAATCCAAAACTTAATTTCAAACCCTCCATTTGAGCTCAATCTTTTGTCACACCGAAGTAATTTTTGCTAGATTAAAATGTCCTGGAATCCCTAATAACTGCAAATGAAGCCTAGTCGGCGACATTAACTGTCCGTTTTGACCGACCGACTTTCCTTGTAATTAGGCACGAGGACGTACTCAGGGTAGGTTAGGGGTTACTTGACCCCCGAATAATAACTTGACTAATTATATTGTGTTTCAAAATGAAATTAACACAAATGAATTGATCACTGAGACACAATCCAGTAATCCTTAAATACATACATACATATGCTCACGCTTGTATCCCCGAAGGGGTAGGCAGAGGTGCACTAGCCAACTAGAACACCCACATTTCGCCGAGCTTAGTTTCGTCCCAGATGTGATAGGAGGCGAGCCTATCGCCATATCGGGCACAAATTCCAGACTCCGGGCTGATATGGAAAAATCCAATATCACTTTGCCCGACCCGGGGATCGAACCCGAGACCTCAGAACCGTAGTCGTACCAAAATACCACCGCGCCACCGAGGCAGTCCTTAATCCTTAAATATCCCCTAATAATCCATACAATACGTATATGTACATAAGAACCCTTAGAAATAAATAAAATAGTAAACGAATTTTCATTATTCTTGAATTAGCATCACTTGACATCGTTATAAGCCTGTATCCGTCCACTGATCGACACTGGCCTTTCCCAAACCACGCCAGCTTTGGCGGTCTTCCGCCTTCTTCATCAAGCTGCTTCCTGCTACGTTCCGCAGGTCATCGGTGCAGCCGGCACGAGGTCAGCCTACGCTGCGCATAGAAAGATAGTCTCCACTTCAAAACCTTCCGACCCTATCACATCTGGGAAGTAAAAAGTTGAGCGAAATGTAGGGGCTCAAGCTTGCCCATGCCTATCCCTTAGATGATACAAAAAAATACGTTAAATTCATAAGCAAGCATTATTTTATAGTGGTTACATTTTTAAAATATAATTATGAAAGCTCACTATACTCGAAGGAAACCTTATATCTGTAGGAATTTTGATTATAATATCGTCACTGATTATACTGACTAGCGTATTTAAATAGTTAAATCATCCGTCATTATACCTTCTAAATACCTATTTCTAAAGTACGCAAGTTTCTCAATTTGCTTATGTTTACATACTTTTATACAATACACATACACTTAAAATATTAAACGGGTTAAAGACCCTGCACGACGTAGGCTACAACTGAATTTAGGATTATTAACTATATCGTGCTAGTTATAATGAGTTTATATTTGATATTAACCATAAACACGTTTTTGTTAGTACTTTATAAACCGATAAGGTTATGAGACTATTAACTTAAACTTATAAAAAAATCGGTCGAGTTTTTTGCCCCTACGTAATTAACTGATTGCGTCCCCGATTAGACACCCTAATTTAGGTCACAGACGATGAGGAAATACGATACTAACATTACATAGTGTAATTATATTGCTAGAGAGTTTATTGGAGACTTCAGTGTTTATTAAAAGTTATTACTATGGATGGGTAGTCTGTACCTAGGTATAACTGTTTTTTAATCTAACAATATATTTTTTGGAAAATCATTTATTGGCTATTAACCGCGACTTGACTTCCATTATACGTCTTTTTGGGATAAAATTTACACCAGGCAGTGACTTAGGGTAACTTAGGGTGACTTAGGGTGAGGTTGTCGTTAGGGAGGTAAACATATCCTTAATTCCCGTCAGACCCCAGCAGTGGCCGCAAAAAATAAATCTATGATCTAAATAAAATAAAAAATAAAAAGAATTCGATATAATTAAAATTAAAACATTCCATCAATAAAATGAACTATTTACATAAATTACATTACCATGCAACATGCTTTCAAGACCAACACATCCCTAAAAGTTGCACTGGAAGTAGCAACCAGGATTGGAAATTTTCCACTGATCTGTCATTGTTTAAAATTATGTAGCCCCTGTACCACGTAGATATTACACAATCGTAGTAGAACAGAAATACTTCTTTAAAACCTTTATCACAACTTTCAAAGCCTGGGTGTATCGCATCTGGTGCATTTTTACAATTAACACTGTTCAGTTTAACATTGTATGTAGGTATAGGCCTCGTGATTGGCAGATTGGGAACTCCGAATTCTAAATCCAGAATCCACGGAGCGTGTTTCTGTATGTTGGGTATTTTGCAAAATTCGTCTATAATCGGATTAGGGTCTACCGTTAAAGTTCTTGCTGCGGGAAACAGCTCTTTCGGTAACGCCAAATAGAATTCTAATGGATCACCAACTACATCTTCTTTATTTCGTTTAACTGTAGCATTATTTTCTTCAACTTCGTGGATCTTTTCATTGATTTCATTTGAGTAACTGGTGAAATCGTCCATATCTGCCATTGCATCTTTATAGCTATTTGTTGTATCTTCATACTGTACTGGATAGTATGGATCATGTTTCTCATCCTTCTGCACTTCAGAACTATAGCATACTGCATCTAGATTACTATGTATTTCATTAACACTAGTTAGAATTGGTGAAGACATTACTGGTGGCACGACTCCAACATAAGGACATATTTGTGTAGTCACTACTTGCACTGGATTTATAAAAGGCAAATGTACTGTGTACACAGGAGTCTGTACTGGTATGACAGGAGTCCAATCTGCTACGACAGGATACGCATAGTTGGTATAAACTGGGTATGACAGCATGGTTGGTATGGTATTCGGCACAGGTACTGCAATCGGTAGATTGTAACCATTCCCTTCGTAGTTCAAGGATGCCACGTTCTTATTTAATTTTGGTTTTAATTTTTGTTTTTTCTTTTCTTGGTATTTGTATTTAGTTCTGGTGCATTTCGTGTGATTATTTTCATTGTTCTTTTCCAAGGACATCAACGCCATGATGAAGCATTTCTAAAAATAATAAATTAATTGATAATTATGCATATTATTTACCATTTTACTCGTTTCATTCCCTCATTTCTCATTCTTTCTTTCTGCCTGGCGTTATCCCGGCCTTCTGCCAGGGTCCGCCTTCCTACTTAAACGCTTCCACTTCGCCCGGTCTTGAGCATCCTCCTTAGTGAGGCCATTGGCTCTCATATCTTCCTCCAAAACGTCCAGCCAGCGTTTTTTGGGCCGTCCACGGGTACGCACCCCTGGTACGATCTGTGCTAGACACATGCAACCGACGTACTTCCTGTGGTTGGTTTCATTATCAGATTAAATAAGGTTACTTGAAGTTGTGTACACTAAGATAGCTAAATTATTTGAATACATCGTATAATTTAAACAATACTTACTTTTAAGTTCCTTAACCGCTACATAGACATAATTTGATTTTTACATTTTAATTAAATGATTCTATTAACAAAAATATCCAGTGTTTTGATTACTTTCGTCGTTGGAGTTAAAATATTATTTAACATTTTTGCAATATGTTGGTGATTCGAAAAAATAATCTGCCAAGTTCGAATCGAATTTCTACGGAACACATATCTTTATAATCATAACTTATTTAGAGATGTGATATTTTAAAAAAAGAAAGACAGAAGTAAACTGTATAAATAAATAAATTATTCAAGTGTACATGTGTAGCAGTTATATTTTTTATTTTTATAGTCAGTTTCTTTATGTGGATGATAAATCAAGCTGTAAAGCCACATTATTTTGATTTTATTTCAAGAATCTTATTTCTATACTTTTTAACAGAACAACGACAAGCAGATAAAAAATATTTCGCAGAGCACACATAACGTTACAAATGCGAAAGTATGTTTCTTCATTGGTTCTTTTATGCAGCTACGGAACAATCACAAACAAAACGACATGGTTTTTGTTTATAATATAGTTCATAGGAAGGATACTTTTTCACAAAACAAATACGAGAAAGCTTGCAGGCGGAGACATGAGAACTTGCTTGTAGTATTTATACTGAATAAAATTATGACTAAGGCCATAGGTATCGTATAAAAAGGACTTAAATAAAACGTCTGTATGATGTACATAATTATTTTATCTTTATACAAAGACCATTATCTCAAAGGATCTTGCGAAAGTGGTTCTTACATAAACAAGATCTTTTCCTAAGCAGCTTTAAGAACGTAATTTCTTTCTTTGAGTAAACACTATTCATCGTAAAAGGGCAATGCCCTTTATTTAACTGCTACCCATAAAATATTAAACGTTTTAGTAATAAAGTTATCACAAACTTTAGTATTTCGACAACGCTGTCGAAATAACGTTAGCGTTTAAACGTTGGCTTAGCGGTTCCAACGTCATTGAATAAATGTATACAGTATACTGAATTTCCTAGTTGAGAGCTGGTTTGAAGTTCCTAGTCTTTTAAGTAACATTAAGTTATGTTGTTTGTAATGTAACAATTATGTGAATTTATATCTTCAAGCTTTAATACTGGCTGTAGGATTATTTCCATGCGCCCGTTATTCAAAATTTATTACGTTCCACATTTTAACCGCAGAACCCTAAACAAAATACGTTCCGTTTCATTCTTTATGTGTAAGTTTTATTTAGGAGCATAACATAATTACCGTCGCTGAGTCTTGTTAATTGACAGATTTAAAATTAAAAAATGTTTTCTAAAATAAATAATGATTAATTTCATAAAAATATTTTGTTAAGAAAAAATACATTAAGAATTTTAATAAAAACAAACAAAGCTTTACTATTTAACTACTCGGGTAAAAGCGTTCCATTTCACGCAACTATGTCAGTTCCGTTTCAAAAAACGAACGGCAAACTCCGGAACATTTTAAAACTGGATAAAACAGGTGTGTATCGTTTAAAAAGAACTCTTTGGGAAATTGCTAGTGCTCTGTGGGCACTCTAACGATGTTCATTGTGATGCGTTCGGAGGTCGGTTTAGCGAATCTGGCCGAATGGTTAGCTATTATTAGACATGGACGATCGTTTTAGTTGGATTAGTTTCGGAACGGACTTTCTAAAATGGAAGACTTTAAACGATTTTTAAATTTAGTTGTAGTTTGTGTTTTATGTTATTATTCAATAGGGCATAAATACTAATAATATAATGTTATAAATGTTTGTATGTAACAAATAAAGGCAGCGATAGCTCAGTTGGTAAAGGTACGGACTGCCGAGACAAGTGTCGGAGGTTCGAGACCTACTCCAAAATGGAGCGTACACCTCTGACTTTTCTATGTTGAGTTATTTTCATTGTGAAATATCGCTTGCTATAACGGTGAAGGAAACATCGTGAGGAAACCTGCATACCCGAGAATTTCTTCGCAGGAATTTCGAAGGTATGTGAAGTCTACCAACCCGCATTAGGCCAGCGTGGTAGACTAAGGCCTAACCCTTCTCCATTAGTAGAAGAGGCCCGTGCCCAGCAGTGGGACAGTAATATTACAGGGCTAATATTATCATAATATTATATATGTAACAAATAAACCCCCGCGTTTCGCCCACGGACGTAAAAAAAAGATGGATGAAGCGCTAGGAACATTGAAAGTGAAGCAGGGTTTTCGGCTCATTCGATCAGTCGCCGCCATGTTCTTAGCGCTCCATCCATCTTTTTTTTTTACGTCCATGGTTTCGCATGCCAGTGTATGTACAAGACGATTATTACATAATTCCTATTTTTAAATGCGTCGATGGTGTAGTGGTATTGCATGCGCGGTATAACTATCGTCCTGAGGTCTTTGGTTCGATCCCCGGCTCGGGCAAAGTTATGTTGGATTTTTGAGTATCAGCCCAGAGTCAGGAATATGTGTCCGATATGACGATACGTTCGCCCCCTATCACATCTGGGACGGAACTAAGCTCGGCGAAATGTGGGTGTTCTAGTTCGCTAGTGCGCCTCTGCCAACTCTTTCGGGGATACAGGCGTGTATGTGTGTAAATTTAATTTGCATAAATCGTAGCAAAAGGAAATGAACTGTGTCTGTCTATGCCCGTAGCAAAAAGGTGTGAAAGTATCTAATTTTATAACAAAACAAAACATTCCCGACAAATAGAGCGTAGCAAACATAATCTCATATAAATTCCAGTGCCGAGAACAGGCGAATAAAAAAAACAAATATGTCGAGGTGTCCCGAGGGAGCTCGGGAGACGTCGCGTCGTGAGATCGTACGCACTTCACTTAGTAACGCGACGTGTTGTTTACGAAATCGTAAGGCTGAGATTTTATGATTACAAGGTTTTTGTCGTTTGTATGATTTTACACTCACGCGTGTATTCCCGAAATGGTAAGCAGAGGCGATATAGCGAACTAGAATACTCACATTACGCCGAGCTTAGGTCCATCTCACAGTACGCCGCATATAGCGTACTTTTATGTCATTCCCATACATTTACTATTCTATTCGATTAGCGCATAAGCCACTTTTCTAAGACCGCAGATGTGACAGGGGGCGAGCCTATCGACTGAGGCCAGGCCAGACTGCGATCTGATACTGAAAAACCAATATCACTTTGCCCGCCCCGGGAATCGAACTCAGGACATCAGGACGACAGCCTTACCGCGCACGCAAAACCACTACGCCACCGAGGCAGTCAAACGACTTACTTCCTCCATAATCTTCTTCATACTACAAAACTGGTTTTTGCTGGTGGTAGGATATTCGTATCCAACCAGATGCGACCACCGTACACATGGTGCTAAAACCTGCCATAGTGACCCACACTCCGTGTGTGGTTCGCGATCCAGGATCAGCCTGTGTACTTCCAGTTCTTTTGAGGGGCTTGCGGCATTACTTGATCGTTGGTTGGGACGGGTATGGGGGTATCCCTGTATCTGTATCGGTCATCCGCCTGCCTTGTCGCAAGCCCTTTGATTTGCTTCTTCCCTCTTCGGACTCGGAGTGTGAAGAAGCATAAATAGACCGGCATGATTCTGACGACCACTGATAAACACAGTGTTTGTCAGTGGTTGCTAGTTTTTTGGACTGCACTACGCTTACCATCAGGTGCAGTGTAGTGACTTTGCCGTGGCCGGATAAAAAAACACTGGTATATAACTATTATAGTATAAAGACAGTGCTGAAAGAATGCGAATAATCTTTATTTCCTGGAAAAATATTAGAAGCGTTGTGCAACTTCTTTGACCGGTCTGGGCGTGAGGGACGCTGGCCACGTACGAACTGCATTGTGAGATAAGGGATGAGAGGCAGCGAGATATATTTAACAAGCTGTCAATGGCAAAAGTTCTATACTATCCGATTTCCTCTGATCTATCAATAAATAGTGACGGGAGGCTCGGCTTCCGGAGGTCGAGACAGTTATGTAACTTATAATTATTAATGTGCCGCCTCCAACGGGTTAAAATATGTCATAATACTACACATTTACATGTACATCACTTTTAAATGTCTTAAAATGGTGGCGTCATCATGTCATACCTATCCCTGAGAATAAATGCAGAAACTCAGAGGTTATCGCCTATTTTTATCCAGACAATTATTAAGGTTAAGATATGGAAGTGCGATTAATTGCCTTTTGTGGCAAAATGACAGCAGCCTCGATTCTACACAAGACTTTTCGAAAGCTAGTCTCAGATGGCGCCACTATAGTCATTCGCTTGTCATTATTTAGTTATCGCGAAGTTACGTCTTTTCATGATCAGCGAAGTAAGTCGTAGGAGATTTTGGCCTAATGCAACCCATCGAGGTCGCTCCGAGAAGCATGTGGAGACCCCAGGAAGAGGCTTCTGGTCGGAGTTAGGCTGGTTAAACTCTTAGCTGGCACGTCACGCAAAATGGTCTACCATTGGAATGGACTGATTGCGGAAAATGGAGCCCACACAACAAACAAAACCCACCGCATATTAAAATTCCTTCTATAGGTAAAGGTTTTTTCTCTTTATTTATTTAGGAGCCTTTGAAAATGTTCACGTCGGCACCTTCTCGTAGTTATATCATATTTTATAGATTAATACTAAAAGGTAACCCAATCATATACAATTTTCGCTTGAGGTGAGCTCGGTTGCACTAAAATACTTTGAAAAATATTCTAGAGGTACAATTTAAAAGGAGAAAGTGAATGTGCGTCAATCTTTAGCGTTTGCTAAAGCGTTAGTCTTAACGGCCGGTTTCAATAAACAATCTCAGTTCGAATATGCAGATTACAAAAATTTGGCAATAAGAACACAGTTTGAACATGACTCCGTCAAATGACTTGATTTGATTGGTTCATAATCGTGATCTGCACTTTAAACTGAGATCGTTTATTGAGATCGGCCGTAATATTAATATCGCTACCGCCTTATACTTGCGTCAATACTTGCTGAGACCAATTGCACCTCAATCCTTTGTCTCTCCAACGTCGTAGTTTTCTCCTGAAGAAACCCAGTCTGCACGTGATCATCACATAAACATTAAAACGGCTATTTTCTATCGTAACCCTGGCTTTCATTTCAACGGTTTTAGGAACAGTAAAAAGCGATTCTATAAAGTTAATAATTCATAGGAAATGAATTTATTCTCGATGGTTTTTCTTTTCGCCTGCCCTTGCCCGACTTCACAAGATCTGACTGAGGATTCAGTGTGGGGTTGGCGCAACAAGCTCAAGTGTGTTGCAAAAAAGATTTGTCTTTAGTTTTTATGACCTACAACCTGCTAATATGTTTTCTACTTTTTTAATTTCCAATAATTGTTCCATTACATATAGGCGGCCTATGTGGCTCAGGGAGCGAGTAGCCTGTGAAGCTAGAGGCTGCGGGTTCGATTTCCTAGACGAATGTTTGTATGGCCCACATATGTATATGTTATGTGGATGTTTCGGGTATGAGTATTATTAGACCGAAAGTCTCTCGTAGTTTCTGAAACCCACGACACAAGACTCGTATCTTAGTGTAGGATCAGGGCTATGCTATGTGTGTGACTGTTGGGTGTTATTTATTATTATTTAGTTATAGATATGTTTATTACATATGTCGCCTCCTTGATCTAGTGGCAGCATATATGGTCTGTGGACCGGGACCTCCTGGGTACGATGCCCAGGTCGGGCAAAGCTAATTTTTCTAATTTAATTTGCCCGGGACTGGATCCCCAGAGGGGATTGGCGTTAGGCAGGCAATCGGTCATAAAAACCTAACCAAATCCTTTCTGCAATATGCTTGAAAAAGTGTGTTGCGCCGACCCCACATAAGGTGGGATAAGGGCAGGTATAAAGAAATATAGATACGTTTATAACAATAAACATATCTATAATGCATTATCTGATATAGCTACATTAGCTAAATCACCATGCAAACTGTTTATGACATACAATTAACATCAAATTGATATAAACCAAAATTAATATCACATGATTATCACTGATAGTCTAGATTGAACTAATGATGTGGTATGGTAATGGATTTTGGTGAAATTATATGTGGAGTATTGTGTTATAATTTTGTTCGTCTTCTTTTAATAATAATGGCTTCCACGCATTTGTGATGATTTAGCCAACGTCAAAGTAAATAGAGCAATTATGTTTTCACAATGACCGTGACACCAAGATGTGGATGATCTCAAGGTCTTGCTGGGATTATGGCGGTAATTGCTTCCAGTGCCCCTCAGATGACCTTCACTCAGCGAATCGACCGAACAAAGCCAGCCAACGCACCAAGCGAAACTCATCAAAGATTATCAGTTAAAAAGTTTCCACATTATACTGTCCAGCTTAACTGAAGTTTGATGCATTAAACCACACCACTTAAAGACAACAAACACAGCTCTAGAGAATAATATGAAATAACGTTAACAAGCGACGCCCACCCTGTCAGACTTCCCATCAAAATCTATAATTATGTTAATCATCATCATCAGCCACAGGACGTCCACTGCTGGACATAGCCCTCTCCCATTTGGCTCACAATCTTTTTTTGCAGGACTTTGTATTATGGATTAGTGGAATATCAGAAGGGTTACCACCACCTCTTAGAGCAATATTATTATAATCTTACTTGTACCGATTCCCGTACAAAAAAACGTAGTAAGACTATAATAATACTGCTACAAGAGGTGGTGATAACCCCCCGGGTGGGATATTATGTCATCACAAGAAGTAAGAACATACAAAAACATAAGCCTACGCTGGTATCCCCGTAAAACGAATCCAAATCCCTCGTGCAACATGCTTGAAACAAGTGTGTTACGTTGATCAAACATTAAGTTGGGATGAGGGCAGGAAAATATAGATATGACTATAATATCACCATATTCATCATTGTACCCATTATAAAATGAGACAAGTATATCTCAAAACATAAGTACACAAACCAAGACTCTCAAATGGAATTAAAATCTTCGGTGTGAACTGAGTCGAGCGCAATATCCATTACAGTAAGCGTCATGTTCAATCTGGTGTCTGTTTGTTGATAATACAGAGCTCCACAATAAACAGTATTGTTTGGATTACAAATTTAATGTTACCCTTAAACTTTGAGAGCTGATTTCAAATTTTGGTTGAGCTCCTTTGCATTCTGTATACACAATCTCAGTGATTTACGATTTGTATTGAGTCTTTTGACTTTCGGTAAAATGCTATAGAGTAACTGTGAGCTCTTCAGTATTGATATTGTTTATGACTGCCTCGATAGCGTAGTTAATGTGTGTGCGATGCGACTAGCAGGTTCGATTTCCGGGTCGTAATGTGAAAGCAGCGATAGCTCAGTTGGGAATGGTACGGACTGTCGAGACAAGTGTCGGAGGTTCAAAACCAACCCCAAAATGGAGCATACCACTGACCTATACCTCTGACTTTTCTATGTTAAGTGTATTTTCATTGTGAAATATCGCTTGTTATAACGGTGAAGGAAAACATCGTGAGGAAACCTGCATACCTGAGAATTTCTTTACAGGAATTTCGATGGTATATGAAGTCTACCAACCCGCATTAGGCCAGCGTGGTAGACTAAGGCCTAACCCCTCTCATTGTAGAGGAGGCCCGTGCCCAGCAGTGGGACAGTAATATTCCAGGGCTAATATCATATCAATGTGATTTGAGTTTTTCTACTCAGTGTCAGCAGGAGTCTAAAATTTGTGTCTGATATAGCGATAAGTTCTCGAGTGGAGACCACGTACCGGCAAGCGCAGCGCAGGACGTCCACCTACAAGGTGGACCGACGACCTGATAAAGGTTGCAGGAAGTCGCTGGATGCAGGCTGCTTCCAACATGTCGATCTGGAAATCTTTGGGGGAGGCCTATGTTCAGCAGTGGATGTCCTATGGCTGATGATGATGATGATGATGATGATGATAGCGATAAGCTCGCTTCCTATAAAATTCGTTCTACCTGCCCTTATCCCACCTTAATATGGGTCGGCGCAACACACTTTTTCAAGCATGTTGCATATAGGATTTGGCTTAGTTTATACGACCGGCCCCTTGCCTGACGTCAACCCCCTATGAGGGATCCAGTCCCGGGCAAATTAAAGTAGAAAATTTGCTTTGCCCGACCTGGGAAGCGAACCCAGGACCTCTTGGTCCACAGCCCATACATGCTGCCATCAGACTAAGGAGGCGACGAAGAATTTTATAATATTATAAAACATATTTTAATCTACACCAAAGACTTTTTGTGGTATATGTAGAAATCTTTATCCTAGACTATGCTTGTTATGACTTCTTGACCACATAGGTGCTTTTTATATGCCTACGTGACCAATTTTATTTTTTTATAAATTTCCCTATACTTTTCAAAAAAACATAGATATGTGTATAAAGAAACTAATTATTAAATTAGCGCAAAATTACTTTAATGGAGAATCAGTTAATTATACTCTTGAAATAACATTTAGTTTGTAAAATATAGTTCTTGTTAATATTTCTAAACTCCACAAACTGCATGTTGTAAAACAACTTTGTAAAATTAAACGAACTCTCAGCTATTTAAAATAGAATTAAAACCACGAGTTTGTGCAGTAAAATGTAAACCACACCAATTTGTTTCTATTAAAATATTTCATTGCGAAATATTGCAAGCAGTAATTGCTTTGATTAATTCTGTTTTAGTTTGAAATCGTAGATATTTTAAATTTGGGTGGATACAGTATTCCTGGTATTTTTGATTATAATTAATTTTGGCTGAGCGAATTTCAGTTATTAACATACATATGTAAGCTCACATTTGTATCTCCGCAATCCAAACTTACATAATCATTATTATAGAGATTTGTTCTTTTGTTGAGGTCACGTAGGCATATAAAAAGCACTTATGACAGGTCAACACAAGTAAATTTTGAATTAAGATTAATATTATGTATATAGAGGTAATATACATTATCACGCTATACATTTTGAGACAGGCAGGCAAGTATGGACATAATAATGATGGGATGAAAGACAGGGTGATATGGGTTGTGGAATAGGAAATGACATATGGCAGGAGTGATGGCAGGGGATTGAATGGAAGCAGTTGATTGGTCCATGAGGCATCCGTAGGTAGCTAGAGAAAGGCTGGTAGGTTAGCTAGGATCCCTATTCTAGCTAACCTACCAGCCTTTCTCTACGGATGACGACCCGAAGAAGAAAGGCAGAAAAAAACCCTGGGCTTATTTTTTTCATCACTAATTGTCATCATTTCCTTATTTTTTCTTTTTTATCATTTGACTTACAAATTGTCGATACAATTGATAAAGATAATTATATGGATTAAAAAAATATTTCATACACTTAAAGTCAAATCATAATAAGTAAATTACAGGAAGTAAAACAGGGTATAAAATACAAGAGCTTCCATTTTTAGAACATTCATAATCAAATAGGTCAGTTTAAAGAGGCCAACGAGATAAACATGAACATACTAGCAAATTTGCCGGTAAAAGCTAGTAATATAAAAGCAAAACTTAAATATAAAGTAGAAGCAACTGTCCAGCGAGCCAGCGCAACGGCTACAGCTAACACAATATCTCAAGCGCATACCAAATAGGCAACAACTATAACAAAGTTTGTCGCCCGGTCGAAGCTAGAATCCTGTTTATATCACTCACACACCGTCCCCGTGACGGGAACTAGCAAGTGCAGGTTGCAAGTGTACAGACAGCAAAGAACGAGAAACATTTTGGACAGTTTCAAATGTTGCACAGCGATAACCAGATTTTTTGAAATTTAATTACAGTTAAATGTCCAACAGCGGTTACCAATTTTTGTGAGATTTCATTTGATACCCGTCACAATATTGCATTTGTTTATTGCTTTGTCGCAATATCATAATAATCATGTGTCGTAGGTATCAGGAACTACGAGAGACTTTGGGTCTGACAGTACCCAGACCCGAAACAAATATCTGTGGGATGCACAAATATTTGTCTCGGTGGTGCAAAAAGAACTCCCGGCCTCTCGCTTCACAGTCGGCTACTCGTTCATTTCCCCAACATCTGTTCCAATAACAATCTGCAACTATCCGTTTCCACCAATGCGACGGTTACTGTGCCACACTTGCTGTCTCGTGTGAATATCATGCACGATTTACTGATTTGCATTTTTTTCCAAAGTTGTAGAGCTTTAAAGTGAAAATGACCATTCCATTTCATCTAGGTTAACATATTAATTTCTATCTAGTATAATGTTTTCTTACGTTGTCCCGGTATAATAGTACGCCTCCAACGCGCCCGGTCCTTCTGTAGCCCGAGCACGAAAAACGAATGTAAATGTATTCGAGTTCGCTGCGCACTGATGACGTTTGGTTAATATTTCATGCAAATTTCATAGACGCGCATCGAGTTCGAATACATTTACGGTTGTCAGAAATTTTCCTGCTCAGGCCGCTGATCTTCTACCGTAAGACCATTTGCTCTCATATTATCTTCCTTCAAAATATCTACCAGCGCTTTTTGGACGGTACATTTCCATTTTTATTTATTTATTTATTACCCCTGCTTAAATGTTTATTCTACTTTCTTCCTTTCTAGTATATAAAAGAATCAAGTTTTGAGTATTTCTTTTGCTAACGGTACATTAGAGAATAAGCATACAGCAACTGTAAAGTTTGCTATCATTGTAGGCGGGATCCAAACTTTGCCGCCTTGTCGCCTCTTGCATTACACGGACCATTGGACTCCCGCGCGATACACGAACAAGCACGCTTTTGGACTACAGTCCTTTCCTTAGAATTTTGTCAAATACTTGTGAAACATAATATATTGTGAGTGAATTTAGGAATCGCTTGGAGTTATTTTATTCAATTTTCACAATTGTATAATTAAGTACTTATTTTTTTCTTCTTCCCCCTGGCCGTATTCCAATCCAATGTAGAATAGCTGTATTTTTATTAAGTGTTTTTCCGAATAGATTCGGCTTACATTTTACTACTACGGTTATCTGCCTGAAGTCAATCTCCCCCAGAGTATCCAATCCCAGGCAAATCTTGTTTGAAAATATGCATTGTTCGACCTGGGATTGGAACTCAGGACCTCCCAGATTACAATTATTATTTACTTAATCTAGATTAAGCAACTTTTAGCGGTAATGCTTGAACGCCTATCCTAAATAAAACGGGCCAATCAAATATAAATTCACTTTGACCTACTTTGCTATTCAATATGTTTGTGCCGACTACAGAATTCTCCGGAGAGCCGTTCCTAAAACGAAGTATTTAAGAAAATAACGAACATCCCTTAAACACACCCTAGTTGCCATAAATAAGGGACGAAAAAGGAATCGTTACTCTTTTAACTGCGGATCAATATTAAAGGAAATTGAAAAGTAGTACTGAAATAAGTTTGAATTTATCAACCCGCATGCGACCAGCGTGGTATACTAAAGGCTAACTCCTCTCAGTAGTAGAGGAGAGTGGAGACCCGCGCCCAGCAGTGGAACAGTAATAATACAGGGCTTGCAAATTATTAAAAAAGACTGCCTCGGTGGCGTGGTTGTATTTCGGTACGACTACCGTCCTGAGGTGTCGGGTTCAATCCCCGGGTCGGGCAGGGTGATAATGGATTTTTCCATATTAGCCCGGAGTCTGGAATTTGTGCCCGATATGGCGATAGGCTCGCCCCCTATCACATCTGGGACGAAACTGAGCTCGGCGAATTGTGAGTGTTCTAGTTCGCTAGTGCGCCTCTGCCTACGCCTTCGGGGATACAGGTGTGACCTTATGTTAATGTTAATGTTGCAAATTATTTCTTTAAAGTTTAATCAATTTAGGACAACTGAATAGAGGTAGCTGATTTGGGGATGTGAAACTAAGCTTAGTATTATTAAAATGTCGCCTTATTGATATAGTGGAAGCGTACTGGGCTTGGTACCTGGAGGTTCAAAGTCAAAGCCAAGCGAAGTTGTTCCCGGGACTGAATCCCCCAGAAGGAGGATGACATAGGCAAGTCGGTCGTAAAAACTAAGCCGAACGCTTCCTGCAATATGACTGAAATAGTCAGTAGCCCACATGGCAGTGGGATTAGTGTACGTGGTATGAAAATATCAGTAAAAGACACAATAAAGATTTACCTAGAAACAGTTTTGGTTTTTACAAAAAAGTATTCCAAGTAGTATAAATTACAACAAAGACGTGGATTTACAACTGTAATTATTCCCTAAAAACGAATCATAATTCTTCAAGTATACGACTCCAGAGATTATTTTTAAGAATTCCAAGGCATAAATTATAATCTCTTAGGAATGCTTAATCCCATTAAAGGATGCTTCCAAAGAATCTATCATAAATTTTACTTTCGACTACATTCTTTATTTATAATATTTAATCCATTTATCTCAGAATTTTATTTTAAATTCAACATCAGCCTTGTATTACTGTCTCATTTCTTCTTACAAGCCTTCTTTACTACTGAGAAGGACAAAGCTTTAGAACACCATGGTGACCGTAATGGTAGGTAGACTACATGCCTTCGAAATGTTAAGCAATTAATATCCAACAGTCACACGCATAGTCCTGGCCCCATACTAAAATACGATTCTTTTTTTTATTGCAGAGATTGGCGAACGCACAGATGGGTCACCAGATGGTAAATAATCTCCACCGCCCATAGACACACAAGACACAAAAATAATCATGGGTGCGTTGTCAACTTAAAAGGAGGGAATTGAAGGGGAGGGAAAAGGGATTGGAAAGGGAGGGGGGGATTGGGCCACCGGAAATCTACTCACCAAACGAAACGCGACAGCGAGCTGCCACTTTACATCGGTTTTCTGTGAGACAGTGGTATCAAAACCATTCGTGCTGTAGACGTAACTGTCCACGGGGGGGGCACCATTCTTGTGTCGTGAGTATCAGGTACGAGAGACTTTCGGTCTCACAAGACCTAGACCCGAAAATTTGTGTTGGTGTGGGGATCCAACCGGCGGCCTCTCCCTTCACAACTCGCCCGTTGTGCCACCGAGGCTGTCAAGATTTAGGGCATTCTTCGGTAAGATGTACTTACAAGTATCCGCATAGATAATATTTTTCTTCACCGTTTAATAAGTCAAAGTTTAGTTTTAAGTTCAAAAATAGGTTCTTGCTTTGGCAGTACATATTATACTAAAATTGCTACGATACCGAGAAGATCAGCATGACCCCTGCACCGGAATGACCGTAAAATTGTTGTACATTCCTCATTTCTTGAGCCATAGTAGTTTTTATTTTCCGTTCGTTTCACTTTTCTCAATCTGTCAAAATTATATTCGTAGAAACTACGGGTTTAAAGTTCTTATTGACATTGGCAAAGTCATTTATAGCGTGATGGAGCCAAATAAAAAAGAAATGGATATTTAACATGAATACGAATTTGTTAGAATGCTCGTTTTAGGGGTTGATTTCCAACATGAGACTTTCATCTCGACAGTTCTTGGTGACGGCTGCAATACAGGTAAAATGAAACATAGAATTCTAGTTAACCGAAACATCTAGAACTAAACACAAGCCGTAGTGATAAGCTTAGATAAGCCACTGGTTAGAATATTCTGCAATTACATTGCATTGTAAGCAATAAAAGTTCGCAGTTTCCAGAAGTTTCCGCGTTGTGCTGAATAGTATTTAAGTAATAGAACTCCTGCCGTTATCTATAACAGCCTTTGCTGACCAAGCAAATATTGTGCAACGAGTGACTCCAGGTTCCACTCCCGCACCGAAACAAGTTTTGGCTGTCGACAAAAATGTGGGCGTTGCATGACCGAAAGTATAATAATCATGACAAGACTCATGTTTTAGTTTGGAATCTTAACTGTGTGTGATCATCATCATCAGCCACTGGACGTCCACTGCTGGACCAACGCCTCCCCCAAAGATTGTGTGTTAACAATGAACGCTATTTATTTATTGTCCTCAATCGTATCAAATTACTAAAGGCACTCATTTGGCTGTTTGCTTTTGTGTTGCATTAGTTGAGTGAGATTTTCAAAGGCTCCACAGTCCAATCCAGTGGATCAGACTCGACGGGCTTGTTTTAGATATGGTTATCCAACTATTAACTTCCTCGGTGGCGTGGTGGTATTTCGGTACGACTACGGTTCTGAGGTCTCGGGTTCGATCCCCGGGTCGGGCAGTGATATTGGATTTTTCCATATCAGCCCGGAGTCTGGAATTTGTGCCCGATATGGCGATAGGCTCGTCTCCTGTCACATCTGGGACGGAACTAAGCTCGGCGTTGGATGTTCTAGTTCGCTAGTTCGCATTTGCCTATCCCTTCGGGGATACAGGCGTGAGCTTATGTACATGTGTATGTATGTATTATAACCTACAAGATGGACCGACGACCTGATAAAGGTCGCAGGAAGTACCTGAATGCAGGCCGCTTCCAACAGGTCGATCTGGAAATCTTTAGGGGAGGCCTATGGTCAGCAGTGGACGTCGTATGGCTGATGATGATGAGAATGTGTATACAGACGAGTCTTGGTTGTGATTCGGTAATAGTTATACAAGCTCCAATGATAAACTATTTGGCTCGTAAACCGATTAGTAATAGTCACCGTGGTTAAATTCGTTGCGGTTATGTGTGCGGTATTATGGCTCACTGCACAAAATTTCGCGACTCACAATTCACAAAATTACATTCATATGGCCTCATCATTGTAATTGATAAGTGAAAATTCCTTGCTGCCTGTAATATACGTACATTAACTGCCTCGAGTGCGTAGTTGTATTACGTACGAGTACCGTCCTGAAGTCTCGGGTTTGATTCTTGGGTCGCGCAGTGTTATTGGATTTTTCTATCCAATATCTGCTAGGAGTATGAAATTTGTGCCCGATATGGCTATAGATCGTTCCCTATGACATCAGGGACGGAAGTGAACTTGGCGAAATGTTCTGGTTCACTTCTGCCTACCTCTTCGGGAATACAGGCGTGAGCTTATGTATGTTCATTACTTTAAGGGTTAATTTCATAATTAATTTGTTTGAGAGAAACGCACCGGCAAACACTATAATAACCTCGTAAAATTATTTTGTTAAATTCTACTTGTACAAGTAGTAGGAAGAGCTGCCGGGTTGTTTAGAGTTACTGCTAAAGACTAATTATAAAATATGACTATCATAAGTACAAAATGAGTAGTTAAATCATATGTATTCTTTTACCAAGAATATTCAAAATCCGTTTGTATGCAATTTTCGTGTACGTAGTTAGGTTTTCGTACTACAGCTCTGTTTTTGAAAACGCATCTCTGTTTTATTTGCCAATTCTATTCGAAATGTTGTAAATAACTTTTCCTCGATATCTAAAAACGTACTGATACAATTCGAGGAACATACGTCGCGCCATAAGGTCGATTTTATTTCTAAACATACCCCGATCATGATTTATTGTTGCCACCCGACCTTTTGATACAGGGCCGTTTACATAACGGCAAGGCAAGACCCCGATGTATCCACGGATCGCTACTTTATTGCATCTAGTGATATTGCTAGAAAATCTTGTGTAAAAGATTTAAGAAAACATTTATACTGTAGTTTGCTATTTCTATTTGATTTTGTACAAAATTGTGTGTTTGTAGAACTATTATAAAATCAGTAACTAGGTACTGATGTATGAATATAGTTTCAAATGAAGTTTGAGAATAATATTTCGTAAAATTTATCGCTACGATAACTAAGATGATTATGAAAATATTGGCTGCTTGTCTGATATTTTAATTAGCATTAAAATTGCTTTATATTATTTTACCAAAGGCAATTTATTTATAATTAAAAAGTGTAATAAATAAAATTCTAAATACAGAAATACAAAATTTTATTTTGAATTCGTCAACATTGCACGTTTAAGTAGTTTCTTACAGCTAAAATAGATAATACATTACTCAGTCCACAATATTTACTTTAACTTGCTCTAACAATTTAGATTTACTACGATTTATTTTTTTATATTTCGGATTCGCTTTGACAGACCTTCTAACGTTGCTTCGTGTCATCACCTTATCGAATATTTCTTCACTAGTATCTTCACTGCCGTCATCAGAGAAATGATTATTCATGCTGTCGTTCATTTTGTTCGGCCTTAAAACTAAAGGTTCTATGCTACCGTCAGAGAAAACCGAATCATCTGCCGTCGGTCGTTCGTCGTCACTCAAAGACTTTTCATTGCTGTATTGACGATTCAGTCCCCTTTTATCTTGATCGGGAACTTGTAATTTATTTTTCTTTTCATCTTTCTTTTTTCCGCCTTCCCTATTACAGGGTTTGTATTTCATAGGCGAGAAATCAACTCTGCGCAGAAAACTGATTGTGTCACCAAATTTTCTGCTACATTTCCTCGTTGCTTTGACTTCAGCTTTGATTTCGGTTTTGATGTTACTCTCCTCGGTTTCTAAAGCAACACCTGAGTCAGAATTCGAATCGACTAATATATTTATTTCTGGTACACTTATGTTCAAATTGTTGTGAATTTTAAGTTTGTTATTTAATTCTTCTATTGTTTCTGCTTGTTTCTGTATAATCAAATCTTTTTCGGCTATTTGTTTTGCAACACTTTCTGTCCTTAACGCTAAGTTTACTTCGTATTTTTGCAGTTCGCTGGATAAGAATTCCAATTCCTTTTTTCGCGTCGATTCCAATTTCTTTATGACTTCGGCCTGTTTCGCATATGCTTCCTTCAGTCGCGCGACCTCTTGCTTGTGTGATGTCTTAAGGAATTTAATAATGTTTATTGCCTCTTGTAGTGTCGTCGGCTGCAGTATTTCTTTAATAGCGTTTTCTGACATTATTGCCTCTATACTGGATCTGTAACAACGAATTAGGAACACTTGGTAAATAAAATGTTTATTTTGACACACAAATAATTGAAATTAGGTTTTTGACGCGCTTATTCGTTGTGTACTAAACTGCAATTAACATCGAATAGACGGTCCTTTGACTAAAGCTACAATTACGCAATTTCTAGAAAATAGAAATTCAACGAAATGCCAATTTCGTATACGCAACAAATTGAGTTGTTAATGAGTTTGTGCAGGCTATTAATTAGTTTAATGCGTTGTAATGGATGTTGCATATAATTTCTAATTTTGTGTAGTTTTTTCTACAATTTATTTTGAAATTGCACCATATAAGCACAAATAACTATTCGATTTTCCATCCTAACCAGTATACTATTTACTATCAATCTTAACTCCAGCAACAAGTGGCTTGAATGATACAGTATCAGACATTTAGGTAAGAGTTGTTTTATGAAACAGACCTTTACAATAAAATAGGAATCATGTTTTCAGCCATAACATAGACAATGGTGATCTCATACAATCACACGCATGTTGACATGTACTTGGTCACATCGGTCCAATAACATTGCATTGTTCCCTGCACTGAACGAACTATTTGCAATAAAAACATCGCGATATTTTTATTTCGGATCTTCCTTCGATTGTTCTGGTAACACAAAAACTTAAGTAAGTTTTCAATTTATTGTGTCGTTTCTTAAATTGTTTTATAAGATTGAATGATTATTATCTAAGGTTGACTATAATATACACAATGATATACCAAAAATAATTGAATTTAACCTAAACATTTTTGTGTTTGAACATGCTCTTGTTTCACCCATGGTTCAGTAACATTGATCATGTTATAGAATTTATTATTCCGTTCGGAAATTCCCGTGGGATAAGCCGGCTTATACTCTTTAGGAATGAAGTCCTGAGCAAAAACAAGTTTCTAGCATGTACAAACTCATGAGTCACTGCATTTTTGTACCCGTCAAGCCAATAACCTATGGAACAGGTTCCTCATTACTGCAGTAGAAATTGCTGCCTTTTTTACTGGATCGAGTGAGTTTATACGAACCTGTAGTTGTTTGAACTGAATCAGACTTTAGTACGATTTTTCAATAACCAGATAAATCTATTATGACAGCTATTACAGATGTTTTATACAATATGTGTGAGAACGTTAGAATGATTCTCCAAATAAAAATTACCGAACTTTTGAAAATATAAGTAAGTTTACATCTAGAGGGTAATAATCTAGAAATTATATGATACTCGTATTAGAAACAATTTCACGAATTGGATTTTTTCGTCCAAAAAGTAGCGACTACATTGTCACCACAATCATGTCGAACTTTACTAAAAAATATAGAGACTTGTGATACCTTTATGAAATTTGCAATTTTATTACCAATTAACATCTTTAAGAATGTTTTGATAAAAACAAATTTGAATGTGTATATTTAGTAGTTCACTGAAACCTTTGAATATGCAGAGTTCAATGCAAACAACTTTTATGAGAATACGTAAAAGCATTGACATTTAGTATCAAAAGACTATTATAGGTAGATATAGCATGGCAAGAGTATTTGTGCGATTGACGGTGCCACTTACAGCAAGTTTAATGCTGTCAGATGAAGTATGAATGTCTACAATTTGAGATATATTATCATTTTCTGAACGCACTTGGTCGCAGTCGCCTTCTTGGTCAAGTGGCAGCGTATACATATGAGCTGTAGACCGGGAGGTCTTGGGTTAAATTTCCAGCAGGGTTACCACCACCTCTTGTTCTCTTCGTTTGTTTTGTATGGGAATCGGTACAAGTAAAATTATAATAATACTGCTATAAGAGGTTGTGGTAACACACCCCTGGTCGGGCAAAGCAAATTTTTTAATTTACTTTTCCCTGGACAGGACTCCTCAAAGGCGGTGGACGTTAGGCAGGCGGCCGGTCGTAAAAACTAAGCCAAAATCCTTTCTGCAACACGCTTAAAAGTGTGTTGTGTTGCGTTGTTGTTGTGTTGTTGTATTAAGGTGGAATAAGGGCAGGTAGAAAGAAAGAAGGAAATAATAATATAATAATTCTGGGATCTCAATCTGTTCATTGTGGTAGTCATTACTTTATTTCCTATTTGTCGAATTACGCCGCAAACACATCAATGCTTGCCAAACTATAAATTCGAAAACTATTTCAATTAGACCAACAGTAATTTAATAATGATGTTACATTATAAAATAAACCTAAAGTACATGTTAATTATACAATTATTCCCACGATGGGAAAATCTAGCGTGATACTCAGGGGGGCTACTAATGCGGTAAAATTTTAGTCTTTTTAATTATTATACTCAAAACCGGGCGAAGTGGAAGCGTTTAAGTAGGAAGGCGGACCGTGGCAGAAGGCCGGGATAACACCAGACAGAAAGAAAGAAAGAATTATTATACTCGTGATGAATTTAATTGTTTTGAGACGGCCAAACTAAAGTGGAACTGGGCAGGGCACGTGGTTCGTATGCTACCGGATAGGTTGGCCAAAATCAGCACAGAGTGGAGACCTTCCGACGGCTGGCGACGCCGTGGTACACCCAGGAAGAGATGGCGTGACGATATGGATGCCTACGAGCCTACGTGGACTGAACTAGCCCATGACAAAGAACAGTGGAAAAAGATGGAGGAGTCCTTTGCCCAGCAGTGGGACACAATAGGATAGAATAGATAATTTTTTGTTATAAGTTCGTATTTTTAACATGTTGTTAGTGTTTTAAATATACTTTAATTAAGAATACCCGAGTCATATTTCAAATTTAGACTATGTACAAGAAGTGTATTAAAATTATAAATAAACAGTAATTCGTAATGATTTGTTAAAAATACTTCTACTATTAATAACAAACAGGCTGAGATCTATAGAGCGAACTACGACTAAATCTAAGTCAAAGTAACGAACTCAGTGAGGATTTGGGATTGTTAAATCGAACTTTGATTCAGTTCGAGTATTTTTTTACAAGAAAAACAGACTGACAGACAGATTAAGCAAAGATTTTCTTATAAAAAATGACTTCAACTAAGTCAAAATCCTCCCTGAGTTCGTGACTTTGACTTAGATTTAGTCGAAGTTCGGTCTATAGAGGTAGATCTCAGCCATATAAGCAATTAAGTTTGTTACGCGTGGCATTTTTTTACGACATCAAATAATCTAACAAGCATTTTATGTCACACAAAATATATTGCAATTATTACGACATTTTAAATTTTAATTTGGAAATAAGCTCACTCTCTATATAAATGCAACTGTTAACTTATTGTTTTTTTATTATTCTACCGATTTCGCAACCCTTGCCTTTAACCCATTTCAACCAATTTAAAAAAGGGGGGATTTTCCAGTTCGGTCAAATAAAATCAAATCGTTTATTGAATCCATAAAATGTCACACATTGTTTAGATTCCGTCTAAAATGTTTACTCTACCGCCAGTTCGGAAAGCTGGTTCGCCAGAGAACGGGCAAGAAACTCTGACGTTGTTCTTTTTGAGAATAATAACCAGTTAACAGTCAAATATTAATATACAACCAAAATAAGAAGACAAAAAATTCAATAATATACATTAAATAGGAGCAGCCAATCTACAACAACGTAACCTCCATGTAAAATAAAAACAATAAAACGTACAATTTCGATTGCTGAGTACATATATTGTTTCAATTCTAGGTATTCTCACAACATTTCTTTAAACTCTTCAAGTAAACCCTGACATTATAAAGGTTTCTTGTAAAGCCCATGGGCGGGACCTCTCCGAAGTGCAACCGGTTCGGTTATTTCTGTCCCAGGTAGCATGTACCGCTATTGACAGGGTTGCCAACTTTTAATAAAGAAAAAAAGTAGTAGATACTTTGTAATTTCTCCAAGAAAATATATAGAGATTCATAATGACTTGAAAAGTGCATATGATGGCAGGTTAATAAATTCCATTTTAGTTTGAAAAAGTTTCGATTTTAGGGAATAATACTATTTTATGATTTGTTTGGAAATTGAAACTGTACATGCTACGGTAGTATCGGGTCATGTCCTAAATATCTTAAGAGATTTTTAGGCCATTATTGTTTTTTTTAATAATCGCCCCAATCACATCTAGGTCGGAAATGAGTGCGGAAAAATGTGGATGTTCTACTTCTCTAGTTCGCCTCTGCCTACTCCTTCGGGGATACAAGCGTGATTCTATGTATGTACTCGTATGTATGCAATTATATAGTAGGTAATAAGTGACTATCTCGGTGGCGTGGTTGTATTTCGGTACGACTACTGTCCTGAGGTCTCAGGTTCGATCCCCGGGTCGGGCAAAGTGATATTGGATTTTTCCATATCAGCCCGGAGTCTGGAATTTGTGCCAGATATGGCGATAGGCTCGTCCCCTATCACATCTGGGACGGAACTAAGCTCGGCGAAATGTGGGTGTACTAGTTCGCTAGTGCGCCTCTGCCTACCCCTTTGGGGATACAGGCGTGAGCTTATGTTGTTATGTTATGTGTAATAAAGTACTTTTACTGTTTTAATAAGGTCTGACAACCCTAGCTATCGGCTACCAGAAGTTTGTACTTGCACTTACAAAGCTCTCTACTTGATGTATTTACTTCCTATTAATATTATGCCTCGGTGGTGTGGTTGTATTTCGGTACGACTACCGTGCTAAGGTCTCGGGTTCGATCCCGGGTCGGGCAAAGTGATATTGGATTTTTCCATATCAGCCCGGAGTCTGGAATTTGTGCCCATATCACATCTAGGATGGAACTAAGCTCGGCGAAATGTGGGTGTTCTAGTTCGCTTGAGTACCTCTGCCTACCCCTTCGGGGATACAGGCGTGAGCTCATGTTTATGTAATATGGATATATCTATACCTATAACACACATATACACACTTATAGATAATTTATGGCTGTGTCAAAAATTTTTGTTTATATTTAAAATTCTATTTTACAATTTTGATACATTTTATTCTTTCTATATCATAAACTTATTATATTTTATTTTAATAAAGGCGAACTTTTTTAGGAACTCTACGTTTTATTGCTGAAGATTATTATCGATATATTAAATACGCTTTTTTAAAAACTTAAAAAATAACTAAATAAAAGAAAAATAATACCTTTCAATAATAGATCCACTGGCAGTCTCCAAGAAATCCAAATAAAAATTATTTCACTTTTTGTCACTGAACAGTACCTTTCCGATCGATAGTCGAACTCTGACTGACTGACAATGGACGAGCAAGCCAACACAGGTGTGCAAGTTCATAATCACTTGACTATTGTGTGACTAAAAAGACATTGACACGGAAATATAGTCCTTATTGTAAGACAATAAAGAATACAATTCTATAAACAATAGTTCACAGTGCGCGTGCACTTTGCCGTCAAAGAGTCGCTAATCCGCTATTGTTATATTGCAGTTCGGCAAAAGTCAAGTTTAGCTAATTATTTATGACCAACAAATTGGATTAGTGGCAACAATTGTAAATTATAAACTTAAAATATTTTACGTATCCTTCTACAAATTGAGCTATAAGCTTAAGTTGTCTTTTAAAATAAGAAAAGAATATCTCATTAAAAAAATACGTCTCACTTTACAAATTGAGATAAGAAATTGAATTAATATTTTTTTACAATAGGTATTCACGGTGTTGTAGAGGTAATATCATAAATCTTATAGAAAGAAATATAAGTACAGACTTATATTTCTTTCTATAAGCCCTTATCCCACTTATGTGGGGTCGGCGCAACCGACTTTTTCAAGCATATTACAGAAAGGAGTTGGCTTAGTTTTTACGACCGGCTGCCTGCTTGAACCCTATCTGAGGAATCCAGTGCAAAGCTGTACCTTTAATTTAAATAAATCCTTGAAAAAATTGCGCTCATTTTTATGCGGGCAGCAACGTCAATTACATAACATCCCCATATAAACAATGAAATCACATCTCGAATCAATAAACGAGACAAAAATGAAAATGCCGTATCAACAAAAATAAAAAAAAAATATCTGCACATTCGTTAGTACAAAAAGTTGATTTCTGATTTTTATCGATGGCGCATCATTACGAAACACGAGGCGACCCGCGACACCAATCCGGTTTTAAAATATTCTCAATACAACCTTCCATGCTGATTATGCAGTAGAGTTGCATGTCTGGCGAGCTGTTAAAAATGTTGTTTTGGACAAACTTTGTTTTGTACTATTATATAAGTTTAAAGTAGATGCATCCATAATAGACGATGCAGTTTTTATACGATTTTGGCAAAGTGAACGGTGATTTTGATGTAGCATAATACATACGTAGCCTCACGCCCGTATCCCCGAAGGGGTAGGCAGAGGCGCATTAGCGAACTAGAACACCCACATTTCGCCGAGCTTAGTGCCGTCCCAGACGTGCGCTTCTAGACCCCGGGCTCATATGGAAAACTGAAATATCACTTTGCCCGACGGATCGAACCCGAGACTTCAGGACGGTAGTCTTAACGAAATACAACCACGGCACCGAGGCAGTCTATGATTCTGATATAGGATAAAGAATATCCGAATAACAGTTGCTTCTTTGGTCTGGACTCTAGAGGCAGCGTGTACACCATGTGGAATTTGAACCAGGAGATCCTGGGTTAAGTGCCAGGTTGGGCTAAGTTGTTTTCTAGAACAATTTTCTTGGGACTGACCTGATAAAGGTCGCAGGAAGTCGCTGGATGCAGGCCGCTTCCAACAGGTCGATCTGGAAATCTTTGGGGGAGGCCTATGTTCAGCAGTGGACGTCCTATGGCTGATAATGATGATGATGATGATGAGTCCTTCAGAGGGTTGACGTCAGACAGCCGGTCATAATAAAACGAATCGTTTCTGAAACATAATTGAAAAGTGTTCATTCTACTAATAATGATTTAAGAACGTATGAAATTTCTGGTATTTTCGACCGATTTCCAAAAAAGAGAAGGTCCGTCTGTATTTTTTTATGTATGTTACGATATCTCCGTCAAATGGACCAATTTTCAATTTTTTTTTTGTATCCGATAGAGCTTATTGCAAGTGTGATTACATATAAATTTGGTTACAATCGGATACATTTTAAAGTCGGTCCGTTAAGTTTTTAAATTGTGGTTATCAACTTCGAAATAAGAAAGAGGTCCTCAATTCGTCTGTATTTTTTTATGTATGCTACGCGATATCTCCGTCAAACGTGGACCGTTTCAAGATTCTACGTTCGATAGAGATTATTCCAAGGGTGGTCCATATAAATTTGGTCACGATCAGATAAGTTGAGTCGGTCCATTAAGTTTTTAAACTTGTGGTTATCAACTTCGAAATAAGAAAGAGGTCCTCAATTCGTCTGTATTTTTTTATGTATGCTACGCGATATCTCCGTCAAATGTAGACCGATTTTAAAGATTCTATGTTCTAAAGAGATTATTCCAAGGGTGGTCCATATAAATTTGGTCACGATCAGATAAGTTGAGTCATTTCGTTAAGTTTTTAAACTTTTTATTTTGTAAACTCGGTATAATAGGGAAGCATAATTATTGTTTTATAGTAAAAAGATCTCGCTTGATAAGGTCTTATTAAGAAAAAATGCACCTGCATCCAACGGTTTCGTGCGACCTTTTTGAAGTTATACCTCATGACACCGGAAATGTAGGGGCAATCGTTTTTAAAGTCCTTGTGATAATTACACGGACGTAAAAAAAGATGGATGGAGCGCTAGGAACATCGAATGTGAAGCACGGTTTTCGGCCTATTCGATCAGTCGCGCCATCACGTGTCGATAGATGCCCGGAGTCTGGAATTTGTGCCCGATATGGCGATAGGCTCGCCCCCTATCACATCTGGGATGGAAATGAGCATAGTGAAATGTGGGTGTTCTAATTCTTTTACATAAGCTCACGCCTGTATCCCCGAAGGGGTAGGCAGATGCGCTCTAGCCTACTAGTGCACCTACATTTCGCCGAGCTTAGTTCCGTCCCAGATGTGATAGGGGACGAGCCTATCGCCATATCGGGAACAAATTCCAGACTCAGGGCTGATATGGAAAAAATCCAATATCACTTTGCCCGACCCGGGAATCGAACCCGAGACATCATGACAGGTACCGAAATACAACCACGCCACCGAGGCAGTCTTTTAGTTCGTCTCTGCCTACCCCCTTCGGGGATACAAGCGGGAGGCAATGTATGTAAAGATATCCTTTAATATGGAAATCAACATTCCGCTCTTGGCAGCGGTCGCTCTCGGACGTATTGTCACTGCACCTGCAGTGATTTTACAACCGATTACCGGCCTGTTTGTCAGGTCGGATTGCAGCCCCGCGCTGCCGTCTCGGTAATCCGACCATAAAACAAAGCTCCGCTTTGTTTTGTCGGTTACCAGACAAAGGGCCCATCCGCGTCCTTTTCAGGACAGGGATTAGCCCGATTTTCGGTATTTGTTTATTGTCCCCTTCAGGGAATTAGCTCGGTGGTAAACCTCACGGTGTCAACAAGCCGAAGCTAGCGGTGACCCGGCCCGCGCCACGCCCCCTCAGGGCTGAAGCAAGCCGGACGGGTGCGGACAAGGAATTAGTGGAGGCACACCACTCTTTCCCCCGCATATCTCCTTCCCAACCCTACCCATCCCGATTTCCATCCCGAGTATCCGGTTGAGTGTGCGGTCCTCGGACCAATACCACTTACGGTGCACGGACTGTTAGGAACCCTTTCGCACATTAAGATTGGCAAAGGGATACCAGCTTAGGGCACACCTAATTTTAAGTACACCCCCCCTCGCCTATACCCGGCGAGGAGGATCATTCACATACTCAGCCCCGGGCACACCCACCCGGGGACGTAAATTCACGCGTCCCACCGCGACCCGCGACCCGCGATCCGCGACCGTACGTCAGTGCGAGCGCCGCCCGGTTTCTTGTGTGTTCTTTCCCGGGCGGAACGCACCCGCGTCGGAACACACTCGCGCGTTAAAACCAAAACCAATTTCCCAAGCACTCGCGATGGCCCCGCCAAAACAGAAGTTTGTCGTGGCCCTCGCGAAGGCGGCGGAAAACCCGCTCGCGTGGGCTCGGATAGAGACTCTCTTCAGAGAGATTATGCCGGACCTGTTTGCCGACGAGACGGAGAGCCCGTCAACGGACGACGGACCCTCCGCCTCGCCCACCGCTCCCTCGGGGCCCATCGCTACGGCGATGGAAACCGACTCACCCGCATCCACCAAGAGGCCCGCGGCTTCTTCAACCTCCGGCGATTCTAGGTCGGAATCGTCGTCATCCGAGCAGGATGACGACGGTTTCACGACCGTGAAGCGCGGGAGGCGGAAGAAGCCACGTTCGGCCACCGCCGTGTCGGTGTCAACTCCGGCGCCCTCTGCGCCGGCTTTCGACACCGACTCGCCGGCTTCCCCCTCACCCCCGTCCTCACCCGCCGCTCCCTCGAAGCCCTCCGCTCCCTCTGAGCCAAAGGGCAAAAAACCTCCCCCGATCAACATCCGCGTCCCGGATGGTAGCTCCCTACCCACCCTTCTCGCGAAAATACAGTCTCAGGGCATCACCCTGAGAAACAATAGATGGAATAGCCTCCACAAGACAGTCACCGTCATGCCGGCTACGGTGGCCGACCACCGCTCTCTTACCAAGTGGATGGCTTCCACAGAAATTAATTACTACACTTACGCCCTCCCCGAAGAGCGCACCTACCGCTTTGTTATACGCGGAATCCCCTTAGAAATGTCGACCGAGGAAGTTACATTAGGCCTTCAAGAGAAAGGCATCTCTTGCGTCCGGGTTACCCGTATGCACCGTCCCGCCCGCGCAGACGCCACTCAGCAGCCCTACGAGATGGTCCTCGTAGAATTAGAGACCCCCGCTGATGCCAAACATCTGTTTGCCATCAGCGACATTCTTGGATTCCGCGGCTTCACCGTGGAGACCCCCCACCGCAAACGGCTAATCGGGCAGTGCCACAACTGCCAACTGTATGGCCATTCATCGCTGCGTTGTCGCATGCCCGCCAGGTGCGTCAAGTGCCTCGGAAATCATGGAACTGCACAGTGCCCACGTCCCAAAGATAGGACCCAGTGCACGGAGCCGCCTTCGTGCACCAATTGCCGCCAAGTAGGCCATCCGGCTAGTTATCGTGGGTGCACGCATGCCCCCAAAAAACCGACCCGAGCTCCTAAAGCTCTACCCCCCAAGGCCCCTCAGGCTAAATTCATCCCTGCACCCATCCCGGCGCGCAACCATTGGCAGTTGCCAAGCAAGCAAGCCGAAGAGGTAGCAGCCACCACCCAGGCCCCCGGCGGAGTCACTCCCGCCACCCCGGCCACACCTCCCGCCACTCCCAGTCAACCCACCGCGGTTCCTACCACTCCTGCTCCAGCTCCCACTCCTGCGGCCTCCCGGGCTAACCCTCCCAGGGCAGCCCAGCCGCGCCCCAAAAACCCTGCACCCCCTACCGCGGCGGGTCGCACACTCTCTAAGGCTGAAGTAGATGCCATCTACGACGCCATCATAAACCCCCCGATCGACTACTACACCCTTATCTCTGATAAAATAAGGGAAATAGCAGCCATGGGCCACCCGGACGCAAGACTGGTGTCTGACTTAGAACTTCTGTATAGGGAACAGCGATCCTACATCGCTGACTTAATTTTACCGCCTTCCGATGGCTAACAACAATAATATTTTTTCCCCCCCGTCGCGGACCAAGCCTCGCTCTCTCAGAGTGGGCTTTTTCAATACCAATGGTATTCGCGGCCAATGTGCCGAAATCGCACACTTTGTCCGCGATAACAATCTGGACGTTTTCCTCATCCAGGAAACGTTCCTCAAACCTGCTCACCGAAACCCTAATATCCCCAATTTCAAAATGGTGCGGAACGACCGCACTACTGGCCCTTTTGGTGGCACCCTAATATACTTTAAAAGGTCCCTGCACTGCATACCTCTAGACCCCCCCGAAAACCTGACGAACATTGAGGCTTCAGTCTGCAGGCTAGCAATGACAGGACATCCGCCGATCACTATCATCTCGGCTTACCTCTCACCCAAAAAGGAGCTTCACTCCAATGAAATTTCGACCCTACTGAGCATGGGGGAGTCTGTCCTTCTGGCGGGCGACCTCAACGCCAAGAACACGCTCTGGAACTGCAACTCTACCAACAGCAGAGGTGCAGCACTAGAGCGGTGTTTAGACACTATTGATATGGAAATTCTAGTTCCATCAGAACCCACCCATTATAGTACAATTAACGACAATCACCGACCTGACATACTCGACATAGCGCTTGCAAGGAACGTATGCCTACGCGTGCGTTCCATGCAGGTGCTACAAGAGTTGGACTCTGACCACAGACCTGTGATCCTAGATCTAGTCCCTATAAACGGTCCCACAGACACAGGTCCTAACGTACCGATGAAGGTGAAAACGAACTGGCGTCTCCTAGGCACCAAGCTCGAGGACACCTCATCCCCTGATCTCTCCGCGATCCCGACCAACATAGTTACTCCTGAAGAGACGTCCGGCGCGATTCGCTCCTTCACCGCACATATCCAAAACGTCGTGAGCGACAGCTCCGAGAGGGTGCCGGAGGCTATGCTTAGCCATTGGCACCTTCCCGAAGACGTGAAATGTGTGGTGAGGAGGCGAAACGCCGCGCTGAGAGTCTGTAAGACGAATCCCTCCCCGGATCAACGGCATCTAACGCGTTTCCTCCAACGCGAGGCCAAACGTCGCATCCAAGAGGCCGTCGATTCGAGGTGGGAAACTCACCTATCAGAGCTAGATCCAACTCACCAGGCTTTCTGGCAGTTGTGCCGTTCCTTCAGGAGAAATGATACAGTCACCATGCCCCCGCTCAATCGTCCGAATCAACGCCCGGCGTTTGACGACGACGAGAAAGCGGAATTGCTTGCCGACAGCCTGGAGGCTCAATGTTCACTCACCTCAGTTCCCATTGACCCAGAGCATCTCGTTGCGGTTGACACTTTTGTCGAAAGTAGGAACGCAATCCCGCCGCCACCGATACCGGTTCCGCGTCCGCGCCCGACAAACGTCGACCCGGATGTCGACCAACCGCCCGACCCACTCGCGCCGGTGACAATCGAAGAAGTCAGTTCTCTGATCAAGGCGCTCAAAAGACGAAAAGCCCCCGGGGGTGACGGTATATCCAATAGAGTCATGAAAATGCTCCCGGAGCATCTAGTTAAAATTCTCGCTGACATCTTCAATGCAGCGTTCCAAAACAGCCTCTTTCCAGACGTCTGGAAAGAGGCGGTTGTGATAGGTATTCACAAGCCGGGGAAACCCGCTTTCGAACCCTCCTCTTACCGTCCCATCAGTTTACTCAGCGCTCTGGGTAAACTCTACGAGCGAATCGTCCTCGATCGCATCAAGATAGTCGCCCACCTTCACCATCTGCTCCCTCCAGAGCAGTTTGGTTTTCGTAGTAGGCACAGTTGCGTGAATCAGATCCTCCGCATCACGGAGCATGTCCACGACAACTTTAGGCGCGGAAACCCTACCGGTGCTCTTTTCTTTGATATTGAAAAAGCATTCGACAAAGTGTGGCACAACGGCTTGCTCTACAAGTTGTATACCTTCAATGTGCCCACACAGCTCGTGCACATCATACGAGAATTTTTGTCGAATCGCGGTTTCAAATATCGCGTGGAGGGAACTCTTTCCTCCCGACACACCATCACTGCCGGAGTCCCGCAAGGCTCCGCTTTGTCCCCTTTTCTTTTCTCGCTATACACAAGCGATATCCCTAAACCGAAAGACGCCCATCTGGCGCTCTTCGCTGACGACACGGCAATCTACGCTTCACGTAGAGACCCGGACAAAGTGATTCGCATTTTGCAAACCGCAGCCGATGAACTCGGTGAGTGGTTCCGCAAATGGCGAATCACTGTCAACCCCGCCAAAAGTCAGGCAATTCTCTTTACCAAGAGAATTTTCACCCAAAAGCCTAACGCTTCAGTCACCATGGCCAATAAGGCTATCCCTTGGACCAACAACGCCAAATATCTAGGAGTCAACCTTGATCGGAGACTGAACTTCATCACTCATGTAAATGCGGTACGCGCGCGAGCCGCAATCGCGTTAGCACGATTACATTTTCTCTTAAACCGTAAGAGCAAGTTGTCAGCCCGCAACAAGATTAGGATCTACACAACGTGTATTAGGCCGATAATGACTTACGCGTCGCCCGTGTTCGCTCACATACCGCCCGCTCGACTTAAGCGTATGCAAGTCCTGCAAAACGTCTTTTTAAGACGAGCGCTTAACGCTCCGTGGTACATACGTAACCACGACCTCCACGTGGACACCAACTTGCCGACCATCAGGCATTTTATGCAGATGGCTAGCAGACGCTACTTCGATCGGGCGGCACACCACCCAAACACGCTTGTCCGTCAAGCGTCAATATACACTCCATTTGACCGTGCGAAATGGAGACGTCCTAGATCCGTTTTGTCAGACCCTGATGACGCCATCACTCTGGCCATTCAACGTAAGATCGAGCATCTTAAATCGCTCCCACACTCCACACGACCGATGTTCCGTCCCCGCCGACGAGGACCACGCCGCGCTCCCAGTAGCAGCCCCCCCGACCCTGTTAACAATTCCGGCCCGCGTGCCGATGACAGAAATGGATAGTTAGGAAAACACGTCCACACTCCCCTAATCGTTGATGTCTTCAACATCACCCTCTCAGTGACCGCCCTGAGCCGAGGTTCGTAACCCGTTAGTGGGTTGCCCTCAGCGTGGTCACCTAACTTTATGGGTTGGGCGCACCTGCGTTCATCCCAACAGACCGGTGTGGCTGAATTTGCCGACTCGGTTAGGCAAGCAGCTGTAGGGCCACAAAAAAAAAAAAAAAAAAAAAAAATGGAAATCAAATTAATTTTTTTTACATACATTTTTGAAAAGAAACGCGTACCTCGTTCGAGTTGCGAAAGTTGGCCAATTATAACTTACTTTCGTATTGAAATCATTTTGCAATGGTTTATAAATGTGTAATGCATGTTACATACAAGATTGCTTGTGTGTTGTAAAGTTTCTATGTAAAATTGTTAAATCAGTAGCCTTCGTGGCGTGTTGACGAGTAACTGTGGAACTAGAAGTCGCGGGTTCGATTCTCGCAGCGAGATAATGGGGAACTTGCACGAAAATTATAACGAGAAATTGTGTTGATAAATCAATAAACAAAACCTTGAAATGTGGTATGATGAAATTTGTAAGATAAAATACTTGCTATTTTACAAAATATCTTAATTACAAATAACGTATAATGGAACGTTATTGCAAAACCCAAGTGACGTCGTTGCATTAGGAAGTGTTTCCAGGTTGGGGTATTTTTCCCAATTTTGCGGAAAACAGTTGTTATGTTTAGTATGGTGATTGATGAATGAGATTTCGAAGGTCCTCCTCTTTCCAAATTCTTTTCTTCGTGTAACTTTCCCATCGTTCCGCTCAAGATTCAAGAGTGCAACTTATTTTTACTTCGTTATTTAATGAAATAGCTTTTGTCGAAATTTTTGTTCGGTATGTGGAAATTTTAAACGATGGGCAATTATAGCGGTTCAAACGTCATTGTAGGCAATGATCAAACGTCATTGTAGCCGTCAGTGTCAACTGAGATGTCAACAAAAAGCGATTTTTACGCGGTGACGTCACGTCCTTTTTTTGCGCGGGGTTTTGTAAATCATATTTTGACTTGCGATAATTAAATGATTTGTGTATATTTTAATGTTTTTCTTTATGGTGTGTTTATTCGAGACCTAGTTCTTAACAATAAACTAAAAAAAATTACATGCAAGTTCCCTATTGGGTACTTGACCAAAATATTTTTATACATTTTATGTAATATTTACATCATATTAAATACAGCACAAAAAGAAATATTGGAAAAATCTCAAAAATAAAAAAGTTATAAGCGTTTAAAGTTTGGTGTAACCTTCAAACTGCGGGAAAGAGAAGTATCAGTATTGTTGCGTCGCGGTCATAATGGTACGTGCGTTGGAAAGGGATAGCTAGATATCCCCACTACACCCGCTCTTGCTCATTGCAGAATTTAAAATGTCAATTACTGCCTCGTTTTTCAACCAATTTCGATGCAATTTTTACAGAACCGTTTGTTTTTTGTTTTATTTGCTATTACATTCAAAAATGTGTATAAAATCGAAAATAGTCAAGTACCTAAATGTTGGTGCGATTTGTGAAACATAAATATTTATTTCGTGTCTGGGTGTGAGACAAAAAGTCACTCGTAGTTTTGACACCTAAGTACATACGGGTATGTATAAAGTCTCACGCATATATCCCCGAAGAGGTAGGCAGAGGCGAACTAGAGAATTAGATCACCCTCATTTCGCCCGATCTACGTTCCAGATGCGATAAGGGGCCAGCCTATCGCTGTTACGATCAAAAATTCCAGAATCCGGGCTGGTACTGAATAGAAAAAAGTAGTTTTTGATGAAGACGGCATAAGAGGATCGCCATATGGGGGTCAGTTGTAGCCCGAGCACGAAAAACTAATGTAAATGTAAATGTATTCGAGTTCGCTGCGCACTGATGACGTTTGGTTAATATTTCATACAAATTTCATAGACGCGCATCGAGTTCGAATACATTTACAGTTGTCAGAAATTTTCCTGCTCAGGCCGCAGATCTACATTCTCATCTACGCACATGTGTAGCTATAGCTAATTTATTTATTTGTTAATTTAATTCCCGTTAAAAATTAAAATAAAATCGGTTTTTAATACAAGCAAGGTCTATAGAATAAAGTTTATTATGAAATTATCAAAAATCAATTATCAATTGCAATGCGTTCAATCTATACTATATCATATTGCCTCAAAATTAAACTTAACTTTTAAATTATCTTGTCCCTTTCTTGCTTGCGTCAAATAGTTTGAAAATGAAAGAGACAAAAGCCTGTTTAAGCTAATGACCGCTTACAATTTTGTGTAAGTAATACCTATTGTCATAAATATCTACAAGCGGACCGATTCCAACGTCATTATCATTACCTATTGTTTATAAACTAAATGAAAGACACAATATTGGTCCAATTTACTCCTACGTTATTATATTATTAGTTAAACCTTATTCAAAGGCAGGTTTCCCAAAATGAACTTGTAAAACTTACGCTTTTCTTAGAAATACAGGTCACTTTTACCCAGAAATGCGTCATAAAAGTGGTCATACTACCTGATCCATTCCGTGAATGTTTTATAAAAGAAGCGGTTATATAAATATCAATGAGGTTTATGGCCGTATTTTCTTTTACAGTCGATTAAGATAATATTTCCAACAGCAGCCTGTCCAGCTCGACCATGAGCTTTTTGGCATTTTATGCTAGTGACTACAGACTGCCTCGGTGGCGTGGTGGTATTACGGTACGACTACGGTTCTGAGGTCTTGGGTTCGATCCCCGGGTCGGGCAAAGTGATATTGGATTTTTCCATATCAGCCCGGAGTCTGGAATTTGTGCTCGATATGGCGATAGGCTCGCCCCCTATCACATCTGGGACGGAACTAGGCTCGGCGAAATGTGGGTGTTCTGGTACGCTAGTGCGCCTCTGCCTACCCCTTCGGGGATACAGGCGTGAGCTTATATTATATTATATTATATGCTAGTGACTACGTGAAATATTTGTACGTATAATGGCGCTTGCACAACAGGCGGAACGAAAGCGACCGAGTCATGCCTGTTTCATTCCCACAACAGCGAAAGTTTGTTTGTGTGAACGCAACAGGTATAGATTCGTGCGCCTTATTTCGGCCGGTGTGTACCCGCCATTATAAACACCCGAATAGTGATGTGGAGAATCGATTATATTCCATAATCGATTATTCAATTATAAGTCGCCTCCTTGGTCTAGTGGCAGCATGTATGGGCCGGGAGGTCCTGGGTTCGATTCCCAGGTCGGGCAAAGCAAATTTTCTAGTTTAATTTGCCCGGGACTGGATTCCTCACAGGGGGTTGACGTCAGGCAGGCGGCCGGTCGTAAAAACTAAGCCAAATCCTATCTGCAACATGCTTAAAAAAATATATGTTGCGCCGACCCCACATAAGGTGGGATAAGGGCAGGTAGAAGAAGAAGAATCGATTATTCAATTATTTTTAAAGACGTGATCGATTAATCGGTTAGTTAATTATTACCTCGATGCGCGTGCAACCCATTCAATGCCTCTATATCTTACGAAATAAATATAATTTAAAGGAGCACGTAATACTCATATTGTGATTATTGTCTAAAATAAAGTACCTCGTTACTAAAGCCATAAAAAGAGCACTATTTCTAAGGATTATATACTAACAAATTGAATACTTTTAATCCTTCAGGTAGATATTTTTTAGTTTAACAAAAGGTAGCTTAAATCCTTTAATTAGTTCGAATTTAGATATTTATGGCTATTATTTTACGACCGACTTAAATAAGTGTTGGCAAACATTAAACGTATTAGATTCGAGAACTTGTCTTTTAGTAATTTTAACGCGACATTAGTGCACTTTTTAACTCTATTTCGGTGGTATTTTAAGTCAATAAATGAAACTGCCTCGATGGCGTGGTGGTATTTCGGTACGACTACGGTTCTCGGGTTCGATCCCCGGGTCGGGTAAAGTGATATTGGATTTTTCCATATCAGCCCGGAGTCTAGAATTTTTGCCCGATATGGCGATAGGCTCGCCCCCTATCACATCTGGGACGGAACTAAGCTCGGCGAAATGTGGGTGTTCTAGTTCGCTACTGCGCCTCTGCCTACCCCTTCGGGGATACAGGCGTGAGCTTATGTTATGTTAATTAATGAAACCGAATCATATTCAATATCGAATCGAGTGTCAAAAGTCAGAGGGCTGTGCACTCGATTCATTTATTATTGTTAATATTATGATGTAAATTGACAGGTTTCTGTTTGTGATTTCTAAATATTGTACACTTGCTGGAATAGTTAAGTATTTTGTTATTTTATACTCTTGATATTAAGATTTAGTTCTAATGTCTTTTGGTGAATGCTGTGTATGCCCCTGTTTAGCGCACATATCAGATATGTACCTACTTATATAAATAATACCCAATAAATAACACCCAACAGTCACACTCATAGTCCTGACCCCACACTAAGATCGAGTCTTGTGTCGTGGGTATCAGGAACTACGAGAGACTTTCGGTCTCACAACACCCAGACCCGAAACAAATATCTGGGGGCCACACAAATATTTGTCTCGGTGGGGGGATCGAACCCGCGGCCCCTCGCTTTACAACCGGCTATTCGCCCGCTGCGCCACGGAGGCTGTCATATATAGAATTGATAATGTTGTAATATGTAGTGCTGTGGGTGTACCTTCAAACTAAATAAATTAATTCATCTTCGATCTTGAGCAAAGCAAAGCTCGCGTATTTCAACTCTCATTAATATTTTTTCTCCTGAAAAAGTCGAATCATGTTCATAGCCATGGATACAATGTCCTTCAGCCGTATACTTTTTATTATTTATTACACTTTGTGTCCTATATCTAAGTTTTCGCAAGTGCATTGAAGTCGGATGTGTTCGATTTCAAGGCCCTGCTGGAGTTTTGGCGTCAATTCTTTCCAGTTTGATGCTTTTTAGACGATTTTCTCGCAGCGGAGGAGTCGAACATGGTGATCGACCTATCCACCCGACAAAAAGCGTCCAAAATCACTTATTTCAAAGCTTCTACATACTGTCCATCTTCGTTGATGTTTATCGCTTAGATTCACATCACATTTAAACCACAAGCACAACCTAAGACTAGAATATGAAATCATTAAAACAAGCGACCACCCGCACCGTCAGAATTCCAAAACTCTAAAATAAAACTATAAAATAAATCATTGCCAGGTTTATAAAAATAAATACATTTTACGTGAGTCAAAAAATTTCATCTAATTTTGACACTTCATATTTAAAAAAAAAGAGTAACGGTACCAACCGTGGTATGTTGTTGTAAAAGTTTGCGCATTTAATCAAGATTTCGAATATTACAGATTGTTTTTGTTTTTTTTTTCAAATGGCCTCATTTTCCATCAAAGATCGGCTTTGATGATTGATGATGATTCAATAGACATATTACTTTATTTTGAGAGACAATTTTATTTCTCAGATGTTTCATATATCAACTGGAAAAATATTCTCTAAATAAAAATAATCTATTGAAAAATCGGCCTTAAAATAAAAATAAATAATGTATAATTTAACTTTTACTCTTTAATTTTTATTACCAGTTTCGTTATCCTCTAACATAATAATGCTTCATAGATTATTAAAAAATAAAGCAAAATGTTTTTATTATAATAATGCCGTGGTAATAATAGACGTCTTCACACAACATTAATACTCGGCTGTGATTGGCCGTTGTTGATGTACGAACGATCCACAGGCAGGTGGCACCTACCTGCTGTTACGTATAAATAGGGTGGATGTATCAAATTACCTTCAGTGTGCTTCGGACGTTCTACGTGTCGTGAGTTCTGTCGCTTAGACCAGTTTTCCAGGCCTCTAATACGCCGCCGTTAAAAAGTTAAGTTTACGTTTTGTGACAAGTTGGATTGGTTTGATTCTGGACATTATGAAATCCAGCGAGGAATGTTCCACCATCTGCGCTTCTAATAGTCCACCTACAAGCCCAGGCCCTCCTCAGAGCGCACCGATTATACCGGCCTATGAAGGCTCAGATCCAGATCAGGAAGCAAGCTTGTCTCTAGATTACCGAAAAATTTGGCAAGACTTGTGGTCACTATCTTTCAAAGACACCTCGAACTATAGAAATTCTTGTCTAAATGAGGACGAATTTAATTCAATGCTAGAGTTTCTCAACAAAACCGCCGACGCAGCAGACGTCCGAGCTGAATTCTTAAGAATACTAGTTGACGATTTAGACTTTCAGGCCAATTTTAAAATGGTAAGGTATTTATTAATCTATCAAGGATTTCGTTCTCCTTATACTGCTGAGATTGAGCCCAGCCTGATAAAACCAGTTTGTACGGCTAAAGTGCAAAAATCGAAGCGTTCTTGGAAAAAGTTTCCGCATATTATTGTGAAATCGTTCCCAAATTGGATTCTTCACTTAGAGGCGATTAAAAAGATATCAGGATGTATGGTTTATGCGAAATATGAAAATGAGTTTATATTCGAGCCCCAAGCGGAGAAAGAGTTCCAGATCATCGAAAGTTACCTCTCACAGTTGAAGAAGACGGAAAACCTGTCATGGTATACCGCTGTAACGCCGCCAGTTGACCGAGTAGCATTTGTGACCACTGAGCCTGACAACTTCGTTGAGTTTCGCATGCCTACACAATGCCTTCGGTGCCAGTACTTCGAACACTCCAGCCATACATGCGACAGTGCTATTGTTTGCCTGCGCTGCGGCGAACCCCACATGACAAGTAATTGTCTTCACCCACGTGACAAACCAATGAGCTGCGTCAATTGTGGCGGCGCGCATCCCGCAAATTATAGTGAGTGCCCTGTTTTTCTAACGATCTGGAACATGAACTCCGTAACTATTTCTATTGTATCAACGACAGAAGCTACAGACTCCTCAAAGAAGAAGCATAGCAAAAGGGCTAAGAAGAATAAATCGACTACTTCAACGTCAATTGCAACATCGTCGTTTTCAGATACAGCTAGCTCTCTTCCGGAGCCTGCCTCTGATAAGAAAACCACCAGTACTGAAATTTCCAAAGAACATTTTGATGCCTATTTAAAAGTTATGAATACTTTGAATGATATTCGTAATAGTTGTATTACGCGTCGTAAATCTAATGCCTGTTGGAAGCGGATCTATTATTAATAATAATGCATTTTACATTAACTGCTCGGCGTCCGGTAGCCGAGCCGCCTCTGAGACATAAGATATGCAACTGAAGGCGGTCCAGGATACCATTAATCTACCTAACAAGTGTTAGTTGATTATGATCATCAAAATTAAAAACAGCTCTTTTCAGAGCTACAAGCTTATCTAGGTTTCAATGATAGCTCGTTTGATGACAGATCTGCAGGGTTACAACAACCTTTTTCAAACTTTTTTGCAGGAAAGTTTTGTTTGAGGCATAACGACTTATATACTTACCTTATACCATACCTACCTTATAGTGTTATAACCGTCTTCCAAATTATATTCGGAGAATGAAAAAAGATTCTGCAATATGTGTAAATTTTATATAGTTGTTGCAATTGGGTACTTTTTTTTTAAAAGTGTACAGGGCTATTTATTAGTTTATCATAAACATATAAAGACATATTTCGTAATTTGTTTTAATATATTTAGTTAAAAACAGCAAAAATAATATGTATAATTTAGTTTGCCGCCAAAACGCTACCTGTTAACTGTTGCTACGGGTGACGTCATTGTTTCTTACCATAGATACAAAATCACTTTTAAAAAAGATATTGAGGAAATAACATTTATGATTTCAAACTAAAAAACTGGGTCGGATATTTCGTCGATCAGTAGCCCGAGCACGAAAAACTAATGTAAATGTAAATGTATTCGAGTTCGCTGCGCACTGATGACGTTTGGTTAATATTTCATACAAATTTCATAGACGCGCATCGAGTTCGAATACATTTACGGTTGTCAGAAATTTACCTGCTCAGGCCGCTGATATCGATCGTCGATCACATCCGCGTTGAAATTAAGTTGAGATTTAAATAATAATATGAAAAAAAAACAAATAACCTGGCAGTATGACTTTTGATCTTAGGTCTAAGGCCCTTGTGGAGCAAGTAAACAAGAAAAATGAGTAATCTGACATCATGCATTGTGATTGGTGTTAACCGTCACCTGACCTACAGATAAATAATTAAGTATTTAAATTCATCATCATCATCATCATCATCAGCCATAGGACGTCCACTGCTGAACATAGGCCTCCCCCAAAGATTACAGATCAACCTGTTGGAAGCGGACTGCATCCAGCGACTTCCTGCGACCTTTATCAGGTCGTCGGTCCACCTTGTAGGTGGACGTCCTACGCTGTGCTTGCCGGTAAGTGGTCTCCACTCGAGAACTTTTCTGCTCCATCGGCTATCACTTCTACGAGCTGTATGCCCTGCCCACTTTCATTTCAACTTGCTAATCCTCTGGGCTATGTCTGTGACTTTCGTTCTTTTATTTAAATTACTAAAATAAAATTATCCTTGGAGTAATTTTTGTAAATTCCTATTGCATACATTATTAAGATGATAAATCTATGTTCCTACAGAAATTCATTGATATTGGTTACTATTGTCAAGTACCCAATTATTTATTAATTATTAATTTATCAAAAGACGTGTACATTTTTTTAATAATAAATTGATTATGACTAGTGGATGTTTTTTTCTGTGCAAGTAATTTTCTACAAGTATCGTTATAAGAGTGGGCAGATGTGGGAACTCGTATGAACGTGCGAGTCAACTATCAATTCCTGTAAGTCTATATTATATAACAAAAACGTGAGTCAGCACCCTCATTTAGGGGTTAGCCGTGCATAGTGCATGTAGAAACTACCCAAGTGGTAGAGCCATGCTGTAGACAGTAACGTCTATAGCACGAATGGGCCGGCTCGACCGGTTAGATACCACTGTCTCACAGAAAACCGACGTAAAGTGGCAGCTTGCTGTCGCGTTTCGTTTGGTGAGTGAGATTTCCGGTGTCCCATTTCCCCACTCCCTTTCCCAATCCCCTTCCCTCCCCTTCCATTCCCTCCTTTTAGGTTGGCAACGCACCCATGATTCTTTTTGTGTTATGGGTGTCTATGGGCGGTGGAGATCACTTACCATCAGGTGACCCATCTGCTTGTTTGCCAATCTCTGCTATAAAAAAAAAAAACAGTTGGATCTGCAACTATGTGGTAGAATATCTTATGTCAGCGTTTCTGCGTTGTGGACTGAGAAGTAATGGGTAGAGATCGCAGTTGGGGTAAAACGGTTTTGTAATACGATTAGACGATTTGCCTAGGACTGGTGCAAATCTACATAAATCGGGGTATGTCACCGTCATCATCCACAGCTGAACAAAGACCACCTAAATGATTTCCAGACCGACCTGTGTTCGAGGATTTGTTAAGTTGCAAAAAGAAAAAACGTGTCAAGGTTATGATATAAATGGGACGCATTTTTATACGTAATATACTTTCTGTCCAGTTGTTAAGCTGCTCTTCATAGGCTAAGCTCAGTCCAATGTGGAGAACGTCGGCGTAACACACTTTTTCAAGCATAAGTTACTATATAAATAACAACCATCAGTCACATACATAGTCCTGACCCCACACTAAGATCGAGTCTTGTGTCGTGGGTATCAGGAACTACGAGAGCCTTTCGGTTTTTTATGAGTCTGGAATTGGTGCCGTATATAGCGATACACACGCCCCCTATCACATCTAGGCAGAAATAAGCACGACTAAATGTGGATTTTATAGTTTTACGCAGAGATTTTACATAGAGGATACAGGCTCACGGCTATATGACTATGTATGTATAAAAATTTGTTAAACCGTACAAACATATTGCTACCAACTTCAAGTAAAAATGGCTTTTATTCCCCTTACTCATAACAACTAGTTCATGTTCTCCGCGGACTTCGTTGGTGTGGAAATTTATTAATATATTCTACGAGAATCTTTTTTTTTTTCCGGGTTAAAAAGTAGTCAATGTACTATTCCTGGCTATATCTCTGTGGCACACAACCGTTCTGGCGTGAAAGAGTAACAAACATCATGCATAATATAAACATAACATAAGCACACGCCTGTATCTCCAAAGATCCCTTCGGGGAGGCAAAGAGGCAGAGGAAAAGGCGCACTAGCGAACTAGAACACCCACAATTCGTCGAGCTTAGTTCCGTCCCTGATGTGATAGGGGGCGAGTCTATCGCTTTTTCGGGCACAAGTTCCAGACTCCGGGCTGGTACTGAATCGAAAAAGTAGTTTTTGATAGAGACGGCATAAGAGGATCTCAGTTTGGGGGGGGGGTCAGAGCTCCATACCCAGCTAAACACATGTACAGATGGATAGCTGTTAATCATTTATTAATTTAATTCAGGGTAAAAATTTAAAAAGGGCTTTTAAGTTTTACTACAAAAATGGTATATACAGGTGTTTCATAAAGTTGGTATCAATAATAATTACACTAAATGGAAGGATGGCTAAGATTTAGCGGTAAAGTTTAGAATTACATTTCATAAGGTTTTTGAATAATGGAAACTTGAATTTGTGACGAAAACAATATTTCTGGCCCATTGGAACAGCTTCAGTATACTTGCAAACCATATATGGGTAAAAATAAAAATAAATCCGTAAAAATAGTTTTATTTCAATGTATAACATTCGCGTAAACTTAAGAAATCAGTATGTAAACCATCTATGGGGTTATTTATTTTTAGCATACACAAAACCATTCCTATGCTATTTTAAAATCCCCGTGCTTAATGATTGATTTCAAAATTAAAATTAAATAAAAGACAATATAAAAATTTCACAATGTTATGATTTTACTTCTTCGTAATTATATAATTAGTAAAAACCTTCTTCAAAGGCGGGTGTCTCCAAAAGAACATGTAAAACTTACTCTTTCTTAGAAATGCAGGTCACATTTACCCAGAAATGCGTCTTAAAAGTGGTACCTGTAGCCCGAGCACGAAAAACTTATGTAAATGTATTCGAGTTCGCTGCGCACTGATGACGTTTGGTTAATATTTCATACAAATTTCATAGACGCGTATCGAGTTCGAATACATTTACGGTTGTCAGAAATTTTCCTGCTCAGGCCGCTGATCCCTTCAGTGAATGTTTTATGAGAGAGGCGGTTATTTAAAGATCAATGAGAGTTTTATGACCATAGTACTGAATAATACTTCCAAGTAGTGATGTGGATAATCTATTATTTTTCATAATCGATTGTTTATTATTTTTAAATAAGTGATCTTTTAATCGATTACTTAATTATTATCTTGACTGCCTTGGTGGCGTGGTTGTATTTCGATACGCCTACCGTCCGGAGGTCTCGGGTTCGATCCCCGAGTCGGGCAAAGTGATATTGGATTTTACCATATCAGCCCGGAGCCTGGAATTTGTGCCCGATATATGGAACTAAGCTTGGCGAAATGTGGGTATTCTAGTTCGCTTGTGTGCCTCTTCCTACCTCTTTGGGGATACAGGCGTGAATTTATAACTAAGCCGAATAATTTCTACAACATGAGTAAGGGTATTCACCGACCTCGCATTAGAGTAGTTGTGGGGGGTGGGGATATATTAAACTTATTACTTCTTATTAAAAACCAGGTATTAATAATGTAAGTATTTAAAAATACTTGAATGCTGATAAATTTCTAATTTATCCTAAGGACAGTAAAAATAATACAATGCACGTGCACCTCATTCAATATATCTTGCCAAATGAATATAATTTAAAGGATTATTGTCAAAAAATAGTGTCTCATTACTAAAGCCATAAAAACTGCCAATTTTGCGGAAGAGCAACACCATTTCTAAGGATTATGTTTTACTTATAAAAATAATACTTTGTCTATTTAATCCTTCAGGTAGATAATTGTTAGTACAACAAAAGGCGGCTTAAATTCTTTTAATTAGTTTGAATTTGCATATTTGCGAAAATTCTTTTACACCCGGCTTAAATAAGCATTGGCATAATTATAGTTTCACGTGATTGAGTCCATGTGTGTGCCTGTGTCCTATATTTTTGACACTCGATTTGATTTCTACTACGATTCGGTTTCATTTATTAACTTAAAATTCCATCGAAATTTCTCATGGTCAAACATAACTTTGAAACCTAAGATAACCTTGTAGCTCTGAAAAGAGCTGTTTTTAATTTTGACTTTCATAAGCAACTGACACTTCTTGGGTAAATTTATAGTATTCATGAATAGCATTCAGTTGCCTATCTTATATATTTCTTTGTCGATTCATAGCGTTACGAATGGCATCACATATATATTTTGCCAAATTCAAATTATTCATAACTTTTAACATGGCCTGAACATGTTCCCTCGGCATGTTTTGATTGGTGATTTTCTCATGATAGGCAGGCACTGGGAACGAGCCAGCTGTACCGGAAAACGACGATGTTGCAATACACTTTGAAGTGGTCGATTTATTCTTCTTAACCATTTTCCTACGCCTTTTCCCCGAGGAGACTGTAGCCATTAAAGAAACTGGTACATTCCCTTCTGTTGTTGAAACAGAAGAAGTGATTACGGAGTTCATTTTCCAGATCGTTCGAAAAACAGGGCACTCACTATAATTTGAGGGATGCGCGCCGCCACAATTGACGCAGCTGATTGGTTCGTCATGTGGGCGAGGACAATAACTTATCATGTGGGGTTCACCGCAACGCAGGCAGACATTGGCACTATCGCAGTTATAGCTGGAGTGGTCGAAGTACTGGCACCGAAAGCATTGTGTAGGCATGTGAGCCTCATCGTAGTTTTCAGGCTCTGTGATCGCATTTTCTATTCGATCACCTGGCGGTGAATAGGTACACCAAGTAAGGTTTTCCGTCTTCTCCAACTGTGAGAGATAACATGCGGTAACATGATACTCTTTCTCCTCTTGGGTATCGAACTTAAATGCATTTTTAAATAATGTCATAGAACTCGATATCTTGTTAATCGCCTTAAAGTGACATAACCAGTTTGGGAACAAAGGCTTCGATTTTTGTACTTGAGCCATAGGAGCTAGTTCTATCACGCTGGGTGCACTCTCAGCAGTATCAAGAGTATCAGTTGCAGTAGGCATTAATATATACCTTACCTTTTTAAAATTGGCCCGAAAGTCTAATTTGTCAACTAGTATTCTAAAGTATTCAGCTTCGACGTCTACGGCGTCGGCGGTCTTGTTGATAAAATCTTGCATCGCCTTAAATTCGTCCTCATTAAGACAAGAATTTCTAATGTTCGAGGTGTCTTTGAGAGACCGCGACGACAAGTCTTGCGAAGTGCTTCGGTAACCTGTAGACGGGTTTGCTTCTAGATCTGGATCTGACCTTTCACAAGCTGGTGTAAGGCCAATCGGTTCGCACTGAGATGGGCCTGTTGGTGAGCTTTTAGCAGCGTAGATGGTGGAACATTCCTCGCTGGAGTTCATATTATCTAGAATCAAACCAATCCAACTTGTCAGAAAACGTAAACTTAACTTTCTCACGGCGGCGTATTAGAGAGCTGGACAACTGGTCTAAGCGACAGAACTCACGACACGTAGAACGTCCGAATCACACTGAAGGTAATTTGCACATCCACCGTATTTATACGTAACAGCAGGTAGGTGCCACCTGACTTCGTACATCAACAACAGCCAATCACAGCCGAGTATTAATGTTGTGTAAAGACGTCTATTATTACCACGGCATTATTATAATAAAAACATTTTGCTTTATTTTTTAATAATCTATGGAGCATTATTATGTTAGAGGATAACGAAACTGGTAATAAAAATTAAAAAGTAAAAATTAAATTAAATATTATTTTTTTATGTTAAGGCTGATTTTTCAATAGATTATTTTTATTTGGGGAATATTTTGCCAGTTAATATAATATGAAACATCTGAGAAATAAAATAATACCTCAGAATAAAGTTATCTGTCTATTGAATTATGAAAGTTGATCTTTGAGGTGACGTTCTTCAGAAAAATAGGTACTTTTGCAAAAAAAAACAAGCTGTAATATTTTTAAGGGAACAAAAGTGGCAAGTGTTATATTATTGCTATTTCGAAATCTTAATTAAATGCGCCAACTTTTGCAACAACTTGCCATGGGTGTTCCAATACTCTTTTTTTTTCAAATACCGGTTGTCAAACTTAGATGAAACTATTACTCACGTAAAATTCATTTATTTCTATAAAACTATCAATCTTTTTCATTTTATTTTTGGCTGTAGTTGAGAGTGTTGTTATCTGGTAACGTTAAAAAAAATCACGGCGTAATTTGGTAATTTGTAAGCTCAGTAACATAATATGTGAGCTAGGGTGACGATTTACTACATTTTCATACATATAGCTATTGTCATTTAACTATGGTACATGAATTATTTTCTTGTTTCTTCCATAGCTGGTATAAGATACTCACCGGGTGTCCGCTTGACGTTGAGTACGTTGTATATTTCTTGACACTCTGGGGGTAATTCGCGCACATTCGCAATCGAAAAAATCAAAATCGTCTATTTCAGTAGAAAAAATGTTTATGGGATTCGAACTGCGCGAGCATTGGTCAAGATTGGAGATAAATCGAGTACAAAACAGCCCCTGACTTTTGACACTCGATTCGATTTTGACTGAATTGTAGCCATAATAACTGTCGATTTTGCGGAATAGCGACTCCGTTTCTAAGGATTATATTATACTAAAGGAATACTAACAAAAGGAATACTTTTGTGTTTTTAATCCTTCAGGTAGATAATTGTTAGTTTAACAAAGGGCGGCTTAAATCCTTTGAATTAGTTTGAATTTGGATATTTGTGATAATTCTTTTATAACCGGCTTAAATAAGTATTGTCATAATTATAGTTTCGCGTGATTGTGTCCCTGTGTGTGCCTTTGTTCTGTATTTTTGACACTCGATTTGATTTCGACTACGGTGCCGTTTCATTTATTGACTTAAAATTCCAGCAAAATCGAGGTAAAAAGTTCGCTATTTATTATCTCGCTATAAATTTGAAAACAGACAAGCAAGTATGGACATAATAACGATGGGATGGCTAAGATAAGGTGATAAGGGGAGATAGGAATAGAGTGTAAGGGAATGGGTTGTATCCTGAGTAGATCGTCCTTTTAAGAAACCGAACTGCCTATTATGGAGAATGTTATTTAAATTAAAGTGAACCAGCATTTGATTTAATATAAGATTTTCAAAAATATTACTAAATGTTGGTAGTATAGATATCGGTCTATAGTTTGAAGCAGTATTTGAACATCCTAATTTATAAATTAGTATTACGTTACTTATTTTCATAAGATCAGGAAATATGCCGTATCTAATACAACTATTAAATATGTCAGTTAATATTGGCGCAATGTTAACAATGATGGAATCTAAGGCTTTAACAGAGATTCCCCAAATGTCTTCAGTTCTTTTCATTTTTGGGCTCTTGAATACTTTTATAATATCATAATGTGTGACTGGATCAAAATCAAAACTAGGCAATGTTCTATTAACATTCTGATATATGCTTACATAAGCTGTTTACACACTCTCTTAAATATTTTTGAATATGTTCTTAAGTAATTATTGAACTTAACATCAGGTGTATAGGACCTTATGTCATACAGTTCATAAAGAACATCTCTACTACACTTAATACCTTTTGTTGCCCAGGCGCTGAAAATAGCTTATTTTTACACGTAGTGGTCTTAGACTTACATATTTTATCAAATTCACTTAAGATAAAATTTTAAATATATAATTTGTGTTGTCCGATAAAGATAACTAAGATAAATAAGATAAAAGTGAATTGACTGCACTACTAAACCTCTCCAAATTACGCTTTGACAGTGGCCTTATCTGTATTGTGGTTTTAGTATTCATAATTTTGTTACACCTTAGTTTGACTAACTGACATTTATGATCTGTAGCCCGAGCACGAAAAACTAATGTAAATGTAAATTCGCTGCGCACTGATGAATATTTCATACATAGACGCGCATCGAGCACGAATACATTTACGGTTGTCAGAAATTTTCCTGCTCGGGCTGCTGAACGGACACCTGAAACTAGCTCTTTGTGTGTTATATCAAAGTTACTTATGACATTATCGATACATGTAGCTGAATTATAAGTCACTCTAGTAGGCTCATAAAATTGACATTTAAGATGGAATAACCTTAAGAGTGCCAAAAAATTACATTTATTAGTTGAGTTTATTAAGACATCAATGTTAAAATTACCACAAGCTAAAACATTTTTATTCATTTTCATTTTCTTAAGAATATCCTCCAACTTTGATAGGAATAATAAAATGTTTGCTGATATACACATAAAATAACATAGTCATTTGTTTCTGCACATGCAACTTCACAGACTCGTTCAACAGACAATTTAGATAAGTCGTGTCTCTCTTTAAATGAGATACCATCCTTGATGAGGATCAAAGTGCCCCCACCTTCTGCTGAAATTCTATTGAATGAGCTGGCGACCCTGTAACCACCGACACTGAACACCATCCTACTTGGCCATGTCTCAGTGAAACACAAAATATCTACATGATATTTTTCTATTAATAAATCTATGTCTAAAATTTTGCCAGAGAAACGGTTTATATTCTAGTCAGTTAAGATCAAGGAACTATGTAGACTCTGTTGTCGTATTCAATAGACAGATAAATTTATTCTGAGACATAATTTTATTTCTCAGATGTTTCATATATTAACTGGCAAAATATTCCCCAAATTAAAATAATCTATTGAAAAATCAGCCCTATCATAAAAAATAATGTTTAATTTGATTTTTACTCTTTAATTTTCATTATCTGTTTCGATATCCTCTCACATAATAATGCCCCATATATTATTAAAAATAAAGCAAAATATATTATAACAATGCGGTGGTAATAATAGACGTCTTCACACAACATTAATACTCGGCTGTGATTGGCCGTTGTTGATGTACGAACGATCCGCAGTCAAGTGACACCTACCTGCTGTTACGTTTAAATACGGTGGATGTACCAAATTACCTTCAGTGTGATTCGGACGTTCTACGTGTCGTGAGTTCTATCGCTTAGACCAGTTTTCCAGTCTTCTAATACGCCGCCGTGAAAAAGATAACTATACGTTTTGTGACAAGTTGGTTTGGTTTGGTTCTGGACAATATGAACTCCATCGAGGAATGTTCAACCATCTGCGCTTTTAAAAGCCCACCAACCGACCCTTCTCAGAGCGAACCGATTAGCCTTGCACCGGCTTGTGAAGGCTCAGATCCAGATCTAGAAGCAAGCTCGTCTCGAGCCTACCTCAGCACTTCGCAAGATTTGTCGTCGCGGTCTTTCAAAGACACCTCAAACTATAGGAGTTCTTGTCTAAATGAGGACCAATTTAAGGCGATGCAAGTGTTTCTCAACGCAATGGCCGAGAAAATTGACGACCGAGCTGAATTAATTAGAAGCCTAGATGACGATTTAGAATTTCAGACCAGTTTTAAAAAGTATCTTTTATCTTCAGCAACTGATTTTCTTGATACTGCTGAGAATACGCCCAGCGTAACAAAACCAGCTCCTATGGCGCAAGTACAAAAATCTAAGCCTGCTTTGAAAAATTACCCGCATATTATTGTGAAATCGTTCCCAAACTGGATTCCTCACTTATGGGCGATTCAGAAGATATCATGGTTTATGGTTATTAGGATATTAAAACATGAGTATATATTCGAGCCCCAAAAGGAGAATGAGTATCGGGCTATCGCAAGTTACCTCTCACAGTTGGAGAAGACGGAAAACTTTTCTTGGTATACCTACTCGCCGCCAGGTTACCGAATAGAAACTGTGATCATCGAGCCTGAAAACTACGATGAGGCTCACATACCTACACAATGCCTTCGGTGCCAGTACTTCGACCACTCCAGCTATAACTGCGATAGTGCCATTGTCTGCCTGCGTTGCGGTGAACCCCACATGATAAGTGATTGTCCTCGCCCACATGACGAACCAATCAGCTGCGTCAATTGTGGCGGTGCGCATCTCGCAAATCATAGTGAGTGTCCTGTTTTTCTAACGATCTGGAACATGAACTCCGTAATTGTTTCTTCTGTTCCAACAACAGAAGAGAATGTACCAGTTTCTTTCATGGCTAGAAACTCCTCGAAGAAGAAGCGTAGGAAAAGGGCCAAGAAGAATAAATCGACTACTTCAACGTCTATTGCAACATCATCGATTTCCGATAGAGTTCGCTCGTATACAGAGTCTCTCTGTGATGTTCTAGTTACCAAACCTAACATATCGATGGAACATGCTCAGGCCCTTGCAGAGCTTTTGATTGAATTAGCACAACGTCTTATAGCCATTTCACAAAAATCGACTGTTCCAGTTTAGGTATATATTGCCCGAGTCTGGGCACGAATCGATCAAAATGAAGATAAGCGAGCATGGCGCGACTGCGAAACACAAAAACCACCAAGAATACTCTCATTTTATAAAAGTACACATAAATAAATTTTCAAATAATAGTTGTGTTTTAATGGTTGTAACCTGTTATGTATCAAACAAATAAAAAATACAATAGCTCACTGAGTGACCCCAAAAGTATTAACCTTTGAGTTGTCTAATTGCCAGCTTAGAAGTTTATATAAATATTTCCCGTAAAGGCGTTTATAAACTTAGGTTAAATTTTTATCTTTTAACTTTACCATTGCGCTTTAAATTGTTCTCCCTGTATGTGTTATTGATACCAACTTTCTTAAACATTATACTGGATTTTATATCACCATCATTATTATTACATCTTCGTGTTTTCGAAATAGATGAAGCCATTTGCACGGCCTCCGTGGCGTGGTGGTATATCGGTACGACTACGGTTCTGAGGTCTCGGGTTCGATCCCCGGCTCGGGCAAAGTGGTATTGGAATTTTTCCATATCAACCCGGAATCTGGAATTTGTGCCCGATATGGCGATAGGCTCGCCCCTTATCATATCTGGGACGGAACTAAGCTCGGCGAAATGTGAGTGTTCTAATTCGCTAGTGCGCCTCTGCCTACCCCTTCGGGGATACAGGCGTGAGCTTATGTTATGTTATGTGAAGCCATTTGCAGGGGTGTATACATATATAGTTATGACGCTTCCTTTTTTAATGCATCGGTATACATGATCCTTTCATCCCTAGATTTCGTCCTCCCTAAATGAACTAAAAATTAATACCATTTGTGAAACAACAAAATTAACTATCCTAATAATATATGGACCTCTTTATGACGTCGCTAAAATATTTAATATTATACAGCAACAAACTCCAGTTATTGGCATATAAGTCAATTAGTTTTATGTTTATGAGGATTTACTTTAATAATCTAGTTTTTACTTGCAGGGGGATTACCACCACCTCTTATAGCAGTATTATTATAATTTTACTTGTCAATATTCCCATACAAAACAAACGAAGAACGACTATAATAATACTGCTATAAGAGGTCGTGGTAACCCTGCAGCTCCACAGGCTTAAAATTGTAGGATGGAAGGGAAAAGTTTATGATTTGTCGATCCGATCTGTCATTTTAATCTGAATATTCTACACTGAGAGGGAATCCCTTTAGTCCTTCAAAATACGCGTGCGGAGCCGCGGGTAAAAGCTGGTCTTATATATTTTATTTACATAAATTACTAGCTAACCCACGCAACTTCGTCTGCGTCACAAATGTGCAACAACGCACACAATAGAAGATTTCAAAATGAATAAATTTCCCTCGTTTTTGCAACATTTTTTATCGATGCTCCGCTTCTATAGGTCTTAGCGTGATAACATAACATAAGCTCACGCCTGTATCCCCGAAGGGGTAGGCAGAGGAACACTAGCGAACTAGAACACCCACATTTCGCCGAGCTTAGTTCCATCCCAGATGTGATAGGGGGCGAGCCTATAGCCATATCGGGCACAAATTCCAGACTTCGGGCTGATATGGAAAAGTCCAACATCACTTTGCCCGACCCGAGGATCGAATCCGAGACCTCAGAACCGTAGACGTATCGAAATACCACCACGCCACCGAGACAGTCATAGCGTGATATAGCCTATACAGGGTGTTTCATAAAGTTGGTACCCATGAAAAGTCCACACATAGAGCCGGTGATTGGCAACTTTTTCGTGAAGTTAAAAACTCCATAGGCCTTATAGTTACTGAGCAATCAGACTTCGAAAATAATATGAAATCTTTCGTTGTGATGACCCTAGATCAGCTGGCAGCGGTCAACAACACATGGTTACAAAGACTAAATAAAACTAGATGTGTCTAAACCTGCACACAAAACTTTACTAACTTAACGAAATGAACGAATGGAACGATTTAGTTTTGTGCGCGATGACTAAAATTGAAGTATTTTACATACTTAAAATTTATACGAATATTTTTTAAAAGTAAATACGTAAATTATAATATTACACTTGCTTAGTGACAACAAAATATTGATCAACTATTCACTTCTTTCATTTAAAAGCACCTCTACATGTCTAAACTAATTAGGCATGTATCAAATCGCCCATATTTCACAACGAACATTCACTACTCTTTGCTAGTCGCGTGCGCAGAGGGGTAGGTCACTGTCTCTTGCTATACCTATGAAGTCCACGTGGACTGTCGCAAGAACTCAAAGAAAAGTCGGTAGTTTATCGCCAATCAGACATTAGCGGCACATATTTCAAAAGCGGTAGCTGTGTCTTTTGAGTATTGCCTGTATTACCGCGCTAGGGATGGGCGGTTGATAAATATTAAATATGCAATGAATTGATTGATTCAATCGATTAGAATGATTCAATATTTAATACCAAAGTTAATTCATTATTCTAATTAAAATTTACATCCGTACTTATCGTAATTTTCGCTTTCTACAAATGAAGTACAACTTTTACTTGTATGAATATGATGCATTGTCTTAATCTTTACGAACTATTTTATTTTCTGCAATAACTTTACCCAAAACCTGGACTTCGGTTAAGCATTCATACAGGGTTTTTTTCACCTACCTGAAGGTAGTATTAATTTCCATTAAAATTATTCGAATATTTAGTACCTAGTTCTAATGATTATCCGAATAGATCATACTAAAGCATCACTATGTTCGAACTGCCATATTTCCGCGGCACTTTTTTAACTCTTTGCCAATGCGCCGCTACGTGCGGCAATCCTTTGATAGGAAGCCGGCGCATTCCTTGTCGGCAAACTTTTCGCTGTCAATAAAAACACACTACACGACAGAACGCTAAAAAATTATGAAAATAGATAAAATGGTTCTGCATAATTTTGTAATTGTAGTTAATGTTGATTTTTATCCTATAATACTGTCTTTTTTTTAATGATGCTTGATGCGGATAAATAAAAACGTATCAAGAAGTTTTTTTAAATTTCCGTTGAATGTTTTTTTTTTCTTCAGTTCATAGTAGCCTATCGGGGTTTCTTAATTATGCCTTGTTGAACTCTACCGCCATATTGAAAATTATGTACCTTCATTTCGGCAGTTGCTAACTAACCGTAAAGTTGTGAAGTCGCTCTCAACTTTTATAAAAATGTCGCGATCGAGTGTGTATTTGAATAGCGAGTACTATGAAATGATTTTATGTGTCGGTGCTGCTGGGGGTAGCTGTCGTAGGGGTCGGGAGCTGTATCGGTGGCGTTTCATCGACGCACGTTTCATCAAAATCCGCTTTTGAATCAGTAACCCCATAAATGTTAAGAAACACTAGGTCCTTGATATACCACAGAATAATTAAGTGTTTGGAAAAAGGAGGAGCTCATTTCGAACCCTATTTGTGAAGTAAGTGTTCATAGAAAAGTGTAGTGCAAAGTTCTTTGTGCTGCACGAAACGCAACATGTGGTAAGTGGACAATTACACTACTAATCTTTTAATACATTGTTCAAACTCAGTACATGACGATTCTTCTCTATTAAAGGAAATTAATTACATTTAAATTAAAAAATAATCCTCATAGAAAGCCACCACGCTGCCGCGGCGTCACCGCCCGTGCTATCTGTTGGAGTACAAAGATTATACCGCGCTCTGTGGTGTATGTACCTACACCGCGCGTCGCGTCGTCAATGAAGTCAGCTGATTAGGGTTGCACGATTTATTATTCCACAAATATTAAGTATGAAACGTATACAAATTCGAAATCGCGTGATAAATTTTTTTTCTCTTCACGGATATGTTGTTAGATAGAACCTCAATCTGTGTACCTTTTATGGATACCAACTTTATGAAACACACTGTATATAGCTTTCCTCGATAAATGGGCTATCAACACTAAAATAGTTTTTCAATTCGAACCAGTAGTTTCTGAGATTAGCGCGTTCAAAAAAACTCTTTAGTTTTATAATATTATTGTAGATAGTTTTTGCCTGCGGCTTCACACGACGAGCCAGATATCAATTTTAAAGTCAAGCGGATGAAAGAAAACAACAAAAATACGGTGACTTTTTTAGTTTTGATCCTGTATCCGCCCATCGGATGTATCGGTTAAAATTAATCTAGATCCTTTCTGCAACATGCTTGAAAAATTATGTTGCACCGACCCCACGTTAAGATGGGACCACGTTTGAAATAAAGTCTATTGAACACAAAAATAATTTTGAAAATCGGTCCACATTTGGCGGAGACATCGCGTAACATACATATAAAATCAGACTAATTAAGGACCTCCTCCTTTTTAGAAGATGGCTAATGTTTGTCGCTAAAGTAACTCCGACATATCCCAAATAATTCTTAAATATTTAATCGCAAATAAAGCAATGCAAATGCCTCTCACATTTGTATACGTAAACATATTCACCGAATCGAAATTACAAATCGCAAATCGAATTTGGGCTTAATCGAGTTTCAATAATGAAATCAGCTGGATATGAACATAAGGGTTGCACAAATAAAATATAAAACTCATTTTGAATAACAATAAAAAGATTTCCGTGTAACGTTTTGTAACGGGATTAAATTCAGGAAAAATAGCCCAATTTCGCCATAACGCGATATCCCCCGACCGCGCTCAGTTATACGTCATTTTTATGTGCGGTTTTGGTGGTTGTATCCAAATATTTGTATTGTCTGTGGACGAGTAACGCGTATTCGTCGGATTTATGACTTACCTTTTTCTATTAAGGCGAGTATAAATCGTAGGCATCGAAGACTCTTTGTTGTTCATTTTAAGTCTTAGCACAGCATCCCTGAAGATAGGCCTCCTCTAAGATTTCCAGATCGACCTATTGGATATCTTATGATATGATGGCCCTTATATAAACAGTTTCTTCTTCTTCTTTTAAAAATAATGGCTTCCACGGGAATTTGTGCCCGATATGGCGATAGGCTTGCCCCCTATCACATCTGGGATGGAACTAAGCTCGGCGAAACGTGGGTGTACTAGTTCGCTAGTGCGCCTCTGTCTACCTCTTCGGGGATACAGGCGTGAGCTTATGTTATGTTATGTTCCAAGCATATGCGATGATTTAGCCAATGTCAAGGTAAATAGAGCAATTATGTTTTCACAATGACCATGAGACCCAGATGTGGATGATCTCAAGGTCCTGGGGGGTTACCATCACCTCTTATAGCAGTATTATTATAATTTTACTTTTTCTTCTTCTTCTTTTAATAATAATGGCTTCCACGCATATGCGATGATTTAGCCAATGTCAAGGTAAATAGAGCAATTATGTTTTCACAATGACCATGAGACCCAGATGTGGATGATCTCAAGGTCCTGGGGGGTTACCATCACCTCTTATAGCAGTATTATTATAATTTTACTTTTTCTTCTTCTTCTTTTAATAATAATGGCTTCCACGCATATGGGATGATTTAGCCAATGTCAAGGTAAATAGAGCAATTATGTTTTCACAATGACCATGAGACCCAGATGTGGATGATCTAAAGGTCCTGGGGGGTTACTATCACCTCTTATAGCAGTATTATTATAATTTTACTTGTACCGATTCCCATATTAAACAAACGAAGAACTATTATAATAATACTGCTATAAGAGGTCGTGGTAACCCTGCTGCTGGGATTATGGCGGTAATTCCTTCCAGTGCGATGCCCCTCAGATGACCTTTACTCGGGGATTCGACCGAATAAAAACAGTTTAGCTGAGCAAATGGCTAAGAATACTCTGTCACTTTTTCCTTGTATTACATTGTTTGAAAATAAAAGGGCCAGAATAATCTTTAACATTTGCTCAGTTACACTGTTTTTATACGTAAAGCCCGATATGTTCAGCAGTGGACATCCTATGTCTGATGATGATGATGATGATGATGATGATGATGATGATGATGATGGCAACATCGTTCTGTACCAAATAACATTGATTAGTAGTTTAAAAGAACTTCAAAATCAGGGCAACTACCGGGTTTGGTGAATTGATGATGATGATGAGAGAAAGATAAATTTCCTCTATGAAATTATGGCGTTTAATATTTCATAGAGGAATGCTGTATCTGGGCAGTTGTGTATTTTTCAAATTTATCATTTGCGTCGGTTAAACTTCCTTTTCAGTTTTTATCACCATCTTTTTGCGTTAGTTAACAACAAGACTGCCTCCGTGGCGTGGTGGTATTTCGGTACGACTACGGTGCTGAGGTCTCGGGTTCGATCCCCGGGTCGGGCAAAGTGATATTGGATTTTTCCATATCAGCCCGGAGTCTGGAATTTGTGCCCGATATGGCGATGGGCTCGCCCCCTATCACATCTGGGACGGAACTAAGCTCGGCGAAATGTGGGTGTTCTAGTTCGCTAGTACGCCTCTGCGTACCCCTTCGGGTATACAGGCGTGAGCTTATGTTATGTTATGTGTTGTTAACAACAATTCTGTGCCCTTAGTATGAGTTCATTTTGACAGTTCTCGATTCTCGAAATCGATGATAGTTTGCATTTTGTCCATACATTTGACTAGCAGCGCCACTTTGCGGAAACTACAACGAACTAAATAATCACAAGTTTAAAAACTTAACTGACCGACTTCCAATTTCCCGATCGTGACCAAATTTATATGGGACCACTCTTGAAATAAGCTCTATCGAACACAAAAAGAATTTTGATAATAGGTCCACATTTGGCGGAGATATCGATTAACATACATAAAAAAGGACGAATTGAGGACCTCCTCCTTTTGTAAAAAATGTATGGAGAAACTGTAAACTATCGTCGATTTCGAGGTAGGGTACTGTTCTAAAAATGGCAGAGAATTTTATCACAAACCCCTTCCTGTAACTTGACTCCTCACTTGACATACTATTTGCGTTCGGAAAACATTTCTATCTTGAGATAGTACGTTGTGCTCAATGGACCATTGGATTTACGCGCCAACTTTTATTAGGAGCGGGGCAAACGGAGCGAGGCCAAACATTCTCATCTGTTACCCACTATGTTTGAACATTTGCATGGAAACTTTGCCAAAATTATGTATCAACCGTTTGTAAGGGATGAAGGTAGGTTATTTTATGTCTCAGCAGTTTATTTTTTTGGGGTACTAAAAACCCACTTACAATAGGTAGTATAATAATATATGCCGTGAATATTGTGTTGTGTTACACTCTAGATAGTAATGCCTAACAGTACATTAGGTCATTCTGAAAATTGTTGAAGGAGGCTTACGCCTAGTAGGAGTCGCCTTCTGGGTCTAGTGGCAGCATATGGGCTTTGGACCGGGAGGTCGTGGGTTCGATTCCCACGTCGGGAAAAGCGAGTTTTCTAATTTAATGTGCCTGGGACTGGATCCCCTAAAGGGGGTTGACGTCAGACAGGCAGTCGATCGTACAAACTTAGCCAAATCCTTTCCGCCGAGCCCACATGAAGATGGGATAAGGGCAGGTAGAAAGAATGAAAGGCTTACCTCCAGCAGTGGACGTCCTGTGGCTGATGATGATGAACAGTACAAATTAACCAGCTCGACCGGTTTGGTACCACTGTCTTATAGAAAACCAAATTGAATTGGCAGCTCGATGTTGCATGTTATACTTTCGCTTATGCCCTTACAAATAGCGGCTCGAGCAGGAAAAATTCTGACAATCTGAAATGTATTCGAGCTTGCTGAGCACTGATGAAATTTGGTTAAAATTTCATACAAATTTCATAGCGCATCGAGCTCGAATACATTTACGATTGTCAGAATTTTTCCTGCTTGGGTCTCTGTTATAAAAAAAGACATTAACGTTGTAGTTTCTGCAAACATTATAAGGCCTCAAACTAAAATATTAAACTTCAACATAGATAAAACTTTGCTAAAATATCTCGAAAAAACCTATAATAAAGATAGACACATGCCAAGAAAAGTAAGGCAACTTTGAAAACAAAATAAAATTACTATTGACGGATAGCTCCAATTCTGAACACAAAGTTACAATTATTTTTATTAGCTTACGAAGGCAGATAAGCTAACTAATATTGGTAACCGTCTCTTATGGCTCAGCATTTTTTTTTTTTATTTCTTTTACACCTGCCATTATTTATTTTATGGCAATTTTGAGTTCTGTTACTTACATATGTTTTATCTATATATATATTATATCTTTTCATTAATTACAATTTATTTCTTATTTTATGATTTCAGCAATATTAGGAATACAACCAAGTCACTGCCTCTGGGATTGCCAAGGGCAGAAGTAATCATCATCATCATCATCATCATCAGCCATAGGAGCTCCACTGCTGAACATAGCCTCCTCCAAAAAAAAGTTCGATAAATGATACATATTGTTACATGATTGTTCGCAATATACAAGTTATAGCAATAATATACCTTGTTCGTTAAAATTCTTTGATGTGTATTGTTTACATAGTGGTGTTCATTGTGGGCATGCTGTAATCACCACTAGAAGAGAAAACACAGCCCCTTACTTATAAAAATATTTGGGCGCTGCTTATCTTTATACTATATCTCCCGAATGTTCATACAGTTAAGGTCGCTTTATGTCGTTTAAGGCCGCCTTATCTGTCAAAATTGTACGGCGAAAATCAATGTAAGAAGCCGTTAAAGTTGAAGAGCGTTTGACCATTCGGGCGTTAGTTGTATACCTTTATAACATAACATAAGCTCACGCCTGTATCCCCGATGGGGTAGGCAGAGGCGCACTAGCGAACTAGAACACCCACATTTCGGCGAGCTTAGTTCCGTCCCAGATGTGATAGGGGGCGAGCCTATCGCCATATCGGGCACAAATTCCAGACTCCGGGCTGATATGGAAAAATCCAATAACACTTTACCCGACTCGGGGATCGAACCCGAGACCTCAGAACTGTAGTCGTACCGAAATACCACCACGCCACCGAGGCAGTACCTTTATACCTTTCATTTTTAAACAATGTAACGCAAGGAAAAAAGTGACAGGTTATTCTTAACCTTTTGTTCAGCTAAAAATGCTGTTTTAAGTAAGGCCCACATTGTTCACTATCTACATTAGTAATTATCTTTGCATATAATTATGTGTATTGTCCAGTTTAGTGAATCAAATAAAAAAAAATAAAGGTCGCAGGACGTCGCTGGATGCAGGCCGCTTCCAACATGTCGATCTGGAAATCTTTGGGGGAGGCCTATGTTCAGAAGTAATCAGAACTTTCGAAAATATCAGTCACCATACAATACGCAACATAAAGCAGCAAGTAAGTTGTGGTAATCATCCATTCTAGCCTCGATTCAAGCTAAAGGTAAGGGTTTTCTGCAGCGTTCTATTATCAATAGAGTACATATAACTCGGACCGGAGTTTGGAATTTCTGTCCAATATGGCGATAGGCTCGCCACCTATCACATCTAGGACGGAATAGGCTTGGCTTGAATAATTAATTTACTTCAACAGTTCATCTCTGCCTACCCTTTCGGGCATACAAGCGTGAGTTTATATAGTACTTATGACTTTTGTATTAAAGTTAATTCAATTACGATCACGCAGTAGCTCGATTCGAAAATGTAGTCGAAAATTATTCGTGCCACGCCCTCTTACAGTGAAGACAGAAAATCTACTTGGAGTGAAGCCAATCGTTGGTAACAATAGATAAGCAATAGGTTACCGCACGCTCTCAAGACAATTGCTTTCGATATTTTAGAGAAATGAAATAAATAGACTTCGAGATAAATACGTAGACATAGAGTTCTAAGTAGACGACGCAAATACAGGTCTGTATCACTTTTAGCCCTTATTAATTTTATATAGCTGGAACAATAATTATATTTCAATTTAAGTATTTTTGACGAAATCTCCACTTACGATGAACATTATGCCCCTTACTTATAAAAATATTTGAGCGCTGCTTAACTTTATACCATAGGTTGTCCTTTTCATTTTTAAACAATGTAACGCAAGGAAAAAAGTGACAGGTATTCTTAACCATTTGCTCAGCTAAAAATGCTGTTTTAAGTAAGGCCCGATATATTGTAAGTTCTATATTAGTGTAACTGGTTATATGTAAATCGTACTAATCAAATAAATAAATAAATTGACGAATTAAATTGACAAATTCTTTGATAGATGGTTCATTAACAAAACGTCAAAAAATCGTTTCGCAATAACAATATCGTAATGTGTTTTGTATTGACATCTATAGTTTCGAGTTTGTATTTAGTTTGCAATCTTCAGTCTAAGGGTTAGCGCCCACTGAGCAGCAAAATTCTCGAAAAGTTTTAATTGATAAATTGATGAACTTTATAATAGTTGGGATTAAGTTCATGGCCCTTAATAAACTGGACTATGAACTTTAAGATTTTGTAATACATATACATTTATATTTTTTAAGTGATCTCCACCACCCATAGACACCCAAGACACAAAAAGAATCATGGGTGCGTTGCCAACCTAAAAGGAGTGAGTAGAAGGGGAAGGAAAAGGAATTGGGAAAGGGAGGGGGGGAAATAGGCCACCGGAAATCTCTCACCGAACGAAACGCGACAGTAAGCTGCCACTTGACACCGGTTTTCTGTGAGACAGTGGTATCAAACTGATCGAGTCGGTCCATTCGTGCTGTATAAGTTACTGTCTACAGCGTGGCTTTCCCACTCAACTATGTCACTCAATTATGTCGCAAAATTAATATCAAATACATTGCAAAACATAAAATAATGAATGTACGCTCGTACATAACCAAAATATTCGCCATCCACTTTTTGATAGTAAAACAAAGCGTAAATATTTGCATAATAGCATTGTTTTCGGAGTTCCAATCATTTTATGACTATGCCCGCATTGTGCCATACGTATTTGCGAAAGTATGAAAATAAAGTATAATTTTTGGGAACAATACGGGAAACAAAGCGCCGTACCTAAGGACGCCAATAAAGGTTTATCACAAGTTTGCTTTGGAATATTCAGGTAGAATAAAAGGGGCTTGGGGTTACACCGCCTTGTAATCTTTTCTTTTCCATCCTATCATTTTTCCTACCCATCCTTATCCCACCTTAATAACATAACATAACATAATAACATAAGCTCACGCCTGTATCCCCGAAGGGGTAGGCAGAGGCGCACTAGCGAACTAGTACACCCATGTTTCGCCGAGCTTAGTTCCGTCCCAGATGTGATAGGGGGCGAGCCTATCGCCATATCGGGCACAAATTCCAGACTTCGGGCTGATATGGAAAAATCCAATATCACTTTGCCCGACCCGGGGATCGAACCCGAGACCTCAGAACCGTAGGCGTACCGAAATACCACCACGCCACCGAGGCAGGCCCACCTTAATGTGGACACTTTATCAAGCATGTTCCAAAAATGATTTTGCCTAGTTTTCATCCAGTTATCCAAAGATGATCAACTATTTAGGGATCCAGTCCCGGGAAATTAAATCAGAAAAATCGCTCTGCCTGATCTGGGAATCGAACCCTGGACCTCCTGCTCTACAGTCCAAGTTGCCACCAGACCAAGGAGGCGACTGCTGAACCTATATTATTTCTAAGTTTTAAGAAGCCTTCTGTCTTTGTCAAAGATTTCTAGATCAGATTGATGGAAGCGGCATGCATCCAGCAACTTCCCACGACCGTCATCTGATACACTCTCAATACTAGAAGTGTGGGTCTTGTACTCTGGATTCACCTTCCAAACACAATCATATTTTACTGTGTGACAGACAGCCGTCAGAAAGCGCGATGTATCCATTGTTCTTTGGGTACAATTCACAAACGGGCCCTGACAAAAAGGGCACCGATTTGATGGAAAAACTCTCTGCAATAAGAAGATGAGAGGACCCTCCTGAGACTACATCTGTGCGGTGTGTGTGAAAGTAAGTAGCGGATATATCAAAAAAACAAGTTTAAAGAAGTTTTGAAGCGAGTAGCGAACAATGAGAAAAGAAATTATAAAAATAAATAGGTCTTATTTATTAGACTCCCTAAAACCAATTCTCCCTCTCCCCTTCCCAATTCTCCTCCTACCCTTCCCAATTCCTACGTCCCTCCTTTTAGGTTGACAACGCACCCATGATTCTTGTTGTACATGCGGTGGAGATCACTTACCATAATTTGCTGCTTTTGCTACAAAAAAAGACATAACTATGTATCTACAGCGTTAGTCAGCCACTCAAGAAGGTAATATCAGAATTCAGAAGCTTTAAGACTTCTTAGTGAATGCAATTTTTTTATGGAAACATGATATCATAGCTTGCTTCTCAGATAGACCAGTATTGTATGTAGAGTTTACCAATTAAAAAACACATGCATGAATTTCCGTGATTGAAAATTTTGACGGTCGTCAAAATTATGCTGGCTTAAAGTTCTTCCTTACCGAACATATAGAACATTGACAATATTCGAAAATAAGGTATAATCCGCTAACACTGACACCGAATTTTGAACCTCACCTTTATTCCGGTTGGACCCGAATGACCTTTTCGGCTGACTCCCAAAGCGGGAAGGCACAAAAACAGAAAGAACAAGTTCGTAACAACGTTGTCTTTATCGAGGTGGTTTATGTAACATTTGGGATTTGCCCACTTTTTACATGTTTATGAGTCTATATGTTGGAGGGAGTGTGTATTAATAGCTTGTTATTTTTTCTGTCGTAGTTCCTTTTAACCGAGTTCAAAAACGACGACGACCACGATCATTATTTGCTTTTTTTAACGTAGTTCCACCTCGGGAGCATGGATTTTGCCAGTCATCATCAACAGCCACAGGACGTCCATTGCTGGATATAGGCCTCCACCAAAGATTTGCAGATCGGCCTATTAGAAGCGGCCTGCATCGAGCGACTCCTACGACCTTTATCAGGTCGTCTGTCTCCAAGAACAGACTTGGGTGTTGTGAGACCGAAAGTCTCTCATAGTATCTGACACCCACCATACAGGTTATACCTAGTGTGGAGTCAGGACTAGGTGTGTGACGGTTAGGTGCATTTGTTTATTATTATTTACTTAAAAATAAACTTTTGTGTATAATAATTTTACGTTCTCAATTCCTAACTAGTCTTGTTTGCAAGTATTTTTGTTGAAAACGGCAAGATCATATTAATTGGTGCGAAAGAACAAAGTTTTAACGAGATGCGTAGTTATTTAATATTACTTCAAGAATATTTATAGCTGGAAATATTTATGATACATTTTTTTATCTATTTGTAACTGCAATATAAGACCCTTGCAATAAAAGGAGCCATAGTTCCAACTTTATTTATTTCTATGTGTGCAGTATGTTGGAAGCGGCCTGCATCCAGCGACTTCCTGCGACCTTTATTAGGTCGTCGGTCCACCTTGTAGGTGGACGTCCTACGCTGCGCTTGGTACGTGGTCTCCACTCCAGAACTTTTCTGCCCCATCGACTATTAGTTCTACGAGCTATGTGCCCATCAGGTCGATCTGAAAATCTTTGGGGGAGGCCTATGTTCAGCAGTGGACGTCCTATGGCTGATGATGATGATGATGATGATGATGCAGTATGTACGAATTTGCGTCATGACATGATGATTAGTTTAGTGCGGTTATCCGGGTACATCCATGTGTCTGCATCGGTCATCCACCTATCTTGTCACAAGCCCCTCGATTTTCATCTTCATTCTTCAGAGTATCATTTCGGCAAATAACCAAGCTTTTCTTTCTACCTGCCCTTATCCCATCTTAATGTGGGGTCGGCGCAACATACTTTTTCAAGCATGTTGCAGAAAAGATTTAGCTTAGTTTTTACGACGGGCTGCCTGCCTGACGTCAGAACTGCTCCTCTGGGGCGAAAATTAACCAAGCTAAGTGGATTAAAACGTTTTCAAATTCCAAAAGCCTTTTGGTTTTGAAAATTTCAATGTCTGACATGATGAATCAAATATGAAATCCGGGTTTATGAATAGAGTTAGTTTCACTTCCGGCTAAAAGTAATTTCCGTTCGAAGTAAAAGGCTTGTTGGAACAGTACAATATATAAGCTTTGTATAAAACTGGATATTATATGGAGGTTATTACATTTTCAATTTACTATATAAGTAAATATGTGATTTTGATAAAGTATAGTAAAATATTGAACATGATGATTTAATTTAAGTTAAACTAACTTGGGACGGAACTAAGCTCGGCGAAATGTGGGTGTTCTAGTTCGCTAGTGCGCTTCTGCCTACCCCTTCGGGGATACAGGCGTGAGTTTATGTTATGTTATGTTAAACAAATTGGAATTAACAATACAGGAAATCTTTTCATTTAAGCACACTGACTGCCTCGGTGGCGCAGAGAGCCCCAGTGGCTGTGGAGCGAGAGGCCGAGGGTTCGATTTGTACCCAGACAAATTTTTGTGCATCCCAGTTATTTGTTTCGGGTCTGGGTGTTGCGAGATGAGTGATGTATCGCCTCCTTGGTCTAGTGGCTGCATATATGGGTTGTGGTTCGATTCCCAGGTCGGGCAAAGCGGCATTGTATTTTTCAGTATCAGCCCGGAGTCTGGAATTTGTGCCCGATATGGCGGTAGGCTCGCCCCGTATCACATCTAGGACGGAACAAAATCGCCGAAATGTGGGTGGTCTAATTGGCTAGTGCGTCTTTGCCTACCCCTTCGGATACAGGCGTGATCTTATGTCTTTAAACCCCTCAATAAGATTTTTTTCCTTTAAATTTCTTTTAAAACCTGAATTTTAGTTTTAATTACACAACGTTTCAAATCTCCGAATCGGTTCAGAACTTTATTTATCTTGCCTATTTAGTTAGAACTTTAAAGTATCTGCTGAATCTGTCAATTCAGCAAGGGCGAACTCGTTTAGACTTTCCAAATTAGAAGTATCTTTAATACTATTTACTTTAGGAATTTTCGCTTTATTTGTTTCGTAAGAACGTTTTGGCGCATTTTTAGGATTATCTTAAATTCTTAAACCTTTTTCTCACGAACTTAAATAGCGATGTCTTTGTCCGTTTAATTTAATCGAAAATGTTTGATTACGTAAATTTTATTCGATAACTTAGTATTGCGCAATATAGTTTTTATTGCAATAAATTAGAAAGTCGCCTCCTTGCTTAGTGGCAGCGTATAATAGCTGTGAACCGGGAGGTCTTGGGTTGAATTCCTAGGTTGGGCGGGGTGTTTTTCTAACACTATTTTGTCTGAGATTGGATTCCTCAGTGGGAGGTTAACGTCAGGCAGCCGGTTCTAAAAACTAAGCCAAATCCCCGAAGGGCAGTGACGTGCACAGACATTCTGATCGGGGTAGACAAAAATCTTGTATAATTATTTTCTTCAACTCTTACATAACCAATACTATCATCATCACTCTCATGTCAATTAAAATACAATCCGAGCACGGATATTTTGACTATTATGGTCACGAGTTTCTGGTCATGATTTATGTAAATAGAAATTGTCAGGGTAGACAATGTATCTTTGTCTATATGGACCGCACGTCACTGCCGAAGGGTTAGGTCTAGGTGCAGCAGCGAACTAGAACACCCGCATCTCGCTGAGCTTAGTTCCGCCCCAGATGTGGTAAGGGGCGAGCCTATCGCCATATCGGGCACAGATTCCAGACTCCGGGCTGATATAGAAAAATCCAATTTTACTTTGCCCGACCTGGGCACCGAACCTAAGACCTCAGGACGGCAGTCGACCTTATTATCTTACTCGACTCGTAGAGATACAGGTGTGACCTTATGTATGGTCTATCAAATCGGCTCCTTGATCCCGTAGCCAATATTGGGTACTTGACTATGTTTGATTGTGTGCACATATTTATATGTAATAGCGTGAAAATAAAATAAAAAAGAAACCCTTCTGTAAAAACTGCATCGAAATTGGTTGGAAAATGAGGCAGTCATTCATATTTTAAATTCTGGATTAGGGGCATATTGGAGATATCTTGCTATCCTTTTTCAACGCACGTATATTTAAGGCGTGACGTGATTATACTGATACTACTCTTTCCCGCAGTTTGAAGGTTACACCAAACTTCAAACGCTTGTAACTGTTTTATTTTTGAGAATATTTCAATATTTCTTTCTGTTCTATATTTTAGACGACGTAAATTTCATCTAATGTCATTAAAAGAAACATAGTCAAGTACCCACTTGTACACAGGGTGGTATAAAATTTCAAACAGATTCTTCACTCACAAAGTAATCTACTGCCCACGCTAAACAATTTGCTAGCGTTAAATGTAATAAACCTCTTAAGCCCAAAGGGAGACGGTAGTGTCTAATTATTAACTTATTATTGTTATCAGGGATGAGGAACATCGTAAAGTGTTAATGCCATCAGCGCCGTTACTGCGTTGGGCATTACTTAATGGAGATTACTCGTTCAATTCACCTCAGCACATTTTACTGCGACTACGGGGGCGTATTTAGGTTTAGAGAACGTGGTGAAAAACGCCTCCTTAGGCTAGTTGTCGCCTCCTTGGTTAGTGGCAGCGTGTATGGACTGTAGACCGGGACGTCGTGGGTTCGATTCCCAGGTCGGGCAAAGTGAATTTTCTAATTTAATTTTTCCGGGGCTGGATCCCGCAGAAGGGGTTGACGTCAGGCAGGCAGCCGGTCGTAAAAATCCTTAGCCAAATCCTTTCTGCAGCATGATTGAAAAAGTGGTTTGCGCCGACCCTACATTAAGGTGGGATAAGGGCAGGTAGAAAGAAAGAAAGGTCGTGATGAAAAACGATGTCAAGACTTAAAGAGACTTCGACCAAGATGGATCACAAGAAAGATGCTACTTCTAGATTGTCTTTATTGTCTTCAGTGCATAAGTATTCAGTGGCCCGAGTAGGAATAATTTTGACAATCGAATTCGTATCGATGTGTGTAGATGGCGTTGAATAAAATATTAACCAAACGTTATCAGCGGCCTGAGCAGGAAAATTTCTGACAACCGTAAATGTATTCGAACTCGATGCGCGTCTATGAAATTTGTATGAAATATTAACCAAACGTCATCAGTGCGCAGCGAACTCGAATACATTTACATGTACATTAGTTTTTCGTGCTCGGGCTACAGTACGCAGCGATACGGATTCGATCGTCAAAAATATTCTTACTCGGTCCAGACAAAAAGCCTGGTTTAAAATCCCAGGTTAGGCAAAGTTGTTTCCTAAGACCATTTGCCTGAAATTGGATGCCCCAGAGAGGGTTGATTTAAGGCATGCAGCCAATCGTAATAAAAATTGGGCCCTGTGATCTGGGCCCAATGTCTACTTTTAACCTGAAGAATCTAGATTGAAAGGAATATGGCTAGATCCGATGTAGCTCTCACTGTGTCATCATATAGAGAATAATTACGAACCATTGAATAAATAACAATTTAAAATCATTACCATACTGAAATGGTTGTAACTTGTATGCATAAACTCGGGGAAATTCCTAGCAGCTTTCATTTGTCACGTGTCCAAAGTTTCTCGTAATGAGTTAAGTTTAAGTGAACTAATTCGGATGTTATCTGTTGTTCTCTAATATTATTGTAATTTCAATTAATGAGACGCGACAAGAGCTATGTGTTTTAAGTTTCATAATCATATTACACCTCATTGAGATGATTTTAGAAAGCGATTATACAGTACCCAAAAAATATTAATACGTATAAAAGCATACGTAAGTGTATCTTTAAATTATATTACAGTATTATACAGTGTTATAAATCGAAGTGGTAATTTATAGATAACTTATAGATAGATATGACACTGTTATCGCGAATGAGGGATATGTATTTATGATTAGCTTTTTTTCCTATCTTTCTTTCTTTCTGCCTGGCGTTATCCCGGTCTAGTGCCAGGGTCCGCCTTCCTACTTAAACGCTTCCACTTCGTCCGGTCTTGAGCACCCTATTGTGGGATTCGGTCTCTTTAATAAATAAAACCTCTTCTAATTCAATATGCTTTTTTATTTTAAAACCACTTGCGTCGTCTTACAACATTTTTCTCCATCTTGTTTTTTACTACTTCCTATTAACCTCTTCCTATCTTTGTCACGTTCACACTTCTAATGCTCTTTCTCTCACACTTCCTCTAACGTTCCGTTTCCCACACTATACAGTAGACCATTGACTCTCATATCATCCTCCAAAACGTCCGGCCAGCGCTTTTTGAATCTCTGCGGGGACGCACCCCTGGTACGATCTGGTCCACACACTTGCGACCAACGTACGTGTGTGGTATTCTCAAAACATGACCATACCATCGCCAGTAACATTCATGCAGTTTATCCGCCAAATCGCGGGCACCAAGACTACCGCGGATGTATACGTTACGTATTCGATCGAGTCGTGTAACGTAGATTTTTTTTCTATGATCACTATAATTAGAATAGAACTATTTTTACGGATTCTATCACGATTTTTTATTTTGTATAATTTTGTAAATTAATTTTAAATTTAAAAATGAAGGTAGATATTGTAATACTAACTTTTTTGGACAAATGACACCTCAGCCCGACCCGTGACCACGAAGACTGCAAAGCCTTCGAAACGTCGGGAATAAAAATTAAAAACCAAATCGTGATAGAATCCGTAAAAATAGTTTTATTTCAATGTATAACATTCGCGTAAACTTAAGAAATCAGTAACTATAATTAGTATCGGCCTTATGGTCTAGTAGCATACATTATGTAAAGGCTTTTGAGTGGTTGGATTCGATTTTTTAAATATTGATCTTCGATTGTTCATGCAGCTGATCGTATAACTAAAGTAAAATTATTCAAAACATGCTAAAAATATGTTTTTCTGACTTATATTTGTACCTTATTTGAAAATAATTTTTTTTTTATAGCAGAGACTGGCAAACGGGCAGATGGCTCACCTGATGGTAAGTGATCACCACCGCCCATAGACACCCAAGAAACAAAAAGAATCATGGGTGCGTTGCCAACCTAAAAGAAGGGAATGAAAGGGGAGGGAAAAGGGATTGAAAAAGGGAATGGGGGAATTGGGCCACCGGAAATCTCACTCACCGTACGAAACGCGACAGCGAGCTGCCACTTTACGTCGGTTTTCTGTGAGACAGTGGTATCAAACCGGTCGAGCCGGCCCATTCGTGCTGTTGGAGTAACTGTCTACAGCGTGGCTCTACCACTCATTAAATCATCAATAAATTAAATCACCACAATTGTGCAAATCCGGGGCTTTGTCCCATCATCTCCTTTCCTAAATACGTCCCCGCCAAAGACCCTAAACGCAATATCTCGCCGGGTCCTTGTTTATTACGATGATTAAGGGCTACGGTTGTATCTTTATTAAACAGCAGTCGAAGCCAGGTCTTTGTTTGTCGAATCAAGGCGCTTGGCAGTTATCAATGTTGGTTTACCTGTGCTGTGCGAACGTGTGGGTTATTTGCAGACTTAATTTGGGTGTAGGGGAAGTGTGGCATTATAGGCAATACCTCTATATTTTCTATTCTTTTCTTTCTGCCTGTCGTTATTAATCGGGCAATTAATCTATATTTTCTATACGAGTCAATATAATTATGAGGGGTTAATAGTGAAATCAATTGACTGGATCAGTATACAACAAATCAATTGTAAAAATGAAATGTGTTTTGACAATGTTATGAAAAGAATATAGACAAAAGAAAGAACTTGTTTACGATTTAAGATAATTTTATCGATTTGGCTTCGGTCTAGTTTTATGTCAATAATATATGGCACTGACTTAAAAGGGAAATTTACAATAACCATTACTGTTATAACAATCAAGTGGTTTCGAGTACTTCCGGTTTCATTAACTAGAGATGAACACATTTGAAATTGTATGCAAAATTCTACTAAAGGCTTATCCGAAACTAAATACCAGAATGGAACCCTTTATGGTTTCGCCATATCCGTCCATATGTCTATCTGACCGCGGTTTAGTTAAAAACCTATTAGTACTAGAAAGCTGTAATTTGGATATACAAATCAATCACGCCGTTAAGATGGTAATATATTTTTGAGTGTTAGAGCCACGTTGTGGACAGTAGGTAACGTCTACAGTACGAATGGGCCGGCTCGACCGGTTTGATTCCACTGTCTCACAGAAAACCGACGTAAAGTGGCAGCTTGCTGTCGCGTTCCGTTCAGTGAGTGAGATTTTCGGTGGCCCTTTTCCAATCCCTTTTCCCTCCTTTCAGGTTGGCAACGCACCCATGATTATTTTTGTGTCTTGGGTTTCTATGGGCGGTGGAGATCACTTACCATCAGGTGACCCGTCTGCTCGTTTGCCAGTCTGCTATAAAAAAAATGGGTACCCCCTTCACATGGCAAAATTCACTTAAGTAGTGTAAGTACAATTGGGTTCAAAAAATTTCAACCGTCGAGGTTGTTGTAATCAAGCCTAATACATTACATTACATGGCTAAGATAAAAACAACCGAAACGTAAAATTCTAGGCACATTACACGTTTACCGCTTTTCTTTATAGTTAGCTATAAAGCGCGCACATAAATCCTGATAACCTAGAAAACTAAGGTAAACACTTATATTTTATTTAAAAGCACCTAGATTTCTTTTCAGAGATACCACGAATTTGGAAGAAAAAATATAAAGGCATTCTTTCATTCAACTACAAGATTTTGTTGGGATTTATCCGTATCTTGTCCAGGCGACACCATTCTCCCCTATTTATATTACGCAACTATCAGCTTTGAAGCAAGTGTGCGCATATCAATGACTTTTGAACTTTATTTACTGTGACATAGAGTTAAATGTAGAGTGAACATTGAAAGGGGAGAGTGAACATGCCGACCTGATAAACAACACTATCATATTGTTTTGGTTTCGATCGTAAACGCTGAAACATGATGCACAGCTTTAGTGCCACTATTGATGGCATAGCTCTATTTTACGATTGCGAATCTGCGACTGAATTACTTCGGTATTTATTTATTTATGAAGCAAAACTACATCATTATATACTATAATAGTTACAATTTAGATTAGTATGTAGAAATATAATCGCCTCCTTGGTCTAGTGGCAGCATGTATGGGCTGTGGATCGGGAGGTCCTGGGTTCGATTCCCAGGTCGGGCAAAGCAAATTTTCTAATTTAATTTGCCCGGGACTGATAGGGGGTTGACGTCAGGCATACGGCCGGTCGTAAAAACTAAGCCAAATTCTCTTGCAACGTGCTTGAAAAAGTGTGTTGCGCCGACCCCACATTAAGGTGGGATAAGAGCAGGTAGAAAAAAAATATAAATATAATATAGTCAGATATATATGTATGAACACTTATGGTTTTTTTTTATATAGCAGAGACTGGCAAACGAACAGATGGGTCACCAGATGGTAAGTGATCTCCACCGCCCATAGACACCAAAGACACAAAAAGAATCATGGGTGCGTTGCCAACCTAAAAGGAGGAAATGGAAAGGGGGGAAAATGGGATTGGGAAAGGAAGGGGGAAATGGGCCAGCGGAATTCTCACTCACTGAACGAAACGCGACAGCAAGCTGCCACTTTACGTCGGTTTTTTGAGACAGTGGTATCAAGCCGGTCCATTCGTGCTGTTTTGCATGACATTGTTTGAAATAGTGGCATAAAATATTTATAAACGTGATACAAACTTATTAAACAGAATATCCCCGGGATCCCCGGGTCGCATCAATATAATATACTAGATGCACAGTTCTTTGCAAATATCCTCCTAAAAAGTGGTCTCAGGAATAAAACAAAGAAAAAGATCACAAGTTCTAATTAAATCAACACAAATATAACCCTATCCACGTGTAATAAAGTAGCTTTTAAATGAGTAAGCGTTCTAAAATTTGAATTTTGAAATTTAGAATTCCATCGGCGTCGGACTGTATGCAAAACGAGTGCTTAAGCACTCCTTTGCTGTCCCATTTTCCGAGCGTCAACTGTGCATCTAGATAATTAATATATCGATGCCGGGTCAGGTAAAGTGGTACCTACTCGGTTATTCTACTCAGCATCAGCCCGAAGTCTGGAATTAAGATTGGCGAAGGCATGAGATAATTTATACTGTTCAAGACTTAATGACTTCGGTAGTCGGTTTATTTAGATTATTAATAACGTAAAGTTTTCAAATTGCGGTTACGTTAACGCCATTGAATTAGTACTCATAGAATACCATGATGACGTACAATCTACATTCGACACAGATTATAGTTATGGTTGGGGAGACCGTGGTACATCGACCTTCACTCATCTGATAGCCAGAGATGAGACTTTTTTTCAATGAGTGAAGATCGACGTACCACGGTCTCTTAGACCATTAATAGTAGGTAAAAACTTAATGGGGGAATTATATTACGTCTGACGATATTAATTTATCCATTGGATTTGATGCCATTAGATTACACATTACATTACATTATATAAGCTCACGCCTGTATCCCCAAAGGGGTAGGCAGAGGCGCACTAGCAATCTAGAACACCCACATTTCGCCGAGCTTAGTTCCGTCCCAGATGTGATAGGGGGCGAGCCTATCGCCATATCGGGCACAAATTCCAGACTCCGGGCTGATATGGAAAAATCCAATATCACTTTGCCCGAACCGGGGATCGAACCCGAGACCTCAGAACCGTAGTCGTACCGAAATACCACCACGCCACCTAGGCAGTCAATAATATATTATATCTCAAATACGAAATTACTCACAATTTCCAAAAATCAATCAGTAACCAGCCAATTTTCATTATCCAGACCACATAGATAGCCTTTATTTCGGATTCACTGAACCGTGGTATAATAGCTACATGATGCTGAATTAATTATCATATAAACGCTACTGCGGTTACTCCGATTTCAATAGTAAACGATTTAACTCGATGAAATTGGTAACAATTATATTTGAGTTACTGCTTTCTGTTACTTAATATTAAATAAATAATACGTATGTATCAAGACTTCTATGTATACTACTAGACTGGCTGTTCGGTACATATAATTTGCACACTAAGTCTCTGTTAATCGACCTCAACTCACTAAAGAAATCTGCTCTTTTCCTTAGCCGTGAAACGTGAAACACTCGCCGTCATGTGCCACAATTTTACTTCGAAACAGCTTGTCTAGTAAATACATAGAAGTCTTTGGCAGCACCTTATAAATAGTAATAATAATAAATAATAATAACCCTGTAATATTACTGTCCCACTGCTGGGGATGGGCCTCTTCTACTAATGAGAGGGGTTAGGCCTCAGTTTACCACGCTGGCCTAATGCGGGTTGGTAGACTTCACATACCTTCGAAATTCTTGTGAAGAAATTCTCGGGTATGCAGGTTTCCTCACGATGTTTTCCTTCACCGTTACAGCAAGCGATATTTCACAAAGAAAATACACTTAACATAGAAATGTCAGAGGTGTATGCTCGATTTTGGGGTTGGTCTCGAACCTCCGACACTCGTCTCGGCAGTCCGTACCATTCCCAACTGAGCTATCGCTGCTATTATAACTAGTATTGCGCCTTAACTCACGGATCAAAACAAGCTCGTAGCTAACCAAACTTGATGTGCGGACGAATTAATGCGCAGTAATAATTCACGTAACACAACGCTGATTTACAAGGGTGCGATATTACTCGATTATTTCCAACGGTGGCGAGACGGCGAGATTTACTAACATTCAAAGAGGTTTTATGTTACAAACTATAGAGGACCTATCAAGCTATTTAAAAAAGAGGGATCTCAAACGTCAGTGACGTCTTATACCTAAATTATTTATATTTAAATTATTTATCTCTCAAATATATAATGTAAATTATATTAATCTTAATTTAAAAATTTACTTGTGTTGACTTGTCATAAGTGCTTTTTTACATGCCTACGTGATCAATAAAGATTTTTATTTTTATTTATTTTATCTCTTCTACATAAATGTTATTATTCAACGAAAGATTCCTTAAACGAAAAATTTGATTCATCGTTTGATTGGAACGTATATTTAAGAGAAAGTAAATTAATTGAAACTAAGCATTTAAAGCGGATAGATATAAGTGTTTGATACATAATTTTAATTAATTTAAGCTACAACATTTGTAACGGTGGAATACTCTGTACTGATCAATATCTACGTAGTTTTAAATCTTTGTAACAGTATTAATACTGCCTCGGTGGCGTGGTGGTATTTCAGTACGACTACGGTTCTGAGGTCTCGGGTTCGATCCCCGGGTCGGGCAAAGTGATATTGGATTCTTCCATATCAGCCCACGGAGTTTGGAATTTGTGCCCAGTATGGCGATAGGCTCGCCCCCTATCACATCTGGGACGGAACTAAGCTCGCGAAATGTGGGTGTTCTAGTTCGGTAGTGCGCCTCTGCATACTCCTTCGAGGATACAGGCGTGAGCTTATGTTATGTTATATTATTAATACTAATAAGTAGATAAATATTACTTACTAAAATGCGAGGGAGCTTATTAGGGGGCGTCCATAAATTACGTGAGGTGTTTAAGGGGGGGAGGAGGTCGAGTCAAATCTCATCTAATCTTACGTTGGAGAGAGGGGGGGTCTCGGCAAATATCACGCAATTTTTTTTCTGATTGAAACAAAAAAAAAATACTATTTTGGTCCATTTAATCCAGATTGTACATGCGTTTACGTAAGAAACTCACATTTTGAAAAATCTCACGTGAGATTGGGGGATGGGGGAGGAGGTTGAATAAAATCTCACGACATCTCACCAGGGGGGGAGGGAGGGGCAGAAAATTTAAAAAACCACCTCACTTAATTTATGGACGCCCCCTTACAATTTACACCCTATAATGTTCTATAAAAATTTCTCCACAAGAATTTCGAAGGTATGTGAAGTCTACTAACCCGCATTAGGCCAGCGTGGTAGACTAAGGCCTTACCACTCTCACTAGTAGAGGAGGTCCGTGCCCAGCAGTGGGACAGTATATTAGAGGGCTATAATATTATTATTTTAATGTTCTATGAACGTTCAAGAAACACATAGCACTATTTTATTATCTAAACATTATTACGTTGGAACGACATTGCGCGCGTATGTTTCAAATAGGACTGAGAGACTTATGACCACGAGGTCACAACTTTTGGATCCCACGTTTCATGCTATTGTACCGTCTACGTTCTGTTGAATGTCTTTACTAATGTTAGGTACTGCGAGTGCAGTAACATTAAGTTCTGGTAAACATATTGCAGCGTGAATTAGACGTAAATACTGAATGCCTCGGTGGTGTGGGATTACGACTCCGGTACGACTATTGTCCTGAGGTTTCGGGTTCGATCCTCGGGTCGGGTAAACTGATATTGAATTTTTCAATATCATCCCGGAGTCTGAAATTTGTGCCCGATATGGAGATAGGTTCGCCCCTTTATCACATCTGGGACGGAATTAAGCTCGGCGAAATTTGGATGTTTTATTTCGCTAGTACGCCTCTGCCTACCCTTTCGGAGATACATACGTGAGCTTATGTATGTATGTATTTCTAAAGGTGACGCGCAGCACTATTACTTATCTAGAGTTAGTCCTAAACTCGATTTAACGTACATTTCATTCGTATATTTAAATAGGGATTTAAGATAAATCGAAATTTATGTATGGGCTCTAGCTCTGTAAGTCGCTCTTAGATAAATATATAGGTACTTACTTACTACTACTAAGAAACAAACTTAAAGGTACCAATTATTAAGTAACCTTTTACTGGTACTTACTTACCAGTAAAAGGTTACTTAATAATTGGTACCTTTAAGTTTCTTTCCACACATCTTTATCCCCCACTTCAGTGTGGGGTCATTTTTTTAAGCTCGTTGCTGAAAGGATTTGGCTTAGTTTTTAGGAATAGCTGCTTGCCTGACATTCTCCCCCTTCTTAAGGCTTGTTACTATATCTTAATAAATATAAAGAGCTGTAGGATATTTAATAGTTACTAACTTTCTTCTTTATAATCTAGGAAACGCCCTTTTAACGACCTACTCTGATCGAGTACTTGGGATTTGAACCCAGGACCTCCCGTTTCACAGCCCATATACGCTGCCATTAGACCAAGGCGTCTAACATTAAACACTTCATTTTCAAATATTAATTTTCTTGGAATTTTGTAAATACGAGAAGCAATACACGCCCAACTTTACATTTCAAAACTTCCCTTACATATATTAATGAGATTTCGTTCCGTAAATAAAACGCAAACAACTTGCCAAGTTTAGATTTATTTCCAAGGTTTTTTGATATTGAAAAGTTTTGCCAGAACTTCTCTTTCGTCACTTCGCTTTTGATTTCCATATAAAATTCCGGAGTTGTATTTCCTTTAGCATTTTCAATTTAGGTATATTTTTTATATTAATATGGCATGTTTATTATTTTAATGACTTTAATAAACCATAGACAAAAATGTGTAGCGAAATCATGTTTTGTGTAGATGTTTTGTGTATTTTAGTGTAGAGCCCTAGCGAACTAGAACATCCACATATCGCCGAGCTTAGTTTCGTCCACAGATGTGATAGGGGGTCATCGCAATATCGGGCACAAAAACTTTGTTTTATACTATGTAGTGATTAGAAACAAGGAAAGAATTATATTCAAGTACTCATATAAACATGCATGTTGAGACGCTTTTTAATGCGCGTTTAATAAGCTCTCGTGCAAATGACGGCTTACGTCGGCCATGTAATTTTATTCGAATATAGCGGTGTGACCCTTGGCTAACCATACTTAATGTTTTAAACACTTTATTGCCTACAATTTAGGATAATTATTATCCTTGTAATAGGTGTAGGATATAGTAGCATAATATAGACTTATCTGAATAATCGTATCGTCATCCGTAGGTAGCTATAGAAAGGCTGGTAGGTTAGCTAGGATAGGGCCTTATAGTCCACGGCGTGATTTTCCTTACTCACATTTCCAGTCAAATCCTACTAGCTTCCTATTTTATTTTCCCGTCAATTCCCTGCTAGCATTCCTGCCATATCCCGTTCGTTCCCTTTCCTACAAATCACAATGTTTATCTAAGCCCCATCCTTGTGATTATGTCCATACCTGCCGCCTTTTTTTCTAAATTGATAGTGATGTAACATGATTATTATATAAATGTATCTAGACCTTGTTGTGACCTGTCATAAGTGCATTTGATGTGCCTACGTGGCCAATAAACATTTTTATTTTATTTATAAGGATCTTGAAGCTTATTGCTTAACAAGCTGTTGCCTGCGGTATTGCACGCGTGAAGTCAAGTTTTAAATAGTAAAAAATATACAATATTTAAGCCAAATCCTTACTGCAATATGCTTGATAGAGTGTGCTGCAACGACCACAGATTGGAGTGGAATACGGTTGGAAGAGGGATTGAAACAGAGTTATGTATGAAAACAATTCGTTAGCCGAAGTGTTTATGTGACATTATGCAAAGATTGTGTTGTTTTCACCTCAGGCTGGAATATGAAAAAGGCAAGTGGAAGAAGCAATTTCAATAACAACTGTATAAAAAAAAGTATTCGTATTTTGGAATTCATCATCATCATCATCATCATCAGCCGTTTGGATGTCCACTGCTGAACATAGGCCTCCCCCAGACATTTCCAGATTAACCTGTTGGAAGCGGCCTCCATTTTGGAATTAGCGATCCTTAAATTACACATTATTTCTTTGAAGATTTAAATTCCTTTTAAATCTTCAAGTACTAGTCACTACAAAGATTTCGCGAACCATTTTTCAGTTCAGTGTTATCAACTCGGACGCCTTGAAAAATAGCCAGGAGTGACAATAGCCATCAACCATTTCAGGGATAAAACGAATCTTTAGCAATTTAGTACTTTTGGAATATTTAAATCTAAGTTTTTCGTATGCTACACTACTATCTTATTATTTTTCTTCAGATTTATTTGGAAAATCTAGTGAAGCCTCCTTTATCCCCGAAGGTGTAGGCGAACTAGAATACCCGCATTTCGCCGAGCTTACTTCCGTCCCAGATGTGATACGGGGCGAGACTATCGCCATATCGGACACAAATTCCAGACTCCGGGCTGATATTAAAAAATCCAATGTCACTTTTCCGGACCCGGGGAATGGATCCGAGCCCTCAGGACGGTAGTCGTACCGTAAATATAAATAACACCGAACAGTAACATGCATGGTCCTGATCCCACACTAAGATACTAGATACTAAGTCTTGTATCGTGGACATCAGGAACTACGAGAGACTATCTGTCTCACAACTCCCAATACCAAAGTACTCTGTGCCCAATACGTAACAAATATCTGTGGGCCACAACATTTTCCTCGGTGAGAGAATCAAACTTGCGACCTCTCGCTTCATACTACTACACTACACCACGGAAGCTGTCGTATGTATTAACAATACTGTTTAAGTTCTGGAATATTCCCATAAGTTCTCCCTTGTTAATCGGAACGAAATGTTCGCTGAGTGTAATCAATAGAGACGCAGATGTCTTCGCGTATGTTCTTTCTGAAACTGCTATGGAACTCCGATGCATTTCACGGCTCGGAAGTCTGCGCCAGGGGCGTAATGAAAATGTATTTTGGGGGGACTAAATTCCTTAATGCAATAAAAATTAAATTCTTAATTATATTCTTAATAAATTGAAATCAAACTATTTTTACGGATTCTATCACGATTTGGTTTTAATTTTTAAGTTTTAATTTTCAATTCAACCCGTGACCACGAAGAATGCAAAGCCTTCGAAACGTCGGGAATAAAAATTAAAATCAAATCGTGATAGAATCCGTAAAAATAGTTTTATTTCAATAAATAGCATTCGCGTAAACTTAAGAAATCAGTATTTTTAATTAATTATTTGTTTAATTATCCTTTTTCTCCCTGCCTAATTCCCAGGTCTGCCTTCTTACTTAAACGCTTCTACTATTTAAATTTGGTATGCAATTAATAAGAATATTTTATGTAAGCCTGAACAGGTATATAAAACCCTACGCGGTTTAATAATAACTTTATATATTTTTTACTTTACTTTAGATAGCCTCCGTGGCGCAGCGGGCGAGTAGCCGGCTGTGACGTGAGAGGACGCGGGTTCGATCTCCGCACCGAGACAAATCTTTGTGTGGCCCACATATATTTGTTTCGGGTGAGACTGAAAGCCTCTCGTAGTTCTTGATACCCACGACACAAGACTCATATATTGTGTAGGATCAGGACTATGTGTGTGACTGTTGGTTGTTATTTATTTATTATATTTTTAAACATGATTTGCTTTCAAATTAGTTTTCCAGGCTAACAGCAAAAACATCATTGCGTTGGAATGTATTATTGGAAGAAACAAAATCATAACGTGAAAAATATATCATTTTTATAGACCCCCCAATTGCTCTTCAATGTGCACCTGTCCAACAATTATTTGAAAAGATACCAACGTAACTTGGCCTATGTCGTTGTTCTTAATGACAAGTAGATAGTGTTATTACGAGGATCTTTATACGTTGGGTATGCACTTCATACACGGACGTAAAGAAAAAGAAGGACACCATCTCGCCTATAGTTAAATGGACGCCACAAAGAATACACGCACACAAACGCACCTGTACAAAAGTGCCCTACGCACACACACGCCATTACGTGTCCATATATCGAATGGTCCGAAACCCTGCTTTACTTTCAATGTTCCTAGCGCTCTGTCCATCATTTTTACATCCGTGACTTCATATTAAGTTTATTCAAATGCCTCGTTAGTTCCAGTGCCGTTAGTTTGAGTGTTATGAAGTTGCCGTATGGTGTAAAATGATGGTTGTTAGAGAATAGTGCCTGTTATTATGTAAGCTTACGCTTATGTCCAGTATAAATATAATGATCTTTGCATTTATATTTAGTGTTGTATATTTAATTATTATAGTTTCATTCTTTCTTTCTACCTGCCCTTATCCCACCTTAATGTGGTGCGCAACACACTTTTTCAAGCATGTAAAGGAAGGATATGGCAAAGTTTTTACGACCGACTGCCTGCCTGACGCCAACCCCCTCTGAGGGATATTTTAATTGTTATACGATTACAATTAGACTGCCTCGGTGGCTTGGTTGTATTTCGGTACGTCTACCGTCCTGAGATCTCGGGTTCGATCCCAGGTCAGGCAAAGTAATATTGCGTTTTCCATATCAGCCTGGAGTCTGGAATTTGTGCCCGATATGGCGATAGGCTCACCCCCTATTACATCCAGAACTAAGCTCTGCGAAATGTGGATGTTCTAGTTCGCTAGTGCACCTCTGTCTACCCTTTCGGGGTTACAGTGAATTTATGTTATGTTATATTCATTAATTTATGGATATGGCCTAACTTGAATTTAATTCTACCTACCTTATGTTCTAATTAAGTTCTATTTTAGTATAACGTTTTTAAATATTATAGGGGTAATATAAAAAAATGGCATTCTTTCTTTCTACCTGCCCCCATCCCACCTCAATGTGGGGTCAGCGCAACACCCTTTCTCAAGAATATTGCAGGAAGAATTTGGCTAAGTTTTTACGACCGGCTGCCTGCCCGACGTCAATCCCCTCTGGGGGATATTAAATACAAATAATTGGCATTATTCTCATAAAGTATTTATTTTACTCTGAGTATATCGACAACAATGTATTACTGCCTCACTGCAGGGACGGCCAATAGCCCGAGCACGAAAAACTAATGTAAATGTAAATGTGGGATATCGCTCAAATAAAAACACTAAAGCTTCTAAACTGAACTGAATTTATTTTAATTTTCTCTTAGCCTAACGCGACACGTCTTTTTACAGTATTCCTACGCCATCTTGCTTTCTCTTCCCTGTCCCTCTCTCTCCTATACTTTCATCCCTTTCACTCTCACTTACGTTCCGTTTCCCACATAAATGTATTCGAGTTCGCTGCGCACTGATGACGTTTGGTTAATATTTCATACAAATTTCATAGACGCGCATCGAGTTCGAATACATTAACGGTTGTCAGAAATTTTCCTGTTCAGGCCGCTGTTCTACTGAGGAGAAGGGTTAGGCCTTAATCTACCATGGGTGGAACTCCGTTGACTCCTTTGGTGAGCAAGTAATATCTACAAAGGAAGCAGCAGAGAGGGAGAGGCAGAGGAACACCCCCAACCGGTCACTGGGTCGTCAAATCCGGCGCCGGAGAGGCGATCTCCAACCACCGTATATAGGCGTTTGACAAGCAAATATAGCTTGCGCTCTTGTGAACATTTAAGAGTTGTGTACCGCAAGGATAATGGGCAAATCAAAGGCAACCTTTGAATACGAGAGGCTAGAAGAGCCAACTCCTACGGGGGCTGCGGCTGTATGCATCCGCGTACCACGTAGCCCCCGGCACAACGGACAGAGCGGAACATTGCGGGAATTTTAGTCGGTACGACGGTTTAGACCGGTGAGTCCGACATACCTCTGAGCTCCGGCTTGGAGAGATTCGCAAATGAATTTCTCCGTGTTAAAAAAAGATCTTAATCTATATCATTGTGCCAATATGGGTTGGTAGGCTTCACATGCTTTGGAAATTCTACATACATAAGCTCACGCCTGTATCCCTGTAGGTAGAGGCACACTAGCGAACTAGAACAACCATATTTCGCAGAGCTTAGTTCCGTCCCAGAAGTGATAGGGGGCATATCGCCATATGGAAATTCTTGTGGAGAAATTATTAGGTGTGTAGGTTTCTTCATTATTTTTTCTCCTTCAACCATGTATCAATTGATAAGTAATTCATAAAATACACACTTAATATCGAAAATTAAAGGTGCTTGTGTTTTTCAGGTCTCTAGTCGCCTCCTTGGTCTAATGGCAGAATATATGGGCTGTGGACCGGTATGTCGTGGGTTTGATTCCCAGGTCGGACAAAGCTTTCTTTCTACCTGCCCTTATCCCACCTAAAAATGTCTAAAAAATGGTCGTAAAATCTTTGCCAAATCCTTTGTGCAACATGCTAGAAAAACTGTGTTGCGCTGACCTCACATTAAGGTGGGATAAGGGCAAGTAGAAAGAAAGAAAGCTCTTTTTAGGGTTCCGATATTTGTCTCGGAAGTCCGTTCCGTACCACACCCAACTGAGCTATCGCTGCTTTAAGATATATAATTTTACACAATTAAGGTACATAGTAAGGGTTTTGCATGAAATCCGGCGAACACCTGGTTTTATGGTAATGAATATTGCTAACTGCCTCGCGCGAACATACATTAAAGTGGTTTTACACTGAGCGAGGCAGCCGAGGCGCCTGGTATCATTTTAAGCGTACAAGCTTACTTAGCTCTGTTTACCGATATAAATGTGTTTCTATGGAAGATGAACTTGATATACTGACTTATATTGTTATATGTAGGATCGTGATGTAAATATTAATTGTTGTAGAACATTTAAATAAAACTGTTTTTACGGATTCTATCACGATTTGGTTTAAATTTTTATTCCCGATGTTCGAAGGCTTTGCAGTCTTCGTCGTGATAGAATCCGTAAAATAGTTTTATTTAAATGTAGAACATTCGCGTAAACATAAGAAATCAGTATGTTGTAGAACATTTGAAGTGATGTTAATTGTTTCGTGAATAAAAGGAATATTTGAAGCCCTCTATATTTCACTTTATGATTCATAATTTCATGTAAAAGCGATGTATGTTTATCTGCCTCGGCGGCGTGGTTGTATTTCGGTAGATCTACCTCGGGTTCGATCCCCGGGTCGGGCATAGTGATATTAGATTTTTCCACATGAGCCGAGGTCTGTAATTTGTGCCCGAAATGGCGATAGGCTCGCCCCCTATTACATCTGGGACGGAACTAAGCTCGGCGCAACTTTGGTGTTCTAGTCCGCTAGTGCGTCTCTCCTTACCTCTCCGGGTATACAGACGTGAGCTTATGTTTTTGTGTGTCATAATATTGTTTTGATTTGTTATGTAGGAAAAATAAGTAGAACTATGATAACTTTGTTGTATTTGTAAAAATAGAGTTACAACATTTTTCGTTTGCAAGTTCTATGATAGTAATTTCACTTAAAATAAAGTGACGATTCGACACCCTTTCAATTTATTAGGAGCTATGGTTCGCATTATTCTATATGTTTATCGTTAGTAGTTTTAATTTCAGAAGCAAATATTTCCACATTTAAATTAAATCAAGCTGTAAATACAGAACATACCTTAAACTCCTCTTACTTATTTTTTGCTCATAATAATATTGTGTGTACCAAACATTTTGTTTTACTTTCGAGAATTTCCACTCTACTTGACCACTTTGTAATTTATCTTCGCATTCATTGTAAATCCCCAAATGAAAGTTCTGAAGAAAAAAGTAATAAACACAAATGTGTTATTTATTATGCAAAAAGGTCTCGGCGGATCGTTTCAAACTTTTCAGAAGTTTATTATCTATTAAAAAATGTTAAATATAAAAGTTGTAAGTCTGGACGCATTAATTTCCATATCCATTGTATATTTCATTTTTAATTTATCATCTTAAAAATAAAAGGTTTATTGTTCAGTTGAAATAGCTTCATTACCAGAATAGAGATAAGTGATAACAGAATAATTAGGTATGACTTTAAAATTGTGGACCATTTGTGGTCCACAATTATAATCAATATCAGGAATATCGTTTTTTCTTGTTATCTGCTCGCATCGATTTAATATGTCCTAGATGCACAGTTCTTTGCAAATATCGTCATAAAAAGTAGTCTCAGTAATAAAACAAAGAAAAAGATCACAAGTTCTTATTAAATCAACACAATTATAACAATATAAAGGTACACGTGTTATAAAGTAGCTTTTTAAACGAAATGAGCAAGTGCTCTTAAATTTTAGTTTTGAAATTTAGAATTCTATCCGCGTCTGACTGTATGCTTAAGCACTCCTTTGTTGTCCCATTTTCGGAGCGTAAACTGTGCATCTAGGTATATAATATATCGACGGCTGCTCGTCATTGACAAACTCAAATATAAATTCTATGATAATTTACGATTTAATACTCTTTTCAATATATACGACCGTTTACAGATGATTATATATTAACAAAATGTTTATAAAAAATAAATGTTTCATTTTCTTAATATCTAAGTACTCCTGCACGGATTACAACATTCGAAATAAATATATTTTGTGCAACATTGCCTTGTTTAAAATACAGTGCTTATGACGCATATTTTTCTACCTCGTATTATGAATAAAGGTCTTAATATGCAGCTGCAGTTGTTACTCTATGTTTATGTTTATCGCCAACTTTTGTCATTCCGTTTGAACCTGTTACTTCTGTGTGTAACAAAGTTCTGTCTATATGTACGTGGATTGTAATATCCGGATTTGGTTGATAACAACGAGCACGTAGTATACACGTGTCGGATAATAGGTGACTTGCCGAAGCACTTTTATATCGAGCAGCCATTTCAGGCGTGACAACACCTGAGTTTTACGATAATGAATATAACGAGTGCTGGCTTTGTTAGGGTGTGTTACGTGTGTGATTTTAAAAGTGAATTATATTTTTTCTGGCGTTATCCTGGCTTATTTATTTTATATCAGAGACTAGCAAACGGGCAGATGGGTCACCTGATGGTGAGTGATCTCCACCGCCCATAGACACCCAAGACACAACATAATAATGGTTGCGTTGCCAACCTAAAAGGAGGGAATGGACGGGGAGGGAAAAGTGACTGAGAATGGGAGGGGGGAAATGCCAGGATCCGGCTTCCTACTTAAATGATTCTACCTCGCTCTCTAAAACGTCCAGCCAGCGCTTTTTCGGCTGTCATGAGGACGCACTTCTGGTACGATCTACTGACATCTACGACTGACGTACTTCTATGGTTTCCTCAAAACGTTACCATCATACCATACATTTAGTGAATTTTCTTTTCGTTAATGGCATATTGGCCGTGGACCGGGAAGTTTTGTGTTCGAATCTCAGTCCTTGTGTCTTTGTTCTGCTCGGGACTGGAGCACTCCGAGAGGGTTGATTGAGACTGGTGGCCAATGATAAAAACTCATTGAATCCTTTCGGCTATGAACTAAAAAAGTGAGTAGCCCTAATGTCACGCTGGAATGTAAATGTGCTCATGACAGAAAAAAATTAATGAATTATATTAAAAAATTATAATTATTAATTATATTATTATTATTATATTATGTAAACATAGTTGGTATTGTAATCGTAATTATGTGATTGTAATCTGTTATGTTGTCCTAATAACTAAATAAATAAATAAATATTAATAGCACATAAAAAACTTGCATTTCAAAATTATCTTTCTTGTAAAAATAGAACTTAAAACATAGAGAATCCTAAAGCTTCATATTTTGACCACGTATGAAGTGCAAAAAGTCTCACTATGGTCATTAATAAGAAGGGCTCCAGAATTAGGCCGTTATATATTATTATCCAGAACTAGCCTGGCATACTCACGTGTGAACTCCCGCTGAAGTAAACACTACAATAGTAAAGTTTGCAGCCACGTGTACCCGTGTCCTAACAACACCTGATGCTAATCTGCATGCATTCAAGAGTTTATATAACATAAATGCATTATGAAAATATGACTTTCGAAGAGTCGTAGCAATCTGAACTCTATTTACTATGCATACCTTACTTTATATTGACAGCCTCCGTGGCGCAGCGGGCGAGTAGCCGGCTGTGAAACGAAAGGCCGCGGGTTCGATTCCCGCATTGAGACAAATGTTTGTGTGGCCCACATATATTTGTTTCAAGTCTGGGTGTTGTGAGACCGAAAGTCTCTCATAGTTTCTGATACCCACGATACAGGTTATACCTAGTGTGGGGTCAGGACTAGGTGTGTGACTGTTGGGTGTATTTATTTTATCGACCGAATAAAACAAAAGAAGGTCGCCGCTGTTGTGTGTTGATAGATCGAACGAGCCGAAAACCCTGCTCCACGGTGAATGTTCCTAGCGCTCCGTCCATCTTTTTTTACGTCCGTGGCCTGTCCGTTAAACCCCCTCTCAAATCTAGTCCCGAGCAAATCAATATCAAAAATAGCTTTTTCTGACCTGGGAATCGAACCCAGTACCTCCATCCTCCACAGCCCATAGATGCTGCCACTAGACCAAGGAGGCGGCGACCTTCACTTGGTGACTATCACCTGATGTTAAGTGATCACTGCCGCCAGAGGAATCATGGGGCGTTGCCTTCCTTAAAGGTACCTTTTCTAGAAGGTTTCTAAAATGTTCTTATTATCAACGACTAGACCAAACCCTCGAACTGACAAAGCTGAAACTTTTGACAAAGGCTCCTTTTATAATGTATACCAGGAATAAGGAGGGATATTTGAAAATTCAACTTTCAAAGAGGTAAAATAAATACATACACCCAACAGTCACACTTAAATCTAAAACTACGAGAGACTTTCGGTCTCACAACACACAGATTCCAGACCCGTAACAAATATCTGAAAGGCGTCTCTTACACTAAAATATTACGCAGGAGCCGCGTCATACTAACGTTTGTCTCGGTGCGGGGATCGAACCCGCGACCTATCGTTTCGCAGCCGGCTTCTCGTCCACCACAGGCTGTATGTGAAAATAGGGATTTAAACTTTATATAAAGGGACAATAGAAACGGGAAGGAAAAGAATCCCAAAGCCGCGCTTTTGTACATAATTACGTTTTTAAATCTAATTTTCTCATAGAAAAAATCTGCGTTGCGGTATCCCATCCCATTTCGGAATAGCATGTCAACCCTAATAAATCCACCTATGTCCCAAAATGGAATTTGTTTACATTGCCAGTTCGTGGTTGGAATACCTTTACGTTGGCAATTTGGCTGATTGTACCGCCGTCCTTTTTGTTCTGTATGGCGATGAAAAGGCTAGGCTGTGATGGAATGAGTTGGCTGTTCAGATTTAAGTATTAGATTAGTTTAGGTTAGTGCCTATGAGTATTCAGCCTGATTATGTTTACAGACTAGATACTAGTACAATTTAATGTAATAGTAGGGCTCTTTAGTCGTGTCGAAGAGTTATCAATTAATGAAATGGTAGGGGAGACCGTGGTACATGGACCTTCACTCTTCTGATAACGACATGAAACATATTTTTCATCAAATATAATTTATTTACAAACACGCCTATAACAGCTTGCCTATCGAAATATGTTTATAGCTATTTTTTTTTCATAACCACAGAACATAATGACAGAAACGTCTACAACACGAATGGGCCGGCTCGAGCTCGACCGGTTTGATACCGCTGCCTCGCAAAAAACCGACGTAAAGTGGCAGCTTGCTGTCGCGTTTCGTTCGGTAAATGAGATTTCCGGTGAACCATTTCCCCTCCTCCCTTTCCCAATCCCTTTTCCCTCCCCTTCCATTCCCTCCTTTAAGGTTGGCAACGCACTCATGATTTTTTGTGTCTTGGGTGTCTATGGACAGTGGAGATCAGTTACCATCAGGTGACCCATCTGCTCGTTTGCCAGTCTCTGCTATAATAATCACAAGTTTCAAACTTAACAGACCTTCAAATCCGATCGTGACTAAATGTATATGGGACCACCCTTGAAATTAGCTCTATCGAACACAAACATAATTTTGAAAATCGGTCCACATTTGGCGGAGATATCGCGTAACATACATAAAAAATACAGACGAATTGAGGACCTTCTCCTTTTTGGGAAGTCGGTCGAAAAAAGAAGAGTAACTGCGGTTTTGTCGTTTTCCTCCTTACACGAATACAGCCATTTAATGAACCCAACCCCTTTGAATTCACCGTCAATTAGAAGCTACTGAATGCTCAATTCAAAAGATCACTAAGATGTAGGCGCCTCGTGAACGTAATAGGAGAGCAATTAGTCTACGGAATTGCAAAGCAAGCGCATCTCCGCATGAGCTACAAAAGACAGATTATGTAGTCGAGCTAATTTGGGGCTGTTCACGGAATTATGCAGTTGAATTTTGGAATATTTGTGGACTACTTTCTTGTTGCTTTCTTCGGGTAAATTTTCAAGTAAAATAAACTTTGTATAACTGTACAAAGGGAGCTTTATTTATATTTTAAATACTGGAACAATAAATATTATAATAATAATAAATACACCCAACAATCACACACCTAGTCCTGACCCCACACTAGGTATAGCCTGTATTGTGGGTGTCAGAGACTATGAGAGACTTTCGGTCTCACAACACCCGGACTTGGAACAAATATCTGTGGGCCACACAAAGATTTATCTCAATGGAAATTGAACCCGCGACCTCTCGCTTCACAGACGACTACTCGCCCACTGCGGCAAGGAGGCTGTCATACCCATAGATATCCTTTATCCCCGAAGAGGTAGGCAGATGCTAGATACCCATTTTTCGCTTTATTTCGGATATGATGTAATAGATGCAAATTTCAGACTTTGGGCTGACGCTGAGCAAAAAATTCAATATCACCTTGCTCGACCCAAGCATCGAACCCAAGACCAAGCAGTAGTTGTACGACAATACAACTACACCACCGAGGCAGCAAATATCTCGAGCGTCTCCTTCAAACAAAATTCAACGTTCAAAAGTCTTTTAAACTCAAATAATTCTCTCGTGTAGGAATATTTACGGCAGAAATAGGTTTACCGTCGGTGCAAATGTAATAAGTGAATACTGAAAATGTCCTGAAAAGCCCCTGAAACGTACAAATGTATGCAAAAAACTTGAATGACACAGCACCGCAATAAAACGGACTGAACGCTTGCACCGCTGACGGGCTGTTGCTGGAAAATAAAAGGCGAATTTTTAGTTTCAAGTTGGGTTTTGGATATTATAAATGACTAGCTATTGATCGTGACTCCGCCCGAGTTAAAGAAGACCTCATCACTCTCCATGCATACTTTACATAACATAATATCAGCTCACGCCTGTATTCCCGAAGGGGTAGGCAGAGGCGCTCTATCGAACTAGAACACCCACATTTCGCTGAGCTTTGTTTCGTCCCAGATGTGATAAGGGGCGAACCTATCGCCATATTGGGCACAAATTCCAGACTTCGGGCTGATATTGAAAAATCTAAGAACACTTTGCCCGATCCGGGGATCGAGACCGAGTCCTTCAAAATTCTTATGATAAAATTCTCGGGTTTGTAGGTTTCCTCTCGATTTTTTCTCACCGTTATAGCAAGCGATAATTCACAATGAAAACACACATAACATAGAAAAGTCATCATAATATAAAATACAATTTATTGGTGCATTGACATTTATTTTAGAAACTTGTCAACTAATTATTATAACGGTTATACTTAAACCAAAAACAGGAAACATCAAATAAAACATGATAATTGGTAGAACAAAAATATTAAAAATCACACTTCTAATAAATTGCTTTAAAAATTGACTCAACTGCATTAAAGAATTGACTAAATTTTCAATTTATATTAGTATTGAATATTCCAACAGATCGATCTGGAAATCTTTGGGGGAGGCCTATGTTCAGCAGTGGACGTCCTATGGCTGATGATGATGATGATGATTCATAACGAATTAGTGTTCATCAAATTAGATAAAACAAATAATTTAATAGTAGTATGTATGTGATATTAATCATTTTTGGTATAAAAGAAGTGATGTTTTAACGGAGTTTTATTTTAAATTAACAATAATTACGTAAAAGTAAAAAATGTTGTAATAAGGTTCAATTGCACCACTATTATTAACCTAGAGTTAGTCCCAACCGCCAGCTAAATTGACAGAAAATGTATGAATGACATGTAACTTAACTTGCGGTTAGGACTAACTCTAGGTTAATAATAGTGGTGCAATTGAGCCTAAGTGGTTGAAGCACTTTATGTACATAATAACGCCTAAATATAAAATAGTAGGTTGCTCAATAAAAATATTATCTTTAGCATAAATTATATCACGTTTATATTCTATACAAATAACTGTAAATAATGGCTTTAAATATTGTACAAAATTAAGCACTGATTGACAAAATGTTGTTCTTAACGTATATTAAAAAATAACGATTACATTGAAATAAAACTATTCTTACGGATTCTATCACGATTAGGTTTTAATTATTATTCCCGACGTTTTAGTTTTATTTCAATGTACAATATTCGCGTAAACTTAAGAAATCAGTAAATAACGATTACGTTAACCGGCGGTTTACACACAGGTTGACGTTATTTCAATCACAAAAAGCTGTGTGAAATATTGACTTCTATTTTCTACATCCTCCGTGACGCAGCGGGCGCATAGCCGGCTGTGAAGCGAGGGGCCGCTGATTCGATTCCCGCATTGAGACAAATGTTTGTGTGGCCCATAGATATTTGTTCCAAGTCTGGGTGTTGTGAGACCGAAAGTCTCTCATAGTTTCTGACACCCATGATACAGGTTAAACATAGTGTGGGGTCAGGAATAGGTGTGTGACTGTTGGGTGTATTTATTTATTAATTTATTTGCACCTTACATTTGATTTAATCTATGGTAATTCATCTAATAATGATACTTCTAACATATAAGCTCACGCCTGTATCCCCGAGGGGGTAGGCAGAGGCGCACTATCGAACTAGAACACCCACATTTCGCCGAGCTTAGTTCCGTCCCAGATGTGATAGAGGGCGAGCCTATCGCCATATCGGGCACAAATTCCAGACTCCGGGCTGATATGGAAAAATCCAATATCACTTTGCCCGACCCGGGGATCGAACCCGAGACCTCAGAACCGTAGTCGTACCGAAATACCACCACGCCACCAAGGCAGTCGAATTAGATAGAATAGAATTACTCGTTAAAATGATAACGGCTTCCTATATTGATTTTCGCCATACAATTTTGACAGATAACGCGGCCTTAAACGACATAAGGCGACCTTAAGTAGCAGTCTATTTTTTTTTGCTATAAAACAACGCTTTGCTTTTAACGAATGTCAAACTTCTTAAGTATTTTTTAAATGACAATTGTTTGTAGGTTAACCGACCGTTTGGATTATTCCACTTTTAGTAACCTATACTTCTGACTTCGTTTCTTTAGTGCTTCATATTTCTACGTAGGCATTAAATACGCAAAAACTTCTAAAATTCATTCTTAAATTAAAGCCTACTCAAAAGCATACTTAAATATTGATGGCGATATAAATAATTAACTATCACAACATTGTATCTATGCGAACATTTTGTTTAGGAACTGCGCTATAGCTCCGAGGGAGTCTGCGTAGAAATCTGGTCTGATGGTTTCGTGTCCAAGCATTTCTTCTAGTGTAGTATTTGTAAGTACTAGACAAGTTTTGAATCCAACTGCTTTCCCCAAACCTATGTCTTGTTCGATCCTGAAAGGAAAAAATAAATATAAATGATTAGCCTTACCTAAACTTTCTATCTGCCCCAAAGACTTCTATGTATACTTCCAGACTGGCTGTTCGGTACATAGAATGTGCGCACTGAGTCTCTGTTAATCGACCTCAACTCACTATGGAAATCTGTTCTTTTCCTTAGCCGTGAAACTTCAAACATTTGTCGTCATGTGTCACAATTTTACTTCGAAACAGCTTGTCTAGTAAATACATAGAAGTCAATGATCTGCCCTTATCCCACCTTAATGTGGGGTCGGTGTAACAAACTTTTTTAAGCATGCGACAAAAAAGATTTGGTTTAGTTTTAACGACCGGCTGCCTGCCTGACGTCAACTCCGTTTGAGGGATCCAGTCTCGGGCAAATTAAATTAGAAAATTTGCTTTGCCCGACCTGGGAATCGAACCCAGGACCTCCCGACTCACATCCTATATATGCTGCCACTAGACCAAGGAGACGACAATAATATTTAATAACTAATTAATAGTAATAATATAGCCCTGCAATATTACTGTCCCACTGCTGGACACGGGCCTCCTCTAATAATGAGAGGGGTTGAACCTTAGTCTTTTACGCTGGCCTAATGCGGGTTGGTAGACTTCACATAGCTTCGAATTTCTTGTGGAGAGATTCTCGGGTATGCAGGTCTCCTCACGATGTTTTCTTTCATCGTTATAACGGGCGATAATTCTCAATGAAAATACATTTAACATATAAAAGTCAGAGGTGTATGCTCCATTTTCGGATTGGTTGGAACCTCCGACACTTGTCTCGGCAGTCCGTATCATTCCCAACTGAGTTATCGTTGCTTATCATGAATAATTATTTTTTAATTGCTTTAGTAGCTTATCATGAATAATTTTTATTTTGCTTATCATGAATAATTACCGCAAATGACCTCTTCCTCTCTCATAACTAATTCTATCTAATCCGTCGTTACGTCATGGAACACTGCGTGTGCATTCTGCAGCGTCAGCCAATTACGTCCCTAATGAACTGTGAAGTACCTGATAGGCTATGACTATTCAACCTAAGCGGCCAAATCTGAACTGTACTCTATTCACTGGGTCTTTAATGCCTTTAATAGTCACGGGCGGCTCGGCCTCCGGTGGCCCATACGCTTATGTAACATATTTATGTGACGCCTCCAACGGGTTAATAAACAACGGTAATGTGTAACATTATTATTCATTTCTTATTATATTAATTTCAACGAGCACTACAAAGGCTACATTTCTTGTTAATTGTCACGCCTACTGCATAATCACTGTTATAACGGTAATGCATCCTTTTCGTTTTATTACATAACATAAGCTCACACCTGTAGCCCCGAAGGGGTAGGCAGAGCCGCACTAGCGAACTAGAACACCCACATTTCGCCGAGCTTAGTTCCGTTTCAGATGTGATAGAGGGTGAGCCTATCGCCATATCGGGCACAAATTCCAGACTCCGGGCTGATATGATTCCTGATATAGCTGGCTGATATAGGCTCCGGGCTAAAAATCCAATATCACTTTGCCCGACCCGGTGATCGAACCCAAGACCTCAGGACGATAGTCGTACCAAAATACAACCACGCCACCGAGGCAGTCATTTTATTACAACTATAGAAAAGAGAAGCATTATAGTTTTAAGATGGAAATAAGAAAACTGTCATATTCGAGAACAGGCTTAGTAAATGAATTCTTATGACGTGGCCTTTACAGTTTTGTATAATATTATGGCTTGTACGAGAAATGGCTTATGGTAATTTTCCCAAATTAAACCAAAGTTGATACATTCAAAATTATATTGGTAATGCCTACATCGAGAAACATAAAAGGTACTGTAATATTCCATCGTTTTACAATATTGGATAGGAAAATCCCAATCAGTTTAATTGATTAATCCGCTTGAAAGGGTATGAAACATTAGACTTGTATTTAGTGGCACTAACTATACATAGTAACTTGGTGTTAAAGTTCAAAGCAGAACGTGGACGTGGACTTAAGAGAAGAAATGTTGGTGTGACAGGGAAGAGGCCTATGTCCAGCAGTGGATACTATAGGGCTGATGTGATGATGATGATAAGTATAACAACAAAATCTATGTAGGTACGTATGGTGTGAACTGTGAACCACAACACAGCATAATGCTGAGCTGACCACATTTGTCGTGATGAAGGCACGCAGCATTTTAGTATATATATATTTTTTTTTATAGCAGTGATTGGCAAACGAGCAGATGGGTCACCTAATGGTAAGTGATCTCCACCGCCCATAGACACCCAAGACACAAAAAGAATCATGGGTGCGTTACCAACCTAAAAGGAGGGAATGGAAGGGAAGGGAAGGGGATTGGGAAAGGGAGTGGAGAAATAGGCCACCGGAAATCTCACTCAGCGAACGAAACGCGACAGCAAGCTGCCACTTTACGTCGGTTTTCTGTGAGACAGTGGTATCTAACCGGTCGAGCCGGCCCATTCGTGCTATAGACGTTACTGTCTACAGCGTGGCTCTACCACTTGGAAAGTATATGTTTTTTTATTATGTTTTTTTGTAAGTAAGTTATTTCCTGTCCTTTTTATGGTTTGACAAATAAACTTTATTTCTTTCTTCTTTCTATATGTGTAAATAAATATTTCGAATTAATTTATAGTACATCATCAGCGGTTTAGTAACTTCGTAGTTCCAAACTAAAACAAACACTATTACTCACATGTCACCAATAAAGAGGACTCTGCTAGCATTCGTGATGCCAGCTCGCCTCATCGCAAACTCTCCGAAGGGTTTACCTGGCTTGCCCAACTGTACCGGAGTTCTGTTCACTTCATCAACAACTATGTCGGTGAATATTCCTGTGCCTGAAACAAAACACATAGGGCCTTACTCAAAGATAAGATAAGATAAGATAAGATATTTATTTTGCAAATATAGGTAATGTACATAATGCATATACATGATGGTAATGTGAATCACATCAAAATAATTAAAGTTTAACAAAAACTTAAAACAGGACACTTAAAAGTAATAAAAAAAACAATTCACCCTTTTTTCGAAGTTGGTTAAAAACAGTTTAGCTAGCAAATGGCTAAGAATAGTCTGTTACTTTTTTTACAGTATGAAAATAAAAGGGACAGACTATACTTTACCATTTGCTCAGTTAAACTGTTTTTATATGTAAGGCCCATAATTATGTTAAGGATTCATTGATCTAGTGATTGCATTTGTCGCCTCCTTGGTCTAGTGGGACATAACATGGCCTGCGGACCAGGAGGTCCTGGGTTCAATTCCCAGCTCGGGCAAAGCGATTTTTCTAACTTGATTTTCCCAGGACTAGATCCCCCAAAGGAAGGGTTGACGTCAGGCAGGCAGCCGGTCGTAAAAAGTTAAGCCAAATAATTTCTGCAACAAGCTTGGAAAAGTGTACAGCGCCGACCAGGCGACCCCACATTAAAGTGGCAAAAAGTATCAGGGTAAATATAAAGAAAAGGTTTGATGACTGCATAAATTTGGATTTTCTATGAAAAAACTTTCCGTCTCAGATATCAAAAGAGGCGAGTCTAGAACCACATCGAGCACAAACAGACTCCGAGCTGAAACTGAGTTGAATAACCCAACAACGCCTTACCAGATCCAGGGATCGAACCCGAGACCTCAAGGCGATAGCCATAACGCACACAACAACCGCGCCACCGAGGCAGTCATGTAAAATGATTCTAAATCACTCTGGATTTATTGCGACGCAAATAGAGGTATTTTACAACGGTTTTTATCTCTCATTCTACCTCGTTAGGTATTTGTTAAGCTGAATAGCCGAGCCGAGGTTTCGACGAAAAAATGTTTCAATCCGAAAATGAAATTCCGATGCAGATTTCGAACGGCGTTTAAATATTTAATTGTGCTGAATTTTTTATTAATATTCCAGCGGGGAATTTTATAGAATTTTGTCCAGCTTGCGTCATTTAATTTTCATTTTACTTACATTTAGCAGCTTAAAAAAGCTTGGTAATCAACCAGATGGCTGATAAAGTCGACGTTATATTTCTTTCTTTGAATAAAGGATTTTAATAGAAATATATAGAAATCTTATTGTAGAAATAAATAAAGCTACAAGATATTTGGTAAATGAACGTGACAATGTGAATTATTGAATTAAAGAAGACTTCGTCAGAAAAAATGGTTAACTAAGAATTTTCGATAAAGCTTTCGAATGCATATAAAGTCTTGTCCTAAGCCTCTAGATTAGCTTATCTCTTCAGAGTATGAAGAAGCACACCGACAACATTCAGACTGTACTGTTCATGTCCTGTTAACATGGTGGAACTTAGGCCTTCGTACACAAGGATACGCAAATCTTCGATACTAATGTTGGATACTTGCGTCGCGAATATCTTGTAGCGCACGGTCCATAATCACGACACTGAATCGTAGTCGCGAGTTGCCTATTCGGCCACTACAGGGTAACTACTACACGGCAAAATTCCGTACAAATCGGCTTTGCTGCTGCTTTCCATGCTTTTTCTGTAATATCCTTTTAAGAATATTCTTTTAGTTTATTATTATGTATACGATATTTATCGACCTCAGAAACAAATTTCAAATCAATAATTGCAACGCCATCTTCAAAATCGCGACTATTTTAGCAGCGCCGATCTCAGCCGGTAGGATGCGCATGACTTGCGTCGGCGACCTATTAACAAAATGTCGGTGACGCGTGCATGTATTCAAACCTCTATGAAATTGTATTGCTGTAGTCGCTTAGAGACTACAATTGTCGCGTATCGAAGATTTGCGTATCCTTGTGTACGAAGAGCCTAAGGCCTAAAGGTTCTCATACGAAGAGGAGGCAGGTGCCCAGCAAAAGGACAGATAATAAATCATAGATAATGTTATGTATTTATTGAATTCTTATATTTATAATAAAACCTTACCTAACGTCAAACATCCAGGCTTCATAGGGACGATTCTATCCGTAGCACCATTGATGAACAGCACCTCAGGTCGTTTCAGGTAAGTGATTGCTTTGTACAATTTGGGCAAATTTACCCTAAAGTCACTGTCGAACACCACTGCTCCAATCTCTTCATCATCTTCTAGGAATTTGATGTAGTCTGCGTAATAATCTGGACCTACATCTGGCTGTTAGAAGATTATGTAAATTAGTAAAATTTGGATGTAAAATATCTTAAATATTATAATAATATTAGCCCTGTAATATTACATCCCACTGCTGCGCATGGGCCTCCTTTACTAATGAGAGGGGTTGGGCCTTAGTCTACCACACTGCCTTAATGCGGGTTGGTAAAGTTCATATACCTTCGAAATTTTTGTGGAGAAATTCTCGGGTATGCAGGTTTCCTCAACATGTTTTCCTTCACCGTTATAACAAGCGATAATTCAGAAAGAAAATACACTGAATATCGGAGGTATATGCTCTATTTTTGAGTTGGTCTCGAACCTTCGACACTTGTCTCGGCAGTCGCCAGTCCGTACCATTCCCTACTGAGCTATCGCTGCTTCAATTATTTTAAATATTATAAAAATGATATAAAATCTTATAAAATTCTTTTTCCTAAGTATCAGTATGTTATTTAAAGCTTTGATTACAAAACAGAAAAGCTTTTACCACAAATATAATGCGAAGACTCAAGACTTATGCAAAATGCTGCCGCACTTGTGGTTGGCATAATTTAAATATTAATTAGATATCAAAGTTTGTCGTGGAAACTAGTTTTCTCTATTTTGAAATAAGTGTACATTTAAATTTACTTTGCAATTTTCTTTAAAACAATACTTCGTAGTAAATACTACTAAAGATAATTTTTGCATAGCCATAAATAATTAATATTATACTGGTCAGTGAGTGATATATGTAGATAGTAGTTTTAATCGCAGAAATATGACTATCTATGGTTACCTGGAAGAGATCTCTTATAGCGACAAGGGCGCCACTTATGGCACAGTTTTTTAAGTTATTTAATGTTACCTGTTTTCTTTGTGTGTCTACAATAAAGAATATATCTATCTATCTATATAAGAAGCAATTATTCAATATTGACTAAGCTACGATCGAAGCGAAATAACTATATTGTAACATTTGTTATTACTACAAATTGGATTAGTAGTGAAAAGAGATCGCTAGATGATAAGCAGGTCAATTGTACCATTTCAAAGGACATGGCCGGAATTTGTATGGAGCAATACCCTAAGTCATCGGACACTATACACGGACATATGTTACGTCAAATGAAAGCTTACAGGCCCGCGCTTATAATAGAATTAGATTTACTTTCCAAAAACCTGCGAGGAAAAATAAAACGAGAGTACAAAAAGCGCCTACACTTTTTGAATAGCAATTATTATTTTTAATAAAGGCAGAATTTCAGCACCATCTACCATCTAGTATTTATACGATGGGTACTATTGGTATCTGGATAATCTTGGGTCTTGGATGGCTCCCTGTCAAACAAAATATTATATACAAAATCTTGTTTTCGGTTTATGTTTCGTGCCCATGACTTTGTGAAGTCTAAATGGCGAGAATAGCAAATAATATTATAAGACCGCCCTTACACATAAGACTTTCCGATAAAAATTCAGATAGATACATAAATAAATAGTCACATACATAGTCCTAATACCACATTAAGATACTAATCTTGTGTCGTAGGAATCAGGAAGTACGAGAGACTTTCCGTCTCACAACACCTAGACCCGAAACAAATATGTATGGGCCACACAAACATCTGTGTCGGTGCGGGAATCGAACCCGCGGCTTGTTGCTTCTTAACCAGCCGCCTGTGAAGGCGAGTAGTCGCTCGCACACTGCGCCTCGGAGGCTGTCAAATAATTGAAACCAAACCAGCGAAAATGGCGGTTTTATTAAGTTCGTAAAACATGTTTACCCCGGCTATGACTTTTCAGTTTTTACATTGATTTGATAAAATATTATAAACGAACGAACAAACAATCCTTCGCTGTTATGTGAACGCAACAGCGAAGATTCGCGAATGATCGGGAACGTTCGGTCTCCATCGCCCATGGCCCTTCGCGAACGTTCTTTCGTCTTCGTTCGGATGGTGTGTACCCGGCATGACACAATTTACCCGGGGCTGGATTCCTCAGAGGAGATTGACGTCAGGCAGGCGGCCAAAAATTATCGATTTGTAGCTGTTACAAAGATATGATGCTTGAATACTTATTTAAGAATATAATTTCCATTTTTGAATTTCGTGGTGTATGAAGCCTGCCTTATGCAGAAACATAAAACGCAAAAACGTCAAAATAGGCGGCTCCAACGTCATTTAAAATAGCGAGAGCATTCGGATACATAATCTAAAATATTATTATCAATGCAGTTTTAACATCATCAACTTCTTCTACTTCCACACAAACAAACTTTCGCTATTGTGGGAATGAAACAGGCATGATTCGTTCACCTTCGATCGGTCCGTTGTGTACGCGCCATTATGCTTCATACAGTACTATTAGTAATTCTGTGGGTAGGTAAGTAAAGATCACGATCAAAGAGTATTACAGTCATAAACGATGATTTTCTTAGGCGTGTATCCGAAACAAATATGACAAACGAATAATAATCTTTGAAATCAAAGTTAACATAAAACAATTAGTAACCATATTTATTCGGCATATTTTTGTCGCAGGTTCTAGAGAATTATAATTGATGCCATAAATCTTATTTAATTTTCTAATTAATTTTAAGATATCACTATTGTCAGTATATTTAAGTTGATTTTTCTATATTTAGGGCAGGATTCGGCCATGTCCTTTGTGTTTCTTCCTAAAGCGGGGCAATCAACCTATCTGCACGTCTATCTAAATTGAATTTGACTCAATTGTTTCTTTTTTCAATCAATATCCTGAATTGATAAGGAAAGTGTCTTAATTCAGAATACTTTATTTTATTTTATATTAGAGTAGGGTTGCCAGACGTCCGGGAAATCCGGGATTGTCCCGTTTTTTTATTTACTGTATTAAGCCAGGATTTGGTAGCTAAATTACTATGTTAGACAAATCTGCTGTGTTGCCAGCACCAAACCAAAAATTAATCATTGCCTGTGCTAGAGGCAATGATTAATAAACATGTTATAATAAGAAGTTCGCTAGTGCGCCTCTGCCTACCCCTTTGGGGATACAGGCGTGAGCTTATGTTATGTTATGTTGTTATGTTATAATAAGAACTTCTTCCGGAATTTCCGATAAATTCCGATAAATTATCTATGGTCACTAGAATTATGGCGGTCTTGACAGATGAGATGCTCGGAAGACAGCAATAAAATAAAATAGAATTAAGTGATTTAGAAAATCCATCGGAATAACCGGATCCACATTGGCCGATCCTGGAACACGATCTACACAAGATATGTAAATCACTATGTTAGGTTTAACACCACGACATATACGTTGGTCATTTTGGCTTAGATGAAGTTAGTCATCTGATTACTTACACCATCTTTACACTTAAATCCGTGTGCTTCTAACACCCTGACCGTCTCCGAGCATGAAACACAATACACTGTCTTGTCAAATTGTACCGATTTTAAATATTCTGCTATTGCGAGCGATGGAATTGTGAGGTTTACCTGGAAATAAAGCAAACTATTAGGATCTTATGGTGCATATAGAGCGGGCTAGACTTTGGTAAAACAAATACTGAGATTATTTAATTTCACCCACAACTCTTTTAATTGAAAAAGTAGTAATTATACTGTATTATGACTGCTCGGTGGCGTTCTCGGGTTCGATCCCCAGGTCAGGCAAAGTGATATTGGATTTTCCCAGATCAGTCCGGAGTCTAGAATTTGTGCCCGATAGGCTCGTCCCCTATCACATTTGGGACTGAACTAAGCTCGGCGAAATGTGGGTATTCTAGTTCGATAGTGCGCCTCTGCTTACCCCTTCGGGGATACAGGCGTGAGCTTATGTTATGTAATTATAAACATTACTACAAATAAACATTTTTCAAAAGAATTAAAAAGTTATCATCATCATCATCAGCTACAGGAAATCTTTGGGAAGGCCTATGTCCAGCAGTGAACGTCCTGTGGCTGTAAAACTTATGCTTGACATTAAATATTTGTTTTCAGAACTAGTAGAACCTACCGAACTACTGACAGAAATAGAAGTTTATAATACCTAAAAATACTATGGTCTTCTTACGACCTTCGATAGTGAAGTGTGCGTCTTCCTTAGTTACTGGTAATGCATGGAGCTATGGAACGGCCTGGGCGAAGTCAGAAAAAGTGGTCATTTAACTCAATTTGCCCCGAACTGGATATTCCTGGGTTTGTATGAGGCGGACAGCCAATCACATTAAAATTAAGCCGAATGTTTTATGAAAAATGAAAAAAATGTGATGCGACGACCCAACATTGATCAGTAGGATCACGATGAGTCATTATAAATCACCTTACCACCATATTAAATCTAAGAGATTTTATCAACCACATAAAAAAGAATAGGTACTTACAAAACCATTATCAATTCCTGAAGCTTTGAACTGTGCTTCGTAGTTTGCTCTGGTTCTTAAACTATTGTTGGATACAAAATTCACAGTCTTTCCATGTTTCTTCATGAAATTGAAGAAGTCTGATGCTCCTGGTAAGGGACCTCTTGACCATATTACACCTATAAATAGTATTATAATCAAATTCTTTTATATTCATAATTCTGTCTTTATACTTAGTAGTTATATGAGGAGGAACATTGAAATAAAAAGGTCAGAAATTGGAAATTCAAAAATTTGCATTCCAGTATGTCTTGCATTTTAATACAACCAAAATGAAGGTTAATGTTTTTATTAATTTAATGTTATTTTCTTATTAAGTTACTTCTCTACGACCTTATATTTTATCCAAAATTTCTTCTTCTCTAGATATTTTATTGGCATCAAATTCATTTCTACATTTACAAAATTGTCAACATTTATTTTGTTCAACAATGATCCCAAATAACAGACTCAAACACTATTTTGTTATTCAATCTGCAAACTGATGTCTAACGCCACGATGCACTCGTGCTTTTTAAATTTGCATAGACTTTGAAGTCGACGTACAAAGCGGTAAAATTTGGGACCGCCGCTGAAGCGAATGTCGTCTAAAAGATGAATGACACACTTTTGTGGCTATTCAGAAAAACCTCAATATAGCGATATAGATAGGCCTTTAAGAAATATTCCTTACTAGCCCATACACTTTATACATAGGTACTATCTTAGCATAGTTAAGAGTAACGTAGATGAAAAGAGGCTTTTATGTGCCAAAATATATGTGAATGATGATGATAATTATCAGGCAACTGCCTTTCTAACATCAATATCTATCAATCAGGAAGTAATTTACCGAATTAATATAATTGCGTTGTCATTTCAACTCATTAATGTTCGGTAATGAACTTGTTCTTTCCCCGAACGCCTTGAACTGGCACCGTTCACTTGAACTCAGTTTGAAGGATTTTAAGCACTCACTTGACCCGTACCGCGATTAGGGTTCAAAGATCCCAAAAATCCTACAAAACCTTAAAGAGGTCACAAGGATTCTAGTACAATAAATCAAAAAGAAGGACAGTATAAGGCTGGATTCCTAATTTCGTGTGAATTAATTCTGTCTAATGTTAAAATTGTGATACATCATAATTAATTCCAGACAAAATATTATCTGTGGCTTCTATAAGAAACAATGAATTAAGCTGTGATTTGGACATAGTCTTGACTTAGTTTCTAACTAATGTGTGTTGGTGACAAAAACTCTGGTCTTGCAAACCTCAAATAAACCCACGCGCGAAACAATATTTTAGATCAGGCAAACATTGTCTTGTGGGCGGAAATTGAATCTGCGGTATCCCATTCATAATGTGCTGCTCGATTACTGAGCTATGAAATATGTTAATTGTTCTTATACAATGGTTTATACTTATTCATAGAATCTGAGAATTAATCACATCTTATGTCTCTTCAAAATATAAAAGTATATATGCTTCTGTTTGTATTCAGTTTTAGTTTAAATAAATGTATAATCTTATGTCAGTTAATGGTGCATGTTATACTAGTAGTAATAAACATTTCTTTCTTTCTTTGTTTCGAAATATTTATCATCTATAGTTAATACCGATTAGGAATTCCAAGGTTACAAATAATGACCAAAACCTCATTCCTGCATGGCGTCATAGATTGCTACAGAAATGGATGAGTAATATGGAATATTAGCCCAATTAGATCACAATTACCTCGAATTATTACAATTTATGATGGATAATAACGAAATTAATGACCCATTCACGCAGAAATATGAGTTACCTCTGTTGCTATTTCTTTTTATTCTCTTTTGTGTGTAGTGCGACGGGGGAATAATGGGTTCCATTATGGATTTACGATTATTGGAATGTTAATAATTGCTTGTTACGTAATCATAGTCGGCCAAACGCCTCGAGGAAGCAAAGCCAACACAACGCCAACACAAAGACAAGATTTACCGCGGAATGTTCATACACTTAAGGTCTTTTTTTTATATCTTTTTTTTTGGGTTTTTATCCATACGGATATGCCAACCCCATCGTACCTTTCGTACTTAAGGTCGCCTTATGTCGTTTAAGGCCGCATTATCTGTCAAAATTGTATGGCGAAAATCAATATAGGAAGCCGTTATCATTTTAACGAGTAATTCTATTCTATCTAATTCGACTGCCTTGGTGGCGTGGTTGTATGTCGGTACGACTACCGTCCTGAGGTCTCGGGTTCGATCCCGGGTCGGGCAAAGTGATATTGGATTTTTCCATATCAGCCCGGAGTCTGGAATTTGTGACCGATATGGCGATAGGCTCGTCCCCTATCACATCTGGGACGGAATTAAGCTAAGCGAAATGTGGATGTACTAGTTGGCTAGTGCGCCACTATCTACCCTTTTGGAGATACAAGCGTGAGCTTATGTTCTATCTCTATTAGAGTTGAATGCGCAAATATTTTGTTAGTTATGAAATTATTAGCCTTTACTGGATAAACTGTAGGGTCCAGGGTTCTTATTCCAGATTGAACTATCACAACGTTTTTTACTTTTTCAATTCATGAGTTTTGGTTTTATAATCGAGAGTGGCAATCTGGTAGGTGGGTCACCTGGTATTTAGTGATCTCATCGTGAAAGTACCTATACTGGTACGTTGCCAAACATCAACGAAGGGAATAGAGGTAAATCAAAAGAAGAGGAGGGGAGATTTGGGCTCTACCATACAAAACGTTTACTGAAATTGGAATTACCCATGCCCAATATGGTGATAGACAGGATCCTTTTAAATTACAAGATGAAATATACGTTGCATCTACCTACCTCTCTGATGATACAAAAGTTTTCATCAATTTTAACAACATAACATAACATAACATAACATAAGCTCACGCCTGTATCCCCGCAGGGGTAGGCAGAGGCGCACTAGCGAACTAGTACACCCACATTTTGCCGAGCTTAGTTCCGTCTCAGATGTGATAGGGGGCGAGCCTATCGCCAAATAACAACATAATATTGTAAATAATTATTATTTACATTTTCTGGTGGTTTCTGATACAGCAGGAAGTTTATATTTGAATTTGTATGCTATAAAAAAATTACATACCAATATACCTAGATCCGAAGTAACCAACCATAAAAATATATGCTTAGAATTCAAAATTAAATATTAAATCGGTGAACAGCACATAGTTAAGTAGCATTGACCTAAACCTCAGCTTGTTACACTGGAGATAGTGCGTTATCATAATCTGGCACTGGCCTACTGATAAAGCGATTTCGGTTTTGTACGTTAATGTTTGATGAACAAACGATTTTTAGTAATGGGTTATGATGACGTCATTTTAATATCGGTGGATGACAGAGCGTTTAATTGCATTTTCAATATATTATTAATTTAATTTTAATAATATCAGTACTGTAACAATGTCCCACTGCTGGGTACGGGCCTCCTTTATTAATAAAATACCACGCTGACTTAAAGAAGGTTTGTAGACTTCATTTACTTCATCTTGTTATTGTCTCTGAGTAATTCTCTGGTATGTACCGTTATATCAAGGTACTACATAATATAATAATTCTTAATGAAAAAACACTTCACATAGAAAAGTCGGAGTTGCATGTATGGCTTGGCCAGACTGCAACGTATTTTGATAACCATAAGGTTTCAAACTGCCTCGGTGGCGTGGTTGTATTTCGGCACGACTACCGTCCTGAGGTCTCGGGTTCGACCCCCGGGTGGGGCAAAGTGATATTGGATTTTTCCATATCAGCCCGTAGTCTCGAATTTGTGCCCGATACGGCGATAGGCTCCCTGTCACATCTGGGACGGAACTAAGCTCGGCGAAATGTGGGTGTTCTAGTTCGCTAATACGGGATACCTACCCCTTCGGGATACAGGCGTGAGCTTGTAATAATAATGATGATGAGCTTGTAATGTTAAGGTGTCAGACAGTAGTGGGCAATTTGAAGGCGTTTGTGCAAATATGTATACACTAATTTTTTATGACTATCGAGTCCAATAATAAATAGTATCTACAAATCATCTATTTGTAAGTTTAGAAGTAAAGGGCCTTGTGCTAAAAAATAATCACTAGCCATGTGTTACTTCCTTGTTATATTGAATGATAAGATCTTTTAGGAATGTCGAAATATTTGATCACAAATAACTGAGTGGTAGAGCCATGCTGTAGACAGTTACTTCTATAGCATGAATGAGCTCGACCTGTTTTATAACTCTTTTACAGATAACTAACGTGTGTTGAAGTAAAATTATTTTTACGGATTTTATCACGACTTGGTTTTAATTTTTATTCCCGACGTTTCGAAGGCTTTGCAGTCTTCGTGGTCACGGGTTGGACTGAGATGTCATTTGTCCAAGAATATTAGTATTACAAAATCTACCTTCATTTTAGAATTATACAGATTAAAAAAATTAAAATAAAATAATTAAAAAATAATTAAATAATAATTTTATTTAAATAATTTTATTTCAATGAATAGCATTCGCGTAAACTTAAGAAATCAGTATGTAAACTAACGTGTGTGTTTAGCGAGCTCCTGCTGTTGGTTTAATTCGGTAAATGAGATTTGCGGTGACCCAAAAACTCCTTGCCAATTCCTTTCTTTAAGGTTGGCAACGCACCTTTGTGTCTTTTGGTAGCATTCGTATGTCTAATGTGTTTATGGGCAGTGGAGATCATTTAACATCATAACATAACATAAGCTCACGCCTGTATCCCCGAAGGGGTAGGCAGAGGCGGACTAGCGAACTAGAACACCCACATTTCGCCGAGCTTAGTTCCGTCCCAGATGTGATAGGGGGCGAGCCTATCGCCATATCGGGCACAAATTCCAGACTCCGGGCTGATATGGAAAAATCCAATATCACTTTGCCCGACCCGGGGATTGAACCCGAGACCTCAGAACCGTAGTCGTACCGATATACCACCACGCCACCGAGGCAGTCATTTAATTATACCTATTAGTAAATGATCTATCTGACTTATCTACCGCGACCACCTCCTAAGTCACCTGAACTATAAGCTCATGTTCCATCCTCTGCTATAAAAAGATTTTCACCAGCTGAATCACACATTATTATGCTATGATAACTATAATATTACGTAATCATCGACGATTTATTACATAACGTCAATGTACGTAATATATATAATAATAATGTAAATAGAACCATTGCACCTGCCCCTGTCGTCTCCTAACCCAATCTGAACCCAACTGACAACCATTTGGCTTAGGCCCGTGGGCCCTGTTAGCATATACCGGTCTTTTAAGACCGAAATGCAAAAAGCTAATATAAATAATAAAATATCAAAATAAACAACATAAGTCATGGATGCGTTGCCGGCCTTTGAGGTAGATATAGGCTCTTTTCTTGAAGGTCCCTAACTCGTAACGGTCAGGAAACACAGCCGCCGAAAGCTGGTTCCACAAGCATGTTGCACGCGGAAGAAAGTTCCTTGTAAAACGCACTGAATAATTCTGTCATGGCTATCAGGAATTATGAAAGACTTTCGGTCTCACAAGACTCAGACCCGTCACAAATATTTGTGGATCACACAAACATTTGTCTCGGTGCGGGAATTGAACCCGCGGCCTTTGGTTTCACAGCCGGCAACTCGCCCGACGCGCCGCGGAGGCTGTGTAGAAACAGAGATAATGTTACATTAATATCTGAACTGTGCATATTTATTTTGTGATATTTTTTTCCACTGGCGAAATCATGTTTGTTTTTTCCATACTACACGGTATGTATAAGTACTCTTTTTATTTATAAGAACATCATCATCCAATGTTTCTATGGTAATACGGTCCAATAATAGAATTGTAGGCAAATCAAGTTTGTTAACCACATTAACATTCACAATACGCATTAAATGGCTGATAACAATAATATGCTTCTAAATTCAGTTAATATTTAGATCATAAAATTGTAGTGTAGTGGGTTTGCGTGCAACATCATGAATATAATTTAAATGTCAATATCAGATATTATCAAATTGGTACAAAGTATATTGCTAACGGCATTTTATGATTTTGGATTTTATGAATATTATAGAATTATTTTATTTAAATCCCCGACAAACTTATTAGGAATTATGTGCATTTTTCATATTCGATATAGTTGATATTAAAATTTTAGTACTGAATTATGTATCTTGCATTTCTATATAATGTTTTTACATACATAATGGTTTCTTGATTGGATTCCTTAAATCGTTATTCCAACATACGGATATTAACGAAATTATTTTAATCAGTTAAACAACACGAATATAAAAATATCACGGTCACCTCGCCTGTCTCAGTTGTAATTATTTTTGGCATCAATATTGTTCAATATGTTTGTCTCTAGCCAGCTGCTTCTAATTCTTCTTCAATTATTACAAGAAAGGCATGTCGAGGTTTCAGTACAATGAGAGAAAGGATACGAGACTTTATTTTATAGCAGAGACTGACCTCTGGTAAGATCTTGACCGCCCATTGACACCCAAGACACAAAAATAATTATGGGTGCATTGCCAACCTAAAAGGATGGGAAAAGAGATTGGGAAAGGCAGAGGGGGGGGGGGTCAATTCTCACTCACTAAACGAAACACGAATGCGAGCTGCACTTTACGACGGTTTTCTGTGAGACAGCGATATAACCGGTCGAGTCGGCCTATTCGTTCTGTAGACGTAACTGTCTACAGTGTGGCTCTACCAGAGTGGATGGAAGAAGAAGAAGGTGATAGCATCGAACCTACATAAGTTGGCCAAAATATTAACGTCCTAAATACAGGACAGGGCAAGCTATGCTAAGCTGAAAAGGACGCTTAATAAAAAAAGAAGGAAGTATTCTGTAAACAATAGAAAATAATCACAAGTTTATAAAACTTAACAGAACGACTTCAAATCCGATCGTGACCAAATTTATATGGGACCACCCTTGAAATAAGCTCTATGGAAAAAAAGAATTTTGCAAATCGGTCCACATTTGACGGAGATATCGCGTAACATACATAAAAAATACAGACGTATTGAGGAACTTCTTCTTTTTGGAATTCAGTCGATGAAGCGAAAGTGTAAAGTGGATATTCATTGTCTCACACAGGACAGGGCTAATCCGACGAGGATTGTTGAAAATATTGAAAAAAGAGAAGGGAGTATTTTGGAAAATATTGAAAATGAAGCGAAAGTAATCATAGCTTCTGTCGACTTTATGAGAAACAAAACAAAGATTTTGTACTAAATCCCAGCTCTTCACTAATCTGGGCCATATTTGGTACCACTGATTTTATATTGAGCAACAATCCTTTGGAAACTTCATAGTGCTCGTATCTTACTAATTATTTAGCAAGCAAATACTACACAAAATTCCCATCAGAAATACCTGACAGGAATTGTGTGTAAAGAGTCGGGATACGTGCAGGTAGAAGATTACGTAGAACTATCATATATTGTTAGTAAAGGACCTATCAATCCACACATGGTAGGTATTTGGCATAGAGAGACAGAGAGGAGAGAAAAAGAGATTGAGAGAAAGCTAGTTTGAAGGACTGAGCGTGATATAGACTAATTACTATGTCCGCAAAGTCAACAGAGCTATGAGCAAAAGCCAGTAATTACACAAATTTCATTTCAATAGGGAACTTGCGTGTAATTTTTTTATTGGTTCATTGCAAAGAACTACGTCTCAAATAAACACACCAGAAACAAAAACATAAAAATATGCACAAATCATTTAATTATCGCAAGTCTAAATATGACTTACAAAACCCCGCGCTAAAAAAGGACGTGACGTCACAGCTTAAAAATGCCTTTTTGTTGACATCTTAGTTGACACTGACGGCTAGTGACATTGTCTGGAATGACGTTTGAACCGCTATAATTGCCTATCGTTTAAAATTTCCCCATGCCGAACAAAAATTTCCCCAAAAATGTTGAAGCTATTTCATTAAATAACGAAGTAAAAATAAGTTGCACCCTTGAATCCTGAGCGGAGAGGTGGGAAAGTTACATGAAGAAAATAATTTGGAAAGAGGAGGACCTCCGAAATCTCATTTATCAAGTACCATACTAAACATAACAACAGTTTTCCGCAAAATTGGGAAAATTACCCCAACGTGGAAACACTGCCTAATGCAACGACGTCACTTGGGTTTTGTAATAACGTTCCATTACACATAATTTCTAATTAAGATATTTTGTAAAATATCAATTATTTTATACTACAAATTTCATCATAGCACATTTCAAGGTTTTGTTTATTGAATTATCAACACAATTTCTCGTTATAATTTTCGTGCAAGTTCCCCATTACATTTCGTACTCAGTGAATATGATTGATGATTATGATGATAAATACAATTTAAAGACTAAAACTTGGTTGGCCACCTCAGGCTCAAATTGTAGAAAACAATATTCACGAAATACTATGTAGATCATTATTATGCGTACGAGTATTTATGAGTATTCACAGCTGTTTGTGACGTCAAGAGACTATCCAGAGAATTACAATTTTGAATGAACTAAAAAAAACTCAAGACTTTTTGTATAAAGGAATAGATTTTTTAATAAGTAATAAATTATACATCGATTGTACAACGATAATCTACTATTTTTATCTAAACTTTGGCATTAAACAAGGATATATATCTACTTTTATCAATATCAGTCACCGGCAAATGAACATGTATTAAATAACAATAATTAAAAAAGTAAATATTAAATTGTATCTAGACTTAAACTACATTGCGATTCAAAAATAAGAAATTGCTTACGAAACATTATTAGAATTGCATCATAAATTAAACACATTACCGTCACAATCCGAGAACACATGATCGAAAGAATCAAGGAATTTTTGCACATCGTCCTTCCCAAGCTCCAAAATATTCACAGGTGTAGATTCCATATCGTTTTAACACAAAACACCACAGTAATGTATCAGACACGTGTATTCCTAACCTATTTGCGAGGGCCACTGCGCCCGCGTCACACAAACGCAAAATATAAACGTAGTATAGTTATAATTGTTTCCATTGACCCGCGGTGAGGTGACGTCATGCGTTCCAATGATGATCCGTGTGTATGTGATATATGAGTAGTTCGCTCGCAATCCGTTCGAGGCGCTGTATATCTTGTCTTCTTGTACATAATTTTAATGAACTTCAGTATAATTCGAACAGAGGTCTCAGTTGAATACAACGTATTTTAATATTCTGTTTTATGTCTGAATAAATTACAGAGCAACATTAATATGCATTTAGTATTTACATAGACTTAATTAGCACAACATTCTAATTAATTGCAGCGAAAATTTCATTAAAATAAGGGACGGAATCTGGCTATAGCTGAATGCATATTAATATAAAAAAAGGCGTACCTAGTCTTAATTAAACTCGTAAATTAACATAAATACATACAGCGACAAACTAAGCTGGACGCCTTTGTCACAGTATACGGGTTTATAATTATAAATTAAGACTACGCCTTTTTATATCTTAATAAAAAATAAATCATATTATAATTTGTTGGTTTTATGCAATGTGTGTAATAAATTAAAGATTGCAAAAATTTTGTTAATAAGTTGTTTTATCGAAAATCATCAAATGTATCGAAAATTCGAAACTAGTAACTAAGTTTAAATTAAACAACAAAACGTAACGTATCGACTATTTTCATAAATGTATTGTTACTCAGTTTGTATTTACATTTCAAAACGTTTTAGCAACCCAATAACATTTCCATTAAAAACATTTCAATTCCAGGAAATTTTTGCGGTAATCTGCGAACGTTGTTCCAGTTTGTTTGCAACAATACATTGAATATTTAATAACTGAATGCGAATTGAACTAATAAATTGGCTTTTACTAACAGAGTCTATACCTACCCATTTAGGTTTGAATTCTGCGTAAATAAAAAAATCACGAAAACATATTTTGTTGCTACTATGTAGAATAAACTTATTACTGATGATATTGGGTATTAAAATAGGCTTGAAACATCACACTTAGATTCTCAGTATTCAATCTTTGGAAAATAAGAGCAATAGCACTTCTTCAGTCGATACTTATAATTTGAGCTATTATTACAATACCGTATTAAACGTACCAATATTTGAAATCATCGATGTTAGAATTATCATTCAAACCATTACGCTTGACAAACAGCCAGTTCTAGATTCAATGATCAACTAATTTATGAACAATTCAACCATTCTTTAAAGCGGTGAATTTCCATCGTAGTACTCCGCCTAATAAAAGCTCTTTTGGGACCGAATGAACTTTCTCAGATAATAAATCGTAAGTGAACTCCTCTTAAAGGGGTTATCGAACTCGTGATAACTGTGGATTGTCTTCGCAAATATATGAAATGGACTGAATTTAACTTGTTTTTGGTATCATACAAAAATAGAGAAGTATTGTATGAAATTCGATTTATGGTTTTGTTCGTACATGGATATTTAAAGATCCTGGAGTAATCTACCCTAGCCTAACCCCACTATCTACCCTCTGAGGATCTAATCTTATTGGAATTAATGTTTTATCCCTGGGATCAGAACCCAAGACAAAAATATAAAAAAAAAAATGTTAATTGAAATTCAAAATAAGTCGCCTTGGTGTAGTAGCAGCATATGTATATCAACTGTGGACCGGAAGGTCATGGGTACGGTTCCCAGGTCGCGCAAAGGGAATTTGATAATTAAATTTGCCCGAGACTGGATCTGCCAGATGGGGTTGAGGTCAGGCAGGCAGCCGGTTGTAAAATCCAAATCCAACAACATGCATGAAACAGAGCGTTGCGCCGACACTACATTAAGGCAGGTACAAAGAAAGATATATAATTAAAAATAGGATTTTATATCGAAAGCATACTGTCTTTATCTTATCGTCAATCCAAAATCCCAGACGCACGGCAATGGGAACGCGCGCTACGCGTTATCGATTTGACGTCTGGTCGCCGTGGTGACGGCCTTGTTTTTAATTTCAACCACGATTAGTTCCAACATTGACACCAGAGGAAAGGAAGTTCGTACCACCGTGAAATACAACTCGTTCATTAAATTGGAATGCTGGTTAATTGGTAATTAAATAATGAAGTATAAAAGTATAAAAACTTAACGGACCGACTACGAAATTTATCCGATCGTGACCAAATTTATATGGGACCACCCTTGAAAGAAGCTCTATCGAACACAAAAAGAATTTTGAAGATCGGTCCACATTCGGCAGAGATACCGTAACATACATTAAAAAAACAGACGAATTGAGGACCTCTTTTTGGACGAAAATACACGACGAACTGAGGACCTTCTCCTTTTTTGAAGTCGGTTAAAACCGGTTCCTAGAGGTAATGTTACGAGATATCAATATCTCATTAATATTTTATCTATATTGGACATGATAAATAAAGGAACGTTAATATTATACTAATAATTTTACTCCGTAGCCATAAATACATACAATATTGAAGTCAATTTAAAACGATACAGTTTTAGTATTGTAAAGTACTGATTTTAATTATAGTAGTAAAGAAAAGTCATACTTGTGCATGTCGTCTTCTTGGTCTAGTGGCAGCATAAATGGTATGTGCACCAGGAGGTCGTGGGTTCAATTCCCAAGTCGGGCAAAGAAATTTTTCTAATTTAATTTGCCCGGGACTGAATCTCTCAAAGGGGGTTGACGTCAGGCGTTTAGCTTTTTGTATTTGTTGTCCCAACAAGCTAATAAATGGGCAGCCGGTTATTGGTTGGAAGGGCGGACAATGACGACACAATTGTACACTGTAAATGTTTAATCACGACTATCTATTTGCGACTGCTTAATTATTGTGGGCGCAGCCACTTTAAATTATTGCACACGCGTAAAAACAGATTCATGCACCTCGCACACATGCATCGCGCTAATATGACCTACATACAATAATAATGATGTGTCCCTACACTATTCCCCCCCTTTTACAAAAATAATCCCATATCGAAAGAGGAAAGGAATAAAATTTTATAACAATTATGTAAACACAAAACAAAATAAAAAAAAGAACAATAACTTATGACACATGTAACCTACATAATCATATTGCTTATAGTGCAAAACGTAAAGGTATTTTGATGACGCGGCCACTTCGTGTTGTTTTCGGATGTACGATTTTTCTGGAAGTGTCCGCGTTATCAGAACAAAATTGTTTATTATCATTATTACAATTATCATTAAAATTATTAGTAGTCTGTGAGTCGTTGATTACATAAGCTGGCTTAAGTCTATCTATTGAAATACTTGTTTCTCTATCACCTATTTTAATGACGTAAGTTTTTCCATGCCTTCTTAAGACGCTGTATGGGCCTTCATAAGGAGGTTGCAAGGACTTACGCATTACGTCATTTCTCACGAAAACACTTTTGCAAGTCGCAAGATTACTGGGAAGAAACAAAGAACGTGTATTTTTATGACTAGGTGGCCTAGGTTTCAAATTGTTGATAGTGTCTCTAAGTTTTTGTAAATACTCAGAATCTGTACCACAAAATTTAACATTATCATAAAAATCACCTGGTAACCTAAGTGTTTTTCCATAGGTCAACTCAGCTGCGCTCACGCCACTGTCACTTCTAGTCGCGGCTCGCAAACCTAGTAGTGCGGCCGGCAGTTCGTCGACCCATGAAGTGTTGCATTTCAAACGTGCCATAAGAGCCACTTTTAGTGATCTATGCCAACGTTCAATCATGCCGTTACTCTGTGGGTGATAAGGCGTTGTGCGCAGTTTATGAATACCTAAATACTTCATCAGATGATGAAAAAGATCGCTCTCAAATTGCCTACCCTGGTCGCTCGTTAGCTTCTCAGGGCAACCATAACGAGAAATCCAACCTTCGAATACTACCTTTGCTACCGTTTCCGCCGTAATATTACGTACGGGAAAAGCTTCAGGCCATCCCGTAAAACGGTCTATCATTGTTATGCAGTATCGATAACCATCAACTGATGTACTAAGTGGGCCTACGATGTCAATATGCACATGTGAAAATTTGTCAGATCTGTCAAATTCTCCTAAACCCGATACCGTGTGTCTAGTGGTCTTGACTTTCTGACATTGAATACACGATCTTGCCCAATGTGTAATATCCCTGTCCATGTCTGGCCAAAAAAACTTTTGTTTAATTAATTGTTTGCTCGTTTTAATGCCTGGATGGCTGAGATCATGAACAGAATCGAAGGCTAATTTTCTAAATGGTTCCGGTAAATATGGTCTAATATATTTTGTGGATGTTTCACAATAAATATTTACATTACAGTCCGACAAGCATATTTGCTTAAACTGCAAATTAAAGTTGGTTTTGTCATTGCCTGAGCGTAATGCTTGTTGCAAATATTTATCGTGTGTTTGCAATTTAGCTACCTCAGCAAAATCAATTAAAGTAGGACAACTGATGGTATTGACCCGTGAAAGTGTATCGGCCACAACGTTATGGTTGCCACTAACGTATTTTATATCTGTGGTAAATTCACTGATGTATGCGAGTTGTCTTATTCTTCTAGGACTTTCCTTGTCACTGTTCAGTTTTGAAAAAGCGTAAACAAGGGGTTTATGGTCAGTAAATATTGTCAAAGATCGGCCTTCCACTAAATTTTTAAAATGTTTGATGGCCATAAATACTGCTAATAATTCCCTATCGTACGTGGAATACTTAATTTCCGTCTCAGTTAACTTTTTCGAGAAATACCCGAGTGGTTGCCAAGCATTATCAACATATTGCTGTAAGACGGCTCCAATACAAGTGTTTGATGCGTCTGTCATCAGCGCTAAGTTAGTGTCAGGCCTTGGATAAGATAATGTAGCGGCGCTTTTTAAGCTCTCCTTACATTTCTTAAATGCCTCGTTTGATGTATCGGTCCACTCTATAACAGTTTTATCATTCTTCCTAGTGTTATGCAAGTATTTATTTAACTCTAATTGGTATTCGACAGCCCTAGGAATATGCGATCGATAAAAATTAACCATACCTAAAAATCGTCGCAGTTGCGCTACAGTCTCAGGTTTCGGAAAATTTATGATTGCTTGCACTTTGTCGTCAAGCGGTCGAACTCCGGTCGTTGACACTTCGAAACCTAAAAACTCAAGATTAGATTGACCAAACGCACATTTAGACACATTTATTGTTATTCCGTGCTCATTAAATCTTTTGAAAACTGCATTCAAATGCTCTTTGTGTTGTTCGACATTTTCACTGGCAATGATGACGTCATCGATGTAATTAAATAAAAAATCTAATCCTCGCAATACCACGTTGTCCATAAATCTTTGAAATGACTGCGCGGCGTTGCGTAACCCGAAAGTCATTCGTGGAAACTCGAACAACCCAAATGGCGTTATGATTGCAGTTTTCTCAACATCCTCCGGGGCAACTGGAATAAAATGATATGCACGGTTTAAGTCTAATCTAGTGAAAATAGTTTTTTTACCCGCTAATAAATACTTAAAATCATGCAACCGGGGAATCGGATAACGATCAGGCTTAGTTATCGCGTTCAACCGTCTATAGTCACCGCATGGTCGTAGTTCGCCGTTTTTCTTCGGTACTACGTGCAAAGGGCTTGCCCATGCGCTCTTAGATGGTCGACAGATACCCAACTCGGTCATTATCCGAAATTCCTCCTTAACTTTTGCATACCTATCCGGTGGTAGAGGTCTCGCTTTTGCATAAACCGGCGGTCCCGATGTTTCAATAACGTGACAAACCGAATGCTTAGGTGTATCTTTGTATGATACTGGTTTAGTCAAATCCGGATAGTTAGACAAAAGTTCGTGCCATGGATTCTTACAATCTACAGTCTTAATTAATGACTCACAGCTACTATTACTAACTATAGAAGCGAGCACATTTAGATGGGTAATTTGATCTCTTAGTTTCCGCGCGCCTAAATCAACCAACAACTTATAATGGCCTAAAAAGTCGGCACCAATTATAGGTTGTTTGACAGCTGCTACGATAAACGTCCATCTAAATGCTCTCCTTAAATTAAGATCTAAAACTAATGTACGCACACCATAAGTCTTAATCTCCGTACCGTTTGCCGCGTATACTTTATATGTATCACTCGCGATATCTTTCGATACGCACTCTTTAGACACTGGAAGCACAGAAACGTCAGCACCCGTATCAATTAAAAATCTAAGTCCAGTTCTTTTGTCGGTCACACACAGGCGGTAATTACAGGTATCGACACAAGCCCCCGCCCCTGGTTGTATCGTGGCTAGTTTTCCGATGAATGCGGTGTTGCCTTGGTCCTTTTCCAATTACACGGTTCTATGCACCTTTGAGCTTTGACGTCGTACCGATAATGGTAGAAACATAACCAGTCTGGATGTCTACGACTTCTGCTCCCGTCCCTAGTCCTCGACCTTGAACGATTAAATCGTCTCGGCCTTCCGCGGTCTCTAAATTGCTGTCGTGATTGGCGTAATTCAGCAACTTCGAGACTCAATTTCTCAAAAGCTGCTATGAGATCGTTACTGGTTATGGGGGTCGGTGATGTCGTGTGACTCGCGAGCTCTACTACATCAGCTGGTCTTGACGCCTCCATCACTTTATCCGCCACTATGGCCAGGTTCTCCAGGTCCTTAACCTCAGTCACTGCTAGCACAGCTTGCACTGCAGGTGGAAGATGTCTGTTCCACATAATCTGGAGAGTAGGATCAGGAATTTTTCCTCGCGCCAAATCTCTCATACGTCGGAGCAAATGGGAGGGTTTTTGAGTACCCAATTCCATTTCGCCCAACAGTTTTTGAAACTGCCTAGTTTCCGACTCTTCAAAAACCTGTAGTAAGCGATCCTTGAGAGTGTTGTATTTCCTCGATTCGGGTGGTGATAAAATTATGTCACTTACTTGTTGTATAGCAGTCTTGTCCAACTTTGTGACCACGAGGTTATGTTTCGATGCATCGCTGAGTTTTTGGTTTTCCACGGCTGCCTCAAATTGGACAAACCAGAGTCGCGGTTGGTCTGTCCAAAAGTCTGGAACTCTAGAGGTGACGGTGATGCTTGCCAGAGCTGCGTTGTCCCGCTCGCGCATCTCGTCCTGAGAGTTCGATGGCAGATACGCAGCGTGCGTCGGCATGTGTACGTTTTGTGGGTTCATTTTCCGCAAAATGTTCTACGATTGTCCGTTACAAATTTTTATTATGTCCAAAATGGGGGTCACCAGTTTAGCTTTTGTATTTGTTGTCCCAACAAGCTAATAAATGGGCAGCCGGTTATTGGTTGGAAGGGCGGACAATGAGGACACAATTGTACACTGTAAATGTTTAATCACGACTATCTATTTGCGACTGCTTAATTATTGTGGGCGCAGCCACTTTAAATTATTGCACACGCGTAAAAACAGATTCATGCACCTCGCACACATGCATCGCGCTAATATGACCTACATACAATAATAATGATGTGTCCCTACAGGCACATATCCAGTCGTAAAAACTAAGCCAAATCCTTTCTGCGACATGCTTCAAAAAGTGTGTTGCGCCGACTCCTCCCCCCCTTAATGTGGAATAAGGGCAGGTAGAAAGAAAGATACTTGTGCTTTTAAAGCGATTTAGATCATAAACTAGTGACCATGTTACAATTCAATATAATAAGTTTAAGCATTTAAATTGATTTGAAGATTGTGAAAGAGCGAAGAATCTTGATTTTTCCATTGTGGGAAAATTTTCCAGACAGACAGGTGTCTCGTCGCATTGGGACCAGCTTCCAATTATACTATAAGATTTCATTCCAATCCGACATAAATCATATAAGAACACCAGAGTTCTGTTTTCTTTCACATGATTTTCGAATCTAAAATGATATCGCTATCCACTTTCGAATTTTTATTTTATTTTTCTGATAGTGTAGGTGCTTCCTTATTTTGTTAACTAAATAAGGAAACATTTTGATTACGTTATTTGTCTTTGATAGTTTTATATCAAAATGATCCCAAATAAATATATGAATACCCCAACAGTCACACAGACAGTCCTGCCCCCACACTAGGGACACATTCGGTCTCACAACACCCAGAGTTGAAACAAATATCTGTGGGCCACACAAACATTTGTCTCGGTGTGAGAATCAAACACGCAACCTCTGGCTTCACAGCCGACTACTTGTCAATTGCGCTACAGACGCTGTCAAGCTGTCACGAAATGGTCAATCCATTTGGTTAGGAACACATGATTTCTGACCATCAGCCAGATCAGATGATGGGGGGATGCTATAGGGAACGAAATATGGTAAAAAAATCAAAACAACACCTAAGGTCAGGTTTTCAGGTGGTTATTTTAATTTTGCGCAGCGTAGGACGTCCACAAGGTGGAACGACGACCTGATAAAGGTCGCAGGAAATCGCTGGATGCAGGCCGCTTCCAACAGGTCGATCTGGAAATCTTTTAGGAGGCCTATGTTCAGCAGTGGACGTCCTATGGCTGATGATGATGATGACGATGATGATTTTAATTTCGAAGTGTGGGTGTTCTAGTTTGCTACTGCGCCTCTGCCTATATCTTCGAGGATACAGGCGTGAGTTTAGTGTTATTATTTTTTGTTAAACTAGGTTACTGTTTACAAAGCTTAGTTAATTATGTATCATGGACTGGACTTACCACTTTTAAAACGCAATTACCAGCGACTGCTGTATAGAGGTACAATTTATTCGTTTCCTGCAGGGTAACCACGACCTCTTATAGCAGTATTATTATAATTGTTCTTCGTTTGGTTTTGTGTGGGAATCGGTACAAGTAACATTATAATAATACTGCTATAAGAGGCGGTGGTAACCCCCCTGACCTATGTAAAAATAGCAGTGAAGTCCACCAATTAGAGTAGCAGTACAGTTTCCTTTGAAACTCGGCGGGATAATAGTCTGCAGTTAGGGTCGCCGACCACTTGCAGTTGTTAGTAATTTAATGTTTTATAAATATGAGGTTATAATAGGATTTCTAATTAAATAAATGAAGATAAGATGTAAATCTAGATTAGTAAAAGCCAGTGGCGTAACTACAGGGTGGCATGTCGGTAAAATGCCACGGGCCCCGACCATAGGGGGCCCCAGTGGTTATCGGAAGGAGGCCGTGGACCGAAAAAGTCGTGAAATATAGGGGATCGCGAGCTGAAAAGACCTCCATCGAATGAATTTGCCACGGGCCTCCAACACTGTAGTTACGCCACTGGTGCGCTGCAAGTCGCCCTAAGGATCGATTCTTCAATACCCAGTTATCTTTAATCAGAGGGGTCATTTTATAGCTTTCTGGTGTTTGTCAATTTGTTTTTGTTTTCTGGTGTTTCTAAATAATAGTTACTGCCTCCTAAAAAATCGACCCTAAAACAATACTAGTGCTGTTGGATTTCTCATAATATTTTTTTATAGCAGAGACTGGCAAACGAACAGATGGGTCACCTGATGGTAAGTGATCTCCACCGCCCATAGACACCCAAGACACAAAAATAATCATGGGTGCGTTGCCAACCTAACGGGAGGGAATGGAAGCGGAGAGAGAAGGGATTGGGAAAGGGAGGGGGGGGGGAAATGGGCCACCTGAAATCTCACTCACCGAACGAGACGCGACAGCAAGCTGCCACTTTGCATCGGTTTTCTGTGAGACAGTGGTTTCAAACCGGTCGAGCTGGCCCATTCGGGCTGTAGACGTAACTGTTTACAGCGTGGCTCTACCACTCAAAGTTATATAAATTAAAATAAGAAGTACATTGTACAACCACACAGTGATGTTATTTATCGATTTTACTGAAGCTGAATCTAATGTTTGTATTATTGATCAAATATTTCCGCACCGAATATAGAGGTATCTAAAAGTTTGCATTGTAAAAGATTCTAAGTTTTTTGCTTACAACAACTCGACATCGTGCATTTTTAAATCCATTAACACGTAACTTGCAACAGCCTCCGTGTCGCAGCGGGCGAATAGCCGGCTGTGAAGCGAGAGGCCGCGGGTTCGATTCCCGCATTGAGACAAATGTTTGTGTGGCCCACAGATATTTGTTACAAGTCTGGGTGTTGTGAGACCGAAAGTTTCTCACAGTCTCTGACGCTCACGATACAGGTTATACCTAGTGTGGGGTCAGGACTAGATGTGTGACTGTTGGGTGTATTTATTATTATTAACTACAAAGTAAGGATAAATTAGCATCTTCCGGTAAGTGGGCGATCATCCTTACCCCACCGCGCCGTATTTGTTAAGGGGCGACTCGATAAGAATTCCTCCTAAAAGTTTCCTTTTAAAAAATATTTTATACAAAGTTCACGGACTTTTAATTGGTCTCAGCGGGCAACATTGTGAGCTGTTTCTGCCTTTTATTGTTGCGAAACATTTTAGTTTTATTAAAATATGGCTTACTGATCCTTGTATTTTTATTTTGTTTTAAAAACTAGGAAACTCAGAATCCTCGTAATGAAATTTGTATTGAAAATGTTACAAAGAATAAGATAATCTTTAATTTTATATTATGCGTCACATACATATTTAGGGTATGGAAATTGGGGAGGTATCAACAATAAGTTTTTGTGACATATCTCGCATGCACGAACAATAATTATACTCGTGTTTTGTACTCTTAGATTAGCAAAAGTAATTTATATGAAAACACTTGTAGTACACACATCGGTGTCGCCATCTGCACTTATTTGAGAGATTTATTTTTTTTTTTTTTTTTTTGCCTACCGGCTCCTGTCGGCTGTCACAAGTCACAACGGTCCGATGTCATTTCACATTTCAGTGCTCCGCCATTTCGCACGTGTTTTCCTGTCTTCATTTAACTTTCAAAGTTAGTATTGTTAAAATAAAAATGGGAAAACGAAGACATCCTAATATAGACAACTATTACGAATGTATAGAAAAGAAAGTGAGGAAATTAAATGAAATGCTTGTACACGCTTTCGGACAACCTCCACCTTCGGATTCGACATCGACAGATTCCGATAGCTCAGACTCGGATTCGTCTCAACCAAGGTCACGCGCACACGGACACTCATCACCTGTGCAGTTATACATTCAAGGTTAGAAGTTTCCACATATTTGTAAAAATAATATTACAGATACCCATATGAGGGTTATCACTTTATTATTGTGCAAATAGTATAATTGTGCTGCGGGCAATCGCTGGGATTGTCACTTCACAAAACGTGGAGATTATTGAGCTATTATGTAGGTACTTACTATGTAAACGAACATCGTATTTTGCTTATAGTGTTGCGGGCAATCGTTGGGATTGTCACTACACAAAATAAGGCATTTTATCAAATGGTATAGCATTGCGGATATCTTCTGGGGATATCACGTTGCCTTACCATGATAATGCCTTTAGCAATAAATACAATGACCAACGCGATGGCAGTATGGCTATGAGATATAATGTACCTACTGATGTAGGCATATATAGTCTCACATTCTTAAACGATGGAATTATGCAATTCCAGACGTGCCAATTCATGCAAATGAGTCCGCTGTGCCCATGCCGATCGAGTACCTACCGTCGACCAGCGCAATCATCGAGCCCCAGCCATCCAAGAATACCACCACAGATCTGCAGCCATCGACCAGTGCAACCATCGATCCCCAGCCGTCCACGAGTAAAACCGCAGATCCGCAGCCGTCGACCAGCGCCGTCATCACTCCACTACAACAGTCCCAGTCCCAGGAGTTGAATGAAGACCTCCTAAAAATCTTAGGAGCTGATCCTTCTGAAACGAAAGCTTACGGCAAAGAAATACAGTCAGATCTTGCTATTCGTCTTAACCACTTAGCTACCTCTGGGCTGACTAAGGAAGCTCGTAAAGAGCTAATGGACAGGTACCTACCTCCATCTAATTGTCATCTGATCGATGCACCCACGCTTAATCCAGAGGTAAAAGCGGCCATATCCGAGGTCATCTATAAACGAGATAAAGGCATAGAACAAAAACAAAAGCAACTATCTGCGGCTACGTCATGTATTGCGGAAGTTCTGACCCTATTGTTGGTAGAAGCAACGAAAAATACAACAATTATACAAAAGCTGATGGACGCCAGTAAATTGCTCTGTGATACGCAATATTCAGATTCCCTAACACGCAGAAATTTTGTTCTTTTTAACCTTAAGAAAGAGCTGAAAGATCAACTTCAAGCTACCAAAATTGATAAGATGCTCTTTAGCGAAGGCTTGTCTGACGCATTAAAAGCTGCAAAGGCTATATCAAAATCTGGGGCTGATATGAAGATAACAGCGCCAAAGAAAAATACGAAAAAGCATCCAAAAAACACCCCAAGAAATTTAAACTGGCGTGCGCCTCCCCCAACTCAACCCAGGCAGAAGGGGAATCAGAGGACGAAAGAGCCTGCTTATCGGAGTCGTCCCGAGAACTCCTCGAAACAGTCGTCGCATCGAGTGCCGTCAACGCACCACCGTCGCTAGATACGGTAAGATACGCTGGCAGGCTATCTTGCTTTAGTAAACAATGGTCTCTTGTAACACATGATAAAAATATATTATCTTGGATTAAGGGTTACAAGATTCCGTTTTCACGACATGTTACACAATTAATTAGACCAAGAGAAAGGATTTATTCCCCTTATGAAAGAACTCAATTTGAAAAATCTATTGAAGACCTTCTAACAATAGGAGCCATATCAAAATGTTCACCTTGTGATGATCAATTTGTTTCTCCTATTTTTTTGGTGCCCAAGCCTAATGGCAAATCCAGATTTATATTAAATTTAAAAACATTAAATAAATACATAGATACCAATCATTTTAAACTAGAAGATTTGCGTACAGCTTTGAAACTTATTGAAAAGGATTATTTTATGAGTACTATTGATCTGAAGGATGCGTATTTTTTAATACGCGTACATGATGATTCTAAAAAGTTTCTTCGATTTCAATTTTGCAAAAGATTATATGAATTTAATGTTTTGCCATTCGGCTTGAACACAGCACCTTCGGTTTTCACAAAAATAATGAAGCCGGTCTTCGGTTTGTTGAGGTCTTGTGGATACCTATCAACAGTATACCTTGATGATGCTTTACTGATTGCCAATTCGTACGAATCATGCTTAAAAAATATATCTGATACAACTCGACTCTTGGAATCCTTGGGATTCATTATAAACGCCGAAAAGAGTAATCTAACTCCATGTACCAGTTGTAAATTCTTGGGTTTTATTATCAATTCAAAGAGTTTTCATGTTACTTTACCTGAAGAAAAGATTGATAAAATTAAATTAGAAATTAAAAAATTCCGCAACATTAGTCGCTGTAAAGTAAGGGAAATCGCTCGCTTGGCAGGTTTACTTACCTCCGCTTGCCCAGCCGTGGAGTACGGCTGGCTTTACACCAAAGAATTGGAGCGATCCAAATATTTAAATTTATTAAATGAAAATAATTATGACAAATATATGACGATTCCACCATCGGTTGCACCTGATCTCGAATGGTGGGCTAATGCAATAGATAATCCACTATGTAAAATTAAACCAAATGAGTTTAAATTAGAAATATACAGTGATGCCTCAACTACGGGATGGGGTGCTGCCTGTGGCGTGGAACGAGCAAACGGCATGTGGACGGACAATGAACGTTTGTGTCATATAAATTATCTAGAAATTCTTGCTGCTTTTTTCGCCTTAAAAACTTTCGCAAAAAATTATTACAATTGCCAAATTCTCCTGCGAATTGATAATACTACAGCCATTTCTTATATAAACCGCATGGGAGGAGTCCAATTTCCACACCTTACTAATGTCACACGAGAATTGTGGCAGTGGTGTGAAAAACAAAACATAACTGTTTTCGCTTCATATATTAGCTCAGCTGATAATTATGTTGCTGATGCAGAATCAAGACGAGTTCACCCTGATATTGAGTGGGAACTGTCAGATTCTGCTTTCCAAAAGATTGTTGAACAATTCGGGGTCCCTAATATAGACGTATTTGCCAGTAGGATTAATAAAAAATGTAACAAGTATATTTCCTGGCATAGAGACCCCGACGCGTACGCCATTGACGCCTTTACGATTTCTTGGTCTGCTTTCTATTTTTACAGTTTTCCACCTTTTTCCGTCATCCTAAAAGCATTGCGAAAAATTATTAACGACAATGCAAGAGGTATTATGGTAGTACCATTATGGCCTACACAGCCATGGTACCCTTTATTTACAAGCCTCCTAATATCTCAACCTATTTTCTTTCAACCATCTAATAGCCTGATTATCTCTCATTCCAGCAACCGAAATATACATCAGAAAATTACCCTGGTAGCCGGGATATTATCAGGACGTCGTTCCTAAGAAGAAATGTCCCCTTATCTTCAATACCGGTAATGTTAGCTTCTCTCTCAGATAGTTCGCTCAAACAATACGATACTTGCCTTAAAAAGTGGTTTTTATTCTGCAAGAGTAATAATTTAGAAATGTTTGAAGCCCCTGTTTCGTCCGTTATAACCTTTTTAACTGAACTTTATGAGTCAGGTGCTCAATATGGCACACTAAACAGCTGTAGATCGGCTTTATCATTGATAATCGATAAAGACATAGGTAACAACAATTGTATAAAGCGTTTTTTCAAAGGTATCTTCAGACTTCGCCCCCCGTTACCCAAATACAGTTCAACTTGGGATACATCAAAAGTATTAGACTCGCTAGTTTCTTGGTATCCAAATGAAAAGTTAAATTTAGAAAAATTATCTAAAAAATTTGCTACATTGCTTGCTCTGACAACAGCTCACAGGGTTCAAACATTGTCTAAGATAAACATTATTAACATAGAAATATTTACTAACGAAATTCGTATCAAAATTCCCGATCTAATAAAGACGTCTCGTCTTGGTACATTACAACCTGAATTGGTCTTACCCTTTTTTCACGAAAAACCTGAAATATGCCCAGCTAGAGCTATGAGTTGCTATCTAGAATCAACAAAATCATTACGTATTAGTGACAAACTTTTTATAAGTTTTAAAAAGCCTCATAGATCTATAACCCCACAAACTCTGAGCCGTTGGATAAAATCTACCTTAAGTGATTGTGGTATAGATGTATCCATGTTCACTGCTCACAGTACTAGACACGCATCCACATCCAAGGCTCATAAACTTGGGGTCAGTGTAGACTTAATAAGAAAAACAGCTGGCTGGGCTAATTTCCAAACGTTTGCTAAATTTTACAATAGAAATATATCTGGCCCTGATGACAAAGATGATTCCTTTGCTAGGTATATTTTGAAAAACGATTAATTAAATCGCTTAGAAAAATGATTTAGGTTATAATCATTGTTGTAATTAGTAAGTTGATATTTTTTCTATAAATACTCTCAACATCTACAAGTGTTTTCATATAAATTACTTTTGCTAATCTAAGAGTACAAAACACGAGTATAATTGATGATTAAACGAACTTACTATGTGAAGTTCTATCATAATTATACGAGGGTTTTGTACGAATTAGATTAGCAACCCACCCTCCCTGTGGTTCCTCTCCCCCTTAATAAAAATATCAACATGTTAGAGTACCTGCTCTAAACTAAATGACATCGGACCGTTGTGACTTGTGACAGCCGACAGGAGCCGGTAGGCAAAAAAAAAAAAAAAAAAATAAATCTCTCAAATAAGTGCAGATGGCGACACCGATGTGTGTACTACAAGTGTTTTCATATAAATTACTTTTGCTAATCTAATTCGTACAAAACCCTCGTATAATTATGATAGAACTTCACATAGTAAGTTCGTTTAATCATCAATTATTATGTAAAACATTAATTCCCCAAGTCACCGCTAGAGGGTGCGGCCGTTTCTCATACTAATATTTTTGACCGACTACCAAAAAAGAGAAGGTCCTCAATTCGTCTGTATTTTATGTATGTTACGCGATATCTCCGCCAAATGTGGACCGATTTTCAAAATTCTTTTTGTGTTCGATAGAGCTTATTTCAAGGATGGTTCCATATAAATTTGATCACGAACGGATCAAGTTGGAAGTCGGTCAGTTAAGTTTTTAAACTTGTGATTATTTTATCCGAACACTGCTGAGTGACTACGCTGCATCTGATAACAAGCGCAGAGCCGCCCAAAATCCAGCGACCATCAACAAACAATGTATTTATCGATGGTCACCAGAAGCTTGCCAGCCTATTATATGCTTCTATTACATATTTTCTTTTTTTCGCGCATTGTTGCCTGACTGTCGCCACAAGTCGCGGGATGTAGACATATATGTACGTAACGAATTTTCCGATTCATTCAGCAGCCCGAGCACGAAAAACTAATGTAAATGTAAACGTATTCGAGTTCGCTGCGCACTGATGACGTTTGGTTAATATTTCATACAAATTTCATAGACGCGCATCGAGTTCGAATACATTTACGGTTGTCAGAAATTTTCCTGCTCAGGCCGCAGAACTAACAGTACAAATTATTTTACTTAGCCACGAAATTAACGGATATGCTTTAGTCATAACACTAAATAAAGACCGTGACTTAATTAAGTCTTAGGAGATCTGTATTAGAATTAGATGCATTTATTTCTGTACTAATCCGGTTTTTTAACAAGCAATTAGCCGTGAAATCAATTTAGTCACTACTTCACGAAACAAAACCTTTCACAAGAATCGAACCAGAATCTTGTGGAAAAGCTATCATTCAATATTAAAGGTAAAGGAACAAGGTTGGCATAACCACGAAAAACGTATTTACTTTGAGGCCAGTTCCGCCATATTTGTTTCTTGATCTATTTACATGTTGTCACCGTGTCTTAAATAACGTATAAATATTTATTGATTATAATATAAATACGAATGGAATTTGTGCCTGATATGGCGATAGGCTCGCCCCCTATCACATGTGGGACTGAACTAAGCTCGGCGAAATGTGGGTGTTCTAGTTGACTGCGTGAGCTTATGTATGTATGTATAAATACGATGTTTTATTTAAAGGTAATAAATAAAAATAAATACACCCCAAAGGCACACACCTAGTCCTGACCCCACACTGGGTATAACCTGTATCGTGGGTGTCAGAGACTATGAGAGACTTTCGGTCACACAGCACCCAGACTTGAAATAAATATCTGTGGGCCACACAAACATTTGTCTCAATGCGGGAATCAAATCCGCAGCCTCTCGCTTTACAGCCGGCTACTCGCCCGTTGCGACACGGAGGCTGTCACTACTGTACAGAGGAATACTAAGTTCGAAATATGAAAAAAAATGCCTATTTGCTATTGCCTATATGCCAATATTTATTGGGATCTTTTTTTCGCCAAGTCGCCATTTTAGTTTCTCTTCATACATTAGGCATACGCGGTTTTTTCATACTCATGCCAAGTCCTTACTTTTTTGATGTCATTGGCCTACAATGGTAATAAATCATGGCGGTATCGCTACAGGGCACTTCTTTAATATAAAAAGGCAGTCCAACATTATGACAGGCTTTCGTGAGAAATATCACCTATCTTATAAAGAACATTGTGGATTTCGTCTAGATTTTTAACAGAAATGACTTACTATTCAGTGCCCCGAGCAGGAATATTTTTGCCAACGAATTCACATCGAGCTCACTGCGCACTAGCTCGACCTTGAGTTTTTTTTATGTCTCGCTGGCGACTACCTAAAATAGTTTAACTGGAGGCAGTTAAACTATTTTCGCCACCGAGGGGTGGCGTAGTGGTATTACGTGCGCGTTACGACTATCGTCTTGAGGTCTCGGGTTCGATCCCGGGTCAAGTGATATTGGATTTGTCACTATCAGCGCGGAGTTTGGAATTTGTGCCTGAAATGGCGATAGGCTCGCCCCCTATCACATCTGGGACGGAACTAAGCTCGCCGGAATGTAGGTGTTCTAGTTCGCTAGTGCGTACCCCTACGGGGATACAGGTGTTAGCTTATGTGTGTATGTGTGAATTATCAAGCATTTCGCCCATTTCCCCCCTTCCTTTCACAATCCCTTTTTCCCTCCCCTTCCATTTTTTCCTTTTAGGTTGGCAACGCACCCATGATTCCTTTTGTGTCTTAGATGTCTATGGGCGGTGGAGATCACTTACCATCAGGTGACCCATCTGCTCGTGTGCCAGTCTCTGCCAATAATAAAATAATAAATAAATTGAGATTTTGAAATTGTTATTACAAATTGTCATAAATTGTTATGTTATTTTTGCAACACACTAAACATAATATAACGAATTTAAAAGGAAACTTATCACGGCTATATGTATAATATATGTGTGGGAAGTAGTTTGAAGTTACAGCTACAGATAAGGCAAGTCTAAAGTTGATGCGAAATAAGCTTCGACTACAGATTTGATTTCCGCATCGAGCAAGCACTTCTTTTGTGTCTGTAGAATCTACAATTTCCGATACATGCGATATAGGAAATCTTATCATCAGGAGCAATGTTTTAAAGGATATTGGTTGATACAAAATATTATGTTTATGTTATTAATATAGACTAATATAAAACTAAGCCAAATCCTTTCTGCAATATGCTTGAAATGTAAAAGTTTGCTACGCCGAAACCACACTAAAGTATGATAAGGGCAGGTATGGTAGAAAAAGAGATTGTTACTAAGACAAAGATTAGACTGCCTCCGTGGCGTGGTGGTATTTCGGTACGACTACGGTTCTGAGGTCTCGGGTTCGATTTCCGGGTCGGGCAAAGTGATATTGGATTTTTCCATATCAGCCCGGAGTCTGGAATTTGTGCCCGATATGGCGATAGGCTCGCCCCTTATCACACCTGGGACCGAACTAAGCTCGGCGAAATGTGGGTGTTCTAGTTCTCTAGTACGCCTCTACCTACCCCTTCGGGGATACAGGCGTGAGCTTATGTTACAAAGATTATAATAGTTACCTAACGACGAAATGAACAAGCGACTTGCCCGATGGTATGTGACACGGCTCCCCGTGCATAATATCCTATCGTCTTGCCTTAGCAAACATGTCGATGAATAAATTAGTATATACTATAAATTATTACAGTATAAAAAGAACCATCGGCCCGTCAAGAGAACCATTTCGGCCCGAACTAAGAAGGTCGCCAACTCTTACCTTTGCCGTAGGTACCGTGAAGCTGAAGAACAGTTTGCTAGCACACATTAATATGTGTAAAACTGTTCTGTGTGCTATACACTTAATAGTGTATAGCACAACGCTTACCATCAAGTGTATTTTTTTTCCACGTTCACATATATAGGCCCCACCCTAAGATCGAGTCTTGTGTCGTGGGTATCAGGAACTGCGAGAAACTTTCGGTCTCACAACACCCAGACCCGAAACAAATATTTGTAGGCCATACAAACATTTGTCTCGGTGCGGGGATCGAACCCGCGGCTTCTCGCTTCACAGCCGGCTACTCGCCTGCTGCGCCACGGAGGCTGTCAATTGCTATAGCACAACGCTTACCATCAACTGTACTGCGGGTTTAGACAAGTGGCTTATGCGCTAGTCGAATAGAAAAGTAAATGTATGGGGATGACATAAGAGAACACCGCATACAGCGTACTCTTATGTCATTCCCATACATTATTTATTCTATTCGACTAGCGCATAAGCCACTCGTCTAAGCCCACTGTTATAGCACAACGCTTACCATTAAGGTTCACTTTGCTATTATCGGATAAAAAAGATAACCGAAATCCCTCAACAGTTTCAACCTACGCCTCTGATAAAAAACGTGAAACCTTTAATGGACTCCTGTACAAAATCCACAACAATAAGCCGGCTTTACGTATAAAATGCGGTTTACCTAAATACGAAACTTGCCGTTTCCACATTACAATGTGTACGGCGTCCGCCATCAAAGTCGGTAAAAGCTCAAACTTATAGATCGTGACTCGGATGTTCTTTGAAAGTGTTACGAATATTCAGCGAATGTGGATTCACAAACACCTTTTTGCTCCACTCGAGTCAATTTTTACACGCATTTTTAGGATATTATAACATTAACACTTACACCGTGGTGTAACCTGTACCTCAACCATGAGTTTTTTGCACGTATTAACGTGAGCGAGGACGTAAAATATTTGTATGGAAAACACCCCAGTGCCTCCAGCGGTTATGCGAGGAACAAAAATTGGTACCATGAGAATGACAAATTTCCACCTATCAAAAATTTAACTCCAGGACACCACTGAGACAGTCATAATTTAATCTATCATGATTTAGCTTTAGGCTGGGGTCCATCAAATAACGCAAGAAGCCGGTATATTTATTCTTTCTGCCTGACATTATCCCGGTCTAATACCAGGGTCCACCTTCCTACTCAAACGTTTCCACTTCGTCCAGTCTTGAACATCCACAGTGAGGCCATTGGTTGTCATACCTTCCTTTCTAGCAATTTTTGAACCGTCCATGGGAACCCACCCTGGTCCGATCTGGTCTAGACCTGCGAATAAAGTACTCCCGTGGTTTCCTTAAAGCGTGACCATACCACACTTTTTCTATCGGCCCACATCCCACCTTAATGTGCGGTCAGCACAACACACTTTTGTGAGCATGTTGCAGAAAGTATTTGGCTTAGGTTTTACGATGACCTCGGGAAGATGCAGTCTCGAGAAAATCAAATAAGAAAAATCGCTTTGCCCGACCTTGGAATCGAAACCAGGACCTTCCGGTCCATAGCCCATAAATGCTGCCACTAGACCGAGAAGGCAATGTGGCCAACTACACACTTATTTCAAAAGAGTTCTAGTACGGTGTGATTTTATTTTATTTCAAAAGAGGAAATTGCTTTCCGTGAGTGGTTTCATAGGAATATTTTATGAAATTGTCGAATGGGATACTTATTTTTATGTAAGCCGTAAGACGGACTCCGATATCAAACTTTACACGTTTCTTGATGGTGAAATCGTGTTCCGTTTCAACTTTGCATTACTGTACGTTTTCATATGCAAATGTGTTTGAAAATGAATTTGCGGCTAGGATTTAGCTACTAGACGCCCGCGACCATTTTTCGGAGGTTTTATAACAAATATATCCTACTGGAACCGTAAATTGATATGGGTTAAAACGTAGCCTATTGCTATAATCTATCTCTGTGCCAAATTTCATCCAGAGCCGTTCAGCCGCTCTGACGTTCTGAGGTGCCTTTTTGAAGGCTCAGACCTCATATTGAACTATCGCTGGGGACTAGAATTAAATTAGAGATCTTCCCTGCATACTGGTATGCCGAGGGTCTGTTGTGGGAGATTTTCGGACTTTAAGACAGGCCCGGTGTCAGGGTCTGCTGTTAATATTACAATTGGTATTGAGATGGGAAAGGGCTGATTCGACAGCAACTGTGATGGGATGATTGAGGTCTGCCAAAACGTGTTTGGGAAGACGACGTTGGATAGTTTATCATGATAATTGATTGGCCCCATACTTATAAAAATATTAAATAATAATAATATTAGCCCTGTAATATTACTGTCCCACTGCTGGGCACGGGCCTCCTCTACTAGTGAGAGGGGTTAGGCCCTAGTCTACTACGCTGGCCTAATGCGGGTTGGTAGACTTCACATACCTTCGAAATTCTTGTGGAGAAATTCTCGGGTATACAGGATTCCTCACGATGTTTTCCTTCACCGTTGTAGCAAGCGATATTTCACAATGAAAACACACTTAACATAGAAAAGTCAGAGGTGTGTGCTCTTTGGGGTTGGTCTCGAACCTCCGACACTCGCCTCAGCAGTCGGTACCATTCCCAACTGAGCTATCGCTGCTTCAAAAATATTTAAGCGCTTCTTATCTTTAAGAACTGTTTGTCCCTTTTAGTTTCAAACAATGTAATGCAAGAAAAAGTGACAAACTATGTTTGAAGATAAAAACCGCGTACATGTTTTTATAAGTAAGAGGCTTTCACAATTCCCATGTTATGTGATTATCACTGAACACCCACATGACGCGATTCATGCTGGTAATCCCGTAGTGAATAGCGTTAATCCGCTGCTCAGTTGACGTCAAAGGACGTCACGATATGATGACGGGCCTATCTTTCCACTGCACCCAAAGAAGGCCCATTTGGATTTTGAATGATGGCGTATCTGAGCTGATTTGGCTTCAGAGATAGATGGTTTTGTGCATAACGTTTGATAGTATATCGACCGTATGCCGACAATACCTCCTAACTAACATTCTTACCAAAATATTGTTTTTTGCGCTGTCTGTGAGTCCTAATGGAACATGAAATATTTTCTCATTAGCAATATTAAATTATTGTACAATTAATAAACTTGGATTTTGGGTGCACAAATATCATCTATATTTTAAAATATAGTTATTTTTTATTAGTTTTTGTTGTCTCCTATAAACTTGATCTCAAAGCACTTAGGAGGTATTGGCAGCTTACGGTTGATATGTGTTATTACTTTGTTAAGTGTGGTTAATTGGTATAGCTGTTGCCCACGATTTCGTTCGCGTGGAAAATTAATAACAACAAATCGTTTGGACAGCGCACGCCGATAAATCAACACATCGGCCCGATTTTATCGGCATTGATTGACTAATATTGTTATTTGACATTAAAAAATATTATAAATAAAAAATATTCTCTGACCAAGTCAGACATACTCAAGAAAGGTCAAGTTAAAAGTACCCTAAACCGACGTGCATGCATGAAGAATGTAATGAGACTGAATGAGGCGAGAGGTGTAAGGATCGTAGCAAGTGGAAATCGGTTGTTTCTGCCTACCCCTATGGGAAAAAGGCGTGAGTCTATGTATGTATGTATGTAAAAAATATTATTAATCACAAGCAAAGGTTATGAACAAATATCAAGTTTGGATATAAGTTATGGAAAGAAAGAAAGAAAGAAAGAAATAAAGAAAGAAAGAAAGAAAGAAAGAAAGAAAGAAAGAAAGAAAGAAAGAAAGAAAGAAAGAAAGAAAGAAAGAAAGAAAGAAAGAAAGAAAGAAAGAAAGAAAGAAAGAAAGAAAGAAAGAAAGAAACTTTATTCAGCCAATGTCTCAGGTCAAACAATAAGTAGGAGAACACAAAAAAAAGACAAAATATGTAACACTAATAGGTAACAATTTGTTAGTTATAAAGTAAAAAAAAAAGGACATATATGGAATGAATAAAATGGGATATTTGAGAATTAAAATGTTTGATAGGACTAGCTACAAATTTGATAGTGAGTAACCTACCTCAGGCATTCCGACTTAAGCTTAGGATAAATCCTAGAACGGATAAATCCTATTACATACCTACACACATCATAGACTCACGCCAGTATCACCTAAGGGGTACGCTGAGGCGAATAAGAGAAATAGAACGCCTACATTACGCCGCTCTGATGATCCTCACACCTTTTTTTTCTACCTGCACTTATCCCACGTTAATGTGGGGTCGGCGCAATACACTTTTTAAGCATGTTTCAGAAAATTTGGCTTAGTTTTTACGACCGGCTGCCAGCCTGACGTCAACCCTTCTGAGGGATCCAGTCCCGGGCAAATTAAATTAGAAAATTCGCTTTGCCCGACCTGGGAATCGAACCCAGGAGCTCCCGGTCCACAGCCCATATATGCTGCCACTAGACCAAGGAGGCGACTATGAGCTTATCACCATATCGGCCAAAGATTTCAGACTCCGGGCTAAAAATGCAACTAAGCCACCGTGGGTTGTTGCAGTCTAACCTAAGAGCTAGGTCAAACTTTATCGACCAACTTCCAAAAAAGAGAAGGTCCTCAATTCGTCTGTATTTTATTTTATGTATGTTACGCGATATCTTCGCCAAATGAGGAATAATTCAAAATTATTTTTGTATTCGATAGAGCTTATTTCAGGGGCCCCATATTTTGGTCACTATCTGTTTTGCAGTCGGTTTATTCAGTTTTTACATAACATAACATAACATAAGCTCACGCCTGTATCCCCGAAGGGGTAGGCAGAGGTGCACTAGCGAATGTGGACCGATCTTCAAAATTCGTTTTGTGTTCGATAGAGCATATTTCAAGAGTAGTATAAATTTGGTCATTTTTATTTTATTTATTTATTTAGACGCAAAACAGTATACAATCATATGCATTTATGAAAGTTTACAGTTATAGTTACTTAAAACTAGATTGTATGCAAAAATATGCGCCCTAATGTAGAATATTGTATAAAGTGGGGACTACACTAAATATACTTTAGGTTACAAGTTAAAGTTAAAATTAGGTTCTTAAACTTGTGATTATAATATCACGAAATAAAAATGACGTCATTTCCAAGACAAAGTTGACAGCGGCCATACCGAAAACCGGTTAATAATTTGCGAGCTCCAAGTACTACGCAACCTAACTCTTGAGTGGAACTTTTTTCATCAACATCAGAATGAAAAGGGCCCTTCGCAGTGAATAGAGACGCCTTTTTGTAATTTTATTACTTGCACTGTTCATTATTTGAGCCATAAAGTACGTATTGTGCCTAAAAGTTTTATGTCTTTACTTTTAAGAGTAAGAAATTTTTTTGAATGAAAATGTGTAATCACATTTATAGCAACGGTTCTGTGTTAGAAATAATGGATGGTGTCCTTAAAGAATTTGTAATTAACTGAGTAAAATATAGGCCTATGTCTTTTATACTGTGAGAGGGAAAAAGCGTCGAAAAATAATATTAGCCCTGTAATATTACTGTCTCACTGCTGGGCACGGGCCTCCTGTACTGATGAGAGGGGTTAGGCCTTAGTCTATCACACTGGTCTAATTCGGGTTAGTAGACTTCACATACCTTTGAAATTCTTGTGGAGAAATTCTCGGATATGCAGGTTTCCTCACGATGTTTTCCTTCACGGTTATAGCAAGCGATAATTCAAAATGAAAACACTCTTAACATAGAAAAGTCAGAGGTGTATGCTCCATTTTGGGGTCGGTCTCGAACCTCCGACACTCGTCTCGCCAGTCCGTACCATTCCCAACTGAGCTATTGCTGCTAATAGCGTCTAACATAAATTAAAACTGAAGCGAGCACTTTAGGAAAGATTGAACAAAAAGGTCTCGCGTAACACTTAAAACGAGTGACGAAAAATTGCCAAAATGGAATTTGTACGAAAAAATCAAACGTAATTGAATCAATTGCACGGAATTCCGTCGCTAACAAGTAAAAAGTAAATATTTGGCTTAATCAGTGGCGAAAAGCCCTAAACTCACTCGGCGAGGCGACGTGATGTCAACTCGGCTGCGGTGGCCGTCGAAACTTTACCAAAAATTTCAATGTTTTTTCCACCCCAGGTTGTCGCGCTAGTTTGTTTTGAATTCACTTATCGATGGTATTACTTATTAGACTAACGGCCGGTTTCAATAAACAATCTCAGTTTAGAGTGCAGATAGATCGCGATTATGAACTAATTAAATCAAGTTATTTGACGGAGTCATGTTCAAACTGTGTTCTTATTGGCTTTTGTCATCAATATATTATACCCTAGATGCACAGTTCTATGCAAATATCCTCTTAAAAAGTGGTCTCAGAAATAAAACAAAGAAAAAGATCACAAGTTCTAATTAAATCAACACAAATATAACCCTATGCACGTGTAATAAAGTAGCTTTTTAAACGAAATGAGCAAGCGTTCTATAATTTGAATTTTGAAATTTAGAATTCTATGAACGTCCGACTGTAGGCAAAACGAGTGCTTAAGTACTTCTTTGCTGTCCCATTTTCCGAGCGTCAACTGTGCATCTAGGTAAATAATATATCGATGGCTTTTGTAATCTATCTGCACATTCGAACTGAGATTGTTTATTGAAACCGGCCGTTAAAGGAAGGTATTTCACTTATCAATCGACTTCAAAAAAGGAGAAGGTCCTGAATTCGTATGTATGCTTTTTAAATTTTAGATACTTGCATCCCATTCTAACTGTATATGGTTTCGTATGCAATACGTTCGACTGCCTCGATGGTAAAAAATTACCCTACTTCTGAGGCAGTTGGGTGAAAAGTGTTGCTCTGACCTCTCATTGGACTGGGATAAGGGCAAGTGGAAAGGAAGAATAGAGAGAGAACTAGAACACCCACATTTCGACGAGCTTATTTCCGTCCCAGATATAGAGACCCCATAGCCTAGTAATAGGGAGCAAGTCTATCACAATATCAGGCTCAAATACCAAACTCCGAGCGGATACTGAATAGAAAAACCTATTATCACTTTGCCGGACTCGGGGATCAAACCAGAGACCTCAGGACCATAGACGTATCCATGTAATACCACTACACCACCGAGGCAGCCAGTATTTCTTTCAACATTCTATCAAATCCTGCCTTGAATCATGCAAGAGCCTTCAATTTGGCTTCATCCAAACACTGCCACAAAAGGCGCGCACGTTTTTAAAATTGCGCAAGAAATGCTCCCCTAAAACGTTTGTATTATAAAAGTTTTATTTCTTCATAATGCCCGCCCCGGCACGTTTTATGATAATGGACATGGCACACGACTCCGCACGTTTAAAATGGGGGAAATTTTAAAATGTTTGTCTCCATATTTTGTCAGGCTTTAATCCTGGTAAAACGTTGAGGTATTTGTTTCCAACTTTCGTTTAGTTTGATGTTGAGTAATGACTGTTGTGTATGACGACTCGTACATGTTATTTCTGTTTGTCATTTGTTTACTTACATAGGCTCACGCCTGCATCCCTCAAGGGGTAGGCAGGGGTGAATTAGCGAATTAGAACACCTATATTTTGTCGAGCCCATTTCCGTCCCAAATGTGATAGAGGGCGAGTCTATCACTACATCAGACACTAATTCCTGACTCCGGTCTGTACTGGGCAAAAAACAGAATGTTACCCAACCCGGGGATCGAACCCGAGACCATACCGTAGTCGTACAATGTACGCAATACAACAACCCTATCGAAGCGGGAATTCGTTTATACGTGTAAAGTCCTCTTATTACTCTTGGTTCTTCTTCCATCTTATGTCTATCTCACTTTAATGTGGGGTCGATGCAAGACACTTTTCAGGCATAAAAAAAGGATTCAATGCCCCTTAAGTCAACCCCCTTTAAGTTATACTTGCATAAACTTAAAAAAGTGTGTTTCACCAATATCAACTACGTAGGATAAGCTAGTGGAAGATTTCATAAAATATATCTTTATCTTTTCATACCATAAAAAGAACGTGACTTAGTTTAACACATTAACATTATAGAGGTAATATATTCGAATACAATTATCGACAAAGTTGCATGTGAAACGTATACTAACTAAATAAGGCTTAAAACAGTTAGCCGTATTCAATTGAATAGAATTCTCGTTCGCTAAACATACTAAATTCGCGTGCACGCGTCACTAAATAGAGGATTTACGAGCCGCAGCTCGACACCTATGTCGTAAACATACAAAACTACAAATCCGGTGGCTAAATGAAAACGTACATTGGAAACAATAAATCTGAAAGGTTGAATAAAAGGACCAATACGACCTTACACTTTTAAACAGGGATCAAAGAAATAAAATGATAGACAAGACACTTAAATGCATCATCAACCACTGGACGTTTTTGCACAACATAGGCCTCTTCTAAAGATTTCCAGATCGACCTGGAGACCATGTGCTTGCCACGCAAGGGCGGCCCCGGCGGAAGCGGAGGCGCTTCTTGTCTTGGGAAACCCGGAACTGTCCTTAAAGCGCTGATGGGCCATCGCAGGGTTTTGGTTGATATTTTCGGTGTAGGGTATAAATAGTGTGACTAGACATATAAGGCTATTGTGATGTGTCATATAAAGATAAAATTTAAGGTCCTCAAGTAACAAGCTGTATTTCATTACTGGACAAAAGAGACTCAAAACCAAAATAACTCGTACAACAATCCAGAGACAAAATTAGAAACAGCAATGCAATCAGTTCCAAAACACTTTGGGAAGATTCGTCAGTCCCATAAATCATGTAAGATGGCGGCATACATCATTGCAAACGAGAAAACTTTGATCGGAGGGTACCTTCAGAAATTCATTAGCGTACGCAGCCGCTCCAAACGAAATTACCCCGACAGGGGGCGTTAATAAAAACTTGGCTCAGTTTGGAACATGTTCCGGCTGGTACGGGAACATACTATGGAGGAGCCGAGGATTTGTTCCACTGCAGAATCTGAAATAATATGACGAAAACGAAAGAATTTAAAAAATAGACAATTACGCAATGAACTGGATAAATTGGAGACAAATGTTTGGTATTTTAGAGTTGGAAGGAGAAGACCGCGTCGAACATTCTCTGACCAAGTCGAAAATATACTCGAGAAAGGTCAAGTAAAAAGTACCCTAAACCGACGTGCATGTATGAAGAATGTAAGGCGAAAAAGGTGTGTAAGGATCGTAGCAAGTGGAAAATCGTTGTCTCTGCCTACCCCTATGGGAAAGAGGCATGAGTATGTATGTGTGTATATTTGTGTGCCCCACAAATATTCCTTTCGAATCTAGGTGTTGTGAGAGCTATTCTCTCACACCTGATACATGTAACACAAGATTCGGATCGTTGTCATAATTATGGTGTCACCGTGTCAGGACTATGTGTGTGACCGTTAGTTGTTATTTATTTACTCATTTGTCTTATTATAATTACCTTATTATAATAAAGTTCCGTTTAAACCAATCATTGTAGGAACGATTTTTAAATACTGTTAATTATTCGGTCAGAAATGTTTATAAAAAAATATTCCATTATTTTAAACATTTGCAGCTCTCCTAAAATTGGCAATGAGAACACACGAGTGAGAAACCAAGACGAAAGTGACTTAAGTACGTTACACTTTCTTAATTAATTTCCAAAGTGCGAGATTCGATTCCAACTATTGATATTTCAGTTTGGAACTTATGCTTGTGGCTGCTTAAACGTTGTAAATTAAAGTTTTATCGCTTAAATGTTATGGGCTATTAATTTAAAAAGTTTACATCTAAATCTAGTAGTTATTTGCTCAATTTAACATAAGATTGTTAATCCAAAATCAATTGTTTCTGTAGAAGTTGTGAAAGGTCATCTGGTTGATTTTAGAACTGTAATCATTATTCTATAGTAAAATTTAAAGATGAGATAAGCGTATACATAGAGGTGATGATCATGATTACGATGATGATGAAGCGAATTCATAGAGTGCATTTAAGCAAAATGTACGTAACAATAGCGAAGGATAATTTCTTTTAACTGAAGCCAACCCAACATTATTTAGGTTTTAATATTCTTTTCTAGTATTTTGATACTTATGTAGAAGAAGTTCGTAAGGCAATAGTAATTGGATCATATTAAGATTTAACAGAATACTGTAACATGGCTTAACAAGGTCGAATGTTAATGGAAGTTACACGTGTCATGCAAGATAAATAAAAAAATACTAACACAATCTAATAACTATTCAGTCTCAAAATTACCAAACGCACCATACCGCGAATTTTCAAATCAATTCCACGACACTGTTATATATAACCAGAAATATTCAAGTTTCTGTTTCATTCCCACCTGAAAATTGTATCTCAAATCGAAAGTAGGCTTTGGTATGACAACATTAATTTTCCAAGCTGGCAACCACGGTTGTCACTATACGTTTGGACGAACAGCTCTAAATTTTTATTACAACAGTGATAGGGTTCAAAGTTGCGTGTGTAGAAGTTAATCGAATATATTTTAATGTTTGTCGGAAGCCCGTGTTCACGCTTCGTACATTTCTGTGAGAAATGTTAAGAATTTGTGTCGACGTATAGAACGTTACGGCGCGTGTCGCGAATACAGCTTTAACTAGCAATTTTGAGGAGTACATCTAGTTTAATTTATACTGCGCTGTTTGTCACTCTGTCTTGCATTGAATATATTCGTATAGCCTTTGCAGTGAATATTCCAATGCATGTGAGGTTTTGACGAGTATTTTTAATTTCATTTCCTTTCTCGTTTCATATAATCGGTAACTTAGAAATTGGAATATAGTTTTTTAATAAAACTAGTAAATTAATCTTCTTGTGTTTATAATAATTTAGGAACTTGAAGCTATTTAGATTCATATTTTATATTTAATTCTACAAATCCTTGCTAGAGTTACGTAAATTTTTAATGAATAAATTGTTTATATGCCTACCTACCTAAGAACCTTGCTATTATGACATACAATTAGGAATAGTCACTAAATCGCTTTATAAGTTTAAACAACGATTTAATCTATTAATAATTTGTAATTAACACTACACCAATTCCTACATCATCTTCGTTATCAACTTTGCGTCCACGTCTAAATAATCAATTATTTCCTAAAGCACGCCACGAATTTCGCCTTCCTACATCTTATTCAATTGCTTATTCATTCACACGATCTCTTTCCCTCGCTCAATCAGTCAATGTGAGATCTACTCGTTTATTTACTAGTATAACGTCAAGTTGTAGTTTAGGAAATGGTAAGAAATTGTTATATAAACCCATAATAATATTATATACCTCTATAATGTTCATATTATGTTCGTGTACATTTTTATGTATCTAATTTAACATTTGTGTCTAATGTATTATAGTTATTTGAATAGGGGGCAGTAAGATGGAAACGAGAAACGAATAGTATTATAATTACTAAGAAGATTGAAGAACACTACACGTCTTTCTTGTTATTGTTTTCAATCTCAACCAAATTTTTTTAGCAGAGACTGACAAACGAGTGTATGGGTCACCTGATGGTAAGTGATTTCCATCGCCCATAGACACCCAAGATAAGAAAGTCTTGTGTGCGTTGCCTATCTAAAAGGAGAGAAATAGGGATTAGAAAAGGGGGTTGGAATTGGGAAAGGGACGGTGGAATTGGGCCACCGGAAATCTCACTCACCGAACGAAACGCGACAGCGAGTTGCAACTTTATGTCGGTTTTCTGCGAGACAGTGGTATCAAATCGGTTGATCCAGACCATTCGTGCTGTAGACAGACGTAGACGTAACTGTCTACAGCGTGGCTCTACCACTCAAATTCTCATTTTAAATTCATTATACCTACTCACACAATTTTTTTTTATAGCAGTGATTGGCAAACAGGTAGATGGGTCACCTGATGGTAAGTTATCTCCACCGCCCATAGACACCCAAGACACAAAAAGAATCATGGGTGCGTTGTCAACCTAAAAGGAGGGGAAGGAAGGGGATTGGGAAAGGGAGTGGGGAAATGGGCCACCGGAAATCTCACTCACCGAACGAAACGCGACAGCAAGCTGCAACTTTAAAAATCACATAATATATTTGTCATATTTTATAACGCCTATTCATATCTGGTTATAATACCCGAAATTAAAACTACTAATTGGCTCAAAAAAGACCAACATACTAAAATAAGAAACAATGCCTACTTCACTCGACAAATTCAATTGCGCCCTTTTGCCAAGACAACTTGAGAAAATACGTCTCCTTGAGTTGGTCTCATTAAAGGGAAGCTTCTAGAAACTTTATGTGGGATGACGCCTCAATATTTACTAATTAACAGAATTTCTATGTTTACATTTACTTTTGGCTGTAAGTGCGTGGTTGTTCGTAATGTACGCTAATTAACAGGGCTCATGCTTAAGGATTGTGGGTACACAAGTACAAGACAAAGGTTTCCAATAATGAGTATTTGTGCTTGCTTGGGAAATTTATTTTTTAGATCTGAAGTATAAAGATTTCTTTTGAACATAAATTTATTTATTTATTTATTTATTAGGACAACATAACAGATTACAATCACATAATTACAATTACAATAACAACTATGTTTACATTGTCTTATTCTAGATTGTGACCCAAAACATGTTGCCACATCACAATAATTACAAAATTAAACATAATAAACAGCTAGGTAGCTAATCTTACTTTCAGCTATTATCACCCGCCATCCACAACACCTATGCACTGATACACCAATGCGCAAAAATAATGGGATGTGACTATTGGTGTACCGATGCATCAGCGCACAAATATCGCAAATAAATTGCACCATTCACGGCCTTTTTCCAACTAATAATAAAATTAGCCCTGCAGCCCGAGCAGGAAAATTTCTGACAACCGTAAATGTATTCGTGCTCGATGCGCATCTATGAAATTTGTATGAAATATTATTCAAATGTCATCAGTGCGCAGCGAGTTTACATTTACATTAGTTTTTCGTGCTCGGGCTACTGTAATATTACTGTCGCAAAGCTAGGCACGGGCCTCCTTTACTAAGGAAAGGGGTTAGGCCTTAGTCTTCCACGCTGGCTTAATGCGGGTTGGTAGACTTCACATACCTTCGAAATCCTTGTGGAGAAATTCTCGGGTATGCAAGTTTCCTCACGATGTTTTCCTGTTACTATCATTCCTGTTTCTACAAGGTTAATACAATTAACATTTAGTTGACAAAGCATTGGTTATGACAGCGCTGTTGAACCACTTTGGATAACACATAGAATAATCTAATGGATACAGTAATACCAATGACGTTGGAGTTACCTATATCTTATAGTTATCCACATTGTAAAAGTAAATTACTTACTATTTTCATAATCGCTTATGAGAATTAGTATCTATATCTATCAGGAAATATTATTATTTCTATAATTCATGATTATCGTATAGTATCATATATATGATAGCATTCGTTTATGTAAAATCTAAAACTGTGGTCAAGGATTCATTTAAATATCAACAAAAGCTTACAGTGAGAAAACACCAAGACGCTTAAGTGGAAATAACAGCGAAATTTTCCTTAAATAGTGCTCAAAATTTAACCATCCCGTCGGAAATTGAAAGAATGAGGTTTACAGTCCAATACTGGAAAGTCTATTTAAATTCATTGATACTTAAACACGTGGTGACATGGTAAAGTGACACGTCGAAGAGTTCTCTCGCAAACATTCCAATAAAATGTTATAGCTGTATAAAACCTAAAATGGTGTTAAAGAGTATCGGAATTTCTTCGTTTTCTTTGTATTTTTTGGTATTTTATTTGATGTGGGATGATGCTTTTTTGGTATATGAACGTGTACACAAAATATTTTTGTTATAAAAGTTTTAATTGTCAAATTATAGCCTTCTAAAATATTGACCTCACTGGTGTAAGGGTACCTTTGGGAGGTATTTTACGTATTGAAGTAATTTATAGTAAAATAACAAATGTAGTGTTTTGGTGACTGCCTCGGTGGCGTGGTGGTATTTCGGTACGACTACGGTTCTGAGGTCTCGGGTTCGATCCCCGGGTCGGGCAAAGTGATATTGGATTTTTCCAGCACGCTCTGCAGCCTAAACGGCTTGACGAATTTTAACATATAAGATATCATTTCATTCGTCTCAGTAGTGGGAGTAAAATAAAATATAATAAAATTTCGATAGTGTTGCTATCTGACAAAAAGTGTTGCGAGTTTACAATAACGATATATTAATAAAAATACCTTTTTATTCTCCTTTCCCATTTTAATGCGCAGGCGCAACAACTAAATATAACATCCTATATTATTCCCACTACTTAGACGAATAAAATGACATCTCATATGTTAAAATCCATCCAGCCGTTTGGGCTGTAGAGCGTGTGAAAGAAATTGACATACATAAATACAAACCTATACTTGAAAAATATTATCCTCCTTCAGGATCAGTCTGTTATCAATATAAAATTAACTGTAAACATTATAATCATGCATAAAAAGGTGACTTCAAAGGATTTTTACTGTGTGTATTCTTTTTTACGCAAAATAGCCGACTATTGCAAGCGTCAGGTACCTCGATCAGTACGACATGTACGTACTCGAATTGATATAATTCCAAAACGAATGTAGCACCCCATTTACAATTTTTATGGTAGAATCTGTGTATGTCATGCTTTATTTGTGAATAAAAAATATTAAGAATGTTGTGGTCCAAACGATTAAAATTTCGTTTTGAATTTTGAAAAATCGGTTGAAAAAATCAAAAAGCCCATTAAATTTACTACCCAAAACACTACATTTCTTATTTTATTGTAAATTACTTCAATACGTAAAATACCTCCCAAAGGAACCCTTACACCAGTGAGGTCAATATTTTAGAGGGCCATAATTTGGCAATTAAGCCTTTTATAACAAAAACATTTTGTGTACACGTTCATACCCTCTAGAAGTATAAATAAGCAAAATATGAACGAATTTCAGAACCTCACTTTTTTTTCGTTGCCCGCTTGACGTGAAATGCCCCATATGGCATAATGAATTGTAACAGGAAACATTAGGGTGCTAATACCAAAGAGATTTAATATTATTAACTATAGAGGGGTTATCAAGCGAGTCAAACAAAAATTATCACAAACGTCAGTAAATTTTTCTAGTATCACTTTGCAGTCTGGAATTTGTGCCCACTATGGCTCGCTCCCTATCACATCTGGGACGGAACTAAGTGCTGCGAAATGTGGGTGTTCTAGTTCGCTAGTGCGCCTCTGCCTACCCCTTCGGGGATACAGGCGTGAGTTTATGTTACGTTACGTCCGATTGTAATTTCCAAGGAAGGCAACAGGGGAGTTACCACCACCTCTTATAGCAGTATTATTATAATCTAACTTGGACTGATTCCCATACAAAACAAACGCAGAACGATTATAATAATACTGCTATAAGAGGTGGTGGTATCCCTGCTGAACAGCAAAAGTACAAAATAAAATCTGTATAAGGTTTAGTATAATACTCGAATGTTGTAAGCGCTATTTGGCAGTACTTTTCCATCTCAACTAGCTCTATTTTCCTGTCTTCTCTAATTAAATTACGTGCCAGCTCCCACTAAGAGCCATACCATATACGTTATGCTTTAAGTGAAAAGCTTGAGTGTCTATTTCACTAACAGCTTAGGTGCGGTAGCTTGAGAAATTATTAAAATAATAACGTTTCATATAATCTTATTCCTGTCTAATCTAATAAACCGTAATCCTAGTTATATTTTAACGTGAAAGTTTCTGAGTATTATGTATGTGAAAGACTAAGGCTGAGATCTATCGAGCGAACTTTGACTAAGTCTGAGTCAAAAAACGAATTCAGTGGGGATTTGTAGTTTTTAAATCGAACTTTGATTTAGTCCGAGTAATATTTTACGAAAAAAAACAGACTGACAGACTAAGCAAAAATATTCTTGTAAAAAATGACTCGGACTGAGTCAAAGTTAGATTCTCACTGTGTTCGTTTGTTTGACTTAGATATAGTCGAAGTTCGCTGTATAGATCTTAGCCTAACAGTATTTAACGCAAAAACTATTAAATAGATTTTGATGAAACTTTGCAATGATATATACATGGGAATAACACATAGGCTACTTTTATCTCTGAAAATAGATGTCGACGCTCCATGCATCCCTGAAGAGGTAACTCATTTCCATCCCTTGAAATAAAACTATTTTTACGGATTCTATCACGATTAGGTTTTCATTTTTATTTCAATGTATAACTTTTGCGTAAACTTAAGAAATCATTTCCATCCCTTCATCTGATAGGGGGCGATATCCAAACCAGACATCAATTACATCAAAACTTACATGTAAATTTTCGAATTGAAAAATTCAAACACAATTAGTGATTGCTCGAACTGCGACTTGAATCCTCGACTAAGGACGAGGATTCAAGTCGCAGTTAATAGTTTTGGAAGCATAAGTGCTTCCAAAACTAAGTATGCTATTACGAATTTCAAAATTAATAACAATCCAGATAAAACCTAAGTAAATAAAGATTTAAAATAAATTTCACTCCTATGACCTTTTAAGAAACAAATTATCACAAGTTAACATTAATTACAAAGTGCTAATTGCATATCTAGCGAATTAAATGGAACTAGATTATCGTGTAGAAGACAGCTTGATATCAGAGTAGTCATTTACAAACGTTCTTAGTCGGGGTTGCGTCTGGATTTAGCACGGGTAGTTAATTTAAATGGCGTAGTCGGAAATATGAAGATAATCTTGTACTAAGTAAATCTTAAGGCTCGTCTCCTGCACTAGTTTTTCTCGAAACATTACACAAAAACACATACGCAAAACAACCATTTTAGCTGTCTCCTTTTTTTTATAGCAGAGATTGGCAAACGAGCAGATAGTAAGTGATCTCCACCGCCCATAGACACCCAAGACACAAAAAGAATCATGGGTGCGTTGCCAACCTAAAAGGAGGGAAAGGAAGGGGAGGGAAGGGGATTGGGAAAGGGAGTGGGGAAATGGGCCACCGGAAATCTCACTCATCGAACGAAACGCGGCAGCAAGCTGCCACTTTACGCCGGTTTTCTGTGAGACAGTGGTATCTAACCGGTCGAACCGGCCCATTCGTGCTATAGACGTTACTATCTACAGCGTGGCTCTACCACTTGAAAAATTCTCGTACTCGTAGAACAATGCACGATAGATAAAAAATACATGTTTTGAGTAGGTGTTTTGTAGAACGTTTTATTGCAAGAGACGCGCATTTAGATGGTAAAAGTTTCATAGAAAATAATTGGATTGTCATTATTTTGTATGTCGTAAATAGATGAATAAATAGAATGATTAGTAAACAAGTGAACATAATATAGTAACGTTGAAGTGATAAGAGTTTCCCACGGACGTAAAAAAAGATGGACGTAGCGCTAATAACATTGAAAGTGAAGCAGGGTTTTGTGCCGATTCGATCTATCACCACATAATGGCGGCGACTGAGCGAGTTATGATTGTTAGTGTGTGCGTAGGGTACTTTTCGACGGACTTCCAAAAAGGAGGAGGTCCTCAATTCGTCTGTATTTTTTATGTATGTTACGCGATATCTCTGCCAAATGTGGTCCGATTTTCAAAATTCTTTTTGTGTTCGATATAACTTATTTCGAGGGTGGTCCCATATAAATTTAGTCACGATAGGATTTGAAGTCGGTCTGTTAAGTTTTTAAACTTGTGATTATGTACAGGTGGGTTGGCTTATCTGTGGCGTCCGTTTAACTATAGGCGACATGGTGTCCTTCTTTTTTATACGATCGTGGAGTTTCCATTTCAATATTTTCAATCGACTTGAAAAGGGGTAGGATATCAATTCAATAAAAAAAAATTTTACTCAGTATCTGCCCGGAGTTTGGAATTTGTACCATAATCCCGCTCCGTATCACATCTGGCACGGAAAAGAGCTCGGCGAAATCTGGGTGTTCTAGCTAGCTAGTTTGCCTCTGCCTACTTGTTGGGGGATATAGGCGTGAGCCAATGAATGTATGTGTAGGCAGTATTGTTTGTTTTGTTCAAATAATTACTCGGCTTTCAGGTTTATCACAAAGTTTTCCTTAACCATAGCAAGAAATACACAATTAAAGCTGCGAAAAATATAAATAAAACATTATCCTTATCACGAAATATTAGTCAACTGTATTCATTATCTAAAGCTAAGGTAATATCATTAAAAAGAAACACAGAGGTACATTTTCTCCAAAATTAACGTATCGGATACTCGTTACCCCAAATTAGATTTTCTATGCATGCAAATGAGGCTGGTCAAAACAAGGAGCATATAATTCACTTATTAAGTTATGGGAACAGTGCCAACCAATACGTTATTATAATCCCCATAAGAGCACTAATGATACCTAATATGAGCTAGGCCATAATTTATTTATTTAAAACTTAACTGACCGATTTCCAACTTGATCCCATCATGAGTAAATATGAGACCACCCGTGAAATGAGCTCTATTGAACATAAAAAGAATGTTGAATATCGGTCCACATTTGGCGGAGATATCGCGTAACATATATAAAAAATTAGACGAATTGAGGACCTTTTTGGAATTCGGTCGATTATAGTAGGTATTAACTAAGGCTTTACGAATTACTTTCAACTATCGAGCTTCATTATTAATATAACATCATACATAAACACACACCTATCCCCTTATTCCCGAAGGGGTAAGCAGAGGCGCACTAGCGAACTAGAACACCCACATTTCGCCGAGTTTAGTTCCGTCCCAGATGTGATAGGGGGCGAGCCTATCGTCATATCCTCCGATATCCTCAGATTACGGGCTGATACTGAAAAATTAAATATCACTTTGCTCGACCCGGGGATCGAACACGAGACCTCAGACCGATAGTCGATGGTTTAGTGATGTTGTGATCTCAAAATGTTTAGTGGTGTTTAACTTGGACAAAGTTGTGTCGTTTTTCCGGTTGATACATTATTCGCGCCTGCTACAAATGCGAAATAGGCCAAATTCATTGATGATACAAAACATCAAATACCATGAAAAAAAAAACATTTGGACGAATAAATAGATACTAGACTTAAAAACTCTATTTCATTATAAAAGACTACGTGGGTAGTAAATATTTCACTAAAAATTACGATTCAAGTCAGGTTGCAAACATTTATGCATAATACAGAAATCCAATTCGCAAATATTAAAATTGAAATATAATATAATGAAATTACTCTAAGAATATAAATAAATATTAGTTGAAGAATACAAACTCTTTCTTTCTTTCTACCTGTCCTTATCCCACCTTAATATGGAGTCGGCGCAACACACTTTTTCAAGGATGTTGCAGAGACGATTTGGCTTAGTTTTTACGACCGGCCGCCTGCCTGACGTCAACTCCTTATGAGGGTTCCAGACCCGAGCAAATTAAATTAGAATTGAAGAATTAATTGAAGAATACAAACTAAAAACACGAATTTCATACTGTATTCTAGAAGTGGTGCCTATTTAGCTTTAAGTTAACATAGTCTAACATGCTAGATCACTTTATAGTTAACATTTTACTAACATTCTGTCCCATAAAACCTCCATTAAAATGAGGTAGCTTTATTTTAGTGCTTTTATATCCCGTACATCTAATAAATTCAACTCTAGCGTAAAGGATGAACTAAACGAGTTCGATAGCCGTGCAAAATCGATTTAAAGCCGTTCTAATATCGAATAGTGTGCCGCTGCCCTAACCTTCGAGTTATAACATTACTGAAATGACGTCATTATGGCAGTCCCGCATAAACGTAGTGATCACATTCTCTTTGGTCCCTCACGCTGCAATGTAAAGGACCGCTGCAATTAAATTTAATGCGATACCCTATTTTTGTGCATCTATGCACTAACGCGACGGAGCATTTCGTCCAATTTCGACCGACTTCCAAAAAGGAGAAGGTCCTCAATTCGTCTGTATTTTTTTATGTATGTTACGCGAATCTCAGCCAAATGTGGACCGATTTTCAAAATTCTTTTTTTATTCGATAGAGCTTATTTCAAGGGTGGTCCCATGTAATTTGGTCACGATCGGATTTGAACTCAGTTCGTTAAATTTAGCTATTTTTAAAAGTATTTTATATTATATTATTATTTTATATTCTGAGCTGCCGGCCAACCTTCACTAGTTGGAGAGGCACTACAAGAAGAAGAAGAAGGAGTTGGATATTGAAGAAATTATAATTATACACAATGTCTTTAGTAAAATGACCTCTAAATATACATACATACACACTCACGCCTGTATCCCATGGGGGTAGGCAGAGACTATTGAGCGCCACAAGCTACGATCCTGACACACCTCTTTTGCCTCTTCCACACTCATGCATCTTTTCATACATTTCCGCCGGTTGAGGGTACTCCTCACTTGCCCTTTTCGGAGAAGATCACTTATTTGATCCATGTATGTTCTCCTCGGGCGCCCTCTTCCGACCCTTCCATTTACTTTCGCGCGATAAATACCTTTCGTAAGTCGCCTTTCATCCATCCTCTCCACGTGCCCAAACCACCTCAACATTCCTTTATCAATTCTAGTCACCACATCATCCTTCAGCTTACAGCGATCCCTTATCATGCTATTCCTCACACGATCAGCAAGGGTGACTCCACACATACTCCGTAGGGAACGCATTTCCACCGCATTTATTCGGCTTTCATGCTTCTTCTATATATCTATCTTATTCTATATATGTTCTCTAAATATGTACTTATAAATTTGAAGTGTTAGGCTGGGGTATAACAATGATTGTAAACTGTTTATTTTGATTGTGTTCTCAAAAATAATACATAAAAATCCCACAATCGAAAATACTAATAATATTTTCATTGCTTTTAAGTAATAAAACATTATTCTTCGATAATAAAAACGAAGAAGTTGATCGTCTCTTTTATAGGTAACGATAAGCTTTATTAGAATTTGTAATATAGGAATTTCAAAACTCACAAGTTTAAAAACTTGACAGACCGATTTCAAATCCGATCGTGACTTTATATGGGGCCACCCTTAAAATAAACTCTCTTCTTCTTATCTTATTAGCCCATATCATCCCACTGCTGGGCAAAGGCCTCCCCTTTATCTCTCCACTCATCACGATCAGCAGCAAACTCCCACCAGTCGTCGCGGAAGGTATCCAGGTCATCTCGCCACCTTTTACGTGATCTGCCCTGTCGACGCTGTCCGTCCTGAGGTACCCATTGCGTGACAATAAACTCTATCGAATACAAAAAGAATTTTAAAAGTCGGTTTACATTTGGCTGGGATACTTAAAAAATACAGACGAAATGAGGACCTTCTCCTTTTTGGAAGTCGAACGAAAATTAACTAAGTACATTGACCTGTTTTTTACTCAATTTAATTACGTGCCTCATTGGAAAAATATATTTTCAACTGTTCAAGTGAATTTTGATTGTTCTATTAAGTTACTTCAGTATTGCAGTAAGAAAACATTTAAGTAATAATGGAATGTCATTACCAAGTCCTACGTGGCGTAATGATCTCCTAATGCGCAATTAACTTTTATAGTATTTGAAAAGAGATATAAGGAGCCGATAAAGGCAATGATATTGTGTTCAGAAAATAGGAATTTCCGTGTTCAATTACGTAATCTAAACGGCATCTTATACGAACGAAATAAACGCTTGTTTTAATTAGATATTGGAATTTTTACTCACAGTGTAAAAAACAAAGCGATTTTTATTACATACTGCGGCTATTTTGGTATTCATTTATTTTACACATAACATGCTCACGCCTGTATCCCCGAAGGGGTAGGCAGAGGCGCATTAGCGAACTAGAACACCCACATTTCGCCGAGCTTAGTTGCGTCCCAGATGTGATAGGGGGCGAGCCTATCGCCATATCGGGCACAAATTCCAGACTCCGGACTGATATGGAAAAATTTAATATCACTTTGCCCGACCCGGGGATCGAACCCGAGACCTCAGAACCGTAGTCGTACCGAAATACCACCACGCCACCGAGGCAGTGAACTTATGTTATGTTATAGTACTCGTATCTTTGAGTAAAATATATATATATTTTACTCAAAGATACGAGTTTTGTATCTATAGTATAGCAAAATCCGTGATGCAGCGGGTGAATAGCCAACTGTAAACTGCATGCCACGGGTTCGATTTCCGGACTGTAACAAATATTTGTGTGACCCACATATACCTATTTGTTTCAATTCTGGGTGTTGTGAGATCGAAAGTCTCTCATAATTCCCGATACCCATGATACAAGACTCGTACTCGTGCGGGGTTAGGAGTTAGGACTATGTTTATGACTGTTGGATGTTATTTATTATTAATGTCAGGTACTAAGATAGACATTAGGCTCCACGACACCCAGACCATTAAATTGTCAATGATGCATACATTTGTTTAGGGCTGTGTGGAAGGGACACGATCTAGCGGCCGATCTCCAACATGCTAGATAAATAATAAATAAATAACACTCAACAGTCACACACATAGTCCTGACCCCACACTAAGATCGAGTCTTGTGTCGTGGGTATCAAGAACTACGAGAGACTTTTGGTCTCACAACACCCAGACCCGAAACAAATATCTGTAGGTCATAAAAACATTTGTCTCGGTGCGGGGATCGAACCTGGCCGCGGGCTCGCTTCACAGCTGGCTACTCGCCCGCTGCGCCACGGAGGCTGTCAATATATACTATCAAAGCTGCTACACAAAGCTCCATTGTGGAATACTCGCCCAACGCCGTCAACCGAAGTCGGTGGAGAAAAAAAGACTTCTGTTTCGAAGGACTAACAATAATAATCACCAACCCAACTCCGCTCATAATAAATCCACAACGACTCTTTTTTATAGCACAGACTGGAAAACGACCCGCTGGGTCACTTGATGGTAAGTGATCTCCAACGCTCATAGACACCCTAGACACAAGAATCATGGGTGCTTTGCCAGCCTAAAATGAGAGAATGGAAGGGGGAGGGGAGGGGATTGGGAAAGGGAGGGGGGAAATGGGCCTCCGGAAATCTCACTTACCGAACGGAACGCGACAGCAAGCTGCCACTTTACGTCGGTTTTCTGTGAGACAGTGGTATCAAACGGGTCGAGCCAGCCCATTCGTGCTGTAGACGTAACTGTACGCTCTTGACAGAGTGGTAGAGCTACACCACTCTGTCAAGACCGCACGACTGAGGAGGAGAGCGTGCATTTACTTCAATGTGAGGTTAATTCATTGTTCAAAAAATGGTAAACAAATTATACGGCAGCAAGCTTAATTGATGTTTCTTTTGTAGCTCACGTTCAAACAAAACACTTTGAAGTATACAGCGTGGACAAGTGACGCCATTGTTATAGCGCTATGCACGCTGCCTGAAAGGGTGTTGCGGTCTTGTTTAATGCGATACCCCATTTTCCTGCATTAAGAGAGCTGTTATTTTTTTTATTCATGAAGATTTTTCTCCCTTTTTTTTGTTTACTGATAGTAGTGTTTTTATTTTACTATAATAACGACTTTTAAAGCATGAAAACGGAGATAGAACAACCAGATTATGTTCTACCTCCCTTTACAAAAAAATATATATAAACGAGGTCTCACAACATTAAAAAACAACTCGTGAATCATAAAAAAATGCCTCTGTGCCGGAGATTGGCAAACGAGCAGATGGGTCACCTGATGGTAAGTAATCTCCATCGCCCATAGACATCCAAGACAAGAAAATCATGGTTGCGTCGCCAACCTCAAAGTAGATAATTAGGGATTGGGAAAGGGAGGGGGAGAATTGGGTCACCGGAAATCTCACTTACCGAACGGAACGCGAAAGCGAGCTGCTACTTTACGTCGGTTTTTTGTGAGACAGTGATATCAAACCGGTAGAGTCAGCCCATTCGTGCTGTAGACGTAACTGTCTACAGCGTGGCTCTACCACTCACATTTTGAAGATAATATTATTGTTATATTTCAATTAGAAACAATTAATATCTTCGAATGTTTGACAAAAACACTGATCACTTCAATGAACAAAAACCCGTCGAAAGTCAATCAACAAGCCAAAAGGTCCATATTACACTCGCAAAAACCATTTTGCATCACACTCAGGCTGATTAGGAGCAGAATCGTTAGAGGCCATCGATCATACTGTCAGACGGAACCCTTTACAATATTGTCTCGAGAGTGTTTGCTCCAAGTTGGGTTGTATAGGATTCAGGACCCGGGTAGGTTGCGCTTGATGTATAGTGTACCTTAGTAGGAAATGTTCGGGAGATACGGGGTATGGTTTTGTCTTTAAACGCGATTCGGTTTACGTATTTTTTTTTCTTAAGTGCGAAGACTTGGTGATGCTTCTCCTTGGCTTCAATGCATGTCGTCTATGTGTTTAAGGGTTATTTGATAGTCAGATATTAGATTAATGATTGCGATCTACGGTCAAGTCAGATATTTTAATCTGACCGAATTTTTGTTGATGTCTTGACCAATTTTTTCTACAGTAACTTAGTAAACCCTATATTATTCTTCTGATAAAAATGATCTGGCGATTGATAAAATACTCTTGTTGAAATATTTTGTTATTTTCCTAATTAACGGATGTTGGTCCGGTAGCAAAACGAAATTAATAGAGAATTTTGTTTACAAATTGGTAAATGATACAACCAACATCAAGGGACGTAATGTCTCTCGAAGATACGCGCTCTACTTGCAACTCTACTTTAGAAGATATTGTTTAAATTATATGTCGGTACCATGAGGTGCAAGGTAGTAACAAAGTAAGGTAGTAACATTGCCATAAAAAAAACTTTAAACTTATCTGATCGTGACCAAAATGAGTTCACCCTACGAATAAGCTATGTCGAACACAAAGAGAATCTTGAAAATTTACATTTGGCTGAGACATCGCGTAACATACATAAAAAAACAGACGAATTGAGGACCCTTTTGAAGCCAGTCGAAAACCCGCGCGCACGTCTGCAAAACCCACCCGTATGTCCCCAAACCGTCGATATTTGAACTAGTGGACTAATGTTTGTTGTTGTTGCGTACATCGCACACAAGCCTATGTTAAGTATGAGCGGTGTACCTACATTAGTTTGAGAGCTGTTAGTTATTTAGAGCAAGTTGGCAGACTGGCGGGCCGTTTAGATTGGCATCATGTGATCCAATAACTTGAGACGTGTACGTTGATGGGCCAGATTGAGGTCATTTGAATAATTATTGGGAGTAATATGAAGGCTATTCTAGAAGAGGATTAACACGAGATTACAGTAGCCCGAGCACGAAAAACTAATGTTAATGTATTCGAGTTCGTTGCGCCCTGATGACGTTTCATAGACGCGCATCGAGTTCGAATACATTTACGGTTGGCAGAAATTTTCCTGCTCAGGCCGCTGAGGTTTCGCATGGAGAACGTTCCATTTTTTTGTCCTTGTCCCACCCAATGTGGGATGCATCATCACTCTTTTTAAGAATTTTGGTAAAACTATTCTGCTTTTTACAATTGTTGCCCGTATGATGTCACCCCCTTGGAAGGACGTAGTGCAGCAAATCGTATTAGTACGAGTATAACCGGGTTGCCTGACCTGAGATACGATCTCAGGACTTCTCGATCCACAGCCCAGGTATTCTGCTACTAGACTAAGGATGTGGATGATGGATGACACTGTTATGCTTCTATCAAATTGATCTTGTTGTTTCCATACATTTGCTCGACTTGAGATTTGATCCCAGGACCTCCCGCTTCAAAGCCCATGTACGATGCTCTAGACTAAGAAAGTGACACGCTTCTATCACATTTTTAAAATAAATTATCGTTGATGAAATGCTGGAGTATTGTTGAATTGATGTTCATAGTCTCTAGTTGCTCTTAAGAGAATATAAATTTTTCGATATCCATTATATGGACCTATTTATTAAAGCTTTTAAATTACGACACCACTTCTTAATTAAACAGTCGGTAAGGGTCTGAATTAAACACTTCCATTAAGAAACTAATTTTCTAACAGGCTCTATATTAGCCCGGTGTTTACAGGCTATGATTATGTCGGATTCATCTTTCAACATAGATTCGTTGATTAAAGTAAATTGTATTAAAAACAATTTGCATCAAACCAAGCATCCTCAAGGAAGACTGCAGATTCACTGGATGGACGACTTGATGAAAATCGCCAGTTCAAACCAGATCTAAGGAGCTCAATAACGCAATGAATGGAAATGTTGAAGGAGGCCTACACCAAAAATGTTGAAAAATATTAAAGAAGAATATATATTTATTTTTACATTAGTTTACTAATAAGTCAGCATATAAGTGACAGCATATAGTCTTTATGAAAGTAACACATACTAGGGCCACAGCGTCACCTATACGCAGGAAAATCATTATTGTTTTCTTTCTACACATATTTTACTTCGTTATAGTTTCTGCAAGTTTCTACCTCTATAGCAAACATCATGTCATGTTAAATTGTCGAACCCGTTCCATCATACAAAAGACCAAAAACAGCAACAAACTCAAAATAGCAATAAATGCTGAATTTTTGTCATAAAAAGCAATTTCATAAAATTCATATATGCTCCACTGGTTTCATATATTCCATGCCTCGAATATTTATAAAGGCTAATTGAATATTTCTTTGTTCTAATTAAACCCCTACCCCGGTAATGCTCATATTTGAATGTCCCATACCTTTTGAAACAAACTCGTGTTAATAATATGGAATTCCCGACGTGCGAGCTCTGAAAGAGGCGACGTTATCTTGGCAATTCAAAATGCGTACAAAGAGATGTCTCGATTCTAAGGATTTGTACATACGTGTATATGAATTCAATGTTAATGTACGTATATCAAAATAATTTACAAAAATTACTAAAGATTGTTGAAGTAATACTAGAATGTGATTGAAAAGCGTTAGATAAATTGCTCTGATATTATGAAGATGAAAATGTTTGATGTCGTAATATACTACTTCTAATTCTAATTCTGACTTATTGTGGCCGATCTATGGGGCTTTTACATTTTTTGTGGTTTTCGACTGACTTCCAAAAAGAAGGTCCTCAATGCATCTGCACTTTTTTATGTATGTTACGCGATATCTCCGCCAAATGTGGGCCAATTTTCAAAATTCTGTTTGTATTCGATAGAGCTTATTTCAGGTTTGGTCCCTAATTTGGTTCTGGGATTTGAAGTCGGTCTGTTAAGTTTTTAAACTTGTGATTATAATTACTTAGGTTTACGCCAATGTTATACATGGAAATTAACTAGGTCTTACGAATTCTATAAATCTAAAGTTTTACCCAAAAACTAAAGTCCAGCAAACTCATCGTAACACTAATGTCAAACCTCAAACCTAGTCTACATAAGAAACAAATAGCAGATCCAAAAACGCATGTACATATTCCTACTCATGTATAACACACTTTACGTAATGTGTCACGTAAAACAATTTCCAGAACCCTTATCCTCGACTACGCTGAATACAATACAAACAGCACGCAAGAACCACCATTCAAACGTGACACCAGCTTCTATTCAAATGGCAACGTTATGAACACCAGGAAGAGATCATCATACAATGGTTTAGGTTCCCAAGATATCTTTGAGGTCCTCTAGGTTAAGTAAAGAATAATGACTGTTGTAATATATTTTGAAAATAACACATCCAACTATTACGTTTGCAATTTTATCTCTGTATTTTCTTCATATTGTTTCTTTGGAATGTTGAATGCTTTATGGCGAAGCATGTTGTAATGTCTTAAATGTTCATGCGTGCTTGTGATTCCGTCGTTGCTAACGTTTAATTTGGTAATCTTTTTTGTTGTATCATCAAAGCTAAGAATTTCCTCTTCGACGTGGTCAATGGCTTTAATAGCTATAATGGCTGATTTCTTAAGTTTACGCGAATGTTTTACATTGAAATAATATTATTTTATACGGATTCTATCACGATTTTATTTTTAGGGTCAAAACGTCGGGCCTAAAAATAAAAACGACTCGTGAGAGAACCAGTATAAAAGTTTTATTTCAGCTTTAATGGCGTTAGCAGGCGAGTAGAAATGAAATATGACTGTGTGATTGATAAAGTGTTCCTGGTCTGTGTACATATTGCGAAAAGGTGAGTCTTACGTAGTTCCTGATATCCATGAGACCTGTCTGCAATCTTAGTGTACCTGGAGATTTTTTGATTCGTAAGTGTCCCTGATGAATGTTATTGATTATTAGTTTACCAGTAGGTTCATTGTAAAACGTGTAAAAGTCCTCCAGGTTGCCTATTTTCTGAATAGAGATTTGAATTTAAAAAGTGTTTTTGGACTCATAATTGCGTAATTTATGAATTATTAAGTAAACACTATTACGTCACGATGCGTTCAGAAAAGGGCCGTGGTAACTACAAAATATGAACCCTGCATCGAATATTAGCAAATTATTCCTGTAGGTTCTGCTAGTTAGAGGAAATTGTTTATTCATGTTACTGAGCCACGTATTAATAATCTATTAATTACATACGTTGTAGTCAATGTAATATTTAAGCCACAATTAGCATTAAGTCAAGCATCATACCGATGAATTCTCATACACAAGGTCTTTATGTAGTTTAAGGCTGCCTTATCTGTCAAAATTGGATGGCGAAAATCAGTGTAAGAAGTCGTTAAATTTGTGTTGCGTTCCATTCAGGCGCTAATCAGTTACCTCAACTGAATTTTTCGATTCGAGAAATCATTAGGTCCAAGGAAATGTTTATGGTCTGGCAGAATTGTATAACCTAGTAACACTGAACAGTAATTACACCTTTCTGTAAGCAAAATTGTTGCTAGCTGCTAATATTACTTCGCAACAACAATATTCTGTCCATTTAAAAAGATTTATTCTTGTTCATAAAGAAATACGTTGAGATCGATAGCCGGCCAACTGATTCCGCACATCGTAACTCTTCGAAGTGCCTAAGTTTCGGCCGTTCTGTACACTCCGCCACGTATTTACTACGTTTTACCAACGTTCTTATTTTGGGAGAAAAATAAATGTTTATTGTTAGATCCTTGGAGAATACGGGATTTAACAAATAAGAGAACAGGTTTTTACGTTGACTTTTTTTTATAGCAGAGACTAGCAAACGAGCAGATGGGTCACCTGATGGTAAGTGATATCCACCGCCCACAGATACCCAAGACACAAAAAGAGTCATGGGTTCGTTGTCAACCAAAAACGAGGGTAATAGTGCAGTGTAGAAAAAATCGGCCATCGGAAATCTCACTCACCAAACGAGAAGCGACAGCGAGTTGCCACTTTACGTCGGTTTTCTGTGAGACAGTGGTGTCAAACCGGTCAAGCCAGCCCATTCGTGCTGTACACGTAACTGTCTATGGCGTGGCTCTAGGATACAAAAATTGTATTGTCGTTATTTTATTTTGTGGGTGACCTGATGGTAAGTGATCTCCACCGCTCGCCCCGCCCGTTGCCAACCTAAAACATAAATAATAATAATAATTGAAAACTACGTCCTATTACGGATTACACAACCAAAATACCACGTGCAGATTCTTTTCTTTCAATTTCAATTCCCTAACAGCATTTTATAGGAAATCAAAGGTGCCGTTAAAATCCGCTCACGAGTTTGAAACTCGAGTAGAATAATGACTCCCGGATAGTTTTTATTGTCTTCTTAAAGTTTAGTAAACTTAGTCGGTGTTGTTTCAAAGCTAATGTTTTTTCTTTAGCTTGTTCTAAAGATTAGGAAACTCTTTATAAGGTTTCCAAGCGACACTATTTAACATTGTGTATTGGTGTCATCTTTCTTTTTACCTGCTCTTGTCCCACTTTAATGTGGGATTGGCGCAACAAGCATGTTGCAGAAGGGTTTAGCTTAGTTTTTACGACCGGTTGCCTGACTGACGACAACACTCCTCTGAGGGATTCAGTCCCGGGCAATTAGTCTTAGAAAAACACTCCGCCTGCCTTGGGATTCGAACCCAGCACCCCCCGGTTCACAGCCCATATACGCTGCCACAAGACCAAGGACGTGACTGTATTGGTGTTATCGAATTAAAAATTCATTGTTTTTAAATTCAGTAATTCAGACTGCCTCCGTGGCGTGGTGGTATTTCGGTACGACTACCGTTCTGAGGTCTCGTGTTCGATCCCCGGGTCGGGCAAAGTGATATTGGATTTTTCCATATCACCCCGCAGTCTGGAATTTGTGCCCGATATGGCGATAGGCTCGCCCCCTATCATATCTGGGACGGAACTAAGCTCGGCGAAATGTGGGTGTTCCAGTTCGCTAGTGCGCCTCTGCCTACCCCTCCGGGATACAGGCGTGAGCTTATGTTTATATCTAGCTGTCGGCTAGAGGATTAACTTGTCAAATGTAGATATAAAATGAAAACTATTATTCTACAAATTCAAAACATTCCTGTGGTATGAAGTAATGGCACAAAGTGATAGAATTGTTTCAACTCTGATAGGTAACCTTAACACGAAAACACATTTCCAATATAATATCGTTGTTATTTTTGTGTACCCATCCGCAATGTATCTCAAAACAACGTAACATATTTCCTCATATCTTTCCTCATATCATTATGTATTAATATTCTTTCCGCATGATAATAAATCAATTCGAAAACCATAATCAAACATGTGAAGCACATAACATCACGTAATAAAACTCGCCCACCTGTTCCTACGGGACGCCCTCGTAAATATGACATACTTTTCCTTATGATATTACATCGAATAACATAATAGAATAACATAATTTTTTTAAGTGAAAACTTCTTTAGCCGCGTTGAGCACTTTTTGGTAGGGGAAATATTGTGAGTTAGCGTCACCGACTTGCTAATGTTAATTGTATATGACAACTTCTTTAGCTGCGTTAAGCACTTTTTGGTAGGGGAAAATCTTGTGTTCGCATCACCGACATGAGTAATAGCAGTATCTGTAGGCATGTAAATAATAATTGTTGCTGGGAGTGTCAATAGATGTGAAAACCAGATTGATGTTGATAATTTTAATTAAAACATTACGAAATTTCAAATTTTAATATTAAAATTCTAAGTTATAAGTTTTCAATTCTAACGGCAGTCCCTATGACTGAATTTTTTTTTATTGTGATTATTACCTCTAGTGTAAAATAGTATAAAGGGTAGATTCAGATTCCGGGCTAATACTAAGTAAAAGAAAACTGAGGTCTAACCCCTCTCATTATTAGGAGGCCCATGCCTAACAGTGGGACAGTAATATTATAGGGCTAATATTAATTCTTTTTTATTTACTAAGTAGAAAACCAATATGAGACCCTGAGGTCTCAGAATACTAGAAATAAATACAACAGTATCCAATTTTTAAGTATAAAATACAGGTAATTGTGTAAATGCAACTAACCATAAGGTTGAATGTACAATTCGATCACCAGTGGCTTTGCGGTTCGCCGAATGTGGTTCTATAATAAAAAGGACACAGAAGGATAAATTTTTCTTTTTTAATTTTACGAAATTATTTGTACACGAATCGTGTCGTAGCTTTATTAAATGAAGGCTATTGGATTCAGAAAATTCAGCCAAATGAATGTTAAGCGAGTTATATTTTCCTGTAATTAAATATGATCGGATTAAATTCAAAATTAGTACTATAGTATAATTGAATTACAAAGATATTAAAGAGAAGATTATCATATTTTCCCGCAGTACTGAAATGAAGCATAGAACAATAATTAGTATTCAAAAATCTTTTAGGTTATACCACAGGTCATTTTTAACTGGAATATTGGTCGTAAAAATGTCTACACGGGCAAAGTCGTGAGCAAAACTATTTGTTATTTTCTAACATATTACATTTCAAACATAATATTTTTTTTTATTAAATATTGATCATTAACTGAAAATAGCTATTAATGCTCAATCTATATTACCAATAGACTATTTATCCAATGGAGTTCAGAGTTAAGATCGACTGCCTCGGTAGCGTGATTGTATTTTGGTGCGACTACCGTCCTGAGATCTGGAGTTCGATCCCTGGCAAGAGATATTGGATTTATCCATATCAGCTCGGAGTCTGGAATTCGTGCCCGATATGGCGATAGGCTCGCCCCCTATCACATCGGGGACGGAACTAAGTTCGACGAAATGTGGGTGTTCTAGTTCGCTAGTGCGCCTCTGCCTACCCCTTCAGGGATACAGGCGTGAGCTTATGTACATACATATTGGAACTACATAATTCCAAATTACATGCCAAGAGAGTTTTGTAACACAATCCTCGCAATACGGATGACTAGTTAAATTCAATGAGAGCTCTCAGGTTAACGGAACCTATTAACTGAGTACAACGATAAATTAATTGAAGGGGAAGGCATAATCTTAAGTGAAATTCAATGAGAACGTCGTCATTGCTTAAAGTTATTTTGTCGGTGGTGTAGTGATATTGTCCTGAGGATTTAGGTTCGATCTCCGGGTGAGGTAACGTGATATTGGGTTTTTCTACTCAGTATCGGCCCGGTGTCTGGAATTTGTGCCCGATATGGCAATAGGCTCGCCCCCCTCACATCTGGGATGGAATAAGCTCGGCAAAATGTGGCAAAATGCAAGGAATAAACGTTCTTGACAAACATTCTAGTTGAATCGATTCCGCGACAGTCGGGTCATAAAAAATATTAAATTATTTTCTTTTTCTACAACTACTTAACACATCATGTTCAAACGAAAGTGCTGTTTGGACGTTTTTGAGGAAGATATGAGAGCCAATCTTCGCACTCTGTAGGATGTTCAAAATCAGGCGAAGTGGAAGCATCTAAGTAGGAAGAACCTAGCATTAGGCCGGGATAACGCCAGACAGAAAAATCATGTTCAAACCATCTGTTAAATTAATTTTAAAATTTAATGTTAATTTGTGTCTGGCATAAACACCACAATAAAACATGCTGTGGTTGCCTGTAACTAGGAGCAATTATGTAAATGTTTTTTAAGTTTATTTGTAACCCCTTTGCGATCCTAAAAAAATAAAATAAAATAAAAAAAAAACAATTTAAAAAAATCGAACCAACGCTTCTGAACTGAAAAACTTGTGGCACTTTGATTCGCTCAATCGAGCTTCAGTCGCTACGGACTGTGATTGGCTGTATTCTTTATTGTATGATACGAATTGACAACGATTATGTAGACATGTTATATGGACGGTATATTAGCTGAACTACGAAATTGTTCAAAGTTGACTGCACGTCATGCAATTTAGCGGTACATACATACATATTACATAAGCTCACGCCTGTATCCCCGAAGGGGTAAGCAGAGGCGCACTAGCGAACTAGTACACCCACGTTTCGCCGAGCTTAGTACCGTCCCAGATGTGATAGGGGGCGAGCCTATCGCCATATCGGGCACAAATTGCAATTTAGCGGTGTAGGAGACTTTTGTGGAAACTTTAAATTGGAGAACACCCGCGCTCCGTCCATTCGCCGACCGCGTGCTAAGTAGATAACCTGATGAACCATGATAATAGGTTTATCGTAGTCACCAGAATTATGACTGTATGTTTTTTCACAGCCGGAAGACGGAAGAAGGAAATCGATAGCTTGCGACAGGACAGGCGGTTATCCAAACAGATGGAGAGACAAATATTAGCTCAATTTGCTTTTAATGAACTCTTTAATGAATGAAAATGAAGCGATAGCTGTTATGGACTGCCGAGACAAGTGTGAGACCAACCCCGAAACGGAGCACGCACTTCTGACTTTTCTATGTTAAAGTGTATTTTGATTGTGAATTATTGCTTGCTGTAACGGTGAAGAAAAACATCGTGAGGTAACCTGACATTTCTTCACAAGAATTTCGAAGATATATAAAGTCTACCAACCCGCATTAGGCCAGCGTGGTAGACTAAGGCCGAACCCCTCTCATTAGTAGAGGAAGCCCGTCTCCAGCAGTGGTAGGTACAGTAATATTATCTATCATTAACTTTTTGAACGTAGCCGTCCAGATCCTTATGGCCTCATATTTCCTACTTCTGAAACTATTTAGTAAATATGTAACGGCAAACATATGGCGTAAATCGCAGCGCCCAGGTGCAGAAACACTCTATACTTGGCTCGAAATTCCAAAGTCTCATTCTGAAGGTGGTAATGTATGAACGCTCTAAGATTACAACTTTAGCTTCGAGTTTTCAACTGTTGAGGGCGTTACTCCTTAGTTTAGGCATAATGTTGCTTGTTCATACTATGAGATTGTTTCGATATTTTAAGGAACCGATATATTTTGAACTAGTTTTGATTCATGGTTTCAGTTGCTTGGTAGTTAAAAAACGAATGTTACACATTGAAATAAAACTATTTTTTAGATTAAAGTTGTTAGATCGGAACATAAACGGTTAACTTTTTATTTTGTATAATTTTAAAATTAAGATAGATATTGTAACACTAACATTTTTGGACAAATGTCACTTCAGTCCAATCCGTGACCACGAAGATTGCAAAGCCTTCGAAACGTCGGTCATAAAAATTAAAACAAATCGCGATAGAATCCCCAAAAATAGTTTTATTTCAATTGTATTTGGTATTCTAATTATAGCTTCTTGGACTAGTGGCAGCTTCAGGGAGCATCGCAATGTTCTATGTTTAAAATCAAATCCGGCAATCATAAGTTGTGTTTGAGTTTTTCAATTTCAAATTCTAAGCAAATCGGTTCCAGGCCTAAGTAATGAAACAGAAAAATTCTAAAACATAAAAACTGACGCGACTGGAAGAAGTCAAAAATAATTTCTTACTCTTAGTAGAGTCAGTGCCTTTTCAGTTAGTCTGCATCGGCACTGGTAAAACGAAATAGTGTAATGAAAGCTCCACTAGTTGTATCACTACTCTTCATCCATGATACGTGTGAATCAGATTCAGAATCATTTATTTGTCTTCAATGTAGGTAGGTAATTTTGTTTGTTGGTCTAGTGGCGCATGAGCTGTAGACTGGGTGGTCCTGGGTTCGTTTCCCAGGTCGGGCAAAGCAAATTTTCGAATTTAATTTTCTCGGCACTGAATCCCTCAGAGGGAGTTGACGTCAGTCAGGCAGCCGTAAGAACTAAGCCAAATCATTTCTGCAACATAAGTATTAGGGTGGTCCACGCCCATATGGTGAAAAAAATATATTCAAATTTAAGTGTCGCCACCCCCTTGATTTGTTACACCTACCATTCCTATTATATGTGAAAAATTTCAGCCCCCTATAGTATATACAAGGGGGTGCTCATGGAATTGGAAGTTTCCAGGATTTTATGTAAAACACGTAATTTGAGGTTTATTAATATTACAAGTATTTTAATCAAATAAGTATACAAAGTATTTAAATGTGATCAAATTTTGGTAACAAAGCTATAAATTAAAATAATATTAGTTCATTCTTTCAAAACTATGTTTGTTATGTCCTTTTTGGAAGTTTCAGTAGAGACGATTTTTCTGTTTTGTTCGACAATGTGAAGTAAAAACTGCTTTTCTTCCTCATTCTTAGTGAGTATCGTGTTGTAATCTTCAAATAATTTAACACCTCTCTCAGCTGTATCATTAACAACACGCAAATTTTTTATGCAGCTTTTGCCTTAAAGGTAATCAGCATTATCATTCCAAGTCTCAGGAGGTAATTGCAAGAAAGAGTCCTTGATATCAAGAACTGAGAGAGGTTTCAACGTTCTTTGTGTTGCGAAAGCTTCTAATGTGACTTCTGGGGCAAGTTTAGCAGAATCACCTCGTACTGAACAATTACCGCAGTCAGATTTTTTTTTTAACATTAGCCTGTTTCTCACCATCGGTCAGCTTGTCAGAAAATAAGGCAAATGCAACTAGTTCATCTGACTAATACCATAAGTGACACTCTAACACACTCCTAGCTGCTATACCGATTTCGGAATCAATGGCTTCGTACAATTTTAAGCTCTTCCAAAGTAGTAAGTAATTTACTGATGCATCTGCTGCCAAAGGCGCTTCGATCCTAATTTTGGTGTAGATGAGCACAAAATCTAACAAATCGAACAACTTGTTTTTCTTATCTCTTGGTAAGTTTAAATGCTTGTAAATTATTTCGAAGTAAAAAACTTCTAAGCATACAGCAATTTTGCCATCCAACAAGCATAATAAATCGGACCTGGAGCGCGCCAATGTATCTTCGCAGGTGGTTTGTTTAAAACAATCATGGTAAGCTTTATTAGCTCTTCGTAATCATCACGAATTTGATTCTCTCCGGATAGAGCGGTTGTGAGGCTCTCGAGAGTATTTTCAGCGAACTGTTCTGCGTTCTTATCGAGGTCAAGACAATCGTAGTGCTCCTTTGGTTATGTTTCTCAAATATCACTGAATCTTTTGAATAGTGGGATTTGAGGAGAGCTTGATAGTCTACAACATATACACATAAGCTCACGCCTGTATCCCCGAAGGGGTAGGCAGAGGCGCATTAGCCAACTAGTACACCCACATTTCGCCGAGTTTAGTTCCGTCCTAGATGTGATAGGGGGCGAGCCTATCGCCATGTCGGGCACAAATTCCAGACTCCGGGCTGATATGGAAAAATTCAATATCACTTTGCCAGACCCGGGAATCGAACTCGAGACCTCAGAATGGTAGTTGTACCGAAATACAACCACGCCACCGAGGCAGTCTCAAGTCTATAAGAACCATTATCGTATGCCAAAATGCGATCAGACTGATCAAAAACTTAAGCTATTACAACAGTACAATGGTGTTAACCCCGGTCAGAGAATATTGAGTTATAATGTCTTTGTAATTGCTATGAACTAAATAATAGTGACAGGATTTCAACTCTGTAGACAATCGTAATCAAATTAGTAAAGGATTACAAGTTTCTCTATGAGATGGAGCAAATAGGGTCTAAACCAATATAAATAATAATAAATAACGCCCAACAGTCACACACATAGTCCTAACCCCACACTAAGATCGAGTCTTGTGTCGTGGGTATCAGGAACTACGAGAGACTTTCGGTCTCACAACATCCAGACCCGAAATAAATATCTAGAAACAATAAATAACACCCAACAGTCACACACATAGTCCTGACCCCACATTAGGTATAACCTGTATCGTGGTTATCAGAAACTACGAGAGACTTTCGATCTCACAACACCCAGACCCGAAATAAATATCTGGGGGCCACACAAACATTTGTCTCGGTGCGGGAATCGAACCTGCGGCCTCTCGCTTCACAGCTGGCTAGCCTGTTGCGCACGGAGGCTGTCATGTCACGAATATGAAACGCTCAACTGAGTGAATTTTGAGTTGTAGAGCTACATTGTGGACGTAACTTCTACAGGACGAATGCACTGGCTCGACCGATTTCATACCACTGTCTCACAGAAAATCGATGTAAAGTGGTAACACGCTTTTGGGTTTCGTTCAGTGAGTGAGATTTTTTGGTGGCCCAATTCTCCCCTTCCCTTTCCTTATTATAAAGAGGGAAAGTGTTTTGTATTTTTGTTTGTAATCAGTAGGCAAAAACTACTGAATCGTTTTTAAATTATTTAGTCGCCTCCTTGGTCTAGTGGCAGCATGTCTGGGCTGTGGACCGGGTGGTCCTGGGTTCGATTCCCAGGTCGGGCTAAGCAAATTTCCTATTTAATTTGCCCGGGACGAGGCCCTCATAATGGGTTGACGTCAGGCAGGCGGCAATTCGTAAAAGCTATGCCAAAACCTCTCTGCAACAAGTTTGAAAGAGTGTGTTGCGCCGACCCCACATTAATTTGGGATAAGCGCAGGTAAAAAGAAAAAAAGCTACATTATCAGAGAGTCATAGCCTGCCTTCATACCGAAAAAAAATTACCGTTTTCGTGGGCTATCTACGCGAATGAAGTCGCCAGCAACAGCTAGTTATACCACGCAAAAATATTTAAGATTTAGTATACTTGTCGTATGGCGGACGAAAGGTGGGAAAAACGGACTACCGAGTGGCACCCAGACGTAACACAGCGTCGACGCGGCAGACCGAGAACGAGATGGCGGGACGAGCTCAACACGTTTCGTTCAGACTGGACCAATTTGGCACTGGATAGAGAGAAGTGGAAGAAATGGGGGGAGGCCTTTGCCCAGCAGTGGGACAATAACGGCTAATAAAAAAAAAATTCTCTTTTTTCTTTTGAATTTCTGCCCGTTTGTCCTATTTATATGACCTAAAAAGCAACATGTTTTAAGCAGGTTTATTTATAGTTTTCCTTTGTACTTAGGACTTTGGAAGGCGCGGAAGCACTTTTTAAAGGCACATCGAAATGGCCCGTATTTTTATTCAGTTGCAAAGTGCATCAGAATTAAGGCAGCGAGATGTTTAAGTTGTATTTTTAACACAGTCCCAGTCTTTGAAGTGAAAAGTTTGCACGAGACCTAAATAGCTTCGTGTTTAACATTGTTGTAAGTTTGCAGTGACGCCATTATGCCATAGTGTTGTTTGTTAATTCTCAATACTCGTTAAGTCTTTGACATGTTTATTTAATTACTAATTTATTCGTTTAAATAAAACATTTTTTTTAATACAGCGAAGGCAAATTGCCCACCTCAAGACACCATGGCCTATTTACGTAGATCAGTCAATTAGCAAATAATTTTATAATTGTATCTTTTTAATTTTCATATTATAATTTTAAAATGAATTTAAAAATACACATAGTCCTGACATCCACACTAGGTGTAACCTGTATCGTGGATGTCAGAAACTAAGAGAGATTTTCGGTCTCACAACACCCAGACCTGAAACATGTAAAATGGAAAATATATAAAATTACCTATTCAAACGACTTCCACCTCAGTACGCTCCGTGATCATGAAGGCAAATAATGACAAGTATACCCCACATATATAGTGTATACCCTACCCCAGGATAGTGGAAAAAAAATTCACCCCCACTTTACATGTAGGGGAGGTACCCTAAAAAAAATATTTTTCAGGATTTTATTTCACGCGTTTCTGAGTATGATAGATATGTATACTCGTGCCAAATTACAGCACTTATAGTCTCTGAGATAAACAGTGGTCAGACAGACAGACAGACGGACATGGCGAAACTATAAGGGTTCCTTTTTTGCCATTTGGCTTCGGAACCCTAAAAAGAGAGAGGCGAATTGAGGTCGTTCTCCTTTTTGGAAGACGTTCGAAATGTCGTGACTCAAAGTATAAACAAAACGCGTTAAATTCGCAAAAAAATTGTAACAGAAAATAACAACAATTAAAAATCATATGTACATGGACGAACCTTTGTCCAAGATTAGGATAATAGGCTAATACTATAAATTATCAACAAAGATCATAATAAGTACTTATATATCAACGAAATTGTCATTAGCCTAACCTACCATTACGATTCAAAACAATTAACAGAACGCCCTCTGATCTCATTATAATCCTGAACGAAATATGGTCCGGGCAGAGACGAGGGTTGATCGTATATCGTGCTTGAAGGGGGTCCAATACCACAACCCGCAAATGCCTGCAAGATTTACGTAAAGCCTATTTAGTGCCACTATACGGGATATCATAAGAACAAGGTTAGGTTGTGATGCATAAGCTGGGTAGCGCCCATTATGCTAAGAACGGCGAATAGGTTCGGTATATTATAGAGTTAGGGTACCTTGCAGCGCTTAGATAAATCTCGATTAAAGTATCGAATCTTAAATCTCGATTTAAGTATATGAATGAGATGTAAGTGGAATCGAGTTTAGAGCAGGTTAATACGAACAAAAAAAGTACGAAAATACGAAGTAACCTAGTATAGAATGCCCATAGTATTAAGGGCCACTTGCAGCTCCGCGATAAATCTCTATATATCCCAAATCTGGATTTAAATAAAGGAGTGAGCTGTAGGATAAATCAAGATAAGGTGTATCTCGATATTATGAATAGGGCTGCAAGTCACCCTTATCTACTATTATAATTTCATGTAAAGAGTAAATCAATTGAAATAATACTATTTTTGAAATAATACTATTTTTATATTACAGCCGACCATACGGTCAGCTGCGATTCGGAAACTCAAGCTTAAGGTTTTACGACATTAAAATTTAAGGTATTTTAATCATATATATTTATATTTATTGGGACTTCACAAAATTACTACGCTAATATATTCTGTTTACATTCTAAAGATTGGACAGATAGATTTACAGACTAAACTTTTTTTCTTTGACACCTTTTAAAATTTAATCTCGAAACTTTGACCAAATCAAATACAAAATTAACCAAACAGTAAAAAAAATTACACGAATAGAACTCAGCACTGCTAAACCCAGGAGCAAATCAATGATAAATCCAAATTTAATTTAAACAGCAAAAAGTCTGAACAGTAAGCACCTGAATATTATTTAGGTCACAGCCCCGCGGTCTATTCAGTCTAACGAACTATTGAAAACTTGAACACGTTTATTTTTTGCAAAGGTAATGTTAAAAGCCAAAGACATTCAAAAGTGCATAGAGGGGCAACGAAATTTGTGATCCAAAAGTTGTGACATCTTGGTCATAAGTCATTCAGTCGTATTTGAAACATAACGCGAGGTGGTGCCAGTGTAATGATGTTTAAAGGCGACTGCAGCACTTAGATAAATGCCTATTAATCCTAAATATAGATTCAAATATAGGAATGATCTGTAGGATAAATCTAGTTTATGTATAATTCTAGATTAGTAACGGCGCTGCATGATGCCCCTAAGAATAAAATTGTCTTATGTCAATAGTACGCGACTCTAGGACATTAGTATATATCGTATTGTAATAAGTAGGTAGTAATAGTAGTATCCCTCATAGGGGGTTGAAGTCAGGCAGGCAGCCGGTCGTAACATACTTGAAAAAGTGTGTTACGTCAATCCCACGTTAAGGTGGGATTCTTCTTCTTCGTCGTGTCGATGGTTTATAAAATTATTTATATTATTTGGCCCAGTAGTCAGCTACTGTCACTCCAGCAACAGAAGCCCCAGCAAGGTAATCGACGGTGCAGGTGTGAGGGCACTGCGGACATGACAGCAAGTGCAAGGTGCGATAAGGCAGGTAGAAAGAGTATTGTAATAAGTAGATGGCGTTAATGACGTTTGAGATAATTTTTTGTATAGGAACTTGATTAATAGCCCCTCTATAAGTAATATTAAACCTCTTTGTTAAATCCAGTGCTCAACACAATGCGGGTTGACGAGCACATTAGCATATCAGTGGCGTCGTTACAACCCGACCGAGTTCAAACAAACGTTTCTTTACAAACTTTTGTATCTGTATAATCGTTTAATGGTTGCATTTTGTTTTGGTAGGTTTTCCATAACTTTTATGGCACAACTTACGTATCTTGACGATGATTGATGTATCAGACTCTATGTACGTAAATTGTCGACCAGAATTGCTTTCTGATTCTGAAATTCCCAATTTCATTTTACCCGATCCGAGGGTCGAACCCGAAGACTTTAGGACGATAATCGCTTCATATACGCAATACCACCACGCCACCAGAGCAGTCACGTCACTATTTATCGACTTCAAAAAAGAAGAAGGAATATAATATCGACAGCCTCCGTGTCGCAGTGGGCGAGTAGCCGGCTGTGAAGCGAGAGGCCGCGGGTTCCATTCCCGCACCGAGACAAATATTTGTGTTGCCCACAGATATTGGTTCGGGTCTGGGTGTGAGACCGAAAGTCTCTCGTAGTTCCTGATACCCACGAGACAAGACTAGTATATTGGTGTGGGGTCAGGACTATGTGTATGACTGTTGGGTGTTATTTTTTTTGTATGTTACCTGCAGCCCGAGCAGGAAAATTTCTGACAACCGTAAATGTATTCGTGCTCGATGCGCGTCTATGAAATTTGTATGAAATATAAATCAAATGTCATCAGTGCGCAGCGAGTTTAGAGGTACATTTACATTAGTTTTTCGTGCTCGGGCTACTGATGTCTTCCGTGTGGACCGCTTTTCATTCAAATTCGGCACGATCAGATAAGTTTTGAAGTCCGTTAAGTTTTTAAACTTGTGATTATATGAGGAAAAAGATCGCCTTTCCTACGTACATACTGTCCCAAAAAACTCTTACGATATAACAAAGATTGCTGGATGGAAGCAAATAAACTTTATACAATACAAAAATCTTAGCAGCTTAACGTGTCCAACGCCTACAGTCACATAGCGGCGAAAAGTAATTTGAGGAACCTCTTTTGACCTTTAGTTAAATCAAGATTATTATGTTCTTTGATGTTTAGCAGAATCGTAAACCATATGGTGGCTTTCCCAGCTTACGCTTGGGCGCTATATTCTCCAAAACATTACTAGGAAACCGTCCAATAGTAACCTAGTACTATAATAATAATTTGTTTTTATATTTGTAGGCAGTATTTTTATGAAGGTTTGTGGCAAAGAGAGGTTTTTTATTCCTATCTAATGAATCTTAACAGATGCGACATGTACTATATGTAGCTTTTAGCGGCTGATGAAGGCGTAGAGTCAACTTATGGTAAGTATTTACCATCGCCTATGTATAGCGGCATAGCTAAAACTTTGTTAACCAAGAAAAAAATGGGGATGGGTAAAAGAACGGGAGTTTTTCCCTTTAATACTCACACATTGTAGGAAACCTAGCAGTAAGCCGACACTTTATGTCGGTTTTCTGTGAGACAGTGGTATCCAATCGGTCGAGCCATCCTGTTCGTTATATACACAATTGTCTTTACCGCGGCTGTACTTACTACTGAAGTACCTCTTCATCTTAACATGACACCTATATCTTATGTTTAGACTGCACTGTCCCAATCAGCCTAAAGCGACTGTGCCTAGCCAAAAACCTCCAATGACCACCTTTCTTTCCACCTGCCCTTATCCCACCTTAATGTGGGGTCAGCGCAACACACTTTGCCCCAATGACCACCAAAAATCAAAACAAATCAGTACACTATCAAACTCAATAAAAGGTTTCTCGAATAACACAACTCATTTTATCACAGTGCGACTAAACATTGATGTTTCGATTAAACGTAACCCTTTACAATCACTTCAGTTTCAGTGCCCTGCGACATCCGAGCCGGTAATAAACCCGGAACGTTTATGAGGATCGAATTTATTGGCCTGCGTACAATAAAAGGCCTTCTGGCTAATAAAACATAAAATAAACAATGCTTAACAACGGTGTAGGAATTATAACGCTCAACGCGAGTGGACCACGCAATGACGACACATTATAGACGTCGCATTACAGGCGATTAACATTTGACAACACATCTGACTATAAGATCTGATATAGTAGACCGCTCAATAGAATCTAATCCTGAGTCGACTACATATCCGAGTCGTAAATACTACCGCGTTATCGAATTTAAACAATCTATCAAGATCTCGCGTGACTCAACGTCAAGCGGGTACCAGGTATCTTATATCAGCTTTGGCAAAAGTAAGAAAAAATCCATGTACCATAGTTAAGTGATAATAGCCATAATTAAATGTAGAAAATCGTCACTCTAGCGCACATCTTTAGGTACTATGATCACAAATTTCCTATTTCTACACTGATTTATTTTTTAACGTGATCCCAAATAACAACACTATTAAACACAGCCAAGTTGTTATTTTTGGCTGCGATTAAGACACCTGTATAGTTTATAAATATTATAAATCCTCCTCGATCGCTATTCGACTGCCTCGGTGGCGTGGTTGTATTTCGATACGACTATCGTCCTGAGGTCTCGGGTTCGATCCCCGGGTCGGGAAAAGTGATATTGGATTTTTCTATATAAAAGAAAGAAAGAAATTTAATTATCGCTATATCAGCCTCGAGTCTGGAATTTGTGCCAGAAATGGCGAGAGGCTCGCCCTCTATCACACACTAAGCTCAGCGAAATGTGTGTGTTCTAGTTCGCTAGGGCGCCTCTGCCTGCCTCTTTGGAGATACAGGCGTGAGCTTATGCTATGTATGTTGTATGAACGATACGGCGCGGCGGCATCGTTAAAATAAGCAGATTTTAATTACTAGTAGCCGGAATACCCTTCTCACGCCTCGGCTAGTTGGCAGACTCGATTTGAGGAAAAATGTCCAGCATTAGGTGTCTATTTGGGTGCGTCGTTGCTGGCCCCACACGATGTGCCTTTATCAACAGCAGTTAAATAAATTTTGTATGATTACAGGATTTATTTGTTGCGTGGGCGTACGCCTGAGTTGATGTATGGTCTAAATTCCAACACATTGGTCATCAAAGTATTATATTGGACGCAATCTGTTGGACTTTTTTTGCGATTTATAAAGCAGCTGCTTCGGTAATATCTCATAAATATAATGTTAATTCAGTTTACAGCCTCACCCAGTAAGATTTAAAATTGCAAGGTACTTCCTAAGACTTTTATCAGGTTGTCTGCTACCTGAAGAGGCCACCGGCACATGCTACCTACATCTCGCCGAGCTAATTGCCAGCCTAGATCTGAGAAGGGGCGAGCCTATCATAACGGGCACAAATTTCAAATTTCGAACTGATACAAAATAATCACAAGTTTAAAAATTTAACGCACCGACTTCAAAATTTATCCGATCGTGACCAAATTTATACGGGACCACATTTGAAATAAGCTTTATCGAACACAAAAAGAATTTTGAAAATCGGTTCACAGTTGGCGGTGATATCGAGTAACATACACAAAAAAGAACATACAGGCGAATTGAGGACCTTCTCCTTTTTGGAAGTCGGTCGAAAATAATCACAAGTTTAAAAACTTAACAAACCAACTTCAAATCCGATCGTGACCAAATTTATATGAGACCACCCTTGAAATAAGATCCACATTTGGCGGAGATATCGCGTAACATACATAAAAAAAATACAAACAAATTGAGGACCTCCTCCTTTTTGGAAGTCGGTCGAAACAATATCATTTTACCCGACCTGGGTATCAAATCGATACCTGAGGTAGTCGTACGTCATCTACGCCACCCAGGCCAGTGTATTCATATCCTATATACAAACCCTATTTCAAAATGAAATTCTGCGCAGAATATCCAGTTCTAAGCAAGTTTTACATTACTCTGCAATGAAATTGAATCCGGCAAGTCGACAGTTTGTGACGAAATCATTGCTCTAAGTGTCTGAGAGACGATTCGCCGAAATAAGCCGCGGTGCCATAACATCAAGGAATATTTTGAAATCATTTTGCTAAGTAAGTCGAAACAGATTTGGATTATTATTTTGACAGCCTCCGAGGCTGAATTGAGAGGCTGTGGGTTCAATTCCCGCACCGCGAAAATAATATGAGAATCACAAATATTTCCGGCTTTGGTGTTCTCGTATTTTAATTAAAATTGTGGGTGACAGTTTATTATTAAATATAAAACTTCATATATTTATTTAATAACAACAAATAAATACTACACACCAAGGATTCCCATCACAGTTGCTGTTGAAGCAGCACTTTCCCTTCTCGATACCCATAATTGTAATATTAGCACCAGACCCCGACATTGGTCCCGCCCGAGAGTCGAAAGACCTCCCACAGCAGACCCTCGGCATACTAATATGCAGAGACGATCTCTAATTTAATTCTAGTCCCCAGCGATAGTTCAATATGAGGTCTGAGCCTACGAAAAGGCATCTCTGTGTTCAATCGCAGTCAAATGAATATATTTCTGGCCTAGAGCGCCATAACCGCCGGATATAAATTCAGGTGAAGCTGTAAAAGCAATTTTGCTAACAGCACAAGTCCATTCGAAAAATAACTATACACCGAATCATAATGTTCCATATAACACCCTTCTTTGAATTCAAATATCTGATGATCATGCAAAAAATAAATTATAATATAATACTACCTCTATATAGTTTACAGTGAAAATGTAAAAGTGTCTAAAGGCACTGTCGTAATTACTAAGTAATTTGGATTTGAAATTATTAGCATCCATAATTTAACATAACATAAGCTCACGCCTGTATCCGCAAAGGGGTAGGCAGAGGTGCACTAGCGAACTAGAACACCCACATTTCGCCGAGATTAGTTCGGTCCCAGATGTGATAGGAGCCTATCGCTATATCGGGCACAAATCCATAATTTTAACTTTTATTATAATCTATCAGAAGTTTACCGCCCGCCAATCTTCTAATACGACACGAAATTTCTTTTAACGCCAGATTTAAGACTCCGCTTCAAAGCCGCGCCCCGAATAGCATCCACTTATCGATCTCAGGTCTTTAACACCCGTGAAAACGCCTAAAATGATTCCATTAACCTACTTTTCTAGACCTCAAAAACTCCGTAGTAAAGAATTTATTATACAATTCAGTGAAAAATTCGAACAATTTCCTTGAAGCAACGATAGACACTTTAGTATCAGGATATAGATTTATAAGGCAATATGTCAGGGCGTCACAACTTACAATTGTGTGAATTTTTTCACGTATCCAACAGTTTCGGAAATAGAGGGGGGACGCCCTACTCTACCAAATTTTTTCATACTGATTTCTTAAGTCTACGCGAATATTATACATTGAAATAAAACTATTCTTACGGATTCTATCACGATTAGGTTTTAATTATTATTCCCGACGTTTCGAAGGCTTTGCAGTCTTCGTTGTCACGGGTCAGACTGACCTAATCGTGATAGAATCCGTAAGAATAGTTTTATTTTATTTCAAATTTTTTCACTTTAAAGGTTAATATTTCGCAAAAAGAGGCTCTAATCGAAAAATGAAATTAATTTTTTTGCAAACCCGCATTGTTTTTGAAAGACCTATCTAACGATACCCCACACCATAGGATAGTCGAGAAAACAAAAATTCACCCCCACTTTAGATGTAGGGGAGGCACCCTCAAAATTTTTTTTTTCATGATTTTAACCACGACTTTCTTAGTATAATAGATATGTCTACTCGTGCCAAATTACAGCCATCTAGTACTTATAGTCTCCGAGATAATGACAGACAGACGGACATGGTGAAACTATAAGGGTTCCTTTTTTGCCATTTGGCTTCGGAACCCTAAAAGTGTGTTGCGCTGACCCCACATTAAGGTGGGATAAGGGCAGGTAGGAAGAAGAAGTATTTTAGTACCGACCGTTAAACTCCTGTGGGATAGAGTCCCGGGCAATGTTAAAAAACTCGTGCCCGATATGGGAATTGAACCCAGGACCTCCTTGATACGCTGCCAGTAAACCAAGGAGCGTAATATCTTAAGCCACGTCTCCTCTTCGTTTTTTTCTCGAAACACTAAACAAAAATATCTACACAAAACATTGTTTCGCTATACATTTTTGTCTATGGTCCATAGTACACATGGACAATGCGTGTCTTATTTGAAACATTGTTTTGTGTAGACACGTTGCCTACCTTGTTGACTTCGTTACTGCCTCGGTGGCGTAGTTGTATTGTGGTCCGACTACTGTCTTGAGGTCTCGGGTTCGATCCCCGCATCGGGTAAATTTATATTGTTTTTTTTTTATTCAGTATTAGTCCGGGGTTTGGAATGCCTTATATGGCGATAGGCTCGCCCCTATCACAATTGGGACGGAAATAGGCTCGGCGAAATATGGGTGTTCTTTCTCCAGTTCGCGTCTGCTACTCTTTCGGGGATGTTTTGTTTAGGTGTTTCATGAAAAACATGACCAGTAAACGCCTTTATACGGACCACGCGTCTAATTTAAGATTAAAATATGCCACATCGTGTTATGCCTCTACCTACAGATTAACAGCTCGAAAAGTAGCTTAATGGATGGCTTAATGACTGCTTAATGTAAAGATCATTAAAGCAGCGCATAGAGCTTACATTAGCTTTTAGCTTATTTTAATCTCATTTTGTAACGCCTGTATGCATACTCTTGTTAATTTTACACTTAGGAGCACTGGATTAGATTTTCAGCTCATTAGAATTTTTAGACGAGAAACATTGTATGTATTTTTTTGATATGGGAACGATTTCAATTATATTTTAATCTTTCTACCTGCCCTTATCCCACCTTGATGTGGGGTCGGCGTAACACACTTTATCAAGCATGTTGCACATAAAATTTGGCTTAGTTTTTACGACCGGCCGCCTGCCTGACTTCAATTATATTTTAATACTTGAACATATTTATATTAGATAATGGTGCGAGATATACGTTGTATATGTGATATAGTAACGGTTTAAAAATAAAAAATGTGATTGTCAAACGCAGACGTAACTTTTTTATAGCAGAGACTGGCAGACGAGCAGATGGGTCACCTGATGGTAAGTGATCTCCACCGCCCATAGACACCCGAGACACAAAAAGAATCATAAGTGCGTTACTAATCTAAAAGGAGGGAAGTAGGGATTGGGAAACGAATGGAGGAATTGCGTCACCGAAAATCTCGTTTTCTTGCTTTCTGTCTGGCGTCATCCCAGCCTTATCTCAAGGTCCGCCTTCCTACTTAAACGCTTCAACTTCGTCCGGTATTGAGCATCCTCCCTACTGAGGCCATTGGCTCTCATATCTTCCTCTAAAACTTTTTGGGCCACTGGAACGCACCCCTGATACGATCTGAGCCAGGCACATGCAACCAACGTACTCCTGTGGTTTCCTCAAAACGTGGCCATACCGACAATCTCACTAACTGAACGAAATTTGACGAGCTGCTATTCTACGACGTGTTTCTGTGAGACGGTGGTATCAAACCGGTCGAGTCGGCCTATTCGTGCCGTAGACGTAACCGTCTATAGCGTGACTCTATCCCTCGAAGGAGTTACATTCAAATTATTTAGGTGCATTGTGATTATTCAAAGGCAATAAAAATTCTTTATGATTTTATGAAGCAGTTACTCGATTGCTTTATTGATGTATCCACAGATATTTACATGTCTGTCAAAACTATGAGTTAGGCAGGAAATAGCAATATGTCTTTTCGACCGACTTCCAAAAAGGATAAGCTCCTCAATTCGTCTGTTTTTTATGTAATATCTCCGCCAAATATGGGCCAATTTCCAAAATATGTGTTTGATACAGCTTATTTTAAAGGTAGTCCCATATAAATTTGTTCGAATCAAGTTGGAAAACGGTCAGTTAAGTTTTTAAACTTGTGATTATTAATTATTTTGTTTAATTGAAAAAATATCCATGAATTTTAAGTCAGATATAACTAATAGACATAACTATTAAGTCAGAATTCGTACCCAGAATACCATCAAGTTCGCCTCGTATCATGTGGAGCTCGACGAGATGTGTGTGTTCAAGTACTTTAGTTCACCTCGACCTACACCTTTGGTGATACAGGCGTGAGTAAATTACCCAATACTCAATGTACGAGAAAAGTCGTGAACTGCAACTAGAGTTAATTAAATGCTAAATGCTCCTGATAGCGCAGTTTAAATCTTCAATCCTCACGCGGACGGTTAGAGTTGAAATTCAGCGTACTAATAGCTTTTTCAAAACCTAATTAGTAGTAAAATTGTCTCTTGGGAATATGAACATAGTTATTTGCAGTGATTACTGACTCTATTTATATAATGGTAAGCACAAAGTTTGAAAAGACAGTGACTATAGAGAAGACAACCTGATGGTAAGCAAGAGCAGTCCCAAAAGACAGTGACCATCGACAAACCATTAGCTGATGATCACGAAAATCATGCCGAACGACATAAATGCTTCTTCACACTAGGAAGAGAGAACAAATAAATCGATGTTGTGACAAGACAAGCAGATAAGCGGTACAGACACATCATCATCATTATCATCATCAGCCAAAGGACGTCCACTGCTGAACATAGGCCTCCCCCAAAGATTTCCAGATCGACCTGATGGAAGCGGCCTGCATCCAGCGACTTCCTGCGACCTTTATCGTCGTCGTCGTCGTATAGACACAAAACACAAAAATGTAATACTAAAGATGTTTGTGAACCTTTGTTAAACAATCGAAAATTTGCACGGACATATATAACGAGAAATTATTTGTGTTGTTATACCAATAAATACCAACAAAAAAAAACTTAAAATGTGCTATGATAAAATTTGTAATTAAAAATAATTATATTTTACAAAATATCTTGTGTGTTATAATGATGTATAATGGAACGTAATTACATAACCTAAGTGACGTCATTGTTTAGACTATTTGCGTTGTTGCTTGGTGCAGTGTTTCCAGGTCGCGGTATTTTTCCCAATTTTACGGAAAACTGTTGTTATGTCATGTTATGTGTGATTTCAGAGGTCCTCTTCTTTCAAAATTATTTTCTTCTTGTAACTTTCCCACCCACCGCTCTGCTCAGGATTCAAGAATGCAACTTATTTTTACTTCGTTATTTAGTGAAATAGCTTCAACATTTTTGGGGAATTTTCTTGTTCGGTATGGGGACATTTTAAACGATAGGTAAAAGTAGTGGTTTAAACTTTATTGTAGATAAGCCGTTAATGTCAACTGAGATGCCAACAAAAATCAATTTTTACGCGGTGACGTCACGCCCTTCTAGTGCGGGGCTTAGTAAGTAAATTTTTTAGCTACAAATCATTTCTGCAATATGCTTTAAGTGTGTTGCGCCAACTCCACATTAAGGTGGAATAAGGGCAGGTAGAAAGAAAGAAGTATATTATATGTTTAACATACGCAATAAAAATAACAAGAATGACAATATACTTTTATTGTAGTAATCGAAGTTTGATATTAAAGGATTGAGTTTATAAAAGGGTTTCAAAGTCAATTTGTATAAAATTACTATTTGAACACTAAATTCTGTGAAATAAAATCATAGTCTTTGTTATTTTCCAGTCTGTTAGCATATAAAGTTCTAACGTAAGTCTATATTAAATATCTATAGGTGATAATCGTATGTTTGTGTTGTTTGTTTGTGGCTAACTTTACTTAAGTGCTGTTTTGGTCAAGTTAACAGTGAAATGTATGTTAGATTAAGCAACGATCATTTTTTAGTAGCGACTGTAGACAGTTACGTCTACTGCACGAATGGGTCTGCTCGACTGGTTTGATACCACTGTCCCACAGAAAACCGAGGAAAAATCGCAGCTCGCTGTCGCGTTTCGTTCAGTGAGTGACATTTCCGGAGGCCCGATTCCTCCCGTCCCTTTCTCAATCCCTTTTTCCGCCCCTTCCATTCCTTCCTTTTAGGTTGTCAACGCACTCATAATTCCTTTTGTGTCTTGGGTGTCTATGGGCGGTGAATCACTTACCATCAGGTGACCCATCTGCTTGTGTACCAGTCTTTGCTATAAAAAATTTATAAATAACTGATTTCTTACGTTTACGCGAATATTATACATTGAAATAAAACTATTTTTATGGATTCTATCAGACTGATTCGGTCAGACTGAGGTGGTGACCCGTGACAACGAAGACTGCAAAGCCTTCGAAACGTCGAGAATAATAATTAAAACCTAATCGTGATAGAATCCGTAAAAATAGTTTTATTTCAATAAATAAATAAAGTCAAAATATTTGGTAAATTTTAATAAACAGCAAACAACGCCGCGGAAAGTCAAGTGTAATTTTTACAAACTATTCTAGCATACTTCGGGTCCATTACGGGAAATTTTCAATTTATTTAAATATCGTAAGCACTTTACTTGTTTAGTGTCGAGTAACAAGACGATATTCCTAACTGCTGTTGTTTCTTTTACGCCTCCTCTAATGGGCTGGATTTGTTCAAGTTGCCGTATAAAATTTTCGTGTTTAAGAATGCTACGTGTCTTGAAATTTTGGCATTTCTGAAGGGGTTTGTATGGTTTGTACAGATTTTTTTACACCTTAATATGAGACGTGAGCTGTGGAATGTTGTAAGTAGAGAACAGTAGCCCGAGCAGAAAAACTAATGTAAATGTAAATGTATTCGAGTTCGCTGCGCACTGATGACGTTTGGTTAATATTTCATACAAATTTCATAGACGCGCATCGAGTTCGAATACATTTACGGTAGTCAGAAATTTTCCTGCTCAGGCCGTTGAAGAGTATACATATTTTTCTCTACAATCTATCCTTATTCTACACAGCGTGGGATCGGCGCAACACACATTTACCAGCATGTTTCAGAACGAATTCGTCTATGTTTTTGCGGTCTGCTGCCCACCTGACATCAACCCTCTCTAGAGGTTTACTTTTTCCCGACCTAGGAATCGAACCCAGAACCAGAAAGTCTTGCTTGCTGCTGCGTTTCATACAGTGAGCGGGTTTTCCGCAGGCCCAATAAATAATCCTTTACAATCCTCTTATCGGTCATAGAAACTAAGCCAAAGCCTTCCTGCAATATACTTGAAAAAATGTGTTGTGGCGACCACATATTAAAGTGGAATAAGGGGAGGTAGAAAGAATCCTCATACCATTTCTTTTGTGGGAAGACAGCGGCTGGGCTGTATCATTGACATTAACAATGTCCATACCAGACGGTTCACTTACAATGGCCATCTTCTCGTCTATCTTCGAAGATAAATACAAAAAGTGGCGTTAAGAAATTCCTACCTGGCCAATGCTGAGCCCGTGGTCGTTTTGTCCATTAGAAAAGCACAATGATTAATTGGGTATATCCTTTTATTCATTAAAATGTATTGCAGTAAGAGTATATTACCTTAAATAAATTGTACTTGTGCCTTGTATTTATGGAAAAATAAAAGTTATTTCTTTCTTTCTTTCTTTAAAGAATATCTCTGATAATATTTGCCCAATATCGTAACCCATCTATCTACCCATAAAATTTACCAATACAGGTTAATAATTCCACGCCTATTAATTAAAATATAATTGGCAGCCATTTTGATCCACTTACGGATAATTTTAATTGATCACTTCCACGCAATAATCATTAAAGCAATATGATAAATAATTATAATGGCTGTGGACCAGGAGGTCCTGGGTTCGATTCCCAGATCGGACAAGATGAATTTTCTAATTTAATATGCACGGGACTGGATCCGTCAGAGGCGATTGACGTCAGGTAGGCAGCAGGTTGTAAAAACTAAAACAAATCCTTTCTGCAACATGCTTGAAAAAGTGTGTTGCGCCGTTGAGGTGGGATAAGGGCAGGTAGAAAGGAACCCGGTGGAAATGGATGAAAATATGCATGAGTGTTGAAAAGGCAAAAAAGGTGCGTCAGGATCGGAGCTTGTTGCTCTCAATAGTCTCTGCCAACCCCCATTGGATAAAGGCATAAGTGTGTATGTAACTTAAAATTGTGTTAAGAATTGTGTCGGTGAAAAGAATTACTATTATGAATACTATGAACTAATTACAGGTTCAAATATGCTTTCAGAAAACACACTTACTACATAAATAGTACAAATACCATCGCAGACGATTGCTCATTAAATCTAACAATTCCCATAAAGAAGACCAAAAAACGTTGTAATACTCTTTGAATTTCAAACGCAGACATTGTGATAGACGTTTTAATTTACTCCAGTCCAAAATAGCGGGTGGAAAGCGTTTCGTGTCCTATCGGAGGGATCTCGCCCTCATTTACACAAAGGGAGTCCGTGGCGATGACAATTTAAAATCCAAAGCGAATCGGAGAAGGTCTTGTCTTATTCATGATGCGGACTGCATTTACAGTAATATCACGGTATTACTTTTGTGGAAATATTTAAGGTAGTTTATTCTTGCGGCTTTGCTTTCATGACTTTTGAAAGTCTTTCTTTTATTAACCTTTATATAAGTTTAAATGGGTTTAGTAGACACAGATATGAATTTTGACGGGAAGTCTGACAGAGTAGGCGTCGCTTGTTAAAATTATTTCATTTATTCTCTAGAGCTGTGTTTGTTGTCTTTAAGTGGTGTGGTTTAATGCATTAAGCTTCAGTAAAGATGGACAGTATACTAACTTTTTAACCGGTGATCTTTGATGAGTTATGGTTGGCGCGTTGCTTGACTTTGTTCGGTCGATTCGACGAGTGAATGTCATCTGAGGGGCATTGCACTGGAAGGAATTACCGCCATAATCCCAGCAGGACCTTGAGATCATCCACATCTTGGTCTCATGGTCATTGTGAAAACATAATTGCTCTATTTACCTTGACCTTGGCTTAATCATCGCATATGCGTGGAAGCCATTGTTTTGTAAAAGAAGAAGAAGGCACAGATATGCCTCTAATTGCAAATACATTTTTAACACGTTACTATAGCCTATGGAAAAATTTGAAGAAGAAGAAGAAAGAAAGGTTTATTAGTTACAATTTGGCAATTACTATAGCGCGACTGCGAAAAAACATTTAAATAATTATTGGGGAGGCAACAATCCACTGGCGTAGAATCTTTTCATCATATTTCCATATATCCATTTAGGGGTTGAATTTTAAAATACATAAATAGACTCACGCCTGTATCCTCGCAGGGGTAGGCAGAGGCGAACTATAACACTCACATTTCGCCGAGCTTACTTCCGTCTGAGATGTGATAGGGGGCGAGCCTGGGTGTTGTGAGACCTAAACTTTCTCATAGTCTCTGACACCCTTGTGGGTGTCAGCAAGGGTGTCAAAGACTATGAGAAAGTTTCGGTCTCACCCTTGTGGGTGTCAGAGAAGAATACTTAGTGTGGGGTCAGGACTAGTTGTGTGATTAAAAAAAATCATAATAAAACTAATCTCTATGCAAAATTTCAGCTTGAGTGCAAAGGCTTAAAATGGGCGTTGATGTCTATATGAGTAAATAAGTTTCTTTTTTCATATCATAGAATTCACGTTACTTGAAATATACACCACTGTATAATTTTATGTGTCTAAGGGCCTCGTTCACCAACTCCAAGTAAAGTGTACAAGTAAGAGTTGCGAGTAACTTCTGTTAATTTCACAAGCAAAATTAGAGCTCTGAGTAGCAACTTAATGGTTAAGTGAATGATATCACAAATCCTGCGTCCCATTCGTTCAATATTACGTCAAAAGTATCTTATTTTGGCAAAAAAAAACAGTCGTGACTCGTCCCGGGTCCGCACCACATGACAAAAAAACCTACCGGACCCTTTTTTGCTATATAAATAGTTACACAGGTACTAAATCGTGTGTCAATAAGGACGAGTTTTGCGTGACCCGCATTGCATTTTATTTTTGTTGAAACTGCTTGGTTTTTTAAATGAAAGGCTATTTTACAGTTAACACGTTCATTTAAAACGTTAAACATCGTTATTAAGGTATGACAACTATAATTTGATTTTATAGTTTATTTAACTATGATAAAATGTACAATTAACTGCCTACTTTAAACTTTAACCGTCAAGTAAACGCGCTACTTGGCAGACGACATGGCAAGTAGCTTACTGGTCAGTTTAATCACAAGATGCATGCTACTCGAACGTCGTGAAATTCACACGTTCAGTTACGGGTGACTTTAACTGACGATTAGCCTACTTGACACTTTACTCGAGGATGGTGAACGAGGCCCTAAATGTCCTTACATTACATTTAGAAGCCGTATTATTCTTCAATTTAAAAGTTCTCAGGAATGCCATTAAAATGAAGAATAGTTTTACTATTTCAAGAGACTTTTGAAGACTTTTATTTTATATCCAGCTCAGATGGTCGTTACGTACTTTCTTCTGGATGCTGCATGTCTTGTATGCGATTATTTTCTTCCTTCTGTCTAATATTGTCCCGGGATCGTGCTACATGATTTTGTCTATTGACCGTTCACATATATTTTGTCATTATTACGAAATAAACAATATCATCATCATCATCATCAGCTACGTCCACTGCTGAACATAGGCCTCCCCCAAAGATTTCCAGATTGACCTGTTGGAAGCGGCCTGCATCCAGCGACTTCCTGCAACCTTTATCAGGTCGTCGGTCCACCCTGTAGGTGGACGTCCTACAATATAATCACAATTATTTTTGTTTGAGTGAGCCACGCTGTAGACAATAATGTCTACAGCACGAATGGGCCGGCTCGACTGGTTTGATACTCCTGTATCACAGAAAACCGACGTAAAGTAGCAGCGCGCTGTTGCGTTTCATTCGGTGAGTGAGATTTCCGGTGTCCAATTCCCCCCACCCGTTCACACTCCACATTCCCCTCCTTTTCAGTTGGCAACGCACCCATGATACATGAGTCTTGGATGTCTATGGGCGGTGGAAACCACTTACCATCAGGTGACCCACCTGCTCGTTTGCCAATCACTGCTTTATGAAAAAAAAGTTAAAACTTAACGGACCGACTTCAAACTTATCTGATGCTGATCAAATGTATGTGGAACCACCCTTGAAAGAAGCTTTATCGAACATCTATCATCATATATCATCTATCAGAATCTTGAAAAATCGGTCCATATATCGTGTAACATACATACAAAAAAGTACAGACGAATTGAGGACTATCTCCTTTTTTGAAGTCAGTCGAAAAGATGCAAAATGGTGCAACCATTTCAAAAAGGGAAAGAGAAATAATTGAAAATATACGTAAACTTAATTGATATTTCACGCAGTAAAATGTAAACACTACAAAATGTGAATTAAAACCCCGAACGACAGATAAATTCGTTTGTTATTCAGAACACGGGCCGAAGGATTTTGAACCAATTCCCTTTTTGATCTCTCGTTGTGCAAACAACAGAACTCTGTCGCGGCAGACGGGTCCCGTCTTTGCATAAAATATTAGGCGGCACCAACCAAGGCTGTGCTGTGGATGAAAAATACTGGCCTGAATATTTGCATTGCGCGCCAGTCCGCCTCGTAGCTGTATGTAACATTATGATAATGACATAATTTCTCTTGTGGAGTTAGTTTCGTTGATAAAGACTGTCTTCGCATAGAAATTATTCCTTGTAAAGGTCAAAATGTTGGGTGTTCCGTGAATTTTGTTGCGGACTTAGGTGATATGGAAAGTCACCTTTATCATCATCAGCTATAGGACGTCCATTGCTGGACTAGGCTTCCCCAGATTTATAGTCCTCTCTTAATCATTATCAAATTTTACCTCTAGTGTAGAGTAGACGATGATCTAGATTTAGAAGAGATTTTTTCAGAAAAAAATAATGCGAATAATAAATTAGTACAATAGTTCATTTAGCCATAGTTTTTTTTCTTTTTGCATCTTATTTGCTTATGAAAACTTTACAGTGACTGAATGCAAAATCTGTATAAGATTACGAATATCTAATTAAATTGAGTGAGTGTTATTACCATGAACTTTCATTTCATTTCACTCTGGGTGTTAAAAAAAGCTTAGCAAAAATATCGCTGCGTTTATAATAACCAATATTCACCGTATGTTTTCATTTTTTGTTACATTCCATTTTTAAAAGACCCACCTCCTATCTCGATTTCTACGAATTTTTAACATTATTAATTCTGAAAGCTTTGAGGCTCTACGTATAGTGGATTTGAGGAAATTTGATAGATTTAAAACAATTTCAATACATACATTTTTTATAAATTTACACAGTAGCTAACGTAAATATTTTTCTTCGTCAAATGCTTTAAATAAATACATATTATTTAAGTATTTTATTTGAAATTCTCAAAGGAATCTTTAAAATAATATTTTGTTTATTTTATATTTATATTTTTGTTATTCGTTCACAACTCACATTGGTTTATTATTTAATCATGTTTTTTTCGACCGACTTCCAAAAAGGAGAAGGTCCTCAATTCGTCTGTATTTTTTTATGTATGTTACACGATATCTCCGCCAAATGTGGACCGATTTTCAAAATTCGATAGAGCTTATTTCAAGGGTGGTTCCATATAAATTTGGTCATGATTAGATCTGAAATCGGTCTGTTCAGATTTAATCTTGTGATTATTTTATAGCAGAGACTGACAAACGAGCAGATGGGGGATTGGGTACCTTATGGTAAGTAATATTGGGTTTTTCTATTCTGTATCAGTGCGGATTCTGAAATATGCCCGATATAGCGATAGGCGACTATCACATCTGGGACGGAAATTAGCTCTGTGAAATGTGGGTGTTCTAGTTAATAGAGTGGATAATCCTGCAGTGCTTACAGATTATACACATAGTTTATAACTCAGCTTGTGATAACCATATATATACATACATAAGCTCACGCCTGTATCCCCGAAGGGGTAGGCAGAGGCGCATTAGTGAACTAGAACACCCACATTTCGCCGAGCTTAGTTCCGTCCCAGATGTGATATAGCCTATCGCCATATCGGGCACAAATTCCAGACTCCGGGCTGATATGGAAAAGTCCAATATCACTTTGCACGACCTGGGGATCGAACCCGAGACCTCAGAATCGTATTCGTACCGAAATATCACCACGCCACCGAGGCAGTTGTGATAACCAAGCTTACTTTATTCACTTAAAGCTAGCTAACAATTACTGAAGCAGTGAGTTAATTACTTAAAGCAACCCTTTGTGGAAACGATGCATCTGAAGTAAATGTTTAAAAGTTTTGTTTCTGCGTGGTTTTGATTGGATTTGTGTTGTTGAAAGGCTAGTTTGAGTAGTTACGTGATTAAACCTCAGGGCATATTTGGATAACATTCTTCGAGCGATCATAAGCTGCAAATTTTCTAATTACTATCGCTGTGATTACATTGACAACACTTTTTGATTTCAGTAGCAAAACTTTGGGGAACGCAGTTTAAAAAACTACTCTAAGGTATTGCTTACAAAATTCGTGCCTCGTTACGAATACTTTTGCTTTTGTCTGCGGCTACGCCCACGTGTGAGTCTGTCTCGTCGTTGGAGTTGTAGGGGATGAATTTCCAAAAATCCTTTCTTAATGCTCGCCTTCGTCATAAAAGAAAGTCATGTTTAATATTTCATGTTCCTAACTCCACTAGTTTCAGCTGTACGCTAATACGTCAGTGAGTATCTTTTTAAACCATTATCTTAAAACACCATAACATAAATGCTTTTTAAAGCATTGCACTCCCTTACTTACCTACTGACGGAGGTTTTTTTTTTTTTTTTATCCGAGCACGGCAAAGTAACTACACTACTGGTATTAGCGTGTATTCGTTTTTTTTTCTACCTGCCCTTATCCCACTTTAATGTGGGGTCGGCGCAAGCATTTTTGAAGCATGTTGCAGAAATGATTTGGCTAAGTTTTTATGACCGACTGCCTGCCTGACGCCAACCCCCTCTGAGGGGTCCAGTCCCGGGCAAATTTAATTAGAAAATTCGCTTTGCCCGACCTGGGAATCGAACCCACGATCTCCCGGTCCACAGCACATACATGCTGCCACTAGACCAAGGAGGCGACAACTCCCTTACTTACCTACTGACGGAGGTATTAGCGTGTGATAGCGTAATCACTAATGTGCTTTTAGTGTGTTTACAGATTGCAAGAACTATGATTTTGATTTCTCCATATATTTGACTACCAGTGCTACTTGCGGATATCACAAGGAACTAAAGTAATTTACAAGTTTAAAAAATTAAAACCAACATCATCTTTTTCGATTTTGCTCAAATGAGACCTCTTGGAATGAGCTATATCAAACACAAAAATAATTGAAATAAAACTATTTTTACGGATTCTATCACGATTAGGTTTTAATTATTATTCCCTAAAAAAATACCTAACCGTGATAGAATCCCTAAAAATAGTTTCATTTCAATGTATAATATTCGCGTAAACTTAAGAAATCAGTACAAAAGTAATCTTGAAAATCAAACAACATCCGCCGAACACAACGTGTGCCTAAAGAGAAACATTGTTTTGTGTAAATGTTTTTGAGTAGTGGTTCGAGAAAATCACGAGCAAGAGACGCGCATTTATAAGCCAAGAGCCAGTTTCCTGATTAATTTCCTCCTAGCCCTTGAACTTATCTCAAAGCCAAGGTGAACGGTCAAGTAAATATTAGTGCTAAGATTCGTCGTAAATCTAGTTTCTATTGGCTTTATTTGACAACGGGTATTTATTGGGTGCTAAATTTAGGGGCGGTTCTATGTGAAAATTATTACGAAACAATATTGTGATATTACATAACATGATCTAAACCATTAATAGACATTAAACCATTAACGCCTCTGCCTACCCCTTCGGAGATCAGTAGCCCGAGCACGAAAAACTAATGTAAATGTCAATGTATTCGAGTTCGCTGCGCACTGATGACGTTTGGTTAATATTTCATACAAATTTCATAGACGCGCATCGAGTTCGAATACATTTACGGTTGTCAGAAATTTTCCTTCTCAGGCCGCAGGTGTAAGCTTATATTATGTTATTGACATGATTTTTTTTTGTGGGTTGATCATTTCTGCACAACACGGCCCAGACGTGGTTCTCTAGGATTTTTTAGTAATGTTTCTAGTTAATAATACTAAAACACCTACACAAAATAAATCTTTGAATTTTTTAATTTATTGTCTACTACGATCCATTAAAAACTAATAAAACCCAAACTAATAGATTTCTCATTACCATAGTATTAGTTGTAAGCTCCGTAATAGCTTTTAGAATAATAAAATCGTTATTATTTCAATACTTAATTAATTAACAAGATGAATGGGTGTTGTTCAAAGACATTCAAATTATAGACGGGACAACAGCACAAAACTTGTGATCCAAAAGTTATGACCTATTGGTCATAAGTCGCTCAGTTTATTTGAAATAAACGCGTGCCAGGTCGGCCAGCGAAATAATGTTGAGATAATAAACTTATATTGGATTGTTCTATATCAGCCCGGAGTCTGGAATTTGTGCCCGACATAGCGATAGGCTCGCCCCCTATCACATCTGGGACGGAACTAAGCTCGGCGAAATGTGGGTGTTCTGGTCCGCTAGTGCGCCTCTGCCTACCCCTTCGGGGATACAGGCGTGAGCTTATGTTATGTTAATAAACTTATCTTACGTGCCTCTTAACCATTCACAAAATACTCTAGGGTGTAAATTGTAATAATGGCCCTCGCATTGTAATAAGTAGTTGATGGCGGCACTGAAGTTTGAGATCAATTTTTCGTATGGAAACTTGCTTGATAGCCCGTCTATATAGCTGTACTGATGTAGCATGTAGCTTAGGAATTTGCAATTTAAATGAATATAGGCTTAATTACTTCGCTGTAATATATAGCTTGGTGGATGGTATGTGAATATTAGGAACACGGTGATTAAAGGAACATCGTGGTTGTGGGTTGGTAAATAAAGTCTCAGGATCGATTCCGGTTTCTGTACAAATACTTGTGTTCTCATGTTTTGTGGAAAGATGTAGGTTTACCAAATCAAACGATTATGGTTTTCATTGTATAAATGATCTTTATTCTTTCTTCTTCTTTTATCGTTAATTTAAAATAAATCTAGATTTATTTCGGTGTTGCAAGCCGGCCTTAGTCTCAACATCCTTATTGATTCGCGTTGATATATTATACAAAAATTGTCTCTCCCATATCATACAGGCAATTTAAAAATTTTATTACTTCCATCGTGAAATGATGGGCCATTTCCAATGATTACTCGACAACAGGCTAAAGTTTATCCAAACCCGTAATATTTTTTAAAGTTAACTAGTATGTGCCCACATCGCTGGCCCGGAATGGCGATGCGCCAAGGAATGCCTTTATTGCTCGCCGGAATGTGCACTAAAGGAATCCAATAATACGCCCATACGACTTTAAATATTATATACTAGTATTGCAGCTTCGATCGCGTAATCAGGCTTATCTTGTTACTTAAAAATTGTCAAATTTTAAATTTTAATTTTCAAAAATTGACCGATATGGCGATAGGCTCGCCCTCTATCACATCTGGGGCGGAACTAAGCTCGGCGAAATGTAGGTGTAATAGTTAGCTAGTGCGCATTCGCCTACCCTTTCGGGGATATAGGCGTGAGCTTATGAGCTTATGTATATAATTAATATTTGATAAAAATTATATCGCATCTGGTTATCAGATGAGTGAATGTCGATGTAAAAAGGTCTCTTAGACTATAACATTCGTATAAACCTAAGAAATTATTTGTAAGTATCCTATTAAATTCTGACGCCAAAATTGCGATAAATGGTAAACAACTGGATGAATTTATTTATTAGAATTTTTTCTATCGTTAATATCAGAGCCGTGAAACCAAGTTCAATGAATAACCATAAAACATTTGAGTTTTATATTTTATGAAAAGACATTCAAAGATTTCTTCCACGAACGAATGATTTTATCTTTGAACATTTCATGCCTACTGAATCATTTTTGATTATATTAAATGCTGTAAAACTTTGCCTTTTGACATCACAATATCTTTTATTACATTTTTGATATGAATTTATTAAAAATTATACCGTCCTTATAATTTAAAAATGTTCCAAAAGGAACCCTCTTACCGCTATTTTTTTTGGTATTCTATCTTATTGTACGTATAGGAGAATCTCAACCACTAGGTCAGTACTAAACCAAAGTAAAAAAAACCTTTTAGAAAGTTATTTTCTATAAACTGATGTTACTTCAATATGAAATCAGCGCAATACTTTTTTAACATGGTGCGGAAATGATTTGGCTTAATCATTACGATCAGCCGCCTACTTAACGTCAATTCCTTCTGGGAGATTCTTCTAGAAGAAGTTTCCACGACAGCGAAGCTGTGAATAAAAACTAGTAGGTTGCCAGTTAAACGTTCTAATACAAATCATTCTCAAAAACAAACACACATAATAGAGAAACACACATAGAGCGAAAGAGAGAGTACCGTTCTTTCACGTGATAAGTGTGGACCTCCATACCGGGCACAAACTCCAAGGCGTCGGACACGAACTCTGCGGGAGCGGAGAGGCGGCGGCGGCACGGGGAGCGGCGCGGCAAGCTACTGCTAGACCGCACACCGCGCCGCTTCCTTCGTGGTCATGTCATTTAAATCTATGCATTGAAACACGCCGCTCACGCTGAGTTCATATCCGCGGCCTTACACCGGGCAAAGTTTGAACAACTTACACAAAATTGTGATTTCCCGACCTGGTATTTCAACCCAACATCTCACCTTTCTCAATCTCAGTTACTAGGGCACTCAGGCTCCTCGAGATCAATATTACATTCACCCATGCATTTCAAGTACAACGCAGCACCTTTGAACTTAATCCACCAAAATTGAGCCGAATTGTATTAGTGTTGCCATGTATACAGATTTATCAGTATTTATAAAGAATTTAGGCTACCAATATAAAAAAGCAGCGATAGCTCTGTTGGGAGTGGTACGAACTGCCGAAACGAGTGTCGGAGGTCCGAGACCAACCCCAAAAAAAAGAGCAAACACCTCTGACTTTTCTATGTTAAGTTTACTTTCATTGTAAATTATTGCTTGCTATAACGGTGTAGGAAAACATCATGAACATCATCATCATTATTATTATACCATTTGAGTAGTAGATCCACGCTGTAGACAGTAACGTCTATAACATGAGAGCTCGCTAGATAAGTTTGATACCACTGTCTCATTGAAAACCAACGTAAAGTGACAGCTCGCTATTGAGTTTCGTTGGGTGAGTGAGATTTTCGGAGGCCCAATTCCCACCTCCCATTACCAGACCCTATTCCTCTCAATTCAAGTTGGCAACGCACCCATGTTTCTTTTGGTTGAAACCCATACCAAAATAATGATGATACATTGATGATGACACCCATGATACCGCCCAATTTGCTAACTGCAGGGTTACCACCACCTCTTATAGTATTATTATAATCGTGCTTCGTTTGTTTTGTATGGGAATCGGTACAAGTAAGATGATAATAATACTGCTATAGGAGGTTGTGGTAACACCCCTGGTGGGTAACCTGCTTATTTCCAGCCTCTGCTATAAAAACCAATTATAGATTTTTAGACATTTTGTGTTAGGTAACTACGAATAATCGAAGAATAGAATGGACATTTTCGAGCAAATTTTTACGTAAACACCTACATTACAGATTTTTGGATTTAGCACATGGCAACACTGTCGAAGTGTAACTTCCTCTAATTAATTAGTTGAACACAACTTCGTTCTTCGGATTGTTTGAAATTAGGATATAGTAGGGCTACGCATTCAGACAACTTCGCGACGCAAACGAATCTAATTAACATTTCAAAACACTGTTGGCGAGGTTATGAAATTATTTTTGGCCCTTTGAAACCTTGTAATGCCTTTTTGTTAGAATAGATTTAGTTTGGGGACTGAGATTCGGACTTTTGTTACAACTTGGAATATTGTTTAAGAATATCTGTGTTGAAATACGAGTAATAAATGATATTATTCAAACCTAATGTTATTGTATCAAATAGATAATAGTTTAAATTGTCTGACATTGTGTTTTAAGTTTACTGAAATTTTGAAGTCTTGGTCTATAGTATCTTTTGAGAATTGAATATTAAAAATGAAAATAAAATGTGAAAATCTGGGTGTTTTTGGAGTAGAATGATTCTTTCCTCCAACTTGTCACTTATCAATCTTCTGAGATATGTAATTATGTATCATTCTTTTGAGATATATAATTCACCAATTTATCTCATCAATTAAAATTTTAATACTTTTTGTGTTAGTATATGGATTGGGAGGTCCTGGGTTCAACTGCCAGGTCCAGCATGATGGTTTTTGGAAAACGGAACAGATTCTCCAGAGTGGGTTGACATCAGGCAGGCGGCCGGTCGAAAAAACTAAGTTAAATCCTTTCTGCAACATCTCATAAAATTAATGACGCTGACTCCACATTGGAGTGGAATAAGGGAAGCCCCTAATTACTAAATAAATCTCTTATCTGAACATCTTTTAATTTATTAGGAAAACAATGTCTGTTTGTTCCTGCTCCACATTATTTGCTATAATGCGAAAGACATTCTTATAATACCCAATGTGTGCAACGGGTCTAATAGGAAAAGTTACAAATTGCTAAAGTTTAATGGGATCTTTAGGCATTGTGACAGTTTACAAGCAGCGAACTTGTTAAACTGCTTTCATTGCAATTACTCGGGTTATCTCGTACTCGTGTGGATTGTTTGATCGTAATCGGCTTAGATTTTGGGCTTATTTGGTGTTTCTAGAATCCTTGATGTGAAAAGAGTAGAAAAGGCTTATATTAGCGAAAACTCTGGAATCTAAATTAAGCTTCTGCGGTGGCGTAGTAGTATTTCTGTATAGCTACCTTGAGGTCTCGGGTTCAATCCCCGGATCGGGCAAAGTGGCATTGAGTTATTTAATTCAGTATTAGTCCGGAGTCTACAATTTGTGCCTGATATGACGATATGCTCGCCCTAACACATCTGGGACGGAACTAAGCTTGGCGAAATGTGGGTGTTCTAGTTCCCTACTGCGCCTTTGCCTACCCCTACAGGGATTCAGGCGTGAGCTTATGTTATGTTAGCTACAGGACACTGCTGAACACAGGCCTCCTCTAAAGATTTCCAGACCGACCTGTTGGAAGCGGCCTGAATCATTATTTCATCGTTATCGTTCAAAAGTAATAAAATATGCCATTTTCACTCTCGTAACTAGTGCAAAATGTACAATTAATTTAACGTTACAATCTTTTATTCAACTACAACAAAAGCGCTTTTCGTATGAAAACTCTTCTTTGATATTGCCATTTCGACAGTAAATCCGCTTTTTTCTCCGAAGTCTCCTTTCGATTCCATCTTCACTAATTGATTCAACAAGTTATAAATTCAATTGGACATCTTGGCACGTGCAGGTTGAGTCATCGACCCGAGGGTCGGAAGGTGAAGTGGCAAGTGTCAGATCACAGCCGTCGATAAAGTTATGGGTTATCAAATTTGGGGAGGGTCACGAAAATTATTGCCTCCAAGTGCGATCCAAGTGCCTTTCTAATATGACAATTTATATTTGACACCCGGAAACCTCTGGAGTTTCAAGAGTTGATATTGTGAGGAATATTGAGGATTTATTTTATGGCCAGGAGTTTTTATGGAAGTTTTTTTATAGTAGAGACTGGCAAACGAGCAGATGGTTTACCTTATGGTTAGTGATCTCCACCGCCCATAGACACTTTAGACCAAAAATAATCATGGGTGCGTTGCCAACGTAAAAGGAGGGAATGGAAGAGGAGGGAAAAGAGATTGGTAAGGGATGGTGGAAATGGGCCACCGGAAATCTCACTCACCGAAAGAAACGCGGCAGCAAGCTGCCACTTTACGTCGGTTTTATCTGGTATTCGTAACATAGTATGGACTTCACAATAAACAAAGAATCATTGAAGATGATAAATAATATCCTGTATGATATCTATAGTGTTACCAGCCCAGAATTGGTCATAGGTCTCTCCTGTTCTATAAACGGTCTGCCGTCTTGTGCCCAAGTGCCGTCTTGGTAGCCAAGCTTAATAGCTATTTAATTACTAAATTCAATTTTCAAATTCCAGTTCCCAAGTAACTCAAGTCTATTTTTTTCAATTTAAGAAAAGTCATTTCTTAAGATATAAATTATATAATTCCTTAACTCGAGCTAATAAATTACAAATTTTCTATTAAATTCTTAGAACGGGGGAAATCCCTACATATCTCGTTAGACATATATTTTTACAGATTTTTTATAGATTACAAAGGACATTTTTTAAAACTTTTGAACTTCTTTGAATGCCTGCAGCATTAATCTTTTAAATTGCAAATGCTTTACTTGGCTTTAATATACCCTATCTCAGACAAAAGACGGTAAATAGCGGTGAATTTCTCAAAAATGCGTCTGGAACAGCGAAGTGCTCCGGTGAAATATGTTAAAACTAAAAGAATTAAACATGCTGACGCGACCAAAAAGAAGGTACACAGTTTGGTACACAGTTTAAGGATTTATATCTCTTACCTGCACAAGTAAAACAAGTATCGAACGTAAGACTAGCTGTAGCCCGAGCGCGAAAAACTAATGTAAATGTATTCGAGTTCGCTGCGCACTGATGACGTTTGGTTAATATTTCATACAAATTTCATAGACGCGCATCGAGTTCGAATACATTTACGGTTGTCAGAAATTTTCCTGCTCAGGCCGCTGTTCCTGATTTAAGGCTAACTATTGAAGTACTTTAACATTATACTATTGTTTTATTGTAGCTTCAAATGAATTAATGACTGCCTCAGTGGCGTATTTCGGTACGACTACCGTCCTGAGGTCTTGGGTTCGATCCCCAGGTCGGGCAAAGTGATATTGGATTTTTCTATATCAGCCCGGAGTCTGGAATTTGTACCCGATATGGCGATAGCTACCTAGGACGGAATTAAGCTCGGCGAAATGTGGGTGTTCTACTTCGCTAGTTCACCTATGCCTACCCCTTCGGGGATACATGCGTGAACTTATGTTATGTTATGTGTTATGAAAATGAATTATAAGGTAAAGAATTGTAAGACTATCTAAAATAGAAATATTTTCCACAATTTAAATGGTAACTATTTTAGAAAGTTTTTTTATAATAGAAACTGATCGATTTCTTGCTATTTGATATGTTTATTCAATTTTACAATAGTTCAGTCCTGTTTTATCGTTGGTAATAATGTTGTATGTTAGTATCAGAAAGTTCGCAAAGTAAAGCCGGTTCTCCTGCTCAAAAACATTACACAAAACACCCTAAAACACATACGCAAAACAACGATTCACTCTCACCTACTCGTAGAACAATGGACCATAAAAATGCATGTTTTGTGTAATGTTTTAGTGCAGGAGACCCGACTGAAAAAGGCGTGTTCACTGTTTTTACAGTATGTTTATATTACATGCCTATGCGCTACACTATCAAAGCCAAATTGCGCAAAAAATAGAGGTTCACGCTAGATCTCATCAAACAATACCTGAGACTATGCGCTTATTGTCGATTACATATTGAATATGTCCTACAATCAAAACTAAGCGATGCACTCAAAGATTAGTGATCAAAACCCTAACAGTCCCAACAGAATGGTGAAATCCACAGAAATATCGTCGTGCCTGATAAAAAAATATCACAGTAGAACATCCCTTTATCAGCAAAATAAAAAATAAATAATTAAAAAAATATACCCAAAATAAAGGTAAAAAAAAACTAAGGAAAAACCTTAATTGGTCCATTTAAATGTTCTTATCCTACATTATTATCAAAATGTTTAAGGCGTATTTAGAGTGTTTAAAAAATGCTACACTGCGCATTATTTAAACTAATCAAAAGTTCAGCTTTAATACGGATCCACAACACTCCTTAAGCGAAGTCGTCCGAATTATTTCCGCCAGTAGCATCATGAACAAAACTTTATTACACTATCTAGATGCAAAACCCCTCTGTCCCATTTATCTTAGTCCTCGGAACTTAAGACAAACTCCTTCTGAGTATTTAGTTGAGAAATTAAAGACAAATTCGGATGTTTTTCTTTTATTGAGTCTTTTAATTGCTCTTGTTTTTATGTTTTTAAATGAGATACGTTTTATAAGCCTTTTAAGTTTTACGTTCTTTTTATTCTGCATTTATCTTAGCTTTCGGATGGTTTAGTTTTATATGTTTTTAAGAGCTGGCAGCTCTGTATAGTACTCATAGACAAATTTGACTACTGATTTACATCGTACTATTTTATAGCAAACAAATCACTAATTCTGATAAAGATTTCCAGTAGGTACTAAATCTTTTCCGTTTTCTAATACCCATTCCCTTTCATTAAATTTATGTAAAGCAACGCATTCATGATTCTTTTAGTATCATGGGTGTCTACTGTGGAGATCACTTACTGTCATGACCTGCATTCTCGTTTGCCAGTCTACGAGTTTGAAATAAACACCTTTTTCTTATCTTAAAATTTTTAAATAAAATTAGCTCCAATTTTATCAACAAATTGTTGCCTATGTTATCGTTTGGAATTCTATTAACTTATAATACATGAACGGTACATTTTTCCGGAATAGGAAGTAGCTTAGTTGCTATTACAGGCAGATTAATTATTCTATCAATAATTTAATCTATCTCTGTGCCAAACTTCCAGATCCGTTCAGCCTTTCTGGCTTAATTGCGTAACAAATATCCATCAAAACTTTCGCATTTATAATATTAGTATAGATAATGTTACGAACATTCACGAAGTAGCAGCGATAGCTCAGTTGGAAACTGCCGAGACAAGTGTCGGAGGTTCGAGACCAACCCCAAAATGGAGCATACACCTCTGACTTTTCTATGTTAAGTGTATTTTCATTGTGAAATATCGCTTGCTATAACGGTGAAGGAAAACATCGTGAGGAAACCTGCATACCTGAGAATTTCTTCACAGGAATTTCGAAGGTATGTGAAGTCTACCAACCCGCATTAGGCCAGCGTGGTAGACTAAGGCCTAACCCCTCTCATTAGTAGAGGAGGCCCGTGCCCAGCAGTGGGACAGTAATATTACAGGGCTAATATTATTTAATGTTACGAACATATATTCTATGTTATCTATCGTTTATCTATCACATCACATCTGAGACGGAACTAAGCTCGGCGAAATGTGGTTGTTCTAGTTCGCCTTTGTCTACCCCTTCGGGAATACGGGCGTAAGCTTATGTGTGCTATCGTTTATCTTATCTTAAGTTTATGTTTATCGACATTCTCATAGTTAAAATAGGTCGATTTAAACTTCAGACATGCAGCAGAACAAAATACATCACCCACGATAATTGCCTTCCTTCAGCCCGATAAAATGATCAGAACGGACATTCCACCACAGTGCTGGTTCTAATCTGCATAGATAGCGAGCAGTTCGGCAGACGTTCTGCGGTTGTGGCCTACCCGTGCCGGGTGCCCATAAATTGCCTCCAGCCTACGCTACAGGAAGTTTATTTACGTTGATACAATAGTTGGACACGTGACGTCATGGTAACCTGGTTTCCAAGGTATTTGTTATTTTGAAGATAATTTGAAGATGGAATTTTGTTTTTAAGTTTACGAGTATGTTTCAAATGGAAATAAAACTTTTTTTACGGATTTTATCATAATTCCCCTTACTTATAAAACTATTTAAGCGCTGATTATCTTACCATAGATTGTCCTTTTTTTTTAAACAATGTAACACAAGGAAAAAAGTGACTGGCTATTCTTAGCGAAAAGATAATCGTGTTTTTTTTATAAGTAAGGCCCGTAGTGTGTATGTATATATTTTTTGTCAAAGATGTTTCTTTCTATATAATAATTACTATTCTATTACACTTCTGATATAAAATTAAAGCATTATTAACGTAAAATAAAGCAATTTTCAATTTTTTACATTGAATTATTAACCACCATTTTAATCTCACATCAACATCAATAGGGAACTTGCGTGTAATTTTTTTATTGGTTCATTGCAAAGAACTACGTCTCAAATAAATACACCAGAAACAAAAACATAAAAATATGCACAAATCATTTAACTATCGCAACTCTAAATATGACTTACCAAACCCCGCGCTAAAAAAGGACGTGACGTCACAGCTTAAAAATGCCTTTTTGTTGACATCTTAGTTGACACTGACGGCTAGTGACATTGTCTGGAATGACGTTTGAACCGCTATAATTGCCTATCGTTTAAAATTTCCCCATGCCAAACAAAAATTTACCCAAAAATGTTGAAGCTATTTCATTAAATAACGAAGTAAAAATAAGTTGCACCCTTGAATCCTGAGCGGAGAGGTGGGAAAGTTACATGAAGAAAATAATTTGAAAAGAGGAGGACCTCCGTAATCTCATTCATCAAGTACCATACTAAACATAACAACAGTTTTCCGCAAAATTGGGGAAAATACCCCAACGTGGAAACACTGCCTAATGCAACGACGTCACTTGGGTTTTGTAATAAAGTTCCATTACACGTAATTTCTAATTAAGATATTTTGTAAAATATCAATTATTTTACACTACAAATTTCATCATAGTACATTTCAAGGTTTTGTTTATTGATTTATCAACACAAATTCTCGTTATAATTTTCGTGCAAGTTCCCCATTCTCAACTGAACCATACTGCTGGTCAAGCCAATTATTTGAATTACCACTATATCCTAAAGAACTTAGAAAATACCAAAGCACCTCACATCATTACTACGTGCCATTTCCTATACAGTGAACTCGGCTAAAGGACGTTTCGTGTCCCAGCACAATTCCACTGCCAGACACGACTTTCCGACTCTATATGGCGGTATTAGACCGAATTTCCATGAGTTTCTAACTGAGAGCCATTGTTTTGCTCTGTAAATAGGACACGAGACGGTAAAACGGCAACACTGATTCCAAATATTAACATAATCTGGCATTTTGTTGGAATTATTCATCCCGAAGTGCAGTGGCAGTTGCATAAACATCTGCCAGCCAGGGTACGGACAAACGGAATAATGTATCGGACAGTTCCCCTACCAAGAAGATATTGGTTTGGAGCCAAGCTTCTGTTACATTGTAGTATTTAAATGCTTTATTATGTTTAATTTATCGACCGACTTCCAAAAAGGAGGTGGCCCTCAATTTGTCTGTATTTTTTATTTGTTTTTATGTATGTTTCGCGATATTTCCGCCGAATGTGGACCGATTTTCAAAATTATTTTCGTGTTTGATAGAACTTATTTCAAGGGTGGTCCCATATAAATTTGGTCACGATCGGATTTGAAGTCGGTCCGTTAAGTTTTTAAACTTGTGATTATGACCTCCAGTTTCATCGAAAGCAAGATAAAGTAAGGTCATAGAGCCTTACTTATAAAAACATTTTTGATTATCTTATCTGTAAGAATAGTTTGTCACTGTTCTCCTTGCGTCACATTGTTTTAAAATGAAAGGAACAGGCTATTCTTAAAGATAATCAGCGCTTAAATATTTTTATATGTAACGGACATGCAGTTTAAGCAAAAGTTTTTAACACTACAATTTTAGCTGTAGCTTTTACTCTTACTTATCATCATCATCATCATCATCATCAGCCACAGGACGTTCACTGCTGAACATAGGCCTCCCCCAATGTTTTTCAGATCGACCTGTTGGAAGCGGCCTGCATCCGGCGACTTCCTGCGATCTTTATCAGGTCGTCTGTCCACTCACTACAGTTACTAGAGGTACAGTCACTCAGCGAGCTATGGAGAGGGCTATGCTCGGTGTTTCTCTATGCGATCAAATCAGGAATGAGGAGATCCTTAGAAGAACAAAAGTACCTAATTAGCCCAGGAATACAGGACGAGCAGGAACATTTCTGACTACCGTAAATGAATTCGTACTCGATGCGCGTCTATGAAATTTGTATGAAATATTAATCAAATGTCATCGCGCAGCGAGTTTACATTTACATTAGTTTTTCGTGCTCGAGCTACTGCAGACTATTACTTTTACCTCATATACAATATGTCAATAATGGCCAAATAGATGATATTACTTTTATTTTAATAGAGTTCTGGCTTAAGCTATAGAGGTACATAAATAAACTGGCGGTGGCAGGTTTTGACGTGCTTATTGTAGACAATGAATAGCATTCTTGTGATGTAGAGTAATATGAAAATTAAGTCAGTGTTGAAACAGTTTTCCACTTCCGACTTTCGAGAATTTATAGTAAAGGAAAAAGTACCGTAAACGTAAATAACTTAAAGTTGTTATTTAAACAAGTCGGATTGGACCCGCGTGAGCACTTTGCACCCATGCTGTCTAAAGTAATATAAACTGGAATTTACTATGTTCAGGTACATAATATACCTAATTTCCAGAGAAGATGATTATAGTCTAGTAGTGTATTGAATCTTCTTGTTATAGTTATTTTGTCCATATTTGTCTGCCGATCTTCAAATGCATAGCAGTTTAATGTAAATTTATTTAATAATAAGATTATTTTAGAAACAATCACCGTGCAAAAAAATGCAAGTAATCTGTCTCTTCACGTCGGTTTTTAGCAAGGCATTGATATTAACCCAGTCGAACCGGCCCATTAATACCGTAGACAAAGTTGGTTATTGGCCCGTTTCTTTAGGGAAAGAAGACCTTCACTGTCTAGGCGCAGTAAACTCATAGAAAAACGTTGACAAAAGACAAAATCTTAATCACAAAAATGTTTAACATATTTTTGCTTTCATGAATAAGACAAATAATCTCATTCAAGAAACAACGTTATTTGTATCAATGTCTGCTACATCTAAATTACTAACTTGAATTAAGAGCGCTTTAGCAAAATCTTTCCGCTCAAGTTTAGGTATTTTATGACAGCGCTGCACCTGTGTGCGTCGCACACATGCCCGATTTGCAATCCGGCACGTAAACTCAATGTATACTTGGATTGAAAAATCTTGATCCTTAGTAGTTAGTAGTTAGAAAAATAAACTTCAATGTCGGATCGACGCATCATATTTATACACGCTTTATTTCAAGCATGTTGCTGAAAGGTGCATTCTAACTGATTGTTGTACTCAGTCTGGGTAGTCATGCTCGTTTAAATGTCTATGTTAGCGATGCCTATAGGCACAATAAATAAATAAATTGCATAATTTATTTGCCTTGCCCTTCGGAAATAATAATAAAACGTCTGTAACTTCTTTGATCTAGTGATAGCGTAAATAGGCTGTGAACCAGGAGGTCCTGGTATAGATTTTCAAGTCAGACGTGTATTGTTCTAGCAAGATTTACCAGGAACTAGATCCCCAACAGAGATAAGAATGTTTTTTCCGAGCCAGACAAACTAAACGGTGGACCAAAATCGTTTGCAAATTTGAAACATGAATATAATTAAAACTAGAAATGATACAAATAACTCACAGAAAACCGACGTAAAGTAGCAGTTTGCTATTGCGTTTAGTTCGTTGAGTGAGATCTCTGGTAGCGCAATTCCCTCGTCCCTTTCCCAATCCCTATTCCCCTCCTTTTAGCTTAGCAACGAACCTATGTTTCTTTTCGTGTAATCGTTTTTCATATTTAGTCTGGGCACAGAGGACAACAGGCAGTATTTTGGAACACAGGCAGTGTTCCACAAGTTCCAAAATATATTTATAAAAAATTGCTGTTACTAAAGTATTGACTATTTTTATACCTAAAAATATATATAAGGTTGATTTATATAATTGTTTTTTGTGTTATATTTTATTACTAGCTTTTGCCCGCGGCTTCGCACGTGTATTTTGTTGGGTTTTGATTTATCGATCAGCCATGTCGTTTTAGTCTAAATATTCTACAACGGGGCGACCCAGATATCGATTTTGAAGTCAATTGGCCCAAAAACAAAGAAAAACAAAATTACGGTCTTTTTTGTAAGTTTTGACACCTGTTCCGTCGTTAGGAACTATGTGGCGACCAGATATCGATTTTGAAGTCAATCGGCCCAGAAACAAAGAAAAACAAAATGGCGGCCAATTTTGTCAGTTTTTACATCGGTTTCGTCGTTTGGAACCACGGGGTGACCCAGATATCGATTTTAAAGTCAATCGGCCCAGAAACAAAGAAAAACAAAATGGCGCCCAATTTTGACAGTTTTTACATCGGTTCCGTCGTTTGGAACCACGGGGTGACCCAGATATCGATTTTGAAAGCAATCGGCCTAAAAACAAAATGGCGCCCAATTTTGACAGTTTTTACATCGCTTCCGTCGTTTGGAACCACGGGGTGACCCAGATATCGATTTTGAAAGCAATCGGCCTAAAAACAAAGAAAAACAAAATGGCGGCCAATTTTGACAGTTTTGACATCTGTTCCGTCCTTTAGAACCACAGGGCGACACAGATATCGATTTTGAAGTAAATCAGCCCAGAAACAAAGAAAAACAACATGGCGGTCACTTTTGACAGTTTTGACATTGGTTGCGTCGTTTCGAACCACGGAGTGACCCAGATATCGATTTTGAAGTCAATCAGCCCAGAAACAAAGAAAAACAACATGGCGGTCAGTTTCGACATTGGTGGCGTCGTTTGGAACCTCGGGGTGGCCCAGATATCGATTTTGAAGTCAATTGGCCCAAACACAAAGAAAAACAAAATGGCGGTCACTTTTTAGATTTTGACCGCGGATCACTTAACAACTTTAAAATGGTTCAGAATTCATAAAATATTCAATATTACTCAGAAAATATGGTAACGCCATCTATTGATAAACTTAAAAATCACTTTCAGGCTTTATAGAACTCCCAACAATCGCACACATGATACAAAAATGGCCTCCTCATAGTCAAAGAACTCGTGTCAGTGGCCGTAAGTTGTCATTAGTAACGGTAACACACAATGATCAAAGACTTTTGTATTCAGTCACTGAGGTATTTTTCACGGGAAGACCTCAACAACATAATTTGCCGAATGCCATCCAGTCGAACTGAATTTGATGATTGACCTCTTTCAAAATTGAACCTGTTTAGGTAGATACCCCATGTAATAGACATTTTTCTATATCCAGAGTTTCCTATACTAATTTTGGAGTGTGCACAACATGAAAATTCGACATGATCATCGTCTTATGCATGTTCATTTTAAGACCCCTAGTTGGAACAGTTGGGAATATTATAATACCTAAAAAGAGTAGATATACTGTTACATTTTATACTCCAGAGGGGGGGTTAATGTCAAGCAATTTGTCGTAAAAACAAAGCCAAATCCTTTCTGCAACATGCTTGAAAAAGTGTGTTATGTTGAGGTCGCTGCCGTGAGATAAGGACAGGCAGAAAGAAAGATATTACATTCTAAATTCTATTCAGTTGCTATCGCTTAATTCATTACAATCAATCATAATCATGAGATGAATAATTTAAATCAGAACAAAATCCAATTATGTAATTCAATAAAAAAAAAAAAATGTTGTTAGAGAAAATCTCAAAACATGAATACAAACAAAAATCGTCTAATATCAAGTCGAGTATGGTCGCGCTATAATTACTACAAATAATTGAAAATTTCGTAATTCGAACAACTGAAAATGACGAAAAAATGCGATACGTCCTCACTCTGAGACCGCTCAGCGCGGTGTGACTTGACTGTTCAAATGGCTGGCTATTTATTCGCTGTTTATATCGATTTTTGCTATGGTTTCAAAAACATATTTTGGATATTATATCAAATAATTTGGCCCTCATATTTTTTTTTATAAAAGCCAAGATATTAAACTATATTATGCGATATTTTATGCGATATTAAACTATATTATGCGATATTATATAATCACTCGTCGACTGCTCGCGCGGACGTGTGGCGTGCCTTTTTGTAGTGCTCTTCAATCAGTGTTCGAAATTTTTAACAATTTTAATTTGTATTGTGAATCGTCATCGGATCCTCTCGCTCTCGCCAGTGGTTTTTGCAATTTAAGACGGCGGCCATCTTCAAGATTAGTGCTGGTGAGGACTTCCTTTTTTAACGCGTGCTGCGCTGCATTTAAGTGTCCAGCGCCAACGCAACTTGAGCCCCTACCAAATTTGTCTTGAAAAATTAAATTATATCAAACATTCAAAGGTGGCTCTGTGTGACGTGACTCGAACCAACGACCCCAGCGAGCTTCGTCGTGCCGCTTCGGCTGCATTACCGCCAGGCCAAGTACTAACGAGAACGGCTACGCGAAATAGCCAGTCCTATTCCAACCTGAGCGCCTGTTTGGAATCGCTCCTTTAAGTTGCCGCAACGCGTATATTAACATCGCCTGCAATGTATTGCTCTACTTGCTGCAATATTATTGCTAACGAAGAATATATACGTTGTACGCAAGAAAATTGCAGCAAAACATATCACCTAATTTGCACGACGAAAAACTATCCGAGCAAAGATAAAAATAATACTTGGCTGTGTCCTGAATGTTGCTGTGTGTCAGAGAATAGAAGTGATATTAGCCTCACGCGTGTTGGATTTGCAGAAGTAGCTATAGATCCCAACGTAACAATCCGAAAGAAGATTCGTCCTGTTATCACTGAATCGCCTCAAAAACTTATTGTAACCGATGAATTTACGCTAGAGATGCGTTCTTTAAGATCTGAGATTGTCACTTTAAGAAAACAACTTACATCAGCTGTCGATCTTATACTAAACTAAGAAGCGAAGCTTGACCAATATGCTAATCAAACTGTCGCATTAAACGCCAAAATCGAGGAATTTGAAATCGTTGCAAACCGCAGGCTCTCCGAAAATCAACCCACTCTTCCATACACTTGTTCATGCAAACGGCAACCCACAGCGCCCAACATAGCTCAAATTCCCAATCTAAATATACTGAAGCAAACTGAAGATCATGGTGATGTGGGGGTATTTGAGGTTAACACCGAGGAAAAGAAAAATGAATATGAAACTTCTGGGCAGAGGCATGAAGTGGCTTCTGTTGGCCAAAACACGACGAGCGTGTTAAAAGGTGAAAGCAGACAAGGGGGCCGTAGACCTACATCATTATGCGGCACCGCAGGTCCAACTGTTACAAATTTAAAAGCCATCGAACCTGTGAAATACCTACATTTATGGAATATGGCATCCAATGCTGATGATATTCTTCTATATATCAGACAGTGTTGTCCAACTGGCACATGTACTGTGGAGGAATTGAAGCCAAAGGGGAATTATAAATCATATAAGGTTGGAATTCCAGTTGCCTACTTTGATAGATGTTATTCGGTTGATATGTGGCCCGTCAATGCTAGGATAAAACCATGGATCTTTCGTAGAAAACCAACAAATTCAGACAGCATCGAAGCACCTCCTCGGACCTTTCGTAGCTCAAGGATGTAATAAGACCGCAAAAATTTTGATCTTCTACCAGAATGTCCGAGGGCTAAAAACTAAACTCAATACATGGAGAATCAACCTTGCTTTACTGGAACATAATTTAGTTGCGGCAACCGAGACGTTTCTGGACACCTCCGTTAATGATTCTGAGTTGCTATGCCCCGGCTGGAGCTTGTTGCGTCGGGACAGACCCACACCCTGCGGAGGAGTGCTGCTGGCTGCCCGCGTGCCAATCACCCTATGCCGGTTACAGAATCTTGAAACCGACTACGGCGAGGATCTTTGGGCGATTTGTAACTTGCGCGGTCGTTCCTATTATGTATGTGTTATATATATTAAACCCGGTGCCACCGACAATGATTACATGCGGTGGTTTAATAAAGTTGAAAATTTTATTCACGAATTAAGAGGGCATGTGGTCATTGTCGGTGATATTAATTTGAATAGTGCGTCACAGCATGTCCAAAATTATTTTTGTTATTTTTTGTCATTTTGTAATCTAATTGACAAGAATGTCGTACGGAATGTTTATGGAGGAATGTTAGACATCGTCTTAGTCATGGATAGCGCCGAGGTGCAGGAGACATTGGTAACTCCTTCCGAAGGTATAGTTCCAATGGATGCTTACCATCCCCCGCTTGACATTGATATGTTAGCCAAATCTGCCCGTCTTTCAGAATATATCGAACCGACTAATATAAATTCCTTTAGGGACTGGAATTTTAGGAAGTGCGATTATGACCAGTTGCTTCTTTTAGTTGACACCGTTTCTTGGGAACCTGTGCTACAGTCGACCAATGTAGTTTCTGCCACAGAAAAATTTTACGAGATCATTTATAAAATTTTAGATAATTGCACCCCCAAAAAGAATCGTAAGAAAGCTGCGACAAGGAGATATCCTGTTTGGTTTACGGCGGACATGATTCAAGATAACAAGCAAAAAATAAAATTACATGCTATATGGAAGCGCACAAAATCTGATCTGTCTTACATAGCTTTTTCTAGTCTTCGAGCGTCTCTTAAGTTACGAGCTGTTGCGGCCTATAAATCATATATGAGCAGAATCGAAAATAACATCAAATCAAACCCTCGTGAGTTTTGGCGCCATATATCTAACTTAAAATATAAGGGCGGATTTGAGTCCAACCTCACTTATATGGGAAAATCATGTTCCGGCATCAAGGCAGCTGAAGCTTTTGCAAATTTCTTCGCAAGCGTGTTTCGGCCTGAGGTGCCAATGCTCGATGCTCAAAGTGTTAACTTCTGTGATATTAGTTGCAACAGTCATTACGTTAATGTTTTAAAATTTACACCAAAGGATATAGGTTATGGTATTCACAAATTAAAGCTGGGTAATTCGATAGGACCGGATGGTGTACCCCCAGTTATTATGAAACTTGTAAAATCGAGTATAATTAGCCCACTCTGTTTCATTTTCAACTTGGCTCTTAAATCCGGGATTTATCCGACACAATGGAAAGTTTCTAGAGTAACCCCTATACCCAAAACCTGTAATAAGCTGGATGTTGAAGAATATAGACCCATTGCTATTCTCTCTGCACCAGCCAAAATTTTCGAGAATGTCCTACATAAACTCATATACGTGCAGATTGAGAAACTACTAACAGACGCTCAGCATGGTTTTAGGATGAAGAGGTCGGTGAATACCAATTTACTCACTCTAGTGGACTACATATCTAAGCATTTAGACCAAAGACATCAAGTTGACGTGTTGTACTTCGACTTTCGGAAGGCGTTTGATAGAGTTGACAATGACGTGTTGTTGGCGAAACTTTGTTCCATGGGCTTTGCTCCAAGTCTCCTTCAACTAATTGCCGACTATCTGCGGGATCGCCAACAGTACGTCAAACTGGGAATTTACGAATCCTCCTCTTATCATACGCGATCTGGAGTCAGTCAAGGCTCTATTTTGGGGCCCTTGCTATTTATAATAATGGTAAACGACCTGCCTTCCGTTTTGCGTTATGCTAGGTGCCTTCTCTATGCTGACGACTTAAAGATATATAGAACCGTACACTCGACAGCTGATTGCTTGTCTCTGCAGCAAGATATCGATGCAGTATATCGGTGGAGCCTTATTAACAAAATGGAGTTTAATTCCTCCAAATGCTGTGTAGTGTCCTTCGGACGAATGCAATGTCCCATAACCCATGCATATAAAATGAATGATGGAGTAATTGCTCGGCCTTTATTCGTAAAAGACCTAGGAGTCACCTTTGACCGCAAACTTAACTTTCATGACCACATTATTGCCGTCGTCAAGGAATCATTTCTGAGACTCGGGTTTGTTCTGAGGAATTCTCGTGATTTTCGTTGCACTAAAGTCATAGGGTTCCTTTTTGATACATTGGTCCGAAGTAAGCTCGAGGCTAGTTCATGTATATGGCATCCTTACGAGAGCACATACGCTCTAATCTTGGAGAAGGTGCAAAAGGCTTTCCTCCGTTTCTTATATAAACGTGTATATGGATATTACCCTTATATGTATCCTACAAAGTTTCTCCTTGGTTGCCTCGGATACCACAGTCTAGAAGTGAGAAGAACCAAAGACCAGATATTAACCATGTGTAAGATCCTTTATGGTAAAATAGATTGTCCAGAACTTCACAACGAGCTATGTCGTCTATTTGTACCCGACAACTACCTCCGTAATAGAAGACACAGATTGTTCTCTATACCGTCATGCCGAACTGTTGCCCGTGCTAATTCTCCTATACCGCGATCTCTAGGTGCACTGAATACGTTGTTAACTGAGAATCCCGAATACGACTTGTTTGTTGATGAATGGAGAGTTACTTTAAAAAAATGTTTAGAATATTGTGAAATGAATGCATGACGAATAATAATGTAAATGATATAATATTTAAATTTATTTCAAATAATTGTATTGTATGTATTTTTAATTTTGTAATGTTGTATTATTGGTGTAATTGGCCTATATCGGTCGTTCCAATAAAATAAATAAATAAATTTTTTATTTTCATGTGTAGTTTATATTGCGCAAAATAAATTATGATTTCAGACGCAGTTTTCAAAATTGTGTTTGTTTTAAAAGCTATTTTCTTGACGTTTTTGTATAAAACGTGAAAAAAATACAATAGCCACCACGGATAAGAAGATATTCTTGTTGTGTATGCATCAATTGTATGTCATAATATTAATGTATCGTTTCTCAAAAAGTTATCAAATGTCACTAAAAAGTAACATTTTCGAAAACACCGCTTCTAGTACGCGGAATCATAAGGTTTTGTCTTATTTAAGGAAAAAATTAATATGTACACCACGTCCGGAATGAAATGACCTTCAAAATGCATATGTTTTTAGGATTTGTTTGGTACAAAAATTTTCAGCGAGACACTCTCAAAAGTCAAGCAAAAACGTCGAATTCACTGAAAAGCGCGAAAGCCCTCTTAAGTTGAAAAAATTTTAAACGTTTTCGAGACAGAACACATTTTTCGCCAAAACAATTTCATCATAAATTACATCTTGCTTGTTTACAAAGATAACACAATTAAAATAGTTGACTTTATATTAGTTTCGTTTAAAGTGTAGGATAATATAAATACAAGCTGATTTTAATTAAGATAACTAGACTGCTTTATTGTTATCTTTGACCACATTTTTAGACTTCTTGAAGATTGTAGTAACTAATTTTGTGTGTAATAAGATATTGTGAACAATGTTTTTTTGTTGTCTTGCTCAGAAATAATTGGTAGAAATAAATTGTATTGTATATTTACCCAGACGAATTCTCGCATATAAGAGTCTTGTTATCAGTAACAACATTGCCCTTTACACCCAACTGCGATTACTTTATTGGAATTCACATGCAGAACATTTTACCATTTACATCTTACCACGGTACACGATTTTTAGTAGGTACAGTGGCTTATCCTGTTATTATGTACTTAGTACAGCTTTATTATCAATTTTTGGTTATTTCTAAAGTTTACTCGTGTGCACCAGTTCAGAAGAACCTTTAACGGTATTTAACTACAAACAATAAGTCCTCTTGACATAATTTAGTATTTAATTAATTAAGAAAAATAATTAACGCAATGCCTATTCTTTTAGCTTTAACATTCTCCAGAATGGCAGCATCTGCTTTAATTTCTACATAATTACATCATAAATTGATATAATACGAGCTTCAATGGTCCACTTAACTTAATTTAGAAGACGATTTAAGTGTCCTAGCTCTAAGTGATGTTATTCTGTATTTGTGTGAGTGAAACTAATAATTTTAACGAGCCCCAGAGCGGTTTGGCTCTGCAGCCAAAGTGATATTTTTGAAGATTATCTTGTTCTCTATGCTACGTTCAACTAATTTCTCTTACTGACCTGAATAAAGTATTTTTCATTGGAATTCATCAATATAACTTCCACTGTGGTTTCTTTTGTCTACAAATCCTACCAAGATTATAAACGTGAATGTTGTATGTGTATATTTGTAACCCTTAACTTACTGGATGGATTTTGAATAACTGAAACTTTACAGTTATATAGATTATATATAAAAATAATATATATGCTACTGCTTATATAAAGAAATAAAATTTATCCCAGAAAATAAATTTCCACGCGAATGGAGTCGCGGAAAGTCTCTTTCTTATATTATGATTGAATTTTGATATATAGGAGTAAGAAATATTTTTTTATATCAAAGTAAAAAGATTTTTAAATTTTGACGTCTTAAAACTTAACCCCATTACAATATTTCCAATTCTCTACAAGATAACAGACTCAAAAATTCCTTTGACGACTTATAAAAGTAAATCCTAAAAGCAAAAGTAAGCAGCCTAGTCTTACAAGCCCTATCCTTAATACTAGCTCCATTACACTCTGAATAAACAATGAACAGTATTAAATAATACATTTACAAAGAATCACTGAAGCTCTCAGTGTTTTCTTTAGTTATTTGAAAATGTAACAGTTATCCAACAACGAAATAGTGATTTAAATCAGGCTCCGGGATCAAAAGATTATAAACTTCAGCTTGGAGAACAAAGCCGGCATGGGACGGGTTTATATTTGACACTTCACATTAATCGTAAGAAACAAGAAAATGCGGACAATCCTTAATCACTACCCAGTGTTGCCCTCATTACGTATAACACTAAATTGATTGCCAATGCAATTTTTAAAAACACATTTGAAACTTTTAAGGCTGAACGAGATCAGTAGGCGTAAATATTATTCAAAATATATTTACTAACAAATGAAACAGTGACAGTAGAATTAGAAATTCTTTTAGCACTGTTTCTGTTAAAATATTTTTATGAAATCAGTGATAAGGATATTGATCTATAGAGCGAATTTTGACTAAGTCTAAGTCAAAGTAACGAACTTAGTGAGCATTTTTACTTAATCCCAGTCATTTTTACAAGAAAATCTTTGCTTAGTCTATCTGTCAGTCTGTTTTCTTGTAAACAATTACTCGGACTAAGTCGAAGTTCGATTTAATAATTCCAATTCACAGATTTCGTTTCTTTGACTTAGACTTAGTCGAAGTTCGCTCTATAGATCTCAGCCTAAATGTATGAGCTTGTAGTAGGCAACATGTTTTGTTTTATATGTAACTCTTAAACCGCGTCTCCTGCACTAGTTTTTATCGAAACATTACAAAAAAACGCGTACGCAAAACAACGATTTTAGCTGTCTCCTGCTCGTAGAACAATGGACCATAGATAAAAATAGATGTTTTGGTGTAGTTGTTTTGTATAATGTTTTAGTGCACAAGACGCGGCTTTATTTTCGACCGAATTCCAAAAAGGAGGAGGTCCTCAATTCGTCTGAGTATGTCCGCCAAATGTGGACCGATTTTCAAAATTATTTTTGTGTTTGATAGAGCTTATTTCAAGGGTGGTCCCTTATAACAGATCTTTTTACTTCACAATTTCTATTATCGAAGTCACACGTAATGGGAACACTGCATCTCCGCCTGACTGTGACAGTAAATTACTCGCTAACGGCACACCACTAATTGGTACAGCGCTAATGTGTCGAAATTGAAAATATTGCGCGGACTCACCGGGAAAATTGATTGCTTCTGGAAACCGGAACATCTGAAAAGGATGAAAGTTGATTTGAAAAATGTTTTGTACGGAATTTTCAGCAGACGGGTGTAAATGACAAAGCCTATCCTCCAGGGGCCAATACTAGTCAAGTGGCTGGTAAAACTAAGTAACTAAGACTTGCGTCGACCCCACATCGGAGTTTGATAAGGACCTCTTATCGACGGATTTCAAAAAAGGAAGAGGTCCTCAATTCGTCTAAATTTTTCTATGTACATATGTTACGCGATATATCCGCCAAATGTGGACCGATTTTTTGACCGACTTCCAAAAAGAAGAAGATCCTCTATTCGTTTGAATTTTTTTTGTATATTCCGCGATATCTCCGCCAAATGTGGACCGATTTTCAAAATTCTTTTTGTGTTCGATAGAGTTTATTTCCAGGGTGGCCCCATATAATTGGTTACAATCGGATTTGAAGTCGGCCTGTTAAGTTTTTAAACTTGTGATTATTCTATTGTCAAAAATATTTCTGCACAGTCCACTGTGCAAATTACCAAACAATTTTAATCATAAAACCGATTTTAGTATGTTTACTCATATTTCCATCCTTACCAGCTACAAGCGTCCGTCCCTTCCAAACAAAAGCAATTTATCTCTTCAACATTTCAACCGTCACAAGTTTCAAACTAACAGTATTATTTTTGTGGGTAAACATTCATTGTCCATTAACATAAGCTCACGCCTGTATCCCCGAAGGGGTAGGCAGAGGCGCACTAGCGAACTAGAACACCCACATTTCGCCGAGCTTAGTTCAGTCCCAGATGTGATAGGGGGCGAGCCTATCGCCATATCGGGCACAAATTCCAGACTCCGGGCTGATATGGAAAAATCCAATATCACTTTGCCCGACCCGGGGATCGAACCCGAGACCTCAGAACCGTAGTCGTACCGAAATACCACCACGCCACCGAGGCAGTTGTCATTGTGTGTGTCATTGTCCATGCCCGCCCCAAACTCAATCAAAGCCGTGTTTAACTTTGGACACGCGACAATGGATCCGTTGATTGCACAAAGAACCAACAAACACCTGAAATTATACTTGTTTGCATTCGAAATCCACTCCTAACTTTGATACTGCAGTGGGAGTATTTGTGCATTGTTAGTGTTGAATATTGCCAGTTGGTTACATCGCTAAGTACCGGTCTGTTTCGGATACTTCTGTAATATGTTTGATATACAAGAAGTACTTAGTAGCGATGTTATGATAAAGTTAGTTGGGTTGTTGTTATTTTAACTGTAATTTGTATTATATTATTATTTTTATTGCCTGACTGCCTCGGTGGCTTGGTGGTATTTCGGTACGACTACGGTTCTGAGGTCTCGGGTGCGATCCCCGGGTCGGGCAAAGTGATATTGGATTTTTCCATATAAGCCCGGAGTCTGGAATTTGTGCCCGGAGTCTGGAATTTGTGCCCGATATGGCGATAGGCTCGCCCCCTATCACATCTGGGACGGAACTAAGCTCGGCGAAATGTGGGTGTTCTAGTTCGCTAGTGCGCTTCTGCCTACCCCTTCGGGGATACAGGCGTGTATGTATGTTATGTTACGTTTTAACCGACTTCAAAAGAAGGAGCTTCTCAAATCGTTGATGTTTTTTATGGACTTATTCGATATCTCCGGTATATACGCTGATTTATTTTTATGTTCGATAGAGCTTACTCCAAAACTCATCCCATACTTTGTTCGTGATCTGATGAAATGTTAAGCCGGTTTTTAAACTTATGGCTATTATTATCGATTGCATTTAAGTACTGTAGCCCGAGCACAAAAAACTAATGTAAATGTAAATGTATTCGAGTTCGCTGCGCACTGATGACGTTTGGTTAATACTTCATACAAATTTCATAGACGCGCATCGAGCTGAAATACATTTACGGTTTTCAGAAATTTTCCTGCTCAGGCCGCTAAACAAATTTATTTTGTCGTCCTTTATCCTGTATTAGAAAATCACAAGAACTTAAATACGTTTTATTAACTTATAAACATTCTTTGCATATTTGTCGCCATGTTATACAAATAAAACCTTAATAAAAACAATAAATCAAAACATCCGATGCTTTATACGCGAGAGAAAAACATTAATTATCCATCTGTCGTAATGCAAGATGTTGGACGAGGATATAAAATTGCAGAAGAAAGAGAAAGAAAATCTAAGGAACAATCTTTGTTATCGAACGCTCTGCAAACACCCATTAAGGATAAAGGTGTGATCGCAATTCCAGCGGATTGCATTGATAAACCGGATCCTGAAATTTTAATCAAGATTTTTATGGACTCAGTAGCTCATCTATTGCATCCAGCCTAAAAATATAGTGCCAACCATCGACAGGCGAAGCATCTCTTGACGGTCGGATGAATTTTTATAATAACACACAAGCTGACCCCACCATACCCACCGATGAAACGGAGGAAAGCCATAGTCATTATCTCATCTTCTTTCGTCTTACTTTCGAATCTCAAAACGGATTTTTTTAACATGGTTTCCTAGAGGTGGTTGATGCCATGTAGCTGGTTGTAGAAATTAAGCTGGATCAATTTTGCATTTTGCTTGGAATAGTGTGATGTGTCTTCCATAATCTGGAGTAAGAAAAAGGGCAGTGAAAGAGAGAGAGAGAGAGAGAGTACCTGATATCTGATAATAATTAAGATGATGTTATCTGTTGCAAATACAATCAATAACAATTTATTTGACCTTGGGTGATCAAAAATGTTTCAAATATGATTCATTGTTCTTTTAGATTCCATCCAATAGATTGCATTACGTTATTGCAAGCACTAACTGAAGTAGAACAAATGGAACTCAATCCAATCTAGATATGGCAAAAACCAATTTAACAACTAAGTAACAACTATATATTGTGTGTTCAGAAAATTGACTAAATTTGCCATTATCTGATGAAATAGTGGATGGAAAAGTATATGAAATACTTGGTATTCACTCTAAAAATCCGCCATAATAGCTTGTCCCACCGACTCATGTTAAGAAGGATTCAGCTAGTGTGCAGTACATTTCAGTCTGCGGGTTTGTGTCATAGTCAATCAAAATCGGTCAATGTAATGTATGGCTTCTTAACGTGTGTTTTTATGTGGGAAGGGGTGTTAACTGTTAACTCACCGCACAACAGAATTACAGATTCCGCTGGCTCATGTAGAGAGAATGGGAGAGGACCGTGCAGTAAAAAGAACATATCTGCGATGACCGATTGAACGCAGACCAGTAGGTCGTCCCAGATACCACTGGAAATATGAAGTGGCAAAGGACTTACGCGAGCTCTTAGCGACCCCGTGGCAAGAGATTTCGCAGGATAGGGCAGGATAGAAGTGACGTCTGTTAGTGCCTGAGGCCAGGGCTCATTTTGGGTCATTTTGCCATCAAGATAGATTATGTATGGCTAATAGAATCAAGGATCCTCTGACTTTATCCCTTGTTGAAATGCCGAATCCATTATTTGAAGGCATATAATTGGCCTGTATAAATGATATAAATTATTCTTTTTGCGCAATACATTTTATTTGTGTATACCAGTTTATAAAAGCATCTACCTAAAGTTCTAAATCAAATTGCTTGAATTTCATTTAACAGTGTAACCACACCCCAAGAACGTTATGTGCAAGACAAATTCCCTAACGCGCCTAATTGTGCCAACATTTGCTCGTATAATCACGTACAAGGAATGGCCTGAACTATAAATAAGAGCAGTTCGATAGAACATACCATATCACCCTAATAAATTACTATGGGCTGATTATTTTTATCGTTTATGCTAGTGAGGCAAGAAGTCGATATTATCGACAATTTTGCATGGCAGTAACCTGAGTCCACGTGGTGGTAAGTGGGTACCGTCGCCCATTGGCATTAGCATTACCAGTGGCATAGCAGAAATTGGGGAAGCGAAATTTGGGTTTCACAAAATTTCACTCATCGTAGGAAATGTCTGTTACATTTCCTACGATGAGTGAAATTTTAGCTTCAAATAGGTCTTCTGAGAGATACTGGTAATAATTTAGTGGAACCGGCTCATTTACGCTGTAGGCAATTCTATAGCGTAGCTCGACCATTTTAAATTATTAGAGCCTATGCACATGGCGTATTTTAAACGCGTCGACAACGCGCGTTTTACGAACGCGCGCTCACGGCGCTGTAGAAGACCAAAAGCAGATTATAGCATTTGTATCATTTCAAACGCGCCTAAAAAGCGATACAAACGCGCGTGAGAAGCGTGTACAACATTCTTATCGATACAAACGCGCGTTTACGGCGCTACTAAATGTTTACCGGTGCAAAGGTCTGCGTTTGAATTTCGTTTTAAATGCGTTAGCGGGCGTCATCTGCAGGTTGACGGGCGGCGCCGAAAAAATACGCCGTGTACATAGGCCCTTACGGATATGGATATCGACATACAAATACCCAACACTAGTGCGGATATTCGTACACACAAAAAGAATAACGAATCGAATTACTTGTATAAATATTGGGAGAAATGGCGTAAATTAGGCAAGAACGTGAACAAAGGATGAAATATTGGCAGATATTGCATCATAATTGTGTGTTTTGTTATATTATGGAGGCGGTGAAGTAAGTAAATAATAGTGCACAGTTCTTAGCTCTATAAAACTTTAATAACGAGTACCCAGAAAACTTTCTAGCATCTATATCACTACCGTAGTATTTAAACAAAGAAACAGATATCGGAACTGCGGCCAATAATATGTAAATTGTAGGAGTGAATTTAAATATAGAAGTATAGTATATATCCAGTTTTGGGCGTAAGTAAACATATTCAATATACATTTATTCAGAACTCCGTGGCTCAGCTCATTTGAATAACTTTAGAGGATTTGGCCTACGTTCAGTCACGTATTAGGATGGTATCGGAATGTCCAATACTTATATTAATCCCCTTCAAAAGGTTTATGTCATTGTAAAAGCGAATCTAGCGAATGTGTCATCAATGGTAGTTGAACATCAAAAATCAACAGGAACTAAGATACATCTATATCACCTCTATAACTTTAACGCTACAATTCTCTCATTCTCTATCTATATAGCTGTTCCTCTTCTTATTTCAACTATTCCAAGTAAGCCATCACCTCCGACGTTAACAGGCACCCCTCTTTTTTATCTGGTCCTAATTATTCAATTTCTTCCGAATCTCTATATCCTTCTTTTAAGGTTGGCAGTGCAATCGTAACTTTTTTGGTATCCTGGGTATCCAATGGAATTGGATATTACTTACGAGCAGGTGTCACTCGACAACTTGACCTGACATATGTCCAAGTATTAGCTGTAAAGCTGTAAGTCTTCGTTTCCCCGATGATGTTTGCGTTGATCACGATAATTTCTCTATCATTGTAAGTTTAAAATGTCAACAGCTCAACGTTTAAGTATTTTACTACGAAAAAGTTTTAAAAGTTGCATTTTACGCTTCACGAATTTAAAGATCACAATTTTCGAGCTGGAACTAATTTCAAAATTTCCAACCACAGTTCCTGAGTACGTGCCCTCATTGCATAGTTTTTACTACCTTCCGATAAAGTCTTCGACCTCTGATTAAGCAGTCATAAAGTGCAATTTTATTGGATGAAGTCATACATATAATACCAATTACAACAAATGCAGCTCATGTAACATGAAAATGAATAAAGCATAAGTTATGTCTTTATTCCCAAAAGTAAACAACTAGTATACCTGTAGCCCGAGCACGAAAAACTAATGTAAATGTAAATGTATTCGAGTTCGCTGCGCACTGATGACGTTTGGTTAATACTTCATACAAATTTCATAGACGCGCATCGAATTCGAATACATTTACGGTTGTCAGAAATTTTCCTGCTCAGGCAGCTGTAGTCTCCTGTGATTATTTAAGTCCTATGATGAGAATATGTCTGTATAAAGGGCAAAATAACATTCTAATTAACATTAAAATAAAACTATTTTTACGGATTCTATCACGATTTGTTTTAATTTTTATGCCCGACGTTTCGAAGGCTTTGCGGTCTTCGTGGTCACGTGTTGGACCAATCGTGATAGAAATCCGTAAAAATAGTTTTATTTCAATTTCAATATTAAATTATAACATTCGCGTAAACTTAAGAAATCTGTATTCTAATTAACATTAATTTCCTGGAAATAAATACAAGATCTCACCCATTTCTAGATCTATGTATGCTATAAAGAGAAATGAGATGTTCACCACTGAACACTTCTGAAATATTTTGATTTCCAGACCTAAATCAACTTTTTAATGATGAAATCTATGTGAATCACCACAGCTTTTAATGTATTTCGGCTCTTTCCAAACTTAGCTAACCGCATTGCGAACCCGTCAACACACAAAATTATGTTTTACGTCCTCTTTGGCTTTAGCTATATTCATACCCCAAGACCCAGGGTGTCGGCAGACCCAAGAATTTTACGACAATATAAAACCGCAAGTCTATTCATTTTATGAGTCGAATTCATCACTGTTTCTGGAAATCCACTTTCCAGTTATCTTTATTTTTTTCTTTTACGACACAGATGAGATTTACAATATTAAATTCGAGTCGGTTTAATATGACAATGATATTGTTTTGAGACACATAAAAGTCAAGGTTGGTATGCAATTTCGTCATTTTATGGCTCTTTATTCTTTTTTGGCTGCCTCGGTGGCGTGATAGTACTGGTATTGCCATCGCGGTACGACTCACGTCCTGAGGCCTCGGGTTCGATCCCCGGGTCGAGCAAAGTGATACTGGATTTTTAGTATCAGCCCGGAATTTGGAATTTGTACCCGATATGGCGATAGGCTCGCCCCCTATCACATCTGGGACGGAACTAATCGCGGCGAAATGTGGATGTTCTAGTTTACTAGTGCACCTTTGCCTGCTCCTTCAGGGATACAGGCGTGAGCTTATGTTTTGTTTGAAAAAAGCTTGCTGTAATCTTTCTTTCTACCTGCCCACAACAACAACACACTGCAACACACTTTTTCAAGCATTTTGCAAAAAGGATTAGGCTAAGTTTTTACGACCGACTGCCTGTCTGACGTCAACCCCCTCTGAGGGATTCAGTCCGGGGCAAATTAAATTAGAAAATTAGCTTTGCCCGACCTGGGAATCGAACCCACGACCTCCCGGTCCACAGCCCATATGTGCTACCACTAGACCAAGGAGGCCACAAAGAAAATTAACTCCAAATAATCATTTTCGTAAACTTTATCTACCTCATTACACGTATCGAAATTCATGACACGAAATGTCTCACAACTTCGTGATTGTTCGAATATTGTGAATCAAGATCCTAAACTTGAAACAAAGTTATTGAGAAAGTTTACGCTGTGTGCGCTCATCTACCGGTAACTTAAGATTAATTAAATGCCCGTAGCAAGGTTGCTATTGCTGTCGTGTCTTTGATCAGAGTGAGCTATGAACTTAGATCCTGAGTTAGCCCAAGATTTTGGGAATTGAATCTTGGACAATTTGGTAGGACCGGGATCCCCTAGAAGAAGTTGACGTAAAAACAATACCAAATATTTTCTGCATCATATAGTAGTTGTTCCGACCTCACACTGAGGACAGATAGAAAAAGTAGACATTTAAAAATTACAATGATTTTAACGGTACTTCAAAACCGTGATTTTGTAAGTATTCTATTAGATCTTTACTATTCTATTGACCCCAGAAGAACTTCTACTGTAAGACTGAATATGATGATTTCCAACTTACTTCATTTATTATTATTGTCAATTATTGACAATTATAGAGAAATGGATGTTGAGATGGTTCAGAAATATTGAGAGGATGGATGATAGGAGATTAACGAAAGAGATACACAAGACGAGTGTGAAAGGAAAAGTCGGTAAAGGTCTACCGCATCGCACTTATTTTAGACAAGTTGATGATATATTAACTAAAGGAAAGATAAAAAGTTCCCTTAACCGACGCGAATGTATGAAGACATTGATGGAAGTAGATGAAGCGAAAGTAGATGAAGCGAAAGTAGTATGTCAGAATCGGGCGAAGTGGAAATCCATAGTCTCTGCCTACCCCTACAGGCGTGATATTATTATTATGTTCATTTATTATTACTGACTCCTCATCAATTCACTATAGTTCACATTCTGAAAAGCTGGAATATTTGTCAAGACGTAATCAATATCAGTAAGTTGATTCAATGCTTTGAATTGTTGAAATAAATTCATGTTATTATATCTTAATTATTATGAAAATCAGATTAAGTTTTTTGGGGATAATAAGAGAGTTATTTTTGTATAGCAGAGACTGGCAAAAGAGCAGATGGGTTACCTGATGGTAAGTGATCTCCACCGCCCATAGACACCCAAGACACAAAAAGAATCATGGGTGCGTTGCCAACCTAACGGGAGGGAAATAGGGATTGGGAAAGAGAGGGAGGTGGTGGGAATTGGGCCACCGGAAATCTCACTCACCGATCGCAACGCGACAGCGAGCTGCCACTTTACGTCAATTTTCTGTAAGACAGTGGTATCAAACCGGTCGAGACGGCCCATTCGTGCTGTAGACGTAATTGTCTACAGCGTGGCTCTACCACTCAAAGATAATCAAAATTAGAGAGTCAAAATTTACAATTAATTAAAAAATAAAATTATGATCTCTTTTGCTGGTATTTAAAGTAACAAATCCAAATTTTATGTTTCCAAAATAAGAAGTTTGCGACCCAAAGACAAAGAGATACTCAGACTCTTTTCTACGAAAATAACTTTATAAAACTCATTTACTACTTAGGCTTCAAGACAGAAAGACGTGTTAGCCAAGGGAATTTAATTTCGAAGACACAATAGCTCACTATCCCTCCAAGCTTTGATTAAAAAGGGCCCATCTTTGTTGCCAGCATCCGCAGACTTTAATCCCAAGTTATTTCGGAAAGCACTACCAGATGTGTATCTGTTTCAGGCGAGAATTTTCAGGAAAAAATAGACGCAGTCGCTTTTAGTTTGACCTGGAATTAAGGCTTGTTTGAATGAACTTTGCGCATCGTACAAAAGCAACAAAATGCGTTTTGCTTTTGTGGTTTTGAATAGCACTGAACAATGAACTTTATGGTGACGAAACAACTTTTTTAGTAAAACAAATATTATAGTAGGTGTTCGTGACTCGGCCCTTGGTCGCGGAGGTTATCGCCTCCTTGGTCTAGTGGCTGTGCATATGGGCTGTGGATGGAGGTCGTGGGTTCGATTCCCAGGTCGGGCAGCGAATTTTCTAATTTAATTTCACGGCACTGGATCCCTCAGAGGGAGTTGACGTCAGGCAGGCAGCAGGTTGGTAGGCGGTCAGTCGTTAAAAACTTAGCCAAATCCTTAAAAAAAAGTCCTTAAAAAAGTGTGTTGCGCCGACCCCACATTAAGGTGGGATAAGGGCAGGTAGAAAGAAAGAAAGTTGTTCGTGGCTCGGCCTGCGTAAACATTGTATCAGCGATGACGAACTGCCAAGCTAAAGCTTACGTTATATTTGAGAACATCTTGAATCTTACCTACCTTCTATACTCATTGTTTTCAATAACTTTAATGTTGAATATCTATAACTGTTTGACATTGGCAAAATCACTGCTGGCGCGGTGGAGCCATATTTTAAAAGAAGAAGAAGAACTTTAATGTTAATAATAACGTTTAATTGATTCGATTCGGTTTATAATTTTTCAAAATTATTGAGATGTGGCGTCAGTTTTTGGGTCACAGTTTGGATTGATACAGTGTACATAGAATTTGTATTTTTTTATTAAAGAGATTATGATCGGTTTTGTTATTCTTCGGTCTTCATAAATAAAAACATAAGCTCACGCTCATCCCCGAAGAGGTAGGCAGAGGCGCACTAGCGAAAGTACACCCACATTTCGCCGAGCTTAGTTCCGTCCCAGATGTGATAGGGAGCGAGCCTATCGCCATCATCATCATCATCATCAGCCATAGGACGTCCACTGCTGAACATAGGCCTCCCCCAAAGATTTCCACATCGACCTGTTGGAAGCGACCTGCATCCAGCGACTTCCTGCGACCTTTATCAGATCGTCGGTCCACCTTGTAGGTGGACGTCCTACGCTGCGCTTGCCGGTACGTGGTCTCCACTCGAGAACTTTTCTGCCCCATCGGCTATCAGTTCTACGAGCTATGTGCCCTGCCCACTATCGCCATATCGGGCACAAATTCCAGACTGCGAGCTGATATAGAAAAATCCAATATCACTTTGCCCGACCCGGGGATCGAACCCGAGACCTCAGGACGGTAGTCGTACGGAAATACAACCACGCCACCGCGGCAGTAAGTCACAAATAAATAAATTTAAATATTTCATTCGTGATTAATTAATAAGCATTTAATTAAACTTTAATTAAACCAAACTCACAATTTGCCCTGTAAAATAATAATAATCATCATCATCATCATCATCAGCCACAGGACGTCCACTGCTGAACATAGGCCTCCCCCAAAGATTTCCAGATCGACCTGTTGGAAGCGGCCTGCATCCAGTGACGTAAAATAATACCAAACATAAATTGTATATTATGTATTTATTTCAAGTGAATGACAGAAGCTGATTGCGAGCGTAAGCCTTCCAGACTTAAGTGCCCTACTGTGTAATCCTTAAAGCACGGTACAGCTTATAATGTAACTGCGACCCATGAAATAACTCATTAGTCCTTAAGTAGTTTTAATGCTTTAATTCTTTTAAAGATGTGAATAACACTCAAAATATTGGCTCTATTTTTATATTCTTCTTCTTTGTCTTGTCTATGATTTATAAATTAATTATAATATTTTGGTTTTATCTCAATACGTTTATGTTGGTGATATAATTTAATAAATCTTATTTTTTTATTATATACAAAATAGTTCAGTCATCACTTCAGATATATCTCTATATATCGTCATTGTCGCAGATTATTACTGTTTCTTATTATCTAATTCAGCATTAACTGGTCTTACGCAGCCTTCATTCTCTCATGGCCCTTTATCAAATCATATGTCTACGGTGAAGCATTAAGATTACATTACTTCTGCCTACACGAGGTGTCCACAGCATATGTCTGTTCCAAAAACTATCCAATCATCTTCAAAAACCCGATCAGCCTGTCACTCTATCTATGCTTTTCAGTTTAATCCATCATTTCACAAAATGCAATAAGATGAAAAGCCTAATCGTGATAGAATCCGTAAAAATAGTTTTATTTCAATGTATAACATTCGTGTAAACTTAAGAAATCAAGATGAGTCCTTTTAAATATGATCATACCCTTTGCAGCATTAATAAGCAATTGTCCATCGATCTAATAAGCCTTATTTCCCATCAAAATTAATTCCAACTAAATAGCTTAAGCGTTATTACAGAATTTAATCTAAAATAATAAGCGAAGAGGCCAATCTTGAAGAAAGCTTTAGCAAGAACCCCCGGGATCCTCTTGTTTTTATGAGTGATTGATTCGCATCACTTACGGGGGTCAATTAAGATGACCCGATAAATTAGACTATCAATCTTGTTAGTGAATATACCGTGAGTGATTTATAATGATTGATGATGGAAGTAGCATTTGCTAAGCACTTTGAGTGTGGGGTGTTATGAAACGAAGATGGATAAATAAAATCAATTTTCTTTTTTCGACTAAATGCTGACTGAAGTATACATAAGCAAGCATACCTGCCCATTTAGATTAAGAGGTACCAACTAGAATAAGGTCGATCTGGAAATCTTTGGAGAGGCCTATGTTCAGCAGTGGACGTCCTATGGCTGATGATGATAATGATGAAATTATTTTTTGGTATTCTATCTAGAATCAGGAATCACTTCTAGGTTGTTGTAGCATGGGTATTAGGAACTACGAGAGACCTCTATGATATCTACAATCCAACTATGTACATGCCTACAGAAATAATGTGTTTAGACACAAATTGTAGATCACAGTCGATTACTTGCACTGAGGCTGGCAATGATAGTAATATTATTAAAAGAAGCGTGAAAAGTACAAGTTATAACGGACTGACCCGGTGGTGTAGTTGTATTTCGTTACGACTACCGTCCTGAGGTGACGGGTTTGATCCTCGTGTCGGGAAAAGTGATATAGGACTTTTTTATTATCAGCCCGGAGTCTGGAATTTGTGCCCGATACGGCGATAGGCTCGTCCCCTATCACATTTGGGATGGAACTAAGCTCGGCGAAATGTGGGTATACTAGTTCACTAGTGCGCTTCTGTCTACCCTTCGGTGATACAGTGAGCTTATGTATGTTTGTAGAAAGTATAAATATTCATGATATTATGTCTCCAGACAACATTCACACAAGTTCTGCTAATAAAAAATAAAGATGACACACCATTTTACCAGGTGTCAGACGAGAGGATTTATGCCTAGCTGGTTATGTTCTGCCTACTTTCTATGCATTGTCGGCATCGGGTAACTTATACCCTGTAGAGCAGCTTTTCCCAAAGTGGGCGATAACGCCCCCTTGTGGGCGCTGCATGCCTAAAGGGCGCCCCCCTTAACAGATCCATAAAAAAAGAGGATATCCGGTGATATAGCTCTCAATAATTTATTTAATTTGAATTTATAGTGGTTTTTAACATAACATAACATAAGCTCACGCCTGTATCCCCGAAGGGGTAGACAGAGGCGCACTAGCGAACTAGAACACCCACATTTCGCCGAGCTTAGTCAGTGGTTTTTAAGTAGATAAAAAATGAGGGGCGCTAATAAATAAAGTTTTTTTCAAAGTGGGCATTAGACTTAGTAAGTTTGGGAACCTCTGCTGTAGAGAATACTACGGGCCTTGAGTTTAATGGTTTTTAGTGGCGAAGGGTAAACTTTTTCAAAAGAGAAGCCGAAGCTAGCTCTTCTTTTAATTACTGATAGTGCGTAATAAACATTATACTTTTTATAAGTCAATAATTTAGCAACGGTATCTTTCTACCTGCCCTTATCCCACTTTGATGTGGGGTCGGCGCAACACACTTTATCAAGCATGTTGCACATAGGATTTGGCATAGTTTTTACGACCGGCCGCCTGCCTGACGTCAACCCCCTATGAGGGATCCATTCCCAGGCAAATTAAATTAGAAAATTTGCTTTGCCGGACCTAGGAAACGAACCCAGGACCTCTCGGTTCACAGCCCATACATGCTGCCACTAGACCAAGGAGGCGACAAAGCTTAAATGTAAATTTAGCAACGGTATATAGATTGAAATCGTGTTATATAGTATCTTCGCCACTATAGGTTTTATTAGGAAATAGGAAGTTGAGGCCTTGTGGTTTTCAACTATAGTTTTTTTGACGTCAACTCCATCTGGAGGAATCAACCTCGAGAATATCGTATTAGAATAACCGCTTTGCTTGGTTGGGATTCGTACCTAGGCTCTTCCGGTTCAAACATACTTTCAAACATGGTTCAAACATACGTGTGTAAAAGTGCCCCTAGGGGCCTAATTGCTAAATAAATGATTTGATTCTTGATTTTGATGGCCCATAGACACAGCTGCTAGACCAAGGATCGCTAATAAATGTAAATGTCAATTTTAGCATAGAAAAGACATAACATAATATAAGCTCACGCCTGTATCCCCGAAGGGGTAGGCAGAGGCGCACTAGCGAACTAGAACACCCACATTTCGCCGAGCTTAGTTCCGTCCCAGATGTGATAGGGGGCGAGCCTATCGCTATATCGGGCACAAATTCCAGACTCCGGGCTGATATGGAAAAATCCAATATCACTTTGCCCGACCCGGGGATTGAACCCGACACCTCAGAACCATAGACGTACCGAAATACCACCACGCCACGGAGGCAGTCATAGAAAAGAATAATTTGTATTGTATTTTTCGTGATCCACGAACTGATACGCCAATGTTATTTGTTCAAATATTGAAAGATCGTGAATTCGGTAAAAAAATACACGCGTAATGTTCCCCAAGTCGATAGCTTATCGAAAAATATTTCTAAAGGATTCAATAACATAAAAACCTACGCTTTATAAAGCAATAACTTAGCATACGTGTACCATTGAAATACTAATTTAAATCAGAAACATTTTTGTTTCATACAAGGCACTTTGTACTTAAAGCCGTTTTCCAGTGCAAGCTTTTAATATAGCATACCATAAACACACGCCTTTGTTATCAAATGATGACAAATGAAATAAAATCACCAAAACTGTTTCCACCATTAATCATAGTCCGTAACTACAGTATTCCCACTGCGGAGTTGTAGAATGGGCCGGCACGACCGGTTTGGTACCACTGTCACACAGAAAACCGATGTAAAGTGGCAGCTTGCTGTTACGTTTCGTTAGGTGAGTGAAATTTCCGGTGGCTCAATTTCACTCTGCCTTTTCCAATCCTTATGCCCCTCCTTTTAGGTTGACAATACGCCCTTGAATCTTTTTGTGTCTTGGGTGACTATGGGCGGTAGAGACCACTTACCATCAGATGACCCACCTGTACCTGCCAGCCTTTGCTATATATAAAAGGCCTACCTCAAACATTTTAGACCAACCATGGCGATCTTTAAGTTTATCATCATCTATACTTATATTACAAACGCGAAAGTAGCTCAGTCTGTTTGGCTGTTTGTGAAGGATTCACAATCAAACCGCTGAACCAATTTTAATGGTGGTATTTTAAAGATGGTAGAGCCATGCTGTAAACAGTAACGTCTATAGCATGAATGGGCCGGCTCGACCGGTTAGATACCACTGTCTCACAGAAAACCGACGTAAAGTGGCAGCTTGCTGTTGCGTTTCGTTCGGTGAGTGAGATTTCCGGTGGCCCATTTCCCCATTCCCTTTCCCAATCCCCTTCCCTCTCCTTCCATTCCCTCCTTTTAGGTTGGCAACGCATCCATGATTCTTTTTGTGTTATGGGTGTCTATAGGTGGTGGAGATCACTTAACATCAGGTGACCTATCTGCTCGTTTGCCGATCTCTGTTATAAAAAAAACATTTAAAAAAAATGATATTTTGTATTAAATAAAGGACCTGATAAAGGTCGCAGGAAGTCGCTGGATGCAGGCCGCTTCCAACAGGTCGATCTGGAAATCTTTGGGGGAGGCCTATGTTCAGCAGTGGACGTCCTATGGCTGATGATGATGATTATTATTATTATTATACGTAGTATCGCCTAGCTTTCAAAGGAACTTGCCCTAACCTGTCCCACTTTTATATTTCTTATCAGACATGCTCAAAAACGCCTTTTCATAGACTACATAAAACGTAGGAGTATATTACAGAGATTAAGGGTGGAATAAATTTTATTGCCAACCCTTCTTTATCGCTACTATAAAACAGTATAAATTAGGCCGTCTAACACTGGATCACAAATCACAATTCGTCATTACACCGACACGTGATTTCTGTAATGAGTTTGATTCGACCCTTTTTTTGTAGGAAGCGATTGTTAGAGCTTTGATTTGACGGCTGCTGAACATTTATGATTATGACCGAAGTTTGGAATGTTTGGTCTCCTTGGTCGGTGGCGGTGTATATGGACTGTGGACTTCGCGGTCTTAGGTTCGAAACCCAAGTAGATTCCTCAAAGACCTACCTTGCAGACAGGTGGTCGTAAAAATAAAGTCATATGCCTGCTGTAGCTTTTCTACCTGCCCTTTTCAAAGGGGCCGTCCAATACTTTCTCCGGCTTCTTGCAGAATGGATTCGGATTTGTTATTACAACTAGCTATCTGCTTGCTGTAAACCCCTATGAAATAAATTAAGTCCGCCTGTACATTCGTTTTATACAAGGTATTTTCTTCTCTCTGGCATTTATATCCATTGTCTGTAAGATATTGCCCCGAGCGATAAGACCGCCAATTGTACTCGATTATAATTTTTATGTTTGTAATTTTTTGACTCTGTATGTTTGGGGTGTACAATCAAGATTGTAGAGGTAAAATAAATAAACAATATTTCATAAATACAATACTTACACACATTTTTCTAAAACCAGAGTAAAATTCTTGCAACTTAGATACTCTATTATTACTATTAGAAAATCATCCGAACTCAAGCCCGCGAGTCGCTAGTCTACTGACACATTATAGTTAGTACGAAAAATGCACGTCGAATTCATTGGAGAGACAGGACAATATGCGTAGGCTGACCGTGTGAGCTTTCATTATTTAAATAAAATAAAAATATGTATTGTTCACCTAGGCATATAAAAAGCACTTATGGCAGTACATTTACATAATAATTATGTTATAACACCATTAATTTAGAAACAAGCAGGCAGGTATAGACATAATAACAAGGATGAGGCTTTGATAAGAGTTTGTGATTTGTAGGAAAGGTAACAGGATCTATTAATATGTATCTTTTTCTGAACTTTTAAGTAAACATTTTTAAAAAGCCTTGTTGTTTACAATACGAGAGCGAAAAAACACGTTTTACACCTCCAATCTCAACGATTAGTACCAACACGTTTATCAGCGCCATTACATTTGCAATCGGAACGAGATCACGCTTTATAGATACTGTTATCTGCGTAAACATTACACTCAGTATTTATTGCGTTCGTTCAAACTGACTTCACGGAGGATTTTTGTACTTTTAGGCTTGGAGTTCTGTATATTTTAACCTACTTAAAAATTGAGGTTATCAATTCGTCCCGTATGTAGGTAATATTGTCAGTATTGCATAATATTTGGATATGTTAGTCTATGTAGGCTTCTGAACAGATGTGCCGAATGTCATAAGTGTATGTACGTATGATTGCCTCGGTGGCGTGGTTGTATTTCGGTACGACTACCGTTCTGAGGTCACGGGTTCGATCCCCGGGTCGGGCAAATTGATATTGGATTTTTCCATGTCAGCCCGGAGTCTGGAATTTGTGCCCGATATGGCGATAGGCTCACCCCCTATCACATCTGAGACGGAACTAAGCTCGGCGAAATGTGGGTGTACTAGTTGGCTAGTGCGCCTCTGCATACCCCTTCCGGGATACAGGCGAAAGCTTATGTTATATTTGTCCACGTATATCGGATACTAGTAATAGGATTTCAATAATTATTTTTTTATTGGACTAGATATTATCCTACTCAGAGAGTAGTGCAAGTTTCATTAAAATCGGTTCAGTAGTTTGAACTTATGCGCTTACATGTGTGGAAATAGTGAAGGTTTAAAGTTTATGTTAAACTTTTTTGTTTTTTTGATTTGAGATACTACTACAGAACTTATAACAGACTTACGCCCGAATGGTCAAACGCTCCTCAACTTTAACGGCTTCCTAAATTGAATTTCGCTATACAATTTTAACAGATAAGGCGGCCTTAAACGATATAAGGCGACCTTAAGTGTATGACCATTCGGCGGTTAATAAAGTCTATTAAATAATGAATTACTTTTAAATTACTATTAAATAATGTGTTAATAGTAATTTTACCCGTCAGGCAGGCGGTAGATTGAACAAAATAAAGCGTAATCCTTTCTGGAATATTTTTGGTAAATGTGTTGAATTTAAATGGAATAAGGACAGATGGACACAAAAAGGATTTATTAATAGTAAACTAGCTGTTGAAAGAGCAATAAAAAATAATCTATTCTCCGAACTAGATATATACATCAATTAACATATTTTATCTTCATTCAAATTGAGTAGGTACTTTGTCATTGCAAAATACAAATCAGTAAAAGCTGGATCAAGAAAACTGTACAAGGATCCCCATTGAGCGATCATTCCCTAAATAGCTAATCTTAGACGAAAGGCTTACGTGCAAATAAACGCACTTTTATAGCAAATTAATGTATACGTGTCGTCGTATAGGGAAATGGAATGGTCGCTCATACATTGCATTAGAATGTCGGTACATTGTATACACATCACGTCTTACCACGGATGTATCTTTTTATATCACGGTACATAAAACTTTAAGCTATGTTACTTACAAACTGTTTTGAAGTAGGTGTGATTTAGTCAGATCAAATGCCAATTTTTGAAGTTTAATATTACGGATTGAAGACATATTTTGAGAAAGAAATGAGAGATTGATACATGTATTTTTTATTATTAAGAAAGACAGAAATAAACTTTATAGCCAATGTCTCAAGCAACAATGAGTAAGAGAAAAAAAACGAGAAGAATAAAAACAAAATATGTAGTACTTAGAATTTTAAGTGGTAGAGCCATTCTGTAGACAGTTACGTTTACAGCACGAATGGGCCGGCTCGACCGGTTTGATACCACTGTTTCACATAAAACTGGCGTAAAGTGGCAGCGTGCTGTCGCGTTTCGTTCGGTGAGTGAGATTTCCGGTGGCCCATTAATTCTTAATCCATTTTCCCTCTACTTCCATTCCCTCCTTTTAGGTTCGCAACGCCCCCATCATTGTTTTTGTATCTCGGGTGTCTATGGGCGGTGAAGATCACTTACCATCAAGTGACCTGACCTTCATCAGCTCGTTTGCCAGTCTTTGCTTTAAAAAAATAGTACTAAGAGGTAGCAAGTTGGATTTAATTTTAACTTATTACGAGCTGAGTGTACTATATAATCTAAATTACGACCATCGCATAAAACATTTTCAATCATTCTACTACTTCTAAACAAATAAATTCTAAACAAATACTTCTAAAAAAATCTACTAAACAAATCCCCAATGCACAATATAAACCACTCTAATAACAGTTTGACCAACGTAGCTTGACGTCATGTGGTAGAAATGTGCCGAGATCTTAAATAGTACGTGCCGTTAAAGCATACAAGACGTTTGTTCAGCTAACCCGTAAACAGCGGAACTAACCGCGGTATAACCCTACTAATTAGAACTTAGCCTAATTTCCTCCTAGAGATTTCGTACATTTTGATTATACACATCTAGATACCGTTTTGCTGTAAATACAAGTAAAATCACGCGTATATTTTTGGAAGGGTAAACCATCTTGGACTACGGAACTAAAGCACCCAAATCTGGCCGAATTTATTATCGCCCTTTCATATTATGAGGGCGAGTCTATGGTCATATCAGGCACAAATTCCAAATGTGTACCAATTCTGTGATTTCTGTGACCAAGCCTATAATACAGGGGTGGCCAACTTTATTCGATGCAAGATGTATTGTTTCTTGACGAAACCCAGCGCGATCTACCAATTACATACTGGATACAAGATGATACGCGCAGCAGTTGGTGATTACGTTGCGTAGTATGTTTACGTATTTTTACCTATGAATATTATTAATAGGTATATTAAAATTATATTTTTTTCTTTGCCATGATTGACTGAACAAATAGTCGCGATCGACCGGTTGGTCACCCCTGTTATAGTGTATTTGTGTACAAAAAAGAGATCTAATTTTATTTGGGTTTAATAAACTTTTCCGAATGACTAATAAATTAATTAAATATTTACCTGTTTTAAAATACCGAACATTTATATAAAACGAAAATCCATATTATATTTGACATCAAAGCAATACCGCAGACATTAAATTGATCCATAGCTGTCCATCTAGACATGTACAAATCCAAGAATTTAGCCTAATTTCCTCCTGGAGATTTCCTACGAAGACTTACGGTTTATTAATGCGACGTGAGGTCAAGGAATTGTTTTAAGGCTACCTTATAAATTCATATGATTCGGGTAAATTGTTTTGGGTCTTGGTTGAGTTATTATGACTTAATTCTGGCCGAAATTCGAGACAACAGATTTTTCTTGTTCACATTTTTTCCAGCCTCTCGATTTTCAGCAAGATATTTGTTTCTAGGTCACATCCTTATCAATATGAGATTTTTCAGGATTTACTTTTTCCCTGGTAAAACAACATTGTTAGAACACTGTTTTTTTATTTATACTAGAACTAACGCTCTAAGCAAGAATGAATTAGGTGTTATTGTTTTATTTATTTGACAGCCTCCGTGACGCAGCGGGCGAGTAACCCGCTGTGAAGCCAGAGGCCGCGGGTTCGATTCACGCACCGAAACAAATATTTGTATGGCCTACAGATATTTGATGATGAAAAAAATAAGCCCGGAGTTTCTTTCTGCCTTTCTTCTTCGGGTCGTCATCCGTAGGTAGCTAGAGAAAGGCTGGTAGGTTAGCTAGGATAGGGCCTCATGCACCAATCCCAACTGCTCCCAGTATTTCCAGTCAATCCCCTGCCACTATTCCTGCCATATGCCATTCCCATACAACCCAAGTGCTTTTTTACATGCCTACGTGATCAATAAAGATTTTTTTTTATTTGTTTCGGGTATGGGTTTTGTGAGACCGAAAGTCTCTTGTAGCTCCTGATACCCACGACACAAGACTCGATCTTAGTATGGGGTCAGGACTATGTATGTGACTGTTGGGTGTTATTTATTATTATTTATTTATTATCTTCAAGCAGCAGTATACATAACTATATTTCCAGGTCAAGTTTGTGAAGTTACTGAAAAGTGCTGTATATTGCAATACTTTCTAATTCTAGGTCTAGGTTAATACATAAACACTTGTTGTCAATAACGTCTCATTGTTGCCTGAGACATTGGTTATATAAAGTTTTTTCTCTTTATTGACCGACTTCCAAAAAGGAGAAGGTCCTCAATTCGTCTGTAATTTTTTTATGTATGTTACTATATATATAGATATCTCCGCCAAATGTGGACCGATTTTCAAAATTCTTTTTGGGTTCGATTGAGCTTATTTCAAGGGTGGTCCCATATAAATTTGGTCACGATCAAATTTGAAGTCGTTCTTTTAAGTTTTCAAACTTGTGATTATTTCTATTTTTTATCAATTACAAAGTAATATTTATGATTAGGTATTCTTCTGGTCTAACGCTGCGCTTTTCAGTATATGATCTCCACTCGAGAACTTTTCTGCCCCATCGGCTATCGCAGCGTTGGATATCTGCTTACAAGGTAGTCACACGACCTAATAAAGGGCGCAGGAAGTCGCTGGATGCAGGTCGATCTGGAAATCTTTCGGGGAGGCCTATGTCCAGCAGTGGACGTCCTGTGGCTGATGATGATACCTCTGGTATTGTGGATGGTTATGGGCGCCGGTGGTCATTTTACATCAGACCCACTAACTAGCTCGTTTACTCCCTCTCCTATAAAAAAAGTTGTTATGGATTTTTTTTAGTACGAGCGATAAAAAGCCTTGTAAATAATTCAGAATGAATAAATTATTATTCCTTAATCAATGTCACATTAACATAAGTTTTCGCGGTAATTGCAGTTAAGCATAAATTACTGACAACAAGCATAGAAAAACATATCTCCTTAGGGAACGTACCCATACTACGTGAGCCATTTTTTACAATTTGTATACTCCTCCCCCTCTCGGTGACCATCCGAAATATATGCCAAGACCCACTTCTCCCCCACTAGTTTCACGTTATAATTTTGTAAATATGGTTTTAAATCATTTTTGTTGAAGAAAGTAAAAAAATAAGAAATATGTTTTTTTTATAGCAGAGTCTGACAAACAAGCATATGGGTCACCTAATGATAAGTGATCTCCACCGCCCATAGACACTCAAGACACAAAGAATCATGGGTGCGTTGCCAACCTAAGGGGAGGAAATGGAAGGGGAGGGAAAAGGGATTGGGCAAGGCAGAGGGAGAAATGGGCCATCGGAAATTTCACTCATCGAACGAAACGCGATAGCAAGCTGCCATTTTACGTCGGTTTTCTGTGAGACAGTGGTATCAAACCGGTTGAGCCGGCCCATTCGTGCTGTAGACGTTACCGTCTATGGCCTGTCTATACCACTACCACTCATATGTTATATTCCATATTTTAATATAGCTCGAAAAAGAACGAGATTTCCTTAAAGAATTTTGATGACGTGACGAAAACCTAAAACCCCCTTCCGCCCTTGTGACAAGAACATTTTATCTATGCTTTTTGTCCTGTTATAACCGGTTTTCTCTATTTGTCTACGGACACTAACATGCGTCGTCGTTTATTTTCATATAATATTGTAGACAACATGTAGACAACATCTCGACTGTCGATGATCGAGACATCTCGTGGTGGGCATGCTAGGGGGGCAAATGTGATATGTATTTTGTAGACCCTCCCCCCAGAAAGGGTCACGTAATATGGGTACGATCCCTTATCCAGTAAAGTTCCTGATAAATTCATCTGAACCGTAACTTTTCTGCCACGTCTAAGAAAAACAAGGAACCAAAACACGACCAGAATATGCTATCAGCTATCTAGATTACCCTGGTACTAACTGAAAACAAACCTATAAAAACTACGTGACAACTTCAGTCGATGTATTTTTGTTGGTTCTCGATTTACGAGAGGTCATCGTAACATATTGAGAGGTTAATATTTCTAGAATATTGATAGGTGCCTCGGTGCCGACTGCCTTGGTGGCGTGGTGGTATTTCGGTACGACTACGGTTCTGAGATCTCGGGTTCGATCCCCGGGTCAGGCAAAGTGATATTGGATTTTTCCATATCAGCCCGGAGTCTGGAATTTGTGCCCGATATGGCCATAGGCTCGCCCCCTATCACATCTGGGATGAACTAAGCTCGGCGAAATGTGTTCTAGTTCGCTAGTGGTTCTCTGCCTACCCCTTCGGGGATACAGGCGTGAGCTTATGTATGTATGTAATATTGATTGGTTACGGTGAATTATTTTAGTCACCTGATTGACCTTATTGGTAGAGTATTTTTGGCTGCGCGACCATTCAGATCAATATATTTAACAGCATACATTAGCGAAAACGGCGATAGCTCAGTTGGGAGTTGTACGGACTGCCGAGACGAATGTCAGAGGTTCGAGATCAACCCCAAAAAGGAGCATACACCTCTGACTTTTCAATGTTAAGTATATTTTAATTGTGAATTATCGCTTATTATAACGGTGAAGGAAAACATCGTGAGGAAACCTGCGTACCCGAGAATTTCTACACAAGAATTTCAAAGGTATGTGAAATCTACCAACCCGCATTAGGCCAGCGTGGTAGACTAAGGCCTAACCTCTCTCGTTAGGAGAGGAGGCCCGTTCCTAGTAGTGGGACAATAATATTACAGGGCCATTATTATTATTATTAGTGGGCATATTAATAATTTATTATATCATAGCTCCACTGACAGCTTCCGTGGCGCAGCGGGCGAGCAGCCAGCTGTGAAGCGAGTCGCGGGTTCGTTCCCCTAACCGAGACAAATGTTTGTGTGACCCACAGATATTTGCTTCGGGTCTGAGTGTTGTGAGACCGAAAGTCTCTCGTAGTTCCTGATACCCACGACACAAGACTCAATCTTAATGTGGGGTCAGGACTATGTGTGTGTGTTGGGTGTTATTTATTTATTTATAGCTGCCTACGACTGCATTGTTGGCGAAGTGGTATTGCATGCGCGGTACGACTATCGTCCTGAGGTTTCAGGTTCGATCCCCGGGTCGGGCAAAGTGAAATTAGATTTTTCATCAGCCCTCAGTCTCAAATTTTTGCCCGATATGGCGATAAGCTCGCCGTCTATCACATTTGGGAAGGAACTAAGGCAGCCGATCAAAAAAACTAAAGCTGAATCCTTAATGCAACATACTTGATTACACATTAAAGTGGGATAAGGGTAGGTGAAAGAGACTAAATTAAGTATGATGAAAGGGATGGGGTTATGTAGATGATTTTCTACCCAACCTGGGTTCCGAACCTAAGACCTATCAGTCAACAGTCCATATACGCTACGAGACCAAGCGGACGTCTGTCAATATGTTTTCAGAAGAATAAATCGCAAGCAAAGATAATATTTAGTTACATTTTCCTGGTGTTTCTTAATCCTAAACAAATAAACTGATCCAGGATAACGTTGTTTCAGGCGGTATCAAACAACAATGTCATCGAAGGGGATTAATACTATAGGTGGGATTAAGTTTATATTCCAAATTATCACTTTTCTAAGCGCATGTGATGGGTCAGCTTTCCTTGTTTTTCTTTTCCACTTGGACTTATCTTTAGTGTCATCTTCGGATACCTCTCTCATTACGTCTTAACTCTCTTACTCATTCTTTCGCTGTGATGTTCAAACCTGTGGACTCTGTTAAGTCCGAAGATACTGAATTTGACTCAAATTTGCTTGAGGCCTTTGCCAAAGATAGCTATTGAAAATAATTACATAACATAACATAATATAAGCTCACGCCTGTATCCCCGAAGGGGTAGGCAGAGGCGTACTAGCGAACTAGAACACCCACATTTCGCCGAGCTTAGTTCCGTCCCACATGTGATAGGGGGCGAGCCTATCGCCATATCGGGCACAAATTCCAGACTCCGGGCTGATATGAAAAAATCCAATTTCACTTTGCCCGACCCGGGGATCGAACCTGAGACCTTAGCACCGTAGTCGTACCGAAATACCACCACGCCACGGAGGCAGTCAATAATGAAAATAATTACTATTGATACATAAGCAATGATATCCCTTTTTTCTGTCGATTTCTGTCATAGATGTTCTGGACTAACCTGGACTAACCTCCAAAGTGAGACCATTAGTTTTCTCGCTTTAATATATCACGACACGGCTTTTAGCCTGATCGTCCTCCTGGTATAATATTTGATAAAGGCCTATCCCACTGACGATGCGATGTACTCTTATAGTTACCTCAAAAGTATGGTCACTTCTGAAGTAACTGACATGGGCGACAAAACGGTAATTTAATAATTGAAAATTATTGTAACCATACTGCTACGCGTCTACGAATCTGCTACGCAATCAAGCGTCTACAATGTCTACGATCTACTACGAGTATTTATCTAAGTAAACAGCTTATTACAAGTTACTACGCAACGGCTGCTTACGCGAATATCTATACCACGCGTAGCAATGCTACTCAAGACAAGTCACAGATAAACAAATGTACAAGACGGCACAGAGAAGAGTAATTAATTCACTATATATGATGTGTAAAACAAGCACTTTAAATGATTGTAAGTATTGTATGAATTGTCAGCGATAGCTCAGTTGGGAATGGTACGGACTGCCGAGAAGAGTGTCGGAGGTTCGAGACCAACCCCAAAATCGAGCATACACCTCTAACTTTTCTATGTTGAAAGAAAACATCGTGAGGAAACCTGCATACCCGAGAATTTCTAGTGGCATCACATATGTGCTGTGGACTGGAAGGTCGTGGGTTCTATTCCCAGGTCGGGAAAAGCAAATTTCCTAGTTTAATTTGCCCGGGACTGGATCCCTCAGAGGGGGTTGATGTCAGGCAGGCATCTGGTCGTAAAAAATAAGCCAAATCGTGTCTGCAACATGCTTGTAAAAGTGTGTTGCACTGACCCAACTTCAAGATAGGATCAGGGCAGGTAGAAACAAATATATGAATATTCAGTACTAATAAACACATCCGTGAACCATTGGGTAACCAACGCACTTTGAATCAACATTTTCCATGTAAATTTACCTTATGTAAGACTGACGGGTATCAGAAACTACGAGAGACTTTCAGTCTCACAACGCCTAAACCCGAAACAAAAACCTGTGAGTTAAACATATATCAGTGCGGGAATCGAACCTGCGGTCTCTTACTTCATAGCCAAACATATATCAGTGCGGGAATCGAACCTGCGGTCTCTTACTTCATAGCCGACTTGGCTACTACGGCACAAAAGCTTTCGGAATGAACTCGGAACATTAAAATTCATCAGGAAAATTACATTCGCGTACGGTGAAGGATCGCAATATAATTTAATCCGAAACATTAACGGGATTAAAAATACCAAAATACCGGTGAAAAAGAATATTAAGTAAGGTTTTAATGAAAAACTTGGCGTTGTTTTTGTCTGTTATTTCAACCGTTGGGATACCGTTTTTAATAAGTGTATATTAAAATATTCATGGATTTTAATATGAAATTGTGTGTTCCTAATATAACACAAACTCAAGCTTATTGGATAGGTAGAGATGCAATCCACGATTCGCTGAGCTCAGTCTTATGATAATAGCAATATGGGAGAACATAAAAATTTTGTTCAGAATATCACACATATGCTTCACGAGTATGTATTGTTAATATTTATTTACTTGAGAGACAAACCCGGCACCTTGATAGTTTCACAAGTAACCTAACCAGCTACTAGGTCAATAAAGCTATTTTAATAAACAGTATTTTTCACATTATCGAATTTGACTTCGATTAGGTTTCATTTATTGACTCCCACCGAAATAGAGTTAAAAAGTACACTAACGTGACGTTAAAATTACCGAATGACAAGTTCTCGAATCTAATGCAAATCAAAAGTGCGCTAATGTTGGATTAGATTCGCGAACTTGTCATTTGGTAATTTTTAACATGACATTAGTGCACTTTTTAACTCTATTTCGGTAGAAAGAGTCAGTAAATGAAACCGAATCGAAGTCAAATTCGAATAGAGTGCCAAAAGTCAGGGGGCAGGCCTGTATGTGACAGAGGTAAACAGAGGCTATGGATCTTCACTGTACCCGATTCTGTCATACTACTTTCGATTCATTATGACATAAACCTTTTCATGAATCCTCGTCGGTTTAACGTACTATTTTATAGCAGAGACTGGCAAACGAGGTGGGTCACTCGATGGTAAGTGATCTCCATAGACACCCAAGACACAAATGTATCATGGTTACGTTGCGGGTAACGAGAGGGACATGGGGACTGGGAAGTTGCGCCAGCAGGAGTTGGGCTACCGGGAATCCCACTCACCGAAAGAAATGCGTCAGCGAGCTGCCACTTTACGTCGGTTTTCTGTGAGGCAGTGGTATCCGACCGGTCGAGCCAGCCCATTCATGCTGCTGACATTACTGTCTACTACTCTACCACTCAACTTATTATTTGAAATATTATTTTATTATACAGATACTTAAATATACATATCTGTGTATTAAAATAATATATCTATTTTCACAACATAACAGGATTTAATTTCTTTGTTAACTTGAGAAGACGTTGCAGAGTGAAATAAAATGTTTATTTGAAAAGAGTTTAATAATAGAACGTATGGAAACGAGTGAACTTTCTCCCGAGGCGACTCGTGCTGCATAAACGCATGCAATTTACTTCTGTATGTAATCCAACGTTTTACTGTTATCCAATTTCTTTGGAATAGTTAGTAATGATACGATATGATATGATATATGGACCGTAAGCCGTCAATACCTCCTAAGTGCTTTGAGATCAAGTTTATAGGAGACAATAAAAACTTATAAAAACTAGATATATTAAAAAATATAGATGATATTTATGCACCCAAAATCCAAGTTTATTTTACAATAGTTTAATATTGCTTATAAGAAAATATTTACATCATGTTCCATTAGGACTAACAGATAGCGCAAAAAATAATATTTGGGTAAAATATTGGGCAGCATACGGTCGATATGCTAGTCGCTTCCTTCGTCTTGTGGCAGTGTATACGGGCTGTCAACCGGGAAGTCTTGAGATAAATTCCCAGGTCGGGCGTGGTGTTATTCTAACACTAATTTCTAACGCTTTGTCTCGGATCGAAAAAATCGAACCAATAACCTCCCTCTCCACAGCCCAAATATGCTGCCACTAGACCAAGGAGGCGACAAGGCCTTCACTCCTGTTATTCTTAGGTTACAATATTGGGGTCTATTTCGCTCTTATAAACAAAATTACCACTCAAAAACAGGACGCTTTGTTTTACCCAATTATAATTTACTTCGTTAAAACACGATGAAATTTCTCTCTGTTATAAATTCCTAACAATTTCTACCAGCGTAAACAAATGTCCAACTATCATCACAATTTGTTGTCTTTTGTTAAGTGGAAATTATGTATTTCACTTTATGTTACAGATTGCATCATCCGTCTCGCTCTTTAGTTTGAAGAGCTGTGTAATTATAGTTATCTGTAGCTCGGCCATGCGTTTTTTTATTTCACGCTAGCGATTACGTAAAATATTTATACGAAAAACACTAACTCGACCATGGGGTTTTCCGACATTTTACGTTAGTTTAATTACATTTCACGCTAGCGACTCTCTGTATATGACAATAACCCGGAACGCCTTTAACAGTTACGGGGGATATGATGTTTTCATACAAATTATTTTTCGTACAGGCTAACGTGAAATATAAAAAATAACCTCATGGTCGGGCTTCTGTATATCAACTATGAGTTTTTTGACAATTCTCGCTAGCGACTCGGTCAATTTATATAGAAAACACTAGAACGCCTCCAGTGGTTACGTGGGGAATTAAGGTTTTTCATCCCCAGGTAAGCAATAGAGGCGTTCGGATGTTTGTCATACTAATATTTTACGAAGTCGCTAGAGTGAAATGTCAAAAACTCACGGTCGAGCTACCGAAAATTTTACAGTCAAAACCCAGAAACAATTTCAATTTAAATAAAATTAATATACTATTGATTTGATCCGAATAATTGTTTACGCCGACGCAATTTTTATTTACCGTACTTGTTGCCTCAATTGGAATTTCCAATTATTTTTCCTCAGAGCGCTCGGAAGACAAAGCTCTTAAGTATTAAAAAAATAGAACTAAGAAGATAACGTGAAGCATTGTCACGTACTTGCCTTAACCGTATTGTAAAGTTTCATAGTCATATTTAATATAAGTCATCTGTGGCTGAGATCTATACAACGAAATTCGACTAAGTCTGAGTCAAAGAAACGAACTGAGTAAGAGTTTGGAATTTTTAAATCGAACTTCGAACTAGTTCGAGTCTCTTTTTACAAGAAAATTTTTGTTTAGGCTGTCAGTCTGTTTTTCTTGTAAAAAAGCGCTCGGACTAAGTCAAAGTTCGATTTAAAAATTCCAAATCCTCACCGAGTTCGTTTCATTGACTTAGACTTAGTCGATGTTCGCTCTATAGATCTCAGCCTAAGATCTTACATCTCTCTAATGTCACCTTAATGGGTCTTATAGCGTCAATTAGTTATTATTGCACGATCCATAAACTGAAAATTGTTAATTAAACTTCAAGGAGGCTCAAATGTGTCTATGGTACGGGTTGATGGAAAACGGTAGCTCGTAGTACCTCGTGCGGGGAGACCAGTTCGCTCCGAGCTTTCGGCCGGAGAGCACGTGCTCTTATAAGGGGTATCGCCGCAATTTCATAAAACGAGGTGCGAAATACGACTGTTTGCGGATTGTATAGTGATTTTCTGTGTTTTTCCACATCGAGGATTTCCATAAAATTTTAATCAACGTGAGTACTCTTCGTAATTAAATAAATGGGGTATTTGGGGTAATTTCGTACATTAATAATTATGTCATGTATTGCGAAGTAATTACTTTTTGAGAGTCGTTTTATCGCATTAGCATTATTTGTGTAGTGTAAAGTGTTGCTTGTTTCATGTTAACTTTGGTTCATTAATTATGAATGCGTTATTGAGATGGGAATTTAAACTATTCTCTGTTTAACAAAGAAAGGCTGCGTTTATTGCAAAGGTCTTGTTAAGATATTAATAATGTGTATATCATTTTATTATATTTGTATTTATAAGTCGCCTCCTTGATCTAGTGGGCAGCATTTTTGGGCTTGAGACCGGGTCCTGGGTTCTATTCACATATTCTATTTTTCTAATTTGATTTTCCCGCGACGCCAAGGAAGGAAGAAACCAAGTCCTTTCTGCAACCCACCGACCCCACATTAAGGTGGGATAAGGGCAGGTAGAAATAAAGTATGACATACTTCTAAATATTCATTTAATGTATACTTAATGTGACCACTGAATAAAACATAGTAGGTACAATTTCAATAAATATTTGGAATTCTGGAAATCTCACTCCCCATACGAAACGCAACAAGCTGCCATTTCATGTCAGTTGTATATGAGACAATGGTAATCATACAGTCAAATAGGCTCATTCGGCATGGATAAAATTGGTGCAGCGATAGCTCAGTTGGGAGTGGTACGGACTACCGAGACGAGTGTCGGAGGTTCGAGACCAACCGGAAAATGGAGAATACACCTCTGACTTTTCTATATTAAGTGTGTTTTATTTGTGAATTATCGCTTATTATAACGGTGAAGGAAAACATCTTGAGGAAACTTGCATACCCGAGAATTACTTCACAAAATTTCGAAGATATGTGATGTCTAGCAACCCGCATTAGGCCAGCGTGGTAGACTAAGGCCTAACCCCTCTCATTAGTACAGAAGGCCCTTGCCCAGCAGTGGGACAGTAATATTACAGGGCTAATATATAAACCTGTCAACAGCGTGACTTTATCATTAAAAATAAAGCTTATAGTGCCTAAACTTAAAGTGCCTGATATTATTCTTATCACCTTGGTCTATCGGCAGCGAATAGCTGTCAATTCGGTCCCAGGTTTGAATTCCATGCCAGGTAATTCGGATTTTCTAACACGTTTTGTTCGGGACAAAAATCTAAGCTAAATGCCATCTGCAACATGCTACTACGCCATCTCCACACTTGAGAGGAGTTAACGGCAGGAAGACGAATGTAAATGATTGTGAAATTAAAATCATTCAACTTATACCAGCTTTGTCATGTTATTAAAGTTATAATAAATTAAGTATGAGAGCAGAATAATTTGATTTTTAACACCAAAGTTTTAATGGCAGGTCTAAGCCTCGCAAAATTGCTTTAAATATAACTATGTTATAACAATAATTTGATATTGGTTATTAAGAAAGTTATGAATTACCCCATTATGGGGTATTTTGAAACTGGGGTGATTTAGAATAGCTGGTTATTAAAACTTTGTATTAAGCTTCACAAAGCACGTATAGTATTGAGTATTAAAATATATGGATAATAATTATAATAATAAATATACAGAATGTTTCATAAAGTTGGTATCAATAATAACTATACTAGGGCGACTTGCACCAATATTACTATTCTACAGATAGTCCTAACCTCAAGTTAAATTGAAAAAGAAATATATGAATGAAATGTAATTCATTACGTGTAATGTACTACATGTTATTAAAGATAATATATGACGACATTTAATTAATAACATGTAATGAATTACGGTGCCTACTGCCTCGGTGGCGTAGTGGTATTTCGGTACGACTACGGTTCTGAGGTCTCGGGTTCGATCCCCGGGTCAGGCAAAGTATATTGGATTTTTCCATATCAGCCCGGAGTCTGGAATTTTTACCCGATATGGCGATAGGTTCGCCCCCTATCACATCTGGGACGGAACTAAGCTCGGCGAAATGTGGGTGTTCTAGTTCGCTAGTGCGCCTCTGCCTACCACTTCGGGGATACAGGCGTGAGCTTATGTATATGTATGTATGTAATGAATTACGTCATTTATATATTTCTTTTTCAATTTAACTTAAGGTTAGGACTAAATGTAGGTTAGTAATAGTGGTACATGTCGGCCTTAAAGAGGGGGTGGCTAGCAATCTATCGGTAAGTTTAACCCGTCGGAGGCAGCACATATATATGTTACATAAGCGTATGGGCAACCGGAGGCCAAGCCGCACGTGACTATTTACAATGCCGCAAAGCTCATAGTTATTGAGTAATGAAAACTTGAATTAAGACGGAAACATATTTTCTGACTCGTTGGGGCAACAGCAAACCACCTTGGGGTAATTAATTATTTTTAGCATACACAAAGTCTATGAATAGTAATTGCGACGATTTAAAGGTCTCATTCCAATATTGAAATCTTTATGCTTATGCTGCTGTCTGTAGACTGCAATTATTTGGTATTGATTCATAATCATCATCATCATCATCAGCCATAGGACGTCCACTGCTGAACATAGGCCTCCCCCAAAGATTTCCAGATCGACCTGTTGGAAGCGCAGCGTAGGACGTCCACCTACAAGGTGGACCGACAACCTGATAAAGGCCGCAGGAAGTCGCTGGATCCATAATATTAACTATTAATTACTATCATATAATCAGTGTCCCTATAAATGTTAAGTTTGGTCTAGTTTAGTTCCTTTAAGATCCCAATTTCATAAAAAAAAACCTAGTACAGTCATCTGGTAGTTTTACCTGGAAAGTTATTTAGGAGTTTTGAAAATGGGTAATTATATACATTTTGATGTGCTCTTTTTGAATTTTAACTTTGCCACCTTGTATCTTTGCCACTCGCGCCGCCATATTATTTAAATTTTTCAATATTTTTTAATTAACTTGTCTCCATGGTCTAGTGGCCGTATATATAGGCTATGGATCGGGAGGTCCTGGGTTCGATTCCCAGGTCAGGCAAAGCAAATTTCTAATTGAATTTTCTCAGGACTGGATACCTTAGAAGGGGTTGACGTCAGGCAGGCGGCCTGTCGTAAAAACTAAACCAAATCTTTCCTGCAAAATGTTGGAGAAAAGTGTGTTGCGCCGATCTTACATTAAGGAGGGATAAGGGCAGGTAGAATAAAATAATATTTTTTAATTCATTAGATTTCTTTTTTCATAATTCGGAAAAAATTAAACCTAGCTACCGTTCGCCCCACAGTTGCCTTTACCCGATTTTGTATAAGGAAAAGAGACCGGAAGTCCGATCCATAGTTTAATGGTATGACAGAGATAAGGGCTTATAAATTGTTGGTATTATTTTAGTATGTTTCGAATGAATTCAAGGGCCTTAAAGTTGATATATTTCAATAGTAGCTGTTGCCCGCGACTTGTCCGCTATAGAGCCAAGCTGTAGACAATTACGTCTACAGCACGAATGTCCCACTCGACCAGTTTGATACCACTGTTACAGAAAACGACGTGAAGTGGCAGTTCGCAGCTGTGTGTCGTTCAGTGAGTGAGATTTCCGGTGGCCCAATTCCCCCCTTCTTTCCCCAATCCCTGTCCCCCTCCGTTTAGGCTGGTAACGCACCTATGATTATTTTTGTGTCTTGGGTGTCTATAGGCGGTAGAGATCACTTACTATCAGGTGACCCGTCTGCTCGTTTACCTGTATATGCTATAAAAACAAATTATATCCTACGGGAACCGTATATTTTGCGGGATAAACTGTATGTGCTATTCCAGACTATAATTTATCTTTGTGCCAAATTTCCAGTTCCGTTCAGCCATTCTGACGTGATTCAGTAAGAAACATCCATCCAAACTTTCGCATTTTTTTAAGCAATTTATAATTTTTGTCACCGGGAATCTCACTTACTAAGCGATCTGCTACAACAAGCTGCCATTTTACGTCAGTTTTCTCTTAGACGGTATCAAACCAGTCAAGCTTTCTCCTAGGTTTTCTCCTGTAACTGTCTAAATATGGTTATACCACAAAGCCTTTACAAAGATTTCCGCGGGAATTTCTCATTGCTGTATTGTTTCCACTGGATCTCAACGGAACAATGGGCTCGAGTGCTTTTGATAATAATAAATTAGTCTCTTGAATTGTGAACAATAACTTTCATTGCTGATGTCGGCCGCCTCTATTGTGGCATAAATGTCTAATTCATTAATCTGTTTCGGCGCGGAATCAAATTTCTACAATATTACTTTGTATTCAAATGAGTGTAAATCTAAGGTATTATTGCTTTTACAGTCGATTCTATTCTTTGGCTAGAAGAAAGACTTATATAACTAATTGACGTTCAGTTATATAGTACTTTAGAGGGAACAGCGGCCTGAGCAGGAAAATTTCTGACAACCGTAAATGTATTCGAACTCGATGCGCGTCTATGAAATTTGTATGAAATATTAACCAAACGTCATCAGTGCGCAGCGAACTCGAATACGTTTACATTTACATTAGTTTTTCATGCTCGGGCTACTGTACAAAACATAATTTACATACATACATAAGCTCATGCCTGTATCCTCGAAGGTATAAGAGGAGGTGCACTAGCGAACTAGAACACCCACATTTCGCCGAGCTTAGTTCCGTCCCAGATGTGATAGGGGTCGACCCTATCGCCGTATCGGGCAGAAATTCCAGACTCCGAGCTGATATGGAAAATCCAATAGGTATCACTTTGCTCGACCCGGGAATCGAAAAAAATAATTTCATAATATTTTTCCACGTTTCCTTATCCCACTGCAATGTAAGTCTACGCTACACTTTTTTCATATTGTGGAATGAAACGGTTTAGATTTTACCTGACCTCTAGGGAATACATATATTTTTTTTTTCTTTCTCTTTAACCTTCCTGTCCCCCTACTAGTAAATTCAAAAAAAATCATACAAACTTGGAAAAAAATAAGTGAAATGTGGATGTACTAGTTGCATTTACCTACACCTTTAAGCAAATTGGCGTGATTTTATTTAAAGTATATAAATAAACAACTTTAACATTATCAAAAATTCCGATTCCATTTTTGGTAATTTAGATTCTGAAAAACGTATTCTGGTAAGTTTAGTAAAAGATTTTACACTTCGTTTTGTTGTAATACTACTTTACTAAACTTTTATGAGAGAAACATCTAGAAAATTTTCTCGACTTCATTTTATTTCGAAGTTCACGAGGGGATATGTATCGTACTACTTAAAGGCTTTGTAGGCGTAGCTAGATCTGTACTGAAATGGATTCTATCACAAATCAATGGATTATGTCATATTTCTCTGGAAGGTGGGATTGCATTTTACCTTGAACTTTTAAGAGGATTTGATTTTCATTTAATATTAGCAGTTGTTTTACAATAACAAAACATTATCGACAAATAATAAACACTTATTTTCGTAATAATAATCACAAGTTAACTGAAACTTAACTGACTGACTTCCAATTTACAGATCGTGATCAAATTTATACGTGATAACCCTTGAAAATAGCTCTATCGAACACAAAAAGAATTTTGAAAATCGGTCCATATTTGGCGGAGATATCGTGTAACATACATTAAAAATACAGACGAATTGAGGACCTCCTCCTTTTGTGGAAATCAGTCGAAAAAATTAAAGCTTCTTTTTGATATTGCTTTCAAATATTTCAGATTACTAAAATCCTAGCAAGATTTTATTTATTCAATTTGACTATGACATTTGACAGTTAATTTTGGCCATGCTAATACTGCGTGAAACCGAGCATGTGCCTTGTATTAATAAGATTTAATGGTCAACTCTAAATTGAAAACTAAACTATTCTGAAATTTCAATTATAGTTGACGTACATTAAACGTACCTGCTGCGCAAAATCTCCGAGAACAATTAAATATTCCCCTAACCACTCTCAAACCATGGAGGGTTATGAAATATCAGAGTTTTGGAAGTCTTTTGTCCTCAGCATCATTTGCAAAACAAAACGGGGGAGCCCTTGTAAACGTTTTACGTGGTCTATTGTCAAAGTTTCCAGGCCACGGCCAACGTTTGATAATAATTGAAAAAGTTATTGAATGTGCTGAAAGGATTTACGACGTCATTCATGGGTCCTTTAACGTCAAGGGGCTTAGGGATGTAAATTTTTTTCGAGCAATTTTAGTAGATCGGAATTTCAATTAATTTTCATGTTGCTCAATACGTGACTGCTTGTATGGGTTTAAGGAATAATTAGCCAAGTAGATGTAAGTTCAATTCTGTTACCATGTCATTATAGTTATTATGAAATTTATGAATTACTAGCTTTTGCCCGCGGCTTCGCACGCATATTTTGTTGGGCCAACGGTGAAGGTTTTGATTTATCGATCCGCCATGTCGTTTTAGTCTAAATATTCTACAACGGGGCGACCCAGATATCGATGTTGAAGTCAATCGATCCAAAAACAAAATGGCGGCTAATTTTGACAGTTTTGACATCGGTTTCGTCGTTTCGAACCATGAGGTGACCCAGATATCGATTTTGAAATCAATCGGCCCAAAAACAAAGAAAAACTTTAAGAACACATTGATAAAATTGAAGTCAAAGAAAAAAACAAACTGATGTTGATAATAATCCATATGTAATCAAACATTATGCCAATTGAAATAGAATCAATATAAATGGTTTTATCTATTTGGTCAACGAGAAAACGGCACGTGCTTCAAATGAAACTTTTCAAAGGAAATAAAGAGAAATACTTTTACTTAGGTAAATTGTTTTTCTCCAGGACAGTGTGTTTGAACAAGAAACCAACCAACATTCTAGATATTCGAGATTAGTTCGTTCATAGCAACAGCAAAAACTTTTCGCTGTTTACTCTTGGAACGTTGTGGACGTTTAGTTATGTAAACAGAATTAAGGTCAGTGAGTTGTTTTTCATAGAAATATTTATTGATAATTTGTATTTCTATATTTCAAAGAATAAAGCTCCAAAGATTTCCAAGAATAAGAAATTTCAAGGCAAAAATTGCCAATGTAGGAAGTTAATCATCCAGTCCTTTATTCATAACGAATGTTTAAATTCTGAATTGCCAAAATTAATAGTATGATTATAATACGAGTATATTATGATACATATTAAATTATAATAATTATATATAAATAAACACTGTATCCTCTCTGCATAACACTCAAGTAGACTGGTAGAGCCTTAGGTATTAAGTCAGCCTTTATACATTTCACGTATATAAAATTTAAATAAATAAATAAATGATTAATATTGGGATAAGTAAGAATTAACTATGTAACTACAGGCTCAAAATTTGGATATAGATACCTAAGCCGTGACATTATACCTATAAGAGATCAGCAAACGAATATAAATATTTTTGACAATTACAATAATATTGAAGTATTTAATTAGTTACATACACAGAGCGCTTCCAACAAGTCGATCTGGAGAGAATCTCGCCTTTGGGGAGGCCTATTTTCAGCAGTGGATGTTCTATGGCCTATGATGATAATAGTTAAATAAAATATATTTTTCGACTATTTTAATTAATAATATAAAATGAAACTTTAAATATTCAGCACGCTACGATATATTATTGTCTTATCACTAAGAGTAAGAATAACTTTAAGGTAGGAAGGGTCAGTAGAAAGCTTTCAGAAGTAAATCTTAAACACAAGTAAACCTAACCAGACGAATACAGACAAGCAAAGAAAAGTCAAAACGAAGTCTATAGGTATTTTTAAGAAAGGGCTTATACTTTATACCACCTGTTACGAAACAATATTTGCATAACTCGGATGTCGTGTGAGGAAGCGACGCAATGTAAGAGATTTATACAGAGGGCCCTTTTGTTTGTATTCCATTTATCAAGAACATTTCATGTTCCGTGAGATCTAAGACAAAACATTCAACTTTTATTATTATTTATTGGAGGCTTTTGCAAATTATCATATTGAAGTCTGACGGCTTTGTATGGACGCCTTTGGTGTTACCTTGTATTTAATTTTTAAATAAATAATAAATAAATAAAACACAACATAGTCCTGACCCCACACTAAGATCGAGTCTTATGTCGTGGGTATCAGGAACTACGAGAGACTTTCGGTCTCACAACACCCATACCCGAAAAAAATAGTTGTGGGCCACACAAATATTTGTCTCGGTATGGGAATCGAACCCGTGGCCTCTTGCTTCACAGCCGGCTGCTCGTCCGCTGCGCTACGGAGGCTTTTGAATTGCTATTATGTTTGTTGTTTCTTAATTTCGTTGTTTTTTTCTTATACTTTCTTGACTGCCTTGGTGGCGTGGTTGTATTTCGGTACTACTATCGTCCTGAGGTCTCGGGTTCGATCCCCGGGTCGGGCGAAGTGAATTTAAATAATAATGAAGTCTTAGATAAACATTACCTGAACAGAATTGCTTCGCCATTTTCCTTCACCATTAAAACAAGCACAGTTCAAAACGAATACACAGTTATTTTAGAAAACAGGCAGACATCCGGTCGTTAAAACTAAGCCAAATACTTTCTGCAACATACTTGATAAAGTGTGTTGCGTCAACCCCACATTAAGGTGGGATAAGGGCAGGGAGAAAGAGAGATTGCTGTAATGACAAGTATACAGGGGGTCTAGTTAATTTCCTTTTCAAAATTCTAAATAAATGAGCAGTTAATCTAACTTCACCCTTTATTAAGATAGATTGGGCGATCAAAATAAGCCGTTTGAAAAATGTTACTTTAATTTCCGACATCTGCTGTAGTCAGATCATTTGTTTGGGCTCTGCTAGAGCGGGTGATGTGACGAAAAATACTCAGACATCGAAACAACATCTTATTATTGGGTGTCTGGGGAACAGATTGATGTCTACTCCTTGGTTTCTCTATTTCTATCATACTTACAGTAACCTTATACTTTTATTGGTGTTGAGAATGCATAAATCCATATAGAATGTAAAAATGAAATAATTTGTACTATAATCTTGTAAAATTGAGGAAAAAAAAAGAAAAGTTAATTGATGAGGAAAAAAAGCCCGGAGTTTCTTTCCGTCTTTCTTCTTCGGGTCGTCATCCGTAGGTAGCTAGAGAAAGGCTGGTAGGTTAGCTAGGATAGGGCCTTATAGTCCATGGCATGATTTTCCTTATCCACATTTCCAGTCAAATCCTACAAGCTTCCTATATTATTTTCCCGCCAATTCCCTGCAAGAATTCCTGCCATATCCGGTTCCTTCCCTTTCCTACAAATTTATCTAAGCCCCATTCTTATTATTGTGTCCATACCTGCCTGCTTGTTTTCTAAATTGATAGTGTTGTAACATGATTATTATATAAATGTATCTAGACCTTGTTGTGACCTGTCATAAGTGCATTTGATATGCCTACGTGTACTGTTGCGTTCATACAAACCAACTTTCGCTGTTGTGTGAATGAAACAGGCATAGATTGTTTCGCCTTTCTTCTTCGTTTGTTTTGTATGGGAATCGGTACAAGTAATAATATTATAATACTGCTATAAGAGGTGGTGGTAACCTCCCTGTTACAACTTCGAACATTTTCATTCTAATTCGTTTGGCCCTTTGAAAACTATTCAAAACAAACTTTTAGAGATAAAATAATTTTGCAAACGGTTATTTTATAACTAGATTAATATTATGTTCCATATATTTTATCCCGTTTGTTTCAGTTCCAAGTGTCAGATAATTTGGAAGAAATGATTAAGTATGAATCTCAACCATTATTTTAATAAACCTACAAAGTATAGCTATTGAAGGAAACATTACGTGATTTAATATTTTCTCATCAATTTAGCTTCAGAATTAATTTTCACGAGAAATCTGAGACGCGCCTGTCACAATCTTTGTAAGTTAATTTATGTAATCATGAGAAAACGTTAAATATTTTATTGGAAACTGGCTTTTGCTGTTTCGTGTGGGTAGGGATTCTTTCTTTATGCCAAAATTCGTCTATAGGGCAAAGACTTCTAGACTTCTATACTACTAGACAAGCTTTATAGAAGTAAAATTGTGTCACATTACGCCGAGTGTTTGACGTCTAAGGAAAAGAGAAAATCTCTATAGTGAGTTGCGGTTAATTGACAGAAACTTAGTGCGCAAATTTGATATACCGAACAGCCTGTCTAGTACATTAACATACACATAAGCTCACGCCTGTATCCCCGAAGGGGTAGGCAGAGACGCACTAACCAACTAGTACACCCACATTTCGCCGAGCTTAGTTCCGTCCCAGATGTGATAGGGGGCGAGCCTATCGCCATATCGGGCACAAATTCCAGACTCCAATGGTTCTAGATTGCTAGTGTGACTCTGCCTACCCCATCAGGGATATAGGCGTGAGCTTATATATGTATGTTAACAAACACGAATGAAGATTGATAAGTTTTGATTGATACTGAGCGTGATGAAATCTCAATAATTTGCGTACCTAATTACCGTTATGGGATAACATCGGCTATCCTTGGCTATTTAATGCTTGCCCTTCGCCAGTGACCTACATTTATACCATAGATAACTTTCTTTCTACCTGCCCTTATGCTACCTTAATGTGGGGTCGCGCAACACACTTTTTCAAGCATGTTGCAAAGAGGATTTGGCTTAGTTTTTACGACCGGCCGCCTGCCTGACGTCAACCCCCTATGAGGGATCCAGTCCCGGGCAAATTAAATTAGAAAATTTACTTTAAAATAAATAAATAAAATAAAAATGTTTATTGGTCACGTAGGCACATCAAATGCACTTATGACAGGTCACAACAAGGTCTAGATACATTTATATAGAGGTAATAATCATGTTACAACACTATCAATTTAGAAAACAAGCAGGCAGGTATGGACATAAATCAAGGATGGGGCTTAGATAAATGGTTGTGATTTGTAGGAAAGGGAACGAACGGGATATGGCAGGAATGCTAGCAGGGAATTGACGGGAAAATAAAATAGGAAGCTTGTAGGATTTGACTGGAAATCACGCCGTGGACTATAAGGCCCTATCCTAGCTAACCTACCAGCCTTTCTCTAGCTACCTACGGATGACGACCCGAAGAAGAAAGACGGAAAGAAACTCCGGGCTGGGACTTTGCCCGACCTGGAAATTGAATTTGAGGGTAGCCCTAAATTTTTCTCGGATCCGATCATCAGATCCTGACTCAGTGCCAATGGGATCACCTGGGAAGTATACCTTTTAAAACAAGAAAAATCGAATCAGCCCAGGCGTCTTTGAGTAATCGGGGAACATACATAAAAAAAGATTCCGACGAATTGTTAACCTCCTCCTTGAAATAAAACTATTTTTACGGATTCTATCACGATTTGGTTTTAATTTTTATTCCCGACGTTTCGAAAGCTTTGCAGTCTTCGTGGTCGCGGGTCGAACCGACTTTTTATTAAAAAACCAAACCAAATCAAATCAAAACCAAATGTAAACCAAATCGTGATAGAATCCGTAAAAATAGTTTTATTTCAATGTTATATCATTATATGTTATATCATTATCATTATATGTTTATGGAATTTGTGCCCGATATGGCGATAGGCTCGCTATCACATCTGGGGCGGAACTAAGCTCGGCGAAATGTGGGTGTTCTAGTGCGCCTCTGCCTACCCCTTCGGGGATACAGGCGTGAGCTTATGTTATGTATGTTATGTGTTATAACATTATCGTAAACTTAGAAAACCTCCTCATTTTTTGAAGTCGGTAAAAAGTCCTACAAATACCTTTTCATTCTACTCACGCAATTCGTCCTAAATTAACACTGTCGTGTTTTACAATGAAACATACAGTTGAATTGTAAACAAAAAGCCAAATCCAACCGAGCCTGTAGGGTCTGTAAATAAATCATTGTGCCCGAAACAAGGGCCGTAAACGACGTCATATAGTGCGGGTCCCTAAAACCTTTTGTTAAAATAATAACAGTGATTTATTGAGCCCCTTTCCTTAGGACGGGCTGCGTTGAGAGGGATTGGTTTGTCTTTCCTGTAAATGTGAACTGACGACATATTTTGTGACGTACATACATAGAAACTCTTTATCGAGCGACTTAAAGAATGGGAGAAGCTCCTCGATTAGTCTGTATGTTTTTATGTATGTTTCGCGATATCTCCACGAGATGTCGATTTTCAAAATTCTTTCTAGACCTTTTTCCAAGGGTGGTCCCGTTTTGGTCACGATCGGATAAATTTTGAAGTCGGCCCGTTAAGTTTTTTTAAGTAAAGAGTCATGTTCTTTTCCAGACTTTAATTTATCTCGATGCGAAACATCCAAATCGACTATAATCACTATACTAAACATCCAAATCCCTTCAGCCGTTCTGACATGATTGAGAAATACACATATATCCCCTTCCGCATTTATAATATTTGTAGTTAGTATAAATATATTACATTCGTATTTTCCACCAACTTAAAAAAAGGAGAAGGTCCTCAATTCGTCTCTATGTTTTTATGTATGTTACTAGATATCTCTTCCAAATTTGGACCGATTTTCAAAATTCTTTTTGTGTTCGATAAAGCTTATTTTAAGAGTGGTACCATATTTATTTACCAAATATGGTACCACTCTTGGTAACGTATTTGGTCATAATTTGGTCACTATTGGATAAATGAATTTGAATTCGGTCCGTAAAGTTTTCAAACGTGTGATTACAGAGAGTTCTTTTCCGACTTCAAAATTCAAGCGGTATACATTTTTTTTTATTTCAAACGGCTTCAAAAATGCGTGGTTCTTAATTTGTCGGTATTTTCGACCGACGTCCAAAAAGGAGGAGGTCCTCAATTCGTCTGTTTTTTTTATGTATGTTACGCGGTATCTCCGCCAAATGTTTATTAGATATCTCTTCCAAATTTGGACCGATTTTCAAAATTTTGTGATCGATAGAGCTTATTTCAAGGGTGATCCCATATAAATTAGGTCACGATCGGATTTGAAATCAGTCTGTAAAGTTTTTAAACCTATGATTATTCTTATTCCATATAACTTAGGCTCAATTGCACCACTATTATTAACCTAGAGTTAGTCCTAATCGCAAGTTAAGTTACATGTCATTCATACATTTTCTGTCAATTTAACTTGCGGTTAGGACTAACTCTAGGTTAATAATAGTGGTGCAATTGAGCCTTAGTAGTTATTCGAATAGAATTTACTACATGAGTTAAAACTTACAACAATTTTCAGAGAAATATATAAATGAACAAACAAAGGCGAATAATACTCATCCAAGTTTCTAGGTCTTGAATACCCGGCTAAATAAGCTGTTCCTAAACGACCAAACTAATAATTGTGGCCGAACAACATTTCGGTCAAGAGTTTCATTACATTGAGTACAATACTAGGGACAGCAATTTACTATTGTGGGACAAAATTCGATATGATATACTTGGCACAGTGTATAAAAATTTATTTTTCGGGTGCTTAGTCCGGGCGACGTATTTGAGTGGTAGAACCATGCTGTAGAAAAATTACGTCTACAGCACGAATGGGCCAGCTCGACCGGTTTGATACCACTGTCTCACAGAAAACCAACGTAAAGTGGCGGCTCGTTGTCGCGTTTCGTTCGGTGAGTGAGATTTCCGGTAGCCAAATTCCCCCTCCGTTTCCCAATCCCTTTTCACTACCCTTCCATTTCATCCTTTTAGGTTGGCAACGCACCCATGATTCTTTTTGAGTCTCGGGTGTCTATGGGCGGTGGAGATCACTTACCATCGTGACCCATCTGCTCGTTTACCAGTCTCTGCTATAAAAAAAAGTAATTATAATTTTAGCAAACACCATGTTATTGTTGTATTTCCGTACAACTACCGTCCTGCCTCCTGATTTTTTACACGCGATTTGATTTTGACTATATTCTATATGACTATTTCGGTTTGATTTATTGACTTAAAATTCCACAGAGATCGAGTTAAAAAGTGCGCTAATGTCGCATTAGATTCGAGAACTTGCCATTTGGTAATTTTAACGCGACATTAACGCACTTTTCGTCCGACTTCCAAAAAGGAGAAGGTCCTCAATTCATCAGTCTGACAGCCTCCGTGGCGCAGCGGGCGAGTAGCCGGCTGTGAAGCGAGAGGCCGCGGGTTCGATTCCCGCATTGAGACAAATGTTTGTGTGGCCCACAGATATTTGTTTCAAGTCTGGGTCTTGTGAGACCGAAAGTCTCTCATAGTTTCTGACACCCACGATACAGGTTATACCTAGTGTGGGGTCAGGACTAGGTGTGTGACTGTTGGGTGTATTTAATTTTAATTTCATCTGTATACGTTTGCTACCCGTTAATGTATGCTACCCGATACCTCCGCCGAATACAGAAAATTATTTTTGTGTTCGATAGAGTTTATTTCAAGGGTGGTCCCATATAAATTTAGTCACGATCGGATTTGAAGTCGGTCCGTTAAGTTTTTAAACTTGTGATTATTTATCAGCGGTGGAATTTTAGGTAAATAAATGAAACCGAATCGTAGTCACAATCGAATCGAGTGGCAAAAGTTACCCTACTGTAGCCCGAGCACGAAAAACTAATGTAAATGTAAATGTATTCGAGTTCGCTGCGCACTGATGACGTTTGGTTAATATTTAATACAAATTTCATAGACGCGCATCGAGCTGAAATACATTTACGGTTGTCAGAAATTTTCCTGCTCAGGCCGCTAATCACGTGAGCGAAGCTGCTAGATAAAACTAGTATATATTAAGTGATTACGTACTTCAAACCGCAGTGGCACATTAAAATAAAATTGGGATCTGAAATGTTCAACTATAATTTATAAAGCATGTGAAAGTGACATCCATTTGTTAAAAGCTTTTAATAGCGCGAATTAAAAATTAATTCCAGCACGTTAAATTACTGGATCTTCAACACGTACATACTTTTGACATCTTTGAGTGGTAGAGCCACGCTGTAGACAGTACAGCACTAATGGGCCGGCTCGACCGGTTAGATGCCTCACAGAAAACCGACGTAAAGTGGCGGCTCGTTGTCGCGTTTCGTTCGGTGAGTAAGATTGCCGGTGGCCCAATTCCCAATCCCTTTTCCCTCCCGTTCCATTCGCTCCTTTTAGGTTGGCAACGCACTAATGATTCTTTTAGTGTCTTGGGTGTCTATGGGCGGTGGAGATCACTTACCATCAGATGACCCATCTGCTCGTTTGCCAGTCTCTGCTATATAAAAATAATTAAATATAGCAACATAAATATAGCTAGACTGCTTCGGTGGCGTAGTTGTATTACGCGCGCGGTACGACCTATCGTCCTGAGGTCTCAGGTTCGATCCCCAGGGCGGGCAAAATTATATTAGATTTTACTACTCAGATTCAGCCCGTAGTCTCGAATTATGACCTATATGAATATAGGCTCGCTCTCTATCACATCCAGGATCGAAATGAGTTCGGCGAAATGTGGATGTTTAAGTTGGCTAGGAAGTATGCTATTTTTGGGGTTGTTCTCGAACCCCCGACACTCGTCTCGGCCGTCCATACCATTCCCAACTGAGCCATCGCTGCTTACATATGTATATATAAAAGGAGAAGTTCTGTCTGAGTGATTGACTGACTGAAGTATCAGGGTACAGCCGAAACTATTGGAATTAGGAACGTGAGATTTTACACACATCTTCGTTTTATGACATAGGCGATCACTAAAGATTTTCAAAATTACATCCCCTTAAGGGGTGTAACAGGGGATGAAAGTTTGTGGATCGTCAAATTTTACACACGTCTTCCTTTTATGACGCAGGCGATCACTAAAGATTTTTGAAATTACATCCCCTTAAGGGGTGTAACATGGGATGAATGTTTGTGTAGAGAAAACGATAGGACAAACTCTCACGCGGGCGCAGCCACGTGCAAAAGCTAGTTAGTCATATTCTACATTAATTACTTTCGAACATAAGCCAGCTCATTAACATTCATGAATTAAAATCTCAATTGCTTGAGCGCCTATTACATTAATACTCAAGGAACACGCTTTGAGAGTCAGAGGAGCGCCTTTCGCTTCGATTTAAAGGATTAGAAAGGGAGGGTTAACGTATGCGGTACGGCTTACAATAATCCTTACAGATTGAATGTAAATATGTAATAATCTACACGGGGTATCAAAGTTTGTAAAACGTAGCTTCGCGAGTTTAATGTTAATGCTGTTAAAGAAAATGAGGGTTGCGCTGATTTCTGATGGTAATAATTTACAATACATATACTCACGCCTGTATCCCTGAAGGGGCAGGCTGAAGCGAATTAGAGGACTAGAACACACACTTTTTGGAGATATCATTTCGGTCCGGACTGAGTCATAAATAAAGTTTATTTCATCATTTCGCCAAGCTTAATTCCGTCCCAGATGTGATAGGCGGCGAGTCTATCGCCATATCGGGCATAAATTCCAGACTCCGGGCTGATATGGAAAAATCCAATATCACTTTGCCCGACCTGGGGATCGAAGCCGAGACCTCAGGACAGTAGTCGTATTGAAATACCACCACGCCACCGAGGCAGTCTCTTACATCTTCATATTCTTTAAAAAATCTACTCTCTTATACAAAAATAATCTAATAAGCTTTCCATTGTTACAGATAAACATGCAAAGAAAACGCCAGAGGAAAAGACGGCCTAAAAGACCCATAAATACAACATAAAGTCATGTAATTATACCTCAAGCATGGCGATACCCAGCATATGCCCAGCGATGGGCAGAGTCACGGGCCGGGATCTGTTGTTTGCGATCCTGTTGTTGTGCAGGACAATAGTTTGTGACAGTCAGTGCCCAAAGTTCGCGGAGAAGCCTTTGGAGACGCGAGTTCAAGATGCAGCTATAGTGTTTAGGGCTGTTGTAGTACAAACGCATTATCAGGTAAGTTTTTTTATTGTTTCAGATTATAGTAACCCACTTATACTAATCGTTATTATCATCATCATCAGCCACAGGACGTCCTCTGCTGGACGTAGGCCTCCCCCAAAGATTTCCAGATCGACCTCTTGGAAGCGGTCTGCAATATTATACTACCCCACAATTTTTCAAGCATGTTGCAGAAGGGATCTGGCTTAGTTTTTACGATCAAAAGCCAGCCTGACGTCAACCCTCTCTGAGGGATTCAGTCAAGGGCAAATTAAATTAGAAAATTCGCTTTGCCCGACCTGGGAATCGAACCCAAGATCTCCTGGTTCACAGCTCATACATGCAGCCACTAGACCAAGGAGGTGACTAAATTATTATTCTTTCTTTTTACCTGTCCTTATCCTACCTTAATGAGGGGTCGGCGCAATACATTTTCTCAAGCATATTGCAGGAAGGATTTGGACAAGTTTTTACTACCGGATGCCTGCCTGACGTCAAGCCCCTCTGACGGATTGAGTCCCGGGGAAATTAAATTAGAAGACTCGCTTTGCCTGACTTGGAAATCGTACCCAGGACCCACCAGTCACCAGACCAAGAAGGCGACTAAATTATTATTAAACATAAACATAAAAATATAATTGCTGGATTTCGTGGAAACATGTCTATTACAGGGACATGGTTTCCTAGAATTTTCATTAGTACAATAAATATTTCTTAAGTTAATCTTAGCGTTGTGGGATAGACATCTCAAATACATTTTCCAGAATAAGGCATTATGGGAATGACTTAAAGAATAATTATTATTCGAAACAATTACGTATTTATTAGAACGGACTGATGTTAGGGGTTTGCATTTTATTTAGGTACGACTAATGTTATGTAAGAGTAGTCCTGGAGTCTCGGGTTCGATCTCTGGGTAGGGAAAAGTGATATACAGTATCCGCCTCCCGCCCCGAGTCTGGAATATGTACCCGATATGGCAGGCTCACCCCTATCACATCTGCGACGAGAATAAGTTCCGCGAAATGTGTTCTAGTTCGCTAGTGCGCCTCTGCCTACCCCTTCCGGGATACAGGCGTGAGCTTGTGTATGTGTTTTACGAGTTCAATCGCGATAACGTATCTGTCATTTAGTTAGAAATCATTGCCAGACCTACGAATTTATTCATAAATCTACTAAATTGTTAGAGAGTTTATAGACATATGTTAGAGATATCACCCATAAATAATGTTACCATAATATAACATAAACTCCGACCTGTATCCCCGAAAGGGTAGGCAGAAGTGCACTAGCGAACTAGAACACCCACATTTCGCTGAGCTAAGTTCCGTCCCAGATGTGATATCACCTATCAACATCATATGGCGATCCATATCAGGCACAAATTTCTGACTCCGGGCTGAATATGGAAAAATCCTATATCACTTTGCCCGACCCGGGGATCGAACCCGAGACCTCAGGACCATAGTCGTGCCGAAATATGTACAACCACGCCACCAAGGCAGTCGTGTGACGTCGACGCATCGTAAATGACGTTAGGTATTTTAAAATTATTAACACGTTTATTATATCACCTTTGTACAGTTTGAAAATAAATTCATTTTCACCGAAAATGCGTATTCACGTATCACCGCCATGTTATGACAAGTGAATTTCCGAACGAAAACCCGTGTGGTCTGTGTTGGATGAATTATGACATTCCCATTGGTAATACGTTAATCCTTTCGCATACCAATAACTCGCGGTCCAACTCGCATTAATTTTTAAACAAATTATTGATAAAATAAATTATGCAATACAAAATTAAAGTTTATTCAAAGGCTTAATTAAAATGGGTGCATCGTCAATTTCTGAACGAAATTAAATTATTCGAAATATCTGATTCGAATTTATGGAATCTAGGGATGATCGATATTAGAAAAACATCGATGTTGACATCGATGCTAACATCGAATCAAAAGTATCGATGTACGATAAACATCGATAGCAAAACATCGATATGTCAAAACATCGATATTTTCTGTAGCAAATAATACTGTGTATTCGATTTATTTTTTATTTATTTCTTATTTTTTTATTTATGCGGTTATTGTTATTGAAAACACAATACAGGATTTTTTTTAACAATCTCAGTATTTTTTGGGCACACTCTGTAAAAAAAAAACTTTTCCAGGTGTTTTCCCTTTATGGCGGGTTTCAATAAACGATAGATCGCGATTATGAACCAATCAAATCAAGTTATTTGACGGAGTCATGTTTAAACTGTGTTCTTATTGGCTATTTTTTGTAATCTATCTGCACATTCGAACTGAGATTGTTTATTGGAACTGGACGTTAGTCTGTGCATTGAAGTTGACAGTTTTTTTTAATTCCAATGCAAAAAAATAACTATTCGTATGGCTTACTTCGATGATATTGATCAGTGTCATCTAGTGCTAAATAGTTGAACTCATAGTTATCTAGTCCTCAGCTAGTCCATCCAACGCTAGATGGCCCTAAAGGATATATCGGCGCAAAATCGCAAGCTTATTTAAAAAGCCGTTGTTATTTCACGTTATTAATTCATTTTACAATTGTTAAACTGCTGAATCGCTAAAAGATTCTAAAAAGTTAAAATAATCGTTATAATTATTTCTTTGACATTCGATTATCAGTATCGAGTAGGTAGTTGCAAATATTGCACCCTATAAAAGGAGTGATCAGAGCAAATTCGACACAGTCGTGCTCCGGCACTCGGACTGTCCACATCCCTGACTAGACGGTGCTCTTGAGCACCGTTAATAAAGGGAATTAGTGAATTTCAGTGTTCACGCTTGATAAATAAAATGAGTAATCATCTTATTGTCAAAAGTGACGTCAGTCATGCTGACGTCACCGCTTTTAAAAAAACAACGTTAGCGTTGGCCATCCGACAGATATATTGACGTTTCGATATTTTATTCTCATAACATCGATGTTTCGATGTTATCGAAATCAAAACATCGATGTCAAAACATCGATATTTTCCAGCTAAATATCGATGTTTATTAAACATCGATGAATATCGATCATCCCTAATGGAATCCGAGTTTCGTATTTCAAATACTTTATTAGAGGTATACTGAGTAGTTAGCTGAAGCCCGTAGGGTAGGTGTTATTTTTAGTGTTCCGTACCTCAAAAGGAAAAAACGGAACCCTTATAGGATCACTTTGTTCTCCGTTCATCTGTCACGACCCTTTTTCTCAGGAACGCGTGGAAGTATCGACCTGAAATTTATATTAAATACTCAGGTCTACTGTGAAAAAATCAAAGTTTTAAACCAACGCAATCAAAAGATACAGCCGTTTATGCCGCAAATTTTCGATACTCGCAATGAAATCAAAACTTACAGGGTACCTACTTCCCGTGAACTCATAATCTTGAAATTTGGTACGAAGCAACGTCTTATAGCACAGATAAAGAAAAATTGCGAAATTCATTATATACCTACAGGTTTGTACGGAACCCTTGGTGCGCGAGTCCGATTCGTTCTTGGCCGGATTTTTTATACGAGCTCACCATCAATATATTATACCCTAGATGGACAGTTCTTTGCAAATATCATCCTAAAAAGTGGTCTCAGGAATAAAACAAAGAAAAAGATCACAAGTTCTAATTAAATCAAACATAAATATAACCGTATGCACGTGTTATAAAGTAGCTTTTTAAACGAAATGATCAAGCGTTCTTAAATTTGAATTTTCTTTAGAATTCTATTGGCGTCCAAATGTAGGGAAAAGGAGTGCTTAAGTACTTCTTTGCTGTCCCATTTTCCGAACGTCAACTGTGTATCTAGGTAAATAATATATCGATGGAGCTCACCAATAATTAAGCGTAGTGCAGGCAAATAAATGGCAGTTGGGTACAAAAGTACAATTAATCCATACCCAAAAATCATATAAATAAATAAATAATAAATAAATACACCCAACAGTCACATACATAGTCCTGACCCCACACTAGGTGTAACCTGTATCGCGGGTATCAGAAACTACGAGAGACTTTCGGTCTCACAACACCCAGACCCGAAACAAATATCTATGGGCCACACAGACATTTGTCTCGGTGCGGGAATCGAACCCGCGACCTCACGTTTCACAGCCGGCTACTCGCCCACTGCGCCACGGAGGCTGTCAAACCTTTACTACGCACTAAAAGCATAAAAACGCAACTCAATAACACCGAAAAGCTCGTAATGTTCGGAAGCTCAATATCATTCCCTTTATTAATACACGAGATTTAATATCGGCCCAAATATATTCGTTGGACAAATAAGAGTAGAGAGATTAGGGCCCTTTCATACTCCCACGTCCTGTTCGATTACCTTACGGATTGGCTTTGATTGTTCAGTTTCTTCGGCCAAATACGTTTGATACGAAAATGGTATTACTATGAAATATGGAACTTATTGGATTACCAAGTATTATATTGACATGTTATGTATTGGGATACCTCAGAAACGTATAACCCAAATATATTAAGTCATAGACATTATAATTTTTTAAGAAGGGAACAGATTTTTTAATTAAAGATTTTTTATGTCAGTAGGTTTACAAAAAAATCGTGGGCCACTTGTTAAATGATCTCCAACATAAAAAATCTAAATATTAAGAGAATTTTACATTGGATCTTTGGAATTTATGATGTCTAATCCTCCAGTATATATTACTCCACCGAATAATAAGAAAATTACTTTGAACCCCAATCCATCCCAGACTTCCCAATCCTGTTTTATACAAGGTAGAATATAATTATTATAACATAATACATACATACATCGTACATAGGTACATCTTTGGGGGTTGCCTATTTTCAGCAGTGGACGTCCTATGGCTGATGATGATGATGATGATGCTGATGAATAGGTACAGACTATCGTAAAAACCTTAAACGTTAAAGTTATTACATAAAATTGTCCAAAGTTCACGAAACATTCTGTTAAAAATAAGAATCGTTAATGAAAAAAGTTGACCATTATTCTCCTGGTTTCCGGCTGTATTTTAAAATTCAGACAGACCGGAAAAATATTCGCTTTATTTCGTTAAGAGACCGGTAATGCCGGTGCTGTTAAATGGAATTGAATGCGGTAAGCATTCCAAAATTATATTTGTTCAACACTCGAAAATCTTTTTTCGTGTAAAGCGTATTAATTCTGTCCGAGTTACAGTAGATATATTTAAAATGAATCCAAAAGTTAATTGTCCTGAATTGAATTTAATGAGAATTGTAAAAGAAACAATGTACCGTTAAATTAAGATTAAAATATTCACAGTTCAATCGGAATAAGTCTTGTCCGAGCTATATGGAATATAAGAAAAAATATCTACACACATTTCTTGGGACATCAACGACGTAGATGTATCCATTTTACAAACGTAATAAAACACGCTCAATATTCCAATTGTGCCCTTTAAGCCTACGATATTTCCAAAGATGTCTCTCCAAAAATTATTTAAAACATTAGACGCGTCTCCTAATTCTGAATTTTGAGAAAATTCAAATTGGATAAATGTTAGTTATGCACTTTTTCGTAATAGTGGCATAATTGCATATGAAGTGTCTATAGATATTGAATTTCTTTCTACCTGTCCATATCCCACCTTAATGTAGGGTCGGCGCAACACACTTTTACAAGCATGTTGCAGAGAGGATTTGGCTTAGTTTTTACGACCGGACGCCCGTCTGACGTCAACCCCCTATGAGGGATCCAGTCCCAGGCAAATTAAATTAGAAAATTTGCTTTGCCTGACCTAGGAATCGAACCCAGGACCTCACGGTCCACAGCCCATACATGCTGCCACTAGACCAAGGAGGCGAGTGACGGAGATATTGAATAACATACATAAAACAAAAATACAGACGAATTTAAGACCTTCTCCTTTTTTGAAAGTAGAAAAGTTATATGGGGTCTTATCACTCCAAGCTATTTCTGCCAGACAACTTAGGTTTTTGTTCGTCTTATTTCCCTTAGCTTATACTGCACCCAGACGACCGCCAGACAGAACTTCCATTCATATTGCTTATCGATCCTCATGTTCCATTAGGTTATACGAGTATTGTTCCGAAAATCCGTAACCGGGAACGAGTTTAAGTGTTTCGAAGAGCTAAAGTGGCTTCGACAGACGTTATATGGCCAAGTTTGTTGTTAGCTTGCCGATACGGATAACCATTTCAATGTTTAGGGTGGACATGATTTAATATATTTAAGGAGAATTAAATTTTTCTGCCTCGGTGGCATGGTTGTATTTCGGTACGGCTACCTACCTGAGGTCTCGGATTCCATCCCTGGGTCGGGAAAGTTATATTGGATTTTTCCCTATCAGCTCGGAGCCTGCAATTTGTGCACGATATGGCGATAGGCTCGCCGCCTATCATATCTGAGACGGAATTAAGCTCGGCGAAATGTTGGTGTTCTAGTTCGTTAGTGCGCCTCTGTCTACCCCTTCGGGGATACAGACGTGAGCTTATGTTATGTTATGTAGATTTTATTATACCAGAAGCTAGCACAGACGATAAAATCACCTCATCCCCATGTAAGCAAAAGTATAATGGAGCTGTTGCTAACCTCAAAGGAGTTTGGGAAGGAGATGGAGATTCGGACCTACGGAAATCTCTGTCAACAAATGAAACGCGGTAATTTGCTACTTTACGTCAGTTTACTATGACGGAATAGTATACTGCCGTTAATATAATAACTTTCTTTAGCGTGTCTTTATCACTTAGAGTTATGTCAAAAACAATTTTGTATAGACACAGAAGATAAAATTCTTAAATCATAATTTAAAGCTCAAGTATCAAAATGTATTTCAGTGCATAATATTTATTGTATTTTCCCCTTTCGTCTCATTTTTTTAGTTTATTTTTATTAAACATTACAAACAGTACAATTGTTAAGAGATAAATAATATTTCGCTTAGTGGTAATACATTTTTACAGGCTACAGACATCCTTTTTAAATGTATTATGTAACATGAAAGTATAACACAAATAATTATTTCGTCTCATTATCGTTACTGAAACAAACCCGTAAGAATAAAAACACAATAAACTCTTGTCACGTCGTTACTCCGACTTTATAGAAACTAAATCCTAATTAAAGCGTGGTAACCCTACTCGCGTCGCCCATCCACGAGACAAAGTGTCTCATTATTGTTTTTCATTTGTTCTGGATGTGGGACTAGCTTTATGGCCGACTTACTATAGGGTTTGTATCGCAGTTGCGGCTTTAAACCTTTTAGTTTTTGAGGATTGGGCAATTTGGCTCTTTGTTCGCGAATAATGGGGTAAAAGATCGCAGTTTAACCGCAATGATACTTGGTGGAGACATTAATGGGCCATCAAGTCGCATTGAATGTACTAGGCTGTGGATTCTGGTAATTATCCTATTATGACACAATAGTTTTTGCTCGACTGTCTCGATGGCGTGGTGGTATTTCAGTACGACTACGGTTCTGAGGTCTCGGGTTCGATCCCCGGGTCGGGCAAAGTGATATTGGATTTTTCCATATCAGCCCGGAGTCTGGAATTTGTGCCCGATATGGCGATAGGTTCGCCCCCTATCACATCTGGGCCGGAACTAAGCTCGGCGAAATGTGGGTGTTCTAGTTCGCTAGTGCGCCTCTGCCTACCCCTTTAGGGATACAGGCGTGAGCTTATGTTATGTTATGTATGTTAATGTAGTTTTTGCTCCTGATTCCGTCCGTGTAAAATGTATTTTGAACTTATACTTCTTTTGGCGCGTTTAGATGCCATTGCGTTAATCCAACAGTATGAAGTTGGCTGCGAGTGAAATTCGTTATTTAAATATTTTCTTTGAAAATTTTATCATTTCTGCTACCTACTTCAGTTTTATTTTAAACACTTTATACATACAAAGATATGTACAGGCGGACTTAATGCCAGAGGCATTCTCTACCAGTCAAACTTTTGTTTTTTTTTCTGATACCGAATTAAAAAAAAAACAATATCACTTTGCCCGATCTGGGGATCGAACCCGAGACCTCAGAACGATAGTCGTACCTGTGCTATCGAGTTAGTTTACAATAATATGAGTTTGTTAAAAATATCAGTTTTAAATTAATGTTTCTTAGTGAAAAGGAAGCTTTACCCCAATATGCAAATTTCCGAAGTTACTTAATTTTTTCTGCCAAAACCTTCCATAACTGTGGAAGTATTTAAAACGTTATTTCGATTTCAAATCAATTGTGGAAATTTACCTCTACAATATATTATGTTTCGAATAATGAAATTCTTGAAATCAAATTAATTGAAGTAACTAATTCTTAACGTATTAAAAGATAATTGTTGGCGTTATCTTCTGCGAAATTATATATGTTTTAAAATAAATAAAGGCTTACTCGTGATGGGCTATCATGCAAGTTTCCATACAAAGAAATTGATCTCAAACTTCAGTACCGCCATCAACTACTTATTACAATGCAAGGGCGATTATTACACACCCTACACCCTAGAATGTTTTGTGAATGGTTAAGAATCACGAAAGATAAGTTTATTCTCTCATTATTATTTTCCCTCGATAGTTAGTAATATTAAAATTATTTATCTACGTAAGTACGTACTAAGCAGCGATAGCTCAGTTGGGAATGGTACGGACTACCGAGACAAGTGTTGGAGGTTCGAGACCAACACCAAAATGGAGCATACACCTCTGACTTTTCTATGTTAAGTGTATTTTCATTGTGAAATATCGCTTGCTATTACGGTGAAGGAAACATCGTGAGGAAACCTGCATACTCGAGAATTTCTTCACAGAAATTTCGAAGGTATGTGAAGTCTACCAACCCGCATTAGGCCAGCGTGGTAGACTAAGGCCTAATCCCTCTTATTAGTAGAGGAGGCCCGAGCCCAGCAGTGGGACAATAATATTACAGGGCTAATATTATTTATATATATTATCTACGTAAAACATTACCTTGTTTCGTGTAGGTTTTTTGTTTAAAAAAAACTAGAGCAGGAGACGCGGCTTAACAAACACCCATCCAAATTTAACATTTATAGTACTAGACCCCGTCTCAGTTTTTTTTTATGGCAATTGAAATACATTATGCCAATGTCAAGTTAGGGAAATTGTTTTCTTATATTTAAGTTTTCGCAAGTGCAATGAAGTCGGATGTGTTCAATTTCAAGGCTCTGCTGGAGTTTTGGCGTCAATTCCTTCCAGTTTAATGTTTTTTAGACGATTTTCTCGCAGCGGAATCGAACATGGTCGACCCATCCACCCGACAAAAGCATCCAAAATCACTTATTTCAAAGCTTCCACATACTGTCCATCTTCGTTGATGTTTATTGCTTAGATACACATCACATTGAAACCACAAACACAACTTTAGACTAAAATATGAAATCATTAAAACAAGCTACCACCTGCACCGTCAGAATTCCCGCCAAAACTCTCCCCGTCTCAGTTGGTGTGCTTTATTTTCCGGAATAAAAAGGAGCCCATGTTTTATTCTGATGTATAATCTACAGGTGGCATTCATCATAAAACCCGTATCGAACGTATAAATCTATATTGCATCTATATGCATTGAACTTCAATCTTAAAACAGCTGATCGGATTCGGACATGTTTTCACAATCTAACGTTTATAAGTTCCATTAAGTTATTATGAATAAGACAGGTATATAACTGTAAAGTTCCATCAAAATCCGTTTAGTCGTTTTTGCGTGAAAGTGTAACAAACACATACATCCTCACTTAGAATCCTCACTTTTTCAACGTTTATAATATTAGTAGGACTAAGATTACAATTGAATAGGAGGAAATATTATACAATATAATGCCCTCGGTGCCGTGGTGGTATTTCGGTACGTTTACGGTTCAGAGGTCTCGGGTTCGATCCCCGGGTCGGGCAAAGTGATATTGGATTTTTCATATCAGTCCGGAGTCTGGAATTTGTGCCCGACATGGCGTTAAGCTCGCCCGCTATCACATCTGGGACGGAACTAAGCTTGGCGAAATGTGGGTGTTCTAGTTCGCTAGTGCGCCTCTGCCTACCCCTTCGGGGATACATGCGTGAGCTTATGTTATGTGTTATGTATAAGATTTCAATTAAATAGAAGGAAAGATTATACAATACAATGTCCCTAATTTGGGGGATTGAATCAGTAAACACAAGTAACCCGATCATTAACGGACACCGTATGTGTGCTGGGATGAGAAGGGATTTTGATGGCGCCAAAACTTTCATTCGTCGGGAAAATTCGGCGTATGTGTCAATTTGCGGAGCGATGAATTTTAATTGAACCCTACCTTTTGCGGCGAATTGTCTGACCTTTGTTGAAACAACGCCATGTTTTATAATGAGAGTGAAAAATACGATATTTTTGTGTAACTTTGAAATTCTAGAATAATTTTGGGATAAGTGTAAAGTATGAGAAAACATACCTATAATCGACCAACTTCCAAAAAGGAGAAGTTCCTCAATTCGTCTGTATTTTTAAGCTATTGCATAGCTTCTATCGCGGGCCTGAGCGTGGAGACCGAATCCAGAAATTCCGTAACGAAAATAAGCTAACACCCCCACTCCGACAGGCACAGCGGTGATACCTTTTAGTTTTGCCATTTATCGATGAATAGCAGAACATTTAATGACTTTTTTGAAATATCACGCTTGTCTCTTTAGTTCAGCAACTCGCCTCTAGGTGGCATTGGTTGTATCGGCGTTGCTGCGCATGCGTAATCCCCCTCTTCGCCCCGCAATCTGGTGACTCATGCCTGCTTAGAGTTTCGGCGTTAGGGCGCCTCCTCTTTGTATTTACTTCATGGTACGACTCTATGAAGCTCGCACGAATCGTGACGAGCTGCTCCGAAATCGGACGAATACGTAATCAGCTGTTTGTGAGAGAGTATATAGGTGTATTGATTTTGGATCCTATGCAATAGCTTTACCGCGGCAGTCCCCGAGTGCCACACGTTTTTTATGTTACTTGCTGTCTCCGTCAAATGTAGATCGATTTAAATGATTTTTTTGTGTTTGACAGAGCTTATTCCAAGGGTGGTCCCATATAAATTTGGTCACGATCGGATTTGAAGTCGGTCCGTTAAGTTTTTGTTGTATAACTGCGGCCCGGGAATCAAAATAAGACCTCTTTTTTTTTTATTAGCAGAGACTGGCACACGAGCAGATGGGTCACCTGATGGTAAGTGATCTCCACCGCCCATAAACACCCAAGACAAAAAAAATCATGGGCGTTGCCAACTTAAAAGGAGGAAATGGAAGGGGAGGGAATAAGGGATTGGGAAAGGAAGGGGGGGAAGTGGGCAACCGGAAATCTCACTCACCGAACGAAACGCGACAGCAACCTGCCACTTTACGTCAGTTTTCTATGAGACAGTGGTATAAAATCGGTCGAGACGGCCCATTCGTGCTGTAGATGTAACTATCTGCAGCGTGACTCTACCTCAGGAGGATAGTAATACAACTATGCCATCGGGAAAGCCATATAGCCTCCGTGGTCTAGTGGCAGCATATATGGGCTGTGAACTAGGAGCCGGTCGAAAAACTGAGCTAAATTCTTGACACATGCTTCAAAAAATGTGTTGCAGCGACAGCGAGCTGCCACTTACGTCGGTTTTTAAAGTAAGACAGTGGTATCAAACCGGTCGAGCCGGCCCATTTGTGCTGTAGTCGTAACTGTCTGCAGCGTGGCTCTACCACTCAATTTATAGATATAAGCCAAATATAATATAATATACTGATTGCTTAAGTTAATAAAACTATTTTTACGAATTCTATCACGATTAGGTTTTAATTTTTATTTTTATTTCGTGATAGAATCCGTAAAAATAGTTTTATTTCAAATATAATATGTATTGATATTAGGATAAAACTTACTGGGCGGTCACCTGTATTTAACTTTGCTAAAGATGTCTCGTAAGTCGTAACTAAATACTGTAATTTATGATTAATCGATACAACTCCGATACATATTCATACTATGTAACCGAGTTTGGTCTGGGGTATTCAATGACGATTGTAAGACTCCTTTATTTAAACTTTAATGCTGAGGTTAGTTTTATATATTTATACTAATATTATAAATCTGTTTAAACTAGATAATCTTTGGTAGTACGGAGGGGGTTAGCATCACGTCTTATAGCAGTATTATTATAATCGTACTGCCTCCGTGGCGTGGTGGTATTTCGATACGACTACGGTTCTGAGGTCTCGGGTTCGATCCCCGGGTCGGGCAGTGATATTGGATTTTTCCATATCAGTCCGGAGTCTGGAATTTGTGCCCGATATGGCGATAGGCTCGCCCCCTATCACATCTGGGACGGAACTAAGCTCGGCGAAATGTGGGTGTTCTAGTTCGCTAGTGCACCTCTGCCTATCCCTTTGGGGATACAGGCGTGAGCTTTTGTTACGTTATGTTATGTTAAACTAAAATCTTTGGTAGTACGGGGGGGGGGGGTTATCATCACGTCTAATAGCAGTATTATTATAATCTTACTTGTACTTGTAAGCGTGCTATGTACACGAATGTCTTTAGTACGTAAACTTACTATGACTCTCAGAAGGTGTTAAATAGACACGGGCGGCTCAGCCTCCGGTGGCCCATACGCTTATGGAACATATTTATGTGACACGGGTTAAATGAAAACAGTGATGCATTATTACAGTTATATTAAAGTCACCAAATTGTACAATAATTACTTTATATACTATTACATTAATTTTAACTAAGTGCGTGACGGGGAACGACTGGCGAGTGTTGGCAGGCGAACTCTCGCGCTGCCTAAATGCGCTAAGTCAGCCAAATACAAATTCTACGTAATACATACAATGTGTCCTACATATACTGAATCCCGAACAAAAAAACAAAGCATAATACTGCTATAAGACGTGGTGGTAACCCCCTGTTTTGAAAATAATTTCGCTATTAGAAAGCTATTCTATCCCTGAGTGACAAAGATCATCATAAGCCATAAGGTATTAGAATTTAATTAAATAAAATAAGTAAAAAATGGGGGGAGGCCTTTGCCCAGCAGTGGGACAGTAACGGCTGATAAAAAAATAAATAAAACTAACATCTAACAATCATACACATAGTCCTGACCCCACACTAAGATATGAGTCTTGTGTCGTGGGTATTAGGAACTATAACGAGAGATTTTCGGTCTCACAACACTAGACCTGAGACAAACATCTGAAGGCCACACAATTTGTCTCGGAGCGAGAATCAAACCTGCGGCCTCTAGCTATACATTCGACTTCTCGCCTTCTCATAACTAATATAACAAAACTTAATTTATTTTCTTTCTACCTGCCCCTATCCCACCTTAATGTGGGGTCGGCGCAACACACTTTTTCAAGCATGTTGCAAAGAGGATTTGGCTTAGTTTTTACGAACGGCCGCCTGCCTGACGTCAACCCCCTATGAGGGATCCAGTCCCGGGCGAATTAAATTAAAAAAATACTTTGCCCGACCTGGGAATCGAACCCAGGACCTCCCGGTCCACAGCCCATACATGCTGCCATCAGACCAACGAGGCGACTTCCGTAACAAAACTTAATTTACCGACTTAAAAACGAATCAGATTATGACAATTTATATGGGACCATCCTTAAAATAAGCGCTATCGAGCTCAAAAAGATTCTTTAAAACCGGTCCGCATTTGGCGGAGATATCGCGTAACATAAAAAAAATACAGACGTATTAAGGACCTCCTCCTATTTCTAAAGTAGGTAGAAAAATATTTCGAGGAAAAGAGAACCTTCTCATTTTTTAACACACATACACATAACATAAGCTCACGCCTGTATCCCCGAAGGGGTAGGCACAGGCGCACTAGCGAACTAATACACCCACGTTTCGCCGAGCTTATTTCCGTCCCAGATGCGATAGGGGGCGAGCCTATCGCCATATCGGGCACAAATTCTCATTTTTTAAGTCGGTTAAAACTCATACCACTGATATTAGTAACAAAACTGATAACCCTGGCAGATAAATACAGCGTTAGCTTTGAATAAGGGGTGATAAGTACCTCACGCTCGTATTATTTTATGCTACCGTTAGAATTCCAATAAAGGGCGCCGTTCAGCTATATGGAATAACTCGTATCAAATCATTTATGGTTCCATGTGAATGGATAGGAATGGTTTATATGAACTATTAGGTTTTATACTGCATCTATAAGGTTTAATAATTTGGAGGGAAAGTATCGAGTACTAAAATAATCAGAAACAAATAAAGATATTGTCGCTTATATAACAATCCCACGCAAGGCCAAAAAACTGATTCTACTTTGATTTTATAGTATTTTCTCATCGATATATTATATACCTAGATGCACAGTTGACGCTCTGAAAATGGGACAGCAAACGAGTGCTTAAGCACTTCTTTTGCATACAGTCCGACGCCGATAGAATTCTTAATTTCAAAATTCAAATTTAATAACGCTTGCTCATGTCAATTAAAAAGCTACTTTATAATACGTGCATAGGGTTATATTTGTGTTGATTGAATTTGAACTTGTGATCTTTTTCTTTGTTTTGTTCCTGAGACCACTTTTAAGAAGGATATTTGCAAAGAACTGTGCATCTAGGGTATATTAAATCAATGTATTTTCTACTCAAAATCCAAAACAAAAATTCACAATTAACGAAAAAAATCCTGTTTTCAATATCTAATTGTCTATACTGATTTCTTAAGTTTACGCGAATATTATACATTGAAATAAAACTATTTTTACGGATTGTATCACGATTAGGTTTTAATTATTATTCCCGACGTTATTATTATTCTTGTCTGACCCGTGACAACGAAGACTGCAAAGCCTTCGAAACGTCGGGAATAATTAAAATCTAATCGTGATAGAATCCGTAAAAATAGTTTTATTTCAATATCTAATTCTCTTCTAATCATCTTCACATGAGGGCAGGAAAAAGAAAAATAATAAATAAAGATTTTCATTTAATTATAGGTTCCTTTAAAGATCATTTTCTTTGTTTCAGCGTAAGACACTGGACCTCGCTTTAGTGTCAATATACAGAGGCGGGTTGGACCTCGCTTCGATAAGTCAGTATGCTGGTTCGCCATATAATACCACAGATAGGTAAGCCGTAAGTTTAATTGTTTTATAAAGTAAAATATCAGTAAACGGTCGAACTACTAATTTACATCAGGTGACCCACTTGCTCGTTTGTCTCCTCTTCTTTAAAAAAAATCTAGTGGTAATCGGGAAGCAGTCTACTATATTAAAAATAGAGGATGGTTGTTGTGGAAGAGAGAAGGGTTTATTTCAAGTATTTATTAATAAGAAATCTTCGGTTTTTCATTTTCAATTATTTGACTAATTTTAAATGGACATATTACAACAATCTTTTAATCCAGTGACTGCCTCGGTGGCGTGGTGGTGTTTCGGTACGACTACCGTCCTGAGGTCTGGGTTTGATCCCCGGGTCGGGTAAAGTGATATTGGAATTTTCCATATCAGCCCGGAGTCTGGAATTTGTGGCGATATCCCGATATGGCGATAGGTTCATCCCCTATCACATCTGGGATGGAACTAAGCTCGGCGAAATGTGGGTGTACTAGTTGGCTAGTGCGCCTCTGTCTACCCCTTCGGGGATACATGCGTGAGCTTATGTTATGTTATTACTAAGTAATCTTCGGTCTTACGTCTTCATTTATTTGAGTAGTTTTAAATGGACATAATACAACAATATTTTAATCCAGCTCGTCATATTCTTATTTTGTAACGTATGCTCATAAGCAGATTTATATTATATGTACTCTCTCTTTTGTGCTGTAAATTATGTTCATCTGTATGGGCTTTACTGCCTACATTGTTACGATCGTAACTCATACTATGCCTCCGTAAATTAGTTAAATTAATTCCCTTCCCGGTTCCGGGTCCTCTGGGTACGGAACGTCTAAAATTACATGGGATTAGTTGGTACACCAAGAGTGGTGGACCACGGCTAAAACTCCTCATAGAGGTTCAAAGTGTTATCTGATATTTATGGTAAAATTTATTAAAATGAGACAAGAGAATGAAGGTCAGAAATGCAGTTGGTAATTTGACTGTGAAATACGCAATTATTTTATGGTACAGACTGGTAAAGGAGTATTCAGCTGATGGTAAGTAAACGTCATCGAATCATAATGGCGTGGCTAACCTTTCAAATGAAATCAAAAAGGCAATAGAGATTACGAATAGTAGAAGGCATTTGGAACACCTATAATAATCGTACTTATTAATCGAAATTCAAGAGCAATCTGTTATTTCGCGTAGGCTTTCTATGGGATATTGTAATCAAATAGGTCGTGATTGCTGTATTTTGAAAGTTGTTCCTTTTTGTCCGCGAATTTTTGTACGTTACTTAATGTAAAATTTTAACAGATTTTTGTTCGACTTCGACAGTTCCTTGTTCGACTTGCCCTTGTACCGTTGAGATGTAGCACAGTAAAATTCCTACTGCGATATTTCGGAGATTTTTTATTTCAAGAAGTTCAAAGTCCAAAGCTAGCCTAGCTACTACACAATAAGCCGCAATACAGCCTATTTGTACCGCAGACATAACTGTCTTCAAGTCTCTAACGCTCAAATTCCCGCATTAATACAAATAATTGTATTGCATGTACTTGAAGAAAACTGATGAAGAAATGTAATTCATTTCAAGATTTATTCAATAATCATTATTACAATTGTAATTGAAGTGCTATGTAATTTATTAATTTCAATAACACTTCTAAAATATCAGAACAAAAGCTATAATTCAATAATGTATTGTTTCTAAACATACTGAATACATTCAATAATAAATCAATTCCAGCACTTAAACCAGAACAAAGGCAACATCTCAGACAATGCGAAATCGGTAAGGGCACGTCACGGACCAACCGCAACCCAAAACCTAATGAAACGGTTAACAAAACAAACTAAGTGAAAGCCGAAGTGGTATTGAAAGTAGGGAACTTTCCTTCGGGAGAAGCGTTTTAACCGTGCACAAGTTTTGCAACGTCCCAGGCATAGGCGAATTGTTATTTGAGTTTGGTTATTAATTTAAACAAAACTTTTCTTACAAATTCTATCACGATTAGGTTTTAATTGTTATTCCCGACGTTTCGTAGGCTTTGCAGTCTTCGTTGTCACCAAAGTTGTCACGGGTCAGACTGAGGTGTCATTTGTCCAAAAAAGGTTAGTGTTACAATATCTACCACCATTAAAAAATTATACAAAATCAAAAAAGGTTAATTATTTGTGTTTCGATCTATGCAGTACGAGCTCACGGTGTCTTGAGTTCTGGCAGCTGGTCTTTTGGGTTTTCTTTTTTATTTAAATGTATAATATTAGCGTATACTTAAGAAATCAGTTGGTTATTAATGTTTTTTTCAATGGACGCAAGAAAACAGAATGTTCGCGAGTAGTATGATTATTAACATTGTTTGTGTTAAATGTAACAGCTTTTCAAAGTTGGGCCCTTATTGATTTGGTCAAATCTGTTGATAATTTTAGTTACTGTTCCTGTAGTATGTTTGACTGACTTTAAAAAGCGGTTTCTATCGACTATATTTTTATCTTTTTAAATACTTACCCCCTTATTCATAATGAAATCTTGGTCTTATCGAAAGCATAACCCTACTTTTGCCTAGTTTAGCAAAAACAGAACTAATATATGCTTATCGAATACAATGTTGCTGGTTACAGAAAAAATATTATTTTTATCTCTGGCAAGCTTCGAAACAGATACGAAGTCTTGGCTATATATTTTTTATTAATTGTTTCCAAACAATTAATAAAATATATATATCAATCTTAGATGGAGTCGTAGACTATAAAAAATTAATATCATTAAGAAAGAACATCAAACTTGAAACAGCTGATCGGAATCGGCCATGTTTTCACTATTGAACGTTGGCATTATGAATACAATTTTTATGAAACGTACTTTTGCGGTCTCTTTACGCTCTACTAAGTTATTATGAATAAGGGGGTTAGTTTCAATTTATGAATTGTTTGTTATATTGATGCTACAATGATAATCTAATTTCCTACATTTTCGTTCTTTAACTCATCACTTATCCTTTACTACTCGTGTCGATTTTTCTATGTATAAATGTCTAAGTATATCTTTCTTAATCATTATCATCCGCAGGCTATACACCTATTACGTGGGTACTGCTGTCTCTCGTAATACTGTCAAAATTGCCCCTAACCGTAATTCGATACCTACGTTATACGTAACAAGCACACCGTGTCCACCATTTATATAAGTCCCCTTGTTACATTACATGTACTAAGGACCTGTAATTAGAAATAGTTTTCGTATCGTCCCTTTTTCTTTTTTAGTGGTCATTGCTGGAATTTCTAATAGGGTCGGCTAGTTTTTCTTTGTCTTCGTTTAGGTTTTGTATCTTATTTTGTATTTATGTTATTACATGAATGGTTTAGAATTCGATATTTTTAGTTTTAGGCTTGTTTTCTTTCTATTGAATTAGTTAAATGTTAGTTATCGTGATTTCGCTTCTGATTACTATATTATGAGCTCGACTTAACTTTTGTATAAATACATATCTAAGCAATTATTACTTAACATTGGCATGCCAATTTAAATTCCTATCTAAATGTTTTCGATCAAACACTGGGTAAATAAATGAATTCTAAAGTCACCCTGTCCAGCAGAATTGAAATATTTATAGGCGAAACTCATCGATATATTATTTACCTAGATGCACAGTTGACGCTCTGAAAATGGGACAGCAAAGGAGTGCTTAAGTACTTTTCCGTACAGTCGGACGCCAACAGAATTCTAAATTTCAAAATTCGAATTTAAATACGCTTGATAATTTCGTTTAAAAAGCTACTTTATAACACGTACATAGGGTTATATTTGTGTTGATTTAATTAGAACTTGTGATCTTTTTCTTTGTTTTATTCCTGAGAACACTTTTTAGGAGGGTTTTTGCAGAGAACTGTGCATCTAGGGTATATTATATTGATGGCGAAACTAGAAGAAACTTTACAGCGTTAAATTAAATGTATCTGGGTCATCAGTGTCGTTGAATTGGTCTTTATAGTTTAAACTGCACGTCTGTAGCTAATAAATTATAAACTTCATCATCCACATCTCTCATGGCTTACGCCATAGTGTTACTCTGTGGAGGCAAGTTAAAGGTTAGTATGGAACTCAATTAAATCGGCAAAGTTTCAGAGATCGCGAACCTTGTAATTAAATTTTCTTTGTTACGTGATCAGCATCGTGTGAACTCTATGATACTTGTATCACGTTGACAACTAAAGATAAGCGTGACTATAAACTTTAGAATCACCTTACACGATTTAACTATAAAGAAAGCCATAAAGAAATACCAGCTCTGAAACTAGTGCAAATTCGTGGATTTTGTCCGACGTTAGCTGATAGCTTTGTTGGTTGTGTTTAGTATAATAATAATAAATATATAAATACACCCATACAGTCACACACCTAGTCCAGACCCCACACTAGGTATAACCTGTGTCGTAAGTATCAGAGACTATGAGAGACTTTCGGTTTCACAACACCCAGACTTGAAACAAATATCTGTGGGTCACACAAACATTTGTCTCAATGCGGGAATCGAACCCGCGGCCTCTCGCTTCACAGCTAGCTACTTGCCCGCTGCGCCACGGAGGCTGTCTTAGTATAGTTAATACCTAATAGTTTTAAGACCAGTTTTGGTTGGAATTTAATCAATTATTTTAAAGAAATGGAAATTTGTATAGCACTAATTTAAATCCAATTTTATTTAAATTGTGTTTAAAATTAGTGCTGTTTTCTTTATGACATTAAGGGACGGGAAATATGCACGACGGAGTGTTAGTAGACTATTTATTTCTGTGCTTACATGTCCCAGTATATAAACATGAAGTTATGTGTTTCGTGTGTATGCTGGGATAACCTGTAAGGGCAACTGCTAAGTAGCAGTATTAAGACCCAATAATCATAAATTTATAATGCATAATCTGGACTGAAACTGTCCAATATCATTAACGAATAATGAACATAGATATAATTGATAAGAAGTAAGATTTTCCGGCCATTTCTTTGTTTAAAAATTCTTAAAGGTATTTCTTTTCTATTCTTATGAATATAATTTGCAATTCTCTTGATACGACTATTATCTTACAAGCTATCTCTGATCTTAATAGAGGATTGTATTACGCGTTAGCAAATTCTGAAGCCGCGGCCGCAGCGAAAATTGATATTGTCACCAACATTTACATAAATTATGGATAGGATTTCATTGTAATTACGAATTCTCTGAGTTAGTCCACAGTTTGATGATTTTATAAAATATAAGCTTAGCATCTAATTGTTTTACTTTTAAGATTTTTCTACAGTATTTGATTTTAGAAAAACACTTTACTTCAAAACAACTTTAAAAGTTTTAGAAACTTAAAAACCGACTTCATTATCGACCGACTTTCACAAAAGGAGGTCCTCAATTCGTCTGTATTTTTTTATGTATATTACTCGATATCTACGCCAAATGTGGACCGATTTTCAAAATTATTTTTGTGTTCGTTACAGCTTATTTCAAAGCCGGTCCTATATAGATTTGGTCACGATCGGTAAATTGAAAGTCGGTCAGTTAAGATTTTTATTCGATCTTGACTACATTTTTATGGGGTCTCATAAAATGTAGTCAAATTATTATATCGACATATTATTATATCGACATAGTGGATTCTTTCAAGTATTTATATTTAAAAAGTATCTTCTACCCTAATTTAATATAATTTTGCTTCCCTGCAATGTGAAAACAAAATCCATTTTTACTGTAAAAATAACCAATTAAAAATAACAGTTAAGAAAGAAAGAAAAGTTTCTCGAGATTTGTCGGGTTTTTGCTACCAAAATTCATAGTTTCTTCTACTTAACGAAATATGTTTGCAAATAATATTGCTTATAATAAGAACCTGGGAATTGCCACAAGATTGTTGCACTGCACTATTTTAACCAGTGAAGCCCTGCGGTGGGAGCAGGTAAATTTTTGACAATCGTAAATGTATTCGAGCTCGACGCGCGTCTATGAAATATTAACCAAATGTCATCAGTGCGCAGCGAGCTCGCATACATTAACGATTGTCAGAAATTTTCCTCTGAAGTCCGATGAAACTGGATTGTACGTGATATTGAGTCATATATAAATGTAGTCATATATACACAAATGTAGCAAGAAGTGCAACTAGTCAACCGTAAAGTGTAAAACTTTCCTTCTTGGAATTCGTCTATAATTGTCACGAGAGATCAATCGAATATTAGTGTACACAACATAAAAACATAACATAAGCTCACGCCTGTATCCCCGAAGGGGTAGGCAGAGGCGTACTAGCGAACTAGAACACCCACATTTCGCCGAGCTTAGTTTGGTCCCAGATGTGATAGGGGGCGAGTCTATCGCCATATCGGGCACAAATTCCAGACTCCGGGCTGATATGGAAAAATCCAATATCACTTTGACCAACCCGGGGATCGAACCCGAGACCTCAGAACCGTAGTCGTACCGAGATACCACCACGCCACGGAGGCAGTCAGTGTATACAATGTTAGCAAATATTAATAACGTTATTAGACTGTGAGTTTCTTGTCTTTGGGTTTCAAACATAGTTGTCAATACATTTAATGATGTAAATACATAAATAATTTGTTTATTCGCGTTTCTTCTTAATTAGGCCTCGAAATATTTACAAAAACTGTTGAAGAAATCATGTCTTTATTTATATTTGGTACAAACGTAACGATCTCTCGAAATCAGTGGAATCTAAGTAGTAACGAGGACACCGTGAACGTTGTTATATAAAAGTGTCCTGAAGATATTTTCATCATTAAAAATAGTGCTAAAAATAATATTGAAAGACTTGTTCAGTAGTCTTTGTTGCAAAACGTAAATAACACTAAATTATATGTACTTGAATAACATCTACTTTTGAAGACCAAGTTCAAACAACTAATAACGACTGATTATCATCAGCTTATACCACTCAAGATCATTATGTCAATGCAGAACTGACTGCCTCGGTGGCGTGGTTGTATTTCGGTATGACTACCGTCCTGAGGTCTCGGGTTCGATCCCCGGGTCGGGCAAAATGATATTGGATTTTTCCATATCAGCCCAGAGTCTGGAATTTGTGCCCGATATGGCGTTAGGCTCGCCCCCTATCACATCTGGGATAGAACTAAGCTCGGCGAAATGTGGGTGTTCTAGTTCGCTAGGGCGCCTCTTCCTACCCCTTCAAGGATACAGGCGTGAGCTTATGTAGAAACTATCGACATTTTTTTAAGCCGCGTTGGCTAATACAAGCAAATAGGTCATCATAAGAAATTAATACCACTACCCACAATTTCTTACCAGATTTCTTACCAAAATGTATTCTTCAGACAGGTGAACCTCAAAATAAGTCCACAATTAGGGGACTGTTTCAATTGGAGCATGGAGCCATCACAGAGCGAGCTGGTGGTCTTTGCGAGGATCAGTGATCCTGCAGTAGACCTGGAGACCACACCGCCTGATGGACCCTGGCTGGAAGCCACAGCATCAGCAGTACCGTGGAGTTTGGGCGTTGATATCGCCATATGGAATGCTGTCGGTGAGTAAAATAGTCATTCCGACAAAAGTTTCCTGAAAGAGCAAAGACGCGGAATTTGAATAATGTGTAAACATTTTATGAATTCAATACAAATTTTGAGTTATGATCTTGTTAGTTAGCTGACTATTTTATTGTTTGAATATTATAAAATTTCGATATTTACATTAATGAGCAAACGTTTTTCTTTGATTTGTATATCTGCTTTATGAACGTTTTCTTCAAATAAACATTTGAAACTAATTCATTTGGTAAATAAATATTTAAAGTGAACCCTGACATGTTTCAACAAACAATATGTGGGTTTTAAATTATCTTTTGAGAACATCTCCCTTGTATTAGAAAATTCATTTGAAACTACTTTCATAACAGACAAATATTAACTAATGCACCCCGTTGATTAAACCGCAAGCAATCTAAACAACAAATAAAACAACAAAGGCAATTTAAAATACAAACATTTTATCATTCTGCGTAAAGTTATTTGATAGCGCAATTATAAACTCACGATGTTTCGCAACTCTAATTTGAGAATGGGAAATGTTAAGGTTATTGTTCCAATGGTTGATAAGTAAACCAAATTTCATATAATTGTCATCATGGACTCTGCTTTAAAAAAATTTAGTATGTATCCATTTTGGGATAGTAAATGTATCCCTGATTATATACGTAAATGTGATATAAATTAGAATTTAGAGGAATAAATGACAATTGCAATAAAAGATTCAAGCCGTCTTAATATCTAAGAATATGGCTTCAAAATTGGTTTCACAAGAGAATATAAACATTGATTGTAACGTAAAATTAACATTTACATGCGAACTTACATACATACATACATACATACATACATACATACATAAGCTCACGCCTGTATCCCCGAAGGGGTAGGCAGAGGCGCACTAGCGAACTAGAACACCCACATTTCGCCGAGCTTAGTTCCGTCCCAGATGTGATAGGGGGCGAGCCTATCGCCATATCGGGCACAAATTCCAGACTCCGGGCTGATATGGAAAAATCCAATATCACTTTGACCGCCCCGGGGATCGAACCCGAGATCTCAGAACCGTAGTCGTACCGAAATACCACCACGCCACCGAGGCAGTCTAACATCATCATGCGAACTTAACTATATTAACTACGTAATATCTTTGATGTCAGCAAATTAATTATACGTTCATGTATCAAACGCATTTTCACAGTCACCTAACTAATTAAGTTTAGTTTTAGTTTAGGTGGTATAACAATTACCAGTAAAAATATTCGTACGAGAAAATATTCAAATAGATATGATGATTCAAATAGATGGAGTGGTAGAGCCATGCTGTAGACAGTAACGTCTACAGCACGAATGGGTCGGTTTGATACCACTGTCTCACAGAAAACTGACGTAAAGTGGCAGCTTGCTGTCACGTTTCGTTCGGTGAGTGAGATTTCCGGTGGCCCATTTCCCCTCCTCCCTTTCCCTATCCCTTTTCCTCTTTTTAGGTTGGCAATGCACCCATGATTCTTATTGTGTCTTGGGTGTCTATGGGCGGTGGAGATCACTTACTATCAGGTGACCCATATGTTCGTTTGTCAGTCTCTGCTATAAAAAAAAAAGATAATTTTAAGCGAATGTTAACTAAATCTAATTTATCCCAGGTTGGGCGGGGTGGGGAGAGTGGGGACCATGCAGTAGAACATGTGGGGGAGGTCGGCAGACACGTCGACGGTACTGCTCGCGGCCAAGTTGCGAGGGTTTTGGAGAGCAACTGCGCTCCTGCAACTCTTTTGAATGTAAAGGTAAGAAAAATTCAAATATCAATGAGATGTGATTTAGTAGATAGGATTGAATATAATAATTAATGACCATATTATTGATATCCAAAAAAAAAATTTTTTCATTTTTTCCAAACTTCAATATTGCTAAACTACGTCCAACTGTTTATTGTTTGTTTTGTCACGTGCAGCTCGACGCTACACAAACTCATGGCTTGGGTAGTAGCCGTGGTCGATATCGTCTAAGAAATCATCATCAATTTTGTTGATCTATCTTTTTTGTCTTATGGTTGCAACTTAAATGTGATTTGTATAAAGCTAAAGCTTATTCAGCAGAAAACTGTCTGAAACTTGAATATATAATTAAAGAGGCGAATTATTGCCTGTTCAATATTTAGCTTGCAACTAAGCTAATTATCAACGAAACTTGAAACTCAGCTGGTCATCCTAGAATTAATTATATTCCTTTTATTTATCTGATCAATTAAGTAAATTGCCTTAGATCACAATAATAAAATTTAAATTGTTAATCTTTCTTCCATCACTCATAGAGATAATTTCATCAACGCATTTCCGAATCTGGAATGACAGAAAGAAATAAACTTTATTGTAATGAACTTCCCAGTGATCCCTCAGCGCTACGACATGCCTTCTTCAAACAAGGCTTAAAAGAATTTTCAGAGTAGGCAGCAGCTTAAGCTTGTATTCCTCATTTACCGATGTCCATAGGCCCCATAGAGCACGGTAACCACTTACATACAATAGTAATTGGTCTGCTTATTTGACATCATAGGCCAATAAAAAATAGGTTTCAAATTACAACCTCATCATTTTTACATCGACGAAAATTAAAACTATGCAAACAGTGTCGATTGGTACTTCAACTCACAAAGGTGTTACCAACAACTGGGCACTCGATGTTACTGAAATACTGAGTGATTAATACCCAAATTCAATTTAACACGTTCGTTGAAAAGTACTTTGAAATTGAGTTGAAATTAAATAACTTTGCAAGCTGAATACTGCAACGTAATGGAAATCATTTGTACTGTTAATCTGTTTTAATACATATCTGAGAAAATATTACAATGAAATTTATTTGTAGCTATTAAATTCCTAATTAGACACAGAAAATTGATAGAGATCATAAAATAAAAGATAATCTAAGAGATGGTGATTCATACCTAAAACGAGAATCAGATACTTTTGTTTACTGCTAAAATATTTTTATAATTACTTTACTCATTAACATCTTACAAAAAAGTATCTAAATTTGAATGATTCTTAAAAACTCACCAATATCGAAAGTTCTTCTGCACAAAAATGAACCATCCACCCGCATTCTGCAAATTGAGTGACACGGATCCAAAGTTAAAGTTAGGTTAAGCCTGATTTTGCCTAGAAACTGTTCCACGCCAGAACGTAAACGAATATTGGATTTCATATTATTTGCAGACTAGCTCGTTAACGGGGCCGACGTCACGGCGTGAAATCGATACGTTGACTAGAAGTTGCCAAACTATTTCTATCAAGTGAACATGGTGTACTTGACATTTTGATGAATTGATTTTGAATGCTTCCAAGCTCTTTTTGATGATCCAATCACTGCTGTTGCTAAGCTTAGACATCAATTAGTAACTATAGATCCTTATCCTAGTAAAGTGTAATCAATGAATCTAGAAATGTCCAGTGAAGACATTTTTGGACCTTATCTATTTACTTGTTCTAGTGGGAGTTTTCAAATGTTTTGACAACGCAGTGGGGTCGCAACCCATAGTTTAAATATAATATTGTAAAAACACGCTGCTATTTTCGCACATTGAAAAAATCTTTTTTTATAGCAGAGAATGGTAAACGAGCAGATGGGTCACCTGATGGCAAGTAATCTCCACCGTCCATAGACACCCAAAACACAAAAAGACTCATGGGTGCGTTGCCAACCTAAAAATAGTGAATGGAAGTGGAGGGAAAAAGGGTTATGAATGGGGGGGGGGGGGTAATTGGGCCACCGGAAATCTCACTCATCGAATGAAACGCGACAGCAAACTGCCACTTTACAACGGTTTCTGTGAGACAGTGGTATTAAACCGGTCGAGCCGGCCCATTCGTGCTGTAGACGTAATTGTCTACAGCGTGGCTCTACCACTCAAAGTACTCACTCTTTACATTATACATAATAAACTGAAATTAATTCGTTATGTAGAAATGCGCAAATAATCATTAATGCATGTTACCTATACTAATACATTAATACATGCAAGTATTAACATGTACGTGAAGCAAGTACATGTGCAGAATATGTTACAAGTTAGATTCGCAATGCACGCGTGTTGCCCAACGAAACATGAATTACGGAAGAGTCAATTACTAAGACTTGTAGTTTCAAACATTGTTTGATAAAAAATTAAATGAACACGGAGTTAAAAATATAGCTTTGATCGCTATTATAGAGATATCACCATAATTTTTTGAATGCAATGATAGATGTTGATGTTTATTTAATCTTTTAGTATACATAATGGCTTTCTTGGTCCATGGTAAGCATAAATGGGTAGTGGACCCGAAGGTTCAGGGTTCGAATTCTAGATCAGGGTGGCCTCAGACGGGCAGCCCGTTGTAAAATTAAGCTAAATCCTTTTCAGAATATGCTGAAGTTCTGCTTACGATATACTGGAATAAGAAAAGGGCAGATCGAAGAAAGCACTTTAAAACAACATTCACTTACTTGATTCATACGCCAAATAAACTATAGTTTCATAATTAGTGTCACATAACATAACATAAGCTCACGCCTGTATCCTCGAAGGGGTAGGCAGAGGCGCACTAGCGAACTAGAACACCCACATTTCGCCGAGCTTAGTTCCGTCCCAGATGTGATAGGGGGCGAGCTTATCGCCATATCGGGCACATATTCCAGACTCCGGGCTGATATGGAAAAATCCAATATAACTTTGCCCGACCCGGTGATCGAACCCGAGACCTCAGAACCGTAGTCGTACCGAAATACCACCACGCTACCGAGGCAGTCATAATTAGTATCACATTACATTAATCATCTACAAGGCTTCTGCTTCCTCATAAATTCATAACTAATATATCGATGTTTTATTACATATCCGTACTAAAAGGACTAAGCAGCGATAGCTCAGTTGGGAATGGTATGGACTGCCGAGACAAGTGTCGGAGGTTCGAAACCAACCCCAAAATGGAGCATACACCTCTGATTTTCTATGTTAAGTGTATTTTCATTGTGAAATATCGCTTGCTATAACGGTGAAGGAAAACATCGTGAGGAAACCTGCATACCCGAGAATTTCTTCACAGGAATTTCGAAGGTATGTGAAGTCTGCCAACCCGCATTAGGCCAGCGTGGTAGACTAAGGCCTAACCCCTCTCATTAGTAGAGGAGGCCCGTGCCCAGCAGTGGGACAGTAATATTACAGGGCTAATATTATTATTTTATTATTATATTACTAAAAGGACTACCTAAACAGAATAATCTATAAAATTGGTAACAATACGGCATATTACAGTCTGTCGGTCGATCGGCACATTGTTATGTTTGACGGTCCCCAGAGTACGAATATTTATGGCCCCAACGAAAATTGCCTCTATGAATCCTTGCCTTATAATCATCCAGTTTTTGTATATGCGACTCCTGAGTAGTTCGGTTATTAATTTTAGATGATTAATGATATATGCTGCTTGGTTGATAGGTAGTTAGACACTGTTGCTGTAGTTAATGGAACTAATTCGTAGTAGCTTTTGAAATGATTAATGAACTGAAATAACTTCGTACTCAGTCGTATCTACATCAAACTATGATAATGTTTTGGAAGATATAATTTGTAGAGAAGAAATAACATTTAAATTAAAACAACAGAAACTATTGTCCCTAAAGTCTGGATTGGCTAATATAAACTTATGGTTTGCCATCCAACCGTTTGTCTGGCCTCAGTTCAGACACTTACTTAATACTTACTTAAATACTTCAATGGAGCTCAAACACTGGAGATAGTCTTATATAATTTAAAATCGCCTTTTCTTTCAAAATTGTATAGCACAAAACAATATAAATAGCTCTTAAAGTTGAGTAGCGTTTTCCTATTCGGGGTTAATTTAAAGAAGCTGAATTTGACATGGATATAGAATATCAATCATTCCGATTAAGTACTAAAACAAAACCCAGAAAAAAAATGTACGGGACCTTCCTACCTAAAGTGGAGACGATTTTTTTACCTATTATTGCTTTGTCCAGGGACAATAAATCCACTGGCTCCTGGGGCCAGACGCAACTTCCACCCAGCGCAGGCGCGATGGGGGCCAGTTTCTGACAGACCTCACGCGTTCAGCCTGAGGCCTAACTCCTACATTTGGATCGCCTCTTCAGAACTCTTCAGCGCGGGAAAAACTTTCCCCAGGGAGTTCACGCTGTTCGTCTCCTTGAGGCTACGGCCTGAGGTAAGTCTCTATGATTTATGGCAGATTTTTCAACAGCCAGTAGTGTAGGATGAAAATTTCAAAAAAATATAAATAAGGGCCAATATGGGCTTTTTTCTAAGTTTTTTTGATGTACAAATATTATCCTCCATGCCTCCTTGTTCTAGTGGCATCTAAATATGGGATATGGACCAGGAGGTTTTAGGTTCTATTTCCAGGTCGAGCAAAGCAAGTCTTTTCCCAGGAGGAACCTCTTCTGGAGGCTGAAACCTCCAGAAGAGGTTGTAGGTAACCAGTCGTAAAAACTATGCCGAATCCTTTCTTCAACATGTTTGTAAAAGTGTTGCTCTGACTCCAAATTATGGATAAAGGCAGGTTGAAAGAAAGATAGAAATAGTATAAAACATATTTTCTATGTAAATACAAACTTTTAAAACTTAAACTGATTTAAGAGATTCTATTAAAGAATCGCAGCTGCTTCTAAATAATACGAATTCGAAAAAACTTGCTAATATCAAAACTTCTCAGGAAAATACGATTTAGGAATTTACAAGGATCCTATTTCCGAGGCTCTGATGAGAATCCATTTTCAATTTGAATTTGTTCCGAACTTAATTTTGTTTATCTTTAGGAAATTAATAGGTTTTGTAACCTTTGATCTCCTTAATTATTCAAAATCCACATCCATACTAATGTGGCACACAGATATTTGTTTCAGGTCTGGGTGTTGTGAGACCAAAAGTCTCTCGTAGTTCCTGATACCCACGACACAAGACTCGATGTGTGGGGTTTCTGATTAGTGTGGGATTAGGACTATGTATGTGACTGTTTGGTGTATTTATTTATTTATCCTCCATAAATATAAAGTTGCTCGAAAAATCAATTATTTGAATCGAAATTAAATCGTAATTAATAGGTACCCGAACTACTAAATTCAAGCATAAATTACATTACTAAATTCTGACATAAACAAAAATGTTTTTACGTAAAAATATCTTAAGTGAATAGTTCGTCTATCTTGCTAAATGAAAAACGAAGAGTAAGGTAAATAAAAAATATATTTTGGCTCTTTTGTTCTCAACTTGGACGCTATGACTAATGTCGTATCATTTACCCAAAAAACCTCCGTTGACTAAATTAAAAAATCTAGATGGAATGAGCTTCAAAATGAAAGTCATTATTCATTCGTTCTCTTTGATAATTTGATATTGGATGAGTATCTTTGTGTCTGAAATAAACAAAAAGTAAATAATTAATTAAGACAACATCTGGTTGAAGCAAAACTTTTTTAAATAAATAGTAACTGCTTTGAAGAGACTCGAAAATTTTCCAAGTTATTATCTGAATTACTTATTTTCAACTTTTCACAACTTAGAAGTTCTTAAGTCGATTTTCATAGCCAATGAATTGTAAAACCGAGTAGAAAAATTCTTATAATCGCTTTTTATCACAATTGTTTTTAAGTTTTATTAAAAAGAGCGATTTCGTAATTACTTAACACGTCGGAGGCGGCACATAAATATGTTAAATAAGCGTATGGGCCACCGGGGGCCGAGCCGCCCGTGACTATCTACATTATTATAGACTAACAAACATGGATCATTTTAATAGGATTTAACACAGCGAGCACCTTTTTATTATTGCGGGGAAACTTTTTAAAACATTCCAAAGTTACATACATCCAATATGTATTTTATTTAAATTGTTACTAATTTGCTATATGACTGTCATATCATATTATTCTTTCTGTCTACCTGCCTTTATCCCGACTTAGTGTGGGGTCGGCGCAACACACTATTTCAAGCATGTTCCAGAGATGATATGGCTTAGTTTTGACGACCGGCCGCCTGCCTGACGTCAGCCCCCTATGAGGGATCCAGTCCGGTGCAAATTAAATTAGAAAATTTGCTTTGCCCGACCTGGGAATTGAACCCAGAACCTCCCGGTCCCCAGCCCATACATGCTGCCACTAGACCAAGAAGGCGACAATATCATACTATGACAGTGAAAATAAACGCCCGGAGACTCACACGCCAGAGAATTCTCTATGAATATTTCGAAGATTTGCATGTAAAAAAAGCCTCTCATTTTGCATAAGGCCGCCAAAGCTACTGTCATTAATAAAGGAAGCTCGTAATCAAGAAATGTCAAGATCTTGCAGCAACAACCTTTTTTCTTTCTGCCTGGCGTTATCCCGGTCTGGTTCCAGGGACCGCCTTCCTACTTAAACGCTTCCACTTCGCCCGGTCTTGAATATTCTCCACAATGAGACCATTGACTCTCATATCATCCTCCAAAACGTCCAGCCAGCGCTTTTTGGGTCGTCCGCGGGGACGCACCCCTGGTACGATCTGGTCCAGAAACCTGCGACCAGCTTGCAGCAACAACCTCCGTGTCAAAAAATCTTTTCTTCCAATTGAGCTCCAGAACATCCCCAAAATCAGTGTGAAATGTGAAAATAAATTTCGAACATTCAAGATTCCAAAGACGGCTACAAATTCCAATAATCAAGGAAGCGACAAATAAAAATACTTGAATTGATTTCCATTACAATTCCACTTCAATTTTCTTTTGTGTTACAATTCTGAATTGACTTCCGAATAAGGTATTACAGTGTTTAATTTGATACAAATCTTCGAGTTTCCTTTTTCTCATTACCATTCCTTGAAAAATATCGAATTCCGAATATAATTCAGCAAAATTTTTGCACAGATAATTTGTTTTCTTGGATACATTTACAATTGAAAAGCAAATTATTTCGAATACTCTTTGCTAACCTATGTATGTATAATCTTCGTACGTCTGGTAGATCTGCATTGGTGCGGAAATCTGAACTATTTATGTGTAAAATCTTGTCATTTTTTAAGGAATCTTTCACCTGCTGTATATAAAAAGTGTGCTAAAGTCAAATCATAAAACGAATACTGAAACGCAACTCAAACCCTTGAGGAATGTTGTCATTTGAGGCCGCCTTATCGGTCAGAATTATATTATGAGGCAAAATTTGCGCACTAAGTTTCCGTCAATTGACCGCAACTCACTATAGAGATCAGCAAGTCGATTCTCTAAGAAACGCCACAATGTTGCGATCGGCGACGAGCTCTCGCAGTGCACATCGTTGAGATCGACAGAGCGTTCAACGTTGTTGGGTCTTAGAGAATACCATTTTCCATACATTTATGTCAAACTCGCACGAGAGAGCTAGTTCGCATAAGCGTCGTCATCAACATAGCGCTAGTGCGTGCGCTTTGTACCTTGCTGAATACAAAAAATGAAAACATAGTTGCCGCAATGACGCCGCAACGTTGTTTTCCCAAATGAAACCTTACAGAATCGACCTGCAGATTGTCTAGTAGTATACATACATAGAAGTCTTTGGTCAAACTGATTTTTTTATTTTTCCCCTAGAGCGGTGGCTACGGTCAGGGAACCTTGTTCTCGCTGCGTTCCCGGCGGCGTACTGGATCCTTCCTCTCCCTGGAACTGGCGGGACGGGGAGCCGCGAGACTAGTCCATGCGGGATCCGGGACGTCCCGGTCTATCTACTTAGCTGTACCTTTGTACGATTTCCGTTGGCATCATATTGCTATCAGGTAAGTGTTTAAATCCTTAAAATATAACGTTTTAATATAGATCATTGAAGTCTATGACTGAGGTCTATAGAGCGAACTTCGACTGAGTCAAAGAAATGACCTAAGCGTGGATTTGGAATTTTTAAATAAAAACGTTACCACAAATAAGAAAATACGTAGTAATGGATACAAAATCTATTTAATAGTATTACCATAACAAAATTTACAACATTTTTACTCAGTAAAAAATATTTTCACTTGAAAAACATAAATAATCATTAATTATACCTCTAAAGTAAAAACTACCTTAACAAAAAATACCTACGGCAGCCAATTAAAACTATATTAGTATTGGGCGATATTTCCAAGCTCTACTGTAAATATCGTTTTCTTTTATTATAAATATTGATTTTGTTTAATTGCCTCCAAACAGCAAAGTATTTTTGGTAATTACAGTATTCTATCTTCGTAGAGCCATCGCCATTAAACTGTCTATTTGAAACAATAAATGAGAATTTAAGAGAAGTATAGACTGTTGACCTGATAAGGATCGTAGGTCCAGCAGTGGACGTCCTGTGGCTGATGATGATGATGATAGATTGTTGGCCATAGGCGCCCCCAAAGATTCCAAATCGACCTTTTTGAAGCGGCCTGCTTCCAGCGACTTTCTGCGCCCTTTATCAGGTAATCTTTATCTGTAATTTTGGAGGAGGCTTATGTCCAGCAGTGGACGTCCTGTGGCTGATGATGATGATGATAAACTGTTGAATTAAAAAAGGTACTACAGAAATTATAAATCAAAACATATCTAAACATTTTATTAAAAATTGACACATACGAAGATCAGCATAGTATAATTGAAGATCTGGATAACAACGCATTTCATTCTATACAAGGAATATTATTCCATTCTTCGTATGTACATGAAATTCCATTCTAGTGCAAAAACAGCACTAGAAATAACCGCTTCCACGTCCCTAGAATTTTAATAAACCTATTTGCTGTTCATGACACTTCATTACATTCTTTTTTCTAATCTCGAAAAGGCAACTATCTCTAAACAAAGGCGAAAAAATAAAACGGTGTACACGAAAAGGCATTTTTATCTTAAAATAATTTTTATTCATGACGGTGGATACAATTTTATAAAGGTTAAAAATTAACGAAGCATCCGTAACTTTCTAAAGCAAATTACAGTCCCGATGCGAACGAAATTATAAAATTGTGCCTCTAATTGGATGTTTAAAATGCTATCTCTACGTAGACAGCAGAACCAGGGTAAATTTTTGTTTAACAATGATCAGATATTTTTAGGAGTTTTTAAATTATTGTTATAAGAAGATTCGAGGTTGAATTTTGTAATATTAAGAAAATGGTGACCAAAAAGATGTGCAGACTTAAAGATAACAAAGCCTTAGATGAAGAGATTTTAGGCATAATCATCATCATCATCATCAGCCATAGGACGTCTACTGCTGAACATAGGCCACCCCAAAGATTACTAAATAATTTATGACTATTTCTCGCTTCTATTATAAGGCATAATAGAAGCGAGAAATAGTCATAAATTATTTGTTCATGCTAATAAGATATTCTATCTGATAACGTCTCTTATGTTTTAATGGACATGTTAAATGAGTTCTTAAATGTGTCTCTCAACAGTGTTCATGACGACAACACAGTACGAGCATTCGTCGACTGTCGCTGGTTGAGGACCGACGTTATGGAGAAGGACGCTCTAGACACCCCCAGAGACGCAGACCTCATTATAGGATATCTATTTTCGGTGAGTCGACTGATTAATCTAAATTGGTAGGAGCTTTCACGAGAGCTGTTGCAAGGAAAAGATTTTGAATAACCAATACTTAAGTAAAACTAAGAATCTTTTTTTACTTTGAAGGCTTTGAAGGCTAAATATATGTCCTGTTTCAAATGAATTTACGTGTTCAGTAATGCTTAGACTCTTATTGGGTTTAGGTAGGTATGTATATTAAAAAAGATAACAACATGGTATTGAAATATATAAAGATGATAACTGTAGCCCGAGCACGAAAAACTAATGTAAATGTAAACTCGCTGCGCACTGATGACATTTGATTAATATTTCATACAAATTTCATAGACGCGCATCGAGCACGAATACATTTACGGTTGTCAGAAATTTTCCTGCTCGGGCTGCTGATTAATGAAATTACCAAATACTAATGTAACTATGACAAAACATCTTGGTTTTAAGATCATAAACACACCTTGATAATACTAACACTTTCAAATGTCCTATAAATCTATGGTTAACTTCATTTTACAAAGTAAATTAACAAAATATTTCTTCACATCTTAATCAAGTCCGGTCTATCCACAATAGAATCTCACTTCACTACACGTCAGGAACAATGTCTATTCTCAACGTAGTGGACCTTATGAAATCACAAGTGTTTGCACAGGACCGAGTGTATTTTACTCGTAGCTATTTCGTATTGTATTTCTTTCATGTCAAACACCGACGGGTTAAGATAATTAAATTACTAATGGAATTAATATTAATGCTAACACTATGTACTTAGCTGTTAGAGTATCTGAATTATTGGATAATAATATTATTTCTATCTTTTCAATTTCTTACGCTCAATTATATTCAATTAATAAATTTGAAAACACGGTCGAGTATTAATAGAATTACATTGCTAAATCATCATGCCTCGATGAATGCGTATGTTTATATCAGAATCATAAAGGTAATTAATTTACTTATTTACATTTTGTGACATTATTTACCTGATATTATATTTTTCAAAACGTATGGCAAATCAAATCTACAATATACTTAGGTACGTACAAAAATAAAACACCTAAGTTGTGCTTATCTTCCTTCCTAGATTCCGCGCCCATTTGAAAAATCGTATTGTGTATTATTAGATTAGTATTATTAAATCCACGTCGCGGAACTACTGGATTACTTTGGGATGGTATAGCCACGTTTTGAGGAAACCACTGGTGCCTCGGTCGCAGGTGTCTGGCTCAGATTGTACCAGGGGTGCGATCCCGTGGTCGGCCCAAATGCTGGCTGGATGTTCTGGGAGGAAGATATGAGAGCCAATTGTCTTACTATGGAGAATCCAAGACCGGGCGAAGTGAAAGCGTTTAAGTAGGAAGGCGGACCCTGGCAGAAGGGCAAGATAACGCTAGGCAGAAATAAAAGTACCTATTATTAGATTAGGCCTTTGACATATCGCGCCAGCCTTGTTAGTCCTCCGCATTCCTTATACAAAAGGCCTATGCCCTGTACTGATGATGAAGATTATTAGATTACAATGTCTTGTATCAGATACAGAAATAGAAGAATGGGTTTTTGACATACAAAAACTCACGTATATTTTGCAATAAAAGGAGTTATCGGAAGTACTAAAACAGCGAAGCTTATTCTAATCCATCCCTTTTCAAAATTTACATAACGATTTAAAACATGGACATGCCCCTATTCTATACACCATTCGACTTACGTAATGTCGCACGATAACACGTTATTAACTCATAATTTTGATGACAGGGAGATCTAGAGCAGCTGGTGCTTGTGCCAAAAGCCGGACAGGCACACAAGCAGTGTTCGAGCCAAGCGGTCGGCGTATCGACCCCGTACGTCTCATAAATATGGTTAGTTAAAGTGTTTAGACCAATAATGACAACATACTGTCGAATGGACTTTGGACCTCCGTCTAATGGAGTTATCTTGGTTCTTTTGCTTTCGATATATTTTTCAGGAATCGAATGGTAATTAGAATTGTACCCTAATGATCGTACTCAATAATTTTATTACCCGTGATTACAATACATATTGCGAACTGCATGATTTGAATTAAAAAAATATAATAAACATAAAACATACATGAGAATTTGTCGAAAGTTTGAGAATCAAGACGTTATTGATAGTAATCCATATAAGATATATCCATTTCATTAAAGAGTATTGTTTGTGTTTTCAAAAATAGAATTACAAGGCGTTTCAATAACAAAGTTGGAATAAGAACTTATCGAAACCTTTCGATTGTTGAACAAACATCTCATATAAGATTTTGCTTGAATATTTTTTCTTCTGACTTATAAATAGAACAACCCATTCAAGTGTCAATGAAATTTTGAGAAGACAATCATTTGCGAAGACATTGTTATATTTTGAGGTAACTAATTAAGTTCAATAAGTAACTAAGAAACAAATTAGTGTGTTAGTGTCTATTAATTAAAATACATAATTTAAAAATGATAGCACTGGTCTTCTATTTTAATAGAAATGAATGATTTTGTATATAAAGATTCATTTTGAGAAATTAAATAACCATAATTAAAAGAAAGGGGAGGCCTATGTTCAGCAGTGGACGTCCTATGGCTGATGATGATGATGATGATGAATTGCAAGAAATCAGAAAATTTTATGGAATTGTTTCTATCAGAACAACGCGGTAGAAACTTATTAAGCTGAAAGTTACTTATAGGAAATTATGTTTTCTTTTTTGAGTAATGATGTTACAATACTTTTAATGAAATGGTAATGAGGCGAATCAATAATAATGTAAGTTCAATATAAAATTGTATAAATTAGGACCATTAAAATGTATAGGAGTTGTGTTTGAGAATATCGAGTGCTTCGTTTATTCGATTGGGTTTTTAATGATCAATACTCGTAGAATGAATAGATTTGAATCAAGGGCCTGTTTTACAAATTAATTATATGAAAGATGTAAACGTTGCTTATTATTCAAAGATATTTCTTGTTTAAAACGTTATTTTTTTATTATTTTACTGTCGATATAAAAGTATTGACACAGAACGATATGAGTAACAGGAATTAAAACAATAAAGTTACAAGTCTTAAAAAAATATTTTACTAAGCCCGAAACGACATTTAAATCTAGATTGATGTCTGAGAATCGTTTTATAACACGGGTCCCACGTTTCTATCTATGAAATGCTTATTATTCGTACTTTTTTCAATTAATAACTTTGTTCACATTCAATATAAGCCAACAAGCATCCACTCCAGTGAGTTACATATACAAGTGAAATTGTTTTATTGAGAATACCACTTAGAATTGAAGCAAAGAATAAAAATAACATCGCACTTATAATTTGAATATTTTGTTAATTTTGTATACCAGTAAACTTCTTTTAATTTAACTAATGACTTAAGTAAGATCTAATTAAATCGCAATGTTTTAGTTAAAGGAATTATTATTTAATTTGAAAACACGTCCTTGTTTTTACTTTCATTGCAAATTATACTTCTAATATTAAAAGTTTGTGTGATTTTTCTTGTACAACAATAATACTAGTTTATAAAGTTATTAGTATTTTAGTATTTGAAGAAATAGTATTTCTTACATTATAGATGGCCTAATGAATGTAAATAATATCTTTGATAGAGAAATCACTGTAAAGCATTATTATTATTGTAATTAACGCTACTAATAATTTACGTGTAACGTGTTTTTTTACGTTTTAAGGATCTGCCACATACATTGTGACTTTGAGTTAAAGTATCATAATATTCAAATGTTATATTATTTATGAACTGTCTAGATCAATAATGAATTAAATAAGAAGAATGATTATTATCTATCTATATACTATTTTTGTTATTCAAGTTTCTTTGTTGTATTAAAAATTAAAATAGAAAACGTATAAGCGTCGTAAACATGATGCTAATATACTTATGTAAACAAATATTTAATAATTTTACGTTTTAAATTGTTAATTAAGTTTATTTAGCTTGTGTTAAATGAAATGTGGTAGATCCTAAAATAATTATATTTTAAATATAACTTGGTATAATTTGATGTATTTTTGTTAGTGAAATGTTACAAAATGTATTGTTGTTTATATTTCTCTTGAATAACGAAATAAAGAGTAAAATTGTGAATCGTTTCATTTAATTTTTGTCGGCGGGCAAAATTCTTCAGACAAAAAAAATATTATTCATGTTTATGACAGACTGAACATAAATAAGCAATTACATCAGTAGCCTGAGCACGAAAAACTAATGTAAATGTAAATGTATTCGAGTTCGCTGCGCACTGATGACGTTTGGTTAATATTTCATACAAATTTCATAGACGCGCATCGAGTTCGAATACATTTACGGTTGTCAGAAATTTTCCTGCTCAGGCCGCTGAAAGTCAAATTTTGATAATAGATTTTATCGATCTCCAAAAGAAGTATTAATATTGATGTAAGTATAGTAGTTAATTAAATCTTAAATATTTTTTTATAATAATTTATACTTAAGAAGTTTTCTTGAAAGTTTCCATAATAATTACTAAATACTACAGAAATGCATCGCCGGGTTATTTAATGACCAAACTAATTTAATATTTACCATCTTCCAAGCTGTCTCGAAGTATGGCACTTAGACTTTCATTAAATTGGTGCAATTAGTTACATTCATCTAATTGCTGCAAAATGGCGAATCGTAACTGCTTTTGCATTAGTGATAGATAATTTACTGAGACTTGTACTTCCCTGCTTTGACTGCCCTGACTTGTACTTGATTGCCTCGGTGGCGTGGTGGTATTGCGTGCGCGGTACGACTATCTTCCTGAGGTCTGGGTTCGATTCCCGGATCGGGCGAAGTGATATTGGATTTTTCAGTTTCAGTTCGCTGAGTGGGATTTCGGGTGGTCTAACTCCCTTCCTCCGTTTCAAAATCCCTCTTCCCCTTCTTTTAGGTAAGCAACACACCCATGATTCCTTTTGTATCCTGGTGTCTATGAGCAATGGAGATCACTTACCAGCAGGTGACCTGCTCATTTGCCAGTCTGTATAGCAATAAACATAATTTCTACGTATTTGTATCCAAGGTACCAACATCCATCCATTCCTCTCCTATGAACAGTCGATACATATTAACACGTGATTTATCAGGCACCTGTGTTCCTACGGGATAACAACCTCCGGAGATTCCAATTACTGACGAGGCGGTCGTGACAGGAATGTAATGGTATTACAGTATGCGCGGAATCTATTGGAATTGGCTCTAGTACAAACTATAGAAGTAGAAGTGAAAAATGTTTTGATAACTATAATTATAACATCGTTATCATCATCATCAGCCATACGACGTCCACTGCTGAACATAGGCCTCCCTCAAATATTTCCAGATCGACCTGTTGGAAGCGGCCTGCATCCTGCGACTTCCTAATTATGACAAGCAGAAAAAAATCTTATCGAAGATACATGGAATTTTTTTAGTCACCAAAATTCTAAACGATGATCCATGGCTACCCAGTAGAATATCACTTAGAACTATGAATAACAAAGTATTATGTGGGAGTACACTGCGCGCGTCAGTACTAATTAATAATGACTTAAGTCTTCAAAATTTGTTGCTTCTTTGTTTCCGTTACTAAGAGCAATAGATGAAACGGTAAGTACCAACCAAAGTGTTGTCTATATAAATCTGATAACTTAATAAAATGAAGTAGAGGTAATCAAATAGGGCGTTAATATACTGCAAATTGTATCAAATAAAGCTTTTACTAAATTGGTTAAAGAATCAACGTGCCAAATCAACATTAAAGTTTTACAAGTATTTGCACAATATTATAAAAGAAAGGATCTCTCATGATGTAACGTTAAACACCAAACAATACTAAACAAAACTCTCACGCTCTTTGCTAATATTTATTATCAGATTCCTGCAGAATTCCACGCCAAGGGCCCACTAAATCTGGACATTGTATTTATGACGCGAACGTGCCTACACTCTCGCTTGGTACGTTTAACGTTTCCAAAGTCGTAAGTTGTGTTTTAAAAGTAAATATACGAGGTTTAAACCTTCATGTTTGAGTTGAGATTATACAAAAGATTTAAGCTAAGATGCACATATTGTAGCCAGTTTTATGTTAGAACTGATTTGAATAGACTAGTATGGTACAGACACACAGAACTGAACTGGATGGGCAGTTTCATAATATAGTCAGAAAGCAAAAAATCCTAAAATAATGAACTGTAACCCATCAACATCTCTGCTTCTAAAAACATCCTAATTACGCTGCCACAAGATTTCAAGTGATTAGAAGTAACCTTTATTGAAGTCAATATGAGTGTTGTTTCCAAAACTGTAACCTATTTTTTTCTCTTTACAATCATCAATACTTTATAGAAGATCGGCGACACGTCTGAAAGAATTATAGTAGTAGTCTGCTAAGAATTATAGTAATTCTTCTATAATTGTGATGTTCATAAGCATAGTCATTTTCAATGAGGCTATTAATTAGATCATTCTTATACTAAAAAGTAGACAAGTAAAAGAAAATACAACATAGCTGTAGTCTGTAAAAACATTGTTGGTCTACACTTACAAAGAACGCAAACATAAAATATTTCTGCAGTATTAAAACAAAAACGTCGGGAGCAGGCGCAATAAACATCTCAAGCAAGGAGTAAACAAAGTTGAATAGAAAGATTCTAAATTAATTACGTAGAGCATACTGTTATACTCGAGCAAAGTGTTCTGTGAGTGAAGTTTGCAACAAAAATATACTGAGGCTTTAAAAACTGGGTGCAAAGTTAAAAAGGCTTGAAGTGTTGCTGATGTTTTACTAGCTACAAGGAGTACTGTTGATGATGAAAGAGGAGCATAATTATTTGATTTTTGGGTAGCGTTATAAAACCTGGATGAAATAAACGGTGGTTTTGTTGCTTTAAGTTTTTCACTTAATTATATTTAAAACGTCACTGATTACAAAGACTATTTTATAATAGGAGCTCTTGTTATAAACAAAGTTTGTTAAGGCCAAACATAAGTTTTTTTACCTAATTTGAACATAAATAATCTTACTTTTTTATGGTTGGGTAAAAGTCTTGAACTGACCGCGGTGAAGATTTGTGATAAAAAATTAAGATTTAACTGATATTGTTGTAGAAACTTAACTGAAGCTCTAGTTGCAGATGAATTTAATCTTTATAAGTGAGTATATTTAAAACTGTAGTTTCATCTAATTTGCTTATCAGAGAAGTTCAACAAACAAAGGTCTGCATGAAAATGAATATTGCAACTGCTTGCATCTTTAAATATCCAACCGCAGCTGTAGTTAATTGCATGACTAAGCAGGGTTAATTTTCTCATGATCACGAAGTGAAATTGTTCTGGGCAAACAATGAATATATAAATTAAATAGTTAAAAACTTTTAATGAATGAACTTAACGACTTTTGTTCTTTGCTCTTCAGCTTGCGGTGATTCTTATTAAAAATATACTACGTTTGAAACTCCACTCGGCTCTCTATGGTGATTAAAAAAGTTTCTATCAAATTTTTGGTTTATTTACGGTTTGAAAACTAATAATGAATTTACTTGCACATTTTGTTTTTCATCTGTGGCGGACTTGGTTTTACATTTGTATTACGTTTTCTAACTGATATTCTTTTCCCACTCAATATTTTATTAGTTTTTGTTAAAGACACTTTATGCAAAGTTTAAAATTTGTACTGTTACAAGAATGTATTTTTGTTTTTCTCTCGGTTATTCGAGACTTTTAGAAGTTGTATTTATTGTCATCATCAGCCAAAAGACGTCCACTGCTGGGCATAGGCCTCTCCTAAAGAATTCCAGATGGACCTGTTGGAAGTGGAATATCCTTCCCGCAAACTTTATCAAGTCGTCTCTCTACATTGCAGGTGGGCATCCAACGATGCACTTGCCGGTACGTGGTCTTCACTCGAAAACTTTTTTGCTCCATCGGCTACCGGTTCTACGAGTTATTCGTCCTGCCCACTATCAATTCAGTTAATTTAATATAAATATAACTTTAGAGAATATTTCAATATTTTTTCTGGGCTACATTTTAGATTACGTAAATTTTAGATAAAATCATTGAAAATATATTAGTCAATTACCCAATTGCTTTTTATTCCAGAATATATCATAATATTGCAATTTTAGCAGTCGATCAATTTCGAATTAGCAAAATGATCAATTCAATTTAGAATGCTGCCTAAAATTCCAATATTAATTTAGGCACTAATCATCAAAGGATGGAAATGCTAATAAAAGCGAACGTTAATGAGTTTCATAACGTGTATTGGGATAATCCCATCCGTATTTCATTGTAATATAATTAATTTATAAATTGGACACACAGTTTAGGTCACCGTCAATTATAACGCCTCAACTCCCGATCGGCATCGCCTCGACTCGCAATCAGTTCAAAAACCTCCAATTGTGGTACATAAAATATTTTCTTGTAAGTGAAAATTAGGAAGTCGCTGGATTCAGGCCGCTTCCAACAGGTAGATCTGTAAATCTTTGGGGGAGGCCTATGTTCAGCAGTAGACGTCCTGTACTGATGATGATGATGATGATGATGATGATGAAGTGAAAATTGGACAACAAAGGGCAGTATGTCATATTTTGCTAGTTGACATTATGCTGCAGGATATTGACGGCATTTGGGCCGCTCAAAAACATTTAATGGAACATTGAAATTTAACTAGTTTTTACTACAAATTTTATGGTGGTTTATTTATATTTTTATGCCCGACGTTTCGAAAAACAGCAATGGTGGTGACAGGACAGACAAATGTAGGTATTTAATTTTAAATTTCAGTAATTTTAAAATGAAGGTAAATAAGGATGCAGGCCGCTTCCAAAAGGTCAACCTGGAAATCTTTGGGGGAGGCTTAAGTTCAGCAGTAGACATCTTATGGTTGATGATGATGATGATTATGAAGGATACGATAAGCCAAGCCTAATATTTTTAATGATTTCTAAGGTTTACGCGAATGTTATTCATTGAAATAAAACTAGTTTTTACGGATTATATCGCGATTTGTTTTGTATTTATTTTATTTAAACGTCGGGACTAAAAATTAAATAAATACAAAACAAATCACGATAAAATCCATAAAAACTAGTTTTAATCCCAATCTTTGTGATTAAAAACCTACGACTTACAGCTGGCCGTTGAGATGTGCTAACGACTCACAACAAATACGAACTGTCAAAACTAGTTTTAAGAACCTAGATCGGGTGCTGAGACTTTATAATGGATGATGACCCTTACTCGCTGATGTATGGCAGATTTACTACAAATTGAAATGTTTAATTAAATAGTGGGTTTCACATAACTAATTTGATAGTACTGTTTAATTATACAGGCGAGTGAAATTTCCGGAAGCCCCAAACCTTCCTTCCTAATTCCTATTCCTTACATTTTCGTTGTAGGCAGTGGCTTAGTTATTGTTTGGGCATAGCCGATGTCTATTGGTTCCATGGGTTCGAAATATTTTCATCTTTGTCTTTGTGCCTCTATGACTGCCTCGGTAGCGTGGTGGTATTGCGTGCGCGGTACGACTGTCGTCCTAAGGTTTCGGGTTCGATCCCTGGGTCGGGCAAAGTAATATTGGATGTTGCAATATCAGCCCGGAGTTTGGAATTTGTGCCCGAGATGACAATAGGCTCGCCGCCTATCACATCTGGGACGAAACTAAGCTCGGCGAAATGTGGGTGTTCTAGTTCGCTAGTTAGCCTCTGCCTACCTCTTCGGGGATACAGGCGTAAGCTTATGTTTGTGTTTATATATTTTCATTTCTTAATATTTTCTTGTAAGTGCAACATCATAAATAAGTTATTAAGTAGAGCGTCTTTGTTTTAGTTTTGTCTGAGATGCTGAGTTGAATAATTTATGAAGATGTTTACTCTAACAAAATGTATCAATAACTAATAAGACAATAAGCATTATATTCTTGTTTAGTTTTTAATATTCTTTATCATCGAATTATGATCAGTAGCCCGAGCACGAAAAACTAATGTAAATGTAAATGTATTCGAGTTCGCTGCGCACTGATGACGTTTGGTTAATATTTCATACAAATTTCATAGACGCGCATCGAGTTCGAATACATTTACGGTTATCAGAAATTTTCCTGCTCAGGCCGCTGATGTACCGAGTACGTAGCCTGTAAACCAAATATTGTCTTTACCAATGAAATAGCCGTTTATTATACGAAAATCCCGATAGGCTCGCTATCACATTTGAGATGGACATTAGCTCGGTGAAATATGAGAATTCTAGTTCGCTTGTTCGCCTCTGTCTACCCCTCTGGGAATATAGGCGTGAGCTTATTATGAAAACAAATCCTTTTTATTGACTTCCCATCCCGTACCATAGAGATTTAATATTACTAACTATGGAGGGACTCAAGCAAGTTTCAATAAAAAAAAAATATCTCAAACTTCAGTACCGCCATTAACCACTTATTACAATGCAAGGGCGATTATTACAATTTACACCCTAGAATGTTTTGTGAATGGTTAAGAATAATAAGATATGTTTATTCTCTCAATATTATTACGCTGGCCGACCTGGCGCGAGTGTATTTCAAATAAACTGAGCGACTTATGACCACTAGGTCATAACTTTTGGATCACAAATTTTGTGTTGTTTTTCCGTCTATATACTGTTGAATGTCTTTGTCCGTCTATTCTAACGACGTGCATAAATCCCCAGATACGATTCCTATTACTACCTCGGTGGCGTGGTTGTATTTCGGTACGACTACCGTCCTGAGGTCTCTGGATCGATTCCCGGGTCAGGCAAAATGATATTGGATTTTTCCATATCAGCTCGGAGTCTGGAATTTGTGCCCGATATGGCGATAGGCTGCCCCCTATCACATCTGGGACGGAACTAAGCTCAGCGAAATGTGGGTGTTTTAGTTCGCTAGTGCACCTCTGCCTACCCCTTCAGGGATACAGGCGTGAGCGTATGTTATGATATGATATCTGTGAATCGCGACACAGTAAATGCACCTGCAATTTACAGTTCCATACACTATGGCGGGTAAAAATTGAGCTACGATCCTTAATATCCTGGTGCCAAAAACGGACGCAATCGACTGGACTCGCGCCAACGTATGCCGCCAAATAAATTCACGTATGTTTAGAAATAGGATAATAACGTTATAATTATGTGCTATATAACTGTTAAAGTATCCATGATTAGGAGATTAAATATGACGTGCAATACTTGGCGTGGCGTATCTCGGTGACGTAGTTGTATTTCGGCACGACTACCATCCTGAGGTCTCGGGTTCGATACCCGGTCCGAGAGTGATATTGGGTTTTTCAATTTAGTTTGTAGTCTGGAATTTATGCCCGATATGGCGATAGGCTCGCCCCTGACATTTTTGGGACAGAATTAAGCTTGACGAAATGTGGGTGTTCGCTAGTACGCCTCTGCCTACTCCTTCGGGCATACAGGAGTGGAATGAAATCATTGCCAAGATATTCGCTTCTAAAGTCGTAAAAGTTAGGTTCCTCCGCCCTCTATCTATTAAACTAGATGATGGAAAAATCGGAAAAACATGGAGGTAACAGAGCTTAAAGAGTTTTTTTAAGGAAAATAAGTCTGACTACAATATAAATAAATAATAAATAACACCCAACAGTCACACACATAGCCCTGACCCCACACAAAGATCGAGTCTTGTGTCGTGGGAATCAGGAACTACGAGAGGCTTTCGGTCTCACAACACCCAGACCCGAAACAAATATCTGTGGGCCGCACAAATATTTGTCTCGGTGCGGGGATCGAACCCGCGACCTCTCTCTTCACAGTCAGCTGCTCGCCCACTGTGCCACGGACGCTGTCATGTGGAGGTCCATGGCTTATATGTAGAGTAATTGTTAAGAAAATTGGATTTTAATTACAAATATTAATCTTACTAAGAAACATTTTACTGTCCGTGGTCAAACACACACTTGAATGTTTTTTTTGTGTTACTTCGAGTGATTTAATTAAAAATTTCTACGTCTGTCTGACAGGTTCGGGGCCGCTATTTAAACTTCATCTAGCTTAAAAGGAGAGACGAATGTCGTTTAATTGTATGTCTAATAAATGTCACGCGTTAGTTAATTTAGGAGCAATAAAATAAACTAAATACTTAAAGTAAATTTATTTTCATCCAAAGTCACTTTGCAAGGCTGTGTCAAACACGACTGAAATCACGGTCTCTTAAGGCGAGTCTCCTGCTCATGTTTTTCTGGATACAAAACACAAAAACCTAAGAGAACAATGTTTTTCGAACCCCTGCTCGTGGAACAATGAACTATAGACAAAAATGTATAGCGAAATCATGTTTTGTGTAGGACTTTTGTGTAGTGTTTATCGCAGGAGACTGCTTTATAAGCACACTGGTAAACATTTATGTGGGCGAAGAAAAATCAGCGCACAGATGCATGGGAAGTATCATGGTCAAGTGGCAGCGCATATGAGCTGTAGACCGGGTCGTGGGGTCAATTATTAGGTCGGGCAAAGCGAATTTTCTGATTCAATTTACCCGAGATTGAATGCCTCAGAGGAGGTTGACGTTAGACAGGCAGCCAGCCGTAAAAACATAGCCAAATCCTTTCTGCAACGTGCTTGAAAAAGTGTGTTGCGCCGAACCCACATTAAGTTGGGATAAGGGCAGGTAGAAAGAAGATGCATGGGAAGTATCTTAAAATAAAAACAACATACATATCTTAAATAGTTTCTAATAAATATTAGCTTCGACTGCCTCGGTGGCGTGGTGGTATTTCGGTACGACTACGGTTCTGGTGTCTCGGGTTCGATATGCCCCAGGTCGGGCAGTGATATTGGATTTTTCCATATCAGCCCGGAGTCTGGAATTTGTGCCCGATATGGCGATAGGCTCGCCCCCTATCACATCTGGGACGGAACTAAGCTCGGCGAAATGTGGGTGTTCTAGTTCGCTAGTGCGCCTCTGCCAACGCCTTCGGGGATACAGCCGTGAGCTTATGTTATGTTCGTTAAGATGGTGACCTAGGCTATTCACCCGCTGCGTCACGGAGGCTGCCTAACATAAAAAGTGTCATATGTTGCTGAGAAAAGATATGAAATATATCAACATACATACAACACAGTCAATAATTCAGCACATCTCGGGTACATCTCATATGCTCTGCGCTACACAAATTACGAAATTAACCCCGCTCCATTTTCCCCTTTCTATTTCTTCATAGATAAATAAACCTACAAGACGCCACAAAACACATATTACACACATCAATAGAGCTTAAATTCTGCTGATGTGTGCCGTATTCATTGGCGCAATGAGGTAATGTCTAGCAAGAACAGGCCGTGGTTTCGATTCCCGTACCTGCACATAATACACCGCACGCATAGGACATATTATTATCACAGATATTTCTGTAGACTGCAGTCTCATACCCACGATTTTCGATAAAATAGTGTAGGGTTGAAACTACGTATTACCTTTGAGTTTAAGTCTTAATATTAATTACTATAGTTTTCTCACCGACGTATAAAAACAAAATCTCGCCTATAGTTAAATGGATGCCACAGATAAGCCACGCACACAAACGCGCTTGTACAATGTGACCTATGCACAAATTATCACTCATAACATGCTCAGCCACCGCCATTACATGTCGATAGATCAATTCGGCAGAAAACCTGCTCCACTTTCAATGTTCCTAGTGCTACGTCCTTGTTTATTTATATACGTGGATTTTCAATAGCATTGCAAATTTTGTTGATTTTCGAACTAATAATAGCTGATATCTTTAATAATAAATAAAAATAAAAATAATAAAATATATTTTTAAATGTATGTTTTAATATATTAAGACAGTTTTTAAAAGAAATTATATACAACCTAATGTTATTTTAACAACCATTTCGGGTTATATGTTTCATATTACGCTCACGTCATGTTTATAACTCTTTTAATTTGGGTCGGACCGTCAAATAAAATTATGCCTCGATTTGATAATATGTAACTGTAACATGCAGCGTCTTTAACTATGTTTGTCTATGTTTTTCTTTCATCAAGCATGTTAACACAGAGCACAAGTAATTTCTAAAGCGTGTTTTCGTCTCCTTTGCTTATTGTACAGACTAGCTTTTGTACGAATTGTCAAAATGCTAGAATTAAAACTTGATACGTGATTACTTTTATACGGCTATTTAGGAATGTTTATGAACAACTTGCTTGTGAATAGGCGAAATTATCTATGTTTTACAATACTGCCGAAATGTTTGTTGTGGTAATTTCGTTGTCTCTGCCTACCCCTATGGGAAATAGACGTGAGTCTCTGTATGTATGTATGTACTTTTTGTTGTTTATTTTTAGTTGTAGAGCCACGCTGTAGACAGTAACGTCTACAGCACGAATGGGCCGGCTCGACCGGATTGATTGATGTCTCATAGAAAACCGACGTAAAGTGGCAGCTTGCTGTCGTTTCGTTCGGTGAGTGAGATTTCCGGTGGTCCATTTTCCACCTCTGTTTCCCAGTCCCATTTCCCTTCCCTTTCATTCCCTCCTTTTAGGTTGGCAACGCACCCATGATTCCTTTTATGTCTTCTTGTTTGCCAGTCTCTGATATAAAAAAAAATCTATCTAAACGTACTTATTATCTTGGTGGGTAGCTTCCGTAGCATGCTAGGCGAGTAACCGTCTCTTGAGGTTAGAATTTTTATGTGTTCTAATTACAAGATCCACATTGTAAACAATTTTGTTCATAATTGACCAGCTCGAATGGATTATTACCAGCTTATTCTTTCCATACGTGGGAACAGTCACAAGCTTAAAGATCCATTCCTGAAAAATGTACGTACTTATAATTTTAAATTAGAGGTAATCCTTTTTTCTACCTGCCCTTATCCCAATTTAATGTGGGGTCGGCGCAACACACTTTTTCAAGCATGTTGCAGAAATGATTTGGCTAAGTTTTTACGACCGGCTGCCTGCCTGCCGTCAACCCCCTCTGAAGGGCCCAGTCCCGGGCAAATTAAATTAGAAAATTCGCTTTGCCCGACCTGGGAATCGAACCCACGACCTCTCGGTCCATAGCCCATACATGCTGCCCCTAGACCAAGGAGGCAAAATTTTTAAATTAGAGGTAATAATATAAAATAATAAGGAAGACGAAAAATCATTTTAAAGTTATCCAGACCGATTAATTAATCTTAATATTTCGTATCTATTTCCACAAAAAGCAAGATTAAATAACTAAACACGACTAAATTCAAACATACTTCGGCGCAGTACACTATCCCACATATTCTGATATCATTTTGCACTGTGCAAGCCTTTGTAACGGTCTCACTGGCAGAGCGCCAGTCATGTTACAGTGCGGTGTGTTTAGTATACACACGATTTATGATGCTGTTTCTATATCATTCAAATTCAAATCATTTATTCTGCAAATGGCAGTGGGCAGGGCACATAGCTCGTAGAACTGATAGCCGATGGGGCAGAAAAGTTCTCGAGTGGAGACCACGTACCGGCAAGCGCAGCGTATGACGTCCACCTACAAGGTGGACCGACGACCTGATAAAGGTCGCAGGAAGTCGCTGGATGCAGGCCGCTTCCAACAGGTCGATCTGGAAATCTTTGGGGGAGGGCTATGTTCAGCAGTGGACGTCCTATGGCTGATGATGATGATGATTCTGCAAATAGGATGTTATATATCACTTTTACATTTAATTTATGCCCCTTACCGTCGAATGTTCATAAACATAAGGTTGCATTCGTCGTTTAAGGCCGCCTTATCTGTCAAAATTGTATAGCGAAAATCAATTTAAGAAACCGTTAAAGTTGAGTAGCATTTGACTATTCGGACGTTACTTATAAAAATATTTAAGCGCTGCTTATCGTTCCTTACATTTTTAACAATGTAACGCTCCATATCTTTCTATATACTTTTATCCCACCTTAATGTGGGGTCGACGGAACACACTTTTCCTAGCATGTTGCAGAGAGGTTTTGACCTATTTTTTACGACCGGATGCCTACCTGACGTCAACCCCCTCTGGAGGATCCAGTCCCGGGGAAATTAAATTAAAAAATTCGCTTTGCCCGACCTGGGAATCGAACGCAGGACCTCCCGGTCCATTGCACATATATGCGACCAAGGAGGCAATACATGTCATTTATATGTTTAAAAATAAAGACGTCAGCATTTCGTGGCCTGGGGGTTACTACCACCTCTTATAGCAGTATTATTATAATCGTTCTTCGTTTGTTTTGTATGGGAATCGGTACACGTAAGATTATAATAATCCTGCTATAAAAGGTGGTGGTAACCCCCCTGATGCCGCGCCACATACACACCGGCTGAACGAAGACGAAATAATCTATACCTGTTGCGTTCACACAAACAAACTTTCGCTGTTGTGTGAATGAAACAGGCATGATTCGTTCGCCTTCGTTCTGCCCGGTGTGTACGCGCCATGAGAAGAAATGCCGAAACAAAGTCAAGGGTTATCGCCTCTTTTAAAGTCCAGACAATAATAATAAATAAATAAGGCATTGCATTGTGAGGCGGTTCCTTACTCTGAGCCCCTAACCGCATGTGGCTTGGGTCTCAAGCCTTGTCATCGGGAGGGTATATACCTCTATATATTTTTAAATGTATTTTTTCTAGTACTCATACTTAAAAATGTAAAAAAAGATAAATTTAAATAAATGAGGAATAATAAATAATAATAGTCAAACATATAGTCCTGACCACACACTAGGTGTAACCTGTATCGTGGGTATCAGAAACTACGAGAGACTTTCGATCTCACAACACCCAGGTCTGGTCATCGGGTCTGGACCCGAAACAACTGTGGGCCACACAGACATTTGTCTCGGTGCGGGAATCGAACTCGCGTCCTCACGTTTCACAGCCGGCTACTCGCCCACTGCGCCACAGAGGCTGCATACATGACATATAAAATCACACTTTAAAATGTCAACTTATTTCTAAATTATCATCATCATCATCAGCCATAAGACTGCTGCTGCATCCACTGCTGAACATAGGCCTCCCCCAAAGATTTCCAGATCGACCTGTTGGAAGCGGCCTGCATCCAGCGACTTCCTGCGACCTTTATCAGGTCGTCGGTCCACCTTGTAGGAATCAAACGTTGAGATATGGAAGTGCAATGCACTATATATGCAAGGCATGGAGTGGCTTTTGTGAGATTATTTATATTAGGTAACGTTACTCAACTTACTGACTGCGTCGGTGGTAGAGTGCCATTGCGTGCGCGGTACGAGTATCGTCCTGAGGTCTCTGGTTCCCGGGTCGGGAAATTTATATTAGATTTTTGAATATCAGTCCGGAGTCTGGTATTTGTGCCGGATATAGGCTCGCCCCCTAATACTTCCGGAACAGAGTTAAGCTCGGCGAAATGTTGATGTTCTAGTTCGCTAATGCGTGTATATATGTGCGAGCTTATGTGTGTACATATGTTTCGAAATAAATACAACACATTTTTAATGTAGCATTCAAACTAAAATACTGCAGATTTCAAAATTCACTGTCATTAGATTACTATATAATTACATGTATTTATTTTATGTATTATAAACCCGTATACCGCCATAATATGGGCTTGGTGCAACATACTTTCTCAAAGAATATTGCAAAAAGGATTCGTCTTAGTTTATTACCGGCTGTCTGCCAACCGGGGTGTTGAGCATCCAGTGTCGAGAAAATCTTGTTAAGAATACACATGAAAGAAACCTGGGAATCGAACCCAAAACCTCCCAGTTCACAATCTATATATGCTGCCACAAAACCAAGAAAACGACAATTGGCAATACTAAAAATGCTTAATAAAAAAATGTCTTTTATGAACTGCGAAACAACAGCAACTGAACAAGGCGTCTACAAGCCACCGGAAATAGAGGGCGTGCGGAGCGGAAATGACGTCATATTTCACGCTCAAAGTAAGTGCATGACTTTATGAAACGTGATTGTCGAGTTAAGTAAGTCGGCTCCTTTGGCTTCTGCGTGAAACGGGAAAACGCATCTTCCTTACATTATTATGTGAAATGTGTTTGAGTTTTATTTTTATCCGTCTATTTTTATATCTTAATTTGTCCTTATAGCTATTTAGTTATCTGAATACAAATTGCAAATGTGTTGTAGACTATTTTAGGATTTCGTCTTTTGTACCGCATTACTTACTTATTTACGTAGCCAGTAGCCCGAGCACGAAAAACTAATGTAAATGTAAATGTATTCCTGCATACCCGAGAATTTCTTTACAGGAATTTCGAAGGTATGTGAAGTTTACCAACCCGCATTAGGCCAGCGTGGTAGACTAAGGCCTAATCCCTCTCATTAGTAGAGGAGGCCCGTGCCCAGCAGTGGGACAGTAATATTACAGGGCTAATATTATTATTATATTATTTAAATGTATTCGAGTTCGCTGCGCACTGATGACGTTTGGTTAATATTTCATACAAATTTCATAGACGCGCATCGAGTTCGAATACATTTACGGTTGTCAGAAATTTTCCTGCTCAGGCCGCGGATTATAAAATAGCAATCATTGGATTCGATGCCCACATCAAAAACTTAATGCCTTAGAATACATTTTCAAAATCCTACTAATATTTTATTATATTACGTGAAAATTTGTGAGTGTGTGTGTGTATGTTAGTAACTCTTTCACGCAAAAACTACCTGATGGATTTTGGTGAAGTTGTATAGTTATATACATTATACCCGTACATCAGAATAACACATTTTTTATATTTTTTTATACCAGAGACTGGCAAACGAACAGATGGGTCACCTGATGGTAAGTGATCTCCACCGCCTATGGGCGGTGGAGATCACTTACACCCAGACACAATAAGAATCATGGGTGCGTTGCCAACCTAAACAGAGGAAATGGAAGGAGAGGGAAAAGGGATTGGGAAGGGGAGGGGGGGAAATGGGCCACCGGAAATCTCACTCACCGAACGAAACGCGACAGCAATTTGCACTTGACGTCGGTTTTCTGTGAGACAGTGGTATCAAACCGGTCGAGCCGACCCATTCGTGCTGTAGACGTAACTGTTTACAGCGTGGCTCTACCACTCAAATAACATAGGCTACCTTTTATCCCTGAAAACAAATTTTCACGCGAACGGAGTCGCGGGCAACAGCAAGTATTTTATAAAACATCCCTTTCAAAACACTGTCTTAACTATTTAGTGAATAAATATTGCTAACTAATGTTTTCTTTTAGCTTATTACAGATTTTTACAGACAGAGAACTATAATGAAAAGTAAACAGAAATAATGTAATACAATTACCCTGTCCCAGTTTATTTGTGTTTCTAAAATTCCATTTTTAAACCATTAAAGCAAGAAAATATTTTTGTGTTAATCTTCTGGATGTTTAGCAAAGATCTGATCTGATAGGGACAAAACCATCCATAATATTTTTTTTATTGATTATTTCTTTTCTGCTGAATATTAAAAAGTTATCTATTTATATCATCATCATCATCAGCCACATGACGTCCACTGCTGGACATAGGCCTTCCCCAAAGATTTCCAGATCGACCTGTTGGAAGCGGCCTGCATCCAGCGACTTCCTGCGACCTTTACCTATTTATATCAATAGATACTAATTAAATCCACAAAAACATCGTTTTTACAAATAAAGATCGTTGAATTCTAATAATTTGGTGATATTACAAGTGAAATCGTGTACATTTACTCTAAATCTACCCACTTTACATATGATTATCTGACCTGAGATATTAATACAGAACCGTAACAACCAAGTTAAATACACAACGAAGACTTCAGCACACATTTTTATTTTTATTATTAGTTTTTAGAAATCTATGATCAGTTCACAATTATTGATTAAAATGTTTTGTCAAAAATTACAATAATCGAACTTTGTTAACAGCCTACGTGGCGCAGTGGATGAGTACAGCTGTGAAGCGAGCGGGCGCGGGTTATATTCTCACATTGAGACAAATGTTTTTGTGGCCCACAGATATTTGTTTCGGATCTGGGTGTTGTGAGACCGAAATTCTCTCATAGTCTCTGACACCCACGATACAGGTTATACTTAGTGTGGGGTCAGAACTAGGTGTGTGACTGTTGGGTATATTTATTGTTTATTATTATTTGTAATCGAAGTAATGCTAAAATAAAACCCAAAAAAGATGGCAAAATAATAAACAAACAAACATTTATATTCCAGATAAGGAATATTTACGACGACAATATAAAGGAATAATCCATCAACTTAATGATATCCAGAAACATATTAAGGAGATTTACCGAATAGCAAGCCATTAACGAAGTAACCGGGGAGCTTGCTATAAAACAGGTTGCTACTAAATTCAATTGGCTATTAAGTAAGAGACACATACAAGCATCCCACGGTACGCCACTTCAAATTCTGTTGTCTTTTTTTGATTGAACATAGAGTTTATCAGTGCTATTTTGTAGTAAGATAGTATGAGAGAGATGAGTCGCTTTCTTGGTCTAGTCACATCATATATGACCTATGGAACGGGTGGTCTTGGGTTTGATTCCCAGGTCGGGCAAAGCGAATTTTCTAATTTAATTTGCCCGGGACTGGATCCCTCAGAGGGGTTAATGTGAGGCAGGTAGCTGGTCATAAAAACTAAGCCAAGTCATTTCTACAACATGCTTGAAAATTGTGTTGCACCGAATCCACATTAAAGTGAGATGAGAGCAGGTGGAGAAAAAGGTAGTATGAGAGATAACAACATAAACATAAGCTCACGCCTGTATCCCCGAAGGGATAGGTAGAGACGCCCTAGCGAACTAGTACACCCACATTTCGCCGAGCTTAATTCCGTCCCAGATATGATAGGGGGCGAGCCTATCGCCATATCGGGCATAAATTCCAGACTCCAGAATTCTCAGGCATGCAGTTTCCTCACGATGATTTCCTTCACCATTATAGCAAGCGATAATTCATAATTAATACACACATACATAATATAAAAAAACAGATTGTCATGCTTTTTTTAGTTGGTTTCAAACCTCCGACACTTGTGTCAAGAGTCCTTACTACTCCTAAACTTTGAATGAAGAGTGAGGTATAAGCCACAACGTGGCATAACGTCATGTTAGCAAAATGTGTCTTTAATTTACTCCAGTACCGTAGGTTTATAAACGTTTATCATCCAGGCAAAAATTTTATGTAACCGGTAAGTCGAGTGATTATCTCTTAATGTTCGCAATTAATTCATAGCGTAATGCATTTAAAATGAACATTTTAATAAATTCTAATATTTTATGTGAAAAGAAAATGTATTATAAATATTTTATTCGCTGCATGCAGGCCGCTTCCAACAGGTCGATCTGGAAATATTTGGGGGAGACCTATGTTCAGCAGCGGGCGTCCTATGGCTGATGATGATGATGATATTTAACAGGTCGAACTGGAAATTGCAGATATAGGTGAATATCGTCTCTATAAATTATTATTATTTTGTTACAAAATACCGTTTGTCTTCATTTTAACGGATACACTAAATATAAAGCGATGCTAATTTCATTAAATAAGACTCTTTTTTTCAAAAAAACAGTCTGATACGATAGACTAAACAAAGATTTTCTTGTAAAAAAGGACTCGGACTAAGTCAAAGTTCGATTTAAAAATTTCAAATCCTCACCGAGTTCGTTTCTTTGACTTAGACTTAGTCCGAGTTCGCTCTATAGATCTCAGGCTTAATTTGTAGCAACATCCATGTCTCCCATTACACTACACATTTGCATACAAAATTTTATATTCTATAATTCTGACTTTTATGAATCAATTTAGAATATCTTTTATTTAAAAAAAAATGTTACGAAATGAGATTTTCATTTTTGCCAAAAATTGTTCTTATTATTCACAGAATAAAAACACTTCTTTTGAATTAGATTACAGCGGCCCGGCGTATTACATTCAAAGTGAAAAATAAATTATGCACTTAGCCACATCGTGCGTTCAGATTTCTAGTCTGTTTCTTTTATTCGTTCTAGTTTTTATAGTACTTTTTGATGTTTTAATAAAGTTATTCAATATTAAAGCAGCTGTGATCTTTATTGAGCCGTGTGAGTGCCTTTAATGGTTTTGTTGAGTTATGGAAATGAAAATATGATCTTTTTATTATCCTTAAAATTATTTATGTATGCAAGCAGCGATAGCTCAGTTGGGAATGGTACGGGCTGCCGAGAAGACTGTCGTAGGTTCGAGTCCAACCCCAAAAAAGAGCATACACCATTGACTTTTCTATGTCAAATGTATTTCATTGTGAAATATCGCTTGCTATAACGGTGAAGGAACATCGAGAGGAAACCTGTATACCCGCAAATTTTTCCACTAGAATTTGAAAGGTATGTGAAGTCTACCAACCCGCATTAGGCCAGCGTGGTAGACTAAGGCCTAACCTCTGTCATTAGTAGAGGAGGCCCGTGCCCAGCAGTGAAACAGTAATATTACAGGGCTAATATTATATCATTATGTATGCAAGTGGCTTCTGTAGGACATAGAGCTACGGTTGAGGCTTTTTGCAGGTCCACCTACAAACGTCAATGACGAAGGTTGAAAATTTTCTATAGGGAAGCCGTTCCGATATTTTCTTTCAATAATTGTTATTATAAGGTAATTCGTAATACTTATATTCTACTTGAAAATTACACAAGCAAGCTGGTAGGGATCATATAACGTGGAGTCTTCGCCAATCATAAAATTAAAATCTGACAACAAACTAGGTTTCAGCTTCCTTTTCCATGATCCCTGAATCAGGAAGCATTATTTCTTCCTTAGGCAGGCGGGTCCTGTATCTTTTTTCCTTATGCATTCCGTATTGGATAAGTAGTACCCAAAATTTTATTTCCACTAGCCTATATCCCTGAGATATATTACTGACAAGGTTGCAGAACGAATTCGGCCTAGTTTTTTGCAACCAGTTAAAAACTAGTTTGCTCGTCCTGGGATACGATCTCAGGACCTCCAGATTCACAGCCCATATGCGCCATTATATCAAGGGGACGACCATTACCCTAAAACTACAATAAATAATTTTATTGTACATGTTTTCATAAACAAAATGACAAGATGAATAATGACCGCATGTTATTTTTTGCCTTTTCTTGTCAACGACGTAGCTCTGGAATATTTCTTTATTTAGGAAGATATATTATCATTACAAAGTGAATGAAGTGACAAAATGAAGGCACATTAACTTGAGACGTTGAATAAGAAATGTTTCACTTTAATAATATGACTTGTAAACAAACTTATTAAGGCCAAATTACTTTCTACGCGGCTATATTCATGTAATATTTACGACGGTCAAAACCTACTTTACGAAAAGCTTTTACGTATATGTAGGGCACCGTAAATATGGTAATATTACAAAATGCTTATTTTCGCGTAAACTTTATGAGCAAATAAGCAAAACCTTGAAGTCAGACTTATTCGTAGCAAATACGTAGCGCGTAGCCAATTGTGCTACGCCTGAGCTTGTAGCACGTCTACGGTATTGCGTGAAAAATTATTTCACGCCCTTATTTCTCATGTACAAAAAGATTTATAGAACTAATAAACTACATTTCATTAATATATTTTTATTAACCTGATTTTCCCGTTTAAATGAAAATAAAGTGCCGGTTACACAAGTAAACGTAATAAATTTGGTTTTATATTTCGCGATTCCGTTTCGGCGTCTTATATTAAGTTATATTTCTGTGGCAATAAACCTTTATCCGGCGAAAATATGTCATTGCGGAAAAATATTTCCCTCATAAAAGTCACCGCCATCACTCAAAAATCTCGCTAGCGACATCCTCGTAAGGAATCCGTATCGGATAACAATGACCATAATTCACGTTCGTGCGGTGTCCGAAGTCCGTATGATTTACAACCGGGAGATTGCGACCCGCGAAATAAATCTGACAATATTAATACCCTTCTTCGTGGTCTTGCTGTGATTAAGATATGGTGACGTGGGGACATTTTCTCAGATTTGCGGGTCCTTATTATGAGTGTGATATTTAAGATGTTTTGATGGCTTTTGTTGGCTGATCTGTAAAGATTTATTGTTCGGAAAATGTGATTTCCAGATAAGAATCTATGTGAGCTATGTAACGAAAAAGGCTGTATAACGACTGTGTATCGCATATATATGTGAGCAAAATAAATAACACCCAAAAGTCATACATATAGTCCTGACCCCACACTAAGATCGAGTCTTGTGTCGTGGGTATCAGGACCTAGGAGAGACTTTCGCTTTCACAACACCCAGACCCGAAACAAATATCTGTGGGCCACACAAATATTTATCTCGGTGCGGGAATTGAACCCGCAACCTCTCGCTTCACAACCGGCTACTTGCCTGCTGCGCCACGAAGGAAAGTATTTTTTTTTTGTGAAGTGGAGTTTCATGTTTAAGGTGGTTATTTTATCTTATTTTTTTAAAGAGCACAAGCTGTAGCAAGTTCATACCAAAAGGATTATAGATGCTTTCCCAACCATAAGAAAGCGGCATAAGTATTGGTAAGGGGAGCAGGGGGATTGCGCTACCGAAAACTTCATTAATCAAACAAATCGCAACAGCGAGCTGCCACTTTACGTCAGCAAGGTTACCACCACCTTTTATAGCAGTATTATTATAATTGTCTTTGTTTGTTTTGTATGGGAATTGGTACAACTAAAATTATAATAATACTGCTATAAGAGGTGGTGGTAACCCCCCAGATTTTTTTTTTTTTATAGCAGAGATTGGCAAACGAGCAGATGGGTCACCTGATGGTAAGTGATCTCCACCGCCCATAGGTAACGCACCCAAGATACAAAAAGAATCATGGGTGCGTTACCAATCCTAAAGGAGGGAATGGAAGGGAAGGGAAGGGGATTGGGAAAGGGAGTGGGGAAACGGGCCACCGGAAATCTCACTCACCGAACGAAACGCGACAGCAAGCTGCCACTTTACGTCGGTTTTCTGTGAGACAGTGGTATCTAACCGGTCGAGCCGGCCCATTCGTGCTATTGACGTTACTGTCTACAGCGTGGCTCTACCACTGGGAATAGATGTTCGGACGTCTTTTAAATTATAGCACAGAAAGAATCGATTCTGGCTGAAATTCTACATAAATATTCTATGATCAAGTCAAGAATGAGGTACCAATATTATACGCATAAATTGAATATTCCCGTCAAAATATCGCCGCTTCCGACCGTACCTAAGTGAACGGAATTCGCAGGACATTCTTTGCGAAAAATTTTTAGAATACCCGGGATTGAGAAAACAAATAAAAATCTTTATAATACTAAATTTTATTAAGTTCATTCTTCATTATACTGTGTATATCTACCATGGATCCTGAGAGGTAGTAGGTTCTATTCCTAGATTAAAAAACTTAACGGACCGACTTCAAAATTTATTCGATATTTTTATTTCTACCTGCCCTTATCCCACCTTAATGTGGGGACGGCGCAACACACTTAAAGTTGGCAACGCAACCATAATTTTTTGTCTTTTTTGACTATGGGCGATGGAGATCACTTACCATCAGGTGACCCATCTGCTCGTTTGCCAGTCTTTGCTATAGAAAAAAATTTACTTTCAAACGTTCATAACATTCTGTCACGGAGAATGGTCAGCGTTTGTTTAAGCTTAAGGTGTTCAAGAATTCTGTTGTTTTGTTTTTGCTTATTGACTTTTATCGATGACTGTACGATTTGTCATAATTAATAAATAAATAAATACACCCAAACAGTCACCACACCTAGTCCTGACCACACACTAGGTATAACCTGTATCGTGGGTGTCAGAGACTATGAGAGACTTTCGGTCTCACAACACCCACACTTGAAACAAATATCTCTGGGCCACACAAACATTTGTCTCAATGCGGGAATCGAACCCGCGGCCTCTCGTACACAGCCGGCTACTCGCCCGCTGCGCCATGGAGGCTGACAAAATATATCTTAAGACGCGTCTTGTTCCCAAAGTTAAAACAGGAATATAATTAATACTTTGTTATAAACATTCTGTCTGAACCGGTGAATTAAATTGAAAGCAAGGAGTCTAGACTTCGCAATAAATACTCTACTTGTTTTTAAGTCTAAACGAAGTTTGGGACAAACAAATTTAATTTGAGACGAATGATGATTGATTACATTTCATACAATGTTAACTCTTAGGAAAATTTTAGACTTGTTGAATATAAATATTATGATAAAGGCGAACAGTGAGAAATTAAATATTTTCATATTTGGGTGTTTGCGAGACCGAATGTCTCTCATAGTCTCTGACACCCACGATACAGGTTATACCTAGTGTGGGGTCAGGACTAGGTGTGTGACTGTTGGGTGTATTTATTATTATTATTATTTATACGCACCTTAATGTAGGGTCGGCGGAACACACTTTTTCAAGCATATTGCAGAAGGGATTTGGCTATGTTTTTTACAACTGGCAGTCTGCCTGACATCGACCTCCTCTGGGGTTTCCAGTTCCGGGCAAATTAAATTAGAAATTTCACTTTTCCCGACCTGGGAATCGAACCCACGAACTCCCGGTCCACAGCCCATATATGTTGCCACTAGACCAAGGAGGCGATCATATTAATCCAAATTTTACAGCCTGAAAAAAATTAAATGTTTACAAAATTTTAAACACTTATAAACATGCAACGTAATAATTATGATGATAATATTGATTTTATAGAAAAATATAATGTAAAACGAATATAGATAAAAAATCACTTATAACATAGACAGCCTCCGTTGCGCAGTTTTGAGTAGCCGGCTGTGAAGCGAGAGGCCGCGGGTTCGATGCCCGCACCGAGATAAATGTTTGTGTGGCCCACAAATATTTGTTTCGGGTGTGGGTGTTGTGAGACCGAAAGTTGTAGTTCCTGATACCCACGACACAAGACTAGTATCTTAGTGTGAGGTCAGGACTATGTGTGTGACTGTTGTGTGTTATTTATTTATTTATTCGCATATAAAAATAATGCACTAAACCCATCAATATAATATACCCTAGATGCACAGTTCTTTGCAAATATCCTCCTAAAAAGTGGTATCAGGAATAAAACAAAGAAAAAGATCACAAGTTCTAATTAAATCAACACAAATATAACCCTATGCACGTGTAATAAAGTAGCTTTTTAAACAAAATGAGCAAGCGTTCTTAAATTTGAATTTTGAAATTTAGAATTCCATCGGCGTCGGACTGTATGCAAAACGAGTGCTTAAGCACTCCTTTGCTGTCCCATTTTCCGAGCGTCAACTGTGCATCTAGGTAATTAATATATCAATGACTAAACCTCTAAACCTACGTTCCTCCTCTAAACCTCGAACGCATCACAACAAAAAATAGCTTTACATCAATTATTTAAAAAAAGAAACCACTCCAAGAGACAACTTAAGACATAATCAGGTATTATCTTTAAGCGCGCACGAGAACGCACTCAACGTGCCAACTTGAGGGTATTAGCGAGGATTATACCAGAGGAGGCGTCGTCAGCCGATTCCCCCGTCAGATTTGGGGGAAATCACCATGACATTGCGCTTATGGAGCAGAACTGACGTTTGATACACACGCACAGTAAGGATTTTATATTAATTGGACCGTGTTACGCAGAAATGATGCCCACAAAAAAATGTCAAAAAACATTGTTGACGCCAATATGGTCTAATAATGGTTTAGAATATGTTGGCATCAATAACATTTATTGAATTTTTTTTGAGGGGTGGATCATTTCTGCGGAACACGGTCCAATTATTTAACTATTTCTCGTCTAATTATGTATTTTATTAGTTCTTACTTGCCGTGATTTCATGTTATAGTCAAAGATATTGACAGCCTCCGTGGCGCAGCGAGCGAGTAGCCGGTTGTGAAGCGAGGAGCGGGATCGATCCCCGCACCACGACAAATGTTTGTGTGGCCCACAGATATTTGTTTCGGATCTGTGTGTTGTGAGACCGAAAGTCTCTCGTCATTCCTGATACCCACGGCACAAGACTAGTATCTTAGTGAGGGTTCAGGACTATGTGTGTGTCTGTTGGGTGTTATTTTATTTATTTGTTATATTAATTATATTAGACAAATTCAAAATTCTTAGTCCACACAATCATAAGACTACTTAGTCCTTACTTACTTAAACGTATTACTTATAAGTAGAAAATAAACGTCGCATTTTTATAGCATTGATTTTTTTAAGCAATTAAGCAATATACGCAGCGATAGCTCAGTTGGCAATGGTACGGACTGCCGAGACAAGTGTCGGAGGTTTGAGACCGACCCCAAAATGGAGCAAACACCTCTGACTTTTCTATGTTAAGTATATTTTCATTGTGAAATATCGCTTGCTACGGTGAAGGAAAACATCGAAACCTGCATACCAGAGAGTTTCTTCACAGGAATTTCGAAGGTATGAGAAGTCTACCAACCCACATTAAGCCAGCGTGGTAGACTAAGGGCTAACCCCTCTCATTAGTAGAGGAGGCCCGTGCCCAGTAGTGGGACTGTAATATTACAGGGCTAATATTATTAATTAAGCAATGTAAATTATACCTACTTAAATATTAGAATAATAATATATTTTCGTAATCAAACATAACATAAGCTCACGCCTGTATCCCCGAAGTGGTAGGCAGAGGCGCACTAGCGAACTAGAACACCCACGTTTCGCCGAGCTTAGTTCCGTCCCAGATGTGATAGGGGGCGAGCCTATCGCCATATCGGGCACAAATTCCAAACTCCGGGCTGATATGGAAAAATCCAATATCACTTTGCCCGACCCAGGGATCGAACCCGAGACCTCAGAACCGTAGTCGTACCGAAATACCACCACGCCACCGAGGCAGTCATTCGTAATCAGAAGCTACACAAAATGCAATCATGTAATTGGACGAACACAGAAAGTCGCTAAACATAAAACTAAAGCACTAAATGAAACTAAAATAAAAGAAATTCACAAAAGTTACACAATACGCTCGAACTACCAAATAAATTATTTGCAGACAAAAGTCAAGCTAGACGCAGTTAACTAGCGAAATACAAATAGAACATCCCAACTTATTTATCTAATTGCATATAATGAAATTGTTTGAAACGCCCAACGTTACGGTTAGTTAGGCGCAACGGCCGTGTGTCAGTTGTTAGAGGCTCTAAGAATATTTTGCTATAACGTTTTTTGCACAGTAACCAGAAGGCTTTCCTTAAGAGGAATTTTACCCAGAAGGTCTCAACTAAGCAGAATTCTTGTCCAATTAACTACTCGTTACTTGTATTGTATTTTATTCTGTTGTCGTAGGAAGATAATTTATTTATAAGATAATATATTTATTAGCAGAGACTGGCAAACGAGCAGATGGGTCACCTGATGGTAAGTGATCTCCACCGCCCATAGACACCCAAGACAAAAAATCATAGGTGCGTTGCCGACCTAAAAGGAGGGAATGGAAAGGGAGGGAAGGGGATTGGGAAAGGGAGTGGGGAAATGGGTGACCGGAAATCTCACTCACCGAACGAAACACGACAGCAAGCTGCCACTTTACATCGGTTTTCTGTGAGACAGTGGTATCAAACCGGTCGAGCCGGCCCATTCGTGCTGTAGACGTTATTGTCTTCAGCGTGACTCTACCACTCAAAATTAATTGATATAATAGAATATATGGAATTATTTGGTTTATAAAAGCTTTCGTCACAATTTTACTCCTTAGTGCCACTTGAAGCTTCGCGATAAATCTCTATTTATTCTAAATCTTGATTTAGAGATAGGCGTGAGCTGTAGCATAAATCAAGATAAGGTGTATCTCTAGATTAGCAATAACGCTGCAAGTCGCCCTTAGAAATAAATTCCTGAATTAAATGTTGCATACACCGTGCAGATTTCATTTATAGGAAGATTTTGACATTCATCTAGTTAATCCAAAGATTATTTTTTTGAAATATTGTTAAAATATTTTTCCCATATAAATAGGTACCGCTTCGTATCACAATACAGTAATTCATAATTTTATTTCGGGCAAAGTGATATTAGATTTTTCCATATTTGTGCCCGATATGGCGATAGGCTCGCCCCCTATCACATCTGGGACGGAACTAAGCTCGGCGAAATGTGGGTGTTCTAGTTCGCTAGTGCGCCTTTACCTACCCCTTCGGGGATACAGGCGTGAGCTTATGTTAATAATTTTACTTAAATAATAATTGCAGTACACCACATATTATATCTACACATAATTTTCATTGGTCCTTAAAAATATTGAATAATAACCGCCGAATGTTCATACACTTAAGGTCGCCTTACGTCGTTTAAGGCCGCCTTATCTATCAAAATTGTATGGCGAAGATCAATGTAAGAAGCTGTTAAAGTTGAGTAGCGTTTGACCATTCATTTGTATGATAAAATATGTGTATTCCACGCGCAAACTATTATATATTTTTGGAGTGGTAGAGCCACGCTGTAAACAGTTACGTCTACAGCACGAATGGTCGGCTCGACCGGTTCGATACCACTGTCTCACAGAAAACCGACGTAAAGTGCAGCTTGCTGTCGCATTTCGTTCGGTGAGTGAGATTTCCGGTAGCCCATTTCCACCCCTCCCCTTCCCAATCCCTTTTCCCTCCCCTTCCATTTCCACTGTATAGGTTGGCAACACACCCGTGATTCTTATTGTGTCTTGGGTGTCTATGGGCGTTGGAGATCACTTACCATCAGGTGACCCATCTGTTCGTTTGCCAGTACCTGCTATAACAAAAAAACTTCTGTCAAGTTAATTTAACGTGTTATAAAAAGTTAGCTACACCCAGCTGCACCCAGTCTGGAATGGAAGCCACACGCTCCGTTTCGCATTACAAATGTCAGTGTGAAAGAAAGTTATAAATTAATAGAATTTGTTCGCTACAAGCGGATTCGTTACAAGTTTACAAGAACTTGAGACCAACTGTAAAGGCGCGTCTCCTTCACATGTTTTTTCGAAACAAAACACAAAAACCTATACTAAAAAATGTTTTTTATTGTCTCCTCCTCATGTAATAATAGACAATTGACAAAATAATCACAAGTTTAAAAACTAACAGACCAACTTCAAATCCGGTCGCGACCAAATTTAAATGGGACCATAATATATAACCTTAAAACCCTTGAAATAGGCTCTATCGAACACAAAAAGAATTTTGAAAATCGGTCCACATTCGGCGGAGATATCGAGTAATATACATAAAAAAATAGAGACGAATTGAGAACCTCCTCCTTTTTGGAAGTCGGTTGAAAATATAGAAATGCCATGTTTTGTGTAGGTGTTTTGTGTAATGTTCTAATGCAGGACACGCCGCTTAAGAATCTACACCCCATTTTCGACCGATTTCAAACGACCGCCTCGGTGGTGAGGTCGTATTTCGGTACGACTACCGCCCTGAGGTCCCGGGTTCGATCCCCGGGTCCGGCAAAGTGATATTGGATTTTTCCATATCAGCCCGGAGTCTGGAATTTGTGCCCGATATATCGATAAGCTCGTCCCCTACCACATACATATGAGAAACAAAGCTCGGGAAATGCTTTGTTTCTTGTTACGCATTACGTATATACTGACTGATAATTTTCAGTCGTCAACATAATTCTCGACCAAAATAGCACTTTTTAAGTAATACTTCGACACTATAATTTAACTTAATTCATGTCTATACTCATCCGAGTAAAAAATTGAAAAAATATTATCTGTGATGAAATTTACAAAAAGTCATAAGACGTCGCAGCGAAAATCCCTTATCGTGCTTCTTCGACATATTTCCACGTCATCAATCATATTTGAGAATAACTTTTTTCAATTTTGATCAATCATTGATAATGTCAATCAGTTAAACGATATTCGAAATGAGAAAAAAACGATGTTTGTAAAAATTCTTGACACTTATTAAGTTTTGAGATTGGATTATAGGATTGATCGCCTCCTTGGTCTAGTGGCAGCAAGTATCGACTGTGGACAAGGAGGTCCTGCGTTCGATTCCCAGGTCGCGCAAAGCAAATTTTCTAATTTAATTTGCCCGGGACTGGATCCCTCATAGAGGGTTGACGTCAGGCTCACATCTGCCTACCCCTTCGGGGATACAGGCGTGATCTTATGTTAGATATTAATAAGCATAACAAAACTCAAATGCCAACATAATGCAAATACTAACTTCAAAGTAGAATATTGTGTGGATTAAACTTAGTATTATCTCAAGATTAAACTAAAATTAACACAATTAGTATTTAATTAAACTCATGAACAAGGTTCATTAAACGAAATGAAATTCACAAAGACAATTTATCAAAATAATAATTTGTGTAATAAGGGCTAATATGAATTAATTCAATAAAGCTCAAAAATATATTTCATTAGACGGGACTACGTTCGGACTATGTTCTAATTTGTTAAATTCATGAGCGTTGCGCATCAATATAATATACCCTAGATGCACAGTTCTTTGCAAATACTCTCCTAAAAAGTGGTCTCAGGAATAAAACAAAGAAAAAGATCACAAGTTCTAATTAAATCAACACAAATATAACCCTATGCACGTGTAATAAAGTAGCTTTTTAAACGAAGTGAGCAAGCGTTCTTAAATTTGAATTTTGAAATTTAGAATTCCATCGGCGTCGGACTGTATGCAAAACGAGTGCTTAAGCACTCCATTGCTGTCTCATTTTCCGAGCGTCAACTGTGCATCTAGGTAAATAATATATCGATGGCGTTGCGGCTTAAATTATAAGACTAAAATATACTAAGACGATACAAAGACAAAATAATTAACAAGTATATTTTGTCATTGTAAGTATATAAGTATAAGTATATTTATTTACTGTCTACGTATTTTAAAGTACTTACGATCATGTAAATCATCTTGGATTTAACTTTTAATACAATTAAATGGCATTTCACTTATTTTAATTTAATTAACCCTTTCTTTCTTACAATAAATAGTTGATTGTGAAAGAGATAATAAGTAGGATTGATTTTAGTTCAATAGTCGTAAAGAAAATACATTTTGTCATAAAATTATTCTGTCATACATTCAAAAATATATAAAATGTATATAAAAATAAATATAATTAATTTATTATACACACACAGACAAGCTTTATCCTTCTGGGGGTAGATTCTAGGGCTAGCTATATTCTCTAATTTCACCGAGCTAATTTCTGTCCCACATGTGATAGGGGGTATCACTATATCGGGCGCAAATTCCAGACTACGGGCTGACACTGAATAGAAAAACCCTTGAGTTTGTTTCGGTATTTCATCTCAGGGATAGCCACGAAATGCCGACGCGTTTATCAATATCTTAAAATCAATATATTATACTCGTAATTGACATGTGAAAGTGGTATAAAATATCCTATTTGCAGAATAAATTATTTGAATTTGAAAAATCAGTAAAGCAATATCAATAATATTTAATTACGCAATTAAACACATCAACAAAAAAGCGTAAATAAAACATAACAAACAATTCATAAAACATGTCCAAGTTGACACCGGTGCGTTTAGTTTTTCACAACAAAAGTACGGTTTTATTAAATTAATCTAGTTCACGAACCGACAGTGGCGTGCATTACATATAGACAAAGAGACAGTCCTTGATAATTTGACAGACTCTGTGGCGCGGCAGGCGAGTAACCGGCTGTAAAGCGAGAGGCCGCGGGTTCGATCCTTGCACCGAGACAAATATTTGTATGGCTTACAGATATTTGTTTCGGGTGTGGGTGTTGTGAGACAGAAAGTCTCTCGTAGTTCCTGATACCCATGACACAAGACTCGATCTTAGAGTTAGGAGTATGTATTTGACAGTTGGGTGTTATTATAAAAAAAATGCTGTTTACATAAATCGTAACGAAAAACAAAACGAATTCAAATTACTAAAGTAACAAGTAGTGTCCTGATTATATTTTGAATCGCCATGGAGATGTCGATGACAGTAATGGTGATGTAAGAGTTGAAGAAAATCATTTTACAAGTTTTTGTCTACCCTGATCTAAATGTCTGTGCACGTCACTGCGTACCGAATAGTTGTACAAGTGGCGTCCAGGTCACGTACTACGCGAGTTTAAATTGGGTTTCTCAGATCCACTACGATGAATGAACTAAACATTTTTGTTTTCGCTCTTATTGCGGATATTTTTAGAACTAGGTAAATATGTATACGACGTGATAAAGGTCGCAGGAAGTCGCTGGATGCAGGCCGCTTCCAACAGGTCGATCTGGAAATTTTTGGGGGAGGCTTATGTTCAGCAGTGGACGTCTTATGGCTGATGATGAAATGTGTATAAATCTTTGCGTATTCTTTCTTTCTAGCTGCCTTATCCGACCTTAATGTGGGGTCGGCGCAACACACATTACAAGCATGTTACAGAAAGGACTTGGCTTAGTTTTTAGGAGTGATGGCTTGCTTGACGTGAACACCCTCTGGGAGATCCAGTCCCGGGAAAATTAAATTAGAAAAACCGCTTTGTATGACCTGGGTATGTAAAAATTCATTAGTAGAACTTCGAAATATAGAGGTATATGATGCGGTAGGAGGCGGCACATATATATGTTACATAAGCGTATGGGGCACCGGAGGCCGAGCCGCCCGTGACTATCTACATAAATATAAATAAACATCCACATTTCACCGAGTTTAGTTCCGCCCAGATGTGATAGGGGGCGTGCCTATCGCCATATTAGGCACAAAGTTTGGACTCCGGGCTGAGTAGAAAACCTCAATATCACTCAATATTACGAACCCGAGACCTCAGGATGGTAGCCGTACTACGCACGCAATACAATAACGCCACTACGGTAATGAAAAATGTATATCAAAATATATTTTGTTTCGCCTGTATTAATTACTCACGTCGCTGAATGCCGTCTACGGGGAGTTATTAAAACTTCATAGCATGATACAGCTCGTAATAACGATGTAAAATTAAATGCGGCGTGCTATACAGGCTGCCATATTACCCTGGTCTCGGTAACATAAGGGGTATACGACGTTCTTGCCTTTCTTTGTATGTTGACATAAGAGCTTCTTCCGCAATTTTGTAAAGTTTGGAAAAATATTTTCACGTATTTTAATTTATTTTATCGATTTACCATCTGTCATATTACCCTGCCCGCCTAGCATGCGCGCCATTAGAACATTTTGTCTTTGCTTTTTGTTCTGTTATAAATGGTTTTCCCTATTAATCGACGGCCACTAACATGCGCCCTCGTATATTTTCATACAATATTGTAGACATCATCTCGACTGTTGATTATCGCGATATCTCGTGGCGCGCATGCTAGGCGGGCTGGTCTCGGTAAAATAAGAGATTATACGACGTTCTTGCCTTTCTTTGTATATTGACATAACAGCTTCTTCCGCAGTTTTGTAAAGTTTGGAAAAATATTTTCAGGTATTTTAATTTAGTTTATCGAATTACCATCTCTCATATTACTCTGGTCTCGGTAAAATAAGAGATTATACGATGTTCTTGCCTTTCTTTGTATATTGACATAAAAGATCTTCCGCAGCTTTGTATAGTTAGTTTAGAAACTTACGTTTTACGTATTTTAATTTACTTTATCGAATCACCATCTAAGGTGACTAACAATGCTGTTACCAATGTAGAGTTAGTCCTAAACGCGATTTAAATATACGGATGGCAAGTAACCTGATAAAGGTCGCAGGAAGTCGCTGGATGAAGGCCGCTTCCAACAGGTCGATCTGGAAATCTTTGGGGGAGGACTATGTTCAGCAGTGGACGTCCTATGGCTGATGATGATGATGATGATGATGATGGCAAGTAAGTTAATTTGAGATACTAAGTCTGCATTAATAATAACGCTGCAAGGGCTACTTGTAATTACGCGATAAACCTCTATTTATCGCAATTGCCGAACTCTAACGGGTTCGGTACACCACTCTCTAGCCTAAAAAACATAAACACCGTGTACCTATTTAGAAAATCATATATTTATTGCTTCGTGAAACATACCAAAACAAGTACTCGTATTATAAGTTTTCATTCGATGAGTTTTCCCATACTCAGAGTTTGAGCGAGAATACACTGCGTGATCAAACTTACATTTTATAGATATCACTGTCATGGAATTCTCTACTCAGGGGGTTACCACCTCGGCTTATAGTAGTATTATTATATTCTTACTTTGATTTTTCGTACGGGTAACGGTATTTTAAAATAAGATTCCTATAAGACTTTGAAATAAACTAGTTTTTACGGATTGTATCGCGACTTGTTTTGTGTTTACTTAATTTTATTTTAAGAAATTATTACTCCTATAAGACGTTGTGTGAACTCCCCTCATAGTTTCAACAACCAGCAATTTAATTTATTAACAAACGTTAAGTTAGTTTTAACATCCAGTCGATGAGAAACTAGGCGTATGTAATAATTATCAACACGAATACAAGTATAATCCACTTGTCAAATACAAAAGGCGTTATTGTTGAAGGCGAATAGAATCGTTCCATTGAATAAGGACTTAAAATATGACAATTCAAACAATTAAGCCCTTATTGCTTCATAGTGTTGGGATGATGAGTTATCGATCAAAATTCGTACTGCTATTAAGTTGGATATTCAGTAAATTTTTTATTAGAAGAAATTTAGAAGGAGGCCTGATTAATTACTTATTAGTTTTTTAAATGACAAATATTTTTTACGTTAAATAGCAAGGTCTATTATTGTCACTTGTGCTCGCTGCTGCGGCGGTATGGAAGGAATGGTATCCTTTCATGTCATAAAAATTTGCAGAGTTGTGTAATTGCGTATCAAAATTTGTAAGATGCTCCTCAGCAGCTTCTGTCCCCTTTTTCACCTTACCAAGTTTTTTAGGACAAAAGGTACCCTATGTCCATAAAGTTGGGTTCAAGCCTTCTTAATCCCAATAATCAAAATTGATGACGTAAGAACCAGATAGTCAGAGTTACTTTCGCATTTATAATATAAAATAAGGCTTTCTTTACTATTTCTTTTTAGAGCTGAGACTAGCAGATTAGCAGATGGGTCACCTAATGGTAATGGATCTTCACCGCCCATAGACACCCAACACAATAGAGTCATGCGTGCGGTGCCAACTTAAAGAAAGGTAAAAAGGGATTAGGAAAGGGAAAGGGAGGAGAGAATTGGGCCACCGAACGAAATGCGACCGCAAGCTGCCACTTCACGTTGGTTTTCTTTGAGACAGTGGTATCAAGTCAGTCGAGCCGACCCATTCACACTGTAGACGTAACTGTCTACAGCGTGGCTCTTCAATTCAAAAACTAACTGCTAACTTTTAGTAAGGGATAAAGCCATAGTTTACCACGCTGGCCTGATGCGGGTTGGTAGACGTCACATACCTTTGAAATTGTACTGGGATAATTCTGCAGGTTCTCTCACGATGTTCTCCTTCACCTATATTCATAATATTAGTCGCCTCCTTGGTGTAGTGGCAGCATGTATAAGCTGTGGATCGGGAGGTCCTCGGTTCGATTCCCAGGTCGGGCAAAGTAAATTTTCTAATTGAATTTTCCCTGGACTGGATCTCTCATAGAGTGTTGACGTCAGGCAGGCGGCCGGTCCTAAAAACTAAGCCAAATCGTCTCTGCAACATGCTTGAAAAAGTCTGTTGCGCCAACCCCACATTAAAGTGGGATAAGGGCAGGTAGAAAGAAAAATATTCGTAATATTAGTATGAATAAATAAAAGAAAACCCCTTAGTTCAAATATCGATAACCCAGCCCATCCATACAATATGCTGACGTTTCAGAGTACAATGAGATGAGTACGTTGAGAGGTAAAGAGGTACGTAACCTATTGTTTACCTTAGTACATCTTTGTATTGCGGGTTAACAACGCGAATATAAAGCGAATTTCATGGAATATTTTCCCTATTCTTCCTGTATTTTGTATATTTTCATGGAATTATGATTTGAAATACTTTTTTTTAATAGCCTTAGTTCAGACGTACATTCGTTGATATATTTTTTAAATAATTATATTTGAAATACTTAACCAGTGATTTATTTAGTCAATGTTTGATTTAAAGGTAAAATCTTTCTTTCTACCTGCCCTTATCCCACCTTAATGTGGGGTCGGCACAACACACTTTTTCAAGCATGTTGCAAAAGGATTTGGCTTAGATTTTACGACAGGCTGGCCTGCCTGACGGAACCCTCCTCTGGGCGATCCAATCCCGGGCAAATTAAATTACAAAATTCGCTTTGCCCGACCTGGGAATCGAACCCACGACATCCCGATATAAAGGTAGAATGTAGTATTAAGATCTTACGTGGTTGTCTTATAATTTGCAGTATTATAACGTCGCAGTAGTCGTCTCCTTATTAAACTTTCTTAGTAATTCGCGTATTTCCCTCATATTTCAAGCATTTGCATCACACGCTCATCTCATCGGGCAAAAAAATTCATGCATACGAAACTAAATTTTCCCCCGTTTTTCCCTTAGGCAAAGGAAATAAATGCGTACAGATAAATAAAGGCAATACAACCGCAAAGCCATATGAGTAATGTTATTGAATTCCTAAACTAAGCGAGGTACAACGTATAGGGCACTATTTTTGCGTTGTCAGGAACGTGTATTATTTTGTGGAAAGTTTTTTAACCCACTTCGAAGAAGGAGGTTCTCAATTTATACAAATAAAATAAAGTTTAACGAACCAACTGACTTCAAAAATTCAATAGTAATTCATATGTGCAGTAATTGCCTGCGCCAATACAGATCAAATGAAAAATCTCGAAAGAGAAAGTTGATTTTAAATTTTCTTAAACTTTATTTTAAGCGGTGAATGAAAGCGTTATGAATTAATTCACCATTTTTTATTTATAAATTCATAATTTAGTTGCCTCCTTGGTCTAGTGGCAGCATATACGAGCTGTGGATTGGAAGGTCCTGGATTCGATTCCCAGGTCGGGCAAAGTGAATTTTCTAATTTAATTTGCCCGGGACTGGACCCTCAGAGGGGGTTTACGTCAGTGAGGCAGCCGGTCTTAAAAACTAAGCCAAATTCTTTCTGCAACGTGTTTGAAAAAGTATGTTGCGCCGACCCTACATTAAGTAGGGTATAAGGACAGGTAGAAAGAAAAGGTGAATGAAAACGTCATGAAGCAAGCAAGTTGGAAAGCTTCGGTGGATAAGGCCTAAGACTGTCTCACCTCTGGATTAAGAAGTGGGACAGTCATAGAAGCAAATACATCTTATTATGTACTTTTGGGACTAGTAATACAGGGTTGATACTTTCACAAATACAAATACACTCCGTTAGAGGTCTATTAAAGACAAAATAATATGCCATTAAGGAATCTGATCAAACATAACAAAACCCAATTTAAATGATCGCCACGTAATGTTCCACCATGCCGAATATTAAACGTAATTGGACGGCATTCCCATTCTATACAAAACGAAATGTCAACCCTTTTCATTGGCAGAATCAAAAGAAATAATAAATGTAGATTGTCAAAAAAAATTCGCAGCGGGCGAAATAACGACAGTCGCGGAATGGAGGCGAAATGTTTCATTTATAGCTCTTTAGAGAATACATTTTTGTGTGGCAAGAATTTAATTTGTTCATTTAATATTTTGTCTCTTGTGTAAAGAAAAAGAAGTGCCATTAATCTTTGGAATACGTTTTGAACTGTTACTTTCAGATATCTTGTGCAAAGAATAAGTATATTAAGCTCATTTTCTGCCACAAAAACTGCCTCGGTGGCGTGGTGGTATTTCGGTACGACTACGGTTCTGAGGTCTCGGGTTCGATCCCCAGGTCGGGCAAAGTGATATTGGATTTTATGGATATGGCGATAGGCTCGCCCCCTATCACATCTGGGACGCAACTAAGCTCGGCGAAATGTAGGTGTTCTAGTTCGCTAGTGCGCCTCTGCCTACCCCTTCGGGGATACAGGCGTGAGCTTATGTTTCTGCCACAATAAATTACGATATTTTTGTTTGGTACTGGCTTTTACCCCAGCATGGCCCGAGTGAAAATTAACTTTAAGGTACAAAAATAGCTGACTGTTTGCAATGTTGTTTTGAGTATAATGAAACTTCCTATTAGTGAGACGATTTTCTCTCGGATTAGTAGTACCAAAATAGTAATACTAAAATGTTCCTCTTTTTCTTTCAAAAAGGAGAAGGTCCTCAATTCGTCTTTTTTTTTAATGTACATATGTTACACAATGTCTCCGCCGAATGTGGACCGATTTTAGTTCAAAATGACATTAAAGGCAAAAATAAAAAAATAAATACTTTATTACTGCCTCGGTGGCGTTGTTGTATTTCGGTACGACTACCGTCCTGAGGTCTCGGGTTCGATCCCCGGGTCGGGCAAAGTTGTATTGGATTTTTCCATATCAGCCCGGAGTCTGGAATTTGTGCCCGATATGGCGATAGGCTCGCCCTCTATCACATCTAGGACGGAACTAAGCTCGGCGAAATGTGGATGTTCTAGTTGGCTAGTGAACCTCTGCCTACCCCTTCGGGGATACAGGCGTGAGCTTATGTTATGTTATGTAAATACTTTATTATAATTTTTCGCAATGATTTTCCTATATAGACAGACAGCTTCCGTGGCGCAGCGGGCGGTAGCCGGCTGCAAAACATGAGGTCGCGGGTTCGATTCCCGCTCCGAAACAAATGTCTGTGTGGCCCACAGATATTTGTTTTGGGTCTGGGTGTTGTGAGACTGTAAGTCTCTCGTAGTTTCTGATACCCACGATACAGGTTACACCTAGTGTGGGGTCAAGACATGTGTGTATGTTGGAAAAAAAAATATAGCTTCATATCCTACAATTCGATCCACGATACAATTAAAAGAAAATATCCAGTAAGAAATGGGAGGCAATAGTACGTGCTTTACAGTTTCCAGAGACGTTGCTCGTTTGAAAAGTATCGTGAGCGTGCAGGATACCGTTCAGATGGCATTATTAAATCGTTTTGGAAATATAATTTTGTGCTAAATTGTTTTTAAAGTTATCTTTATTTTCTTTTGTATACTAACTTTCTCTTTTCGACAGACTTTCAAATAGAAGGTCCTCAATTCGTCTTTTGGACCGTCTTCGAAAAATAAGGTCCTTAATTCTTCTTTTCTTATGTATGTTACGCGATATCACCGCCAAATGTGGACCGATCTTCAAAATTCTTTTTGTGTTCGATAGAGATTATTTCAAGGGTCTTATATGAATTTGGTAGGTCATCAAGTTGGAAGTCGGTCAGTCAAGTTTTTTAACTTGTGATTATCGAAATTAGATTGATGTTATTTACACGAAATTTTTGGATTTGATACCATCTTGTCCGTCCAGTTGTCTCACAGAAAAACGACGTAAAGTGGCAGCTCGCAACTTTATACTACGCATGGGCGCACAAATGCTTACTATCTCATTTTCTCCCATGTTAAACCTTATGAATTTATGTGTCTTGTCTCTTTTTACTGTCGCTTTTTCGTTTCAGCGACTTTCAAAACACAACGATGCTAAAGAAGATTTCACTTCAAAAAAGAACTGACAGAATCCTCAATGAGTATATATAAAAAAAATATTTTGACAGCTCGCAATATTAAGGAAAGTTCTGGTTCCTTTCTTTCCAAACCATTCCAAACTAGCGGACCAACCAGTCACAAGAAATGAATTGCACCGTCTCCAGTTTTTACCTTCAACTTTGAAAGTAAAACGAAACTAATATTAAGATCCGAGACTCGTAAATCATTCCATTGGAGCCGAGTTTGAAATATGACAGCCGAAATGAATAGGGCGAAAATGTCGCTTGTCACTCATTACTATGGTAATTTAAGTTTGACAGCATTAAGACTGCCTAACGCCCGAATGGTCAAACGCTGCTCAACTTTAATGACTTCTTATATTGATTGTCGCCATACAATTTTGACAGATAAGGCGGCCTTAAACGACGTAAGGCGACCTTAAGTGTATGAACATTCGGCGGTAAGTGGCGTGGTTGTATATATGTTCGATCCCCGGGTCGGGCAAAGTGATATTGGATTTTTCCATATCAGCTCGGAATCTGGAATTTGTGCCCGATATGGCGATACGCTCGCCCACTATCACATCTGGGACGTAACTAAGCTTGGCGAAATGTGGGTGTACAAAATGGCTAGTGCGCCTGTGCCTACTCCTTAGGGGATACAGGCGTGAGCTCATGTAATGTTAAGTTTGAAAGCGTTTTGGCTGAGTAAAATATTTTTGAGTGGTAGAGTCTAGAAGACCGTTGTCGCCTCCTTTGTCTACAGCACATATGCGCTGTGGACCATGGCCATGGGTTCGATTCCCAGGTCGGGCAAAGAGAATTTCCTAATTTAATTTCTCCGGGATTGGATCCTTCAGAGGGGATGACGTCAGGCAGGCAGCCGATCGTAAAAACTATTCCAATTGAAAAAGTGTGTTGCGCCGACCTCATATTAAGGTGGGATAAGGGCAGGTAGAAAAAAAGATTAATAAAAGTAATCACATCTCTCGATTATATATATAGATCCATAAAAATCCACTTCTAATTCAAATCACAACACGTTTGGAAAATACAGTCGCGAAAAACGCCAAACAAAATAATTCTAAATCAATTCAACACACCAGTATTATGAAAGTGGACAAAAGTGCGCTTTGTTTGTTTAAACAGGTTCGGGGAGGGGTAATTTCATCGCACGACAGTTTAGCCCGGGGAGTTGTTTTCATATGGTAAAGGTATAATTGTATCCGCCTGGAGCTACGACGATTAAAACTAACATTTATGGAGGGTGAAAATACACGGCATTGGATCGTGTCGAACCCAACTGGATCGTTAAAATAAGTATCCAATTAAACTATTTTTTCCTGGATTGATTATGTAGTCAGCACAATACACATTCATGTTGTTGCAGAAAGGATACGGCTTAGGTTTTAACGGCCGACTGCCTGAATAAAGTCAATCCTCTAGGGAATTCAGTTCCAGACAAATCGTGATAGAAAAACATTTCACCCGAACTGAAATTCGAACCCAGGAACTCCGAGTCTATAGCCTATATACACTGTCTACTGTATCATAATCATCAGCCACAGGACGTCCACTGCTGCACATAGGCCTCCTCTAAAGATTTCCAGATCGACCTGTTGGAATAGGCCTGCATCCAGCGACTATCTACATCTACTTATGAAACTTCTTGACAAGGCATAACTTTCATAAAAATACCCTATAGAGTAAATAAACGTGTGCCCCAATGTTTTTTCAATGCAAATACTATTTCACAGTTTATATTTTCGCCTTACAATGACATGGCGCTGTATTAGTATGGACATACCACAAAAACAAATAATCCATGATCTATGATTTTTTTTGTACGACAAAATTTCTTCTTGTATGTCGCGAAGGAAAATGCAGTGCAATGTCCATGTTCTGTGTCATACCAGCATAAGTAGACCTCTCAACTTTCACTGCTTCTCTTTAAAGTGCATATAAGAACTAACAGCCGGGATTTTTTACGGTTCTAATTTAATTGGTTTCTTCCTCCTTGCGTTCACTACCAGCTGTTATAGATGATTAGTTATCATACATGGACCTATAACGATGTATGAACCTTAATACAGACAAATTACTATAAGGATATAAATAAATACACCCAACAGTCATACATCTAGTCCTGACCCCACGCTTGGTATAACCTGTATCGTGGGTGTCAGAAACTATCAGAGACTTTCGATCTCACAACACACAGACTTGAAACAAATATCTGTGGGCCACACAAATATTTGTCTCAATGCGGGAATCGAACCCGCGGCCTCATATAAATGTAGACTGTCTCGGTGACATAGTTGTATTTCGATACGACTACTGTCCTGAGGTCTCCGGTTCGATCCCGGGTCGAGCTAAATGATATTGGGAGTTTTCAATATCAGCGCAGAGTCAGGAATTTGTGCCCGATATGGCGATAGGCTCGCCTCCTATCACATTTAATAATAATAAATAAACAGAACTAAGCTCGGCGAAATGTGGGTGTTCTAGTTCGCTAGTGCGCCTGTGCCTACCTCTTCGGGGATACGGGTGTGAGCTTACGTTTATGTTATAATTAATGTAGTTTAAAGTTCGTGACATCTGCCCTAAATGAATGTCCATTTAACAAAATGTTGAGTAAATACGAAAGTCCCGAGTTTTTTCGAGTATGTCGCACTCGTAAAATGCGTGCTCGATTGCGAACCACTATTGAAATACGAGTGTCACTCACTCGGAATATTTGAATGGTATTTTAACTCACTAACGAAACGACAGCTTATTCGTTTGTCTATAAAATGGATGTAAATTGAATTTCTTTTTTATGACAGTTACTATGAGCAAAGTTTTTATGTTATACTGACTCATATACCTAGCAGTTTGACGTCAAGAAATAGAAAGAAAGGGATAAACTTTATTCAGCCAATGTCTCAGACAACAGTGAGTGGGAGAGAACAAAAAGAATAAGACAGAATATATAGCACTAAGAGGTAACAAATTGGGGTAATTACTAATTACGTGTTGAATATTATTAGTAAAATTTTGAGTGGTAGAGCCACGCTGTAGACAGTAACGTCTACAGCACGAATGAGCCAGCTCGACCGGTTGGATACCACTGTCTCACAGAAAACCGACGTAAAGTGACAGCTTGCTGTCGCGTTGCGTTCGGTGAGAGATTTTCGGTGGCCCATTCCCCCCTGTCTTTCCCAATCCCTTTTCCCTCCCCTCCATTTCCTCTTTTTAGGTTGGCAACGCACCCATGATTCTTATTGTGTCTTGGGTGTCTATGGGCGGTGGAGATCACTTACCATCAGGTGACCCATCTGTTCGTTGGCCAGTCTCTGCTATAAAAAAATGCTCATATCTTAAACCATCCGTGCCCGAGACATGACTAAAACGTCCACAGGCTCAGTATTCACCAAGTATAAGTATGACATTGGTATTCTGCCAGGGCCAAAAGAATGCCTCACGGATCCCAACAAAAGAACGTCAGAACGGCAGAATATAGAGGTAGTAAAAACTAAGCTAAATTTTGCAACATGCGTTTGTTTATTTCGCCGACCCAAAATCTAATTAGAATATGATTTCTTAGGTTTACGTGAATGTTATTCATTGAAATTAAACTATTTTTACGGATTTGGTTTTAATTTTTATGCCCGACGTTTCGAAAGCTTTGCAGCCTTCGTGGTCACGGGTCAGACTAAGGTGTCATTTGTCCAAAAATGTTAATATTACATTATCTATCTTCATTTTAAAATTAAACAATTTTAAATTTAATAAGTTAGTTATTTGCGATCCGATTTACGCAGTATGAGCTCACGGTGTCTTGAGGGCACGTGACCACGAAGGCATAAAAATTAAAACCAAATCGTGGTATAATTCGTAAAAATAGTTTAATTTCAACTAATTAGGATAAGTCGAAGAAGAACCAAGTCGTATAGTAGCTGTATTTAGAAACTCTTGTGTAACTCTCGATTAGATTTTGACTACGATTCGGTTTCATTTATTAACTTAAAATTCCACCGAAATCGAGTTAAAAAGTGCGCTAATGATTGTGTGTTTTAATTTAATTCTAGAAAAATAGCTATATATGACATTGATATTTATCATTATGATCTGTAACATTTTATTTTACAAAGGTTGACTGGTCATTAGTAAGATAAAGCCGCTGGCATAAAGTCCGGTTGTACATATTTATGTATAAAATGTTTAAAATAAAATAAATTTGGCATTTTATTCCATTTGGCTCTGAAAAAAAAATGCTTTATTAATGCATAGCAAATGATCTAGATACTTATATATTTTCTTTTATCAGTGCTTGTAAAGACGTTGTTGCCTATTCTTCGGTGTGTGGAAAGGTATTTGGTCCACCGAAAAAACCCCTTCTTAAACCCTCAAAGTCTGTTGTTGCACCAAAACTAATATATTTGGTTGGAGGACATCACTTACCAGTATGTGACCCTTCACATAGCACTGCAGAGCTCCTACATTTCATTATTATTCCAGCAAAATCTTGAGTAAAAATATTGCAAGTACCATTATCTGCGTAGTATTTAACTGCGAGTCACTTGGCGGTAATATTAAACTCATTAGCATTCTGTTAGTCGTAGACATTTACTAATGGATCTCGCATTTGGTGTGTATAAAGTTTGAACTAATTTCTTAATGTTGCTGCACCTGGCTGGTAATAAAATGAAGGATTATCTATTAATTAAGTAAGTAAACGTGATTTTGTAAATATTTTATGTGAATCTCGTAAATGTTGAAAGGGTAGACAATCGCAGATAACCTTAATCTTAACTCTTAAACACATCAATATAATATACCCTAGATGCACAGTTCTTTGCAAAACTCCTCCCAAAAAGTGGTCTCAGGAATAAAACAAAGAAAAAGTTCACAAGTTATAATTAAATCAACACAAATATAACCCTATGCACGTGTATTATAGTAGCTTTTTAAACGAAATTATCAAGCGTTCTTAAATTTTAATTTGAAATTTAGAATTCTGTTGGCGTCCGACTGTAGGGAAAAGGAGTGCTTAAGCACTTCTTTGCTGTTCCATTTTCCGAGCGTCAACTGTGCATCTAGGTAAATAATATATCGATCCTTAAACAGTTGAACATATGCTTCTCCTAAGGAGTTCTAAATCTTGCCTTACGTGTCTCCTACGTAAGTCAAGCGCCTCACATAATATTATAGTAGAAATAATCTCTATTAGTCGTAGATGCTCTGGTTGTACCTGATTACTCTTTGATCGTACAGATGAAAGAGGCATCGCCATAGTATCGAGCAAAACTCCAGGCTAATACTGAACAGGAAAACCTAAGAATATTTTAAGGAATCGGGGATCGAACCCGAGACCTCAATATGGCAATCGTACCGTGATCATACAACTACACCACCGAGGCCGTCTTATTAATTTCGTTTCAATATATCCAACCGGACTCACACCTCGAGCCAGACCTTAAAGAAATATTTAGTTTTCTCGAAGCATTTTCTTTTTATACACGACTCGAATACATAAGTTTTGCTCTACTTTTTAAATATTCCCAAGATTTGTGTATAAAAATAGTTCATTTCGAGTGACCTATTTCATATCGCGTTCCGTTTCTGAGTTTAATTAGTTCAAATAAAAAGAAATATCGTGAACTGTTTAAGTAATCCAATAGAGTCCCGAAGGCAGGAATTTCTTGTACCTATATTATTCTTATAGCTCGACCATGAAATTTTTTGGTATTTCACGCTAGCGACTAAGTAAAATATTTGTATGGCAAACACCCGAACGCCCCTAACGATTACGTGAAGAGTTAATGTTTTTCATACAAATTATTTTATGTAATCTTTCCGTACGACTACTGTCCTGAGGTTTCGGGTTCGATCCCCGGGTCGGGCAAAGTGATATTGGATTTTTCCATATCAGCCCGGAATCTGGAATTTGTGCCCGATATGGCGATAGACTCGCTCCATATCACATCTGGGACGGAACGAAGCTCGGCGAAATGTGGGTGTTCTAGTTCGCTAGTGCGCCTCTGCCTACCCCTTCGGGGATACAGGCGTGAGCTTATGTATGATTATGTATGTTTTATTTAACGTAATCATCATCATCATCAGCCACAGGACGTCCACTGCTGGACATAGGCCTCCCCCAAATATTTCCAGATACACCCAAAGACTTCTATGTATTTACTATAGTCCGATTGCTAATTAAACGGAGTAAACTGACAGATCGAAATGTCACTTTCCAAAATAATGTTGCTTACTTTCAAAACATAGTGATTGATCTAGTTCAATTTTTGTCATTCAAAGATACAATAACTCGGCACTAGTTTGCAAAATTAGAAATTTTGTTGCGTATTTTTAGAAATTTCAGCTTAACCCATCGATTAAAAGACCGTGTCAATAAGTTTACGTAAATAATCACAACAGATACCCGGAATGATAACAATGAAAATTACAAATATTACTTTTATTATTTGAGAAAAATTACGCTCAGGACATTCATAGCTTTTGTATGTTTTATTTATAATGAACCATGACTATAATTCCAGTAGACATGCTATAACTTAGGATGAAGTAATTTACTAGGACTATAATTCAATAGACATGCAGCACTAATAACACATTAGGCAGGAATTACGACTTTAAGTTGGACTTTAGAAAATGAAAGAATGAAATGAAAACGATTATTAAAATATTCTTTTGTACACAAGTTTAAAACATTTATTTGTTGGATTTGTGTACAGTTGAGTGTTATAATACAATACTTACATAAAATTGAAGTCTATGTAAGTTAAATAACTTCACTACACCACCTGCCAGTAAAGCACCTGCACATATTATTTTTTATCATTTGCAAAGTTTTTAATTTCACACAATGGCTCAACTAGCAGACATACAAAGCAGCCAGAACAAACTAGAGGAGTGTTTCACACGGAGAATGTCAGAACTTGAAGCAAAGCTGCAGTCCAGTGGAAGTGGTGGTCCTGGCAAGGACACAGTTGCTCGGGTGGCAGAAGAGTTTCGAACATTTCGAGAAATAATGTTCGAAATGCTACGAATGCTGAGAAAGCAAATATCCGATTGTGAGCAGGCTTTGGATACCATGGAGACCAGGCATCGGCGAAAGGCTCTCGTTTTCTTCGGGGTTGCGGAGACAGCCAATGAAAGTTGTGCAGCTATAGTCCTCGATGTGGTTAACAACACCATGGCACTTAAGGACATCACCGCTAGTAACATCTCCACTTGCCATAGAATTGGAACCCCCACCCAGGGTCACCACCGGCCGATTCTAGCATGGTTCACTCGTGTTGAACATCGTTCCGCAGTCTGGAAGGCCAAAACGAAACTCAGGGGATCGTCGATTTCGGTCAAAGAGTTCCTGACGAAACCACGGCAGCTGGCGTTTACCAAGGCTCGACAGCATTTCGGCATGCGAGCGGTTTGGACTCAGGACGGCATAGTGATTATAAAGGCCCCGGACGGGACCCGTTTCAAGGTCACTTCTGTGGCGGAACTTAATAATTTGATGCCTAAACACCCGAAGGCAGCAGACGCTTCTTCATCGACGGCTGGAAGCAGTGGTGAAACTAAGCCGCGTAAAAAGTAAACTTCGCCTTCAGTATATTTCTTGAATTTACTTTATCTTCGAGTTCTTACAATTATTCCAAATTGTATATTTATTATTATTATTTTTTTAAAGTGAGTCGGTATTATTATCTGGAAATGGTTAATCAGTAATCACACTTTAATATGTATATTGTTAGTTCTATTAGCTGTCAAACCTCATCTTGACACTTGTCACTTCTATGTTGTACAATGATAAGAGAATTTCTTTCATCATTGGTTACGTATTTTGTTTCGTTCCGAAATCACTCACTCTGACGTTTTTGTTACATGTTTTTTTTTCTTCTTTTCATTATGAAGTTATTGTGTGTCATTTTGTTTTCTTTTTATGTTGTTAATTACCGTGTTGTTATTATAATTAATTAATTGTGTGTGTAGGTTAGCTGGCGGGTGGTGCAGAGAATGTAGTGTTGCACCACTTTAAGTACTAATAGTTTATCCCATATTTATTTTTATATATTATATACTTATTTATTTATGTTATCTGATCATGATTCCTTTTTTTCTGCCAACGAGTCTGCAGCCTCTTCTAGCGATGAAAGTTTTTCCTCAGTAACTGATGGGCTTGGTGACTTGGTGCGCCAAACTTTTAATCGACCCAGTTCTATATCTTTCAACGTGTGTCATGTTAATGCACAAAGCGTACCAAGTCACCACAGCGACTTATATGAAACTTTTGACCATGCTGACGTACATGCCGTCCTGATTTCTGAGAGCTGGCTCAAACCTCATCTTCCTTCGGCTCTTTACCCTCTTCCTGGCTTCATACTACTTAGAAACGATCGTGTTGACAGAAGAGGGGGCGGAGTCGCTATTTATTTACGTAGCGATTTTAAATATAAAACCGTTGCTTTGTCCTCTCCTCTCGCTTCACCCACGGCAGAATATCTTTTTCTTGAGGTTTGGGTCAGGGGAGTGAAAACTCTACTTGGTGTTGTCTATTGTCCCCCGTCCATCGACTATTTCTCCAGTCTGGAATCAGTTCTGGAATCTTTAGGATCTGAATATGCACATCATATCATCATGGGAGATTTGAATACCGACCTCCTTGCCTGTTCATCCTTTCGATCCCGTAAACTCCTTGGAGTCCTTGAGTCCATCAGCCTTCATATTCTTCCGCTGCAAGCCACTCACCACAACATTGATGGCAATGATACTTGGCTCGACGTTATCCTCACGTCAGATCCTTCCCTCGTATCCTCCTATGGCCAATATCCTGCTCCCGCTTTCTCTCACCATGACCTTATTTACTTATCTTACGCCCTAAAACCCACTAAATCCTCCCCCAAGGTATTGCACATACGTTGTTTTGGTCGTATAGATGAGGACAAACTCGACACTGACGCTGCAAAGTTAGACTGGAACGCTCTATCAGCCGTCACATCATTAGATGAAAAAGTCAGTGCCTTCAATACCAACGTCCTTGCACTTTTTGATGTCCACGCTCCGGTTAAGAAGGTTAAGCTCAGGCGTCCTCCTGCACCGTGGATGACACGTGGTGTTCAGATGGCCAGGAGACGAAGGGACCGGGCCTATCGCACATACAGGAGGAACCGCTCAGACGAAAACTGGCGCCTTTTCAAGTCTGCAAGGAATCGGTGCAATCAGATGGTACGCAATGCTAAACGCCGCCACATTCTTAGCAATATTTCCTTATCTTCCCCTGCAAGTATCTGGAGATTCCTCGGGACTTTAGGTATTGGCAAGGGAAAAAACCCTGATTTCCATGGGGCGACTATTGGAGTGGATGACATTAACCGTCATTTCACCACTGCTGTTTCGATTAGTCCCCAAACCAAACGTCGCACCATGGATTTCTTATCTAGTCTCCCTAGACCCCAAATAGATTCCTTTCAGTTTTCTCCAGTAGCACCTGGTGAGATTAAAAAGATAATCCTCTCAATTAAATCCAACGCGACTGGCTGCGATAACATCAGCCGTCGTATGATAGTCCCAATCCTAGACCACCTCCTCCCAGCCATTTCTCACATTATAAATGTTTCCCTTGGCACGGGTTGTTTTCCGTCATTGTGGCGGAAAGCACTTGTTACTCCTCTTCCCAAAGTCCCAAACCCTTCTCTCGCAAAGCATTTCCGTCCAATATCCATTCTTCCTTTCCTTTCCAAGGTGCTGGAGGCTTGTGCTCATAAACAGTTGTCCAGGTTCGTGCACATTAATAACCTGCTGTGTCCTTTGCAGTCTGGTTTTAGGCCAGGTCACAGCACCGTTTCCGCGCTCCTTAAAGTGACTGGCGATATTAGGGCGGGTATGGAAGACACCAAAGTCACGGTACTGGCTTTGGTGGATTTCTCGAACGCCTTTAATACCGTCAGTCACGACATACTCCTTTTAATCCTTGCCCATCTTGCGATCTCACCAGAGGCTCTAGAATGGTTCTCATCTTATCTTCAGGGTCGCCAACAGTCGGTGCGTCTAAACGATTGCTCATCGATTTGGTGCGATATCGACTCTGGTGTCCCTCAAGGCGGTATACTTTCCCCATTGTTATTTTCTATTTTCATCAATCTCATAACACAAAAACTTCAGTGTGCGTATCATTTGTATGCAGACGACTTGCAAGTTTATTCTCAGGCTGGTGTTGATGATGTGGCTGCTGCAATCGACAGGGTTAACAGGGACATGACTCATATTAAAATCTGGTCTGATGACTTCGGTCTATCTGTAAATCCCTCGAAATGTCAGGCTATTATAGTAGGTAGCTCCAGAATTCTCAGTAGACTTGACACCGCGAGTATTCCAGCTGTAGTGTTTGATGGGGCAGTCATTCCCTGGTGCTCTAGTGTTAAGGACCTTGGGCTACACATCGACTCCAGTCTGAGCTGGCAGCCTCAGGTGAACTCTGTTAGTCAGAGAGTTACCGGCACCCTTCGCGCTCTGTACCGTCTGAGGAATTTTCTACCTTCAAAAACCAAGACAATGCTTGTGCAAGCCCTAATCCTTCCGGTTATCGACTATGGTGATGTGTGCTATTTTGATCTGAATGCAGATCAACTCAATAAACTTGACCGACTTCTTAATAACTGCATTCGATTTATTTTCAATCTTCGCAAATATGATCATATTTCTTCCTATCGCGCTCAATTAAAATGGTTACCTATTCGCCAACGTCGCTCTTTACGGGCACTTACTACTCTCTACTCGTTTCTTACGTCGCCTACCCCTCCTTCTTATTTATCTTCTCACTTTCTTTACTGTTGTAACACTCACGATAGAAATCTTCGTTCAGCTAGTAATCTTCTTCTTAAATGCCCTTCTCATAGCTCCGACTTCATTCATTGTTCTTTTGCTATTCAGTCCATTCTTCTCTGGAATTCACTCCCACTCGAAATCAGGTCTTCCACCACACGGGTAGCATTTAAAATGCGCGTCCGGCAATTGTTGCTGAATGAGGTTGCAGAATCTCGTAACTAGTTGATTATTATATTATATTTATTATATTATATATGTATAACTATATATATTTATTTACTTATATATGTATGTTATAGTATAATAATAATAATATATCATTTAATAACATAATATTACTCTTTTCCTTTCTTATGCACCTACCTTATTCTACTCTGCATCACCCTAAGGTTGACTGGTAGAGAATGCCTTCGGCATTAAGTCCGCCTATATACATTGTATATGAAGTGTATAAATAAATAAATAAATAAATAAATGGTTCACTGAATTGAAATGTTTAAATAATATTGATCTTTTTACCACAGCACTATTTAAATTTCATAAAAAAGTGGCAACATCTGCAATGTCAGATTACTCCGTTTAATTAGCAATCCTACTATAGACAAGCTGTTTAAAAGTATAATTGTGGCACATGACGGCGATTGTTTGACGTTTCACGGCTAAGGAAAAGAGCAGATTTCTATAGTGAGTTGAGGTCGATTAACAGAGACTTAGTGCGCACATTCTATGTACCGAATAGCCAGTCTAGTAGTATATATAGAAGTCTTTGGTATTATATTCATCGATATATTATTTACCTAGATGCACAGTTGACGGTCGGAAAATGGGACAGCAAAGAAGTGCTTAAGCACTCCTTTTGCCTACAGTCGGACGCCGATAGAATTCTAAATTTCAAAATTCAAAGTCAAGAACGCTTGCTCATTTCGTTTAAAAAGCTACTTTATCACACGTGTATAGGGGTTATAATCGCATTGATTTAATTAGAACTTGTGATCTTTTTCTTTGTTTTATTGCTGAGACCACTTCTAGAAGGATATTTGCAAAGAACTGTGCATCTAGGGTATATTATATTGATGATTATATTATATACAAAGATTATATACAAATTTGAACAATACCCTATTATTAATATTATACCCTATTAGAAACCAAGTATCAACATTGTTGTAACACAATCTTTTCGTAATAATTTCAAAAGCCCTTGAAGGCATTACTCGCAAGAATATTAAACATCAAAATAACAAACATTTGGTACAGATTTGTATAATGGAAAATATATTTAATGTCGTGGAAAAGTTGGAGTCGGCGCTGCAAAATATACATAAGACCTAAATAACATCTAGGCATTTTGCGTTGAAATAAACAAATGTATTAAGTTCATAAGAAAATCTAATTTGGTACAATTTAGCTTCTTAATGTGGCGAATTTATATACCACATCGCTCAAGTAATGTTCATAATATATTTATAAACTATGAGCTCTTGGCCAATTAGTACCTACGTAATATCATCATTATCATCATTAGCCATAGGACGTCCACTGCTGGACATAGGCCTCCCACAAAGATTTCCAGATCGACCTGTTGGAAGCGGCCTGCATCCAGCGACTTCCTGCGACCTTTATCAGGTCGTCGGTCCACCTTCTAGGTGGACGTCCTACGCTGCATTTGCCGGTACGTGGTCTCCACTCGAGAAATTTTCTGCCCCATCAGCTATCAGTTTTACGAGCTATGTGCCCTGCCCACTGCCACTTCAACTTGTTAATCCTCTAGGCTATGTCGGTGACTTTCATTCTTCTACGGAGATCCGTATCCGTAGTGAGGAGATCCTCATTCGTAATATATATTTATTTAATTATCATTGTCAAGAAATGTACTTGGCGGCTTATCACCTGCTACATATACATAAACTCACACCTGTATCCCCGAATGGGTAGGCAGAACTAGCGAACTAGAATAACCACATATCGCCGAGCTTAGTTCCGTCTCAGGTGTAATTGGGGGCGAGTCTATGGCCATATCAACATTTTTTTTTATCCGGGCAGGGCAAAGTGATTACACTACACCTGATGGTAAGAGTAGTGCAGTCCAAAAAACCAACGACCATTGATAAACATAGTTTGTGAATAATCGCCAGAGTTATGCCGACCTGCATAAATGCTTCTATATCACGCTTTGCTTAAAGGACCTGCTATCTTACTATAAATTAGGAATGTAATATTTATTTCTTTTTGGATACTTATTGGTTTATGTATTGAAAGCTAGTTAGATATTTGATATTTGGCTTAAAATAGATCGTAAATTGGATAAACACAGATTACTTTTACTTTACCCTTTTTAAAGGGTGGCGCCACCACAATCCGGATAAATCAAGTGTTTTGGAAAGAATAAAAGTAGAAAATCTGCAAGGAGACGTGAAAGATGAATATGCAAGGAGACTGAAAGAAAGTTTTGAAGCAGTGAATGAAGATGATGGTATAGAAGAGTTATGGAGTGTTTTTAAAAAGGAGGTTGTGGGCGTGGCAGCTGCAGTATGTGGAGTAAGTAAAAGAAGATCGAATATAAAAGAGAAGAATGTCTGGTGGGACAAGGACGTCCAGAGAGTAGTAAATGAGAAGAAGAAAGCATGGTTAGACTGGTTGGCAATGAGAGCGGATTTAAGAATGGGAAAGGTAGTTGAAGAGGATGTTAATGAGTCAAGAAAAGAATATAAGAGAATAAAAGGAGAAGTAAAGATCTTAGTAAAAAAGAAAAAGGAAGAAGAAAAGGATGAGTTAGATGAAAGACTGTGTCAAGATTTTCAGAGGAACATTAAGTTTTTCTGGAAATCAATAAGAAAAGCCCGAGGAAAATCTATGCCCTCGGAGCTTAATTGTGTGAAAGATAGGAATGGGAGGCTTGTTAATGGAGAAGAATGTGTGTTGAGAAGATGGAAAGAATATTTTGAAGGATTGTTTGAGAAAGAAGAAGAGCAAGGGCTCTTAGTGATAGATGACAAGGATGAAATTAAAGAGAAGATAGAAATGGATGAAATAATAAATGCATTGAATAGTATGAAAATGGGGAAAGCTGCAGGGCATGATAGAATATCTGTCGAAATGCTAAAGGCTGGACAGGGTGCCGTAGCATGTCTGCTGTACCGCCTCTTAAACTTGTGCTGGAACGAAGGTATTGTACCAAGAGATTGGTGCAACGCTGTTATTGTTCCATTGTATAAGGGTAAGGGGTCACGGCAAGACTGTCAGAGCTACCGAGGCATTAGCCTTCTTAGTGTTGTCGGCAAATTATATGCGAAAGTTCTAATTGAAAGGGTTATGCAAGAGACGAATAACAAATTATGGGATGTACAAGCGGGCTTTCGAAAGGGTATGGGATGTACAGATCAGGTCTTCTCCCTACGTAGCGTTGCTGAAAAATGCTCAGCCAAAGGACAAAAAGTCTTTTGCGCCTTCGTAGACTTGGAGAGGGCCTATGATAGAGTGAGAAGAGAGGAACTGTGGTCAGCTATGTCCATGTTTGGAGTGAGCAGCTGCCTGATCCGAGCGCTGAAGTCTCTTTACGAGAACTCCAGTGCTTGTGTTAGGATTAATGGGGCGTACACAGACTGGTTTTCCATCGATAAGGGTGTAAGACAGGGATGTGTAGCGTCTCCATGGTTGTTCAACCTTTTCATGGACGGCTGTCTACAAGATATAAAAGAGAGTGAGCATGGGTTAAGAATGAATGAGTTGTCACTCAAATGTCTTCTTTACGCTGACGACCAAGTTCTTCTTGCATCGTCAGCGGAAGAATTACAGACAATGGTGACAATTATGGATGATGCGTTTAAAAGAAAGGGAATGAAAATTAATGTAAGTAAGACGAAAGTTATGGTTTTTGAAAGAAATGAAGGAATGACAGAGTGTAAAATTATGATAGGTAATGAGAGAGTAGAACAAATGAAAGAGTTTGTATATTTGGGTAGTATGTTTACAAGTGATGGCAAGCATGATAGCGACATTGAAAGACGAGTATGTGCAGGTAATCGAGTGAACGGCGCACTGAACACCTTTATGAGCAGCCGAAAGGTCTCTAAAAAGGCACGATTGGCTGTTCATAAGGGAGTGTTAATGCCGACACTAATGTATGGCAGTGAAAGTTGGGTATGGCAGAAGAGGCACGAAAGTAAGGTCAGAGCGGTTGAAATGAGAGCGTTAAGGAGCATGTGTGGCGTGACATTGCGTGACAGAGTGAGGAATAATGTGGTGATGGAACTTTGTGGAGTGAAAGAAGATGTAGTGACAAGAATAGAGAAAGGGATGTTGAGATGGTTCGGACATATTGAGAGGATGGATGATAGGAGATTGACGAAAGAGATACACAAGACGAGTGTGGAAGGAAAAGTCGGTAAAGGTCGACCGCATCGCACATATTTTAGCCAAGTTGATAATATACTAACTAAGGGAAAGATAAAAAGTACCCTTAACCGACGCGAATGTATGAAGAGATTGATGAAAGTAGATGAAGCGAAAGTAGTGTGTCAGAATCGGGCGAAGTGGAAATCCATAGTCTCTGCCTACCCCTATGGGATACAGGCGTGATTTTATGTATGTATGTATGTATGTACTTTTACTTTTGAATATTAGGAACATATCTTTCTGTCTGTCGGAATTACTTTGCCAAAAATATTCCTGCTAGGGCCACAAGCTTTGCTTTGACCTGCCCTTTGCCACTAAAAATAAAATAAAATAAAAAAATTAAAATATTTATTGATAACGTAGGCATGTAAAAAAGCACTTATGACAAGTCAACTCAAGCAAATTTTGAATTATGATTAATATAATTTACATTATCGCGCTAAAAATTTGAAGACAAGCAGGCAAGTATGGACATAATAACGATGGGATGGCTAAGATAGGGTGATAAGGGGAGATAGGAATAGAGTGTAAGGCAATGGATTGTATAGGAATGGCATATGGCAGGAATGGTGACAGGGGATTGACTGGAAATACTGAAAGCAGTTGGGATTGGTGCATGAGGCCCTATCCTAGCTAACCTACCAGCCTATCTCTAGCTACCTACGGATGACGACCCGAAGAAGAAAGGCATAAAGAAACTCCGGGCTTATTTTTTACTTAGGTTTTGAAGTCGCCACTACATACCTTTAAAAATTTTGAAGTATGGATACTCCATCTACAACTACGCCAAATACCAAATTTACGCCAAAGACCAAAGAGGTGACGAAATTAGTCTTAGACATTCAGTTATAAATTAAATTGTGGTCTGGTAATTGCCCGGTCGGCGGTCACCGTCTGCCAGTGAATTTGGCATTGATCCAACATTGGAGGCCCACTTACAACCGCTCGGCATCCTGTCTCAATGCCAAGCAATTTCTGGATTCTTGTGTCTCATACATTAGCAATTTTAAGGATTAAAGAAAAGTTTTGTAAGATTTTAGTTCTGTTTACGAAATCAAGACGTTTCTTCTATTGTGTAACCATTGGGTATTTGACTATTTAAAAAAAATATATTTTATATGAAATTTACGTCGTCTAAAATATAGAACAGAAGGAAATATTGAAATATTATATATTACTTGATGGTAAGTGATCTCTTTTTTTATATAGCAGTGATTGGCAAACGAGCAGATGGGTCACCTGATGGTAAGTGATCTCTACCGCCCATAAACACCTAAGACACAAAAAGAATCATGGGTGCGTTGCCAACCTAAAAGGAGAGAATGGAAGGGAAGGGGAAAGGGATTAGGAAAGGGAGGGGGGAAATGGGCCACCGGAAATCTCACTCACCGAACAAAACGCGACAGCAAGCTGCCACTTTACGTCGGTTTTCTGTGAGACAGTGGTGTCTAACCGGTCGAGCCGGCCCATTCGTGCTGTAGACGTTACTGTCTACAGCGTGGCTCCTACAACTCTAAAACATGAAAGAAAAAGGGGTGAATGACGAGATGACGGCTGATAGGCATGTATGGAAGTCGAAAACATGTTGCGCCGACCCCAAATAAAATTGGGATAAGGGCAGGACGATGATGATGTCCACTAATAATGACTCCACTCTATCTAACATCAGTTACCGACTGACTTCCCAAAAGGAGGAGGTCCTCAATTCGTCTGTATTTTTTATGTATGTTACTCGATATCTCCGCCGAAATAAACCGATTTTCAAAATTCTTTTTGTGTTCGATAGAGTTTATTTCAAGGGTGGTCTCATATCAATTTGGTCAGGATCGGTAAATTGTATGTCGGTCAGTTAAGTTTTTAAACTTGTGATTATTCTGTATCACTGACTGACTGCCTCGGTGGCGTGGTGGTAATTCGGTGCGACTACGGTTCTGAGGTCTCAGGTTCGATCCCCGGGTCGGGCAAAGTGATATTGGATTTTTCCATATCAGCCCCGAGTCTGGAATTTTTGCCCGATATGGCGATAGGCTCGCCCCCTATCACATCTGGGACGGAACTAAGCTCGGCGAAAAGTGGGTGTTCTAGTTCGCTAGTGCGCCTCTGCCTACCCCTTCAGGGATACAGGCATAAGCTTATGTTGTTATTTTGTATAAAAATTGTCAATCATGCAAACAACCCCAAGAACATTGTCACACGAACAAGGTGATTCGGTATGAAAGTTATTGCAACTGCTTTTACACGTTTAATCAAAATGTCGACTCGTATATCACAAATCGACGTCTCTGAGTTACTGCCCACCTGCTGACAGAATAACTTTCACTAAAATATAACATATTTTTGACGCGACGTTTACTGCCACGTAAAATCGCACCTGTTACATGTGTATGGTTAGAGAAGTTGGAATCTGTATGTTTGTTTGTACTCGATGTCTGTCTTGTAGATGATTTTTTTAAATGTTATATTGTGTTTTATTTTTTTTTAATGTAATATTGAATTAAGTTTATGGAGCATTTAATTTAAATTCTAGAAGGATATTATCTAGCGGTGCTTCGGAAAAGCCCACAGATGTGAGAGCTACAAAGAGATTTAGCCGTAGGTCTTCTGCATATTTTCGTTTTTTTTAACCAAGTGAAATACGTAATCTTATGAACATGCCTTTAGAATCAGTTGAAATGAGTACTAATTGGGATTACTGATGTGGATAATCGATTATTACTCATAATCGATTATTCAATTATTTTTAAAGACGTGATCGATTAATTGGTTAGTCAATTATTATCTCAGCCTATCGCCTTCCATTGCTGGACGTAGACCTACTCAAGTGAGCGCTAATCATCCCGCGATTAATAATAAATAATGCATCATTAAAAAAATTATCGATTATGATAAATAAGTGATTATTAATCGATTATCTACATCACTAAGTGGGATATCTATTGATAATTTGATGTCATTATGAGTATGGACTCATAATGCTAGGATCCATAATGAAAGTCACTAATACTAAGACTAATAGGAGTCCCTTTTGCTAATCTCACGATTGAGAGTTAGATTTTATGGACTTCAAGCAATCTCATTTTTCAAAACGCATCACCAAAGCTGTCAATAAACTTTTCTTTTTTTTTCTACCTTCCCTTATCCTATTTTAATGTGAAGTCGGCGCAACACACTTTTTCAAGCATATTGAAAAAATGATTTTGGCTTAGTTTTTACGACAGGCTGCCTGCCTGACGTTAAACTCTCGGGGTATCCAGTCCCAGGCAAGTTAAATTAGAAAACTAGCTTTACCCGACCTGCTAATCGAACCCAGGACCTCCCGATTCACCAAGAGATCCAGACCAAGGAGGCGACAACTTAAAAAAAAACCTGTTACTATAAATTTAAAAAAATACCTATATTAATTCAGCAAACGCCACGCTCTTTCCTAGTACACCATTGTTATGACACGTAACATTCTGATCAACGCTACTTTTTGTATGATTTGCCATTGCACCTTACAGATATAACCCATGCCTTGCCCAAGTTAGAATGGCCTTATAAAATAAGGTACCATCTGGCATCACACGGTTCGTTAGGACTTCTTTCTGTATAGATTGTGTTACGGTGATATAGTGTCGCGAAGTTCGTCGAACTTTACCCTAATAAATTGTTGCTAAACTGCGTGGGTGTTCATTTTAGACCAGCCATAATCAAAGTGCTACGGACCCCTAGGGCTCCTCGAAGCATCTGTAGGGGCTCCAGGAAGCATCTGTAGTGGCTCCACGAGAATACTAATGAGACACATACATAAGCTCACGCCTGTATCCCTGAAGGGGTAGGCAGAGGTGCACTAGCGAACTAGAACACCCACATTTCGCCGATATTAGTTCCATCCCAGATGTGATAGGGTGCGAACTTATCGCCATATTGGGCACAAATTCCAGACTCCGTGCTGATATGGAAGGTGCAATACTACTTTGCCTGACCCGGGGATCGAACTCAAGACATCAGAATGGTACTCGTACCGAAATACAACCACGCCACCGAGGCAATCAATGATAATGAGAATTATGATAAAAAAAAAAACAAAAAAAGGAAAACTTAATAAAAATGAGAAAAAAAATAAAATATCAAAATACACTGGAAGCTAATCCTGATGAGACTTCAACTCTCTTCTATCAAACCTGATATCAACCAAACCAATTGATGAAAAATTAGAAACAGTTTCATATCTCCCATTAGATTTTTTTTTGTTCAGTACTCTTTATTTTTAAAGTTTTTTTTTTACATTTTTAAATATATGCTATAAAAAATACATTTAAAAATATAAAAATATTCCCCTCCGATGGCGAGGCTCGGGACCCAAGCCACCGGCGGTTAGGACCCCAGAGTGAGGAACCTCCTCACAATTCGTGCCGTATCCAGTAATACTGCCTTCTGCATTTGGCTCTTGACCCAAACACCAACCGAGAGCCTCTTGAGGTGTTGGTCGAGGCTCAGTGGTATTAAACCATGGGCAGAAATGACTATCGGAACAATGATTGTTGAATCCACATCCCACATGCGAGTAACCTCATGTGCCAGGTCTAAATATTTCGACATTTTGTCTTTTTCGGCTTTCACAAGGTTCTCATCATGCGGAATCGTGACGTCAACAAGCATCGCCCGGCGCGTCAATCGATCTACTACCACAATATCAGGCTTATTGGCCACAATAGTCCTGTCTGTGATCACAGATCGATCCCAATAGAGCGTTGCATGACTATTTTCGAGAACTGGTTGAGGGACATATTGATAATATTGTCTCCCCAAAAAGGTTACCGAAACGTAGCCAAGCCACTGAGGCGGTCGGATCTACATCTGGCCCATGAAGAGCACGGTAGAACCGCCCATAGATTTTTTTTTTATTATTATATTATGCAACTGTTAAGTTATAACATGGTTATTAATAAATAATGCACATCAACAAATTTATTTATATTCGGATTCCCTCAAATATTTCTCTTTTCAAGAGGGTTTCGTCACCAAAAAAATTGAGAACCACTGTTTTAGACTATTATTTTCTGTGTTCAATGTATCGATTTTGAGATTGTTCGAATCATATTGTATGTGAGGGAATTTCCGCATTTATTATGAGTATTGAATGTTGAATTAGAGTCGCCTCTTTGGTCTAATGGCATATGGCAGCAATGGCTTGAATTGGCATATAAAGTTCATATAATCACAAGTTTAAAATCTTAACAGACCGACTTCAAATTCGATCGTGACCAAATGTATATGGGACCACCCTTGAAATAAGCCCTATCGAACACAAAAATAATTTTGAAAATCGGTCCACATTTGGCGGAGATATCGCGTAACATACATAAAAAAAAACAGACGAATTGAGGACCTCCTCCTTTTGTGGAAGTCGGTCGATATAAATATATGCAGCAGATATAGTTCTGACTACACTTTTATTGTCGTGGGTATCATGAACCCGAAGCCCAACCAATTTTGTGTGGATTGGACGGACATTTGTTTCAGTACAGGAATCGAACCCGCAGCTTCTTGTTTTACAACCGCAGTTTGCGCCATGGAGGCTTTTGAAAATGTAATGCGTGACAAAATTCTGTCGAGGAGTAATGTTGGGCATCATCATCAGCCATAGGATGTCCAATGCTGAACTTAGGCCTCCCCCAGAGATTTCCAGATCGACATTTTGGAAGCAGCCTGCTGGAATATTCTCGAATCTAGATCTAAACGCTAGACCTAATTTTAATTCGCTAAGTCACTGCGTACTGTTTATTAAAAAATGTTATTCATCAGAAATTAAATCATTTCTTGAATCCATAAAAAGGTCACTCATTATTTAGATTCCATCAAAAAATTTATTCTACTGCTAGTTCAGAAGGCTGGTTCGCTAGAGAAGAATGGGCAAGAAACCCTGACGTTGCTCTTTTTGAGAAAAAAGTAACAGTAAGCAGTTTACAATCATTATAAATATCTCATTAGATTAAAGCAGCTAATCTACAAGGTTGCCTCAATGTAAAATAAAACCAATAAAACGTACTATTTCGATTGCTGAGCGACTCCCACAGACACGGCGAATTAACAGCAAACTAGACGGATGGATACAATTAGCAAAAGTAAGAAAAGTCTGAGCAGACCAGCCCCACAAGCAGCACCCGTTCACTAGTATGACGCATGTGCCAGCCATCGGCCTCCTCAACCATGTTGCAGGGAAGTGACAATATACATACTTAGCGAACAAAAGAACAGTATGTCACATTATCTTAATACATAGCCTCTCCGCGAGCCATGTAAGATATTTGGCTCGTATTCATTATATCTCGTCGAGTGACATTTTTTTCGAATAAAATATACCAGTGTCATACTTCTCCCCGGGGATGCGAAAAAATATGTATTCTCTTGGCTTACGAAAGTCGTTTGGAGAGCAGTGTTTCCGTTTTAAAACTGTGTTGTTCCCTTTAAAGTCATAATGTTTTTAGTAACAACGACTTTAGTAATTGTAAAAGACATTTTAGCGACAACATTGTGTAAATGTTGTCGTGGAGAATTGAGAATTAATTAAAAAGAAAACTTAAAGCACTTATTTCAAAATGTATCCGATGGTGACCAAATTTATATGAAATAAGCTCTATCGAACACAAAATGAATGTTGAAAATCGGTATCCATTTGGCAGAGAATTCGAGTAACATACATAAAAAACATACAGGTTGGTCCAACCCGTGACCTCGAAGACTGCAAAGCCTTCGAAACGTCGGGCATAAAAATTAAAACAAATTGTGATAGAATCCGTAAAATAGTTTTAGTTCAAGAGATAAAATGTATTATTTTCTATATAGAAGACAATATTTAGAATTAATTAACTAATTAGCGGCGATAGCTCAGTTGGGAATGGTACGGACTGCCGAGACAAATGTCGGAGGTTCGAGACCAACCCCTATATGGAGCATACACCTATGACTTTTCTGTTAAGTGTATTTTTATTTTGCAATATCGCTATAATATAATATCGCTAACGGTGAAAAACATCGTGAGGAAACCTGCATACCCGAGAATTTCTTAACAGGAATTTCGAAGGTACCTATGTGAAGTCTACTAACCCGCATTAGGCCAGCGTGGTAGACTAAGGCCTAATCCCTCTCATTAGTAGAGGAGGCCCGTGCCCAGCAGTGGGACAGTAATATTACAGGGCTAATATTATTATTATTATTATTTACTAATTTTACTCGTTCACTGCTAAGAAATTACATTATTCCACACACAGGATACAAGCTGCATTTCATGAGACAATACTTTTATCACCGGAGCGAAACCGCGAGAAATATCTAGTTGTTTCATTACTTAACTAAGACGCAAGAGCTCAGTTTTACGACTGGATCTTTTCACCACCAACTTACAGTATAAGTACTTGTGAAGTTTCTAAGTATAGAATGATTCGCATGATATTATCAACCAGCTTAAAAATAAGAGGTCTTCAATTCGTCGTTTTTATGTTACATCTACAGCACGAATGGGCCGGCTCGACCGGTTTGATACCACCGTCTCACAGAAAACCGACGTAAAGTGGCAGCTTGCTGTCGCGTTTCGTTCAGTGAGTGAGATTCCCAGTGGACAATTCCCCCCCCCCCCTTTCCTTTTCCCTCCCATTCCATTCCCTCCTTTTAGGTTGACAACGCACCCATGATTTTTTTTTGTGTCTTGGGTGTCCATGGGCGGTGGAGATCACTTACTATCAGGTGACCCATCTGCTCGTTTGCCAATCCCTGCTATAAAAACATGTATTTTATAATATCTCTGGAAAATTAAGACCGATTTTCAAGATTTATTCTACAGAGCTTACTATAAGGATGATCTCATAAAAATTGGGTTAAGATCTGATGAATTTTGAAGTCGGGTTTAAATTTTTTTGTAATTAATTTGATTACAAAAAATAAACACTGTCTCGGTGGCGTGGTTGTATTTCGGTACAACTACCGTCCTGAGGTTTCGGATTCGATCCCCGGGTCGGGCAAAGTGATATTGGATTTTTCCATATCAGCCCGGAGTCTGGAATTTGTGCCCGATATGGCAACATGCTCACCCCCCAATCACATCTGGGACGGAACTAAGCTCTGCGAAATGCGGGTGTTTCCATGGGACTAGCTCTACCAATCAAACTTCTCGAAGGTTGTTCTCAAATTCAGGCACAAACTTAAACATTTACATTCCCAGAAAATCATACCTTTAACACAAACATTTTCCGCATTCCACATAATGGAGCGGGAAGGCAAACATTAAATACCGCTACATTCAAGAGGAAAAACAATGATTGTAGACTTTCCCACTGTTCTTGTGTTGTCAGAAAAAGGGTGTGATTTATATACCGCTGGTGATACACGGCGCTACTGAAGGCTGTCACGAGAGATTTATAAGGACTGCGTGTTCGGGAACACATATCATAAATGGTTTATTGGTAGATGTTTCATTATAGAATTTAGATCTATTTAAAATTGCAGACAAGATTTCTTAGGTTTACTTGAATGTTATTCATTGAAATAAAAATATCAGTCTGACCCGTGACCACGAAGGCTGCAAAGCTTTCGAAACGTCGGGCATAAAAATTAAAACCAAATCGTGATAGAATCCGTAAAAATAGTTTTATTTCAATTGCAGACAAGACATCAGCGGCCTGAGCAGGAAAATTTCTGACAACCGTAAATGTATTTCAGCTCGATGCGCGTCTATGAAATTTGTGTGAAATATTAACCAAACGTCATCAGTGCGCAGCGAACTCGAATACATTTACATTTACATTAGTTTTTCGTGCTCGGGCTACAGGTCTTTACTAAAGTTACAAAACTTAACGGACTGACTTCAAAATTTATCTGATCGTGACCAAATCTTAAAAATAGGTCCACATTTGGCAGAGATATCGGGTAATATGCATAAAAAAATACAGACAAATGAGTGGGGTAAGAAAAGACATGACATAAGCTCAGGCTTGTATTCCCGAGGGTAGGCAGAGTTGCACTAGCGAATTGGAACATCCACATTTCGCCGAACTTATTTCCGTCCCAGATGTGATAGAGTGCCTATCGCCATATCGGGCACAAATTCCAGACTCCGGGCTGATATTGATTTGCCCGACCTGGGGATCGAACCCGAAACCTTAGGATGGTAGTCGTACCGAACACCGAAACAGTAATGTTAGGTATATTCTATGAACAGCTACACAATGATGACATAAATTGCGAAACAAATTAAAGATAGATGAAAAATTGTTTCATTGCCATAACGCGTTATAGATCTATGAAGGTCCTTAAAGTATCGATGTCAAAAATATTGAAACATTCATCGAGAACAATCCTATCTGGTGGCCAAACAGAGGAAACATAGCGCATCCGGAACCCTCGCATTAATAACCGGAACACGATGACACGGGCATAACTCACAGGATGGTGGACGCCAACACCCGCCATCACTCATACTTCGGCCAGTGATTTCTGTTTTAAATTTGATGCTCGATTTCAGACAAATATTGGAGTTTCTGAATTATTATGTTAGATATAGAATCTATATATGGAAATCTTTGGGGGAGGCCTATGTCCAGCAGTGGACGTCCTGTGGCTGGTGATGATGATGATGTTATAGAATCGCCTCCATTCCCGTGTTTTACCCCTTCTGGGGATCCTCTTCCCGGAAAATCATGTTAGATAAACACTTGCCTGACCTGGATATCAAACCCAGGACTTCCTGAGCCACAGACCTTATACGTTCCCATTAGACCAAAGACGTGGCTTCCCATGATTACTTATTTATTTCATTATCCCTTATCCCACCTTAATGTGGGGTCGGCGCAACACACTTTTTCAAGCTTGTTGCAGAAAGATATGGCTTAGTTTTTACGACGACGTCAACCCCCCTCTGGGGGATCCAGTCCCGGGCAAATTCAATTCGAAAATTTGCTTTGCTCGACATGGGCATTGAACCCACGAGCTCCTGATCCACAAGCTATATATGCTACAAATAAACTTAGGAGGCGACAAACGTGTTATCCAATACTATAAGAATTTTACTATAAGATTTCGACAGCCTCCGTGGCGCAGTGGTCAAGTAGCCGGCTGTGAAAGTAGGTTCGGTTCCCGCATTGAAACAATTATTTGTGTGACCCAAAGATATTTGTTTCAAGTCTGGGTATTGTGACCGAAAGTTTCTCATAGTATCTGATACCCATGATACAGATTATACCTAGTGTGGGGTCAGGGATAACGCGTTCAAACAAAGTCTTTAGCTTTATAATATTAGTACCGACAAAAGGCTAATTATTCACATTTCTTTCTTTCTACCTGCCCTTATCCCACCTTAATGTGGGGTCGACGGAACTCACTTTTTCAAGCATGTTGCAAAGAGGATTTGGGTTAGTTTTTACGACCGGCCGCCTGCCTGACGTCAACCCCCTATGAGGGATCCAGTCCCGGGCAAATTAAATTAGAAAATTTACTTTGCCCGACCTGGGAATCGAACCCAGGACCTCCCGGTCCACAGCCCATACATGCTGCCACTAGACCAAGGAGGCGACCGGCTAATTATTCACATTAGCTGTAGCAAAACCAGTAATAATACCAGAGTATCTACAACAATGTAATCTAACTTATCTAGCTTATGTAACTTTAAACTAACTTTGTTGATTCCTGTGTCAAAGTTCTAAATGCAACTTTGAACAGCACAGTTGGCATTTCCATGACCTATATTGTCTAGGATTTCAATACAATATAACACAAGCAAGAAGAAAATCGGATTTAATGTTAACCGGGCTTTATGCGTGGGGAATAAAAGGCGTTTAATTTTATTGCTTTGTTTCTAGTATTTATTTATGTTTATGTCATTGTGTAAAGAATTATTGGAGAATTAATATAGAATTACCAAAATGATTATAAGAGTTAAGTTAGTTAAGTTTCATAAAATATCTAGGTGACATGATTGTCTACTAGATATTTTTTGTATTTTGATTTACTGATTTGATATTATTGATTGCTGATCACAGCTTATCGAATTTTAGGAAATAGGCTTATACGATGGGTACCAGCAGGCTTACCACCACCTCTCATAGCAGTATTATTATAATCATTCTTCGTTTGTTTTGTATGGGAATCGGTACAAGTAAGATTATATTAAGACTGCTATAAGGGGTGGTGGTAACCCCGCAGTATAGCGTTTGCACAATCTTTCAAGCATCTTGCAGAAATGATTTGGCTAAGTTTTTATAACCAGATGCCTGCTTGATATTAATCCCTTCTGGGGAAAATCAACTTAGAAATTCGATTTACCCGTCTAGGATTCGAACCCAGGACCTCCCGATCCACACGTATGCTGCTACTAGAACAAGGAGGCGACAATCAAAGGATCATTATCTTTCTTTCTTCTTCTTTCTACCTGCTCTTATCCCACCTTAATGTGGGGCCGGGCAACACACTTGATCAAACATGTTGCAGGAAGGATTTGGCTAAGTTTTTACCGGCTGTCTGCCTGACGTCAACCCCTCTGGGGAGATCAAAGGATCATTATCATGAACATAAATATCTTAATTATCCACGCCCATATGTTGTCGACCACATTTCAACTCCAATAATTTATCCAATATCGCCTTTACGTCGCTACCAATAATTGGTTTAACTTACGTGAAATTGCCACAGGCTGAGTAGCGGGTAGTCAGTCGAAACGTCGACCACAAGTGTACCCATGTTAATCCGCTATCAATTGCATTGTCTTCATACGAAATAACCTTCCATGACTACCGCTGCCCAGTTCTATCGCATTACGGTTACCGTCCTGTAGCCCGAGCACGAAAAACGAATGTAAATGTAAAAGTATTCGAGTTCGCTGCGCACTGATGACGTTTGGTTAATATTTCATACAAATTTCATAGACGCGCATCGAGTTCGAATACATTTACGGTTGTCAGAAATTTTCCTGCTCAGGCCGCTGAGGTCTTGGGTTCGATTTCCAGGTAGGGACAATGCAGTTTTCCGCTCAGTATTTGGACACTGAACAGAAAGATGCAATATTTCGGAATATGGATTTTGTGCCCGATATGCCTATATAATACTTATTAGATGGGAATAAGTTTGGGTAGTTGCACCGTCCCTACCCCTTCGGGGATAACAGCCTTGAGTGTGTATGCAGAAAATAACCTCGAATTATTAAAATCATCATCATCGTCATCACCATCAGCCATAGGACGTCCACTGCTGAACAGAAGCCTCCCCCCAAGGACCTCCAGATCGACCTGTTGGAAGCGGCCTGCATCCAGTGACTTAATATTTGAGTTATTTCAAATCCAATTAGTTGATACAGGTTGGGACTCCTCGGGCTTACGTGTTAATTTTTAAACAATAGATGGCGTGTTTTCCACAAAAAAAAGAATTTACTGCATAATATAGATGAAATATTTCAAAAAGAAACACAAATATATGCGGTCTACAAAAATATATAGGACAGAGGTACCTACTTATGTAATTATTGTCATTGTGAATGTGTCGTGCGATAAAATGTATAATTGCCTAAGTATTCTATTATATTATCTAAGTGACGATAAACCTTTAAACGATTATTTAAATAATGTAGGAATCTTGGCTATAATATTTTAGAGCACTTTATAGACGGTTATGTAGGCACGGACGGGCTGGTTGGGTACTCTCACAGAAAACCAAAAAGATATTTGAAGAAAAAAGAAACAAAATCGATTGAGTTGGATTCGTCAGGGATTCGGCTCAGGCAGCCTTTGCATACATTCGCAAAGTTGAGCATGTAGGTTGTACGCTAGTAATACAGGCGTAATCGGAGATAAACAGAAAGAAAGGTCGTCATCGACTCGTTGTAGGAGTTTCGTATCGGATCAGTGTGTGTTTATTGATACAGTTGCGGTATAACAGTAATACAAAATTATACTATTTTCTGAGACATCCCAAAGAAATGCAATGTTACCAATGTTGCCAGAACTCATTATTGTAAATCAATTTTAAACAGTACCTACTAATCGACAATTGAATTTTTGCGCAGTGTACCAAATTCTAAATACATTATTATACCAAAAATTTTCAATATACGTGGCGCAGTTAACGAGAAGACGATTCTTGTATAGAGATAAATATTTGTGTGACACAAAAGTATTTATTTCGGGTCTGGGTGTTGTGAGACCAAAAATCTCTTGTAGTTTCTGCTACCAACGACACAAGGTTCGTATCACTGGGATAAGGATTATGTATTATTATCGGCCGAGTTCCACAAAAAGAGGAGGTCCTCAATTCGTCTGTTTTTTTATGTATGTTACTCGATATCTCCGTCAAATCTAGACCGATTTTCAAAATTCTTAGAAATAAATAGCTTATTTCAAGGGTGGCCCTATACAAATTTGGTCACGATCGGTAAATTGGAAGTCAGTCAATTAAGTTTTTAAACTTGTGATTATTGTTACAGACTTGAGTTACTGTCTCCAAAACTCTCGTATCTTGATAGTCAGCTCACGCTCTCGATAGCTAGCCGAACGGCCGTCATGAGTGCCGCGACGTGACCCCGCCACTATGAATATCACCAGCAGCCATTTGTTTTTTCTTCAGTATGGCTTTTATGGATTCTGATATTATTGATGAGTTACTAATGTTAACGTATTGGTATTGCAAAACATAATAGATTTGCGTGAATATTACAGAAATGTTAATAAAAAGTAGCAAACTTTTTTATAGCAGTGACTGGCAAACGAGCTGATGGGTCACCTGATGGTAAGTGATCTCTACCGCCCATAGACACCCAAGATACAAAAAGAATCATGGGTGCGTTGTCAACCTAAAACATAGAAAACTAACGTAAAGTGTCAGCTCGCTGTCGGTTTTTTTTATAGCAGAGACTGGCAAACGAACAGATGGGTCACCTGATGGTAAGTGATCTCCACCGCCCATAGGCACCCAAGACACAATAAGAATCATGGGTACGTTGCCAACCTAAACAGAGGAAATGGAAGGGGAGGGAAAAGGGAGGGGGGGAAATGGGCCACCGGAAATCTCACTCACCGAACGAAACGCAACAGCAAGCTGCACTTTAGGTCGGTTTTCTGTGAGACAGCGGTATCAAACCGGTCGAGCCGACCCATTCGTGCTGAAGACGTAACTGTCTACAGCGTGGCTCTACCACTCCAGGTTTCGTTTGGTGAGTGAGAGGTGAGATTTCCGTTGGCCCATTTAACCCACCCCCCTTCTTTCCCAATCCCTGTTTCCGTCCTTTTAGGTGGGCAACGCGCCCTGATTCTTTTTGTGTCTTGAGTATCTATGGGCGGTGGAGATCACTTACCATCAGATGACCCATTTGTTCGTCTCTCTAATAAAAATAAGACAAAGGTTGCAGACATTTGTTGGAACTAAATTTTGTTCCATTTTTTAGCTTTTCTGAGTATTGTCCCAACAAGCTAATAAATGGGCAGCCGGTTATTGTTTGGAAGGGCGGACAATGACGACACAATTGTACACTGTAAAGGGTTATTCACGACTATCTATTTGCGACTGCTTAATTATTGTGGGCGCAGCCACTTTAAATTATTGCACACGCGTAAAAACAGATTCATGCACCTCGCACACATGCATCGCGCTAATATGACCTACATACAATAATAATGATGTGTCCCTACACGTTTTATTCCCGAAAGCCTTACTTTGACCTATTTATTGAAGATTTACGCTTTCCGTTATAATAAAATTTATACGTATGCTCACGCCTGTATCCCCGAAGGGGTAGACAGAGGCGTACTAGCGAACTAGAACGTTTACTAGTCTACGTTTTATTTAATGCAAATGTCTGTAAACTACATTATAATATTTATTTAAATAGAAATAACAGTTTCGCTATCACATTTATTTTAAAAGTTAGTCGCGTAGAAAAGCTCTCTGCGATATTAAATTTAATTCCCATTGGATTTGTTTAGCATATCATGCGTGATGAATCAAAATGCGATCCAATTTATATATTTGTATATATTTTATTGACCGACTTCCAAAAAGGAGAAGGTCCTCAATTCATCTGTAATTTGTTTTAATTTATGTTACGCGATATCTCCGCCAAATGTGGACCGATTTTCAAAATTATTTTTGTGTTCGATAGTGCTTATTTCAAAGTTTGTCCCATATAATTTAGGTCATGATCGGATTTGAAGTCGGACTGTTTAATTTATTAAACTTGTGAACAAGTTGTGAAACATTTCTCTTTGTATTTCAATTTGATTAGATAGAATATACAAAATAATAACCATGTGACACGCAATTCTATTATTTATTCAGTCAAAATCTACTATTTGCAATCCAACATAATATTTTATTTCCCAGTGGAATCAATTACACGTGTCCAGTCTCTTTGAAAAATATGATTGCTGAGGCAGATTGTGCTCTCATGATACAAAACTACGCGGTATGCCGTACAAAATTACTTTTATGTGTCGGTTTTAAACGACTTCAAAAAAAGGAAGAGGTTAACAAATTGTCGGAGTCTTTTTTATGTATGTTCCCCAATTACTCTAAGACGCCTGGGCTGATTCAAAAAATCTTTTTTTTTAAAGGGTATACTTCCCAGGTCCCATTGGCACCAAGCCAAGATCTGATCGATGGTGGGATCCCAGAAAAATCGAGGGCAACTCTCAAATGTGATAAGGACCCATAATGTGTTTTATAGGGCCGAATGGTCAAACAGTGCTCAGTCATCCAAGTCATTTGAGCACTACCCAAAGTAAAGCAGACAATAATTTTTGAGCGGCATGGTCGTACGCACTTGAGGAGACTTGGCGGAAAAATCAGCTGAGGATCAATCATTTTGTTACAGATAATAAAAGTTTGTTCTCGTTTACAAAATTTTTATAAAATTATGTTTTTGTTTCGTTTCACGTAGAATCATTTTATTTCATTTAGTTTTTTTTTAAGATAATTATAATAAATAATTGGCAGAATACATGATTCGATAGTGTTTATTTAACCTTTTTGCTTTCCATGTGCCATTCCGATCATATTTCATTTGTAGTAAATTTTTCTGTAATGTTTATGTTATCTCTGTCTATTTTTTGTTATTATACATTTTTATATAATAGAAACAGAACTTAAAATGGATCTTTTTATAATTTATTAGTATCTTGTTAAAATATTTACCACTTGGCAGAATGTATCTTTCGTCCTTAGCCAATGATTTGTGTGGAAGAAATGAAAAAAAAATTGGCAAATGGCGACCTGTTTGTTTATATTTATTTTCGTAATTAAATAACTGTGTTTGTTGTATGTGAAGTGATTTTGTTTTATGTAATAAACATCAACGAAGATGGAGAGATTATGGAAACTTTGAAGTTTGGATATGGAGGATATTTCTTGGAGCGTTTCAATGAAAGAAGTCTTCTTGAATTTTTCTTGCCAGGGACTGTCCGTGCCCAGGAAAAATACATAAAAAATATAATAATACGTCCCAGTTCACGCCGGCTTCATCAGAACCATCTAAAAACCATTATATTGGAGAGGAATTCGGCAACATGCAGTAGTGTTGAATTGGATTTAATAAAATTTATCATTGTATTTTTGAAGTGTTTTATTTCTCTTGGCTTCTTCGAGTGCGCTATATTGAGGAAAAATACATTTTATTGAAATCAAGCGGTAGGTATATATTATTAAACTACACGGAACACGGAAATTATGAAATACAAACCTATGCCCGCCATTCCGTTCGCGTGAAATTTTATTTATTTAAACAAATCTATCCTACAGAAACCATACATTTTCCCGGGGAAAAAAGTAGCCTGTGTGCTATTTCAGACTTTAATCCATCTCTGTGCCAAATTTTATACAGATCTCTTCAGACATTCTGGTGTGAAAGAGTAACAAAACATCCATACATCATCACAAACTATACAATAGTTTCATTTGAGATTGGTCACAGGTACTCTCAAACTAATCTCGATTATAGTCCGATTGCTAATTAAACGGAGTAAACTGACAGATCGAAATGTCACTTTCCAAAATAATGTTGCATACTTTCAAAACATAGTGATTGATCTCGTTCAATTTTTATCATTCAAAGATACAATAACTCAGCACTAACTTGCAAAATTTGAACTTTATTGCCTATTTTTAAAAAAATAGGTTTAACCCTTCGACTAAATGTCTTCGTGAATAATTTTTCGTAAATAATCACAACAGGTACGCGAAACGATAACAATGAAAATTAAAAATATTTCTTTTATTATTTAAGAAAAATTACGTTCGGCACATTCATAGCTTTTGTAAGTTTTGTTTATAATGAACCATGACCATAATTCCAGTAGATGTGCAATAACTTAACATGCAGTAATTTACTATGACTATAATTCAGTAGACATGCAATACTAATCACACACTAGGCAGGAATTACGACTTTGAGTTGGATTTTAGAAAATGAAAGAATAAATGGTTCACTGAATTGAAAAGTTTAAATAATCTTGATCTTTTTACCGCAGCACTATTTAAATTTCATGAAAAAGTGGCAACATTGGAAATGTCAGTTTACTCCGTTTAATTAGCAATCCTACTATAAATGCTAGTTAAGCGGGCCTTAAATAGCTGTCAAACTTTAGGCAGTTGTTGACCATGCCGTTTTATGAAATAAGCGGGCCTTAAACTGGGTCCTGCTTACATTTAATGTGAAGATATAGGTTCTGTTTGACCATGCCAAATTGAAGAATAACGAGTGCTTAAATCGGTAAGGCCATCCTAAATATTTAGGCAGCGTTTGACCATTTGGGGGATATACTTTCTAAAACTATTCAAGTATTTGCGTCTGGTAGGTACTCTCATGTTGCTGAGCTGATGATAGAAAATATAATTCCTAAACTATTAGGAGTTGGTGGATAATTCTTTTAATATTATATACTGTAGACTGTTACGTCTATAGTACAAATGGACCGGCCTGACCGGTTTGATAACATTGTCTTACAGAAAATCGACGTAAAGTAGCAGCTCACTGTTACGTTCCATACGGTGAGGAAGATTTCCGGTGGCCCAATTAAACCCTCTCTCTTTCTCTCTATTTCCAAATTCCTATTCCTCTTTTTAGGTTGGCAACGCACCCTTAACTATTTTTGTATCTTTGGGCCGTGGATATTATTTACCATCGAGTGACTTACCTGCTCATTTGCCAGTCTCTGGTATAAAAATGAACATACATAAGCTCACGCCTGTATCCCCGAAGGGGTAGGCAGAGGCGTACTAGCGAACTAGAACACCCACATTTCGCCGAGCTTAGTTCCGTCCCAGATGTGACAGGGGGCGAGCCTATCGCCATATCGGGCACAACTTCCAGACTCCGGGCTGATATGGAAAAATCCAATATTACTTTGCCCGACTCGGGGATCGAAACCGAGACCTCAGAACCGTAGTCGTACCGAGTTCATTCGTCTCAGTAGTGGGAGTAAAATAAAATATAATAAAATTTTGATAGTGTTGCTATTTGACAAAAAGTGTTGCGAGTTTACAATAACGATATAATACTAAAAAAACTTTTTTATTCTCCTTTCCCATTTTAATACGCAAGCGCAACAACTGAATATTACATACTATATTACTCCCATTACTTAGACGAATGAAATGACATCTCATATGTTAAAATTCGTCAAGCCGTTTGGGCTGTAAAGCGTGCGAAAGAAATTGACATACATAAATACGAACCTATACCCGAAAAACTTTTATGCTTCTTTAGGATCAATCGGTTATCAATATAAAATTAACTGTAAATATTATAATCATACATATAAAGGTGATTTCAAAGCAATTTTACTGTGTGTATCCTTTTTTACGCAAAATAGCCGACTTTAGCAAGCGTCAGGTACCTCGACAATACGACATGTACGTACTCGAATTGATATAATTCCTAAACGAATGTAGCACCCCATTTACAATTTTTATGATAGAATCTGTGTATATCAAGCTTTATTTTCGAATTAAAAAAAATAAAAATGTTGTTGCCCAAACTATTAAAATTTCGTTTTGAAATCTATATTTCCGGTTTAACACAAGATAAAAAATTTAAATTTCGAATCGGTTCAAAAAATCAAAGAGTCGATTAAATTTACTACCCAAAACACTACATTTGTTATTTTATTATAAATTACTTTCATACGCAAAATACCTCCCAAAGGAACCCTTACACCAGTGAGGTCAATATTTAAGAAGGCCATAATTTGACAAATAGACCTTTTATAAAAAAAATATTTTGTGTACACGTTCATACCCTCTAGAAGTATAAATAAGCAAATTATGAACGAATTTCAGAACCTCACTTTTTTTTCGTTGCCCGCTTGGCGTGAAATGCCCCATAAGTAAACAGTAAAACAACTCATGTAGAATAACCACTTATTTCTATTTGTCTGGAACTACAAAACCGGGATGGAAATAATAAACTGCAATAAGATTATGAGCCTTTGCTTTCAAAGGACTGCTGCGAAATCTTTTGTTAGTCAGTGTCACACCGTCGCGTAATTCTCTGAGTACTAAGTTTGTCACTAGTATTCCGGTGGCTGGCGAAACTTTCCGAATACAACAGCACTTATTTCGCGGTCTTGTTTTGTGAGCTAACTTCGGAAATGTTTACGTACGTCTAGATGTTACGGTAATTCTGTATGGCCTCAGAAGAAATTTTGAATAGTTCACGAAGTGCTGAAAGTGTACCTGTATTTTTAGTATTAGCTTTATGATTCTAAGTTGAATTTGTATGTAGTAAATATACTAGAGTAATAACTAATAAGTGACAGTCATTTATAAAATAGTTTGTGTGAACGTTTCTATGGAAGTTGGTATCTGTGCATTTTTGGTTTGCTCCTAATCCTCATTATTGTATGCTTATCGCAGATCTCTCCATTTTCTTCTTCCGTCTTAGAAGTGTGAATAGTAGTATATTTTGTGCTGGCTGACATGACTTTGGCGACTATCGAAACTATAATTGGCGTTGGTCATTTTATTATTCTGGTCTACACTGTACTTAACATCAGATGTAGTATAATCACTTTACCGTATTCAAGTACAAAAATCTTTACAGTCATCGCAAATAGCACCTTAATACAATTTATAGAAAAAAAGGTTTATTTGTCATGCCAAAAAAAGGCAGGACTTATATAAAATTTAACAACCTATAACTTTAATTATAGCCGTTTTATCTTAAAAAAGCAAGTAAATATCTTCCTTTCTGTCTGGTGTTATTCTGGCTTTCTGCCAAGGTCCGCCTTCCTACTTAGATGCTTCCACTTCACCCGGTCTTGAGCACCCTCCATAGTAAGACCATTGGCTCTCATTGGCATTGGCATCTCATCTCTTTCAGAACGTCCAGTCAGTGCTTTTTGTGCCGTCCACGGGAACGCACCCCTGGTACGATCTGGGCCAGAGACCTGCGACTGACGTACTCCTGTGGTATCCTCAGAACCACAAAAGCAAGTAACATTACTAAGATTAAATTCCAATTCATTTCATAACGTAAAACTTAAAAAGTCCATTCATAAGTCATATCCAACTTGAACTGTACAAAAGCAAAGAGTTTCAACAAAAGTACTCACTGCAGTGAAACAAAACTTGTTCAATTAATTCGACGTCAGAACAATTGGGGACAAAAGATTTCATAATTCAGTTATAATTACGCTACGGTGTAAGGACGGGTCATGTTAAATGCAACGGACAAAGTTGAATCCATTTTAAAGTTAGTTCCGGCGGGGCTTTTAGCGCAATAAATGCCTTCCTTCCTTTACTTTCTTAAAAGTTTCCTTTAAACAAAAGATTTGTTTCCGTATCCAGAACAAACGGCAATCTCAGACTATCTCCCTACCGAGCTACACTGTCGTATCCGACTGAGATGGCATTTTTTGGGGATTTTACTCGTACTTCGGAGTTAGGACTGCCTCGGTGGCGTGGTGGTATTTCGGTACGACTACTGTACTGAGGTCTCGGGTTCGATCCCTGGGTCGGGCAAAGTGCTATTGGATTTTTCCATATCAGCCCGGAGTCTAAAATTTGTGCCCGATATGGCGATAGGTTCGCCCCCTATCACATTTGTGACGGAATTAACGGACGAATTGAGGGCCTTCGTTTTTGGAATTGGTCTAAAATAGACTCAAAGAGAACGAAATAAAGATTACTTTTCCATTCAAATTCGTTAACATAACATGAGTGCGTTAAATGTACGTTTGGTCATAGAGAATTACACACAGAAGCCAGTGCAATGTTACAAAAAATTTCGAAATCTAATATACGAATATAGAAAAGATAGAGACTAAAATCTAGTATTTCTGGTTGAAGAATTTTTTTATTTTCCAGTACGTCGAGGCGGCATTTCCACAGCATCTATACGTCCTTTATCAACAGGTAGCTCGAGTTTATGATCTGTATATTTAGACTTTATTGAAACTTGTAGATTGAAAAAATGGCGACGATGTTGGCAGTACGTGATGTACGTTGTTTGGGTTTTGTTGAAAATGCTTTATAAGTATTTTATGTTTTAAATTACTTTTGTTTGATAATTTCAAAATATATTTTTTACTCATCTGCCTCGGTGGCGTAGGGGTATTGCGTGCACGGTCCGACTATCGTCCTGAGGTCTCGAGGTCGGTCGGAGATTTTTACTATCAGCTAGGAGTCTGTAATTTGTGCCCGATATGACGATAGGATCGCTCCCAATCACATCTGGGACGGAACTAAGCTCGACGAAAAGTGAGTGTTCTAGTTCGCTAGTGCGCCTCTGCCTACCCCTTTGGTGATACAAGCGTGAGTTTATGTTATTTTTTTTTTTTAATTGGTAAAGCTACGCTCCAGATAGTAACGTCTACACTACAAAAGGGCCAGCTCAATGGGTTTGATACCACCGTCTCGCAAAAAACCGTAAGGTAGACAGCTTGATATAGCATATTGTTCAGTGAGTGAAATTTCCTATCCTCTTTTCAATCATATAAAACTAAAAATAGAAATATACTGCATTATAAGTCACCATAATTATATTCTAGCACTCACCGGTAAACTCCCTTAGCTACACTATGTACACAACACTATTTAGACTTTTGTATCAACTGTATATTCACGATAAACTGAACTCCTTCCTTCTTGCTGTTGTTAATATATAACTTCTAATGTAGTATTTATCTACCTATATTATTTAATAATAAAAATAAAAGTAAAATTCTCTTTACGTATACCTACGTTTATAAGAGAAACTGAAATTAATTAAATATTTCGCGGTCTTCCGCGACAACCCCTCCCATTAGTAGAGGAAGCCCGTGTCCAGCAGTTGAACAGTAATATTGCAGGGCTAATACTAATATTAAAAGCTATTACACCACAAAAGACTTATCCAACAATTACGTGTTTCTTACATTTCTCCTAGATGGACGTTCGAAATCAATTTCGCCAAGATTTCGTTAAGTTTATCGACGAGAGATAAATCGAGAGGCGACTCGGTGATTTCATCTTCCATTAATTCAATATCGAAGATGGTTATCTGGGCATCGTCGACGGATTCAATCTACTTATTATAAATGTCTATATTTGTAAGTTTGTCAATTTGTATGTTTGTTAAGCACGGATTTAGTAAAAACTTCCTTTTGACAATTTTTATTCCTTTCCTTTTCATGTTAGGCTTGGCTGTACTATTGGGTAGTTGATTAATTTCATTTTAATAATCATTATCATCATCAGCCATAGGTCGTTTAATATATTTTTAATATTTTTTTTCTATAATTATTTACATCATCTCGTTTGTTATCATCATCGTCATCCATTTGCTCAATTTCTCCTTCTTCTATATAAAAAACTAAATCTAGCAAAAAAGAACTAGGTATTAAAATATTCCCAAAAAAATTGTCAAAAATTAGATAATGACCTGCAGCCCGAGCAGGAAAATTTCTGACAACCGTAAATGTATTCGTACTCGATGCGCGTCTATGAATTTTGTATGAAATATTAATCAAATGTCCTCAGTGCGCAGCGAGTTTACATTTACATTAGTTTCGTGCTCGGGCTACTGGATAGGACCTGGATATTTTTAATTTTCATTATTAATTCCATGAAGTAATACGAACCTTTCATTTACACGCGGGTGAAACCGTAAGCGAAAACTAGTTATATTTTTCACCATTTCTCTTTTAAATCAGACTCTCATTCGGCCATTCTGCAATGTAATCAGGTGGGAGTATTGATTGAAAACTCATTAAGCTTTAAGGTCAGAGGATTATTTTTAGTGATGGAAGGCATTTTAGACCCCATTTTAAAGGAAGAAAAAGATTGAAGTTCAATACGTGTAAAACAGTCATTATAGATAGATATTCTTCGGCTGTTTTTGATAAATATAGAATGACGAAGAGAGAAGAATGAGAAACGTACAACTGCAGACACGGATGCAATAGTTTTTTAAGCCAAGACTTTTCGAAGACTTCTTCGAATTGAGCACCTTGCATGTCCTTGCATTTGTTTGAAAAAAATATCATACCAAGCAACATCGTAACTGACGTAAAAATTATTTCTTAATTCCCGTAAACATTCATTGTTGTTCCCAAAATACATCTTCGCTTTCTATTGCATGCGTCATGCCAAAAAGTACCAAAAATAGTCGTGGCCCAATTTCGGTTACCGTAGCTTTTAAATATTAGGATAAACATTTTAATAGATAGAGTCGGCGTGAGTGATTTAATGTTAAATTGCTAGGGCGCGTAGGCAATGAATGATAGATGGTCGTAATAAATGCACTATATTTTTCGGCTTTATTGTGAGTTTTTGCTTCAATATTGATGGGCTTTATAATGAAACAATGATATATTGATATCTATTTGGGTTTTTTGGATGTTTATTGTACCGTGACAAATTACGTCTAGTAGTGAATTGAAATAATACAATCACATAACATAACATCACATAACATAAGCTCACGCCTGTATCCCCGAAGGGGTAGGCAGAGGCGCACTAGCGAACTAGTACATCCACGTTTCGCCGAGCTTAGTTCCGTCCGAGATGTGATAGGGGGCGAGCCTATCGCCATATCGGGCACAAATTCCAGACTCCGGGCTGATATGGAAAAATCCAATATCACTTTGCCCGACCCGGGGATCGAACCCGAGACCTCAGGACGGTAGTCGTACCGAAATACAACCACGCCACCGAAGCAGTCCATCTTAATCCATCTTAATGTATAGATTGCCCTCACTTTAAAGGTTAAAGGACTGCCTCGGGGATACTGTCCTGAGGTCTCGGGTTCGATCGGGTCGGGAAAATGATTTTTTCTATTCAATTTCAGTCCGGAGTCCAGAATTTGTGCCCGATAACGGAAATGAGCTCGGCGAAATGTGGGTGTTCTAGTTCTCTAGTTCGCCTCTGCCTACTCCTTCGGGGATACAGGCGTGAATCTTTATATGTAGTATGTTAAGGTTAAGGTAAGAAAGCTATGCCTGCAAGTGACATACCTATATTTTGGTTTATTTTTGAGATAGATGGATAAATGCAGATTGCAGATTAATTAATGTATTTGTTGATGTTATCAAAATTAGCAAGCGTTTTTCTAATGTGACTTGCCCGGGACTTAATCCAGATATGGTTGACGACAGGCACGTAGAGTGTCTTAAAAAGGAAGCGAAATCCTTTCTGCAACATGATGCTTGTCAAAATATGTGTTGCGCCGACACCACATTAAGGCGGGATAAAGACAAGTGGAAAAAATGGAAATTAGCGGTGGTTCGGGTAAATTAAACAGAATCGGATGGTTTGATCGGACGACTTTTTCGGTCAATTAACTTGTTGATTATTAAGCTTAATTCTTTGTCAATTAGATAATTAAAGGTAACGGTATTTTATAAAATATGATTACATTAATTTTGATTCACAGTATGATCAGTAAATAATTCGCTGTATTAATTAATCAAATTAAATTGATACAAAAGTTGTTTTGGATATTCGCTTCAAAATGTTATCGGTGAAACGTATTAATTCGCCGAAATTTGTTTTTACATAATTAATTAGATTTCGGGAAAGGATCCATTACGAAATAATTAAATGTATGAAATTTTGTTAAATAAAATATTATTAATCTTTCAAACTGTCTCGGTGGCGTAGTTGTATTTCGGTATGACTACCGTCCTGAGGTCTCGGGTTCGATCCCCAGGTCGGGCAAAGTGATATTGGATTTTTCCATATCAGCCCGGAGTCTGGAATTTGTGCCCGATATGGCGATAGGCTCGCCCCCTATCACATCTAGGACGGAACTAAGTTCGGCGAAATGTGGGTGTTCTAGTTCGCTAGTGCGCCTCTGCCTACCCCTTCGGGGATACCCAGGCGTGAGCTTATGTTATGTATGTTATGCTATGTTCACTACTAATATGGTTGTAGAGGTATAATAATAATAAATAATATTAGCCCTGTACTATTACTGTCCCACTGTTGGACACGGGCCTCCTCTACTAATGACTTAGTCTACCACGCTGGCCTAATGCGGGTTGGTCGTCAGTCAAATGCATCAAAGTAATACAATAAATAATTCCAAATTAATTCAAAATTGCTCTTATCAATCTCGCACACATGAGGGCGAAACGAAAACTGACCCGAGAACTCTAGTGTTTCCAACAATCGACACAGACTGCACCAGTACTTATTTATACGTTCTAATCAATGATAAAAGAAAAATAAGGACTTGGCATGATTACGAAAAGAACGAACCTATTGAAACCAAAATAGCGACATGGCGAATGAATAATACCAGTAATATAGCAGTTAGGCATCTTTTCAACGTTTTGAATTTAGTATTATTTTAAATAAAACACCGTATTTTAAAATGAATAAGTATTTATACATTACTTGTTGCCCGCGACTCCACTTTTGTGGATTATTTTTTTCCGGGATAAATGTTATTTTCCCAGATAAAAGTAAAAGTATTTTCCCAGGTAAAAGTAGCCTATGTGTTATTCCGATGTATAATCTAAATAACTATAAAGTTTCATCAAAATCCATCCAGTATTTTTGCGTGAAAGAGTAACAAACAAACTTTCACGTTTTTAATATTATTAGGTTTAAGTCTTATGACATGATGACAGCTTACATGATAACTTACAACCAGTCTCAAAGTAACTTACAACCAGCCTCAAAGTAAACGCGTTTTAAACCAACTTCAAAAAAGGAGGTTTTCATTTCGATCCATATGTATGTTATATTGTTAGAATAGCATGATATTCGCATATGTTAGTCTATATGGGCTTCTGAACAGATGTACTTAATCTCATAAGTATATGTATGTATATATCTTTGTCTACGAATATCTCAGAAAATACGAGTATAATTCGGATTACGAAAATTTTTGCTGGACTAGGTATCTTCCAACTTAGAGAATAGTACACATTCATCAAAATCGGTTCAGTAGTTTTGAAGATATGGACTTAAATGTGTGAAAATGGTGAAGTGGGTTTTAGGTTTTCGTTAAACTTTAATTATTCTCGTAGTTATGCAAACCCCTTATTTTTCTTTTATCATTGGTTCTAATGTGCAAATCGATCCGTAAACATGACACAGTGAGACACACACTAACATACACGAACACCCACGAACATACGCGAACACACACGAACAGTGTTACCGCACATTTCCATATTTGATTGGATGAATTCCAAATATTGTTTGACGTGTCCATTTTCAAAACACAATTGAATTCCATCAAGCGATTTGATTTCCTATTGTATTTAGATTATTGGAAATGATTTTAATGTTATTTGTGTACTGTCAATAGAAATGTTGGCAATGTTTTTGTTTAATTGACGAGTTTGACAGTCGTTTGTTATTCGCTTTATCTAGAGCTGTAGACTGAGGGTTCCTGGCATCGATATAATATTTACCTAGATGCACAGTTGACGCTCGGAAAATGGGACAGCAAAGAAGTTCTTAAGCACTCGTTTTGCCTACAGTCGGACGTCGATAGAATTCTAAATTTCAAAATTCAAATTGAAGAACGCTTGCTCATTTCGTTTAAAAACCTACTTTATAACACGTGCTTAGGGTTATATTTGTGTTGATTTAATTACAACTTGTGATCGTTTTCTTTATTTTATTTCTGAGACCACTTTGTAGGAGGATATTTGCAAAGAACTGTGCATCTAGGGTATAATGTATTGATGGTTCCTGGATTCGAATACGAAGTCGCGAAAACGGGAAAGTCTCGAGCAAGGGAGATACTCTTTTGTGAATTATGAGAGACATTTTCGATGTGCCATTTCTTCACACCCCTTAGTAAGAAGGTATGTATAGCATTGAAAATATATTCATTTATTACAACGAAACCTTAATAAGTCAAATACACGACACCTACGACTAAGTTATAAATAGATTTTGCTTATTATTTGATTTTGAAACTTCCATTAAGCGAAATTATTAAGTCCATAAATAGGCTGTTTTACTTCGGTAATAAATGTAGATCGAGCGATTAATTTTGCCAAATATGAATTCAAATTAGGCACATAATAGTTTATTAATAGAATGAAACGTATTTCACAAAGTTGAATGATTAGCTTTCCACCAATTACAGATTGAGGCACGTTTGACATATAGCCCCTTACTTATAAAAATATTTAAGCGCTGCTTAACTTTATACCATAGGTTGTCCCTTTCATTTTTAAACAATGTAACGCAAGGAAAAAAGTGACAGGTTATTCTTAACCATTTGCTCAGCTAAAAATGCTTTTATAAGTAAGGCCCAGAATGACGGTAATATGATCTGTACCCGCATCGCCATATCGGGCACAGATTCCAGACTCTATTATTGAATAGAAAAACCCAATATCACTTTAGCCGACCTGGGGATCGAACCCGAGACCTCAGGACGGTAGTCGTACTGCGCACGGAATATAACGCTACCGAGGCAGTGGGTTAAAAAATATTATCGATTACAAAATAATTTACCAGGTGGTAGAGCCACGCTGTAGACAGTAACGTCTATAGCACGAATGGGCCGGCTCAACCGGTTAGATACCACTGTCTCACAGAAAACCGACGTAAAATGGCAGCTTGATGTCGCGTTTCGTTCGGTGAGTGAGATTTCCGGTGACCCATTTCCCCACTCCCTTTCCCAATCCCCTTCCATTCCCTCCTTTTAGGTTGGCAACGCACCCATGATTCTTTTTGTATCTTGGGTGTCTATGGGACGTGGAGATCACTTACCATCAGGTGACCCATCTGTTCGTTTGGCAATCGCTGCTATAAAAAAAAATACAACACACACACAAACATAAGCTTACGCCTGTATCCCAGAAGGGGTAGACAGAGGTGCACTAAAACACTCACACTTCGCCGAGCTTAGTCCCATCCCAGATGTGATAGGGGGCGAGCCTATCGCCATATCGGGCACAAATTCCAGACTCCGGGCTGATACTGCAAAGTCCAATGTCACTATGCCCGAGCCGGGGATCGAACCCGAGACCTCAGGACGGTAGTCGTGCCGCAATACAAAGCCACCGCGCCAGTCGAGTAGAAATTATTAACTGAAAAGAAACGCTAATACTCCTCATTTACTTCACAACACCGTGTTTTCCACCATTATAATTTTTACACTCAAAGCTCCATTCAACTGATTTTTCCCTAAGTATCCTTTAAATGGCTCATTTAAATAACTAAGCATTGTCATGTTAAGAATGTCGGATATTTTTCTCTCCTTTCAAAAGACCCTTTTAATAAACGAGATCTTTCAGAGTTTGAATTATTATGCAAATTTTTTTTTTGTTAAAATGGAGGGCATTTTCAATTCGTATATTTAATTATATTTTTAGTACATTCACCAATAACTAAAACTTGCGAGGACTAATTTGGATGTTATTTTAAGAGTGTTATTCCGAAGCTACATGTAATTTTGTTAACGAACAATACATTACACTATGCGATTAGGTAAATTTCGCTAATTTCTGCGTAGGAAATCCCAATATAATTTTACTCCACCCGGATTCGAACTTGAGACCCAAGGCTTTCGCATCGCATAAACAACACAACTACGCGTTTGAGACAGTTTTTGTTAGTATAAATATCTTTAACTAATAGAAATAAATATAGCTTCATTTCATAAAAGAAGATAATATAAAAACGAAATTATTGTATTAAAAATAATGATTATCCATTATACTCAAAATAAAATGAAACTAATCTTGTTAAACATCCAATTAACATGTTTGTTTTCCATTTAGATAAGTTCGTATTTAAAATTATTTTTGTGAAAAATTTATAATTAGAAAACTAGTGTTTAAATTTATTTTCACTTCATCTGAGAATGGAAACTAGGTAATTAAAATTTTAGTATTCTTTAGAATAATTCATCATATATCAAAACTAAGATTGCAAGGATGATAGAATAAGCACATAATAAATAATCACAAGTTTAAAAACATAATTGACCGACTTCCAACTTACCGATCGTGACCAAATTTATATGAGAACACCTTTGAAATAAGCTCTATAGTACACAAAAAGAATTATGAAAATCGGTCCACATTTGGCGGAGGTGTCCAGTTATATACATAAAAAAAATACATGTAATAGACATAATAAAAAAAAATTGAGAACCTTTTCCTTTTTCCAGCTAGCGCTTTTTGGGCCGTTCACGGGAACGTAACCCTAGTACGATCTGGGCCAGACACCTGCGGTCGACGTACTCCTATGGTTTCTTCAAAACGTGGCCATACCAAGCAAGCTTTACTGAATAAACAATCATCATCATCATCATCAGCCATAGGACGTCCACTGCTGAACATAGGCCTCCCCCAAAGATTTCCAGATCGACCTGTTGGAAGCGGCCTGCATCCAGCGACTTCATGCAATCTTTATCAGATCGTCGGTCCACCTTGTAGGTGGACGTCCTTCGCTGCGCTTGCCGGTACGTGGTCTCCACTCGAGAACTTTTCTGCCCCATCGGCTATCAGTTCTACGAGCTATGTGCCCTGCCCACTGCCATTACAACTTGCTAATCCTTTGGGCTATGTCGGTGATTTTCGTTCTTTTACGGATCTCCTCATTCCTGATTTGATCACGTAGAGAAACACCGAGCATAGCCCTCTCCATAGCTAGTTGAGTGACTGTGAGCTTTCTAATGCGGCCCATAGTTAGAAACCACGTTTCAGTGCCATAAGTCATCGCTGGTAACACACACTGGTCGAAGACTTTTGTCTTCAGGCACTGTATTTTGGACGAGAAGACCTTGAATAAACAATAATATATAAAAAAAATATATAATCTGTTGAAAATAATCCACGCACTTAGGCATTTTCCTTCCAATTTATAACTAAGGGAATATCCTGAGCTCTACGGATTACCGCCGGCACAGCGATAAGCTCACAGCCTTAGACCAATCTATAAAAGTACGAACGTCGTACACTTTCAGTGCTATAGTTTAGAAAATATCACGTGCCATTGATTTTTAAGGGCTAATGGGCGGTTTGACTGTCAGCGAGTTAAATAGCGTTTTTTGAGGGTGAAGTTTAAATGAATTTCGAATTTAAGTTAATGCGCACTCAACGTGTGTAATAATTTCAAATATTTTAATGTGTAAGGATTAAGTTAGTATCGAATGTCTAGTCGAAAGATATTCGTGCTACAGCCTCCGAATATACTGAATATTAATATACATTTACCTTTTTTATAGCACAGACTGGCAAACGAGCATATGGGTCACCTGATGTTAAGTGATCTCCACCGCCCATAGACACCCAAGATACAAAAATAATCATGGGTGCGTTGAAGGGATTGGATAAGGGAGGGGGGGAATTAGGCCACCGGAATTCTCACTCACCGAACGAAACGCGACAGCAAGCTGCCACATTACGTCGGTTTTCTGTGAGACAATGGTATCAAACCGGTCCAGCCGGCCCATTCGTGCTGTAGACGTTAGTGAATACAGCGTGGCTCTACCACTCAAACGACTTTGTATATCTACAACGAAGCAATTCATATACTAAACTTTGTAGTTGGTACTCAGTAAGGTTATTGTCATTTTATGGAGTAGTGATACACGTAATTTATGTTTAAACATTTAGTTGCATCCGTAATTAACAAAGTGAATTTAATTAAAATGAAACACATTTTTTTATCAGGACTTAAGGACTTAATTGTAGATGTATATGATGACCATAATAAATTAATAATCTATTTAAAAATTTCCAAGGAAGCCATAATAAACTTTCGCATTCATTTTCGAAAGCAAAAAGTTAAAGCAAAACGCCGCACCGTTTATACGAAATCGCTCGAAAAACAAACACACCCCGCACCCGCATACCGAAACCAGCCGAACACCCAACCATTTCCATCCCAGTTTACAATAACTGGAGGCTTAAAAACTAATCACAAAATTTCGAGTGCGCCAAGCATCGATAGTGATCCCCAATTAGTGGGACCGATCCTTCTGGATCCATGGTTCGGGCTCGCCGTTCCGGGTGTTAAAATTAAGCTCCCGATGTTTGGGAAACGCTATTACAATGCTACTCCAATTTCTAATTTTGAATTTAATGTTATGGTGCAATTAAACGATGCGCAATACCGCAAGCGGAGCTTGGAGCCATGAGTTTTCAATCGACTTTAAAAGAGGTAAGTATAGTCGTCTGTATTTTTACACGCTTCAGCTGTATGCAGCCCGCTCCAACAGGCCGAGGTGTACCTGCCTAGTTATCTTTTTTAAAATAAAATAAAATAAAAATCTTTATTGATCACGTAGGCATGTAAAAAAGCACTTATGACAAGTCAACACAAGTAAATTTTTAAATTAGGATTAATATAATTTACATTATATATTTGAATTTGACAACAGGCAGGCAAGTATGGACACAATAACGATGGGATGGCTGAGATAGGGTGATAAGGGGAAATAGGAATAGAGTGTAAGGGAATGGATTGTATGGGAATGGCATATGGCAGGAATGGTGGCAGGGGATTGACTGGAAATACAGGAAGCAGTTGGGATTGGTGCGTGAGGCCCTTTTATATTGTTATTACCGATCACTTGTTTAGTTATTTATTTAATATGTTCTGAGTTTTTTTTATTTCTCTTCCTTTTAAAGCTGAGTTGACATTCGTCAGTCACTAGGTGGTCAGCTGAAAATCAGCGCTGTGTTATAGTGTGAATCATAACACAGCATAATGCTGAGCTGACTACTTTTGTCGCCATGAAGGCACGCAACATTTTAGTATGAGTTATTTTTAAATTATGTTTATTTTATGTGAGTAAGTTGATGCCGTCCTTTTTTGGTTTAACAAATAAACTTTATTTCTTTCTTTTCTTCTTTCTTTCTATGTATGTAATGGAATCTTTCAACGTGATTTTTACCTTGTTCCAGACGTCTGATGAACTTGAAAATTGGTACACGTGTCAAGAACCGATGACAATACAATAATTTAATAACTTTATCCTGGTATCCTAACTAGGATCACAAGGATAACAAAAAATGAAATACGACTCACTGAAAATCAAGCCAGTAATTAGGCATTGATAACGCTTTTTCAGAGACTAGTTTAAAAACTTAACGGACCGACTTCAAAATTTATCCGACCGTGACCAAATTTATATGGGACCACCCTTCAAATAAGCTCTATCGAACCCAATAATAAATTTGAAAATCGGTCCACATTTGACGGATTATCAAAAAAGGAACATACAGGCAAATTGAGGATCTTCTCCTTTTTTGAAGTCGGACACAGTGGTATCAAACCGGTCGAGCCGGCCTATTCGTGCTGTAGACGTAACTGCCTACAGCGTGGCTCTATCATTCAAAAATCATCAGTAACTCCAAGTAATACAGTCATCGTGTAGAAACAACTGCATTAATATCTCACAATTTCACGTACATTTTCCCAATAATAATATTTTTCTCGTGTATTTTTTGGGTAATCATCCAGAATTCTCTCAATATGCCCCGAGGGATCACATCATAGGTTTTCTACGTGTAAGTTAGTTATTGTAACCATTTTTGTGGGGCTTTGTTCTTTGCCTTTTGTCCCGACTCCAAATTATTATGTAAAATATCCAATATTTTTAGTTGCGTCTTTGAGAAGTATGTGTTGGAAAATATAAGTAAATTACAAAAAGGTCTTTCTTTCTACCTGCCCTTATCCTACCTTAATGTGGGGTCGGCGCAACACCGTTTCCAAGCATGTGTTAGCAAAAAGAATTTGGCTTAGTTTTTACGACCAGCTGCCTGCCTGACGTGAACCTCCTCTGGGGGATCCAGTCCCAGGCAAATTAAAAAAATTCGCCTTGCCCGACCTGGGAATGGAAGCCAGGACCTCCCGGGTCTCAGCCTAAATTAAAAAAAAGGTCTGTTATAATAAAATTGTAATTGCCCGGAAAATATGGTTTTAGAATAAACACGTTATGACTTTACTACAAAGACATTCAACAGTCTCTAGATAAGATATCAGCATGAAACTTGTGATCCAAAAGTTGTGACCTCGTAGTCATAAGTAACTCAGTCGTATTAAAAACTTACTTTCGCAAGGTAGTGCCAGCATAATAACAATAAGACAATAAAATTGTTTTACGTGATTTCTGAACATTCAAGAACATTCTAGAGTGTAAATTGTAATAATCGCCCTCGAATTGTAATAAGTGGTAGATGACGTTATTGACGTTTGATATCTCTCTAGTAATATTAAATCTCTTTGCTTTTAAAGTATGTTGCAGAAAGAATTCGGCTTAAATTTTTATACCTGCTAGCCCGAAGTCAATTCTGAGGGATCCACTCCTAATCGTGTTTTAAAACCGCTTTGCCCGACCTCGGAAACGAACCCATGACCTCCTGGTCCACAGCCCTTCTGCCACTAGACTACGAAGACTACAAACGGCTCACGATAAAACCGTAAATTTTATTTTTAAAGGTAACATATTCCATACTCAGTAATTAAGTAAACTCAGGGTTAAAGTGAGTAATTACTCTTGCGACATCCTCCCGGGATGGCATCCAGCGTAATTAACATAACAATTTGCATACATTGTTATAGTCTTAAATTAGGGTTACATCGGGTATAGAGTGCCATAGATATAAATATAAATAGATGACGGACGCTGCCGTGTATCTTGGATGCGTGCTGAATTACAAGGCAAGATGTGACTACGCGTAGTAATTAAAATCGAGTTATTGATTCGCTCTTGTTTCTTGTTTGTTCCTTGTAGCTATCAAATAAAGCTCTTTTAGTTCTTTGTTTTTTTCTAATTTGTATGAAATATCAAACGTTGCTTTGTACGTAGATGTACAAAAAAATTGCAAAACCTATTCTATTCTTTCTCAAAGTCACCACAATAAAACATCAGTCGGATTAACGAAAAATATTGTGGCATCATTCATTGCAGAAGCAGTGCAGTTTAATTATTGACCTAATTCCAAAAAGGAGAAGGTCCTCAATTCGTCTTTTTTTATGTATGTTACGCGATATCTCCGCCAAATGTGGTCCAATCTTCAAAATACGTTTTGTGTTCGATAGAGCTTCTTTCAAGGGTGGTCCTATATAAATTTGGTCACGATCGGATTTGAACTCGGTCAGTTATATTTTAAAACTTGTGATTATGAACATTCATTTTTACATAACCCTCTTCATCATAATCATTTTTGTCGATTCGGCTTTAAATATACGCCGAGCGAGCGTAATCATATGTTTTTTTAATTAGCAAATTGGATAAACCATGTCTTTTGTCTGTATAAACCGCATTCTACTAGCAGTAATCTAAACTTTATAAGGGCGATTATTCTCAGAGAATTTTATTACACTCAGCGTCGTAGCTATAAAACTGTCTACTTGAACTATGTCTGTAAAGCACCCTAAGGGATCACTCCGGGCTAACTCTAAGGGCTTCCCATGTTTAGACTATAAACAGGTTTCGTGTGATCCTTTATTGTTTACTTGAACGAACTTGTAATGTTTCCGAAATAGCCCTAATAAACCGTTGACAAATTATATTAGTGTTTGCCACTTTATTATAAGCGCATTTAACATGTTAACTATATTCAATGTAGTTATGGTTATCCTAGCGCAACACACGATAAAACTTCGATCAGCGAAATGCCCAGACGCTGTGTATGTATTCTTGTAAGTAGATAATAAGTGTAGAGTTAATCATGTAACAATTAAAAAACAGAATAAATTCACATCTCACTCTGTGAACACGTATTTTCATTACCATGCAGTTAGTACCTAAGTTAGTTTATAAAAGCTCCTCGAAAGCTCCCTCAAAGATTATGTTGTCTAATTCTTGTAGTGCCTCTCCAACTAGTGAAGGTTGGACGTCAGCATATTTTATCTTTATCCTTTGCGAGGCGAAATAGATCAGCGCTCATAATCCCTCTCCACCCTCGGATAGCGATGGAAATAACAGCTGATTATCATTGGTGATTGGTGACCTTTAACAATACATAATCACAAGTTTAAAAACCTAACTGATCGACTTCAAATTTACCGATAGTGACTAAATTTATATGGAACCACTCTTGAAATAAGCTCTATCGAACACAAAAAGAATTTTGAAAATCGGTCCACATTTGGCGGAGATATCGAGTAACAGACATAAAAAATTACCGACGAATTGAGAACCTCCTTTTTGGGAAGTCGGTCGAAAAAATTACTGTAAACAATAACGTTATAAGCTATTTCTATTTAAGCTATTTTCTATTGATATTGGATTTTTCAGTATCAGCTCGGAGTCTGGAATTTGTGCCGGATATGGCGATAGGCTCGCCCCTTATCACATCTGGTACAGAACTAAGCTCTGTGAAATGTGGGTGTGTATTCGCTAGTGCGCCTCTGCCTACACCTTCAGGGATACAAGCATGAGCATATGTTATAAATACGAATGCGCTAGTTGCACGTCTGTCCGCACGCTTAGGATACAGGCGTGAGCTTATTTTTGTATTCTCTATCCAATGAATAAAAATGAACACACAAACCAAGCTAAACTCTCCAACTTTTTGCGACAATTCATTATTATTTCCACCCGCATCGCCATCCCTATATCTCACACAACCTCGATACCATTAAATACAGATTAGCTCGTATCAAATACTAGCCGATGTTGTTATTCATGAACGTTTCCACATTAACCCTCAGGTCACGTACCGTCATTCACGGGTTGTGATACGCGATCAGACTGCTGATACGCCGTGATATGCTTTCAAACGCTAGCTGATGTATGACGTTGGGATCATCCCAGCTAATATTGTGAAGGTGGCTTTGAATGCTTTATGTACGAATTCTGTAACGGAACAGCAGGTCGATTCTCTAAGAAACATAACACTTGGAGAGGTAGAGTCACGCTGTAGACAGTTACGTCTACGGCACGAATGGGCCGGCTCGACCGGTTTGATACCACTGTCTCATAGAAAACTGACGTAAAGTGGCAGCTGTCACGTTTCGTTTGGTGAGTGAGATTTCCGTTGGCCCAATTCTCCCCCTCCCTTTCCCAATCCCTTTTACCTCCCCTTCATTCCCTCCTTTTATGTTGACAACGCACCCATGATTCTTTTTGTGTCGTAAGTGTCTATGGGCCGGGCGGTGGAGATGACTTACCATCAGGTGACCCATCTGCCCGTTTGCCACTCTCTGCTATAAAAAAAAACAATGTTGCCATCGACGACGAGCTCCCGCAGCGCACATCGTTGATATCAACGGAGCGTTCAACGTTGTTGGGTCTAAGAGAATACCATTTTCCATACATTTATGTCAAACGTCTCGCTCGAGAGAACTAATTCGCATAAGCGCCGTCATCACGCATAGCGATAGTGTGTGCGCTTTGTACCTTGCGGAATACAAAAATGAATACATCGTTGCCGCAACGATGCCGCAACGTTGTTTTCACAAATGAAACCTTAGAGAGTCAAACTGCAGGCAAGTTATCTGGGAGACGAGGCCCTAATTTCGGCACTGAAACAAATGTTTGTAATGGTCCATAGAGGACCATAGATACTCGTTTGGCACTTAGTTAGGCAGTCACAAGTCTCTCGTACTTCATAATACATACATGGTATTGAAATAAGCTCTATCCAACACAAAAATAATTTTGAAGATCGGTCCACATTTGGTGAAGATATCGCGTCACACACATAAAAAAATACAGACAAATTTTTTTGAGGACCTGCTCCTTTTTTTAATTCGTTGAATGACAACTAACTTTAAAATCATAATTACTGTACGAGGTACCCACCCGAGATAGGACAACACGACAGCTTCTACACACAAAACTATCTCAAGGTATCCATTCCCAGTCACTCACCCCAAAACGTCCTTTCATCGCTAATGAACCGCAAATAAGTCAACATCACTTTGCAAATTAGGTAAAGAAAACATCCTCGATAACAGAACGCACCTTTCTTTATGTCCCTAAAGGTGAACGAATTCGGTAATTGAATGACAGAGAATTGGGACAATAAACTGATAAATATGGATTTATACAGTCCTAAGTGGATAAAATCCAGCCTGATGGACACGAGCAAAACATCCGAGAAAAGAAAATATTGGTAAAATACTTCGTACTTTCGTTAGTACTTTTTCTATTGTGTTTCTTTGTTGAGATTAATTGGGTATATTTTGATCGTGATGAGGATGGTAACTGAACACGGATCTTGCATTATGGATAATGTACCCCACATTTAGTTATTTATTAAATAAAAGTATCGGATTTCATATCAGAAAATTCTATTTTGTTATTGCCAAAAAATCATCCTAAGGTTGTCTGGAAGGGATCGTTATTAGCGCATTATACTGTTTGTATTATCTTTTAAATGTATTACCTTCTAATTTAGTCACCTTCTTGATCTAGTGGCAGCATATACGGGCTGTAGAAGGGAAGTTCTGGGTTCGATTCCCACGTTGGGCAAAGCGTTTTTCTAATTTGACGTGAGGTAGAAAGTCCCTCGTAGTTTCTTAATCATGGCTTAGACTGGTGTCGTGGTGTCAGCGGCTCGAGCAGGACAATTTCTGATAATCGTAAATGTGTTCGAGCTCGCTGCGCACTAATGACATTTGGTTTATATTTCATACAAATTTCATAGAGGCGCATCGGACTCCAATACATTTAGGATTGTCAAGAAAAAATCTGCTCGAGCACTAGTATAGTGTGTGACTTGAACGTATGTGGTTGATCTAAAATCTTCGCTGAATCTTAGCTGTTGTTCACACAAACAAATCTTCGCTGTTGTGTGAACACTTCAGCGAAGATTCGCGAATGATCGGGAACGTTCGGTCTCCATCGCCGATGGCCCTTCGCGAACGTTCTTTCGCCTTCGTTTGGTTGGTGTATACCCGCCATCACACTTTTAAAAGTTACCTCAGAAAATATTTGGCTTAATTTTTGCAGTAATTCGAACACGTATTCGAAATCACCTTCATCAACTTTTACGTCAACAGTATTATAAATACAATCAGTATTACTGTGGTTAGTGGTAATGTATGTGGGTAGTACAGGCGTACAGTATCATAACGTCATATTTATCGAAATAATAATAATAATAAATTCCTCTCAATAAGTACATAAACTCACACGAATTCCTGTATATATTATATTACCTATCTGCTCTGCTGTTCTAAAAAAGGATGCAGGGCGCCTCCAGATCCGGCGTGGTCTCCGCGCCGTGCTCGGTGACGGGTTTGAAGGCGCCCTTATTTATACAGTTTCGTTTCGGCCACAAGCCTGCGACATTGTTTAACTCGCCAGAAATGGTAGAAACATTTATAAATGTAATAATAATAAATAACACCCAACAGTCACATACATAGTCCACACTAAGATCGAGTCTTGTGTCGTGGGTATCAGAAACTACGAGAGACTTTCGATCTTAAAACACCCAGACCTGAAACAAACATTTGTCTCGGTGCGGGAATCGAACCCGCGGCCTCTCGCTTTACAGCCGGCTACTTGCCCGCTGCGCCACGAAGGCTGATATTCTGACACAGATATAAAATGTAATAAAGGGAACATTAATGTAAACAAGATGGATTATACTTTCATAATCGTCGTCAATTCTGCTTATAATGAAGTGTATCAAGGAAATACAAATAAAATGCTTCATAATATACACACGGTCATCGAAAACGGTGAGCCAAATGGAGTTTTTTTTAAAAACACTATTGCAAATGCTTATGTGAGGTGGGCATCCCATATTTTCAACATAAGCTCACGCCTGTTTCCCCGAAAGGGTAGGCAGAATCACTACTAACACTACTAGAACTAGAACACCCACATTTCGCCGACCTTAGTTCCGTCCCAGATGTGATAGGGGCATATCGCCATATCGGGCACAAATTCCAGACTCTGGGCTGATATGGAAAACTTCAAAATCACTTTGCCCGACCCGGGGATCGAACCCGTCGCCTCAGAAGGGTAGTCGTACCAAAATACAGCCACGCCACCGAGGCAGTCATTTTTAAGTATTCAATTTTTTCTAACCGGTTAACGTTTATGGGAGTTTTTTTTATAGCAGAGACTAACAATCACCACGTTGATCACCTGATTTTAAATTATCTCCACCGTACATAGACACCCACACTAAAAGAATCATGGGTGGTTTTCCAATCTTTAAAGTGAGGAATAGGGATTGGGAAGGGGAGGGAAAAACCGGACCAACGGAAAGCTCACTCACCGATCGAAACGCAACAGCAAGCTGCCATGTTTCATCAGTTTTCTGTTAGGCAGTGGTATCAAATTGATCGAGCCCACTCATTCCTCATTCGTTGCATGAAATAAAGAAACAATAAAGAAATAAGAAAATATAGACAGTATAGAAATAAAAAAAAAATACCACTCATAATAATACTAGAGTCTACTCGTTCTTATTATTTTAGGTCGGGGTGTTGTGAAGTTAGTTTCGAATCAGTGACCGCTGGGCGTTATTTATTAATCAATCATCACAGCCGTATGTCTCGTATATTAATATCCGTTTTCGAAGAATATCAACAAGAGGGGACGCCACGACAAATAATAAATGTCATCAGAAACAAAAGCCCCGGGCCGAATGACCGGGCAATTTACTAAGGGCCACCAATTTATCACTGACGAATGTGGCCATCCCGCCTCTGTCATAAGTAGATTTATTGGTCTTGCCTATTTTTCATTTGTAGTGAAATCTTTGGAGTCAGCACATTTTACGCCTGCCACAATGATGCCTCGCTTCTGAAACTTTGTATGAGGCTGTCACATTTATAATCAGGTCCATCTGTTTCAAGTTTGCACGTCATGATTAAATTATGTTTGTTGAGCAAGATCGTATATGAAAGAGCTTTATTAAAAATGAATTATGAAAATTTAGTGTATTAAGCTAAAGGCTCTCTGAAATGGTAGGTAGAGGTGCAATTAGTACAGTCGTTGGAGGCTGTCGTTATACTGGGCATAAATTATATCACATAGGACGTACGCGATGTTTAAAATGACACATTCAATCATAAATTGGGTGCTTGACAAATTTTTAAAATTAATTTTATATGAAATATAAAACATAGCACAGAAAGAAATATTGAAGTATTCTCAAAAATAAAAAAAAATTATAAGCCATTGAACTGTGGTGTAACCTTCAAACTGCGGGAAAAAGAAGTATCAGTATAATCACGTCACGGCCATAACGGCGCGTGCGTTGAAAAGGGATAACAAGATATCCCCACCACACCCCCACTCTTTCTTATTGCAGAATTTAAAATATGAATTACTGCCTCATTTTTCAACCAATTTCGATGCAGTTTTTACAGAAGGGTTTCTTTTTTGTTTTATTTGCCCTTTCATATAAAACTATGTATAAAACCAACATACCCAATTGGGAAAGCTTGATTTGGTCCCAGGAGTCCCAGGACTTCCTTTTTTTCCAAGACGTTTTTATATTAACACACTACTATTTTACATTATATAGATTCCATCATATAAATATTTGTAATAATTCCTCAGGTAAATTCAATTTGAAAATTACAAATTCTTTATACATACGAGGTTTTTTACATTCAATATCACTACGTTTTTAACGCATTTATTTTATTTGCTGTTATGATGAATTTGTGTTTATAAAGACATGAGGGACGAAAATGTTTTTTAATATGAAGCGAAAGTGTTTTGCTAACCTTATCAGAGTATATATTTAATATTCTATTTTTATCTGGTTTATTTGGATAAGCCTATTATGTCAACCATGCCAGTCGCTTTTTTATGAGTATATCTGATTTGGATTAACTTCAAAGACGCTCTTTGATTTCAAATATATTATTATATGTTTTTATTCGATACGTTGTAAGGTTTTCTATATTTATAGATTTTGCCTTTGCATTCGTAATATTCCTCTTTTCCTAAATCCGTTAAAAAGGACAAAAATATTTTCAACCAACAACCCAAAACCCGTCTGACTGCATAATATTTTAATCAATCTCCTATCAATCATTCTCAAAATGTGTCCGAATCACCGCAACATGTGTTTCTTTCTTTCCATATTGTTCTTTTACCTGCATTTATCATACCCCAACAGTGTGTACGGCGTACACATTTTCAAGCATACTGCGAAAAGAATTCGGCTTTACTTTTTATAACCGGCTAAAAAAAAAAAATCTTTATTGATCACGTAGGCATGTAAAAAAGCACTTATGACAAGTCAACACAAGTAAATTTTTAAATTAGGATTAATATAATTTACATTATATATTTGAATTTGACAACAGGCAGGCAAGTATGGACATAATAACGATGGGATGGCTGAGATAGGGTGATAAGGGGAAATAGGAAAAGAGTGTAAGGGAATGGATTGTATGGGAATGGCATATGGCAGGAATGGTGGCAGGGGATTGACTGGAAATACTGGAAGCAGTTGGGATTGGTGCGTGAGGCCCTATCCTAACTAATCTACCAGCCTTTCTCTAGCTACCTACGGATGACGACCCGAAGAAGAAAGGCAGAAAGAAACTCTGGGCTTATTTTTTTCATCATCAATTGTCACCATTTCTTTTTTTTTTCTTTTGTCTATTTTCCTTTTTTAATAATTTGATCTACAAATTGTCAATACAATTGATAATCATATTTATATGGATTCACGCATACTCAATACCACTAGTCATAATACTATAAATCTTTATAATCCCCGAAATGCAGAATATGTTAAACCATCACTTAAAGCACACGCGTAATTAGTACAAAAATTTGCATCCCAAATTCAACATTAAAAACTGCTTATGAAAATGCTGGACATAAAAAAACTCGTTTAAAGCAACTTAGTGATGTATGCAAAAATATTCAAAGCGACTAGTTACGATGTATTTCAGGCTTTATTAACCGTTCGAGCGACGAATAAAAATTCAACAGAGATTGAGACTTTTGCATGGATAATTTATCTGCACAGATTAAGTATACTGGTGGAGACAGCTGCATACTATTGCATAGAATTAATGCAGTCCTAGAGAACCGTCTTAATAATTTCGAAACGTAGAAGTTTCTAACTAATCCTTCAGAGTACAAGCTTTGGAACTGTGTTTAAAAGTAGAGGAACAAAACTAGAAATAATGCTAGTTGTATTGAGATATCAGAAATTCGCTAAGGTAATATCACGTGTAGGTACGATTTGGGTTGACCACATTTCAAACTTTTTCATTTCAGACTTTCGACTGGTAAATTCTAAATACTTAGATTGTTAAGCAATTTTAATAATTTAACATCAAATGCCAATGATACGTGATTTTGAAAATATGCAGGTTAGATGAATGTATGAATGAATTAGTTTAATGTCGATGCACTTTATCCAACAGCTTGATTTATTTATGGGTGTCTCAAAGATGATTAAAAAGAAACGTCTCAGGTGTTGGTTACATGGTCCTAGATACAGATATTTAGGTCTGCACCATGGGTCTACAACTTAATAAAAATGATAGTAAGCTTCATGATATCCATGACTTCTGCTGTCTAAACACCTACAGAAAATGCTAGAAGAATTAACATCTTTGTTGAATTCAATTTTCTGAGACATAATAAAAGAAACAAGTCTTCGCAACTGACAGTATACTCTCACAAACCGAGCATTAAGATTATGATATTCATGGTCGTTCACTATGCAGACTACAAAGTACTGGACGGACATGCTGGGTGGTATTACGGACAAAATTGTATCATTACAGTAGAGCGCCGCGTGAGTGGTTTACAGTCCTCCAGGGGTATTGCTGTTATTTATCAAGCTGATGTGTTGAAGAAATATAGTTTTGGGTGGTTTTGGTGGAAGTTGAGAGATGCGGTTTGGTATGTATAATTTGAAGATTATTGCTATAGATATAATCTGCCCTCATCACAGAACCATGAACTATAATTAAACTATGTATCTAAGGATACTAGGACTGCCTCGGTGGCGTGGTGGTATTTCGGTACGACTACGGTTCTGAGGTCTCGGGTTCGATCCCCGGGTCAGGCAAAGTGATATTGGTTTTTTCCACATCAGCCCGGAGTCTGGAACTTGTGCCCGATATGGCGATAGGCTCGCCCCCTATCACATCTGGGACGGAACTAAGCTCGGCGAAATGTGGGTGTACTAGTTCGCTAGTGCGCCTGTGCCTACCCCTTCGGGGATACAGGCGTGAGCTTATGTTATGTTATCTAAGGATAAGCTAATGTGAAATAATTAGGTTTTTTACTTTTTTAAGTTAGATTAGTAAAGTGCCAGGGTTAAAAATATAGTTCTGTGGATTTATAAATTGATTTAAAAATGTGTAGCGAAACCAAGTATAGTGTAGGTGTTTTGTGTAATGTTTTTGTGCTAGAGACGCGCCTTTGCTGAGGATCAGGGGGGTCACCACCACCTCTTATAGCAGTATTATTATAATTTTACTTGTACCGATTCCCATACAAAACAAACGAAGAACGATTATAATAATACTGCTATAAAAGGTGGTGGTAACCCTGCAGGCGCCTGTACTAGTAATCAACGGATCGAAATTGAATCGCACTGGTAAAAGTTGCACGGCGCATCGCATATACATATACATACAACCTCCGATGATAAACCGTCGGGGGAGAAAGGGGCGCAGGTGTCATGTATGACACTCGCCTACCGAGGAGATCTCCCCTCTAGTGGAGGAACACTGCCACCCGTTCCTCTACAGTATTTAAACTTAATAATATGATTTTATTTGGAAACTCGCTACATCCTCCATCTTGTACCCCAACCAGCGGATCCACGAAACTATTCAGCTATTTCAACTGTCAGGGCGCGGTCTTCGGCTGACACGGCGATATATCTGCAAAATATCCACTTCAATCTCCCGCGACTATGGTTCCCCCAACCATTTGTAATAATCAATGGGGAAACTTCGCTGTGACTTATGCGCAAATATTGGGCTGAAATCGATTTTGCACTGTTGTGTAGATTGAAGTTTCACTTATTTTGAGTAAAAGTAATTTTCGTGTGATTTTAGATTTGTAATCTCCTGTATATAGAATATCTCCTGTATATTATATTATGTATATAGATTCTGACAGCCTCCGTGGCGCAGCGGGCGAGTAGCCGGCTGTGAAACGTGAGGTCGCGGGTACGATTCCCGCACCGAGACAGTCTGTGTGGCCCATAGATATTTGTTTCGGGTCTGGGTGTTGTGAGACCGAAAGTCTCTCGTAGTTTTTGATACCCACGATACAGGTTACACCTAGTATGGGGTCAGGACTATGTGTGTGACTGTTGGGTGTATTTATTTATTTATATATAGATTGTATATTGATTTCTTATTGCGATATATACTCGTAATTGACATGTAAAAGGGATGTAAAATATCATATTTGCAGAATAAATTATTTGAATTTAATGCTAGTCGTACAATTGTAGAGGTATAATCCCAAAAACATCATAGATATCACTTTTTGGACATCATATATAAACTCATTCATGCCTGTATCCCTAAAAGCGTAGGCAGAGGTGAACTAGAGAACATATCACCATCTTAATTTCCGTCCCTTAGATGGCGAGCCTATTGGCAAAAAGCGATCACCAATTCCAACCTTACTCGTGTTTTGGATTTGAACCCAGAACCTCACGGTCTTCAACATGAGTACCTATATGCCATTATATCGATTATGTTATTACCAGAGTTAGCCAGGGTATACATAATATATATCTTCAGATGAAATAATTCGGGACATTCATGCAATGGTGGAAGTCATCATCTTAAAATGAACTGTACTTACTCTCAAACGTATAATAACTTTGCTGTATCATAAAATATTAGCCCTGTAATATTACTGTCCCGCTGCTGGGCACGGGCCTCCTCTACCAATGAGAGGGGATAGGCCTTAGTCCACCACGCTGGCCTAATGCGGGTTGATAGACTTCACATACCTTCGAAATTCTTATGAAGAATTTTCTCAGGTATGCAGGTTTTCTCACGATGTCTTCCTTCACCGTTGAAGCAAGCGATAATTCACAATGAAAATACACTTAACCATTCCCAACTGAGCTATTGCTGTATCAATAAAAGTAAATAAACAAGCGCCAACAAAAACAACACTTCATAAGCCTGCAGCCTAAGATACACTTAAACTCAGAGTCGGCCATATTTGAGAGTATTGCTGAGGCTTTCAAGTAGTGGAAATGCGGTCAGTCGTCCGGCTGAAAAAGCGCAGACTCAACTTCTGAGGACACAAGAGTCTTACAATAGCGCGAGAGCAAAATCGATGGGACTCGAAACGGTTAGAGTGGAAATGAATTTACTCAAGCCTATGTAACTTGAATACTTGAATTATATCATAAGCTCACGCCTGTATCCCCGAAAGGGTAGGCAGAGGCGCACTAGCGAACTAGAACACCCACATTTCGCCGAGCTTAGTTTCGTCCCAGATGTGATAGGGGGCGAGCCTATCGCCATATCGGGCATAAATTCCAGACTCCGGACTAATATACTTGAATTATATTTTAGTTCTTTATATTTTTTTTATAGCAGAGACTGGCAAACGAGCAGATGTGTCACCTGATGGTAAGTGATCTCCACCGTCCATGTCTATTCATGTCTATATACCCTCATGCCCATCCAAGACACAAAAAGAATCATGGGTGCATTGCCAACCTAAAAGGACGGAATTGAAGGGGAGGTAAAAATAATTGTAAAGGGAGAAGGAATCGGGCTACCCGAAATCTCACTCACTGAACGAAACGCGACAACGACCTGCCACTCAAACCAGTCGAGCCGGCCCTTTCGTGCTGTCTTCTTGTCTTCTGTAATTGTCTACAGCGTGGCTCTACCACTCAAAAAATTGCGACTAATCGTCCTAATACATAACACATAACATAAGCTCACGCCTGTATCCCCGAAGGGGTAGGCAGAGGCGCACTAGCGAACTAGAACACCCACATTTCGCCGAGCTTAGTTCCATCCCAGATATGATAGGGGGCGAGCCTATAGTTATATCGGGCACAAATTCCAGACTCCGGGCTGATATGGAAAAATCCAATATCACTTTGCCCGACCCGGGGATCGAACCCAAGACCTCAGAACCGTAGTCGTACCGAAATACCACCACGACACTGAGGCAGTCCTAATACCTATAGTACATAATATAAAATTGATTGGGAAATTGAAGATAGACTAGAAAGGCAAGACGTTTCTATTACTTTTGAAAGCAATACTTGTACAAACTTACTTGTACTACTTATTACTTTTTGTACTATCGATTCAAGTTAGGTTTCTGATGAGACCTCTGCTGACCTAACAGGAATATTTTTGACAATCGAATTCGTATGAAGCTCGCTGCGCACAGCAGGGTTACCACCACCTCCTATAGCAGTATTATTATAATCGTTCTTCGTTGGTTTTGTATGGTACAAGTAAAATTATAATAATACTGCTATAAGAGGTGGTAAGCCCCCATGATGACATTTGGTTAATATTTCATACAAATTTCATAGACGCGGGCCAAGATCGAATAAATTTAGGATTGTCAGAAATTTTACTGATAGGGACGCTGGTTATTGTCAAAGCAACAACTAAATAGGTTACCGAAGTATTTAAAGAATCTTAAACCAAACTTACGTACTCATATAATCAGTAGTTAATACATAAGCTCATAAATAAGAAAATGCATCCAATTCAAAGCATGATGATGGAATTCTTGTGAATACACACGAAAAGCGTTTATTTAATTTGCCTCACTCGAGCACAGTACGCGACATTACACAGTGTGCACGGATTTAAATTTCCTTTCAAAAATTCTCCTTATGTGGTATATTTGTGACGGGCTACATCCTTCGCCTTCCGCAGCGGTATTCAAATATTTACGTAAGAACTCCAGCCGTCTGTGGCATACAGCTGATTAGAAACATGAACTTTTTTTATCTAAAACATTTTGCATGAGCAGTAGACCCACCGATTTAGTAATATTTACACAGATAAAAACTAATTTTGTTGAACATGTATTTTATTTGTAGCTTTTTCAAATGTATAAAGGACCAAGTCTAAACAAAACTCATTTAAACATCAAAAAGAATGACCCAAATTGGTCACGCATCTAGAGGCTATCGATGAACATACAAAAACATGTCTAAAGATGAATTGACAACCTCTTTTCTTGAAGTCGCTTAAAAACCGACGTGAAATGTTGAATCGCTTTCATACAAAAATCCATTCCATGAGGAATTCAATAATAAAGAAAGAAAGAAATGTTTATTGTCACTGAACGCATGCAACATCAGTTACTAAATCACTGAACGTAGTTGTTTCTTAATTGTTAGCCACATTTTTTTCAAAAATCGGTCCACACTCGGCAAAATATTTTATATACATACCTACATATGTCGTTGTGTTTATTTTATTTATTTATACTAGTCCAATTTATGTATATGCTTTCACAAATAAACTATTTCTTTCAACCAAATTGTGTACTTCCTGCTTTGTGGTGCTATGTGGTTGGATAGAAGTCTTCGCTGGGGAAAACATATAAATGAGACTTGGGAAAAAACACAAAGGTTTCTGAACTTACTTAAGGTCTTGGCTGGAGCAACCTGGGGAATCCATCCCAATCACCTTCGAAAGCTGTATATTGCGTTAATTAGAAGCCGAATAGATTATGGAAGTTTTATGTATGATAATAGTGCCAAATCTCATGTGTCAAAAATGGACAAGGTGCAAAGTCAAGCTCTAAGGATAATAGGTGGTTATATACGTACCACACCCATTCATGTGATGGAATGTGAGACTTGTATCCCTAACTTGATGTTTAGAAGGAAATATCTAGCTATTAGGTATTGTTTAAAATAACAATCACTAGAAAATAATCCAACAGTCAATCTATTAAACACTTTATTAAATAATATAGATTGTAGCTATTGGAGAAATAAAAGAAAACCTCTATTAGCAGTAGTTTACAGCGAAACTAGAGAGGAAACTGTATCATGTAGTTATCCATTGGAAATGTATAGTTTAGATACATGGTTATCATATATAAAAATTAAAGATGTTATTATAGAACAGTTAGATAACGTTAAGCTAAATAAGAAATCTTACGATAATGTATCATTACGAGCATCCGTGTTAGAAGAAATAGATCGTAAATATAATAATTGGTTAAAGATATATACTGACGGATCAAAGAAAGATAATACATTTGGGGCTGCTTTCTTTGACCCAAAAAATTAAAATAGTGGTAGTTTTAAGTTATTAAATTTAAATCTGTGTATTATGACAGCGGAACTCACTGCAATTTCAGAAGCCCTGTCATATATTCAGAGTCTGGACTATACGAATATAGTAATTTTGGTTGATTGCAGAAGTGCCCTCCAGCATATTGCTCGATGCGCCTCTGGCTACAGAGGCGTCTCGATAGCATATACTATATTAAAACAAATCAACACACTTACATCTAATAACATACAACTGAAGTTGCAGTGGGTCCCGTCGCATATTGGCTTAGCAGGGAATGAGGTGGTTGACAGTTTGGCTAAAAGTTCTATTACAGAAGGCACTACAATAAATATTGCCCCCAGCTATTTCGAAATTTTGACCAAATTTAAAATCACATGTTTTAACGACTGGAAACAATATTTCAACGTGAGATCACTAGAAAAAGGAATTTGGTTTAAAACTATACAAAGTGAACCACCTCACATTCCCTGGTTTGCCAACTCTCAATTATGTAGAAAAAGAATTATAATTAGTAATAGACTTCGTGCCGGACATATTCCGTTAAATAAGTTTAGACACCTCATGGGTAAAGTTGCCACTCCCAATTGTGCAGAGTGTGGTATTATGGAGGATGTTCAACACTTGTTAATGGAATGTGTCAGGACGAGGTCTTTGAGAGAGACTCTGATAAATGAATTTAAAATTAACTTTTTCGACATTGGGACCTACCAAAGTATATTTTCGGAGCCTTTATCTGGGGCAGCTATAGCTGTATATAAATTTATAGGAAATAATATAGAATAAGTGGGAATAAGACAGTGTTCAGGGTACGATGGTGCTGGCATGATGAAAATGTCATCAAAAGCCCCTAAAATATATAAGATAAAAAAAAAAACTGCTTTTTCTAAATAGTTTAATTCTGTCCGGTATTTGCTTCATTCTGGCTGTTACTGAGTGGAACAAATGAAGTTTTGTCGAGCGTGAGGTCACAAACGACGGCTTTACTGACCATGCTGTCGTATGCACGGGGCCAACGAATCAGATTGTTACCCGATCTCAAAGGGTACAAAGGCTTTACGTGATGCAGTTGATGTTGATTTTGACACTTGACTCTATACGACTACCTACGAATGAAACCAGACGAACTATAATCCAAACATAATCAAGAATGAAAAATATATTATACACTTTTATAACGATGAATTCGAGGGCTATTTGATGATTATCAAAAACCATTATTATATAAAAAACAACACAAAAACACTTTAAAGCTTAACTTAAGGCTTAACGTTCAGTAGAAAATTGACTTTACTCACTTGGGTTATTATAGTTTTATGGTAGTTTCTCTTCTTCTTCCTATCCTCTTTACTTCATTCAAGATTTAATCATGATTTTCATCCTTAAAATTTTGAATTTGCTCATAGATTATGGATGTCTGCAGGTTGTGGAAATGATTTACCATTAGCGGCCTGTAGCCCGAGCACGAAAAAATGTAAATGTATTCGAGTTCGTTGCGCACTGATGACGTTTGGTTAATATTTCATACAAATTTCATAGACGCGCATCGAGTTCGAATACATTTACGGTTGTCAGAAATTTTCCTGCTCAGGCCGCTGAGCAATTTGTATGAAATATTAACCAAACGTCATCAGTGCGCAGCGAACTCGAATACATTTACATTTACATTAGTTTTTCGTGCTCGGGCTACAGGTTTCGTTCGTTGGGAGATTCCTTGCTTCTCGAATTACCTGTATATTTCCAATTCGTATTCCTCCTTAGGGTTCACAATGCACCCATGATTGTTTTGGTATCGTAGATGTTTATGATTATTTAATATCAAGTGACCAACCTGCAGCTGATTTCAGCTATATCATAAAATTGCTCGTTTGACAAACTGCTATAAAAATAATGATTGCGTAACGTCAGAACCGTGTGTCAACCAAGTCCAAGAGCGCAGAATACACACATTAGGTTGGAAGCCGCAATCTGCTGCCGGCATCAGCAATCTGTTAAGGATACGATCACTCGATGCGATGCCGTTTGGGTGACGCCTATTTCGAATACTTCTCGATACGGGAAACGGCACGTAACGTGTCGTAAATCGAAATCCGAACAGATTACACTTGTGATTGGTATTGAAGTGAACAGTAGGTTATGTTGCTTTTTTCTTGTGGTAAAATTGCTGTAATTTACTAGGTAGCGTTACTTTTTATAAGAGTTATTATTATTTTTGTATTTTGATGGAGATGGAGCACTAATTAACCTTTGGTTTTGGAATAGTGTAGAGGTAGATTATAGAAGATATGATATGTATATTACATTATGAATTCTTTGACATTATGATTATTATTGTTATTTATCAACCTCTTGGTTTTCTCAGGTTAAACCTGGTATTCTTGTGTAATAGGGATGGGCTTAGAGCCAAAGAACCTATTTCACATTATTTAGTTATGTGTCATTTGCGGTTTGTATCTTTGTTGTTTTTTTTTTCTTTTCGTTGTTTGTATTTGCTGTTTTTTCCTGATTATTATTATTATTATATTATTATTATTGGTTGTTCATAACATTACCAGGTATTGTTTTTTAAATACTTTCTTAGTGACAATTTATAATTTTAACTTAGTTCCGTTTAAAAAGAACGAAAATGTAACCTTACCGACAGAAGTCTTTCTAATTGATCGTACCTATCAAGGGATGGCTTTAGAACTTCAAAATATATAAAATGATAAACTCTATTTTTGCAGTTTTATCAAATAACACTGCGGTTATATTACTTAGACAAATTAAAAAGAGTAACAAAAACAATGAATAAATAAGAATCTACATTTGAAAATACATATCGATTTCTCATAAGACTAAAATATTATATATTCAAATTGCCGTACATCTCGAAAAATAAAGTATTACCAAAATAGTCAAGTTAAAATCTTTACCTACTCTATCTCCCCATACGAAGCGAAAAGATTGGTAGGCGACGAATTTTTATTGAATTTCAAATCTCGTTGCGACGTGGCGTCTGCCTCCAAGCCACCATTCAATTCCTACCACAAGATTACTTCGTGTGTAATTATATTTATCTTATTACCACGATCGAGCCTTCAAGATGATTGCAAATTATATGTGAATACACCCACACTGGTACAGATTATTGGAGCTGTATTCATCATGTGATTTCAGCAATATTTTCTGCTTTGATTTTCGTAGTAATGCTTTGTTATTTTTACGTTTAGTAGCTTATAAATATTTATTAGATGATAATCATTACGTATTATGTACTCAACTGTACGAAATATTAAGTGGAATCTGTTTATAATTAAAAGTTGTTTTGAAATCAGAATTAAAATTATCTGCAAGTGATAATTCCAAACGACACATACAACATAAAATCACGCCTGTATCCCAGAAGGGGTAGACAGAGGTGCACTAGCGGACTAGAACACCCACATTTCGCCGGGCTTATTTCTGTCCCAGATGTGATAGGGGGCGAGCCTATCGCTATATCGGGCACAAATTCCAGACTCCGGATTGATATGGAAAAATCCAATATCACTTTGCCCGACTCGGGGATTGAACCCGAGACCTCAGAACCGTAGTCGTACCGACATACCACCACGCCACCGAGGCAATCATACCACCACGCCACCGAGGCAGTCGAGTAATTCCAAACGATCAACCTAATAATGGCAAACCAACATGTTAGCTAGTTTATGTGGATTGTGTTTAGAGGTCAGTCAGTGTTAATCCGGTACCTTTTTAATAAATGATTAGTCACTAACGTGCCAGGACAAAGAATATTCTATTCCCTTCTTTTAAAGTCCATAACGCATCTATGATTTCTTTTGATATTAACAAAGTCATTCAAAAGTACATAGACGGGACAACAGCGCTAAACTTGTGATCCAAAAGTTGTGACACTCAGTCGTATTTGAAACATAATGTCGTGCCAACCTTATAACTCCTTACTTATAAAATATTTTAGCGTTGCTTATCTTTATGCCATAGGTTGTCTCTTTCATTTTTAAACAATGTAACACAAGGAAAAAAGTGACAGGTTATTTGTAACTATTTGCTCATCTAAAAATGCTGTTTTAAGTAAGGCCCAATAAAATTGTCTTACGTGATTCTTGAACATTCTAGGGTGTAAATTGTAATAAGCGCCCTTGCATTATAATAAGTGGTAGATGGCGTGATTGATATTTGAGATCATTTTTTTGTATTTAAACTTGCGTGATAGCCCCTCTGGAGTTAGTAACATTAAACGTCTTTGGATATTGATTGATTTTAAGTTGACTGCCTCGGTGGCGTGGTGGTATTTCGGTACGACTACGGTTCTGAGGTCTCGGGTTCGATCCCCGGGTCGGGCAAAGTGATATTGGATTTTTCCATATCAGCCCGGAGTCTGGAATTTGTGCCCGATATGGCGATAGGCTCGCCCCCTATCACATCTGGGACGGAACTAAGCTCGGCGAAATGTGGGTGTTCTAGTTCGCTAGTGCGCCTCTGCCTACCCCTTCGGGGATACAGGCGTGAGCTTATGTTTAAGTTGACCCACTTACACTTTGCCGACGTTTACTACAAAAATCTAATGATATGCTGCGACACGGACTCGAGCTATCTCCCATCGTTGAAGACCAAGCTCTAACTGAGCAGTATAGCAAACTTCAGACTAATTTAGTCGTAGAATGAAAGCACGTTTTTACTTTTAATGTATGTGAAAATGTCCCATTAAGCATGCAAATCTGGTTTGCCAATTCCCTTTTCGATCGTCGGAAAAAATAACGAGTCCCAAATTCAAATGCTGTGTAGATTAAAGACTGTTTCAGTTAATGGTGAAGGTGCTTTCCAAAATGACATCGCTGTGAAGGAAGGTGTAAGTTCGGACTAACTTGCTATCATTTAGTAAAACAATATTAAATAAGTACACCCAACAGTCACACACATAGTCCTGACCCCACACTAAGATCGAGTCTTGTGTTGTGATTATCAGGAACTACGAGAGACATTTGGTCTCACAAAACCCAGACCCGAAACAAATATCTGTAGGCCATACAAATATTTGACTCAGTGCGGGAATCGAACCCGCGACCTCTCATTTCACAGCCGGCTACTCGCCCGTTGCGCCACGGAGGCTGTCAAATTGATTGATTCTTGATTTTAATATGCTTATTGAAATAAAAATTACTTTTACGGATTTTATCACGATTTGGTTTTAATTTTTATTCCCGACGTTTCGAAGGCTTTGCAGTCTTCGTGGTCACGGGTTGGACTGAGATGTCATTTGTCCAAAAATGTTAGTATTACAAAATCTACCTTCATTTTAGAATTATACAGATTTTTAAAAAAGTTAACCGTTTATGTTCCGATCTACGCAGTACGAGCTCACAGTGTCTTGAGGTCTGGCAGCTGGTCTTTTGGGTTCCGATTTGATTAAATGTATAATTGGATCCCAGGCTTGTGCAAGCTTCCAACCATCTTCTCTATTGAAATTAGGATGTTTTTTAATTTCCTACCTAGGATGATACGCGAGGCTATTGAAATTAAAAAACATCCTAATTTCAATAGAGAAGATGGTTGGAAGCTTGCACAAGCCTGGGATCCAATTATACATTTAATCAAATCGGAACCCAAAAGACCAGCTGCCAGACCTCAAGACACTGTGAGCTCGTACTGCGTAGATCGGAACATAAACGGTTAACTTTTTTAAAAATCTGTATAATTCTAAAATGAAGGTAGATTTTGTAATACTAACATTTTTGGACAAATGACATCTCAGTCCAACCCGTGACCACGAAGACTACAAAGCCTTCGAAACGTCGGGAATAAAAATTAAAACCAAATCGTGATAAAATCCGTAAAAGTAATTTTTATTTCAATGAGTAGCATTCGCGTAAACTTAAGAAATCAATATTTAATATGCTTACAACGAGAGCCGGTAACACAATGTACAACAAAGGATTTTATGCACCAAAATGATTCAGCGGTTTAACAAACAACAACTGGCTAAAACAATTGCACTAAATCTAAATAAATTTAACAAACTCCTACTCACTGGCATCATAAAATTCCATACCAGTAACCCGATTGCTTTCATCACGCAATTTGTAATACGCTTTACAAATTCCCATCAATTCATTTACGAAAATAAATCGGTGATCGATAAAAATAATCCGATTTCCCAATAACGTTCTTACCATAATCAGTTTCTTTATAATTTGAAACATCAAAAATAAATTACTAGCTCGAGATTAAATTGAAACCCCGGTAGGCTATACCTTCCGTCTTTTTGCCAATGAATAAATTAGCATTTTATCTAAATGGCGTATCTTTTTAAAAAGAGCTTCCCGCAACATAAAAGAAATTGGGGACGGTAACCATTTTTTCAATATTACAAAACGAGAAAAATATTTTTGACAATTAATCAAAGCGGTCGACTATCTAGCGAGTATTTCTGGTCGTTTCTCATCAGATTTAATCTACGGGATCAAAGGTATTTCGTACTCATTTAAAAGGGACAATTTGTTTTATTCCCGTTTTGTTTCAATATTGCCAGTGGAAGGATATTTTAATAACGTTCTAAGTATGATATTAAAGTTTATTTTTACTTCAGCTGGAGGCGCCAGCTTTCGAAGATGGTAGACGAGTGTAATTGTTTCATTTACTTTGACATTTGTTTATAAATATACGACTGTACACCGAAGGCAAAGATATTTAATAGTGCATAGATGGGACAACAGCGCGAAGCTTGTGACCCAAAAGTAACAAACATACCCAAGCAAGACCGTGACAGCTTAATAATGTTTAGACAATAAAATTGTCTTGTGATTCTTGAATATTCTATGAACATTCTAGGGTGTTATTTTTTGTTTTTTTTTATTAGCAGAGACTGGCACACGAGCAGATGGGTCACCTGATGGTAAGTGATCTCCAACGCCCATAGACACCCAAGACACAAAATGAATCATGGGTGCGTTGCCCACCTAAAAAGAAGAAATGGAAGGGAGTGAAAAGGGGATTGGGAAAGGAAGGGGGGAAATGGGCGACCGGAAATCTCACTCACCGAACGAAACGCTACAGCAAGCTGCCACTTTACGTCGATTTTCTGTGAGACAGTGGTATCAAACCGGTCGAGCCGGCCCATTCGTGCTGTAGACGTTACTGTCTACAGCGTGACTCTACCACTCAATTATTATAAATAAATAATGTAAATTGTAATAAGCGCCCTGGCATTGTAATAAGTGGTATTGACGTTTGAGGTCATTTTTTGTATGGAAATTGACTATATACCCGTCTAAGATAGACGCCATATCGCCATATCAGCAGGATTACCACCACCTCTTATAGCAGTATTATTATAATCGTTCTTCGTTTTTTTTCTGTATGTGAATCGGTACAAGTAAAATTATAATAATACTGCTATAAGAGGTGGTGGTAACTCCCCAGGCATAAATTCCAGACTCCGGGCTGATATGTAAAAATCCAATATCACTTTGCCCGACCCGGGAGTAGTACCGAAATACAACCACGCCATCGAGGCAGTTGTTTGTCACCGTTTTTTGTCTACCCGTAATGAAAAATGAAAAAATGACTGCCTCGGTGGCGTGGTGGTATTTCGGTACGACTACGGTTCTGAGGTCTCGGGTTCGATCCCCGGGTCGGGCAAAGTAATATTGGATTTTTCCATATTAGCCCGGAGTCTGGAATTTGTGCCCGATATGGCGATAGGCTCGCCCCCTATCACATCTGGGACTGAACTAAGCTCGGCGAAATGTGGGTGTTCTAGTTCGCTAGTGCGCCTCTGCCTACCCCTTCGGGGATACAGGCGTGAGCTTATGTATGTTATGTATGTAATGAAAAATTAATGATGTTTATTATTTATGTACAAATACATGTTAAGCGGATTTGCTCGAAATAAATTAAGTTTATTCCCAAACGGTATATTGAAAACAATATTAATCGGCTTTTAAATTAACAATAGAATTGTTTATTGCTCTGAATATAGGGTTGAGAGAAAACATTATTGTAACAGTTTATAAAAAGCTTAGATTTTATACACTCTCTCTCGACCTTCCGTTATCTTGTACTGGGGGGTTACCACCACCTCTTATAGCAGTTTTATTATAATCTTACTTGTACCGATTCCCATACAAAACAAACGAAGAACGATTATAATAATACTGCTATAAGAGGTGGTAGTAACCCTGCTGATACAGTTCCGGGAAATTTGTGTGAGGAAACACCCTTTACTTGCCCTGGGATTCAACAGGATCTCCCAGTATACAGCCCATTTAAGGTACTATTAGAGACATTTGATGAAAGAAAAATAATAATATCACTATTGGTACAGAATATAAATGCTTATGAGTAGGTCTTAGTGAACTACGCTGTCCTGATACAGGTTGGTAGACTTCACATGTCTAAAAATACAGATTTCCTCCCGACGTTTTCTTTTTCCAAAAAAGAAACTATAATTTATAATTAACAAAGAATACAGATTAAAATAAAACTATTTTTACGGATTCTATCACGATTTGGTTTTAAGTCTGACCCGTGACCACGAACCCTGCAAAGCTTTCGAAACGTCGGGCATAAAAAATTAAAACCAAATTGTGATAGATTCCGTAAAAATAGTAGTATTTCAATGAATAACATTCGCGTAAATCTACCTAAGAAATCACTAAGAATACAGATATTAGTCAAAGTTACATGATGTGGTCTGGTTTCAGACCTGCATCCGGTTTCAGAATAGCCATCTGTACAATGGTAACTATCAAGTAATCTGTGGTACCACTCCGTATTAAACTATCACTAGTTAGTCTACAATTAAATGGATATTGAAATAAGAATGCATCGGATCGATACATGCCGCTTCGGACGTGACCCGGTCAAACAACATTGTGCTCATTAGCGTCGGTTATTCTTGATTCCACTTGTCTATTTCAATTAGGAGCATTATTTTGGTTGGCGTTAGAACTCGGACGATTAGTTTCTCATTACCGTTTGATACGAACTTAGCAACTGTTACAATGTTCAGAATTGTTTGTGCAACAATTGTTTCGTATTTGATCTCAGTTGCATTGTTGTTATACAATGTTATTTGAAATTGCAGTTCTGACACCAATTAAATTCGACATAACATTGCTTGTAACCATACAACAGTAATTGTGTTACATAAATCGTATGCTCATTTCGACTTATTTTACCTGTGCTATCCTATTATAAACAGTGCACCACATTTTTTTACCATGTGTAAAATATTTTTAAATATTACACATGGTAAAAAAGTGTGGTGGCCTAGCCAGAGAGGCACCTGACATCAACTCTGGGAGGGGTTTTCGTCCTAATGAAATTACATATTTTCCATCAGTATAAATCAGCTGAACAACGTAAAAAAAAAAACAATTTGATAATTATAAGAGTTAGAACTATGAAGTACTTAGTAGAGTCCCATAAAATCCAGACTCAAAACCAATGCTTACACATATTTAAATCATGAAAAATAAATAACAAACAAATCGCGATAAAATCCATAAAAACTAGTTTCATTTCAATCATGAAAAATGATTTGAGAGTCAGTGGTCCTATTACGAGGAATGCTGCTCACAGAAGTTGACAGAGTGATAATTTGCTGTCCCTTTTATTACCACTTCCGCAATACCCCTTATCAAGGTAAATAACGCCTTGGCTATGCTCCTAGCATTTGCTAAAGTCTATGGGTGACAGTATTCTTATACCATCAGTCAGGTAAAATATTTGCATGAGCAAATAAAGAAAGACAAAGAGAAACATAGACAGGCAGATGACTGATGACTCGTTTAACAAATAACATTATAAAGTAGACAGTAAATATAATTTTGAAGCATTATCTTCATTGCCATAACTTGTAGGCGCAACTTTGTGAAGACTTTAACTAGTTTAGATGTAAAGTATAAAAACATTATCTATTTTATTACCTGTAATAAAATTAATTATGAATAAATAAGAAAGTTTGATGCTAACGAAATATGGGCGAAGATAGTAGGTTATTACAACAAGTAGTTTTATTACTGCGGAATAAACAGTACAATGTTAAAGTCAGCATTTTAGCGCGTTAGTTATAGCTGGAAATTTAGTTAGCGGGAACTTGCTTCCACTTGCCTTGTTTTGATAATTTTCTTAATTATTAATAGTTTGATGTTTGAAGGGAGTGCTTCTAAAGCTTGGAGTTCTGAAGGAAGAAAACAGCTGCTAGAACCAGTGGGGTAACTTTTTACCCTAGATTCGATTATGAATACGACTCGGTTTAATTTATTAGTTCTTAGTGCGTTGACATAATGTTTATATTTGAACTTTCACATTTATGAAGTTCTGTTTCTTGTTACAGTAATATTTCTATAGTTTATGTTCATAAGTATCATCTCGTTAAGCGTCGCAGACTTGTTTTTATGTCAAGATATTCCTACATTAATGCGACTTTAGTTTTCATTTAAAAGGCAACTCTTTGCCTTATTAGTTGTTGGTCGAATGTCTGAAGAAATGGTTTTCCATTTCTGAGTCGTATTATAGCTGCATTTAGTCGTAATATTGATATCTTTGTGGAGATCAAAGTGTAGTCGAACTTTAATACTTTACCATACTTAAGGGAATCCTTGTTTGGGGAAAGTTTCGAAGATAGTTGAAAGAAACTTAGCAACGATCTTTCTTGTAATATCTAGCATGATTATTATTATACTAGGATTGTAATTATTGATTAAGGTTCAGAATTTGTGACATCAAAAATAATGTTGAATGTTTAAATACTGCATTTTAGTGGTAGAACCAAACTGTAGACAGTTCTGTCCACAGCACGAATGGGCCTGCTCTAAAATTCCATCTCAATCTCACTTTCCACGATGTTTTTTTGCATCGTACTAGACTCTATATACTAAAGTATATACACTATAATATGGGCGGTAGAGATCATTTTTCATAAGATAACCCACCGCGTCGTTCTTTTTTGCTACAGTAAAATTAGTCTAGAATAAAAATAACTGCATAAGCTGAGGCCTATATCCCCGACGGCGTAGGCAGATGCTCACTAACGAAGTAAAACACCAACATTTCGCCGAGTTTATTGCCGTCCCAGATGTGATAGAAGGCGACCCTATCGCCATCATCATCATCAGCCACAGGACGTCCACTGCTGGACATAGGCCTCCCCCAAAGATGTCCAGATCGACCTGTTGGAAGCGGCCTGCATTCAGCGACTTAATGCGACCATTATCAGATCATCTTTATTACCAAACTGATACTGAATTGAAAACACCCAGTATCACTTTGTCCGTGGTACGAACCTGAGACCTCAAGATGGTAGTCGTACCGAAATAAAATTACGCCGCATCTGCCAAAAAACTGCATTAAAGGATTATACATTTTGTGATATTGCATTATCATGGAACCGCAACATGCCAGTCTTTCTAGACCACATTGGATATAGCTTTAGAGCTTCGTCGCCTTTACGATGTTGCTTTACGTGGTCGCGAGGTATTTCAAAGTTTGTTTAATCGCGCTCTTCACTCTAAAACTCGTTAAATTCGGGAATCCAGGCCAATGGCCACGCTAGTGCATTGTTTGTAGTTGGAAGGCACTTTTAGTTAGTCTACTTAAATGACGTCCCGTGTTGTTTTAGTTTTCCTTATAATATCAGCTTATATTAGATTTTAAGCGCGGTTCCGCCTAGGTGAAAGGTTTTTCTGGATATACTCTTTTACTGTCTTTGAATGTCTGATTCACTACTCTCTAAGCTATCTTTATTATATTTTTCTCTTTATTTTTAAAAGGAGTTTTAATCCAAAAGGGTAGCCAACCCCATTATTCTTCAATTGTTTTCTGTAATGATAAAATATTGAACAAAAGTATTTCTACTTTTAACTATTCGATTTTGTCTTTAACAACTTGAGCAGTCTCTGGTATATCAGTGTGTGTGTGGTCAGTGGTAAATATAAATTTTGTCTTTTTCCATTATACCTCTAATACTTTTACCTCTAATCTAAGATATAACCATTATTAAGTAAATCAAATAATTTAATGTCACTGGTGTTATTCTCTCCTTGTTGAATTAAAAATTTAGGGCGTTTTATGGCTATAGTTAGCAGATAACTACAACTGAAGCATCAATAATTTACAAAGGCACAAAGCCGATTGATGTCAGCTGTTTACCTAGCATCATGTATATGTACATAGATGTGTATTACACAGACCAAGATATCTACCGCAGACTAATTAGATGTACATTTGTGGTCAGGTGTCTCGGCTGACTCATCTATTATGTCAGGTATATCTATTAAGATACTTAGTGAGGCATAGACTAACGACACTCGAATTCCCAGTACGAACAATTTTGATAATCTGAATGGATTCGAGCTGCCATGATCAACGATGGCGTTATTCTGTTACATGATACATCACGTCTCTTGGATTTACTCTTTAAAATTTCAAATACGTCTATAAATACTTTACAATGGCATTTAAAAGTATATATCTTATTTGATTTACCAATCTAATCATTTCAAAAATATAATCCTTTTAGATAAATCCTCGGCTTGGACCGATGCATACTGTTGCCAAATTCATTCGTTTCATTGGTCTTACCAATCAAATTAGGATTGAATACTTCCAACGGTCAGTCCTGGATTCCTTTTTCTGGATTTTTTATTTTGGGGTAAGTTAGTAAGTAAGTAGCTTTTTAGTAACACAATGTCTTAAAATAAGATTAGAGAGATGGTAAAACTAATATTTGCATTAACCAGCCATCCACAAACCACCTACACGTCGTATATTTAATGGCCATCGTCGAAATATTTCAACCATCTAGCGTCAATGCAATCGAAATTAAATCAAGTTATTTCAATCAAAACACGTAACGTCTACACACATAACATTGAATAACAAAATCTGCCTGGTACAAAATAATCATATTTTCCCAGTGGTTTCCTGGAGATTCGCTGGTTTTATGACATCCAGATCGGATTACGGTAAGCGTGAAGATTTGAATTATGCCTCCGCAAAAAGGACGCTTTCGTTGTGTTCTTAAATGATCTCACAAGTGATTTATGTGTGAAGTGTGCTTTGTGTACTGTTCCTTAAATTCTCATGAGAGTAAACATTGGGGTCATATTTTAATATTTTTAAAGAAAATATAAATGGGATGTTTATGGCATATGTGTGATATTTTTAAAGCTACGAGTATCATGAGAGGCAACTGGGGCTGTGTTTTGTAACTCGGTCCCCGAGAAATAAGTATAATCACAAGAAAAACTTTAAAATTTGTCAGATCATGACTTTTTTATGTGACATTTATTATTTTTTGCTTGCTGGTGCTTCATCCAAAGTCTCATGGCAGCATATACATATGGGCTATGGATCGGGAGGTCCTGGGTTCGATTCCCAGGTCTGGCAAAGCATTTTTTTTTTATTTGATTTGCCCGAGACTGGAACTCCTAGAGGGGGATTGACGTCAGGCAGATAAAACTAAGCCTAATCATTATCTGCATTCTGCAACTTGCTTGAAAAAGTGTGTTGCGCTGACCCCACGGCCCACATTAAGGTGGTATAAGGGCAGGTTACAATTGTTTCATCCAAGGGTCGTCCCATAAAAAGTCAAAATCTGATAAAGGTTTACGCGAAATCTCAAGAATAACTAGACGTTGCGATTGGAGTTTTTCAATCAGTTTCTAAACTTTTATTATTGTATCTAAATAAATGTAGCTACATAGCTTTGTTTGTAAGTCAGAAAACAATAATTTTACAGCAAGTAAAGTATTATCTTAAACCAATATCCAATATTACAATATCGTACACAATAAGCAAAATGTTTTGCGTATAAATTCCTCAGCTCTCACCGGTCTCTCAAATCAAATGGAAAACTTACTCGAATGTAAAGTGTAGTGAACAAATTTGAACCGATGTACGCATCACAAGTTCTGCTTCAGGCTTCGGATATCAAACAGTGGGGTGTCATGAATCAACAGTATGGGAGTTTGAATTTGGACATTATTTGGTCTTGGGATTAGATTAAATGTAATATGGCCACGAATGTATCAGCGAGGGGGTAGAGAGATGTGAATTGGACGACTACAGTAACATACTGGCGAATGAAACTGACTGCCTCGGTGGCGTGGTGGTATTTCGGTACGACTACGGTTCTGAGGTCTCGGGTTCGATTCCCGGGTCGGGCAAAGTGATATTGGATTTTTCCATATCAGCCCGGAGTCTGGAATTTGTGCTCGATATGGCGATAGGCTCGCCCCCTATTACATCTGGGACGGAACTAAGCTCGGCGAAATGTGGGTGTTCTAGTTCGCTAGTGCGCCTGTGCCTACCCCTTCGGGGATACTGGCGTGAGCTTATGTATGTTCTATGTTCAAGGGAAAGCCAATACTACATTGTCTTTTCATGAATACATATTTAAAGAACCAACAAAACAGAAAAGATAAACTGGTAAGTTTTGTATGAATCCTTTGCCACTGTGTCGACGTTTCGCTGATTTGTTCCGTTATTATGAAGGAATTTTTGGTCATATCGAGTGCAAATTCCGGACTCCAGGCTGATACTGAGTAGAAAACGGAATATCACTTTATTCGACTCGGGAGTCGAACTCGAACCTTAGGACTGTAGTCGTACCACCGACCACGATCCCAATACAACTACGCCACCGACGTAGTCATTGATAATTTGTTCTCGTTGTTTAATTAGTACTTGGATAATGGACTAACAGAGCGTCGCTGTACTTATATTTAATATTTACAAACAGAAATGCACAGCGCCAGTTTAATTAAAAGTGAGAAGAGCAAAGGAAGCTGACAATAGTATGCAAACAAAACAACTGAAACTTGTTTAAAGAACTAGGAAATTCATTTTGAAATTAGAAATTTTAATATTGTAGAGAAATAATTCAAGTAATGAATGTTTTTAGCTTATATCGAATTTTTGAGAGGATCAAGAGTACCTCGACCATGAGTTTTTTGACATTTCTCACTAGCGACAACATAAAATAAACGTAATGCAAAAATATTATGTGATAGGCAGAAACTTGGTTATGCCTTGTCATGGCTGTAAAATGCAGTAGTCCTTTGTCATCAGACACACAGACATAAAATTATACAGACAAGAAGATATGAGAAAGCGGGTCCTAGCACTAACCTGAGATAACAACAAGCACGCAGAAAGAAAAATTAAAAGACTATAATAGAAAGTAGTATACATTACATACAATTATTTCCTGGTCTAATACTAATAGTAATATTAGAGACAGAAACAGAAAATATGATTCAGGACGTGACACAAAATAAGGAATGTCGGTGACAGATTTCATCTAAAGTTAGTATTCGTCGACAGCAGTCTGTGTCATATCATGTTACTTAGTTTTTTGACCTATTTATGGATGGATGATTGGAATCATAATAAGAAGAAAACGATTTAAATAATTTTATATACCTATCCGTGGGCCATTTTTATTTATTTATTTATACACTTCATATACAATGTATATAGGCGGACTTAATGCCGAAGGCATTCTCTTACAGTCAACCTTAGGGTGATGCAGAGTAGAACAAGGTAGGTGCATAAGATACGAAGGGATGATATTAACTTATAGTATACATAAAATAAAGTGAAAAAGACTACATATATACTTTAAATAATAAATAATATATATAATTATATTACATACATATATAAAACTATATGAATATAATATAGTAAATATAATAAATATAATATTTAATGGAACTAGTTACGAGATTCTGCAACTTCATTCAACAGCAATTGTCTAACGCGCATTTTAAAAGCTACCCGTGTGGTAGAAGACCTGATTTCGAGGGGGAGTGAGTTCCAGAGAAGTATGGACTGGATAGCAAAGGAAGAGTGAATGAAGTCGGAGCTATGAGAAGGGCATTTAAGAAGAAGATTATTAGATGAGCGAAGATTCCTATCATGAGTGTTACAACGATAAAGAAAGTGAGAAGATAAATAAGAAGGAGGCGTGGGCGACGTAAGTAACGAGAAGAGAGTAGTAAGTGCACGTAAAGAGCGACGTTGGCGAATAGGTAACCATTTTAATTGAGAGCGATAGGAAGAAACATGATCATATTTGCGAAGATTAAAAATGAATCGAATGCAGTTATTGAGAAGACGGTCGAGTTTATTGAGTTGATCTGCATTCAGATCAAAATAGCACACATCACCATAGTCGATAACTGGAAGGATTAGGGCTTGCACAAGCATTATTTTGGTTTTAGGAGGGAGAAAGTTCTTCAGACGGTATAGAGCACGAAGGGTACCGGTAACTCTCTGACTAACAGAGTTCAGCTGAGGCCGCCAGCTCAGGCTGGAGTCTATATGTAGGCCAAGGTCCTTGACACTAGAGTTCCAGGGAATGATGCAACCATCAAACACTATAGCAGGAATAGTCGAAATGTCAATCCTACTGAGCATTCTAGAACTACCTACTATAATGGCCTGACATTTCAAGGGGTTTACAAATAAACCGAAATCGTCAGACCAGATCTTTATATGAGCCAGATCCCTGTTTACCTTGTCGATGGCAACTGCCACATCATCAACCCCAGCCTGAGAATATATTTGCAAGTCGTCGGCATACAAATGATACGCACATTGAAGATTTTGGGTTATGAGATTGATGAAGATAGAAAATAACAATGGAGAAAGAATACCGCCTTGAGGGACACCAGAGTCGACATCACGCCAAGTTGATGAACAATCGTTTAGACGAACCGACTGTTGGCGCCCCTGAAGATAGGATGAGAACCATTCCAGTACCTCTGGCGAGATCGCAAGATAGGCAAGGATTGAAAGGAGGATGTCATGACTGACGGTATTAAAGGCGTTCGAGAAATCTACCAAAGTCAGTACAGTGACCTTGGTATCCTCCATACCCGCCCTAATATCGCCAGTCACTTTGAGGAGCGCGGAAACGGTGCTGTGACCTGGCCTGAAACCGGACTGCAATGGGCAGAGCAGGTTATTTATGTGTACGAACCTGGATAACTGTTTATGAGCACAAGCCTCCAGCACCTTGGAAAGAAAAGGGAGAATGGATATTGGACGGAAATGGTTTGCGAGAGAGGGGTTTGGGACTTTGGGAAGAGGAGTAACAAGTGCTTTCCGCCACATAGACGGAAAACTACCCGTGCCAAGGGAAACATTAATTATATGAGAAATGGCTGGGAGGAGGTGGTCTAGGATAAGGACTATCATACGACGGCTGATGTTGTCGCAGCCAGTCGCGTTGGATTTGATGGATAGGATTATTTTTTTAATCTCGCCAGGTGCTACTGGAGAAAACTGAAAGGAGTCGATTTGGGGTCTAGGAAGACTAGATACGAAATCCATAGTACGACGCTTGGTTTGGGGACTAACAGAAACAGCAGTGGTGAAATGAAGATTAATGTCATCCAAACCAATAGTCACTCCATGGAAATCCGAGGATTTACCCTTGCCAATACCTAGAGTTCCGAGGAATCTCCAGATACTAGCAGGGGAGGCTGAGGTAATATTGCTAAGAATGTGACGGCGTTTTGCATTACGTATCATTTGATTACACCGATTCCTTGCAGACTTGAACAGGCGCCAGTTTTCGTCTGTGCGGTTCCTCCTGTATTTACAATAAGCCCGGTCCCTTCGCCTCCTTGCCATCTGAACACCCCGCGTCATCCACGGTGCAGGGGGACGCCTAAGCTTGACCTTTTTAACTGGGGCGTGGACATCAAATAGTCCCAGGACGTTGGCATTAAATATTCTTACCTTTTCGTCTACTGAGGTGACAGCTGATAAAGCGTCCCAGTTTAGTTTTGCGGCATCCGTGTCCAACTTGTCCATGTCTATGCGACCAAAACAACGCATGTGCAATACCTTGGAGGGGGGTTTAGCGGGGTTAAGGGCGTAGCATAAATAAATAAGATCGTGGTGAGAGAAGGCAGGAGCAGGATATTGGCCATATGAGGACACGAGGGAAGGATCTGACGTGACAATGACGTCAAGCCAAGTATTATTACCATCGGTGTTATGATGAGTGGCTTGTAGCGGAAGGACATGGAGACTGACTGACTCAAGGATTTCAAGGAGCTTACGGGACCGAGAAGATAAGCGGATAAGGAGATCGGTATTTAAATCTCCCATGATGATATGGTGTGCATACTCTGATCCTAAAGATTCCAGAACTGATTCCAGACTGGAGAAATAGTCAACGGAAGGGGGACAATAGATAACACCAAGTAGAGTTTTCACTCCCCTGACCCAAACCTCAAGAAAAAGATATTCTGCCGAGGGTGAAGCGAGAGGAGAGGACGAAGCAACAGTTTTATATTTAAAATCACTACGTAAATAAATAGCTACTCCGCCCCCTCTTTTGTCTATTCGATCGTTTCTAAGCAGTATGAAGCCAGGAAGAGGGTAGAGAGATGAAGAAAGATGAGGTTTGAGCCAACTCTCAGAAATCAGGACCGCATGCACGTCAGCATGATCAAATGTTTCAAATAAGTCGCTGTGGTGACTTGGTACGCTTTGAGCATTAAGATGACACACATTGAAGCATCTAGGATTAGGTTGGTTAAATGTTTGGCGCACCAAGTCACCAAGTCCATCAGTTACTGACGAAAAACTTTCATCGCTGGAAGAAGTTGCAGACTCGTTGGCAGAAAAAAAAGAATCATTATCAGAGTACATAAATAAATAATTATATAAATATGTATATTATATATATATATATATATATATATATATATATATATATATATATATATATATATATATATGTGTATTTAAAAATATATAGGTTATTTAATAACTTAAAAGTGGTGCAACACTATATTCTCTGCACCACCCGCCAGCCAACCTACACACACAGATGTTCAAAACACAGTTTATAATACTAAAACTAGCTACATAATTTAGCCTCTATAAAAAGAAAACAAAAGGAACACAATAACATTATTAAAAGTTGTAGAAAATTACTTTGAAGTTAATTAGAAAAATATATATATGTCGGAGGGCCAACGCTGACGTTGTTTTCTAAAAACGGCGACGTCAGCATGGCTGACGTCACTTTTGACAATAAGATGATTACTCATCTTATTTATCAACTGTGAACACTGAAATTCACTAACTCCCTTTATTAACGGTGCTCAAGAGCACCGTCTAGTCAGGGATGTGGACAGTCCGAGTGCCGGAGCACGACTGTGTCGAATCTGCTCTGAACACTCCTTTTATAGGGTGTAATATTTGCAACTACCTACTCGATACCGAATATCGAATGGCAAAGAAATAATTATAACGATTATTTTAACTTTTTAGAATCTTTTAAGGTTTCAGCAGTTTAACAATTGTAAAATAAATTAATAACGTGAAATAACAACGGCTTTTTAAATAAGCTTGCTATTTTGCGCCGATACGGCCATTCTGATAGGCGGTGCGTGCTCTGCACCAGCCTTGTAATTTGTTGTGAATACTCGTAGAACAAATTTTTTTTTTTCTTTTTCTTTTCTTTTCTTTTTCTTTCTTTCTTTTCATTTGAAATAGCACGTGCTGCTATTGAAAGCTTGTGGTTGTACGCCGATACGGTCATATTGAAAGGCCTCGTTTATTATTGCGAATTTAAGATTCCGATTTTTTTTAAAAACTACCACCGGATCCAAACGCGGCCCTGCCTGAGAAGACCCGGCGAAACAAACTCAGCGGGCAAAATTACCTAGCTCACAAAACAATTTCCCGAATTGACCACTCAGGATTTTTCAAATTGACCACTTATGACTTTTAAAGATGATCACTAACGTTGACATTTAGACTTCAAAAATGACTGCAACAGTGTCACATACACCGTCTCGATCAATCCTGACCATAAATCAGGTAGTTTCGTTTTTGCATTGAATTCCGAGATGAAATTGCACACAAATTAAAATATGGATATTTAGGTGCACCACGTGCCCTAGTTTATATGGTTTTTAGAGGAGGTATCCGACCAGCCTTGCCAGACCATATTATAAATATTTGTACAAATGTTCCACACAATGCACTTTTTATGAATCAGTAGTCAGAGTGCGAATGCTCCACGCATCTATGCACTTTTCTTATGGGGATGATGCCGTGGTCCACAGGGGTTCTAAAGGAACGGGAAGGGTCGATGCTGTGGCGCTGAGCGGTCCTGTACGCCGTGGTCCACAGAGGCTCTGAAAAGTTTTTTTTTTATTTTTTTTTTTTTTATTTAGCTGTGGTTCTGAGCGGTCCCGTACGCCGTGGTCCACAGTTTTCCTTTTCTTTGCAAATGCTCCACGCATTTATGCAGTTTTTTTTTTTTTTTTTTTATTGTTAAGGATGATGCTGTGGTTCTGAGCGGTCCTTTACGCCGTGGTCCACAGGGGTTCTAAAGGAACTGGGAAGGATGATGCTGTGGCCTGGGCCTTTATTATTGACCGTGGTCCACAAAGGCCCTGGAAAACTACTTCGAAAGTATCGATCGAACTGAAAGTATCTCGGATTGAAAGTATCAGTCGGATTGAAATATCAGGCGGATTGAAATATCAGTCGGATTGAAATATCAGTCGGATTGAAATATCAGTCGGACTGAAGTATCAGTCGGATTGAAAGTATCAGTCGGATTGAAAGTATCCGTGGGATTTAAAGTATCCATCGGATTGAAAGTATCCATCGGATTGAAAGTATCAGGGCAGAAAGGTTCTAGTTAAATAAGTGGGATAGTGATCCCACTTCTGATGTCGGATGGCCAACGCTAACGTTGTTTTTTTTAAAAACGGTGACGTCAGCATGGCTGACGTCAATTTTGACAATAAGATGATTACTCATCTTATTTATCAATAATGAACACTGAAATTCACTAACTCCCTTTATTAACGGTGCTCAAGAGCACCGTCTAGTCAGGGATGTGGACAGTCCGAGTGCCGGAGCACGACTGTGTCGAATCTGCTCTGAACACTCCTTTTATAGGGTGTAATATTTGCAACTACCTACTCGATACCGAATATCGAATGGCAAAGAAATAATTATAACGATTATTTTAACTTTTTAGAATCTTTTAAGGTTTCAGCAGTTTAACAATTGTAAAATAAATTAATAACGTGAAATAACAACGGCTTTTTAAATAAGCTTGCTATTTTGCGCCGATATATACAAGGAAGAAATAATACTCCTACACATACATAAATGTCCATAAGTGATTTCGGAACGAATCTTTTACGTAATTTCGGAACGAAATCTAATATGTCAAAATGACGAATAAAGTTTACAACCATTACAATATTATAAGAAGAAGAAGAATACCGACTCAATATAAAAACAATACACAATATAAAGAATTGTAAGCCAACCCCGAAAATAAGATGGACAAGCTCAAACCATGCACGCGAAGGCGAAGTATTACTTCTTACGGGGCTTGGTTTCACCATGTGCCATGTGCATTAGAATGATTTCCTAAAGTATGCAAATTATTGTTGTCGTATCTCGGTGGCGTGGTTGTATTTTGGTACGACTACCGTGATCTCGTGTTCAATCCCCGGGTCGGGCAAGTGATATTGGCTTTTTCAGTATCAGCCCAGAGTCTGTACCTAATTAGTGCCTGATATGCGATAGGATCTCCCCTTATTAAATTTCTAGCTCGCTAGTGCGCCTCTGCTTACCCCTTCGAACATACAGGCGTAAGCTTATGTTACGTTATCTTTATTGTTGTTAGATATTATAAATAGAAAGAACAATATCGTAGACTAATATAGTTAAGTTTTCTCAAAATTGCATTTTGTTAATATTAGACAATAGTGGCAGTGGCGATAATAGAACTATGCTATTAAATTTTGATCAATCTCTAAATATTCTTTTATCTTCTTTATTTTTCAAAAATATAGCTCCAAAAATATAGCCGATCTTTCTCTGGATCATAGACTGTCATCGGTTGTGGTCACTTACAATCATCCCTTTTTTCCTCTTAAAAAATATGTAGTATAAAAGAGACATAAAGAAGGAGAAAAATATACTATTGTCAGGAATGAAAACACCCTTCAGCAACTACGTGAAATATGTAAATATAACAATTAGTTTAAAGCATGGCGTCATTATACTGCAAAATGTAGTATTATTGTTTTTTGTAATATTGTCAATACTTAATGCATTACTGTTAATTTTACAAAATCAAAACCACACTCTAAAAACTATACAGCTCGCATACACACACAAGTATTACTCACAGACCTTACACATTTTCATCATAACATTATTTAAATCTATTTACCTACAACACGTACGCGTTATACCATGTCATAATACTCAAACTCCTATATATAATACCGTTTCTGATTCAATTATTACCAATCAAATAGTATTCCTAAAAGTTCATCGAAGAAAGTCAATCTCACAATCTAATCATAACAATAATGGCTAACACAATCAATTTAATAAATGACCTGGATAAGACGGATATTTATACATCTATAATACAGAATAACCCTAGTAACTGCTTAACATTTATTGGAGACGCCAATGCTCATCTAACAATAATAAACCAAAATATACGGAGCATCCAAAAGAATTTTGACAACTTTACAATTTTCTTATCCGGGCTAAATTTTCTTCCAGACCTCATTATTTTGACAGAATGTCGTCTCAACAATACCACATCAATGCTGAATCTTCCTAACTACCAATGCCACTACTCTAAATATTACCTTAATCAAAATGATGGTATCGCTGTATTTTACAAGAATGATCTAAATGTAGTAATTGAAGAACCACACTTTAAAGACGCAAATTGCTTGCTAATCCAAGTAGCTAAGCAATTTATGATCTGCGCTATTTACAGGTCTCCTTCATTCTATAATATACATAATTTTTGTGTTTCACTGGAAAACATTATGCAAGAGTGTAAAATCCCCAACTGTGTTATAACAGGTGACGTTAACATCGATATTGCTGTAGGTTCTAAAGATAAGCGCGCGAATGACTATTTGGATGTCACTGGACATTATGGTTATTATCCAGGACACCAACACCCAACACACGATCGTACTTGTTTAGATCATGCCATGTTTAAAACTAAAAAGTATGCTAAAGTCATAATTTGTGATTCTGGAATAACCGATCATGCTACTGTTATCATCGGAATTATGAAAGATACACCCTGTTCCTCATTAAAGACTAGCCATAGGTCAAAAACTGATTATAACAACCTAACTAAAGCTATATCACAAATTGACTGGACTTATTTATACAAACACACGGATATAACCGAAGCAATAACAGATTTTACTAATGAAATAAATGATAAAATACATGATCATACAACTACTGAGATAATACGTAACTCCAAAGCTATTAAAAAAACATGGATGTCTAAAGGTCTAATAAAATGTATACGTAAAAGGGACCTGTTACACACCGAAGCGAAAAAAAAAGAAAACAAAAATGACCCAATTATACAGCTAAAATATAAAAACTACAGAAACTTTTGTAACAATCTGATCCAAAATCTAAAGAATGAAAATGAGAGAAACCAGATAGAAGATGCTAAGGGAGATAGTAAAAAGACATGGAAAGCTATTAAAGACATATGTAACATGAAAAACAAAAGTTCTAGTAATTTAGAATTGGTACAAAACTCTGCTGACCCCGAAAAGTCTTTGAACCACGTAAACAACTTCTTTACAAATGTGGGTGAACAACTTGCTCAAAAAACACTCTTGCAATTATGTAAAACAGAAACTGAACTAGCTACCATATCTTGTGACTCCAAGAGTAATTACAGCCCGCCCTGTAACTCTTTTTTCGCTTCTGCAACCGATGAGGTCGAGGTGATGAAGATTATCACGAATCTCAAGGATAAATCGGCACCAGGATGGGATGGCATAACAAACAAATTACTTAAACTAACTAAACAGTATTTAGCCACACCCATCGTCTTTCTGTGCAACTTAAGCATGATGACTGGTAAAGTGCCAGACTCCATGAAGACAGCCAATGTTTGTCCCATATTTAAGTCAGGAGATAAATCTGTGGCATCAAACTATCGCCCTATATCCTTGCTTACATCTATGTCCAAAATCTTGGAAAAGATAATGAACCATCGGCTCATGAACTATCTAGAGAAACTAAATTTATTATCAGACAATCAATATGGCTTCCGTAGTCAAAGGTCGACTGATGATGCAGTCACAAATCTAGTTGACTTTATCACCTCCAGACTAGATGTCGGTAACAAATGTGTTGGGGTTTTCCTCGATTTAGCGAAGGCTTTTGACACAGTGTCAAGAGGTATACTCTTAAAAAAGATGGAAGCTATTGGCATAAGAGGCACCCCACTTGCGTGGTTTGAGTCGTACCTAACTAATCGGAGGCAAAGGATCCGTGTAGGTGAAAACTACAGCAGCTACGCTAACGTGAACTACGGAGTGCCTCAGGGTAGTGTGCTTGGTCCGACACTATTTATCCTTTACATCAACAGCTTTTGCTCACTACAACTAGACAAAGCCAAAATTGTTACTTATGCTGACGATACCGCTATAGTGTTCTACGACAAAACATGGGAGGGAGTATATGATGCTGCGAATAAAGGTATAAAACGGGTGTCGAGCTGGCTCCAGCACAACCTGTTAACATTAAATATCGAAAAAACGAATGTTGTGAACTTCAGTATTAATGAAAGAACTGTTTGCCCAGACCAGTTCCATGTTAAACTTCATACATGTAATTCTCAACCACGCATTATTTGTTCATGTCCAAATTTCCAGCAAACTGATAATATTCGATATCTAGGCGTATACATTGATAAGCATCTAACATGGACCAAACAAATTGAATATGTTACTGGGCGAGTGAGAAAACTACAACATATATTTAAAAAAATGGGTCAAATCGCTAATGAAAACCTTCTTAAAATGATTTATCTTGCATTATGTGAGTCTATTTTAAATTACTGTATAGTATCGTGGGGTGCAGCTCATAAAACTCACCTTATAAGAGCGGAACGAGCACAACGGGCTATTCTCAAGATAACCCACAGAAAACCAATTCACTTTTCAACAGATGTCCTGTACCAGAAAACTGGCGCATTACGTGTTCGTCAATTATACATTATGGCAGTAGCATTAAAATTTCATAAACTTGCACATACCAAAATCATTGCCAGTGAACGGTCTCAAAGAATACCAAAATGGCACAAACCTAGATGTAGGCGGGAATTTGGTAAAAAAAGCTTTATGTATATGGGCCCTTTTATTTACCACAAACTTGTATACAAAACCAAAATAACATCAATGACCAAATACAAATGTAAAAAACAAATTAAAGAGTTTTTGGCTGGTTTGGACTATGAAGGCACAGAAAATTTCATTAAAGGTCAATTTTAGGATATGGAAAGGGTTATTATATAGGTATACAATCATAATAATTATTATCTTATTCAGTGGGTATTTCTCGGTAACACACAGAAACACATAACATTTTGCCTTTCTTGCGTCTAAACACTAACAACACAATACATAAAATCACAAATACACAAACATACTTACACACATACATAAACTTACACTTAATACTGGGTACACATATCTGATAAACATTTAAAATAAAATTCTCTCTTTATTTTTTATTAATATAGGTTCTAAGTCGGAAGAGACTAGCTTCCACGACACAGGGAATCCTAGTGTGGAGGCTAGTGCACATCTATATAAATATATCATTGTTTTTGTTAAATTTGTGTAAAATTTACATGCTTTTATAAGTGTCAAAATTAAATTATGTATTATGAAATCAGCAATCTCTGCAATGCAAGTTTTTACTCATTGCATAGTGTCGGAGCGTTGAAAAATTTTGCACCGGGCCAATTTAGTTCCATTACTAACAAGGGATTTACGTGACGGCGGAACGTGAGGTTTACAGCACTTCGTGGTGGTCGCAGTTACTCACACTTTTACTGTTCTTGGAGAAAGGCTTCTTTTAGTGTGCGTGGTATTGCTGAGGAAGTTTCTGGAAATTACTATATTAGGTTTTTTAGTGATTGAGTAAATTTAATATTAAGAATAATAATTTATTACAACGGTTTAAATTTCAAAATGACTATAGTGAAGGCCAGCAGACGCGCAAATAGTGATGATGGTGTGAAGCTGCCGGTAGACGTTAAATTTCAATGAGACAGCTATAGTCATGTCAGCCAATGATACTGTAGAAAATCTGCCCTTACTACTGAAAATCGATGATAAATAACTGAATCTTGGTATTTAGATCAATAGTGTTTTTTTGGCGAATGAGCTTAATCAAATATCTTTCAATGTAATAACTAGATCTATAGACATAAACACGCTAACAAAGCTATTTGAAGATACTTGTTTACATAATTTGTGATTCAGACATGGATATTAGGTAGGTTGTACAAAAGCCACTTTACAAACCTCCATCAGTTTGCGTGTACGACTACATTTCCAAAGTTATCAAACGTTAACTATCCAATGCATGGGCTTGAGTTATGTTCCAAACTTAATTATTAAAGGACTAGCGACCTACTAGCATCTTGTATTATTTAGTGAGTTGTGTTTGTGTATTAATTTAGTAGCTATGGGGTGCAATGAATAAGAAATAGATGAAAAACAAACCTTGGATTCTATGTCAGGATTTTTTATTAAATTTTCTTCAGATATTTTTTTTGCATAATTCGAAATGATTGTGTCTCTTTTTAGATAAATAATTCTAAATATATGGAGCTATGATCTTTAAACTATCCCCTACATACCTGCCTCTGTAACTCTTGTGAGTCAGGATCATCTCCGTGGTGTATAGCTCGATGAGTCTAGAAAATAGTTTTTTTATGTCGAAACGAAATTAATTAAATTAAATGGAAAGTCAGATAGGAATTGGAAATATAAGTGTTGCACTTCCTTCCTTATGAGATGGTAGGCAAAATAATGAAATAAAGAGATATCAACATCTAGATGATGCGAAATGTAAAACACCATAAATAGGCCATAGACTATTTTGATGCTAGTGCCAGATAACCTGTAGCCCGAGCACGAAAAACTAATGTAAATGTAAATGTATTCGAGTTCGCTGCGCACTGATGACGTTTGGTTAATATTTTATACAAATTTCATAGACGCGCATCGAGATGAAATACATTTACGGTTGTCAGAAATTTTCCTGCTCAGGCCGCAGATCTAAACTGACACGGGGCAGCTACTCATTAAGGGATGTCTGTCGTACATCTATCATCAAATCTTAATCAATTCTTATAACAATACTCTTAAACCAAACCCTGATGAAATATCTACATGTATCTAACAGCGAAAGCCTATGGTGATGATAATGACGAAAATCCTGTAGAATACAAAATTAACAAAATTTGGCGAAGAGCTTATCGAGACATAAAACAAACAGGCATAATAAACCTCCTTCTTCAAGGCTATGTAAAAAGAGCCATCGATCCACACCTACAAAATTCAAAAGAATTAAATCACCTTCCCACTCACGAAACACTCTCCTAACTTGAAACGCACTTATCCAAGCACTCAGAAGTTTATAATACTTGAGCATTACAAGTTAAGCAGTACACGAAACGGGACGCGATACCGTTACTTGATTAAGAAGTTATCGAGCAATTAACTAAGTCTTAAGGTCGGGGCGGCTACTTGAGCGACCTTTCTATTCTTTGAATGTGATTTATATGCAGAGGTATAGGTGGGAATTTTGTTGATTTTGACGAATAAATCTTGCACTAACTTAGCCGCCTTCTCGGTCTAGTGTATATGGGTTACGGCACGGGCAGTCCTGGGTTTGAACCTTAGGTTGGACAACGCAGTCAGATGATTTATAAATGAACAATTTTGATGCGCACATTTGGTTTCTTTCTATCTGCCTTGGCCTTATTCCAGCTCGATGTGGAGTTAGCGCAACACACCTTCTCAAGTATGTTACGGAAAGGATTTCGCTACATTTGGTTCAAACATACAAATATCTTTAAAGCTCGATTCAAATTCAATTCTCAACATTATTCATATTTGGACTTGACACGAAGAATATATTCTTCGTGTCAAGTGACAGTAATTTACTCAAGGTCCAATTGATAGTTAACGCTAGTGCGTTAATTTAATATTTATTAGTAATCTGCATATTTTATATAACAAACTCAGTTTCGAGAACTAATTGAAATGCATCAGCATGATTTTTAATAACTTCCGTATTCTGACTTTCAAGCGTTTAAAGGCCCGCAGTATACCCCACTAAATGCAAATTCTGGTACATTTTAGCCTCCATTCATTCTAATTTGAATTTGACTCGTTACTCTCGCATCGGTACTACGAGTACTATCTAACCATTACAAATGTTAATTGTTCTGCGGATATAATTAAAATGAGCGACAAAACACAAAACGATTTGAAATTATGTACAAAGGAAAGTATGAGTGAAAGAGTAATTAGCTGTAAAACGCCACGTTGCTAGTGATGTGCTGCTATCTATCGATATTTTATGTCGATGGTTTTGATTAGTAACTAGAACAACTTTTATTATAATTGTATTTAAGAATGGTTTGTATGTTTCCATTAAAAAAGGGAAAAAAAAACTATTTTGGGCTCTTAATTACTCAGCAGTAACCTAGTTTAAAAGCAGCCTATTTGAGGATCAGAAACTATGAATTTTCGGTTTTATACCATAAGTTTTATTAAAAAAATTGCACGGGTCTGAAATATTTTGTATCTTATGTGGCCATAGGCTTATCTCTTATAACAGCGTTTGCATGCACAATTACACAACACAGCAAAATTCAACTCAATTTTACACTCCAGTGCACAAGAAGAACATCAAATACCGGTATATCGATCTAATAAATCACAATCAAAACATCCATCGAACAGCACTACCCACTCAGAAGGCGTAAATTCTCCACAAATAAATGGGTCATTCAATTAATTGCAATACTCAAGTGACGCCCGCGCGGTTAATGAAATTCCTAGCTATGATGTGACTGGTATACAAACGGCTCTTATTGCACCACGGTGCTGGAATGAAAAACTTCAAGTAAGCAAGTAATTAAATGTTGAAGTTGTTTGTTTACTTTCTATAGCAATCTAATTAGTTTTTACTGCAGATGTTGGAAAAGCTGGAAGTGAGTTAACTGATGTTATGTGATCCCATAACCACAGTAATAATCATTAATGTGTTACCGAAGTCCCCTTCTCACTTTTATAGAGCGAGCATTTGAAAAGAATAACTTTAAAAGTGCATGCAGATTTTAAAATTTCTAAATATAATGTAGTGGATCCCTAGGATTATAGCAATCTGATACTCCTTTTTCAAAGAAAATTAGTGATTTAATCTATAATGATTAATGAAAATTTGTTACTTCGCCATATGAGTAGAAAGAAGTTACAGTATTTTTCCACAGCCTATTCAGTAATTCCAACTTCACAAAAAATCTATTATTGGAATCTAAAACACACTAATTACATAGTTTTTTTGTTGTTGTTGTTTAGTGTTACCTGTTTTCTGTTGTGTCGATAATAAAGAGTTACTATCTATCTATCTATCTATCTAATTATGATCGGGAATAACCGAATAACTAACCTATGAATCAGGATTTGATCTTGAGCCATTAGATAATGAGTTAATTACAATATTAATATAACATTTCCCACGTATTTAATATCACGAACAAGAATGTGCGTACCAAAATTAGGACGAAATCAAGCGCCAATTTAATCTCCAAAATTTCCTCGCATACCGGAGAAAATTAAAACATTCAGAACTTCGTTAACTTCCCTGAAATCCACTTAAAAATCCAGAATGGCGAAAGGTCAAAATGACACTGTGCCGAAGTCATTAATCAAAACGGGACAAGACGGTAATTGATTAATTAAAATTTATTATAAAGAGTTAATTAATGCCCTGATTCCTTGTCCTCCGCTAACTGTAATTTTAACTTTCGACATCTTTCTGTAGTGTTTTGTGTAGGAAAATTAAGGACGGGGTAAGGAATAGGGTTAAACTTAGATGATTTTTCTTTATAGGTGACTTTCGATATTTTTTTCTTATTAGGTATATTGCCGTGGCGTGGTTGTATTTCGGTACGACTACCATCTTGAAGTCTCGGGTTCGATTCCCGGTTCAGGCAAATTGATATTGGATTTTTCCAGCTCGGAGTCTGGAATTTGTGCCCGACATGGCGATAGGCTCGCCTCCTATCACATCTGGGACGGAACTAAGCTCAGCGAAATGTGGGTGTTCTAATTCGCTATTGCACGCAAGTTATATATTATGGTTTGAATGTGTGTAAATTCGCCTCCTTGGTCTAGTGGCAGCATATATAGGCTGTGAACCGAAAGGTACTAGGTTCGATTCCCAGGTCGCGCAAAACGAATTTCTATTTCCTAATTTAATTTGAATGGGACTGGATCCCTCATAGGGGTTTAACGTCAGGAGGGCGGGCGGTCGTAAAAACTATGCCAAATCCTTTCTGCAACATGCTTATATCAGTGTGTTGCGCCGACTTCACATAAAGGTGGGATAATGGTAAGTAAAAAGAAAGAAAAAAAAAGGGTGTGTTTTACACAATATAATCACAACTACACAAATTAATACCTCAACGTCTGGTTCATAACCTAAGAACATAAAGCAGAAATAATTTATTAACACGCCGCACGTTTACTACAGTTCTGTAGTAAAAATGATCAATTACCGCGAGCTCTCAAGAGTTGCTCGACAACTTTTCTAATAAGACTTTTGCCCTAAAAACTTCATAAGGGGCCTTCGTAACAAAGAGCTATTTGAGTACCCGTTGCTGGATCCAAGACCATATTTCTTGTGTGCGTATTTTTACGCGACATTTTCAAGTTGTGAATACGAAATTCTATGTTTTGCTTTTATGCCTGCTTTTATGACTAGGCAACGTAATCAGGTTTTGTAAGAACAGCACTAAATGTTCCTTCTTGAATAGTAAAATTTCGTGGTTTTATAATATTTGTGGGAAAAAGAACTTGATTATGGTATGAAAAAAACACTTTAATTAATATGAGTCTGAATATTTGAGGCGAAATAATGTAACGAAAAAACCCAAGAGTAAAGTTGTAAAAAAAATCGATGATGCTCGTAATATAATAAGAACCACATGCAGCTCCGTGATAAATCTCTATTTATCCCAAATCTTGATTTAAAAATAGGAGTGAGCTGTGGAATAAATCAAGATAAAGTGTAATTGTCGATTAGTAATAGCGCATGTCGCCCTAAAAGTTTAACAAATCTTAATTCAGACTTCAGAAACGGACATTGAAAAGTCAATAATAACAATATTTCTTACATGAACGATGATAAAGATCTTTTTGAAGAAACCATTTTCTGTATTTATGCCATTTACAACTTTTATACATAGGTAATAATTAACATACGTCAGCAGCCGGTTATAAAAACTAAGCCGTAATTATTATTCTTTTATTTACTTACCTTTTATATGGACCGAATTAATATTAAAAGCATTCTCTAATTAGCTAACCTTAATAGCAGCAATTCCTATTTCCCTCATTTATATAAAAAAACAATAATATTAGCCCTGTAATATTACTATTCCATTGTTGGGTACGGGCCTTCTCTACTATTAAGAGGGGTTAGGCCTTAATCTACCACACTGGCCTAATGTGGGTTGGCAGACAACACATACCTTCGAAATTCTTGTGAAGAAATTCTCGAGTATGCAGCTTTCTTCACGATGTTTTCCTTCACCGTCATAGCAAACCATAATTTACAAAGAAAACTCACTTATCATAGAAAAGTCAGAGATGTATGCTTTGTTTTGGGGTTGGTCTCGAACCTCCGACACTTGTCTCGGCAGCCCGCATTCCCAACTGAGCTATCGCTGCTTCCTCTTTTATGTAACCTAGTTTAATGTCTCCAGTGAATGGCTAAAAGCCCGCATCTTATTTATGATTTAGAACACATATTGGACAAAGGATGTGTATTGCAACATGGGAAATCAGTTGTGCTTGCCTAAACCCGCCGACCGCTCTCTAGAGATACACCGGTTACTAACCAAATGTTAACTGTATCTATGTAGCTGTGACTGATTGATTGTATTACAATGTATTGGACACTGAAACATCGGATCTATATTCATTTTGAACCGACTCCAAAAAAGGAGAATGTCCTCAATTCGTCTGTTTTTTATGTATGTTACGCGATATCTCCGCCAAATGTGAATCGATTTTTAAAATTCTTTTTGTGTTCGATAGAGCTTAAAAACTTACCGAACCGACTTCAAATCCAATCGCGACCAAATTTATATGGGACTACCCTTGAAATAAGCTCTATCGAACACAAAACGAATTTTGAAAATCGATCCACATTTGGCGGAGATATCGCGTAATATACATAACAAAAAAAATATGGACGAATTGAGGGCCCTCGCCTTTGTGGAATTCGGTCGCAAAATGAGTATTTATACATCTAATTTAATATCTCTAGTGATAAGAAATTTTAGGTCAAGGTGAAAATAAAAATGAATATTTATAAAGCCAGAACACAAAAGCCAAAATAATAAAATATCTTTTCGCAATTCATAAATGTACCTTTTTGATATCTGTGATGTAGATTTTAGGATACCAGTAGATAACTGAGTGTCTAAAGAGAATTTTATATTAGGCATTTGCCTAAACCTAAGGATACTCGGAATCTCTCGCCAAGGACAGATCTGGGTCGTTTTTTAAACACATGTTTTTTGTACCCCTAGTAAAAGTTATTTTATGGCAGAGACTGGTAATTGAGCAAGTACAACACTGATAGTAACTGATCTTTACCGCCTATAGACACCATACTAAAAGAATCATGGCTGCGTTGCCAACCTCAAAGGAGGGGAATCGAGATTGGGAAAGAGAGGGGACTTATCGGTAATGATGGTAGTCAGCGTTAAATATCCATTATTATATATATATGACTGCCTCGGTGGCGTAGTGGTATTGCGTGCACGGTACGGCTATTGTTCTGAGGTATCGGGTTCGATCCCCGGGAAAGTGATATTGGATTTTTCAGTATTAGCCCAGAGTCTGGAATTCGTGCCCGATATGGCGATAGGCTCGCCCCCTATCACATCTGAAATGGAACTAAGTTCCACGAAATGTGGGTGTTCTAATTCGCTAGTGCGCCTCTGTCTTCTCCATCGGGGATACAGGCGTACCAGCTACTATACTTTCTTCATCGCTTATACGAACTAGTATTTCAATTTAGGTCCCAGCGGCTCGTAATGAATTATCGTGTAGGAAGAACGATAGTCACTTAACTTAAAGCGCTGCCTTAGCGAGATAGAATATGGAAACACACGGGGAGATAGTATGCCGAACTTGTGTAAATTCATATTTAATACTACCTAGTTAAGTTGTCTAACCTTAAGGCTAAGATCTATAGAGCGAACGTCGACTATGTCTGAGTCAAAGAAATGAACTCATTGAGGATTTGGAATTTCTAAATCGAACTTCGACGTAGTCCAAGCTATTTGTACAAAAAAAAAACAGACTGACAGACAGACTAATCAAAGTTTATACATACATACATACATAGACTCACGCCTTTTTCCCATAGGGGTAGGCAGAGACAACGGATTTCCACTTGCTACGATCCTTACATACCTCTTTCGCCTCATTCAGTCTCATTACATTCTTCATGCATGCACGACGATTTAGGGTACTTTTAACTTGACCTTTCTCGAGTATATCTCTGACTTGGTCAGAGAAAGTTCGATGAGGTCTTCCCCTTCCAACTCTACCATTCAAATTATACATTATTATATAAAAATACCATTCAAAGTTTATCTTGTAAAAAATGGCTCTAACTAGTTCGAAATTCGATTAAAACATTCCGAATCCTCACCAAGTTCTTTTCCGACCGACTTCCAAAAAGGAGAAGGTCCTCAATTTGTCTGTATTTTTAATGTATGTTACGCGATATCTCCGCCGAATGTGGACCGATTTTCAAAATTCTTTTTGCGTTCGATAGAGCTTCTTTCAATGGTGGTTCCATATAAATTTGGTCACTATCGGATTTGAAGTCGGTTTGTTAAGTTTTTAAACTAATTATTTTGACTCAGACTTAGTCGAAGTTCGCTCTATAGATGTCAGCCTTAGTTTCATAGGTCATGTGCTTGTCCTGTCGCAGACCCCTTGATTTGTTTTTGACCTTCGGAGTTCAAAGCATTTATGCTAGCCCGCATTATTCCGGTAAGTTCATTGTTGTTTGTTGTTTTATTCGGACTGTACTGTGCTTACGATGAGTAGCTCAACCATTCGGCATATGTCTTAATAGTAACTATTTAAGTCGCTTCTTTGGTCTAGTGGCAGCATACATGGGCTGTGGTTCGATTCCCAGGTCGGGAAAAGAGAATTCTCTAATTTGATTTTCCCGGGGACTGGATTCCCCAGAGGGGGTTGACATCAAGCAGGCAGCTGGTCGTAAAAACTAGGCCAAATCCTTTCTGCAACATGCTTGAAAAAGTGTATTGCACCGACTTCACATTTAGGTGGGATAAGGAAAGGTAGAAAGAAAAAAGAAAACTGTGTAAAATATTTGTATGACAAACATTAAGTCCCCATGTAACCGCTAGAGGCGCTGGGGTATTTGTCATACAAATATATTACGTAGTCGCTAACGAAAAACGTCATTTCACCGTGCTCTAATAAAAATCCACAACCCACTTTCTAAGTAATATTTCAATGTTTCAAATAAGAACATAAAACCTTTTAAGCAATAAATCGCAGTCCAACGTTAAAAGCAACTTAAATATTATTTTATGTCTCTATCACTGAAGCTAGACGTAAATGCGTCCCATGTGTCCCGTAATGGCCACGACTAAGGAGCCACGTCAGCACTGTAGCGGTCGACAGGATATCAGTGAACTTTCAATGGGTCCTCGCGTTGCCAGATAAAATGCGGTAACACGTTTTAATAATCTAACGACTGCAGGAATACTGTGCATGAGATTATACATGTTATGTATAATAAAGCTCACGCCTGTATCCCCGAAGGGGTAGGCAGAGGCGTACTATCCAGTTAGTACACACACATTTCGCCAAGGTTACTTCCGTCCCAGATGTGATAGGGGGCGAGCCTATCGCCATATCGGGCACAAATTCCAGACTCCGGGCTGATATGGAAAAATCCAATATCACTTTGCCCGACCCGGGAACGAACCCGAGACCTCAGGACGGTAGTCGTACCGACATACAACCACACCACCGAGGCAGTCATTTTAAACCTATTTATGCGTGTATATTATGTCGCCTAGGGTATTCTACCGTATTTATTTCTTTATTAAATAATAATAATAATAAATTAATAACACCCAACAGTCACACACATAGTCCTGACCCCACACTAAGGTATATCTGTATCTCTGTATATCTGTAATATCTGTGGGCTACACAAACATTTGTCTCAATGCGGGGATCGAACCCGCGGCCTCTCGCTTCACAGCCGGCTTCTCGCCCGCTGCGCCACGGAGGCTGTATTTCAACCCGACCCGACCCGAGCAGGAATATTTTATACAATCGAAATCATATCGAGCTCGTTTCGCACTGGTGGCGTATAGTTAAAATTTCATATAAATGTCTGACTAGACTCCCTTGGTGGCGTAGTGGTATTTCGTGCGGGGTACGACTATCGTCCTGAGGTCTCGGGTTCGATCTCCGAGTATTGGATTCACAGTATCAGACCGGAGTGTGGGATTTGCGCCCGATATGGCGATATGCTCGCCTCGTATTACATCTGGGACAGAACTAAGCTCGGTGAAATGTAGGTGTTCCAGTTCGCTAATGCGTCTGTGCCTACCCCTTCGGAAATACAGGCGTGAGCTTATATGTCATAAAAATTTATAAACATATGTTTCACTATAAAAGATTTGGATCAAATATTCTGAACGCTTAAAATGGAAAGAGGGTAAATAAAATTGAAACCGTACTGATATCCGTGTGAAGCATTGAAGCAATATTTGCTTCACACTTAAGAGAACATCGACGGATTTTTAACATTGCAACTATTTTTAACGGTGTTCACGATACATGCATTCTTCTGTACAGCGGCCTGAGCAGGAAAATTTCTGACAATCGTAAATGTATTCGAACTCGATGCGCGTCTATGAAATTTGTATGAAATATTAACCAAACGTCATCAGTGCGCAGCGAACTCGAATACATTTACATTTACATTAGTTTTTCGTGCTCGGGCTACAGAACAATAATCTAAAAGTATTTTGTATTCTACGTTACAGTATATTTCTTAAGATTTAGAATAAGTGGTCGGATTTTAAGCGTAGGGCACCTTATAAGGTCTGTGAATTTTACGAGACTGGATAACTAAAGAGCGTTGACGTTAAACTAAGCCGGTTCCTTACTGCAACATGCATGAAAAAATGTGTTACTTTGATTCTATAATGTATCAGGGCCACATAAACATATTGGGCCTTACTTATAAAACAGTTTAGCTGAGCAAATGGCCAAGAATAGGCTGTCACTTTTTTCCTTGTGTCACATCGTTTGAAAATAAAAGGGACAGGCTATTCTTTACCATTTGTTCAGTTAAAAAGGTTTTTATAAGTAAGGCCCATTGTGTCGGTGCGGGGATCGAACCCGCGGCCTCTAGCTTCACAGTCGGCTACTCGCTCGCGCACCACGGAGGCTGTCATTTGGTGACTGATTTCCAACAATAAATACCTACAAAATATTCTATAGAGAGGTAAATCCTGCGTCAGCTCATGCTCATATCCAAGAGAATAATTGAAGGCGGCCTGCCAATCGTCCTACTACCAAACTACTTTACTTGGTACGGGATAGTGCGTAAATAATAAAAACGTTTCGGCCTGTGACAGCCGTTATACTGATTTATTGCGGTTTTGTAGCTATTGCGATAGTTTTACTCAGAATGGGAAAATCGTGTAAATCGGCGACGAGGTTTTGTTTTCCAAATAAATCAATTGCTTATATTTGACAGCGTGGTGCAAGTAGCGAGTAGCAAGTTGTTTTTAATCAACTAAAAAAGGAGGTGTATGTAATATTGTTAGACATAACATAACATAAGCTCACGCCTGAATCCCCGAAGGGGTAGGCAGAGGTGCACTAGCGAACTAGAACACCCACATTTCGCCGAGCTTAGTTCCGTCCCAGATGTGATAGGAGGCGAGCCTATCGCCATATCGGACACAAATTCCAGACTCCGGGCTGATATGGAAAAATCCATTATCACTTTGCCCGACCCGGGCATCGAACCCGAGACCTCAGGACGGTAGTCATACCGAAATACAACTACGCCACCGAGGCAGTCAGTAGTAGCAGTAATATTGTTGGAATTGCATGATATTCACATATGTTGGTCTGTATGGGCTTCTGAACAGATGAGCCAAATTTCATAAATGTATGTATATATGTATGTTTGTCCACGTATATCTCAGAAAAGAAGTTAGATTGTGATGAATGTTTTTTATTGGACTAGGTATCTTCCAACTCAGGGAAAAGTGCTAATGTAATCAAAATCGGTTCCGTAATTTTGAAGATATGGATTTCAATTTGTGATAATTATAAAGTAGGTAAGTTTTTGTAAACTTTTATTATGAAGTGACAGGTTTTGGATTTATTTTTAGACAATTAATTTTTTTGTAGCAGAAACTGGCATACGGGCCGGTGAGTCAAATATACATAGGGAATATAAAAATCATTTAAATTAGTCCAATCCAATAAATCTACAATTTATTAGGTATCTATAAAATCGCTCTTGTAACTCCAATGACATACAAGAGCGATTTTGTAGATACCTAATTACAGGTAAAGGCTATTTTGCGCCCAAATTCAAAGAAAAAGAAATTATCAAAGATAATTATCGAGTTACTTATCCATGCAAAAGTATTTGGCTGTAAATTTATGAGAAAATTCCCAGTAATACTTAATTATGTATCAATCTTCTATACAATTCTTTGAAAATTGTATATTTTCATGATTTCTCATGTAACCGGTACAAAGTTTAATATCATTTAAATGCGAACACGAAGGAAAAGTTTTGCAAGTGTCGTAGCGTACCTTTGTTTTACACGAGTTAGATTAATTTTACAACGTCAGGCGGCCGAAAGCGAAATAAAATTATATTAATGTATAAGTGCCTCCGTAGCGCTGTAGTATTTCGGTACGACTACGGTTCTGAGGTCTCGGGTTCGATCCCCGGGTCGGGCAAAGTGATATTGGATTTTTCCATATCAGCCCGGAGTCTGGAATTTGTGCCCGATATGGCGATAGGCTCGCCCCCTATCACATCTGGACCAAACTAAGCTCGGCGAAATGTGGGTGTTCTAGTTTTCTAGTACGCCTCTACCTACCCCTTCGGGGATACAGGCGTGAGCTTATGTGTAATGTATAAGTACTTTTCGACCGACTTCCAAAAAGGAGAAGGTCATCAACTCGTCTGTATTTTTTATGTACGTTACGCGATATCTCCGCCAAATGTGGACCAATTTTTCAAAATATTTTTATATTCGATAGAGCTTATTTCAAGGGTGGTCCCATATAAATTTGGTCACGATCAGATCTATTTGGAAGTCGGTCAGTTAAGTTTTCAAACTTGTGGCTTTTCAAATTATCTGGTTTAATAACTTATTTTTATAACAATAAAGGATTTGGGTAAGTTTTTACGACCGGCTGGCTACCGACGTTAACGCCCTCTGAGGGATCCAGTCCCGGGAAAATTAACTTTGCCTGACCTGGGAATAGAACCCAAGACCTTCCGTCCATAGCCCATATATGCTTCCAATAAACCAAGGAGGATACCACGCTTTTCACCATTGCTTTATCTAAATCTCTCTTTCTGCCAGGCGTTATCCCGGAGTTCTGCCAGGGTCCGCCTCCCTACTTAAACGCTTCCACTTCGCCTGGTGTTGAGCATCCCTAGTGAGGCCATTGGCTTTGCTCTATCTAAATCATTTTATCATAAACGGAATGAGTTCACGCAAAAGGTTTTGGTCTAGTAAAAAATATACATAGCGCAAAGAAAAAAAGATTTTGAATGAAACATCACAAAGATGACCGCCCGACCGCTGTTCTATTATTTAATAAAAGATCCGGCCATTACACGGGACGTTGTAATCATAAAAATTTTCTTCCCTTCCAACTGAGCAGACTTCCAACAGATTGTTAAATTAATTTCCTGCCAAATAAACACGCTTTTTAATATTTTGTAAATGTTCATGAATCCCTTTTGCTGTGAAGTCGAGGGTAAGTGTTTAATCTGTGTTCGTTGCCTTTAAAGTTTTGGTCTAGTAAAAAATATACATAGCGCAAAGAAAAAAAGATTTTGAATGAAACATCACAAAGATGACCGCCCGACCGCTGTTCTATTATTTAATAAAAGATCCGGCCATTACACGGGACGTTGTAATCATAAAAATTTTCTTCCCTTCCAACTGAGCAGACTTCCAACAGATTGTTAAATTAATTTCCTGCCAAATAAACACGCTTTTTAATATTTTGTAAATGTTCATGAATCCCTTTTGCTGTGAAGTCGAGGGTAAGTGTTTAATCTGTGTTCGTTGCATGGACGTCTCTAAATTCAAAGTTGAGTTTTCTTTACATTGTATATACAAAAATAACTTTTCCGAAAGGAAATGGTGCGGTCCTAGCACGAATCACTTTCGTTTGCTTATTCAACTCGATTATATATCATGTAATCGAATGCGTATTTGATCTCTATACGTAACAGTATCTATGAATTAAGGTTTTAGTTAAAGTTTGCATTATGAATTATCAACATAATTGAAATAACATAAAAATTAAAATTATTTTTACGGATTTTATCACGATTTGGTTTTAATTTTTCTTCGTGGTCACGGGTTGGACTGAGATGTCATTCATGACTGCAAAGCCTTCGAAACGTCGGGAATAAAAATTAAAACCAAATCGTGATAAAATCCGTAAAAATAATTTTATTTCAATGAATAACATTCGCGTAAACTTAAGAAATCAGTAACATAAAAATTGCAATGGCCCACCTGGCAAACTTTGAACCGCCTTCGTACCGGAGTGGGTCGTTGCAAGACTAATATGGTGAGGTGGAGTTATTCATCAAGGCTCGAATGTGACTGTGGTGTCCCTGAGCAGAACATGTCGCACCTGCTTGTATGTACGCTGTGTCCTACCACCTGCACAAGCGAAGACCTAATGGAGGCGACAGACGCAGCTCTCGGAGTGGCTGGCTTCTGGTCTGGAAGGATCTGACTCGATTCGTTGTTATTGGAGCCATTGACACGAAAGAAGAAGAAGAACATAATGAAAACATATTTCGGTAATCAATTATATAATTACTAACTAATTTATTCTATTCAAAACACTAACTATATTATTATAACAGCTACTTATTACGTCACGCTTTGATCGAATTTTAGACGTTCTTAAACAAATTATTTAGAAAGCTATTAAGACATCCGAAGACAGAACCACGTATAATAGAAGAAGAGAAGAAGAAGAGAAGAAGAGAATAATGAATAATCAGAAAAGTATAATGCATCGAGTGATTAATATAACTTCAAGCTAGACACGACATTCAGCAATAGATACCGATCAAGAAGAAGAAATATATTTCACTTCTTATTCCACTCCAGATTTTTCACGTTTCTACCTGCCCGTATCCCAACTTAATGTGGTGTCGGCGCAAAATACTTTCAAGCATGTTGCAGAAAGGATTTGGCTTAGTTTTTCGACCTGCCTGACGTCAACCCTCGTTTGGGAGATCAAGTCCCAAATTAAACTAGAAAAGTCGCTTTGCCCGACCTGGGAATCGAACCCAGGACCTCCCGGTCCACAGCCCATATATGATGCCACTAGACCAAGAAGGCGAAAGATATTTTGCACAAGTATTATACTTTAATTTGCATTGGGAACTATTTGAAATCAAACAGAAAAGGTTGAAACCAATATATTCACTAACGGAACACATTCCTTTGTTCCAAAACCTCTTTTCTTAAAGGCAAAGGCAAAAAGCAAAGACGTTTTGCCAGACCGACAAAATAGAGATGTGGTGCGTTTCCCCACGAAATCTCATGTTGTTCGCATGCAAATATATTGGCTGGCTGTCAGGAAGTTTCAATTTCCTTACGACGTACAAATTCGCATGACACTTTGCGATGTTTAAGATTTATGGCATTTGTGAAGTAAAAGAAAAGTTTATTTCATTGAAAATATGAAATCTCGCTGTCTTTACATTAGTCATTTATATATTTTAATTTTAAAATAAACTAAGTATTTTGTAAACATCTTTGCGTTTTGTAATAAATAAATAATAACTGATTTCTTAAGTTTACGCGAATATTATACATTGAAATAAAACTAAAATTAAAACCGAATCGTGATAGAATTCGTAAAAATAGTTTTATTTCAAAATAAATAATAATATTAGCCCTGTAATATTACTGTCCCACTGCTGGGCACGGGCCTCCTCTACTAATGAGGGGTTAGGCCTTAGTCTACCACGCTGGCCTAATGCGGGTTGGTAGACTTCACATACCTTCGAAATTATTGTGGAGAAATTCTCAGGTATGCAGGTTTCCTCACGATGTTTTCCTTCACTATTATAGCAAGCGATAATTTACAATGAAAATACACTTAATATTGAAAAGTGACTGCGTTTTGTAAACCTCTGTAAAAATCTAGACTGCCTCTGTGGCGTAGTGGTATTTCGGTACGACTATCATCCTGAAGTCTCGGGTTCGATCCCCGGGTCGGGCAAAGTGATAATGGATTTTTTTAATATCAGCCCAGAGTGGAATTTCTGCCCAATATGGCGATCTGCGATAGACTCGTCCTGAATCTCATCTGGGATGGAACTAACTAAGCTCGATGAAATCTGGGTGTTCTAGTTCTCTAGTGTGCATCTGCCTACACCTTCGGGGATACAAGCGTGAGGCTATGCATGTAGAAACTTGTTTTTCCTTAACACTCTTAAGGTTTTTCTGCAACATACATGTCCTAAAACTTAACCAGAACTAACTAAAGTATTTAATTCGAAATAAATAAATTGACAATGACATAAATTATAATAATATATTTATCGTTATAAGCCACATGACGTCCACTGCTGAATATAAACCGCCCTAAAGAGTTCCATATTAAAATATTCGATATTATTTAACTATTATTGACACAACCCTAATCCATACAATTATCAGACCTAATAACAATTACAATACCAGACTAAAGGGTTGTGCAAACATTTAAAATCTGTCTGGACGAGTAATTAAGTTAATTTGTTCAACCAAAATTAAACAGGTCCCGCCCTATTGGCTGCCTGGTGAATATTAATCGACGATCAACGACGAGGCGATCGACCGCCCAACATAGTTGGTTGTGTTGGACATCGAACCGACATGATTGGGTCGTGTGGGACTGGCTTTATAGTAGGCTTTAATTCGCTGCGATTTATATTTATGCTATAAAGATGTGTCTGAATATATGGCAATTTATAATTAATTTGTGGTTGTATATCGTGTTATAAAGGTAATTAATTAGGTTCTAACTTATTGTCTCTCTTATGAATATTAATTTATTATGTCAACGACGAAGCGATTCACCGTCCAACATAGTTGTGTTGGACATCGTATCGACATGATTGGATCGTGTAAGCCCGATTTAAGTCCGTATGACGGACATCCAAGATTGGGATGTCCGTCATACGGACATACTTTTAATGTCATACTTTTAATGAATAAGAAATAATTGTGGAAGAACTTGGTGTTCCACAGTCTCTGCCTACCACAATCGGAAAAAGCGTGATTATTATAAAGATAATACAATCGTCAAATTAACAACTAAAACCTAATAACTATCCCCAATATTAACACAAAACGTTATATTTATATAAGATCGTGACATATACCACTAACCCAGTATTCGACCGTTTTCAGATAACAATTTAGAAGCGCTTAACTGCATGAACATTAAAGTAGGGTTAATATAATAATTGGTATTAACGAGTCTGTTATTTGTTTGGAAAGGTTACGTAGGATATTGTTTGTCTAGACTCCAGACAGTAGATATATTATGTATATTTTTATGTTATCTTACCGTCTGGTGTAGACCTAACATTATTAAATTTGTTTTAGGTCTTATTACTAGAAAGTATTTAAATTAATTTTGCTTAACAGTAGTCTAAATATTTTTGTTCTGGCTCGGCAACATGGCTCCGAAAATCTTACTGATGGGACGCCGTGCAGCTGCGAATTCTTTTTTTATAGCAGTCATTGGTAAACACGCAGTTTAGTCACCTGATGGTAAGTGATCTCCACCACCCATAGACACCCAAGACAAGAATGTATCTTGGGCTCGTTGCCAACCGAAAAGGAGGCGAATGGGGAATAATGGGAAATAGAAAAATGAGGGGGCGATCGGGCCACCGAAAATCTTACTTACCGAATGAAACGCAACAGCGAGCTGCCACTTTACGTCGGTTTTCTTTGAAATAGTGGTATCAAACCGGTCGAGCCGGTCCATTCGTGCCGTAGACATTACTGTCTACAGCGTGGCTCTACCACTCACTGACGTCACTCACGTCAGTTTTCTGTTAGATTGGTAGTGGTATTCAAACAGTCGCGTCGGTTCAGAAGACAGAGTCTATAACACAGACCCATACTCTGATTTTGCATAGGCTCATCTCGACATCATGATACTCCAGAACTCTCAAAAATTAATCTTTATCACACACATAATAAGAAGTCGTAAGAGCCCCTACACATCCCAAGTTTCCACCTAATACAAAATTTACGACAGTTCCAAGTCGATAGCTCGCCCGCATTCACAATAAATCGACACTGTGACAAAGTTTGACAAAGGTCCTGGCTGACAGGAATGGATTGTCGCCACGTAAATTATTGACAATGGTCATACAAGGAGTCGAAGGTTGACGTGACATCGATTCGGGGTTCTATTACGTGTGATGCCCGTTAACAATAGATATCAAGTAGATAGATACCTACCAGGTTATTGAACAACTAGTTTTTTCAGAAACCTTTTCATTCGGTTAACCTTCGCTATGCCTATGTGGATCACATTGCAAGATCAGCCAGTGTTTATCCGTTTCTCCCCAGAAATTTGCTAGTTTGCCCCCGCGTCTTAAAAAAATGATTTAATGGTTAATGGTTGGCGGGTGTTGGGTAAGAAAAAAGAGTGAAGGAAAGAAAGAAAGAACGGAAGAAAGAAAAGAAAGTTTATTTGTCAAACCAAAAAAGGACATGCAACAACTTACAATGGGATACATCCTTGTATGCTCATACCTTTATTGGTGAAAGACCTAACCTGTCGCAGGCCTTCGATTTGCTTCTTTCCTCAACAAAGTATAAAGAAGTATCTATGCAAACCGGCATGATTTAGTGACCACGTTTTTATGGTTAGCGCTTGTAAGTCTAAAAATTGTACTTTAAACCATAATTTTACTAAATCTTTTTACCAAATGAGAATAACTAATGTTTACTTATCTTTTGCCTTTTTTTAGAAAGCCGTTCATTTCTATCCCAACACGTAATGAAGTAGGAAACATGACAACGTATTGGGCATGTTTTATTATTTACAAACTGCGTAGATCGGACCCTTCGAGTCCGTACTTTGCTGGAGTCACCGCGACTGACAGTTCTTGATTTATTGCCTCTGGTCTCATCGCTTTGACCATTTGCATCTTTGATGAGAGTTTTAAGAGTTGTTTGTTTACTATTACCAAAAGGAATGCTAAAATACTAACACCAATAATGTTTTGGTACATAATTTATGTTCTCAATAATTGATTGTAAATTTTGCAGGTTTATAAAGCAAAACGTATAAGAATCTACATGCACTAGCTATGCCTTTATTCAGGCATGATATAAGAAGAATAATTAGTGCATTAATTAAGGGAGGGAATAGGGATTAGAAAAGGGAGGGGGGAATAGGGCTCACTCACTGAACGAAATGCAACAGCAAGCTGCCACTTAACGTTGGTGTTTGTGAAAGAGTGGTATCAAACCGGTCGAGCCGGCCCATTCGTTTTTAGACATTACTTTCAACACTGTAGCTCAAAAAGTTGCAGGCGGCACAATATTTTTTTTCACGCATGTTGCAAAAACGATTCTGCTTAGTTTTCTCAACTGGACATCTACGTAACGTCAATATCCACCGGAAAAAAACTACCTTTCTTTATACCTGCCCTTATCCCACCTTAATGTGGGGTCGGCGCAACACACTTTCAAGCATGTTGCAGAAAGGATTCGGCTTAGTTTTTACGACTGCCTGCCTGACGACAATCCCTATCTGGAGGGATCCTGGGAAAATAGTGTTAGAAAAACACCCTGCCCGACCTGGGAATAGAACCCAGGACATCCCGGTTCACAGCCCATATATGCTGCCTTTAGACTAAGGAGGCGACTAGGAAAACAAAAACTATGAAAAACACTATAATATTAAAATAACGTGGCTATCATTTAGAGGTATAGTCCATGAAAAATGTTGTTAGTGAAATTCGTAAGGACTATGGTAAATATTGGAAGAGCTGAAATATCTGTACACTCGGACCGGTATGCAATCGAGCAAAAAATTAGGGCCGAGCAAGAAACATGTAGACCCTAAATTGAAATCTGTCTCGGGTTGCGGGGAGACTTTTTCCCAGATGCAAAGAGTGAGACACGAGCGAGTTATTATTTTCACATACATACATACATAAACTCACGCCTGTTTCCCGTTGGGGTAGGCAGAGACTAATATTTATATTATTATTTTCAACCGACTGGAAAAAAAGGAGATAATCAAATCTTCTGTATTTTCGACCGACTTTTAAAAAAAAGAAGGTTCTCCATTCGTCTGTATTTTCAACCGATTTCCAAAAAGGAGGAGGGCCTCAATTTGTCTGCATTTTTTTTATGTACATATGTTACGCGATATCTCCGCCGAATGTGGACCGATCTTCAAAATTCTTTTTGTGTTCGATAGAGCTTCTTTCAGGGGTGGTCCCATATAAATTTGGTCACAATCGGATTTGAAGTCGGTTTGAAGTTTTTAAACTTGGTATTATTCATGTATATTGCAATTTTTCCGCCAAATGTGGACCGATACTCAAGATTCTGTCTTTTAGAGCTTACCCCAAAGGTAACTTTGGTCATGCACTTTTCCCATATTCTGGTCATATACGGAATATATATATATATATATATATATATATATATATATATATATATATATATATATATATCAATTAAATATTTAAACTTGTGAATATTATTTATGTATTGCTTATAATAAATCCTTTTTTGTATTTTATTGACCATAAATGTAATAAAACGTCATAAAATCGCAAGGAAAGGAAAGTAAGATTAGGCGTATGTATGGCGTAAATCGTAATTTTATAATGCCCCTCCTTAGATTAATGACATTCGACTTAAGGACTTTGTTTATACCATGCATATCTGAGAAAAATTAAATAACCATGCTTAGACAATTACTTATAAAAATATATATTTTTGCACGCCATCTGGCAGTCGTAAAGGAACTATACAATATTATGTAACACCTAATGATTGTACCTACATTCAAGGCACATAAATGATTCTGATTCTGAATCTGACAATGTGCGTGCTACGACAAAAGGACCCGTAGACCGTAGCTGAAGAGCTACGAGCCTGATTGCGTAGCGGACTTCTACGGTTTTTCGATGTCTTGTAATTTGTTTTGCAAACTGTACCTCTATAATGGGGCAGTTTCCCCGCTAACGGTAAACCTTTGACCAACAGTAATTGGTGGTTTAGCTGTATATCTGAACATGTCAAATCGCCATTTTTATCGACATTATTAAAAATGTTATACGTGGTGAAACTGATTCCAAGTATAATATAGTAATATTACTTTTTACTAAAATACTCGTATGACTATTGTTATCTTTAATTTTAACCAGATTTACGACAAAAAAAAGATTTTATTTAAGTTAAGATAACTAATTTTATTATAACCACACGGGACCTAGTCTTGTTGAAAATCATATGTATTTTTTAAATTATCCACTTACGGCTTGTAACTTGTGGCACATTCAGCAGTCCGTTATTTCGCGAAGTGAGTTTTATGTCGTGAATACGTAATTCATTGGTACCTTCTGCGTGAGTTTTTTGGTAGATTTTTCGTTTACATTCGCAGAAGGAAGATAGATTCGCAGAATTTTTCTGCACGAGATTTAAGTTTTATTAATTATCGCATAGTTTGATTAATATTTCGTAGTGTTGAATTTTTCGTCGAAAATTATTGCTTCCTAATTTTATTTATTAGCTTTTAAGTAGGGTAGCTTTTTTGTCATACCCCAATGAAAATTGGCAGGGGGTTACCACCACCTCTTATAGCAGTATTATTATAATTTTACTTGTACCGATTCCCATACAAAACAAACGAAGAACGATTATAATAATACTGCTATAAGAGGTCGTGGTAACCCTGCAGGGATCTACTTATTATTCCATACGAAAGTAACATTGACTGTTACATTTCCGCGGTTAAAACATTTAACTGATATTTGTTGTAAACGAAATTTGATTCCCAGTATAACATAAATTAACTTTTATATCAAAAAATACTTATAGTGATAGTGAAATAAGAAACTGGAAATAAGGAAGGACTGCCTCGGTTGCGTGGTTGTATTTCGGTGCGACTACCGTCCTGAGCTCTCGGGTTTAATCCCCGGGTCGGGCAAAGTGATATTGGATTTTTCTATATCAGCCCGGAGTCTGGAATTTGTGCCCGATATGGCGATAGGCTCGCCCCCTATCACATCTGGGACGGAAGTAAGCTCGGCGAAATGTGGGTGTACTAGTTCGCTAGTGCGCCTCTGCTTACCCCTTCTGGGATACAGGCGTGAGCTTATAATAATGTTTATGATGAAAATGTGGTTTGTTTTTATAATCTTACAGCCCATTTTTCTATTCTTTGAAATAGAGAACAAGTTACGTGATTTTCATGAAAAAATAACTTATATCGATATATTCGCAATTCATAATAAACATGTCTTCTTACGAAATTTATTTTTCATGTTACAATATGAAAACCAAGCATATTTATGCCTCTACGGAATGTTATTGAATAAATCGAAATTTTACTAGCTTTTACTCCCAGCTTCATCTGCGGGAACATTTTCTGGGATGCCCTCTACTATGTTTATTTTGATGATTTGTGTAATTGCGCATACAAGATTTTAAGAGTTCTAAAAAAATCGATTTAGAAAGCTATTAAGACTGCCAACGACAAAACCACGTGGAAGAGCATGCTATATAGAGTGATTAATACAACTTCAAGCTAGACACGACCTTCAGCAATGAGGATACCGATCAAGAAGAAGAAACAAATTTCACCTCCTATTTTTCACTCCAATCAGATTATTTAGACAAAAGGTAGGTACTGTATGTCTTATTCAAATTTGCGACCAACTTCCAAAAAGGAGAATGTCCTCAATTCGTCTGTTTTTTATGTATGTTACGCGATATCTCCACCAAATTTGGACCGATTTTTTGATGTGGAAATTCTTTTTGTATCATCATCATCATCATCATCAGCCATAGGACGTCCACTGCTGAACATAGGCCTCCCCAAAGATTTTCACATCGACCTGTTGAAAGCGGCCTGCATCCAGCGACTTCCTGCTACCTTTATCAGGTCGTCGGTCCACCTTGTATACGATAGCTTATTTCAAGGGTGGTCCCATATAAATGTGGTCACGATCGGATTTGAAGTCGGTCGGTTAAGTTCTTAAACTTGTCATTATCTTTACACCTTTCAACAACATTAGTAGTTTAAACTTGAAAACGTAACAGCCAGAGTTATATTCCGATTTAAAAAAATAAGTATTAAGAAGATATACGTCGTAAGAGCCCAAGTAACAGTACCCAAATGTAAAAATACCCAAATCGTAGGGTGTCTTTTTTTTTTATTTATAGCAAACGAGCTGATGGGTCACCTGATGGTTAGTGATCTCCACTGCTCATAGATACCCAAGACACAAAAAGAATCATGAACGCGTTGCCAACCTAAAAGGAGAGAATGAAAGGGAAGGGTAGGGGATTGGGAATATGAGGAAGGGAAATAGGCCACCGGAAATCTCAATCACCGAACGAAACGCGACAGCAAGCTGCCACTTTTCGTCGGTTTTCTGTAAGACAGTGGTATCAAACCAGTGGAGCCAGCCCATTCGTGCTGTATATGTTACTGTCTAGAGCGTAGCTCTACTACTCTCATTCTTATCAACTCTTTTCCATTGTGAATATTAAAGAAACATTATCTGTTGCTCCTGAAATTACAATTTTATATAAGTCAAGAGTCGTAGTAATTTCAACGCTTTGGACATTACGGTATTTCCCTGAGGAACGTTGCGACAAATCAAAAATACACTCTGAATACTAAATACGTTTCGTGAAATGTACGTGTGAAATACCAATACTGGGTACATTTTATCGAAGATTAATTTCGATTTAGTGTCATGCCATGTTTAATAATAGAAAGGCTGACCGAATTTACGTAATTCTTTTGTTTTTTATTTATCTAAACACACGCGCCTCGCGCCTGTGTCCCTGAAGGGGTAGGCATAGGCGCCCTAGTGAACTACAACTACGCCTTAAACGTCTTCGATCGCTCGTTTCGTCCCTTACGATCTCAAACGTCGATAGCGCCATCTACCACTTATTACAATGCGAGAGCAGTTATTATTTACACCCTAGAATGGTCTGTGAATGTGAAGAATCACATAAGATTTTATTGTCTAAACATCATCACGTTAGCATGACCTTGCGCGCGTATGTTTCAAAATATACGACTGAATTACTTATGACCTCGAGGTCACAACTTTGAATCACAAGTTTCGCGGTGATGTCCCGTATGTAGTGTTGAATGACTTTTTAGATAATTGATATAATCTCTTTCCTAAGCTCCTAATAATTCTTATTTCTTAATTTATACCTAATTGTGAGGAGAATTCTCTTTTATACACAAAAAAAATGGTCCAAAGAGGATCAAAATAATTCGACAATCGCCACAATCCAGTCAGCTTAATTACTTCTTCACGCTTCGCTTAAAAGCCTCTTAATTACAGTTGCTTAAATACAATTAATTTCGGCCAATCATTGTTATACTTACGGTTCAATTACTAGAATCAGGTCAATTAAAGTTGTTACCTTCGCCAAGTCTTATTAAAGGCTAATTTTTCAATAGCATTGTTAGGAGAATAATTTGGCGTTTTGACAGTAAATATCCCTCAGTGAAAATATTTACTACTAAAAAGTGGGCCTAAATTAAATGAATAAGGGCGACTTGCACCACTATTACTAACCTACAGTTAGTCCTAGCGTCAAGTTAAATTCAAATAGAATAATATATGAATGACATGTAATTCATAACATATAATGTACTACATGTAATTGCAGATAATATATGACGACATTTAATTAATAACATGTATGTAGTGAATTTCATTTCATTCATATATTTCTTTTTCAATTTAACTTGAGGTTAGGACTAACTGTAGGTTAGTACTTAGTAATAGTGGTGCAAGTCGGTGTAAGTAATTTAATATTTCAGTTCTCTGTAATTTACGTAAGAGGCGCTGTTAGACAAATATATGGAGAAAAGGAAATCTGTTATCGTTTTAGCAAACTGCCAATTGTACAAGGCCTTATTCTCATCAATATCATGAACCATAATTACAAGTTTAAAAACTTAACCGACTTTAAATCCGATTTTGACCAAAGTATGGTACCACCCTTGAAATAAGCTCTATCGAACACAAAGAATTTTGAAAATCGGACCACATTTGCCGACATACCGCGTAACATACATAAAAAACAGACGAATTGAGGAACTCCTCCTTTTTGAAGTGGGACGAAAATAGGCTATCATTCTCATCAGACCGTTCACATTAAGTTCCGAAATAACATAACATAAGCTCACGCTTGTATCCTCAAAGGGGTGGACAGAGGCATACTAGCAGTCTAGAACATCCACATTTCGCCGAGCTTAGTTCCGTCTCAGATGCGATAGGGGGCGAGCTTATCGACATATCGGGCACAAATTCAAGACTATGGGCTGATATGGAAAAATCCAATATCACTTTTCCCGACCCGGGGATTGGACCCGAGACCTTAGGACGGTAGTCGTCCCAAAAAACAACTACGCCACCGAGTCATTCGAAATCAATATTTCTGAAACGTACCTACTAATATTTATATAGTGTCGATCAGATGTTGTTTGACATCTATAATGACTGCGCCCAGGAAGCTATTTGTAATATTGGCCCAACAATTGGATCCAACCCAAAAGGCCAAACTGTCCGTCGCAGGACATAAAGTCCGATAATGTAATAGATGACTATCATTTAGGGGTCCCTTAATAGCCATTATATTGTTTTTAAGCCAATTAACTCTCCGTAGGGCAATTTGTATTGAATTAGATAAATATGATTTATAAGTAACGCGTAATGTCACCCTTGGGACCTTAATATAGACATTTTGGCCTGTGAACCGTGTCGGGCTAGGAAATACGCGGGTTATAAGTAGTACAAATAATTAGTATTGAATAACAATAATCACAAGTTTAAAAACTGAACTGACCGACTTCCAATTTACCTATCGTGACCAAATTTATTTTTATTTTACAAGGTGGACCGAGGACCTGATAAAGGTTGCAGGAAGTCGCTGGATACAGGCCGCTTCCAACAGGTCGATCTGGAAATCTTTGGGGGAGGCCTATGTTCAGCAGTGGACGTCCTATGGCTGATGATGATGATGATCATGATGACCAAATTTATATGGGACCACCCTTGAAATAAGCTCTATCGAACACAAAAAGAATTTTGAAAATCGGTCCACATTTGGCGGAGATGTCGCGTAACATACATAAAAATCCGACGAATTGAGGACCTCCTCCTTTTTGGGAAGTCGTTCGAAAACATGTTATAGTTATGTATTCTCATCAGAGTAGTAATTTATGGGAGACTAGCTTTTACCCGCGTGAGAAATGGCAAACATTCATCTGCCATTACATGCCTTTAGGGTGGTGGTCGGCAATCTTTTGGCAGGCAGGAGCCGCAAGGTGCCAAAATACAGTAAAGGCGGGCCTCACCTCATGTTTTCTATCTATAGAGGTATAATCTATGACATTTTAGATATTTATGACTAATTTACAAAACAATCACGGGCTGCAAATAGGACTTGACGGGTTGCAAATAGGATTTCACGGGCCGCATGCGGCCCGCGAGCCACGTGTTGCCGACCGCTACTTTAGGGGATGAATTTATGGATGTATTATACATATAAACCATCCTCTTGAATCACTCTTTCTATTAAAAAAAAATCATGAAAATCCGTTGCGTAGTTTTAAAGATCTAAGCATACGTACGGACATAGGGACAGACAGACCGCGGGGACTGTGTTTTATAATATACAAGATTTATGTCATAAAATAGTCACAAGTTTAAAAACTTAACGGAGTGATTTCAAAATTTATCCGATCGTGACCAAATTTATATGGGACTACCCTTAAAATTAGCTTTATCGAACGCAAAAATAATCTTGAAAATCGGTCGATATTTGGCGGAGATATCGCGTAACTTTTCTTTCTTTCTACCTGCCCTTATCCCACCTTAATATGGGGTCAGCGCAACACAGTTTTTCAAGCATGTTGCAGAAATTATTCGGCTATGTTTTTACGACCGGCTGCCTTGCATAACGTCAACCTCTTCTGGGGGATCCAGTCCCGGGCAAATTAAATTAGAAAATTCGCTTTGCCCGACCTGGGAATCGAACCCACGACCTCCCGGTCCACAGCTCATATATGCTGCCACTAGACCAAGTAGGCGACAAAGGCGGAGATATCGCGTAACATACATAAAAAAAAACAGACGAATTGCGGGCCTTCCTTTTTGGAAGTCATGTTAGGTAGTGTAGTGATCGGATTTATTTTTTAAAATCGATCCTTTAAGTTTTTAAACTCGTGATTATAACTTACCAACTTACCTTGCGTGTTTCGTGGCTCCACCATACACTTAATAGCAATTTGGTTTATTTATCACGGTCCAAGAGATCGGCAAATATTCTTTGATGTTGGACGTTGGTCTCAGTGTCACCTGATTTATAATTCGATAGAGTAGGGTTGGAGCGAAAAAGTCGCCATGTTTAAATTAATCACATTCGCCAGCCCGCCTACCATGCGCGCCACGGGATATCTCGATAATCGACCGTCGAAATGTTGTCTACATACTGTCTACATGTTGTCTACAATATTGTATGAAAATAAACGATGACGCATGTTAGTGTCCGTAGACAAAAAGAGAAAACCGGTTATAACAGGACAAAAAGCGTAGACAAAATGATCTCGTGGCGCGCATGCTGGGCAGGCTGGTTTTTGGTCGAAAGGATTTGGCTTAGTTTTATGACTGGCGGTCTGCGTTGACGTCGCTTTTGGGGGATACAGTATATTTTTTTTTTTTTTTTTTTATAGCAGAGACTGGCAAACGAACAGATGGGTCACCTGAAGGTAAGTGATCTCCACCGCCCATAGACACCCAAGACACAATAAGAATCATGGGTGCGTTGCCAACCTAAAAAGAGGACATGGAAGGGGAGGGAATAGGAATTGGGAAAGAGGGGGGGGGGGGAATGGGCCCCCGGAAATCTCACTCTCCGAACGAAACGCGACAGCAAGCTGCCACTTTACGTCGGTTTCCTGTGAGACAGTGGTATCCGACCGGTCGAGCCCATTCGTGCTGTAGACATTACTGTCTACAGCGTGGCTCTACCACTTGTAATTAGCAAATTCCGGCCATATTTTGTGAGAAAGACATTTGCCCGACCATGAACCGAACTCAGGACATCCCAGTGTATATTCGCTACAGCGAGACCAAAAAGAATCTTATATAGAATTACTAACATTATAAAAAGGAAGTCGCCTCCGTGGTCTAGTGGCAGCTTATATGGGCTGTGAACCGGGAGGTTTTAGGTTCAATTCCCAGGTTGGGCGGTGTAATTTTTGACCATTACCCGGGACTGGATCCACCAGATGAGGGTTGACGTCACGCCGGCAGCCGATCGTAAAAACTAAGCCAAATATTTTCTACAACATGCTTGAAAAGATTGTTACGCCAACCCTACATTAAGGTGGGATAAGGGCAGGAAAGATAAAAAGGTTGTACTGTGTTCCAAAGAAAACTGTCTTTCAAAAGGTTGAACAAAAATACAAAGAAACCTGCCACCTAAATTATAATATGAATCACATTGCCAGCGTACTTCTTTCTAAATGAAAGCGTTTATATTCCTTGTTTTACGTCTGACCTGTGCTGGTTAACCTTATTAAAATTCAACCCGTCATGCGCCAACATTGCGACACTATTTTACTTCACATCGTAGGTACATTTAATTCCATTATTTATTTAACTCTATTAACTTAGGGTCTGGTAATGGCTAATGCACACACGGCTGAATTGTCTACGGACCCAATAAATTGTTAAAATTGACTCATCGCTCCATTTACTTTGACTCCTATTAGTAACAATGGCTATTTCTTTGTGGCCGTAGGCATTTCGCATTGTCCTCAACATTTATTTTGTATAATGGAGGTTAGTGGGCTTAGCTTAAGAATGTGAATTTGAGCATTTTGAGCTAAGTTATCGTGAAGTTGTTGTTTTTCCCACCTGTCCAGTTAATTTGTCCAGGGATGGGACAACTGAGAATTCATGCTGTCCAACTGGACAAGTGAGACCGATATTACGATGCCAGTTGTCCCGTTACGTTCTAAGTTCTATTTCGATGCGACTACCGTCCTGAGGGTTCGATCCCCGGGTCGGACAAAGGGATATTGGGTTTTTTCCATTCAGTATCAGCACGGAGTCTGCAATTTGTGGCCGATATGGCGATAGGCTCGCCCCTGATCACATCTGAAATGGAACTAGCTCGGCGAAATGTGGGTCTTCTAGTTTATTTGTGCGCCTCTGCCTACCATTTCGGGGATAAGCTTATGTATTTTTCAAGCAAATGGTAAATGATTTGACATAGCTTTACTACGACCGGTTGTCTGTCGTCAACCACGTCATCATCCCACCTGAGAAATCGAACCCAAGACCCCATGCTGCCATTAGACCAAGGAGACGACTATATACATTGTCTCATGAATCTGTTTCTTCTGTATACAATTCTCTAAATTATATTAATGTCCTGTTCATTTCGCTTATTTGGACTGACATTTCGTCTAATTCGAGTTTGAGAAGCGGAATTATGTCCCTAAATTCTTGATCAATTGAGTTAAATGTCTTTCTATTGTTTATTTTGGACCTTACAAAACGTATTAAAACGTAACGAAATTGGCTTTTTCTTAAAATACATCTTTTAGTGGTCTAGATTTGCAAATTATTTCATTACTGATATCTTTAAAAAATCTCTAATATTTAATATTAAACAACCTCCGTGGCGCAGCGGGCGAGTAGCCGGCTGTAAAACATGAGGTCGCGGGTTCGATACCTGCACCGAAACAAATGTCTGTGTGGCCCACAGATATTTGTTTCGGGTCTGGGTGTTGTGAGACCGAAAGTCTCTCGTAGTTCCTGATACGACACAAGACTCGATCTTAGTGAGGGGTCCGGACTATGTGTGTGACAGTTAAAGCCTAACTCATTTCATTATTACCGTCAGTGTCATATTCATGTCATGTCGTGTCGTCAGTGTCATATTACATGGCATTTTTTTTTCAAAGGCATGTTCACGCGAGTGTCACACATTTAAATAATCACATGTTTAAAAACTTAACGGACCGACTTCAAAATTTATCTGATCGGACTAAATTTATATGGGACTACCCTTAGAATAAGCTCTATCGATCACAAAAACAATCTTGAAATCGGTCCACATTTGACGGAGATATCAGTTATAGACGAATTGAGGAACTTCTCGCTTTTTGAAGTCGGTCAAAAAAAGCTAGATTTTACGGATTCTACGAGTCGGAACCGTGACCAAAGAACTGCAAAGCTTTCGAAACGTCCAGACTAAAAATAAAAATAAATCGCTATATAATCCGTAAAAACTACATAACATAACAAAAGCTCACGCCTGTATCCCCGAAGGGGTAGGCAGAGGCGCACTAGCGAACTAGAATACCCACATTTCGCCGAACTTAGTTCCGTCCAAGATGTGATAGGGGGCGAGCCTATCGCCATATCGGGCACAAATTCCAGACTCCGAGCTGATATGGAAAAATCCAATATCACTTTGCCCGACCCGGGGATCGAACCCGAGACCTCAGAACCGTAGTCGTACCGAAATACCACCACGCCACAGAGCCACCGTAAAAACTAGTTTTATTTCAAGGCTGGTTATAATGTTATGTATATATAAAACATGTTGCCAACCCTGATTACAAGATGGTAAGTGTTACCCTTCGAACGGTAATTAATTACAATTGGCGTTTAACAGACTGTGACGTCACACCCGAAGGAAGCGGACACCCTTTTTGCGACCCGCTGTGCACAAAAACAGATTCGGGAAACGGGTTAACATTTTTTTCATTAATGTTTTTTTAGAATGTGATTGATTAGGTTTAAAACTAGTTTTTATGAATTATTTCGAATATTTTTTTTATTTTTGGTCCCTAGTTTTATTTCAGTGTACTAGTGGCCGCTCAGTGGTCGAAATTCGATCATAATTCGACCATAATTGACTGCCTCAGTGGCGTGGTTGTATTTCGGTATGACTACCATGAGGTCTCGGGTTCGATCCCCGGATCGGGCAAATTTTTTTTTTTTATAGCAGTGATTGGCGAACGAGCAGATGGGTCACCTGATGGTAAGTGATCTCCACCGCCTGTAGACACCAAGACACAAAATGAATCATAGGTGTATTGCCAACCTGAAAGAAGGAAACGGAAGGGGAGGGAAAAAGGATTGGGAAAGGAAGGGAGTAATGGGCCACCGGAAAACTCACTCACCGAACGAAACGCGACAGCAAGCTGCCACTGTATGTCGGTTTTCTGTGAGATAGTGGTATCAAACCGGTCGAGACGGCCCATTTGTGCTGTAGACGTTACTCTACAGCGTGGCTCTACCACTCAAAAACCGTAAGCCATCTGCACCTTCACCAGCTCCTATAAGAATAGGTATAATAAAGTATCTTTGGGTATCATATAACTATCACATAGATTGATGTTATATATACTAGGTTCCCTCGCAGAGTTAAAATGAAAGCCAGTAATAAAAAAAATAGAATTGTAGCGCCGTAGAGTTGAGTGTGTGTATTTCATAGCACAATAGAGCGATACTCGATGAATTGTTTACAATATTCCTGCTTCGACATGAATGTAGTATCTAAAAATCTATTTCAAACTGAATTGTTCTGACTTAAAAAAATATATATTTTTGTTCTTTTTTATCGTTTTGTCAGATATAAATCAACGTGAAAATATTGATTTTAGGGCGTTTGTCTGAGATGTTTTGAACACTTTTGATAGTATTTATTCATGACGTCATGTCATATTTCAAGCCATCTTGTCGTCACCACGGGAATGTCTGGACTGTTCTTATTATGGTACTGGATCTGCTATTATCTGATTATTGTTTAAAATGGAAAATAATTAATAATCAAATTTTATTAATGATGTAATAATGGCGCGGCGGTCAAAAACACTGACTTGAGGAATACAGGAATGTTTTTTTTACAATCGAATTCGTATGAGGCTCGATGCGCGTCTGACAATTGTATGAAATATTAACCAAACGTCATCAGTGCGCAGCAAGCTCGATACGAATTCTACTTCCAAGTATATTCCTGCTTTGCCACTGTGAGGAATGCTAGAAACCAGGCGAAGAGGAAGCATCTGAGTAAAGAAGGACTGTGTTATTAAAACCAGTTGGGTAACTTTCGATTTTATTAAGTGACGTAAAATTCTACCGAAATCAAGTAAAAAAGTGGCGTTAAAAATTACTCTTGAGTCCACTGCAATATTAGCGCACTTTTTAACTCGATTTCGATTTTCTTTCTTTCTACCTGCCCTTATCCCACCTTAATCTAGGGTCGGCGCAACACACTTTTTCAAGTATGTTGCAGAAAGGATTTGGCTATGTTTTTATAACCGGCTGCCTGCCTGACATCAACCCACTCTGTGGGATCCAGTCCCGAGCAAATTAAATTAGAAAATTCGCTTGCCCGACCTGGATATCGAACCCAGGACCTCCCGGCCCACAGTCCATATATGCTGCCACTAGATCAAGGAGGCGATTTCCAATCAACCAATGTGTCCAATTTATTCAATCAATTTAACAAAATACCTCAATGAATAAATTACAGCCAATAGACACAGAAGTATCACGTCAAACTTAATTTTAAAATCGTGCAGTCTAAGTTTAGCGCCATCAGTCGGCGCATGTCGTTCAATGTCTACAGAATTGTAAATACAATCCATCAAGCGAACAAGGAGGTATGTATCAACAGGCCACGCAATGCCATTTATCTTGGGCCCATCGCTGGGAACAAATTAAACACTTTAATACACAAGGCGTGACTAAAAAAGAAAAAAGGAGATGGAAAAAGCCCTATCGAGCACCGGTTGTAGATATAAAGATCTGCTGAATGTGGCCTGTAATTTTAATATTATTTTCTACAATACTTAACACCGTAAATCCTTAATAGTCCTGATACCCACGACACCGGTTTAATATAATGTGTTGGAACTATGAATGTGTCACTGTTGCATAAATAAATAAAGTTAATTGTATTTATTTATTCAAAGTGATTTTTTCATTGTGCTAAAATTTATGTTTTTTATATAATATGTTTTTTTTTTAATAAATAACACCAACTGTCACATACATAGTCATGACCCCATACTAAGATCGATTCTTGTGTCGTGGGAATCAGGAACTACGAGATACTTTTGGTCTCACAACACCCAAACCCGAAGCAAATATCTGTGGCCTCTGTGGGCCACACAAATATTTGTCTCGGTGCGGGGATTGAACCCGCGGCCTCTCGCTTCGTAGCCGGCTGCTCGCCCGCTGCGCCACGGAGGCTGTCTATTGATTTGTGGTATAGGTTTGCAAGTCCAATATTATGGACAATCGTTCACAAAGTTGAAAAAGTCATTTGTTTTCAGTTACCTTTATCGCAAAACTGACATAAAATATCAGCTCATAAAAATATAATTTACCTACAGCAAATTCCAATTCGACAATTGCAAGATTTTTATGTGTGTGACTATTTGGTGTATTTTTATTTTATATTTATGTCATTTTATGTTATTTGCTTATTCTAGTTCAGATATGTAAATGTATTTACATGCCATGTCATGAATAAACATTTCTTTCTTCTTTCTTTCTTCGTTCTATTTATTAACTATTGACAATGACACATCCAGTAAACAAAACATTTGTCGCGTGTACATCTGTAAGCGCCGTAAGCCATCAGTTGCGAGTCGTAACGCCGGCAAAAAAAAAACGTAAAGTCCCCTCGATATCCGGATTCTAAATCTGTTGGCGTCCCCCAAAGCTTTGACGTTCACCGAAAAGATACCTTTGATTAGTAATTTTGGCCTCTCTTTGAATTTAAACGTTTTAGTCGGATGTGAATGCTCTTTGAAGAAATTATTGAAATTTGAGCGTACTCTTTTTGTGTTTCTTTGGTAATTGATATGATTTGTGTGTGATGTTTTAATTGTCCATGCATTTTGATGATGACTATGGATTTGATTCCTGTGAAATGATATATCGACAGACCCTGAGACACATTAAGGTCATTAAGGGGTTATAAGATTAACCAGAGTACTGATAAACCTTTTCTTTAGGTTAACCTATAAATGGCTTAACCTACCATATTGGTTAACCCACAGATATGGTTCTAACGGTTAACCTTATAATATTAACTATGTAAATCCAAATAAAAGAGATAGCCAAAACATCGTGTTGCTATTTCCGTCACTGTCCTGTTTCCAGCTAATATTAGGGACTAATCACCTAATCCAACATGACCTTACCTGACCGAGGATCGAACCCTAGGTACTTATTATCTTCTTTTAATTTACAACTATACTAGTAGTACTATCAGAATACTAGCAGAAATACCTACTACATAATACTACAGAAAACCGACGTAAAGTGGCAGCTTGCTGTAGCGTTTCGTTCGGTGAGTGAGATTTCCGGTGGCCCATTTCCCCCCTTCCTTACCTAATCCCTTTTCCATCCCCTTCCATTCCCTCCATTTAGGTTGGCAACGCACCCATGATTCTTTGTGTCTTGGATGTCTATGGGCGGTGGAGATCACTTACCATCAGGTGGCCCACCTGCTCGTTTGCCAATTTGTGCTATAAAAAAAAAATTGTCAATGGAGCTCGAGGCGCGTCTATGAAATTTATATTAAATATTATTCAAACGTCAACAGTGTGTAGCTATCTCGACACAAATTCGATTGTTAAAAATATTCCTACTCAGGCCGCTGAAATCAAATGGGAAATATCTTTTCAATCTCCAGATATTCTACCAAACGATTTTAGGCTAAAACAATGGCGCGCCTATTAAGCCACGATCGCATTACAGACGTCTCAGATTTAGTCTGAAGTCTAGACTCAGCTGAGTTGGCGTCATAGGAATGTGGTTCAATTGTCTAATACATATTCAAGTTGAATATCACGTGAATACAGCCTAATCTTTTGTTTGAGTTGTCTGAGTGTTGATTCGATAATCGATAGGGTTTTTGGATGATATTATCCAGATATTTATTTTTATGACTTGATTTTACACTCTCAAATCTTGTATCTCTGAAAGTGTAGGCAGAGGCGCAACTAGTGCATCCATGTTTTACCAAGTTTATGTCTATCCCATGATATGAAAACTCTCTCGACTTATAAAAAAATGTAAGCTATGCTTAATCGAAATTGTTCTTTATTTATTTATTTCACTCTTAGACCATTTCAAGTTAGGATGTGAAAATTTTTTTTTTAAGTAAGATGCAGTATCAGAAGTAAAGAAATACTTAAAAATTAAATCAAAAATGTCAATAAACCCTTTTTTGTAAAGACAGATGTGCTAACACGTGGCAGCTTTTACGAAGTCATACAGCATCTGTTAGGGGTTCACACTTCACAATGAGCTTCTAAAAAAATGATATAAGAAGTCGGTGGAAAGATCAATATACCTCCATCATTATTTCTCAATTTCTTTAAACCGACCACTGCAAAATAAAAAGTAAAAAGTAAAATAAGCGCAGTGAAATCCAAAAAAAAAACGACTAACCAGTGAACAATGGCTTTATCGGTAGTCACCAGAATTATGCCGGCCTAAGTATGCTTCTTGACAGTCCGAAGACGGAAGACAAACAAGAGATTATTATATTGTCAATTGTGATTAGTGATTTCTTAAGTTTACGCGAATGTTATACATTGAAATAAAAGCATTATTAAGGATTCTATCACGATTTGGTTTTAATTTTTATTCCCGACGTTTCGTTTCGGTTCTGTAGTCATTAAACCAAATCGTGATAGAATCCGTAAAAATAGTTTTATTTTAATTGTGATTAGATTTTGATTTTTGTATTCTATAGAATTAATACTTTAAGGGCTATCATTACAATGTTTAACGGGCGATTTCAATTCAATCAATCGCTCTTCAACTTTAACGACTACTCACATTGTATTGCACCATACAGTTAACGCAGCCTCAAATGACACAACACGACCTCAAGTGTTTGAGTTGCGTTTCAGTATTCGGGGGTTATAATTGTATTATGTAATTTAATCCATCCAAACTATCCGCCATGCACATACACTGAAGGCCTCATGTCGTTTAAGGCCGCCTTCTGTCAAAGTTGTATGGCGAAAAATCAATTAAAGAAGCCGTTAAAGTTGAGTAGCGTTTGAATATTCGGGCGTATATGACACTAAACAATATAAGCAGCCGTTAAATTGAGCACTGTTTCAGTGCCCGGAGGTTAAAGTTTCAAAATTAAACCGCCTTAAAGGACTCGGTATACCAAACACAACAAAAATTTCACGGGCGGTGGTGAGATAAAGACGAGAATAGACATCCGTCCGTACTACGATTCCGGCAAAACGTTGACTGATAGTTCCCTCTCTCATTAACGGCTGGATAGATTATACGGATGGATCTCCGGCGAGTGACGCCGTAAAACTCCCGCCCTCGTAAAATCCTTTAAGGGGCGGTTTTGAAGTTTACTGGAACAGATAGAACAGTAGACAAATCGCACCTCCGCTTCAGTGTAACACTGTCGCATTTGCAAAAAAATATTTTTACGGAAGCATTTAAGATTTGGTGCCCTATAAAATTACGACACTTCACCATCGATATATTATTTACCTAGATGCACAGTTGACGCTCGGAAAATGGGACAGCAAAGGAGTGCTTAAAGTGCTTAAGCACTCGTTTTGCACACAGTCCGACGCTGATGGAATTCTAAATTTCAAATTTAAGAACGCTTGCTCATTTCGTTTAAAAAGCTACTTTATTACACGTGCATAGGGTTATATTTGTGTTGATTTAATTATAACTTGTGATCTTTTTCTTTGTTTTATTCCTGAGAACACGTTTTAGGAGGATATTTGCAAAGAACTGTGCATCTAGGGTATATTATATTGATGCAATTCACAGATAAATGCTATATATTGTTACGGTTAGTTTTTAACTTTATAATAAATAAAAAATACATCCCACCCAGTGTTTTTAGGTTCCTTAATACGTGTTTAACTCATTTTATTAAAACAATTGCAAAAGTGACGTTGTTGCATCGGAGGTACGAATTCCTAGTCGTCGATTTTTTTGAGGGCTAACAGAATTATACCCGATGGCAAGTACATTGTAGTCCAAGAATAATATGCATTGTTGAATATGTTACAGCGTTCAACGTTCGTAAGAATGATAGTAATTTGAAGGAACTGGATGTCTGATTGGCCCAGTAATATATTGAGTTTTTCACTTTGTATTTCTCAATTGGCCACAAGAATTCTGGTACACGCTTGGCTATCCCCAATCTCAAATAACTATTAATGAGTTTAGAATCTGGCTAGAAGTTTAATGTATCATGATTTTTATTAATCGTAAAATCGAAGCCATTTTTGACAAAAAAGGCTATTAAAAGACATTTTTCGAGCAATTATTTAATCTTATTTATAAATACAACATTGAATATGTATTTGGGGTCCAAACATAGGTAGCAACTAACTAATCCATCACCTTTAATTCACAACAATTCCTCAAAATTTGTCGCAACGGCAGTCATCAGAACAGTACCTTTAGGGTGGCTGAGTGCCGTCAAATGGGTGTGATTTAAAAAATAGTAAAAGTGGCACGTGACCGCGCGTTGAATTTATGGGTTCAATTTAGGGTCATTGGCCAAAATCTGTTTGCGAATGTTTAAGGTCTTGCTGAGTTTGCTGTCAGTTAATGATGATTGAAGGTAGGGTTAGTGTCGTAAGGAACAAATTGCTTTGTTTATATTGTACTCGGTAAAGTTTTATATTTTTATCGTGTTACGGCTGTCTTACTAAGCGAAAATATAGAACTGATGTAAAGTGACAGTTCAGCGGCATGAGCAGGAAAATCTCTGACAATGACAATGCGGGTTCGATACTCGCACCGAGACAAATGTCTGTGTGGCCCACAGATATTTGTTTCGAGTCTAGGTGTTGTAAGACCGAAAGTCTCTCGTAGTTCCTAATACCCACTACACAAGACTCGATCTTAGTGTGGGGTCAGGACTATGTGTGTGACTGTTGGGTGTATTTATTTATTTTATTTACAATCATAAATGTATTCGAGCTCGCTGCGCTCTGATGACATTTAGTTAATATTTCATACAAACATAGACACGCATCGAGCTTGAATACATTTATAATTATCATAAATTTTCCTGCTCGGTTTTGTTCGGTGTGATTATCTGGTAGCCCGAATCAGTCTTTTTCCCAAATCCTATTCTGTAATTAAGGTTAGCATCGCTCTCGTAATTCATTTGATATCTTGGGTGCCTATTGAGGTGATCTGCGGCCTGAGCAGGAAAATTTCTGACAACCGTAAATGTATTCGAACTCGATGCGCGTCTATGAAATTGGTATGAAATATTAACCAAACGTCATCAGTGCGCAGCGAACTCGAATACATTTACATTTACATTAGTTTTTCGTGCTAGGGCTACAGGTCTGACTATCAGGTTCCCGGTTCCCCCCAAGGCCTGGCCCATAGCCTCATTATCATATCAGACGAATGGAAGTTGTACACAGAAATAGAAATGGGCTGTGGCAGTCAGCTGGGATAACGGCAGGCAGAAATGACTCTACTGCGTCTATGGACGTAAAAAAAGATGGACGGAGCGCTAGGAACATAGGAAGTGAAGCAGGGGTTTCGGCCCATTCGATCGACACGTAATGGCGGCGACTGATCGAATGAGCCGAAAATCCTGCTTCACTTTCAATATTCCTAGCGATCCGTCCATCTTTTTTTACGTCCGTGACTGCGTCATATTTTCTAGCGATATCATCACGATGCACGGGCTTCTATTAAAAATACTCTTCACCGCTAGAAACTATGGCATCTTAGTTCTCATTACCTTTTATGGTTATGGTGGTATAAATAATAAATAAATAAATACACCCAACAGTCACACACATAGTCCTGACCCCACACTAAGATCGAATCTTGTGTCGTGGGTATCAGGTACTACGAGAAACTTTTGGTCTCACAACACCCAGACCCGAAACAAATATCTGTAGGCCATACAAACATTTGTCTCGGTGCGGGGATCGAACCCGCGGCCTCTTGCTTCATAGCCGGCTGCTCGCCCGCTGCGCCACGGAGGCTGTCATACCTTTATGGTTTGTAAAATTTAAAACGAGTCTAATATTTTTGGAATCGGTAAATCGTAATTGGTCTGCAGAAGTATACAATATACATTTCTAATTAGTATAGCTCATGTTATAAAATACACATTATGAAATGAAGTTTAAAATTGTTTGAATAATTTTATTTACTGACAAAATTTTTCTAACCATAAAGGAGCAAATATTCTAAATCCCACAGACAATAAATAGTTTATTATCTATGAGACATAACATTTCCAACGTTTTCCCGAGTGAACGAACCCGAGTATGAGCGAACGTGTCTTGGCTTGCGCCGTTCTATATTTAAATTGTAACGCGGAGGGCGCTCGCTCCCCCCTTCTTTTGTTCCTATTTTGAAATTCAAAAAATAGATACGAAGGGTGTTTCGGGATGCGCATGAGTCAGTGACGGACGGCGCGCCGGCGCGTGCGCTGCGTCCACGGCCCGTAATAAAATTCCCGATTTTGTACTTTTTTGTGTGTGTCTCGTGCCATTGTTTTTGTGTGTGAGTGTATGTGTGTGAAATTTAGTTTTTATCAGGTATGTACACCTTTTGTACGTTAAATAAATGTAAATTTTCAGCGCTTTTTTCATTGACAATGGACGTAATTTGCAACGTGGTTAGAGTTTATGTTCACACTGCGGGTTAAAAACTTTTCGCAATGGAAAATCTCGCCGTCAGCGGTTTAACTTTATAACTGTGGTTAATATTGCTAAATATAGACGGTTCCGAGATTAGCGATTAAAGTTAAACGGAGTGATTATGTGTCACGGCGTGGAATATACGGTTAAACTATAAACAAAGCCCTAGGATGAATCGCATGATTAAACACAACTTATTTTAAGATGAAATGCTTAAGAATCGAATTCTTTCAACTATAAATATTCAAATAGATATTTCGTCTATTTTTGTCCATTTTTCACAGATTTATAACTAAACTGCCTCGGTGGCGTGGTGGTATTTCGGTACGACTACGGTTCTGAGGTCTCGGGTTCGATCCCCAGGTCGGGCAAAGTGATATTGGATTTTTCCATATCAGCCCGGAGTCTGGAATTTGTGCCCGATACGGCGATAGGCTCGCCCCCTATCACATCTGGGACGGAACTAAGCTCGGCGAAACGTGAGTGTACTAGTTCGCTAGTGCGCCTCTGCCTACCCCTTCGGAGATACAGGCGTGAGCTTATGTTATGTTATGTATAACTAGTTCTTGAGACGACGCAACTTTTGAATTTTGATCAATAGTAATTAAACATCCAAATTAGTTAAGCTACACTATTTTTTATTTACCTGGGCACGGCAAAGTGACTACACTGCATCTGATGTTAAGCGTAGTGCAGTCCAAAAAATTAGCGACTACTGACAAACACTGTATTTATCAGTGGTCGTCAGAATCATGCCGTCCTATTTATGCTTCACACTCCGAATCCGAAGAGGGCAGAAGCAAATCGAGGGGCTTGCGACAAGACAGGCGGATGACCGATGCAGATACAGGGATACCCGCATACCCGTCTCAACTAACCATCAAGTCATGCCGCAAGCCCCTCGACAGAACCCGAAGTACACTGGCTGATCCTGGAAGGCGAACCACACACAGTGTGGATTACTATGGCAGGTTTTAGCACCATATGTACGGTGGTCACCATCCGGTCGGATACGAATATCCTACCACCAGAAATTAGTTTACAAACTACGATGTTAATAGCAGACAAAGGGGTCGACATTTACCTTTTTGCGTTGTCGGTTTAAACAGATGATAACACCATTACATACCTTATTAACAAATTAATTAACTTCAGTTTAATCCCGTTCTAAATTAATATTAGTCCTACATTTTGCATGCGTCATGTGCAATGTTGTGCAATAATTTATTCATCACACGCATGGCCTAATTCCTATATGAATTTGTCATGGGATTAAAATTTGACGTTTGCTATAATTAAACACATTAATCCATGTTATAAATGTAAAAATTTTTGATGGTTTATGGATATTTTTCTCTTTCGCACAAAATTATTAAGCACCGTTATAAAGTTTACGCGAATGTTTATACATTGAAATAAAACCATTTTTACGGATTATATCACGATTAGGTTTTAATTTTTATTCCCGACGTTTCGAAGGCTGTCGACGTCACGGGTCAGACTGACCCGTGACAACGAATCGAAGCCTTCAAATCAAATTTAAAAAATCTTCAAGAAGAAAATTCTAGATTAAAATAATATTATTAACATTATGATGCTAAAAGGGATTTAGAACTTGGCTAAGCGTGTTAAAAACACCCCGCCTGACTTCGGAATCAAACCCAGGACCTACCAGTCCACAGGCTATATGCACTGGCACCAGACCAATTAACTTTTACAATAATCACAAGTTTCAAAACTTATCGGACCGACTTCAAATCCGATCGTAACCAAATTTATACGGGACCACCCTTAAAATAAGCTATCGAACACAAAAAGAATTTTGAAAATCGGACCAAATTGGGCGGAGATATCGCGTAACATGCATAAAAACAGACGAATTGAGGACCTTCTCCTTTTTGGAAGTCGGACGACATTTTTATTAAAAGTCCAAACCGAAAATAACAGACCTAGGTACTGACGCTATTATAAAAAAAAATTATACCAGACAGAAAATTCATTACAATTAAATCCCTACAACAAACCGAAATGTGCGATAAAATAAAACTTTTCACATTGACAATGCCGTAAGCAACTTTGCCAATATGTCGTATAAAACGTAGTTATGGTACACGGATGTAAATAAAGATGGACGGAGCGCTAGGGACATTGAAAGTGAAATAGGGTTTTCGGCCCATTCGATCTATCGACACGTAAATTCGTAATGGCGGCAACTGAGCGTGTTATAAGTGTTAATGTGTGCCTAGGGCACTTTTGTACAGGCGCGTTTTCTTTTTACACCAGAGACTGGCAAACGAGTAAATGGATCACCTGATGGTAAGTGATCTCCACTGCCCATAGACACCCAAGACACAAATAGAATCATGACTGCGTACCTAACCTAAAGAGAAGGAAATAGGGATTGGGAATTGGGGAATAAGGCCACCGGAAATCTCACTCACCAATCGAAACGCGACAGCAAGCTGCAACTTTATGTCAGTTTTCTATGAGACAGTGGTATCAAACCGCTCGAGCCGGCCCAATCGTGCTGTAGACGTAATTTTCTACAGCGTGGCTGCATCACTCAAAGGCGTTTGTGTGTGTGGCTTCTCTGCGGCGTTCGTTTAACTACAGGCGAGATGGTGTCCTTCTTTTTTATACGTCTGTGTTATGGTAGTTATGAAATTCACGTGGCCAACGTCATCCCGAAGCGGTATTAATAAGCGGCCGACTGTCGACCTCGTTTGTACGAATGTTCATAATTTTGTCTGTCTGTGTAGTTGATGGTGCAGTGTCCTAATGTGAATTGTCTCACCAGGTGGGTTACCATCACCTCATAAAGCAGTATTATTATAATCTTACGTTTTTTTTCATCTCTTTGAAGGAAATAATCCCTGAGATTGCACACCTCGCGGTTATGCCCGAGCACAAAAAACTAATGTAAATGTATTCGAGTTCGCTGCGCACTGATGACGTTTGGTTAATATTTCATACAAAGTTCATAGACGCGCATCGAGTTCGAATACATTTACGGTTGTCAGAAATTTTCCTGCTCAGGCCACATGTCCTTAGCGTTAAGCCTCGCATTTTATATGCGGGATATACAATTTAAGTTATACATATACATTTAAGTTTTCCTATGAAATTCCAGCCATGTGCAACTTTGTCCCTTGCTGCGTATGGCTCAGACAAGAAAGCAAAGAATTATGAGGTTATCAGTTCAGTTATCAGTATCATAAGAATCTTCTTAACAACAGATGGAGCAGTCAAAGTTATTGCGATGGAATTGGTAAAATTCACACTAACCACATAGTTTTGGGTATTTATTTGATTGTGTATTAGAATTTGAGAATTGGTACGATATTCATATACGCCAGGATAATAACCAATGCCCACCACACCTATTGCGTTAAAACCTGCCATATTAACTCACATACCTAGTGTGGCAGGATCAGCCTATATCCGATGAAGGTTGGTTGAGGCCGGTATGGGGGTACATCATTGTGTCTTGTCCCTGCATCGTTTATCCGCTTGTCCTGTACCAAGTCCCTTATCTGCTTCTTCTTTCTCCAGAGTAAGAGGAAGCATTTATGCATACATGATTCTGGAGTCCTACGCTGCGCTTGCCGGTACGTGGTCTCCACTCGAGAGGTCGCAGGAAGTCGCTGGATGCAGACCGCTTCCAACAGGTCGATCTGGAAATCTTTGGGGGAGGCCTATGTTCAGCAGTGGACGTCCTATGGCTGATGATGATGATGATTCTGGAGTCCACCGGTTCACTTGTTGTTTATCGAATGTTCCTGGTTTAGGGTTGCACTGCGCTTTCTATCACGCGCAGTTGACTATTTTTCGTGATTAAAGTTCTCCTACTGTCTATTTTACTGTGTCTTCATTGTATATAGAGAGTGCTTCGGCCAGTAGAGCTCCAATTGGCAGGCCGATAACATTAACAAGAATTTTTTAGCGCCGCGTTTTAAACGCAGCGACGAAATCTGTTTACGATGCCTACTTTTCGCTTACCTATGCCTTATTTTTAGATTACATGGGTATTGCGGTTGCGTGTGATGTTTTAGTACAGATTTTCCTCGTATGAACATTTTATTTAGTACATAGACTCCCGCCTGATTTACCGAAATGGTAGCTAGAGGGGACATTTCGCCGAGCTTAGTTCCGTCCCAGATGTGATAGGGGGTGAGCGTATCACCATATCGGGCACAAATTCTAGACTCCTGGCTAATATTGGATAACCACAATATCTCTTTCGCCGATTCGGGGATTGAACCCGAGACCTCAGGACGGTAGTCGTACCGAAATACAACTACGGTAACGAGGCAAAGGTAACTCGTACTAACTCAGTTATTCTTTCGTTCTACCTGCTCTTATCCCACCTTAATGTGGGGTTGGCGCAACAAACTTTTTCAAGCATGTTGCAGAATGCATTTGGCTTAGTTTCTACGACCGGCCGCCTGCCTGACATCAACCCAATCTGAGGGATCCAGTCCCGAGAAAATTAAATTAGAAAATCCTCTTTGCCTTGGAATCGAACCCAGGACCTTCTGTTACGACCGACCGCTTGCCTGACGTCAACCCCCTATGAGGGATTACTAAAATTTACTTTGCCCGATCTGGGAATCGAACCCAGGACCTCCCGGTTTACAGCCCATACATGCTGCCACTAGACCAAGGAGGCGACCGGTCCACAGCATCATTATTTATCAAAATTACATACTTCAAGGTATTTAAAATCTGACATTCTCGACATTTTGTACAACATTATAGTTAAAGCTAAGCTTGCAGTATGCAGATTCCACCGTTGCCTTATCGTCCAGCCATAAGACATAACGCCAGCATTGTTTAAATATCTGGCTAAAACGGAACATTTCAGTAATTTCATGAGCAACCTAAACAGAGACAAAGCTGGTATGGAGTCTAGAATATTTAATTTCGCATTATTTATTTATAAAGTAGAATGTAGCTTTTTGCTATTCAAGTATTACGAAAGCACTACAGTCTTTTGTTTGCTTATTTTAGGTGACATGGAGTATAGGGGTTTGGATGGTAATTACCTACCACCCGATATGGCGATAGGCTCGCCTTCTATCACATCTGGTACGGAACTAAGCTCGGCGAAACGTGGGTGTACTAGTTCGCTAGTGCGCCTCTGCCTACCCCTTCGGGAATACAGGCGTGAGCTTATGTTATTTTGAAATAAAACTATTCTTACGGATTCTATCACGATTAGGTTTTAATTATTATTCCCGACGTTTCGAAGGCTTTGCAGTCTTTGGGTCTGACCCGTGACAACGAAGACTGCAAAGCCTTCGAAACATCGGGAATAATAATTAAAACCTAATCGTGATAGAATCCGTAAGAATAGTTTTATTTCAATGTATAATATTCACGTAAACTTAAGAAATCTTACGTTATTTGTTTCAAATCTGGGTGTTGTGAGACTGAAAGACTCTCATAGTCTCTGACACCCACGATACAGGTTATACCTAGTGTGGGGTCAGAACTAGGTGTGTGACGAGCGGGTGTATTTAATTAGAACTTTTTAAAAAATAGCCATGACGTACGAACAGACATTATTAAATAATGAGGGTCCCTTTCTTCCTTCTACAGAACTCTAAAGAAACAGATTTTGCCATTTAGCACGGAAACCTATAAAATAGATCCCCAGCAGACTCCATTAACACGTCTTTCGCCATGAGGTATGGTATTCTAAAGCCCTCTACACACTACGTAATTCGGTAAAGTAGTACACCGCAATATAGGTCACGACTAGTAATGTTAGTGAATAGGCGCCCTAGTTTAATATGTTGTGGGGAGTACATACAACGATTGCATACGTATGTTATGTTTTTTAACATACATACGTGATACGACGCTCACCGAACTAGTATAGCAATGACGAACGCGTTGACTATATTGGTCGTCTCCTTGGCAGCGAGTTAGTGAGTTAGTTGCAGCATATATGGGCTGTGGACCGGGAGGTCCTGGGTTCGAATACCAGGTCTGACAAAGTGATTATTTTTTTTTTGTCCGGAACTAGATATTCTAGACTGTAGCCGGTCGTAAAAACTAAGCCAAATATTTTTTGTAATATTCTTGAAAAAATGTGTTGCGCTGACCCCACATTAAGGTAAGATAAGAAAAGACGAGACTACCTCTATATCTCTGCTTAGTCGACTCCATCCGACTTTACCTTACTGGCTCAGTCTCGTTCAATTATCACAAAATAAAGTGCATAGCGCGCCTAAAGAATGTTTCAATAAATTTCTTTTTCTTTCTTTCTTTCACCTAAAAATTACCCCTGTATCCATAATGGGCGGACAGAGGTGAAATATACTAGAGCACTCACATATCGAGCTTATTTCTTAGTGAAAATCCAATTTTGGTCATCCAATATTAGATTTTCCGACTTCCATAGTGATGTGATGGTATGTGCCAGAATCTCGATGACAATCCATTGCGCCAATATTATAAAAAGCTCACACACTCATCAACGCCCAATCCTAAAATTTTATTAAATTCTAAAAACGTCTTTCGTCTTTTGGGGCCGTGGGCTGACATTTTAAAATATTTTATACATGAGATTTTGTGCAGAGGTTCCTTTTATGTTATATACAGAAGATTGTTTCCAAATTCAACCCTTAAAGGGGTAAAATTGGGGTTTAAAGTGTGTATGGAAATATAATTGGAAAAACTCACGCAGGTGAAGCCGTAAAAACAAGTTAAAGTACCCTAAGTACATAGGTACGGTGATTTATTACGGTCCCATAAGTATGCATAAATAATAATAGATTTACGCCTACATCTGACAGTTATTGATAGTATACTATGATTTATGAAAATGAATTATTTATCTTTAATAAATTAAGTTTGATAAAAAAATTTAAAGTAAAACATGATCCAAGTTTTAATCCATCAAACACAAAATACGTAGAAAATCATTGTCGAATAAAAAACATTTTACTGGGAATTGTTCTTCATTACAACGTGGTTACGTGGTGCAAGTTATAAGAGGAACCGACAAAATATAAAAATACCTACCGCTGAGTTTCTTAGTGCTTCTTTTCTCAGACCAGTGAACATTTCCGTAGTACTGGTAGATTCAAATAACGTATAAAAGAGTCCCTTGCGGCCTAGTTATTGAATAAAGATTGACTTTTTGATAATGATTAGAAAATAGCTTTTGTTTGCGTCTCCGTCTACGTTAAAGATGTATCTGCAGTCACTTCCTATATTACCTTTAGTAATCAGCTACGTGATTACGGATAACCTTATGTTAGACGCTCCTAAACGGATTTCATCGCTTATGTCATCCTGATCAGCTACCTGACTTTTGACACTTGATTTGATTTCATTTAGGACCCAAAATTCCACCGAAATCGAATTAAAAAGTACGCTAATATCGCTTTGGATCGAGAACTTGTCATTTAGTAATTTTTAACGCGACATTAGTGCATTTTTTACCTTTATTGCGATGGAATTTTAGGTCACTAAATGAAATCGAATGGTAGTCGAAATCGAAACGAGTGTCAAAAGTTACCCTACAGGTTTTTAAGACTAAATCTGACCTATAGCATTCCTTAGAGTTGAAGCATTCTTCATACAAAGCATAAGCAGCTCAAAAAAGTATCAAAATTAGTTCAGTGCCGTAGATAGTCACTGGCGGCTGGGCCTCCGGTGGCCCATACGCTTATGTAACATATATATGTACAGCCTCCGCGAAAAAGTTGCTGTTATGAATAATATTATGAGTGAAATAAAATAACTAAGAAAACAAATTTATTTGCCGCTCATATAACCAAAGAAAATAAACAAAAAAAACTAGAGAAAGAAAATAAGTAAAAACATTATTCTGTCACCTGGAGTGACATTTTTAGGTGTCCAAATAAAAAAAACCGTCACCCCCTGTTAACTGGACAGGGTTATAAAAAATGGCTTAGTTTTTACGACTAGGCTTTTTACCTGTACACAAATAATATAAATATATGCCTGTGAAAATAAAATTTGTCAGCTAATCGCTCACAAATTGGACCACAAAGTCACAATTCACCCAAAACTTTCTCTTCCGAGGCATAAATTTGTTTCTCCAGTACTAATTGGAATGACTGATAAATTATTACCATTTTAATTGTTTATCCGACACTCATTCAACGAGGAATCCGCTTTCATTTGTTATTTTAGATGGGGAGCGGTAGGTATTCTTTTCAATATTTCATTCGTTTTTTGATATTATAACTTTGTAATCCATTATAGGATGAAAAGAAAGTCTTTTTTTACTATACTAATATCAACACGTAAAAGTTATTCATCAGTTTGGATGGAATAAGTTATCTGACAGCCTTTTAGTGCAGCGGGCGTGAAGCGAGACCGTGGGTTCGATCTGCGCACCGAGACAAATATTAGTGAGGCCCACACTATGGGCCCACATATATTTGTTTCGGGTCTGGGTGTTGTAAGACCGAAAGTCTCTCGTAGTTCCTGACACCCACGACACAAGACTCGATCTTAGTGTGGGGTCCGGACTATGTGTGTGACTGTGGGGTGTTATTATAACATTATTATTATTACAATATCATAAAGAGGTAAAATTTAATCAGTCAGTTTGGTCAGATTAAGTTATCTCCGAAACTACTAAACCGACATTAAAATGCTTCCACTATTTGCCGGTTTCGATAATCTCTACGATATAGGCTACTTTTATGCCGAGAGAAAGATTTTAACACGAGAATCCTACTGGGAACTATAGATGATTAATATGAAGTCTATATTCAGTATGTATGTACCCACCCAATATACATATACTAAACCTTTTCATTCTTTCTTTCTACCTGCCCTTATCCCACCTTAATGTGGGGTCGGCTCAACACACTTTTTCAAGCATGTTGCTGACAGGATTTGGCTTAGTTTTTACGACCGGCCGCCTGCCTGACGTCGACCCCTTTTGAGGTATCCAGTCTCGGGCAAATAAATTAGAAAATTTCCGGTGCCCGACCTGGGAATCGAACCCAGGACCTCCCGGTCCACAGCCCATACATACAGCCACTAGACCAAGGAGGCGACTATATAGATGTATCTGTTGGGTGTTATTTATTTATTTATACTAAGCCATATTAACCAATTTGAACGTTCGAAACGAACGTTTTAACGTTCCTTCGAAAACCACTCTCATTAACCTATTAACTTTCCCATTTCAGTCATACCGAATATAACACAAATTTCATCATGTTTTAGGTGATATCATCAAAATTATATTCTCTAAGTTGGTCGTTTAAAGTCCACAGCATTGTGTAACTATGCTTCCCACAAAGGTAACACTACTCTGTATTAGACAAGCGTATGTAGCGCAAACCGCCTGTTTTGGCTGGGATTTAACAGAATCATGAAATTCTACGAATGCCATTCCAGCCGCTGGAATGTAAATGCGGTCATGTCATGTTTAGAATTGTCCTTTAGTTTAATGTTAAACCAATTTTTTTAATATCAGAGACTGGCAAACGAACGGATGGGTCACCTGATGGTAAGTGATCTCCACCGCCCATAGACACCCAAGACAAAAAGAATCATGGGTGCGTCGCCAACTTAAAAGGAGGGAATAGAAGAGGAGGGAAAAAGGGATTGGGAAAGGAACAGGGGAAATGGGCCACCGGAAAAGTCACTCACCGAACGAAACGCGACGGCAAGCTGCCACTTTACGTCGGTTTTCTGTGAGACAGTGGTATCAAACCGGTCGAGCCGGCTCATTCGAGCTGAAGACTTTACTGTCTACAGCTTAGTCCTAACACACAATACTAATATTCTACTTTAGGATAGTCATACATACACAATATAAGCGCCTGTATCGCCAAAGGGCTAGGCTAAAGCACTAGCGAACTAGAACAAATTTTTAGACATATTTATCATGTAAAAATGATGTATTCATATTTTCAGAATTTTCGAACTAAACACTTATCACTTACGTCAGGACTAAAAAAAAACAAATCACGACAAAATCCGTAAAATGCGTAATGTATGGTCGTTGGATGCAGGCCGCCTCCAACAGGTCGATCTGGAAATCTTTGGGGGGGCCTATGTTCGTGGACGTCCTATGGCTGATGATGATGATGATGATGAAAAACCTAATGCATCATTATTTACATTGTCTTTTACATACCACTGCATTGTCTTAAAGCAAAAACCAAAATACAGTTCCACGTGAACGATATTCACGATTCATTAATTTTCAAGTCACCATGACAAATCGCGAATAGCATCCATTCACAAGCGCCACACGTCTCGCGTCCCCTTATCACGTTTTCAACTCGATTAGAAGCGAAGACGCCCTAGAAACTAGAGATGGGCAATCATAATCGATTATAAGAGTAACTTAGTTGAATAATCGAATAATATTGGTGATACTAATCTAAACTAATGGTCTTAAGGCGCGCCTCCTGTACATGTTTTTTCGAAACAAAACACAAAAAAACGTAGAAATACTACGTTTTGTGTAGGTGTTTTGTGTAATGTTTTAGTGCAGGAGACGCGGCTTTAACATAACATAACATAACATAAGCTCACGCCTGTATCCCCGAAGGGGTAGGCAGAGGTGCAATAGCGACTAGAACACCCACATTTCGCCGAGCTTAGTTTCGTCCCAGATGTGATAGGGGGCGAGCCTATCGTCATATCGGGCACAAATTCCAGACTCCGGGCTGATATGGAAAAATCCAATATCACTTTGCCCGACCCGGGGTTCGAACCCGAGACCTCAGAACCGTAGTCGTACCGAAATACCACCACGCCATGGAGGCAGTCTTCAGTCACCGGCTTTACATCATCATAACTACTGTTTAGAGTTTATTTATTTTTATTTATACACTTCATATACAATGTATATAGGTGGACTTAATGCCCTGATGCCTTAATGGAGTTTAGACTATACTCAATTTCGTGTGTCGAGTGTTTCAAAGCGTGTGTGGAAAATATTTATTTCAGCTCAACGTAGTTTCTGCGAGAGACTCTAGTAGTTAAATGATTTAACGATAACTATCATCATTACCAAAAATAATTAACTCGTATTATTAATGCAAAGGGTATGAATTCAATCACCACTATTGGTCTAACAACACGTGAGAGGTTTGAAATATCTAATAACAATATGAAATATGATAAATGAATTTATTATTACTAATGTTATAATCGAGACATCTCGAGACATTTTCACAATCGAATGATTTGATATATCTCTTAATCGCCCATCTCTACTAGAGAGTAGAGACGTATTCAATGCGACCCCATTACCATAATATTAAACGTTTTGTTGAAATGAGCCGATGTACGAATGAAAATTCCATTCGCAACCCCTGTTTGTATTCCATTTATTTGTAATATTTGTTTTTCTTAATCACGCGAAGTCAATAGGAGTTTGCATCAAAATTCTGTGGTGGGTAAAATGATTTTTTCAACTGACTTCCAAAAAGGAGACTGTCTTCAATTCGTCTGTTTTTTGTATGTTACGCGACATCTCCGCCTAATGTGGACCGATTTTCAAAATTTGTATTCGATAGAGCTTATTTCTAGTGGTCCCATATAATTTTGGTCATTTTCGGATTTGAAGTCGGTCTGTTAAGTTTTTAAACTTGTGATTATTAAATCGTAATTTACTTAGAAAATATTTTAAATATCAGCATGTTAAGTTTGTACACATAACATAACATAAGCTCACGCCTGTATCCCCGAAGAGGTAGGCAGAGGCGCACTAGCGAACTAGAACACCCACATTTCGCCGAGCTTGGTGCCGTCCCAGATGTGATAGGGGGCGAGCCTATCGCCATATCGGGCAGAAATTCCAGACTCCGGGCTGATATGGAAAAATCCAATATCACTTTTCCCGACCCGGGGATCGAACCCGAGACGTCAGAACCGTAATCGTACCGAAATACCACCACGCCACCGAGGCAGTCATGTTATGTGTATGTTGTGTTAACTTTGTTTCATTTTTTTGCCAAATAAACATCATATAAACTAGGAATTACAATTACGCAGAGCCCTTAACTAAGCTTAAGGAGTGTTCACATCGCAAATCAAAAAACTTGCACCAAGCTAAATTGCTCTACGTTTTTCAAATTGTAATTTAAAATATCCGAGTCTATTTCTCTCGGGTGGCGCGCAGTCGTTAAAAAGCGGATTATTTCAGTAGTTTTTCACGGACCGTGAGGGAAAGTTGGTCGGAGTTTTTGCCCACCCGGGTATGGCACGCCCGGTTAATCTGTAGAAATCAAGCGGCCGCGTTAACACTGGCTCGGAAAAAACTAATGCCTCTTTTTAGGGGTTGCTAGCTTGCGGATATCTATATTATTGAAATTCCTCAAACTATTCGTGACCTAGCAAGTATATCAATCCACAGGTCAAAACGCACACCATCCAGTTGATTAAATATAGACCTAAAGAAAATCGCATAAAGAGTACTTTTCCAACTTTTCTTCATAATTTTTTTTATTCTTTATTCATAATTCGTAATTCTTTACACATTTTCTTTCATCATCATCATCATCATCATCGTCACCATCAGCCTTAGGACGTCCACTGCTGAACATAGATGCCTCCCCCAAAGGTTTCCAGATCGACCTGTTGGAAGCGGCCTGCATCCAGCAACTTCCTTTACATTTTCTTTATCCCACCTTAATTTGGGGTCAACCATATTGCAGAAAGGAATTGGCTTGGTTTTTACGCTGCCTGAAGTCAACCCCCATCTGGGGGACCCGGTCCAGGGAAAATAGTGTTAGAAACACACCACATCCGACTTGAAAATCGAACGCAGGACGTCCCGGTTCAGATCCCATATACACTGTTACGAGACTAAGGAGGCGACATAGTACTTTTCAAACTTACTGCCGAATGCTCATACACTTAAGGTCGCCTTAAATCGTTTAAGGCCGCTTTATCTGTCAAAATTGTACGGTGAAAATCAATGTAAGACGTTAAAGTTGAGTAGCGTTTGACAATTCGGGCGTTAAACTTACTAATCCTCAATAACGATCGTGCTAAAATAAAAGCATAAAAGAATCCGTAAATATTTCAATTTTTATTGCGTTACGATTAAATAAACATGTCAGAATTGATTCACTCTCAGGCGATTGGCGTTTTAAAAACTGAACATATTTTTAACTGACCCAAAAATTCCAGCACAACCGTAGTTTAAAATACATAAAATACTGCGATGCTGTCGCTGGAGGTAACATAAAAAATTTAAATACAATAACGGTGAAATCTTGCTATCCGCCGCACAAAAGTTTTAAATCCGCTCAAAGGATAAAGCAAAAATACAATGTACCTATAAAAGTAGCGAAGGTGCAACGAACTTCGTTGAATGGGTAGATCTTTCTGTTTGTAACATACATAACATAAGCTCACACCTATATCCCCGAAGGGGTAGGCAGAGGTGCACTAGCGAACTAGAACACCCGGATTTCGCCGAGCTTAATTTCGTCCCAGATGTGATAGGGGGCGAGCCTATCGCCATATCGGGCACAAATTTCAGACTCCGTGCTGATATGGAAAAGTCCAACCCGGGAATCGAACCCGAGATCAAGACGGTAGTCGTACCGAAATACAACCACGCCACCGAGGCAGTCTCAGTCTTTCTGTTAATTCTTCTAGAAAAATATCTGGAACTACTAGTAGTGCTTCAGGGTGATTTTTTTTTATAGCAGAGACTGGTAAAGCAGATGGGTCACCTGATGGTAAGTGATCTCCACCGCCCATAGACCCTCAAAATACAAAAAGAATCATGAATGCGTTGCCAACCTAAAAGGAGAGATTGGAAGGGGAGGAAAAAAGGATTGGGAAAGCGAGGGAGGGAAATGGGCCACCGGAAATCTCACCCATCGAACGCGATAGCAAGGTGCCATTTTACGTCGGTTTTCTGGGACACACTGGTATCACACCGGTCGAGCCAGCCTATTCGTTCAATCCAATCTATGTTTGTTGCATTCACACAACAGCGAAAGTTTATTTGTATGAACGCAACATGTGTAGATTCGCGAACGTTCGTTCGCTTGGTGTCTACCCGGCATGAGAGTCCAACCAGTAGATGTACGCTACCACTCAGCTGAGATGATCAGTCAACGTTTCACTTGTTTAATAACATACATACATACATACATAAGCTCTCGCCTGTATCCTCGAAGGGGTAGACAGATGCATACTAGCCATTTAGTACACCCACATTACGCCGAGCTTATTTCAGACTCCGTGCTGATATGGAAAAATCCAATATCACTTTGCCCGAGCCGGGGATCGAACGAAGACTCATGACGGTAGTCGTATCGAAATACAACCACACCACCGAGGCAGTCTCAGTTGTTTAATAAGCGCCTCAATATGCACGTCATTTCTTGGCCTCATAATAATCTGCGAATCTCATAAACTGTAATGCGCAAAACAAATGTGTTTCTAGGTTAGCATTGTAAGCTAAATATATTAAAACATCTTGTTCCAACTAATTAACGTTTAAAGTTAGTCGCAATATCAACAATCCGAGCAGCGGCCTGAGCAGGAAAATTTCTGACAACCGTAAATGTATTCGAACTCGATGCGCGTCTATGAAATTTGTATGAAATATTAACCAAACGTCATCAGTGCGCAGCGAACTCGAATACATTTACATAAGTTTTTCGTGCTCGGGCTACAGGTAAATTTCTGACTATTGTAAATATATTCAAGCTTGATGTGCGTCTATGAAATTTGTATGAAATAATAACCAAATGTCATCAGTACTAGCCTTTTTTCCTGGAAATCCATTAACAACCCTAGCAGGAATATTTTTGGCAATTGAGTGCGTATCGACCCCGCTGCGCACTGGTGATATTTGGTTAATATTTTATAAAAATGTCATAGACGCGCATCGAGCTCGATAAGAATTCATTGTCAAAATTATTCCAGCTCGGGCCACAGGACTATCCTGCAAAATTAGAATTTATTTTACACTAGCTAAAATTAGTTAACTTTATCACACAGCATCTATATATTTTTCCGAGATAAAAAATGTGCTATTCCAGACCATAATCTATCTCTGTGACAAATTGCATCCAGATCCGTTCAGCCCTTTTGGTGTGATTGAACTTTAAACATCTATCCAAACTTACTCCTTTACATTTGTCCACCGACTTCCAAAAAGGAGAAGGTCCTCAATTCGTCTATATTTTTTATGTATGTTACGCGATATCTCCGCCAAACGTGGACCGATTTTCAAAATTCTTTTTATGTTCGATAGAGCTTATTTCATGGGTGGTCATGTATATAAATTTGGTTATGATCGGTTTTGAAGTCGGTCCGTTAAGTTTTTAAACTTGTGATTATTAGTATGGATTTATAGGTACCTCGTTCAATTCAATTTATATAATAAAATCGTATCGCTTTTTCATCAACATTTATCTTATCACATCTACATGTTTACATGAGAAATGCGTAAACGTAGCGAAAACATATTCATACGCGAAATATAACCAGCTACAAACAAGTGACGTCATAAGGTAATAGGGTTGGCACACACAACAAACACAAAAGCAGCACTGAAACTGCAAATGTCGGAAAATCTCATCAAATTACACGCTTCACCAACAAAGAAAATAAATATTTATGTTAAAAATATACTTCGTTTAAGAAGCTTTTTGGCGACATTGTTCATAATGTATTTTTAGCGGATACCGGCAAAAAATAGACAGGTCACTTGACAGTAAATAATCTTCATCCCCAATAGACATCCACGAAGAGAACCATAAGTACATTAACAATTGTAAATTTGGATTTCCCACCGCAATCTCACTCACCGAAAGATACACAACGGTGTGTTGTGAAATTTAAATTAGTAATAATAACTACAGGACGTCCACTGCTGGACATAGGCCTCCCCCAAAGATTTCCAGATTGACCTGTTGGAAGTGGCCTGCATCCAGCGACTTCTTGCGACCTTTATCTTTGGGGGAGGCCTATGTCCAGCACGGGACGTCCTGTGGCTGTTTATGATGATGATGATGAATAATAACTACTTATTACCTACATACAGATCCTACACCGCCTGACAGCCTTCGTGGCGCAGCGGGCGAGTAGCCGGCTGTGAAACGTGAGGGTGTGGGTTCGATTCCCGCAATGTCTGTGTGGCCCATAGATATTTCTTTCGGGTCTGGGTGTTGTGAGACCGAAAGTCTCTCGTTGTTTCTGATACCCACGATACAGTTTATACCTAGTGTGGGGTCAGGACTATGTATCTGACTGTTGGGTGTATTTATTTATTTATTTATACCTTAGTTACAACTTTGTCTCACGACGCTGCCGAAAAGGTTTCTACCAGCCCTTATCCCACCTTAATGTGGGGTCGGTGCATCACACATTTTCAAGCATGTTGATAAGAGGATTTGGCTTAGGTTTTACGACCGGCCGCCTGCCTGACGTCAACCCCCTGAGGGATCCAGTCCAGGGCAAATAAAATTAGAAAATTTGTTTTGCCCGACCTGGGAATCGAACCCAGGACCGAGCCACAACACATAGATGTTGCCTCTAGAGCAAGGAGGCAAGGATATTAAAAACATAACGCAACACACTTTTTCAAGTATCTTGCAGAAAGGATCTGGCTTACATTTTACGACCGGCTGCCTGTCTGACGTAAACTGGGCTGTATTATTCCGGATTCAAATTTTATTCATAAGAGTGACACGTGGGTTTTTATTTTTAAACGACTTGTCAACATGCATGGTATTTTAGAAAAGTTGGTATCTGGGGAAAAAATTTGGACGTGGCAATTTCAGATGCAAAATGAAAATGTTTACCAGAATTATCAAAGAATTGGAAAAATAAAGCTAAATAAATTAAGCAACAGTCAGTATCATTACTTTATATCATTACATTGTTATCTTTTGATCATTTTACTTATAAAAACATTAAAGCGCTTCTTATCTTAAGAATATTTCACGTTTTTCGTGCATCACATCATTTGAAAATGAATGGGACAAAATAGTTTTAAAAAATGCGGGAGGTACTTATAGCCCAACAACAACCACAGCATACCCGAATTTGTCGATCATGTATAAGTTTATGGACCATGTACTTAAACTTACTTTTTTTAGTGATAGAGCCACGCTATAGACAGTAACGTCTTCAGCACGAATGGGCCGGCTCGACCGGCTTGATACCACTGTCTCACAGAAAACCAACGTAAAGTGGCAGCTTGCTGTCGCGTTTCGTTCGGTGACTGAGATTTCCGGTGGCCCATTTCCCCTTCCCTTGCCCAATCCCTTTTCCCTCCCCTTCCCTTCCCTCCTTTTAGGTTGGCAACACACTCATGATTCTTTGTGTCTTAGGATATAGGTAGCCTATCTGCTCGCTTGCCAGTATCTGCTATAAAAAAAGTCTATATTATAATTCAATAACATTCCCCCCTACTTAGGTACCCCTTTATTTTGCGTGGTCAGTGGCCCTTATAGGCATATTTTTGACAGTCGAATTCGTATCGAGCTCGATGCGCGATATTTATATTAACCATGGTCCTTATTTATAAAACCAGTTTAACTGAGCAAACGGTAATGAATAGCCTGTCCCTTTTATTTTCAAACATTGTGACACAAGAAAAAAAGTGATAGGCTATTCTGAACCATTTGCTCAGCTGAACTGTTTTTATAAGTAAGGCCCCAAATGTCATCAGTGCGTAGCGAGCTCGATACAACTTCGATTGTCAAAAATAGTCTTGCCCGGACCGCAGATATGCTGCATGCACTTGACCGTTTTTTTAATTTACCATCAAGCTACCTCGCACGATACGTTGAAATCGAGCGAGTTCCATTGTTAAATGTAATTTACTAGCGCAGGTAACATAGCTCAAGATCACTGCAGAGAGACCACTTGCAACTAAGAGCTACTAGCAGAGAGTGGTAAACGAGCAAGTGAGTCACCTGATTAGGTAATCTCACGGCAACCAAAAACAAGTGGAATTTTGAATAGGGATTGGGGATTTGGTGAACTCACCAAATCCCCAATCTGGTCACTCACCGAATATAATGCAAACAGCGACCTGCCACTTTATGTCCTTTTTTTGTGACACAATGGTATCAAACCGGTCGAGCCGGCCCGTTCACGTTGTTTGTTACTGTCCATAAAGTGCCTCTATCATTTTTCTTTTTAACCGACTTTTAAACGTAGGAGTTGCTCAACTTCTCTGTATTATATACCCTTGTGTGTTCACCCATACTTATCACAACTTGAACTTTAATAAACTTTGAACATAACTTTTGTTTTGTCAATTAGTTTATGCATACTGATTTCTTAAGTTTACGCGAATGTTATACATTGAAATAAAACTATTTTTACGGATTCTATCACGATTAGGTTTTAATTTTTATACCGGGAGGTCGTGGGTTCGATTACCAGGTCAGGCTTTTAATTTGCCCGGAACTAGATCACCCATAGAGGGTTGACATCAGGCAGGCAGCCGGTCGTAAAAATTAGCCAAATTTTCTGCAACATGCTTGAAAAATGTGTTGCGCCGACCCTACATTAAGGTGGGATAAGGGCAAGTAGAAAGGAAGAATGTGGAATTACCTTCTGTACTAATTCTTTTGTGGTAGCAATAAATAAAATAACATTGTGCACTCGCGAGAAATACAGCATATAAGCTCAGTGAACTCGGGAATATATCATTATGAAAACCCTGACGTATTTCTGATATGTTACTTACACTGCACAAGTTACTGTCGTTTTTATAGGAACAAACGAGTAACTGAGTCATCACCAGGTGACCCAGTTGCACGTTTAACATTACGTTGCTTATGACATTTGCTTAATATTTCATATCTCATCGAGCTCGAATACATCTACGATTGTCAGAAATTTTCCTGCTCGGGCCGTAGGACAAAATTATTAAATTATTGTATTGTCACCTGGACAAGGGAAAAAAGGCTTATACCCAGCAGTGGGCAAACAGAAGCTGTCAATGATGATGATGACAGTGACGGGCACAGGCATTTACATTAGGGTAGACAAAAATCATGCATAATTATTTTCTTCAATTTATTCTTACTTTAATCATCATGATTCTGACTTCGATTTAAAATAATAAACCCAGTGCTATTTGAAAAACTCTTTTAGGTGACCATTTTTCTTTCATTATGTAACAAAAAAAAAAATTTAGCAAATTGTCAGTGTAAACAATGTCTCTTTGTCTATATAAAATGCACGCCACTGGATGATGATTATCATTGGTCCTTGATACGTGTGCTAATTTTCAATTTCATCAGACGTCTGGAACATAGTAAAAATCACATTGAAAGATTCCAATACATGATACATATATGTAGATACATACAGGCGAAGTTATTATACCTCGAAACGGTCTCGAAACACTGGAGCTATTGCTGACCCCGTCTAAATACTATGGAGCTTACTTGTAAAAATAGTTTAACTGAATAAATTCATTCCTCAAAAATCCCACCAAAAAAACATTCCCTACTTAGGTACCCCTTTATTTTGCGTGGTCAGTGGCCCTTATAGGCATATTTTTGACAGTCGAATTCGTATCGAGCTCGATGCGCGATATTTGCAATATTAACCATGGTCCTTACTTATAAAAACAGTTTAACTGAGCAAATGGTAAAGAATAACCTGTGCCTTTTATTTTCAAACAATGTGACACAAGGAAAAAAGTGGCAGGCTATTCTTAGCCATTTGCTCAGCTAAACTGTTTTAGTAAGGCCCTATAGTTGCAGGATTTCAGATGAATAAGCGTGAATAATTCATATTTGAATAGTCGCCTTGGTCTAGAGGCAACATATATATCTACCTCAAAGGCCGGCGCATCCATGATTCCCCTGGTATTGTGGATGTTTATAGGCGGCGGTGATCACTTAACATCAGGTGACCCACTTGCTCGTTTGCCCCCTCTACTATAAAAAAAAAACATTTATAGACTGTGGACCTGGAAGTCCTATTTTCTATTCCCAAGTCGGGCAAAGTGATTTTTCTAATTTGATTTGCCCGGGACTGGATCTCCCGTAGTCAGGCGGGCAGGCAAGATAAGGGTAGGTAGAACAAATTTGATGATAGAAGTTGAAAAGATCTTTTTTGAACTCATTAATCTCTCAAACTATTGAAGCATTTAGTTAAGCAGGTTGAAAAAAATACCTTATAAGATTACTACACTTATATTATCTTTTCACCGCAACTAAATCACGGCTGTATCCGACTAAGACATAACATCTCTCTGATCTTAAACTCCACGCAGAACAAACAAAGCGAATAGATTAAGCCAGACGACAATGTTAACCGACAGTAAAACGAACCCGGAACCCCGAGCAAACTAAATAGAATCCACTGGGTCGTTACTATTTTTGGCACGGTTACAAAATGAGACCAAATGGTCCTCCTTTTGGGACATTTGACTTAAATAGTTACGTTAAATGTTTCAACAAGCGGAAAAATGTTACTTCAGAACGTTTCGTTTTACTTCACGCGTATTATAAAAGTTAATGCACATGTTAAACAGACAGCGAAGATGTTGAAATAAAAGTATTCGATTTCGCACAAAGAGTTTTAGTATTACTAACTACAGAGGCTATCAAGCAAGTTTCCATACAAAAAAGTGATCTCAGACGTCAGTAACACCGTCTACCACTTATTGGAATGCGAGAGCGCTACAATTTACACCCTTGAATGTTCAAGAATCACGTAAGACAATTTTATTGTCTAAACATCATTACGCTGGCATGACCTTGCGCGCGTATGTTTCAAATAGAACTGAGAGACTTATGACCACAAGGTCACAACTTTAGGATCACAAGTTTCGTGCTATTGTACCGTCTATGTTCTGTTAAAAGTCTTTGATTTCGCAGTACGGGACATGATTCAAGAAACATAAATTTTAGAAAAATAAAATGAGTAACTACGCCTTTTACTTCTCCGTTTGCTAATAGCTTGCTGTTGCGTGCTGTACGGTGAGTGGCGTTGATGGAGCCGAAATAACTACTCCAATTCCCAACCTCTTTTCGCAATCCCCAAATTATGTAATACAAGATAGGCAGAGGCCATAGTAAATGTCCCAGTGACTACTTAAAATTAGTTCCGATTGCATCTTTTACTGATAGATCTTTCTTTCTACCTGCCCTTATCCCACCTTAATGTAGGATCCGCGCGACACACTTTTTCAAGCATGTTGCAGAAAGGATTTGGCTAAGGCTACGACCGGTTGCCTGCCTGACGTCATCCCCTTCTGAGGGATCCAGTCCCGAGCAAATTAAATGAGAAAATTCGCTTTGCCCGACCTAGGAATCGAACCATGATCTCCCGGTTCACAGCCCATATATGCTGTTACTAGACCAAAGAGGCGACTACTGATAGATATTCATTAGAAAAGCCAAAGAGGCTGACTAACGACTTTATATTAGGTACTAGACGATCTAAGCGGTGTATATCTCTAGAATTTGCGCACTAAGTATCAGTCAATTAACCGGAACTTACTATTGAACACTGCTCTTTTTCTTAGCCGTAGAATGTCAAATAGTCGCCGACATGTGCCACAATTTTACTTCAAAACAGCTTGTCTAGATAGTACATAGAAGTCTTTGAGGGTGACCAGCGACCTGAGCATTTCTGACAACCGTAAATGTATTCGAACTCGATGCGCGTCTATGAAATTTGTATAAAATATTAACCAAACGTCATCAGTGCGCAGCGAACTCGAATACATTTACATTTACAATAGTTTTTCGTGCTCGGGCTACTGAATATTGATCCTTTCGAATAAAAACGCCACGTCATATCAACCACTTATAACTTGGTCAGGAATAAAACACAAAGTTCGCCATCAAAGTGGTCAGTGTGTCCGGAAGTAAACATTTATTTACGTCCAGTAATGCCAGAATTAACTTTAATGCGACGCTTATCGGTGTCATGAGTCGCACGTGGCACATTTCTGCTTTGACATCCGCCGTATTGGGACATTATTATGTATCGCTCATGGTTACTAGCCGAAAACGCGTGATGTCATAACATGCTCTAAATCTTTTAAATGCGCTACGTTTTTGCCTACGAGGAAAAAATCACTTTTTACGGATACCCCACAGCCCGAGGGAAATGTGATGGATAAGCTGGACTCTTCGTCATTTACCTTTACCAACAACTGGATACTTGACTAGAGTAACCAATATCAATGAATTTCTGTAGGAACATAGATTTATCATCGAAATAATATGTGCTACAGGAATTTATTAAAAAAAACTCCTGGAATAATATAATTTAGTAATTTAAATACTAAATTTTTTATCTGTGAGTCATGTGACTGTAAACACCAATCGCGTTCCATGATGTCACATTACTCATTTTTCTTATAATTTATTCCACAAAGTCCTAAGACCTAAGATCCAAAGTCATACTGCCACGTTATTTGGTATATTTATTTCGTATTTTTGTTTAAAACTTAACTTAATTTTAACGCGCATGTGATCGATGATTGATATCCGATCGACGAAATATCTGACCCGTTTTTTTAGATTGAAATCATAAATGTTATTTCCTCATAGTTTTTTTTGTACCTATGGTAAGGAACAATGAAGTCATCCGTATCTATAGTTAAAAGGTAGCGTTTTGGCGGCAAATTAAATGATACATAATATTTTTTGTTTTTTAAACGAAATATACATATATACCCAATTCCGACTAAACAACTCGTAGTTACATATCTTCTTGATGCGGGCCACAACTTTATTTGGAAATAATACTAATATTCTCAATGTCATTTCTACCTATGGTTTGATACCAATTAGCCTCAACCAACACCTTCTGAGATCTCAATTTGTGCTTGGGTCAAGAGCCAAGTACAGGCAAAAGGCAGTGTGACTGAACATGGTACGCATTGTAAGAAGATTCCTCACTCTGAGGTCCTAACCCACGGTGGCCTGGTTCCTGAGCCTCGCCATCGGAGGAGTATACTTTTATATTTTTAAATGTAGATTTATATAGTACAATTTATGACGTACCGCGTTTTCAGTATGGAATCTCACATGCGAAAGAGAATCAGACCCTTGCACCGCCGGCAGGCTTTAATTAAAACCTTTATCGTGTTCCAAATGTCCATAATCATTTGCATGCGATAATATATTGCTTTTATAATTTATATTCGGATATGTGAACGATTGTTGATGTGGACAAGTTTATAATAAGTCTATGGGCTGATGGTGTACAGAAATAATTAGTACGGCATACTGATTCTGAGTAATTTCATCATCATCATCATCATCAGCCATAGGACGTCCACTGCTGAACATAGGCCTCCCCCAAAGATTTCCAGATCAACCTGTTGGAAGCGGCCTGTTGAGTAATTTAGTAATCCTAATTTGTTTTGCTTTTGGATAGCCTCCGTAGCGCTGCGGGCAAGTAGCCGGTTGTGAAGCGAGAGGCCGCGGGTTCGATCCACAGACCGAGACAAATGTTTGTGTGACCCACAGATATTTGTTTCGGGTCTGGGTGTTGTGAGACCAAAAGTTTCTCATAGTTCTTGATACCCACAACACAAGACTCATCTTAATATGGGGTCAGGACTATGTGTGTGACTGTTGGGTGTTATTTATTTATTTATTATTTTATTGTACTTGAGAAGAATTTCTTACCCGTTCTTTTCTACTGAAACTTCAATTTGCATTAAGGCTTACAAATATTGCCCAAAAAAACAATTACACAAGTCTTTAGTAAGTTTACTGCCTTGGTGATGTAGTTGTTTTTGGTACGAATATTGTCCTAAGGTCTCTGGTTCGATCCCCGGATCGGCCAAAGTGATATTGGGTTTATCTTTTTCAGTATCAGCTCGGGGTCTAGAATTTGTGCCCGTTATGGTGATACGCTCTTCCCCTGTCATATCTGGAAAATGTGTTCGCCTCTGCCTAACCCTTCGGAGATACAGGTGTTTATATATGTGTGTTTTATATTCTACCAAGGGATCTACCGAGTGAATTGAGTGGTAAAGCCACGGTGTAGACAGTTACGTCTACAGCATGAACAGACCAGCTCGACCGGTTTGATACCACTATCTCACAGAAATCTGACATAAAGTGGCAGCTCGCTGTCGCATTTCGTTCGGTGAATGATATTGCCGATGGCAGAATTCCTCCCTACTCCTCCCAATCCCTATTTTCCTCCTTTTAGGTTGGCAACGGACCCATGATTTTCTTGTCTTGGGTGTCTATGGGCGGTGGAGATCACTTACCATCAGGTAACCCATCTGCTCGTTTGCCAGTCTATACCATAAAAAATGCATTAAACACATCATCAGTGTTGCCACTCTCCACCGCAAACCACCACGCATCGTTTAATAAACAAGTACCTTTTCGATTGTTGAATGTGCCTCTAGGGTCACATTGAAGCGCACTGAACCGAAATCCAATAACGTAAATATGCCCTGGACGTGTGGGATCCGTCAACTGGAAAGTGTTAAAGGCTCGCAACGGTTCCGCGGGATTGTATCCTTTAATCCCACGCGGAATCCGGGATACGAGCTTAATTTCCATCGCGGTGGAATTTAATTTAGATTCACGATTCAAAGCATCACTTTGTTGGTTGATTTTAGTTATTTCGGGTATTATTTTATTCGCAGAAGGTTCTTCGGCATTCCTGGATTTGGATTTAATACTTAATTTGGTATGTTTGGCTTTCTATGTCCTATTTACTTCCTTATTGACAGCCTCCGGCGCAGCGGGCGAGTAGCCGGCTGTGAAGCGAGAGGCCGATGTTCGATTCCGGCATTGAGACAAATGTTTGTGTGGCCCACATATTTGTTTCAAGTCTGGATGTTGTGAGACCTAAAGTCTCTCATAGTCTCTGATACCCAAGATACAAATTATACCTAGTGAGGGGTCAAGACTAGATGTGAGACTATTGGGTGTATTTATTTATTTCTTTATATTACATTATAACTTTCCCGACTTCCATTTTTGTAATAATCACATAAGTTTTAAAACTTAACTGACTGCCATACAACTTGATCCGATCGTGACCAAATTTATATGGGACCATCCTTGAAATAAGCTCTATCAAACACAAAAATAATACAAGCACTCGAAATAAATATTAATCATCTTCCTTTCCCATCTCATTACCAAATTTTCATCTCTCATTCCACGGCCATCAAAATTCCGGGCCATATGTAAATAAGGTCTACATAAATTCGACGCATTAAGTATGATAATGCTTTATTGAGGTATGCTGTAGGTCAATTCCTCTTTACAACTCATTTGTTGGACTCATCCTTGAAAGCAGTTTATGTAACCAGCTGACATGAAAATATGTGATGTGTTTTTTGCAATGACGTTGAAACCGCTCCGCTTATAGGTTTTTTGTTATAGCATAGACTGAGGCTGCCTCGGTGGCGTGGTGGTATTTCGGTACGACTACCGTTCTGAGGTCTCGGGTTCGATCCCCGGGTCGGGCAAAGTAGTATTGGATTTTTCCATATTAGCCCGGAGTCTGGAATTTGTGCCTGATATGGCGATAGGCTCGTCCCCTATCACATCTGGGAGGGAACTAAGCTCGGCGAAACGTGGGTGTTCTAGTTCGCTAGTGCGCTTCTGCCTACCCCTTCGGGGATACAGGCATGAACTTATGTTATGTTATGTTTTATAGCATAGACTGGCAAACGAGTAGAGAGTCACCTATCACGTGATCTCCACCTCCCATAGACACCCAAGACACAAAAAGAATCATGGGTTCTTTGCCAAACTAAAAAGAAAGGAAATATCGATTGGGAAAGGCAGGGGGTAATTGGGCTACCGGAAATCTCAGTCACGGAACAAAACGCGACAGCAAGCTGCCACTTTACTGTTTTCTGTGAGTTAGTGGTATTAAAGCGGTCGAGACGGTCCATTCATGGCTCTACCACTCAAATATATATATATATTATATGTAGTGGTAGGTAAAGGCAAACAAGAACACTAAAACTCCTTATTCTTCAAAAGTGTCACATACATCGATTTAATATATCCTAGATACACAGCCCCTTACTTAAAAAAATATTTAAGCGCTGCTTATCTTTATACCATAGGTTGTCCCTTTCATTTTTAAACAATGTAACGCAAGGAAAAAAGTGACAGGTTATTCGTAACCATATGCTCAGCTAAAAATGCTGTTTTAAGTAGGGCCCATAGTTCTTTACAAATATCGTCATAAAAAGTCGTCTCAGCAATAAAACAAAGAAAAAGATCACAAGTTCTAATTGACTCAACGCAATTATAACCCTATGCAAGTGTAATAAAGGAACTTTTTTAACGAAATGAGCAACCGTTCTTTTATTTGAATTTCGAAATTTAGAATTCGATCGACATCCAACTGTATACAAAAGTGAGTGCTTAAGCACTCCTTTGCTGTCCCATTTTCCGAGCGTCAACTGTGCATCTAGGTATATAATATATCGATGGTCACATATTACAGTTTTATGAATGAATTTAGGATTGATCAGGGTTTGAGGAGCAGGGCGATAATATCTTAAGATCAGCCTCATGTCACCTATATACCAAAATAGCAGAAAGTAAAACGAAATAAAACGTAATGGCAAGCTAAGCGTCAAACGTCGCGACGTTGGCAACTTTTCACAGGAAAGGCGGGAAATCTACTTTGTTAGAAGGCGCCGCGCACACCGTGCCTCAGGCGAGGAGCAACCACGTGTAGCTAACTCACGAGCCCGCCTAATTTGAATATCGAAGAAGAAAGGCGACTTGCAGACCGATAAATCTCAATTTAAATATACAATCGAGATGTTAGTGAAATAGAGCTTAGGACTAACTGTAGATTAGTAATTAGTAATAGTTCTGAAAGTCACCCTAAAAGAATAAAATACAAGTAGAGGCCCATTTTGAATTAACCAGATATTTTCTGATGAATAATTTCGTTGCTCTTCACATTTTTTTTAGAATATTCATTGTGAAAACGTTAAATTAGTAGCTATTATAGATAAAGTTATCCAGTTAATTTTAAAATTAGCCCTAAATAAATTAGAAAATCCGTTACTAATGAGAGGCTTTAAACAACTGGGTTTTCGTAAATTTAACCTAGTATTTACAGTTTCGTTTGCCAAGTCATAGATAAAAGTGCAATTTTACTAGTTGGAACAGTATTTAAATCCAATGAATCCTAATCACGCAATCATTTGTTCCAGGTTTCCAGGTCCTTACAAGTTTCACATTTAAAATAGGGAATCAACTCACTCCAAACTCACATTTTATTAGAATTACTATTTATCTCGATCGAGAACCTTAGTACCGGTGGATGTTTACACCAGTTTCAAAAAACCTCACTGCACCCTTATTTTTGAAGCCATAAACCCTTTGTGAAATATTCATGCTCGCCGCCCCACAACCGCAACTGGCTTTTTGTCGCCTAAAATGTATTGCGGTGACGTATGACAGGGTAGGCAGCGATTTAAAGCTCCCCCACTACCTTTTCAACATCCTTCTATAACATAAATAGATACGAAACGTTTCGATGTGGATTGACGACAATTCGTAGTTTTGTATTAAATTGATGTACTGTCTTCTGTTATTGTTGCGACTTTATTTATCCGAATTGAATGCGATGACTTTCAGTATATTCTACCAAGCATTCTACTTGTTCTGGTTTAAGGAATGTTTCTAGTTTGAAGATTATTTCAAATTGACAAAGAAATAGAAATTTGGATACAGATCTGTGAGCCCGAATAAACTTAATTGATAATAATATTTTATGTATTTTTTTACAAATAATTATCTTTATTAGTACAAATAGGGAAGATGCTGTTGACGTATGTAAAGAAATTAGAGGCAATAGTATAACTATGAACGATGCTCCAGAAGCTAAGTAAGACGGCTAAACCTGATTACTACCAAGATAAAGCCAGGCTGAAATAAAAAGGGGCTGTCACCCACCAGAAGATGAATAACTTTCAAAATTACTAGAGCTTTAATAATTTTTAAATAAACAAAATTAAATTCAACAACGAAGCAAAACCGATTCCACAATCCAAGTAAACATTAACAATAAAGTAAGCTACTTTTATAGGAATACTGCACAAGTTAGTGCATTATTAAACTCAAAACTAATAGCTGCTGGTGCTCGCGAACAAATCTCGTTAGCCGTTGATTTATAACCGAGGTTTTACGGTATTCGCAATTGGGAATATTTCGCGAATGGACGAAACAGAAAAAAATTCGCTTGATTTGTGGCAGTGCCGAGTGGATTGGGAAAGTTTTTGTATTGCTAAAGTTTTTTGCAGTTTAATAGTTACGGTTTATTTATATGGCTGGATTAATGAATCTGGTTGGGTTTTAAGTGGTTCTTGATAATAATTCTTCTAAAAGAACGTTACTTTATTACATATTGTACCTAATGTTATTTCATTTGGTTGTCACATAACTTTGCCTTTTAAATTTTCGTCTTCCGTTGCAAATCAAACAAAAATTAAGTGTTTTGTAAAATCAGTGTTTTCCTTATTTCCTTTTCCTTTAGTGCATTTATTTTGTTTCTGATTCATTATCAAAATGGAATCAGTATTTTCTTTAAGTGACATGGTTTTCTTCTTTTCTGATTTCACATCTACTTCATCATTTAAATTCAGACCAACTTCAGCAATATAAACAGATTTGTCATCTGAAATGTTTTAATAAATATTTTTGATATTTTGCAGCAAAATAACTAGTTTATACTAAACTACGCAACAACGCCTACAAAGTTGCTGAAGTATTTAATAACAAAGACGTATTTCAAAAGCCATGTAAGGGACATTTCAAAGCCGCTCACTGGGCCTTATGGATCGTCATTTGATCTAGATTCTAGACATATTAATTAGAGCCTGTAGGCTGAGCGGAGGAAGACAAAAGCGCAAGCTGCGACCGACATTTGGAGCGTGTGGGTCCGTCAAATAATTCTAAGTTCTACATCAATCAGATTGTTGGATTCACAGAACTATTGAATGAGGGTTGGATTGGCCTTTACTAGAATAGAAATCCTAACCATCCTATCCAAAATTAATATATTAAAAACCGGGCTAAAATGTTATAAATGTATAAAATTTGGAAATGAAAATTTAAACTAAAGTTGAGAAACTAAAATTAACTAAAACTAAACTAACGTAAATTATGTAGTATCTTGAATACTCTCCGTTGAGTGATGATATATAGGTATAATTATAAGGAAAAGGATATCTTGAACTTAAGCGAACGTTTTTTAAACCTTCATTTTATTTATTTCCTTTTAATTTTTAAATTTTGGATTTGACAAATCATCTTTCTTTCTTCTTCTACCATAATGCGTAAATAGTAACAAGACAATTTACTTCGTAATAACTTCCGAAAACTTTACTTCAAAGGCAGTTCTTTAATTTATCTAAATAATACTCCAAGGGACATTTCCTTTGAAGTCCAATTGGGTATCAATTTTTCAACTCTGTCTTTGATATCGTAAATAATATTTACATATTTACGAGAAGGAAAAATCACAGTCGAAAGATGAAGTAAAACAATAAGATTTACCTCATGGTAGTGCTAAAGTGTTATAGAGACACGAAACTCTAAATGATATGGTTGCTCATAGAAAATATAAGGCTAATACAATGATTTCAAATAGCCCAATGCACCCCACCCCATCCTAATCTCTATTCTGTTCTGTAATAGTTCGCAAACCAAAGCGCATCTATAATTGAGTACATGACTATATTTGATTATAAACACTATGTTATAACAAATAAAACAAAAAATAAACCCTTCTGTAAAAACTGCATCGAAATTGGTTGAAAAATTCATTTCATATTTTCCAATTATTCAAAAACTATGCGCCTTACGAAATTTTAAACTTGCTATAGATTGCTAGCCATCCTCTCTTTCAGTGTAGTTGTTATTGATACTAACTTTTTGAAACATGCTGTATAAAAAAAATCACTAATAGTACAAATACTTAGTACTAATGATTTCTTAGGTTCATTGTATGTATCCTTGTTAATTTTTGGGGAAAAAATATCTGGAAAATGACAGAGAATTATAATCTACGATCTAATATTATATTTACGAAAATGTATTCCAAGAAAATAAATGAAAAGAAACGAGCTTGTCGGGTTTTGTGAGGGAAGATCAAGGAATGATTAACTGGAATAAATTTTAGGTAAATTCTTAATAAATAATTTCGATAAATTCGATAAAAAGGTTATCGATCAATCGTTTCGTGAACAAACAAACCTACATACTCAGAATATGATGGATGAAAATAAATTGTATACCAGAGGGAGATATCTAGTTAAATGATTTTGGTCCAAGGGTGGTCCCATATAAATTTGGTCACGATAGAATTAATTTTGAAGTTGGTCTATCAGCTGTAGCTGAAGTAGAAATAATTACAAGCAATTATTTTTATCTATTAAGTCATGACTTTTAATCAAGAAAAACTTTTTAATTCACAAGAATATCATATTAGAATATGTCCCATAACTATTTGAATACGTTAAACGGACAATTAGATAGAAGAATTTCCTTATTGATAATGTATTTCTCGCTTCAATTACTCGCTAGTCTGTTCCTTTCCACCCGGCTGAAATTTACAATAATTTTGCTATGTTCAACGAACCGAGTTAATATCACAGTAGTTGTTTTTGCTTCTCCACTGGGGACTTCAGGGGTCTTATTAGGCAAGGGTTACGGTTAATAAATCGGTAATTTTTTTTTAATTAAACTATTTTTACGGATTCTATCACGATTTGGTTTTATTTTTATGCCTCATGCGAGCCTATCGCCATATCGGGCACAAATTCCAGACTCCGGGCTGATATGGAAAAATCCAATATCACTTTGCCCGACCCGAGGATCGAACCCGCGACCACAGGACGGTAGTCATACCGAAATACAGCTACGCCACCGAGGCAGTCACCAGTCAGTCAGTCCAGTCAGTTTTACCTTTATCATGCCCGAAAATCACCGAAAACTATAACACAAAATCAGAGTAATCAAACTAAAGTAAATTATTCAATGTCCAGCCGACAAACACAACAAATACTCAGCACGGTGTTGTGTGTTCACATTTGGCGAAACTGTGCCGACGGGTCGTAAATCTAACCTAATTAATATCTTGTTATGGTGTGGATTCATAGGGCTACGACACGACGACGTTACGATATTTTGAATTGATGCGTTTGATTTTTCTTTGCGAGTTTGCAATGGATATTGACGAGTAGGAGATTATTAATAAAACTTTTTTTATATCAGAATATGAAAAAGCAGAAAAAGCTCGGAAAAAGCAGCGATAGCTCAGTTGGGAATGGTACGGACTGCCGAGACAAGTGTCGGAGGTTCGAGACCTACCCCAAAATGGAGGATACACCTGGGACTTTTCTATTTTAAGTGTGTTTTCTTTGTGAAATATCTGCATACCCGAGAATTTCTCCACAAGAATGTGAAGTCTACCAATCCGCATTAGGCCAGCGTGGTAGACTAAGGCCTAACCCCTCTCATTGGTAGAGGTGGCCCGTGTCCAGCAGTGGGACAGTAATATTAGAGGGCTAATAACATAACATAAGCTCACGCCTGTATCCCCGAAGGGGTAGGCAGATGCGCACTAGCGAACTAGTACACCCACGTTTCGCCGAGCTTAGTTCCGTCCCAGATGTGATAGGGGGCGAGCCATATCGGACACAAATTCCACATTCCACATATTTTACAGGGCTAATAGTATTTATTATTATACAAAATTTTATGGTAATTGGTTACTGTAAGCCTTATCGACAATCCCAGAGATACATCGAAGCCAGTGGCGTGCAGTTCATATAGACAAAGAGACACTGTCTATTCTAACAATTTGCTATTTCCATAAATAAAGAATAAAAATACTAAATCAGACTAGCAATACTCGGATTATGTTTTAGGTCGACACCGAGATGATAATCACTATGATGGTGTCCAAAGAGTTGAAGAAATTAATTGCTATAATATTTTTGTCTACCCTGACCGGAATGTCTATGCAAGCCTTGTATCTTAGTATGGGGTCAAAGTTATGTGTGTGACTGTTGTGTGTCCTTTTTTCTTTATTTTATTATTGTTTATCAAAATAATGATTTTGAATAAAACAATATTTGCGATACAAAACTTAGATTTATTTATATTCTTGCTAACAATGTATGTAAACCAATGCCGTAGTGAGATTACAAAGGCTTAAATTTCTTAAAATAACTAAATAAATACAGCATGTATACTGTTCATATTTAGGGGCCAACATCGCTGACAGCACATAAATCTAACCTAATTAATATCTTGTTACTATAGAGCTCAGTTCGTAGTTCACGACACGTGGACGTCACGATATTGTATCGTATTGTTACGTGTTCTATTTAATGTTATTTTGGTTTAAGTTGTTGGAGTAATAATGGGCCTTACTTATAAAAATATTATAGCTGAGCAAATGATTAAGAATAGTCTATCATTTTCTTCCTTGTGTCACATTATTTGAAAACGAAAGGGACAGACTATTCTTAACCATTTGCTCAGCTAAAATGTTTTTATGAGTAAGGCCCTATATTGCTGACATACTTAACTTTTATTTGTATATTTGTTAATTTCTTAAAGGAGTCTAAAAACGAGCAGCTAGGATCTTGAAAAATGGATGCATTACCAACCTTGAAGGAAGGGAATAGTGATAGGGAAGAAGAGGGGATGATTTGGGCCACCGGAAATATCACTTACCGAAGGATACTAAGTTCCGAACATCATCGATTTCCGATCGACTTCAACAAAAACAGGAGGTTCTAAATTAGTCTGTATTTTTTATGTATGTTACTCGATATCTCCGCCAAATGTGGACCGATTTTTAAAATTCTTTTTGTGTTCGATAGAGCTTATATGGGTGATCCCAAATAAATTTGGTCTCGATCGGTAAATTGGAAGTCCGTCAGTTAAGTTTTTAAACTTGTGATTGTCTGTAAGACAGTTGTATCAGACTGGTCGAAGCCGATTTCCGATTCATTCTTATTTTAAACAACTCCCTACTCTATACAGAGTACTTGGAACATTCAAGATTTACAAAGGGATAAAACATTATTGTACGACACATCATTAAAAACTTAAGTCTTCTAATTAATATAAAACATGGGGCTTTACTTATAAAAGCCGTTTAGCTGAGCAAATCTCTCTCTTCTCAGCTTTAATCCCACATGGTGGTGGGGTCAGCTCTCGGCGTTTTTTCTTTCCACTTCTTCTCTTTCTCTTCTCACTCTTCGCATGTGACAAGATCTTTCTTCACTACGTTGTTTCACCTAGTTTTCGGTCTTCCTCTGGATCTCCTCCCGGGATAGACGCAGTACTTGGTTTCCAATATAGTCGGCGATATAGACTTACTAGCTTTTGCCCGCGACTCCGCACGCGTATTTTGTAGGGCTAACTTTTGACAGGTCTGACAGCGGTTCTGTCGTTTGGAACCACGGGGCGACTCAGATATCGATTTTGAAGTCAATCGGCCCAAAAACAAAGAAAAACAAAATGGCGGCCACTTTTGACAGATTTGACAGCGGTTCTGTCATTTGAAACCACGGGGCGACCCAGATATCGATTTTGAAGTCAATTGGCCCAAAAACCAAGAAAATCAAAATGGCGGCCACATTTGCCAGGTCTGACAGCGGTTCTGTCGTTCGGAACCACGGGGCGATCGAGATATCGATTTTGAAGTCAATCGGCCCAGAAACAAAGAAATAAATTTTCAACCCCTATTTCATCCCTATGTAGGATAAAAATATATCGCAACCCATTTCTGTCCTTAGGACTAAAACAGACAGCGTTTTCTGGATTCCCATAAAAACTTTCATCCCCTATTTCATCCCATTAGGGGTTGATTTAAAAAAAGTAGCCCATTTGTATCTTTAAACTCAAAGGTATCCACTATCCCATACCAAATTTCATAAAAATCCATGAAGTGGACCTAAAATCTCCATACAAACTTTCATCCCCTATTTCAGCCCATTAGGGGTTGATTTCAAAAAGTAGCCCACTTGTGTCTTTAAACTCAAAGGTATCCACTATGCCATAACAAATTTCATAAAAATCCATTAAGTGGACCTAAAATCCCCATACAAACTTTCAACCCTTATTTCATCCCTTTAGGGGTTAAAAAAAATGAAGTACCCTATTTGTGTCCTTAGCGTCAAAAGTATCCTCATACCAAATTTCATCAAAATCCATTACGCGGTTCCAAACTTCCCATACAAACTTTCATCCCCTATTTCATCCCTTTAGGGGTTGATTTAAAAAAAATAAAGTACCCACATACCAAATTTCATCAAAATCGGTTCAGCGGTTTAGACGTGAAAACGCCACAGACAGACAGAGTTACTTTCGCTTTTATTATTTAGTAAGGAAGTAAGGATGACATTAGTAAAGTATAACCTGTCCCTTTTATTTTCAAACGATGTGACACAAGGAAAACAGTGACAGGCTATTCTTAGCCATTTGCTCAGCTAAACTGTTTTTATAAGTGAGGCCAATGGTACTCTTTATTTCACATCTGCTCCTACGATCTTATCCAAATCGCCTTCACCAGTGTAATGCAAAGAATTGGCCCACGGTTAGGCCATTTCGTTCCATCCTACACCAAACTATGATTTAATGAGCTCCACACACGCCACGATTTCTCCATCTGATAAATATCGATGAAATTGCAGGAAATGCCTGAGCTATTTCAACGCCGAAATACTTGGATGTGGGGCCTTATTTGGTTGCGGTAAAAATAAAGATTTATGACTTTGTGAATTTTAAATCAGATGGGAGTATAGCCTCTGGACACGCGAATCGTTTGTGTTGTTACTACTGTAAGACCAAATTATTATTCTACTGTTTCAAATTAAGTGCATTTCTCGTTGAAATATTGATTGCACGTATTCTTCTGCTTCCACTTGTTCTTATCCCACTTATATGTGGGGTCGGTACAACACATTTTTCGTTTTGGTGTAGTTCTTGCGAAAATGGGCAGAAGCCAAGGCCCCTGGAAGAATCAATCCCGAAAAAATATCAGCATTATCTCGTTGTTTTTTTTTTTGTATAGCAGAGACTGGCAAACGAGCAGATGAGTCACCTGATGGTAAGTGATCTCCACTGCCCATAGACACCCAAGACATAAAAACAATCATGGGTGCGTTGTCAATCTAAAAGGAGGGAACTAGGGATTGGGATAGGGAAGGGGGAAATTGGGCCACCGGAAAGCTCACTCACCGAACGAAACGCTACAGCAAGCTGCCACTTTACGTCGGTTTTCTGTGACTCAGTGGTATCAAACAGAGTGAGCCGGCCCATTGCTATAGAGGTAGAAACGTCAGAAGTTTAACTTTAGGGCCGATTTTTTAAACAAAATGATTTTTTTATGAGATATAATTTTGTTGACTGCCTCGGTGGCGTGGTATTTCGGTACGACTACGGTTCTGAGGTCTCGGGTTCGATCCCCGGGTCGGGCAAAGTGATATTGGATTTTTCCATATCAGCCCGGAGTCTGGAATTTGTGCCCGATATGGCAATAGGCTCGCCCCCTGTCACATCTGGGACGGAACTAAGCTCGGCGAAATGTGGGTGTTCTAGTTCGCTAGTGCGCCTCTGCCTACCCCTTCGGGGATACAGGCGTGAGCTTATGTTATGTTATATAATTTTGATTGAAATTAAAGTCCAGATGAAAATTTTACGGATATTAAAAAAAATCTTTACCAAATGGACATGGCCGAATCCTGCCCTATATGTATATAGAAAAATCAACTGAAATATACTGTCAATTATGATATCTTAAAATTAATTAAAATATATGGCATTAATTATATTTCTCTAGAACCTGCGACAAAAATATGCCGAATAAATATGTATACTAATTGTTTTCCTTTAACTTTGATTTCAAAGATAGTTTGTCATATTTGTATTCGGAAACACGCTTAAGAAAAACATCTTTTATGACTGTAATATTATTCGATCATGATCTTTACCTACCCACAGAATAATTAATAGTGCTACTGAACGAAGCATAAAAGTAAACATCAAAATCAACTTAATAATAAACGATAGATATTTTAAGCTGTCGTGTCGTATGATGTTAAATTAACTGCATCGATAATAATATTTTAGATTATGTTTCTGAATGCGCTAGCTATTTTGATAATGACGTTTATGTATTTCTGCATAAGGCAGGCTTCACACATCACGAAATTCAAAATTGGAAATTATAATCTTAAATAAGTAAGTATTCAAGCTTCATATCTTTCTAACAACTACAAATCCATATTTTTTCCCAGTAATAGTAATAAAATAATTGCTCCTAGTGCGCTACTTATAGTGCTCCTATGCAATAGCAACTAAATTAATTTATAGAGTCTGAATTACAGAATTTGCGCCTTAGTTCCTAAAAATGTTTGTAACCAACCAACTCCTTTCCCCTGCCAATGTCTCACTCGAATTCGAGGTTGTCCAGAAATTATTTTTTCAAGCCTGTTGCAGAAGTGATCGACCTTAGTGTTTAAAACTAGCCGCCTGCTTGACGGTTATCTTGTCTGAGGAATCCAGTCCCGGGTAAATAGTGTCAGAAAAACACGCGTCGCCAAATGGTTCGCTAACGCAGGTCCCCCTAGTCCATAGCTCATATATGGTTGCCACTAAAGCAAGGAAGCGACGGACGTTTTAATTAAGAATATCGGTGTATGCTCATCAAGGCGAGGATTATTTATCGTGTGATTTTAACTATATTATATTTTATGACGATATATAATGTTACGAGGAGCAGTGTGCGAGTGGCTACTCGCCTTTACAGGCGGCTGGTTATGAAGCAAGAAACCGCGGGTTCGATTCCCGCATCGACACAAATGTTTGTGTGACCCACAGATATGTGTTTCGGGTCTAGGCGTTGTGAGACCGAAAGTGTCTCGTAGTTCCTGATTCCTACGACATAATACTAGTATCTTAGTGTGGGTTCAGGACTATGTGTGTGACTATTTATTTATGTACCTATCTGAATTTTTATCGGCAAGTCTTATGTGTAAGGGCGGCCTTATGGAATTATTTGCCATTTAGACTTCACAAAGTCACCAGCCACGGAACATAAACCGAAAACAAGATTTTGTATATAATATTTTGTTTGACAGTGAGCCATCCAAGACCCAAGATTATCCAGATACCAATAGTACCCATCGTATAGATACTAGATGGTGCTAAAATTCTGCCTTTATTAAAAATAATAATTGCTATTCAAAAAGTTCAGACGCTCTTTGTACACTCTTTTTATTTTTCCTCGCAGGTTTTTGGAAAGTAAATCTTATACTATTATAAGCGCGGGTCCGTGAGCTTTCATATGACGTAACATATGTCCGTGTATAGTGTCCGAAGACTTAGGGTATAGCTCCATACAAATTCCGGCCATGTCCTTTGAGTCGAATTTGATATCACGAATATTTGTATGAATATACGCGTACCAGATATGGATTCCAATAAAATTTAATTCGTTTTTCAATAAATAATCCAACCAAAAGATACCCTATTCTTAACAATTTTAAGACTATAATTGCAAACAGTTAGTTACATTTATATAAATGTCGATTCACAAACACGCCTTTGAGGAGTCCTCGTTAAATTCTCAAGTCTTCTCGTAAAACAGAGGCGTATATCTCATTTTCGGGTACTTGAGCCTTCTAACGACCTTTTTAACACCGTCACGTAAATGCATTCTGAGACTGTGGCATGAGATTTCAACGTTTGAAGCAAGAAATGTATAAAGCCGCGTCTTTAGTAAAACATTACACAAAACACCTACACAAAACATGGTTTCGCTACACATTTTTATCTATAGTTCATTGTTCTATGAGCAGGCGACAGCGAATATCATTATTTTTAGTGTGTGATTTTGTGTTTCGTTTCGCGAAAAAAAATTTATGCAACTGATTTCCAAAATAATGATAAATGAAGTTCCGTAGTCTTTGTTAAATATTTTTTGAGCGTAGTAGTAGTATTGTAGCGTAGTAGAATTCGTATATTTCTTAGGTATATTAACTTCATTTTTGTCATCATCTTGGATTAATCACCCCAAGTCTCTTAATCCCAATCCTGTCTCTGAAAGAGGTAAAGACTCAGTAGATAATAATCATGCTACTGAGTCATTACCTCTTTCAGAGACACTGGTCTTTGTTGTGCGAAAATTACAAGGTGATTTCTCCTATTCAGATTACTTAAAATATTTTATTTAAGGTCCTTAATTCGTCTGTATTTTTTTTATGTATGTTACGCGATATCTCCGCCAAATGTGGCCCGATTTTCAAATTTTTTTTTGTGTTCGATAGAGCTTATTTTATGGGTGGTCCCATATGAATTTGGTCACGATCGGATTTGAAGTCGGTCCATTAAGTTATTTTAAGCTTGTGGTATATCGTAATGATGGGCAAAGGCCACCCCTTTTTTCTCCTATCCTTCAACCCGGATCGAATGCAAACAGTTAGTTTATGAAAGCAATGTAAATTGTTCTGATTATATAACATTACAACACGGTGTAAAAAGGCGCATTAAAATCGTAAAATCCGAACAAGTCTACAGTATGCCATAATCTTTAACACGAATAATGATAAAACTTTGTTTCAACCTAAAGTCTAAATTTTAACGACCATGATGACAGACCTTACAAATTAATACCGAAAGTGTATAGGAATATTAATTTCTGTGGGTGTATTTCACGCTTAGTTGCTTATTAGTAGAAGGGCTTTCTGATGGTAAGTGAATACCATCGCCCGTGGACATCGGTATTACCTTAAGGTATTCCTTGAGGAATAACTGGAAACTGTCTTGAAATAAAACTATTTTTACGGATTATATCACGATTCGGTTTTAATTTTTATTCCCGACGTTTCGAAGGTTTTGCAGTCTTCGTGGTCACGGGTTGGATCAGTCCAACCCGTTCCGTAAAAATAGTTTTATTTCAATGTCTAATATTCGCGTAAACTTAGAAATCAGTATGGAAACTGCCTCCCGTGGAAGGAAAGATATGAATTGGAAACGGAAAGGTTGTCTTTGGACCTTCCAGAAACCCGCTCACCTATTACATACTAAAGAGTATTCCTTCATATTGTTTATGGTTGTCTGCTCTCTGGTCACTGACGCTTGTCGGTTATTTCTCAATCTTACAAAAAGGACGTATCTGAATTATATTCTGAAATATAGCTCCTTACTTATAAAAATATTTAAGCGCTGCTTATCTTTATACCATAGGTTGTCCCTTTCATTTTTAAACAATGTAACGCAAGGAAAAAAGTGACAGGTTATTCTTAACCATTTTCTCAGCTAAATATGCTGTTTTAAGTAAGGCCCATAAAGTGTAATGATTTATTCATATTTATGACATCTCCAAATGAAGCAAAGCTGATACTTCGGTTTTCTGTGGACAGCTGAAAACATCTGAATGAGATGAGCCAAACCTTGCATGCTGTAGACAAAGATGTGTACAGTGTACGTCACACTGGCCTCAAATTTTGATATTCCAGTAATTTAGTAAATGAAAAATAATTATTGTTCTGATGGTTTCAGGTTCGCCATTACGTGTATTAGGATTGGTAAGTAAATTATCTTATTTTTATGTTCCCGTAATGTAATGTAATCATATTGTAATCAATCTAGAATTTATAAGTTCAACAAAATGGATTTTAATGAAGGTGAAGTCCCTAATAATCGATTTGTATAGTTAACATAACATAACATAATATACGCTTATATCGCCGAAGGGGTAGGCAGAGGCTCTCTAGTGGACTAGAACACCCAAATTTCGCCATGCTTATTTCCGTCCAAGATGTGATAGGGTGCGAGCCTATCGCCATATCGGGCCCAAATTCTCGACTCCTGGTTGATACTGAATCCAATATCACTGCCCGATCCGGGATCGAACCCGAGACCTCAGGCAGTCAGGGAGTAGGTAAATACCCGTACCGCGCACGCAATACCACCACGCCACCGAGAAAGTCCAGCATTAACGTACGCAAAAACGCACATGTGACTTAGGCGAAATAAACATTTCGCGCAGAATATGATGAAAAAATATAAATCGGACTTGGCAACGGGACAGACACCGGGGCAATTGACCCCGTTTCAGAAGTGGAATACGCGGCCGCCGCGTGGGCGGGACACCACAACAAAACATTCGTTACTCTGTGTAGTGAATTAAATAAATACATCCAACATCACACACCTAGTCCTGACACCACACTAGGTATAACCTGCGGCCTGAGCAGGAAAATTTCTGACAACCGTAAATGTATTCGAACTCGATGCGCGTCTATGAAATTTGTATGAAATATTAACCAAACGTCATCAGTGCTCAGCGAACTCGAACATATTTACATTTACATTCGTTTTTCGTGCTCGGGCTACTGTATCGTGGGTGTCAGAGACTATGAGAGACTTTCGGTCTCACAACACACAGACTTGAAACAAATATCTGTGCGCCACACAAACTTTTGTCTCAATGCGGGAATATAACCCGCGGCCTCTCGCTTCACTATCGGCTACTCGCCCACTGCGCCACTGAGGCTGTCTGGCTGAAATGTAAATAAGGGATAAGATCGACTATGGAAATGAACAGATGATTTGGTTTCTGGTAGTAGCGACAGCTCAATTGGAAGAGGTACGGACTGCCGAGACGAGTATCGGAGGTTCAAGACCAACCCAAAAACAGAAGAGCATACACCTCTGACTTTTGTTAAGTGTATTTTCATTGTGAATTATCGCTTGCTATAACGGTGAAGGAAAACATCGTGAAGAAACCAGCATACCCGAGAATTTCTCCACAAAACTAAGCCGTTTTTTTTTCTCCAACATGCTTAAAACAGAAAAAAGCACATTAGAGTGAGATACGAGCAGGTAGAAAAAACATTATTTTATTTATGTATGCATTTCTTAGTGAAGGTTTGAATCATAGTGCATCAATGCACTGATTGCAATAAACTGCACATCAATTGGGTACTTAACTAGTGTTTTTTATTAATTTTATATGAAATTTACGTCGTCTAAAATATAAAACAGAAAGAAATACTGAAATATTCTCAAAAATAAAAAAGTTATAAGCCTTTGAAGTTTGGTGTAACCGTCAAACTGCTGGAAAGAGAAGTATCAGTACAACCACGTCACGCCATAATGGTACGTGCATTGGAAAGGGATAGCAAGATATCTCCAATATGCCCCCACTCCAGAATTTAAAATATGAATTACTGCCTCATTTTTCAACTTATTTCGATGCAGTTGTTACAAAAGGGTTTCTTTTTTGTTTTATTTGCTATTACATATAAATATGTGTATAAAATGAAACATAGTCAAGTACCCAATTTAACAGGCGTGGCGTAACTAAAACTAAGGCCCCCAACATAAGTTATAAGTTTGCCAAGCTACACGATGTCTGGTAAAGTCATTACAGTGAATCAAACGCATCAAAACATATGGCCAACAACTATAACACACTACGTAATTGTTAATAGGTCAGCTTTGCAAGGCCACGTCGCATCAAATCTATTTAGAATTGATCTAGATTTTTACTCAAAATCTGGTGTAGAAAAACATGTCATGAGAAAACTATTTGAACATTCCATGCAACGAGATTCAACAGTACATAGACAGGAAAACAGCGCGAAACTTGTGATCCATAGTTGTGACCTCGTGGTCATAAGTCACTCAGTCTTATTTGAAACATACGCGCGCAAGGTCGTGCCAGCGTAATGATGTTTAGACAACAAAATTGTCTTACGTGATTCTTGAACAATCACAGAACATTCTAGGGTATAAATTGTAATAAGCATCGCATTGTAATAAGTGATGGATAACATTACTGTTGTTTGAGATTTTTTTTTGTATAGAAACTTGCTTGAGTTTCCCTCTATAGTTAGTAATATTAAATCTCTTTGATTCCGTGTTTTTGTTATTTACCTTTCAATAAGTATTCATATAATTTTTTTAAGAACTTGTTTAGTCTTTTTTACGCAGCTTTGTTTTTGATTCATATTGAGGTTTTTATGATTGCTAACCTGGATTTTTAATAGACTTTAAAAACACGAAGGTTCTCACATCTCCATGCTCTTATATAATATTGTACGGGTAACGGGCTATTTATGCGCGGTGAAGACAGATTTTCATGACATCTTTTTAGGCTTTACTCCGTCGTATTCTCGGCCTAACATAACATAAGCTCACGCCTGTATCCCCGAAGGGGTAGACAGCGGCGCACTAGCGAATTAGAACACCCACATTTCGCCAAGCTTAGTTCCGCCCCAGATGTTATAGAGGGCGCGCCTATCGCCATATAGGGCACAAATTCCAGACTCCAGGCTGATACTGAAAAATCCAATATCACTTTGCCCGACCTAGGGATCGAACTAGAAACCTCAGGATGGTAGCTGTACCGAAATATGTGGAGGGTAAATTAGGCTATTCTCGGTCTAGTGACTGTATATTTGCTGTACACCCGGTGGCCCTGGGTTTAGATCCCTGTGAAGCAACGCGTTTTCCTACCACTTTCAAATCACAGATCGGGTAACTACTAAAACAAACTACTGCAAGATGCTGGAAAATTATATTGCGCTTACCCCCTATTTAAGTGGAATTAGGACAGATATAAGGCAAAGATAGATTTGTCTTTATTTTTTCTTGCTATGCTAAACGTGTCACGTCGCGTTGGTCTGGATACAGTTGGTCACAGTCTTCATTTTGGTCTTCATGGTCATTATTCTGTTACGTTTCATTGTTTATGTCTTGCCGGTTTTGTCATTGGCGAAATCACCGATGAAACGGTGGCACCGCCATATTTTTTAAAATAAGAAGAAGATTTGTCTTTAAAATAAAATTAAAAGGCGACAGCCTCCGTGGCGCAGCGGGCGAGTAGCCGGCTGTGAAGCGAGAGGCCGCGGGTTCGATTCCCGCATTGAGACAAATGTTTGTGTGGCCCACAGATATTTGTTTCAAGTTTGGTTGTTGTGAAACCGAACGTCTCTTATAGTCTCTGACACCCACAATACAGGTTATACTTAGTGTGGGGTCAGGACTAGGTGTGTGACTGTTGGGTGTATTTATTTAAAATTTCACCCGATAGTCAACGTCGAAGTCGAAGGCAAGCTTGCTAAAGACGAAATTTCCGATGTATATAGCTATCATAGATATAAATAGATGGTGAATATGCGCACGCCCATTCCATCTTATTGATATGCCGCAACACGAAAGATCCATAAACATTGAAGCATATCTATATTCACTCACATAAAATTGTAAGGTACTAAAAGTCTGCATGTAAGGAATATTTAATACAAAGTTTAAAGGGTTAAAATCGGAGTTTAAAGTTTTATGCAGAAACAATGAAAATACGACAGTCACGGTATGATAAAACGGGGTGAATGGAAATTGGCGGGTGAATAGAAACGAGATTTTTAATGTGATTTTAACACAAAGAATTCATTAATATTATAAACTAGCTCATGACCGCGGCTATGCCCGCGTGAGAGTCTGTCCCGTCGTAGGAATCTTAGGGGATGAATATCCAAAAAGGCGAGCTCATCTACGACATAAAACTAAGCCATGTGTAAAATTTCAAGTACCTAGCCAATAGTTCTAATTCCTCCTTTTATGTATACACACTAAGGCATAATTCGTCTCCAAAATTGATGGTAAATTGTGCTTTTTTTGATATTGATAACAATTAAGCCAGTGTTTAAAAAAAAATGGGTGCGTGTACTTAAGTACGCGCGTGAGAAGTTATACTTCTTTGTCATTAATTTATATCAATTAATAATACATACGGATAGTTAACCTCAATTATATTGGAGCACTTGAAAAAGTATATAAGCACAATTTTTTTCACTAATATTCACAAATAGTAAGTAATATCAATCAAAATATTCAATTTAAATCACTACTGAATATAATTTATTAGCACATATATAATTCGCACTTGTGTGAAACTAAAACACGTGTTGTGAATGTATAAACTAGAAACATGTTGATAAATATTATAAATATGAAAACAGTGATCAGAGGTGACGAGCGTACCAACATGCGCGACTAATATCGAGGTTCAATTTCTATTTTGTTGGTAGCTTTTTTTTCGAGACTTAATGAGCGGTTAAGCAGACAACTTCATACTGTAGACAACTTCATACTGTTAATTTTGTGTCACAGATGCGCGCGCATCTGAAAATTTCACTCTCATCATTTTTTCATAACGCGCCTAAAGAAGTATAACTTCAAAAAACAAAACCAATTTGTTTCTATTCATCCAATTTTACGTACCTATCAACTTTGAGAAGCTAACCAACAAATATTTTGCCTTATTGAAAAATGATCCCATGTCAAGACGAATATTTATCCGAAACTCGGATAGGAATGAAAGTAAAAAATACCCGAAGTACTAAAAATGCTAACATTGACAAATAGCCCGGCCGTGGTATGTCCGTCCGTGTATATTTTACCGCTAGCCCCGAAAAATAAGCACTATTTTTCGGCAACGTTTTCGCTATTTATAAGGGTAGTTTAGTCCTTGAGCAACGTTTGGGTATATAAAACATTAATCTTTGACAAAGGATCTGGGAGAAGTGACATTCAAAGTAAAAGGAATCAATGGGCTTTATGTGGTAAAAAATAAAATAGTTTATGTGGACTTTGTACCGTCTTCATAAACGCCTAACACTTCGATTTCATTAATTTCCTTTCTAACAATATCATCATCACTATCATAATTATCATCATCAGCCATAGGACGTCCACTGCTGGACATAGGCCTCCCCCAAAGATTTCCAGATCGACCTGTCAGAATATACTTTATAAGTAATTGTTAATAATAATATATTTCTTTTTCCACTTCCCTTTGCCACTTTGCTTTAACTGCCTCGGTGGCGTGGCTGTATTTTAGTACGACTGCCGTCCTGAGGTCTCGGGTTCGATCCCCGGTTCGGGCAAAGTGATATTGGTTTTTTTCAATAACAGCACAGAGTCTCGAATTTGTGCCTGATATGGCTATAGGCTCGCCCCATATCACATCTGGGACGGAACTAAGCTTAACGAAATGTGAGTGTTCTAATTCGTTAGTGCGCTTCTGCTTACCCCTCCGGAGACTCAGGCATGAGGTTATGTTATGTATTTATTCAAATAATAATCTGTAAATCAAAGTACATCTGTAGGTACTACTTTGATGATTGATGGCACAAAATGCAACCCTACACACACGTTAAAAATTAGATTCTCATGACAAACTGTCACACATAGATGATGAAAACTACCATAGTGAGTCGTTTGCACTATCTCGCTCTAACATCAGCTCTATATATCCACTCACTTTGGACGCCGTCATACCGGTTGATTGATGAATGTTGACACCTAACTTCATTCTGTCGTTTTTTGGAATATACTCTACATGACTACACTAGGCTATAAAGTTTGATATACATTTCATTTATATGACAAGATTTTTTTGTGCTATGATGTGAAAAAAATAAGGAAGAAGATTATATATTCTATGACACTGATGAGTTCCATCTTGAGCAATACAACTAATTTAACTAATAAAATAATAATAAACACCCAACAGTCATAGTCCTGACCCCACACTACACACGTCTTGGGTTCGATTCCCAGGTCGGGCAAAGCGAATTTCCTCATTTAATTTTCCCGGGACCGGATCGCCCAGAGGCGGTTGACGTCAGGCAGTGTGGTCGTAAAAACTAAGCCAAGTCCTTTCTACAACATACTTGCGCCGACCCCGCATTAACCTGTTGGAGGTGGCACACATACATGTTCCATAACTGTCTCGGCCTCCGGAAGCCGAGCCGCCCGTCACTCATTAAGGCGGGATAAGGGCAGGTAGATAGAAATGAATGTGGCGTAGGATAGTGAAAAGTGGGCTTGGCTGTCCTCTTGTCAATGCTATATAAAAGTGCAATGATCAGCTATTAGCTCGTCGTAGCAGTACCTTAGCTTATCTACCCAATTTGACAGTAATATCTGGAATGAGGATCTTGACCTAAGTTCCTAAACCTTAATAAGAATCCAATATTCTAGCAAGTCATGAACCAGAAGAATTTACGATGTATCAATCTCCGCTCGAAGTACATAAAATATTTAAGGCCAATATCCTATTTCCAGCTTTCAGATATGAATGAAGGTACTTATCGGAAAATCATTTCCTTAACGCCTTTGTACATGTCTTGTGGTGAATGGCCTATCGTTATGGCCCATTCAAGGGCTTCCGCGCCAACTCACTCTGGCCAGGGATCCTTTGAATGTGCTAAAGTCAAAGCATTGTGTAAGAAATGTGTAATGATTGATGTGATTTAACCGACTTAAAAAAGGAGTATATCATAATGATTTCTTCGGTTTACGCGAATGTTAAAGATTTCGAAACGTCAGGCATAAAAATTAAAACCAAATCGTGAAAGAATCCGTATTTTTTTTTTTATTCCAAGGAGTATATCAATTCGTCCGTATTATGTATGTAACGCAATATATCTGCAATATACGCAAGTGCACGGATTAGTAGAAGATTGGTGCAAGAGTGGTACAGCCACGCTGTTGACAGTTACGTCTACAGAACGAATGGGCCGGCTTGACCAGTTTAATACCACTGTCTCACAGAAAACCGACGAAAAGTGGCAGCTCGCTGTCGCGTTTCGTTCGGTGGGTGAGATTTTCGGTGGCCCAATTCATCCCCTAACCCTCCCAATCCCTTTTCACTGTTCTTCCATTTCCTTCTTTTAGGTTGGCAACGCACCTATGATTCTTTTTGTGTCTTGGGTGTCTATGGGCGGTGGAGATCACTTTCCATCTGGTGACACATCTGCTCGTTCGCCAACCTCTGTAATAAAGAGGGGCTTGCGGCATGACTTGTTGGTTGAGACGGGTATGGGGGTATCTCTGTATCTGCATCGGTCATCGGCTTGTCTTGTCGCAAGGCCCTCGATTTGCTTCTTCTCTTTTCGGTTTCGAAGTGTGAAGAAGCATAAATAGGCCGGCATGATTCTGACGACCACTGATTAACACAGTGTTTGTCAGTGGTCGCCATTTTTTTGGACTGCACTACGCTTACCATCAGGTGCAGTGTAGTCACTTTGCCGTGCCTGGATAAATTAAAAAAATGTAATTCCAGCAATACCCCCGAAGTGATTGACGTCGCGCAGCCTGTGGTAAAAACTAAGCCCAATCCCTACGTGAACGTGATTTGTCTGGACGAGGGACCATGTCATCAGCCAAAAACATTCCAGTCAGAAATTACAAGGCTGAATAGCAATGTCATCTCTAACTGGGGATATTCCATTTGATGTTAGAATTGTTATTCAGTTCACGTGGAATATTTGACAAGGGTCAGTAGTGAGTGCAGACGACGGTACAAAAATTAGAGATAAAGATATTTTAAAAAGCTTTTACGGACGCGCAATTGAACAGTGTAACCCTGGTTTTGAAAAACTAGGCTAATCAAAAACTTGGTTTTATGTGAAGTATTAGCTGTTGCCCGCGACTTCATTCGCTGGGAGAAACTTTCAACATGCTTGAAAAAGTGGTGGTAGCTGCCACCCCACATTAAGGTGGGATAGATAGACAGAAAGAAATACTTTATTTGTGAAGGCACATACAATATTAGATTAGACAAAATAATAATAATAAAACAACGATTTCGGCGTTTTTGCTACTTTTTTGATGGTCCGCTCCTATTGGTCATAGGGTGATGTTATATAGCATATAGCATTCCTCGCTAAATGGGTTATCCACACAAATATAATTTTTCAATTCGAACCAGTAGTTCCTGAGATTAGCGCGTTCAAACAAACAAATTTACTCAGCTTTATAATATTGGTTAATAATTTAATTACGGATTAGAATAATCAACATGCCTTGGGGCTTAAACCATTAATAATTTATCTCAGAAAAATAAATAACGCGTTTATTATTCGTAATAAGAATTCTCCGACTTTGAGTGTGACAAAGAGTATGGAATGCACACACTTGACGCCTCATGCGTTTACTAAACTGTCATGTTTGCAGATATATGGACTACGAACCAAGAGGTCACGAGTTCGAATCCCAAGTATGGCAAAACGGTTTTAACACAAATTTTCGAGACCACATCTTTGATATAATGTTTTCCAAAACACAGCAGCAAAAACGAAGCTCAATATTTTCTAATACATAAAAAAATGCGCAGACCCCACATTAGCGTGGGATGAAGACCAAACACGATAATTGATTAGGGTTAATTAAATAAACTGAAAACATGCATACGAGGCGATCAGATAAAAGCGACTCTAATGTAGACTGCATCGGGAGTACGAATGGGGTAGCGCGAGACGCCTTGAATACAAAGTGCTGGATTTGAACCCGCGCCGGCGGGGTAATGGCCTGAAAATCATATTACGCGAATCGAAATATGCTATAGTATTAGTAGTAGTAAGTAGTTACACACATAAGCTCACGCCTGTATTCCCGAGGGGGTAGGCAGAAGCGCACTAGCTAACTAGAACACCCACATTTCGCCGAGCTTAATTCCGTCCCAGATGTGATAGGGGGCGAGCCTATCGCCATATCGGGCACAATTTCCAGACTCCGGGTTGATATGAAAAAAATCAATGTCACTTTGCCCGACCCGGGATCGAACCCGAGACCTCAGGGTGGTAGTCCTACCGAAATATAACCACCTCATCGACGCAGTTAGGAGAAGTATAAAATGGTGTAGGTAGAAGCTAGGGGTGAATAGCGTTACAAATGTTTGAAGGATCATAATTGTTTCGAATCTGGGTATTCTGAGACCGAAAGTCTCTCGTGGTTGGCACTCAGGACACAAGACTCGTATCTTACTATGGAGTCTGGACTATATGTGTGACTATTGGGTGTCATTCGACCGACCGATCGACCGACTTCCAAAAAGGAGACGGTCCTCAATTCATCTGTTTTTTTTATGTACATATGTTACGCGATATCTCCGCCAAATGTGGTAGTAAAAGGACTCGATGAAAAGGACTCATAACTCTCTAATGCATACCTACTCGAAAATTATTCAGATTTCAAACTATGTTACCGAAATAAATACATTTATTACCATTATTATTAAATTATACCATTATTATTATATACCATTATTATATTACAGGACTGCCTCGGTGGCGTGGTTGTATTTCGGTACGACTACCGTCCTGAGGTCTCGGCTTCGATCCCCAGGTCGGGCAAAGTGATATTGGATTTTTCCATATCAGCTCGGAGTCTGGAATTTGTGCCCGATATGGCGATAGGCTCGCCCCCTATCACATCTGGGACGGAACTAAGCTCGGCGAAATGTGGGTGTACTAGTTCGCTAGTGCACCTCTGCCTACCTCTTCGGGGATACAGGCGTGAGCTTATGTTTATGTTATGTCTTTATTACCAGGAAAAAATGTCAGGTAATAAAAATAATAAAAAAAAAACTTTTTCGTTAGCGTCAACATTATTAACGGTAAAGTTTTGATCTTCAATTTATCTTGTATCAAAGATATGATGAGGAAATTAAGCGGAACTTAGATATTTATTAATGATTTAACTTTCCGAATATATTTCGTGTTTTCTTGTTGGTTTGAGTTGCTAAGTGATATCAGCATATTGATTGAAATCAGCAGCTTAACCGTGAGTGTTTTTGAATATTTCTCAATGGCGACTACGTAATATATTTTTATGATAATCACAAGTTTAAAAACTTAACTGACCGACTTCAAATCCGATCGCGACCAAATATATGGGACCACCCTTGAAAAAAGCTCTATCGAACACAAAAAGAATTTTGAGGATCGGTCCGTATCCAGCGGAGATATCGTGTAACATATGTACATAAAAAAAATACAGATGAATTGAGGACCTTCTCCTTTTTGGAAGTCGATCGACAAATATTAATTCCCCGTGTAACCGCTAGAGGCGTTCTGGTGTTTGTCATACCAATATTTTAACTAGTCTCTAGTGAGAAACGATCAATATGGCATGGTTGAGCGACATGATTAAAATATTTTCCTTTTTCGAGTGAGATTTCGTATGGAATCCTTCGGTGGTGTAGTGGGTATTGCGTGCGCGGTACGTGTATCGTATTGATATCTCAGGTTCGATCCCAGGGTCGGGCAAAGTGAAAATGGATTTTTCAGTGTTGAATTTGTGCCGGAAATAGCCATAGGCTCTCTATCACATCTGGGATGGAACTAAGCTCGGCGATATGTGGGTGTTCTAGTTCGCTCTGCCTACCCCTTCGGGGATACAGGCGTGAGCTTATGTATGTATTTCGTATGACTAAAAACCAAAACTATATACTAATATACTATACCCTTTATTTAAGTTTTGCAACGCACCCATTATTCCTTTGGTATCGTCTCTAACGACGATGATCAGTGCAGGTGACCCGCCTGCTCATTTGTTAGTCTATTGCTGTTCTTCTTTATCCATTTTTTATGGCCCTAGGGCTAGCAGCCCGACCGAGTCGGCTTATGCAGCTACACCGGTCTGTTGGGTGAACGCAGCTGCGTTATGAAAATTAGGTGACCATGCTGAGGGAACCCACTAACGGGTTACGAACCTCGGCTCAGGACGGTCACTAGAGGATCTTGAGACATCATCGATTAGGGGTTTATCAGTTGCTGGTGGTAGGATATTTATATTAACCGGGATTATCATCAAATTTTTAGTTTGCTGTTCATGGATAAAATACTCCTTTCTTTCTACCTGCCCTTATCCCTCCTTAATGTGGGGTCGGCGCAACACACTTTTTCAAGCATGTTGCAAAGAGGATTTGGCTTAGTTTTTACGACCGGCCGCCTGCCTGACGTCAACCCCCTATGAAGGATCCAGTCCCGGGCAAGTTAAATTAGAAAATTTACTTTGCCCGACCTGGGAATCGAACCCAGGACCTCCCGGTCCACAGCCCATACATGCTGCCACTAGACCAAGGAGGCGACTATGGATAAAATACTCCACTATAAAAAATGTACCTCTCAAATGTGCATACCGTAATTCTATCGCCACTTGGAGAATTCAATAAAACTTTTAATCGGTTCTGTACAATTCTTAAAAACCCATATGTATGTAAGTGAAAAGTGATCTCGCCGTGGAAACTCCAAATGGATTCCGAACTTATACGTTTAAACTTGTTAAGAAAGTTTCGCATCGGTCCCACGTTCGTGGATGCGTTTGTACTAAAGAATTATTTTATTTTTGTATTTATATTGCTTTTTAGAATCCCGTAGCTATATGGCAAAACAGCTGAAGCCTTATAACTTCGTCATGTCCGTCTGTCCGTTCGTATGTCACGTTCATTTTAGTCAAATATCAAATTAGAAAGAAGGAAAGAAAGTTTTATTTGTCATATTAAAAAGGACAGGCAACAACGTACATAATCACCAGTTTAAAAACTTAACGGACCGATTTCAAATGCGATCGTGACCAAATTTATATGGGACCACCCTTGAAAGAAGCTCTATCGAACACAAAAAGAATTTTGAAGATCGGTCTACATTGGGCCGAGATATTGCGTAACATACATAAATAAATACAGACGAATTGAGGACGTTCTCCTTTTTGGAAGTCGGTCGAAAATACTCCACTGTCGCGGAAAGAAAGTAATGTTTTCAAATTGAATATTTTCATAGAACATTCATCCCTACTACGGAACCCTTCAATACATGTGGTCAGACATGCACTGATTTTTATAGTAACATTTTTTTTATATTATTTTACACTCCCAAAATAATTTAACAAAACTGCCGTAAAAATCAAAATGAAGACCTTTAAAAATACAGTTAAAAATAACAGCTGAAATACATTAACAAAGAAAAGTTTATCAGTATTCATTAACTAAGTAATATCGTTAGAACTTTCACGTTTATTTAATATCTTTACATAAAAATTGGGTAATTAATCTTGATTTAGTGATAAAATTCTTTATATTGTATTCATCTATCTTTGTTTTCATTTACGTTATATTAAAATTATAATTTATGTACACACAATTGTTTCTTGAAATTATTAAATCTGTGCTAATATTAGGAGGCCTTATTAGTTTTTAGTTGGGTACTACTGAACCGAAGATTGAAAGGTAGAGCCACGCTGTAGACAGTAAGGCTACGCACACGAACTCAGCGGCGGCGGTGGAGGCGCGGGAAGCAGCGCGGCAACGTATTGCTAGACAGTTTGTCGCGCCGCTCGCCGTGCCACTGCCTTCGAGGCCATTTAAATCTATGTATTGGAACGCGCCGCTCGCCACGCCACCGCCTTCGCTGCTCTACCCCCGCTGAGTTCGAGACCGCGGCCTTACTTCTGCAGCACAAATGGGCCGGCTCGACCATTTTCATTTGTTTCTCAGAAAATCGACGTAAAGTGGTAGTTTGCTGTGGCATTTAATTCGATGAATGAGATCTAGTAGCCAAAATCCCCATCCCTATCCCTGCTCCCGTGCTTTAAAATTGGCAATGATTATTTTGGTGTCATGGGCGGTGATCAATTACCATCAGGTGACTTTCGTTTGCCAGTGTCACCCGTAAAAAAATGAGATGACTGTATTTAATATCCATACATAAGACAATTTGACTGCCTTGGTGGCGTGGTTGTATTCGGTACGATTACCGTCTGGGGTCGATCTTCGAGTCGGGCAAAATGATATTGGATTTTTTCATATCACCCCGGGGTCTGGAATGTGTGCCTGACATGGCGATAGGCCGACGACCTGATAAAGGTCGCAGGAAGTTGCTGGATGCAGACCGCTACCAACAGGTCGATCTGGAAATCTTTGGGGGAGGCCTATGTTCAGCAGTGGACGTCCTATGGCTGATGATGATGTTGATGATGATGGCGATAGGCTTGCCGCCTGTTACATCTAGGACAGAACTACGCGCGACGAAATGTGGGTGTTCTAGTTCGCTAGTGTGCCTCCGCCTACCAATTCGGGGATACAGGTGTGAGCTTATATTATGTTACATAAGACAATAAACTAAGCACGTGGAAAACAAAATAAAGTATTAAAGTTCTGTACACCTTCAAGGACAGCAGACAATGTAACGAGTTGGTATCATATTGTCCAAAGTAATCCCAAACAGTACTGCAACACGTCCATAAATCATCTCCGAGCTAGCTTTGTTTATCCCGACAGATGGCAACGTGAGGGTTCAGCTGACAGTCCCATGTGGAGATGTAAGCTATAGAGATATTCATCGCTTTGATATCGTAGTGAAAAGTTTTAAAGTAAGTAAGTAAGTAATTTTTGAGTTTTTTTTTAATGTCAAAAAAGGAAATTTCTCATATCTACTCTGAAATTCATAATCAATGACTTTATTGTAGCCCTTGTAGCCTTTGGTGAAGCTAAAAACCCAAGTTTGTACAACAAAATATAAACATAAGCTCCGAAATGTACTCCCAAAGTGTTAGGCAAACGGGCGCTAGAAAACTAGAACACCCACATTTCGCTGAGCTTAGTTTCATTCCACATATGATAGGGGCGACTCTATTGCCGTATCAGGCACAAATTCCAGAGATTCTAACAAAATATCCCTAAGAAATGACAGCCTCCGGGGCGCAGTGGGCGAGTAGCCGGTGGTGAAGCGGGAGGCCGCCGGTTCGATTCCCGCATTGAGACAAATGTTTGTGTGGCCCACAGATATTTGTTTCAAGTCTGGGTATTGTGAGACCGAAAATCTCTCATAGTTTCTGATACCCACGACACAGGTTATACCTACTCATTTCTTAAGTTTACGCGTATATTATACATTGAAATAAAACTATTTTTACGGATTCTATCACGATTAGGTTTTAATTATTATTCCCGACGTTTCGAAGGCTTTGCAGTCTTCGTTGTCACGCGTCAGTCATTTCAAGGTTATACCTAGTGTGGGGCCAGGACTAGGTATGTGACTGTTGGGTGTATTTCTTTATTTAAATATTATAGCATGTCGTAGGACATGCCCCTTTCTAGGTATTAATATTCGTGCCACGAGGACGACCTGCGTGCGTTGTGAGTGGAAACGACTGAAATTAACCGAGCCACGATCCCTGTTGAGGATTTGTGGAAGCCAGTGACAGACAGACAAATCATTTGTCTTCCCCTTAATGTGTTTGTCGTGATTTCTGAATTGCGAGCTAGTTAGTTCAAGTAGGAAATACATTAATAATTAATTTACTTCCTTGTTGACACGCATTCGATCCTATACTGCGCGGCAGTCGCAGCATGTCGTGTGGCTAATGTGAAATTCCCAAACGGAAATGGAACCACACGAGATGCCGCGATTGTACCCGCTTGGCAGCGTAGGATCGAGGACCGTATTGACAAGGCTCGAACTCTCATCGGCAAGCTAATCTGCTTCAGGGATGGCAACACCAGGCCGAGAGTCATGCGTTTTGTGGCGCAGGCCTTTTCTGGGACTAATATCAGACCCCGAAATTATAGGCTCTGTGTCACGGAACGCATAGACTACCTGAAGCAGAAAGTTTATGCGTGGGCGAGCCGCATTCGGCGCTATAGGACTCGGTGGGATAGATTTCAGCAGAATCGCGCTTTTCAAAGTGACCAAAAGAGGGTTTATAGGTGTTGGGAACGTACTCAACAAAGTGTGGGAGATGGGCGGCTGCCGGATGTGCGCAGTATGCACGCATATTGGTCCAGTATCTGGTCGTCGCCAGTCTCTCATACTGAAGGCACCTGGTTTAGTGTTGTTGAACGGGCGTGTGAGGAAATACCGGCTATGGAAGCCATTTCAATCAGACCAGAGGATATCCTCAAAGCGATCCGTCCGGCCCATAATTGGAAATCTCCGGGTCCGGACGGACTGCATAACTTCTGGTTGAAATGGTTTCCAAGGTCTCATGCTCGTTTGGCAGCACAATTCCAGGAAGCTCTTGGTATAGGATCGTTGCCAACATTTATGACAACAGGTGTTACACACCTCCTCTATAAATCAGGAAGTACCACGGACCCAAAAAATTATAGACCAATAACATGCCTTCCCACACTATACAAACTTTTGACCTCAATAATTAGAAACAAAATTACAGAACACATCACCACATTTAATATTCTTTTTCCCGGCCAAACTGGGTGCAAAACAGGGTCTCGTGGTACAAAGGAACTCCTTCTCATTGACATGACTATCTGTGAGCAAGCTCGTCATAATCGTAGGAACTTATCTGCTGCCTGGATCGATTATAAAAAGGCCTATGATTCGGTGCCACATACTTGGCTCATGAGGGCACTGAATTTGTATAAAATTGATACAAATTTATGTGCCTTTCTTGCGGCATGTATGAGGCAGTGGACCACTGTCCTTAGGTATCCAGGTGGTGCGGGTCCCGGTGATTGTGATGAGCCGATTAGGATTGAGCGGGGTATATTCCAGGGTGACAGTTTGAGCCCTTTATGGTTTTGCCTAGCCTTGAACCCTCTCAGCACTCTTTTGCTGCATTCGGGGTTAGGATACCGTTTACGTAGAGGGAGTCAGCCGGTATCTCACTTGCTCTACATGGATGATCTCAAGTTATTTGCATCAAAAAAATCTGAATTGATTGATTTGTTAAAATTAACTGAAAATTTTAGCAAGTCAATCAATATGGAATTTGGTGTGGATAAGCGTGCGGTTATCCATGTGGCACGTGGAGAACCTATAGTCTCTGATGACATATCGCTTTCAGAGACTATACGGCTCAGATCCCTCTCGGAAACGGAAACTTATAAATATCTGCGTATGCCCGAGGCTTTAGGTATAATGGTTGCAGACGTAAAACAATCGGTGAAAGTACGTTTTTTCAGTCGCCTGACAAAAGTACTTAATAGTCTTTTATCAGGTGGGAACAAGATCCGTGCTTTCAATGGTTGGGTTATGCCTGTACTCATGTACACCTTTGGCATACTCAGATGGACTCAGACTGAGTTAGACGCCCTGGATCGCAAGATCCGAACCCTAATGACTGCACATCGTATGCATCATCCACGATCATCGGTGATGAGATTGTATATCCCGCGGAGATGTGGGGGCCGAGGCCTACTTAATGCTAAGGACCTCCATAACCGCGAGGTGTGCAATCTCAGGGATTATTTCCTTCACAGTGATGTGGATATGCATAGGGTTGTAGTTATGGTGGACAAAGGATTCACTCCGCTCTCCTTGGCGAACGGGAATTGGCGGAGGCCTGTTGTATTGGGCACTAGGGAGCGCAGGGAGATATGGAAGGGCAAAGAGCTACATGAGCGGTTCTACCGTGCTCTTCATGGGCCAGATGTAGATCCGTCCGCCTCAGTGGCTTGGCTACGTTTCGGTAACCTTTTTGGGGAGACCGAGGGTTTTGTCTTTGCAATTATGGATGAAGTTATCAAGACGAACAACTATAGGAAATACATCATGAAGGACGGCACGGTCGACATTTGTCGAGCATGCCACCGTCCCGGAGAATCTATCTCAGGCATGTTATTTCCGGTTGTTCGTATCTTGCTAACGGCGAGTATTTGCATAGGCATAACCTTGTAGCCAAGATCCTACACCAGCAACTTGCTCTTCGATATTGCCTTGTGGCTTCTGAGGTGCCTTATTATCAATATGTCCCTCAACCAGTTCTCGAAAATAGTCATGCAACGCTCTATTGGGATCGATCTGTTATCACGGACAGGACTATTGTGGCCAATAAGCCTGATATTGTGGTAGTAGATCGATTGACGCGCCGGGCGATGCTTGTTGACGTCACAATTCCACATGATGAGAACCTTGTGAAAGCCGAAAAAGACAAAATGTCAAAATATTTAGACCTGGCACATGAAGTTACTCGCATGTGGGATGTGGATTCAACAATCATTGTTCCGATAGTAATTTCTGCCCATGGTTTGATACCACTGAGCCTCGACCAACACCTCAAGAGGCTCTCGGTTGGTGTTTGGGTCAAGAGCCAGATGCAGAAGGCAGTATTACTGGATACGGCACGAATTGTGAGGAGGTTCCTCACTCTGGGGTCCTAACCGCCGGTGGCTTGGGTCCTGAGCCTCGCCATCGGAGGGAAATATTTTTATATTTTTAAATGTATTTTTTTTATAACAGTATATTTAAAAATGTAAAAAAAAAACTTTTAAAATAAAGAGTACTAAATAATTTACTTCTACGTAATAGAAAAGTTACCATCTCACTAAAATTATAAAGGAGATTTATGAGTGTGTTTGTATGTTTGTTATTTCTTCACGCTCAAACGGGTGGATCGATTTTGATGAAATTTGGTATGGAGGTGGCTGACACCCTGTTTTTTTATTCAGTATCAGTCCGAAATCTAAAATTTGTACCTGGTAATATGGGCGAAATATGGGTGTTCTAATTATCTGCCTACCACTTCGGGAATATAGGCGTATTGTATATTCATCATATCACAAATCTTTGAATTACCTAGAATTCGAACCTAGGATAATTTTGAAAATCGGTCCACATTTGGCGGATATATCGCGTTACATAAATACAAAAAAAAACAGACGAATTGAGGACCTCCTCCTTTTTGGAAGTCGGTCGAAAAGAAATTAACTTCATTATTTTTTTAGCTTTACCATTACGTTTTAAATCGTTCTCCCTATATGTGGAATTGTCAGTACCAACTTTATGAATATACAAGTACCTAACCGTAGTCACACCTACACAAAAACAATTCAAAAGACCTCATCAAAGCACCCACGCAAAGGATGTGACGAGTACTTTCGTCGCCGTCGAACTCACTTCATTAACACGCGCCTTTTTAAAACGCACACGCACTGAGTAAAGGCCTGTAAAGGACTGGCATCGCTTTACGTCTCTTTAATTCTACCATTAAAATGAATCGCTTTCATCTAGGTTTTAACAGAGTATGGTTTGATTCGGAGATATGAAGCTGAGTGTAGCTAAGCTGTAAGCTAGCCATAAGAATTGAACATAATTTTTTTGGTCAAATAATTTTAAGCAGCATCATCATCATCATCATCAGCCATAGAACGTCCACTGCTGAACATAGGCCTCCCCCAAAGATTTCCAGATCGACCTGTTGGAAGCGGCCTGCATCCAGCGACCTCCTGCGACCTTTATCAGGTCATCGGTCCACCTTGTAGGTGGACGTCCTACACTGCGCTTGCCGGGGTATATTAAAATTTCCAGATCGACCTGTTGGAAAATCTGGAATCTTTGGGGGAGGCCTATGTTCAGCAGTGGACGTCCTATGGCCGATGATGATGATGATATTAAAATTTGAATGCCACCTGTAAATCGTCGCAATTAGAATAGGAATGGCTTTATGTGCGCTAAAAATAAATAACTTAACCCAAAGGTAGTTTGCAAATTTACTGCTTACCCAACAAGCCAGAAAAAATGTTTTCTTCACAAATTCAAGTTCCCATTATTCAAAAATTTAAACCCTTAGGAAATTTTAAATGTTACTACTAGATTGCTAGCCTATTGCTAACCATCTTTAAGTGTAGTTTTTATTGATACCAACTTTATGAAACACTGTAAAGTTTATGAAATGCAGAAAACGTTTTTAACTAGTTTAAATTTTTTACCGAAAATTCTGACGTCATTAACACCCATCTCAAAAGTGAACCCCAAAACGGCTTCATACAAAAGCCTCAACAAATTTCATCTAGCAGCATGTAAAATGAGATTAGACGCATAAATACACGTAGCAGGTGCTGAATTAAAACGTGAACAAAAGGCGGCACACAATGCGGCGAGATGAAAGGTGTGAGGTACGGACCTTCATACTTACGTAATAAAATCTTGGCGCATTGTTCAATGTGTGCCCGAAGAATATGGTTAGCGTCCTAATATTGTATGTATAAAGCTTACGCCTTTATCCGAACGAGTAGGCAGAAGTGAACTAGCAAACTAGAATAAAACGACTGTAGAACTTATTACCGGCTTAGATGTGATAGGCCTATCATCATATCACGCACATAGGTCAGATTCTCTTCGGATTGGCATGAGTGTAAACCCCAATATCACTTTACTTGGGCATCGAATCAGAGATCTTAGCCTGAGATCTATAGAGCGAACTTCGACTAAGTCTAAGTCAAAGTAGCGAACTCAGTGACGATTTTGACTTAGTCCGAGTCATTATTTACAAGAAAATCTTTGCTTAGTCTGTCTGGCAGTCTGATTTTCTTGTAAAAATGTACTCGGACTAACTCAAAGTTTGATTTAACTATTCCAAATCCTCAATGAGTTCGTTACTTTGACTTAGACTTAGTCGAAGTTCGCTCTATAGATCTCAGCCTTAATACGAGATCTTAGGATGATCAACTAGCCACTGAGAAGTGTGAGGTAAAGTCATCTGACTTTAATAATCACAAGTTTGAAGACTTAACAGACCGATTTCAAATCGTGAACAAATTTATATGGGACCACCCTTGAAATAAGCTCTATCGAACACAAAATTTTGAAAATCGTTCCACATTTGGCGGAGATATCGCGTAACATACATAAAAAATACAGAAGAATTGAGGACGTCCTCCTTTTTGGAAGTCGGTCGAAAACGAAGTAATTTTGATGTGGATTTTTATAATGTTGTGTCATAGGTTTGAATTTGTATCGATGGTGATGGTCTATGGTTTATGTTAACTGGCGTTGATAAAGAATGACCTATGCGGCTATATTATTGAATGAAAACTGAAATTTGTTCAGCTGTATAGCTAAAGCTAAATAGTATTATTCTGCTGAATAAATAATGTCATGGTTGTAGAAACAGCGTTGAATTGAAAATTTGACAGCTCGGGGCTGTGCTAACGATGAAAACTGCTTTTGGCATTTTACATTTACATTTACATGAAGATTTTACATTTTATTTATTTATTTAATGTAAGCTGTTTTGGCTGAATTTACATTTTACATTTACATTTAAATGAAGATTTTACATTTTATTTATTTATTTAAAACATATATTATATAATACATAATATGTATAAAGGTGGACTTAATGCCAGAAGCATTCTCTACCAGTCTACCCGTGGATGGTGCAGAGACGAGACAACGTGGGTGTATATGAATTTTCTGATATACCATATTTAATGTTCACTTTTACTTATACAGGTAAGAAGTTATTCTTTAATTAGCGAGTCAAAATGCATGCAACTGTTTATTAAGGTCCCAAAATATAATGAAGTATAACCCCAAGGCCACGTCGCCTCATAATTTCAGCCCTAAACAAATTGCTAGAAACATTAGGAGTTAAGGGAATTTGCGAAATAAACAAAGCCACAGGTGCTGAGGTACGAAATTAAATACGAAACACGTAAGAGAACTGGCCTAACATAAATAATACGCCCTTTAATTTGGGTTTAGACATAGTATGCCGTCATGGAGTTAGTCCTACTGGATAAGATAGGGGTGGTACACCCTAAATTGACTAAATCACTAAAAAAACTGCTAGGTATATAGAGGTATACAATGCAATATATTTCTTTCCGACAGCCCTTATCACACCTCAGTTTGAAATCGGCGCAGCACCCTTTTTAAGCATGTTGCAACATTATTTTCGAATTTGGATGAGTTACATATTATTATTTACGAGCTGCTAAATATCTAGGTTCAACCCCTTAACACTAACAGAAGTTTAAAACATCATAATTTCTTACTCTCTTTGATGTCATTATATTTTTTTTTCATTGTTAAGTTTTCGTTATTAATTCTATTTTTCTCAAATGCATTGACCAATGTATAAGATTTATAATTAATTGTTTTGTTACTTACCACTATTATATTTTTCTTATTATCAAGGTATGAGACTAGTGCAAAGTTAATTTTCTAATTTAATTTGCCCGGGACTGGATCCCTCAGAGGGGGTTGACGTCAGGCAGGCACCTGGTCGTAAAAACTAAACAAAATCCTTTCCGCAACATGCTTAAAAAACGTGTTACGCCGACCCCACATTAAGATGGAATAAGGGCAGGTAAAAAGAAAGATTATCGAGGTCCGAGTGTCAATGTAATTACACTTTTTTTTTATAGCAGAAATTGGCAAACGAGCAGATGGGTCACCTGATGGTAAGTGATCTCCACCGCCCATAGACACCCAAGACACAAAAAGAATCATGGGTGCGTTACCAACCTAAAAGGAGGGAATGGAAGGGGATTGGGAAAGGCAGTGGGGAAATTGGCCACCGGAAATATCACTCACCGAACGAAACGCGACAGCAAGCTGCCACTTTAGGTCAGTTTTCTGTGAGACAAACGAGACTGTCCCGCCCACACACCCGCCACTGTAACTCCTGTAAGCCAGGATCAACAGTGGCACGCATTTTACGACACCGAGCAATGAAGCTCGGTGAGTCTCAGAGAATGCAAAATTGTCTTCATCCCGCAACGAAATTAATCAAACAGAAAGATAGGGAGGAGTTGGAATTATAGGGTTTCGGGTTATAGGGTTTTCTGTGAGACAGTGGTATCTAACCGGTCGAGCCGAAAACGCTACGTTGTTCTTAATTTTTCATCCTTAAGTTCCTACTCTTCTTAATAATCCAAAACCCATGTTCCATCTGTCTCTTCCATCCAATCAACATCTGCGAGATCCTTCACAATACAGACGGGTTATATCTTGAGGACGGGGCTGGACTGCGAAGTGTTTCTGACGTCACGCCCACCCAATGTCAATATTTAATAACTACCCGGCCCGAGACATGAAAAGGGTAACCGTTGTGTTAAATGCTATGTACTCTTTTCCTACATACAAACCCACCTTAGCATCTAATGTGACTGGAACAATGATGTTTAAGCCTTTGTCACATGTTTGCAGAACATGATGTAAGGTTTAAAATATTTAGTTTAGTAGAAACAAAGGAGAGTTATTATTAGATATCCTGATTGTCGCTGTTGCGTTTCGTTCGGTGAGTGAAATTTCCAGTGACCTGATTTCCCTCCTTTTTAGGAACGCACTTATGATTATTTTTGTGTCTTGGGTGTCTATGAGCGGTGGAGATCACTTACCATCAGGTGACCCATCTGTTCGTTTGCTTCTGCTATAAAAATAGGCTCCTGTCAATTCCTATGGAATTACTGACTGATCTGATTCTTAAGAAAGTTTTACTGATCGGAAGCTACTTATATTATTATCGATAAGTTATTATAAGAGATTATTATTGAAATGAGATGAATATATAAAAATATAAAAGTGACTTTTCAGTGAAACATAGACTTTCTTGTTGTGGAAGCTACCAAAAGCTAAAGCATATTAATTGATATAGCATTTGATAATTGTGATAACTTTTGAGAGGTACTAATGAGATATTCTACTTCTGCAGATATTAATGCAATAACATTTTACTTTGTAAACAATTACCAACATAATAAACTTCAAAAATAACAATGTTCCTTTTAGGCTCATCATTACCCCATTCTCCTTCTACCGTAAATAAAGGAATTAGGTCCAAAATCCATACAGGATCAAGGCAGCTTATCAGAGTTTCTCAGTCATTGGTCCGACTGGACCGGCTTAAAGAGTTCCCGCGCGATTTGTTTCGAATTATCCATACTCGACCCTAACATTGAAACTGATGAGGCTTGAAATTATGATGGGGTCCAGGGACTAAAGTAGTTTTGTTTTTATTTTAGGGGTATTTGCATAAAGAACGAACGATTTGACAATCTCGTACCGTAGTAAGTTTTGCCGTTGTTTCTTTTCCAAGAATTTTTTGTGTGATCGACAAATATAGCTTGGCCAATTCTTTCAAGAGTCTTTCGTAGTTATTGACACCTACTGCTCGGTGCTGCCTCGGTGGCGTGGTTGTATTTCGGTACGACTGCCGTCCTGAGGCCTCGGGTTCGATCCCCGGGTCGGGCAAAGTGGTATTGGATTTTTCCATATCAGCCCGGAGTCTGGAATTTGTACCCGATATGGGGATAGGCTCGCCCCCTATCACATCTGGGACGGAACTAAGCTCGGCGAAATGTGGGTGTACTAGTTCTCTAGTGCGCCTCTGCCCATCCCTTCGGGGATTCAGGTGTGAGCTTATGTTATGTTATGTTATTATGATCCTAGTACCACCGTTCTTAATCTAAGATCCAATATGATGATAAAATCTTAGTATAATTGAAATAAGAACAATGTGTACTTCTCGTTCCCCTTCTGCCTACTCCTTCAGGGGAACAGGTGTGAGCTTGTTTGTCTTCCCAAACTAATTAAATTACCCAATATGGGTCTACGCATTAGGGCGTATCTTCAAGTGTCTTAGCGTCTTCCAACCCTTTGTTTACCTTCACAAATGTTCGTGCACATCTGTCGTCCACGTGGCGTCCGCGCCCCTTCGGCTTTGTAGCTTGTACATTGAACTTAGCTCTGTGATTTATGAAGTGTTAAAATTGAGAACTTATTGCCTTGTCTTTCAAATTATAAGCATCGCCGATAAGCATTTCTCGTGGGCCAGAAGTTAGAATATAAAAAAGTGGTTTTCTAAGACACAAGGTTTATAGTAAATATAATGTAATATAGCTTTGAATGAATCTGAATCTGATATATTTAATAATCAACTAAAAATCGCGTAGCCAGATTTAAACTCAAGGCCTTATAAACCACAGACCATATCTACACTGATACTAGACCAAATTCGACGTAAATTTATTACGAAACATCAACAGTCATTACCATTTACTTCCTTATTCATATTACTCTAGCATTACGACATACATCTTGTACAAAAACGAAATGTAACTAAAGAATGTTGAAATAAGAACCCCATGTGAGCTCTAATTTATATACAAAAATAGATCAGTAATGCTCGCACGTGTCCCCATCTTTATCAAATATAGTTGTTTAGAGGGTGTTAGTTCAGATAACTCGGAGTTAACAGCTAATAATAGATAGAGTATTAATATAAATGATAAATGTCGCAGCTGTTGTGATGATACTTCTTATTTAGATGAAAAAGGAAGGATGAGTAAAGTGAAATCGGATGTAAGAAGCGAACAGCTGGTTGTGTGAGGAAGCAGCGATTTGTAGAGTGTTTTGAAGGAATGATGGGAAGAAACAATTTATAGTGGTGTACATAAATTAAAAACTAAAAGATCCTAGATTCGAATCTTAGGTCAGTGTATTAGAATTTATATTTAAGTTCATCAATCTGAATCATGCTTTTTCACTAGTATTATATTTAGTATCGCAACTGTAGGCTCCTGTGGGACCATTTATAAATAGACAAAGAAAACGGAAGGATAATAACGAAATATAACCCCTAAACTCAACTCAACGTCTCAAAAATTATATCAAGAATCAAGCGACATAACATAACATAACTTAAGCTCACGCCTGTATCCCAGAAGGGGTAGGCAGAGGCGCACTAGCGAACTAGAACACCCACATTTCGCGGAGCTTAGTTTCGTCCCAGATGTGGTAGGGGGCGAGCCTATCGCCATATTGGGCACAAATTCGAATCAAGCGAATTAAGACGAAAAAGACTAATAGGTACTACATACATACATAAGCTCACGCCTGTATCCCCGAAGGGGTAGGCAGAGGCGCACTAGCGAACTAGAACACCCACATTTCGCCGAGCTTAGTTCCGTCCCAGATGTGATAGGGGGCGAGCCTATCGCCATATCGGGCACAAATTCCAGACTCCGGGCTGATATGGAAAAATCCAATATCACTTTGCCCGACCCGAGGATCGAACCCGAGACCTCAGAACCGTAGTCGTACCGAAATACCACCACGCCACCGAGGCAGTCTAATAGGTACTAATAGATTTATAAATAGCTAGAAAATTTAAGCACATTCAATCACAAAACAAATCACACAGAGCTGAGAGTGACAAAGTGGGGTACTCTTACAGCAAACACTTACGTAAACATTCACACATTGGTTCACCACTGGAGCGAGTAGTGTTTATTTTGCTATTAGACTCTACCTAATTCCAATTAATAGCCTTGGTAGCGTTATTTGAAACGGTGACTTTAAAATTAATTTGTGTCAGGAAACTACACCGGGGTGCTAAGTGGTTGTCCACAGATATGGATGGATGTCAGTACTATTAAGATTACTGGTTATCACGTGTCATTATCATAAGCAGTTAGATAATCTAATTACTAAATCCAATATCCAACCATAATTCTGGAGCCAGGATGCAGGAAATGCAGGTGCTGTTCTTAGACATTGGAATTTGCTAGATAATAAAACATATTGTGTCTAATACCAAAAATAATCTATGATTTTGTGAAACAAACTAAACTACTCGGTCTCGAACCTCTGGCACTCGTTTCGAAAGTTTGTACCAATGTCCACTACCAACTGAGCTATCGCTGCTGTAACTTTAATAACATTATTAAAACTAGTTACTAAGTTGTAACGATAAAGAAACCCCAAGGAACACAAACACCAAAACCCAGGAACAAATGTTTAAATTTTGCCCTTTGTTTGAATAAAACTAGAAATTAATCAAACCAGTGATTCGAAATTTCTTAATAAACTGTCCCTTGTTAAATAGTCACGGGCGGCTCGGCCTCCGGTGGCCCATACGCTTATGGAACATATATATGTGCCGCCTCTGACGGGTTAATTTTCCAATTGCCTTGTTAACTTTGTAAGGCTGTACCGTAATTTAACGAAAAGAAAATAAGTAAATTTTATTCCAATTATTATTATATGGAATCCATACGAAATGATAAAGAGGAACGTAGGAAAAAGAAAACAAAATATCATTGGAAAATACACAATAGAAAAAATATCTAGACTTTTGGTTCGTTCGTCGTGAGTTTTTTATAACTCACTAAATAACTGCTGGAAATCGGGAAAATATCGCTTCATTCGGTTCGCGTTTGATAAAAATACGGATTCCTTTTTCTATTCAGTTTATTCAATCTTTTCTCTATATTATTTTAAGGCTAAATATTTACGTATTCTTGGAATATAGACAATGAAAAATATTACAATATCAATGGAATCAAAATTAAAACGGCAAAGTGGCTAGGCTCCACCAGTGACGTGCACTGGCATTTAGATTACGGATAGACAAAAAAGCAATTCTTGCATGACCATCACTGTCATTATCGCCATCATCATAATCGCCGTGTCCATTTAAAATGTCGAGTGTTGAGTGGGACAATTCCGAAAATCTATCTTTGTTTGTGATTTTTTTTCTGTAATCACTTAATCTAAGGTAATCAGTAAATTACCAGGGACCCGGGGTAGATAGTATATCTTCGTCTTTGTCTGTATAGACTGCATGCCACTGTACTTTCCTTATTGTATGATGTTAACGCCCGAATGGTCAAACGCTGCTCAACTTTAACGGCTTCTTACATTGATTTTCGCCATACAATTTTGACAGATAAGGCGGCCTTAAACGACATAAGGCTGCCTTAAGTGTATGAACATTTGGCGGTAAGAGTAGTACAGTCCAAAAAAACAGCGCCCACCGACAAACAATTGATGGAAGAAAACATCCTGAGCGAAAAAGGTCAACAATACTTAATTGCGAACAGTCTTCAAAAAGTCAAAAATAATTAACTTTTGTGTCGGTCCCAGGGCCAATGTGTATGAAATTACAATACACCGACTACAACGATAAATTATTTTTGGCTTTTCCGTAACCAAATCAACACTACATACTGCAAATATATCATTTTTCTCGTTGTAGATCGATGTAAATTTCCTCTGATCACCGACATAAGCAACTGATCCATTATTCATGCTACAAAGTTATCATTCCTCATGATTTGTAATTATTCTGATTTTTCGTCTCAAAGGAACGCGTTCTCGATTGAGATTGTTATTTCGTTTATCATATATTCTTGTATTTTGATTGAAAATCACACTTTTTTGATCAAGATATTCGTAAAAAGTATGATTATAGAAATTAGCTACATTCGGATATAATCAAGTTACTTATTATAACGACAGCCTCCGTGGCGCAGCGGGCGAGTAGCCGACTGTGAAGCGAGAGGACGCGGGTTCGATTCCCGCATTGAGACAAATGTTTGTGTGGCCCACAGATATTTGTTTCAAGTCTGGGTGTTGTGAGACCGAAAGTATCTCATAGTTTCTGACACCCACGATACAGGTTATACCTAGTGTGGGGTCAGGACTAGGTGTGTGACTGTTGGGTGTATTTATTATTTATTTATTATTATAAAACTTTAAAAATATTATTTGTACGTGATTTTATATCCTCGCATTCACTTTTAAATTTATGTTTTATATTCAATGGACGTTTTCAATACAGCATCTCGGATTTGCATTAAAAAAACAACGACAAATAACACAGAATTCGCTCTCCACGTACGGAATTTACGTTTCCCCACTTGATTTCTATCAAGATACTGCTTACGTTTGGCTTTTTCTAACACGAAATCGTTATCAGTAACAATCCTGAATGTATCTATTTATACAAGTAACTTTTTCGTGTCTTTTTCGTTAGTGCAAACTTTTGAAATCTTTCTTTCTATATATCTTTTTTCTTCTTGGCCTCATCCCACTTCAACCTGGGATCGGTGCAACTCACTTTTTAAGTTGCAGAAAGGTTTCCTGTTTCATGACCAGCTGACAAACTCCTGACTGACAAACCAGGAGATCCAGTTCTAAGGAAATCGTGTTACAATAACTGCTATATTTTGAAATATTTGCCATCAATAAGAAAATTGCCCCTCATATCTTCCACCAAAACTCCTGGTCAAGATTTTTGGCACGTCCACGGAAACGAACTTCTTTTACGATCTAACACACACATTTGCAACCAATTTGTTCTTGTGGTCGACGTTTCGAAAGCTTTGCAGCCTTCGTGGTCACGGGTCAGACTTCCGACCAGTCTCGACCAGAAGCGTCGGGCATAAAAATTAAAAATTAAAACCAAATCGTGATAAAATCCGTAAAAATAGTTTAATTTCAACGACCTTCTTCTTTTTGGAAGTTGGTCGAAAATAAAAAATATACACTAGAACTTCAAATACAACAGCCTAAAACAAAATATATACACGGGAACTATGCGTTGCAGGGAATAATCCAGGTCTGACATTGAGGATCGACGTAATCCACCGCGCTGCATTGCGGGCTATTGCAGAGTATTAACTATAACATTTTGTCACACGTTTTTAGTTAAATTTTGATGTTTAATTTGTTTTGTTTTGTGTTTTTGGATGAGTACTATGACACCGGGTGTTTCATAAAGTTGGTCCCATAATAATTCCACATACAGGAAGTACGACTTAAATCCCAACGTAAAGTTAATAAATAAAAATCGAACTTTTTTAATCAATTATTAAGCATGGGGATTTTAAAATCGGAATGCGACCTGTAAATTGTCGCAAATATCAATGGAATGGCTTTGTGTATGCTATGGAGAATTAATTACCCCATAAGTGATTTGGAGCTGACCCCAATAAGCCAAAAAACATGGTTTCCTTACAAATTCAATTTCCCATGTTTCAAGTTTAAAAACTATGAGCCTTACGAATTTTAAATTTTACCGCGAGATTGCTAGCCACCCCCTCTTTAAGTGTTACTATTATTGATACCAACTTTATGAAACGTCCTGTATATAAGTCCTGTAAGCTTTAAAGAAATATATTCAGCTTTTCAAATTAAGATATTATTAGCCTTCATTGTACGTTACCAGACGTTTTACGTGGAATTTGTACCCACACAACACCCACCAGATAATATGATATGGATTTTTAAACATAACCAGCTGGTCGATTCTCTAAGAAACGCCACAACGTTGCAATTGACGACGAGCTCCCGCAGCGCACATCGTTGAGATCGACGGAGCGTTCAACGTTGTTGGGTCTTAGAGAATACCATTTTCCATACATTTATGTCAAACGCCTCGCTCGAGAGAGCTAGTTCGCATAAGCGCCATCATCATGCATAGCGCTAGTGCGTGCGCTTTGTACCTTGTTGAATACAAAAATGAAAACATCGTTGCCGCAACGATGACGCAACGTTGTTTTCACAAATGAAGCCTTAGAGAATCGACCTGTTGTAAAAACGCTGGAATAAATTTTAATCATTTATTGTCTTATCTATTTTCAGGTAACGGCACTGGTTTCGCAATACTAATACGTAAGTACATACACACTTAATTAAGTAATTTATAATAGTTTAAGTTTTAAAACAGCAACCTAGCCCATATCTTCATCAAACCAACAAAATTATTTCAAAGTCACTGGCTCTCAAAATGTAGACAACGCCTAAAAAATTTCAAAATTTTTCAACATGTTTTTTATTTCCTATGCCCGTATGTGGGATACAAAGATAAAGAAAAAATAATTAAAAATAAATCCCAATTGAATGCCAAATTGAAAATGAATACAGCAATAATGCACGTGGAAAAATCAGCATAATCGCGGTTCAGGGAGAAAATGAAAACGGCCCATCCATTGTAAAAGCTCTTTGTCGTGTAAATCGGCCCTTATCCGGAATACGGTTTTAAAATAATATGACATTTTCACGATGGTCTGGTCTAATGAACTTTTCGGATGAGTATTTCGTTGTTAGACTGTCGATTTTGATTGAGAGAAAATGGTGATTGACACTTTGATATTTGGGACCATTCATGTGTTATTGCTCATAACATAAGCTCACGACTGTATCCCCGAAGGGGTAGGCACGGCGCACTAGCCAACTAGTACACCCACATTTCGCCGAGCTTAGTTCCGTCCCAAATGTGATAGAGGGCGAGCCTATAGCCATATCGAGCACAAATCCCAGACTCCGGGATGATATGGAAAAATCCAATATCACTTTAATACCACTGTGTTATTGATTGCATGAAAATCATCTTATTTAATTATTTGTGCACATAAAGGCGCGTTTCCTGCACATATTTTTTCAAAACAAAATACAAAAGAACCTACACAAAACAAGATTTTTCATTGTCTCCTGCTCACGTAACAATGGACCATAGACAACATTTTAAATATACTACGTTTTGTGTAGATGTTTTCTGTAATGTTTTAGTGCAGGAAACGCGGTTTAAGTAATTACATACATATTTTTTTTAAAGTAATAAACATTTATTTTTCATTCTATATAATAATATAATTTGACGTTATATTTTTTGTGGTAGAGCCACGCTGTAGAAAATTACGTCTACAGCACGAATGGGCCGGCTCGACCAGTTTGATACCACTGTCTTACAGAAAACTTACATAAAATGGCAGCTCGCTGTTGCGTTTCGATCGGTGAGTGAGATTTTCGGTGGCCCAATTCTACCCCCCCCCCTCCCTGTTCCAATCCCTATTTTCTTCCCTTTAGGTTGGCAAGCATGATTGCATGCAACACACAGCCATTTTTTTGTGTCTTACTCTTGGGTGTCTATGGGCGGTGGAGATCAATTACCATCAGGTGACCCATCTGTTCGTTTGTCAGTCTCAGCTATACAAAAAGGTATTTTCTGTAATGTTTTAGTGCTTAGGCCAGCGTGGTAGACTAAGGCCTAACCTCTCTAATTAGTAGAGGAGGCCCGTGCCCAGCAGTGACACAGTAGCAATATTACAGGGCAAATAATATAAAAATAAAAAGAAAATGCAAATATTCAGCTGTTTTCAAGCCGAGTGCAAGACATTTTCGGACCAGCACAACAACATTCACTAAACATTCTAACTAAATAATAGTTTATTTTTGAAAAACTAAGCCACACGACACGGATTTATGTTTGGCACAAATCAAAATTTACGCCTTTAGGAACAAAGTTAGGTTTACTATTGGCTGAATTGAAATTTTCAGTTTAAAACGCTATGTGCCTGCGGAACAGAGGGGATATTTGTTTGCATGTAAATTTTTCGACTTGTGGGTGTAAAGTAAAATGTTTACTCGGCGGCGGGATATGGAACAGTCATCGTGTCACACTGTGCCGAATTTATGGCTAAGTTATTTGGGATTTTCGTTGCCAATATTGCATATTTTTAAGCACTAACCAATTCTCGCTCCGCTCGCATAATAATTATTTCCCGGGTTAAAAAGTGACTGCCTCGGTGGCGTGGTGGTATTTCGGTATAACTACGGTTCTGAGGTCTCGGGTTCGATCCCCGGGTCGGGCAAAGTGATATTGGATTTTTCCATATCAGCCCGGAGTCTGGAATTTGTGCCCGATATGGCGATAGGCTCGGCCCCTATCACATCTGGACGGAACTAAGCTCGGCGAAATATGGGTGTTCTAGTTCGCTAGTGCGCCTCTGCCTACCCCTTCGGGGATACAGGCGTGAGCTTATGTTAAAAAGCAGTCTATATTCCTGTATCTATAATGAAGTCATAAGCAAAAAATGTATTATGATAAAAATAAAATGTATTTTGATAATATTCGTTGATATAAATTATTGTGATATGGACCTTGGGTCTGCAGTAAAGAATTATTACTATTATAACATAAGCTCACGCCTGTATCCCCGAAGGGGTAGGCAGGGGCGCCCCAGCGAACTAGAACACCCACATTTCGCTGAGCTTAGTTCCATCCCAGATGTGATAGGGGGCAAGCTTATCGTCATATCGGGCACAAATTCCAGACTCCGGGCTGATGTGGAAAAATCCAATATCTAATCCAATCTATTATAAACAAGCGCTAAAAATGTTAGATTTTCCTAAATTGTTGAAAACAAACAGAGTATTTAATTTATCAACCTAGGATTTGAACCGAATACTTCAATTTAACTTGAATAGACTGGCACTGTAAAGTTGCGCTAAAAATAAAACATTCTTGAAATTGCAATACATCACTTGAATTGTATTACTGTCCGGTGTGAACGCGCCGCTTCAGCGAGCGAGACAGACGGGCTGACGTCACGGGAAACGCGGCGCGCTCCGCTTCCGCCGGCGTGTTTCCGTCCGCGCCCGCCGCCTTAACTCCCCCGCCCCCCGCCGCGCGCGCACGCCCCGCAGTTCGTCAGCTAACAAACTTGATCACCGCTTTAGAATTGGAATTCGAATTCCATAAACACTCCGCCGTGAACGACGGCTTATGGAATTAGGCCGTGAATGTCTGGCTGGAAATAATTTGCTTTATTTTTTCCACTTATTTAACAAATTCATAAATTTTTATTCACATTTGCGCAATCGTTAAGAATAAATAATTAACATAACGCAATCGTATCCTCAGCCCAGTAGCTGCGTATGGGCTGCGGATCGAAAGGTCCTGGGTTCAAATCCAGAATCGGGCAAAACTGTTCTTATGGGCAAAACTGTTCTTATGAGACAATTTGCCCGGGACCGGAATCGGTCGGAAAAAATAAGCCGAATCATTTCGGCAACATGCTTTAAAAAGTATGTTGCGTCGACCCCACAGTAGAGTGGGATCGAGGCAAGTAAAAGAAAAATTAACATAACGAAGTAGCAACGCCGAGCATTCTTCAAAATTAGATGATGCTAAAATTACCTCTATAACCTAGTTGGGTAAAAAGCTTTTAACGCGCAGTCACCTTTTTCCTTCTTTCTACCTGCCCGTATCCCACCTTAATGTGGGGTCGGCGCAACGCACTCTCCCAAGCATGTTGGAGAAAACATTTGGCAAAGTTTTAAGACCGGCTGCCTGCCTGATGTCAACCCTCTCTGGGGGAGCCACTGCCAGGAAAATTAAATTAGAAAATTCCTCCCGGTCCACAGCCCACATATGCTGCCACTAAACCAAGGAGGCGAGTTAACGTGCAGACACCAATTACAGAACATTTCTACTAAAACAAACATAACATAACATAACATAAGCTCACGCCTGTATCCCCGAAGGGGTAGGCAGAGGCGCACTAGCGAACTAGTACACCCAACTAGTTTCGCCGAGCTTAGTTCCGTCCCAGATGTGATAGGGGGCGAGCCTATCGCCATATCGGGCACAAATTCCAGCCTCCGGGCTGATATGGAAAAATCCAATATCACTTTGCCCGACCCGGGGATCGAACCCGAGACCTAAGAACCGTAGTCGTACCGAAATACCACCACGCCACCGAGGCAGTCAAACTAAAACAAAGATAATTCATTGCACACTTCAATATTCCTGCGACACTCGACATTAATTGCCACATTCATAAATAAACGCAGCCAGCACGTCCCTTAGTTGGTACAATACCAGCTCCGTAGCTATTTGCGTGGATCTATTTCAGGCGCGGAAATGAACCAGCATCCGTTCGTTGGGGGTCCGGTGACTGAGCGCATCGACGCTTGTGTATGGATGATAATTAGCTGGACTGATGTTAAAAGTTACATTCATATACAGGGTGTTTCATAAAGTTGGTACCAATAATAATTCCACATATGATTTAAAGCGTATGAATATAAAACTAAACTTAAATTTTTTTATCACTTATTCAGCGTGGGGATATTAAAATCGGAAAGCGACCAGTAATTAGTCGCAAATAGCATAGAAATGGCTTTTTTATGCTAAATAATGAAGTACTCCATAGGTAGTTTGCAGCTGACACAATAAGTAAAAAAAAATGTCATTAGAAATTCAAGTTTCCATTATTCAAAAACTATGAGCCGTACGATTTTTTTTATTATTGCTAGATTGCCAACCATCCCCTCTTTAAGTGTAGTTATTATTGATACCAACTTTATAAAACATCCTGTATAGACTCATGCCTGTATCTCTGAGTGGTAGGCAGAGGCAAATTCGCGATCTAGAATACATTTCACCGAACTCATTTCCGTCCCAGATGTGATAGGGAAGACCCTATTTTTTTTATTGGCACACCAAGGTATAAAACGTCTATTTCATTTACATAGGTCCAGTTTTTTTTATAATTATATACTTTATTAATACATACATAAACATAAGCTCACGCCTGTATCCCCGAAGTGGTAGGCAGAGGTGCACTAGCGAATTAGAACGCCCACATTTCGCCGAGCTTAGTCCGGTCCCAGATGTGATAGGGTGCAAGCCTATCGCCATATCGGCACAAATTCCAGTCTCCGGGCTGATATGGAAAAATCCAATAACACTGCTCGACCCGGGAATCCAATGCGAGACCTCAGGACGGTAGACGTACCGATATACAACTACGCCACCGAGGTATACTTTATTAATAAATAGGATAATATTACAATTCATAAAATCGATAGGCAAAGTATTACTTTCAAATATCAGAATTATTGCAGAAAGTATTTAATGTAAAATGTGGGTGTATTCGTTCGCTAGTGCGCCTCTGCCTACCCCTTCGGGGATACAGGCGTGAGCTTATGTTATGTTATTTTATGTAACCTCAAAATGCTTGTGACTTCTATCAGGCATTCTTTTAATTCACGAAATGTCACTTCATTCTTGCAAAGTTTTCATGAAAACAGCCAAGTTCTGGTGTTTACGCCAAAACTGTAAGACTAAGACAGATTATTGGAGATTTTATTTAATCCAAGATTGCTAACATTATCCACTGTAGGTTCCACAATATTGTTTGATAGAAAAAAATAGAAAAGGAATCGAAAAGTTGACGATTTTTCCAAGCAGGATTCCGTGTTGTCGTCAGTTGACTGTTTCACAAATCTGCATGTTATATACTTATGTACATACCTTGAATTATATACTTATGTATATATTGTATATTCATTTTCTGTGGACTGTGGAGTCTTGGATTCAAAGACATCAAAGTTGAGCAACGGGTACTTTTCTGACACTATTTGTCCGGAACTGGATTTCCCAAAAGGTAGTTGACGTCAGGCAAGCAGCCGGTCGTAAAAACTAAGCCGAATCCTTTCTGTAACATGCTTGAAAAACTGTGTTCCGTCGACTCCACATTGAAGTGGATTGTGTCTTAAAAATATATGATATAAATACATATAGAGGTAATTATGTATAATTTACAGATTTCTGATGCCATCTTAAATAAATTAGAAAAGTAAATCATATACTTTTTATTATTATTTAGGTTCATCTTTACTCATTTCGCATTATTAGAAAAAAAAATATATATATTTTTATATATATATATATATGTATGTATATACTACGGCACTTTTTTTATAGCAGAAACGAGCATATGAGTCACCTGATGGTAATTGATGTCCACCGCCCATAAACACCCAAGACACAAAAATAATCATGGGTGCGTTGCCAAGCTACATCGAAGTAAATAGGAATTGGGAAAGGGAAGGGAGGAATTGGACCATCGGAAATCTCAGTCATCGAACAAATTGCGACAGCAAGAATTTCACATGTTTTTCCTAACAAAATCACCATAATAAAACAGTGAAAAACAAATTTCCAAAGGAATTTTATCCATCTTGGAAAACACATTCCACAGTATATCGCAAAATTAAATCTAAATGTCGTACAATTTGCATTCGCCTCAAGAAAATCATGTTAATTTTTCACCAAACCTTATTTTCAGTTGAAGTGAAAGTTGATTTTAATGTTATTTAATCAGTGAACAGGCTAAATTATGCGAGAAGGGAAGAGCAGTAGAGTTGCCAGGTTTGAATTGCCAGTTGTTTTATTAAAAATCCTTTAATTTTTCTACCTTATTTTTTTAAAATCTTTGTATTACCCAAAATTCTACTTGTTTTCTAAAATATGTATTTTACCGTCTTCTGATTTACAAAAATGTACTTACTAATTTTCCTTAAAATAAAGATATAATAATTATAATACATTTTAAACAAATAACATACATAACATAAGCTCACGCCTGTATCCCCGCCGGGGTAGGCAGAGGCGCACTAGCGAACTAGAATACCCACATTTCGCCGAGCTTAGTTAAACAAACAAATATACTACACTTTAGGTTCTAGAGGGTCATACAGTGGAACTATAAAACCTCAAAATCACAAAAAAAAAAATTATCTGATTTCGGCTGTACTCCTACTACCTTAAGACCAATTATATTATATCCGTTTTTTGTGTTAAGAAGCATAAATAGGCCGGCATGATTCTGGCGACCACTGATAAACCCGTTGTTTGTGTTTGATAAAACTAGCAACCACTGACAAACAATGGGTTGGCTGTAAGCGGCTGTATGTTTTGATTTCGTTCGCTTAGAAGTTTGATTTTTTTACAGCTCCAAGGGACAGTATACCTGAGCATTTGATATGAATTTCAGCTTGAGAAATAAGGTCGTGACAGACAGACAGACGGAAAACAAAGTAATTCTTTAAAGTTTCCGTTTTTTTCCTTTTAAGGTACGGAAAAGACATTTTACTGATTAATTTTAATTAAACCTGGCAACACAGAGCAGCCGTGATGTAAACACTGTCAGGGGCACCACTACTGCGAATCAATTTTAGCTCCCCTACCACATTTCTGTCTATTTTTGTGTCGATTTAAATTCTTTCGACTATATGTCGACTTTATAGCTTTAAAAGGTGCAGTTTAAGTGCTCGCGACGTATTAGAATTGTCGAATTGGGATTTGGATATATTGGGAATGTTATTTTATATACCTCAGAAGTTGATTTTAATTTTGTGATATTCTTTCAATGTTGTTCTTGTCTTTATCCCAAAATGCAATGTAAGAACGGTGCAACTCATTTCTCAGGCATGTTGCAAGGATTCGGCTTAGTTTTTATGATATCAGCCTGCCTGACATCAGCCCACTGGAGGTTCCAGTTCCGGCCAAATAGAAAAATCGTTTTGCTCGACCTGGGACTCAAATCCAGGGTCTCCGGGTCTGTGGCTCTTATATGCTACCACTAAGCCAAGGAAGCGACAGTATGTTATTGTATTTTTTATATAACGCCCTGTTTAATATATCGCCTTCATGGTATAACGGCAGTGGATATTGACCGGGAGATCCTAGGTTCGGATCCCTGTTTAGACAATGAGTTTCTAACGGTTTGCGCAATCGGGTTATGTCACTAACATTTGGCTTATAGTCTTTTTTTTTTAATAGCAGAGACTGGCACACGAGCAGATGGGTCACCTGATGGTAAGTGATCTCCACCGCCCATAGTCACCCAAGACACAAAAGGAATCATGGGTGCGTTGCCAACCTAAAAGGAGGAAATGGAAGGGGAGGGAAAAAGGGATTGGGAAAGGAAGGGGGGGAAGTGGCCACCGGAAATCTCACTCACCGAACGAAACGCGACAGCAAGCTGCCACTTTTCTGTGAGACAGTGGTATCAAACCGGTCGAGCCGGCCCATTCGTGCTGTAAATGTAACTGTCCACAGCGTGACTCTACCACTCAAAAAAAAAAGTCTCTAATATACTGGCCAATAACTAATATTTTTTTTGTCCCTTACCTACATAACAGACATTTGCGAACAACAACGATAATACCACTTCTAGAAAGCATAACATAACATCTGCTCAAGCCTATAAGCCCGAAAGGGTAGGCAGAGACACACTAGCGAACTAGAACACCCACATTTCTTCGAGCTTAGTTCCGCCCAGATGTGATAGGCGGCGAGCCTATGGCCATATCGGGCACAAATTCCAGACTATGCATTGATATGAAAAAATCCAACATCTCCTTGCCCGACCCGGGGATCGAACCCGAGTCATCAGGACGACAGTCGTACCGAAATACAACCATACTTAATACCGTAAATCGAGTTAAGTTTAACTCAAGATTATTAACAGCGCTGCAAGTCATCCTTGGACAAAAATCTAAATTGTTCCGAAGCCGCGGTTCTTATTGGAAATCTATAAATAAATTTACGAATCGATTTACAAATCATGAGCGCCTCCCTCGCACTCTTTAATGGCTCTCATCGAATTTATAACGTCGAAATTGGTCATTAAGTATTGGCTTAATTGATTTTGAGTAGTTTAACGACAGCAGTGTAAAAGTTTAAATAAATGATGTGCTTTTTAAATAAGTCAGGGATCTGTAATATGTATTATGATAAAACGTATCACTTTTGTCTTTCTACTTAGTTTTATCCAAAGACATTACGGTTTACGGTTTTAGACATTTATTTTCTCTAAAGAATACAATTTACTTATTAGAGAACATTACATAGCGTAAACTTATTAAACTAACAATTATTACGAGATAGTGCGTAGGAACAAACGGTTGTACTATGATTACCAACTATGATTGAGGGTAGTATTTAAAAAAATAAGACGAAGTTAAAACATTGCATATGCGGGGGCCTTATTACAGAGCGCACTTCGAAAGGAGTGTCCATCGCTTATCATAGACATCAAGTGTAGGTTTGTTTTATATTGGGGCTTGTTCAGTTTATTTAAATATATAAATTATGAGGCCGAAAAGTCCTTGAGGATGTGGTGTTTTAAACAGTATATAGACGGGACAACAGCATAAAACTTTTTTTTTTTTTTTTTTTTTATAGAAGAGGGGGCAAACGAGCAAGTGGGTCACCTGATGTTAAGTGATCACCGCCGCCCATAAACATCCACAATACCAGGGGAATCATGGATGCGTTGCCGGCCTTTGAGGTAGATATAGGCTCTTTTCTTGAAGGTCCCTAACTCGTAACGGTCAGGAAACACAGCCGCCTTTATCCCATCTCAACGGAATTATTCAAGTATGTTGCGTAAGGATTTGGCTGAATTTTACGACCAGCTGCCTGTCTCACGTCAACCCCTTAGAGGAATCCAGTCCCGCGAAAATTGTGTTACAAAACACCCGACCTGGGAATCGAACCAAAGACCTCCCAGTCTACAGCCCAAACATGCTACCACCAGACCAAGGAGGCTCGTCATTACATTACAACGAAGAATAAAAGAGCAGATAGTTCACAAGATATTTATTAGTTTGCAACAAGCCATAACAATAATAATTGGGTATTTGACTATGTTTGAACTTATACACATATTTATATGTATAGCAAGTAAAACAAAAAAGAAACCCTTCTGTAAAAACTGCATCGAAATTGGTTGAAAAATGAGGCAGTAATTCATAATTTAAAATCTGGAGTGGGGGCATATTGGAGATATCTTGCTATCCCTTTCCAACGTCCGTACCGTTATGGCGTGACGTGATTACACTGATACTTCTCTTTCGTGCATTTTGAAGGTTACACCAAACTTCGAAGTCTTATAACTTTTTTATTTTTGAGAATATTGCAATATTTCTTACTGTTCTATATTTAAGCCGACGTAAATTTCATACAAAATTAGTTTAAAAAAATTTGTCATGTACCCAATTTTATGCTCCGATCTTATCCCCGTACAAGACTATTCCACTAATCCTTATTTTTCATAATTATTACCCGAATTATCCATGTTATCCGAATTATATGAATTACCCGAATTATCTGAATTATCTGAATTATCCGAATCATCCATATTATCCATATCGTCCATTGCGTTTGTGTCATCTGTCATATCAGTATTATCTGTGTTGCTTCCATCATCTGTAGACATGTCATTTGCATTATTTGTGCCACTAATCTGCACAGTGATAGGTAGCAAGCCACATTCGACGTTGACCGATACTTGAATAACTCCTGCGGAGCTCTGGGAGAGCAGAAGGGCTGTTAATAGGATCTGTAAAATAATAATCACAATTTTACTTTAATAAAACATAACATAAGCTCACGCCTGTATCCCCGAAGGGGTAGGCAGAGGCGCACTAGCGAAATAGAACACCCACATTTCGCCGAGCTTAATTCATTGCAATGTATTACAGCAATGTATTACATATAAATAATTACAATTTTCAAGTGGTAGAGCCACGCTGTAGACAGTAACGTCTATAGCACGAATGGGTCGGCTCGACCGGTTAGATACCACTGTCTCACAGAAAACCGACGTAAAGTGGCAGCTTGCTGTCGTGTTTCGTTCGGTGAGTGAGATTTCCGGTGGCCCATTTCCCCACTCCCTTTCCCAATCCCCTTCCCTCCCATTACATTCCCTCCTTTTAGTTTGGCAACTTACTAATGATTCTTTTTGTGTCTTGGGTGTCTATGGGCGGTGGAGATCACTTACCACCAGGTGACCCATCTGCTCGTTTGCCAATCTCTGCTATAAAAAAAAAAACATACAACACAATATATACAGAAAATATTATTATACTTACAACAATGGCTACTCTCATCTTAAAACTGTACTTCGGTTATAATAACGATATTGAAACTGCTGAAGAATGTAATAATTTCAGGACGGAATCCGCTTTTTAATGTATCGGTTACGCAACAAAAAATATGTTATGTAAATATAGTTTTGTATGTAAATAACCACATTTACATATTAACTATTTTAATAGTAATGTTAAAATAGTTGAACTGCTGAAAAAACAGTTTGACACGCACACTGAAATCACACTACGCTACGTGACGTGAACCACCGATAGCTAGTTGGGAGTGGTACAGATTGTAGGCGAAAATGGCGGATTCCAAGTCAGCCGTGACAGCATGCATCTTTAACTTTTCAACCGTTCTTCTTTCACCTTTATCCTACTTCAGTGTGGGGTCCGTGCGATTTTTAAACATGTTGCACAAGGATTTGATTATTTAGTATGACCGGCCGCCAGCCTGACATCAACCCCCAATGGGAAATGAAAATTTTGAAATATTGTGTCAGAAAAACAAGCTACCTAAGATTTGAACCTGCTATACCAGACCAAAGAGGCTTAGCAACTTATATTCATTAACATTATCTCTTACGTAATAACAAGGGAAGGAAACACCTTGTGACTTACATGCTTAATAATAGTTTATGAGACAAAATATACATACATACATAAGCTCACGCCTATATCCCGGAAGGGGTAGGTAGAGGCGCACAAGCCAACTAGTACACCCAGATTTCGCCGAGCTCAGTTCCGTCGAGATCGTTCGAGCTAATAAAATACTTATTATTGTTACGGGCGGCCTCCGGTGGCCCATACGCTTATGTAAAATATATATGTGCCTCCGACGGGTTAACCAGAATTTGACCACCATAGTAGAGTTACTGAACGAGGCCGGTGCCCAGCAGTATAGTAGGACAATAACAATGCAGGACTAAATGTAAATGTTTTTCTCGAAATAAAACACCTACACAAAACATGGTTTCGCTACACATTTTATTATGATATTATCCATAAGCAGAAGACAATCAGGAGTCATTGTTTTGTTTATTTTTTACGTAGTACACAGACGCGCCTTTATATAGAAAAAGACGTTTAAACCGGTGCGAAGTTTCGTCGTGTGCGACGAGTGTGCTCGCAGCTACCCTAGATTTAATTAAAAAATGTAAATTGCGCCCACGTGAAGGCTTTACAAACTTTTTAAGCGTACACTCTATATAATTTGTAATACATACATAAGCTCACGTTTGTGTTCCTGAAAGACTAGTTGGAGGCGAACTAGTGAAATAGAACATCCACATTTCGCCGGGCTTATTTCCGTCCCAGATGTGATAGAGCACCTTTTGCTTTATCAGGCACAAATTTTAGACTCTAGCTGATAACTAATATACCCGAAAGGGTAGGCAGAAGTGCACTAGCGAACTAGATCACCCACATTTTGCCGAGCTCAGTTCTGTCCCAGATGTGATAGGGGGTGCGTCTATCGCCATAACGGACACAAACTTCAGAAACCTTCAAGCGTATTACAGGAAGGATTTGGCTTATTTTATGACCGGCCTGATGTCGAGACCTTCTGAGGGTACCAGTCCCGGCAAATAGTGTTAAAAAAACACGACGCCCAACCTGGGAATCGAACCTAGAACCTCCCGGTCCACAGCTCATACACGCTGCCACTAGACCAAGGATGCGACCATATCATTAATATTCTAATAACTTGTTTCTTTCTACCTGCCCTTATCCCACCTTAATATGGGATCGGAGCAACACACTTTTTCAAGCATGTTGCAGAAAGGATTTGGCTTAGTTTTTACGATCGGCCACCTGCCTGACTTCAAGCCCCTCTGCGGGATCCAATCCCGCGCAAATTAAATTAGAAAATTCGCTTTGCCCGACCTGGGAATGGAACCCAGAACCTGCTGGTCCACAGCCCGTTTATGGTGCCAGCAGATCAAGGAGGCGACCATATTATTATTATTTATTATTATTATTATATAATTAATATTTTAATATGAAACTTTAAATTAATCTAACCCGTGACCACGAAGACTGCGAAGCCTTCGAAACGTCGGGATTAAAAATTAAAATCAAATCGTGATAGAATCCGTAAAAATAGTTTTATTTCAATGTATAACATTCGAAACTTAAGAAATCAGTATATAAATATAATATAAAAAAAATGTTTAATATAGATCATTATTACATAAACTCACACACATCAGATACACATAAGATCACGCCTGTATCTCCGAAGGGGTAGGCAGAGGTGCACTAGCGAACTAGAACCCCCACATTTCGCCAAGCTTAGTTCCGTCCCAGATGTGATAGGGGGCGAGCTTATCGCCATATCGGGCACAAACTCCAGACTCCGGGCTGATATGGAAAAATCCAATATAACTTTGCCCGACCCGGGGATCGAACCCGAGACCTCAGGACGGTAGTCATACCGAAATACAACAACGCCACCGAGGCAGTCATTACATAAACCTTGAACTCAAAAAACACATTTCTGAACAAACCTAATCAGGTTAATTAAATATTTGTTACATTAATTTATTAGTTAACATATAGACGTATCTAATTAATATTACATTTCGTAATTTGTATCTGACTGCCTCGGTGGCGTGGTGGTGTTACGGTACGACTGCCGTCCTGAGGTCTCGGGTTCGATCCCCGGGTCGGGCAAAGTGATATTGGACTTTTCCATATCAGCCCGGAGTCTGGAATTTGTGCCCGATATGGCGATAAACTCGCATCCTATCACATCTGGGACGGAACTAAGCTTGGCGAAATGTGGGTGTTCTAGTTCGCCAGTGCGCCTCTGCCTACCCCTTCGGGGATACAGGCGTGAGCTTATGTATGTATGTATGTAATATGTATCTGTAAATTATATTTACAGCAGAGACTGGCAAACTTGTCGCCCCCTTGGTCTAGTGGCAGCATATATGTGCTGTGAACCGGGAGGTCCTGGGTTTGATTCTCAGGTCGGGCAAAGCGAATTTTCTAATTTAATTTGCCCGGCACTGGATCCTTCAGAGGGGGTTGACGTTAGGCTAACAGCCGGTCATAAAAACCAAGCTAAATTCTTTCCGCAACGTTCTTGAATAAGTGAGTTGCGCCTATCCCACACTTGCATAAGGACAGGTAGAAAGAAAGATAGGTAGAATTATTTATAAATACAGCCAACAGTCACACACCTAGTCCTGACCCCACACTAGGTATATATAACCTGTATCGTGGGTGTCAGAGACTATGTGAGACTTTCGGTCTCACAACACCCAGACTTGAAACAAATATCTGTGGGCCACACAAACATTTGTCTCAATGCGGGAATCGAACCCGCGGCCTCTCGCTTCACAGCCGGCTACTCGCCCGCTGCGCCACGGAGGCTGTCATTTGTCGTTTTCGATTTTGGCGCATAAACATCTATACCGTTAGTTTTTCTCGATTTATAAAAAATTCAGACGCAGTTAGGACCTTCTCATTTTAAGAAGTCAGTCGAAAAATAAAAAAACATAAAACATTAACATAATAACATAACATAAGCTCACGCCTGTATCCCCGACGGTGTAGGCAGAGGCGCATTAGCCAACTAGTACACCCACATTTCGCCGAGCTTAGTTCCGTCCCAGATGTGATAGGGGGCAAGCCTATTGCCATATCGGGCACAAATTCCAGACTCCGGGCTGATATGGAAAAATCCAATATCACTTTGCCCGACCCGGGGATTGAACCCGAAACCTCAGGACGGTAGTCGTACCGAAATACAACCACGCCACCGAGGCAGTCAATAAATAAAAAAAATATGGTCTAAATTCAATTTACGCCGAATTTAGTGGCTTTGATTTATACGAGAGGCACTAAAAGCTTTCGCTAGAATAAATAAGAAAAACTGAGAGTTGGCACTCCTGCCCCCTACATTAGTGTAAATAGGTTAATAAGAAATAGCTTAGATTTTCTCCATATCTGTCACATATTGTTTAAATTGAATTACGACTGCACTTAGGATTTTATGTTTTTAGTCCGAAAATATGTTTGTCCCAATATCTACAGTGTGTAGGTGGCGTCTGGATTCTGGAATTGTTGCCCGAAATACAATGATAAAAGAAAAATAAGGACTTGGTACAAATTATTTTACGAGGTCGCTAGCGTGACTTGCCCAGGACTAGATCCCTCAGAGGCGGTTGACGTCAGGCAGGCACCCGGTCGTGAAAACTAATCCAAAACCTTTCTGCAACATGCTTGAAAAAGTGTTATGCGCCGACCCCACATTAAGGTGCGATAAGGACAGGTAGAAAGAAAGATTATTTATTTCATAAAAACTGCCTCGTTAGCTTGGTTACGGTACGATTATCGTCATGCAGCTACACCTTCGCCAATACACGGTAACGAATTCTTTCTCCCCCTCTGAGGGATCTAGTCCCGGGTAAATTGAAGTAGAAAATTCGCTTATCCCGACCAGTGAATCGAACCCAGGACCTCCCGGACCACAGGTCATACGTGCTGCCATTAGACCAAGCGACGTTTATGAAATAAATAATAATAAAATAATTAATGATTTCTTAGGTTTACGTGAATGTTATTCATTGAAATTAAACTATTTTTACAGACGAGTCAATCTGACCCGTGACCACGAAGGCTACAAAGCTTTCGAAACGTCGGGCATAAAAATTAAAAATTAAAACCAAATCGTGATATAATCCGTAAAAATAGTTTAATTTCAATGAATAAAATAATTTGTGAAATATATCGAAAACCGAAGCTATAATTCCTCACAATATTGACCTATATCGATATTATCATCGGCTTAACTCCACGTCATCCCTGCGGCCCTGGTACTTCAAAACACCAAACTCAGCGTCGAACGTGACCTGTACTCGGCAAATCTAATCCGCCGAAATCCCTCACTTGAAACACAATTTTGAACGCGTCTCGAAGATTTGTACACCCCCACTTCTCGGGGGATCTGATTAAAACACCGGTGACACCTCCCACGACCTGGCTCATCGTTATTCTGGGAGGCTATACGGCATTAGTAGATACTTTATATTAGTCCTTTTTGCAGCGAAGTTGTCAGCGAAAAAACCCTTTCAAACTCTATTGCAGTCAATAATATAGCGCCATGAATGATTGATGATGCAGCCACGTCTAAACCGTCATAAGCTCACGCCAATATCACCAAAACAAAGTTACTTTGAAGTATGTATGTACTAGGGCAAGCACAGTGGCTCGAACAGGAATTCGATTGTCAAAAATATTCCTGCTCTGCGGATTTAGACAAGTGGCTTATGCGCTAGTCGAATAGAATAGTCGAATATATATAAATGTATGGGAATGACTGAATTAAGGTTGTCTGGAAGAGATCGCTATTTAGCGATTAGACCGTCTATTGTAACACATATTTTATTTTCCACTTACTTTATTATGGTTTTTGGTGTGTGTTGGTGTTCAATAAAGTGTTGTAATCTAATCTAAATGACATAAAAGTACACTATATGTGGCGTACTCTTATGTCATTCCCATACATTTATTCTATTCGACTAGCGCATAAGCCACTTGTCTAAATCCACAGGCCGCTGATCAAATGAAGAGGCACCGACTCCGAAGAAAGAGTAACTTTATGTATGACATTTGTAGTCGGTTTTACTATAAATTTTAATTTTATTTGTAGCTTTTGGAAATGTTCTCGTATATAGGACCAACTCTGAAAATATACTTTTTAAAACAGTAGGTTAAAATGAAAAAAATCACACAATCTACAAGATGTTTATTAGTTTGCAACAAATGCTGTAACAATAACATTAAAATTTTGCTGTTTAGTGACGTAGCGTAACCATTTTCAAAAGGCAAGCAGTTTTTTTCAACTTATTAGTTTAATATTAGTTACTGATTTCTTAAGTTTACGCGAATATTATACATTGAAATAAAACTATTCTTACGGATTCTATCACGATTATGTTTTAATAATTAAAACATAATCGTGATAGAATCCGTAAGAATAGTTTTATTTCAACTAATATTAGTTAACCATTAAAGTGTGTATTAGTAATTTTTTCAAACGTATTACAGTAGGAATTCTGTCATATAGATCTTTCGTCATAGATTATTTTTTTAAAACCTATTACACCTGGTCCATATCTCCCATGGCCGTAGTCTCTTCTGTCACTTCTGTAAACATAGTTACATCCAGCGAGGTCGTAGTATCTGTAGTCATGCCACTATCTGTCATTGCTGTATGGTCTCCTATGACTAATGTCTCATTTATCTTCAAGATATCCTTGGCAAGACTTATATCTATCTTTATTTTCAAAATTCCTGCAGAAGTTTGGGAGATCAGAAGGATCGTTGACAAAACCTGTAAATGAAAAAATATAGCAGAGACTGCCATCGAGAGGGCTACGCCAAGTGATCTGCGCCACCCAAAGACGACGGTACTAGAAAAAATCATGTCAAACTAGTCGAGCCGTATAAAAATCAACATAAGCTCACTATATTTTATCCTCACACGCGCCTATATCCTTGAAGAGGTGGCAGAGGCGCACTAGCCAACTAGAACTCCCACATTACGCCGAGCTTAGTTCCGCCAGATGTGATAGGGGGCGAGCCTATTGCCATATCCGATATTATTATATTGCCCGATATGGCGGGCACAAATTCCAAACTCCGGGCTGATATGGAAAAATCCAATATCACTTTGCCCTACCCGGGGATCGAACCCGAGACCTCAGGACGGTAATTGTACCGAAATACAACTACGCCACGGAGGCAGTTATTCTATTTAAATAATAATATTTAAATATTTTCTAATACAGCACATTTAGAAAATGCTCCTTACAATTATAGTAGTCCTCATCTTTAAATTTTGTATTTCAGTTATTTAATATCAAGAGACTATTGAAGAATGTAATATTTTCACAATGGATTCCGCTTTTAATGTTTCAAATTTCAATTAAGCAACATAAACATATGTTATGTAAATACGTTTATTATTTGAATTAAATATCTAAACAGTTGCACACATCGGATTTATATCGCGCTACGTAATGTACGTAAAGAGCCGATGAGAATCGGTGGAAATTTCGGTTTCAATACTGAATAACATCGATATATCACAAGTTTAAAACGAAACAAATCGACTTCAGATCGGATACGAATTTATATGGGACCACCCTTGAAATAAGCTCTATCGAACACAAAAAGAATTTTCAAAATCGGTCCACATTCGGCGGAGATATCGCGTAACATACATAAAAAAATACAGACGAATTGAGGACCTCCTCCTTTTTGGAAGTCGGTCGAAAATAATATACAAAACCTAGACTGGCTGACTGCCTGACTGCCTCGGTGGCGTGGTGGTATTTCGGTACGACTACGGTTCTGAGGTCTCGGGTTCGATCCCCTGGTCGGGCAAAGTGATATTGGATTTTTCCATATCAGCCCGGAGTCTGGAATTTGTGCCCAATATGGCGATAGGCTCGCCCCCTATCACATCTGGGACGGAACTAAGCTCGGCGAAATGTGGGTGTTCTAGTTCTCTAGTGCGCCTCTGCCCACCCCTTCGGGGAAACAGGCGTGAGTTTATGTTATGTTATAAAACCTAGAGTCTAGATGAACAGTTATGTGTAAATATCCTCCTAAAAAGTCGGTCTGGGTAGTCATATTTTCTTTCTATAGTATAAAACAAAATAGCTTCCCACTGTCTGTCCCTATGTCGCTATATATGCTTAGATCTTTAAAACTATGCAACGGATTTTGATGAGGTTTTTTAATAAATAGAGTGATTCAAGAGGAAGGTTTATATGTATAATACATGCATACATTCATCCCCTAAAGGGATGTAATGGGGGATGAATGTATGTCTTGAAGACTCTCACGCGGACTTGGCGCGGGCAAAAGCTAGTAATAAATAAAAAAAAAAATTAGAATTAATTTTACAATTCTTCCGGCTTCCGACTGTCCCATTTTCTGAGCGTCGACTGTGCATCTAGGGATATAATGTATCAAAGAGTTACATAAATATATACTTAATCCTAATCTTAATCTGAAATCAAAGACGGTATACATTCAGCGCTATCTTCCTAATAGCAATCCGTTAATCCCCGGTTAATTAGATATTAGTGATCAATAAGCCATTACAATTTACATTTCGTATCAACGGTATTAATGCTAAACTAAAAGGTAATGCCGGCAAGGAATGTGAGAAATCTACAAGTTTCAATCAAAATAGTGATATATTATCCACTTCAAATAGTCCACTAATCCATTCTTCGTTAGTGGAGGGTAATCTGCAAAAAGAACATAGAAACGACTGTGTAAATGCTGTGCGAGCTGTCGCGGAGTGCCGAGCCGTCGTCGAGCCAGTGGTGACTCATAGCACGCTCACAGTACTTGCACCGTCGCATGGGTATCGAACTAACGAGGGACACACGGCCGCTACGGACGACGTTAATATAATTACACAAAAAATGTTTGCTGGTGTGCCCCAAAGCGAAGGTCAAGATCAACTAAAATCTAACGACGACTGGACTTTAGTTACAAAAAAGAAGAAAACTACAAATAGATTTGCAGGATGCAAAGGTAAAGCGTCTGTGAGTCCAAGTAATAAATTTAAAGCTGCTGATGTGAAGTTTCCCATATATATTTACAACGTCGATAAAGATGTCACTGAAGAAGATATCAATTCATATATTATGGAAAAAACGAATATACATGTAAATATTGAAAAGATGAAAATGAAGCAATTGAGAGATTATGTTAGTTATAAAATATATATTCCGAAACATACAGAAGACATATTTATGAATGATGATTTTTGGCCAGTGGGGATTTCGTATCGCCGATTCTTTAACTTTACGAAAAAACCACAAAGTCACAACGTAGGCACAGAAAATGTACAGCAAAATATGTAATCATCATGGATACATCAGTGAAAATGGTTACTTTTAACTGTAAATGTGTCACAACTTCGGTTGACTGTGTTAGGCGACTGTGTGTATCTTCGGACATCATAGCGTTACAAGAAACCTGGCTTCTGCCGCACGATTTGCATTTTTTGGGAAATATTCACAAGGATTTTTCTGCTACTGGAACGTCTGCTGTTGATACATCTTTAGGAATACTTAGGGGCAGGCCCTATGGTGGGGTGGCCTTGCTGTGGAGGAAAACCTTGTTTACATCAGTGACTATTGTACAGTGCGATAATGTGCGTCTGGCGTGTATTAAAATTAAAACATTAGATCGCGACATGCTTATTTTTTCTGTATATATGCCTACTAATTGTTATGAGAATATTCTCGAATTCACTAAATGTTTAAGCGATATAAATGCAATAGTAGAGAGTTGTAATGTTCCATCAGTTTATATATTAGGCGATTTTAATGCACATTCGAATGAGTTATTTTATCGTGAATTAATAGATTTCTGTAATGAGCAGTCGTGGTGTTGTGCGGACCTCGAACTATTGCCGAGTGATTCGTATTCCTACATAAGTGATGTACACGGGAGTAAGCGATGGCTCGACCACTGCGTAGTGACTGCGGCGGCGCGTCGTACTATTGTAAGTGCAAATGTATTATACGATACATATTGGTCAGATCACTTGCCTATACAATTACAAGTAAATTTAAAACTAATGGAGCCGAGAACTGTATTACCCAGTACAAATTGCAATAATGTCACTTGGGGTGAGAGGGATGTAGATCAACAAAAAAGATATGCTGAGTTATGTAGTGTTCGATTAAGAGACATCGATTTTCCACCTGAAATGACTATGTGTGCAGACAAAATGTGTAGTGATAAAAAACATAAGGATATACTAAATCAGATGTATAAGAAAATAATTTGTATTTTAACGGAGAGTGCTGAAATAACTGCGAAAGTTAGAATGGCTATTAAATACAAACCGCTTTTGGGATGGAATAAACATGTTAAAACCGCACACCGGGAGGCTCGGCTTGCATTTAAGATGTGGAACTTATGTGGTCATCCATTGACAGGGCATTTGTATGATAATATGCGTAGTACTCGGAAAGTCTTTAAAACTAAACTGAAGTGGTGTCGAGATAATCAGACTCAAATTAAAATGGATATAATTGCAAATAGCCATAGTTCATATAATTTTAGTAAATTTTGGAAACATACGAATAACCTGAACCTCAGGCCGAGCCTGCCGGAAAGTGTGGCGGGTGTACACAGCCATGGAGATATAGCGAATATGTTTATTAGCCATTTCAAAGTGGAACCGTCACATCCATCCACTAAACAACTTTCGACCGGGATATCTGACGCTGGGTGTTCTGATACGAGGATTACTGAATGTTTTTCTGCCAAGCAAGTGGCTAGTACAATTAAAAATATGACAAAAGGTAAGTCTCCGGGTCATGATCACCTCAGCGTTGAACACCTGAGGTGGGCTGGTGTACACCTGCCGAGAGTACTGGCTATGTTTTACACGTTGTGTTTAGGACATTCCTATTTACCATGTGATTTAATGAAAACCATAGTTGTTCCAATTGTAAAAAATAAAACCGGGGATCCAGCAGACTCTAGTAACTATAGGCCTATATCTTTAGCTACTGTTACAGCTAAAGTATTGGACAGTCTGCTCGACGCACATATGGCGCCTCGTATTAGTCTACATGATTCACAATTTGGCTTTAGGCCTGGTCTGTGTACGGAGAATGCTATTTTGTGTGTTAAGAAGACTGTTCAATATTACACGAACAGAAAAACTCCGGTGAATGCGTGCTTCCTAGATCTATCACGTGCTTTTGATATGGTCTCATATGACATTCTATGGAATAAACTTCTTAATGAGACCACTGTCGGAAGCGATGTTGCCCTTTTGCTCAAATATTGGTATAGCAACCAAACTAATTTTGTAAAATGGGGTGGAACGTTGTCGGATATGTACAGGTTGAATTGTGGTGTAAGACAGGGGGGGATTACCTCACCTAGACTTTTTAACCTGTACATAAACAGGCTAATTGCTGAGCTCAGCGACACCCGCATCGGATGTCATGTCGACGGTGTGTGTGTCAACAATATAAGCTATGCGGATGACATGGTGTTGCTGAGTCCATCGATTGGCGCGCTAAGACGGCTTCTCCTAGTTTGTGAAGGGTATGGAGTTGCTCACGGCCTCAGGTACAACACAAAAAAGAGTGAGTTGCTTGTGTTTAAAGCTGGTAACAAATCCTACTTGAACGGGGCACAGGTGTCACTATATAACAACCCCCTGGCACGAATAACGAAGTTTAAGTACCTGGGACATTGGGTAACGGAAGACTTAAATGATAATGTAGATATTGAGAGGGCACGCAGGGCGCTGGCTGTTCGAAGCAATATGGTGGCCCGCAGATTTGCACGTTGTACCGCACAAGTGAAAATTACACTCTTCAGAGCTTACTGTCAATCACTCTACACGTGTAGTCTGTGGGTTAGCTATACACAAAGAGCATATGGCGAGCTGCGTGTTCAGTACAATAACGCTTTCAGGGTGCTGTTCGGGCTTCCGCGATTTTGTAGCGCCTCTGGGATGTTTGCTGATGCCGGAGTTGATGACTTTTATGCCATCATACGTAAAAGTTGTGTATCTCTCATGCGTAGAGGGCGCACCAGCTCCAACAGCATCTTGAAGGCACTGTGTAACCGGTGGGACTGTCCTATACTGGAGCACTGGACGCGTTTGCACGCGCCTATTGCCAAATGTGCACTGCTCTAGTGTAGCAGTCTACCTTTTACTTTTCTTTTCTTTTCTCAATTTTCTGTATTTTTCAGTAACATAGCTATAGTTTTTATTCATTATTGTACACACTAACACTATGGACTTTAAGTCTGCAATAAAGATATTATTATTATTATTATTATTATTATTAATGCAAGTATTATATTATGTGTTATTAGTGCTAATGAGATGAATTTGTGTGCAGATCAATCTATGTAATTATTTGTTGTAATATAAACTAATCTATAGTAACTATTGTACTTGATAATAGTCACGGGCGGCTCGGCCTCCGGTGGCCCATACGCTTATGGAACATATTTATGTGACGCCTCTGACGGGTTAACAATGACAGAAAAATATACATAATCTTTCTTTCTACCTGCCCTTATCCCACCTTAAAGTGGGGTCGGCGCAACACACTTTTTTAAGCATGTTGCACAGTGGATTTGGCTTAGTTTTTACGACCGGCCGCCTGCCTGACGTCAACCCCCTCTGAGAGATCCAGTCCCGGGCAAATTAAATTAGAAAATTTGCTTTGCCCGACCTGGGAATCGAACCCAGGACCTCCCGGTCCACAGCCCATATATGCTGCTATTAGACCAAGGAGGCGACAAAAAAAATAACGTATGAATACTTAATGATTTTATTATAAATACGATGTTTTATTATATTAATGGGTTCTTTCTTTCGCAAAGCATTTTGGTTTCGTTCCATACATTAGGAATGCTTCATTTTTGCGAAGTTATGCCAGGTCCTCTTATTTTTTCTTTAATCATTAATCTAATAAGGCTTGACAATGATTACATTGATCTATAAGGTTTTTTTTGTATTTTTGTTTTTGCATTTGTCTGACATGTGTATTGTGTATGTAGAGGAACGGGTGGCAATATATGGTATTTAATAATAATAATTCAAACTTTGCATGCCTTCAGGCAGAATACGGCTAGTCGTATATTTATTTCATTTTACACCTTATTTATGTACCCATGTTTGCAATTCAATAAATTGATTTGAATTGACAAAAAAGTTTGGAACTCGCAACTGTCACATGCATACCTGACCCCTGACTAGATATAACCTGATCGTGGATATCAGAAACTACGAGAGACTTTCGGTCTCACAACATCCAGACCTGTAACAAATATCTTTAGGTCACACAACCATTTGTCTCGGTGCGGGAATCGAACCTGCAGCCTCTCGCTTCATAGTATAAACAGTGCAAGAACAGTGTTTTTGCGTCGAACCGATGTAATTTCCCCCCACATACAGCTCAATTTGTCATCGTTTGGCAAAGGCCCACATTTTTCGTTTACCGTTTGCGGCGCTTGTATCCGGCTTTATTCCAGCTTCGTTGTAGAAAATTAAATTTCTTTCAAATGCTTTAACGTTACTTTAAGCGTTAGGTTAAAGGGATTTTGTAGACTTGTAAATTGTAATTTTTTTTTTTATGGCAGAGATTGGCAAACGAGCAGATGGGTCACCTGATGGTAAGTGATCTCCACCGCCCATAGACACCCAAGACACAAAAATAATCATGGGTGAGTTGCCAACCTAAAAGGAGGGAATGGAAGGGAAGGGAAGGGGATTGGGAAAGGGAGTGGGAAAATGGGCCACCGGAAATCTCACTCACCGAACGAAACGCGACAACAAGCTGCCACTTTACGTCGGTTTTCTGTGAGACAGTGGTATCTAACCGGTCGAGCCGGCCCATTCGTGCTATAGACGTTACTGTCTACAGCGTGGCCCTGCCACTTGAACTAAACTTGAATTAAATCATGAATTACTTGACTTAATGTCCTATGACCCCTAGGTGGGGCAGAGGGCGTCCACAGTACTCCGCCATCGCGTTCAGTCTTGGGCTAAACGTTTTGCCTCGGACCATGTTAGTCCAATACTCTTCAGCTCGATTGCCACCGAACGCCTCCAGGTATGTTTAGGGCGGCCACGTTTCCTTTTCCCTTGAGGAGTCCACTCTACAGTCTAGGGATGTATTCGGGAGGTCTTCTGAGAGTATGACCAATCCATTTCCATTTACAACGCTTGATCTGTTGACCGATCGGCGTTTCGAAGCAGAGATCCCACAGGTCTTCATTGGAGATCTTTTCAGGCCAATAAATTCTGAGTATTGCCTTACGCATCGGCAATTAAACCATATGAGTGAAGATAAAAAAGCCCTTATGTCCAAGCGCTTGAATAAGACTGAAGCTAAGGGAAAATGAAAAAAAAAACTTTTCCACTTAGGTAATACTTTTTCACGAGAATATAAATAAATAAATACACCCAACAGTCACACACCTACTCCTGACCCCACACTAGGTATAACCTGTATCGTGGGTGTCAGAGACTATGGCTGAGATTTATAGAGCGAACTTCGACTAAGTCTAAGTCAAAGTCACGAACTCTGTGAGGATTTTTACTAATTCCGAGTCATGTTTTACAAGAAAATCTTTGCTTTGTCTGTCTGTCAGTCTGTTTTTCTTGTAAATAATGGCTCGGACTAAGTCAAAGTTCAATTTAACAAATACAAATCCCTCCTGAGTTCGTGACTTTGACTTAGACTTAGTCGAAGTTCGCTCTATAGATAGCCTATGAGAGATTTTCAGTCTCACAACACCCAGGCTTGAAATAAATATCTGTGGGCCGCACAAACATTTGTCTCAATGCGGGAATCGATGCCGCGGCCTCTCGCTTCACAGCCGGCTACTCGCCCGCCGCGCCACAGAGGCTGTCAATTTAAAATATGTAAAAGGTTTTTCGTTCTAGCGGTGCATGAGCAAAAACTAGTTATAAATATTTTTGACAGCTATTAATTCTTTATTATCCATACAATACGAAGTTTTTACTAACTTTAGTCGCACAAACGCGATTTATATTCCGTATTTAACATAATTTATGTGCAACAATAAGTAAGTCCGTGTCGGCAACTTTCCAGCCGCACTTTATTTGGCACCGTTTTAATTTATAGAAGTTTTCAATTGGAATGGCCCATTGTTTGCATACCTGATCGGCTTGATTTATAACTGTTGAGACGGTTTGGGAATTGCTGCCTTGAAAGTGTAGGATTAAATTTCTAGAGGTATAATAGGACGTTCGTAAAAAGCAGCGATAGCTCAGTTGGGAACGGTACGGACTGCCGAGACGAGTGTCGGAGTGTTCGATACCACCAATCCTCCAAAACGGAGCATCGACTCTGACTTTTCTATATTAAGTGTATTTTCTTTGTGAATTATCGCTTGCTATAACGGTGAAGGAAAACATCGTGAGGAAACCTGTATACTCGTGAATTTCTCCACAAGAATTTCGAATGTATGTGAAGTCTACCGACTCACATTATGCGACCTGTAAATCATCGCAATTAGCATAGGAATGGATTTTTTTATGCTAAAAATAATTAATTACCCCATAGGTAGTTTGCAAATGTACAACAGCTGGCCCAATAAGCCACAAAAATGTTTACGTCACAAATTCAAGTTCCTATTATTCAAAAATTATGAGTCTCACGAAATTTTAAATTTTACTGCTAGACTGCTAGCCATCCCCTCTTTAAATGTAGTTATTGATACCAACTACGAAACAACCTGCAGGTCGATTCTCTAAGGTTTCATTTGTGAAAACGACGTTGCGGCATCGTTGCGGCAACGATGTATTCATTTTTGTATTCAGCAAGGTACAAAGCGCACGCACTAGCGCTATGCGTGATGACGGCGCTTATGCGAACTAGCTCTCTCGAGCGAGGCGTTTGACATAAATGTATGGAAAATGGTATTCTTTATGACCCAACAATATTGAACGCTCCGTCGATCTCAACGATGTGCGCTGCGGGAGCTCGTCGTCGATCGCAACGTTGTAGCGTTCGTTAGAGAATCGACCTGCTGTATATGGGCCGTGGACCAGGAAGTCTGGATGAATTGTGCCGTGATATCTAACATGATGTGCCGGGAACTGGATCCCTAGGGGTGGGCGACATCAATATAATATACCCTAGATGCACAGTTCTTTGCAAATATCCTCCTAAAAAGTGGTCTCAGGAATAAAACAAAGAAAAAGATAGTAAGTTCTAATTAAATCAACACAAATATAACCCTATGCACGTGTTATAAAGTAGCTTTTTAAACGAAATGATCAAGCGTTCTTAAATTTGAATTTTGAAATTTAGAATTCTATCGGCGTCCGACTGCAGGCAAAAGAAGTGCTTAAGCACTTCTTTGCTGTCCCATTTTCCGAGCGTCAACTGTGCATCTAGGTAAATAATATATCGATGGTGGGCGACGTCAGGCAAGTAGTACATTTTATATTATTTATCGCTCCCCTATTATGTGTCTACATATTTCTATTTAATTTGATTAGAGCCAATAATAAACATTTTCTCGTAACCGACGAGCGTGCATAAAAACACTGATGACTGTGGAAGAAGCGAAAGAGGTGTGCCTGAAAAGGAGCCATTGACGCTTCTTAGTCTCTACCTACCACAGCGGGAGACAGACGTGAGTTTATGTATGTATCTAATAAACATAATAAACCGTGGCAACGTATTTAACGGCATGCAAAATATTCATCAAATCTGCGCGAACCACAATGGGAAATTCTAATGAGTTGTTCCGGTGGTGGCGGCCCATTGTTTTGAGCCTGAGTAATTGTTGAAAATGCTTTGACGTCGACTGTAGACGGTGGCACAGACGATATTGAGCCCAGGATTTATCCAGGCCCGGACTCAGGGTTTGACAAGGGGATATTTAGCTGGATTCGACGAATGACCTCTCTCTCTCAAAGTTGGACCTGCCTAGCTGGACCGCTTGTCCTAAATAGACATACTCGTCTACAACTTCGAAAGTTGAGTTTCCTATACTAATTGGGGTAGGCAAGACATGAACATTCGACATGATTTTCGCCTTGCCCATGTTCATTTTAAGGCCTACCAGTTGAGAAACTATGTTGAGGTCTTCGAGCATAGTACCTAGATCTTCTATGACTTAATCAGTACTAATACTTCTAAAAACGATTCCGCTAAATGTGTTGGCCGATGTCATCCTTATGGAACAATTTTTAAGACAATCCTTTATACGGCCTCAAATATAGAGACGGGTAAAAAATGGAATTTATCAGTTAAATATACAATGCCCTTTCCAGACACAATTAGAAATATAACTGTCTACAAAAAATAATTAGATGAATATTACACAACTTAAAGTTAAGAGGTTTGACAATTTGGCTAATATTTAAAAAATAATTTATCTTTTGTCTCGGGCCGTGGGGGTCTACGATACCCATACTTTATCCTGAATCCACACCTTTTACTATAGAATATGGAGAGTATGACCCGCACTGTGTACCATTGAGGACGTTCGCGAACTTAATATGGGTTTCCATTGATAGCAGTGCGCATTCAAATGGTAATTTTTATACTGAATACAATTGGTTCATACTGAAGGAATAATTGCTTTAAAATATTATTTTAATGTGCAAGGGGGTTACCACAACCTCTTATAGCAGTATTATTATAATTTTACTTGTACCGATTCCCATACAAAACAAACGAATAACGATTATAATAATACTGCTATAAGAGGTGGTGGTAACCCTGCAGAAACGAAAATATATTTACTTGTGGAAGTTGGGCCTGGTAGGGTGATTTATTCTACAATTACTGGTATGTGCCATGTTCTTTAAACTGGATGATTGTTTTCAATTTTATTTTCGTTAATACCTTTTTTTTATAGCAGAGATTGGCAAACGAGCAGATGGGTCACCTAATGGTAAGTGATCTCCACCGCCCATAGACACCTAAGACACAAAAAGAATCATGGGTGCGTTGCCAACCTAAAAGGAGGAAATGGAAGGGGAGGGAAGGGGATTGGGAAAGGGAGTGGGGAAATGGGCCACCGGAAATCTCACTCACCGAACGAAACGCGACAGCAAGCTGCCACTTTACGTCGGTTTTCTGTGAGACAGTGGTATCTAACCGGTCGTGCCGGCCCATTCGTGCTATAGACGTTATTGTCTACAGCGTGGCTCTACCACTTGAACCTGGAAAATAGGTACGCCATATAGAACACTATTATTGAATTTTATATTGTCAATATACTTTAGGAAAATGCTAAATTATGCTCCTTAAATGGAAGGCCATTTACGAAGTCCTTGCACGGACTCACGGTCCTCAACACTCACGAGAGAACGATAAAGGCAGATATGAATAAAACTATATTTTCCCGAGTATTAAACGTTTATACAGAAGCTTAAATATTTCACCCTTGAATTTGTTGGCGGGAACAGAGGGACACAGGATACATTTTATGGTAACTGTACATGAGGCTCCCGAGGGATGGGAACGAATTTACAATCCTAGAATTTCGGAGTTCATTCCTAGTTTACTAGACTAGTATTACATTTACACGTGTAAAGAGGAAATAAACTAGGTAGTACCATTACCATTGTCACCTCCTTGGTCTAGTGGCAGCATATATAGGCTGTGGATCGGGAAGTCCTGGGTTCGATTCCCAAGTCCGGCAAAGCAATGTTTCTAATTTAATTTGCTCTGGACTGAATCATCCATAGTCAGGCAGTCAGCAGGTAAAAACTAAGCCGAACCCTTTATGCAACTTTCTTTCTGCCTGGCGTTATCCCGGTCTTCTGCCAGGGTCCGCCTTCCTACTTAGACGCTTCCACTTCGCCCGGTCTTGAGCATCCTCCTTAGTGAGACCATTGGCTCTCATATCTTCCTCCTGAACGATCAGGAACGCTTTTTGGGCCGTCAACGGGAACCCCTGGTACGATCTGGTCCAGACACCTGCGACCGATGTTCTCCTATGGTTTCCTCAAAACGTGGTTATACCACCGAATCCTTTCTGCAACATGCTTGTAAGTGTGTTGCGCAGACCCCACATTGGAAAAAGGAGGGGTTGAAAAAAAATCAGGTACCTCAGAATATCTAATAACGTAACATAACATAATCTCACGCCTGTATCCCCGAAGGGGTAGGCAGAGGACCCCTAGCGAACTAGAACATCCACATTTCGCCGAACTTAATTCCGTCCTAGATGTGATAGGAGGCGAGCCTATCGCCATATCGGGGACAATTTCCAGACACCGGGCTGATATGGAAAAATTCAATATCACTTTACCCGACCCGAGGATCGAGCCCGAGATCTCAGGACGGTAGTTGTACCGAAATACAACCACGCCACTGAGGCAGTCAGCAGGCGAATATCTAATAGTACTATAGTAATCAAAACTAGTATATCATAAATACTTTTATAATGGACTGCCTCGGTGGCGTAGTGGTATTGCGTGCGCGGTACTACTATTGAAGTCTCGGGTTCGATCTCCGGGTCGGGCAAATTGGTATTGGTTTATTCTACTCAGTACCAGACTGGAGTTAGTAATTTATGCCCGATATGGCAATAAAGGTTGCTGGAAGTCGCTGGTTGCACTCGGGCCAGTGTCACCCGGATGTTTCCATCTCTCCCGGGCATTATGGCGCTGGGTCGTAAGACCGGCGACTCCGACATAACCGTTACGTCTCCCCCCAGGCGTAGCGGCAGTGATAAAACACTTTTCCCCGCGTTAACAAAAAAAAAAAGAAAAAAAAAGACGTTACCAACAGTTTTATTGGAAATCTTTGGCCTATGTCCAGCAGTGGACGTCCTGTGGCTGATGATGATGGCGATAGGCTTGCCCCCTATCACATCTGGGACGGAAATTAGCTCGGCGAAATGGGTATCCCAGTTCGTTCACATTACTATATCATAATTATATTTTATGCTACAATGAACAAGCTGACATACCAAGGCCCATTATAATATTCCGGCCTACAAATCACGAATTTCACATAATCTAAGCGCTTTATTACAGGTAACTTTACTACTTATTAAATTACCAAAATCATAATTTCGGGGTCCTATTTTAAGGTCATTATATAATTGGCTATAAAAACCACTATTTCATCAGAGGTATAACAAACTGTAACTAAAAACGTATAAAATACAGGCCCGAGGTAAGCGGTCACATTTTGTAATAAGAGGAGCGATTTTGTATCGAGTAATTGAATAGCTTGCTTATTTTTTATTTTATTTTTTATAGCAGAGATTGGCAAACGAGCAGGGTCACCTGATGGTAAGTGATCTCCACCGCCCATAGACACCCAAGACACAAAAAGAATCATGGGTGCGTTGGCAACCTAAAAGGAGGGAATGGAAGGGGAGGGAAAAGGAATTGGGAAAGGGAGTGGAGAAATGGGCCACCGGAAATCTCTCACCGAACGAAACGCGACAGCAAGCTGGCACTTTACGTCGGTTTTCTGTGAGTCAGTGGTATCTGACCGGTCGAGCCGGCCCATTCGCGCTATAGACATTACTATCTACAGGGTGGCTCTACCACTCAAAGTAAGGATTATTTTTAAGGACACGTGGTTAAGTTATCACGTTCTAAAACTTATAGTAGCATAATGATTTCTTAGGTTTACACGAATGTTATTCATTGAAATAAACTAGTTTTTACGAATAGGACTTAAAATAAATACAAAACAAATCGCGATAGAATCCGTAAAAAATAGTATTATTTATAGTAGCATGTTAAGGCAGCTAAACCACAAAGTCCTAGAATCAAGAAAAGTCAAACAATTCTGTTAGAACTAATCTGCAAGGGTGACTTTGTCATCGTGAGTTTTAGTCACTGGTGGCAGTTTGTTTGTGATAGTTTTGAATTCCCAAAAACGTTCACTCTTAGATGTCGACATGAATGCCATTGTTGTTGCTGGCTTACAGGAGTTATAGTGGACTCACACTAGTATGTGGGCACGATACTTTCTCACCATGAAGAGCCCCGTGTATTTATTTGCTTCACTTTTGTACAAAAACACTAGTTTTGTGAGTGGTAGAGCCATGATGTAGACAGTCATGAGTATATATCTACATACAGACTCGGCCAGTTCTATACAAATATCTCACAGAAAATCGACGTAAGTGACAGCTCTCTGTTGCGTTTCGTTCAATAACTGAGATTTCCGGTAAATCAAATCCCCCATCTCTTTCCCAACTTGCATGCTGCATCATGACTCTTTTAGTATCGTATGTAACTTTAAGCATATAGATTTACAATAAGATAACCACATGCTGGACATCATTATTTGCTTTTAAAAAAATATCAAACCCCGCTCCCGCTCCCGCTACCGCTACCGCTTCCTCTCATCACTGTCGTTCAACCACTATCTAATCTTCCCTTCATGACGGTGTACGTCGGACGGAGTTACGGCACGGTTGATTGGTCGGCATTAACTGTCAAACGAGATATCACAGGGGCTTTGCCTCTCGACCTCGGGCGGGAGAAGGAGAGAAAGCATTATATTCGGAAAAATCATCTTGTTCACCAGATTTCCAATCAAATTGAGCTGCGTTTTTGTTTTGTCTTTGATGCGATTATTGGTTTTTCCTGTTTTCGTGTTTCTTCAGATTCAATAAACCGAAAATTGATTGCGGATTTATTAATTGGGTGGTAATAATAATAATATCAGCCCCGTAATATTACTGTCCCACTGCTAGGCACGGGCCTCCTCTACTAAGGAGAGGGGTTAGACCTTAGTCTAACACGCTGGTCAAATGCAGGTTGGTAGACTTCACATACCTTTGAAATTCTTGTGAAGAAATCTCGGGTATGCTGGTTTCCTCACGATGTTTTCTTTCACCGTTAAAGCAAGTTATAATTTACTATGAAAATACACTTAACAAAGAAGAGTCAGAGGTGTATGCTCTTTTTTGGGGTTGATCTCGAACCGCCGTCACTCGTTTCGGCGGTCCTTACCACTCCCAACTAAGCTATCACTGCTTATGGATAGTAATTAACTTATAATATAAGCTTTCCCTAGTATCACCGAATGCGTATAATTAGTGCCCGCAAGTCTTCTTCCACATGTCAGTAATCTTTCTAATTTTGGATCGGCGCAAAAATTTTGCTTAGTTTTTGTCGTCAACCCGTTTGGGGTAACCAGTCCCGATCAAACTGTATTAAAAACCGCTTTGCCTGACCTAGGACCCAAACCCGGGACCTCGCGGTCCACATATATACGCTGCCACTACACCACAAAGGCTCTGACGATCTAACACGACATTATAAACCCCAGCTTAGCTCTACCTAACGATTTAGGACTGAAAAGTATCATTAAAACTCCTGATAATAGGATTATTAGGGAGGAGAGCAAGGTTCGACGCTAATGGGCATATAATGAGGGTAGAAATAAAATCCAGGTAGAGTTTAACGACCTTATTAAGCTAGGTTGAGACAAAGTTTGCCGCGAATGGCGGAATTTTGTACTAGCTTTCAGTACTGTTTCATATTTGTTCAGGTTTTTATGACTTCTCTGGGGAAATACTCAAGTATACTAATATAGCTTTCATGTTACATTTTAATTTTAAATATGAATTTACTGTCTCTTACTAAATTATATTTTTAAGTGGTACCTTAAAGTGTATGGCTAAAAATTTTCATCTAATCTGAGTTGCAGAGCCGTCCTGTGGGCTGGTGATTCTACTGCCCCAATACTAAAATGCAACTCGAAATTTAATATTGTCTTATGTAATTTGGGTCCTTATTTGAAATCGTATGGTGTATCATTGCATTACAATGTGGATAGATGGCCGCTAAAGTTAAGTAGCGTTTCTGAATTCGGGGGTACGACAGGTAAATCTTAGTTATAACCCAGCAGTAACCATAGCTCTCATATTATTTTATAATAATGTCCTTCTACCCCTCCTTGGTCTGGTGGCAGCACATATGGGCCGTGGACCGGGAGGTCGTGGGTTCGATTCCCAGGTTGGGCAAAGCGAATTTTCTAATTTAATTTAACAGGGACTGAATCCCTCAGACTTGGAACGGGTGGACTTCAGGGTGGCAGCAGGTCGTAAAAATTAAGCCAAATCCTTTCTGCAACATGCTTTAAAAAGTGTGTTGCGCTGACCCCACATTAAGGTGGGATAGGACAGATAGACAGAAAGAAAAAAACGTTTATTTTCCCGATTTATAAAAAATGGACCTCGAATATTAATTTTATTTTTATAAAAAAAGGCTCGACTCTAGCGGAAATTAAACGCCAATACCGTGAAAGGCGGTATCATACGATATCGCATCCTTCGACGCATGAAAAAATTCAGATGTTGGGAAAGGACACCGGAAATGGAATCGGCGACGGTTGGATGCAAACATGGCTGAATCAATAGAGTAGTCACGCTTTTATTTTGTGCTAGAGGGCGAAAAGTCAGCCTTCAATAGGCTATGTGACTATGTGTAAAGAAATTTCGTTGTATTTCGACTGCAAAGATTTTGGGATATATTTGGGACATGTTGGGAAGTTTGTCAAAGGAAAGATATACAGGTTATTTAGTCGGGTACAAGACTCTATTGAAAGGGACTGGTTCCCTAAAGGGGGTTGACGTAAAGCAAGCAGCCGATGATAAATTTAAGCCATATGCTTTCTGCAATATGCGAGATCCAGTCCCCGACAAATCGTATTAAAAACCCACCCGAACTGGGACGCGAACCCAATACCTCCCGGTTCACAGCCATTAGACTCAGAAGATGAGTTATTACTAGACCTAGAATGTAACATATCTAAATTTAACGGACCGACTTCAAAATGTATTCGATTGTGACCAAAATATGGGACAATCATTGGAATAAGTTCTATCAAACACTAAAAGAATCATGAAAATCGATCCACACTTGGCGGAGATATTCCCTAACATACCAAAAATTATCACAAGTTTAAAAACTTAACAGACCGACTTCAAATCTGATCGTGACCAAATTTATATGGCACCACCCTTGAAATAAGCTCTATCGAATACAAAAAGATTTTGAAAATCGGTCCAAACTTGGCGGAGATATCGCGTAACATACATAAAAAAATACAGACGAATTGAGGACCTTCTCCTTTTTGGAAGTCGGTCGAAAACCACGTAAAGCCGCGTCTCCTGCACTGAAATATTACACAAAACACCTACACAAAACATGGTATTTCTAATTTTTCGACCTACTTCCACAAAAGAAGGAAGTCCTCAATTCGTCTGATTTTTATGTATGTTACTCGATATCTCCGCCAAATGTGGACCGATTTTCAAAATTCTTTTTGTGTTCGATAGAGCTTATTTCAAGGGTTTAGATATGTCACATCTAGGTTCAGTGGTGTATTTGGTCATGAGCGGATTTGAAGTCGGTCCGTTAAGTTTTTAAACTTGTGATTATTTTTGTTACATGTGCAGCGGCCTGAGCAGGAAAATTTCTGCCAACCGTAAATGTATTCGAACTCGATGTGCGTCTATGAAATTTGTATGAAATATTAACTAAACGTCATCAGTGCGCAGCGAACTCGAATACATTTACATTTACATTAGTTTTTCGTGCTCGGGCTACAGGAGGCAATGAGAAACCTTGTTTTGTGTGGATATTTTTAGTGTTTTGTTTCGAAAAACAAGTGCATGAGACGTTGGTTTAGTGTAACTAGAAAATTCAAACCGATATGACACGGATTAAAGGACGTATGTGTGAAGCGGATCGACGCCTGTTCCACTCGGCATTACCGCACCTCGTGTGATTAATCAGCAAAGTGTAGGCATGGGGTAAACTCGATGGATTTCGAGTTTTTTTTATAGAAAGCAACGTACTGAGTCTGAGTGATGATTTCAATCCAAGGTAGCCTTGAAAGCAAATACAATCATTTTAAATTTTAATTAGAAATTGATGTAAATTTTTTTTTCTAATTTGTGCCCGATATGGCGATAGGCTCGCCCCCTATCACATCTGGGACGGAACTAAGCTCGGCGAAATGTGGGTGTTCTAGTTCGCTAGTACGCCTCTGCCTACCTGCCCTTATCCCAGCTTAATGTGGGGTCGGCACAACACACTTTTTCAAGCATGTTGTAAATATTGAAATAAAACTATTTTTACGGATTCTATCACGCTTTGTTTTAATTTTTATGCTCGACGTTTCGAAGGCTTTGCAGTCTCCGTGGTCACGGGTCGGACTGAGGTGTCATTTGTCCAAAAAATGTATTTCAATGTATAACATTCGCGTAAACTTGAGAAATCTTGATGTGATTATTTTGAGGTGTTCATTTATAAATCGGATTCAAGTTTTTTTTAAACTTTTAAGTAAGTACTTCGTAGCTAATATACCAAATTTATATGGGACCACCCTTGAAATAAATCAAACACAAAAATAATTTTCAAGATCGGTCCACATTCGGCGGAGATATCGCGTAACATACATAAAAAAACAGACGAATTGAGGACCTTCTCCTTTTTGGAAGTTGGTCGAAAATAAATTGTACTTGCGCCTTGTAGTGATGGACAAATAAAGTTATTTCTTTCTTTCTCTTTTCTTAAGTACCAATGTTGCATGATTTCAACAGAATAACCCGATCGCGACTTTAAAGTTAACTAAATTAAGGTTCAAAACCCTATCACTTATGGTGTACGATATCTAAATCTATCGATAAATTCCCTTCACTAGCCCAGCGCGTGAGAGAGGCTTCGGCATGTGTTAACTGCGAACAAAAGATCGTGATAACGCAATTTATCTCAACAACCCGTTTAGAATACGCACAAATTAAACCCGGTCGGGTTTAACTAACGCGTTAATTAATAAATCAACATTTGATACTTTGCAAATTTAATCGAATCGTTGTACGGGAAATTGCATAGGTTTGATGAACGGATTACATAACATAACATAAGCTCAACCCTGTATCCCCGAAGAGGTAGGCAGAGGCGCACTAGTGAACTAGAACACCCACATTTCGCCGAGCTTAGTTCCGTCCCAGATAGGGGGCGAGCCTACTGCCATATCGGGTACAAAGTCCAGACTCCGGGCTGATATGGAAAAATCCAATATCAGTTTGCCCGACCCGGGAATGGAATTCGAGACCTCAGAACGGTAGTTGTATCGAAAGACAACCACGCCACCGAGGCAGTCATGAATGAATTACATCCATTAATATATTTATTTTTCAATTTAACTTGAGTTAAATTAACTTGAGTTAGTCCTACTAACTGTAGGTTAGTATATAGTATATAATAGTGGTGCAAATCGCCCTAATTGGGCCAAAATATGTCTCAAACTTCGAACAAACTTCATAAAATTGAGTCGCTCAATTCGTAACAAAGTGATGTACCATAAATACCATCGAATTTCAGTATTTTGACCTTATTGTCGCTCCATAAACGTTTAAGGGTCCCCATCAGCGTCGTGCGCATAATATCGGTACTATGGGTCCGGAAAATGTTGCTTCCGTCTTCCGGTATAATCATGGACCCGTTTTTTTCAACTCACTATCTTTTAGGGTATTATTAATGGGAAACATGGTCCATGTGCCTCAATTTGCTAGAAATGGTAATATTTTATTTCCATAATAAAATTAAAGTTCCATTTACTCACTGATAAATTAAAAAAATATTTAATTAATATTATATAGAATAATCTAAGTTAATTAAATATATAAGTTATATTGCATACTTAGTATAATACTAAGTATTAATACTCGTATGTTTAAGGATATGCATTTGTATTATATAACTATTTAGTGTTTTTATTAAAAATAATAGTATAAAAACTAATGATACCAATACTCTCGCGGCCGTGCAATATTCATTTGAATATATTTGTAATTTTATTATAGCGCCATCTCTGTCCTGTGTTCTAAATTAAAACATGTTGCTTTGTAGGGTGAATGAACGTAGTCTCCGACACCACAGCTGTCCCTCAGTTGCGTTACTATTTAGTTTAAGCTATAACTCATAGATGGCGCTGTTAACAAAAATATTTTTTTGTTTCAGGTATTGACCACCCGGTTCAAAAATGATTCCAAAACAATTCAACTAAAGTTCCTTATCGTTAGTCAAAAATGTATAATTCGAACGAATTTCTGCATAGCGCCGGCGTGAGCCGTCATATGCAAGCGACAGGCGAAACGCCATCGCAAAAAACTAGTATGAAGCGTCGATCATGCGAGGTACCTTTAGGTGATATATCATCCAACAATTTCAAAGTATCTTTAGGGGACATCACTACTGATGGACCAAATTACGACTGTCGATCACTTCGTTCAGTTAAATCTGAAGATACTAGATGTTTGAGGTACTACCGTCCAATCGATAGTCGGAGCGTGAAGAACTTTAGGAGTTCTCTGGCGGATATTTCCACGTGCTCCCTCACAAGACCTCCGAGCTATGACCAACTGTCGAGAAGGTCGTTAGTGGACGGACCTGATGGACAAGGCATCACGTCGAGCATCGAAGGCGTGCTGTGGTCAGATGAAGAAGAAAACGAGTATTTCTACCAGGAGAATATCACGGCAGCATGGAATCAAGGTACGTGAATTCAATGTTAATAATTAATTACTATTGCGATGAAATAAAACTAGTTTTTATGGATTCGGTCGTGGTCACGAACTGTGAAAAATAAAAAACTAATCGCGATAGAATTCGTAAAAACTAGTTTTATTTTAACATAACTAAGCTCACGTCTGTATCCCTGAAGGTGTAGGCAGAGGCGTACTAGCGAACTAGTACACCCACATTTCGCCGAGCTTAGTTCCGTTCCAGAAGTGATAGGGGGCGAGCCTATCGCCATATCGGGCACAAATTCCAGATTCCGGACTGATACGGAAAAATCCAATATCACTTTGCCCGACCCGGGGATCGAACCCAAGACCTCAGGATGGTAGTCGTATCGAAATACAACCACGCCAACGAGGCAGTTTTGTTTTAATGTATAACATACGCGTAAATCAAAGAAATCATTAAATCACTATTGCACTTCAACTCTTTATTAATAACTAGCTGTTACTCGCGACTTTTTACGATTCCTTCGAGAGGATATACCACGGAAATCGAAACATTTTTCGGAATATAAATTAGCCTATCTTACTCTCTGATAATGTAGCTTTCCATAGATGAAAGAAACTTTAAAATCGGTTTACTATTTTTGAGCCTTCATTATAAATAGATACACCCAACAGTCACACACATTGTCCTGACCCCACACTAAGATCAAGTATTGTGTCGTGGGTATCAGGAACTACGAGAGACTTTCGGTCTCACAACACCCAGACCCGAAACTAATATATGTGGGCCACACAGACATTTGTCTCGGTGCGGGAATCGAACCCGCGACCTCACATTTCACAGCCGGCTACTCGCCCGCTGCGCCACGGAGGCTGTCAACAAAACAAAATTATAAACAAGAATACAAAAAAAAACAATATTTTCATAACCGCCGTACTAACGTTTAATATTTATTATCACAATCTCCAAACACTCGGTACTCGGTAGCTTATTAATTTAACCAGAACAATCTCTCCAATTTTATGTACCTAAAGAAAAATAATTATTTTACATAGATTGTACCTCTAGTTTAATACATTTCCGCCGTCCTAATTAAGTTTCTTTTTTAAACATGTATGAACGAATTCAATTATAAAGAGCACAATCCACCTTTCATTACAAAATGCAAAGGAAACAAAACTACACTGCCAGGTTTAACATTTAGCACACTTTTATATCCTCCAGTCACGAAGTAATTAACAATCGACGTTAATAATAATTATAACTGAATTTATCACTTAAGTACGACTGCATACAAAAATTAAAGGATCATATCACGTCATGTGATACTGATAAGGGCATACTGATAGCACTGACAAGCATCAGATGTTTCGCAAATGCACATTAAAAGTGCATTAAGTTTCATTCGATACCGACGCGAAATATTTTAAAATATTTTACATACTTCCATTTGCATGGCATATTTTTTTAAAAGAGGATTCTTTAAACTTTGAAGTGTTAATTAACTAAGAACACATTTCGTGTAGAGATAATTTCATAATATAATAATAGTATAATATTAGCCCTGTAATATTACTGTTCCAATGCTGGGCACGGGCCTCGTCTACTAATGAGAGGGGTTAGGCCTTAGTCCACGCTGGCCTAATGCGGGTTGGTAGACTTCACATAGCTTTCAATTGGAAACTGCAAACGTGCATACCCAAGAAATTTCTTGTGGAGAAATTCTCAGGTATGCAGGTTTCCTCACGATATTTCCTTCACCGTTATAGCAAGCAATATTTCACAATGAAAACACATCAACGTCATGGGTTCGATTTCCAAGCCAATTTATTTACCCAGGATTGGATCCCTCAGAGGGGGTTGACGTCAGGCAGTCGTAAAAACTTAGCCCAATCCTTACTGCAACATGCTTGAAAAAGTATGTTACGCCGATCACATTAAGGTGGCATAAGGTCAGGTAGAAAGAAATAAATTATTGTAGACTCTACAATGTAGAGATTTCGATCAGGGGCCCTACCATCATCTTTTATCGACCGACTCAGTACTGATTCAACTCAATATAGGTTCCAAAACTGAATCGGGTTTGTTCCGTACCATGACGTTACTTAATCATTATCGGATTTGAATCGGACGAGTGAATGAATTTTCTCTCTGGTCCGTTTGTTACATATTTAATTAAAAAGAGATAACTATATACGCTCTGTATAAATCTATCTCGCCTACTCAAGACGTGGTCTTTCTGCGTTCCGAAACCTTCGTTAACTTTTTTGCGATAAGTTACGCTTTAATATTGTGAATACTTAATAAATTATAAATTACAAAAATATATTAGTAATCTTGCTACTAATATTAGTAGAACGTTATTTTTTCACGATATTTTATGAAACATATTAAACATACGTGGAATTATGTTATGGTTTCTATACGTCCATACTTACTAGGTTCGGATGTTAGTTTATAAACGCACCTCTTGGATTTGACAGAGGTGTCGGATAACGCGCGTGTTGTTTACGTTTTAAATTCTTACAGTGTGGTTGGCATCTTTGATTTAAGTTTTATAAAAGGATTTCTGCTGTTTATTTTATAATGTCGTAAGTAATATGTGCAAATATAATGCAAGTATCTCACGACTCACGAGTTACAAATCTACAAAACTAATCAACAAAGCTCAAATTACAAATAGTAAAATTATGTCTGCAGTCAACGTTTTTGTGTTCTCAAAATGTTAACTTATAGAGAATTTGAAGTCTTTTTGAACACGGGTTTTTATTATCGTAACACTTTTTAATAGTTTTTTTCACAAGGATACTTTTAAGTGTTTTTGCTCGAACCCAAGTCACAACTCACAAGTGGCCACTTAATACTGTCTAAGCGAACACGTATAACCACAGCATTCCATTTCGACACATAATATGAGTACATTTTTGTGTTTAATGATAAACAAGATCAATCTAGGCATAAAAATAGTAACTTGTTTTGAATCGCTTCTTTTGACAGTTAGCCGACTCAGTTTAGGACCAATTGGTAGATAATGGTACGACAAAGAACGAATGAATCACAAATTCCGATTCAAAATTGGACTTGATTAGGCAGTGACGTGTGTTGGTCGTGTTTATGTACGTCATGGTACGAAATACCGAATCAGTTCAGTTTAGGTTCTGTATTGAGTCGGAATAAGAGATGATGGTAGGCCCCCTGATGGTAGTGATTATCGTGATCTACAGATATCAGGGGCCCTACCATCATCTTTTATCGACCGACTCAGTACTGATTCAACTCAATATAGGTTCCAGAACTGAATCGGGTTTGTTCCGTACCATGACGTTACTGAATCATTATCGGATTTGAATCGAACGAGTGAATGAATTTTCTCTCTGGTCCGTTTGTTACATGTTTAATTAAAAAGAGATAACTATATACGCTCTGTATAAATCTATCTCGCCTACTCAAGACGTGGTCTTTCTGCGTTCCGAAACCTTCGTTAACTTTTTTGCGATAAGTTACGGTTTAATATTGTGAATACTTAATAAATTATATATTACAAAAATATATTAGTAATCTTGCTACTAATATTAGTAGAACATTATTTTTTCACGATCTTTTATGAAACATATTAAACATACGTGGAATTATGTTATGGTTTCTATACGTCCATACTTACTAGGTTCGGATGTTAGTTTATAAACGGACCTCTTGGATTTGACTGAGGTGTCGGATAACGCGCGTGTTGTTTACGTTTTAAATTCTTACAGTGTGGTTGGCATCTTTGATTTAAGTTTTATAAAAGGATTTCTGCTGTTTATTTTATAATGTCGTAAGTAATATGTGCAAATATAATGCAAGTATCTCACGACTCACGAGTTACAAATCTACAAAACTTTAATTACTACAAATTACAAATAGTAAAATTATGTCTGCAGTCAACGTTTTTGTGTTCTCAAAATGTTAACTTATACAGAATTTCAAGTCTTTTTGAACACGGGTTTTTATTATCGTAACACTTTTTAATAGTTTTTTCACAAGGATACTTTTAAGTGTTTTTGCTCGAACCCAAGTCACAACTCACAAGTGGCCACTTAATACTGTCTAAGCGAACACGTATAACCACAGCATTCCATTTCGACACATAATATGAGTACATTTTTGTGTTTAATGATAAACAAGATCAATCTAGGCATAAAAATAGTAACTTGTTATAGTTAGCCGATTCAGTTTAGGACCAATTGGTAGATAATGGTACGACAAAGAACGAATGAATCACAAATTCCGATTCAAAATTGGACTTGATTAGGCAGTGACGTGTGTTGGTCGTGTTTATGTACGTCATGGTACGAAATACCGAATCAGTTCAGTTTAGGTTCTGTATTGAGTCGGAATAAGAGATGATGGTAGGCCCCCAGGAAAGAATTAGAACGAACAGGACGACTGAAAGATTATGATTTATTTCTTAAGGGCGACTTGCAGCGCCATTATTAATCTAGAGTTACACCTAATCTCGATTTATCCTACAGCTCACTCCTATCTTAAAATCAAGATTTGGGATAAATAGAGAGTTATCGCGGAACTGCAAGAGGCTCTAAAATATGTATCAGAAATTAGAACCTTACCCCCACCACATACATACATACGCCTGTATTCCCGAAGGGGTAGGCAGAGGCGCACTAGCGAACTAGAACACCCACATTTCGCCGAGCTTAGTTCCGTCCCAGATGTGATAGGGGGCGAGCCTATCGCCATATCGGGCACAAATTCCAGACTCCGGGCTGATATGGAAAAATACAATATCACTTTGCCCGACCCGGGTCCCGGATCGAACCCGAGACCTCAAAACCGTAGTCGTACCGAAATACCACCACGCCACCGAGGCAGCCCCCACCACCAAAGACAAAATAAACAACACTAAAATAGAACAGCTCGAGATCAAAGATTCGATGAGCTGATTATGTTGATGGATAGGAGACTGCGGATAGGCGCACTAATTGAGAGTCTGCCTCTTAGCCGCTGACTTTCTATCGATTATCTTGATTCTTCAAATGAACGCTGCAAATAAAGTGAAATCATTAGATGAAATGGTTTAATCAGCTATTTCATCAAGATGCATCGTGATTGCTGCTTTAAGTTGGAAATTCTGTTTATTGGTACTGGATGATCTGAAAATATGCAGTGACTTGTACTTTTGAAAACAATTCGAGAGGGTTCCGAGGTATCGAGGGATGGTAAGCATAGTGCAGTCCAAAAAAACTAGCGACTACTGACAAACACTTAGAGCCTTACTTATAAAAACTGTTTAACTGAGCAAATGGTAAAGAATAGCCTGTCCCTTTTATTTTCAAACAATGTAACACAAGGAAAAAAGTGACTGAGTATTCTTAGCCATTTGCTCAGCTAAAAAAGTTTTATAAGTAAAGCCCTGAGTTTATAAGTAATATCGTTCGTGTATAAGTTAATCGACTATTAAGGATCATATTATATAAATTTTTGTAAAGAAATTACATACCACTTATGCCTCTGCCACTGCCTCGGTGGCGTAGTTCGCTAGTGCACCATTGCCTACCCCTTCGGAGATACAGGCGTGAGCTTATGTGTTATACCACTTATAAACTCAGTGTTTGTCAGTGGTCGCTAGTTTTTTGGACTGCACTACGCTTACCATCAGGTGCAGTGTAGTCACTTTGCCGTGCCCGGATAAAAAAAATACCAAGATGTATGCAAAATATCTTAAAAACTAAATCATACATATCTCGTCCTCCTCAAAATGGCAACATTTTTTGTAGGTTATAATAACCGCGTTACTACTAGTCCATACTCCCGAGATAGTTTAAGTTAAACTTGATAAATTTAACAGCTAATTTTTTTTAAATCTTTCACGCGGGCGGAAAGCATAACATAACAATACGAAACAAAGTTGGTAAACAAATGCAACTTTCGTCGATTCTAAACGTACTAATGTAATAAATTCCATTCAGTGTCCGTGATTTATTCGACAAATAAAAGAAAAACGTTATTTCAACCTACTTTTACAAATAAACATCTATTAAAAATATAAACTCTACGTAGAGGCACGACTTTTTTTGTATATTAAACTATTGTTTAATAAATTTCTATTTTTACTGCTACTACTATAACTTTATGGATTCAAATTCGCCACTTAATAAAATACTCGTAAATCTGTCTCTCTTTTGGCGACTTTTTAGAGCACCCGAGTACAAATCGATGATTAACTTTAAAACTTGTTTTTTTTCTTTCTTCCACCCGCCCTTATCCCTTGACGTGAGGTTTGCGCAACATAATTTTTCATGTATTTTGCAGAAAGGAATCCGCTTAGTTTTTACGTCCAGCTGCCTACCTGACGTTAACCCCCAAACCAACCATAAAACACCCGTCCGTCCTGGGAATCTAACCCAGGACCTCCCGGTTCACAACCCATATACGCTACCGCTAGATCAATACCTTAAATAGTTGGATAATAAAATAAACAATGCCTCAATCGCTTTAGAATATTTTCCGTAATTTTTTACCTAAAAAAAATATTTGCCCTGTAATATTACTGTCCCACTGCTGGGCACGGCCCTCCTCTACTAATGAGAGGGGTTAGGCCTTAGTCTACCACGCTGGCCTAATTCGCGTGGATAGACTTCACATACCTTCGAAATTCCTGTGAGGAAATTCTCGGGTATGCAGGTTTCCTCACGATGGCAACAGATGTTTTCCTTCACCGTTATAGCAAGCGATATTTCACAATGAAAATACACTTAACATAGAAAAGTCAGAGGTGTATGCCCAATTTTGGGGTTGGTCTCGAACCTCCGACAGATCGTCTCGGCAGTCCGTACCATTCCCAACTGAGCTATCGCATATACTAAAAAAAAAAAACCAAGCAAAATAATGTGCAAGCCAACAAATATTTTCCTTATTCATTGACCAAAGTAAGACAAAAACTCATTGTGGCTAAAATAAATTCGCTACAAATTAACCATTCATTCGTTCGCCCTACTTCGTGGTTCACTAGGTGGTCGCAAAAACTAAATTGTACAGTAAAAATGACATGAATTAAATGCGGCTTTATAATAGATTTAATAGGACAGTAGTCAGCGGAATCGTGCAAAAAATGATTGGCACATATCCCCTACTATTTGTGAACTTATATTAAATGTAGTCGAAGCGAAAACCTTTACTTTCCTAAGAAACTCAACATAATGGCTCGGTCAGAGTAGTAGAAAGAAATGGCAATATAATTCTAGCCCTGTTGTTCTTGTATTTTAAACTAGCCTTACCATAAACTAACCATGTTTGCTCTGTGGATACATTAACGATAATATATGACATACGTTTCTCTATAATATTTTAGAACTATAAAAATTCACTTGCTTTTTTAGTTCCAGGAGTTTTTTCCTTAAATTATAAATTATTTTCAATAGATTAAACAAGTCCTATTCAATACCGCTCTAATGTGGGGTCCACAAACAAGCTTACCAAGCATGTTGCAGAAGGGATTGGGCTTAGTTTTTACCGGTTGCCGGCCTCTGGAGTGGTGTATGTAAAACACAAATAATTTCAACTATTGAATTTTTATTCGAGTTCGATGGGCACTTACGACATTTGTATAATATATAACTTTCCATACTTATCTCTTCGCTGAAGGAAAGACTGTGCTTACCATCAGATGCATTTCACTTATCTCGGTGCATTTCAAGTATCTTAAGTATTGGTCGTTCAATGCAAAAATCAATAACATTTCATTGTAACCTTCATAGTAAAATCTAGAAAGTATTTAACCCGTCGGATGCGGCACATATATGTATATGTTACATAAGCGCATGGGCCACCGGAGGCCGAGCCGCCCGTGACTATATAAGTAACCAAAACGTGACACTAACCGTCAAGTTCTATCTAATAGAAATATTTTGCAAAACCAATAGTAGTGGTAACAAGACTTTTAAGCCCGTAGCACCAATAACTTTCGACTATGTTTTCGATAAAGCTCGATACGCTTTGAAAACAATTATTTGAATAAAATCATCACAAGTTTAAAAACATAACAAACCGACTTCAAATCCAATCGTGACCAAATTTATATGAGACCACCCTTGAAATAAGCTCTATCGAATACAAAATTACATAATTTTGGAAATCAGTCCACATTTGGCGGAGATAACACATACATAAAAAACGCGTAACATACATAAAAAAATACAAACGAATTGGAACCTTCTTCTTTTTGGAAGTCGGTCGACAAATACCATGAGCGCGCATTGCTTTCGATTCGAATAGATTATTAAAGTTTATTCGTGCTATAGCCTCTGGATATAGAAAGTGTAATTGGTAGAGGTGACCGCACCGTCCGCACTCCGCACCTCCATTACACCAGATAGATAAATCAGTACCATTGCAGTGATCATTCCACGTTAATTGATCGTTCCCAGAGATGTATTATCTACTTTGTATTATAATACTGGTCTTACTGTACTCGCGTTAAAGATGGTAGGGAAAGAGCAGGAAATTACTGTTGATTATATTCCTTACTGATAGCCGATAGGGCAGAAAAGTTCTCGAGTGGAGACCACGTACTGGCAAGCGCAGCGTAGGACGTCCATCTACAAGGTGGACCGACGACCTGATAAAGGTCGCAGGAAGTCGCTGGATGCGGGCCGCTTCCAGGTCCGCACAGGTCGATCTGGAAATCTTTGGGGGAAGCCTATGTTCAGCAGTGGACGTCCTATGGCTGATTATTATGATGATGATGATGATGATGATGACGATGATGATATTTCTTAGTGGTAGAACCACGCTGTCGACAGTAACGTCTACAGCACGAATGGGCCGGCTCAACTGGTTTGATACCACTGTCTCGCAGAAAACCGACGTAAATTGGCAGCTTGCTGTCGCGTTTCGTTCGGTGAGTGAGATTTCCGGTGCCCCATTTCCACCCTCCCTTTCCCAATCCCTTTCCCCTCCCCTTCCATTCGCTCCTTTTAGGTTGGCAACGCACCCATGATTATTTTTGTGTCTTGGGTGTCTATGTGCGGTGGAGATCATTTACCATCAGGTGACCCATATACTCGTTTGTCAGTCTCTGCTATAAAAAAAAGACTTCGAATGGACCCTTAAATCTGTTTATCAAATTACATGAAATCGACTTATCAAAAATAAAATAATACAGTGATATTTTGGGTCCTAAGCTGATTTATAGAGCGCAATTATACTTTGCGGAAAATTATTTTCCTAATATTTCGTTTTACGCACAACTAACTTCACAACTTTTTTATTATAACATTTTAATATGAAGTTATAATGTCATAAATCATTGCGTCCTTGGTCTAATGGCAGCATATACGGCCTTTGAACCGGGAGGTCTTGGGTTAGATTCCCAGGTCGGACAAAGCGAATATCTAATTCAATTTTCCCGGGACTGGATCCACCACAGGGTAAACGACAGGCAAACCGGTCGTAAAAATTAAGCCAAATACTTTTTGCAACTTACTTTAAAGTGTGTTGCGCCGACCGCAAATTAAGGTGGCATAAGGGCAGGTAGAAAGAAAGAATGTCATAAATCATAATACACATCACCACTGCGCCATGTCAACAAGCTGGCATTTTTTTTTTTTTTTTTTTTTATAGAAGAGGGGGCAAACGAGCAAGTGGGTCACCTGATGTTAAGTGATCACCGCCGCCCATAAACATCCACAATACCAGGGGAATCATGGATGCGTTGCCGGCCTTATTAAAATTAAACTCATTTAAGCTCTCGTTAAACACAACCCGAGGTTATAAAAAGGTTTCAAGGTATTTTTCACCGTCTTTAGTGCTTAATTACATAATCGGTCACAAAGATTAATTCGCAACGTTGTCTTACATTAATCAATAGTTAAATCCCGTTTAAATGCAGGATTAACATTTGAGAAGTAAATCGGTACATAATTAACATTCGCCAAATAAGATCAAGGTTGGATTACGCAAATTGTATGATTATTTATTTAGAGTATATACTTCAGATTTTATAACTATCACAACACATATAAATTACCACCATTTTATTTTTTAGTAAGGAAAAAAAATACACCCAACAGTCACACACCTAGTCTTGACCCCACACTAGGTATAACCAATAATGAAGAGAACAGACTATGAGAGACTTTCGGTCTCACAACACCCAGACTTAAAACAAATATCTGTGGGCCACACAAACATTTGTCTCAATGCGGGAATCAAACCCGCGGCCTTTTGCTTCACAGCCGGCTACTCGCCCGCTGCGCCACGAAGGCTGAAAAAACCTATGATTTGTCGAAATGTCTATAAAACTGCTTAGGTGGTGTAGTAGTATTACGTGCGCGGTACGCCTACCGTCCAGAGATCTCGGGTTCGATCTGCAGGTCGGGCATAGTGATATTAGATTTTTCTATTCTATTCAGACCAGAGTATGAAATTTGTGCGCTATATGGCGATAAGCTCGCCCCCTATCATATCTGGGACGGAACTATGCTCGGCGAAATGTGGGTGTTCTACTTCGCTTTAACGCATCTGCCTACCCCTTCGAGCATACAGGCGTGAGTATGTATGTATGTTTTTAAAATTATATGTGAAATGACAGTTCACTGCTGCGAGAATTCTAGAGGACCCAAATCTCCGCCCCTTCCCAATCCCTACTCCTTTCCTCTAAGGTTAACAGCGCATCCATGATTATTTTGTCATCGTGGATATATATGTACGGTGGTATATCACTTACCATCAGATGGCTAACTTCTCGTTTGCCAGCCTCTACTCTTCAAAATACTTGAACAAGATTTTTCATACTAAGTGTAACATGAAAAATGAGTACTTTCCCCAATTATCCCTTTCTCTGCCATCCGTGTGATATTCAAGTTTTTCGACGTCGTTATAAGTAGGTTAACTATATTACGGCGTCTAGACGGATAGATGACTAATATGTTGAAGTAGAAAGCGCAAGGTATAAGATTTAAGCGTATTTATCAACTACTATATGGTAACGAATCTCCCCTCATTCCTGATTTGATCACGTAGAGAAACACCGAGCATAGCCCTCTCCGTAAAAGAACGAAAGTCACCGACATAGCCCAGAGGATTAGCAAGTTGAAATGGCAGTGGGCAGGGCACATAGCTCATAGAACTGATAGCCGATGGGGCAGAAAAGTTTTCGAGTGGAGACCACGTACCGGCAAGCGCAGCGTAGGACGTCCACCTACAAGGTGGACCGACGACCTGATAAAGGTTGCAGGAAGTCGCTGGATGCAGGCCGCTTCCAACAGGTCGATCTGGAAATCTTTGGGGGAGGCCTATGTTCAGCAGTGGACGTCCTATGGTTGATGATGATGATGATGATGATATGGTAACGAGGCCATACGCTCGCCCCCTATCACATCTGGGACGGAACTAAGCTCGGCGAAACGTGGGTGTTCTAGTTCGCTAGTACACCTCTGCCTACCCCTCCGGGGATACAGGCGTGAGCTTATGTTATGTTATGTGTTATCAACGACTAGCAGTTGTCCCGCAGCCATAGTCTTGTCCCGGGATTCTTATTTTTCTAAACTAAAACATTTGTTACTTAATAGTTATTTATTTGTAAGTGAAAGAAATTTTAAAATCTGTACAGTAGTTTAAGAGTTAATCCATAATAAGAGTGAATCCGTAACAAACAAAAAACAAATCTCCTTTACAATATTAATTATAATGATTATGAACGATAATTTATTTCTATCTCTTATTTTACCACTTACTGCTAGAGTTCATCTTTCTACTCAAACAACAAAGTCCTCCGAAGAACCGAATATGCATTGTGTAAGATATCCTGGATCTAAGGAATTAAAAGATTAATAATGTTTAATTGAATTATTAAATCGTCCTAAACAAACATTTGTATTATTTGTGATAATAAAACAGGATAGGATGAAGCACAAATGCCCTTTTGACGTAACATGATCACTATTATTTATGACATGGTGACAATATGATCCATAAAATATAACGATGGAGACAGTCATTAAAGAAGAATTACACTGTATGTTATAGGATGAAATGGATCATAAGCCTAAATAGCCACTCCTATCTCCCACGCTTAGAGACCATAGTAAATTGCATCAGATAGAATGTAGTAAAACCTTTATCGGGAAGTAATTGGAGTACAAAGTACATACTTTGTTTGATTTGGGCAGTATTGCAGTAGGCAGCAGTGACTCTAACATTTATTGTTCATGGGTGACGTTACTTACCATCAAGTGGGCCGACTTCTCGTCTCTTTTCTTAAGTCAATAAAGACCTTGTGAAATCAAACGATTCTCAACTTCATACTGGTTAAAATCACAGGTCATATCAGCAGTAGATAAGATAAAATGCATGTGTAGTAGTTTTTAAACTTCGTTTCAGAATCAACTGTATTTACATCACTGTATCGCATACAGTGTATGCCATTGGACAAAATGTTTTTTGGACCATCCAAAATGTAAAACCACATCGTCGCACAATATTTATTTAAATTTAAAGTTTAAACCATCGGCATTCATTATAAACTATGAAACAACATACGTCCACTCTATATGCAAATGTGGAGAAAATGCGATCGTAAATCGTGCAGTTTACCCTTCAATGAAGCGCTTGCTTCGTCGCCTTTATCATAATGGTCACCATTTTCGTTATTTTCACCACTTCGTATAGTCTAATAATCGTTTCTTGCTTCTGTTTCTAGTATATCTTTATTCGTGTCTAAATTAAAATTTAACAGAACCTTTATAATATGTTCGTGACCGGATGTGCCGGATTGATAATTAATTATAACAGACACTTTTGAATTTGAGATTAATTCTTCTACGTTATTAATAATTTTGTATATTTGTGATACAAACAAATCATCCTTAACTTTGATATTAAAATTATACAATTTCTCTTTAATCCCAATTGCTATATCTCCATACAAAGTAATATTGAGATTGATTATTTTTTCAGCCTCAAATATATCATTTAACATTATAAGTGGTCCATGGACGTTTTAAGAATCAATCACGTCGAACAGTCGATCGCTAACGCCCCGGAGACCAGCCGCACTTTCCACTTTCCAATGCGTTCAGTTATAAATAATATCGTTCACACGGCGCCGGTATTTAAATACGCACACCTCAGCTTTCCCAGCCATCATTTTCGCGGTTTTGTTTTTCTGCATGTGAAGAATAACATGAAAGGTAGATATAGAGATTTCTTACAGAGCACCAAATATGATGGTACACAATTCTATCCTGTCATGCCCAATGGTATTTTTCCCCAATTTATTGTCAAAGCAGCACAGATCATTTCCTCCTTATATTCCTTTTCATGTCGTCATAGCATAAAAAGGAATATAAGGCGGTTTCATCTTCTTCTATGTTCTTTTCTTCCACTCCAATGTAGGGTCAGCAAACAGACTTTTTCAAGCGTAAAAATAGAATATATATATATATATATATATATATATATATTGAAAATGCTTTCGTAAAAAAACTACAGCTAAATTCGATGGGCTCGCCCCCTTTCACTTCTGGGACAGAACTAAGCTTGGCGGATGCAAGTGTTCTAGTTCGCTTTTGCCTACCCCATCGGGAATACAGGGTGAGCTTATCTGTATGAACAGATGAATTTTGATCAATTGTTAAACTAATAAAGGCGTTTTCTAAATTGTTTTTTTATCGAGTTTAGTATAGGCAATACAAAAATTATAATATTACATAGGACTTATCATAAAAATTACGAAACTACTAATGGAAAACCGTTACGAAAATTGATGTGGACCTAAATCGAATTTTAGCAAGAGTTAACACCAGTAATTAACAATTTAATTAGAAACCCTTAAATGGCGCAATGTATTACGATGTTGCTAATGCTATCAATATCTCGAACAAATTAATTTCCGTTCAGAATCTGAATTAGGCGAAATTAGAATGAAATGTCGAAATAGAATTGAAACTAAGACCTAATAGGAATTTCGAAAAACCAGTCAATATAATTTTTTGTATCGTTCGAGTCTATCGACGGCAGAGATCACTTGCAGATAACTCACCTGCTTGTTTGCATGTCTTTGCTACAAACAATTTCATAATAAACGTTTCTTCTATTTTTCAATTTGTTTCAAGCTTCATCATCGTCATCATCATCATCATCATCATTAGTCATAGGACGTTCACTGCTGAACATAGGCCTCCCCCAAAGATTTCCAGTTTCAAGCTTCACCGGTACAAAATAACCACCCGTTACATATCCGATCGATATCAGGAGTATTTTAATTAACAAATACTACAAATAAACAGGTGCGGTCGGATTTAATGTTTGCGGTAACTTTGGCGATGCAGATTACAAGTACCCCTAACCACAAACTAAAATAGCTGACATATTTGGGATCCGACAGTATTTAAACCTTAATTATTTTTAATTTATTTTGGCTGTATTTTGTTTCCATTACCAACGAAATGAATAAGCTCCAATTAATGTAAAGCATAGGCTGCCAGTCGTACAAACTCGAGAGAATCCACTCTGTAACGTCCTTTAAAAAGTATGTTACTCCGAACCTACATTAAAATGGGATAAGGGTAGATCGAAGAAGAATGTAATGTTAATGTAAAGTTCCTAAAGTAAAAAGCTTATTCATGAATAAATATTATCCTGGGTGATAGGTAAGCACCTAGAAAGAAGACATAAGCATGTCTTGAAGTAGAAATACAGAAGAGTATCATCATCAGTCAGAGAATATCCACTACTGTAGATCTCCCCAAATATTTTCAGTTCGAGCTTATGGACCTGCATCCAAAAGAATGGTCAGTCAGTATTATAATAAATTATCTATTTCCGACATTTAACTAGATAAAGCTTGAATGCAATTAAAACATACACGTGAACGTCCCGCGTAACTGTAGTAGGTATTAAAAATTTAATTAGCACGGTACTAAAATTAATATTAATGCAGTCGTGCATGACGATCCATACATACGTGAGATGCAAAAAACATAATCCTCGTGTACTAGTTGTTAGAGCAGATATAATTTATCATGTGCCAATCGAGGTGTGAAAGCTATCAAAATAAAATTAAATATAAATCAATTTATAATTTGTTTACTGAGACCATCAATTTGCATTTTGATGTTTAATAAAAAAATATTCTATTTAATTTTATCCTTAAGCACCTTTCACCCCTTATCTCGTTTCAATTTGAGGTCGGAATAAGTTGATAGCAGTCTACAGTTGGGTTACCACAACCTCATATAGCAGTATTATAATCGTTCTTCGTTTGTTTTGTATGGGAATCGGTTCAAGTAAGATGATAATTACCCCCCCAGTTACCCCCCAGTCCATTATATGCTACGATTAAATTACTAGGCCAGGAGACAAAAAACACAATAAGTTTTCAAGCATAATATAAAACTATACAAAACGTATACAACATCCAAATTAATAGCCCCGACTAAAATTCATCCCTTTGAAACAACGTGTGAATCATATAGAATATGCCAAAGTAGTTGCTCGTTAAACAACGTGACGCAATACATGATCAGCTTTTTATTTTAATAGAGGATGTTGCTTCGTACCCAATATGCAACTGTTACTTGTTGAACGTTTAATTCGGTCTGTAATGGAATTATTTAGATCAATCGTCGATATGAAGAATGTGATATTTTAAGTTCATTTCAATAATGAAAATTAACCATTTTCAACGCACTGACCTGATTGAGTAATCTTTAAATTAGTTTCCAATCATCAGAAAGTTTATCTTGTTTTCATCATCGTCCTCAGCAATAGGACGTCCACTGCTATACACGGACCTATTATCTTTTTAGGACCTATTATATTATGCTTTAAAGAATTCTTAATTAGTCTTTAACATTAGCCACTACTTTGCAATCACCCATCTGTCCATATCCCACTGCGACGTGGGACCGGCGTCCGTTGCCGAATGCCAATCCTCTCTAAGGGATCCTCTCTCAATACATATCATAAATGGGTTGGTATACCCTAATGAACGAAAAATTCGATACAGTATAACTTATAACGTATCGAATTTGTCACATTATTGTTTTAAAATAATAATCTTAGTTAGTAATTGCCTTTTTTTTACCTCCCCAATCCAATGTGGCAACGCAATAAATATTTTCAAGCATGTTCTAGAAATGATTCGGTTTTACCCCCCAAAATCTGTGAATTATTATAAAAATTCCAAAAAGTGCAACAAAAATCCTAAAATATCCAAATTCTATAAAATCATAATCACCTTTCCCCATACTCAATGGGTGGTCTGGAACCCTACTACAAGAAAACACATCAAAAGCGGTACCTGATGTACACAAATTCAACTGAGTATGCCAGATGTGCAATAGAAGAAAAGCGGATATAAATATTTATGTGTTTTGTAATGCTTCCTTAATTTCACGACGTAAATAGAATATGGTAACTACGAACGTAGATTTATTTTTACAGCACAATGATTTGAGCAGTGGTTTCAAGAATTATGCCTATTTGATTAATATAATCAAACTTGCTTTAAACATATTTTATAAGAACTAAATGAAATGCAGGCCGCTTCCAACAGGTCGATCTGGAAATCTTTGGGGGAGGCCTATGTTCAGCAGTGGACGTCCTTTGGCTGATGATGATGATGATGATGAAATGAAAACAAATTATAGGATACAAATTCCAAATCGGGTTTAAATTTGAAAAACCACACATGAGTCGCCTGAAGTATCAATCTGTCAACGGTCTGGACTAGAATAGTCTCGCCCTGAAGAGACGAAAATAAGCTCATGAAATGTACGTCCTTTTTCTAGTTCACCTTTTTCATCCTCTCTGGATTACGTGATCGGGTTACGTGACTTCTAAATACTAATTCCACTTTTATATTCCGGAGTTAGTTCTATCCTTATAACATAACTCCCACTTATGGTCATTCAGCATCTGCATTCGTTAAGTGGACCAAGTAATTTCCTCTATGAACTTACTGTTCGACCAAAGAAGATAGAAGTGAGAAGTATACCTTCAAAAACATTGTTTACCACACTGAATTCAACAACCTTTTATTTCTGTGTTATAGTAAGAAAAAAGCAAATTAGTTTTGTAGCAAACGATACATGATCTCATTGCTGTGGCAGTTCGTAATGAATAATACATGTAATTGCCATTCAAACACGGTAGATAAAACAAACAAGATAGTTATATTTCAAATGCAAACAGAATTAATAAAAGATAAGCGTACCTAGTAGTCACGAGGAATCGCGGTATAGACTAGCTTTAGCGGGCGGTTGTCATGTACAGATCTCATGTTAACGTATCTTGAATAGAATTCTATACTTCGATCTAGATTATCCATCTATGCAATATGTTTCACCCAAAATTCGATTAACAAACATACAAATTCCCAAACTCACAAACCGTCTCCTTGGTCTAGTGGCAGCACATATGGGCTGTGAACCGTGAGGTCCTCGGTTCGATTCCCAGGTCAGGATGTGCCTTGGACTGAAACCCTCAGAAGCGGCTTGACGTCAGACAGGCAGCCGGCGTAAAACGAAGCCAAATTATGTTCTGTAACATGCTTAAAAAAGTGTGTTGCGCTGACCCCACATTAGTAGGATAAGGGCAAAAAAGATGAAGTAAAATTAGCTGAAGATATTAGACAACACAAAACATGTTAATGTTATTTTGGGTTATTTTGACCTTGATGTTAATGTTCAAACTAATATTTAAATAAAACAAAAACTAAAAACCTAAATTACAAACACGTTTTACCTTATCACCGAAACTAAATTAGCATTATTATCTGCTACTTCTGCTAACATTTCAGTGTTAGACCATTTATTTTACCAATTAAAGTCATGGTAGTAATTAGCAATAACTAAAGAAAAAATGTGAGGACCTAGCATAACTACGAAAAGTACGTATTTAATTTGAAGCCGGTTCCGCCATTTTAGTTTCGCGATCTACATACAAGTAACATAACATAACATAAGCTCACGCCTGTATCCCGGAAGGGGTAGGCAGAGGCGCACTAGCGAACTAGAACACCCACATTTCGCCGAGCTTAGTTCCGTCCCAGATGTGATAGGGGGCGAGCCTATCGCCATATCGGGCACAAATTCCAGACTCCGGGCTGATATGGAAAACTCCAATATCACTTTGCCCGACCCGGGGATCGAACCCGAGACCTCAGAACCGTAGTCGTACCGAAATACCACCACGCCACCGAGGCAGTCATACAAGTAGTTACCGTGTTATAAGACTTATATAACGTATTAATGCTTATTGATTTTATTATAAATCATCATCATCATCATCACCAGCCATACGACGTCCACTGCTGTACATAGGCCTCCCCCAAAGATTTCCAGATCGACCTGTTGGAAGCGGCCTCCATACGGTTATTATAAATACGGTGTTTTATTTACAATAATACTAATATTGGAATGTGAAGAAGATGTTTAACTGCTATATTTATGGGATCTTTATTTCGCAAAGTCGCGAATTTGGTTACGTTCCATTAGACATGCTTCATTTTATCGTTCATTGGTGACGATGGACACAAATGCTCATTTCCTGACAGTGAAGATTTTTGAGTGGCAGAGCTACGCTGTAGACAATTACGTCTACAGCACGAATGGGCCGGCTCGGCCGGTTTAATACCACTGTCTCACAGGTAAAACCGACGTAAAGTGGCGGCTTGCTGTCGCGTTTTGTTCAGTGAGTGAGATTTCCGGAGGCCCATTTCCGCCCTCGCTTTTCCAATCCCTTTTCCCTCGCCACCCATGATTCTTTTTGTGTCTTAGGTGTCTATGGGCGGTGGAGATCACTTACCATCAGGTGACCCATCTGCTCGTTTGCCAGTCTCTGCTATAAAAAGAAAATCAATATAATTAAAACTTTTACACAGCTCCTCTGTACTTCACAATAAGTTGTGGGGAATGCCAACAGGTGACGTGTTATTTTCGAAATCTCTGCCATAAAAAAAAGTTTGGGTATTATGAGACCGAAACCTCCCATAGTGACTGTTACTCATGATACAAGATTTGATCTTATTGAGGAATCAGGAGTCAGGACTATGTGTATAGCTGATGTCTATTCTTTATTAAATAGTGGTAACTGAGTGAAACCTCATAAAGCTACAAAAATAAACCCGGATACCCCAAACACTTCACACATCTAGCACAATTTAAAATTATTAACGTACTAAGCCATTTTTCATTAGTACCACCATCTTAACGATATCGTAACGGTACACAGACTGACAGAGTTGATAAATTTTCTGATTAACGTCTAATCCAACAACCTGCTGCCGAGGTTTATCGTCGTCCGATCTTGTACAAGCGGTCAGTTTAAAAGGATTACAACATACAAATTGGTGGATTAAAACTTTACTACTTACATTTCTATTCTTGTATTAATTTGTCGGACACATACATTTAATGGGCCCTCGGCTTAGGTCTATGGTACTGGTTTTTTGACGTTACTTTGCAGATTAGTGGATTAAAGCCTTCAATATCAGGTAGGTTTTGGACTTCTGGTTGGTATTGATAAATATCAGTCTTAATATTTCCTGCGAGAATGATACGAAAGCATGTTCAGGCTTAGATAAATGGTTAGAGATACTACATTACATGATTACAACTTATTTCTGAGAAATATCTACTATGTTATACATTTAACTATAGATTAAACTAAGGAGTCCCTTTATGCTTGTAATGTAGGTGATGACATGGATTGTATTTTCGTTATCTCTCGATGGAAAGTCTATTAAATCAAATACATTGTTGATACATTACTATTATTCATAATCATTTTTGTCAGAATTGTGAATAATGTATATATCATTTTCCTGTAGCTCAGATTGTATAAAGATTAGCATCAGTAGACAATTCCTAATCTTCCCTTGTAACATATTAATGGATGAAATAAAATAAAATATCCCACTATTTCATCTATTAATAATGTCTAGACCCAACATCTATTACCGACGAAAGAACACCATCCATAAAAGCACCATCCACTCCAGGGACACCAATTTTAAACTTTTTTGTCCCGATGTCATTCACACAAACCAATTTTATCTGTTTTTATAGACCATTGATTCACAAGACCATCCATCACTTCTTCACCTACTGTGATCTAAAAATAAATACGTACAAAACATAACTGACGCATCAGAACCAGCTACTGAGCTGGCCGACATGCATTTTCACCGGCCGATGAATAACAATGGAAACAGGTTGCACCGGCCGTTTGTAGCGAACACTTTACTTATTAGATGAGTAAAAATGGTTCACTAAAATGATACCTTATTATACTTAGAAAAAATGGTTTAAAGAAATAAATGAATTAGGAGAACGTAAAAACGTTTGACGTGGCATCAAAGCAAAAATATCTATAGTAGTAAATTTTGTAAAAAGACGAAGCAGTTAATACACAAAGGTTGAATTACTTTTCCACATGTTTCTTTCATTCTACGTGCGCTTATCCAATCTTAGTATGGGGTAGGTGCAACACACTTTTTCAGCCATGTTGTAGCAAGGATTTGACTTAGTTTTTACGACCAGCCTGACGTCAACCCCCACTGAAGGATTTTTCACATGTTACGAAGTTTTAATAATAGATGAATTTCCTATAAGAATTATGACTGCAGACGAGTTAATTAATAATCACAATACTCTACTCCTACTTAGGACTTCATTAAAGATTGGATTTAGATTAGTGACACATTAAGATCGGGCCCAATTAATGTAATATCAGAAATCCAATAGCTGTTTACGTCCCTGATAAGTTAGTCAATCATGGCATTATAGCTGCTTTTAAATCTATAAGTAACTGTATCATACACCTTTCCTGGTCTATCAATCGTCACATAATTAAAGTTTTTTACTAAGTCTATTCCACCATATGTTATAGCAAGTTCCTTAGCAACATTTTAGCGTCACGAAGGCGTGTTTTTGCGTCTGCCGATGACTCAGCCAAGTCAACGATCTCGCAGCAGCGCCTCTTACGGAATTTTTCTTTAATGCTTTTTTTCGAAACATTTATCAAATTTTGGAAACCTTATTATTTGCAAATCGATTAAAATTTCGATCGTCTCCTGATATGAATAACAAGAGGGACCTTTAGAAATTAATTAGTTTTTGTCATGTAAATGGTTGGTAATATTTTTTGCCCTTACAGTTTAAATTTTAACAAACGATAAACACGCTTATCTTTGATGACACTTTCTTGTTGAGGTTTTACGTTAGTTTTAAGGTCTTTTAATCCATATTGTAGACTTTGGAATTTACTATGAAAATGGAATACAGTTCATTTACAAATACTTGGATCAATATCAGCGTGTCCGATGTTTTCGGAGGTCAGGAGCAAAAGTTAAGAAATTATTACGAGTCAAAACCGATTTTTAAGTGACTCTAATTGTGTTTACATAATAGATATTCCAAAAACCGTTGCCATAAATATCCACAAACCCATCCAACGTTCAAAAAAAACATAAAATAAATACCCCAAAAACATTAAAGAAAACGTGAGGTGATTTTTAAATTATTAATCTGACAACACCGCCTCGTATATATTTCTCGTGTATAAAAAAGTAGATTTCGATTCAGCTCGTGGTTGTAACCCACATTTTTTAATCAGATACGTTTATTCGCCCTTTTATAGCCGGGACAGTTAAGTTACGGAATCAGATCATGTGAGCTATCTCGCCAATTAATCTCGCGAGAGTGTACGAATGGGAAAAATTGTTGGAAATTTAAACTATATCGCGGGGTTGCCAATAAATTGTGTTCTAAGAAATGCGCAGTGGTGTGAATTGTGTCGGTTGGAGATTAAGATTTCGTGTTCCTTTTTTTATTTATCATAACCTCAGTACGTAGGTACTCTAACGCTACAGTACAATATCTAGCCCAAATATTTATATCTGTGCAAATAAATATAAGTAACTAAGGGCGACCTACAGCCCTTAGATAAATCTAGATTTATCTTAAATCTCAATTTAAATATAAGAGTTTTAGAAACAATTTATTTGAATTTGTACGTGATTAATAGTGACCACAGTATTTAGGGTCTCTCAGTGAATTTGCAGAATGGTCGGACTGATAATCTCACTGACTTTCTGGAAATCGTCGAATGCTTTGAGGCTGAGAATTAACTTAAAAATGCACTGTACTTAGGACATATCCAATATAGCCATTTTGCGGTGAAAAAATACAAAAAAACTAAGGTCAACATTCTCATTCAATGTACACGTTTAAAATGCCAGCTTCGTAACTTAAATGTTTTCTACGTAAAAAATACTGCGTGCTTCACAGTAAGACAAATTGCTATGCATTTTTTATTAAAATGCGTACTTTATATACTATTAAACTTTTATTATCACCATAAAATCCAAGCTATAAACGTACTGTGAAAGAATAATTGTAAAAAACATACGCACGTACGAAAACTAATCAAAACAGTCACAAATTAATGAACAGAGATATTATGAGACAAGATCGTTAAAAAAAATAAAAGGGTAAAGGGACGAAATATGGCCGATGGGAACGATGCGGGTTCGGACGCCAAAAAATGTCGGGATCGCGACGCGTCTCAGACGAGTGGGGAATGTTAAACAGAGCCCCTTTAATGGAACGTCGGGGATTCCTTCGGGATACTATGAAAAAGATTCGACTGATGATTCAGAAGGTGACCTCGAATGTTCCATACATTCTTGAGTCTATAAATAGTTGGAGACTTTTAAACCTTGTCGCCGTGTATTTATTGGATACTATGTTGTTATTAAATAGGGCGCTTACCCTATACTTATAAAGGTATTCCTCCATCCATTCGGGGTTTATAACTTTTTTAATACATGGGGGTGTCATCTTCATCAGATGGTCTTTAATAGAATTTTAAGCATCACAGGTTTGGCACTTCTGCAGCGGTAACGGATGAATAAAACTTTTGTTATTTCTGTATAAGCTTAAAACAATTCTTATTTATTATTGCTAACATAGGTACTAAGCAGGATTATTGTAACTGGGGCGAGTTGACAGGCAAAGAACGCAAACCATAGAGGGTCGCAAAAATTATCACACTAGGACCAAGTTTTGTCATGCGCAGGCGCAGTTATAGAAACTCGTACCGGGCACAGAAAAGTTATGGCAGTGGTGGGCAGATTAGCTAGCTGCTCGCATGATGGTAAGCGGTTACCACCGTCTATGGACAAGTCAGGCAAGTCGCTGCTTACCATGAGATAACCTCATTCCAAAAAAAAATCATTTTTAATTTATTTTTATCAAAAATACACATGAAACGCGTTTTAGTCTAATTCGCAATATATAAATCGTTATTACATACATTTGCCTAATTACTCGAACATATTCACTGTGACCTCGCATACCTATGTAAATTCAGTAGCCTTCAGGTCAAAATAAAATGGTCTGTACTTGGCAAAATTAAATGGCGTCAGAAATCACATGTTTTTACGCAATTATCGTTTTTAACGACATAATTGTGGATAACTCACTCGTTCAGACTCCCTCGAACAATTTCAATGAGTATAATTGCCTTCTTGTGTGAGTCTTCATACATTGCTATGTGTTTTATATATTTTTTATTTTATTATTTATAAATACATCTTATTTCGGTTTTTTATTCAAGCACGGCAGAATGCCTTTACTACACCTAAGGATACTTATGCAGTCGAAAATACTAGCCATCATCCATAAATCATTTCAATCGATTAGGTTATCGGTGTCACCAAAATCGCTGCAGTTTTCATAAATTCTTCTTTAAACTCTGAATAGAGAACAACCAAATCGAAGCCTGCTACAGAACAACTGAATGACCGATGCAGGCACAAAGTTAACCAGTCATGTATGCGCTTCCAACCCTAAAGGAATACGATTTTTTTATAGCAGCGACTGGCAAACGAGCAGATCGGTCACCTGATTGTAAATGATCTCCACCGCCCATAGACACCCAAGACACAAAAAGAATCATGGGTGCGTTGCCAACCTAAAAGAAGGGAATGGAAGGGGAAGAAAACGGGATTGGGAAAAGGAGAGGGGAAATAGGCGACCGGATTAAGAGAAGGGGGGATTAAGGCCACCAGAAATATATATACAGCGTGGCTCTACCACTCAAATACTTACGAAAAGACCCTATGAGTTAAACATGTGTCGATTCAATTAGCTGTTATCTAAGACACTCAGAAATATTAAAATAGGTCGAATTGCATTAGGTATCATTTATGGCATGACCTCTTACTTCACGCCCGATAAATGATAGGTCAAGGTAAATCAATTAACCAGAAAACAAACTTATAAGAGTCGCAAACTTATAAAATGTTTACTTCGAGATAGCTAGGCAAACATGCAAGCAGGTCACCTGAAGACAGTGACTGTTATCCAAAAACACTACTTAAACTATAATAATAAATAAATAAATACATCCAATAGTCCTGAACCCTCACTTCCCCCAGAAGGGAGTTGATGTCAGGCAGGCAGCCGGTCGTATAAACTAAGCCAAATTTTGCAATATCCTTGAAAAAGCGTGTTGGGCCGATTCCACATTGAGGTGGGATAAGGGCAGGTAGAAAGAAAGAAAGTACTGAAACCACATTAGGTTTAAACCTATATCACGGGTATCAGACACTGCCAGAGACTCTCGGTCTTACAACACCTAGATCCGAAGCAAATATATGTGGGTCACACAAATATTTATCTCGATGCGGGAATCGAACCAGCGGCTTCTCGTGTCACAACCGGCTACTCGCCCACTGCGCCACGGAGAATGTTAAAAGTATTGTATTCTAATGAGAACAGGTGGACAAAGTAACACAATTGCAGTCGAAAATATTCTTGCAGTTAACAAAACTACTACTAGTGAAGGATATTGCCCCACAAACAATAACACACCTGTCACAATGTAGGTCAATATTAATAAAATTTTATGAGTAGCAAAGGCGTTGGTGTCGGAAATCAAGCTATTAAGGGCATTAAAACGGTGACAAAGACAGATATACACGCAAATTAAACGTGGGAAGAGGATGGAATACTACTTTTGATCAACAATTATTGGTACGTAGCTTTTAATAATATTGGTAGGGGCAATATTTATGACTGGATTAATTTGTGTCATATTAAATAACTTTCTTATAGACAGGTGAAACGTAATTATATTTTGAAAAATGTGACAGAAAAATAACTGAAATTTACGAACAAAACCGACTGGACGTTTTTAAAGAAAGAAAGAAAAAAGCTTACAAACAAATATGAGCAAATGACAAAGCTGATTTTAAATGGGATCGAGGTAGACATTGGCAATACCAATACAGGTAAGACGCTGCCAACCCCTTAGAGGATACAGATTAAGCTTATGTATGTACAGATGGAGACGCGAGCAAAAGCTGGTTTTATATAAAACCACTGAGATGTCAATAAAGAAAAATTTAAACACATTCGATTGTAATTTAAATGGCCAATCACTGTCTCCTGACAACAGCAATGAAATGCGAAATGCGCCGCAATATTTTAAATCCGCAATAAAAGTTTGCCGTGAAAGTCAATTAGTTTCAACTGCAAAAAGTATGGTTAAATAGACTAATGGACGTCATTTAAAACAACCCGATAAAGTATTTCATACTTGTATCGAGACTTGATTTGCGGGAAAGCTGCGGTTAATGAAGAAAAGGCGTAACAAATTTTCTATTGAGATATTTTCTTGCTAAATTATTAAATTATGCTTTTCAATGCTGTGTTAAGGAGGTTTTTATTACTTACTATTTTTATTGTTTTGGTGATAATATAGAGTTTTGGATATAATTAACGAGAGGATTGATAATGACAGTTTTAAACGTATGTAACGCGTCCCATCTTCTTAATGTAATACAGACTTAAAAAGAAGGTCATAAAGTATACATTTCCAATTTAATCTCATTAAGTTCACATGATCTGACCACATATTTATATGGTCCTAGTGACAGACATGGTCTTAGTGACAGACATTGTTTTAATGACAGACAGAGTCCTAGTGACAGACATGGTTCTAGTGACAAACATGGTCTAGAGAACAAGGGGCTAAATTTTCAACTAACTTCAAAGAATGAGGGGCTCAATTCGTAGTTTTTTTTTGCTGTTACGCAAATGTAAACTATGTGTTCGATAGAACTTACTTCAAGGGTAGTCCAAATAAGTTTGGCCAAGATGTGATAGGTTTTGAAGTTTGTGTTAAAACTTTTGATTATTATACTTCTACAGTATGTATGCAGGACCTTTTATACTATTCTCCTAAAATTGCATTACGTTCGACGCTGAAATAGGGACGCCTTCTCAAAATACAGAAATCGGACGTTTTCGTTGTGTTTTAGCGTCGAGTACCTATTAGGCTATTTTTTTAGGGGAACCCTATATCTTATTCCCTGGAACTACTTTCTCAGAAAGTCGATATGAAGTTTGAGCTTCGTGTCGTTTCATACAGTGATCGAAATATCTACTTCGAAAACCGACAACGAATCAACTCTGATCTGATTTATTTTTTAGGGTAGGAAGCAGTTAAGAGTCTTCTGCGTCATGTGCGGTGAAATCGCTTAACATCAGATGTCGCTTTTGCTTATCAGCTAAAAAACTATAATGAAACAACAAACCAGAAACATCAGTCGTGGCTCTATTACAATAAAATTACTATATCATCAATATATTGAGATAAGAGTTCGATGAATGGTTTATTCATAAGTTAACAATCTTTAATCTTACTTTAAAACAAAACGAAGCAACAGTCATCTTGTACTGCGCTTTCACTATCAACCACCGTCCATACGGGTTGTCATTCTTGTATCGGCAGATGATTAAATCCCAACTAAATTACAAGGTGCGCCCACAAGATCGGTCCCAAAAAACGCGGCAAGACCATTTCGGAGTAAAAAAGGGCTCGGCGATGGTGTGGGAATGGACTGCTTTTTTCTTTTTTCGTGTTATTTTCTTTTTACAACATCGCATCAGGCCAGGAAGCGAGTTGATAATCGAAGGTTTATTATCGATTTTATGGTTTTAATCTAAAATATTTAGAATAAAACAACGCTGTGTTTTTGGAAAGGAACTTGTTAAGTTTGACGTTTATCCTCGCCTTTATTAAGGATAATAAAGATGTATTTAGGCTCAGCGCAGAGTACAAAAATGATTTTATATTATCGTACTTCGTAAGGTCCGCATGTATTAGTTAACCAAAAAAATTACGTTTGCCAATACTTTAGCAAATAAACTAAAAATCTATTCGATCAAATCTATCGATTGAAATAAAACTATTTTACGGATTTTATCACAATTTTATGAACGTAGATATTGTAACACTAACTTTTTTGGACAAATGACACCTCAGTCTGACCCGTGACAACGAAGACTGCAAAGCCTTCGAAACGTCGGGCATAAAAATTAAAAACCAAATCGTGATAAAATCCGTAAAAATAGTTTTATTTCAATGTATAACATTCGCGTAAACTTAAGAAATCAGTTTGTAAATCTATCGAATTAATCACTATCGTATTATACTTGTTATATTATCTTTATATGAGCTATCACACTGTCTTACAGAAAAGATACATTAAGTTGTATTTCGTTCGATAAGAATAATTTTCATACGTTCAAAATAGCAAAAACCTCTGCTTCTCAAATATTATTCCCTTGCTTTAAATTAGGAACGCACCCATCATTATTTGAGAGTCATGGGTGTATATCAGTAAAGATCAGTCTTAGACATTAGTCATGTCGATCTATTACAACGTGAATAAAAGTAAAATTAAAAACACACATTCGCATTATATTAAATAACATACACATAAACATAAGCTCACGCCTGTATCCCCGAAGGGGTAGGCAGAGGCGCACTAGCGAACCAGAACACCCACATTTCGCCGAGCTTAGTTCCGTCCCAGATGTGACAGGGGGCGAGCCTATCGCCATATCGGGCACAAATTCCAGACTCCGGGCTGATATGGAAATATCACTTTGCCCGACCCGGGGATCGAACCCGAGACCTCAGAACCGTAGTCGTACCGAAATACCACCACGCCACGGTGGCAGTTATATTAAATATTGCTAAATTATCCATAGTGGGGTATCTTTAGTAACTCAATGTTGCAATCCTATGCTTTAAAATTTCTTAGTAGGATAGACGACACCTCGCATTCTAAGATGGTCCACATTCCCACGGTTTCTCGCGGTCAAGATTTAATTATGTTTATCTACTACAAACGTGCAATTTATTTTTATATCGGTGAAAATAGAAAAGTCATTTCTTAGTTAAATAGGTGGACCTCTTAAATGGTTAAATAGGTTAGGGTTAAGTTACCTGTATTTTGGGTATTTATCAAATTTTCTTATTCTTTTGTATATTTTTGTTTTAAGTGTTGGCTAAATAAAGCACTTTTCTTACCAAAATATTAATTACATATATGTTAGTATTAATATGTCATCCTAGTGTTAGGATTTAGCAAGAGACACTAATTGTGATTTCCTGAACTGGGATTTAAATCCAGGATCTTAAAGGTTTCTTTAAGTACGCGGGGCCCAAAAATGAATATGTCAATTTATAGACCAAAACTCGTAGAAAACAATATCAATAATAATTTTTCGTTAACCTTAACAACGGGAATAAAAATAATTTATTTTAACCGAAATCCACCCTAAAATATATGTGAAAGCGGCAATGCGGTAGGCACATGCGCTGACAATAACATGTTAATCTCTGGATAGGGGATGAATTACCCCTTTGCGAATAGCCCCTGTTCTATTTGACCATGAGAACTCGCGAATTGGGGGTTAATATTTTGAATTTGTAACACTAGCCTTGTAATCTGTACGCAATTTGAATTTAAATGGGTTCATTAAAATGTATCGAACTTATTTCCAAATGCTTTGTCAGTTTTTTGATAATAAGACATAACGTTGAAGGCAAGTTTAATTGTTTTGTATGCATTTATCAGCATAAGTAGTCTTTCTTTCTGCCTGGCGTTATTCCGACCTTCTGCCAGGGTCCGCTTTCCTACTTAACCGCCTCCACTTCACTCGGTCTTGAGCATCCTCCCTAGTGAGGACATTGGCTCTCATATCTTCCTCCAGAACGTCCAGTCCACGGGAATGCACCCCTTGGACGATGACACATGCGACCGACGTACTCCTGTGGTTTCCTCAAAACGTGGCCATATCATCTCAAGCGATATTCCTCCAGTTTATTTATCATCATAAGTAGTAGTACCGTTGGAATTAGTTGCAAAAATAATGATCGATATTCTGTAAACAGTAAAAATCTTGATTTTTCTTGATGTATGCTGATTTAATTTGATTTACATTTTGCTAGATCTATTGAAAGGCAAGAATATTATAATATTTAAGTTAATCAAGAATACTAGTTTGTTACACACATTCTATGGTCATGCCTTAACATATTTCGACGCAAAATTAATTTGGTGCAAAATGACCTTTTTTTGTTGCTCGCGATACTTTCTTTTTACTATTAGCGAAAGTAAAAGCTTGGACCAGTTCTTGAAAAGCACCCGTTCATTCCCAAAATGTCAGTGCCCGTAACATATGGTAAGCGTGAGCAGAGTTTTTGCAAAAACTTTAAAAAAGCTTTTCGTTTCTATAGAACATCATTTATTTTAATAATATAAGAACGAATTATTTTTTGTATAATATTTATGTGCAAGCATAATGATTTACTTTCCATATCACGCTTCTTATGCACCTAGTTGTATCACGTTAATCAACAACATAAAATTTTATCTGTAGTAACCACCGCAATCTTAATGGATTTTCTATTTAGGGTATAATATTGTAAAAAATATTAAGCGTACAAACACGGACCGCAAGCTAGTTTACGACCAGCCATTGTACTATTCAACGACCCAACAAGCTTTTGTAACCTGCAGGTATTTTCTATTATTTTTTATGTCGTCTAACGTATCTCGGTGAGTCATTCATTCATTATTGTCTATATAAAATAAACAAAGCGAAATGAAATAATGAGATTAGCCTGCCTGAGGCCTAAGTCCGTCCGGTATGAACTCAGGCAGAGTCAGGCAAGTCTGTGGCGTCATTCACTCGCGTCGCTGCAACAACGCGTGCCGGTCGTCGCAAGCGCGCGCGCTTTGACCGTTACACCGTTCCAAATTCAAATTTTAATATTTTTTTTTAAATTGTGACAGATTATAAAAATGTAAAAACTGCCAGTGTTGACAACAGTGATTCAGTGGTGTTCCAAAACGAGATTCGAAATTGGTTTTTAATAGTGCGGTGCAACAGACAAGTGGCTAGTGACCTTCGGTGAAACAAAAAAGGAGTTTTGTACCGAAACTCGCCCCGTTATTGATGGAAATATGAATTCGAAAAAAATCGAATGTTTCGATGATGATGACGATTCGGTCGGTGACAAGCCGAGTCTCAGCTTTTTAGGTGAGTTTATTTGTAAACAAATAGATTTCATTGATAGCTTATGACACACTAACAAGTTGCAATGATAGTGGTATCTAGAGTTATGCGTCTTCCGCGATAAAATATGGTGCCAGCGGAGTAATTGTATTGCTTACAATACACAGTCGAATGGCAATAGTTTATCAAAATGATTAGCTGTTACATTTCTATCTATAGAAACTTAATCTTATGATAACATTCTGGGAAACATGGCATACACATAAATTTTGTTTGTGTCATAAAAGTACGAAATTATCACCTGTTGATACAAAGAAAAATATTGATAGGTATATTAAGAATTCGTAAAACTAGCTGGTAAAAGAAAACAAGGTTGAAAAATCTCATATTTTCATTTTTTCCATAATGTAGGTACTATAATACAATTACAAATAATAAAGCATGATTTGAAGATTCTAAAGCGCTTGCCTTTTTTTGATGTTGCAAAAGTTAAAAACAAAAAAAAAACTACCCTTTGGGTCGAGAGTCGGGACTAAAATCTGCAAATGCAACTCTATGCACAATAAAGCTGTGAAACGACCGTTCTTACTGCGCGATGGATCGTCATAAAATATCGGATCTTGTAAACCAAGTGTGAAATAAGTTTTGTGGACCGATATGCCAACTCGACTCCCTAGAGATGGACTTCTGGGTAATCGTTTTGATTTTCTTAGAATTTCTGTCTCACTCCAGATCTGCTACATCTGCATTATTTTTGATATGATACAAAAAAATAAAAGACACGTAAATAGGGCTATGTACTACTATTCTCTATCCAGAGTTGTTAGATTTTTCAATTTTTCAATAAAGCTAATATTTCTAATTTCTTTTTATTTTAATTTACTGATTTTATGGTCTATTCAATCAAATTCGGCCTTAAAAATCTTTTAAGATTTAAGATTTGACACGAATGATTTAGGATCAAATCTAGCAACTACATCTTCACCAATTTGACTAGATTTCGTATTTCATCAGATGTCGTAAGAAAGTAACCAAAAGTGTCGATATTACTCATAGGCTGACGAAGGCTTGCATCCTGCTGAGTAACTTGGTCCATTCATTGTGGCGCATCACCCACGCCTTTCCATCTGTCACGCTGATGTGTTTATGTAGGCAGTAGACCCTGTAAATCAAGTTCGAGCTGAATCACGAAGGGATTTGAATCTAGAGCTGTGAAAATTGTGAACAGCAGACATAAATAAACTTTGGTAAATTAATAAGATTGTTGAAAAAAAATAGGTATATTGATCATGACAGCAATCATGTAAAAATAGACCTTTTGATGATCATTTAAGATTCTAACACCAAAACTTGCAAACTCGAGCTCAACAAATATCGTTGAACTGGTTTAAAATTCATGTGCTAGTAACGTCCGTCACTACATATACCTACTGACAGGCGAAGATAAATAAAGTATTGTAAAATTGACAATTGTGCTATGTGTTCGTAAAAAAATGATTAATTAAATATTGATTAATAGAAATCCGATATTGAGCCAGCACAGAGATTTGAAAACCTCACATGTACGGCGCCACTAGACTCTAGATGTCCAGTGATACGGTCAAATATCAAACACCTGCTGGTAATATTATTAAATGAACTCATAACCTTTCAGTCAGTTACTCGAAGGTCAAGTGGAATGACGCGGGGTTCAGACTTCAGTTCCGAAATAGAAGCAATCACGTTCTGTAACAAAAAGCTAACTCCTTGTCCCGGTTGAAGGTGACGGTGTTAAGACTATTGCAAAATGCTAGTAGGTATTTAGTTGGTTGCTAGTTGCTAATCTGGGCACTCGTTTAATAAAACTAGTAGGTAATATAGGTCCTTACTTATAAAAACATTTTAGCTGATCATATGGTTAAGAATAGTCTGACACTTTTTACCTTGTGTCAAATTGTTTGAAAATGAAAGGGACAGACTATTCTTAACCATATGATCAGCTAAAATGTTTTATAAGGCCCAATATGTTCATCAAATTCGAAGCAATAACAGTTCTTTAGCTCTTTGAATATTACTTTAATATATTATGTGAACATTTTAGCCGAAAGAGAAGGCCGTATTAGGGTAGACAGACACGCACATGGCATTGCTAAAATTGAAATAAAACTATTTTTACGGATTCCATCACGGTTAGGATTTAATTTTTAACTTTTATTCCCGACGTTTCGAAGGCTTTGTAGTCTTCGTTGTCACGGGTCAGACTGACTTTTTCAATGTATAACATTCGCGTAAACTTAAGAAATCAGCATTGCTAAAACGTTTATGTTATAAAATTCCGTTGGACCGTTTTGGTATAAAAGCATTTAAACGTAAGTAGCTTTTTACTGTTGATAACTCCATTAAAATTAATTAGAAGTACGTATTATCGCAAACTTTATCATACTTTTTACGAGAATTGAAACTTGTCGGAACACGTCCAAGCCTGCCAAAGGAATGAGTATTAAAAATAATTGCAGCTTTAGCATCTGTTAAAATTTTGGAATTACAAATCATTTTGGAATCGACATTCTTCACGTGACCTACTTTAGTTAAGGACAATAGTAATATTTTCATAGGCTGTGGTGATACAGCTTTTGATGATCTAAATTTTATAATGATTTCTTTCAATTACGTTAAGTTAGGTACTGCTTTTAAACCTTTCGAAGAGTCGTACTTCGGTCTCCTAGTACGATGTGGTATAGGATTTTGCGATCAACGTATTTCTTAATTGTACCCGATCAAGAATATTTTTGACAATTGAATTCCTATCGAATTAGCTTTAACTGATTAATGTTTCATACAAACTTGACAAGATTGGGGTCGTATCAAATTCGATTGTCAAAAATATGCAGCTTGCACCTCTAATAATGATAACAAAACTAATAATAATGCTGTATAAAAAGTACCAATAAAAAATTGATGACTCATTCCAAAATTTGAGTCACATCAGAATGACGGACATATTCATTACTCTTCGCTTAAGGAACTCCCAGATAGAGATCTTGTGTGAAATTCTATCCTTTTTGCCGGTGGACAACTTTCATAAAGCAAACAAACCGACAAACACACGCCGACTTAATACTTATATCAGTATTAACTTTCCTGTAGAGATGGCAAGATTGCGAGAAATGTTTAATTGTTTTTAAGAGTTATTTCTTTGCTTAGCAACAGAGGTTAAAAGAAAACCATTCAGATTAAAATCCTCAACGTTAAAGAACACAGGGTAATGAATCTTTTTGCTTGCTATATTTCTGTTCTAAGATGTAATAGACAAAACGTACAATTTAGAGCCCCTAAATACCAATATAATATACTTAATTATTTCAAATTTCATACTGATTATTGATATAACATGAATAAAATTAGGCCATCTTTCTTCTAAACAGTGTTTTCAAATCATCATTTTCTATTTCGAGCTGCTTTCTTTGTTATACTTTATTATTTTTAATCTACATAGGAAATGAACCTGTCAGTATAGTCTTTTCATCAGGTGTCTATAAATCTCAATCAATACATTTGAAATTGTGAATTCACTGAACACGCCCTTCGCCACAAAACATCAAGTTCGCAATAAAAAAGAAAGTTACAATTTAAATTAACCGAAAGTGGGCTTATGCAGATTAAACGATCTCGATTAGACACGGTCGGAAAATTGTAGCATATTATAAATTATTATAAATATTGTTTATGGTATTTTAGTTTTTAATGAGGATTAATGTGGAATTTAAAGTGTTTGTCCCACATGCTAATAAAAGATGCGATTTGATAAGACATGTTTAATTTATTCATAACATAGGATATTAAAATCTAAGAAATGTTAATTAACAGATTGTATACGCTACAGATTTATACATTTTAAATGGATATTTCTTTCCAGAATAAGATTAAGAACCAATAAGGTTTGATTAATTCCTGTTTAATTCAGCCCCAATCTCGACAGGCTCTCTTTAGGCAGGTGGCGGGTTTGATAGTACTTACTTATTTAAATTAATGTACTCGACTGCCTAACGACCACCGTAATATTCAAAACCCGCCATGCTGACTCGTTCACACGAGTCACGTCCTAGGGTCAGCTAGTATTATATCCAATAAATTCATGCCCGCAGAATTCTGTAGTCTAGGATCCGGCATGCCACATGTCTAGTACATTCTTACAATCGCATCTCAAAATGTAGCCAGATACTATGGATCTTCACATGATTTTGATGCACTACTTTCGAGTTATCGTTCAACAACCTTGGCGTGCTCATCTGTTTAGAGTACTTCTAACTTGTCCCTTATTTTAAATTTCTCCAATTTGGTCGACATAGGTTTGGTGTGGTTACCTCCAGCGGCTCTTCCATCCACACTCGTCTTGTATATGTTTCCTGAAACTCCTAAAATCAATTCTCAATGTATCTGAACCATCTCAAAATGCCTTTCTTAATTCTTATCACTATATCTATGATCACGCCATAGAGTTTCGTTACCACGTTATTCTTCACTCTGTCAAACAATGTCATCTCTAGACGATCGACAATGTATTTAGACTGCACTCACGATCTGGATATATGACTATGCCGTTTCAAGATAAGAAGACATTACAAGCCCTGTTCATGATAGAATTGTTCTTTTACAAAATACGTCAAAGTCATCTACAAATTCTTTTTCCTTTTCTTTGTTGATAATATATCTTATCAGGAGCTTGTTACATCACATGACGTTTAACAATAATCTAATTATCTTTTGAGTCATCCAACTCATGAATGGACTGTACTTTCCCTAAAATAGGAGATTCAGTGATGCATGTATTACTTAAATAGATATGTACGTTTAAGAATAAGCTAAATCTACCTATTTTATAATAGTTAAAGCAGCAATATCTTAGTTGGATATAGTACGAACTGCGACGACGAATGTTGCATATTTGTAACAAACCCCAAGACTCCCAAGGCTTGGTATTTCTAATTTAATTGTGTATTAATTTTGAGTTATTGGTTGCAAATGATGAAGAAAAACGTCGCGTTGTGAGGAAACATGAACAGCTGAGAATGCTCCACAAGAATTTAGAAGATATATGAACTCTGCCAAAGCACCCGCATCAGGCTAGGGTAATAGACTAAGGACTCATTAGTAAAGGGGGTAACCTGTCCAAAATATCCAAAACGTAATATTACGGAACTAACATTATTATTATTACACTATAGTTATAGATAAATGCTATGCATAAGTCTTGGAAGAACTGAATATAGTTTTCACGGAGTTGGTTGGACATCTATTAGTACTTAATACGTCAAAATACTTTCATTTCACAACCAAAGTACCGAACTAAACGACACTCAAAGGACCCCAATAAATACATCAATATTCAAAATGTCTTACCTCAGGCGCCGTCACGTCAACTTATGTCATGGCGTGATATACGACTCAAGGAAACCTGCCAACTTTAAACAACAGATAATAACGGTGATTAATATCCCGGGGATTACAAAATGTAGTTTTTATGTCAGTATCCACAAAAGTTTAATCGCGTGCGTGTGTGCAATTATTTCTGAAAAGGCATGCAATGACGTCACTACTGTTTTTATATTAACCTTGTGATTGTCTATGGTTATATTTGTATTGTGAAGGATATTTAATAGCTCATCGGCTTTATTGGTCTGGCGTACCGAGGTCATTATTTGTAATTTATGATGAACTTGTAACTCAAGGCTAGGTAAAGTAAAGCTAACTAAGGCAATTAAGGCATTTACGGCGTATTTCTCATTGATAAAGGTAGCTGTGTTCAGCTGTACATAATATTATAATACTACATAGATTTTTAAATTAACCTGTTCCTAAAATGTATTCTAATCAACTAAATATTTGACACAACATTTAAGTTCCATAAATCCCAAACGTAATTTTAAGATAAATGCTAATGAACGACAAAAGAATTGCTATTAAGTGGAGCCATGTACTCAAAAAGCTTTAGATCATAACAAAACATTTGAATGATAAAATATTCAAAAACTCATGAACACTTAGGATTACGAAAAGGGCATATCAATAAAACTTAATAAATTCTAATCCATTCATAGTGATTATTTACAAGCATTCATATCGGATTTTATATTCATACGAAGGATCGACAATGATTCGAAGTTTTTTGGGTTCCGTTACATTCGATAGAATCTTTAAGACTCGTATCTAAGTAGCACCTCTATTATTGTTAAAATATGGTTAATAACACTTTTAAGATGACGTTTTAAGCCATCAGGATAAAGATAGATACCGATTATTTATTATACGCGTAGTATTTGAATTTGACTTGAGATATATTTTAAGGTACAATCTACATATTATTCAGTTATATTAATATTAAATCTATTATTCATCTTAGTCTTCTTTTGGTCATCGTAAAATAAATTATTATGTAATACTTAGTTAATTTTATAATTGCAAATCTAAACTGGCAATGTATTGACAGTCCCTCCACCTTTATCGAATGTCTATTTCTTTCACTAATCGTCATTGACGGACATATCCTTCTGACATTCTAGATTTTCATTACCATAACATAAGCTCACGCCTGTATCTCCGAAGGGGTAGGCAGAGGCGCACTAGCGAACTAGAGCACCCACATTTCGCCGAGCTTAGTTCTGTCCCAGATATGATAGGGGTGAGCCTATCGCCATATCGGGCACAAATTCCAGACTCCGGGCTGATATGGAAAAATCCAATATCAGTTTGCCCGACCCGGGAATCGAATCCAAGACCTCAGAACCGTAGTCATATCGAAATACCACCACGCCACCGAGGCAGTCCACTTTCATTACCACTATTGTCTGAATTAAGAAATTATCTCCATAAGGTACAGTTTCACTATACAATACAACACTAGGAATCTACCATACCATCAAATTCATAAAAACGCTACAATATTGAGACGTCTCTAACTCTCTACCTCTCAAAGACGTTACAATAACCTACCAAATAATACTAAACACACACTTTTGTTATTAATTCTACATCATCTCGGTTTTGAACTACGTTGCCACTACACTGGTATATCCAGTTAAGTATTTGAACAGCTAATCTCAGTTAAAATATAGGTGAATTGCGCTCGTTGAAACGCTTAGGCTTTCACTTCTATCAAATAAGGTATAAGAAGACATATTGATGGGGACAAAAAGGCTTTTAGTGATACAGCTAATGGCAATAAGCGACTTTAGTTTAAACAATTAACTTTGTATGAGATTATTAAGTACAGAAAGAAAGCAAAACGGGTATTTATTGATTTGTTTTAAGCATATTATAATGAGACAAGAGAAGTTATGCATTAAGCCTTATTTTAATTATTATTTCTTTTGCCGTGTTACATGCAATGTTTTGAGCTGCAATTTGCTCGATGAATATAGCTGCTTATTCGAAATACCAATGACGCGGTTCTTGGATGTCAAAGAGGATGTAACAACGTTTGGAGAGTGAATTGTGGGATGCACATTATGTGGTCGCTCGCCATCTGGTATACGAAGCTATAACAAGTGCAATCAATCTGGTATGAGCAGGCTTTAACTATAAGGAAAGCCTTTAATTTTTATATTACTAGTAGCTTTTATGTACTTGGCTAAAGTCATTATCCTTGTTATACGATCTACATTAATCGTAAATACCTAACAAAACATTCACAACCCGACAACAAAACGTTGTCTAACATTAAACACCGATTTGAACATATAGTTTCAATGGGTTAGCTTGGTAGCTAGTTGATATAAACTTTTAGTAAAACTTAAATACATTTAGCAAAAGCCTATTACAATATTATACAAACATACCTACATACATACACACTCACACCTACGTCCAATGAGGGTAGACAGAGACTTATGATTCTGCGTCAAAAGCTTTACACCTCTTTTGCTCCTTCTACACTCAAGTAATATTGTCAATAAGTACTATATGTATTAAGGGAATTAAAAAAGTCAAAAGAGCTAACATACTAATTACACAACATAATCTTTATTAATATTTAAAAACTCATATTTCACACCTCTTTGCCTTGTCATAGAGCTAATCCCGCATAATCCATAAACACACGATACTAAGCGCTAAAGCTCGTTCAAACGCGCTCTCCTTCGGTGTGGTCCGATGAACTACAAAGAAACCGTAAAGAGATCGCATCCCCATTTCACACCTGCTAAATGGGATGAAATAAAGGGTTTTATGGCTGGAAGATTGACATCACTATAACGAAACAGCTTGATATGCGCTTGTGTCCTCGTTCTAAAAGCTCAATACATTTTTGTATTCACGTCTGAAATGTTAACTTTGAAATTATGACTGTTTAGCTATTAAAAGTCTATAGCCTAAGACATATTTGTAAGGCTTGATAATCTGTCTAATATGTTTATGCCACAGCTAATATTTTCTCTGATGCTATAAAGTAATTCAAATAAGCTTTATGCGGGATATAAAGGATTGGTAAGAAACTAACAGGCTATTAAGCACGTTTAATGGACAAGATTTATGTCCGAACAGCCGTTACGTTTGGGAATAAATAAGAAGAAAGACTTGTGATTATGATAACAGTAATTAAATTTTCTGCTGAGCCTGATTCTATATAAAGTTAAATTTCAAATGTGATAAATGCCAGCAAAAGTGAAACATACACTTGAACTTGATTCGTAGTTCAACATTCCAAATATAGCATCTTTCGAAGAATGGTATCATAAATAAAACAGTACATGGAGTTAGTGCATTTATTACTATTGGATATACAAAACATCGACAACTATCTTGATGATTAGTTGCATATAGCAAAAACAAAATAACGAGTGCTGAAGCACTTACTCATCAATACTATCCCAGCTTACAAAGTAAATAAATCTAGATATACAAAGGTTTGAAATTGGATTGGCAGTCACGAGTTGAGATAGTTTTTGTCCTTACTATCTAGCAATCTAGATACATTATCAGAACAATGCCGATCAGTACTACTTTTTTAGGATCTGCAGAAAACGTACGCATCTAAATAATCGCATATATTTCATAGTCCTACAGATAGACGACTAATTAGTGCGATACTAATCTTCATTTTATGTTTACTTCAAGAATCTTTAACGATAACGTTCACATTTAGTGGCCAGATCCTCGTGAAGCTTGCTCAGCCGGTCCATGGAATGCAAGGACCGAAACCAGTTCAATATTTCTTCAATCGTTAAACAGATGTAAGACAATACGTTTTATGGACATACAGCTGCGACCCGCCGATGCCCTCAACTACATACTTCGCTCCAAGGGCTCGCCGTTCACGATTATGTGAAATAGTTTTGTTTACACATTTCTAAGATATTTTTCAATTTGAATCAATATGTTATATCGCCTAAACAATAAGCATCACCATGCTTCATGTTAATAGACAAAGGTTTTAAACTATAAAATTTAAAATTATCTGAAGTAGTGAAATTTAATTTTATGAATACTCTTTAGAATAAAAATACACCTAAATTTAATTCCTATGACAAAGTAAACTTTCATTACTAAACTAGTTGGCCAATGTGCCTAGCATACAGACAAACATCTATGTCTTATTATAAGTGATCCGTTTAACCTTTTAGACGCAGAACCCTAACAACGGCTGGTTCGGCTGCAACCTAAATAAACGAAACGTATCCAGCGTCTGTTGTTGAAGACATACTAATTTGTACCAATATTTGTTCAGCTTTTCCACGTATGATAATAGAAACGAAGGGAAGAATCCAAGGCTCTGTTATAGATGATTCACATAACAAGCCGAGCGTATAAGGCTTTTAAAACAACTGAAGGTTAAATGATGCCCACATTTAAAATCTTCTGCATCTCATTAGTGACATGTTTAAGATTGTATTTAACTGAAATTTCCATCACCAAATCAATGAAGGGTTATTTAAAAAAAACATCTAAATCGATTGATAAATAAAGGGGAACTTGCATTTTTGATGTTGGAGTTTCAAGGCTTGCCAGTCTCTGCCCTTTTCACAATAATTAGAAACAAAGGCGGCGGGGTATATTCTTAGTGATACATTTGAAGGCGTTTATATTATAGACAAATTCTCTGTAGGTCTGTATTTGAAGTTAAGTTCTCACTAGAGACATTTTTATGCGTGGTTAACTTTACATTTAGTTCGTCCCTTTCTTTCTTATATTCAATAACTTGAGAGTAAAAATGACAAATTATTTTTTAAAGACTGCTTAATGTTTTTTCATAAGCGAGACCCTTATTGTTTACTAACAAGAACAATAAATAGTGTCTCACGTCCACTATATCTAACACTTGTATCATAATTAGTTTCTCGCACAGCTTAATGGCAAACCCGTCCTTATTAACCAAATACGGTATCCAATAAACCAATTTCCCCATACATTACTGCCACAGGTACACAGAGTAAAATAATATGCCATATCTCAAACATACGGGATACAGCTCATCCACTTTCTATTTGCATATCTCGGGGTCAATACAAGACCCCATGACTACCTGTCCAACATTACATCTCGCGTGATCGAAAACCGTTCGAGATATAGTTATTATACAGTAATCGTTTTGAAAATTTTAGTTATAAGTACTTGATGTGGCTTTGAGAAATGACTTTCTTTAACCGGTTGATGATTGAGGTACAACAGATGAAGTTCCAATATTTTATGATACAGAAACTCAATTTTGAGAATATTGACAAGCCAATAGAATATTACAGAAATAAATTGATCCTCTACATTACTTTCTAGCCCAAGAAACTCTGTTATTGCTAACTTCAAATTGGATATTGACCTTTACAACTGAATCCAGTAGTATTGTTCAATTTGTAATTTGCAAACCATAATATTGAAGGACTATTAAGTACTGTTCTACTACTGGTAAGCAAATCAGAACTTTATGAGTAACAAAAGACTAGCAAATAAAGATGTTTTAAATCAATGGCTGTAATTAAACAGCGAGAATCTGACCAGAGCAAGACTATTGTGCGCCTGAATAATTGCTGCATAAGCTATTTTTATACAAAGAGCAACGCACCCGTACCATAGGCGTGCTAATGCAAGAAGTAAATATGATGCAGGTGGGAACGCATCCATGTTTTGGCGTCCGTCACGGTTTGTTTGATCGGTTTTTATGTCATTGGTTATGGGTTAAAAGGGTTTTGACCTCGTGTACAACAACTTTTGGATTTTAAAATCTGGTTTAGATGCTCCTGGTTCCAGGTAAGGTCAACTAAGTAACATAACGATAATGGAAGCATGGTGTCCCAATGTTGAGATAGGAAATAGAGAAAGAAAGAAAATAAATTATCGTGCACACTTCTGAGAATTGATGGTTTACCGAGTACTCAGACCAATCGCCGATAGCTTCCCAGAATCCAACTTTTAGAAGGGGATCCACTAATGAACAAAACAAAAGATCTCACAGACACAGAACAGGGTTCGCTTGTTGCAACTAAAATCAAAATAGTGGCAAATTAAATCAAACTTAATATAAAGTCTACAATAAAAACACCGCATCACTGAATGCATATTAAAGTTCGCCATAAATTCAATTTAATGATTCCATTACCGTAATAATCTCGTAAAACATTAAATGCTGTGTAAAACCAAATTTAATTTATCCCACGTTTTGTCGGTAGTTCTCCTTTTCAGTTTATAACTTGGCTAATTGAAACAAGATCTTCGAGACACCAGGCGGTAGGATCCCGTGGGCGAGTGAAATTAGTTTTACCTCTCTCTCGCACTTCTTGTGTGTGAGCGAGAGAAGCTACGAACCATTGTAGGCAAGAGGTCGGGAGCAGGTTTAAGGATGCTAAGGTAGCGTCTCTTCATTGTAGGTGATAATATGCGATATTTTATGCATTCATATGAAATACTTCTGTCTCTGTTCCACATACCTGTTTAAGGTTGGTGGGAAAGGGAGGAGGTAGGTGTTTTATTGTAGATGCTATTGATATTTTTATCACGTCTCCGAGATAATATGTCGCGACGTTAAATAAGAATCGATTTATTTCAAAATGTCTTTGTTTTTTTTTCTAATATTTATGACGATGGTGGTGAGTTCAGCTGAACTAAACGGAATAATTGTTTTAAGTTACTCAGATTTAATCCTAGTTTAGTTTATTGAAGCGTTGGGTCCGTAGATAGCGCTAAGTAATACAGATTTATGACTGGGAAAGAAAAGTAAGAGGCCTTTATACTTTTGTATTTAAACTATGTTTTAAGTTAGAACGCTGGGTTTAATTTATGGAAGTATCAGAAACTGCTTCTGCGTAATATTATCCCTGTGTTCTGTAGGGGGTAACTGACATACTCCTTTTACTCCATTTACTCCTCCCTATCTGTTTGATTAATTCCGTTGCGGGATGAAGACAATTTTGCATTATCTGAGACTCGCCGAGCTTCATTGCTCGGTGTCGTAAAATGCTTACAGGAGTTACAGTGGCGGGTGTGTGGACGGGACAGTCTCGTTACTCCATTTACTTTCATCAATATTTCTATACGTTCTCGTCAGTCTAGAAAATACATTTACAAGCTTTAACTAAGCAACTGAAAGATCACATAGAAATATATTTCTTTGTGAAAGATAAACCACCAATGACTTGCAAACCGGAAAAAATATTCTTATAAACACCAATAAAGTCATGGCAAACAATAGCCAATAAAATAATGTACTTTCTTAGCATCATGGGCGAGTTAGGTTGACCGTTCGTATGGACTGTGGTTTAAAGCTCGAGAAAGCGTTATGTGTTTCTAAAATTAAACTTTATCGGTAAAGTTTTAAGGTATATTTTCTACTGTATCGTTGATTTTTATTAAATTCCTGTACACAGTAGATTTATTACTAAAGACAATTAAACATTGATTACATACCTTATAGGATTCGTTAAAACCGACTATAAATAAACTGAACTCAGATTGCTCTATTAATATTATATTGGAACTATTTATTTTTGTCAGATTACATTTTAAGATTTATCGTGTATTTTAATTATGAAAAGCTTTTTAACTTTCTTTTCATTTATTTTAAAACTTTCTTGTTTTGAAGATAGGACCTTACTGGGTTGTTGCTGGTAGGTTGGGTGTGGAGCCAATTTTCTTTTTTTGAAGAAAGGATATTACCGGTGGGGTGTGGACCCAATTGTTCAGGTTTAGCCGCATCTCTTCCAAATGTTTTTTCGAAACAAACCACAAAAACACCTACACGAAACAACGCATTTCGCTGTCTATTGCTCATTGAACAGTGGACTATAAACAAAAATAGTGTGTTTTGTGTAATGTTTTAGTACAGGAGACGTGGCTTTTACCATCCATATTGGGCGGAAACTTCGTTTCGGGATCAGACGGTAATCACTAATCAATAACTTCTGGCCGATACCATTCTGCGGGCCATATGGTCGTGTACATGGCCCATTTCCCCCTTCCTTTCCCAATCCCTTTTCCCACCTCTTCCATTCCCTCCTTTTAGTTTGATTATTTTTGTGTCTTGGGTGTCTATGGACGGTGGAAATCAACAACCAGGTTCGTTTGACAGTCTCTATAAAAAAATCTAAACTATGGCGAGTCTGAATACTTTGGAATGGTACTACAGGAAACTTAGTAGAAACAACTAACTTAAAAGTACCAAACGTTTTAAGAGCGAAACAAATAGTCAATCCAGAAATTGGTCAGAAAGACGCTCAAAGTATGAAATCAAAATAATTCCGGAAGTTGTGTATACCGGCTTCCGCCACCACCTTTTATAGTGATTGATGTGATTTAAAGAGCCAATTTCACATTAATTTTCGAAAAGTAGTGTTTCGAGTGAGATTTTTGCTTCAGGATGCCTTTTAGGAAATGGAAAGTGACAGGTAATGAGAATTGAAAATTGATGAATTTGTAACATACACCAAGCATACGCCCAATTTCTTCAAAATTTAATAATTTTGGTATATCGAATACGTAATTTTAATTTGAATTTGGATAACTTTATGTCGTAAAAGTAAAACGGATATTAGACCACATTCGGAACAAGCTCTATCGATTACCAAAATAATTTTGGAACCGGGTCCATATTTGCAAGAGATATCAAGTAATATAGATTAAAATGCTTACAAATTGAGAACCTCCTATTTTTGAAGTCGGTTGATAAAGGGAAATAATTCCGCCGATGAATAACGAAAATACTACAGGAATGACTTTCGAAGATAGAACTACATTCTATTACTTGCTGTGGAAGGTACATTCTGTAACTTGGAGTGGTAGAGCCACGCTGTAGACAATTACGTCTACAGCACGAATGGGCCGGCTCGACTGGTTTGATGCCACTGTCTCGCAGAAAACCGACGTAAAGTGGCAGCTCGCTGTCGCGTTTCCTTCGGTGAGTGAGATTCCCGGGAGCCCAACTCCCCCACTCCCTTTCCCAATCCCTGTTTCCCCCCGTTATGTTGGCAACGCACCTATGGTTCTTTTTGTCTTGGGTGTCTATGGGCGGTGGAGATCACTTACCATCAAATGACCCTTCTGCTTGCTAGTCTCTGCTTTAAAAAAGATGATAACTTTTAGTTAAGTTAAAGTAATTAATAACTTACCCAATGTACCTCACTTAGCACAACTTACTAGCCCCTGATAAACTATGTTATCAAACAGTGTTGCCCTGAGATTTGAAGCCAGGATCTCTCCTACTACAACTATATACGCTGCCACTATGAGGTGGAGATAACTGCTCATTACAATGACTATTTGAATTTATTCCTAAAGTTTTGTGTTGTGTGTGTTATGTATTTAAGCATCTACATAGTTCCCATTGTCTGAAATGCGGAGTGTTTCCCCTCGAGGCTCCACAGCGAATGCGTGATAACAGCCATTATTTCATTTCCTCACCCGCTGGTAGAATTTAATATTGTTGTTAATAAATTAGTTTGTTACGGGCCTCCTCGCTGTTTATTGCAAAGGACTTGACCTCAACTTTATGTGTCGACAGTACACGGCGTGTGAATTTGTGTACCAAAAATTATATTTCGTAAATTGTTTTTAATATTATCATCTTACACCTGTGGTGTTGGTGTGACATTTAATTTAATTAAAGGTAGTTCCAAGACTGGCCACTTGTCTGGCGCCAACAGTTGTAAATTCGAAAAATAAATCTTGTATTTCAAAATGACAACACATATGTACTTAGTTTATTCTAATTGAAACTACTTCAAGGTAAATAGTATGTAACATAAGCCTTCCTAATTGGAACACCTAAATATCTTCTTTCTTAATATATTAGATAGTTTAGGTTAGATACCTATCGCTATCAAAAACTTGCAAGTATATGCTATTCTCATTTTCGAATCAGTTTTCCATAATTATTCAATCAATCACCAAAATATAAGTGAGAGTTATATTCAACTTTTGAAGCCTCCAAACAATATATGTAAATACTAAAGAATACAAGACGTGTCGTATCCAAATAGACGGCGTAACAATAAAGAACATGGCAGTCAAAATAAATAGTCCGTATTCTCCATTCCTCAATACAATGCCCAATACAATTAGATAGTCCGTTCCAATTGTGGTTCCAATAGTTGATGGGTCGGCGATGGGAGATACTAGTAATAAATTGGTCCCGAATGCCGGTCCGTCTGCATTCACCGTTAACTATTAATAGAATAATGCACATCGGGTACTGCTTCCACGATTAATGAGTGAGATTTGTGGGCGGGTTGAAGTATATCGGGTATGTACATAATTACCCCTTATAATTCCAGGCACAGGTGTTGCTACATGGGAAAGTTCAGTCGGAAATAACGGTCAATAGCTTGTTGTTAGTATCAATACATAATACATATGTACATACAATTAGGCTGACATTTATAGAGCAACTTCAACTAAGTCTAAGTCAAAGAAACTAACTCAGTGAGGATTTGGAATTTATAATTTTTTACAAGCAAATCTTTGCTTAATCTGTCTCTCTCTCTCAATCGGTTTGTCTTGTAAAAAATGGCTCGGACTAAGTCGATGGTCGATTTAAAATTTCCAAATCGTCTCTGAGTTCGTTTCTTTGACTCAGACTTTGTCGAAGTACGCTCTATAGATCTCAGCCTTAGTGGACATCTACTACATTGTGCAGTGAGGTCTCTATCGCTTCTCATAGATCCACATTACCAGAAAACTTTATTGTAGCTGTAGTACAACAATCCACTGAATGTATAACATCCATATCTTACGTTATAATGTTAAAACTTCATTAACAACCTCAAAAGCAATCACATTTAACCCACTTTCCATATTCAGGATCCCTTCCGATACAATCTAACATACTACTGCAGGAACGTTGTACTCGAGTTACGAAACACCATTGCCAACGGTTCGTACCTTATCTTATACTTTGATGTTTTATTTCCTGCGCTTATCTGTATTTCTTTTGGAGTTATTGGGTGCACTTCGGTGTTATGGATTAGTTTTATTACTACTAGAGTTATTGGAGTTAACTATTAAATAAGGATTTTAAGATTTATTGAAGTGTGGTGCTAAATTGCAATGGTAGATTGAATTGAATTGGTTCCGGCATGGAGGAGCTTGAATTATTGTAGGTTCATAATTCTTAGAGGATAGGTTTTGTATAGACAAGGATTAAGGGGAATACCTTTAAAACTAATGTAAGAGAAACATTATTTTTCTGATTATGACACTTACAATTTAACAATACAGATCCTGCAAATCCACTCTGAATTTGAAATGAGTTAACTATTTTCACAACGACATACCGATTTGTTGGCCATTTAAGTACTTACATAACATAAGCTCACGCCTGTATCCCGGAAAGGGTAGGCAGAGGCGAACTGGTGAACTAGAACACCCATATTTGGCCAAACTTATTTCCGTCCCTGGTGTGATAAGGGGCGATTCTGGAATCTCTAGTATAAATAAAATCTCAGTATCAACTGAGCATTAACCCAATATCATTTTGCCCGACGCGACCCTGAGATCGTACTTGAGACCTAAGGACGATGGTCGTACCGCGCACGTAATACCACCACGACACCGAGGCAGTAACCATCTATCTATTAATTCTGATAAAACTTGTTCTTGCCCACAGTTAAGGTGTAAAAACATTAGGAGTCAGAGCAGCTGTCCTATATAAAAGCTGATATAAAAATCTCCACGAGTTATGGTTACCCATTAGTGATTCTTTTTCTTTTTTGGGAACACAGCACAAACCGCTGTGTCCATTAAGGTAATTTTGATTCAGTAATCATTTACATTCCTCGGTTTAAATTAACTACTTAAACACTTTCTACTTACTTTTTATTAATACAAAAACAGAAATGAAAATAATTCTATTTTCATTAACATAATATGATTAGGAAGTTGTATTAAAACTGCAACTTATTTTAATTTACCGGCGTCTGGGCACCAATCACTTCCGATGCCAGTTTCCTGAGATAAACATAAAAAATCAATTGTTTTTTTTATAAAACCGAATCTATTTGAACTGAATATTCAAATAAGAAAACAACTCACATTACGAACTTAATAAGCGATTATCAAAAAGAGAGAGCGAATACACAATGCAAATACAATCATGGCCGAAGATTTCAACAAAAAGATCAAATGAATGGTGGTGAAATTGATAAAATGCCGGCAGTAAATTGCTCATCCTGGTTTGCTTAGGTCCAATTAAATGCATAACCTACTTTTGCTTCTAGATCTTAAGCGGTGTCTACAACTGTAATCCAAGCTTTGTGAACCTAGATAAAGCCTGTAGAGTGTAGAGGAACAAGTAGCAGTGTTCCTCCGGTTTAGATCGAGAAGAGTCCAAATAAGTCTTGAAGAACTTTTGAAACAGTTGATGAATGATTGTCATTATTAATCCTAGTTTAGGGCGACTTGCAGCGCTATTATTAATGTAAAGTTACACCTTATGACCATGATTTATCCTACAGCTTACTCCTATCTTTAAATCAAGATTTGGGATAACTAGAGATTTATCGCGAAGCTGCAAGTGCAAGTAAAGATAATTTTACAGTTTCGTTCTGTTTATCAGATTTTATCTTGATTATTTAAAGAGGTTTATATTGTGTAAATTCAGGCTTATATTATTTCAATTGTAATTATAAAGGTTTTCTTTGAACTGTAATTTATATGACTCACTTATTGCATATCGATACAAAAAAATGTAACTAATGTAACTACGTCCTAAGACATATTTCTGTTTTTATCATTAGAATCTATCACTTTATATACTAAAGACGAAGCGTAAGACTGTCTGACTTTAAATCACTAGATCTAGACTTAATTGTCAGGAAGTTAAATTAGATTGAAAGTTGAATACACCGGCCTCGATTCTATCAACTATGATAACAGAGTTTCACATACCAAACTTGAATTAATGAAAGTATTCGTAACTTATCTAGTTAGCCAAATTATATTATTTAGTTAGCCAAATCCTTTCTGCAACATGCTGATAAAGTGTGTTGCGCCGACCCCACAGTAAGGTGGGATAAGGGCAAGTAGAAAGAAAAGATTCGTAACTTATCTAGTAGATGAAAAAACGAATAATTTTAGAAATACTTAAATGGAAAACCGGACCTGAAGAAGTTGAGATGATCTATCAAAATAATAGTTTTAAAATCAAGGTACGAAATATAAATTTAGATGCAACCGATAAAAATAACGTTAAAGCAAATAAGGTGGTTTATGGTTTCCAAATTGCCTCGGAAGTAATAATATTCATAATGTAAAAAATATACACAAAATATAATTATTAGAAAGCAAGACAGACTATAATAAAAATTTAAACGATCTATCTAGAAATCTAGATCAAATAAATAAAAAACAAAAGTAGGCCAAATAAATAAAAACACAATAGGTGACACTAGTATTCAAATATGCAAGACATTATCCTTTATAAAACACCGAAAAAGTTCCGACTTCTATGGCCACTTAATCTTATGTTAATGCCAAGAATACAGATTCGCGTATACCTCCTAAAGAATTTAAAGGCATTACCATCGCATAATTCATGAGGCATTCTCTGCCTTAAAAGGTCTCGTACGAAAGTGATCCCCAAGCTGCAACTGGCCACCAAAAATGGCCAGCGAACCATTCCGATCCAGTTTCTAAACGATGAGAATGCTCATTTATACGCAGTGTGCAATGTGTACGTGGTTAAATTTTATCGTGGGTATATTTGATCTAAACTACACAGTGTTAAGCAAAGTTTTCATTTTATCCCTTAAAACTTTAAATTTATAATGAACTCATAAATTCATAATATCAATTTTAGTTCCAACAATCCATTATCTATATACTTCAGGTGTGCTTTGCAGACCTTGAATAAAAAAAATTAAGCCTTACTTATTAATCTCTCTTTGAAATGTTAATGAGTTCAAAACTATTTTAGTGACTGCTATCTATCCACGAATATCAACAAAACCTTCAAAGACAACGAAATGGACACGAAACAGTTATTTGACCTCCTCAAAATCAGTAAACATTGACTACACTTTACTTTTAGTAAACGGCCCTCCTGTACCTTTGTGTAGGTAGATAACTGTGTTTGTACTGGCATCGCTCTCAGCAGCTTTGTATCAATCCATCACTTTTTATAACCCTTTATCTGGACCGGATCATTCCATGTCAGCTTCTAAGAGCGTGTACTTGTCTCCACCATTAATATTAATGTAACAATTGATAATATAAAGTGACCACCTGGTGTTTGCATCACAATGATTGTCTTAATTGATATGGCTATTAAGGGCTCGTGTAAGAATATTTCATGATTGCTGGTTAGTACTTGATGGCATAATGCAAGGATTATATTCTGAACTTGATATTTTGTTACAATAACCTGTGATATGAAAGGTTATATATGATTCACATTAATTAGTATTAAGTTGAGAAACTATACTGCGAAATCTAAAGTAAATTTCATTTCCCGAAGAGTCACTTTTTGATTGTTTATATAAAGGAATACCTCTACTCTTGTGTAATTATGAGTTATGACACTGAATAATATTCTAAAATGGATAAAGTATACTTAAACACCTTCCAAATACTAAATAATCCTTTATTCAAATCCTTCTCAAGATATCAATATAACTTCTTAAAAGGTCAAGTAGCTCTTGATCTTCAGTGTGTTGCTCCGGTATAAATCTAATCTAAGAGGTTTCAGTACTTCTTGGGTTTTTTACAATTTAACTTGTACTTTAACATGGCTTAAGTCGCTGTTTTATTCTAGATCTCGCGTTTCTTGTCCAAAGTTTGTAATAATTAATTTAGTATGCTTCAAAATACAAGTAGAATGTAGAGGAAGTGCTGTATATGGGCAAATCAAATAAAAGATAAAGCTAGTTTGTTGGCTCCAACTTAGCTTTCAACAATATTCATAATATGTATCACCGTTAGACATTATGCCCCTTACTTATAAAAACATTTAAGCGCTGTTTATCTCTACCATAGGTTGTCCCTTACATTTTTAAACAATGTAACGCAAGGAAAAAGTAACAAGCTATTCTTAGCGAAAAGATAAGCGAAAATGTTAATATAAGTAAGGCCCTATATTACTCTGAATCTATTTTTAGACTTTTCGACTGTCTAATTTGTGTTTCCACATAGAAACGATATTACAGTAAATATCAAGCACTTATACAAAAACATAAAGATACACGTTGACTGTCTATAGATAATTTCAAAATAACGGAAAACAAAATAGATGGAAACAGTAAACAAGTCGAAGCCGAAGTGTTATAAGTGTAAGGTAGTTGGTAACGTTACGTGACAACTAATGGAATTGCTATGATTATTTCATAAACACTAGACCGAGCCGTTACAAGCTGTATCTAACTCCAGATAACTGGACATTAATTATGAATCGATTGAGAAAGTCATTTTTGAGATCGATCGCCGTCTCTGGTCATTAGTGTATGATAATTGATAAGGCCAGTTTTGTTGGAACCAATATATCACATAAATCACGATTAAAGTAGCACAACAGTTTTGCTTTTTCATTCGAACATTCAGCGAGATTACTTACCGCCGAAAGTTTATACACTTAAGGTCGCCTTATGTCGTTTAAGGCGGCCTTATCTGTCACAATTATTGTATGTCGAAAATCAATGTAAGAAGCCGTCAAAGTTGAGTAGCGTTTGACCATTCGGGCGTTAGTCCCAAAATATTTAACTGCATCGGTGGCGTGGTGGTATTTCGGTACGACTACGGTTCTGAGGTCTTGGGTTCGATCCCCGGGTCGGGTAAAGTGATATTGGATTTTTCCATATCAGCCCGGAGTCTGGAATTTGTGCCCGATATGGCGATAGGCTCGCCCCCTATCACATGTGGGACGAAACTAAGCTCGGCGAAATGTGGGTGTTCTAGTTCGCTAGTGCGCCTCTGCCTACCCTTTCGGGGATACAGGCGTGAGCTTATGTATGAAAATATTTAGGAGACCTCTCCCAGTATCACAGTTCCTTTTCTTAAGTCACCCGCGTATCAACGATTCTTCTTTAGTTAACCCGAATTTTGTTTATAAGCAGTTGTTTTAATAACGCTTAACGGCCGGTCCCATAAACAATCTCAGTTCGAATGTTCAGATAGATTATAAAAATTAGCCAATAAGAACACAGTTTAAAACATGACTCCGTCAAATGCCTTGATTTAATTGGTTCATAATCGCGATCTATCTGCACTCTAAACTGAGATCGTTTATTGAAACCGGCCGTAAGAGGCTCAAACAGTGATTTGTATACTTATACCGTTAATCAAAGAACTATACTATCAAAACTTTCACGGCAAATCTGTTAATCTGTTTTAGTCACGCTCATCAATTTCATAATCTTTAGATTAATCTTAAACGTTACGGATTAATTAAATTAAATATTAAAATAATGGATTTGTATTAACGCTTGTTTATCATTTTGATATATTTTTATAAGCTTCAGATGAACGGTAGATTTAATATCTATACATAATCATAGATTTTGTTTATAAGATAAAAAGATCACGATTTATCGTGAAGTAATATTTTGTAATAACACTCAAAATTGGAAATCGTTTTATGAGTATTCATGTAATATGTTATAAGTATCATCTTACTATTTTGAATACGAAAATTTGGATGGATGTGTATTGCTCAATCACGTCGGAACGGCTAAGTGGATCTTGATGAAATTTAGCTCATAGATAGATTATAGTCTGGAATCACACATCGTACGAAATATGTACGTATCCCGTGGTATAGATTTGTTAATTTTCCACGCGAACGAAGTGGAGAGCAACAGTATAATCACTGTGAAAAAAACATTAGTATTAGACAGCCTCCGTGGCGCAGTGGGCGAGCAGCTGGCTGTGAAACGAGAGGCCGCGGGTTCGATTCCCGCACCGAGACTAATACTTGTGTGGCCCACAGATATTTGTTTCGGGTCTGGGTGTTGTGAGACCGAAAGTCTCTCGTAGTTCCTGATACCCACGACACAAGACTAGTACCTTAATGTGGGGTCAGGACTATGTGTGTGACTGTTGGAAGTTTAAAAAAATGTATACAACAATTACGTACGCAGTTATGTCCTAACACCAACGCTATAGAAAATATATTCAATGAACAAAGCTCCACACCTGTTATTGAAACATACAACACCAAAGTCACGACAGAAAGTGGGTGATCCCAATCGAGGCCACGTCTTAATTGAGCTGAATGACAAAGCTTGATCAACACTCAGCATTGGTAATCAAATGCAAATCATTGTCGGGACAAAACTCTGACGTAATATAAAATGTTTAGTGGCTGACATCACGTCGTAGAGTGGGCGATTGTCTTTAAACTGTATTGTTTTAATATAACTTAACTAATATTTAGTGGTTTATAAACGATTTATTAAGCAGCGATAGCTCAGTTGGAAAGGGTACGGACCACCGAGACGAGTGTCGGAGGTTCGAAACCAACTTTGACTTTTCTATGTTAATTGTATTATCATTGTGAATTATCACTTGCTTTAACGGTCAAGGAAAACATCGTGAGGAAACCTGCATACCTAAAAAAAATCTTTACAAGAATTTCGCAGGTATGTGGAGTCAACCATCCCGCATTAGGCCAGCGTGGTAGACTAAGGCCTAACCCCTCTCATTGGTAGAGGAGGCCCGTGCTCAGCAGTGGGACAGTAATATTACAGGGCTAATATTATTATTAAAGGATTTATTTCTAGCTGTGGACTACAGTCCGATGATGATTGTGATACAATTATGCAGTATTTTGCAGATTTTAGTAGTAACAGCATTAGTGGATATTAGAAAGCTAAAGTTGGTTTATTAAGTGCTTCTAATATTAATTAAACAACACGGCATTCCGCACTGGAATTAACTAGAATTAACAATTAAAAAAAAATAAGATCAGATTTAGTTACGATCAAAAATATTCTTATACTGGAACAAGATAATTTCAAAACCTGTAACAGAATTACATGGGAGATTTCCATTGAATTGAGCATCATAATTCATTAAAGAAAGTACTAATTAATGGGGTATTGAAAATTCAAATATCAAATATATTCAAAAGCAAATCTAACGGCGCCAATATTTATAGTAAATCTCAGCAGCGATCTGAGAATTTTATTACTTCCTTATGTGGAAGATTATACTTTATTTTTACTTCTTATTTATGTTTTAATATTAAATACGTAATGTCAGTCCCCGTTATAATGTGCGTTTCTATGAATAAGAATTTGAAATTAACTTAGAAAATATATAATAAAATATAAATAACATACTCTAATCTACTTTTATTTTTGTTGCAGGTAAGAGAAACCAGAATAAAGAAAACTAGGACACCATACGACTTTCACACTATAACAATAAGATAAGTAATTTAATTGCATTAATAAATTTTGATAAAATAATTTCTTTTAACGTTGCGAATGAAACAAAGCATTGTGTTTAAATGTATAGCATTATACAAAACAGGAGGATGCCTATGTTCAGCAGTGGACGTCCTATTGCTGATGATGATGATACAAAACATTAACTTAGCAGAACACACAACATAGGAACTAGAAGAAAAGTGACTTAAAAAGTTAGTTTCCTAACAAATGGAAAGCATGAAACTGGGGTTATTCCCAAATCGAAAAGATCTCTTTGGATAAGATATTTATTTTATAAACGAAAGTGTATCTTTCGAAGATTGTTTTCTAGAGAATGAGGGACCATAACAACTATTACATTCATAATACAAATGACAACAATAATTTACAATAGAAATGTTTAATTACATCAGCTTGTTCAAAGTCGTTTCCTGATCAATATATCACATCAGATGTTTACGCGTAAGTTTTATTAGTACTGGCAATAATACTTACTCTATTAGTGCAGTCACGTATTTCGCATTTGAATTTAATATTATCTGTAATATTGTAAATTAAAACGGTTAAGGCATTTTCTAATGCGGTAAGTTACTTGCCAGCCCGTACTATCTCGAAAGTAGATGATTTTTTTAAGATGTGTCAGCAAAATAACTCGATTTGTTATAATGAAAATTTTAAATAATTAAAATTAGATAGATGATGGATCATTCTTCTTTTTGTTTGGTCATTCGTTAAAAAGTAGTCTGTAAGAAATAGCAAACAGCTATTTTCTGACTTTTTTTATCAAATAAAATTGAATGAACTTTAGAAATATTATCCTTTAAAATTTCTTATTAAAGATCAGTTACATTATCAGATATTAAAGATTAGTTACATTATCAAAGACAACTATTAATGAAGTCTTAACAATGCTCTAATACGTATAATGATACGCGATCTAAAATAAAACCTTGAGCAGGATATTCAAATTCTAGTTTATAACGATCATTACGCTGTTTAGCCGGACTGCGCTTTATGCATAAAACTAGATCCATACAATATTCATGTCTAAAATACAGACCAGTTTTTTCCACGTGTATCTTACAAAGCATATCTAATTTTTATTTATTTTTAATACACCTAAAATAATATACTACAGACTACGACGTTCTAGTATTTCTGTTTTTGTCATTTTCTAGGATTTATTTATAGTGTAAAGTAACGTAATAATTTTATTTATTTATTCAACACACACACAGTCATTACAGGATATACCCAATTCGAACTGGCGGGACAATTACACAAAAATACTAAAACGAAATAACAAAACATACAACTATGTATATACTATAACTATTACTATATACTAAAACATTACTTATATAACATAAATAATTAATTGAAAATATGCTATAAATGCTATTATGCGATTTTATGTAAATTTGGTTGTTGATAATAACTATTTCGTGCTTCGTAAGAACTAAATCTTGAATACGGTATGAAATTTACCCGTAAACTGATATTCAACTCAAATACGACCAGTAAAGGAGTTCCTTTATTAACAAGTTTGAACGTGTGGATGCATACGAATATAAAATTGACTTGAGTAATATTGTACTCTAAATAATCAAGATATTTTGAATTTAAAAGAATAATAATTGAAAAGGGACCACGAACTATCCAGTAATAAGCAAGTACTACTATCTACATGTGTACCAAACGTTAAACTTAAGAAACAGGTCATTGACAAATCTCGATATTTTGTTATCGGCTTAACCTTCCGCGTTGTGTGCTGACCCCCATTACTAAACTCACTGTGATTGTTGAATTCACGCGCGATGATTTATTATAACAATTACGGAGATGATGACGTAATTCGCGCAATAAATTTGACAAATTTAATTAGCTATCTGTAGAATATTATTAGGGAACCAATATTTACGGAGCCGGAATCTGTTAATGGATAATAATAGTACATGGGAAGTGAATAAAGTTGTAGAGAAAGCTATCATGCATCCTTGCATCATGATAAGTAGAAAAATTGTTGGACGTCGTTACACTGGCAAACATAATTTGATCTATAAAGTAAGATATCAGTTTGGTAATCATTTCCTTTCTAGGGTTTCTAAAATGTAGATAAATCCTTAAGCACTTCTACATGACTTAGTACAGATTTAAATGACTCATCTCCTGCCAAATATTTTATATAACTCTATAACAATTTTACTTAATATTCCTTAGGATGACTTGGAGCACTTCTATAAATCTTGATTCATCCCAAATCTCGACTTAATTATAGGAATGATCTGTAGGATAAATCGAATAGGTATAACTAAAGATTTGCAATAGCGCTGCAAGTCGCCCTTATAGCAATAATGTATATTAGAAATCTATCATCGAATTTCCAACAATGCCCAATTTCAAATCTCGTGCCGCAGTACCGCGCAGTTCTTTTCGAACGGTATCTTGTCACATCGTACTCTTGCAAGTACGTTCAACAATGGCCGATGGTATTTCGTAGGCATCCGTAACAGTTATGTATTGACAGGCATCGCGAATGGGCCCGTTTGCCGCACCATTTGATATCTTGATAAACGCGTTTGGGAATGATTTGGACATTTTAGGAGTTAATGTGTTGAATATAATATCTTCGTTCTTGATAGATGAATCGGCTTGAAATTCGTCAAGGTTATTATGGATATTAACCGCAATGGCTTAGAGGAGACTTGTATCGATACAGTCCAAAGTAGTAGGTTCGAAAGTGATTTCGAACTTCGACTTCTAGCTGTGAAGCTAAGAGCATACACCTCTGAGTTTTCTAAATATATTCATTTTTGATCATATGTTAGTTTGATGATAACAGAAATCATCGTGTGGAAACTTGCAAACCTGGAATTTTTTATAGGTCTTTCAAAGGTTTGTTAAGTCTATCAGTCATTTAGACTAGCTGTATTCATACTAAGTGTTAACCTTAATATCATGTTTTGCTTTTCTATCAACATTAGAAACATCAACAATTCAACATAAATCGAACGTAGCCAACGCCTAGTAAGCCCATTCCATTAATACAAGAATAATGAGGTACAACTTAGCAAAAAACATCAGAGGCTAACGGTCTATTCACACGCATCCGTGAAGTGTCTGGATGGATCGCAACCGTGCATTGTCAGGGTAAAAGAATATTAAGTAACACGACCGACTACGAGAATAGTTAAAAACTCTTCCACTTCATCGTCTAAATCTAAATGAGTTCGGGTTATGTTCATACATAGCGCTATCAAGACCATATCTTCCAATGTGTCTGCTTTCATATTCAGATACTTGCATATCGTCTGATCTTTAGCATCCTCTACAGCAACATCATGAGCCCTCATATCTTCCTCTAAACATTAATTCATCATGTTCATCAGCCATAGGACGTCCACTGCTGGACAAAGGCCTCCCCCAATGATTTCCAAATCGAACTGTTGGAAGCGGTCTGTATCCAGCGACGACCTGCGACCTTCATCAGGTCATCTTAAATAAAATTAGCTAAAACATACTTCACATCTAAACATCTAAACAAACATTAATTAGCGAACCCTTTTTTGAGCTGCTCACGATTTTGAATGCTTCACATTTCATGTGATCCCAAACATGTCTGATAGTAAATGGTCTGGCCACGGCCCTGACACTGCTCGGATGTGTATGAATAGACCATACAGTGAAAGTAGCTATGACGTGCCATCAGCCGCCATCAATCTTGTGCGTTTATCAGTTGACGGTAATTGGTCTGCCATAAAGGATATAAAGAGGCTGGATATTGCTTCCGTGTTTTTTCTTTGTTCTAAGACATATGTATAATGGTCAGGTATCATTATGATGAGGATTGATGACTAATCTTTCTGCTGGTCAAGTTTGGAGGTGAACCTCCTTTTAATCCACAGCTTGTTGATTTGAAGTGTATTGGTCATTTATTTATAGAAACTTGTTCTGCGCATATAGTACTTCAATTTATTAGTGTAATATATTGTTAATATGTAAAGTGTGGTAATGTATTTGTATATTTTGTTTAACGTCATATATTTTTAGAGCCACGCCGCGCTGCAGTCAGGTTTGTATAGCACTATTGTAAAGCACAAATGAACTCGACTGCTCGACTGGTTGTCCAGATGAGACCAATGTCTCGCACAAAACTGACGTGAAGTGTCAGCTCGCTGTTGCGTTTCGTTCGGTAAGATTTTCCAAAAACCCAAAGCACGAACGTTTACTTCTGTCCAATTTATATCTTTTTAGGTTGACAACGCATCCATAATTCTCGTCGTATCAATATCTATAAGTGGCTGAGATCATATTTACTATCAGGTGACCCAACTATTTTGCTGCAAGCCTCTGGTATTAAAAAACTTACAACCTTTCCAGTCCACCAACTTTGACTGTCTTTAATGCAGGGATTTGTCTGCAAAATGCAATGTTAGTGCCAACAAAAATATCAATAATACAAAGCATTCATAAAGCCTTTATGAAGGTCGAAACCATTTTCGAAATTACCAAATTACAAAAAAGGGCCTTTCAAATTACATTCGCAGACAAAGAAAGGCCCACTCGGGCGACTAGTAAAATGATTAACACCTTAAGTGGTCCATTCGATCAGAGCCAATGATTACAGAACAAGAATCGGTCACTGTTTGCCGCAAGTTGCGGGCTGAGCGGTTTGTACGTTCATAATATGGCAATGGCTCGCCCACTAATCATTAGTAAATCACGTGAACTGACGCCTGTATCCCGAAAGGGTAGGCAAAGGCGCACTAGTGAACTAGAACACCTACATTTCGCCTTAGTTCCATCCGAAATGTGATGGGGGCGTATCGCCATATCGGACACAAATTCCAAACTGATACTGAATTTAAAAACCCAACATCACTGCCCGACCCGGGGATCAAACCCGAGGCTTCAGGAAATGCAACTCCGCCACCGAAGAAATCAACTTGGCAAATAGTTGGTGCTCTAGTGGACGTCTGTTTATCTTTTTCGGGGATAACAGACGTGATTAAAGTCAAATCCTACATTTCCCTCATTTTATAGAAAAAAACACATGTTTAAAACCTTAACTGCGGCCTGAGCAGGAAAATTTTTGACAATCGTAAATGTATTTCAGCTCGATGCGCGTCTATGAAATGTGTATGAAATATTAACCAAACGTCATCAGTGCGCAGCGAACTCGAACACATTTACATTTACATTAGTTTTTCGTGCTCGGGCTACTGATCGACTTCCAAATCGAACCGATCGAGACCAAATTTATATGGGACCACCCTCGAAATAAGTTTATCGAACAAAAGTTTTGAAGATCTGTCCACATTTGGCGGAGATATCGCGTAACATAAAAAAACAGATGAATTGAGGACCTCCTCTTTTATTTAAGTCTGTCGAAAAGTATTTAGATGGTGTTTCATTATTAACTATTTAATAACTTCGACAATAGTAATATGAAATAAAATTTCGCCTGCCCATCAAACCCGGTAACCCCCTATCATTCAGTGATGTAAATTGATACACACTCATTTAATCTTAATTAAAAATAGCTGTTTAAATAATATTTTCCGCTTATTTTTTTATAATTAAACACCGAGACTTGGGTTTGGTTGTATTTTGCAAAGGTTTTACATTTTAATTGAAATTTTAATTGGTGTCTGTGAAAGTTACGAGCCCACAGGTTCAAACAAACGTTACAAGATGACTCTTACTTGAAATTAGATTCGAAGGTACAAAATACACCTTTTACATGCACATACATAAGCTCATACCTATATCCCCGGAGGCGTAGGTAGAGGCGAACTAGAACGTCCACGTTTCGTCGAGCTTATTTCCGTCCCAGATATGATAGGGGATGAGCCTATTGCCATATCGGGCCCAAATTCCAGACTACGGGCTGATAATGACTGCCTTGGTAGCGTAGTTGTATTTCGGTATGGTAGTTGTCCTGAAGTCTTGGGTTGGATCTCTGGATCGGGCAAAATTATATTGGATTTATTCAGTTCATCATCAGCTCGTAGTATTTTTTTAACAACACCATAAATAGATATTTACACATTATAGTTCGACTTCCAAAAAGGAGAAGGTCCTCAATTCGTCTTTTTTTAAGTATGTTCCGCGATATCTCCGCAAAATGTGGACCGATTCAAAATACTTTTTGTGTTCAATAGAGCTTATTTCAAGGGTGGTCCCATATAAATTTGGTCACGATCGGATTTGAAGTCGGTCCGTTAAGTTTTTAAACTTGTGATTAATTAATTTCAGCATCAGCGTGTAGTCTTTCTTTTAACAACGGCATAAGTAGATATTTACATATTTTATTAAATATGCTACTTAGCGTATTTTAGTCATGAATGCCATACATTTGTTATACGTTATACAATATTTTGTCCTGCGTCCTGAGCAGGAAAATTTCTGACAACCGTAAATGTATTCGAACTCGATGCGCGTCTATGAAATTTGTATGAAATGTTAACCAAACGTCATCAGTGCGCAGCGAACTTGAATACATTTACATTAGTTTTTCGTGCTCGGGCTACAGATTATGTAAAATGCAATTTAATATAGCAATACAAAACACTATTATAAATAATTCAATTGCATAAAGAACTATAACTGTTATTTAGTAAGAATGATATAAAAGAACAATTTATTGCGAATATTAAATTGTAGAAATAACGAGACACAATCAAATAATAATAATATTGTTATGCAATTCTTCATTATACTCAATACTCAGCTTATACTCATGAATAAGGCCTTTGCATAAATACAAGCCTTTTTAAATTACTCTTACGTAAACATTGCATACAATTTACTTGAAGCATATTTCCTTATAACTTTAAAATTTATTGACATTTCGTGTTGTAAATACGAGTAGTATTTTCATAAAACTATACAAATAACATAAGTTATGTTGGTTTAACGACATCAAAAAACATAAATGTCAGACACAAAACTGGACGGTAGCGCACAGTGAGCCTAAATTCCCTTGTGGACATAAAAAATCGGCTACTTTCATTTGATCCAATATATCTTTGGCAAATATTATTTAAATAAATAATTATGGAAAGTATTTTAATAACACATAACATAAGCTCACGCCTGTATACCCGAAGGGGTAGGCAGAGGCGCACTACCGAACTAGAACACCCACATTTCGCCGAGCTTAGTTCCGTCCCAGATGTGATAGCGGGCGAGCCTATCGCCATATCGGGCACAAATTCCAGACTCCGGGCTGATATGGAAAAATTCCAATATCACTTTGCCCGACCCGGGGATCGAACCCGAAACCTCAGAACCGTAATCGTACCGAAATACCACCACGCCACGGACGCAGTTTTTTAATAGTTTTATGAATTATAGTCATCATCTACTCATCGGTTAGGAGTCTGGAATTTGAGCCAAATATGGCGATGGGCTCGCCTCCTATAACACTTGGGACGGAAATAACCTCGGTAAAAAGTGGGTGTTCTAGTTCTTCTCTGCTTATCCTTTCAGTGATACATATGTAAGTTCATGTCTTTCTTTCTACCTGCCCTTATCCCACCTTAATGTGGGGTAGCGCAACACACTTTCTCTAGCATTTTTGCAGAAAGGATATGGCTTAGTTTTTACGAGCACCTGCCTACCTGACGTCAACCTCCTCTAGGGGATCCAGTCCCGAGCAAATTAAATTAGAAAATTCGCTTTGCCCTATCTAGGAATCTAACCTAGGACCTCCCGATCCGCAGCCCATACTACCACTAGACCAAAGAGGCGAATTTGTGAGTTTATGTATGTGTGTACCAATTTACCATTTTGAAACTCCACAATTTAAGTTTAAACATGACTCCGCATTTTAAACATAATCATTTCGTATTAACCTGTCTGTATTACAGGTACAAAAGACTTGATATGTCAAAAGTGATACGCCAATCTTATCAACACACGAGTCTAGGTCACCTGTAGTCACGTTTAATATTATCACGATTGATACTTTTTTATTTCATAACAAAGATCGTACTACGAACAACTTTCGACTGAGTATACTGCATGATCCACGCATTTTTTTCCATTATACAAAATGCATTATAGTTTCATTTTAGAGGCGGTTGATTGGGAAGGCAGACGGTCGTAAAAACTTAGCCGAAACCATTCTGCAATACGCTTGAAAAAATATGTAGCGCCGACCCCACATTAAATAATTTTGAAGTCTGACAGGGTAGCCGTCGCTTGTTAAAATTATTTCATATTATTCTCTAGACCTGTGTTTCTTGTTTTTAAGTGATGTGGTTGAAAGCATCAATGAAGATGGATAGTATAATGTGGAAATTTTTGTAACCGGTGATCTTTGATGAGTTTTGCTTAGTGCGTTGGCTGACTTTGTTCGGTCGATTCGTCCAGTCAGAGGGATAATGTGCTGGAAAGAATTACCGCCATAATCGCAGCAGGACCTTGAGATTATTCACATCTGGGTCTTATGGTCATTGTGAATCCTCATTGCTCTGTTTATCATTGACATTGGCTAAATCATGGTGGAAGCCATTATTTTCAAAATAAGAAGTGGAAAAAGGAAAAACGTGAGCGTGCGGTCTTCACGATTCGAATGCACAATCGAAAGTTCTACGTCCTACGCCCGCTGAGTATGAAAATCGTTTTGATAAATTCGATAACACTAACCAATATATCAGACTATGTCCTCTAAAATACGTTTACTCTAATACGATCAAGTGGCCACAATAACTAGAACGGTCGCGCACATTGGTTTCAATGGCGATATTTCGTAATACACGGACCAACGTATTTCTACATAAAGTTTTCATTGATAATATACAAGTGGGTGGACTTGTCTCCGTCCACCATTCATGAATTGAGTAAGCTGCGCCCACGCACTAACGGTGCGGATTATGTTCGCTTGTATACCACTAAATTACTGACGTTAATTAATACTTTTACAGTAATTTTTGTATTAACGGCATTCGGTTAATCAGATGCCTACACATTGTCAAATATTGTTTATGTTGGGAACTTGTTTGTTTATTGGAAATGTAGGTGTTATTGATGGGACTTACCATAAAGTTAAAATAAATAACGTAGCTGTTTAACACAAATGAGCTTTTACCTCTCCCGATAGGCGGGACTAATCTCAACATCAGATTGTACATATTAAAGCAGTTTGATAATCTGTAAAGCAGTTCTCGCAAAAGGCATTCCATATTGCCATACATTGCACTCACATTTCTTAACGCCACCGATTGTCTGGACTTGAAAAGAGGATTACCCTTGATTTTGTTTCGGCATTTCTTCTCACGAAGCCACGACAAGCCAGTTTTTTAACTTATGATTGACATTTAAAAGTGATAAAAAAATATCATTTTTACAGAATTTATTAATATTTTGAATTAGGGCTTTGAAATTGGAGCTAGCGTTGAATAGGTCGAAATTGAAGCTCTTGTTGTCGGAGGCCAAGACTCATTTTAGGTCGCTGCGCCAGATATGATGAAGGGCTTTGAAATAGATTTTAACAAAATATTTTTTATAGTTTTTATTTATCATCCTCATTTAGTACTTTAAGCTTCGTGACCAGGAAATATTATAAGGTCTGTATTATCAATCCAGTGTTATGTAAATTGATTACGGCTTTAAATCCCAAGCGACAGTGACTACGGTTATATCATAACCGCACTTGCTTAAAAGGATATCACATATAAATGAGGTTAACCGTATATTGGTGATAAATTATTATAATTTTTTATATACATAAATAGACTCACGCCTGTATCCATGAAGGGGTGACCAGAGGCCAACTAGAAGCCCCCTATTCAGCGAAATCGTTTCCGTCCCAAATGTGTTAGGTGGCGAGCCTATCGTCATATACTTAGGGCGTAAATTCTAGATTCCGGTCTGATTTTTACAATGGTGTAACGAATTTATCTTATTTAGAACATTTATTTTCTCGTATAGTCCCTCCAATATTGTGGCAGCATATATGGACTGTGCATCGGGAGATCCTGAGTTCGATTCCCAGGTTGGGCAAAGCGAACTTTCTAATTTAATTTTCCCTGGACTGGTGAGGGGAGAGAGTCAGAGGGGTTGACGTCAGGCAGGTAGCCGGTCGTAAAAACTAAGCCAAAATAGAAACAAAGATCTCATTCTATATCTGCCTCCAATTAACAATTTAAAAGGATGTAACATTTTGTATCTGTCAATCAATGCACTAAGCTTAAAATTACAACCAGCAGTAATTTTATAGCCACAAAAGTTATAGAAGCTTATTACATAAAAACACGTTTAATTACAAAACAACACATAAGCATCGATGTAACTTCACTAATGAAATGTCTTCGTGAGTAACATGACACCTATCACCCACACGACGTTGAATAAAGTGACACTCGATGCTATTACCAATTAATTGCTTTCTCGATCAGTAAAAAACTAGTTAAACTTTTTGTCCAACCGAGATTCAATCGGAGCACTGCGCGCCCTTTCGCGCGATCTTTCGTGATTTATGACAGCCGCCCGTTTTTTTTTGTTATTTATAGCAGCATTGAATCGATATCGACTTTGTAATGGTTATAATTATCGACGTTCGATAAATGCAACGCGAGTGAGCGCAGTCCCTACAATTTATATCGAGGTCGAAGATTAAATGACAGTTAAAATTTAATTGATGTTATGTAATATCTCTATTATTAATGTTTAATTAATTTGTTGATAAGTTTATTGGTATGTGTCAATAAACAGATATTGTTTGCGAGATACCATATATTTGTTTTTTTACCATATACTTTAAAATATGTAACACAGCTGTATCCTCTAGGAGGCTAGCAGAGGTAAATTTGTAGCTCATTAGAAGTACGCCTATCACCAAAAACTCTTTTTAAGACTTTAATTGAAAAACTAAACCTTCTACCAAGCTTTTCAACTATTGTAAAAAGATTAAAGAATATTCTTCTAAGGTCCATAAGAACTTATTCAGGCAAACTTTAAATAAAGGTATTTATCCTACCTTTAAAGCAAAGTGATAAAGCATGGCCGACAAATATTAGAATTGGTTTCCTTATATTGAGTTGCATGAGAATAGTGATAAATCGTTTAATCCGGCTTTTCGATCTTAGAGCCGGCGAATCCGTTGGATTTAAAAATAAAGAATATTAATTATTTAAATTCTGCTTAACATAGTTAGGCACATTAATAGTATGTTAATACTAGTAATCATAAATATTAAGACCAATAATACTTTATCTGTGAACAAATAGAAGGGTTGAATTATTGTTTCTAGACTATACGAATAACAGTCGGATAGTATTTTAAAACAAATAAATTGATAGAAATGTAGGTGGTCTATTTTGGTATAATCATAAAGCACACAGATAATTATGTATATTTGTAATTACTACTTCGAAGTAGACTATTTCGACCTATCCAAAGAATAAAGTTACATATGATAATTAATCGAATTGCTTTTATATTTTTCTGAGCTTAAATTAACCTATATATTTAACTAATACTATTAATTTTTTTAAATTTATGACATAATAACAAGTTAAATTATGACATAGCTTAAAAAATATTCACTAGTTAAATATACAGGTCAATAAATAAGCTCAGAAAAATAAGAAAGCAATTTCGATTCATTATCATATGTAACTTTATTCTTTGGATAGGTCGATTTCTGTTTCTACAACGACTGGCATCAAATAAGATTAGGTAACGTCACAATCTAAGCATAATATGGTAGTATCTGTAGAACCAACGGGGACATTTTAATGGCTTCCCTATCCGCTTAGAGGCAATAATATTACGTTTTATAGCAAAAAATCACACTTATCCGTTGTTGTGTGAAAAACAGCAAACAAATACGTAATAAAACAAAAGTAGATGAATACAAAAGTTAAAAGTAAAAAAATATATATTTACCCGGACACGGCAGTGACTACACTGCACCTCATCATAAGCGTAGTACGTATTGTGATTGTCTGGTTAATCACAAAAAATATTGAGGTAAACTTTTCGTTCAATCCGGTAAATCCACCGACCTTTCGGAAACTCCAAAACGGGCAACACTATTTTATCAATATTCCACATCCAATGCCAGTAGAACGGTTCACATTTATATCGGACGGTGTCCGGTGCCCCATTGTCTGCGGTCCCAGACGGGCCATTACCAAGTGTTGCCTTTCAATGGACCGATGACTTAATCCTTTGAGGTCGGCGGCTTAGATAAAGACAAAATGATACTTCATTTTTTGCATTTGTTCTTCTTGCACTTTTTAGTCATCGTTTTTATATTTTGTCTTATCAATTGATTAATTCATTTACCATCTAATCGCAACGTAGTCTTTGTGATCACTAAATCCGACATCCAAAATATATTATGGGAGTATTTATGATTAAGTAAGTATACGAGAATTACGGATTGCTTTTTATGCCATTTCTTGGATTCATGCCTATTGCTCAATGTGACGATTTTGCTCTGTGTCATTAGCAATAAGCTTGGGGTATTTATTATAAGTGTTCTGTTTTCTATATTCTGTCACTGGGTTAATTGATCTAAGTTGTTACATACACAATACACAGAATTTAGTGTCAATAAGTTAAAGACCTGATAAAGGTGGCAGGAAGTCGCTGGTTGCAGGCCGCTTCCAACAGGTCGATCTGGAAATCTTTGGGGGAGGCCTATGTTCAGCAGTGGACGTCCTATGGCTGATGATGATGATGATGAAGTTGAAAAATGATTAAAAAATTTGGTAACGTTAAAAAAACAATTATTTTGCATTGAAATTTTAGAATTCTATTCCGATGTGAAAAACTTTAAATTGTTATTTTTGGTATCTTGTTTACGCCAAACGGTGTGTTGGTTTTCTAAATAAGTAAATATCCAATCGATTCCCAAACTAAGACAAATGTTTGTCTGACCCACCAGATTTTGTTTCGGGTCTGGGTGTTGTGGAACCGTAAGTCCCTCGTAGGTCCTGATACCCACGATACATGTTAAACCTAGTATGGGGTCAAGACTATATGTGAATGTTGGGTGGGTGTTGGTTTATTGTTTCAATATTGTTGTGCAAATAATTTATTTGTTTTTAATAAGTGATCGTCGATAAAAAGGATAATAATTTAAGAGGATTCGATAAACAAATGTTGTGAATAAAGGGGTCTCGTTTCCGACACCCACGCGAATCCTTCAATGACGCAACGGATTTTAACGCGTTTTTTATACAATACAATCCTAAGTTATATGCAGTTACGTTGCACTGTAGTTTGTACAATGATTGCACCTAACGTGTAGAATACCTATAACAATAATAGTAACAGCATCGATTCTCTAAGAAACGCCACAACGTTGCGATCGACGACGAGCTCCCGCAGCGCACATCGTTGATATCGACGGAGCGTTCGACGTTGTTGGGTGTTAGAGAATACCATTTTCCATACATTTATGTCGAACGCCTCGCTCGAGAGAGCTAGTTCGCATAAGCGCCGTCATCACGCATAGCGCTAGTGCGTGGGCTTTGTACCTTGCTGAATACAAAAATGAAAACAATGTTGCCGCAACGATGGTGGTAACTCGTAGGGCTCACACATGTGAGAGTCCATCTGGGTAGGTACCATTGCAATGTTTACTTCTACTGCCAAGAAACATTGTGCAAGAAATGTTGTGTTTCGATTTGAAAGAAAATGGTATTCTCTAAGACCCAACAACGTTGACCGCTCCGTCGATCTCAACGATGTGCGCTGCGGGAGCTCGTCGTCGATCGCAACGTTGTGGCGTATCTTAGAGAATCGACGTGCTGTTCTAAGAAACCTCACCCTAGCAGTCTGTAACGCCATTAACGCCTCATTGAGACATAACAATGTCTTACCAGAATCTCTTTGTGTAAATGAGGTTTAATATCCCATTCTTTATCAAAATATTATGGACGTCTGCTTTCTTGTTGACCCCGTTACAAGCGTGGGAGGCGTTACGTGAACCATAGTTATTCAATTATCACGTTTATAAACATAAATCGCAACACGACCGAATTTAGTAGGTGTGAATTGTGCAGTATTTGTTTTGTAACTCCGGCGTTTTGAATTTGCCGCATGCAAATATTGTGATATGTTTAGGGAATCGGTCCTTTTTTGAATGAGGCTATTATCTAACAAAAGATGTTGTCAACATCTGAGCTTCAACGTAGGTTGGCACCACGGACTTAAAAAAAATAAGGACGGAGCGCTAGGAACATTGAAAGTGAAGCAGGTTTTTCGGCCCATTCGATCTACAACACATAACATAACATAAGCTCACGCCTGTATCCCGAAGGGGTAGGCAGACGCGCACTAGCGAACTAGAACACCCACATTTCGCCGAGCTTAGTTCCGTCCCAAATGTGATAGGGGGCGAGCCTATCGCCATATCGGGCACAAATTCCAGACTCCGGGCTGATATGGAAAAATCCAATATCACTTTGCCCGACCCGGGGATCGAACCCGAGACCTCAGAACCGTAGTCGTACCGAAATACCACCACGCCACCGAGGCAGTCACAGATCTATTGACACGTAATGGTGGCGACTGATTGAATGAGCCGAAAACCCTGCTTCACTTTCAATGTTCCTAGAGCTCCATCCACCTTTTTTTACGTCCGTGGTTGGCACTTATGTTGGCCTCTATAATTAATCCCTTATTCAATTTGATAGCTAACGTTTTATATTAGATCTAAAAGTCACAACAATCCGTGCGTTTGCCGTAAGGAGTGACTTCATCAAAAATCTACTAAATAGAAATGGGTTCGATTCCCAGGCTGGACAAAGCGATTTATCTAAATTGATTTGCCAAGGACTGGAACCTCTAGAAGGGATGACGTCAGGCAGGCAGCCGGGCATAAAAACTACTAACCTCCTGCCTGCAACATCCTCTGTTTTACAGCAATTCGTAAAAACACTTCATTGTCAAAGTTTCCATTGCGCCCAAAACCAAGTCCCAATTCCCTGAAATTGTGTGCAACATGCAATAAGCTGACATTTCAAACGAGGGTGCGTGTCGTAACGTCATTACCGACGGTCGCCAGTCGCCTTTAATTTTTGCGAATGTCGTAAATGCCGTAATAATATTTTCATTCATATTTTTCGCAACTCGCGAAGGTTTTTGCATTGGTAATTGATAGTTGAGTTGCAATGAGAAAGGAGCGTAGTCTGTAGGTTAAATCTTGACTTTAGGGCTTTCGTAGATTTTTTCTGTGAAACATTGTAATACTTTTCTTTTTTTCTACCTGCCCTTATCCCACCTGTGTCGGCAACACATTTTTTCAAGCATGAAAAGCATGCTGACAGCCTCCGTGGCGCAGCGGGCGAGTAGCCGGCTGTGAAGCGAGAGGCCGCGGGTTCGATTCCCGCATTGTGACAAATGTTTGTGTAGCCCACAGATATTTGTTTCAAGTCTGGGTGTTGTGAGACCGAAAGTCTCTCATAGTCTCTGATACCCACGATACAGGTTATACCTAGTGTTGGGTCAGGACTAGGTGTGTGACTGTATGGGTGTATTTATTTATTATGTTGTAAAAAGGATTTGGCTTAGTTTTTTATACAAATGCTGCAGTCATTCAACGCAAACTACACATAACTGTTTTATAATGTGTAAATATTATTAAACATCATTGAAGCATAATCGAAGTATTGTGCAAACTGAGATCAAGGCTGACTCACTCGGTGTGTTTTATATCTTTATTGATAACTTTATGCCTACTGAATTTGTGTGGTCTGAATGATCTTTAAATAGTATTCGCAGAATATATAAATCAATCTTGTGCTGCTTTATCATTTTTGAGTGGTAGAGCCACGCTGTAGACATAAATAAATAAATACACACAACAGTCACATACATAGTCTTGACCCCACACTAGGTGTAACCTGTATCGTGGGTATCAGAAACTACGAAAGACTTTCGGTCTCACAACACCCGAAGCAAATATCTATGGGCCACACCGACATTTGTCTCGGTGCGGGAATCGAACCCCCGACCTCACGTTTCACAGCCGGCTACCCGCCCGCTGCGCCACGGAGGCTGTATATATATATATAGACACATAAGTTTACTGCTCGAATGGGCTGGCTCGACCGGTTTGATACCACTGTCTTACGGAATCGTAAGTGGCAGCTCTGTCGCGTTTCGTTCAGTGAGTGAGATTTCCGGTGGCCCAATTCCCTGTCCCTTTCCTAATCCCATTTCCCTCCTTTTAGGTTGGCAACGCACCCATGATTTTCTTGTCTTGTGTGTCAATGGACGATGGACATCACTTACCATCAGGCGACCCCTCTGGTCGTTTGCCAGCCTCTGCTTTAAAAATAACTACTTATGTAAAAAATCATACGTATGAAGACTTACGAGGGAGCTAGAACACATTTCGCCAAACTCACCCCCGTCCTAGAAGTGATGAAGCGAGCCTATTGCCATATCGGACAAACTCTAGACCCGGCTGATGCTGAATAGAAACCCAAATATCACTTTGCCCGGATCGAATCCGAGGCCTAAGGACGGTAGTCGTACCGCGTATGCAATACAACCCGCCACTGAGGCAGCCAAAAAGTACTGTTACTTAGGGATAATTTTCTTTTGTTGCGTTTCCTTTCCATATGCTATTATTTTAAACCTGTTGCATAAAGGACTTGGCTTAATGATTTCTTAGGTTTACGTGAATGTTATTCATTGAAATTAAACTATTTTTACGCATGATCACGGATCAGACTCGTGACTACGAAGGCTGCAAAGCTTTCGAAACGTCGGACATAAAAATTAAAACCAAATCGTGATAGAATCCGTAAAAATAGTTTAATTTCAATGGACTTGGCTTCGTTATTAGGATAGGGCGCTTGCCTGACACCAACCTGCTCTAGAGGGATCAAGATCCTGGTAAATATTATATTCTGGCAAAATTGTGGTATGGCAACACCGCAAATGCCATAAAATAAAGAATAACTGAACTGAATATTATATTGGTAATTAATTGACACGAATTTGAAATTGACTCCGAATTCGAACCCAGGATTCTCAGTCAACGACTGCCGCTAAACCAAGGAGGCAAGAAACAATCCTCTAAATAAGTGAATATTGTCAAACTGAATGACCGAAATTAACCTGACATCGTGACACATGACTCAAAAGCCCTGGGAGAGTTCAATCGTGACATAAAACCTAGGTTTCACAACCATGACATGTGTACCCAAATCTAGAGGGCATTGACCTCACAAATTAAACAAGCGCACGACAGCCACCGGCCGAGCTGTATTTGCACATCTGTATACTTTATTGTAATGCTATGATTACAAAGTATGGAAATTTGAATTTTACAACCAACAGACAATATGAACAAAGAGTTACTATTGGCAGTCTCCGTGGCGCAGCAGTCGAGTAGGCTGTGAAACGTGATGTCAGGGGTTCGATTCCCGCACCGAGACAATTGTTTGTGTGGCCCACAGATATTTGTTTAGGGTCTGGGTGTTGTGAGACCGAAAGTCTCGTAGTTCCTGATACCCACGACACAAGACTCGATCTTAGTGTGGGGTCAGGACTATGTGTGTGACTGTTGGGTGTATTTATTTATTTATATTACTAACTATAGAGGCGCTATAGATTTTTACAAACATGTTGTAGAAAGTATACTGATTTCTTAAGTTTACGCGAATGCTATTCATTGAAATAAATATCCAGTCCGCCCCGTGACCACGAAGACTGCAAAGCCTTCGAAACGTCGGGAATAGAAAATTAAAACCAAATCGTGATAGAATCCGTAAAAATAGTTTTATTTCAATGATGTTGTAGAAAGGATTCGGCTAATAACCGACTGCCTGCGTGACGTCTTTGGAATCCAAACAAATATGAAACGGTCAAATCACATCAATCGTTCCAATCGCAAAATGAGGACATAAAAATTCCTAGCAACTAGTACACTAAAGTAGTGTAATTATATGTAACGATACAATTTACATTCAAACACTATTCGTCACTAATGAAGCAATCAACACTAAATGAATTGAATAGCCGTGACCGTTACACTGTTATTATCCTGCGCATGCGCATACACGCTACTAGAACGTTACGTTATCTACATTCTAGCACATTGTCTAGACTTTACAATTTACAATTGTAATATATTAGGTACGTATTTAAAAAAAGCAGCGATAGCTCAGTTGGGAATGGTATGGACTGTCGAGACAAGTGTCGGAGGTTCGAGACCAACCCCAAAATGGAGCATACACCTCTGACTTTTCTATGTTAAGTGTATTTTCATTGTGAAATATCGCTTGCTATAACGGTGAAGGAAAACATCGTGAGGGAACCTGCATACCTGAGAATTTCTTCACAGAAATTTCGAAGGTATGTGAAGTCTCCCAACCCGCATTATGCCAGCGTGGTAGACTAAGGTCTAACCCCTCTCATTAGTAGAGGAGGCCCGTGCCCAGCAGTGGGACAGTAATATTACAGGGCTAATATTATTATTTTATTATAGGTACTTATTTAGTTTCTAGAGTCAAGATTTGTAGAAGTAGAATCAGCTTAAGCCGAAAACATCTTTACGTTTTATTATCGTTTATTTATTTTTATTATCAAACGTGTCGTCGAAGCAATTCTGCCGGTCTTCGAAGCCTGGATGGAACGAAAAGAAGGCCGATTGACCTACAGACTTACTCAGATGATCACCGGGCATGGATGCTTTGGTGATTATCTGAATAAGATAGGACGTGAGGCGACGGCCACCACTGCGGCGGCAGAAACGAAGATTCCGCAACCCACACACTCTCAGAGTGTGCTGCGTGGAGCGGCGGATCTTGGTTTACCGAATCGGGCAAAACCTCTCCTTATCAGCAGTCGTGTCGACTATGCTTACAGGAGAGGATGAATGGAAAGCGGTAGCCTCCTTCTGCGAGACTGTTATTGTCAAGAAGGAGGCTGCGGAGCGGGATCGGGAGAGAGGCGATCCCACTCGGAGACGTAGACGTCGAGGCGGCGGTAGCAATCGCCCCGGCGCCTCTACCTAGAGGCACGCGGTGTCTTATTGGGGGAGCAACTTAATTCTCCCCCCGTGAAGCGCTATTATAGCTTTGCACTGTAGGGGTTTTGGCGCGTTTCTTTAGGAGGTCCCAAAGCCCCTTCATAATGCTGATGGCGACAACCATGGGGTTTTAGCCGGTAAAAGTCCGGCATACCCCGTCTTAACGACGGGGATCCAAGAGGATTTCCCCATGTAAAAAAAAAAAAAAGTTTAATATGGGGAGGATTCTAAATTCTTACTCAAGCTATTTTAGAACACGCTTCATTGTTTTTTACCGAAACAGATCCAGGAATGTTTACGATCGATTTTATTTCCTTTTTTATTTGGAGTCTGGTGTGGCTCATACCTGCACCCACCGGAAGGAAGCAATGTGCCGATGAATGCTCATAGTAATAAACACTTGTATAAAGGTGGGGCTGTTGATGGCATACCATAAACTCTTGTTAGATCGGCCCACGATTAGTTAGACTATACTCATGCTTTAAAAAGATCATCTGACCATAATAAATATAATCCATACATAAGCTCACACCATGTATCCCCGAAAGGGTACGCAGAGGCGACAAGCGAACTATAAATAGAAAGCCTAGCTCTCACCAAGCTTATTTCCGTCCCAAATGTAGTAGGGGGCGAGCATACCGCCATATCGGGCATAAATTTCAGACTCTAGACAGACAGACAGACTCTTTCAGACAGCTGATAATGAGCAGAAATGATATTAAAAAATTTCTAAAACCAACATATACATCTATATTAAAATATGTCTTGATGAGTATATCTGAGCAATTAGACCAAAGCAGCTAACTGAAGTTTGATTCCTTTCAGGAAGGGTTTTTGTACATCTGACCAAAACAAAATTATACAATTCGAAAACCTCTAAAACAAATTGTAAGTGACCTCCACCGCCCATAGACACCCAAGACTCAAAAAGAATCATGGGTGTGCTGCCAACCTAAAAGGAGGGATGAAATGGAGGGAAAAGGAATTTGGAATGGGCCACCGGCAATCTCACTCACCGAACGAAACGCGATAGCAAGCTGTCACCTTACGTCGGTTTTCTGTGAGACAGTGGTATAAAGCCGGTCGAGCCGGCCCATTTGTGCTGTAGACTTCACTGTCTATAGCGTGGCTCTACCACTCAAAAAATCTATGATGTTTCCACGGATGTTTTAACCAAAAAACAAATATGTAAATCGCAGAACTCCAACCATACAGACCAGAAAGAGTTTAAAATAAGATCATACAATTCAAAAACCCCTCATACTAACGCATCTATGACGTGTCTCGAGTCTCGATGAGTCTTCTAACATTAGCAAATAGACCGAAGCACCCAAATAAAGGTCGATAGTGAACTACACAGCACGTCGCACGGCCGTGTAAGGGCTCACAATGGGCGTAAATCACAGATTATGCCAACACTCACCTGGCGTGTGCTCAGAACAAAGGGGCCTCTATTAAACATGGCACTCTGTTACACCGTTCGTGGATTTTAACAGCAATTTTTGTTCACTATGTGTCAAGTGATCTGGAAACCTTTGGAGGAGATCTATGTTCAGCAGTGGACGTCCTTATGGCTGATGATGATGATGATTTGTCAAGTAGTAATCACATTAACATGTAGTAATCTTATTAGTGGACGTCCTGTGGCTAATGATAATGATGATGATGATGAATCTCATAATTAGTGGAGGCCCGTGCCCAGCAGTGGGACAGTAATATTACAGGGCTGATATTATTATACAAAACACATTGACAAATGTAAGTTTTTCGTCCAATGCAACGATGACTAGTTAAAATTATATTCACATGTGCTGGCAGTATTATAGGATAAGTTTTTTTACTGATCAACGATTACAATGATAAATAACCCACATTCCTAATACAAAGCGCCTTTTCATTGGAATTAAGTAATTACTTTGTGAGAATAGGGTGGTATTAAACATCTATTCACTAAAAACCTCAGAAGTTTTTGGTGCTAATTCAAATGTTAGAATAAGCTTATTCAAAATGAATGCTTTATGGCATGTCTCAAGACTGCACAAATGTCACAAGTCCCACAATGGTTATGATAATGGTAACAGAAGGTACAGATGAATTAAGTCAGTCAAATGATTCTTCATCAGATAATTGGAACAAACCTTTCCTCATTAAAAGAGTATGATAATAATTAACTCACATTCGCCATTTTTGCTCACGTGTCGGTGCAACAGGTGGCCATATAAACCGTTTTATAACTTCCTATGCGGGCGTAGAGCGGTGCCCTTGCGTGGTATCGACTATTTTATTGCACGGCCTATGCTTTGAACCAGGCTTGCCAGGCCTGTTGCGGTCATCTCTAACGTTAAAAACGCTTTAAATATTTTCAACCTGGCCTTATCCTTGCTATTTTCACTTTTCAAGCATGTTGCAGGATTCGGCTTAGTTTTTACGACCGACTGCATACTTGACGCCAATCCCATTGTAGGTTCTAGTCCAAATTAGATTTAGAAAAATCGCTTTCCCCAACCTAGGAATTTAACCCAGGACTTTCAGTCCATAACCCATATATGTTGCTACTATACCAAGGAGGCATCAAGAACGTTGTAGATATTCTAGAATAATGCGTCCTGAACAAAAATAATTAAATTTAGTAAAACATAGTCCACCCATAAAGATCTTAGTAAAGGTCTTAGTAACAACGTTGCTACAATATCCGAAATATACTCGTGACCATCCAACTCTGTTTGACAGAGAATGAGACAAAATAATGATATCAAACCAAACACAAGTGCAACATCGTGTTCCGTAAGAACATGTGGTCAATGCGACGCTTTCCGTAGACATATTCCAAAATCAACAACATAAACTGAAGGTAGTAAACGGTGCCCTGTCTTGACCCCACTACTGATATTATCTTATCAGTATAATAGATAACCGGCACCTATACTAGGCGACGGGTTGCTAGCTACTACAATTTCCTATAAAGTTATATTAAATCTAAAATATCTGAAATATTAATTACTAGCTTTGCTCCTTGCTGTGCCTTTTCTGTGAGCTCATCCGAATCATCTTACATTAATACGAACAGTAAGAATTTCAAATGTTAATTACTAAAAATATAACGTCAAACATTTACTTCCAACATTTTACTTCCAATCTTAAAGAGCAATTGAAATAAAACTATTTTTACGGATTTTATCACGATTAGGTTTTAATTATTATTCCCGACGTTTCGAAGGCTTTGCAGTCTTCGTTGTCACGGGTCAGACAAAAGAATGCAAAGCCTTCGAAACGTCGGAAATAATAATTAAAACCTAATCGTGATAGAATCCGTAAAAATAGTTTTATTTCAATGTATAATATTCGCATAAACTTAAGAAATCAGTATCTAAAAAAGCAAATCAATTTAACAATAGACAAAGCCGTCTTGTCAAATTTAAAAACGACTGGTTTAAAAAGGCGCCGAAAGCTGCGGACGATGATAATTATTTTAATTAAGACATTAAATGTTTTTTAAATTTATAGCTACAAATGTATAACTAATTTTAATAATAATTGATGTCGTAATAAAAGTCATAAACTAGTCCTAATTAACCTAGCAACACTGGATAGTTAACGAAATTGTAGAAGCAATCGAACCATAATCTGTAGGATATTTGCTCGGTGCAAACAGGTAAATAAATATTTTGTAATAGACGTGTATAACGTTTTAATGTCTTAACGAATATTGAATGTCTAGCGTAGAAGCTAATTGATGAAATTGATACATTAAATAGTTGTATTGAAGCTACATTAGTTCTACGTAAACTCCGGATTAGTTGACCCGCACTTATAAAGAAGAAGGGTAATTGAAATAAAACTATTTTTGCGGATTCTATCACGATTTGGTTTTAATTTTCCTTCGTGTTAAGGCTGCAAAGCTTTCGAAACGTCGGGCATAAAAATTAAAACCAAATCGTGATAGAATCCGTAAAAATAGTTTTATTTCAATGAATAACGTTCGCGTAAACCTAAGAAGAAGGATAACTTAAAAATAATTACATAGATAGTTTTATGTTGATATTTTGTAAAAATAAATGTAGATAACGCTATCGATGACGATTTTCTCGGCATTGAAAATGGAGTACCTAATATCAATCATTTTTGCAACGTGATTAAAGAAGTGTGTTACGTTAGAGAGGAATAAAGGTGAAATAAATTAGAACGTCTGTAGGAATTGTTTAAACTTAAACGAGGGCATTATTTAAAAGAAAGCTTAACAATGCTCAAACGATTAAATATAATTTAACAATACAAATTGCATACAATTCGAACACAAAACTGAACTTCATTATAATCAATTTCCCGAAACGTTCTGCACACGAAGTGTAATTTATTGCTATTATCATTATATTAATTTTTGGCCACGTTGTTATTGAAAATTTATCCTTCATCCATTATGATAAAGTTCCATACCGACTGTATTATTTGGTTAAGAGAGATAATTATGACAATTTGAATGGCTGGTTATATTTTTGAGGTTAATTATGTATTTATATTTATGCTTTGTGGTTTATGAGGTACAAGATGGTCAAAATTGACCTCGACAGGTCAGGTCAAAAAATTGTTAATAATTGTTGATTGATATCTTTGTAAACGATGTTATATTTTAATGAAACTAGTACCAACAATAGATAGAACCTTTTAATTATAGACCCACACACGGAAAACAGGTAACTAGTTAAGAACATAAATTATTAGGGATGTTAATCCCTCAGGGGGATTGATGTCAGGCAGACAGCCGGTCGTAAAACGAAGCCAAATAATTTCTGCAACATATACACTCATCTGTATTTATTATTATGTTTCGTCAATCACCTATCATCTATTCTCTCAATGTATCCGAAACCGTATTTTTTGTAGTTAATCTAAAATACAATGCTCACATTTCTGTGCAAAATTCCAAAAACAATCAGGCTGGCTATTCGTATCAGTAATAGCAAGTTAGGTATGCACTGACATTGTTTAGAGGTAACCTTGCATGGAATCCGCAGGATGTGGTACAATGACGGTCGGATGTTCGCCTTTTGTGTCTGTACTACGCTTTGTTATTTGGTGTCGGAAATGATGTGTCTGGTCATTAAAGTATGATGATGCATTGTCAGTGTACAAAATAGCTGGAATATTTTTAGGTGTGTTATCATCTATTTTTAGCATTGCTGGTATTTATGAGTTTAAGTTTATTGGATTTCATTTCAAAATTAACTAAATGAGGCAAAAAGGCCCATTGCGTTATCTCTGCCCACCCCGATGGAAAACAGACAACTGATATGTGTATTAATAACCTCAATATGTATATTATGTACTGTGCCAGTGCATGCATCAGAATATATCATTTAGAAAATAGCCTAATTAACAACCTTATTTCCAAACCCAAACTAATTGCTAACTAAGGTTATGCAATTACATCCAGTACTCCAAATATGTCACTTTTCACTAATTACATGACTCAGAAAGATAAAGATTCATTCTATGAAGCCAATATACATATGTCAGTCGGAATTTGTTATGATATCATAGTATGATGCCATAGTTGATACGAGCGACGTTACATGAATAATGGATGTCTAAAGAGCCTATTCACAAACTTTTAGGATGTTTAAATGAAGCACTACAGTGTAAACACATATAAAACAAAACCAGCATTTGGTTTTGCAAATCATACATTACATCTTGCTCTGTGTAGGATTTGATGTTAGGCTTACAAGGTGACCGATTTAGAAATTTTGACTATTATGATAACTTTTTGGTATTCGAAAGTAGGTCATCATATTTTAAATCCGTTATATCGTTTATTGTTATAATTGTGTAACAAAATAAAACCGTGATACATTTAAGAACTTCGTCTTTAAAACTAGAAAAAATATCTAAATTTCTCTACAAATCCTTCAAGAGAAACAAGAGACCGTTCTCCATTCACAATTTATCCTTGCAAACCACGTAAAAGATTGAAATCTATACATCCTAGAAAGTTGTTTTAGCGTTCGTTTTTGGTACGACGGGCCTAATCAAGACATCGGGAGTGCGTCGGCGAGTAAGATGTACGATTCGTATCGGGAGTGCCGTTCACGCAAACTGTTATGGTTGATTAAGTTACATCATTGTATCGGCAACATCTAGAGCGTCTGCAAGATGAATCTGTTTCCTTTTTAGAAATTATTGCGTGTGCTCGAGGTTGAAATTGTGAGAAAAAGGGTTTTTTTCAATATTATTTTGTTTAGATTTAACTATAAAATTTTGATGAAACAGAAGGCAAGCAATATTTTCTAACCGCTGTTTCGGTGTTTGCATTTCTTACACAATCAATTAATTTTATATTCAAAGTACATGACAATTATTATTCGTCTATGAAGCATTTGAGGTTAATAATGGGATCAATTAAATCACTTTAACTGTTTAATAGACAATATTTTTGCACAAAGTATCAATGACAAAAAAGAGATATATTAGGTCTTCTAACATTTTAATTCAAATACATTAAATAAAGTATAAGTTACCAATAAAAACGCTTTTATCATCAGTGATAACAATATTTAACTACCTCGAAAATTCAATGTATCAATCATAATTTTTTCCAATGAAAACCTCCTATCTTTTTCCTTATTGTGTCATACTAACTTTGAAACCATTCGATTTATGTCAAGTCTTTGTGATAAGACGTGACAAAAATCTCTCACACGTGTGTTGCTTAAGCATGATTTAGAAACGCGAAAATATTTTCATCGTAAGCGTATCATCAATCCATTGTTAGAAAGACCAAATGACTAATGGGATGGAAAATTACTAGAACTAATCGAAGTTCACCTCTAGGTACCGACCCTAATCAAATATAACCTAACCAAACAAAGAAAGTAGACCTCGTATCGATATTCTAATTATCCCTAAACTAGTAGTACAGTAATATTAAACAGAAATTCTATAGCTGGTTGATATCATCGTAAAACACGCTTTCATTATCAGTAATCTTCAGTTAGTATAACATCTGTCGAAGCAAATGCAGAAATGGCTTTTAAATAATTTTCACACTTGATTAGCGGATGCGGGGAAGTTATTGCATATAGTAAAGCTTTCGTATGTTGTCGTAATGCATGAAACATAAATTAATAAGAAAGATGCAATCGTTTGTGAAGATGGCGATAATTTGCCAGTATATAATCTGCATGAGCTTCAATTCATTATGTGCTTGGAATTGCATTGAATATTATAACTAACAATATATTAGCTTTGAAAAGCTGTAGTTTATTTAAAAAGATAAAATATTTATATTGTAGCTTAGTTTATGTTTTACTATCCGACATAAAATTAAACCAAAATACGTCCTTAGGCAAGGAATCTGAAACAAAAACTATAAACAAGCAACCAGACAAGATAGACCAAAGAATCTAATAACTAAATGTTCGGGTAAATTCAATCCTATTACGTCTTCATAAAGTCGAATTCAGAACAAAAGAAGATCTATATGAAGGCAATAAGTCTAATTTGTCTTGGCCGGTATATCACGGGCATATACTTGTATAACACATCGATTTAATTAACCGATAGCCGTAGCTATTTTAATTTATGTAAACAGTGTTTGTTTACCATTCCATTAACCTTCATTTGTGTTGACTTGTTTTTCATTAAAATGGTTAAATATTTTGAAATTGAGAGTTAACAAACGTTGAAAGGTGTAGGAGTTTAGATGGGCATTCTCTAATCATATAGATGACCTGTGATCTGATTGGAGAATTTATATCGACATCACTGTAGGTGGTCCTTGATTAGAAGTACTTGTATTTACATCTTATGATTATAAAATTGTAATGATTTCAATAGCTTTTATCATTCTTTTTAACTACTTGCACTTATAAGGGTTCTGTCCGTGATTCGAATACTTATTTGTAATTGGTCGTGCTAGTTACCATGTCTGCTTATATACGTTCATTGGAGAAATGTGATTTATCTTAGTACAAAAGGGTTCGGATATTAAATACGCTGGAAATTGTGACTAAATATTCTATTGAAGCCTAGCTTATTACCATGCGATTCATGCTATCTGAAGTACATCGTGTTTGTGTCTTTCCTAATACTAATTAGGCAATGTTTTTGCAATCCCACACCTTTTCCATACATGAACAGGCTAATGTTACAGCATTTCTCATTATGCAGTTGATTCTTGTTTAATGAAATGATCTTTGATTTTATCAAATATAACCTGACACGAGGCTATGACTACTACGACTACTGTACTATCATATTCATGAATGGTGTCTAGTTTCTAAGCTATAACTTAAACTCAATTAATAAACTTTACCAGTCTACTCTAACTGAGTAGCGTAGTTGTTTAAGTGTACGATACTATTATCGTCCTGAGGTCTGTTTTGATTTGGGTTAAGTAAAGTGGTACTCGGTTTTTCTGCTCAGCAACAGCCCGGAGCCTACAATTTGTCTTATGGCGATAGGCTTGCCTTTACATCTAAAATGAGCTTGCGATAATGGGGTGCTCTGGTTGTGACTCTGCCTACCTTGAACGATAACAAGGGTGAGTATGTTAATGTGTATAAAAGATTTTCAACTTAATTCAAAACAAGGAGGTCCCCAATTTCAATCGAATTTTTTTCAACCAAGATTTCAAGATTATTCTTTTATAGAAATGCTTATAGTTGACTCAACCTTATTTCGAAGGAAAGCCTACATCTTGCTAAAGCTCTTACAGTCACTTATACAATCAGTATGTCCAATCATACCAATATATTGGCTTGTAAACAGCTTTTATTGAATGCCCACACAGTCATTTCCTGGCTTCATATGATATGAACAAACATGTACAATCTTTAATACTTTTAACAGTGTTTATTGTTGTTAAAAGGTCTTCTAATTTTTTTTCTTTGTGAACGGGAATTCATGAGTTAAAATACTTAGCATTGCTATAATTGAGGGCATTAATTACATTTAATTGAAACAGAACAGCAATTTAGACTACACTTACCTTTTTGATATCTTGTAACTTTTTTCGTCTCGCGGCATCATATTTAGGCTGTCTGCTGAGATCCTGGATTCGAATCTCAGGTCGGGAAAATCGTTTTATTATTCTTTTATTGCTTTATAAGAGAAGGTCATTCGCTTCGAGGGAGCCAGGTCGCCAAGCTGGTCTAATTTGGCAATATACGGAGCAATCCTACCAAGTAACGAAGATGAATCCGTAATTATTAATATTATTTGCCGGAGACCCGATTCCATATGACGTTAACATCATGCACGCCGTTCACAAAACTAAGCTGAATCCGTTTTGCAACATTCTTCATTACTTTGTTCTTCATTATGCCGATCTCATAGCAGCGATAGCTCAGTTGGGAATGGTATGGACTGCCTAGACAAGTGTCGGAGGTTCGAGACCAACCCCAAAATAGAGCATACACCTCTGACTTTTCTATGTTAAGTGTATTTTCATTGTGAAATATCGCTTGCTATAACGGTGAAGGAAAACATCGTGAGGAAACCTGCATACCCGACAATTTCTTCACAGGAATTTCGAAGGTATGTGAAGTCTGCCAATCCGCATTAGGCCAGCGTGGTAGAATAAGGCCTAACCCCTCTCATTGGTAGAGGAGGCCCGTGCCCAGCAGTGGGACAGTAATATTACAGGGCTAATATTATGCCGATCTCACGTATGAGTGACATATAGGATAGTTACAAAAACAACGCTTACCTTGATGTTACCCTTCAACGAATCCAGAAGACTTTTGACGCAATTCTACATGTAAAGATAAATGGTATCTCTGTTGACAGATAAAATTGGTGTTATTGCTTCATGGAATAGATAATCGTAACCTCAATAGATAAGGCTTGCTTTTGGATTATTATAGACTTTTGCTTTTGTTTCGATTTTATAAACCTTGAAAGTAAGGTAGAGTAACTTCGAAGATGAAAGTGGAGAAAATAATGGGCCTTACTTATAAAAGCATTTTTAGCTGAGCAAATGGTTAAGAATAACCTGTCACTTTTTTCCTTGCGTTACATAATACATTGTTTAAAAATGAAAGGGACAACCTATGGTATAAAGATAAGCAGCGCTTAAATATTTTATAAGTAAGGGTTTATATATTAAAGAATTGCTGAAATATGGATTGTCAAAATACAAATCATTGAAGGAATGACAAGCATAAGTATAGCAATACCAAGCAAAATCGACTGTATTAATCAGACACCTGTTCTTATTAATTCCTAACATTCCTGTCTGGTGTTGGCATACTTCTTTTTGAACGAATTTGCAGAAGGGACTCGACTTCGTTTTTATATGGCTGACTGCCTGACGTGAATCTCCTCTGAGGGATCTAGTTCTAAGAAAATCATGTTAGGGAAACGTGTTGCCCGACCTGGGAAACGAATCTAGGATCTAACGATCCACAACCCACATAGACTGCCACTAAACCAAGGGGGCGACTGATGTAATGACAAATACGATCAAAAATAATTAAAATTTAACATAACCATCTGTTTTTTGTGAGGTAAAACCATTCATTACTATAATTAATGAAATAGTTCACTATAAATTGGTAATTTTTTATTCCACTCAATAAAACAATTCAGGCGCAACACCGATCAGGCGACATTTATCTTTACCTGCTATTGATACAGATAAGAAAGATAAAAGATATCGCTAATTTATCATCGCCGTTTGGTAAGACCGCCGGCGCCTGTTATCTTTCCATATTAAAAAGTTGTTTCTCATTAAGATTATTTATTGTACGTAATCTGGTGAAGATAAGGGCTTGATTGATCTTTTCGGTTCATTCTGTATTATTGAGTGTCCATTACACAATAAGTGTAGAATGTTAATTTGAGTTGTAGGGCCACACTGTAGACAGTAATATCTACAGCACGAATAGTCCCGATCGGTTTGATACCGCTGTCACACAGAAAACCGACGATAAGTGGCAGCTCGCTGTTGCGTTTCGTTCGGTGAGTGAGATTTCCGGTGGCCCAATTACCTCCCTCCCTTTTCCAAACTCGTTTTAGCTTGGTCTATGATTCTTTTTGTTTTTTGGGTGTCTATTGGCGGTGGATCATGTACCATCGGGTGACCCACCTGCTCGCTTGTCAGTCTCTGCTATAAAAAACGTTCTTTCTAAGGCTATCGTCAACATTTTTGTAATGAAGAAAATCATTGGATAACTGATATTTGGTGTGGTGGTGGTGGCCACCACACTTTTTCAAGCATGTTGCAGAAAGGATTTGGTTTAGTTTTTACGACCGGATCGACGTCAACGTCAGCCTGGCGTCAACCTTTGGGGGATCGGTTCCCGGTTAGTTGTTAGAAAAGCACCACGCTCGAACTGGGAATTGAACCCAAAGCCTCTCGGTTCACAGCCCATATATACTGTCAGTAGACCAAAGAGGCGACATCTATAATATAGATACGTAAAGGTCTAGCCAATAAATCCATGTCCAGAATCCTGGTACTCCATAAGAATATCAAACCCTAAGGCCACCCAGCAAGATTGATATCCTGAATCCGCTTGGCAACCCTGTGACACCTGGAACCCTGCCAAACGTACCTCGCCGCGAAGTCTAGCCGGTTGGTGTCCAAGATTCCACAGTATGTCCCTTCACACAGCGTCCAATAATAGAGCACACATAGTAAACAGATATCCTCTAAAGCCCAATTAATTATGCCAGCACAGTTACTTCCCTGTACGCTGACAACAAAAATGACTCTACCACTAAAAAATAAGGTCCATTTTTCAATTACACGTCATTCGCAGGACTATGCATTTAAGTTGTCAGAGTCGCCTCTGAGGAGTCAGAGACGTTTCGTGGTTTCAAAGGTGTCCTTATTGTCTAGGTATAGGGTATAAATTTGAATGCTTGTGTGGTTTTAAAGTGTACGATTGACGTTGTATTCGTAATGTTTTCTTAAGACATTCCTGTCCATAAATAGTATGAGAATAATGTACGGCGCGACCGGCGCCTGCGTGTATATAAATATGTAACATAATATACATGAAACGGTATATGTGCGAATAATTAACATACGTTATAGAACTAAACGATGGAATAAGGGAGAACCGATTATTTCTATTCCACGAAACGTGTTCAATACGGATGGACCGGCTCGCCTGACTTAATACTGGTTTCCTGTGATATTATGTCCATTCATCCTGTAAACGTCTTTGTCTGCAGCATAACTCTACCTTTTGTTTGGCGGGAATTTTAAGACTGCCACTACAACTGGGGGAGGCGTGACGGTTATGTCGGAGTGGCCGCTCTTATGGCCCAGCGCCATAATGCCTGGGAGAGATGGAAAACATCCGCGCGACACTGGGTCGAGTCCCTAAAACTATGTACACTCTACACGGTCTAACACCGGCAATACCGACTACAAATCCCGCGGTGGCCCTCTTCGGCGCCTTAGGGACGCCCCGGTTTACCCTAGAGGCTTCAGCCGGAACCGCTCCTGCGCGGTACCGCCTTGCGATCTGTCTCCAACTGGGCATAACTCTACCATGCATCTGACGGATGCATCCGATACCGATGATGCTGATATTATATAAGGAATGTCGTTTGTTTCTATCCTAAAGCCACAGCTTTTTACACTTTTTGATGTTTGCACTGTCCATATCGGTATCGATGATATTTTTTTCTAAATATCGATATCGGTATCGTATCGGCAAAAGTGCGTATCGATGCATCTCTACTAAAGTGAATTCGCATGTTAGATTAAGAAATGATTATAATTAACTGCCTAATGCCTCTAATAATAGGCTGCCTCGGTGGCGTTGTTGTATTTCGGTACGACTACCGTCCTGAGGTCTCGGGTTCGATCCCCGAGTCGGGCAACGTGATATTGGATATTTCCATATCAGCCCGGAGTTTGGAGTTTGTGCCTGATGCGATGCGATAGGCTCGCCCCCTATCACGTCTGGACGGAACTAAGCTCGGCGCAATGTGGGTGTACTAGTTCACTAGTGCGCCTCTGCCTACGCCTTCAGGGATACAGGCGTGAGCTTATGTTATGTTTCTAATAAACAGTACTTCATATGTAACTATGTCATCTTACTATCGCTTCATCAATGTTTACATACAATAATTTTCTCTAAAGTATCACACTCATACTTGCCTAGTTGCCTGCCATACATAGACATAAAGCAAGGTTAGCAAAGTTGTCGCGACCGCATACCATATTTGTTAATCTCTATTATCACCGCCGTAACAAAATATACTAAATAATGGTCGATGGTCACCACTCAGCAAAGAAAGTCATTTTGTTGAAGTTTATAACAGTTCAAAACGGGGCGAAAGTTGTTCTTATTTAAAGGAATTATTATAGAAAAAAAAACGTTTTTTTGAAATAGTGCATACAATATAATTTTAAGGCTTTTAGTCTTCGGGGAGTAATATTTCATCATTTGATAAATTGTACTTAATGATTAAAAAGTTGAACACCTAATAGGTCAGCTAAAGTACTCGTATTATTTTTTCTACCTGCCCTTAGCCCACCATAATGTGGGGTCGGCGCAACACAATTTTTCAAGCATGTTGCAGAAAGGATTTGGCTTTGTTTTTATTAAGCCCTTCTAAGGGATCAGATCTAGTCCCGGACAAAATAAATTAAAAATTTGCTTTGCCTGACCTGGGAATCGAACTCAGGACCTCCCCATAGCTCATATATGGTGCTACTAGATTAAGGAGGCAGTAGCAGCAGTATATCCATGTAATAAAATTCAGATACAAATCTGACTGTAAGTCAAATTTGATTCGTGAATAGCAAAAAATCCCTTCTATTTGACCCCCTAAATCATCCACATCCAAAAAACCAGTTCTCTGATGAATCTATACAGTGGCGCCAAGAAGTACAATGTCAAAGAAAAACGCCGTAAAGTACCGTTTTATCCAGACAAAGACCGCTTTATCAGTTGCGCAAGCGCATTGTAAATCAGACGTATAATGTCACAGTTTAAAAGGTACATAGTTTGTCAACGAAAGCGTTTATCCCTTCGCCATCGTGTGGGGAAAGTTATGGAGGAAAGCTTGCATCCCTTGATGAAATAAGAAGGGACGAATAACTCACGACTATCGAGCACGACACGCGTTCATACATTTATATGAAATTTCAACCAAATTTCATTCAAATAGTTTATTCTGCAAATTTGACAATTTATTGATAATAATAAAGTAGTCGCCTCCTTGGTCTAGTGCCAGCATGTATGGGCTGGGTACCGGGAGGTCGTGGGTTTAATTCCCAGGTCGGGCAAAGCGAATTTTCTAATTTAATTTGCCTGGGACTGGATGTTGACGTTAGGCAGGCAGACAGTCGAAAACTTAGGCAAATAATATCTGCAACATACTTAAAAAGTGTGTTGCGCCGACGCCACATTGAGATGGGATGAGGGCAGGTAGAAAGAAAGAAAGATTGATAATAATAAATTATTCAATCGATTGACAAAAGTTATTCGTTGCTTCTCATTCTTAATGAAGAAATATCCAAACAAACTCAACTTCTTAAAACCGTATTGTTTGACATATTTTTTTTTGTTTATGGGCAGCGGTAATCTATTAACATCAGGTAACCCACTTGCTCGTTTGCCTCATCTTTTATAAAAAAATATATATTAAACACGTCGACAGACTGTAATATGTATGTTTTTGAGACTGTGGTAATGTATGCGCAGTTTAAATCTGAACTCGAGCATTTATCGGTCAGGTTTATAAAAACAGTGGTGTTTTATGACAACTTTCTTTACAAATATGCCTCTACTAAGATAAGACGTTTGTGACCTCTAAAATTATTTGGATGTAAATCTCAGAACAAACGTGAAGTGGAGATAATATCGCGATGACAGCCTTTCAGCCAAACCGACTGTAAAACGAGAGACCGCAGGTTCGAGTCCCGCACCGAGACAACATGCGTGATCTATTGATATTTGTTTTATGGATTTTAATTGGCACTGGTAAATAATCCTAAGACTGATTGCCGCTGCCAATATGTCAAGAAATTATGACTTAAAGCTGTTTTCAAGCTTAAAGTAAACAAGCAAAGACTTCTATGTATTTACTAGACAAGGTGTTTCGAAGTAAAATTGTGGCACATGACGACGAGTGTTTGACGTTTCACGGCTAAGGAAAAGAGCAGATTTCTATAGTGAGTTGAGGTCGATAAACAGAGACTTCTATGTACATTCTATGTACCGAACAGCCAGTCTAGTAGTATACATAGAAGTCTTTGTAAACAAGTTATTAAGTCTACTAAATATGATGATCAATCAATCTTATTCTCTAGGCACAATATTTTCCACTTTTTTGGCTATATCTCAAAAGGTTTGTTCTCTTAGCAGCGTTTTAGTAATTACATAAATACACTTTACAGTCAGACATCATTCGTCACCTTGTTCTAGTGGCAATATGTATGGGCTGTGGACCGGGAGGTCGTAGGTTCGATTCCTAGGTCGCAAAAAAAAACTAATTTTTTCCCGAGACTGGATCCCTTAGAGGGGGTTGACGTCAGGCAGGCGGCTGGTCGTAAAAACTAAGCCGTATCCTTTCTGCAAGATGCTTAAAAAAGTGTGTTACGCCAACCCCACATTAAGGTGGGATAAGAACAGGCAGAAAAGAAAGTCACACAGCATTTATGCCTGCCATTACCACTCAAATTATCTAAAGGTTTGCGTTTGATTGCTTAATTTTTAAAAACATGTCAGCATGTCACTAAAGATCAACAGCATATAAAATCAATTACGATTATACACTTACATAAAAACGCTTTCGTTTTTCCTAACGCCATTCGCAAACTTCCTGCCTAGTTTTGGCGAAGAACAAATATTTTTGGTTCATGATTGTCATTTGATTAGCAAGTTAGTGTAAATTGGTTTCACTTTACCGCAAACTATAACTTTACGTACATAAGCTCACGCCTGTATCCCCAAAAGGGTAAACAGAGATGTAATAGTCAACTAGGTCATATTGCGCCGAGCTTAGTTCGCTAGATGTAGATGGGGTACGAATTCCAGACTCCGAGCTGATACTGAATTGAAGAAACCCAATATCACTTTGCCCGACACGGGGATCGAACCAGAGACCTCAGGACGGTAGTCATACCCAAATACAACTACGCCATCGAGGTAGTCGTAGTTTACGTTACGTAGTTTAAATGGCTATTGGTTTACTGAAACTTTTTATTTTAAATATTTTGACAGTAGCGACAAACCTATACTATAAGTTTTGACCTACCCTTTCAGAAACCGGAGGTAAAAACTTTCTCAATTTACTCATCGACACATGAATTCCAGATCTCATTACAGAATCAGCACTGTCTCTTTGAGTCATCACTGTGATATGTAAAGTAAAATCCATTGAATTTATCATCGAGACACAAAATCCTTTGTTCTTTGTTGAAAAAATATTTTTACCGTTTATTCGTGATCACAATTTGTAATCATTGGTTCTTGTAGGCACTTCAGCTACTGGGAAATCCTTGCTATGTGCTATTGTCTCCATTCTTTTTCCAACAAATATTAGCAAATAAAATTACTCACGAAGAGAATTTATAGAATAGACTTCGACGAACTCCCAGTTACTTCATCGAAATCAAAAGTCAAAGTAAATATTAAAAGTCACAGCAAGATTTTGACACCTCACATTGCAGCTAACTTTGCCAACGTATCGTGTCGTATAAAATGGCATACCTACTTTTTATTTCTGAACCGACTACATAAGAAAGAGGTTATCAATATTATGTATGTTACGCGATATTTCCAGCAAATTGGACTGAGTTTTATGCTCGTTATAGCTTACTCCAAGAGTAGTCCCATGTTATTGCTCAAGATCTGAAGGAGTTTAGAGTAAATTTTTTAACAAACAACACGCGTTTGGGGTCTTCAAATCGATGTTCAAGCTTTATAATTATAAACTATAAAATAACATAAGCTCACGCCTGTATCCCCGAAGGGGTAGGCAGAGACGCACTAGCGGACTAGAACACCCACATTTCGCCGAGCTTATTTCCGTCCCAGATGCGATAGAGGGTGAGCCTAGCGCCATATCGGGCACAAATTCCAGACTCTGGACTGATATTGAAAAAATCCTATATTACTTTGCCCGACCCGGGGATTGAACCCAAGACCTCAGGGCGACAGTCGTACCGAAATACAACCACGCCACCGAGGCAGTCATATGTTTAAACACGTATGACGTATGACTGCCTCGGTAACATAGTTGTATTTCGGTACGACTATCATCCTGAGGTCTCGGGTTCGATCCCCGGGTAGGGCAAAGTGATATTGGATTTTTCCATATCAGCCCGGAGTCTGGAATTTGTGCCCGATATGGCGATAGGCTCGCCCCCTATCACATCTGGGACGGAACTAAGCTCGGCGAAACGTGGGTGTACTAGTAGGCTAGTGCGCCCTTCGGGGATACAGGCGTGAGCTTATGTTATGTTATGTTATGTATGACGTATGACGCGTGTGTTACACGTTACAAGCGTCATACATCATAAACTTGTCATATTATCGCACGCCCACAACACAAATATTACAAATCATTTAATATTCCAATCACACTCGCGTCTCCTCGAGATATTTCTTGGACCGTTATAAATACTCAAATAAACACTCAAGTACTTATAACAAATAAGAAACCGGTATTTAACATTGTCAATATTTCGTTTACTTGTATTTTATGTTATACAGTATCACTGACGATGTGGATTGTGGACTGATTTTGATAACTTAGTTCATCTTTTTTTTCAGATTCTATAGCAATTTGTTTTTATGTTTAAGTCCGGCATTTCGAAGGCTATTTTTGGACAAATGACACCTTTCCGACCCGTGACAACTAAGGCTGCAAAGCCTTTGAAACGTCGAACATAAAAATAAAAACAAATAGCGATAAAATCCTTATGAAATAGTTTTATTTCATTATTATTATTATTTTTTTTTAAACATTGTTTATCTCGAAATATTTAAGATATTTCGGTATAATGAAGAGCACGGGCCTAAGCCAAGTGAGCTTCATGTTCCGGTGGTTGGCTAGTTAAATCTTCTTGTAGGAATTTTCTTACAATGCGACACGTATTAAGAATTGCTGCTTTTTGCATAGTTATATATGTGTTTTCGTGGATGTTTATGACTTTTAAAGATTGTAATAAATGTTTAGGGATGACACCTGTACTGGACAACACTAGTGGCACAATATACACTTTATTCATTTTCCAAATTCTTATGATCTCTTCTTTTAATTCGGTGTATTTGTTTATCTTTTCGGTTATGGTTTTGTGAAGGTTGTGAGTGTTAGGCACTGCAATGTCAATTAAAAATACAGTTTTATTTTGTTTGTGAATTAACGTAATATCAGGTCTATTATTATGGATGGTCTTGTCGGTTAAAATCGCTCTATCGTAATATAGTTTACAACTAGTGTTCTCCAATACGGGTTTCGGGTTATACTGATAGTAAGGTGTGGGTTTGTTAGGTATAAGATTGTGTTTAATGGCCAGTTTCTGGTGTATGATGTGTACTATTTGATTGTGTCGGTGTGTATAATCAGTTTGTGTTAGAGTTGGACAGGCGCTTGTGATATGCTGTATAGTCTCCGGCTGTCGGTGGCATTTTCTGCATTTGTCGTTGTGTATGTTAGGGTCTCTAATTATATACTTCCTGTAGTTTTTCGTGTTGACAACCTGATCCTGAATTGCTATCATGAAACCTTCAGTTTCAGGAAACAGAGATCCAAGTTTCAGCCACTTATTAGAGGCTTCTAGGTCGATGTGAGCCTGTTCTAGATCGTGCAAATGTCTACCATGCAGTTCTTTTCTACGCCAGGTGTTCAATTTATCTGTTTCGGCGGTTTGTGGTGACCTAGTCTGGAAGTCTACTGATTTTAAATTTAGGGGTGTAAAATTTGTATCTGATTCTATTACGGCTGCATGGATGTTACTAGATTCGGCTTTGCTGTGAAAAAAATTACGCAAATTATTCACCTGCCCCTCCCAAAGAATTTTTAAATCTATGAGCCCTCTACCCCCTTTTAATCGTTTAAGAGATATTCGTTCGATCGCTGACTTAGGGTGTAAGTTATTGTATTTGGTGAGTGTAGTTCTAGTTTTTATTTCTAGCTGATTTATGTCTGTGCGCGACCATTTAATAACACCAAAGGAATACGTTAATATTGGTATAGCATAAGTATTAATCGCCTTAAACAGGTTTCTTGAAGATAATGACTTTTTGCAGACCAGATTGAGTCTACGTATGTATTCTTCACGAAGTTTCTTTTTAATTTGTGTGTGGTTTATATTTTTTGACTGGAATATACCTAAATATTTATATGTGTCAGTAGGATCCATTTGTTTAAAGGTATTTTCACTATGCTCACCATTGGTATCAGGGTTTATGACTTTGCCTTTATGTATATGGAGTATTCTGCATTTATCTAAACCAAAAGACATGTTGATATCATTGCTGAATTGTGTTGTTATAGCAATTAACGAATTTAAAGCTTTTTTAGATTTTGAGAATAGTTTTATGTCATCCATATACATAAGATGGCTAACATCTGTGTTTGTTGTGAGACTGTAACCATACGTTTTACTGTTAAGCAAATGAGACAAGGGATTTAAGGCGAGACAAAACCATAAAGGACTAAGGGAATCTCCTTGAAAAATGCCATTCTCGATTGGAATATTATCAATGGTAATTGGTTGGTCAGAGTTTGATAAAATTAGTCTGGTCTTCCACTTAGCCATGGCATTCTCCAGAAATGTTATGATGGTCGGATTAATTTTGTAAATATGTAAAATATGGATGAGCCAAGAATGAGGTACGCTATCAAATGCTTTTTTATAATCAATGTAGCAAATATGTAAATTTCTATTATGAGTTTGAGCATGTTTAAGTATTGTAGAGTCTATTACTAATTGTTCCTTGCATCCTTTATGGTATTGTCTACATCCTTTCTGTTCTTCGGCTATTACATTATATTGAACTAAATGGGTAGTTATTTTGTGCGTAATACAAGAAGTAATTATTTTGTAAATGGTTGGTAGACAAGTTATAGGTCTATATTGAGACGGATTGCTTGTGTCATTACTTTTTGGCAACATGTACGTTATCCCTTTGGTTATAAACTCAGGCAGTTCAGATGTCCCTTTCAACAGATCTGTGATAATTCGTGCAAGAGTATCATGCAGTTTAAAAAACTTCTTATACCAGAAGTTATGGACACCATCGATTCCAGCAGCCTTCCAGTTCTTTGTTTTTTTTGTAATGGCGTCAATGTCTTCTCTAGTGATATCTGAAAACTCCATTTCTTCTATATGGTTCCATTTACTTTATTCATCCCTAATCCAATCTGCTCTATTATTATGGTCTCGGTTTTTCTTCCATAGCTCAGTCCAATAGTTCTCGAGAGCATCTGAACTAGGTGGTTCAGAGCGTTGGTTGGTTACTTTATTGTTTAAAGATCTATAAAAACTTTTTTCATTGCTTGAAAATAATTTGTTGTCATTTTTACGTTGTAATGATTTTTTATACCTTGCTAGCCTTTGTGATTTTAAAGATAATTTTTGTTTGAGTGTGTCTAAATATTCTTCAGGTCTGATATTATCTTTTTCATGAGATGAGTGAACTTTTACTGCTTTAAATATTTTTTCTACTTTCTTTATTAATTTTTTTGATCTGTTATTATTGATGTACTGTGTTACTCTGCCTATATCTGCTCTAAGTGTTCTAATGTCATTTTCAAGTCTTACTTGCCACGCTGGTATAATTGTGTGATTGTTACTGTTTCTATTTTCGTTTTTAATTTTGTAACCTAAATTTTCACATATTACTAGAGCACTACAGTATACTAAAGTGTGTATATCTGTTAAATCAGAATCTATTTTATAAAATTTTCCTAATATGTCCTTGTTAAAGATAGCTACTAACATATATAGTCTCTTGTTTTCTTTTAATCGAGGAAGTCTTGGCCTAGTTGTGGGGTCTGTTCCCGTGTAAAGAGTTAGGGCTGTTTCTAATTGATGTATTAAGTTTTGTGTCGTTAAATCTGTAAGTGGTTGATCTGTAATCTGTGTAATTGTGTTGTGTGTATTATGTAATGTTTGTGTTTGAGTGGATGCGTCTGTAGTCAGAGTCTGTAATCCTGTATCTTCAGTCAGAGGGTATTCGAGAAATACGTTTTGAGTGGAAGAGCCAACTACTTGTATTGTATGTGTTAATTCTGTCGTAGATGGTTCTGTACGTGTAGTCTGAACTGTAGTGAGTGCGAGTTCATCCCGATTCAGTTGTTCTGAAATAGATTTTTTAAGGTTTTCTATGACGTTATCCGATAAAAGCTTGTTTCGCATTATGGCTCTTCTTTGGTCAGCAACCCGTTGCGCGGATACGTTTATATGTGGATATTTAATTTTAAATTGGTCAAATAGTTTTTTACAATACATAGTCCTATCTGTTTCTAATTTGGTCACTTCAAGATAAGTACGCATGATGAATAAATTTATATCGTCATCCCACTTCATGCGTATTCTGGGTTTGCCAGCTTTGGTGGTTGCAGGCTGGTTGACAAACGTCTCCTGCAAAACATCCGCGGCCGGAGTATCTGCTCTACTGCTACTCCTACTCCTACTTGACTTACTGTCGTCGGCTGTAGTCCTTGAGGACATTCCCCTACCCCCCGCGTCCCCGACTCCCGCCCAGCCGTCCAGTCGAGAGTCACTGGCTAGCATGCTGTCACGCCCGACACCAGCTACAGACGTGCCCCGGCGATCACCCCCGGGCAGCGGCCCTATACGTAATTTACTTCTTGTCTCCATTATCATCATGGGTTACCTTAACCTTGTTAGCCACGTAAGTTTCTGCTGTACGTGTTGCCCGCCCCCCACGAGGTCAGATGGTCGACTCGGGCGTAAGGTAGGATTTTGGGGGGCTTATTATTATTCTCATTTATTTCAACTATTCATTTTTTTACATTTTTAAATACAAGTTAAAAAAAAATACATTTAAAAATATAAAAAACAATAAATATCACCCTCCCGATGACGAGGCTTGAGACCCAAGTCACCGGTGGTTAGGGGCTCAGAGTGAGGAACCGCCTCACAATGCGGGCCGTGTCCAATAACACTGCCTTCTGTATCTGGCTCTTGACCCAACGTCCGATTGAGAGCCTCTTAAGGTGTTGGTCGAGGCTCTTTGCTATCAACCCATTAGCGGTAACGACTATCGGGACAATGATTGTTGATTCCACATCCCACATGTCCGAAATCTCGTGTGCCAGATCTAAGTATTTAGACATCTTGTCATTTTCGGCCTTCACGAGATTTTCATCATGCGGAATGGTGACATCAACAAGTATTGCCCGACGCGCTAATCGATCTACTACCACAATATCAGGCTTATTGGCAACAATAGTCCTGTCCGTAATAATAGATCGATCCCAATACAGTGTTGCATGTCCATTTTCAAGAACTGGCTGCGGCACATATTGGTAGTATGGTACTTCAGAAGTCACAAGGTAGTATCGAAGAGCAAGTTGCTGGTGTATGATCTTGGCTACTAGGTTATGTCTATGTAAGTACTCGCCGTTAGCAAGATACGAACAACCGGAAATAACATGCCTAATGGACTCTCCGGGACGGTGACATGCCCGACAGATGTCGACCGTACCGTCCTTTATTATGTATTTCCTATAGTTGTTCGTCTTGATAACTTCGTCCATAATTGCAAAGACAAAACCCTCGGTTTCCCCAAATAGGTTACCGAAACGTAGCCAAGACACGGAAGCAAGTTGGTCGACATCGGGCCCATTGAGAGCTCGATAGAATCGTCCGTGAAGCTCTTTGCTCTTCCATACCTCCCTGCGATCCCCGGTACTCAGTACCACAGGTGCCCGCCAATTCTCATTTGCCAGTGAGAGCGGAGTGAATCCTTTGTCTACCAAACCCATATCCTTATGCATCACCACTTCGCTACGGAGGAAATAATTCCTGAGATTGCATATCTCGCGGTTATGCAGGTCCTTGGCATTAAGTAAACCTCGGCCCCCGCATCTCCGCGGGATATACAATCTCATAACAGACGATCGTGGATGATGCATTCGGTGTGCAGTTAGTAGAGTCCGGACCTTTCGATCCAGGGTATCTAACTCGGTCTGAGTCCATTTGAGTATGCCGAAAGAGTACATCAGTACAGGCATAACCCAACCATTAAAGGCACGAATCTTGTTGCCACCCGACAAAAGACTGTTAAGTACTTTTGTCAAGCGACCAAAGAAACGTTCCTTTACTGATTGTTTTACATCTGCACTCGATATACCTAACGCTTCAGACATACCCAAATATTTGTAGGTTTCCGTTTCGGAGAGAGATCTAAGCTGTATAGTCTCTGAGAGATGGATGTCATCAGAGACTATATTCCCACCACGCTCCACATGAATAACCGCGCACTTATCCACACCAAACTCCATATTGATAGAGTTGCTGAAACTTTTAGTTATTTTCAACAACTCCATCAAATCAGTTTTCTTGGGTGCGAACAGTTTGAGGTCATCCATGTATAGTAAATGGGATATTGGCTCTCCCCCTCTACGAAGACGGTAGCCTAGTCCGGAATCCAGCAGCAAGGTGCTAAGAGGATTCAGGGCCAGACAGAACCATAAGGGACTCAGACTGTCACCCTGGAATATACCCCGCTCAATCTTAATTGGTTCATCACAACCAGGAGTACTCGCACCACCTGGATAATTTAAAACCGTTGTCCACTGCCTCATACAAGCCTCCAGAAAGGCGCATAGATTTGTATCTATTTTATACAAATCTAGCACCCTCATGAGCCATGTATGAGGCACTGAATCGTAGGCTTTTTTGTAGTCGATCCAGGCAGCCGATAAATTCCTCCTGTTGCGACGAACTTGCTGACATATGGACATGTCTACGAGAAGGAGTTCTTTTGTACCACGTGACCCAACTTTACAGCCTGTTTGACCTGAAAACATGATGTTACTATTGTTAATGTGGTTGGATATTTTCAATCTTATAATTGAGGACAGTAATTTGTAGATGGTGGGCAAGCAAGTTATAGGCCTATAATTTTTTGGGTCAGTGGTATTACCAGATTTATATAAGAGGTATGTGGCACCTGTCGTCATAAACGATGGGAGAGATCTATTCTCAAGTGCGTCCTGGAACTGCGTCGCTAAACGAGCATGCGTGCTAGGAAGCCATTTCAACCAGAAATTGTGCAGGCCGTCCGGCCCGGGACTTTTCCAGTTGTGGGACGGACGGATTGCACACAAAACGTCTTCTGGGCTGATTGAAATGGCCTCCATAGTTCGTATTAACTCGCAGGCTCGCTCCACGACACTGAGCCAGGCGCCTTCAGTGTAAGAGACCGGCGACGACCAAATGCTTGCCCAATATGTATGCATATCAAGCACATCCGGCGGCCGCCGATCTCCTAGAACATGAGAGCGCTCCCAACATCCATACACTCTTTTTTGGTCTCTTTGAAAAGTGCGATTCTGTTGGAATCTATCCCAGCGCATCCTAAATCGTCGGATACGGTTCGCCCAAGCACAGACTTTTTGCTTCAGGAAATCTATGCGTTCTGCGACACAAACCCTATAATCTCTGGGCCTGATGTTGGTCCCAGAAAAGGCCTGTGTCACAAAACGCATGACTCTGGGCCTATCATTGCCTTCCCTGAAGCAAATTAATTTAGCGATTAGAGTGCGGGCCTTGCCGATACGCTCCTCGATCCTGCGCTGCCAGGCCGGGACAATCACGGCATCCCGCGTGACTCTGTTTTCACTGGGAAACTTTACGTTAGCCACGCGACATACCGCGACGGCCGCGCAGTACAGGATCGAATGAGTGCCAACAAGGTCGCAACTAGACTCCATGTATGTGGAAAGTATGGAGTCTAGTGCCCCAACTAGTGCCAAATTACGTCTGTGCGTTGGCAAACGCGGTATCCGAGGTCTACTGGACGCAGAAATAGAATTAAATTCCAAAATCGCATCTTCCAAAGCCCTTCTCAAACACTGTATATCTTGGGAACTTACTGTATTGTCCAAATTGTCCACCAACTCAGGATCTGGGTCAGAGGTGCATATAGGTGCGTTATCTGTTCTTTCTTCAACAGGAGCCGTGGTGATAGGAACCTGGACAATATTATGTAAGTTTGCGCGCAATCGCTCAAGTACGGCATCATCCAACAACTTACGTCGCTGAATGAACCTCACTTGATCCGATAAACGTTGAGTCGATACATCAAGCGTTGGTTCAAGGGTCTGAAACAGAGCAAGCATTTTGGCACGGTACGCTGTGAGTTTGGTTCCTCCTTCTGTCGCCCCATAGTAGGCCCGCATGACATTTTCATTGATGCTAGATGTCCATCTCATGCGGCGCACTACTCCACCGGTAGCGGGGGCCGTAGGCGGGACACAAGGCCCCGCTGATCCCAAGCCCGCCGGAGGAGGGGGTCGCCGTCCTCTTCGTCGCACAGGTGTTAGTGGCGACGGGGACGACTGCAGCTCGTCTTGTAGGCTCGACGCGTCGTTACCCGGCGACGGCTCGAACACCTCCGAAGCCGATGCCCACGACGCGGAGCTCGACGAGCTGGTGGAGGATCTTCTGCGTGCGCGTGTCCTGGCTCGTAATATCATCTTGGTACATTTTTGTTTGGAAATACATAATTTTGGTTCATTTTTAGCTGATTTTTCCTTCTAAAACTGATCTTAAATACATTTAAATGACACTGTCACTGTCATTGATCTGTTTTTTGCACATTATAAAAATTTCTTCAAAATTTCACTTAATTATTGTTCAAACAGGATGATTTTTCAAAAATACGTAATATAAAAATAAAATTATGAATACTATATATCGGCGCAAAATAGCAAGCTTATTTAAAAAGCCGTTGTTATTTCACGTTATTAATTTGTTTTACAATTGTTAAACTGCTGAAACCTTAAAAGATTCTAAAAAGTTAAAATAATCGTTATAATTATTTCTTTGCCATTCGATATTCGGTATCGAGTAGGTAGTTGCAAATATTACGCCCTATAAAAGGAGTGTTCAGAGCAGATTCGACACAGTCGTGCTCCGGCACTCGGACTGTCCACATCCCTGACTAGACGGTGCTCTTGAGCACCGTTAATAAAGGGAATTAGTGAATTTCAGTGTTCACTGTTGATAAATAAGATGAGTAATCATCTTATTGTCAAAATTGACGTCAGTCATGCTGACGCCACCATTTTTAAAAAACAACGTCAGCGTTGGCCCTCCGACATCAGAAGTGGGATCGCTATCCCACTCATTTAACTTGAACCTTTCTGCCCTGATACTTTCAATCCGATGGATACTTTCAATCCGATGGATACTTTCAGTCCAACGGATAGTTTCAATCCCACGGATGCTTTCAATCCGACTGATATTTCAATCCGACTGGTATTTCAATCCGACTGGTATTTCAATCCGAGATACTTTCAGTTCGATCGATACTTTCGAACCAGTTTTTCAGGTCCTTTGTGGACCACGGTTAATAATAAAGGCCCAGGCCACAGCATCATCCTTCCTAGTTCCTTTAGAACCCCTGTGGACCACGGCGTAAAGGACCGCTCAGAACCACAGCATCGTTAAAAAAAGAACTGTGGACCACGGCGTACGGGACCGCTCAGAACCACAGCTTCATCCTTAACAATAAAGTGCATTAATGTGTGGAACATTTGCACAAAATGAAAAACGAAAAAAAAAAAAAAAAACCTTTTCAGAGCCTCTGTGGACCACGGCGTACAGGACCGCTCAGCGCCACAGCATCGACCCTTCCCGTTCCTTTAGAACCCCTGTGGACCACGACATCATCCCCGTAAGAAAAGTGCATAGATGCGTGGAGCATTCGCACTCTGACTACTGATTCATAAAAAGTGCATTGTGTGGAACATTTGTACAAATGTTTATAATATGGTCTGGCAAGGCTGGTCGGATACCTCCTCTGAAAACCATATAAACTAGGGCACGCGGTGCGTCTAAATAAAAACAAGAAACTACCTGATTTATGGTCAGGATTGATCGAGACGGTGTATGTGACACTGTTGCAGTCATTTTTGAAGTCTAAATGTCAACGTCAGTGATCATCTTTAAAAATCATAAGTGGTCAATTTGAAAAATCCTGAGTGGTCAATTCGGGAAATTGTTTTGTGAGCTAGGTAATTTTGCCCGCTGAGTTTGTTTCGCCGGGTCTTCTCAGGCAGGGCCGCGTTTGGATCCGGTGGTAGTTTTAAAAAAAATCGGAATCTTAAATTAGCAATAATAAACGAGGCCTTTCAAAATGACCGTATCGGCGTACAACCACAAGCTTTCAATAGGAGCACGTGCTATTTCAAATGAAAAGAAAGAAAGAAAAAGAAAAGAAAAGAAAAAGAAAAAAAAAAATTTGTTCTACGAGTATTCACAACAAATTACAAGGCTGGTGCAGAGCACGCACCGCCTATCAGAATGGCCGTATCGGCGCAAAATAGCAAGCTTATTTAAAAAGCCGTTGTTATTTCACGTTATTAATTTGTTTTACAATTGTTAAACTGCTGAAACCTTAAAAGATTCTAAAAAGTTAAAATAATCGTTATAATTATTTCTTTGCCATTCGATATTCGGTATCGAGTAGGTAGTTGCAAATATTACGCCCTATAAAAGGAGTGTTCAGAGCAGATTCGACACAGTCGTGCTCCGGCACTCGGACTGTCCACATCCCTGACTAGACGGTGCTATCAAGCACCGTTAATAAAGGGAGTTTGTGAATTTCAGTGTTCACACTTGATAAATAAGATGAGTAATCATCTTATTGTCAAAAGTGACGTCAGCCATGCTGTCGTCACCGTTTTTAAAAAACAACGTTAGCGTCGGCCATCCGACATATATATCTTAAAATAATTATTTTGTAAATGTTTTTAGATCTTGTACCAAGTGACTTCTAGTGTTGCCATTGCCATTATTATTATTATTATTATTTATTTTATTAGCGTAAACCTAAGAAATCAGTTATTTTTTGTAATATGATCTATTTAACGTCGCCTACTTGGTCTAATGGCAGCGTGTATGGGCTGTGGACCGGGAGGTCCTGGGTTCGATTCCCAGGTCGGCCAAAGCGAATTTTCTATTTTAATTTGCCTGGGACTGGATCCCTCATAGGGGGTTGACGTCAGGCAGGCGGCTGGACGTAAAAACTAATCCTCTGTGCATTATGCTTGTAAAAGTGTGTTGCGCCAACCCCACATTAAGATGGGATAAGGGCAGGTAGAAAGATCTCTTTAACGTCGGATTTAACGTATATTATTAAAACAATAGTTAAGATATTTTAACATAACGCCTGTATCCCCAAAGGGGTAGGCAGAGGCGCACTAGCCAAGTAGTACACCCACATTTCGCCGAGCTTAGTTCCGTCCCAGATGTGATAGGAGGCGAGCCTATCGCCATATCGGGCACAAATTCCAGACTCCGGGCTGATATGGAAAAATCCAATATCACTTTGCCCGAACCGCGGATCGAACCCGAGACCTCAAGACAGTAGTCGTACCGAAATACCACCACGCCACAGAGGCAGTCCGTAGTCAGAGCACCGTAAGATATTTAATGTTGTGCTTTTGTATAAAATACCTCATAGTAACGTAAGCGGCGTAGTTGGCTCTGTACATTCAGAACAACTTTTATTCTTACTAATTTTATTTTTCTTGTTTCCAGGTAAGATATTGTAAAGTGGACGACAATTTACAATGTTGCCAGCATCTGGATTGTTTCACTGACCGGTAAATAAATTATGTATTTATCTTAGTGGCTACTTTACTTGCATGGCCTACTTAGTTAAGCGACCGCACAAGTTAAATCTGCGTTAAGTGAGCTAGGTTAGGCCTGTTTAGATCTAGATGTTTCTCAGTATACTTGCTTTGGTTATGGGATGGAATGTAGTATTGTAGATAAATAAATAAATAACACCCAACAGTCACACACATAGGCCCACACTAAGATACTAATCTTGTGTCGTGGGTGTCAGGAACTACGAGAGACTCTCGGTCTCACAACACCCAGACCCGAAACAAATATCTGTAGGCCATACAAACATTTGTCTTGGTGCGGGGATCGAACCCGCGGCCTCTCGCTTCACAGCCGGCTACTCGCCCGCTGCGCCACGGAGGCTGTCAAAATGAGATTGAGATTGGAATTTGCGATGGCTATAGATTCTCCTTCTATCATGTCATGAACAAGTTTGAAAACTTAACGGACCGTCTTCAAATCCGATCGTGACCTAATTTATATGGGACCACCCTTGAAATAAGCTCTATCGAACACAAAAAGGATTTTGAAAATCGGTCCACATTTGGTGGAGATATCGCGTAACATACATAAAAAATACAGACGAATTGAGGACCTCTTCATTTTGGAAGTCAGTCGAAAATTAGAGATACATGTTAATGCCCTCTACTATTTGTTTTCGAATTAGCTGCCACGGCGTTATCTCTAACCAAGCGACTTCGTTTGGATTTCATTATCAGGTGTATAACAACTCTCGTTTTCATCTTAAGTCAAAGCACTGAAGATCAAAATTAAATAGCAATTTTGGAAAATGTTTTGGTACGCTTATCAGTGATAAGTTAACTGTTTATTTCACAGGTAAAAGTATGTTTATGTTTATTATTATAAGAATAATATTATGTTTGGAACATCAGTTAGTTCACGTTGCGTTCTGAAGTTGATAAGAATTAAATAAAATTAATAATAAATGTATAAAGAAAAATATGAGTCTTGTCTCATGGATATTAGAAGTTATGAGGAACTTACGGTCTCACACTCAGACCCGAAACAAATATTAGAAATCTCCCGGGTTCAAATCTCACGTAGGAAAATCATATATGCATATTAGGAAAATCATATTTCATAATTTACTTATTGAAAATACTATATATTTTGGAAGGCACGCTCCAATCATGGGATGTATACCATCATTGGATGCACTTGATGTCCCTCTCCGTAACATATGACGTACAAATGTTATTTTAAAACTACTATCTAAGAAGACTGCCTCGGAGGCGTACTGTGTTTCGGTACGACTACAGTCCTGCGGTCTCGGATTTGATCCCGAGTCGGGCAAAGTGTAATTGGAATTTCCATTATCAGCTCGGAGTCTGAAATTTGTACCCGATATGGCAATAGGCTCGCCCCGTATCACATCTGGGACGGAACTAAGCTCAGCGCAATGTGGGTGTTCTAGTTCGCTGTGCGCCTCTGCCTACCCCTTCGGAGATACAGGCGTGAGCTAATGTACTATCTAAGAACGTTCATAATCGTTCACCAGATTCAGACTATAAATCCAGCGCGGAGAGAGGTGTACAGCCTTCGTGACCATAATGCCGTCGCCTAGGATGTACTTAGTTATTTATTATGCCGGCTTACACGTTAATTGTCTAGTCATGCTGTCTCACTGGTACCTCTGGAAATATATCGATCATCATTAAATCTTTCTGAAACTTTCTATTTGCTTCTAATTGGGGTAAATCTGATATCTGTAGCTTAACTAGTCCTTATTGAATGCTTAATAAATAAATAAATGCACCCAAGAGTCACACACATAGTCCTGAACCCACACTACGTTTAACCTGTATCGTGGGTAGCAGAAACTATGAGAGACTTTCGGTCTTACAATACCCAGACCCGAAACAAATATAAGCAGCGATAGCTCAGTTGGAAATGGTGTCTGCCGAAACGAGTGTCGGAGGTTCGAGGCCAACCCCAAAATGGAGCATACACCTCTGACTTTTCTATATTAATTGAAGGAAAAACATCGAGAGAAAACCTGCATACCCGATTTTCTCCACAAAAAATTCGAAGGCATATGAAGTCTTCCGACCCGCATAAGGCCAGCGTGGCAAACTAAGGCCTAATCTCTCTCTTTGGTAGAGGAGGCCCGTGCCCACGAGTGGGCTAGTCATTATTACAGGGCTAATATTATAAACAAATATGTATGTTCTCACAAACATTGTCTCGGAGATCGAACCCGCGGCCTTCCGCAAAAGGCAAAGGCTCGCCAAAGAAAGACGTTGATAAAAGTTGAATACCTCTATTTGGATGAGAGGAAGTAATAGTAGAAAACTTTACAGATTTGTTATGGAAAGTGGAAGAGAGATTCCGTCGTCCAATTCCATGTGCCAAGAAAGGAATGCATTTGCATTTGTGGTCACTTCCATAGACTTTTTATTGAGGTTGTTTGTACACTGGAGATGGTAATAAACAGTGCAATCTAATTATCCATCCGGCATTATTCTATCGAGACGCAACGTGTCTTGTTAGTTATTTTTCGACATTATTATTTCCACTGTGATTACTATGAGAAGCTTTTTCTTCTGCCCTTATCCAATTTAATTCGGTCATCGCAATGCTTTCAAGCATGATGTAGGAAAGATTCGGCTTTGTTATTTACAATTGGTAGCTTGCCTGACGTTCAGCACCTATTGGGTATCCCGAAATCGTCTGATTGAAACAGAATACGACTGAAAAATTTATTTATCTGACGTGGAAATTGAACCCTGGACCTCCCGGTCCACGAATAACTATCGATTATTCTAATCGTAAATCGATCAGCGCACACAAGAAATTTTAATCGTGATTTCACACAAATTTCGTTAGCGCGCAGCCAGCTCCATTCGATCTCATAGTCGAAAGTTATTCGTGCTATAGCCTCTGGTTTCTTCTAATTACTTTGCAATAATACCCAACTAGAGGTGTCAGCTGTAATTAAAAAGTGCGTTTACAAAAGATCCATATCAAAAGATAATAAATGATTTCGAATAGAACAAAGAATCGAACAACACAATAAAATCTTTCGCATCGATGTTCTAAGAAAGTAAAACCCGATGACATAATCAATACATCAAATATCGATGAAGTGACGACACTATCTGGAATAAAAAACTGTTGTTCACGCATTGTTGGCGCTAGACAATAGTGTCGAATGTCGATACGTCGATACTCGATACACATTCGCATGGCAAGTTAATGACCCCTGTAATAAATGATTGGTACAGGCAGTAAGCAGGCAGCTTTCTTTCTGTGCTATCTGTACATAAATCAATTAAATATAGAAACGGAAAGTGATGGTTGTTCTGTCGGTACAAATTGTTCTCATTACTCACTATCGATATAAATGAAAGTCACCATTTTAATTTCTTTTAAATATGCTTCCATTTTGTCGTATGTCAAAAAAACTTTAAATTACAAAGTTCTTGTATGAAGTTTTACTAGTTTATTAATCTTTTGTTCTGGGTTAACCAACTGCATTAGTCAGGCGTCTCGCGTTTGAGTCGTTTAAGCTCTTCATTTGTTGACGTATATTTGTAATTTTGTAATTTAATAATACAAAGTTCTTAGTGGTTATACCACTATTTAAGGGTAAATGTGTTATTTACCTTTAAACGAGCAATTTTCTCGTCTCTATATTCAATTGTAAAAATTATTGAATTACATTAATTAAAAAAATGGTTGGTGATTAACGTAAAAAATCAATTGCAGTTTAATCGAAAAATCTGATAATATTAATGCAATGATTGATGAATCTTAACGGATAATTAATAATAATGAAAAACATAGATGTTAGATTTTTATGCATTATGCAATTTACCCATTTATCAATTTAAGTTTCTCTTGTCCAGTTTTATCTCTTTAACTATCATAATTTCAGAGTCAAATTAAATATCAGCTTTCATAATAAAAACAGTAATCAAACTAGATATCAAAGTTCCTTTATCAGAATTTTTGAGGCTCTTTTGATCATCTTGAGTAGCTAATAGTTATCTTATAAGTTCCATTAGGTTATCAGTTAAGGAGTTTAGTGCTATAAGTTACCAATTTATCTGGGATATCTTATGATATGCATTAACACCATAATCAAATTTAGATATTATTTAATTATTGAAATAAATTAATCTAATCGAAATATTCTTTCTTTGATCCAGTTTAATCACCCGACTATGATATTAAATCCAAATCTATCTCTGAAGCTATTATCTACATAAGCTCACGCCTGTATTCCCGAATGTGTAGGCAAAAGCGTATTAGCGAACTAGAACACCCACATTTCGCTGAGCTTAGTTCGGTCCCAAATATGATAGGGGGTGAGCCTATCGCCATATCGGGCACAAATTCCAGACTCCGGGCTGATACTAAAAAATCCAATGTCACTGCCCGACCCGAGGATCGAACCCGAGACCTCACGACGATAGTCGTACCGCGCACGCATTACCTTGAAAAGTTCACCTGTATATTTTACTGCGCGTATTTCAATAATCAGGATAACCACATGTTTGTATTCCACGAACAACTCGATCACACATCAAGAGGTCACGGAAGCGGCTCGATCGAGAAACGTGACTAATCCGCCATTGACCGTTAAGCTGGTATCTAAATTATACATTGTATTGGTCTTGTAGTACGGAACTGCTGTTTTTCGATTTCTCTCCGGGCGCACGTCTGGTCCCGCCCGCTCGACGATGCGTCCGATGACATTTACCCGACTCAGATATTGTTTGTGCCCGCCATTTTCGCATTGACAATCCGCGATCAGATATTAAACAACGTACCGTATTGCTTTCGATTGAATTTATGCGGAATCACGTCTATATTTTGTTTTATCGGTCATGCTTCGAGTTGGCCGTGAAAGTTGGATAAATGGTAAGGGCTTTGTTAAGATATTCTAAATCATGGATTTGTTTCGTGTAGTTTGTAAGCATTCTGATAAAAATATAAGAGCATATGATAAATAAACACTATGACAACAGTTCAAAATAAGTCTGTAAGTAACTTAATTGGATTATTTGATACTAGCTTTTGCCCGCGGCTCCGCACGCGTATTTTATAGGGCCAACGGAAAAAACTTTTGATTTGTCGATCCGCCCTGTCGTTTAAGTCCAAATATGGGCGACCAAGATATCGATTTTGAAGTAAATCGGCCCAAAAACAAAGGAATACAAAATGGCGGCCTATTTTGACAGGTTTGACAGCGGTTCTGTCATTTAGAACCACGGGGCGACTCAGATGTCGATTTTGAAGTCAATCGGCCCAAAAACAAAGAAAAACAAAATGACGACCGCATTTGACAGGTTTGACAGCGGTTCTGTCGTTCTGAACCACGGCGTGACTCAGATATCGATTTTGAAGTCAATCGGCCCAAAAACTAAGAAAAACAAAATGGCGGCCACGTTTGACAGGTTTGACAGCAGTTCTCTCATTCTGAACCACGGCGTGACTCAGATATCGATTTTGAAGTCAATCGGCCCAAAAACAAAGAAAATCAAAATGGCGGCCACTTTTGACAGGTTTGACAGCAGTTCTCTCATTCTGAACCACGGCGTGACTCAGATATCGATTTTGAAGTCAATCGGCCTAAAAACAAAGAAACAAATTTTCAACCCCTTTTTCATCCCTTTGTAGTATAAAAACATAACACACCCCATTTCTGTCCTTAGCGCTACTATCTATCTAACTATCCTCATACCAACTTTCTTAAAATCCGTTCAGCGGTTTCTGGATTCCCATAAAAACTTTCATCCCCTAATTTCATCCCATTAGGGGTTGATTTTAAAAAAGTAGTCCATTTTTGTCTTTGAACTCAAAGGTATCCACTATCCCATGCCCAATTTCATAAAAATCCATTAAGTGGACCTAAAATCCCCATACAAACTTTCATCCCCTATTTCAGCCGATTAGGGGTTGATTTTAAAAAACATATAAGCTCACGCCTGTATCCCCGAAGGGGTAGGCAGAGGCGCACTAGCGAACTAGTACACCCACATTTCGCCGAGCTTAGTTCCGTCCCAGATGTGATAGGGGGCGAGCCTATCGCCATATCGGGCACAAATTCCAGACTCCGGGCTGATATGGAAAAATCCAATATCACTTTGCCCGACCCGGGGATCGTACCCGAGACCTCAGGACCGTAGTCGTACCGAAATACCACCACGCCACCGAGGCAGTCATTTTTTTGATTTTAAAAAAGTTGCCCATTTGTGTCTTTAAACTCAAAGGTATCCACTATCCCATACAAAATCTCCTAAAAATCCATTAAGTGGACCTAAAATCCCCATATAAAACTTTCAACCCTTATTTCATCCCTTTAGGGGTTGATAAAAAAAATGAAGTACCCCATTTGTGTCCTTAGGGTCAAAAGTATCCTCATACCAAATTTCATCAAAATCCATTCTCTTCTTGGTCGCACTCTTCATTTCTGAAGGTCGTGTCCGTCTTGAAATTTCCGTCGCATCTCTCGGATGATCTTCTTCCAGGTTTTTCTGTCCTTAGCCTGCCTCATTGCTGTTGTTACTGAGAGTTACTGAGTTACTGAGAGTGCCATAAAGGAAGATCGAGAACACCAGTGATTGTACGAGCCGTTTTTTGGTAGTGTTAGATATATTTCTATCTTTCCAGATTTTATAAAGTTTGCTCATTGCTCCTTTTGTCATCTGTATTCTTCTCCTAATTTCCTTCTCGCAGCCTCCTTCATCATTCAAAATCCATTAAGCGGTTCCAAAATTCCCATACAAACTTTCATCCCCTATTTCATCCCTTTAGGGACAGATTTAAAAAAAATAAAGTACCCTATGTCCGTCCTTGGGGTTAAAAGTACCCACATACCAAATTTCATCAAAATCGGTTCAGCGGTTTAGACGTGAAAACGCCACAGACAGACAGACAGACAGACAGAGTTACTTTCGCTTTTATTATTTAGTAAGGATGGATTAGCTATTTGAATCAATATTTGAATAACGACAATTCAAATTACTATATGATAATTTTATTCTTTCTTTTTGCCTTGCTAAAGTCAACATTCAAATATGGTGCGAATTCAATTAATCTTGCTTTCTTCTCCCTTTAAGATATTCTGTGATATCGTGGAATAGAAAGCTATTTCTTACCGTCGTGCTTTTTTAATTTCCTAAACAATTAATATGGTTGCCTGGAAGAGATCGCTTTTAGCGATAAGAACGCCACTTGTGGCACAGTTTTTTATGTTATTTAATGTTACCTGTTTTTCGGTGTGTGTCTACAATAAAGAGTTACTATATATCTATCTTATATCAAAGATAACATCCATAACCTTTAATTTAAGATAAAATAAAGTCAAAACTTAGTAATGACCACCCGTCTTTAAGTAACATTAATATTTCATTCATTTCTAAAGAAATCAAGACAACGTTTGAACTAAAGATCACATCGTAAAATAAGCGTCCATTAGACAAGACACATAATAGAATAAAAGTCTTAGTTATAAATTACAGTAGGCACAATCCAATAGGATGCTTGCTCCGATGTACGACGTTCATTTTATTAATAATTTATTACCCGTGGTATTCAATCATTTCTATTCGCTGCTAGCTTCTTAAAGAAATGTTGAGCTTCGTCTAGTAATTTTATGCAACCAAAGACGTCTGATGTAATACTTTGTTGATCGATAACTCAAAAGTCAAGATCATTTACTACTTCTTTATCCTAGCTACCAAATTGCAATTTGATAAATTCACAATTATTAGAAACGATTTTTACAATATCTATAAAAGCCGCTTCAAACAAGATAATGGCAGTAAACGACATTGAATGATAAATTAACAAAAAAACAACACAACTAACTTTAAAATACATCTGTGGCATTTGTATGAAATAAACCAAACGTTATCAGTGCACAGCGAGCTCGATGCGAATTTTTTTGCCAAAAATACTCCTGCTTGGGCCACAGATAATTATCGAAATATGAAACTATTCTTAGAGTCAACTCTACATGGGTTCACATAAAAACACAGGAAATCAGTCTCTCGTTTCTATTGACACCAACTTACACTCATATGATTATTCACTGTATATTTTGACATTGCGTTAAAAAGCCATAAAAGCCCACATCTTTGTAGATATGACACGCCCGAATCACGTCCAGGAACATCAAAAACGTGTACTGCATGACTTCTCACACCGATACCGTTAGAAAGCGAAATATCTTGTAATCAGCGCATCTGTAACGACTGCCATAAACTCAACCGGAATATATTAAAATGATCTACGAGTACTGCGACTGTATACGGAGAATGTTTTAGAGCACAGTCGAGTCACGAGGAAAAGCTCACTATAACTTGGCATATTTGCAGGATTTGTAAGAGTTTTATAGAAAAGAAGCTTGTCGTAGTATAGGAGCGTCTCCTGCACATGTTTTTCGAAACAAAACACTAAAAACACCATTGTCTCTTGCTCATATAACAAATGACCATAGACAAAAAAAAATTGAAATACCATGTTTTCTATAGGTGTTTTGTGTAATATTTTATTGCAGAAGACACGCGTTTATACATTGATGTTGTCTTTGGTACGGTAAGATTTCCATTGGTCCAAATCCCTTACCATTACGGTTTCCTTTAAGTAAGAACAATTTTGGTGTACTCCATGGGCAGGGTCTCCAGTGTTTCGTAAGCCATTGAAATACTGCCTCTATATTGCAGCTCTGTCTGCATTTTATCCCATTGAAACGTACTTACGTGATAGATACCCTACGTCCTGATTTCTGACATCTACCTGTGTGACTTTCATCTAAATCGACATACCTACTTGAAATTAATTGAAATTAGAACTTTGAACTTCATAGATGTCTTATGTCCTTATCCATGACATGTACCTGTGTGACTTTCATCTAAATGGGCGTATTTGAAATTACTTCAATAACTGTTTGGTCAACAAAGTTGCTTTTTGCTGCCACGTCTCGTTTAAAGTGTGGACTGGAAGTGTTCTTGAAGCGCAAAATAGATTTGTAATGCGTTCGTAACATAATTTGAATGAGTGGACACTGCAGAAGTTATCGGACTCAGGCGACTGTACAGAAATTTTGCTTCCGCTTTTCGATGCAATTACCTGTGATTTTTTTATCTTTGTGAACAGAACATTTAATTAGATTGATAGTTGTGCGTTAATTTAAGGTTCAATTGGAGAAAAATACTTTCTTTAAAATTAGGAATTGCTGTGCGCTTCAACGGAGAACAATGAAAACCAGTTTATTAACGTAAAAGAGGTGGTAGGTTACCTGATCGTAAGTATTAGCTACTGCCCTTTGATATCCAGGATACCAAAAGAATCATGGGTAGATAGCCAATTTTAAGATAGGGAAAGAATTGGAAATAGAAGATTTAGCCTATTGGAAATTTCACCAACCTAACAAAACTCTCTGTGAGACAGTAGTAACGAACCTTTCAAGCTGGCCCATTTTGGCAACATTTCCAAATTCTCTTATCTTAAATTTAACTATATTATCCAAAAGCAAATGATGGTTATACATCACAGTTTACAAGCTATCACATTTGCCAATTACGTCCTCGGGTCGCGTCGCGTCGGCTTCGTTGCTCCGGCTACCGGTTATGGACTGTTCTACATTCGATCTATACTTATCAAGCTCATTAGTGTTACCAAGTAACAAGGATACGTCTTTTTTCAAAGCTTTTTTGCTATATTTCAATTTAATTATTTGGTCTGATTTAATATGTTCATCTATTTGAAAAATAAATGGAACTAACTGATGTTTACAAAGTGTATCGCTATCTAATGAAATAATTTAATTTCTATTTCGATCAATTACTACACCTCGTCGTCTGGTGGCATCGTACTTAGGCTGACAACCGTAAGATATTAGGTTCATATCTCAGCTGGAATGAAAAAAGCAACTATCAATATAGACTTCCACTACAGGATTATCATACCACTTAATATTATGCAATTTATTTCATTCTCAACGTTAATGAATAATATTTTAAATTACGTAAATATAAGAAAGTTGATACATTTAAAACGCTTAAATGGTAATCCGGTTTAAGAAGTCATCGGTAAAAAATGACCAATTTAAATTGATAATCTTTTTTTAGTAACCGCAATTTAATCTGTCTGTTTTAATTTGTCTGTTAATGTCATGTACAAATGAAATAAAAAATTGTTTCATTCGCTTCAACAACATGACTAACAGGTCGCTCAGCTGAGGATAAGCTCCATTACTGTCTATAACAGTATCAAGGCCATATAAACTTTACCATCAGAACTCATAAAGTACTGCTTGGTACTGCTTTGTGCGTATCATCCAGATATAACATAACCCACCGTTATCCCATATCCCACTCAAACACATACACACACACATACATATTGCAGTCATCTACATGTTTTAGTTACTGTAACTACTTACTGCCTAGCCGACGACAACTCTACCAAGAATCCACTGCCAGGCTGTTTTAAACAAATCGCGTCATCCGACATTCAAATCCATCCTGGATCCTTTCCAAAGTCCATATATGCCGCCACTGGATCAAGAAGATATTCCGGTATAAGTTTTAATGTTGGCAACACACCCATGATTCTTTTGGATCTTTATACACTTCATGTACAACATTATATATAGGCAGATTTATTGCTGAAGGTACTATGGCCCAGTCAACCTTAGGATGATGCAGAGTAGAACAAGGTAGGTGCAAACCCTGGTCTAAACCTTTACAACTAAAAGTACCAATAAGCAACAATGTCGAAACATTCAAACGACTCGATAAACCCTGAGTAATGAGAGGTCACGTTATCAAAAATCTAAAGGCATCCCCAGACCCAAAGATGTACAACGTTCAGAGAAAGTTTAATGTTAAGGAAAATCTTAGTTATGTTTGGAATTATCTTTTTATGGCGACTGGACAAGATCCATAGTAGTGTCGATGATAGGAATGACAGGAGAGAATGTGTTGTAGGTTCGTTTCTTAACAACAATGTTTATAATGTTTGATCAAGTTGCTTACTAGATGTGCCACTAACCCTCAGTTTCTTAGATAGCTAAATTAAGAACTAAACTAAGTTAAAGTAAGAGCAATATACTACAATATTTTATTGATATTACCTTGGCAAATGAAAGTCCAAATGTTGAAGGCAAAAGAATCTTTAAAAGCAAAAGAAATTGAAGTGTAATTGTGTCCACTTTAACTTCTGCTTTTAATAAAGAAATTGGTGATAAGAAACATAGAAATTAGGTCCTTACAGAAAATCGTGTCAATGTCTTCGTACGCTTAGAAATATTTACTGCTAGAGTAAACAAAACAAAATATTGAATAAATGTGAACCAAGATTTTTAGTAAGAGGTTTTATGTAATGTTATTAATTTAAGAAGTTGACGAAATAATTATAATCAGAAACTTTTTAATTTATAAAACACCATCAAAATCCATTAACTCAATGACTTGAAAAATAATTATTACCTACACGGTAATAAAATAAAAAATAAGGCCTGATACACACTAGTCTCGAGACAGAATCACGGAACCGGGAACCCGTCGATGTACAAAATGAGTCATAATTAACGTGCAATTACGATGGGCCCGATCAATGTCAGGGTTCATTAGATGTTTAATTAAAGACTCGCGTACCGTTATTGAGTACGCGGATGCGGTAACAGATATTGGATACGTCGATTGATTGTGAACTCGGCTTTACTTGAACGAAGATTTTACAGTTAATTGTTATATGCTAGGCTTTTCCCGCACCTTTTCTTGTGATTCAGATTTATCACCTTTAGGCTGTACCCTAAAACATTTTGGAAGCTTCACAGACATGTTACTTGCTTCAATTAAATTTCACAATATACTTTCCACACTTTTAATTAGTATCTGTTTAGGTCTTTTCACGCATACATAATCTTCCTGAGACACGACTTCTAATTCTGTACTACGAAGTCTTATACAATGACTAATAGACTTTCCTGGATTCATCCTGATCCGAAATCATTTTTCCTTACTTTTTAATCGACTCTAACTCGCTACCTTCTACTTGCAGCCGATCACTATCGCCACAATCTTCACCATCGTCATCACTTCACATCTCATGTCATCTACAACTTTTTTATGTACCTCGAACCCACGTACACGTTACAAAGTAATCTGAACCACAACATCCGTACACACATCTATACTTACCAACACCGTTATGGACGTTCCTACAGGACTGTCCGGTTTGTTGGGACGTAACTAAATACCAGTGGTTATGTGTAATTACTCTCTTGTACTTCAAAGACTATTATTAATTCACGGAAGAAGCATTTGGTAGCAATCAGTGAAGTCTAAAATCTTTGTGATTGTAATGGTTCGTTTATACTCTATAGTATTCTTGCACCTGCTCTTTTCCTTCTCCAATGTAGTTCACTACACTTCTTTAAGCATGTTGCAGATTCGTTTTTACGACCGCCCTCTACATGAAAGCAACCCGCTCTGGAGATCCACTCCCGAGAAAATCATTTTAATAAAACTCACACAAAGTGTTACCCAACCGGGGATTCAACCCAAAGACTTTGAGAGGTGCACTGGGGTTCGCATCCCATATTCGCTGCAACTAGACCAAGGAGGCGTTTATAACGCCTCCTTGGTCCTTGGTTTATAACTTTATTAATTTTACCCTCATTCAATCTACAATTAATTACTGATATGACTCATGTTCTCAATATTTCGTCAGACAGTTAACTTTTTATAGTACCGCATATACCAACTGCTCTAATATAGCTAATAATACCAGACATAAATGACCACGACTCGCAACATGGGGCATACCATACTGATGATTAAAAAACAAAGGTTTAAAGTTGGTCCCTTTTCTTCCAAATAAGTCAAAATTACTGCCATAGTTAGCAACGTGTTCGTTTGTCCCATTCCTATTTATGAAGCTAAAGTAAGACGCAAGATCTAATTTTAGGGTTAGCTCGAAAGATAGAACATCGACACAACAAAACGATCGATAACTCGTTTTTGCTCATCTGAACTCCGAAAATAACTCAGACAGGCAAAAAGCAAAATGAAGGATGTTTGAGACACAAAAGGGAATGTTTACGTACGATGCGCCGACGCAGCGCGTTTTTGCATCAACTAAAATGTTTAGATTTGTGCAAGCTACAAAGATTGACTCATTGTTTCTTAGAATGAGGGGTGAGCGAAACCAAAATGGGCCAAAGATTATTATGTTTAACCTTATTTTACGATTTCGTATCATTCGAATAGGATCGACAATAATAATAATTATGTTGGAAGTTGGGACAAAATAATATAAAAAAATCGGCATCGGAATAATACCTTAGATATCAATGGTATAGTTATTTTAGATGTTTCAGCTTATTTTATCAAGATGTTTGTAAGTATTGTTAATAGCAAGTTAACTGCTGTTAAAACTATTAGATCTAACGATAAATATGTTTAATCAATCGTTGATTGGATGCAAACTGTGTCGAGTTATTAGCGTTTTGTGTTAATCTAGATAACCTTTACTACCGTTGCTGTAATCTCGTTTTGCAACCGCTCTACATGAAAGGTTGACTTGAATTACCTTTCCCAGGAACTGACTACTAAAACATAAACAGTAAATTATTTAAGCTAGTCAACGTTATGTATAACTGAACAAATTTAGCTAAGGCTCGATCCTCTCGTTAGTCTGATGGCAGAATTGTTTGACAATCGTGTTTAGATTTGTAGCAATCCTTTAATCTTCACATACAACAATCCCCAAGCACCTGCAGCTATCTTTATTTATCAACTTGCTTTTTGCAATTTTCGTGTTGATTGCTTCTTTTGTAGCGCGTGCTAGATTAGCTACTATTATCAGGATAATTGAAAAGTAATGAACTTAGCTTCTCAGTTAACTATTAAATACTATTAACACCATTAACGTCCCGGATACACCTTCTTACTCATTACAGAGTCTCATAAAAATCCTCGATAACATTTAAATCTTTCATCGTAATTGAAATTATGAGTACAACATCATTGAGCAAGGCAGGTTAATTGACCTATAGCATTACCTTTCATTTACAAGCTTTCACATGACCACCTGATAACGCGTGTGCCGATAACGTGGTGGACAGATTTACGAGTGTTATCGGGCGGAACGTACCTAATGTCGGTGCGATAGGTGCTGAACATGTTTAACATTTAAATATCGAGGTTAGAGTAAATATTGACCTCAGGAAAAAGGTAGCTAAAAGGTCAGTCGAAATATTTATGCTAATAATCAAAAATGTAATTCACTTAGATTTATCTAAGGTAATGTTACCTTAGATAAATCTGTGCCACTTTTGTGTATGTATATTAATTATAAAATTAACCGGAATTCTTATAATATCCAACATTTCAGGTATTATTTTTAATTTGCCTTTAAACAATTTGATAATTTTATTTTTGCCTGCTTTCCAAAAATCCTAGATTTTTTAAGCATCGCTATACTGATACCTAAAATAAAAAAGCTGAATAAAATAATCCATCATACCACAGCAGAGACAGCTACCGTATAAAGGAATGACCATATCATTTGGGATGTTGCCAGTTGCCACATCTATCCTTTTACTGTCGGAAGCCGTTATCAGTGTAATAAAAAATGTACTCAAAGTAAACTCAAGTAAAGGCACCGACGACTCCGATAGCACTCGATGACATAAAACGAAATAATCATAAAATAAATATGAGTACTTACACTGAGTGCGCTTTAAATGTTATTTGTTTTTAAGTTGGACGTGGGCTAGTTCTTAAGATATCACTTGAAGATTTTATAGGATGGAGCTGCTTAATAGGTATTTAAAGACATTAAATGGATTTAAATAGACCAATGAAATTGTTTGGTTTCTAAATTAGGTCCATAATTTAGAAGCTTATCAGCAATAATGACATTAAAATAGTCATAGAAAATTATTTTCTATGACCCCTATCAGTAGTGGATCTGATACTATCCTCGCTACACCATTATGATTAACGTACATATACGTACGTAGACTGCCTCGGTGGCGTGGTGGTATTTCGGTACGACTACGGTTCTGAGGTCTCGGGTTCGATATTGGATTTTTCCACATCAGCCCGGAGTCTGGAATTTGTGCCCGATATGGCAATAGGCTCGCCCCCTATCACATTTGGGACGGAACTAAGCTCGGCGAAATGTGGGTGCTCTAGTTCGCTAGTGCGCCTCTGCCTACCCCTTTGGGGATACAGGCGTGAGCTTACGTTACGTTACGTACGTACATATACTATTTTGAGATCCTGTCAAGAATCGTTCCTAAAAAACTTGGACGTTGCCCCAAAATATTCTGACTTGTACCCCTAGTAAGAATGAGTTTCAGTTTTCGTTTCCTAACACTGATTTTAGTAGTAGAGTTTCTGTTAGTGGCGCTGTTAGTCAAATGCATGGAAAAACTGAAACTACCATAATTATTTTTAACTGTCAAAATTCGCTCTAAGCCCCACGATACTGGGCTGGGCTTGTACCTTTGCTTGCTCGTCCCGTTGATTCGCGTTTATACCTTATCATGCTCTATCATTGAACTTACAAGCACAAAGCAATCAAGTACCGCCCACGGAGACTAATTTCCCGTTTCTTTCAAGTCGAATCGAATCGTTCAATGATTTATTCGTGGGTACATATTCTAATGGGAAGTCATGAAGCGGCTCCCGAATAACGGCCGCCAAGATTTATTGAACTTAATAAAGCAATCAAACTGATGTATTATAATGTTGGAAGCATTGATCAATCAAGAATATTTCTGCCTGCCATATAATTACGACAGATTCGCCCACGTCATGTATTATCGAAATTAGATTGATTTTGGACTTAGATGGTGCCGATATCTGAATTTGTTGGTATACACTAATCCAATATTCGATAGATAAAAAAGAAAAAATAATATATTAGGATATCACACTAATTGATAGCGAAATTGTGTCTTGGGTGCCTCTGGCGGTGGAGATCACTTACCATCAGATGATCCATCTGCCCGTTTGCCAGTCACTGCTATAAATAAATAGTATTTAT